>CM041295.1:37844574-40477074 GCA_023052935.1 Piezodorus guildinii | reverse complement strand
TGATGTTGCAACATTTAATTAATAATAATTAAAAATAGTCTATCCAGGAATATTTTTTTCAGCAACCCATTCTTAAGATATTTCCTAATGTACTAAATTTGTTATAAAATATGTTTCATTCTATTATCAGCTCAGTGCAGATCGTTTCGAGTACGGATCTACTACTATTTTGAAGATTTCTTCTTACTATGCATGACATAGGTATCACTTAATACCACAGGAGGTTCCGGTAAAATGAACTGGATGCAGGACGTCTTAACGATAATGGACAAAAGGTACATGTGACAAAAGGCGAGGTACAAGGGGTCCAAGAACTGATACAATCACAATGGATGTCCTTTGTTAATATTCATCATCTACTGGAGCCATCCATATCTCACCTCTGTCACAGTGTCCCCTCACAAGTTCCATTCTCCACCGCTAGTTAACGTAATCCACGAACCGATCTTTTACTCCAACAGAATAGAACAGTCGACTTATGAAACGTAATAATTTTTAAAACCATTTTATTCTGAACCAATGACGATAACAGACTACAGTGAACGTAAGGATGAATTCCTTATTTCCATATCCTGAATGGAATAAGGAAAGCGAAGGAGAAAATCGTCATTTCCGCCTTGGGCTTGCTATACGTCAAAAACATGGCTTAGAATAGAGACGAAAAACATTTACAATCAATTTACTTTGGATAGATCCAATATTTATGTTCACCCTAAAGATGCATTTCGATTATATTATTAGAATTTTGAATTAACCACCACATAGATATTCAAAGATATCAGCATTACATATAGTTAAGAAAAAAATAGCATGGTTCAAAAACATACTTTATCTCAAAGAATCGCATGGATTAAATTTTAACTTAAATCTAACAAATCCCACCAAATTACCTTTACCCTTCGTCGTAAAACTATGAAATCCTGCCCTACAGTTTCCTTTAATAATATTCCGCTTGTTCCAGTTGAACAGATCCGCTACCTAGGACTTCTATTTGACAAACGTCTAACATGGAATCCCCACACAAGACTGAAACAACAAGAAACTGCCCGTCGCTATCGCTTACTACAACACTTACTGGACAGACGCGTCAACCTTCCACTTATCTACAAAAGGCTCATCTATATCACCATCATAAGGCCTATCTGGACTTACGGAGTAGAGTCTACAAAACCATCAAATTCTTCCCGTATTCAATCCTTACAATCCGAAATCCTTCGAAAATTCCTCAATGCTCAGTCACAAATAAACTCATCCATAAAGCCCTTAACATCCCATATGTAGCTGATTTGGCCCGAACCAGGTATTAATCCTTCCATGACAATCTCCACTCCCACTCTAATCCTCTAGTTTCAATCCTTGCTTTCCCTTTAATTCCTGACAATTCTCCGAGGCGCCTGAAAAGAAGATGGCCTCGAGACCTTCTAGTTTAGTTACCTAGTGGAGTGATGCCAATGGGAATTTTCTCTTCAGGTTTTTGTTCATGTATTTTATTATTACCAACATATTTACTTGTTGTATTGTATTACAAAATACAGTTGTAAATCTCAATAAAAATATTTAAAAAAAAAACAACTTAAATCTATCTATCTGTGATGATATTAAGTTATGGAAAAATAGTCTAGCAACATTAAGGGTTCAAATGCAAAAATATATTTATACTCAAAATATTATTAAAGTTAGAAATTCTAAAACTTCTTCCTTTTATCCACATTTAATCACAGTAAATTACATTACTGATAAATAGTCACTGGAGGTGATTAGATGGCTAATTAAAATCAGGGGTGAAGTTTAAACCTGAATTATAAAAATTTCATGAAAACAAATAATAAATGTAGTTTGTGCAATAAAAATGAAACAGAAGATCTTTTTCACTTTTTGGCTGCCTGTCCGATACTTACTGAGTTTAGAAAAAATATTTTAATTCGAAAAATTTAACTTGGGATCAAATTTTTTTTTTTTTTTTTTTTTTATTGAGATTTATTACAATTTGTTTCTATATGAACAATAGTAATATTGATATAAGATCCCATTCACACAATATATACAGTCAAATAAATAAAATATAATATATAATAAGAAAACAAACAACAACCTATAACTGAGATAAATACAAATAAATGATATATATATATATATATATATATATATAATATATATATATATATATATATATATATATATATATATATATATATTAGAATTAAATAATAATAATTATAAAAACAAAACAAATCAAAACATTAACCTATAATTGAGATAAATAAAAGTTTGCAAATAAACAAACATTATTCAAACAAACATAACTATATACAAAATATACAAGTGCTATAGGGACCCCAGACTGAGCTTTTCCCTCCACTTGTGGGATCAAATTTTAGAGTTGATAAATGGAAAAGATTGGCTGGCGTTAGTTAATTTCTCCAGATCGGCTTTCTCTTATAGAATGTTACTAACGAAAGAATTTAACTATTAGTGAATTTGTTAAATTAAATTTAACTAATTGTGAATTTGACTATTTGGGAATTAATTTTAGTACATAAATAACATGCGAAGTGTTTGTTTCTTATTTTGTTATTAATTATTTATATTGATAGATTAAAGATTAATTTTTTTTAATAAACACAGACTCCACGGACGGTCAACAGACCATGTAGTGTGTCTGATTTTTATTATTGTATTTTGTAATTTGTAAATTGTTTATTTTTTATTTATTTGCTATTTGATGTATCGAAACTTAATGTAATCACCTTTTATCTTTAAATTTATTTGAAAGTCCTTAAATTCATTTCAATAACGGAGGTAAGTGAAAGTCCTGTGTTGGGCGTACCATATATCAAAAATATTAGTACAATGGTTAACACGAATTAGATAATTTATAATTTATATTATATTTAATTTTAGTTTAACAAAAAATAAACCAAACATTGGAAAACAGAGACGATATGGTTATTGTTACTTTCCTCGAATAAGTAGAATTAATTAGGAAAGATTCAGAGAAGTAACTTATACTCTGGTATATTTAGAAACAATTAAATTTATTCGTTTAGATAAACAGCGATATAAAGATATCAATTTTCATTCGGCCCAATGAACTAGATCGTATGTCCCACGTCTTTCGTTTTTAGACTTACAGCGGGGAGATCCTTTTACCGTGTTTTCAACATCCAATTAGACTAAAAGTTAACCTGGAGATATTTTGAAGTCTAAATAAAGCAAGGTATAATTTACATTAATTATTTCTTACAGGTAAATATAAAAAATGTGCCTCGGACTACAATTTATACGATTACCCAAGATACATAAAAAAATGCTATCAGATTCAGATATTCCAATAAATACATTCTCATAGACCTACAATATTTTCATTGTTCCGTTTTTTACCTTCACTTACCTATATTTAATTAGGGAAAGTCTTTGAATTCCATTGAAGGAAATTCCATGAAATTTGCGAATTCCAGTTCTCAACGGAAATACTAGACTTATGGTCGATTACTTCATTACTTACTAGACAGAGGCTCAAACCTTCCATTTAACTACAAAAGGCTCATCTATATTATTACCACCATAACGCCTATATGGACGTACGGGTTTGAGCTTTGGGGCTCTACTAAAGCAACGAATCCTACCCGTATACAATCCTTACAATCCAAAATCCTTCGTAAAATCGTCAACGCTCCTTACTTTGTCACAAATAATATCATCCATAAAGATCTTAATGTTCCATATGTTGCTGGCTGATTTAGCCCGAACCACATATCAATCCTTCTATGACAAATTCCATTGCCACCCCAACCCACTAGTTTCAACCCCCTCCCCCCCCTAGATTCCTGATAATCCTCCGAGGCGTCTGAAAAGAAGATGGCCAAGGAAACTTCTAGTTTAAAATAGTTTTATATAATTTTAACTTAAATCTGACAAAGCCCACCAAATTACCTTTGGGCCTTACAAAGCCAACCTAGAGCTTTGGGGCTCTACAAAACCATCAAATTCTTCCCGTATTCAATCCTTACAATCCAAAAGACCTTAACATCCCATATGTTGCTGATTTGGCCCGAACCAGGTATCAATCCTTCCATGACAATCTCCACTCCCACTCTAATCCTCTAGTTTCAATCCTTTCATTTTTAGACTTACAGCGGGGAGATCCTTTTACCGTGTTTTCAACATCCAATTAGACTAAAAGTTAACCTGGAGATATTTTGAAGCCTAAGTAAAGCAAGGTATAAATTACATTAATTATTTCTTACAGGTAAATATCAAAAATGTGCCTCGGACTACAATTTATACGATTACCCAAGATACATAAAAAAATGCTAACAGATTCAGATATTCCAATAAATACATTCTCATAGACCTACAATATTTTCATTGTTCCGTTTTTTACCTTCACTTACCTATATTTAATAAGGGAAAGTCTTGCGAACAGGAAATTCCATGAAATTTTAGAATTCCAGTTCTCAACGGAAATACTAGACTTATGGTCGATTACTTCATCACTTACTAGACAGAGGCTCAAACCTTCCACTTAACTACAAAAGACTCATCTATATTACCATCATAACGCCTATATGGACGTACGGTGTTGAGCTACTAAAGCAACGAATCCTACCCGTATACAATCCTTACAATCCAAAATCCTTCGTAAACTCGTCAACGCTCCTTACTTTGTCATAAATAATATCATCCATAAAGATCTAAATGTTGCTGGCTGATTTGGCCCGAATCACATATCAATCCTTCTATGACAAACTCCATTCCCACCCCAACCCACTAGTTTCAAACCCCTCCTCTCTCTTCGATTCCTGATAATCCTCCGAGGTGTCTGAAAAGAAGATGGCCAAGGGAACTTCTAGTTTAAAATAGTTACTGAAGTGCTACCGTCGGGTAGATCCTCTACAAGTCTGTTTCATGTCATTTCTCTTTAAGCATATTTACTTATTGTATCATGAAGTCGGTTGTAAATTTTAATAAATAAATTAAATTTTAAAAAATAAAATAAAAAGTTTAATGGGGTATAATATCATGCATGTAGGTTTCATGCTAGCATCGAATAACAAAGGTTTTGAATTCGAATCCCAGTCGCGGCGGGACTTTTATAATGATATAATTAAAATAAGTCTCTCCCCCGGGTATATGAGAACCGTCAACCTACTGCTGGCCACTCACAAAAATAGCGTATGGAGTGATGACCCTATCCTTTAAAATTTCAGGAGATTACACCACGCGGTAAAGGGCCTACACGGCCTGTCGTGCCAGAGGAAAAAAAACAAAAACATCTCGTGCCCATAGTTAAATATGAAATTTCAGTTTTATACGAATTTTCGTTTTCGGGCTAATACTTACTTACCTTTGTGCGGTACTTTAGACTTAGGGGACCGTTAACGTGTATTTCAGCTGAAAACTCGAGTTCGAAAATTTTCGCAAAACTTTCCCTTAAAGTATATTTCATATATAGGCAAGTGAAAGTAAAAATAATTTAATGACGAACATTATTTTATTTTCTCTTTCATTTTGAAAGAAAATACCACCTTAGGAATCACGTTTGAAACTACATAAATGCACATTAACCGTCTGTGGTGTAGTGGAAAAATTCGAACATTTTCACGATCGTTATATTTTTCTTTACTATATATTTCATTTATAAGTAAGTAAAGTAAACATTATATCTTCTTTACAAAGTTGTGGAAGGTAATGTAAAGTGAAGGACAGATGCCTAACCATAAGTGGTTATTGTACATAATTTTATATCGTTATATTATTTAATCTAAAACACATATTTCCAACGAAACTATTATTTATAAAAAATAAAATATATTTATTGATATTTACAACTGTACAATTAAATACATATAGTAAATGTGATGCAAGATTATAACGTCGTGATTCACATGTGGAGATACTACCCTATGGCAGATCTCCAAAAAATTTGCCAAACCAGAAGGTCTCGAGGCCATCTTCTTTTCAGACGCCTTGGAGGAATATTCAAACGAAACTGAATATAATTCGTTAATTTTTTTTTATATCACAGCCATTGAATAATGGTGTCAGAACTGGAGAATGAAAATAAATCCTTCAAAATCCCACCAAATTACCTTTACCCTTCGTTGCAACCCGATGACTTCCTGCCCCACTGTATCCTTTAATAATACCCCACTTATACCTGTCGAACAAATCCGATACCTAGGACTCCATCTTGACAAACGTCTTACATGGAATCCACATACGAGACTAAAATGACAATAAACTGCCCGTAGATATCGATTACTACAACATTTACTCGACAAACTTTCGAAACTTCCAATTTATTACAAAAACCTCATTTATATTACTATCATCAGACCCATCTCGACATATGGAATCGAGCTTTGGGGCTCTACTAAACTATCTTATTCCTCTCGCATCCAATCTTCACAATCCAAAATCCTTCGCAAAATCCTAAATGCTCCTTATTTCGTCACAAATAAAATCGTTGCAGACCTTTCTCGTACCAGATATACCACTTTTAATTCCAAACTCCCAACCCACATAAACCTATCAACCTCACATATTCCTGACAACCCTCCGAGGCGATTGAAAAGAAGATGGCCTCGGGATCTACTAATTTAAATAAACATCGAAGTACTACCGCTGGGTAGTTTCTTCACAAGCCTTACACGCCCTTTGTTATAATTCAACACTTTTACTTATTGTATTTATGTTAATATACAGTTTTAAAATTCAATAAAATATAAATTAAAAAACATTTATAGTTCTTAAATTGGTTTTTACAACCGAGGTAAGTAAAACTCGTGTGTTGCCCGCACGAGATTTTGAATTACTCGGCAACGGATTCTTTTGTCAATTGACACCTGAACCAAAAGGAGCAATGCACAAGGGATTTTCTGGAGGGACTATAGTGGGTGTTAGACAGAGAGGCACATCTATAAACAGTCCGGATGGCAAGCCTCCAGAAAGCGCTTCTACCCGCGCCGGATAAATCTAGAACTTCCCTCTCGGCCACCTTCTTTGGAACTCGCTCAAGAAACATAAGTAATAAGTGAAATATTGGAACCTTTCACTCAACCTCCCTTTACCTATCATCGGGGCTACATTACCATTAAAATAATATATAATTAGAATTTAAAAAAAAGGTCTTTAATTAGTTACAACATGGTGTAACAATATCTGCATTGCACTATGCTTGAAGCAACATTATGCCTTGGGCCAGTGGTTCCTAACAACAAAATTTCTCAGTGTTCAACGGAAATTAACGTTTAAGGGTACCCTGAATCCAAAAAGCTTCGTCACTCGAAACTGAAATTTCATATTTAATAAAACTAAAAATGAAAAAGGAGTGATTGCAAAAGATTGAGTGTGAGTGTGAATCCCAGTCAATTTTTGAATTTGAGTCTTTAAAGGAAATGTACGGTTTAGAGTCCCTTAAGTCCAAATGACCAAGTCCTGCAAAAAGGACTTTAAATGTTTAAATAATTAAGGTTGTTAGTTCGAATAGCAATCCCAGAGGGACATTTTCAAGCATATAATTAAATGAGAATGCCCTCACAGCCTCTTCCCCCGAGTACGTGAGACCTGTCACCCAGCTGATGGCCACTCCCGAAAATTGGCGTAGGGAGTTATGACCCTACCCTATAAAATATCGAGAAATGCTAGTAGTCTAAGATCCGAACTTGAAACGATCTGCACCGAGCTGATAATAGAATGAAACATATTCTATAAGAAATTTAGTATATTAGAAAATACGTTAAGAATGGGTTGCCTAAAAAAATCCTGACAGACTATTTTTAATTATTTAAAAAAAAAAAAAATTCAATTAAATGTTGCAACATCATGATAATAAGAAAACTTTTACCCTGACTTAAAGTATCAAAGGTATAGAATGTGCAGCCGTCGGGTTGCCTAATCTTTTCCATGCCTAATCTAAGTGCAGCCGCACGTAATCGGACATTGAATATAAGAAAGTTTGATATCCCATATAAAATTACAGGACCATTTTTTTCACAAATACTGAATTACAGGGTGAAATTTTTCTTATTATCATGACGTCGCAACATTTAATTAAAAATACTTATTTTTCTAAATAATTAAAAATAGTCTGTCCAGGATTTTTTTAGGCAACCCATTCTCAACATATTTCCTAATATACTAAATTTTTTATAAAATATGTTTCATTCTATTAACAGCTCGGTGCAGAACGTTTCAAGTTCGGATCTTATACTATAGTGTATTCTCCCAGCATTACACCGCGCGGCCAAAGGTCCGGTACCGCCACGAGAAAAAAAAATGTAGGAACTATCATTTGACCACCACAAGAACCATCTTGTCCTGTTTGATTCATAATTTTCGTAATTCTCATTTATGATAATTATAATCAATATTGATAGTGATAATTATTACTGACGCGTTAATTTTTAGTTTAACTTACTTATATACGGAAATATATAGTAAGGGAAAGTATTGCGCGATCGTCAAAATTCTCAAATTCCAGTTTTCAACGGAAATTCACGTTTTAGGGTAACTTGAATCCAAATAGCCAAGTTGCGCGAAACTGAAATTTCATATTTAATAAAACTATAAGCCCGAGATGTTTCAGCAACGCTTTCATCTACATCGGCCAACCACAAGAGCCACTATACACACGGGTGGGCATAATCGAATGACGATTATCGGATCGTTCGATTATTTCAATCATTCGAATTAATCGGTTTGGAGAAACGAATGATAATATATATCGTATAACGTTAATCGAGAGATTACAAGGAGCTCATCTTTTTTTTTGCTCATCACATAAATTATATCCACCAGCTCAGCCATCATAGAGACGGGAATTTTGGCATATTGCCTCTCAGAAAGCATATTAATCATTCGATCATTCGATTATGAAATCATTCGACTATTTAAATCATCGAAGTCCGATCATCTGATTATGACGATCATTCGAGTACGCCCACCCCTATACACCATGCATTTTGCACCTTTTTACGATTTTCTCAAAAATGGCTTTAAAGATTTTGATTTAACTCCCTATATCGAAGTAAAATTTAACGAGCTTTAATAACATATAGGTTTCATTCTGATTAAAATAGTCTGACAGGGCTTAAATGCCTATAGTTTAAATTTTTTTCCTCTGAAGTACCTTTAATTTTGTAGATTCAAAAAAAATAACCATATCATCTTGTTATTATTGATAAAAAACGGATAAATATATAAGCTGGATGAATTCGGTATCCACCAAAAGGAAAAAGTAGCAAAACAAATTTGTTTATGCAATTCATGTGTTATTGGACATAAGAACATTAATATAGATGCATACTTTATAGTTGGAAAGCTAAGAAATTTAGACAAAAATATTATATTATACAAAAAATGTTAAAAAACAGAGAGAGATGAAAAGCCGATAAAACTAAATGATTATCGGAGATAATAATATAATAGATTATTTAATTAAACACATGTTTTTATTGAAATTTCATTGTGTCTTGGGCCAGTAGTTCCTAACAAGACAAGCGCATTTTTGTTAACTAGGTTTTTAAATTGAGGCCGCGCTTCACAGTAAGAGAAGAGGTAAATGAAAACTCGTGAGATTTGGTGATTTGGTGATTTTATTGATTTTGGTGATTTTAGTGATTTTATTGATATTTACAACAGTACATATAATATATACAACAAGTAAAAGGGCTAATTTACACTTATGGGCGTGATAATGTCTAGTAAAGAAACTACCCAGTGGTAGCACTTCAATGTAAATTTAATTAAAGTAGGTCTCGAGGCCATCGTCTTTTTAATAAACTTAGAGATGAAAAAAGATCAAAGAATTAATTACATAAAGTTTCGATAGAAACATGTGCTTTATTAAATAATATTTTTATTAACAAAATCAGTTAGTTTTAACGGCTTTTCATTACTCTCCATTAACTTTTGCGGTTCCGAGTATTAGATAATATTTTTTCTAAATTCTTTAGTTTCCCAATGGTATATGATACATCTATAATACTGTTCTTATGTTGAAAAACATAAAAATTTAATAAAAAAATATGTCTTTTTCTCATTTAGTTGTCAATAAAAGTCGCTCAACTAGCATATTTAAGCGTTATTCATCAATGTTAACAAGACGATATCGTTAATTTTTTGAAATCCACAAAATTAAAAGTAATTGAGAGGAAGAAAATTCAAATTATCGGCATTTAAGCCCTTTCAGACTATTTCAATCAGAATGAAACCTACATTAAATTGAAATCCACCGAGTTTTACATCGATATAAAGAGTTTAATCAAAATCGTTAAGAGCCATTTTTTAGAACAACGTAAAACGTTGCAAAATGCATGGTATGAAGGACAACTTCCGGTCAGCCGATTTTAGTGAAAAAAACAGCTATAACATCTCGGTTGTATAGTTGTCTTAAGTATGAAATTTCAGTTTCGTACGACTTTTCGTTTTCGTACTAGACTTATCACACACGGACACACGACCTATTTGCAGGACTTGGTCATTTGGATTAAGGAGACCCTAAAAGATGTATTTCCGTTTAAAACTCGAATTCGAAAATTTTCGCGGTCGCAATTATTTCCCTTCCTATATATTTCATATATAGGTAAGCGAAAGAAAAAAAAAATCAACGCTTAATATTATTTTCATTTAACATTATATTTTGCTTCCAGCCTCAAATCATCATGAAATCTCCGACGCAGAAACACTCAACATTGTTGGAGGGAGACTAGACTGAGGAATGTAAACGTGTTGGCCACAAAACAACAATGTTAAGTTGGCACAGTCTCTGACTCCAGAAAAAAACAAACAAAAAACTACAGAAAAATATGAATATCAAATATACCTTGGCATTTCCCTAAGCTTTATAATTTAAAGAACCATTTGTTCCAATAGTGATCTTTTTTTACTTTAACTTCCTTGCGAAAGAATAATAAGGGAAAGTATTGTGATAGTAAAGATTTTGAATTCCAGTTTTCAAGGGAAATGCACGTTTTAGGGTACCCGAGTCCAAACGACCAAGCACCGCAAAAAAGTGTGTGTGTGTGTGTGTGTGTGTGGTAAGTAGAGCACGAAAACGAAACGTCGTACGAAACTTAAATTTGATATTTTAAAAAACTAAAAGCCCGAGATGTTACAGCAAAATTTTCAACATCGGCGAACCAGAAGAGCCACTATATACCATGCATTTTGTAACTTGATACGATTTTCTCAAAAACATCTCTAACAATTTTGATTGAAATCGCTATATCGATGTAAAATTTAATGGACTTTAACATAATGTAGGTTTCATTCTGATTCAAATAGTCTGACAGAGCTTGAATGACGAATTTTCTTCCACCTTTAATTTTGTAGATTCGAAAAAAATAACCATATCATCTTGTTATTTAAAAAAATAAATATATCAGTTGGGTGAATTCGGTATCTACCTAGAGGAGAAAAGAGCAAAATAAATAATTTTTACGCAACTTTTGAACATAAGAAGATTAATATAGATGCATAATGTACCATTGGGAAGCTAAAAAATATATTATACACGAAATTGTAAAATAGTCAGGAATCAGTCATTTTTTGAAAAGTTTTTAATTTTGCCAACGTTTCGGCTCAAGCTTGTGAGCCATCATCAGGGCATTTCTGAGCCATGTCCAAGCATAAACGTTGATTCCTGACTATTCCACCTATAATAGTTTCTACAGTCGACTATACATCCTCAATACAATGAAATTGTAAAAGTTAACGGAGAGTGATGAAAAACCGACAAAACTAGCTGTTTTTGGTAGATAATAATATAATAGATTATTTAATAAAACACATGTTTCTATCGAAACAAAATTTAATTATTTATCTAAACTTTTACTTACATTTGCCTTCATCCTCATTGAATTAATTTCATCTCTGATTGTATTTGAAAATTCATAAATTTATTTTAACGATGTATCATCAGACCCAACTGGACATATGAGACGTTGATTTCCAAAAGGTACTAAAGGACATTGTTTACGAAATTGATTTTTTTACATATTTGTATTCTCATCATTTCGTTTTATCTAAATATTATATTTGATGTTATCTAATGAATTCTCAAGTCCTTAAAAAACGCGATTTAGAAATGCGGTCATTTTGTAAAAGTACTATTTACGCATTTATTTTCGTTCCAAATCATTTTAAAAAAAATCATTTCATAACTTTAATATGATGTTATTATTATAGTAAAAAAATAATTCTACATTTTAAGGCAAAATACCCAAATTAGCTAGTTTAATAATATAGTAATAAGAGATTTTCGCGCTTCCTGTAAAATTTCCTAGAATGGATATAGTACCTTTTGGAAATCAACGTATCATATGGAATCGAGCTTTGGGGCTCTACTGAACAATTTAATTCCTATCGCATTCAATCCCAACAATCCAAAATCCTTCGCAACATCCTAAATGCTCCTTATTTCGTCACGAACAAAATTATCCATAATGACCTAAATATTCCATTTGTCACAGAACTATCCCAAAACATATATACCTATTTTAATTCCAAACTCCCGACCCACACGAATCCTCTTGTACGCAACTCCTCATTCCCACCTATTCCTGACAACCCTCTGAGACGATTGAAAAGATGACGGCCTTGATGGATGATGGAAGTTGGTAAAGTACCACTGGGTAGTTCTTCACAAGACATTTTAAAGCCCATAATTGTAAATTAGCCCATTTACTTATTTATTGTATTTATTATAAGTACAGTTGTAAATATCAATAAAATGTTCGTTTTGTTTTCTTCAAATTTCAACGATGTAGGTGAAGATTTTATTTCTTTTCTATGATAAAAATTTCTCGGTACCTATCACATCATCTTATTTCACTGGTCCAATAACATCTCATGTGAATTCACCCAACTTATATATTTATGTTTTATGATAACAAGATAATATGGTTATTTTTTCGAACCTACAAAATTAAAGGTGGAAGAATTAAGGGGAAGAAAATCCGGCATTCACTCATCGCTAAATTTCTCCACAAGGTTTCATAAAATATCTATTAAAAAACGAACAGTAGCCAGGTTCTATCCTCATTTAGATGGAGGATATTGAGTATGAGTTTTATTTTATTTTTTTAAATTAATAATTTTAAGAATATTTTTCATTATATCATATGAATTTAATGAAATCTATGGTATGTATATAAATACGATGAAGTAGAATAACAGTTACAGACCAATATATTGGTTAATTCTCTTTAAATACTCCTATATTTAATATAGCATATAGGAATATAGCAAACTTTACGTTCGCTGGATTATTAATTTATATGAATGTCAACAATTGAGACGTTGATTTCCAAAAGGTACTAAAGGACATTTTTTACGAAATTGATATTGTTACATATTTGTATTCTCAGCATTTAGTTTTATCTAAATATTCTATTTGATGTTATCTAATGAATTCACAAGTTCTTAAAAAACGCGATTTAAAAATGCGGTCATTTTCTAAAAGTACTATTTACGCATTTTTTTTCGTTCCAAATCATTCTAAAAAAATTCATTTCATAACTTTAATATGATGTTGTTATTATAGTAAAAAATAATTCTAAATTTTAAGGCAAAAAGACCCAAATTAGCTAGTTTAATAATATAGTAATGAGAGATTTTCGCGCTTCCTGTAAAATTTCCTAGAATGGATATAGATATAAGATGTTAAATGTGATTTTCGTATAATTTTTTTTTTCTAACATTTTATTGATATTTACAACTGGACCTATAATAAATACAATAAGTAAATGGGCTAATTTACAATTATGGGCTTGAAAATTTCTTGTGAAGAACTACCCAGTGGTACTTTACCAACTACCCACTTCAACGTCAGTTTAATTAAGTAGGTCTTGAGGCCATAATATTTTCAATCGTCTCAGTGGGTTGTCAGGCATAGGTGGGAATGAGGAGTTGCGTACAAGAGGATTTGTGTGGGCCAGGAGTTTGGAATTCAAAGAGGCATATATGTTTTGGGAAAGTTCTGCGACAAATGGGATATTAAGGTTATTATGGCTGATTAAATAAGGAGCATTTAGGATTTCGCGAAGGATTTTGGATTGTAAGGATGGAATGTGAGAGGAATTAGATGGTTTAGTAGAGTCTCAAAGCTCGATTCCATATGGGTCTGATGATGGTAACATAAATGAGCCATTTGTAATTGATTGGAAGTTTTGAACGTTTGTCGAGTAAGTGTTGTAGTAATCTGTATATACGGGCAGTTTCTTGTCGTTTAGGTATGGGGATTCCATATAAGACGTTTGTCAAGATGGAGTCGTAAGTATCGGATTGGTTCAACAGGTATGAGTGGGGTATATATAATAAAAGGATACAGTGGGGCAGGAAGTCATCGTTTTGGACATTTGGAGTGGAATAGTTAGTTCTGCTTTAATATGGGATGGATTAAGGATTGCAGGATGTGGATTAAAAGTTTTGGAAGGGTGTTTACCAAATATTTGAGAGTTTTCTTCATCAGATGGAGACCAGGTAGAAGATTCAGTAAGGAGCGAGTGATTAAAGGTTTTGAATTTGAGTAGATTTTTGATAAAGATTTGTCAGTATGTGTTAGGTTTTCTGTGAAGCTCTGAAAAGTTTGCATTTTGAAATTTCTAATTTCAGTTTTGTGTTTGTTAGTTAGGTGAGCCAAGTATGTTTTGTCGGTTGGGAATATGGACCTATGCCACTTAGCCCTTGCTCGCCGTTTCTCTGATAATAATTTTCGAATGTGATGCGGTAAGTTAGTGTCGCGGGAATAATTATTTTTGGGATGTAATGAGTTGTTATTAATTGCAATACCTATTGTTCTTTTTTAGCGGAATCTTTAAGTCAAGTTCGTTTTCTAGATCAGAGCAAAAGTTGTCCAGTCAACATGTCCTGTAATCAATGAAGGAGGGAAGGATTTAGGAATAGGATTAGAATGCAGCAGAAACAGAGCTGGGCTATGGTCTGAGGAGAGGTCTTCTAAGGATGTTACTGTAGATCGAAAGGTGGGAATTTGGGATGTGACGAATATATCAAGAATACCAGGGCGCTTTCTATGGGAAGTAGGCTAGTAAGTAGGATCTTTGGGTGTCAAGGCGAAATAGCTGTTGGAAGTGGTGACATGGGAGAGAATCCTGCCACGAGCGTTGGATGTAATTTTAATTTAAGAGTTAAACTACGCACTTCAATATTCAATAATATTTTTAAAAAATTGTCCATAAGCAAAAGTAAAAAGAGATAAAAGAAAAAGAGCTCAAAGAAGGACTTATTTGTAAGATCTTTCTGAATGAATGCTTTTAGTTTCTTGGTCAATTAATTTAATGTCCCCTGAGGCAATTACTTCGTTTATTAGGAGTTAATCAAGACAATGTAATTTCTGAAAAACGCTACTGAAGATTATATTTTATTTCAGTATTTTTAAAAGGTAATTATTTTAAGAGGTAAAAAAAGCTGAAATTTAAAAGAAAGAAAAGCACTTGAACGACAAAGGAAGCGATGGATATTCGGAAGGACAAGTATTCGATTTGAAATAACCTGCTGAATGCATGTCATAAAATACAAATCTAATGTGCAAGAAAGAGTACGAACAGAGAATTTAAATACCAGAAATTTTGAAGAACATATTATAAATTACCTTCGACCAAAACCTCTTCTGGAAAAAACACATTTCTGACATCTCCCGCCGCTCCTTTATAGCTTTAAAGCGATTGAATGGACTCCGTAACCTTTTTCCACTTGAAACCCGTAAGATTCTGATCTCCTCCCTGATATGTCCCCACTTTGACTATTGCTATACGGTGTATGGGGGTGTCTCTGGAGATCTTGAAGAAAAACTAAAACGGTTATTTAATCTCTTCATTCGATTCATCTTTGGGGACACTTCTGTAACTCGGTTCTATAAAGAGATGAAGTGGCTAGTACTTCCTATATAAAGTACTTCCTGGCTTCCTTCCTCTATCAAGTTATCCGATCCCGCCGTCCATCATACATCTCTGATCTCTTATTATTCGAATCCTCAATCCATTCCCGCAACACTCGTATGCGGCCTTCTGATTTGTATACTTCGTCCCATCGCACCGCTTTCGACAAATCTTTCATAATCCGATCCTCTTCCATATGAAAACAAAGGCAATGCTTATTGGATCCAAACCTTCCCTCCATTCACTTCCTTACTACCCATTACTCTTTCTTAATGAAACTCCTACCCAATCCCAAAACTCCATAAAACACATAGGAGTTATGCTTGATCAAAAACATGGAGAAACCACATTTCCCAAATTACCAGAAAATCCATCTTTATCCTCAAACGGGATCACTTGTAGCACAGTGGTTAGCATATCAGCCTTCGAAAATGTTTAGGATCGCAATACTTAGTGAAAATAACTTCAAAATCAACTTAATAATAACTAACTTAAAATAACTTCATATCAACTTTAAAATACATAACCATCTTAAAAACATGTATTTACAATTATTGGGCTCTCTTAACCAGACTGTCCCTACACTTGTGGAGGGCATCAAGAGATCCCAACGCTTCTCTTTCAACCGCATTAATAAAGTAATAATTTAAATAATAAAGTAAATAAAAGTTTAATACGAAAAAGTATGAATTATAAACTATTATTTGACCACAACACGAACCATATCGTCCTCTTTGATTCATATTTTAGTGATTTTTTGAATACTTATAATCATACTTTAATAAGGACGAAATTGTATTATAATTAATATTTATGCGTTTATTTTGCATTACTATAATTAAGAAGATTTAGCAATGTCAGTAATTCGTTTAAAAAAAAATTGTAATATCTTCACAGCAAGATCCCTCAAGAAAAATATAGCAATAAAAAAAAACACTAGATTAAGAAAGAATTACCTTTTGATAGGAAGCTTTGGAAAGAAAACATGTTCCACGCTGAACGCTTACCTGAAATTAAAAAAAAAAATATGTATATAGAAACTTGTGTATATAAGTAAAAATAAACAAAGAAAAATATATACATGTTTATCTTCATATTAGTATATACCATATTTATTATTATACTAATAAACAAATAACTTTACAACACAAAAAAAACAAATAATAATAATACAGTTTTAATTTTCTATCATAATTATATTATTTTATTAATTAGAATGAATACAAGTGAAAATAATTTTAATGATAAAAATGACCTATATTGATTCAATATGGAAGGTATGTAAGTAAAAGAAAAGTACAAATAATTATAAACTAAAGTTTAAGACAGAAATAAAAATTTATATAATCCCTGTTTTAATTTGATGACAATTTAATTCTAATGCTAAATTATTGTTTTTAGTTTTAATGAATCATTCTGAAGATGAGGCAATAGGACCTTGAAACGTTATGTGTTAGTAATGAAATGAGTTATTAATGTGATAAATAAGAGCTGGTTCTAATTAATAAAATAATATAATAAAAAAATAAGCAATGAATAAAGCGCATATACTGGCTCTAATAGTAATCGATTTTGGAATACAACCACCTGAATTTTAATAGTTAACGATCCACGGAATAATTAAACATAATTCATGTAATTGATAGTAGGTTTTATTATTTCATACGCTGTGTCGCTCTTTCCAACTCAACAATAACATTAAAATTAATCACTTAGAGTGTGGGGAACATGAATGAAAATTCCATGAACAATCTCAATATTCAGAAAGGCCAATCAATAGATGAAGAAAATTTTAAAATTTGGCATTCTAGCAACGTAGTATCATTTCAATCAGAATAAAACATACATGAAATTAAAGCACTTTTAATACTACATAAATTCGAGGAGTTAAATCAAAATCGTTAGAGCTTTTTGAGAACATTTGCATTAAATTGGCACTTCTTGCTTTTCGATTTTGGTAAAAAATTTGCTGTCAAGTCTCAGTCATATAATTGTTCTAAATATTAAATTTAAGTTCAGTACAACCAAATAACCTTTACCCTTCGTTGTAAGCCAATGACATCCTGTCCTACAGTATCCTTTTATAATATCCCCCTTGTCCCTGTTGAACAGATCCGCTACCTAGGACTAGGGGTGGGCATAATCGAATGACGATTATCTGATCATTCGATTATTACAATCATTCGGATTAATTGAATATCGGTTTGGATAAGCGAATGATCATTCGAACTGAACTGTTTAACGATAATCGAGGGATTTTTTTTGCTCATCACATAAATCGTGCATACTATTATTATACTAGTTTTACACAATGCATACTAATCATTCGATTATTTAAATCATTGAAGTCCGATCACTCGATTATGACGATCATTCGATTATGCCCACCCCTACCTAGGACTCCTACTTGACAAACGTCTCACATGGAATCCGCACACAAGACTGAAACGACAAGAAACAGCTCGCCGCTTTCGATTACTTTAACACTTACTAGACAGACGCTCAAACCTTCCACTTAACTACAAAAGACTCATCTACATGACCATCATAAGGCCTACATGGACTTACGAAGTTGAGCTTAGGGGCTCTACTAACCCATCGAATTCTTCCCGGATCCAAACTAAAATCCTTCGTAAAATCCTCAAAGCTCCTTACTTAGTCACAAATAAAATCATCCATAAAGACCTAAATGTTCCATATGTTGCTGATTTGGCCGAACCAGATATCAATCCTTCTATGACAAACTCCATTCCCACCCCAACCCACTAGTTTCAACCCTTGCTTCCTCTATGATTCCTGACAATCCTCTAAGGCGTCTCAAAAGAAGATGGCCTCGAGACCTTCTGGTTTAAAATTAAACCGTTGGGTTGTTCCTCTACAAATCTGTCTCATGTGATTTTTCTTTTTAGCATATTTACTTGTTGTAAATTTAAATAAATAAATATTTTAAAAAAAATTCAGCACGACCGTACATTTTCGAGCTAGACTGGAATGAAAAAAGTTGATGTGTGTATGAATTGAATTGAATTGAAAAACACACACCAATCTTTTAGCTGGACGTGGTTATTTTGGTTATTTGGACTCAGGGCTACCCTAAAATTTGTATTGGTGTTGAACACTAGAATTCAATACTTTTCACGATCGCAATACTTTTTCTTACAATATATTTCATAAATAGGCAAGTGATAGAATATTATGTTTATCTATAGAAGTATGTAAATACATTGATGATTTATATATATATATATATATATATATATATATATATATATATATATATATATATTTTTTTTTTTTATTCAGAGAAATTTACAACTGTATTTATTAAATACAACAAGTAAATGGGACAGATTTGAGATTAAGACACATGATTGTCCTGTGGAGAAACTACCATTGGCAGAACTCCAATATTTATATATTGAGGTTATGTATATGAACATGATTATTTATTTATTTTATTCTTTGATTATCATTTATGTTTTTTATAAATGTTTTTATAATCATTAGTTTTCGATGCTATATATATTGATTTATTTATATTCTTAACTTTTTTTCATTTAGCTAATTTTTTAATTTACTCATTATTATTCACTGCATTTTTTAACATATTTTTTTATTGTTTCTCTAAGGATGTACATCCTATATTTATTCTAAAGGGACTTGGTTCCAGAATAAATAAATAAATTATTATTGCTATTACTATTATTATTGATATGATGTCAAAACTTTGATTATATATAATTCGTGTTTCCACGTTTAAAAAACCAGTCGTACAGTAAACATTTTAAAAACTATATATAGACTAAAATGACGAGTTAAGTTATAATTTTTCACAAAAAAAAAAAAAAAAAAAAAAAAGGAAATAGAAAAGCAAATGGTAAACGTAAGAGAATGGTACACATTGGAATTTTCTTGATTTTCAAAAGAAAAAAAACAACATGGAATCAACAATTATTTTATTTTAATTAATTAACTAATATTTTTCAAAGATGAGATAAAAACGAAACAAACACAAGCCAACAGAAACAAACGTATTATTATGTTTAAAGAAAAATAAATAAATAAACCCTTTTAAACTTCTCCCTTCTTTCAAAGGGGTGTGTAAATCATTATCTCATTATATTTTCAGGAAAATAATGATAAACCTTTTTTATTAACTTCTTTCTTTCCTAACTGCTAATTACATAAAGCAAAGTATTGGGCCTTTTATGAACTAATTATATAATGAAACTTTTTTTATTTAATTTTATAAATGAACGCGACCTTAATGTTTATGAACCAGATCCTGCTTGGTCAATACATTAGTAATATTTCATGCATAGCTATAAAAAAAAAAAAAAAAAAAAATCACAGATTACATAATTTTTACTACATCATGATTATTTTTTATTGAGAATGAAGCACGTTTATAAAATATTTCTTTTATAACAGTATGAAATTGATGTGGAAGCAGGGTGGTTTAGTCGATAGGACAACGGGATAGTATTATTGGGGTCCACAGTTAGAATCCAGTTGTGGCAGGATAATTATTTATTTGGTATAACAGCCATGGATCGATTCAAGTGTCGGGAGACCTTTCTATGGAGCTTAATAGTCCTCTACAAAATGGGTATCTTAAATTAGGGAAAAACCTGGAGGTCAAGAAACAGTATGAATCTTTAATGTGTACTAAGCTCAAGTAAGAGAACCTTAAATGTTTTTTAAAAAAATGTTTTGAACTTGAAAAACAAAAAAGGCTTCAAAAATTGGGGTCATGAAAGTAGCCTAAAATAATTGAATAAAAAGGACTAACAATTTTTCCTTTTAAATTTAATGAGATAATTTTAAGATTAAAAAAACAAAAAAAAAACTATTCGGGCTTGAACAAACGAAATATATTGTATTATAGAAGAACAATACATATTGAGTGTCACTAAGTAGGTCTGTGACATTCAAAAGGTCGGTGAGAGAAAAAATACATACCGAATGGTGTAATGATACCATGAGGGAAATAGTTAAGATGAAAAAGACAGCATAGAAGCATATCGCCGAGGTAAAAGCCATGAAAACCTAATTAAAAACAGCAATACGTTCAGCAAAAAAAAAAAAAAAAGAACTTGGGAGGAGTTAGGCATAAGTCTTGATGGAATCACTGAGAAAATACCAAAGGATTTTGGCAGACAGTAAAGTTCCTGAAAGACAAAGCTCGAGCCTCTAGATGGCTTAGTGGCTAACATTGTTGTTTTAGTTTGTTAGTTACCAATTGTAGTAGTTATAAGTAACGTATTATAAAAAAAAAATAAATAAATAAATAATAAAATAAAATAATAAATAAAATAAAAAACAATAAAATTATAAATAGTCATAAAAAAATAAAATAAAATAATATATATATATATATATATATATATATATATATATATATATATATATATATATATATATATATATATATAATTACTTTATCTGTATGCAAGCTATATAACTTTAATTTTATAAAGGGAAAACATATTTTGATTGTTAAACTAAAATTTATACCACATAATTTAACAGACAATTAGTATATGGCGTAAAAAAACACGAAGTTAAAAGCCTAATCATCATTCCTAACCCCTAACCCTGAAAGGAAAAACCCAAAAAGTAATTAGAAATGTAAAAAACACAATGAGTGCCGCAAATTATTTTTACTTTTACTTACCTATATATGAAATATATAGCAAGGGAAAGTATTGCGATCGTGAAAATTTTCGAATTCAAGTTTTCAACGGAAATACACGTTTATGACCAAGTTCCACAAAAAGGTCTGTGTGTGTGTGGTAACTCCCGGGCGAAAACGAAAAGTCCTGTGAAACTGAAATTTTATATTTAAGATGTTACAGCAATTTTTTTAATAAATTTGGCTGACCGGAAGTTCTACTTTATACCATGCATTTTGCACCTTATTATAATCTTCCCAAAACGGCTCTAACGATTTTGATTAAACTCGCTATATGGATGTAAAATTAAACGGGTTTGTATATGATGTAGGTTTCATTCTGATTGAAATAGTATGACAGGGCTTAAATGCTGATATTTTAAATTTTCTTCATCTAAGTACCTTAGATAGTAAGATTCTATAAAAATAACTATATTACCTTGTTATCATTGATAATTAACGGCTAAATATGCAGGTTGAGCGATTTTGATAAACAATTAAACACGAAAACTGAACAAATATTTTTTTATGCATTTTTCTGTATTTCTGAACACAACAATAGTAATATGGATGTATAATATACCGTTGGAAAGCTAAAGTTTTTAGAAAAAATATTATATGATACATGGAATTGTAAAGGGTGATGGAGAGTGATTAAAAGCCGATAAAGTTAACTGTGGGTTCCCGACAAGGGAAATTCATGTTGACCGTGATGCAACCTGGCGGCTTGTCAATGAAGCAGAGAGCGCCAATTTTGTTTTTGAACATATGAACAGTAATATAGACGTATAATATACCGTTTGAGAGAATGAATTTAGAAAGTATATTATCTTATACACAAGCTTGTAAAATTGAATAAAGAGTGATAAAAAGCCGAATTAAACTAACTGCATATTTTAGATAAGAATATAATAAAACATATGTTTTTATATTAATTTAATTCAGTTTAATTAATTCTTTAATGGTTTCACTCATTCTTATCTTTAACTGTATTAGGAAATTAATTAATTAATTCATTTTAAAAACGGAGGTAAGTGAAGTCGTGTGTTGTCCGCACCAGATTTTTCAGAACGGTGGATGCGCCACTTTATTTGGACTCAGGGGACTCTAAAACGTGTATTTCCATTGAATTCGAAAATTTTTACGATCGCAATACTTTCCCTTACTGTTTATTTCATATAGAGGTTAGTAAAAGTTAAAAAACTGGACATATGAAAAAATTGAAGGTCTGTGAGTATGTATTAGTTTGGAAATCTGAATCTGGTAATACTTGCTTATGCATCTGGGTTAATCGTTTAAGTGGTTGTAGTCTGAGACACATTTTGTGTATTTACCAGTAAGAAATAATTAATATGGACTATACTTGGTTTATTTCGTCTCCAAGATTTCTTCAGCCGAATTTGTAACAGGATGTTGAAAACAGAGGAAAAGGATGTTCACATCATTACTCTTAATAAGAAAGAAATGGAATTGGACCAAAGGAATATTAACATAAGTATGTATTTTATAGCTCTGTTTATCAAATCAAATACGTTTTAAGTAACTACCATAATATAGCAGAATGTTTCCAATACAAAGTTCTAATAGAAAAATATTACAATGTATCTGGAATTTGCAATCTTTCAGTAGTAAATAAAAACAACAAACCTTTAAATATGAAATGAACACCAGCCAATGCCAAAAATAGGAACTTACGATCCATCAATTCAGATTTTATTTCCCAGTCTACACAAACAAGACGTAGTCACGAACCTGTTATGACGAGAAAACGAATTCGTATACATTTGTATATTTACTATTTACATACATACATAACATACTTATTGTTACAAATACTCTACTATTATATATTTATAGCTTAAGCTGTTGTCGAAATATCGATTATATATTAAGTTCCCTTATTTTTTCAAGATCGCACGATATTCGGTGATAAGTTTTTATTTTCAAAAATATGAGCAAAGTAACACTAATTTTACTACCACTTACCTATATGTGTAATATATAGTATATTGCGATTTTGAAAATTTTTGAATTCCAGTTCAAAGTTTATAGAATTCATGATTTATCTCATATTTAAATTGGTATCTCTCTATATTTTACCGAGGTATTGTAGGCAAGTAATATTTTAAATCATTACTTTTTACATTCACTTGCCTATACATGAAATATATATGGGGTTACCTGCAGCATGGTGGTCAGCAATACTCCTATGACCAAGGACCCGGGTTTAACACCGCAAGTAGCTCTAGGATTTTTTGGGAGTAAAAAATCCGTAGTTATGCTGTCCTTCGGAGGGGACGTCAAAAGTTCTCGAGCCTGTACGATGTCAGGTACTCGTTAAAGATCCCTATCCTAATTAAACCTGGATAGGCAAAATTTAGGACTCCCACTGTAGCATCGTCCGATTAGCCACAGCAGCATAAAGGGACGTTAAATATATAATCAAACAAACATGAAATATATAATAAGGGGAAGAAGTATTGCGATTGTGAAAATTTTCCAATTCCAGTTTTCGACGGAAATACACGTTTTAGGGTCCCCTGAGTCCAAAAAACTAACTACCGAAAAAAGGTCTGCTTGTGTGTGGTGAGTCAAGCACAAAAAATAAAAACCGTACAAAAATAAAATTTCATATTTAACACTACTATACGCCCAAGATATTATAGCAACTTTTCCATCAAAATCGGCGAACCAGAAGAGTAACTTAATAGCATGCATATTACACTTTTTTACGATTTTCTCAATAAACTCGCTATATCGATGAAAAATTTAATGGGGTTTCATATTATATCAGTTTTATTCTTATTGAAATAGTCTGACAGGGCTTATGTGCAGATATGTTAAATTTACTTCCGCTACAGTACCTTTAATTTTGCAGATTAGAATGTTTGATAAGCAACTAAAGAAGAAATGAGTAACCATATTATTTTTATGAATAAAAGAGCAGTAATAGAGATGTATAATATACCGTTGAAAAGCTAAAAATTGTACAGTAAAAGGATGTATAAGATAATAGAGAGTGATGAAAAGTGAGTAAAAAAAATATTTCTATCGAAACTCATTGCAATTTATTAGAAATTATAAATAATTTTGCTTTATTGAGAAGTAATACAATCTGCCACTATCTTGGGCAATAAGTATTAGAGATAAAAGAAGTCATTCATTCCATATGTACAAAGTAAAACAAACAAAAAATAAAATACCTCAATAACAAATGAAAAAAAAAAAATAAATAAAATGAAATAAAAGAAAATAATTATTATTTTGGCCATATTCATACCTATATACAATATTTACATACTGCCCCTGGGAACTCCGAATCGAACCTCTGCATCCTGAAGTGGATGCTGAGGCACAATGTCAGGAGTCCCAGCGCCTCTCAGTTAGCCGCGTCACCAATCAAGTCAGTGGAGACTGAGTGAGGGCGCTAGAGCCAGCACTCCAGTTGCGTATTTATAAGAGATCTCTCGGCCACTGCCGCCTCAACCTACGAGGAGGGTTGTAAGGATGGTTGGTACTAGATAGGGATTGTGCCAGGGGATTAGGGAGAAGAGTAACTTTCTGGTGGAAAGTTGAGAATTTGGATGGGAACAGATCAAGGACATAAGGGATCTTGAGGTCATGGTGTAAGGTCTTGTTTGTAACATAATAGGGAGCATTGACTATTGTTCTAAGGACTTTGGACTGAAAGGATTGGATACGTTTGATGTTTGAAAATTTAGTAGTACCCCATAGTTCAATTCCGTAGGTCCACATAGGTTTGAAAATTATCTTGTAAATTAATAGTTTGTTTCCAACGGAAAGTTGAGATGTTCTGTTCAGTAGTCTATATAACTGTCCGTATCTTCTGTTGAGCTCTTGCCTTTTAAGTCGAGTATGTGGGTTCCAGGTCAGTCGTTTGTCTAGTAAGAAACCCAGATACCGGACTGTGTCGGAACAGGGAAGTGGTATGGAGTTAAAATGAACTTGTGGACAGGATTTGCGTCGGAGGGTGAAGGTGACATGGATAAGCAACTAAAGAAGAAATGTGTAAACTAAAATTTTTACAGTAAAAAGATGTATAAGACAATAGAGAATGATGAAAAGTGAGTAAAAAAAAATATTTCCATCGAAACTCATTACAATTTTTTAACATTTGGTGTTTATTTAAATTATCAATATATATTAATTATTTTGCGTTATCTATTATGATTTTCAGATTAGGGATTTTTTTTTTTTTTTTTTGCGTATTGGCAAACTATCTATTACCTCCCTTATGAGGTTATGAATGCCTATTATCATTAATATTGATTACAATCTAGTGCTTGGAATTCACTACACTGTTATCTTTACTCTAGAATTATTATACGTTTATTTGTTTAGGGACTAATACATACGCTTCGGTTATTATTCGGTGCTAAAATTTTGTCTGGGTAAAGTCAATTATCTATATCTATTTCAAGTTATTAAACATTTATGAAATGAAATTTTAAGTTTATCTTGCATCTCGGATCGCTTTACAAACTTCGCAAATTCCTCCCCCCTACATACTTCCTTATCATCCAGTCCTACCTCACTGGCAGATTCTTCAAAGTAAATCATAATAATTCTTATTTGCTGGTGTTCCTCAAGGCAGTATCCTAAGACCCATTCTTTGCACAGTTTATACAGCTGATATACCGTCCCATCCTAACACTTTAGTTTCTACCTATGCTGATGACACATGTGTGTTACCAGTCAATGCTGATCCAACTATTGCCTCTCTAACTCTCCAATCCCACATCAGAGACCTTGAAGAATGGTGTCAGAACTGAAGAATTAAAATAAATGCCAACAGATCCAACCAAATTACCTTTACCATTCGTCGTAAACCTATGACATCCTGCCCTACTGTCTCCTTCAATAATATTCCTCTTGTCCCGGTTGAACAGATCCGATATCTAGGACTGCACCTTGACAAACGCCTTACTTGAAACCCTCATACAAGACTGAAACGACAATAAACTGCACGACGTTTTCGACTACTTCAACACTTACTAGACAAACGTTCTAATCTTACACTTAACTACAAACGGCTCATCTACATGACTATCATACAGCCTATATGGACTTACGGAGTAGAGCTTTGGGGCTCTACTAAACCATCAAATTCTTCCCGTATACAATCCCTACAATCCAAAATCATTCGTAAAATCCTCAATGCTCCTAACTTTGTAACTAATAAACTGATCCATAAAGACCTTAATAATCCGTATGTTGCTAATTTGGCCCGATCTAGATACCATTCCTTTCATGATAAACTCCATTACCATCCTAATCCTCTAGTTTCAATCCTTTCTTCCTCTTCAATTCCCGACAATCCTCCGAGGCGTCTGAAAGTTTAGAATATTTTTAGAGCGCTTCCACTGGGAAGCTTCTCTTCATGCCTTTATATATTTGTCTCAAATTTACTTGTTGTATTCCATTGTACAGTTGTAAATTCCAATAAATAAATATTAAAAAAGGAATTAATTACATTGAGTTTCGATTTATTAAATAATGAACTATATTACTATTTGCAACTATCAGTTAGTTTGATCCGCGTTTCATCACTCTCCATTAACTTCTAAAATTCTGTGCAGAAGATAATATTTTTTTCTACAATCTTTTCAACGGTACACATGTTAGATATCGAATTCGATCAACTTATATATTTACCCGTTTTTTATCAATGCTAACAAGACGATATAGGATCACTTGTAGCTGGGTGGCTAGCGTAACAGCCTCCCATGCTAAAGGTCACGGGTTCAAACCCGCAGGGGGTCCTAGGATTTTTAATGGGAGTAAAAAATCCTTAGTTACGCCGTCCTTCGGAGGGGACGTTAAAAGGTGGTCCCGAGCCTGTGCGATGTCAGGTTCTCGTTAAAGATCCCTATCCTAATAAAACCTGGATAGGCAAAATTTAGGACTCCCACTGTAGCATCGTCCGATTAGCCATAGTAGCATAAAGTGACGTTAAATGAATAAACAACAACAAGACGATATGGTTGATTTTTTTGAATTTACGAAAAGTTAAACTCAAAATAAATTTAAAAATAATAATCAGGTGCAACACAAGACTTCCACTTACCTCCGTTGTTTTTATCAATTTAAGAATTATTAAATACATTTAGAGATGAAAATAAATTTTAAAAAAAATTAAATACAAAGAGTTTCAATAAAAACAATAAAATCAGTTAGTTTCATCGGCTTTTCATCACTCTCCATTAAATTCAACGATTCTGTGTAAAATATATTTTTTCTAAAATCTTTAGCTTTTCAACGGTTATTATTAACACATTACTATTTTATAGTGAAGTGAGAATAGTTGACTGTGTGTATATAGAGGAGTTAGTTGAGGGTTCAGTCAAATTAACACACAATTAAGTAGAAACTTAATTTAATAGTGCCGACGTTTCGGCCTAGATTTTAGTCCTTCTTCAGGGCTATAAAACAAAATATATATTTAATATTGATTGTTTTTAATTAATTGTGTGTTAATTTGACTGCACCCTTAACTAACTTCTGCTCCATAACTATTTTACGCTCAAAAACATAAAAACTAAATATAATAATATATATTCGCTCTTTTCTCCTTTAGTTAGATATCGAATTCGTTTAACTTATATATTTACCTGTTTTTAATGCTAACTAGAAGATATGGTTGATTTGTTTGAATTTCCAAAACTAAAGGAACTTTAGAGAAAGGAAGTCGGCTCTAAGCCCTGTCAGACTATTCAATCAGAATAAAACCTACATGACACTAAATCCCATTAAATTTTACATCAATATAGAGATTTTCATCAAAATCGTTAGAGCCGTTTTGGAAAAAATCGTAAAAACGTGCAAAATGCATGGCTCTTCTGATAAGCTGATTATGATGAAAAAGTTGCTCCAACATCTTGGGCGTATAGTTGTTTTAAATATGAAACCGCATATTCGTACGTCTTTTCGTTTTGCACCACACAAACTTTTTTTCGAGAGTTGGTGGTTATTTGGCCCTAAAACATTTATTTCTGTCAAAAATTGGAATTTCAATACTTTCCCTTACTATATATTGCATATATAGGTAAGTGAAAGTAAAAATACAAAAATTACATTAAATAGATATTTTTGCTCATTTCTCCTATAGTTAAATATAGAATTCGTCCAACTTGGATATTTACTCGTTTTTTACTTACACTTACTATATATAGTAAGGGGAAGTATTGCGATCATGAAAATTTTCGAATTCCAGTTTTCAACGGAAATACACGTTTTAGGGTCCCCTGAGTCCAAATAACCAAGTCCCGCAAAAAGGTCTGTGTGTGTGTGGTAACTCCCGGGCGGAAACGGTGAGTCCTATGAAACTGAAATTTCATATTTAAGACAACTATACGCCCGAGACGTTACAAAACTTTTTTCATCAAAATGAGCTTACTAGAAGAGGCACTTTATACCATGCATTTTGCACCTTTTTCCGATTTTCTCGAAAACGGTTCCGACGATTTTGATTAAACTCGCTATATCGATGTAAAATTTAATGGGCTTTAATATCATGTAGGTTTTATTATGATTAAAATGGTCTGACCGGGCTTAAATGCCGATATTTTCTTCCCCTAAAGTACCTTTAATTTTGTAGATTCAATAAAAATAACTATATTATCTTGTTAACGCTGATGAAAAACAGATAAATATATAAATTGAATAAATTCGATACACAACTAAAGGAGAAACAGAAAAAATATTTTGTTAATGCAA
Organism: Piezodorus guildinii; assembly: GCA_023052935.1. Lineage (NCBI taxonomy): Eukaryota > Metazoa > Arthropoda > Insecta > Hemiptera > Pentatomidae > Piezodorus > Piezodorus guildinii. The sequence goes on along the minus strand of CM041295.1, from coordinate 40,447,761 downwards.
TTTTTCGTTTTTGAACATAAGAGCAGTAATATACATGTATGATATACCGTTGGAAAGCTAAAGATTTTAGAAAAAATATTATCTCATACACAAGCTTTTAAAAGTTAATAGAGAGAGATGAAATGAACATAAAACTAATTGATTATTTTATATAATAATATAATATATTTTTTAATGAAACACATGTTTCTATAGAAATTTAATTTAATTAATTCCTTAATAGTTTCACGTATTTATCTCTAAATGTTTTTGAAAACTCTTTCATTGATTTTAAAAATGGAGTTAAGTGAAAGTGTGAGTTGCCCGCATCAGACTTTTATCAATGCTAACAAGACGCTATGTTTGATTTTTTCGAATTTAAAAAACTAAAGGAACTTCTTAGGGAAAGAAAATTTAAAATATCGGTATTTAATGCTCGTCAGACTATTTGAATTAGAATTATATCTATAAGATATTAAAGCCCATTAAATTTTACATCGTTGTATCGAGTTAGAGGCGTTTTCGAGAAAATAGTAAAAAGGTGCAAAATGCATGGTATAAAGTGGCTCTTCTGGTTTACCGATTTTGATAAAAAAAAGGCTGCTGTGACCTCACGGCTGTATACTTGTTTAAAGTATGAAATTTTATTTCCGTACGACTTGCTTTGCGAAAACGAGTATTTCCGTCGAGAATTTGAATTAAAAAAATTTTTACGATCGAAAAAATTACCCTTACTGTATACTTCAGAAATAGGTAAGTGAATATAAAAAAAAGTAATTAAAAAAATCTATATTGAAAAAGCAGAAAGTTGGAAGGTGAAGATAACCAGGGAGAGATAATCGTGGCCCCTTCCAGAGAATTCTCCAGCGACTCCAGGTGCTCTGGAAACCCCTCCCCCCTCAGAGGAGGAGCTCGGGTGGGTGGAAGATGACGTAATACCTCCCACGTTCTCCGTTGCCGGGCTGGAAAGCCTACTCTAACCCTGCCAAGATTTTATTATGACTTACACCTCTATATAACTACCCCATTTTGAAACCTTTTGACCATATTTTAGCACTTTCATTTTCGCTTTTTGCCTTTTTAGACACACCCTTTCAATAGCCCAATTTATTAAATTTTTTTTTCAGGGTCAAAAATTCGGAAGGTCGGCACAAAAGAGGAGAAAATTGGCATTATAATAATTTTATAAAGATCGATTACCAGTAGAGACTTCAATGGGCTTTTTTCCACGCTATGAATTTAGACAAGAACTCATATTCCAACATATTTCGTCTAAAAAAAAAAAATTAAATAAAAAAATTAAACAGGCGTTTTATATAATTTTTAAACACATAAATGACAAAATTGGATTTTAAAATATTCCCTGAGTGGCCTCTTAGAATTTTAGGGTCCCCTGAGTCCAAATATCCAAGTTATGCGAAACTGAAATTTTATATTTGAGACAATTATATGCCCTAGAAGTTACAGCAATTTTTTCTTCAAAATCGGCTGACCGGAAGATCTACTTTAATTCATGTATTTTGCACCCTTTTGCAAAAACGGTTCTAAATATTTTGATTAAACTCGCTATATTAATATAAATTTCAATTGGCTTCAATTTGATGAGGGTTTCATTCTGATTGAAATAGTCTGACAGGGCTTAAATGCTAATAGTTTAAATTTTCTTTCTCTGAAGTACCTTTAATTTTGTATATTTGAATAAATTAATCATATCATCTTTTTAAAATAGATAAAAACGTATAAATATACAAGTTGAGCGAATTCGATATCCAAAAAAAGGAGCAAAAATATTTTTTTCATGCAATTTTTGTGTTCTTGAAGATAAAAACAGTAATATAGTTGTATAATGCACCTTTTTTTATTATACTATTGGTTGAATTCAATATTATAATAAAAAGGGTGTCTTACTGCCTACCGCCACTTATTTTAAATTGCACTGCATTTCATAAAAGGACATAATTATAATATTTTTTAATTCAACAATTCTTTAAAAAATGCTCCAATAATATAAAACTTTTCATAAATTACTATAAAAAAAAAAACGGTTAAAATTAAATTATATAAATATGTCAATGTTAATAATAGATTATTATAAAATTAATACTAATAAAACGGTTAAAAATCTGGTGCGGGCAACCTACGACTTTAACTTACCTCCGCTGTTAAAATCAATTTAAGTGCTTTACACCCACACACAAGACTGAAATGACAAGAAACTGCTCGCCGCTTTCGGTTACTTCAACACTTATAGACAGACGGTCTAACCTTCCATTTAACAACAAAATACTCATGACCATCATAAGACCTATCTGGAATTACGGTGTTGAGCTTAGGGCTCAATTAAACCATCAAATTCTTCCCGTATTCAATCCTTACAATCCAAAAACCTTCGAAAAATCCTCAACGTTTCTTACTTTGTCACGAATTAGCTCATTTATAAAGGCCTTAGTTTCCTTATGTTGCTGATTCGACCCAAATCAAGTATCAATTCTAGCTTCCTCTTCCCTATTCCTGACAATTCTCCGAGGCGTCTGAAAAGAAGATATATTAATTAAAATTCGATAAGTTTGGTCCCTTTAAATTTCGCAAGGTAGAAACATTTACGTATCTAGGGTCAACCATTAGCTCTGATGATAATATTGCACCAGAGGTCAACAGAAGAATTGTTAATGAAAACAGAAGCTATTTTGGACTCAGGAAACCCCTTGGAAGCCGATTTATCAATAGGAGAACAAAGACCCTACTTTACAAAACACAAATCCGTCAGATCCTTATGCACGCTTCTGAAACATGGGCTCTTACAGAAGCCAGAAAGGAAGAAATTACCATCTTCGAAAGAATGATCCTCTGAAGAATGTTTGGACGCGTCAGAGATGGTGACAACTGGCGAAGAAGGAAAAATATGGAACTATACCAGCTGTTTGGGGAGGCCAACACCGTTAAACTAATAAAGCATGGACGACTTCCTTGGCTGGGCATGTTGCCCGAATGAGTGGAGTGGAAGTTTCAAAACGTCTCCTGGAGGAAAATCTTTACGTGAGAGAGGCAGAGGACGGTCTAGACTCCGATGGGAGGACTGTGTGACCCAGGATGCCAAACCCTACTGAAAATCAGAGGAGATTGGATAGCGGCGGCACAAGACCGTAACACATGGTGAAAACTTAATGAGGAGGCCAGGGCCAACATCGGGCTGTAGCGCCAAGGATGTATGTATGCAACAAGATGATATTGCTTTTTTGTTTTTAAACAACAAAATTAAAGGTACTGTAGTGGAAGGAAATTCAAAACATCTGCATTTAAGTCCTGTCAGACTATTTCAATTAGAATGAAGTCTACATTATATAGAAGCCCGTTAAAATTTACATCAATATAGCAAGTTCAGTCGAAATAACTATAGCTGTTTTGGAGAAAATAGTAAAAATGTTACAACTTTCTGAAACTCTGAGGCTTATAGATATAAAAATCGTAATACTTTCCCTTCTATATATTTCAAATGTAAGTAAGTTAAATAAAGAAAAAAAAAATACGAATGTCTTTGGATGAAACAATCTGAAGGAATATGTGCACACTTAACATAATTACTGGTATTTAGGAATTAAATTTAGGAAGTAGACACTTTGAAACATGGTCCTCCGGTGTTATGTGTATTGAAATCACCTGTAAACAGTGAAAACTCTCAGATCTCCACAATTATTGGAAAATATATATTGTGCTCTGATTTACGAATATCTTGACTGTTAAAAAAAAAAGTTTCAAGTCGGAATATTAGTTCTTTTTAAAAAAAATAAAATTGTTATGGAATTATTTCATAGTTCATATTTATTGATTTCTTATTTTGAAAGATTTGGCATTTAAGCCCTGTCAGACTGTTTCAATGAGGATAGAATCTTAAGTAATTATAAATTGATATTGCGAGTTTAATCATAAATTGATATGGCGAGTTTAATCAAAATTTATTAAGCCTTTGAGGAATTACTTTTTATTATAGGATATCAGGTAGGACTTGTGTAAGGTGGATTGTGATGCAGAAGTTGCGTTGACATTCCAGGTACATACACATCATAAGTATGTTAATTTAGTTTTACAATACTTAAGGTTTTTGAGCTAGATACACAACATAAGACATTTTGCGAGACTTAGATACCTTAAAATGTGTATTCCCGCAAAGAAATAGGATTGACAATTTTTCCCGACCGCAATACAATCCTATGTTTTGTATTGAGGAGATTGAAAGTAAGAAATATCCGACTTAATTTGTTTAAAAAATTCAGGAAGAGAGTTCAGATTCTCACCTGACGCCTTAGATTCAGTTTGGATTAAGAAATGTTGAGAGATACAGGGAAATAATATAAAAACTTTACAACTTGAAAAAAAAAAAAATTTTTCTTAGAAAAAAAACAACAGGAAAATAGAGTTGAGGTGGGCAAGTGAAGGATCATCGGGTAAGAGGATAGAGAACTAGCCTCGACCAAAAATAAATCCCGCCATCTTGTTTAACAATATGGCTGCCAAGAAATGTGCGAACAGCATCCACTGTTTTCCTCGCTCTTTGATGACGAAAACAAGTCTCGTCTCCATCTAAGATCGCAAATAATAAAGTTCATAACGGAAAAAAATAAATAAATAAACAAACAATACCTACAGTGAGTGTCAAAAGTATTCAGAATTCGTATTTCTTTTCATTTAATAAGTATTTTTCACAACTATTAATTTATATAATTCTTTTTAAATAATAAATCATTAAAAGAGACTCTTATAAATAAAAATCACTGAATTGTTATTAAAAATATTCGATAAATAATGTAAAAGTACAATATCGTGCTTAGTCAAAAGTATTTAGAAAACGTAATATCCTGTTATTTCAAATATTCATATTCTCGCTAATCTTCGACACTATTTTATGTTCTAAGCAAATCTTCTTCATGTAACTGATACCTAACATTGAAATGAAAAGTAATTTTATTCTGGGACGTGTCATAATTGTCTGGTCGTTTAATACTACAGTTTAACAAAAAAAAGATGGATTTAGTGACAAGGAATAGTTATCATCTACAGCTTTAAATATTACATATGTTGGGAAGATTGAATTTTTAGAAGATGAAGAAAAAGTTGATGTTTAGAAGTGGATGATGATAAGGTTTTACGAATGGATACAGACATGGAATAGGGCAACACGAATAAGAAATGATTTTTTGAAGGTAACGGATCTGTGGGAAGGTATATATAAGTTTATTGGTTGGGATCTAGTGTTTACTGAATGGACAGAGGAACAACTGTTAAGCGTATCAAGAATATAAGGAGGTATTTTTTTTTTTGTTTTGAAAGATGAAAGAGAAAGACACCAAGGAGGTATTGTCGACGGAAAGAGGGACAGAGTCAATTTAACTCGTTATAACAAGGAAAGAAACTTATTTTAAATAAGGTTTCAAATTAAAAAATTGACGATCGAGCAGCGGCTTCGAATAATTTTTAAAGAGAAATAGTTGAAATGTAAAATAAAAAATGGTAAGATTATGTGGATGGCTGAGTATAGTATGAAGTATATAACAATAAAATATAAAATCAAACATTTCCTGTAAAAAAATTATTAAATGTTAAAAATTAAAGACTGATTATACATTAAATATGAAAACAATCCTCAAATAGGCAAACCTTAGCTTATTTCTGAATTTTATAGAACTTCTGGATGCACATAAGTGTTTCAGATGTTCGCCGAGTACTAAAAAAATAAGATGAAAAGAAAAAAAATTGGTACAAAAAATCTGGAAAAGGTCTTTTTGAATGAATGAATAAAAAATTTTTTATGCTGGGAAATTTCGTCCCCTAAGAAAAATATACAATGAACAGAGGAAGTCCAACTTTTCTGGCTTCATTTGATATCTTATTATTTGGACAAATAGTAAATTTTTAAAGTTAATATAAATATAAAATAAAAACAGTTAACAATATCGATTGAATTTATTTATGTATTATCAAATTCAATATTTATCACATATGTATGGAAGATTGATTTTTGAGGCGGTGGATAAGTAATTGGTGTTTGAATGTGGTTAAAGATGACACTATACGGAGGGAGATGGGTAGAGTTCCAAAGTATGGTAGCACGGATGATAAAGGACTTTTCAAAGGATGACGTTCTATGAGAGCGTAGGTATGGATCTGGTGTCTTTCAGGAGACAATAAGAGAATAGGCTGAACATTTGCAACCTTTTTTTAAAAGAAGGTTGATGAATTTTAATGTTTACAGATGAGTCTCATACTAAAACATGCTTCCAAAGGAGAAATTATCATTTGGAGGAAATCAAATAAATGATATAGTATGTCATAGTAAAAGACCTTGAGCGGTCAGTGGTGGTACGGGCTGTTTTTCTTTAAAATAAGTTGATAAGCGTGAATTCCTGGACAGAATTATAGATAGATTTTAGTAATTTTTCAGTATGAAAAGCCAGAATCAAAAAAAGAAGAAAAATGACTAATAAATTCAATTTTCAACATTAGCGCGACTAGGAGTCAGGACATATTGAAACTAAAAAATTTCCTCAAGGAACAATAAGTGCTTGAGTGGGACGCTTTTTTACAACGAATAATTAATTAATTAGTTACATCGATTCCTAATAGGCAAAAATATAAAATTATACAAAAATATTTACAAACTGAATGTTCATATATGATTAATGCATTAATACACGTATATTGGGTTGTTTCACATGAAATGTCCGTTTTTATAGGTTCTGAAATACATAAAGGATTTTGCAGGTATCTGCTGTTTTCTTCCGAATGTTTACATATTCAAAGTAAACAGTTACTAACCTTCTACCTTTATATTATAAACATTAGCTTCCCAATCAATTACCCACTTTTTAGTATACCTCCAAATATGAACATGGAAACACGCGATTTTCGAGTAATATTTTTGTACGAGTTTAAACTCGGCCATTCAGCAGCTGAGGCCGCTAGAAATATTTGCAAGGCGTTTGGGGAAGGGAGTGTTAATGAACGGACCATTCCCCGTTGGCTTGCTAAGTTTTCAGCTGGGGATACCGATTTGGAAAACTTGCCCCGAGGAAGACCTCCGTCCGTAATAGACAACGATGTCCTCAAACATACAGTAGAAGGAAGCCCCTACCAAACAGTTAAAGGACTCTCAGCACAACTAAATGCAAGTGCATCTACCATTTCCAGACATTTAAAGTGTGTTGGGAAAGTAAAAAAGCTCGATACATGGGCTACCTCACGATCTCACTGAGCGGCAGCAAGACCCTATTTTTCAAAACATACCGTGCAAAAATTGAAAGAACTGGACTACGAAGTTCTTCCGCACCCACCATATTCTCCCGACTTGTTTCCAACAGATTACCACCAGTTCAGGAATTAAGACAACTTCCTCAAAGGAAAACTTTTTGAAAATTATGATAAGTGAAAAGTGCGTTTCAGATTTTGTTTCACTTCAAAGCTCAGAGTTTTTCAGTTCGGGGTTAAAAAAGTTGGTGTCACGTTGGGAAAAATGTGTAGAAAAAGAAGGTAAATACTTCGAATAAAATTATCTCGTTTTCAAATCGTATTTTTAATAAAAATCCTTTACCTTGAAAACGGACATTTTATGTGACAAATCCCAATAATTAGGAAAACACGTACTTTTGAGGGTTCTATTTTTAATTTTTCGCGAATAAACGTTCAAAATATAAAATTTTATTTTTTTTTATTTTTGGTTTTACCTATTATATACCTTACTTCTATCATTATAAAGTGGGTAAAAACTCTTTAACAGGGTGTCAGTTCTGAGATTCCCTGACTTTTCCATATTGTATGATGTCTTTTACCTCGCCAAATCTCGGTGAAAATCGACAAACCAAAGAATAATTATAATTAATGTGGTATACTAGATTAAAAATATAAACAATGACTAATTACTTTACAATAAGATTCAACTAAATCTACCCGACACCAGTTGATACTGTAGTTGTTTAAGTTGACTTACTAATGAATTATGATGAACTTGGATACTGCTGTTAGTAATAATCAATATTTACAAATTTATTTTATGATATTGCAACATCACAACAAGTAGGCATATTGGAACTTTTGTATGATTGAAGAAGAAACGATGTTATCTAGGGACTATTGGGTTGATGCAGGTTTTTAGTAGGTATTGTAAATACGCCATATCTTTACTTTAACCATATATATTTAATCAAAATAATTTCCATCTGAATCAATGCACTTTTGCCAACGTTCAACAAGCTTTCTTATTCCACCAGAAAAAAAATCCGAATCTCTGGACTCAATGAAATCACGAAAAGAATTTTCAATGTCGTCCTGGTTTTGAAAATTTTTCTCCCTCAAAAAGTTGTCCAGATGCCTGAAAAAGTGGAAGTCTGTAGGAGAGAGGTCAGGTGAATAAGGTGGATGTTGGAGAACTTCGTAGCCCAACTCGTGCAGTCGTCGAAGCGTTGGTTGTGCAACGTGTGGTCTGGCGTTATCGTGGAGCAGGATCGGCCCCTTCCGATTCATCAATGCTGGGCAAAGACGTTGCAATTTTTGAGTTCCGAGTTCCGCCGCCATTTCTCGTGTGGTTTTGGTTGGGTCTTCTTCCACTTTTGACCTCAGCTGGTCGTTGTCCAGAGCAAGATGACGGCCCGATCTTCCTTGTTTTCGAGGTCGAAATCTCCTCTGCGAAACTTCTGGAACCAACGCTGCACCGTGCACTCATTAATAGCCCCCTGACCCGACACTTCATTAATATTACGAGCCGTTTGCGCAGCGCTGCGCCCTAATTTAAATTCGTAAAAATAAATTTGACGAAAATCGCACTTTGACATTTTCGATTCAAGACCTTTGAACACACTGAACAAAACGATTTTACTAAACAAATTCATGGTGAAAGAGAGGGTATTAGATAAGGTTTGTTTTGGTATAGTAATGATCAATGTTAGGATTAGCTTTGTTTACACAATTGGAATTAAGATATTGCAATAGAGGAAACCTGCATTAATTTCGCATCAACCCAATATTTTCCCTGTCCGAAGAACAAATTTCCTGACTTTTTCATGTGTTTTTAAAATCCCTGACTTTTCCAGGTTTTCCCTGTTGCTAGACACACTGTTTAAAAATAGAAAAAATAAGTTAAAAACAAGTATGGGATGATAGTGAAGTCCGAATACTTTTGACACCCACTGTAGATGAAGGGAACCAGAAACGGGGACGTGGAAGATTTTATTCCGAATTAATACAATATCACTCCAGTTTTCCTTATCCATTCTACTTGAGTTAAGCTGTTGATTTTCCTGCTTAGCACTCCAACGTAAAGAGAACTTTTCGTGACGCAGGAGGGACTTATTAGAATTTATTTTCACTGAAGTCACATGTATATAAGAAAGATTTCCTCAAAAAACTACGGTAAAATCCAACCCATCTTATATCTGGGACTATCAAACATTTAAATCTCGCCTATTTATCCATTTCCATTCGATTCCCAAAAAATCCTTAAGAAGATTTACTAATTTCAGCGCAAATCAACGAATAACACAGATAGATATAATAAATAAATAATAAATTTATTTGAACACACTTAAATAAGCACACCTTAAATTCCTTTTGTTAATTATTTATTTTATTTCATAATTGTTTACATCATTTATCATTTCGGGGTTGTTTCCCCATTCTGAAGATATTATGTGCTTATCTAAAAGTTCATCTATTTTTTTCTTCATATTTGATGAATTGTTGAAACAGAAATTAAATTTAAATGTGGAAATTAACACCAACCATATGACCAACAATTAATCAAATTTGAAGAAAAAAGTGGATGAACTTTTAGATAAGCACATAATATCTTGAGAATGGGGAAACAAGCCCGAAACGTTGATAAATGATGTGAACAATTATGAAATAAAACAAATAATTAACAAAAGGGAGTTAAGGTGTGCTTATTTAAGTGTGTTCAAATAAATTATTTACAGTAATATTATTCTAAAGGGATTTGTCCCAGAATAAATAAAAATATTAAAAGAAGGCATTCCAAACTATGTATGATTGTAACAGAGTTCAGTTCGCATATATTAAGAAACTGTGACGTCACTATCGCATAGCCCCCACGTTATTTATTTATAGTAACTTACAACAGTTATAAATAAATATCGTACAATAAGCAAGTCTGTAGTATGAATAAATGATATAAAAATAGCTTATGAAAGAACTACTTATTAATAGCATTTCAGTAACTATTTTTGTAAGTAGGTCCTAAGGTCCGCCTTCTTTTCGGACACCTCGGAGTGTTATCAGGAATATATAAGAAATATAGGATACGGACAAGTGGATTTGTGTGGGTAGGGAGTTAAGAATTAAAAAAGATACATCATCGGGTTAAGTATGCGCAAATGGTATATTAAGATCATGGGTGATTTTATTTGTGACAGTAAGAGACTTTTGTGATTTTGCAAAGAATTTTCGAATGTTAGGACTTGATTAGCACAGCCTCAAAACTCAATTCAATACGCCAAATAAGTCTGATAATAATAGAGACGACATAAATGAGCTTTTTGTATATATAAAAGACGTCATAGATAACTAGGGTTTTTTAAACGTTTGTCAAATGTTGTAGTAATCGGTATATATGAGCAGTTTTCAGTCTTGTGTGAGGATCCAAATTCTAATAAATCCAAAAAGATGAGCTACGATTTGAGTAATTATATCAAATTGCAAAAAATTGTGATTTAACATATCATGTAAATAGTTTCTGAAATCTAAAACCATCACCAATGACTAAAAAATCAAGTGACAAAATAAAGAAGCTTTGATCAAAGTTTAGTAGCGAAAACAGTTTACGGGTCCATTGCCCCTATATTACAATTTATTTTCATGTCATCATTCATGTAATAAGTTTTTTTATTGAATAGTAGGAATTAAGTCTTTCTACCGTCAGATTTACGTAAGAAAATTGTTAACCATCTTTGGGCATAAAAATAGATTTTTATTGCTGCGAATTTTTTTTATTTTTTGAGTGAAAGAAAATAGTTTTCTCCTTTGCTCCTGAACTTTTTTTTTTTTTAACTTAGTTTAGTTCCTAGTCTGGCACTCAGGACTATTGTACAAACTCCGTAAATTCCTTCCTCCCAAATACTTCCTAATTCTTTAATCCTACCTCTCTGATAGATCCTTCAAAATAAATCACAATAGTTCCTATTCATCCCTTTTTACACAGACTGCTGGTGTTCCTCAAGGCAGTATCCTGGGACCCATTCTATACAGCTGATATCCCAACCCATCTTAACACTTTCCTTTCTACCTATGCTGATGACACCTGCGTGTTATCAGTTCATAAAGATCCATTTATTGCCTCACATACACTGCAAGCCCACATCAAAGTACCTAGAAGTATGGTGTCAGAACTGGTGAATTAAAATAAATTCCAACAAATCCCATCAAATGACTTTTACCCTTCGTCGTAAACCTTTGATTTCCTGCCCTACAGTATCCTTTATCACTCAACTAGTTCCTGTTGAACAGATCCGATACCTAGGACTACTTCTTGACAAACGCCTAACTTGGATTCTCATACACGACTAAAACGACAAGAAACTTCTCGCCGTTTAACTTAGGCTACTTCAACACTTACCAGACCAACAGTTGATGGAAAGGAATTTGTTAAATATGCTGGATTTAAATGTTAAGAGAGTTTGGGAGTACCAGATATGAGATGGGTTGAATTTTACCGTAGTTTTTTGAGCAAATCTTTGTTATGTATGTGAATTCAGTGTAATTAAATTCTAATAAGGCCCTCCTGCGTCACGAAAAGTTCTCACACACCACACATACATACACAGAGAAACCTTTTTGCGGGAAAAGTTGTTTGGACTCAGTGGACCCTAACATGTTACAAACTAAAATTCGAAAATTTTCACGATCGCAATACTTTCGCTTATATATTCCATATATAGGTAACCGAATGTATAATTGTTAAATCTTTTTTTTTTAAAGTCTTACAATAAATCCTTTATCGATTTAAACGATTGGGAGTGGGCGAGGAGTAGGATGGCTTAGTAGGAAACCCACCACTGACCCTTTATCACGGCTTACGTCTAAAAACTATATCCAATCCTCTTCTTCGATATCCATATTAATTTACAATAATAATAGTCGACCAGCCTCTGCTTCGCAAGGGAGCAATATGAATGAGCGGTCATTTATGTTTAAAAAATTTCTGTCTGACCGATTTAGAGTTTATCGCTTTCGGAGCTTTAATTTATCGCAACGAAAAGAGCAATTAGAAAGAAATATGTTAATTTTATAACGAATGTCCATTATTATATTTAATTACCAACTGAAATTAATGAACTGAAAAAACATAAATCAAAATTAGTTAAGTTTATTTTTTTGCTATTTTTAAGTGAAGCACATATAACGAAAATTTATTCTTCCCATATAAATAAGAAAACTTGATTGGAATGTATGTTTTCAAAATTTATTGAAATAACCAAGGTTACTATAATATTAGGTTTATAAATATTTTTTATTTTATTTTTACAACAATTTTTATTGAGTAAAATTACAATCTGTCCCAATTTGGCTATCAATAGTAGTGGTGAAAGATATCACATATACTACATTCATACAATATTTACACAGCATAAAATTACAATAAAATATATACACAATAATGAATCAATACAATAAAGTCAAGAATTCACTTATACTTATATACACATACACACACTCATACATACATCACATTGAGTGGAGAATCTAGCCAGTGCTAGAACTCCAATATATTTACAAAAGGTCGCGGGGCCACTACCGTTTCAACCTTCTAGGTGGGTTGTATGGAAGAGTGGAGCTGGATAGGGATTGAGCTAGAGGATTAGGATGATGAATGAGGTTCTGGTGGAATTTGGAAAATTTGGATGGAATTAGGTCTGAAATAAATGGAACATTAAGGTCGTGGTGCAAGGTATAGTTGGAGACATAATAAGGAGCATTTACTATTGTACGGAGGACTTTGGATAGAAAGGATTGAATGCGTTTGATGTTAGTACGTTTAGCTGTCCCCCACAGTTCAAGTCCGTAGGTCCGGATAGGCTTCAGTATTGTCTTCTATATTAATAATTTGTTGTCAACTGTAAGTTCAGATTTTCTGTTGAGTAGTCGGTATAACTGTCCGAATCGTCGGTTGAGTTCTTGTCTTTTAAGTCTTGTATGTGGGTTTCATGTCAGTCTTTTGTATAATAGTAAGCCAAGATACCGGACTGTATCTGAGATAGGAATTGGAAATGAGTTGAAATAAACTGGCCGACAGGATTTTCGTCTAAGAGTAAAGATTATGTGTTTACATTTGGCTTCGTTCACCTTTACACGCCAGTTATTACACCAGTATTTAATATTAAAAAAAAAAAAAAAAAAAAAATATATTTAAAATACACTTTAAAGGTTTATTTTAGTTTCCACAGAAATCTCATCTGTGAAACATTTATTTTCATGAAATAGTATAGAGTTTGAAATAATTAATAACAATGTTAATTCATTCAATGTAAGCATGTGATCAAATACTACAGAAATAACAACGCTTTCTATTTTATTCGGTTTGTTACTAGTTAATATTCCAAATAAACTATTCAAATTACAAATTAATAGTTAAATTAAGTTTCCGTAGAAATCCTATTTCGTTTACAGAAAAAACATCCGTTTTCATGAAATAGTATTAAATATAAAATACCCAATAACAATGTTTTTTTTAAATTTATTTATAGTAATTTACAACTGTAAGGGATCACTTGTAGCTGGGTGGCTAGCGTAACAGCCTCCCATGCTAAAGGTCACGGGTTCAAACCCGCAGGTGGTCCTAGGATTTTTTAATGGGAGTAAAAAATCCTTAGTTACGCCGTCCTTCGGAGGGGACGTTAAAAGGTGGTCCCGAGCCTGTGCGATGTCAGGTACTCGTTAAAGATCCCTATCCTAATAAAACCTGGATAGGCAAAATTTAGGACTCCCACTGTAGCATCGTCCGATTAGCCATAGTAGCATAAAGTGACGTTAAATAAATAAACAAACAAACAAACAACTGTACTAAAGAATACAATAAGTAAATATGTAGAATGAAAATAAAAAGTCATGAAAATGTCTTGAGTAAGAACCACCCAGTGGTAGCACTTCACTAACTATTTTAAGAGAGTAGGTCCGAGGGCACCTTCTTTTCAGTCACCTTGGAGGGTTATCAGGGATATCTGAGGAAGATAAATTACGGACAAGTGGGTTTGTATGGACAGGGAGTTTAGAATGGAAAGAGGAGTATCTAGATACTAGGGGACAGGAAGTCATCAGTTTGCGACGAAGGGTATAGGTGATTTGGTGGGATTTGTTGGGATTTATTTTAATCATCCAATTTTGACACTATTCTTCAATGGCTGCGATGTGGGACTGAAGGGTTTGGGATGCAGTAGTTGGATCATTATGGACGGATAAGACACACGTGTCATCGGCATAAGTATTGAGGACAGTGCGAGGATGGAGTGGAATGTCAGCTGTATAAAGGGAGTAGAGGATAGGACCTAAGATACTACCTTGAGGCACTCCAGCAGATAGGGAAAATGTGGATGAGTAGGAAAAGTTATGGTTTACCTTAAAGGTTCTGCCAGTAAGGTAGGAACATAGGTGTCAGACTCGACCAAATGCTTAATAACAATGTTAGTTTATTGATTTATAACATCTTAGTTAGAATTCGGTACGTAATATTGTTTCTAAAATCTTGCATACTAACTGGTAGAATATAACATGCACGATCCTGTAAATTAATTATTAAAACCTCCCTCATCACCTAATAACGTATGTTTATAAGTTTATGGGCTTACAACACATTTATATTAACTTGTACGATTTATTTGATTGCATATTAACTTTTCAAAAAATCTTGCGCTTTCCTACGGTATATTATACGTCCACATTACTACTTATATTTTAGGTATAATTTTAGATGACTTGGTTACAGAAAATTTTTCCCCTTTAAAGAAAAGCTGATTTTCAATGTATTTTACTTTTAAACCTTCAGGAAAGAATGTCCTAAATGATAGTGTAAACCGTATCAATATCCGTCTTATGGTCTAAGAGGAGTTCGAAACCAAAATCGCGTTGTCATATCATATATGCAAGTACATGTATTGAAAAACTTGAATGTTTTAACTCGACACACATATCCAAATGTTCTTAAAGAAAATTTAAGTTGTAAAAAGTAGTAAAGAATTTATTTATTACCGCGGAATGAATATCTGGTTATAATATGTTTACGGTGTATTTTTATTTCTTTTTCAACTCTTATATGAGCATAAAACGGAGAAGGAAAAGACATTATAACATTAGTGTTCTTTCAAACTTTGTGGTCTACACATCATGTCATCTAAGACACTATTTTATTATTCGTGCTACCTATTTTGGAATTCCTTGCCTGTATCCATTCGTAAATCCTTATCATTATCTACTTTTAAACACCAAATATTTCTCCATCTCCTAAAGCATCAATCTTCCCAACATATGTAATATTTAAAAGCTATAGATGATAACTATTCATTGTCACAGAACCTGTCTTTTATTGTTAAACTGAAGTCTTAAACGACCAGACAATTACAGTACTTTTCTTGTTATTCTTAGGACTACTCGTCCCAGAATAAAATTACTTTTATTCTCATTTTGTCTGAAAAAGTAAGTAAATTTCTAATATCTTTAATTTAAATTCTAATTGAAGCATCTATTTACCTACTGTATGTCTATTCATTTTTCAATGTATTCTTTTCTATATCTAAAAATAACATTGTATATTAATTATTTAAAAAAATATTATTGTTCTGTTTTTTTGTTTTTTCACTATTAAGGCATGAATATGAGAACAATAAATTTCGAAACGTTGCAAAAATATAATTGTTTATTTATTGACTGAAACCTAAGAACAGTATAAAACTTGAAAGTACCAACAGTTCACAGCGAACTGATCAAACAATATATATATAATATATATGTGTACTATTCTCAAGCTACGTATATAAAGCACTAGATTACTGTTCCAGGTTAGAAACCCTGCGGAATAATTTTATGTTGTTATTTCATCCGTGGGTTGAATCTTGGTTAAGGGAGGTTATTTAAAATAACAAACCCAGCATCTAAAAAGTGGGTAGCCCAAAATCGGGCTAAGACATGTCAGCTGAACGTGATCTCGGCCTTATCACTTCATTGTACACCTGTTTCCCTAGAAATAGAACTAATCTATTTGAGTACTGAGTACAAGACCCTTCCTGGCTTGTAGATGTATGGGGAAAAAAATCACCTATAATAATATATTACAATATTATTATTATAATTAGTGGACAAATACTGTACATTTATAACCTGACGGCTTCTACATATAATACATAGTTCTCAACCCAGCAGTGATAGGGCATCACCTAATCAATACAAATTTCAATTAGAGAAGATGCAATAGCTACATGCCTTGCGGATCAGACATGGCCCTAAGCATGGTCCACTCTATATCTATATATATTACTCAATTGGCAATTAAATAAAATTTAAATTGTCTCACAGCCGCAAGACTGAACGAAACATGAAAATGGGTAGTGCCTCAGGCATTTTAATTGATACTTCAGGTGAGCATAAATCTACAAGCAGTTAATATACTTCATTAGCAGTAATATAGTTAATTAAATACTTCGGCTAATCAAATCAGATAAACTATTCTCAACCAACTAATATTCAAACCGCAGATAGAAGTTAAATTCTCATTAAACCATTGAAAACCACAACTGAGTTTAATGAAATAAGAGGCCTGACTGAGAATTTTAATAGAAATTCTACGTCTAATCACCAAAGAGGACACAGAAATTAAAAGTAATAATAACTAAAACATATTTTTAATCTGGATTATACATAAGGCTAATTTACTGTTTAGATATATGCCAAAGTTTCGGCCTATATTAAAGGATATCAAAGAGAAATTAAAAAAAAATTAAGAGTTATGGGGGCACTTGTAGCGTAGTGGCTAGCATAACCGACTTCTAAGCCCAAGATCATGTGTTTTTAATGGGAGTAAAATCCTTAGTCATGCCGTCCTTCGGAGGGAACTTTCCTGTGCGATGTCAGGTACGCGTTATAATTAAACCTGGATAGGAAAAATTTAGGACTCCCACTCTAACATCGTCCTTCAGCATCATCAGCAACAGCAGCGTAATGAGGCGTTAAATAAATAAACAAAAAGCTCATGTATGTTACCATTATCAGGCCCATATGGACATATGGGATCGAGCTTTGGGGCTCTACTAAACCATCTAATTTCTCCAACATCCAATCATTACAATCCAAAATCCTTCGCAAAATCTTAAATGCTCCTTACTTCGTCACAAATAAAATCATCCATAACGACCTTAAGATCTCATTTGTTGCATGTCTTTCCGTACCAGATATACCATTTTCAATGCCAAACTCCAGACCCACATAAACCCTCTTGTTTAAAATAGTCATCGAAGTTCTACCACTGGGTAGTTTCTTCACAAGCCATTTCACGCCCTTTATTGTAATTCAACACTTTTAAACTTGTTGTATTTATGTATATACAGTTGTAAAATTCAATAAAATATAAATTAAAACAATAAATAAATAATGCCTCTGATGTTAAAATCAATTTGAGAACTTTAAAATTAAGTAAACTTGAAAATAGTTTAAAAAAAATTACATTGAGTTTCGATGAAACAATCATTTTCAAATAAATAAAAATATTTTTTTTTCACACAATAATTTTTGTTTTATTAAAGTATAGCAGCAATGAGTATTAGAGATAGAATAAATCATTCATACCATATGTACATTGTAAATAAAATTAAAGAAAAAAAAATTAATAAAGACTAAACAAATAAAAGAAAAAAAATAATATATAATTATATATATTTATACACAAAATTAAATAAGTACTATAAAGAAAATAATAATAACAATCTTGTTCACATTCATACCTATTTACAAACTGCCCCTGGGATCACTGAATCAAACCTCGAGATCCACTAGTGGATGTCGAGGCACAATGCCAGAAGATCCCAGCGCCTCTCATTCAGCTGCGTCACTGGTCTTGAGAAATTAAATAATTGAACAATAGAAATCATTACCTACAACAATAACGAGAGGAAATGGCCCTAACTACTTTCCACAACTTTGTATATATGTTTTATAAAATCTTTAGCTTTCTACCGATATACGAGCATTATGTATTTATATTGCTATTATTATTTCAGGGAAAAATCAACCCGGAAATATTTACCTGTCATTTCTTTCAGATGATAATCACATTATTCCATATTTCATATTCAACCATTATTAATGACTCCTAACCAGTAGAAATAGTATTTTTTTTTTTTTTTTAATTGACAAAATAAAAGTAGGACAATGTTGATGAAAAAGTTGCTGTGACATTCGCAAGTATGAACTATACATTTTTTGTTTCTCTCTCTGGCGCGACAGGCCGTGTAGGCCCCTGGCCTCGTGGTAAAATCTCCTGGGAGAACATACTCACGATTCACGATGTGATTTAACAGGGTAGGTTCATCACTCCTTACGCCTATTTTGTTGTGAGTTGCCACTATTTGGCTGACGGGTCTCACATCCCCGGGGGAGCGGCGGTGAGTGAATCCCTACTTATTTATAAAAATATAATAATAATAATATAGGCTTAGCGAACCCGAAGGTTCGATGCCGATACCGCCAAATTCCGCCTACACAGACTCGTCCAATGTTCACCATTCAAGCGCAAGTTCCCGAGATCAGCCTTAACGCAATCCTCCCATCTCCGCTTCGGCCTACCTTTCGGACGCCTACCAGTCGGATCAGCAAATACCAACTTTCTCGGAGCCCAACAACTTTACTCGCCCATTTGAGTCTCCGCGATGCAATCAGCTCAATTATATTCACAGGATGCAAGTTCCGCAATTCGCGTAGTGCAACCTTCTAAACTCCCCAGTGGCCTCATCTCTCTTTGGACCAAATATTTTACGCAATACCTTATTTTCGAAAACCTTAAGCCGTTGTTCATCCTTCAAAGTAAGCGGCCACGTTTCACATCCGTAAAGAACCGTTGGAAGAATAATAGTTTAATAAATTCTAATCTTTAAGTTTTTAGATAGAAGCCGCGAACTAAGTAACTTAGCAACTGAATAATAACACGCATTTCCCACCTTTAACCGGGACTTTATTTCTTCCTGGATTTCATTTTTTCTAGTTATAATTGAACCTAAATACTAACTAGAAAAAATGAAATCCAGGAAGAAATAAAGTCCCGGTTAAAGGTGGGAAATGCGAGTTATTATTCAGTTGCTAAGTTACTTAGTTCGCTAAGTTACTACTTATTTATATCCTTATAAAAGCCCCGCCAGGGACTGGGATTCGAACTCGGAACCTCTAGCCACTCAGCCACGTGCTCCCCATGAATTAGACATAATACAGATTATTTTGTGGAACTTTTGTGAACTCAGGGGACCTCTAAAACTAGCATTTCCATATAAACTGGAATTTAAACATTTTCACGATCGAAACTCTTTCACCAAATATATCTATATATAGGGAAATTTACACGAAATGTTAAAATAAATTATGAATACAAACAAATATATAAATAATATGCTAAAATAATATGAATTAAATAAATCATTTTTTGGTAGATGGTAAAAGTAAGGATTATTGTCCTTGTGAAATTCAGATAAATTCAAAATGGGCACAAAGTGTAGAATATTGTATTAACAAAAATAAAATTGTTAATTTTTTTTCTTCTGTTTCATTAATATATTGAAAACCCAGTCAGACCTTACATTACTCTAATTAAACATAAAACTAAGATTAAGAGAATGTGAAGTAAACAAGTTTGAGTAAACATATAATCCTAATACACCACATATTGTTGTATTTTGGGCGTAATATGCATGCATGCATGTATATGCGTATACGAGTATTTATATATATATATATATATATATATATATATATAATATATATATATATATATATATATAAATCTAAGCGAATCAGTCAGAACAAAAATAATGATTTCATAGATTCTGAATTAGATAAAATGATTGATTTTGTAGGTGTTACACGCAAACCGATAACATATGTGCAAACAACAGGAAAATCCGGCATCTAGGAACTATATTTTTAATTAATTATCAAACTGAAGGAAATGAAAATAGAAAGATACAAATAACCAAAGAATCTAAGGTATAATACTTCACTATATACTTTTGTTTAACAGTAATGTTAATTTTATATCTTCATGTATTGTATCATGTCTTTAACTACGAATAAGGGTGGTATTTGTTTGTCATCTATGATTGGGCAATTTTACCTGTTTGTGGAAAAAAAAAATGTGAATTCAGTATTTCTACCAACATCTAAGTGTTAGGACCATCATTGCATGTCCTAGGATTTTCTTGGTGAATTAAAAAAAATCCCAGTAGTTCTGGAGAAATGCAGGCAAAACTTGAATTTTTGTTTATTTAATAATATATCGCTCCTAAACAGTAGCACCTAGCGACAAATGTTATATAATAAAAACTATTGTCCACTAAATTTCTGACTAGGGTGCTGTAGTCAAAATTCTGAATCTACGAACACTAACAGAGATAAACGAAACTAAAAAAATGAAGGCAAAACTTGACTTTTTTTCATTCAAAACAATAACAAAACACTTCCCCCTTTACCTTTATTTATTTATTTTATTTTACTACTCTAGCTCAGTGTTTTAGGCAGATAAGGTAGGTAATTTCAGTTGATCTAACCCTTAAGAATTAAAAATCTAGAGATGAGATACCGTTTATTTTGTCGTTAGTTACAATGCTCGCCAGTGACGGAATAATTAGTTATTAAGTTATTATATAAATAATATTAATTATTTCAGCTGCAAGACGATGGGTATGGAGATCTCCTAGTAGCGCGCCTAGGCACAAAAAAGTGGGTGCCTGAAAATCTTGGAAAAACTGAAGACTGAGAGTGATCTCGGCATTGCACAGTCGTCATAACAGTGCATATAGAGATACTGAACCCAAGACCCATCATGGGTTGTAGAGGTAAATTTTTTTTTTTTTTTCACTTTCACATTCAGCTTAAAGGCAGCGCTACACGGTGAGAAAAAGGGTATGTGTAGGTGAGGTGAAAGTAGGTGTTGTGAGAGTTCACGAAAGTAGCAGGAGAGGGGAAGGGCTTATTTTGTTTAAATAAATTTGGATAGTAACATCAAATATTACTCTTAGAAAAATCCTATAGAATCAATAAATTTTTTTTTTTGTTTTAAGATAAAAAAACTGAATGATAAAATTATATCAAAACAAACAAGTGTAATATAAACATCATGAAAACATGTTTTTTTCAAATGTAGAAACTCGATTTTAAGAAATGAAACATTGTTTATAATATAAGGTAAATACAAATAAATGATGAAGTAATATAGAGAATTTGGTAATTGAATATTTATTATAACATATTGAAATTCTGTGAGAGTGTATGATAATTCACTCTCATCAAACATTACGAATTTCACCTCAACTACACCTACCTGAATTCTTAGCGTGTACGCTGCCTTTACTCACTCTTGACTAAATAACAGATAATCATTATTCTAACACATCACAGGGTTATCAACTAAAAGAAAAATAAAGTTATATTAAACCAAATAACAGCATTCTTAAGCACAGGTAGAACAACATCCAAAAACTTAAACATTATAAATATTTTTTTTTAATAATGGAGAAATTAATAAAAAAAAAATTAATAAATATAAGTAATGCGAATTGAGCCCCTTTTTTTATCTCTAAATAATACTGAATTTATTGATATTTTCGATAAAACATTTACTAGTGATCCACCACGCTATGATGTCAAAACCCACTTTCCTTTAACATTTGAGACATGTAATATTAAGACAGTGAAATCATTCCTAAGAAAACCAGACCTAATTAGCACCGAGACTTGGCAATTCTCAGTATATAGAAGGGCGGCGTATGTAGCTTGCAGGAATATACCATTTCAAAACGCTAATTAATTGATATTAGGTTAATTAGACCATTAATTACATCAATATCGTCTGAATATGGCTTAAAAACAAGTAGGTAGAGTACGAAGTCTCCCTAATTAAAGATAAATGTCAAACATGCCTAAATGACATGAATGCTTATATCATGGTTTGGCATTGATTTTGATAGTGCCATATAAAATTAATTAGAATAAAATAAAATTCAATGAAAGCGAATTGATAATAGGACAATAGTTTAAATAGGGGTGATATACTTAATTGTTTATTTAATTTATATTAAAGAAAACAACACAGGAATAAATTTGTTTTGTTTTTTACTTCCACTTACCTGTACATGAAATATATTGCGATTGTCAACATTTTCGAATTTGAGTTTTCAACGGAAATACACGTTTTAGAACCCCTTGATTCCAAATGATCAGGTCCCGCTAAAAAGTGTGTGTGTATTAAGTCCGAAAACGAAAAGTCGTATAAAACTGAAATTTCATATTTAAGACAACTATACAGACGTGATGTTACAGCAACTTTTTCACTAAAATAACCTAACCAAAAGAGCCAATTTAAACCAGGCATTTTGGACCTTTTTACGTTTTTTTTCAAAACCGGCTGATTTTCATTAAACTCGCTATATCCATGTAAAATTCAATGGGCTTTAATATATTGTAGGTTTCATTCTGATTGGAATAGTCAGACAGGGCTTAAATACCGATATTTTAAATTTTCTTCATTCAAAGTACGTTTAATTTTGTAGATTATATAAAAATAATCATATCATATTTTAAACATTTATGAAACACGAATGAGTATTCAACAGAGATAAACCTTGTCTAAATGAGAAGTTACAGAGCCTAAGCGAAAAGACATATAAACAACATTAAAAATATTGGAAGAAAGTTCATAAGAGAAAAACAAAAGTATATATATATATATATATATATATATATATAATATATATATATATATATATATATATATATATATATATATATATAAATTTATATCAAACAGACACGAGAAGCCTCACGAGACATGAGGAAATTCAAGACAGAAACATATTTAGAGACAAAATAAACAAATGAGAAGTAACTCTAGAGCAAAACAATCTCAGAAACCATACAGAGCCAAATGGTCTGCAGAAAGAAAAAAGAAGTTCAGCCAAATAATGAGACAATACTGGCAAGACAAAAAGAACAAGGAATAACAAAATTGAGTCATAAGTGCTTAGCGCCTTCCTTTAAGGGAGATATCGCACTAATAATAATAATAATAATAATAATAATAATATATATATATATATATATATATATATATATATATATATATAATTTATATATATATATATATATAAATTATATATATATATAACATATACACACACACACACACACATATGTATGTAACATTAATAATAAAACAAGAAGTTATTTGATCATTAATTTTAACATAAGTTTATTATTATTATTGGAAGGAATTTGACTGTGTGGCAGTCATTAAAGAAACAATTAAATAGTTATAACGGTTTTATTTTATTTTATTTTAAGTAGTTATTAAAGGGATCACTTGTAGCTGGGTGGCTAGCGTAACAGCCTCCCATGCTAAAGGTCACGGGTTTAAACCCGCAGGTGGTCCTAGGATTTTTTAATGGGAGTAAAAAATCCTAGTTAGGCCGTCCTTCGGAGGGGACGTTAAAAGGTCCCGAGCCTGTGCGATGTCAGGTACTCGTTAAAGATCCCTATCCTAATAAAACCTGGATAGGCAAAATTTAGGACTCCCACTGTAGCATCGTCCGATTAGCCATAGTAGCATAAAGTGACGCTAAATAAATAAACAAACAAACAATAAATAGTTATAACTATTTATTGTCTGCCAACGTTTCGACACCCATTGTGGGTCATCATCAGGGCTAAAAAGATACAAAAGGTATACAATGAGTGTTAGGTATACAACATATATATGTAAAAAAACAATTAAAGAGAATATAGAAAAAAGGGATATTTATAAATTATTAAAAAATATAATAACCTTAAAAACAACATACAGTTAAAGGATGTCGATATGTCAAAAATCTGGTGTGGGCAACACACAACTTTCTCTTACCACAGCTGTTAAAATCAAATTGAGAACTATTGCATCAGCTTAAAGTTTATAAAAACAGTTTTAAGGTAATCTAAATGAAAATTTAATTCAGTTTTGTTGGAAGCATATTATTTAGATTAAATAGTATAACTATATTAAATTGTTACTGTAATAAACAGTAATAAGTTTAAGATCTGTTCATCACTTAACATTATCTTTTACAACTTTGTGCATAAGATCATATTTTTTCTAAAATATTTCTGTTTCCAACGGTATATTATATGTCTACATTACTTTTCTTAATATATACAAAACAAAAATTACATAAAAACAATATTTTTTCTTTTTTATCCTTTATTTGGTCAACAAATTCGTTCAATTTGTATATAAAGCGGTTATTTGTAAATGCTGATAAGATGATATGATTTATCTTTTAAGATGTATAAAATTAAATGTATTATAGAGGAAGAAAATACAAAAATATGACATTTAAGCCCTGTCAGACTATTTCAATTAGAATGAATTTAAATCATATTACAGCCCAATAAATTTTACATCGATATAGTGAGTTTAATTAAAATCATTAAAGCCGTTTTTAAATAAATCGTAAAAAAGCGCAGAATGCATAGTATGAAGTATCACTTCCGGTCAGCCGATTTTAGTGAAAAAGTTGATGTAACATCTCAGGCGTTTAGTTGTCTCAAATATGAAATATCATTTTCGTACACCTTCTCGTTTCTGTGCTTGACTAACAAACACACGGACACACACAGCCCTTTAAGCGGGACTTAGGTCATTTGAACTCCTAAAACGTATATTTAAAATATTTTCTATATCGCATAACTTTCCCTTACTATATATTTCATCAGGTAAGTAAAAGTAAAAATAAAATAGATGGATAAAGAATTAAATCCATTATTTTCATTATTTTATGTATATTTTTTTAGCTGTTTCACATCAAATACTAATAATGCCGCACTAAATGATTAGGTCATGTACAGTACATACGTCATAAAATGGCGGCTTCCCCAGACGGAGTGTATAGGCAGGTAGTTGCAGTTAGGTGGCCACCATCTGTCAAAGATGGCGTGGTACATGGTCCATCAGGCTCCATCACTTCCAGGTTGTCGCAACTTCTTTGCACCGACGCGGTTAGAACCTCACTCGGCGGGCGTTGGGTCCCGTTTAGAGCGCACCAACTCCTATCGGTTATTTCAAGCACACAAACTCCCATGTTCTTTTTAGACCAATTTAAATATACACAGCGCACAAAGTTAACTATAGAGAGCCCTATTTCTGATCCGCTGCCCCCCAAAATATCACAATTCTAAAATACCCCTTGACTGGTCGGCTCAGGGACCTGCAGTTATTTTTTAGACGAAAATGACGGGTTTGAGATAACATCGAAAACAAAACCGAATCCCTCCTTTCGAGTTTCCGAATATTCCCTTTGTATTTCTAAATCGGAAGGTCTGTGAGCGTTGAGGTTATGGGAAAGATCGGGACAGATGACAACACCTGGGTTGCAAAGCGTTTCCTGGCTCACAATACCACACTAGTACGAACTTCATAACACATCTAGTAACCAACACCTGCTTCTCATGAAAATAATATGAATGTGATGTCATTTACATTTAAAAAAGTTCATTTTCATTAATTAAGAGTTTACCATCTTGAGATTAGATGCTTATCATAAGGAAAAGTGCACTTAGCAAGAAAATATAATTTTTATTTTATAACATACAAGTAAATCCGCCCCAGCTTTGCACGGGTGCAATTTGAATGAGGTGTGTATATATATATATATATATATATATATATATATATATATATATATATATATATATATACCCTTAAAGCAGTTATTTTGAAGATAAATAAATAAATAACTAAAATTATTTGTAAAGAAATAATCTACAAAACGAAAAAATCGGTTTTGAAATAAGCAGTGGTGATTGATCATTTTCATTTGAATTATTTATTGATTTATATATATATAAAATATATTTAATTGCCTTCAAATAGCTATATAAACAGTTCTATCCTAATATAGTTATTTGGAAATAATAAATCATTGTGTAGTAATTTGCTGCGTTTCTATAGTTAGGTATGTTGACTAACCACAGCACAAAGAGATTTTATCACTAACAAAAAATTTTAATCCAAAGTAATTTTTGAAGGAATATGGAAAAAATAATAAGAATCGTGAGCTCTTATGGTTACATAAGTTATTAATTATTTTTTATTAAATATATATTACTGGTGGACCCAATTTGAATGAGGTCTCGTCTATGTTTAAAGACCGATTCAAGGTTTATCGATTTTGGGAGTTTTAGTTCACCATAACGAAAAATTCAATTAGCAAGAAAAAACGTTTATTTTATAACGTATATTAATTATTTTATTTAATCATCAGTGAATAACAGAAATGAAAAAAACTTAACAAAATTGGTTTAGTTTACATGTTAGTTATTTTAAAGTAAAAAATAGAAAACCAAAAATTTAATTTTCCCCCAAAAAATAAAACTTGATTGCAAAGTCTTTAGCAATGCTTGTTGTAAATACTGTATAAATGTGGTCTCATATCAATATTACTATTATTAATTTTCAAACAAGTTGTAATATATCTCAGTAAATAAAAATGATTAAGATTGCAAAATATGTTTTCAAAAACTACAGAAATAAGAACGGTTCTTGTTACTATTGGGTTGTGTCACATGAAATGTCCGTTTTCAAGGTAACGGATTTTTATTAAAAATACGATATGAAAACAATATAATTTTATTCGAAGTATTCAACTTATTTTTCCCTACATTTTTCCCAACGTGACACCAACTTTTTTATCCCCGAACTAAAAAACTCTGAGCTTTGAAGTGAAACAAAATCTGAAAACGCACTTTTCACTTGATCATCATTTTCAAAAAGTTTTCCTTTGACGAAGTTTTCTAAATTCCTGAACAGGTGGTAATCTGTTGGAGACAAGTTGGGAGAATATGGTGGGAGCGGAAGAACTTCGTAGCCCAGTTCTTTCAATTTTTGCACGGTATGTTTTGAAACATGGGGTCTTGATGCCGCTCAGTGAGATCATGAGGTACCCATGTATCGAGCTTTTTTACTTTCCCAATACACTTTAAATGTCTGGTAGATGCACTTGCATTTAGTTGTGCTGAGAGTCCTTTAACTGTTTGGTAGGGGTTTCCTTCTACTGTATGTTTGAGGAAATCTTTGTCTATTACGAGAGGAGGTCTTCCTCGGGGCATGTTTTCCAAGTCGGCATCCAAAGCTGAAAACTTAGCAAACCAACGGCGAATGGTCCGTTCATTAACACTCCCTTCCCCAAACGCCTTGCAAATATTTCTAGCGGCCACAGCTGCTGAATGGCCGAGTTTAAACTCGTACAAAAATATTAATCGAAAATCGCGTGTTTCCATGTTCATATTTGGAGGTATACTAAAAAGTGGGTAATTGATTGGGAAGCTAATGTTTATAATACAAAGGTAGAGGATTAGTAACTGTTTACTTTAAATATGTAAACATTCGGAAGAAAATAACAGAAACCTGTAAAATCTTTTATGTATTTCAGAAACTATAAAAACGGACATTTCATGTGAAATAACCCAAAAATACATCAAAAATAATTTTTTGAGGACTTGTTTACAAAAAAAAATTATTTTTCCCATTTAAATAAAAGCTAAATTGCAATATATTGTACTTATAAACCTCATGGAACGATGTTCATAATTAAGGTAAAAACCGTATCGTACAAATTTTATTATAAAACTAAATATAAACCCACACCTCCTTTGCATGGGTATAATTTGAATGTGAATTAATTGAATATTATTCATTTATATAAAAGTTCACTTTGACGAATTAAGAGTTTTGACATTAGAAGCTCAACATAAGGAAAAGTGCACTTAGCAAGAAAACATAATGTTTATTTTTTAACATACTAGAATACCAGCCCCAGGTTCGCACGGGTGCAATTTTAATGAGGTGTCCTTAATGTTTAAACAGCTTTTTAAAATATAAATGACACCTATATACACGCCCTTAACTCAGTTACTTTTAAAGGTAAATAAATAAACACCAATTATTAAATAAATAACTAAAATTAGTTGCAAAGAAATAAATTTTCTACATAACAAAAAAGAATTATTAAAATCGGTTTTGAAATAGCAGAGATATATCGTTTTGAAAATAGCCGTGCTGATGGACCACTTTTCTTTGAATTATTTATTGATTTTTATATTAGTTAATTGTCTTTAAATAGCTATATAAACAGTTATACCCTAATATAGTTATTTAGAAATAATAAATCATTGTGTAATAGTTTATGGATAGAGCACTAGTCTACTGTTCTCCGGGTCCTGGGTTCGAATCCCGACTGTGGCGGTATACTATTTATTCTGTTAATCCAGTCGGGGGGCGACCCTATGGTATGGAGACCCTCCTGGGGCAGACCCAACCTCTTTAAAGTGGTAAACAAAAAAAACAAAAAAATTGGGGAAAAACCTGACGGCTGAGCGTGATCAAGAACTAATCATCTCATTGCACGGCCGTTGGCCTAGAAGCAGTACGAATCTTTATAATCTTATGTACTGAGCCCAAGACCCTTCATGGATTGTAGGGGTACAGATGTTTTGTGAAATAATTTGCAGCGTTTCTATATTTAGATAGGTAAAACTATGTTTTAATGTAATTATTTTCTTGTTTTTTATAATAAGAACAGTAATATAGACGTATAATATACTGTTAGAAAGAGAAAGATTTTAGAAAAAATATTATCTAATACACGGAGTTGGAAAAGGTAACAGGAATAATAGGAAATAAACTTAATACTGATTAACAATTAATTATATTATTTAATCTAAATCATATGTTTAATCTAAACGAAAATGGGTTAAAACCGACATAAAATATTTTTCAAATTAAAGTATAATTAATAGTTTTTAAGTTGATTTTAACAGCCGAGGTAAGTGAAAGTAGTATGTTGCCCGCACCAGAGTATTTGTTATTTTTTGTTTATTAATTTAACGTCACTTTATGCTACTATGGCTAATCGGACGATGGTACAGTGGGAGTCCTAAATTTTGCCTATCCAGGTTTTATTAGGATAGGGATCTTTAACGAGTACCTGACATCGCACAGGCTCGGGACAACCTTTTAACGTTCCCTCCGAAGGGCGGCGTAACTAAGGATTTTTTACTCCCATTAAAAAATCCTAGGACCACCTGCGGGTTTGAACCGTGACCTTTAGCATGGGAGGCTGTTACGTTAGCCACCCAGCTACAAGTGATCCCAAAAATAATTGTTGTAAAATCCCAGATCAAGGTGGTGAGTGTTCGGACTATTACTATATTACTTTATTATGAGGAATATAATATACAGTGCTGAGGATTTTGGGTACCAACTTGTGTACATACCAGGTCTCCTCTAAGAGTTTGACACAAGCAATGTAACGCCAAGAGTGATAAGTTCTGAGGATCAGAGGGTAGATATAGCAAGGGACTGTAGAGGGGATGAGGAGGCGGCAAGGCTGGTCAAAGCAAGTGCATGCAGATGTTGGCTGTTATGCCCTCAAGGCGGCGCTGCACGCTGAGAAAACAGGTAGCTACAAGGTGAAGGTGAAACATCGATATGGGTCATTCCATGCCAATTCATCCAGAAATTTTAGGATCTCAGATTTTTATGAAATTTGGCACGATGTATCCTTATATGTTGTTAGGACGATATACAAAATTTATTGGGTCGATGCAAAATTAATGCAGGTTTTTAGTAGGTATTGTAAATACGCCATATCTTTACTTTAACCATATATATTTAATCAAAATAATTTTCATCTGAATCAATGCACTTTTGCCAACGTTCAACAAGCTTTCTTATTCCACCAGAAAAAAAATCCGAATCCCTGGACTCAATGAAATCACGAAAAGAATTTTCAATGTCGTCCTGGTTTTGAAAATTTTTCTCCCTCAAAAAGTTGTCCAGATGCCTGAAAAAGTGGAAGTCTGTAGGAGAGAGGTCAGGTGAATAAGGCGGATATTGGAGAACTTCGTAGCCTAACTTGTGCAGTCGTCGAAGCGTTGGTTGTGCAACGTGTGGTCTGGCGTTATCGTGGAGCAGGATCGGCCCCTTCCGATTCATCAATGCTGGGCAAAGACGTTGCAATTTTTGAGTTCCGAGTTCCGCCGCCATTTCTCGTGTGGTTTTGGTTGGGTCTTCTTCCACTTTTGACCTCAGCTGGTCGTTGTCCAGAGCAAGATGACGGCCCCGACCTTCCTTGTCTTCGAGGTCGAAATCTCCTCTGCGAAACTTCTGGAACCAACGCTGCACCGTGCACTCATTAATAGCCCCCTGACCCCACACTTCATTATTATTACGAGCCGTTAGCGCAGCGCTGCGCCCTAATTTAAATTCGTAAAAATAAATTTGACGAAAATCGCACTTTGACATTTTCGATTCAAGACCTTTGATCACACTGAACAAAACGATTTTACTAAACAAATTCATGGTGAAAGAGAGGGTATTAGATAAGGTTTGTTTTGGTATAATAATGATCAATGTTAGGATTAGCTTTGTTTACACAATTGGAATTAAGATATTGCAATAGAGGAAACCTGCATTAATTTTGCATCAACCCAATAGTATTCTATCTTAACTAGTTTTTAATTTAAAGCCACATAAACTTCGGCGTTTTCATAACCCAAAAGTGAGGTGGGGTAAGTTGAGTATAGGTATGGGGCAAATCAAGCACTAAATGTCTAACCAAACTATGGGTTCAATTTCGATTAGAAATAAAGTAAAATATGTGTTTAACAATCAGCTCTTTATTTATCGTCTGTTAGTGCCTGAACGACAAAATTTAAAGTAATTTTTCTTGGATAATTAACCGAAACTCGAATCAATAAAATATTAACGTATCTTAAGATTAACTTCGACATCAGATTCAGTCTTGCTATTTAAAATCAGACTTAAATGTTTATATTATTACTCATATAGCTTATATCTTAAAAACATATTAATTAAATCTTTGGAACTTAATGATCATTGTCACTGTTGCAATTAAGAACATCTTGTAGTCTTCCTCTTGTAAAACCATATCTTGAGAAAAAAATAAAAAAATCATAACTTAAGTTGTTTGAGTCGTGAGGTAAGTTGAGCAAATATAGCTCAACTAACCCCAACCCGGAATTAAAAAAAAAGCGAGGTTATGAAAAAATCATAAGAATTATACCCAGAACAACTCCACATATCAAAAGTACAATAATTCTTTGAATGATTAACACTAACCTGATAAAAAAAAAAAAAAAACAGATAAAAATTGACTAATACAGAAGAAAACTTGTGATGAACAAAGTTTATACTTTTTGGTCACAAAATAAACAAAACACTCGCTCATCCAGCCGCCACTAGCGATTGCGTGGTGATTATTCATTCCTCCCACCACTCTTTTTTTCGCCTTAAGATGCCTATGCGTACGGTGAATAATTGGCGAGATATTTTAATTGCCCAACGTGCCCCTATGCTCAACTAGCCCTGCTCTACCTTATATATTTCATATATAGGTAAGTGAAAGTAAAACTAATATATTCGTATAAGACATCGGAAATACTGCGTTTACAGCTTATATTCAAAAATACTAAAACAGCATGTTTCCTTATTCTCCTTCTGAGAAATATCTTTTTTTGTTGGTTAATTACAGTGATTATTTATTCTTCTTAAAGAAAGTAAATATTCAAAGGACAATTTATTTATTTATGGCATTATAATAAGAAAGTATGTAAATAAGTTTGTTTTGAACTTGTATTTACTATTTGTGTGAATTTATCTATATTATTAACTAACATATGCAAATATGTGCAAACAATATTTAATAATAGACACTGATAAATAAATAACTTGTCAGCTTTTATTTTACATTAAAAAAAATCAAAAAAATCTATTATTAAGATAGATCAGGCACGGTTTTTCCTCTCATATTCAGCAAGTTCGTGGAATGTTAATTCCAACTATTTGCTGTATCAAATACCACTATTCTATTAAAATGTGAGTTTTTGAAATATTTTAAACTAAAGCGACGTAACTAACTTGTTTAAAACAGTCTAAAAACTGATTACTTGGTTAAAACCATTGATCAAAATAATAGTCGTGATTCAAGACGTGCTAAATGAACCAGTAAAAATGCACAAAACGAAGAAAACAATAAATTATTGGTAATATATTACGGGGTTAGGTGCTTCTGCTGTATAGTAGGAAATATAGTACTTTTTGTAATGAAATGGAAGGAAAGGTTATATCTGTTTACAGAGGATATAGTACGTTATGGAAGGAAAAGTTTTTGGTACCTTTTGGAATCTAATGAAATGTGGATTTAGTACCTTTTGGAATGAAATGCATTTTTTAAATACGTTTTTAAAGTAGTTTTTAATAAAATCTAATGACGGATCTATATAAAACTAAACCATTCGAACACAAATATGTAAAAATATCAATTTCGAAAAAAATGTCCTTTAGTACATTTTGGAAATCAGCGTCTCAATTATTTGGAGATAAATAATTATTTTATTTCAGTCATCTGTCAATAAGAGTCAGTAACGAAGGGTTAAAATAAATTGGAACAATCCTCGCAAAAACATATTTACTCTTCGAAGTAAACCTCATACTCTCGACATTTATAAAATTCCTGGACAAGCGATTAATTGACTCAAATAATTACGAATCAAACGTTCTGAAAATATAAATACATACATATATATTATATCTCAATTAAGCAATAAAAACAATCCTGGATCCAGGAATTCATTCGCAATCCGTTCCTTTAATTCCTACCCACCCTTTTCGTGAAATAGGGAATGATCATTAAAAAAGATTGGTGCCTTATATGTTGTAAATGCCAAATCAGAAATCAATCCTTTTCTAAACTCCATACGCCGCACAGTGGGAAATATGACCGATTGAGGACAACCCTACTTAAAAAAAACAAAAAAAAAACACGACTGGGCGTGGTCAAGGTCTAATCATCTCATTGCACGGTTAGTGGCCTAGAAACAGTACGAATCTCTACATGTACTGAGCCCAAGACCCTTCATGGGTAGTAGTGGTACAGGTTTTTTTTTTCTTTTTAGGTGGACAAAATTATGAAACTTGCCCACATTTAACCATTGGGGACCCAGATCACGGAAACAAATTTGAAAAAAAATTAAAGAAAAATTATAAAAACTAATTTTTTTTTTTTATACGATTGGCGAGCGCACAGTGCTCAAACATCAAATTTACTTGCTAAAATCTAAAACAGAATCGATACCTAGGACTCCACCTTGATAAACGTTTAACCTGCAATCCCCATACAAGACTGAAACGACAAGAAACTGCCCGACGTTTTCGACTACTTCAAAACTTACTGGACAAACGCTCCAACCTTCCTTTTAATTACAAAAGACTTATTTATATGACCATCATAAGACCGATATGGACATACGGAGTAGAGCTATGGGGGTCTACTAAACCATCGAATTATACAATCCTTTCGTATACAATCCTTATAATCCAAAATCCTTCGTAAAATCCTTAATGCTACTTATTTTGTCACAAATAAACTCACCCATAAAGACCTTAATATTCTATATATTGCTGACTTAGCCCGAACCAGGTACCGTTCCCTCCATGACAAACTCCATTCCCACTACAATCAATTAGTTTCAATCCTTGTTCCCTCATCGATCCCTGATAATCCTCCAAGGCGTCTGAAAAGAAAATGGCCACGAGACCTTCTAGTTTAGAATATTTTTAGGCCACGAGACCTTCTTTTAGAGTGCTGCCACAGGGTAGTGTCTCTACGTGTATTCCATGACAGTTTTTTATATAACCATCAAATTTACTTGATGTATTTTTTTTTATACAGGGATAATAATAATTGAATATATATTGCATACTACCTGTAGAGTTAATTTAGCAATTTGTAAATGTATGCCCCTATTCCATAACGAAAAACTATGTAACCCCCAAGGGTTTGTTTGTAGGATTTGTTTCATCAATCCTCTAGTCTTTAAATATCACAAAGAGTTTTTGCGTGATACATAATTTTTTTAGACACAACACTCCGAATCAAAAGTTTTACAATTTATAATTTGAAGAGTTTCCTAAATTATATAAAATATATCTATTAGCAGGAGGTTTCAGCAACTCCGAGCCATAATTAGATTTTTTGTATTATTTTTACCGTATTCTGGGACTTCAAACGTAAAATGTAGGGATGTTTTAGATTTTAGCAAATAAATTTGATGTTTGACCACTGTGCGCTCGCCAATCGTGTCAAACAATTAATTAGTTCTTATAATTTTTTGTTCATATTTTCTTCCGTAATCTGGGATCCCAAAGGTTAAATATGGACAAGTTTCAGAATTTTGTCCACCTAAATCGGTCATATTTTCCACTTTTACGTATCTTGATGAAACGTAAGCCCTCAATTTTTTTTTTTTTTTTTTTTTTTTTTTTTTTTTTTTTTTTTTTTTTTTTTTTTTTTTTTTTTTGGGTGGGGAGGGGTAATTGTTTTATTTTTGGTGGATTACAAAGGTTCCTTATTGAAAATAATAAATACAAAAGATACAAGGTTTCAACATTACATTATTCAGCGATAAGGAAGGTAAGTTTGTAGTCGAGCTGGTCACTGAGAGGTAGTCTGTTTTGAAAGGGTTCTTATTTGTTGAGAGAGGAATCAAAAGTTTGTTGACTTGTCTTTTTTTAGAAAGGCATCTCCCCTCCTACAACTATTTGTTTCTCTTCAGCATGAGCCTACACCACCAGCCTCAATTCAACCCAGAAAAAAAAAAAAAAAAAAAAAAAAAAAAAATCCTTCTCTAAAATTCTAAATTCCTCTACCTTAACAGTTTAAATAAATAAAATAAAGGTTATCTTCAAGGGTACCTAGAACTTCCTTCCGTTTCTCATTATCATTATTAACATATAATTAACTTTGAGGAGGTGATTAACTTTGAAATGTAATATTCTTAAAGCAGGGAAGTATGCATAAAGTCAATTACATGAAACACTAAGTAAAATTTATGGAGGAATTGAAAATACTTAGAAATCTGAAGTTTCCTACTCATCCATCCTATTCAAAAACCCATATGAACTGTTTCTTAAAAAGTTGTTCTCAATAAAACAATTTACAGAATATTCTCAAACATATTATAATTTAATTTTCTGCATGAAATTTTGCGACCCTTATTTTTATTTTATTTATTTATTTTATAATAATCCGTATAAAAAGTCATCAATTTGGGGACTATGTAGAAATGGATAAATAGCAATAGGCAAGTAGATATTAGGGTACTCACTACGTTTGCTATAGCATGCTATTTGTGCTATTGTGCTAAACCCATCAATTTTATACAGGAAATAACTGTAGAAACTCGACGGGTTTAGCAAAATAACACAAATAGCATGCTATAGCAAAGGCAGTGAGTACCCCTAATGTATATAGCGAGCTGATTTCTATATGATTTAAATAATTCATTATCTATTTTTATTTTAGTTTCCATTCGCCTACAACACACCCCGTTGACGACCCACAATGGGGGTCGAAACGTTGGCAAAAAATAAAACTGTTGAAACAACTCAATTGTTTTATTCACCGACCGCCACCCGGACTAATTCCTTTTAATATTTTTATTTTTTCATTATTTGTTACTATCCCACCCCTGTCCCTAAATAGTAATCCTATAAAGTTCCACCCGATTGTCAGGAATCTGGGAGTAACCTTCGACCAATCTCTATCCTTAAAAATCATATTACCGAAATCTCCCGTCGTAACTTTTTAACTTTAAAGCGACTGTATTCCCTCCCTCACTTATTCCCGCATAAAACCCGAATACTCCTCGTCACGTCTCTAATATTTCCCAACTTTGACTATTGCTGTACGGTGTACGATAGTGTGTCTGGGGATCTCGAGGTAAAAATAAAACGCTTAATTATTTTCTTTGTTCGATTCATCTTCGGGGTCTCTAGTTACACCTCCTTATCCAAATTTTATGGCGAGTCAAAGAAAGTAGCTTTACCCTTCCAATCGTCGCAAATATTTCCTTGCGTCATTCCTTTACCAAGTTATCCAATCCCGCCGCCCATCATACATTTTTGAGCTACAATTCAATTCCTCTTTTCATCCCCGTTGTACACGCTCCAGACCTTCAGGTTTATACAGTACGGCCAACCGAACAGCAGATCCATTTTCATTCGATCCTATGGAATTCTATCCCTCCTTCCATCCGTCACTTCAACTCTCTACCTTCAAATCCCGCATATTAAATCACTTAATGAATATCCAGGCTCAATAGAATTGTAAATAAGCTTTTATTTATTTTTAGTTTTGTTGTAGTTTTCTCATTTAAATATGTCTATTTTATACCAATAATTATTACCTTGTTTATATGTATTTTATTTGCTCTAAGACTTCAAAGACCTTTTTGTACGTTCTGCATATTTTATCCCAAAGGTACATGTCCCAGGATAATAAAGAATTTATTTATTTTTTTTTTAAATTATTATTATTTTTCTTTTTTGATTATTTTTGTTTACATACTATTCGTTCAAAATATGTTATGTAAATAATTATAAAACGCGTTGTATCGCAAAATAAATGCACCCATTGCAGGGTTACGATAATGTGGAAAAAAAAAAAAAATCCGCATCAACAAAAGCGGGTCATTAGCGACTTAGTAACACTTTTTAACATAAATAATTTATAGATTCTTATAATTTTACAACATTCTTTACATAAGATGGACCATGTATATAGTTTCTATGAACTTGATAAGTTATTTGGTTTTTCCTTGAAGGTCAGAAGAGGTTGTTACATGTTTCTCAAATCAGTGGTTCTAGTGATCTCATAAGGTCTCCGCAGCTGAAAGCTTTGTGTCCAATTCTTAATCTTGTCAGGATTACCTCTTCAATGCTAGACTCTCTGAAAAAGCTCTTCTAAGGAAGGATGTCCTGCTTGATTTCTTAGAGCTTGCTGGGTGATTGGTTCCATGTTTTGCGACTCTAGCATTCTTACTTTGAGGGTTCTGCTCTTTGACCTTGTGGGAGATTTTCTCTGCTTTTTTTGGTACCACTTATTTTTCTGAACGTCTACATCAAGAAGATATGTTTGAGCTTTTCTTATGAAAACCGAGGATAGCAAGGGAAAAAACTTGATTTTCCTCTTTAACTATTAATAAGCGGACTAAGGGTCTTAGGAACATTATTCCTCTTGAGGCCTTGTATCTGCCCCCACAATAAGACTAAACATTAATGAGACATTCCGTATGTAAAAAGCCATATTGCAAATGTCGAAACTAACAATCCAGAGAAGACTTAATGTAGATAGTGTTGCGAAATTCCAAGCAAGTCAAGAATCAACCATGTTCAACAATGCAACGTTCAACAGATCCATACTACCAATACTGATTCCGTTCAAGTTGAAAAATGCTTCCGTAGCTTATGACCTCCCTGCTCCCGAAACAGTAAATGATCTTTCGCCGAACCTCCCACAACACTTTCTTGCATTAAGGAAATGCATGTACATATACCTCTATGCTGACGATTTTCAAATATACCTTTCCTTCCCACTCATAATTAATCGCTTTGTTCGATTCATCTTCGGAGTCCCTAGATACACCTCCGTAACCCAATTTTATGGCGAGTTGAAGTGGCTCAACCCTTCCAATCGTCGCAAGTATTTCCTTGCGTCATTCCTTTACCAAGTTATCACACCCCGCCGTCCATCATACATTTTTGACCTCCTACAATTCTAAAATTCAAATCCTCTGTCTATCCCCGCTTACACGCTCCAGGCCTTTAGATTTATACAGTACGGCCCACCGAACTGCAGATTCTTTCTCATTCGATCCTATGGAATTCCATTCCTCATTGCATCCATAACTCCAACTCTCTTTCTACCTTCAAATTTCGCATATTAAATCACTTAATGAATATCCAAGCTCAACAGAATCGTAAATAAACTTTTTTTTATTTTTATTTTTGTTGTTGTTTTCTTATCAATTAAATATGTGTATTTTATACCAGTAATCATTAATTTGTTTATATTTATTTAATTTTCTTTAGAACTCTAAAGTCCTTTTTGTACATTCTGTATATTTTATTCTAAAGGGAAATGTCCCAGGATAATAAAGAATTTATTTATAATTTATTATGTTTTGAATAAATAATTTTTGTTTTCTTCCTGGATTTTGTTGCATTTTTAGCGATCGTTTGATTCGTATCTAATTGTGCTAGGATATGCACTTCTTGAAAATGTTTATATTTATTCTTCTTTATGTTCCGCTATCTGCTTTTTGATCTAGTAGTAGCGGCCTGTAACGAGGAGCACTTAAAAGGACATTTACCCAACACATGTTGATAAAATATGATGTTAAATTAATGAAATGAGTTCCTTTCTAGATCATGACTCTAGAACTCTTCTCATATACCTGCCGCAACCTATTTAACTAAATAATAAAAATTTAATACGAAAAAGATAAATAAGGAAGAAAGCAGCGAAGGTGACCTAAAAGCAAACAAAAGAACAAAAACAAGGAAGCTACACTTTTAAAGAGGGGCATGTCACAGCTGCTCCTACAGAAGGCAAAAGTGCAGTAATTTTCAACACCATTGTATGTACGTTCCCAACCTTCAAGTTGAACCAGCAAGGAACATAAAAACTGTAAGATGGTTACCTCGTTAAGTAATTTACATTAAAATACAGTTCACAGGATTAAGGCGATCTGTGAAGTTAGAGTCAAATATACTTTATTTCGGCCAAACACCGAAGAGAAAAAAATAGCAAAAGAAAAAAACAGGAATAAATAAGGCGTAAAGAAAATACAAATCTATTGAACAAATACAATGTATTTTACAAATTTTATGCAAACAACTTTTAAAACATCTGTACCTCTAAACCCCTGAAAGGTCTCCTGTATAATAAATATAGAAATTCGTACTCTCTAGCCAAATGGCCGTGGAATGCGGTGATTAGGCAGAGATCACATCCAACCACCAGTCCCCCCCCATTTTTGGATTCCAACCAATTTACAATCGCCTCACACAGCACTTGGCATATGCGGATGATGTGCTCATAATAGCGAGAAACACGGCTGCGCTCGGAGGAGCTTTCAAAGAGTTTGAAAGGGAAGCGGCAGAAGAGGGCCTTCAGGTTAATGAAGAAAAAACAAGATATATGGGATCATCCAGGAACCATCAACTGGAATGCCACGACCTGCAGATTGGCGAACGCCGTTTTAAAAGTACAGATACCTTCAAGTACCTAGGTTCTGTTATTACTCATGATAATAATACGAAAGATGGAGTTAATGCGAGGCTGTCTGCAGGCAACAAGTGCCTTTTCGCCCTACAAACAATACTAAAGTTCAAAAATCTTTCAAGGGATGCCAAGGTGATGATATACGAAACAATATTGAGACCCACAGTTACTTATGGCAGCGAATCCTGGGTATTATCAAAGGAAAGCGAGAGGAGGCTCAATGTTTAAGAGAGAAAAATACTAAGAAAGATATTTGGGCCAATTAAAGAAAATGGCTCTTGGCGAATAAGAAAAAATAGTGAGCTCCGAACAATGTATGGGAAACCAGACCTGGTATCCTTTGTGAAAAAAGCCCGCCTAAGATAGCTCGGACATGTAGAAAGGATGCCAGAAACTAGGATTCCAAGACTACTCCTTTATGGAAAAATTGGAGGAAAAAGACACAGAGGAAGGCCAAGAGTGAGATGGTTGGACGACGTCGAAGAGGACCTAAAGTTGCTTGGAGTGAGGAGATGTAGGGCTAGAGCGAAGGACAGAAATGACTGGCTTGAAGTTCTTGAGGAGGCCCGGGTCCTTGTTGGACCGTAGCGCCCGGCAGTAAGTAAGTAAGTAACTTTATATAGGCTGGGTGTGCCGAAGGAGGATGTGCAAACTACACGATTACCCCACGGTTGAAACTACAGAATAAATATCATTCTACAACTTCCGGAATCCAACTTGGGACTTGGATAACAGTAGACTAGTGCTCATTCGACTATACCACGCCACTCCCTTTAAACAACATAAAAAGAATCCTTATCCAAAGTGACAGTAATAATATTTTATGTAAGCCTAGAACTTGTAACTTAAAAAAAATAACTTGTATACCGTAGCCCTACTTCATTTGTCTGCTTTACGTCTAAATCCTGCCGTTTTCGGCTACTTCAACACTTACAAGACAAGCGGTCAAACATTCACTACAAAAGACTCATCTACATGACTATTATAAGACCAATATGGACTCACGGAGTAGAGCTATGGTGTTCTACTAAACCATCAAATTCTTCTCACATCCAATCCTTACAATCCAAAATCCTTCGTAAAATCCTCAACGCTCCTTTTTCCGTCACGATAAACTCATCCACAGTGACCTTAATGTTCCCTACGTTACTGTTTTGGCCCGAATCAGGTATGAATCCTTCCACGCAAAACACCATTCCCACTCTAACCCACTAGTTTCTATCCTAGTATCCTCTTTGATCCCCGATCTTTATCCTATTCTCCCAGGCCTCGAGATCATCTTGTTTAGATACTACTAGTTAGTAACTAAGACTACTAGAGTGCTGCCAATGAGCAGTTTCCCTTCATGTCTTTTTATCATTAAGCAGCATATTTACTTGTTGCATTATAATATACAGTTTTAAATTTCAATACAAATATTTAAAAAAAAAGAAAAGACATAAGATATTTTATTAAAAAAGAGTGATAAGATATTTCATTCACACCATATTTGGAACAAATATTGACAAAACTAAATAAATAAACATGTACTAAGTAACATATTTACAATAAGCCAGGGGAGATTTTTTTTTTTTTATTCTTTAGACAAAAGAAAAGAGCTCCAGCCTAAAGTGAAAGGATGGACGACGCAGAGGATGAGTCGAAAGTGTTGGGAGTCAGCCAATGGAAGCTCTTTGCAGCTGACCGAGCCGAATGGAACGAGCCGTTAAATAAGACGCAGCCTTACATGGCATGGCATCTAGTGCCAACAGGTAAATAAACACGTCATAACAAAACCAGAAGATTAGACGCAGATGTAAGTTTCTTAATAAATTATTAAAGAATCAGGTAAAAAAAAGGACTACTTCGAAGGATATGCCAGATTTTCACATATTAAGGTCTGTTTTAATTATTTTTTTATTCTAAGTTTAAGTTTTTCACCATTCTCGTTAAAAGGATTCTTAACAATCGTCATAGATAGGATACGGTTCAAAATGGAAGAAAACCACCATTTCGGACTCGATTCTCCTTTAAAAAGGATAATAATAATAGGCTTACCGAACCCGAAGGTTCGATGCCGATACCACCAAGTTCCGCTAACACAGGTTCGTCCAATGTTCATACCCATGCCCCCAAGATCGGCCTTAAGGCAATCCTCCCATCAACCATTCGGTCTACCTTTCGGAAGCCTTCCAGTCGGTTCAGCAAATACCAATTTACTCGGAATCCGTTCCTCACCGAGCCCGACACCTTTACTCGCCCATTTGAGTCTCCGCGATGATATCAACTCAAATAAATTCACAGGGTATAAGCTCCGCAATTCCGCATTGTGCAACCTTCTAAACTCCCGAGTGGCCTCATCTCTCTTCGGACCAAATATTTTACCAAAATAGTTCCTTATTTTCGAAAACCTTAAGCCGCCGTTCATCCTTCAAAGTAAGCGGCCACGTTTCACATCCGTAAAGAACCGTCGGAGGAATAATAGTTTTATAAATTCTAACCTTGAAGTTTTAGACAGAAGACGCGAGCCAAGTAATTTAGCAACTGAATAATAACACACATCTCCCGCCTTTAACCGGGACCTTATTTCCTCCTGGATTCCATTTTTTCTTATTATCATTGAACCTAAATACTTAAATTTCTCAATGTGTCTAAAAGTATGTCCTGATATATCAATATCACCAAGATCGTCACCGTTTCTACTACTAATGATATATTTCGTCTTATTGGTACTTATTAAAAAGGATACGAATCGAAATATTTCAGTGGTAACTAGGATTACAACACTAAAAAGGACGCTTTATAACTTAAACGCAAGAATCGGTCCGAAATAGCATAAGTCATTCAGTTACCTTCATTACTATTATTTTTAAAAGAATTTTTAATTGAAGTCAAGAGTTAAAAGAAAATTTAACTAATTACATTGAGTTTCGATGGAAAGATTCATTTTAGATTAAATAATCTAACAATATAAATTATCACAGCAAATCACTTAATCCATTTTTCAAATGTCTCAATTACCTTAAACAACTTAGTATATAGGATCATTTTTGCTTTCCCAAATATTTAGCTAGCCAACGGTAGATTATACATTTATACTACTAAAACAAAAACTTTAAAGTATTGTTGTTCTGTTCTCCTACAGATGGTTATCAAATCCATTTCATTTTATACATTTACCTGTTTTTTATCATTGCTTAACACATGAAAAAGAACTTTAGAACTTTTTTTTTTTTTTTTAATTCGGATTTATGTCCATCTATTTCAATCAGAATAAAACCTACTTAATTTAATAAAGACTATTCTATTTTACATCAATATAAAGAGTTTGATCAAAATCGTAAGAGCACTTTTGAGAAAAACGAGGTCTTTCTATTTCTTTTTTTCTTTGAGAAGGTGCGAAGTACGAGGTATAAAGTGGTTCCTCTGAGTTCTCGATATTGGTAAAAAAATCGCTGTAACATCCAATGTGTATAGTAATGTTAAAAACGAAATTTTAATTTTGTGCGAAATAGTTTTTGGACTGAAGTTAACACACATACGGACCTTTTGGCGAGACTTGTTTAATCGGACTTAGGGTACCCTTCAACAGGTGCTAGTGCACAATCTGTTTCTTTATAGCCAAGACAGATGCATGAAGCTGACCTTGGCCTGTTCAATCATTCTGCCCCAGGCAGTCCTGTCTGCAGCATGTGTCGTGCTCATTCAAGCTTGCCTTAGGTCTGAGAGGACACTATACTTCTAACGGGCTCTTGGTCTGCCCCTGGGCCTTTTCCCTTCTGGTGTGTTCCTATATGCCTTTAGAGGGGCTCTGCTCACTTCAATCCTGAGTACATGTCCTAACCACTTAATTCTTTGTAACCTGACGAAAATGGAGATACTAACAACTCGGTATTCAGCGTAGAGCTCCGCATTTCTGCATATACGCCAAGCATCGTTTTATTTAATAGGTCCGAGAATGCATCTCAGGATCTTCCTCTCAAAGCGATCAAGCTTGAGTGCGAAATACTTGTTCAGCGTCCACGTTTCGCACGAATATGAAATGAAAATGAAATGAAAAAACTTCTTTATTATCCTGGGACTAAAGTCCCTTAAGAATAAAAT
This sequence comes from Piezodorus guildinii, assembly GCA_023052935.1. Lineage (NCBI taxonomy): Eukaryota > Metazoa > Arthropoda > Insecta > Hemiptera > Pentatomidae > Piezodorus > Piezodorus guildinii. The sequence goes on along the minus strand of CM041295.1, from coordinate 40,404,286 downwards.
AAAATACATAATTGATGACCGGAACAGTGTGGTCATGATTTAGAATAACAAAATACTAAACTAAAAAATAATTAAGGTAGTAATATATGTACATATTTACAAGTCAGACTTTCGGAATAAGAAAAACAAAAAAAACAAAAACAGAAATAGCTGGTTCATCAATGATAATTTGAGTAATACAAACACATAAAAAAAAAAAAAAATAATAATAATAATAATAATTGGTATTTATAGCATCTGCAGTTTGAAGTTATTGTCTGTTTGACTGGGTAAGGAGAAGGTGGTTGAAAAGTAGCGATTTGAAGGAGGAAGCAGTACTTGCATGACGGATCTCAGGAGGAATAGAATTCCAAAGAGTGGTTGCTTTGGCTAGAAAGGACTTGTCAAAGGCAGCAGTACGGTGAGGAGGAGGGTAGAGGTCAGAAAGACGGGATCTAGTAGAACGGGACTGAATTGATGATTTAAATTGAAGGGATTGGAAGATGTAGCTGGGACGATGAGTTCTGATAACCTGGTAGAGGAAGGAGGCTAGGAAATACTGGCATCTGTAACGAGGATAAAGCCACCTTAACTCGGTGTAATACTGGGTTATATGCGTGTCTCTGGTGATTCCGAATACAAACCGTATTGCACAGTTCATAATACGCTTAAGTTTTGCTTCGAGCTCACCTGAAAGTCCGCTGTACACCTCGCATCCGTAGTCAAAGTGGGGAAAGACAAGGGAAGAAACAAGGAGTTTACGAATATTGAATGGTAGGAGGTGATGGAGGCGACGGAATTGCTTTAGGGTTGTTATGGTTCGGCGGGATATTTGGGAGATGTGCGGTTTCCAAGAGAGAGTTTGATCAAGAGTAATACCTAAGTTCTTGACAGATGAATGGAAAGAGATAGGAGTATTGTTTAGGAAAAGGTTGGGGGAACTGGGAAAGGATTTAAGGAGAGCAGGTGATGCTATCAGGATGGCTTTTGTTTTTTCAGCGCTTAGCAGGAGTTTGTTGCTGTTTGACCAAGCACTTATATTATTTATGTCCTCCTGAAGTTTAGAGATAGCATCAGGAAATTCATTTAGGGTAAAGGAAATATAAATCTGAATATCGTCGGCATAGAGGTGGTATTGGGAGTGCTTGATGGAGAGCGGAAGATCATTTATGAATATGGAGAAAAGGGTAGGAGATAACGAGGAACCTTGTGGTACACCTTTTGTTAGTGGCAGTGAGTCGGAGCGGGGTTTATTGGGAACTACAACATACTGGGAACGGCCGGTAAGGAATGATTGAAACCATTGAAGAGCGCCTGTGGATACTGGGAGTCTATGGAGTTTGGTTAAGAGGATATTATGGTCCACAGAATCGAAGGCTTTGGAAAAATCAAGCAAAACAAGGATAGTTATTTTGTGCTGATCTATGGCCTTGTGGAGATCTTGGGAAATGTGGCAGAGAGCAGAGTGAGTAGAATAGCCAGGCCGAAAACCAGACTGGAGGGGGTTCAAAAGGTTATTTTGCTCGAGGTAGAGGGATAACTGAGATTGGACCAGACGCTCTAAAGGTTTAGAAAGGTTTGAAAGGAGAGAAATTGGGCGAAAGTCATTAGGAGATACCGGATTTGAGTTTTTCATCAGTGGACGGACCAGAGCGGTTTTCCAGGAAGTTGGGAAGGTTGCACTGTCTAGAGAAAAGTTATAGATATGATATAATATTGGAAGGATGGAAGGAAGCGAGGCTTTGATTAGTTTTACTGGGATATTGTCAGGTCCGTAGTCATTGGTTTGGGATTTACGAATAGAATTAAAGAGGTCCTCAGGGGTGATATGGGAAAAAAAGAATGAATCCGGATTGAAATGGTGCATAGGAGCAGGCATCGGCGTCTGACATGATAAGTGAGAGGAGCAGGAAGCAAAGTGGGTGTTAAGATCATCAGCGGAAATAGGAATAGGTTGGTTATGGGTGTGTTTTCCTAAGGATAGTTTACGCAGGATTGTCCATTTGGTTTTGGAGTCGGAAGCACAAGATAAGGATTGCTGAAAATATTGGGATTTAGCTTGGCGTATCATGGATTGGGTACTGTTTCTGAGATGTTTGAAGGTGGAGTAATCACTAGGAAGACGGGAGCGCCTGAATCGTCGCCTTGCAGCATCCCTGTGCCTCATACATTCCCTGATTTCTGGCGTTAACCAAGGAGCAGGAGGGTGTCGGATTTTCTTTGTGATAAGGGGAGCATGGTTGTCTAGGATATTATGGAGATGACAGGTAAGGGTTTCAACCATAGAATCTACGGTCCTAAGCGAGTATATGGTGTTCCATGGGATAGCTTCAAGATCTGGCGCCAAGATTTCAGAGGAAAGGGTGTTAAGGTTACGAAAAGAAATGGTTCTTGGGGAAAATAGAGTGATCGGAAGATTATAGGATATCTGGATAAGGTCGTGAGCAGACAAGAACGGAACAGGATGTTGAGACGAGGCGAGGAGTTTATCAGCAGAATCCAGAACATACAGATCGAGCCAGGATTCTGAGGACTGGGTGTGGTGTGTGGGATTATATGGTACATATAAAGATCGAGAGAGAAGAAGAGGTTGGTTAAGTAGGCATGGTCTGAGGAAGGCAACAATAGGTTGGTGTTAAAATCCCCAGTGAGGATGATATTGTTATAGCAATATGGAATCTTCGAATTACTCGTATTGCAACATCATCATAAGGCATTTATATATTCTTATCTTCGTAGCATGACTTGAAAGTCTGCTTTTAATACGCTTTGATTGAGAAAAATATGCTTCGCTGCTGCTAGTCGACACCTTATTTCAGCTTCCTCTTCCTTCTTTTCATTTATTGCTGATCCCAGGTATTGGAAGCTTGGAACAATTTCCAAGCATAATATATCAATCTAACTTGTTGTTGTGGAGCTGTTTCCTTTCTTTTAATAACAATAATCTTTTTTACTTTCACTTACCTATATATAAAATATAAAGTAAGGGAAAGTATTGCGATAGTGAAAATTTTCGAATTCCAGTTTTCAACGGAAATACACCTTTTAGACCCATGTCCCGCAAAAAGGTCTGAGTGTGTGTGGTAACTCCCGCGCGTAAACGAAAAGTCCTATGAGACTGAAATATCATATTTAAGACAACTATACGCCATAGATAATAAAAAAACTTTTTCATCAAAATCAGCTAACCAGAAGAGCCAATTTATACCATGCATTTTGCACCTTTTTACGATTTTCTTAAAAACGGCTATAACGATTTTCATTAAACTCGCTACGCTGATGTAAAATTGAACTGGCTTTATTATTATGTAGGTTTCATTCTGATTGAAATAATCTGACAGGGCTTAAATGTCGATTAGTCATAATTTCTTCCTCTAAAGTACCTTTAATTTTGTGGGTTCGAAAAAATTAACCATATCGTCTGATTGGCATTGCTAAAAAACATGTAAATATATAAGTTGAACGAATTCGATATCCAACTAAACGAGAAAACTGCAAACATAATTTTTTAATGCAATTTTTTGTTTTTGAACTGAAGAGCAGTAATAGGGGTACTCACTACGTCTGCTATAGCATGCTATTTGTGCTATTGTGCTAAACCCATCAATTTAATACAGGAAATAACTGTAGAAACTAGACGGGTTTAGCAAAATAACACAAATAGCATGCTATAGCAAACGTAGTGAGTACCCCTATGATACATATATAATACACCGCTGGAATGCTAAATTAAAAAAAAATATTTTCGTTTACAAATTCTTGAATTGATATAAATGATAGAGGTAAGTGAAAGTCGTGTGTTTCGCGCACCAGATTTTTTTTTTTTCTTATTTATTCTTAGTCCAATGGTTTTCGCTTCCTCTTATATTTTGCAGAAGGTTTCCTTCACAGCAGCTTGGGATCTTCGAATTACTCGTATTGCAACATCATCTCCACACGCAAGGATTTGTACCATTTTAGAAAATATGGTATTGCCGTGGTCGAGTCCTTGCTGCCGCACAATAACAACCTTATAATCGGTCACTCTCCAACAATCCGAAATTAATGAGTATAAAGAGAAAAGAAGTATGATATATCATCAATATAGTATGAACAATATAATTCTTGTATGAGTTTTAAATTTTAGGTTATTTTTATTAATTTATGATTTGATACTACTGTGGCTATCGGACGGGATTAAAGTGGAAGTCCTAAATTTATCCAATCCAGGTTTAATTAGGATGGGGATCTTTAGCGAGTACCTGATTAGCACAGTTCCCTCTGAAGGATTGCATAACGAATAATACTTCACTCCCTGTGAAATTCTGGGACCTTCTTGGACCATGCTAGGTTTAACATCAATTTTTATTTATTCAATGTTTCGCGGATTATAACTCCTACTAGAGCCTGGTTATTTTTTCTTTATTTCCATTTACCCATAAGACCATTTCTAGAACATCGGGTTCGATGGAGGTATTTCGCAATGTACGTGATACAGTGTAGTCCACTAAAAATCTAAATATATATCTAATATTTAGGTGTTAGGGGGTCCTTTCCATTAAAATGATTGTATGGAGAGAACCACTGATCTAGTCTATATGCAAGGTTCAGCCTTGATCATTGTTTTATAGATATTTTGGAAACTAACAAATAAACTTAAAAAAGTACAGAAAACAACAAAGGAAATGGAAACTAAATTACATTTGACATTTAGGAAGCAATCAGTTCCGAAGTGTAATGGTGCTCACTCGAGAAGAAAACCGACGCTACGCAGTTGGCCGCCGTCCAAAAATCTAGGCGATTGTTTCGTAGTGTGAATCATTGCAGCAAACATGCTTCTACTAGAAACAAAACTGCCAAGCTCTTTGTCGTTGGGCAATAATAATAAAATTTCAAATAGCGGAATGAGTTGAAAATATATTACTTAATTAAAAAAAATAAAACGATTTGAAAATGTACAAATAGGGTCGTTCATGATCAAAAAATAAAAAAGTATGCCTTATTTCTTTTTTTTATTTACATTGTACAAATCTGCTATAACGTCATACTATTTAATGCTGTTGAATTTTGAAATATTGAGCGTAAATCTAACTTTGTTCAGAAAATACCCCATTGTTTTATTAACGTAATAATAAGCACGCAACGCGTGCGCACTCACACACACAAAAAAAAACCTGTACCACTTTTTTTTTTTTTCAGTGGCGCAACAGGTCTGGGCCCTGGGCCTCGCGGTGTGATCTGAGAGGTTACACTCGTGTTTCACGATGAAATTCGTAGTGAAGAGTCATCACTCCCTACGCCTAATTTTGTGAGTGGCCACCCTTTGGCTGACGGGTCTCACATACCCGGGGGAGAGGCTGCGAGTGAATCCCCATTTAATTACATCATTATGAAAGCCCCGCCGGGACTGGGATTCGAACTCGCAACCTGCAGCATGAGAAACTAGCGCGCTAGCCACTCAGCCACGGGCTCCCCTTTTTATCTAATAACTTTAAGTAAAATGATTGAAAATGTTTCATAAATAATGCAATCCTGAAGTTTTGGTGAGAAATATTTGTTTACACATTTTTTAATGATAATAAGAAATATAAGTTAAATGCAGGATTTCAGAAAGAAATGAGTTTTTAATTTTTTTCATATTGTTCCATCACTTCGAAAAATTTGACCTGTACCACTCATCCCATAAAAGGTCTTTTGGGCTCAGTACATATAGAGATTCGTACTGTTTCTGTCTGCCCCAGGAGGGTCTCCATACCCTGACTGAATTAAAAGAATAAATAATATACTGCCACAGCCGGGATTCGAACCCAGAACCCGGAGAACTGTACATTAGTGCTCTATCCACTAGACCACGCCGCTCCCTCTACGTATACTAAAGCATATACAATAATAGAATTATTATGAATGTTATAATTTTTACTTTAATTTATCTAAAAATGAATTATATAATAAGGTGTGGGATCATGAAAATTTTCGAATTCGAGTTTACAAAATTAGAGTTCAAATGACGAAGTTCGACAAAAATGTTGTGTCTGTATGGTAGTCTAGCTAAAAAACGGAATACCGTACGTAAATTTCATATTAAAACAAATATATGCCTAAGATGTTACAGCAAGTTTTCCAACGAAATTGACACACAACAAGAAACTGTTTTTATTTAACATTCTGCGCCTTTTTGCAGTGCTCTCGTAAACGTCTCAAACGATTTCCATTAAATTCGCTACAATGATGTAAAATAGAATGAGATATGACGTCATGTACGTTTTAATCCGATTGAAATACTATAACTGGGCTTAAATGCCAAATTTTAATAATTTCTTCCTCTAAAGCAGAGGTTTCCTACAAGGGGTACGCATATGTCCAGGGTGTCTGCGAGATGCCGTAAAAAAAGATATTTTAAACTACCTTAATGAAAAATATTTAGGAATATTCGCAAAGCTTGCAACAATAATCATTCACGCATTGCAAAAAGCGCGTAGTTACTTATAGTTACCGATTTCTAAACTGTAGTAATTCACTAAGTACAATGTTACGCGGATTGTACTAAGTTCTTAGAGTCTGGAGAATGACAAAAATGATTATTGTAGATAATAACTACTATTGGGTTGTAAAATAATTCATATAATAAAATTGCTACGATATCGCGTATCGTAGAGTGAGGGTTGTCTGTGACCAATGCTTGGTTATATTCATTAACAGTTGTGGGACGACCCGAGAACTTGGCGTCTTCCAACTCAAAATTTAGGAAGGTCCAATATGAACATATTTATGGGACAAGGAGAATGGGAAGGCCTAGGCTCCGATGGATTGATGGAGTGACAGCCTGGCATCCGCTGTCCATCTTAAAGATCCGCAATTGGAGAGCGGTAGCAACGAACAGAGAAGACTGGCGGAATAAGCTGCAGGAGGCCTAACTATAACTCTTCAAGAGTTGTAGCGCCATGGATGGTGATGATGAATACACTTTTAGTCAGTGAGCCAGCAACGAAAATCGTAACTCATATTACCAAAAGTTTTAGTATGTTTGATGCTAAGCATCTATCGTGGTATAGCAAAAAACTCACGTCTGCCAATTCAAAACAGGTGGATTACAAAATGGCGGCTTTTCAAAAAGGGAATATCACTATTTTCTAACTTTATTATGGTTACTATCATGGAAACGGCTCATCCTATGAGGATAATCGTTATAAAGTAAATCATCAAGTATTTAATAGACTTTTATTTGAGTGGTAAAAGACATTTGTGTGTTCAATATTTAACAATTTAGATGTATAGAAAAAAAAAAAAAATAATTTGCGGAAAACAAAATATCACTCTTTTATTCTTTTATCAAACTATTTATGTACCATAATGCACGTCTTCCAATTCAAAACAGGTGGATTACAAAATGGCGGACATTCAAAAATGAAATATCACTATTTTCTAACAATATTATGGTTATTATAATGAAAACCCGTTTTGAGTTGCATACTTGTATTTTTTGGTTTACCATGATAGAAGCTTTGCATAAAACATACTAAAATTTTTAGTGAAATGGGACCATTAGGGCCATGTTTGTTTAGGAATACCAGCCGGGCAACTGGTCGTTGATAAAAGGACATAGGTGGAGCTGTCAGATACACCCGGTGTATGTGTGCAAAGGCCATTACGTAAGTTGCACTATCCAAACACTGCAACTTTTGGTTACCGCCTGTAAAGCGGATTTTCCTCTTCGGAAATAAAAACTCTGGTGCGTACAACAACCGAATTTGATTTACCTCAGTTATTTAGATCGATTGAAGAATTTTCAAACACATTTAGAAACGAAAATAAATAGTTGAAGAATTATTTACATTGATTTTTAATAGAGATATGTGTTGTATTAAACAATATATTTAATTGTTATTATTGTTAATCAGTTTGTTTTATCGGCTTTTCATCACTCTCCGTTAAATTTGACATGTATAAGATAATATTTTTTCTAAAATCTTTAGCTTTCCAACGACATATTATACATATATATTATTCTTTTTATGTTAAAAAGAAAAAAATATGTTTGCTCTTGTCTGCTTTAGTTGATTATCTAATTCGTTCAAGTTGTATATTCAGCTGTTTTTTAGAAATGCTAATCAGATGAAATGGTCAATTTAATAATATCTACAAAAATAAAGGTACTTATTAATAAGGCAGTGGCCCCGAGATATATTGTAAATACATATGCTGGAGTTCTGACACTGGTCAGATTCTCCTCTCAAGTGCGGTGTGATTGTGGCTGTGGCGCCCTCACTTAGCTTCCGCTGGCTCTCACCAGTGATGCGGCTGAGAGGGAGGCGCTGGGATCCTTTGGACTCTGCTTGTCCTTCCACAAGTGGGGGGGACAAGCCCCGTCCGGGGTTCCCGAGCTGATTGTAAATATTGTACATAGGTATGAATGTGACATGTTTTGCTTATTTATTTGTTAACTTCATTTATTTTTATTTATTTTGTCTACTTAATTTTGTTATTGTATACGTTTACTTATTTTGATTTTATTTTATGTAATTTGACTTTCCTTTTGTTTATATTGTAAATATTGTATGAATGAGATCCTGTAGCACTATTATTATTGTCTATTATGACAAATTGTAATATATACGAATAAAAAAAAAAAAAAAAAAAAAAAAAAAACTTTGATGGAAGATATTTTAAAATCGGGATTTAAGTCCTGTCAGACTATTTCAATCAGAATGAATCCTACATGGTATTAAAGACACCTAATTGCACATCGATATAGTGAGTTTAATCAAAATCGTTAGAGCCGTTTTTGAGAAAATTGTAAAAAGGCGCAGAATATACAGTATAAAGTGGCTCTTTAGGTTCTCCGATTTTTATGAAAAAGTTGCTGTAACATCTCGAGTGTATAGCTGTCTTAAATATGCAATTTAAGTTTCATACACCTATGCTGATGACACCTGTGTGTTAACAGTTCATAAAGATCCATTTGTTGCCTCACATATCTTGCAAGCCCACATCAAAGACCTAGAAGTATGGTGCCAGAACTGGAGAATAAAAATAAATTCCAACAAATCCCATTAAATAACCTTTACCATTCGTCGTAAACCTTTGACTTCATGCCCTACAGTATACTTTATCACTCAACTAGTTCCTGCTGAACAGATCAGATACCTAGGACTCCCTCTTGACAAACGCCTAACTTGGAATCCACATACACGACTAAAACGACAAGAAACTGCTCGCCGTTTTAGGCTACTTCAACACTTACTAGAAAAACCGTCAAACCTTCCACTGAACAACAAAAGGCTCAACAACATGGCTATTTTAAGACCAATTTGAACTTACGGAATAGAGCTTTGGGGCTCTACTAAACCATAAAATTCTTCTCGTATCCAATCCTTACAATCCAAAATCCTTCGTAAAATCCTCAACGCTCCTTAATTTGTCACGAAAAGATTGACTTGGAACCCACATACAAGACTTAAAAGACAAGAACTTAACCGACGATTCGGACAGTTATACCGACTACTCAACAGAAAATCTGAACTTACAGTTGACAACAAATTATTAATCTACAAGACAATACTGAAGCCCATCTGGACCTACGGACTTGAACTGTGGGGGACAGCTAAACGTTTTAACATCAAACGCATTCAATCCTTTCAATCCTCCGTACAATAGTAAATGCTCCTTACTATGTCTGCAACTATACCTTGACCACGACCTTAATGTTCCATTTATTTCAGACCTAATTCCATCCCAATTTTCCAAATTCCACCAGAACCTCATTCATCATCCTAATCCTTTAGCTCAATCCCTATCCAGCTCCACTCATCCACACAACCCACCTAGAAGGTTGAAACGGCAGTGGCCCCGCGACCTTTTGAAAATATATTGGAGTTCTAGCACTGGCTAGATTCTCCACTCAATGTGATGTATGTTTGAGTGTGTGTATGTGTATATAGGTATAAGTGAATTCTTGACTTTATTGTGTATATATTTTATTGTAATTTTATGTTGTGGAAATATTGTATGAATGTAGTATGTATGATATCTTTCAGCACTACTATTGATGTCCAAATTGGGACAGATTGTAATTTTTCTCAATAAAAATTGTTGTTGTAAAAAAAAAAAAAAAAAAATTTGTCAGGAATAAACTTATCCATAAAGACCTTAATGTTCCCTATGCTACTGATTTGGCCCGGACTAGGTATCAACCTTCCATGACAAAATACATTCTCACTCTAAACCACTAGTTTCAATCTTTCTTCCTCTTCGATTCCGGATAATCCTCCGAGGCGCCTGAAAAGTAAATGGCCCTGGTACCTTCTAGTTTAGAATATTTTTTAGAGTACTTCCAATGGGAAGCTTCTCTACATGTATATCATGTAATTGAATTGTATAACTATCACATTTACTTGTATTTATTTTGTTAATACAGTTGTAAATACCAATAAAATGTAAAAAAAAAAAAAATTAATGTGACTTTTCGTTTTTGTGCTAGACTTTCCAAACATGAACACACACACATTTCGGAACTTGGTCATTTGGACTTGAAAAATTTTCAAGATCGCTTCTCGAAGGATCTTTAATTTTGTAAATTCGTAATAATTAACCGTTTCTGTTGCTGAAAAAAAAATTAAATTTTTTATATTTCTGAACTTTAAATTGTTCTTAAATATATTTAAACAAGGGAAATGAGTACAATTCGTGTGTTGCGCGCTCCATATTTTTTTTATTTGTGAATTTTAAAAGTGATTCAGCTCAATTGCTGACTGAAATGACAGAAGCCCAGAGAAAATTGCAATATATTTATAAAGTTTCAGACAGGGGCAGTATATTAGTGTTTTTCTGAAGGAACAACTCCAGATAATTTTAGCCTTGAAAACAGGAACAGTTGAAAAGCATGTGAATGTGGCTCGTCATCAAGTAACAAATTTGCTAAACAACCTTTCAACTCCAACAAAAGCAATCTTTCAACAAGTTTTATATTACTATGAGAAGATACGTCAAATTACACTCGTTTGTATGCTATCTGATTGCTCCAACTGTGACATCTCTCTTATACCTTTCAAATAAAATTGGTTCCTCTTTTCGTAAGGAAATAACAACCAAGAAAAATATAAGGTTATTAATATGTTAGTTTTTTTTTTTATATTTTAACGTTACTTTATGCTAGTGTGACAAATCAGACTGCAGCGGAAGTCCCAAATTTTGCCTATCCAGCCTTAATTTGGATAAGGATCATTAACGAGTACCTTACATCGCTCAGGCTCAGGACCACCATTTTATGTCCCTTCCGAAGGACAGCGTTACCAAGAATTTATTACTTTATTTGAAAATCCTTGGCATATTTGCCGGGTTTGAACCCGCGACCTTGGGCATGGAAGACAGTGATACTAGCCACTACATTACAGATAGTTAAGGTGCGTTGCCGAGATTCATTTTGTGTATTTAGCTTACTAAAAATCAAAGAGAAAAAAATGCATTTTAGTCATTAAATGATTTTTACTTCCGCTTACCTATATATATGAAATATATAGTAAGGGAAAGTATTGCGATTGGACGCAGATATAATCATTAAATCGATTTCCTTTAATTCCATTACACGTTTTTCTAAATAAATGATTAAAAAATTAGATGTGAGCAACGCACGAAAAGGTCTGATTTCACTGTTTCAAAGAATATGCCAGATTTTCATATATTAGGTACTATTTTAATTTTTTTTTATTCTAAGTTAAAGTCGCCATTCTCGTTGAAAGGATTCTTAACAATTGACATAGTTGTAACTAGGATACGGTTCGAAATGTAAGAGAACCATCATTTTTGACTCGATCTTCCTTTAAAAAGGATACGAATTGAAATATTTCACTAGTAACTAGCATTAACACATAACAAAGGACGCTTTTTAATAAAGAAACTCTCTACCTGATGTAAGAATCAGTCCGAAATAGCGTAAGTAAAACTGCCTATATAAGAAAGAGAGGGTGGGGTACACACGAAATGGACTAATTTTACCATTTCGAAGTATATGCACGGTTTAGATCTTTCTTAATCCGAGCCGCCTCCCTATGGAACTCCATTTCCCCTAATATCCGTGAATACCAAACTCTCTCCACATTCAAATCCCGTTTATTTAGCCATTTCCTATCAATCCAATTTCCAAATAATCCCAAGTAGAAGAAGCTAATTTCAAGAATAATCAACTAATAAATAATAGAACAGATTTACTTATTTAAGTATCATTTTCAACGGTAAATTCAACAGCAAATATTTGAAATTATTATCTTTTCAAAGATGCAAGATTAAATTATATATATGTTTAAAGAAGAATAGTAATTTCATTTGTTTTTAAAAACTGTATACATACATGCATATGTTGGTGTGTGTATATGTGTATATATATTTCTTTTATCTGATTAAAATTTTTTTTGTAAATATTTTTTTGTTCTCATGTTAACATACATTTATTTTTCTGGTTTGTACATTTTATTATAATTTAGCTTTTAAGTTATTTTATTTGTTCATGTTATTAGTTTAATTCTTTTCTGTTTTTCATCCATTTTACTCTAAGACTCTAGTCTTAAGTCCACCTTTTTATTTTCTGTTATGTTATTCTGAAGGGACTTGTCCCAGAATAAATAAAGAATTATTTGAGAATGCTAACAATCACAAACAACTCTTATATTAATGATAGACACAATCATATTTTGATGAACATGTCTGACGAATGGCATAATTATCACAATAATGGATTTGTATTATGAGTATAAATCTTTAAATTATTTTACTGACAATATTTGTTTTTTAAAAAGTATGTAAGTACTAATAACTTTAGTATATATTATCAAAAATAAATTTGGATTTTGGAAAAAGGGCGGTAGAAAACAAATAGTCTTTATTTTAAGCAAATAGTAATCAATAGCCAACTGTTTTGATAGCCATTAAAGTTTTACTAGTTACCTAAACTACTAAACCTTAATTTTTTTGCTAATCCTAACTAACTACTTTTATTTTATAAACTTCCTATTATGAGTACAAGTATACTAGAATAACATACTAACAGTTCATCTTGGGCTGAAAAGTGAAAATCAACCTGATTCAGTCATACCATCCGGATCCGTCCGGATTGATGAAATTTGGGACCGGATTGAAAATGACGCCGGAATGCAATCCCTAGGCCCAGGGGACCATAAAACGTTTATTTTCGGTTAAAACTGGAATTCGAAAATTTCCCTGACCGCCATATATTACATTAATAAACAGTTCATACATGTAAGTGAATAAGGAAAAATGGACGATGCTTATGTTTACATTAATAAAATAAATTTTATATTTTATAAATAGATTATAAATTTATAAGAAGCCGAAGCAAGGAAATCATTTAAATGATTTCAACCGAATTGAGGAAAAGTTACATTTATTTACATGCAAAAAACTCTCAAACAGCGAATCAACACTAGAAATAAAGTAAATAAATTAGAAATTCGGTTGAAATTGGAAAATTTTACAAAACTTTTAAGAAAGTTGTTTTCCGCCTTAAAAAACAAAAAAAACAAAACAAAAGTTATGATATTTCTATATTCTATGTAAGGGCGTCTTACTAAATACAATTTTTGCCATCTTAAAAGTTACTTCAGGCAAACTGAGAGACGCTGGGATCTCCTGACATTGTGCCTCGATATCCACTTCTGGGTGTAGGGCTTTGATTCGGAGTTCCCAGGGCAGTATGTAAATATTGTAATAGGTATGAATGTAGCCAAGATTATTATTTTTTTATTCATTTATTTATACATTTTTATCTTTTTATTTCTAGTTGTTATTTAGGTTTACTTATTATTTTATTTATTTTTTACTCTGTACATGAGGAATGAATGATTTCTTTTAGCTCTAATACTCGTTGCCCAAGATAGTGGCACACGGTATTATTTCTCAATAAACAAATATTATAATAATAAAAAAAAGTTACTAACGGCTCATCTACACTTAGGTCGCAGTTGATAAAAAAAATAATAAGTAACCATCCCTGAATAAAGGATGAAGTTGAAGCAACTTTGAGTTGATCAGTTATTAAAGTACTTTAGAAGGGACTTCATAATGACTATGAAGCTCACGGTCATTAAGACCCGTTCAAAGCTTTCAAGCTACAAATAGGAATAACTAGAGCTTCCCTATTTCCCTCCTTTACAACTAGCCATCTCCCACATCTTCAAACTTTCTTTGAACCTGTTTCCCCTTAACTTCATTAGTTTTCAGAACCTTTACGGTATATATTATATATTATATATATATATATATATATATATATATATATATATATATATATATATATATATATAAATATTTATATAATCTAGTTCGGGTAACACACGATTTTCCCTACCTGGGTTGTTAAAATTAATTAAAGAACTGTTATATTAAGCTTCAGTTAAAAAGTTTAAAGAATCATGTTCAGTTTCGTTGGTAGCATATGTTTTAATTTTTTTTTTTTTTAATTCTTTTATTAAAATTTACAACTGTACAATTTACATAGTACAATAAGTAAATGTGCTAAAACCAGAAAATTGGCTTGAAAAAGACATGAGAAGAATCTACCCAGCGGTAGCACTTCAATGTTTATATGTTCAGCAGGTCTCGAGAACACCGTCTTTTCAGACGCCTCGGAGGATTATCGGGAATATATGTCGATGAGAGGATACGGACAAGCGGGTTTGTATGGGCAGGTAATTTGGAATGAAAGGAGGTGTATCTTTTTTGGGCAATTTCTGCAACGAGTGGGATATTCAGGTCTCTATGGATGAGTTTGTTGGTAACAAAGTAAGGAGGACAACAAGGTCTAGGATTTGTCGAAGGATTTTGGATTGCAAGGATTGGATGCGGGAGGAATTCGATTGTTTAGTGGAGCCCCATAGCTCTATGCCATAAGTCCAGATAGGTCTAATAATGGTTGTGTAAATGAGTTTTTTTAAGTAAAGAGGGAGTTTTGATCGTTTGTCAAGTAAGTGTTTTAATAGTCGATATCTACAAGCAGTTTCTTGTCGTTTAAGTCTTGTATGAGGATTCCATGTAAGACGTTTGTCAAGATGAAGTCCAAGGTATCGTATTTGTTCCACAATGATGAGTGGTGTATGATTAAAGGAAACAACTGGACAGGAAGTCATAGGTTTACGTCGTAGAGTGAAGGTGATTTGTTGGGATTTATTAGGATTAATTTTGATTCTCCAATCGTGACACTATTCTGCAAGGGCGGATACATGGTTCTGTAGGAAATGGGAAGCAACAATAGGATCATTATTTACGGATAGCACACATGTGTCATTAGCGTAAGTAGAGAGGACAGTGATTGGATGGTTAGGGATATCAGCTGTATACACCGTGTAGAGAATTGGGCCTAGGACACTACCTTGAAGTACACCGGCTGACTGGGTGAATACTGAGGAGGAGGAGAGATTATGATTAACTTTAAAGGTTCTATCTGTAAGGTAGAAACGGATTATTAGGAAATATGTCGGAGAGAGGATTTGCGGAGTTTGTAGAGCAGTCCTGGATGCCAAAGGTCTAAATAAAAACGTTAATTAATACGTTAATTTCCAAAAGGCACTAAAGGTAATTTTTAAGAAAATTTATATTTGTATTCTCATCAATTAGTTTTATTTAAATCTTTTATTTGATTTCATATAAAGGACACTCGAGCCCTTTAACACGTTCACGCCGGGATGACCCACCAGTGGGTCACACTCGTCTGTTCCGTGGGGCTGGGTGACCTACGGTGGGTCACGCTTAACTATTCCGACTCAGGTGAGTCACGAGATTTTAGAAAATAAGTTTGTTTTTTTTCTCAACATAATGTGTTGTAGGAATTAACAAGCATAAGTTATTAAATATTTTATAACTTTTAACATCCCCCCTCAGAGGACTCTTATTGGTTAAACTCACTTGATTACTCTTCTTTAAGAATTGTATTTAGCTGTGCGTGATTCCTTTTTATATTTTCATTCCCATAATATGATATAAGAGTATAATATATAATAATAATATCAGAACCTTTTTTTTTTTAATACTTCCATAATTACTCCTTCAAGTTATATGTGTATGTCAAAGCTGTTCTCGCATTAACGCGGGGTCGCCCGCCCCACGAAGGTAAGCAGCTACACAATCCTGCCCCACGTGAAAAAAACGTAGATATTCGCCCCAGCGTGAACCTGTTAAAACGAGATTTAGAAATGTAATTACTTTATAAATGTTACTAATTACACACTTAGTTTCGTTCCTAATCATACTAAAACGTTTTATTCTATTATAACTTTAAAATATTGCGATTAATATTGAAAACAAAAAATTAAAAAGAAAATAATAAAAAAAGTTAGTTACCCCTTTAGTGCCGGACGAAAAACGAGTGCATATGCGAAGATAACCGGCCGAACCCGACAAATGTGCAACTATTTGGAAAAACGCTTATAAAAATCAAACTACAAATGATATTTACATGCTCAAAAATGCCGCGTGTTTGGGACGAAATGGAGAATAAAGCAATGATAATGATACACCAATATCAATTGAAAATAATATGAATAACGCAATTATAAATAATATAAAAATTGAGTGCTATCTATCATAAAAAGTTCGACTTTTGACCTAGTAGAGTGTCTGGTGCCGAGTGTCCATCTGATCGCTCCAGCGTAAACAGAGCTTAGCACACTCCGGTATAGAATGTGTAAAATGACAGACCCAAACCGGTTTACAAATTCTTCGTTAGAAATTAGATCATTTATAAATTTATTTTTTTCTTTACGTGTGTGAAACGTGGCCGCTTACTTTGAAGGATGAACAACGGCTTAAAGTTTTCGGAAATAAGGTACTGCGTAAAATATTTGGTCCGAAGAGAGATGAGGGCACTGGAGAGTTTAGAAGGTTGCACAACGCGGAATTGCGAAACTTGTATCCTAAGAATATAATTGAGTTGATAGCGTCGCGGAGAGTCAAATGGGCGAGTAAAATTGTTGGGCTCGGTGAAGAACGGATGCCAAGAAAGTTGGTATTTGCTGATCCGACTGGTAGGCGTCCGAAAGGTAGACCGAAGCGGCGATATATCGTCGTCCGGCACAAAAAGGATTAATAATATAAAAATGAGAGAATTTCACGATTCCCATAAATTTTCCTAAAATGGATGAAGTACCTTTTGGAAATCAACGTCTCAATTATCACTTTATTGTATGTCCTTTACGTTTTTAAGCATAATGTTTTACAGCATTTTATATCAGATAACATTTTTCTGAAATCTTCAGCTTTATAATGGTATATTATACACCTATATTACTGTGCATATGTACAGAAAATAAAATTATAAAATGAAAAAAAATCTATTTTCTCCTTTCGTTAGTTATCGAACCCCTTCACCTTGCATATTTATTTGTTTTATATCCATGCTTATAAAATGATTTAGTTGTGTAGGTAGTTTATGGGAGAAGTTAGTTGAAGTGCAGTCAAATCAGCACTCAATTAAGTATAAACTTAATTTAACGGTGCCGACGTTTATTTGACAGCACCATCAACTAACTTCTCCCATATATACACACAGTCGACCATTTTCACTTCACGACAAAGGTAGTTTAGAGGAAGAAAATTAAGAATCCCCTATTCAAGTCCATTCAGATTATTTCAACAGAATGCACCCTATATGACATTTACTTGTTTTTTTCCTATACAGTTGTAAATATCAATTAATAAATAAAAAAAATTATAATTAATTTATGATGTTTTTTTCTCTGATTCTTAAGATTCAAAGACATGAAAAAAAATGATATGTTCATTATTCTTAAACAAAAAGCCGATTTTCAGCTGAAGAAATTAAATCAAAATATATATTTTTTTAACCTTTTTGAAAGGTGTAAATCACGATTTTTTTTTTCTGAAAATGTCTTTTTTACTATTCTATATACAGAAATTTTTCAATTTTTTCGAAGTGGTGGAACAATATGAAAATTAAAGAAAAATCTCATTTTTATTCTTATCTTAAAACACAAGATTTCCGGAAAAGTTTTTGACTTTTTTCATATCGTTCCAACACCAAAATTCGGAATAAATCCTTTATACAGAGGAGTATGAAAGACATTTTGTGGCATAATTCGGTGAGTGACACTTTTCACAACAAGATAATTATTGTTTTTAGATTATTGAAGAATGTGTAGAAAATTATTTTTTAATCCAAAATATAACCTCACTAGAGAATATCTGAATAAGCGAGATCATCAAAGTAATAATAGTAATAGAGCGCTGGCGTTAGCTTGGTGCGCGTTCTGAAAAATATAGCTTTTACCTAATTATTTTGAAGTAAAATGATTGAAAATGTTTCATAAATAATGTAATTCTGAAGTTTTGGTGAGAAATATTAGTTTACACATTTTTTAATGATAATAATAAATATAAGTTAAATGCAGGATTTCAGAATAAAAATGAGTTTTTAATTTTTTTGATATTGTTCCATCACTTCGAAAAATTTGAAAAAAAAAAATCCTGTATATAGAGGAGCATAAAAGACATTTTCAGAAAAAAAAATCTTAATTGACACCTTTCAAAAAGGTTAAAAAAATATATATTTTGATTTTATTTCTTCCGCTAAAATCATGTTTAAGAATCATGATCATATCATTTTTTCATCTATTTGACTCCTAAGAATCAGAGAAAAAAACATAAATTAATTCCAAATTTTAATATTAAAAAAAAAAAATAATAAAATCGAAAAAAGAGGTTTTTTAATAAATGTCGGAAACCGTTGATTTAAAAAGCTAAAAATTTAGGTGAATAATTTTTATTCGACAGCAAAATTATTCCCCAAGTTTGATTAAAAAAAGCCACGGGGGCAGATTTACCATCCTTACCCGGCTATACCCTTTCAGTTTCATACTTTTTCGTTTTCGAGCTAGACTTAACACACACGGACCCTATTGTAAACTTCTAGCCTACAACACACGAAATAATATTTGACATTATTTTTAACTTTTTTTTTTTTTTAAATAACATATATTTATTTATTCGGATATATAACAGTATTATTTTTAACTAGAAAAAAGAAACAAACGTGATTTTGAATTCCCTGAGCGCCTGCGTTTCTAGTATCCACCCACAAAGCAACCCTTGCTTCACTGGCTTTCAATATCAATGACGCAGCTGGGAGAGAAGCTATGGAATTTCCTGAAGGGAGCATCCCTTTACAGCTCGAGATTGAGTGTTCCATCTAGCGGCAGCCCGATAAACCTCCACCTGAGACCT
This sequence comes from Piezodorus guildinii, assembly GCA_023052935.1. Taxonomy (NCBI): domain Eukaryota; kingdom Metazoa; phylum Arthropoda; class Insecta; order Hemiptera; family Pentatomidae; genus Piezodorus; species Piezodorus guildinii. Next base: position 40,385,086 of record CM041295.1, on the reverse strand, counting down.
AGGACCGTCCGGTTGAGACAGGGAAAGCCTAAGTATGGTAAGAGTGAGCAAATGTACCCATATAGGTGGAAAATCCATTTTTTTAAAGGAAAACTCGCACAACGATGTGGAGTAGTGAGGAACTACCGCCCCCCAGAAACCTCACAGAAACACGTAGATCTCTCAATAATTAAAATTTAAGAGTAAATTCAATCAAAATAAATAACACTACTAACAATATTATGCCACTTTGGCCAATAGACTCGGGGTATTTACTTAACCATTCATTTCATTACAGTCCACCTCATTTATTAAACAAACTACCTCTATGTTTTGTATCTATATTATGTTTAATGAACCCTGGATTGCCTCAGGTCTTTATTTATAAACACATGCCCGGCATATTTCCAAGGACAAAATGTAAATACTATACACAAATAATGGACTTTAATAGGAGAATTATGTTGCCTGATCTCTGGATTCTTTAAGTCTGTCTATGAAGAATCGTCAGGCAACTTTAAGCTGCCTTATGCACAATATTGATATTTTTCATCAATAGTCTGTCCTTATCATGTTCTAGTTCATCCGTATACCAAGATATTTGGAGTTCAATGGATTTAGCCGTTACTAAAAGCCACTGGCATGGTATACGTATTGCATAATTTAACAAGGTTTTGTGCTCAACTTTTCTCAACAGGAAGATTTTAAGCACAACACTATGAAATATTCACTTAAAATTTTAACAAGATTTAATACTATCATTATAGATGTCATTATTTCCTAGCTTCCTTCCTCTACCAGGTAATCAAGAACTCAGCGCCCGAGCTACATATTCCCAACTCTTGAATTTAAATTCTCCATTCATTCCCGTAAAACCAAATCCCATCTTTCAGAACTGTACCTTCCTTCCCACATCTTGCGTATAACAAGTCCTTTCTGCTGCCTCTCTTTGAAACTCAAACCCTCCTTAAATCCGTCATGCGAGAACTGCTTCCCCTTTCTCTCAATAAAATAGACAATAACCTCTCAATATAGATGATGAAAATAGCAATTTTTCTTTTTTTTACAATAATTTTAATTTCGTTAATTAATTTTTTTTTTGTTTATTTTCCTTTGCTTAATAGCTGGATTTATATGTATACAATTTATAGTTATAATTTATTACTTTAGTTTTCCTTGTATAAACTTAAATTTCAGGACCACGCTGTTCTGGACGTCAAACTTGTACTTTAATTTTATTCTTAAGCGACTTTATTCTCAGAATCATAAAGACTTTTTTTACAAACAAGTTTTTCAACCACATATCTTTATTATTATTTCCTTGATATAAAATATAATTAATACTCAAAGTGTAGTCCGTTGTTATTTACCGTCTTCAACCATCTCTACAATTTTTTGATCCCACGCCGATACGATTCTTTGAATGGCTGTCAAAAAACTCACGGACCGCAATTTCAACTACCGCAAAATTATCAATTTTTTTCCCTAGAAGAATGTGGGCCATGGATCGAAAGAAGTAGTACTCCGATGGTGCAAGGTCAGGACTATATGTTGGATGAGGCATAAGTTCGATCATTGTCTCATTATATTAAACTCCTTCGCGTATAATCTTTCCATTTTTCCACAGTACAGTTCAGAATTCATAGCGCATCCATCAAGAACAAATTCGTGATGAATAATCTTCTAAATTAAAAAAAAAAAAAGCTTTATTTTTTTTTTCCCCTAATTCCTCTAGCAGCAACCGGAAAATCAGTTTGTCCGCGATGTAGCCATTGCTCACGGCAATTCGGATTTCGCCAGTAAACCTAATTTTCATCTATGGTGACAAGCTTCCCGTAAAACCTCATATCAGAAGGGTTTTTCATTGAATTTCACATTTTTTTTTTCAATTTTCGAACCTCTTAGCTGATCGCTGAGGAGTAAGTTCGTAAGGGTCCAGTCTACTGTTCATCATTGTTAACCCCCCCCCCCTCCCCATGGAGAGTGGATGGCGACTAACAATACCTTCAGTACCGAGTTCGCGAGTACTTGTGGACGGAAATGACTCAGCTTCCTGCAAACCTCATCAAAATCCATTAATAGTCGACCAGACTCCATCTTCCTTTCTTAAGTCATATCTCCACTGCTATATCTTTCAAATCGAGGCTGCGCAGTGCGCTAATCAAGGACGCATTTCCCATTAAATTTAACAATTTATAAATTTCTTCAGCAGCTGTGATCTCCCCCCCCCCCCCCCCCCCGATTACCAGAAGTGCGTGGGACACCATCATGAAACAAATTCCTATATGAAACAAATTGAGGCTTGATTTGAAGAAGTCAAATGGTATTAAACAAGCTTAAAATGTTTTTAATCCTTTAAAATCTTGCATTTGATGAAACGGTCTTTCTTTTGTATACACCCCATTAGTTAGCTAGTTATTTAATTTAAAGACTAAAATAAACACCAGCTCCAGTGTCGCAAAAGAAAAAACAAATCTTCCTGAAATAAGTGTAGTAGATGAAACATATAGTAAACATGTGTCTATGACAAGTGATATCTTTTAAAAAAGAAAGTCTACTGAAATCCAAACAAGGACAAGTATGGCTTGGAGAAATATTGGAGCTTAAGGATGGTTATGAACAACAACAATATCAGCCAGCCTCTAAAAATGTTAAGTCTTCAATAGCTGTATATTGCCTGTTCTATCTTTCCAAACATGGTCCCTCAACAAGCTTCATGAGAGAAAAATTATAACATGTCAAAGTGCAATGGAGAGGAACATGTTAGGCGTAAAGTAAGCATGTAAGCAAAAAGCTAAAAAGTAAAAAAAATAAGAAAAGTTAGTGGTGTCACTGATGCAATCAGATTCGTGAAAAAGGTGAAATGGCAATGGGCTGGCCATTTAATGAGGCAATATGATAAGAACTGGGCAAAAATATTGACTGAGTGGATCTCATTGAATAGAAAAAGGAACCGAGGCAGGAAAATAAGAAGGTGGGTCGATGAAGTCAAAAAGGCAGAGGGAGGGCTATGGTCACGTAAAACCAAGGACAGAGAATTTTGGAAGATCAAAATGAGAGAACTCTTCAACTCAAGTACGAATAGTTACTGTTAAAGACATTAAACTCCTGAAAAGGAAGGTCTATGTACATATATGTATATAAATAAAGAAAAAAAAAAGTATTATAAATGTTTATATGTATATCAATAAAGACTATTATTATTATTTAATTTAAATAATAATAATGACACTTAAGATATCAGGAGAATTAGAGCTACGGAGTGGGAGTACATAGAAGTTTAGATTGAAGAAGGTAGGAGAGTGCGCGTTGGTGGCTCTGGAGTAACCCAATACTACTAATTGAGAAGTTGAGTTAAGATAACAGCAAGTAATTAGTTAAGCAAGGCCAATCTCCGCTCCGCAATCAAAATAATTTATCAGATAAACTATTTTATATGAATGGAAAGCAGGAAAACTCGAAATAACTGAAATTAAAATCACCTAACTTCAACTTATCTTTAGAAAAAAAAAAAAAAACTCAAGCTGAAAATAGCTTTCAAATAGATATATAAAGGATGAGTTGGACTACGGCGCACACTGGGCAAAATCACCAATTTAAGTGGACTAAATTCAAGTCAAAAGTTTGGAATTTTCTAGTGCTTCACCTTTTTATTATTAGTTGAAAAGACCTTTAATACTAATACTTCCTGCCATGCCATGTTACAAATAAATAGTAAATGAGTGAATCATTCCTGTTCGCACAAGTGCCTAATAACCGGCAGTGGGATTATCTTTATTCGATGGCCATTTCTTTTGTTCAAGGTATGTTCAGCTCTTTTTACTTTTATTTAACAATGGACATGAGACAGGTAAGACATTATATTTCCACACTCGTAATTGAATATACATAGCAATCTACCTGTAGAGTTAATTTATCAATTTGTAAATGTAAGCCCCTATTAAATAACGAAAAACTATATAACCCCCAAGGATTTGTTTCATCAATACTTCTAGTCTTTAAATATTACAAAGAATTTTGCGATTATTTGCGTTTTGGGTGATACATAATTTTTTTCAGACACAACACTCCGAATCAAAAGTTTTACAATCTATAATTTGAAGTTTCCTAATTGATATAAAATACATCTATTAGCAAGTTTCAGCAACTCCGAGTCTAATTAGTATTATTTATGTATTATTTTCCCCCGTATTTTTAGGACTTCAAACGTAAAATGTAGGGAAGTTTCAGATTTAGCAAATAAATTTGATGTTTGATCCACTGCTCGCTCGCCAATCGTGTCAACAAATAATTAGTTTTTATAATTTTTCCATTTCCCGTTGCTTTTCAAACTAAAAACCCTATTACCCCAATCCCTATATCTAATCCTTCGATCTTACCTCTCTAACCGCTCGTTCAGAGTTCGTTGTGGTTCTGACTTCTCAAGTTGTTATCCGATAGAAGTCGGTGTTCCACAAGGTAGTGTCTTATGTCCTATAATTTACATCTTATTTACCGCAGAATTCACCTTTCCTGAAAACATTCCTGGCAACATTTGCCGATGACACAGATATCCTCTCATCTCACCTAGATCCGATAATAGCATCCTCAAACCTCCAATCACCACATCTAGCTCTGATTGAACAGTGGTGCAATCATTGGCGTATCAAAGTAAATGAATCAAAAAGCAAGCATGTAACCTTTACCCTACGACGTAAATCCTGCCCTTCAGTCCTCTTTAACTCTACCCCCCTTCCCTTTTCTGACACAGTCAGGTATCTTGGTTTCCTCTTAGAAAAAAACTGACATGGAACCCACATACTAGACTCAAACGACAAAACTCAATCGAGATACGGCAGCTATATAAAACGTACTTCTAAAAGGAAATCTCATCTCTCAACGGACAACAAACTACTTATTTGCAAGACTATTCTTAAACCCATTTGGACGTACGGACTTGACCTGTGGGGAACAGCAAAATTTTCGAATATCAAACGTATCCAATCCTTCAGTCTAAAGTCCTTAGAACAATAGTCGATGCCCCATATTATGTCACCAGCAAAACCTTACACTATGACTTGAATATCCCATTTTCCTAGATCTAATCCCATCCAAATTCTTAGTCTTTCTTTCAGAAGCTAACTCACCTTCCTAATCCCTTGGCACACTCCCTATCTAGTAGTAGTCATCTCCCTATAACCCTCCTCGTAGGTTGAGGCGGCAGTGGCCCAGAGAGCTCTTGTAAATTTGTCATTGGAATGCCGGCAATGGCTGACTTCTCCACTCATGCTCTGAGTGCCTGTGGCTCTAGCGCGCCCTTACTTAGCCTCCACTGGCTCTCAAGACCAATTTTTTTTTTTATTTACAATGTACTTATGGGATGAATGATTTCTTTTAACTGTAATACCCATTGCCCTAGAAGGTGGCAGATTGTATTTCTCTTAATAAAAAAATTTCCCGTAATCTGGGACCCCAAAGGTTAAATATGGACAAGTTTCAGGATTTTGTCCGCCTAAATTGGTCATATTTTCCACTGAGCGGCAGCGCACACTGGGGCGAAATACCAATAATTGGACATTGTAGTACTATGGGCAGACTGTTGGCTGTACGAAAAACAGGTTAAACGTTGAGCCCCATTATTTTTTAACGAGGAATCGATTTTTGTATTCAGATTTTAATTTTGATGGCCCAGAAAACACTGTTTTATTATTATTAAGTATTGTTATATAAAATTAGTTTAATGTCTAACATAATGTTTTCAGATGAAAAATTATAATGGTGTGCTTATTAATGTGTGTTAAGGTTGTTTTTTTCTTTGTTAAAAGGTTTCAGAATTACCGAAATGAGAGATAAATCGTAATAAATATGCTTTCAGAAATCAGGCACGATCTCATTCTAAAGCACTGCGAGTGTTGAGCCGAGAAACGATCCCACGTGGGCTTTGTGATGGGTAATCAATGCGCAATCAAGGCGTACACTCTTCCTCCAACTCGAACCTCCATCTCTTGTTCCCTGGGAATTGTAACGAAGACAGCCAACAAGAGCCCACGTCAACAACTCCCTAACTGATCTGTTAGGGCCCAACTTCCAAATCGAACTATTGCCCCTGAGCTGATGGTGGTTATGTCACAACCATGCCCGCTATGGCAATCGAACAGTTTCTATCAAGTCCAAATCCTAGGCTTTAATCTTCTATGGAACCTTCAAAGTGCTTAACGGCAGAAGTGAAAAAAATTGGTAACTCATATTGAGTATGGGTCCGTGACTGACCTTTCAAGAAATAAGTAAATAAATAATTAAAACATTCTTTAAAATATAAAAATCGGGCATATCCTTCGATAACTAGTCCTTTTCGTGCGTAACCCACCATCCCTCCACTCTATAGACAGCTATTCTATTTTGGACCGATTCTGGCATCGGAAAGAGAGTTACGATATTGAAAAGTGTCCAAATATTTCGATTCGTATCCTTTTAAAAGGAGAATCGAGTCATAAATGGTGGTTCTCTTTCTATTTTGAATCGTATCCTAGTTACAATATATGTCAATTGTTAAGAATCATTTCAACGAGAATGGCGACTTTAATTTAGAAAACAAAAACAATAATTAAAAACGTTCTTAAAATATAAAAATCGGGCATATCCTTCGAAATAGTAAAATAGTCCTTTTCGTGCGTAACCCACACCCTCCCTTTATAGACAGACTTATTCTATTTTGGACCGATTCTGGCATCGGAAGAGAGTTACGATATTGAAAAGTGTCCAAAATATTTCGATTCGTATACTTTTATAAGGAGAATCGGGTCAAAAATGGTGGTTCTCTTCCATTCTGAATCGTATCCTAGTTACAATATATGTCAATTGTTAAGAATCATTTCAACGAGAATGGCGACTTTAATTTAGAAAAAAAAAACAATAATTAAAAACGTTCTTAAAATATAAAAAACGGGCATATCCTTCGAAATAGTAAAACTAGTCCTTTTCGTGCGTAACCCAACCCTTTCCCTTTTAAAGCCAGTTAGACATATATTATGTAGGACCGATTCTGGCATCGGGAAGAGAGTTTTTATATTAAAAAGTGTCCGTTTTAGAGTGGTGATCCTAATTACCAGTGAAATATTTCGATTCGTATACTTTTATAAGGAGAATCGGGTCAAAAATGGTGGTTCTCTTCCATTTTGAATCGTATCCTAGTTACAAGATATGTCAATTGTTAGGAATCCTCTCAAAGAGAAAGGGGACTTTAACTTTGAATAAAATAAAATAAAAAACGTCTTTAAAAGTCCTTTTTGTACGTTGTTCACACCTGATTTTTTAATAATGTATTAAGAAAATTATGCTAAATTAGTAATGGAAATAGACGAAAATCTATTTAATGATTACATCTGCGTCTAATCTACTGATGTTGTTATGACGTGTTTATTAACCTGTTGGCACTAGATGTCATGCCATGTAAGGCTGCGTCTTATTTAACGGCTCGTTCCATTCCGCTCGGTCAGCTGCAAAGAGCTTCCATTGGCTGACTCCCAACACTTTCAACTCGTCCTCAACGTCTCGCACATCCTTTCACCTTAGGCTGGAACTATTCCTTCTTTCTTAAGAATGAAAAAAAAAAAAAAAATTCTCCCCTGGCTGATTGTAAATATGTTACTTATTACGTGTTTATTTCTTTAGTTTTGTCAGTATTTGTTTCAAGTATGGTGTGAATGAATTCTCTTATCACGTTAACATTGTCCTGTATGGAACAGAATGTAATATTACTTAATAATTATATATATATATTATGCTATAATTGGGTAATGAATTTAAACGTAAAGTAGAAAAATCAAGAATTGCTAGGTATACAAATTTTTCAATCATAATCTGACGGGAAACAACTACTTGGGTATAAATTTTAGGGGTACAGCTATTAAATAGATAGTAGCTAGAGGGGATTATAGGAGGCATATAGAGGGCATATCCTTATAATGTTTATTTATTAATATTGAAATAAAAGTAAATTAGGAGCTCGTACATTAACGTATTGAAGAACTTACACTGGGTTCAATGGTTTGCATCAAGAACATTTAATGGAAAAAAAAAGCAGACGAGGAGAAGAGGTTAAAGGTAGCGTTTAGGTAATATAAATAATTACTATAAACTCTCCAACTTAGCTTGAGAGATCACACTTAAATAAAAGTGAAACACAGCTGGAAGAAAATTATCAGTACACACCCGAAAGCAAATTCTTTGACCAGTATTTAGTCTTAGCGCAGAGGTTCCCAAAAAGTAGTCCGGGGACTCTGGGAGTCATTGGAAAAATATTTTAAATTACCTAAATGAAAAATATTGCGAATCCTAGTAAAGATTGTAACAAGGATCATTTAGGCATTGCATTGAAAATTGCCAGGTTCCCAGGAAGTCCTGAGACCTGAGATTACCTGAGGTTCGAGAGAAATATATTCAAAAGAATTCATGTCAAAGTATGCACCAATGGAATCTGGAGGATAAGGGCGAATGCTGAGTTAACAAGACTTTACAAGAACTAAGACATCGTAAGTGTCATCAAGGTAGACCGGCTTCGTTGGGCAGGTCATATAAGTAGATTGGCCCAGGATCAGATCCCAGGGATGGTCCTAGATGAAAAGATTTATGGGACAGGGAGAGTGGGAAGACCTCGGCTCCGATAGATTGATGGGAAAATCCGCAATTGGAGAGCGTTGGCAACCAACAGAGAAGACTGACGGACCAAGTTGCAGGAGGCCTTGACTCTTGAGCAGTCGTAGCGCCATGTATGATAAACACATTCTCTGCTCAGGGTTCTCATAGTTACAGATTTCTAAATTTTAGTAATTTACTAAGCACAATATTACGCGTAATGTAGTCGGTAATTCTAATACTGAGGCTCTACCATCTACTATCTTATCTTTAAAATTTATTTGAATCGCGGTAATTGAATTGTTAGTCCATTATTTAAATAAATGATATGATACAATAATAAAAACGTTACGAGTAACTGATAACCTTTAAATTAAGACGATGGTTTGCATAGGGTACCATATTGAGTTTAGGAAATATTCAGTAATTTTTTATTGAACCAATGTACTTGATTTTTCAGCTTTGAAATATGTAGATTTTCTTAACGTTAAGATGTTTTTCTATGCTTTGAAATAAAAGTAAATATGAATTTAGCAGATTTTGCAAAGAATTGTAATTTTCAAAGGCACTCTTCTAGGGTTTAAAATTGTTCCTTAGATAAAATTGAATGAGGGATTATACATAAAGTTTATATATTTGAGTTCAGGATGTCCTTAACAATTGACGAATCAGGTAAAGGGGTCCGCGAAAAAAATTTGTTTGGAACTATTGTCTTAGTGATATTACCTAATTCTGAAAAACAGATTTTCAATTTTTTTTTTTTTAATAATTAAAGATTCGGTTGCCCTATAGTGCAACTTAATTAGTTGACGTAAAATTAATTAAAAAATTTTTAATGAACTTTTAGCCCAGTGTTGATTTTCAATTCCGTTATCGACTGAGAGTAGTTTTGATTTCTCTTTGTTCTCGGCAAAGGGACCTTAATTCAACGCTACCAATGTTGGCGTTCCCACCTCACTTAATTCTTTTTAAGAAAATCACCCTCTAATACCGTGGATGTGTGCTTTAGAGGACATCCTTGGATCGGCAAGTTGTCTTTTCACTCTTAGCCTACTCTCTATTGTTTTACTCGGTTGGATTACTTCATTCATACGAAAAACATGTCCAAACCATTCCAATTGTCCGTTTTCCTGGTTAATACTTCTACTCCGTTGTTTCTTATGCAATATCTCCTTGTTTTCCGGTTGCTCAATCAGTTATTTAACCGACATCTGTCCAGGATGACCCAGATATCTCAGGCATAGGTAAGGATCGAATGAATTATTGATTTATAAATGCGTAAATGCTTTTCCTCCTTTACGGTCACCAAACATAATGTTGACAATTCTGGACACCTGTTTTGCATATGAAAACAAATAACGCTAATTCCTCGTGAATCCTACTAGATCATAGACAAAAGTAATGGTTTCTGTCATGCGCTAGACATTTAACTTGGTAACTACTGTAGTCAAAACTTTTGATGAACAAGAACATTTTTTTTTCACAACTAACGACTGAATGTTAAAACATTAACAAACCTTGAGGATCCGTAAGCGTTAACGCAGCTTTATTCTATTTATCAATATTAGTCATGGGAATAAGAAAGAAGATGTAGGGACGTGGACCTTAAAAATTCTCATTTTCCGGCCCGTTTAATTTTTAATTTCCCTAATACAGCGGTTAAAATAAATAATAATATGTGCAAACGACCATTATATTTAGGAATCCTGTACCGAAAATGTACTTGTTGTTTGACACCTAGATTTATAAATTGTGATAACATTGATGCGGTAAAAAAATGTAGATTTAGGCGTTAGAAGAAGATAATGTAGTATCCTAACTAATTCATGGGGTTGGAAAAGTAATATTTTTTCTAAAATCTTTAACTTTCCAACGGTATATCATACATGTATATTACTGCTCTTATGTTCAAAAACGAAAAATTGCATTAACAAAATATTTTTTCTGTTTTCTCCTTTAGTTGGGCATCAAATTTATTCAATTTATATATTTACCTGTTTTTCATCAGCGTTAACAAGATAATATAGTTATTTTTCTAGAATCTAGAAAATTAAAGGTACTTTAGGGAAAGAAAATGTAAAATATCGGCATTTAAGCCCTGTCAGAACATTTTGATCAGAATAAAACCTACATGATATCAAAGCCCATTAAATTTTACATCGATATAGCGAGTTTAATCAAAATCGTCGGAACCTTTTCCGAGAAAATCGAAAAAAGGTGCCAAATGCATGGTATAAAGTGCCTCATCTGGTAAGCTCATTTTGATGAAAAAAGTTTTGTCACGTCTCGGGCGTATATAATATGAAATTTCAGTTTAATAGGACTTACCGTTTCCGCCCGGGAGTTACCACATACACACACACACACAAACGTTTTTGCGGGACTTGGTTATTTGGACTCAGGGGACCCTAAAACGTGTATTTCCGTTGAAAACTGGAATTCGAAAATTTTCACGATCGCAATACTTCCCCTTACTATATATAGTAAGTGAAAGTAATAAAGCTATAGACGTGGGTTTTAAAGCCGACTCTTGAAGCGAGGTATAAATACGGGACAAACAACTAATAAGCAAGGTGGAGGAGAGCATGGTAAGGTTTACACTCACAATCATCAACGCGTTCCCGGTTCCCACATTTGTCCACATGAGGCAGAATTGGAGATACCCTCCAAAGCTCAATTCAGATTGGACTTCGAAGCACATTTTGAAACGATATCGAAGGTCAACAGGCCTTCTCATTGGTAAAAAAAATGATAAATCCTGGAATGAATGGTTGTTACTAGCTATGGATCAATCATTATTGCTGTGAGCGATATGTATCTAGGCAGGGGAAACACAGATATAAGTCTCAAATTGCGTTAAATAGAAAAAAAAAAATGGACGTGAAGCAGAGGTATGTCTGATTAGTCTTATTCGACAAATTTTTAGCCATCGATAGCGTTATATCAATAGTCATCCAGCGAAATCCGTCAATAGAAAAAGTGTGAAACCCAGAATTAGCTGTACTCCGAAGAATATAGCTACTTCACGGAGGAGAGCGATTTAGATTCGGCTTAATCAAATTATTGGACGAGTTTCTAAAAAATAAAAGAGCGATCTAGACTCGGCCAAATCAAATATATTGGAAGGGTTGCTAGAAGATAAAGAGTTTCCTTCCATGAACTAAGTTTAAGAATTGTTAGTCATCATGGAGGTAATATTAGAGCAGGACTGCACACAGCGGCAGAGGGATAAACCAATTTCGTTGTTAAGTGATATGTGTATAGGACCTTGAGTATGGAAGCAGCTAACAACCAGAGCACAACTATGAGAGACTCCTGAATAGCACTGTTCCAATAAATATAATAGTCAGACAGATCTTGGTATCTGGTAAAGTAGAGGATTCGGCTATACCTAAATCCTCACCAAGTTGGCACTGAAAACGGATAGATTGAAAGAAGCCTGCGGTAATCGTCTACTCTAATTTTATATATCTGCATGGTCTAAAGAATCCTGAGTTACGGAATTGAACTATAGAGAACAAGCAGGGATGAGGTCACAACAATAGATTGCAGAAATATAAACGATGATCATTTCAATTTAGAAGATAAGATGCAGTCAATCCTGCAGTGAACGGGGAAACACCTAACCGATGAAAGTAATTTATGACGGAGGAGAGCACTAAACAATTAAATCGACAGTAGGCGCCAGTTCAGAGGGATGACCGTATTATCTGAAAGTATAGTCAAAGGCAAAATGGGTCCACTCCTTCCACTACATCTTGAAGATTCTATCAGACACAGAGATTCAGGGAGAACGTTACAAACCAGGGAAAAGGACATCTATCCGAAGAATAAAATAGCAGAGCCAGATTGTCGAAGAATAGTGCGATTATCGCCTTCGTTATGGTCCAAGCAGTGAATGAGGAACAGTTGTTGCACCATTCTTGCAATACACCGTACAACTGTTTTTTTTTTGTTTTTTTCTAAAAAATAAATAAACCAAAAGTAATAGGTACAATAAGAATGCATAAAAAAGGGGCCTTGTATAGTACCGCTAAAGCAGACCTCACATTGAAAAAACCTTACAGTAAAATAAAAAGCTATATTAAAGCATTGACTAATGCACGGACAATTTTTCGATAGCATTATTTACATACTATTGAGAACGGCACATTTCGCTATGTCAGCCTTACAACAGTTTGAAATTGGGCATACGTCACATCGGCTAATTTTAGAGAAACGGACCGATGCTGTGAAGAGGGGCATTCCAATGACAGGATAGCAAGTACTAGAATCCGTAACGTCAGATTGGATATATCATAGTTGAACAAGTGTTGGCTGGCGAACCTATCACACCACACCCTTTACACATCTGTGAAGTATGACGTCAATCGATTTTACTAGCAATGGGCGTAATATCGTCAACGGTCCTTTCTGTAAAGGGTTTATGGGTCATTTCGAAATTACGGGCGAACCAAAATATCTCACGATTAAAAATGAAAACAACTTGATGCAGTTTTATCTAGGCTGGAACTCTAATATCCTTCAAAATTAATATCAAAGTAAATTAAAAACAGAAAATAAATAAATAGAATTTAACTTTATTTCAGAGCAGAAATAATTGATGTTCACATTATCGAAAATTGATATATCATAATCCATCTTTAATTTCAAGTATTCCTTTAGAAATATTGGTCAAGATGCTATGTCTAGAATTACTAAGTATTTCACATACCTATATATGATATGTGTATAAGAGAAAGTATAGCAATCTTCAACATTTTTTAATTCTAGTTTTCAACGGAAATATGCGTTTTAGGGTGCCCTGAGTCCAAATAACCAAGTCGCACAAAAAGGTCTGTGAGAGTGTGTCTGTGGTAAGTATATTCGTACTTAAAATAATTAAAGTAAAAAACTAAAATTTCATATTTAAGACTAATATACGCCCGAGATGTAACAGCAACTTTTTTTTCGAAATTGGAGAACCAGAAGAGCCACTTTATACCAGGCTTTTTCCGTTTTTCTCAGAAAAAGCTCTACCGATTTTGATTACACTCGCTATATCTTTATATGGGCTTTATATGGGTTTCATTCTGATTTAAGTAGTCTGACGGGCTTAAATGGCGATATTCTAAATTTTCTTCCTCTAAAGTACCTTTAATTTTGTAGATTTAAAATATTAACCATATTTTCTTGTTAGCATTGATAAATAATGGGTAAATATATCATGTGAACAAATTCAATATTCAACTCAAGGAGAAAACAGCGAAAATATTTTTAATGCGATTTGTGTTCTTGAACATATGAACAGTAATATAGATGCATGATATTTTGGAAAGCTTACAATTATAAACAAAATTGATAAACTTGACGGATAGTGATGAAAAGCCAATAAAACTAACTGATTCTAATAGATAATAATACAATAGATTGTTTAATAAAACACAAGTGTCTATCGAATCTTAATTTATTAATTCTTAAACACTTTTTTGAACTCTAACTGAAAATTCTTAAATTGATTTTAACAAAGGAGGCAAGTGAAAGTCGTGTATTGCGCGCACCAGATGTTTTCGTTAACCGAGCGTTTAAAGTAAATATTGGATATTTAAAGAAATTGAGAATCAAGAGAGACGAATTGCAAAATAATAAAATAAAATAAATCATCGCTTTGATAGAAATAATATTAAAATGTATATTTATTCTATTTGATTTTTATTTATTTTCTCTATTTTTTTTTTATTATCTATTTTTTTATCCGACTGGTAGGCGTCCGAAAGGTAGGCTGAAGCTTCGATGGGAGGGTTGCGTTAAGGCTGATCTCGGGGCTCGGGCTTGAACGGTGAACATGGGGCGAGTCGGTGTTGGCGGAATTTGGTGATATCGGCATCGAACCTTCGGGTTCGGTAAGCCTATTATCCTTATTATATTTATTCTGGGACCAGTCCCTTTAGAATAATATTACAGGAAAATTAAATTCGAGCTTTAGTATCTTAGAGAAAACAAAAACAAAACAACAACTAACAGGCAGCTTTTAATAATAATTTAGAAAAACGAGCTAGACAAGAGAAAAAGAATACAGTCAATGTCAATCAACAGAAATTTACAATGCTGGTGAAATTTAGAATATAATATACACCGATGTTTATTAATAACACATAATACATTAAGTTTCTTTTCTTTTTTAATTTTTTTGGAAGTTTTCTTAATTGGAACATTTAAAAAAGCACATACTACCTTCCATTCATCATCTAATCACTTTATTTCATTAGTCCTTTAACATTTTTTCATCCTAGTCAACGTTTCGGGGTTGTTTCCCCATTTTCAAGACTTATTCCTTGCTACAACATTTTTCATCCTCCACTACATCTCGATTAGATGAAGAATGGAAGGTAGTATGTGCTTTTTTAAATGTTCCAATAATACATTAAATAAAATATAAGTATATTTTACAGTTTTAAATTACATTAAAAGTTTCAGGAAGTAATATGTCTGTAATGAAAAAGTTGAGACAAAGAGGGAAACAAAAAAGTCTTAAAATAATAATAAGAGTATTAATAAAAATAATTGCCTACTGCTAAATATAAATGTATTTTGGAGACTTAAAAACACTTAAGATAACGAAGGTTGTCTCGTTATCGTTAACAAGATCCTCTCATAGTGAGCTCTTATAATAGGATAAGTAAAAAAAAATTTATAAAAAATACCACTTTCCAAGATCTTTATTGACCTCTGGTTCCTGTTATTTAAGGTGCCGTATCAGCTGAAGATACATTGCAATAGTGGAAATAATTAGTTGACCTTTGAGAAAGAATTGAGTCGTTAATTTCCAAAAGGTACTATTATGTCCATTCTAGGAAATTTTACAGGAAGCGCCAAACTCCCTCATTACTATATTATTTAACTAACTTATTTGACACTCACCTACTTAAAATCTAGAATTATTTTTTTTATTATATTAATAACATTATACAGTAAACCCCAAGGGACCGAAAAATTCTCTGTTCGTTATAAAAGAATTCGTTATATCCGAAAAATATATTGTATGTATATTATGTGTCAAAATCACAGCAATTCATATGAAGTTGAAATAATAATTTTTTTGCCACCGAGGCATCGATTTTATCGTATTATTTATTATTTATTTATTTATTTAACGTCACTTTATACCACTATGGCTAATCGGACGATGCTACAGAGGGAGTCTTAAATTTTGCCTATCCAGGTTTTATTAGGATAGGGATCTTTAACGAGAACCTGACATCGCACAGGCTCGGGACCACCTTTTAACGTCCCCTCCGAAGGACGGCGTAACTAAGGATTTTTTACTCCCATTAAAAAATCCTAGGACCACCTGCGGATTTGAACCCGTCACCTTCAGCATGGGAGGCTGTTACGCTAGCCACCCAGCTACAAGTGTCGATTTTATCGTTATTAGCGATATTCGTTGATAAAGGAGATTTTGATATCCCGTATTTTTTCCGTGATTTTCGATTTCGACTTTTTTATCCACTTCTT
Organism: Piezodorus guildinii; assembly: GCA_023052935.1. NCBI lineage: Eukaryota > Metazoa > Arthropoda > Insecta > Hemiptera > Pentatomidae > Piezodorus > Piezodorus guildinii. The sequence continues at coordinate 40,369,000 of CM041295.1, read as the reverse complement.
GGGGAATCGCCAACCTTGTATGTATTTAAATCAATTTATTTTCTCTTGAACTCGTAGGAAACTCGAATTAAAGCAAGTAATAAAATCAGAAAAAACTAGCTGAAACTCTAGAAACCAGAAGCTGTCACAGACTGTGAATCACAGAATTGAGCTGAATAGAAGGAAGAGGTAAGGATTTGGACAGAAAAGCGCTGCTCTTTACTGGGAATCAAGATGTATCGAATTTTTTTTCTTCTTTGTTCTTCGTAATAACCGAACAAATTCAATTCTGAGGTCCACAAAAGTAGTTCGTTAATTTGTTAGAAAATATTTCGTTATAAACGAGGAGAAAGCAAAGTTTTCTATTCATTTTTCAAGGGACCGCAACGACAGTTCGTTATAAACGGGTGTTCGTTAAAAAGAGGTTTTACTGTATTAATGTTGTGGAATGAACTGTCCATGATGGCCGAGACTCCCTGGGGATAATACATCATCACCTGTGTGGATTTTGATTGGATTAAGATTTTTATTTCTATAATTTAATTTATTTTTCGTGATTTAATTTAATTTTTTTTTAAATATTATATTTTATTATAAAATATTGTTCTATCGTTTTACTTAAACTTTGTTTTGATACGGTTAGTCATTTTCGCTTTTTTTTTTTTTTTTTTTTTTTTTTTTTTTTTTTTTTTTTTTGTATGGTTTATGCAGTAAATTGTACGATATATTATATCATAAACTATTGATAAGGGAAAAAATTGTAAGGTAAATTCATAACATTTTTACTAAATATAGCAATACGTCATACGATTGATGAGTACGCTGTGTGTACTATTTGACCTCTTTATTTTTAAAAATGTTGGTTCATTATTTTTAATAATGGACCTTTGTAATTGACCAAAAACGAATATAAAAAAATTACCCCCCCCCCTTCAAAATTTGAGGGCGAATAAACTGGACCGATTCTTTTGAAGCTCAGCACAAAAATGATAGAGCATCCAACGATGGTCCTAACAATTAGACGTTGATATTAGACAATTAGTTTTAAAATGGCGACCGAATTAATTTTATTTAATTCAATAAATCACTTATTTTTTAATTTAGAAAAAAATTTATTAGATTTTTTACCCAAGAAACCGCGAATACTTAGTTTTAAAAGAATTAAAATTTACCCATAAACGGGAGCGCCGTGGCCTATTGGATAGAGCATTAGGCTACTGTTCTCCGGATCCCAGGTTCGAATCCCGGCTGAGGCAGAATTATTTATTCTTTTATTTAAGCTGTGAGGTAGCCCTGGGGTATGGAAATCCTCCTGGGGCCCACCCAGGCTCTATTAAGTTTGTACCCAAAATTGGGGAAAAGACTTGGCGTCCAAGCGTGATAAGCCCTTATCGACTCCTTGCACGGTCGTTGGTCGTGAAACAGTAAGTATATCTTTTTTTTTTTTTAACCCATAAATACGCCCTTAACCCAGTTATTTTTGAAGATAGAGAAAAACATTTAGATAGTTTTAGAATCAGTAAAGGCCGATATACGAAAGACAAAAAAAACTGAAATCTTGACTACATATACCATTGTAACTCCGTTATTTTCGAAGATAGAGAAAAAATTATATTATTTTAGAATCTGTACAACTGTGTATACTGTGTGTTGAATCATAAGTATAGTGTTGTGAGATTCTTCACTGCATAATTATTATGCATTATATTACATGACTACTGCTGATTAATATATTCCTTCAATTAGAAAATAATTAAATTACTCAAGAGTTAGCTATTGAGCGGTAACATCCAATTAATGGACTATCCTGATTGGATTAGGAGGAGGGAGACAAAAGGTGGTCTCCAATGAGACGGTTGACAGTGATAAGTTGTCCACGTGTCCGACGGCAGATGTGCTCTCAACCAGATGCACCTCTTTCTCCTCCTTCGAATGTCACACGAGGCCGTGCAACGCTCGCGGATTTTCCCTTTGTTTTTAACTGTCTGAGTTTATTTTGAAACGGGAGGGGTGGAAACTGTTGGAGTAGGGAAAGCAAGTCGCAACGCTAATCACCCTCCTCAACGTTTAAAGCCGAAAGCAAAATGTCTAGATGGCTTAGTCTAGGCGTCTAGATATATAACTAACTCTTAGATGTACTAATCAAACAAAATTTGGAACAATTTTGACTATCCGACCGATAAATATGGTATTGTGGCTTATTATTTTCAATAATTAATCTTTGTAATCGACCAAAAAAAAAAAAAAAATTATCCGACTCCCCCTTAAAATTTGAAGACTTACGTTTCAAGATACCTAAGAATAAGGAATAAAAAAATTTTCCGCCGTCCACGGCTTTTCTCCGGAACTACTGGACTTATTGTTTTGAAACTCGACACATAAATACTAGTGCATCCAACGATGATCCTAACACAAAATAATAATTAGAAACTATCACTTTTTATTTTATTTTTGTATGATTAAATATTTTGGTTTTCTTTTAAAGATTAAATGAACACTCATTTTGTATTCGGTGAATATTCTCGAATTGATTCATCAGTTGAAGTAAAGTTTTAACTTAAAAAGGTCATCAGTTACGAAAATAATGAGTCAAATATTTTTCGAAAACGGAAACATACCAAAATACATATCTTGTAGTAGTGTATTCTTAAGATTCGTTTTCAAGTTCATTAATTTTTCAATAACAGTCTCATCATTTTTTTTTTTTTTTTTTTGTTTGTTTGTTGGAAATATATATTTATTGCGTTGATATCCGTCAATTAGTTTTAAAATGACGGCCGATTAAATATGATTTAATTCAATAACGCAGTTATTTTTGAAGATGGAGAATGCATTTACTAGTGTTTTAAATGTATTTATAAAATTTTCATAAGTTTATGGGCTTACAAAAACTTTATATTAACTTGTACGATTAATTTTATTCCATAAACTTTTCTAAAATCTTGCGCTTTCTAACGGCATATTATACGTCTATGTTACTACTTATATTTCAGAAATAATTTTTTGATGACTTTGTTTCAGAAATTTTATTTTCCCCGTTTAAATAAAAGCTTAGGATTGGAGAGCTGCAGCAGCATAGAGCCAACTGGCGGAAGCTTTTAGAGGAGACCTTGACCCGGCAACGGGTGGTTGCGCCAAATATGTATGTATGTATTTATGTTAATAAAAGCTAAAATGCAATATGTTTTAATTCTAAACCTTAAGAATGGAATGCCAGAAATGATGGTGAAAACCGTATCAAAATCCGTTTTGTGGTTTAGAAGGATTTTGCAGAAAAATATGAAGATAATATATGTACAATAGGTATAGTATGGATTGATGATTTAATTTCATATTTAATATTTCCATATTAATTTAATTTATATTTATATATTATATATTATATATATATATATATATATATATATATATATATATATATATATATATATATATATATAGGGGAGAGAGAGAGAGAGAGAGAGAGAGAGAGAGAGAGAGAAGAAGAAGAAGAGATAATGCATAAAAATACCTTCTTTTTTCTAAATAAACTAAATGTTTTTACTGCATTACGTCATATAAACTCATACAATATACAACCCTGTACCAAAAGTAAACCAGTCTCTATAAGCATTGAATAAAATCGGATAAATAACAATTAAAAAAAGCAGAAATTTTGTTTATATTGAGCATAGAATTTTGATATAAAGTGCGCACAAAAAGATTTAGGTTTAAATTTTGTTAAAGAAAGAAAAAAAAAAGTTATAATAAGCTAAAAAAATATAAGGAAAATTTGTATTTGTGTAATAGGTCCAGTATGGATTGATGATTATGCTGTAGTATTTCTTTCTTCAATCTACAGCTCGAACTTATCAGACTACTTCTGTCCAGCGGTCATCAAGAATTCCTTAAGATTCAGACCCGGCAATAGTCGGTTCATTCCATTATTATTATTAGTAGTAGTATTTCAACCGTTTAAGAGGTCGCATGTCATCCAATTCTGCATTTCACTACGTCATATTGTAATTGAAAACATTCTTTAGACCAAATTATCTTCTCCTTTGTTTCTTTATTCATTTAACATCACTTGATTTTTCTGTGGCCAATCGGAAGATGTTGCAATGGCAGTAAATTTTTTTTTCAATTCTGGTTTAATTATGATAGATTTATTGTTTTGTATATATTGTGTGAATGTTGTGATTGGTCACTATTAAAAATGTCTTAAGTAGGACAGATTTTAATATTACTCTATAAAAATTGTTTCTGGAAACGAAATTTAACGAGTACTTGACATCACACAGGCTGGGAACCAACATTTTACATCCTTTCCGAAGGACCGTATAACTAGGAATGTTTCATTCCCTAGGGCCATCTTCCGGCTTTGCATTCGGTAGCTTAGGGCTTGGAGACTTTTATGCTAGTAATACACCACATGATCCCACTTCTTCTTCATTAGTCCTCCTTAGTGCCTCTCAGCGTGGTAGATGTTCCAAACCAAGACAACAAAGCTTCTCGCTACGATTTTATGGAATTAATAGACTTTCCCTACTTTCCATCAATCCCGGAGTGTGTCTATCGACAGTAATCTAGTTATTTCTCGAAGACGGCACCCGATGGGCGGGCAAAAAAAAAAAAATCATTTGGATCCCGGTCTACATCCACGTGAAATAAAGACCTTCTTCTTCTTCTTCCTCCAGTGGCGCGACAGGCCGTGCAGGCCTGGGCCTCGTGGTGTAGTCTCCTGGGAGATTACACTCACGTTTCATGATGATTTTTGTATGGTAGGGTCATCACTACCTACGCCTAATTTTGTGAGTGGCCACCATTTGGCTGACGAGTCTCATATACCCGGGGAGAGAGACTGTGAGCGAATTCCTCATTTATTTACATCCTTATAAAAGCCCCGCCGGGACTGGGATTTGAACTCACAACCTCTAGCATGCGAGACTAGCGCGCTAGCCTCTCAGCCACGGGCTCCCCCAATGACATAAAGACCAAACAATTATAACTGCGTCTTTTCGACTATTTCCTTCAAAGTAGGCACTCCCAATCATTTCTAATTCTGTCTCCCCTTGCTTTGTTTGTCAATAGCAGGGACCGAATGACTGACCCATTCAACTATTCAACCCCTTAGGTTTGTATAACTGCGAACATTTCTCTGAATCAATTTATTTATTTATTTATTTATAATACAAATGACCCTCAAGACTTGATAACAAATCCTATTTGGTCAGTGAACAATTTAAAAGAGATGCATTTAGAAGTACAGAGTTATTGGCAGCATTGATTAAAATTAAATTTTACAATTTGTATTTTTTTTAAAAAACAGTTTTATCCTTTTTATATTCACTTTGTCCAAGTTGTTTAAAAATTCAGCTTCTTCCTCTTGTTTAACGTCCTGTTCTCTTTTGTATTTTTTGCACCTGAAAACTAAGTGTCGCGGGTCTTCTGGCTGTCCGCAGACTTCACATTTTCCATCTTTTTTTATTTTCATAAGAGCAAGATACTTGTAAGTACACCCGTGGTTAGTCCTCAGTCTTACAATTCGTACGATACTCGCTCTTGTAAGTTGCTGATGCCTAGCAAACCATGGAACAAGGCTCACAGTAGGTTGTACCTTATAAAAGTCTCTCCCTTTTGATTGTGACTCCCAGTCATACCTATCTTGCCATTCTCTTATTTCTTCTTTCCTTAAGTGTCTTAGGAGATCCTTCATGGGTACCTTGGCGTTCTCTTTCAATGGTTGCGTTGTCCCAGCAGCTCTGTCAGCAGCCTCATTTCCAGATAATCCTACGTGGCTTGGAATCCATTGAAATATGTAGTGGTTGTTGTCGGAGATTATGGAGTTGATTATTTCAAATATTAAATATGAAGTAATTTTTCTGCTATTGATTGTTTTTAGTAGCTTACAAGAGGAGGCGGAGTCTGTCAGTATAACTACGTTGAGTACTTGAATATGTATTACGACAATAATCTATGGCTTTCAAAATTGCAAGGAGTTCAGCACTGAAAATACTAAATTTATTAGGTATGGAGAGTGAAATTGTATGTTCTCTACCTGGATCCACTATGGCTAACGCTGTTTGATTGCAGGTTTTTGAGGCGTCAGTATATATCTTCACGTAGTCGGAATAATGGCTATCTATCATACTGAGAGCTAATTGTTTCAATATATTAGGATCGTAAGACGATTTACAACCTTGATTCGTAGTTAGCTTGCAATTGCTTTCAAATTGTAGCATTCTGCACGGTAAAGGTGTATTGAGGTCTAGGGAACCTTTTCGAGAATATACTGCTTGTAGCATAGGCTGCATTTCAGATATTAACTGATTTATAACTGGAGGATAAATGTTTCTTGACACTGATGCATTACTTAGGGGATGTTGATTATCAGAAATGCTCTTTAAAATATATTTCTTCGTAAGCCACGTTCTTCTCAAGGTTAATGGCATCTCTCCAGCTTCAGCTAACAGAGCATTCGTTGGTGTTGTTCTGAAAGCCCCCAAGCATATTCTGATTGCGCAATTTTGGACAGTATTTAAGCTGTTAATCATAGGCGATTTTGTTTCATTATAGATCACACAGCAGTAATCCAAGACAGGTCGTATGATAGATTTATATAATAATATCATATTTAAGGGATGAGAGCCCCAATGAACTCCGGCCAAAATTTTCAATATATTAACGTTTTTATATGCTTGGTTTTTAATGTTGGTCAAATGAGATTTGAAATCCATTTTCCTGTCTAATGTAACACCCAGGAATTTTACTTCTTCTTGAGCAATAAGTTGGTGACTACTTATTGTGACATTATAGTCAGTTATTTGGAATTTTCTTTTTCTTGTGAAAGGGATCAATTTGCTTTTGCTAGGATTAAATTGGAATCCGATGTCATTGAATCTCTGCTTCAGTGATTCCAAGGCATCACATATGATTTTTTTCCCCTCCTCTGGTGATTTGACAACAGTATAAACCAGGAAGTCATCAGCAAATTGGATCATTTTGCAATACGGTGGTGGGTTTTTAATTATATGCTCTGTGTAAATATTGAAAAGAATTGGACTGAGGACATCTCCCTGTGGCAGACCATTATAGGAATCGAAAGTGACCGGACCTTCTTGAGTATGGATCAAATACGTACGGGCAGATAAGTAGTTAGCTATCCAATTGGTTATGAGATGCGAGGTTCCTATTTCTTTCAGTTTTCTTATGAGGGTTTGAGTCTTGACATTGTCGTAAGCTCTTTCCAGGTCGACAGTTACAGCTAATAAAATGTTTTTCTGTTGGAAAGTTTTATATATGTCGTTTGTTAGATACCAGATCGCATCAGTAGTAGATTTATTTTTGCGAAAACCAAAACACTGGGGACTCAGTATGTCTTTCTGTTCTAAGAACCACTCCAATCTGTGTTTAATCAATATATTAAAAAGTTTGGCCAGACAAGGAATTAGGGCTATTGGTCGATATGAAGATATGGTCATTAAGTCCTTTCCTGGTTTTGGGATTGGAACAATCTGAGTGGTTCGCCATTGACAAGGAACTTGTGATCGAAACCAAATTTGATTATAAGCACTTAAAAGTTGATTTTTAATATGGGGAGGTAAGAGATGGATCATGGTATAATTGATCTCATCAACTCCCGGTGCAGTACCTTTTTTTCCTTTTAATGCTGCATTTAGTTCCGTAATCCGGAAGGGGCTGGTCAGTAGATTTTCAGTTGGAGTAGATCTTGTGTGTTGGACTTGGATCTTAAGTCTTGGCTCAAAAATGTTACAAATCTGTTGTAGGAAAGAAGAAGCATTTTTTCGATTTTTAGTTATTACGTTTTCACCGATACGCTTTTTCCCTCTTATAGTTGCTATTTTGTGCCACATGTTGCCTATTTGTTGAGGGGTTATGGAGTCTATGTATTTTTTCCATGAGTCCTTTTTTGCTTTTTTTATCAAAGTTTTCATTTTATTAATTTTAGACCTCATGATTTTGTAATTCTCAATGGTCATATTTCCCTTATATTCCTTAATGGCTTTTAGTTTCTCTTTATTTGCATTGTTGAGTGATTTATTCCACCAACATTTTGGGTGAAATTTCAGTTGAGAGTTGATGTTAGAACGTGGTATTGCAATGTCACCAGCTGAGTTCATAATTTGTGTTATATCGTCAATTGTTCGATGATGAACTTCATTGTTTTCCCATAATTCATGTAAAGTCGTGATATACAGATCCTTATTCATTTTCTTGAAATTCCTTTTCATGTAGAATTGTCTTAGTTCTATTGAGGGATTATTTATTTCAATAATGATTTGGAGATGATCGCTACCAAGGGTTTCAGATGAGATAGACCAGGATAACTTGTGGAGTAGTTCGGGGGTTGAGAAGGTGAGATCTAATATCGATGGTTTAATTCTTGGCGAGCCGATTCTTGTTGGGACGTTAGGTTCATTAAGCAAGATCAACGAGGACTGTAAAAGCTCATTTACCAGGAGATCTCCTCTTTGTGAGTCCGTTTCCTTATCTCCGAACTATGACGAATGACTGTTGAAATCGCCTCCAATAATTACGCTACACTTAGGAAAAAACTCGGTGGTAGAGAAAAGATTTTTGAAATGCGAGGATGTTGGTTTACTACTAGGAGGGATGTAAGCAGATATTATAATTAATTGAGGCTTCATATTTATAATTTTAATGCCTAGAGCCTCAATTGGACCAATGTTCCGTATTTCTATTTTTTCATAAATAAATTGCGTGTGTAAAAATATGCCCACACCACCATAGCTGTCCCTTCTATTCTTTTGTATTATATTGTAGTTATTGGCGTTGTATTCCCTACTTCTGTTGAACCATGTCTCTTGGAGCAAAGCTATATGAACTTTATTAAGATTTAAGTTATTCACAAGTTCCTGAAATTTATTGTTTATACTACGACAATTATGTTGGATTATTTTGAGATTAGAACAGCTCATAGTGCGGTGGGTCATTTAGAAAAACATGAAGGAAAGTATACATGATGTATAAACATACTCATATGCATGCATAAATAATACACAAATACATACATATACATGTAAATACAAAAATAATTGAGGAATATGTTGAACATGATATCTATGGATTTTCTTTTCTATTACGTAAAAATTTTCTATGTTAATTCGTTTCCATTTCATTTTTTTCAGTTTCATTGAGTCGAGTAATAGTATTAATGATTTCTTGATTTTCTTGGACGAAGTTGTAAAATGTTTGACCTATTATATTAACCGTTTCTTTTTCATTTTCAATTGATTTGATTTTTTGTATTAATGCATTCAACATGTTGATATATTTGGAATCTTGCGTAGACTTATGAGGATTTTCCTGTATGAGAGCCGTGTTTTTTTGAATTATCGATTTAGTGCTTATGGGTTGACTCGTATCGTTATCAAATTCCGTTTTTCGTTTTTTCTCATTGCTAAATTGTCTAGCTTGAAGGATTTTTTTCCTAGGGTATTGAAAATTTGATAAATTATATAGATTCGTGTTTTCTTCAATTTCTGGAAAATCCAGTAGTGAAAATCTATTTTTTGTTAGAGTCGGAAAAAGATCTGAAGCCTGTTTATAACTTAAAGGCTTTTCCGCCATTATTTCTTTAATTTTTTCTTGTCTATTTTTTTCTGGACAGCTTTTATCATTAGGTTGGTGTGGTAACTGACAGTGTACACACTTCGTTAAATTAGTACAATTACTTGATATATGTTCATAGTCTGCACAATTTAAACATCTTTGTTTACCTCTACAGTTTTCCTTTAGGTGGCCATACCGAAGACATTTTTCGCAGAATCTAGGTTTTGAAATATAAGGTGTAACTCTACGAAAAGCTAGATATAGGGCTAAGTTTTCCGGGAGTCTCTGAGAGTGAAAAATAATTTGGACTGTCCCAGAAGGCACCCTGCTTATTTCCCCTGAGCTATTTTTTACAACTCTGTTAAAACGCCTAACTCTCAGAACTTTTTCACTTGAGGTTAAATTGTTAGAGATTTCTTCTTCTGTTATTGAGGTGTGAACATCTCTTATAACTCCGAATTTTAGTACATATTGTGACGGTATAAATGCTCTGAGATTGTTAGTGTTCAAAAACTGGTTCTCTAAGAATCGATTTGCGATGTCATACGTTCTAAATTCTATTTCTATTTGGTTTTTGTTTTTCCTCTTGATTTTGTGGACTTGATTATTGTTCAGTCCTAAAAATTTGCCTATTTTCATGTCATGGAAGAAATTAGGATTTGTCTCATCTTTTTTTTCAACTATTACTACATACGGTCCCTTGAAGTAATGTAAATATTTAACATTATTGAATTGAGGTGAAAATTTTATGTTTTTATCTTTATTATCGATAGGAAGTGGTGGGTTTTCACTCCCATCACTATCGACCCCCATAGTGGGGGCTAAAATATGACGGAATAAGTGATAAAAATACGCAACACCTCGTATTACAAATCAAGATAAAATTTTTAATAAATTAGATACGAGAAATTCAAGTAGTAAGCACGATAAATATTGAGTAAAACGCTTATCTGAATATGTAGGTTGTCTTAATCCTATGGAGCTCTTCACTCTTCGGAGTCACAACAACAACTGCTCTGAATCAATTAGTAACATTCGCAAATAAACGGAATTGCGCTTTATGGCCCCATTACTTTATCGAATAAAATGTATTTCACAATAAAATTTCATCATGTTGTGAAGCTTTATGATACTACGTAGGATTCATTCTTCTTGATGCCGCCGGCTACTGTTACTGTTAGACTCCAAGATCAACTAAGCGTTCATAATTCCTCGTTTATTGTTCAAGGTTTTGTAAAACAATTAATAATTCCTCTGTTTTCTGCTTGCGGTGCCTCTGTCCCATGTTTTCCACTTCTCGTGAATCCATAGCCACACGCTCTTTTTGCCTTTTCACGATCTCTAGCAAGCTTTTTAATACATTAGTTGGACGTAATTAGTGGCCAACCAACAGTATCTTTTCCTTATTCTAGTCTCGTTTCCAAATATCCTCTAATTTTCTTTCATCTGCGACCCCCCACACATGACCGAACCATTTTAATTGACGCTCCTCAACATTAATTTAAAAGAGAAGACCTTTAAATCCACTGAATGATTTCGTCTCGGGTAAAATCCTAATGCCTTTTCAACCATTTTCCCAAGAAATTTGATTCGGGCAGTGTTTTAAGAAGAGATGTGTTTATCAAGAGTATTTTAATAAGTAAGGACCGTAATCCATGGACGATTTCTTGAAGAAGAATTTGTAGTTTCCACATTTTTTTACATCCTTATAAAAGCCCCGCCGGGACTGTGATTCAAACTCAGAACCTGTAGCATGAGAGACTAGCGCGCTAGCCACTCACCATCTTGGGAATCACTTATCAGGGCAATTCAATCGACTTGAGGCGGCATTCGAGGGTTTTCAATACTTAAAACATTCTATAATATTACTGAATCGATATTTATTCTTTCTATGAAATTATTATCAGGGGTATGTTACATGCTTATAATCCAAGAGCTCTGGGGAGGAAAAATGCGTGTTATAAGAATAAAATTTTCAATGTGATTTTCACAAACTTGTACATTTTTTTTCAGTCACCTCCAACTGGTCGGAATCAAAAACGCCAGGAATTGACCTCATTTTAACATTATAAAGGTAAATATTACAGAAACCAAGCATTATATAAACATATTCATTATAAAATAAATTAATGGACATTAAATAAACTATGATTCGAGAGCTGATAATTATGAGTAGTTTGGTGAAATTTGCAGTTTCTATGATATTGGGCTTAACACTGTTCCTATTTTTAAGATACAAATTATTATATGGACAAAGATATCTCGGTACCTGTAAGACCTGCAGACGTCTACCAGGTTTGAAATTAAAGCTTATTAAATGTCCAATAATTTATATTATGATAAGTATTTTCGTATAATGCTTAGTTTCTGTAATATCTACCTTCATAACGTCAAAATTAGATCAATTTTCGTAGTTAGAAAACAATGTATTATATGGGCCAAGATATCTCGATACCTATAAGACCTACAGACGTCTATCAGCTCTCGAATCGAAGCTTATTTATGATTATATCAATTGGAACATTCTCTTCTAATTATGTTTATATATATTTATTTATCAAAACATGTCAAAAATAATTCTTATTACGTTTCGAGGTACCCTATGCCTCATCTTCAGATTTTCAATATTATTTCCTTATGTCCATTTAAAATTATTTCTAATTCCACTTTTAATGTTCTTCTAGCTCTTTTCATATGGTGTTCCATTTCCATATTAATATTATTTTATATCAATTACTACTATAGAAGAGTAATTTAGGATATGATTATATCAATTGGAACATTCTCTTCTAATTATGTTTATATATATTTATTTATCAAAACATGTCAAAAATAATTCTTATTACGTTTCGAGGTACCCTATGCCTCATCTATAATAGTAATTGATATAAAATAATATTAATATGGAAATGGAACACCATATGAAAAGAGCAAGAAGAACATTAAAAGTGGAATTAGAAATAATTTTAAATGGACATAAGGAAATAATATTGAAAATCTGAAGATGAGGCATAGGGTACCTCGAAACGTAATAAGAATTATTTTTGACATGTTTTGATAAATAAATATATATAAACATAATTAGAAGAGAATGTTCCAATTGATATAATCATATCCTAAATTACTCTTCTATAATAGTAATTGATATAAAAAAAAAAGAAAAAAAAGAAGAAGCTTATTTAATTTCCATCAATTTATTTCATAATGAATATTTTCGCACAATGCTTGGTTTCTGTAATATTCACCTTTATAATGCTAAATTGAGGTCAATTTCTGGATTTGGACCGTTTTGGGTGTCCACCATTTTTTTACTCCGGCCGGTTTGAGGTGGCAGACAAAAAAATAGTTGAACAAGTTGACTAAAATTTGAAAATCACACAGAAAATTTTCTTCTTATAATACGCATTTGTCGGCCCCAGCTCTTGGACAATTAAAATAACGTCGGCCGCGCAAGCATCTCTTAAAGGAGACATAAATCAACTTCGTTTTATAAAAAGTTATCACAGAGTCAAGTGCATAAAACATATAATCATCTTTTCATATATATTTATGGGAGGGTTTTATATACTATTTTGATTGGCAATAAGCTTTTTTCATTATAGGTATTAGGGGTACTCACTACGTTTGCTATAGCATGCTATTTGTGCTATTGTGCTAAACCCATCAATTTTATATAGGAAATAACTGTAGAAACTCGACGGGTTTAGCAAAATAACACAAATAGGATGCTATAGCAAACGTAGTGAGTACCCCTAATATAAAAGCATAAACCGTTAACTACAACAACCAATTTATGGTATTTTTATCACTTTCCGTTCCACGCATTGAATGTTATTTCTGCAAGAGTGTAAAGGATTGAAGTCTACATACACAAGGAAGTAAACCAAAAATATAATGTTGATCTTAAAAAAGAAAAAAAAATAGTGTAGCGAGCGCATCTCACAAATTTTAAGTCTCCATTAAAAAATGCAGAAGGAAAAGTTAAGAAATTAACCATCACTTTAGCTTAAGCGAATTACTTCACTCACCAAAAACTTAGATTACTTTAAATATGAGATATTAATTTGTCTACTATCTGTAGTTTTATAAACAGTTTATTTAATTACACACCTTAATTTTCTAATATAACTTCCAGAAATGTATTTTGAATCTAAGTAAATATTTTAATCTTGGGATTAATATATCCTTTTTCGTCCTGTAGTTATTTACCGAATTCATTGAAAGATTATATTAGTAAATTTTTCACTACCACAAATCATGCAATACGCTGAATTATATCAAATTAAAGATATTTCAGAGGTAGAAATTTAAATTTAGTTAAGTTAAACTACGTCAGAGTGTTTTAATGAGAATAAGACAAATTTCAGCTCTAATTAATTCTTAAGAGTTAATATGATTCGTTCCTAATCCGTTATTGTAAGCCAAAAATTTCACTATTCTTTGCACATAAACATTTTTACTTCCACTTATCTATATATGAAATATATAGCAAGGTAGAGTATTGCGATCGTGTAAATTTTCGAATCCGAATTTTCACTGAAAATACTCGTTTTAGGATCCCTTAAGTACAAATGACCATGCCTCTGTGTCCGTGTGTGGTAAGTCTAGCCGGAAAACAAAAAGTCTTCCGAAACTTAAATTTCATATTTATGACAACTGTACGTCCAAAAAGTTATAGCAACTTTTTTCATTTATATCGGCGAACCAGATGAGCGACTCTATACCGTGCATTTTTTACCATTTTATTAAAAAAAGGCTCTAACGCTTTTAATTAAACTCACCATATGGATCCAAAATTGGATGAGCTTTACTATCATGTAGTTTTCTTGTGACTGGAATAGTCTGATAGGACTTAAATGCCAGTATTTTTAATTTCCTTCATCTAAAGTACCTTTGATGTTATATATTAAACAAAAAAATTAAACATATTATCTTATTAACATTGATAAAAAAAAAGGTATACATTAAAGTTGAGCGAATTTGATATCCAACTAAAGCAGACAAAATATTTTTCATGCAACTTATGTCTTTTTGAACAATAATATAGATATATAATATGCTGCTGGAAGCTAAAAATTTTCGAAAAAATATTATATTATACACAAAATTGTAAAAGTTAATGGAAAGTGATGACAAGCAGATAAAATTAACTGTTTAGTGTATGTAATAATATAACAGTCTATTTAAAAAAACACTCGATTCAATTAATTCTCTGACATTTTTACTTTCATTTCATCTCTGACTCTACTGAAAATTTCTTAAATTCATTTTAACAACGGAGCTAAGTGAATGTCGTGAGTTGTGAGCACCAGATTTTTTTTTTAATGAAGAAGATATGAATATTTAATTTAAATATGTCTCTCTAAGATAACTATTTATTTGCAGGAAGAAAATTATTCCAACGTCTGGGAGCATTCAGGTTTTCCTTGTTGGGATCAATAGGAATAAAGATCTGGGGCACGTCGGATGCTTGGAGGTGTTCAAAGGTGAACAAAATAAAAAAAGGCAAGAAAACGATGGCTAAATATAAAATTGAGATCACAGAGGCACGAAAACTGATCGAAAAAGAAAAAAAATGAAAATAGAATAGTCTAAAATCAAATTTAAAAAATCTAATTCGCCCAACACACGATTATATACACTCACCTCCGTTTTAAAAATAAATGTAAGAACATTAAAATAAAGTAATAGTAGAAGAACTTGAAACGAGCTGATAATAGAATGATACATATTTTATAACTTTAGTATATTAGAAAATATGTTAGGAATGGGTTGCCTAAAAAAATCCTGGATAGACTATTTAAAAAATATTTTTTTTTTTAATTAAATGTTGCAACATAGTGATGATAAGAAAACTTTTACCCTGTAATTTGGTATTTGTGAAAAAAATGGTCCTGTAATTTTATATGGGATATCAAACTTTCTTATATTCAATGTCCGATTACGTGCGGCTGCAATGTTGGGTCCTTTATTATTACGCGCTATACTCAACTCGGATCTCTATGCCACACATTTCCACTCGCGTTAAAATTTAATATTTAAAATTCGACAACCCAGATTAGGACCAAGTTTTTTACAGGCTACCTTATATCAATGTGTTTGCAATAAAACAACGCTTATATTGATATTTTTTTTTCTATTATCAAGCTGGTGCAGAAACTGATATCGACATACCCGCTTTTACCTGACAACCGATAGTTTGTCCAGGAAATGATTAGGCAACCCAACGGCTGCACATTCTATACCTTTGAGAATTCAAGTCAGGGTAAAAGTGTTCTTATTATCATGATGTTGCAACATTTAATTAAAAATAATTAAAAAAAAAATAATTAAAAATAGTCTGTCCAGGATTTTTTTAGGCAACCCATTCTTAACATATTTTCTAATATATTAAATTTGTTATAAAATATGTTTCATTCTATTATCAGCTCGGTGCAGATCGTTTCAAGTTCGGATCTTAGACTATAAGATCTGAAAAAAGTTTAATGAATTAAAATGTTTTTCAATTGAAAACTTTACTTTAGATTAAATAATATAGTAATAAAAATCAATAAAAAATACACATCAAAATTTTAACTTTCACTAACCTATATATGGAATATATAGAAAATTTTCGATTTCGAGTTTTCAACATAAATACACGTTTTAGGGTCCCCTGAGTACAAATAACCAAGTAGCATGAAGAAGTCTGGGTGCGTGTATGTGGTAAGTCTGTCACGAAAGCGATGAGTAGTAAAAAAGTGAAATTTCATATTTTAAGGGCGCCTATGCATGAGATGTTACTGGAACATGTCCAACAAAATCGCCCAAGCAGAAGAGCCTCTTTATACCATGCATTTTGCACCTTTTTCCGATTTTCTCAAAAATGGCTCTAAAAATTTTGATTAAACTCGCTATACCAATGTAAAATTTAATAAGCTTTAATATCATGTAGGTTTCATTGTGATTGAAATAGTCTGACATTGCTTAAATGCCGATATTTTAAATTTTCTTCCTCTAAAGTACCTTTAATTCGGCATATTTTTCAAGAATGCCCTTATTATTCATCACACCTGAATAAAATTGGACTAAGCCCGAATATTTCAGCGGTGCTGGGTGATAAAGAGAAAACCATTGAATTAGTTTTTGATTTTCTTAAGGAGCAATCATTATTATCGAAATTATAAAGACCATTCCTAGTCAGTTAGCATTACTAGTAAGTATTAGCTTTTTAAACTATAGTTTACATAAAAATATTTTTTTTTCTTTCTTTATTTTATTTTTTTATTATTATTTTTTTATTTTATTTATGTATTATTTATTTATTTTTTTTTCTTTCTTTCTCTCAATCACCCATTACCTAATAGTTCTTTCTTATAAGGTTGAATATGGATATAGTGTCTAGGCGTTAATGACCTTAGGGTTTTACGCCTTAAAACCTAAACAAACAGTACCTTTAATTTTTTTAGATTCTCTAAAAATAACCATATTATCTTAATGACATTGATAAAGGACAACTAAATATAAAAATATTAAGGAATTTTATGACTAAATAAAGGATAAAAAAGTTGGACGAATTCGATATACAACTGAACCTGAAAAAAATATTTTTTTAATGCAATTTTTCGTTTTTGAACACAAGAACAGTAATATACATGTATAGTATACAGTTGGAAAGCTTAAGATTTTATAAAAAAAAATTATCTTATACACATGCTTGTTAAAGTTAATAAAGAGTTATGAGAAACCGATAAAACTAACAGATTATTTTAGATAATGATATAATAGATTTTTTAATAAAGCACATGTTTCTATGGAAATTCAATTAAATTTATTCTTTAATGTTTTCACTCATTTTTATCTCTAACTGTATTTGAAAATTATTCCCCGCACCAGATTTTTTAATACAGTTAGAGAAAAATAAATTTTTAAATATTAATTACATGGAACTTTTCCAACAAAATTTCGCCCAAGCAGAAGAGCCACTTTATACCATGCATTTTGCACCTTTTTACGATGTTATCTAAAACGGCTTTCACAATTTTCATTAAACTGCCAATATAGATGTAAAATTGGATGGGTTTAATATCATGTAGGTTTCATTCTGATTGAAATAGTACGACAGGGCTTAATTCCGATATTTTAAATTTTCTTCCTCTAAGTACCTTTAACTTTGTAGATTTTATAAAATTTACAATATCATCTGCTTATTGCTTAGCATTGCTAAAAAATAGAAAAATATCCAAGTTGAACGGAGAAAAGAACGAAAATATTTTTTTTTATGCAATTATCGTGTTTTTTAACATAAACAGTGTATTAGATGTATAATATACTGTTGGAAAGCTAAAAAATTTAGAAAAAATATTATCTTATTGTCGTAGATAATAGTAAAATAGATTATTTAATAAAATACACGTTTCGTTTCAAATTCAATGTAATAATTATTTACAAATTTATTTTTCTCTAACTGTATTAAAAAATCTGGTGCGGGCAACAATTTTCAAATACAGTTAGAGAGAAAAATGAGTGAAAACATCAAATAATTAATTAAATTGAATTTCCATAGAAACATGTGTTTTATTAGAAAATCTATTATATCATTATCTAAAATAATCTGTTAGTTTTATCGGTTTCTCATAACTCTTTATTACCTTTCACAATCATGTGTATAAGATAATTTTTTTTTATAAAATCTTAAGCTTTCCAACTGTATACTATACATGTATATTATTACTGTTCTTGTGTTCAAAAACAAAAAATTGCATTACAAAATATTTTTTCAGGTTTAGTTGTGTATCGAATTCGTTCAACTTACATACGTACCTATTATATATCAATGGTAACAAGATAATATGGTTATTTTTAGAGAATCTAAAAAAATTAAAGGTACTTTAGAGGAAGAAAATTTAAAATATCGGCATTTAAGCAATGTATGACTATTTCAATCACAATGAAACCTACATGATATTAAAGCCCATTAAATTTTACATTGGTATAGCGAGTTTAATCAAAATTTTCAGAGCCATTTTTGAGAAAATCGGAAAAAGGTGCAAAATGCATGGTATAAAGTGGCTCTTCTGGTTAGGTGATATTGATGTAAAAGTTGCTGTAACATCTCGGGCGTATAGTTGTCTTAAATATGAAATTTCAGTTTTGTACGACTTATCTTTTTTACGCTAGAGTTACCAGATACAAACACACGGACACACAGACCTTTTGTCAGGACTTGGTCATTTGGACTCAGGAAATCCTAAAACGTGTATTTCCGTCGAAAACTGGAATTCGAAAATTTTCACTATCGCAATACTTTCCCTTTCTATATATTTCATATAAGGGTAAGTGAAAGTAAAATTCTTAAGAACAATTTAAATTTATTTCAACAAAGGAGGTAAATGAAAATTGTGTGTTGCGCGCACCAGATTTTTCGGTTTAACCAGTATACTGTTACATTTAAGTGATAATTCGAAGTTATTCAGAAAAACACGGGAAACGGCAGGGTCCCTTACCTCAGTGTACCAAGGTCCACCCTTTGGTAAAGAACAGTTCGGAGGGTTTTTCTGCTTTTGTTCTTTAATTGTTCCCTGTTGAACGGATCCAATACCTCGGACACTTTGTCTAACTGAGAATCGACAAGACACTGCCCGACATTTTCGGATAGTTCCATAGTTACTAGACAAACGTTCTAATCTTCCATCTAACTACAAAAGCCTCATTTACATGACAATCATAAGGCCAATCTAGACTTACGCTGCTGAGCTTAGGAGCTCTACAAAACCATAGAATTTTTCCTCGTATGCAATCTTTACATTGCAAATCATTAGTAAAATCATCAATGCTCCTTTTTAAATAACCCATAAATTAATTCATAATTACCTTAATTTATATGTTGCTGATTTTGCCTGGACCAAGTGCCATTCCTTCTATGACTCTACTAAATTCTCACTCTAACCCACTAGTTTCAATAAACCGTTTTCAATAATTTGCAGCGATTTTTATTATTACTTCTTCCCATACTGATAATTCTCCGAGGGGTCTAAAAAGGAAGTGGCCACGAGACCTTCTAATTTAGAATATTTTTTTTAGAGTGCTACCAATGGAAAGTTGCTCTGCATGTTTGTTTAATGTATTTAAGCATATTCACTTGTTTCATTACGTAATATTTATACAGTAAAATGTGAGCGATAAAATCACAAATTCATTAATGCATTTTTAATTAAAACGAGCATTTCATAGAGATATTTCAATGAAAAAAAAAAACAGAAAAAAAACAACAATAAATAAGGTATCTTATAGAGGCCCTTCAGGGCTGTAAGGGTAGATAAGCAGCTGAAGCCAGAATCCAGACCAGGAGGCCTGCTGCTGAGTCTGGCACACGTGCCCTTTGTGGGGTTATTCCTTCAACCTAACAGACAAAATGCTCCTAAAAGAAAATATTAATTAATTAATTTAAATTATTACAAATTTAAATAAAATAAAACTGATCCCCCATATCCTCCAGAAAAAAACAATAAAATGTATTATGTGATTAGGCCGAGATCACACCCAGCCGCCAGGGTTTTCCCCACTTTTAGGCACAATCCTAATAAAAACTGGGTGTGCCCAAGAAATGTCTCCATACCTTATGGTCGTCCCACGACTAAAATAAAAGAATAAATAATATACTGCCACAGCCGAGATTCGAACCCGGGACTTGGAGTAATGTAGTGCTCTATCTACAAGACCAAGCCGCTCCCGAAGCTAAAACCAAAATAAAATAAATATAACAGGTCTAGAAATCTTTATGAAATCATACGTAATGGCGAGTCTCTTTATTTGGTACCCTTATAGGCAATAACTATTAGAATCACTTGTTTTTACTGTAAATACGTTGTCATTGCCTATACAGGGGTCCGAGAAACGTTTTCATTTTGTTTTCAACCCTTAATCAGCATTCGGGGGATTCAATAATTAAAAGGGGATTCATTCAGAACCGTCAGCCTACTGATGGCCACACACATGAATAAGCGTAGGGAGTAAAGACCCTACCCTATAACTAATTATCGCAAATCGCGGTTTGAAAACTACATCCCCAAGCCAAGGACCTACATGGCGTTTTGTCCCATCCTAAAAATAAAAATTACATTAAAATCAAATTGCATTAGGAGATTATTTAATGTGAAAAGTTGACGCGGGTTACATTCTGTAGAAAGAGAATATCTGATATTACCATTAATATTTGAAATCAAAAAATGAATTTTGAATATCAGGGTCCATTACACCACGAAAATTAGCGCGATCAATAGAAAATCTGCTTGGTAATAATTCACGACAATCAGAGATAAGGAGATATTAGCGTCTTAGGTAAATTCGAAATAAAACTAAAACGTTCAATAAATTGCAAAGTTTTTTCAATAGGACACCTCCATCTACCGATTTTATGGAGTTCTGAAGTGGATTTCACGATCCTACCAGAACGATAAATAGAGTTCAATGACGTGTCGTATGTATTTTCTGGCATCCTTCCGCAACCAAGTTAGACAGCCTTGCCGACCATCATGGATCTGCGGTTTCCTTTAATACAACGCCTTCATAAACATGTTTAAGGCAAACAATAGCACATTCTACAGGTTACCAACCCGTTTGAACCAGGTTAAGACCTAAGAATCACCACATAAAGTCCAACCTACCCTAGCTGGTTTCGAATAGGAACCGTTCGACCAGGGATTGCTAAGACGGCGTCTGAAAAATCAAATACACCATAAACCCTGTCAAAATCTGAAATACTCCAAGATTAAGTTAATTTAATTTAGCACTGTATGAAAGGATATAACGGTTACGATAATGTACGGCGATGACAACGCTGAACTATCATAACTTCCCTCTATAACATATGTGCATAGATTTAAAGGCTTACCAAAACTTTATATTAACTTGTACGATTTATTTAATTGTAAAGGTATATCATACTTCTATATTACAACTCATATCTAAGGAATAATTTTTTGATGACTTGGTTTCAGAAAATTTATTTTTCCCTCCTTAAGAAAAGTTAAATTGCAATGTGTTTTACTTATAAAACATAAGGAAGAATGTCCTAAACAATAGCGAAAACCGTATCAAATTCCGTCCAGTTTGGTATCATTATAATATATATATATATATATATATATATATATATATATATATATATATATATATATATATAACAAAATCTTTCGATGAAGACTATAGGAGTAACGCCCAAGGAGCACTTCGCATCTATCCACTCTGATTTGTCTAATTGGTTTTGTTGGTTCACCTTTGTCCTGTCAAGTCTTCCAAATGCACCCATCCTAAGGTCACTTTCATTATGTGAGAAAGTGATTTGACAAAGATTCTCGAGACATGATTTGTTGTTTACGAAAGGGATTTATTCTGACTCGAGCAGAAGAAATGTTCTCTAACAGGATTTGTCGTTCTCATAGTTCGTGGCCGACCGGGTCGACATCTGCTACATACGGCTGATACTCAAAGGTTTCAAAGTGTTGAAAATCTCTAAGCTACATTTTTCAGCATTATGCAAGGCGACCACAGCTAACGTATTCTGTATTATTTTTCATCCTACTTCCCATGTTAACTTAGTGAAAGAAAAATACAAGGATACTACTAAAAGAAAAATACAAGAAAAATAATTAGGATTGTTACCCTGACATGTGAAGGATATAATCTGATATAGGTGAGTTTAACTTTTGTAATAGGCCTTTGACCGAGTCTGGCACCCGGCATTGCTTTACAAACTCCGCAAAATCCTCCCCTCTACATAGTTCCTTATCATCCAGTCCTACCTCACTGGCATATCCTTCAAAGTAAATCATAATAGTTCCTATTCATCCATTTTTAGTCAGTTAGATGGTGTTCCTCAATGCAGTATCCTAGGACCCATTCTTTACACAGTTTATACAGCTGATACCCCGTCCCATCTTAACACTTTCTTTTCTACCTATGCTGATGACACATGTGTGTTATCAGTCAATACTGATCCAACTATTGCCTTTCAAATTCTCCAATCCCACATCAGAGACCTTGAGGTATGGTGTCAGAATTGGAAAATAAAAATTAATTCCAACAAATCCCACTAAATTACCTTTACCCTTCGTCGTAAACCTATGACATCCTGCCCTACAGTGTATTTCAATAACATTTCGCTAGTTCCTGTTGAACAGATCCGATATCTAGGACTCCACCTTGAACAAACGTTTTACTTGGAATCCTCATACAAGACTGAAACGACAAGAAACTGCTCGACGTTTGCGGCTACTCCAACACTTACTAGACAAACGTTTTAACCTTCCACTTAACTACAAAAAGCTCATCTACATGGCTATCATACGGCCTATATGGACTTATGAAATAGAGCTTTGGGGCTCTAATAAACCATCAAATTCTTCTCGTATCCAATCTCTACATCCAAAATATTTCGTATGATCCTCAATGCTCCTTACTTTGTAACTAATAAACTGATCCATAAAGACCTTAATGTTCCGTATGTTGCTGATTTGGCACAAACCAGATATCATTCCTTTCATGAGAAACTCCGTTCCACCCCTAATCCTCTAGTTTCAATACTTTCTTACACTTCGATTCCTGATAATCCTCCGAGGCGTCTGAAAAGAAGATGTCCTCCAGACCTTCTAGTTCAGAATATTTCTAGAGTGCTTCCATTGGGAAGCTTCTCAACATGTCTTTTTCATGACAATTTTCTTGTATCCTATTCACTAGATGTGTTGTACAATACAGTTGTAAATATCAATAAATAATTTAAAAAAAAAAAAAAAAAAACTTTTGTAACATTATTAATGGCAGAACTTGGTAGAGATTATTTTGTAAATATTGTATGAGTTTTGTAATTTAGCACTATCATTAATGTCCTCATTAGAAGAAATTGCAATATGACTGAATAAAATTGATTGAAAAAAAAAATCATACTAATACCACAAAGCGATGCAATAAGTGAAAAACTATTTTTTTAAGAAAAACTTTCACCCTCTTCAGCACTTTATTAATCCTGTAGTGTTAACGCCTGATGGTAGATGGGATTGGTTCTGGCCCCACCCTCTCTTTGGCAATACCAACTTATTCAATGAGATAGACAAGATGAATGGATTGGTGGGGGTAGAAATGGGGGTGTGGTGGGGGTAGGCCAGTGCGTAGGTTAGTTAAGCCAATGGTGTTGAGGTAGGCACGTGGCCCGACCCCAGGCACACAATCGATATGGCCACGTGCTCAAATTAATCACTCCCCTCCCCTACATTACGCAATACTTTCATTTACCTCCCCCTCCGATCACTTTAACTCACCTCTGCTTATTCCAAACCATTATTTAATTGGTCTATTAAGTCCCTGGTACCGGACGAAAATTC
Organism: Piezodorus guildinii; assembly: GCA_023052935.1. Lineage (NCBI taxonomy): Eukaryota > Metazoa > Arthropoda > Insecta > Hemiptera > Pentatomidae > Piezodorus > Piezodorus guildinii. The sequence continues at coordinate 40,345,091 of CM041295.1, read as the reverse complement.
CGACTACGATATTTTGTAAAAATGTAGTTGATCACATTTTCGAGTAATGAGAAACCCTAAACGAATATTAATTTAATTAATGAGGTTTTGTAATATACAAAAGCATGCACCCCCTCCCTCTTCCTATATATACAATAAGAGCATTTAATAATATTTTATGGAAGGCTTGTAGAAGAAGGGCTACACAATGGAGATCAGCAAGAGAAATGGTGCAGAATAGGAATGTCTGGTTCGGCCACTACAAGCGACCTTCTCACACTTCTGTGCGGTAGAGAGGAAGGATAAAGAATAAGAAGAAGAATATTTTATTTATTCTGGGGCAAGTTCATAGAATAATACAGAGGAAAGTAAATAAGGAAGGATTTGGTGCCTTAGAGTAATAATAAAAACAGAAATAAAATTTAAAAAAAACCAAAAAAAACCCAGATAAAATAGACAAACTAGGTGATGAATATAATAAATCAACTCCTGGTAGTAGTGATTTAGAAAACAAAATATATATAATTTCCTGTACATAGCTTTAATTTAAAAAAATATATATAAAAATATATATCGGGTTGTTTCACATGAAATGTCCGTTTTTATAGTTTCTGAAATACATAAAGGAATATTTCAGGTCTCGGTTGTTTTCTTCCGAATGTTTACATATTTAAAGTAAACAGTTACTATTCCTCTACCTTTGTATTATAAACATTAGCTTCCCAATAAATTACCCACTTTTTAGTATACCTCCAAATATGAAACAAGCGATTTTCGAGTAATATTTTTGTACGAGTTTAAACTCGGTCATTCAGCAGCTGAGGCCGCTAGAAATATTTGCAAGGCGTTTGGAAAAGGGAGTGTTAATGAACGGACCATTCGCCGTTGGTTTGCTAAGTTTTCAGCTGGGGATACCGACTTGGAAAACTTTCCCGAGGAAGACCTCCGTCCGTAATAGACAACGATGTCCTCAAACATACAGTAGAAGGAAACTCCTACCAAACAGTTAAATGACTCTCAGCACAACTAAATGCAACTGCATCTACCGTTTCCAGACATGGTAAGTTTATTGGGAAAGAAAAAAAGCTCGATACATGGGTTAACTCATGATCTCACTGAGCGGCAGCAATTCAAACGCCTTGAGACCTGCGTTTCTTTGCTTGCGAGGCAAAAAACCGAGCCTTTCCTTGAAAGAATAATTACCTGCGATGAAAAATGGATCGCATATGACAATCAGCGTCGGTCAGGGCAGTGGTTGAATATCGACGAAACCCGGGGCAAATGCCAAAACCGAATTTGGATCCCAAAAAATTTATGGTTACAGTATATGCCCATCTAATTAAAAAACGGAAAAAAAGAAACTTTTTTTTTCTATTTACACATTTTCGTTCAAAGTCTTATCTTGTCAGGATTCTTAAGAAATTTAATGGACAGGAAACAATTGAATAGACGGGAATTAAAGGTGGGAAAGGTGTCAGAGACATGGATATGAGTTCCATATAGATGAGGATCGGATAAACAAAGATTAGTCGAAAGCTGCGGTTCAATAGGTATTATACAAATCAGAAGATTGCGTAGTAATGTTGCGATAAAGAATAGAGGATTTGAATAGTAGGAAAACTGAGATACATGATGGACGGCGGGATAAAATACCTTGGTAAAGGAGGGATGCCAAGAAGCAACTGCGACGGTAGGAAGTATAAAGCCACTTTAACTCTTCGTAGAATGGAGTGTAAGAAGTGTCTCTGGAGATCCCAAAGATGAATCGAATGAAGCAATCAGATAAACTTTTTAGTTATGACTATTAATATTTGCAGAAGTCAATTGAACGTTTACGGTTCAAGATACTTAGAATACAAAAAAAGGAATGAAGAAGTCCTACCGATCAACTAACGTCATCCATGGCATATCTCCGATACTACTAGGCCGATTATTTTTAGAATTGGCACCTAACTCGCAGGACACTCTGAGATGATCGTGGCCCACCACTAAAACTCATTTCATTAATTTGTGAGAAATGTTCATAAAACTTCGTCAAGGAGGTTATTTGGCCGAGATTTCATTCAAATCCTATATAGGGTACCCACTTAACATAGGCTGCGTGAGACCCCAGATAGTGTCTTGACAGTAGGTCGATATCAGGACAAGGGTATTAACGTTTAACGTTATTTCCTTTCACAACGAATAATAAGAATAAGAATAGATTTAGCGAAACCATCGACACCACAAAATGTTGCCTATGCAGATTCTTACAATGATCACCGTCCAAGCTCAAGCACCCGAGACATCCTCCCACCGACGCCTCGGCTTATTTTACATAGTACCTTGTTCTCGAAAACCCTAAGGCGCTCTCAACCTTCAAAGAACCTGACGACGTTTCACATCCGTCAGCATACTAATAGTTTTATATATTTCAACCTTCAAGTTAAAGTTTCTTGAATTTGTTTCATTTTGTTCTTATTATAACAAGTAGAAAGTCTCCGATTTTTAAGGCGAGTTGAGGTGGCTTTACCCCTCCAATCTTCGCAAGTATTTCCTTGCATCATCCCCTTACCAAGTTATACAATCCCGCCGCCCATCATACATTTTCGACTTTCTACAATTCAAATCCACAGTCCGTTCCCGTTATACAGCTCTAGGCCTTCAGATGTATACACTACAGCCCATCAATCTGCACATTTCGACTGATCGTTTCTTATCCGATCCTCAATCCTATGGAATTCTATTCATCACTCCAACCCTCTTCCTACTTTCAAATCCCGCTTATTTATTTATGACCACTCAGTCATAACAGAATTGTAAATATGGATCTATTTTATTTTATTTTTAGCTTATTTGCGTATGTCTGCTTTCTTATGAATTTGTTTATAATTATTTAATTACTCTAAGACTCTGAATTTCATTTTATATATTGAGGGGACGTGTCCCAGGAAAATAAAGAATGTATTTATTTAAAGTATACGATCCTGAAGAAAGTCAAGCAACACAAATACGAACACTAGTTTTACCATAGTTGCTTGATACGGAGCTGACTTCATATGAATTTGATGCCTTATTTATTTATTTATTCATAATATCTTTATATATAAATTTTCCTTAGTCAAATGCTTCCAGAAGCCGCTCTCCTCATTTCTACCTATCAAGAGTCCCATCTCTCATCCATACAAACATTCTACTTTATTTTTGCGTTGCATTCAATGTAACTCTATCACTCTACCTTCAGCTTTCCATTCCATTATCAATTTCGGCAATAGAACAGGAATCAATCGTTTTAAGGACCTATACTATCTCAATCATCTATCTATGTTCAATAACGTCTAAGATATTCCTTTTTACTTCCGTCATTTCTCTCATTTTGTGGATTCTGACATGATCCATCCTTGAAAAATTGGCAGCTCTCCAGTAATCCATATCCACTGCTGTTCTGTCTTCTATCCTGTCAAGGTTTCACTTCTCAGGGGCATATAGCGTTACAACTATTCAACTATAGATATTTATATTTATATTAATTTATATTTTAACAGGAAACAATACTTGGAATTTGATGGTCTAAACATAATATGGCGTTATAGTAAATACGTAACCCCATTTTAAGTTAAATCCATGGACCAGTGGATTTATAATTACACAATTGTAAACTGAAAATGAAACAAAAACATCTGATGAGGGCAACACATGACTTTCACTTACCTAGGTAGTTAAAATCAATCAAACAACTATTTAACAACAATAAAATAGAGTTCAAAAAGGATTAAATAATATAACAATATAAAATTGTTACGTAAAATAATCACTTAAAGTTTATGCTCTATTTGTCACTTTTTATTACTTTCCGCAACTTTGTACATATTATAAAATTTCTTCATAATTCTTCAGCTTTCCAACGATATATTATACATCAATATTACTATTCATATGTTACTTTACGGGAAAAAAAACAGTATTTAAGCCCAGTCTGACTATTTCAATCAGAATGAAATCTACATTATATTAAAGCTCATTATATTTTACATCGCAAAATAAATCAAAATCCATTGAGCCGTTTTTGAGAAAATCGTTAAATGGGGCAAACTCAGTAGTCTAAACTGGCTATTCTGGTTAGCTAATTTTTAAGAAAAAATTGCTATAACACCTCTGGCGTATAGTTATCTTGAATATGGAATTTTAATTTCGTACGACTTTTCGTAGTCGCGCTACTTATCACACACGGAAACACACACATACAGACCTTTTTGCGGGACTTGGTCATTTGGACTCAAGGGACCCAAAACATGTATTTCTCTTGAAAACAAAAGTAAAAATATTGTAAAATACTGTAGTTATCTATATTTTTAAAAGAAAGTTACAATTCACCCACTTTTGTAGGCATCGCACTATCTTAAAAATTATTATAATTTTTAAAAGATTTTCCTGGATGTACCTCTTAACTTCTACATTAGCAGTTAGGCTAGGTTTGGGGAAAATTGGTCCTCTAAGTGGTAGACTATTTTTGAATACTAAAACCTTTAAACAAATTTTTTTTCGCATAACTCTGGAACTAAAAATCTCCTGATAATTAATAATTTGAAAGGCAATCAAATTTCTAACCACACGATGTAAATTGTTTTCATCTAACTCCATGATGCTCTAACTACTGCATCCCAACCCCCTCAGTCCCACATCAGAGCCATTGAAGAATGGTGTCACTATTGGAGGATTAAAATAAATCCCAACAAATTCCATCCACCAAATCACCTTTCCCTTCGTTGCAAACCGATGACTTCCTGCCACCCAGTATCCTTTAATAACATCACACTTACTTCTAGAAGTAGAACAAATCCGAAACATAGGACTTCATCTTGACAAAGCCTTACTTGGAATCCTCATACAAGACTGAAACGACAAGAAACTGCTCGAAGATACCAATTACTACTACACTTGCAAGATAAACGATCAAAACTTCTAGTATATTACAAAAAACTCATTAAGGTCACTATAATCAGACCTATTTGGGCATATGGAGCTTTGGGGCTCTACTGAACCATCTAATACCTCCCGCATCCAATCCTTACAATCCCAAATCCGCAAAATCCTGAATGCCCCTTATTATGTCACAAATGAACTCCTTCAAAATGACCTCAACATCCCATTTGTTGCTGACCTAGCCCGTGATAGGTACACCTTTTTTCATTCTAAACCCCCTGTCCAAAAAACCCACATGTTTTATTATAATCAACTTAAAATATTTTTCAAATTAAAGTATATTTAATATCCTCACACAACACTGAAACGAGAAGAAACTGCTCGAAGATATCGATTACTACAACACTTACTAGACAAACGATCAAAACTTCCAGTATATTACAAAAGACTCATTTACATCACTCTTATCAGACCTATTTAGACGTATGGAATCGAGCTTTGGGGCTCCTTACAATCCAAAATCCTTCGCAAAATCCTGAATGCTCCTTATTTTGTTACAAATCAACTCATTCATAATGACCTTAACATCCCATTTGTTGCAGACATAGCCCGTGATAGATACTCCTCTTTTCATTCTAAACTCCCTGCCCATACAAATCCACTTGTCCGTAATCTATCTCTCTTAGATATTCCTAATAACCCTCCGAGGCAATTGAAAAGAAGGTGGCCTTGGGATCTACTGCCTTAAAATAGTTAGTGAAGAGATACCACTGGGTAGTTCTTTCTTAAGACATTTTCACGTCTTTCTTTCACCCTTAATATTTACTAACTGTGTAGTATTATACAGCTTTAAATTAAAATAAATAAATAAGTCTTTATCTAACCAGTATTAGCAATTAATGACAAATTTATGAGTAAATTAAATAATTTATAGTAAATATATTCAAGCATATTGGACTTCACAACCATATTCCGTGTGAAGGTTCCAATGGCAACTCGTTCAATTGTTAGTGTTTTTAAAAATGATTTATAGATTTTGAAAAACGTTCCGGTAATAGAAAATGAGAATAATTTATTTCTAAAACTAGGTTTTTTATTTTTCTTTTAGGTGATGAGCTTCGAATGGGATTAATTCACATTAACGTAGCTAACAAGGTGTGACGAGCCTTCTAGACCTTCCACAGAAATAAGCAATCAAGGAAGGGCAGACGAGATATGACTGGGAGTCACAATCTAAAGGAAAGGATAATTACCAAACCCAGTCAACTGTGAGCCTCATACCATGGTTCTTCAAGAACCAGGAGCTTGATCGCAAAGTAATTGCTCAATTAATCAGGCTGCGGACTAACCATGGTTGCACAAAAAAATATCTTAACTTAATGAGAACAGAAAATGATGACAATTATGTAACCCGCGCCATATATTCAGATGTAGAAAATGTGGGAAGAAAAGAGAAAATGTAGCCCAAGTAAAAGAAGTCATCTTTTTACAAAAATTAAATAAATGAAAGCTTGAGTTGATAAAACAATTCTTCATCAATACTCGGTGTAAAATCTAAGAAAAGAATTCACAGAATTTATTTCATTATTACTTTCTGGGGATTTTTATTTTTTTCCCCTCTTTCCTCTCTCATTTACACCATATTATTTTATTTTCCATTTACTTATTTATATATTTTATTTTTATTATTTTTAACTACGTAACCTAACTTTGTATTTAATTATACCAAACATTTATTATCCATATAGGATTTTATTTCAAATCTTTAAGGTCACATGTAAAGAGTAAATAAAAATAAAAGTGTGACGAGATACAACCATTATATTTAGAAGTTACAAACATACTGAGTCCTTATGGGTATGCCTACATAACCTGGTTTGATACAGTTAATTTAACGGAATAAAATTAGGATCTGGCACAAATAATAACTTATATAAAAATTGTACCAATAACTTATTTTTACGAATTACATTTACTCAAACCCTGTAGGTTCAAAAGTAAATGGCGCTTTCGAAGCGGTCTCACGTGTCCCTTCTTTATAGGGAGTCTAAGTGGCTTTTCCCCCACACCCGTAGACAATATTTCCTCCGAACATTCTTCCTATACCAAACCATCAACACCCAGCATCCTCTCTCAATCTCTCTCTCTCTCTCTCTCTATATATATATATATATATATATATATATATATATATATATATATATATATATATATATATAATATATTATATATCAAACCTTTAACCCATTCACAATAAACTAGATCCCGACATCCCAACCTTTATATTCCTTACCACAGAACCAAAACATATGAAAGTTCCTCAAACGCCTTACACCAGTTTTGGGAATTTTCTCCCTTCAAACATCCTTCCTGCAAACTCTCAAAAAAAAAAAAAAAAAAAAAAAAAAAAAAAAAAAAAAAAAAAAAAAAAAAAAAAAAAAAAAAAAAACTATCAAATACCAACAGTACCTTCTCACTTCCAGTAGTGACGCTAACTGACAATAACAATTTTACTGTCAGATTGTAGTAAATATTTTTAGTTTTTTTACACGTATTTATACAAACAAGTTATCTCAAGTTTTCTTTTTGTTTAATCATTAGCAGTAAATTTTATTTAATTATATTGTCACCAAATGTATTTATTTCTTATTATTGTTCTTTGTTTATTTAATTTAAATTTATATTATATCTTTTTTCTTTAATTCATTGAGACAAGGCTAAAAAGATTACTGAATAGGTTTATAAGATCTATATACGGCCACTCTACACAGTCACACGTCTCTCACTGGTATTCTGATCAAAAGTGGCTCTATCCCGAATCCTGAAGAAAATACCAACTTGGAATCTTCTTATTCCAATCCTTGTGAACCAGAAAACCTTCCTTTATCTTTGACCTCCTTACTCCGCGCTCTTCCGTGAACATCCTAAATACAAGATCCCAACCCATCGATCCATACTTTCCCTCTCATAGAACAGCATCCTATGAAAAGTCCTTTATTATCCGGGCAACATACTTTCGAACTATTTACCCATCTCCCTTCGAAAAGTGCCATACTTAACCACATTCAAACAGCAATTATTTCACCACCTCCTCAAAAATCAATCTTCAGCACATATGTGATAAATCTAGACTCTGATAATACTTAACTAAACTCATTTGATGTTATTTTATTTTTTGTATCTTTTAATTATATTAACCTTATATAATTTACTTGACTAAATAATTTTATATCAAATAGAGATATTGGACTTCCTCTGTTCAATGTAAATTATTCTTAGGGGGCGAAATGTCCAGAGTAAAAATTATTTTTCTTTCATTCATTCATTTATTCATTAATTTTGTGTCCTGGCCTGATGTAGAAATTATATTATGTCAAATTTATTTATTATTAATTCTTAAAGGACTTAGTCCCAGAATAAAGTTTTTTTCTTCTTTATTCTTAAATTTAAATAAACTCCAAATCAAAAATCAGGAGCAATGGTTGCAGCAAATATTTATATAATTACAAATGGAACAAAAAGAGGATAAAAATCATTGATAAAACCAAGTAACTTCTGACCACTTCGGAAGATTATGTTTGAACAGTCGCAGAAGGAAAGTGGATCTTTGAGGTGGAAGTTTTGATTTTACATCCTTCTCCTACTAAATATCTGCCATTTAACCTGAAAACCAGTAATTCAGAAGCTTATTTTAATTGGATTGAAATTTTCCGTGTTCCTTCGTTTATTCCGTCTTATAGATAATTTAAGGAATTTATGACATCCCTCATAATTACTTCATTATTAAACGTGATCAGAGGGGAAATATTCGTCTACTCGGATCCTGAGAAGTTGGTGAAACGTTGAGTTCGGCATTTCCTCTCAGCGAGAGACGGGACTCATGCAGACTCTAAATTTAGACTGTGGCAGAAACTGTATCGGGATAAGTCTACTTTCTAAGTGTGGTTTAGATCGGTTCTATCTTGTTTCTATAACTTTTTTAAATGCATTTTTTTTTCTGACAATAAGCAAACAAAATTTAAGATAAGTTTTCCTTTTCCCAAACAAATACAGTCTCATTGTATCGGATTGTCTGGAAAATAGCGAGATTACAGTTTTTTCTTAAAAAACCCGCTATATAATAAAGTTAGCTACTGAGAAACTGTAGTTAGGCCGGTGTACAGACACAGTGGGGTTCATAAAATATGGAAGAGTTGCTAAAAATAAAAATTTTACGGTCAAAAGAAAGTAAAGTGTGGATATAGAATGAGTAAGTTCGATGATAGCAGACAATATAGGATAAGCAGAACAATTATACCAAATTCTCTGAAATTGACTGTATTAATCAATACATGAAGGACATCTGAGTATATTTTTAAAAAAATCTGGTGCGGGCAACACACGACTTTCACTTACCTCGATCGTCAAAATCAATTTAAAAACTATTAAATATACTTTTTTACTTTCACTTACTATATATAGTAAGGGAAAGTATTGCGATCGTGAAAATTTTCGAATTCCAGTTTTCAACGGAAATACACGTTTTAGGGTCCCCTGAGTCCAAATAACCAAGTCCCGCAAAAAGGTCTCTGTGTGTGTGTGTGTGTGTGTGTGTGTGGTGTGGTAACTCCCGGGCGGAAACGGTAAGTCCTATGAAACTGAAATTTCATATTTAAGACAACTATACGCCCGAGGCGTGACAAAACTTTTTTCATCAAAATGAGCTTACCAGAAGAGGCACTTTATACCATGCATTTTGCACCTTTTTTCGATTTTCTCGAAAACGGTTCCGACGATTTTGATTAAACACGCTATATCGATGTAAAATTTAATGGGCTTTAATATCATGTAGGTTTTATTAAGATAAAAATGGTCTGACAGGGCTTAAATGCCGATATTTTAAATTTTCTTCCCCTAAAGTACCTTTAATTTTGTAGATTCAATAATAATAACTAGATTATCTTGTTAACGCTGATGAAAAACAGGTAAATATATAAATTGAATAAGTTAGATTCCCAACTAAAGGAGAAAACAGAAAAATACTTTTTTAATGCAATTTTTCGTTTTTGAACATAAGAGCAGTAATATACATGTATGATATACCGTTGGAAAGCTAAAGATTTTAGAAAAAATATCATCTCATACACAAGCTTTTAGAAGTTGGTAGAGAGTGATGAGAAGAAGATAAAACTAACTGATTATTTTAGATAATAATATAATAGATTTTTTAATGAAACACATGTTTCTATAGAAATTCAATTTGATTAATTCCTTAATAGTTTTAGGTATTTTCATCTCTAACTGTATTGGAAAATTCTTTCATTCATTTTAAAAATCGAGGTAAGTAAAAGTCGTGTGTTGCCCGCACCAGATTTTTTTTTTTATTTATAGTAATTTACAACTATATTAAAGAACAAAATAAGTAAATATGAGGAACGAAAAAAAAAAAGTCATGAAAATGTCTTGAGAAAATTTACCTAGTGGTAAGAAGATAAATTACGGACAAGTGGATTTGTATGGGCAGGGAGTTTAGAATGAAAAGAGGAGTGAGTATCTATCACGGGCTATGTCTGCAACAAATGGGATGTTAAGGTCTTTATGAATGAGTTGATTTGTAACAAAATAAGGAGCATTCAGGATTTTGCGAAGGATTTTGGATTGTAAGGAGCCCCAAAGCTCGATTCCATACGTCCAAATAGGTCTGATAATAGTGATGTAAATGAGTCTTTGTAATATACTGAAAGTTTTGAACGTTTGTCTAGTAAGTGTTGTAGTAATCGATATCTTCGAGCAGTTTCTTCTCGTTTCAGTGTTGTGTGAGGATATTAAATATACTTTAATTTGAAAAATATTTTAAGTTGATTTTAATAAAACGTGTATTTGTTGGAAACATATGATTTAGATTAAATAATAGAACTGAATTAAATTGGTAATCAGTAATAAGTTTATTCCCTATTCGTATATATTTTCTGAAATCTTTCCCTTCCCAACGGTATGTTACTCGTTTATGTCTATATGACTGTTCTTTGCTTTTTTATCATTTAGTTAGTCATAAAATTTCCTCCAACTTATATATTTAATTGTCCTTTATCAATGTCATTAAGACGATATGGTTATTCTTTTGAAATGTACAACATAAAAGATACTTTATAGGAAGAAAATTTAAAATATCGGCATTTAAGCCCTGTCAGACGATTTCAATCAGAATGAAACCTACACGATATTAAAGCCCGTCCAATTTTACATCGATACAGCGAGTTAGGGCCGTTTTTGAGAAAATCGTGAAAAGATGTAAATGCATGGTATAAAGTGGGTCTTCTGGTTAGCTGATTTTGATAAAAAAGTTGCTGTAACATCTCGGGTGTATAGTTGTGTTAAATATGAAATTTCAGTTTCATAGGATTTTTCGTCTTTGCGCTGGACTTACCACACACAGAACTTTTTGCAGGACTTGGTCATTTGGACTCAGGGGACCCTGAAACGTGTATTTCCGTTGAAAACTGGAATTCGAAAATTTTCACGATCCATTTCCACCACGACCATTCCATATATTGGTAAGTGAAAGTAAAAGGGTAATACACATTTAGGGAAACTACTACCTATTGACAGAATTCCAAAAAATATTTTAAATAAGAAGGTCTCGGCGCCTACGTCTTTTCAGACAACTCGGAGGATTATTAGGAATTTAAGAGGACGCAATGACTGATTTTAGTACGTTACAGTGGAAATAAAAGATGTGTTCAAAGCAACGGTACTTGATTCGGGTCAATTCAGCAACATATGGAACATTATGGACCTGTTTATTCCTGACAGAATAATGAGCATTGAGGATTTTTTATATAACCTGAAACTTAAATTTAAAAAAATAAAATAAAATCTTACCTTAAGGATGACCTGGCCCACAAAAACAAACACCCTGTTTCCAAAACAATCAAATAAAACACAGCCAATCTGAAACAAAATAAAAAATTCAGTTTTATTAATTTGAAAAAAAAAAAGTCCAACAAAATAATTAATAAATGGTAATACATTTAGATTTTTTTTAAAATTAAGATATAACAGAGATCTATGAAATTCCTTTACAAGGAGAAAATATGGGACTGAATTAAAAAAAAAAAAAAAAAAAAAGTATATAATAATATATACTATATAATAATAATAATAATAATATCTTTATTTATTCTGGGACGAGTCCCTTCAAATTATAAAAAATACAATAGTGTGATATTTAAAGTCTTAGAGTAAGAATAAAAAAAGGAAAAAGAATTATATAGTAAATAAAAATAGGGTGAATAATCTCAGATTCAATCCTGATGAAGTCCCACAATGCAGGCCGAAACGTCGGCACACAATTAAAATAGTACTATGTTTTAATGTGTGTTTCTCTATTATGACCGCACCCCCAACCATCTTCCTCATCTAATTTCTAAAGGTCAAATATACACCATCATCGTGAATAATTATAATGAGTAAAAAAAGAATAAAATAAAACTAAGACAAATGACAAAAAATAAAAATATAAAAAATTAATACATAGCTTCGAAAATTAATAGCTATAAAAATATTAGTGAAAAAATAAATAAATGATGGTTAAAGAATGTAATAAATAAATAATTATCATGTTCACATTCATAGCTTCGACGAAAAAACAAAATAATATTCTTATTTAACTAAGGAATAAAATAAAATACAACATTAAGAAACACTTCTTTAACGATATGATAAGTAAAGGTGACGAATTGACAAAAGGATTGAAAATTCCTAGGACCACCTGCGGGTTTGAACCCGTGATCTTTGGCATAAGAGGCTGTTATACTAGCCACCTAGCTACAAGGAATACACAATTATGTGCAAACACAATTAGTAAAAGTAACTAATAATAAAAATGTGAATAAACATTTTAATGGATTCCGTTCATGTTTTTTTATGGTGAATTGAATGGTACGTACTTCATTTATATGGAAAAGAGGGGTTTTAGTTAGCCAAAAAATATCCGTAACCCTTTTATATTGTCAAAAAAGGTGATCTTAGTAAAAGTTGCTGGAAATAGTATGTGGGATCAATTTACGACGTCATATCATAGGGTTCCAATTTATAAAAAAAAAAAAAGGTGTCTTTTGGGCCACCCTGTACATCAAAATTAAAATCTGAATACAGAAATCGATTCCTCGTTAAAAAATAATGGGGGTTTACGCTTAAATTTGTTTTCGTACGGCGAACTAAAACTATTATAAAATTATTGGACATTGAATAATTTAGTGTTTCACCCTAGAGTGCGGCGTGAACGTGTTAATGTGTTATAATTCGAAAATAAACTCTCGGCCACTAAATTTATTCAAACAATACCTATAAAAAGTTTCCTCATGTTTTTATTAAGTCCATTTTACGATATTCGTTTTTAATATTGCTGAACTGAAAATATATTTAAAAAATATGCATGAGACTCCTTTATAGCCTGCCTTGTTATAGCATGCTACAGGTTTCAGTTGATGTAAATATTCGTGAATTTTTTCAACCATTTTCTTGGTTACTTAGGTAATTTTTTATAAGAACCACAATTGTATAAAGTACTCTCATCATCATTCTTGTTTCAGTTAATAATTTAAATTAATAGAAGGAATTAGTCCGGGTGGCGGTCGATGAATGAAAAGATTAGGTAGTTTTAACCATTTATTTTCTGCCAACGTTTCGACCCCCATTGTGGCTCATCATCGGGGCTAAACAGATACATTTACAATGAGATTATATATTCTTCTAGTGGCGCGTCAGGCCGTCTAGGCCCTGGGCCTCGCGGTGTAAACTCCTGCGAGTTTACACTCACGTTTCACGATGCATTTTTAGTAGTGTAGGGTCATCACTCCCTACGACTAATTTCGTGAGTGGTCACCCTTTGGCTGAAGGGTCTCACATACCCGGGGGAGAGGTTGTGAGTGAATCCCCATTTTTTTACATCCTTATAAAAGCCCCGCCGGGACTGGGATTCGAACTCAGAACCTGTAGCATGAGAGACTAGCGCGCTAGCCACTCAGCCACGGGCTCCCCCCGAAATTAAATATACTATTTGAAAAAAAAAAATTAGCAAAAGAATGTCAATATTAAAACATAAAAAGGAACTAGATGTGTAAAATAATCGATTATATAAATTACAATGACTAAGGTATAATAATGAGAGGGATATACAAAGCAGATAATAACTAAAGATAAAATTACATGAAATAAGGATCATTGTAATATGAAGTAGGTGGAGATACGTACCCTATTGTAGGCGAATGGAATCTAGGTACAATTTGGTGAAATGGGATGTAGGTAGGCATTGGGTTGTTTCATATGAAATGTCCGTTTTTATAGTTTCTGAAATACATACAGGATTTTGCAGGTCTCAGTTGTTTTCTTCCGAATGTTTACATATTTAAAGTAAACAGTTACTAATCCTCTACCTTTGTATTATAAACATTAGCTTCCCAATCAATTACCCACTTTTTAGTATACCTCCAAATATGAACATGGAAAGACGCGATTTTCGAGTAATATTTTTGTACGAGTTTAAACTCGGCCATTCAACAGCTGAGGCCGCTAGAAATATTAGAAAGGCGTTTGGGGAAAAGAGTGTTAATGAACGGACCATCGCCGTTGGTTTGCTAAGTTTTCAGCTGGGGATACCGACTTGGAAAACTTGCCCCGAGGAAGACCTCCGTTCGTAATAGACAACGATGTCCTCAAACATACAGTAGAAGGAAACCCCTACCAAACAGTTAAAGGAATCTCAGCACAACTAAATCCAAGTGCATTTACCGTTTCCAGACATTTAAAGTGTATTGGGAAAGTAAAAAAGCTTGATACATGGGTACCTCATGATCTCATTGAGCGGTAGCAAGACCCCATGTTTCAAAACATACCGTGCAAAAATTACTGGGCTACGAAGATTCTTCCGCACCCACCATATTCTCCCGACTTGTCTCCAACAGATTACCACCTGTTCAGGAATTCAGACAACTTCGTCAAAGGAAAACTTTTTGAAAATGACGATCAAGTGAAAAGTGCGTTTTCAGATATTGTTTCACTTCAAAGCTCAGAGTTTTTCAGTTCGGGGATAAAAAAGTTGGTGTCACGTTGGGAAAAATGTGTAGAAAAAGAAGGTAAATACATCGAATAAAATTATCTTGTTTTCATATCGTATTTTTAATAAAATTCCTTAACCTTGAAAACGGACATTTCATGTGACACAACCCAATAGATAGGAAAGTACGTACGAAAGGTAGGTAGAATATAAAATACGTACCGCATTTTAGACGAGATTTGACAACAATAAGATAAATTGTAATACTAACATAAAAAGAAGTAATCAGATTAAACATATAATAGTAATAATATCAAAATGGTACTAGAAATTATTTTTACAAAATTCTTAAAGTAAAGACCTATATCGTAGTACGAACAATAATGGATAAAGCATATGGAATTAAACTAATTACCTCCCAACCAACTTTTCCCTTATTATGATAAATATAAATGGTTATAATTGGTACTGGTGATATGGTTATAAATCGTTGAAACTACCTAATTGTTTCATTCATCGACTGCCACTCGGACTAATTCCTTCAAGTAATTCAAGTAAACTAATTATATCCAATAATAATTTTCAAGACAATTTATAACTTGAGAACCAGGTCAGTCTTCATTCACCAAATTGATATCACTTATACTCACCGTACAGATATGAAATCTGTATTAATTTCATAATTTTTCACTCAGTCCCATTTGAGATATTTTCGTGTAAACATAGAGAAAAATGATTTTGTCGTTAATACACAACGTCGCTCCGTCAAAACAAGATAATAAAAAATCTATCGCATTAAGGAAATGAAAAGGTTATGGCTGAATTCTGATATTTTTTTATTTTTTATATGTATTGAGATATATTACAATTTTTTTCAAAATGAAAAATAGTAATAGTCCAAATTTATACAGTATTTACAAAACAATGATAAAGTCGAATTACATAAAAAATCTAATATTAAAAATATTTTTCCTTAGATAGTTAAGTGGAATTATATGATTGCAGCTCTCCATCGCTAATAGTTATCAATACTAAAAATCTGGTGCGAGCAACACAGGACATTCACCCGCCGTTGTTAAAATCGATTAAAGAATTTTCAAATACATTTAAAGATAAAAATGAGTGAAACTAATAAAGAATTAATTTCTATAGAAACATGTGTTATTAAAAAATATATTATATTATTATCTGAAATAATAATCAGTTTTATCAGCTTTTCTTTACTCTTTATTAACTTTTACAAGCTTGTGTATAAGATAATATTTTTTCTAAATCTTTAGCTTTCCAAAGGTATATTCCACATCTATATAACTCTTCTTATGTTAAAAAAAATAAAAAACTGCATTGAAAAAAGATTTTTGCAGTTTTCTCCTTTAGTTAGAGATGGGATTTGTTCTTATATATAACTTATATATTTACCTGTTTAACTATCGCCATTTAAGCCCTGACAGAATATTTCAATCAGAATGTAGCCTACATCATATTAAAGGCAATCAAATTTTACATCGATATGTAGAGTTTCATCAAAATCGTTATAGCCTTTTTTGAGGAAATCGTAAAAAGGTAAAAAATGCATGGTATAAAGTGGCTCTTCTGGATAGCTGATTTCGATGAAAAAGTTGCTGTAACATCTCGGGCGTATAGTTCATAAATATGAAATTTCAGTTGTATACAACTTATCGGTATCGCACTAGACATACCACACACACACAAACGTAAACCTTTTATGGGACTTGGTTCTTTAGACTCCCTAAAACGTGTATTTCCATTGAAAACTAGAATTCGAAAACTTTCACGATCGCAATGCATTCCCTTACTATATATTTCATATATCGGTACGTGAAAGTAAAAATTAATCTTTAATATCGAAAAAAATTCTGGACATAACTCAAGCTTTTGACCGGGTGTGGCACCCGGGACTGCTCTTTAAGCTCAAAATCCATTTACCTCAATCCTTATACCTAATCCTCCGATCCTATTTATCAAACCGCTCCTTCCGAGTTCGCTGTGGTTCCGAATTTTCCAAACATTATACTGTTGAGGCCGGTGTTCCTCAAGGCAGCGTCTTAGGACCCGTCCTCTACATCCTCTACACCGCCGATATCCCAACCGATCCCGATACCTTTCTGGCAACATTTGCTGATGATACCGCCATTTTGTCATCCAATCCGATCCTGAAGCAGCATCGCTAAATCTCCAAAAGCACCTTTCTCTTGTCGAAGACTGGTAATGCTTGGCGCATTAAGGTGAACGAAAGCAAATGCACTCACGTCACATTCACCCTTCGACGCAAATCCTGTCCAACGGTTAATTTCAATTCCATACCGCTTCCTTCCTCAGACACAGTCCGGTATCTCGGCTTTTACTAGACAAAAGACTGACGTGGAACCCACATACAAGACTAAAAAGAAAAGAACTCAACCGCAGATTCGGCCAGTTATACAGACTACTAAACAGAAAATCTCATCTTACAGTTGACAACAAATTACTAATATACAAGACAGTACTGAAACCTATATGGACCTACGGACTTGAACGGTGGGGGACAGCTAAACATTCTAACATAAAACGCATCCAATCCTTCCAATCCAAAGTCCTCCGAACAATAGTTAATGCTCCTTATTACGTTACCAACTGTACCCTACACTATGACCTTAATATTTCGTTTGATTTAGACCTGGTACCATCCAAATTTTCCAAATTTCATCAGAACCTTCCATCATCCTAACCCTCTAGCGCAATCCCTATCCAGCACCATCCCATCCCTACAATCCTCCTCGAAGATTGAAACGGCAGTGGCCACGAGACGTATTGTTAACATTTAAACTGGAGTTCTGACACTGGTCAGATCCTCCACTCATGTGCGGTATGTTTGTGGCTACAGCGCCCTAACTCAGCCTCCACTGGCTCAGACCAGAGGTGAATAGAGGCGCTGTCCTGGGGTGCCCTTTAGCAATTGTATATATATTGTATATAGTTATGATTGTGTGTAAGATGTTTATTTATTTGCCAACTTTTATATATCTCAATAATAGTTGTTGTTTCGATTTGTTTTGTTTTTTTATTTATTATTATATTTTATTGTATATATATTTATTTATTTTCTGTTTTATGTATTTGACATTTTATTATTTTCTGTTATATATTGAATTGTCTCTGTATAATAATTGTTCTTATCAATATTATTATTGCTCATTTTGTAACAAATTGTAATATATCTCAATAAAAAAAAAAAAAAAATATCGAAAAAAAAATTATGAATTAATTTTTGATAAAAAGACCCAATAGCCAATTTTGCAAATATAAAAGAAAGTCTAGAATAAGATTTTTTTTAAACAAATAAAATAGAGGATCACTCATAAATAAATATTATGAGTATATAAGTATAAGATAATAGAGTAATTGCTACTTTTTAAAAATAAACATAGCTAAGAAATCCCATTACATGATGCAAACTTTTTCAGACCCCATACTGAGGAAAAGATCACCATTTGATCTCATATGGTGAAAGCAATTCGATGGATTAAGTTTGAAAGATGAGCTCGATATAACCTTACCTCCCTTGTTTATTTCCTTTTCCTTCATAGGAAACTAATAAACAATGTTCATATTAAGTTTTTTGTTTATAAACTAATTGCAAACTTCAATACTTTGATACATAAATATAGAATAGTTCATAAATAAAAATTTATTTCAAGCCGAGACAACAATTTTCAAGTTCTATGACAGGAACAACATCCGTGTCATCTGTGTTTTCTTATAATATATATGGGTTGTAAAATAGTTTGCAGCGTTTTTCAATATTTCAAATTAATCCTCTCTGTGTTTATAAAAGTTTCTACTTGGTCAATAATAAATACATAATAATAAATACTAAAAAAGGATTAGTTAAGGTACTTTCATGCATCTGTTCCAACCGACATTCCTTATTTTTAAGCGGTATTTCGCTTGCTCAAAATAGAAGAGAAAAAAAAAAATCGTTTTCGGCATTTAATGATTTTTAATTCTGAAAAGAAAAATCTCATGCACGGACAGTAAAAAAAAAAAAATGTGCTAGTGTGTATAGAGAAGATGTTTAAGGCTAAGCAACGTCCGAAAGTGGTTTGGTTCAGAACAGGAAATTTTGATTTGAAAGAAGCAAAGCGCTCGGGTCGTCCTACAACTGTTGATGATGACAAATTTTAAAAAAATACTAGAAAGAAGGAAGCATGCAATAGATCAAATGGGTCACGTATAATTGATTAAAAATATTTACAAGAATCTGATGTTTTTATTGAAAAAAATAATTTTAATCTTGAAAATTTAAAACCGAGTTTTAAATGCAGATAAAACGGCCAATGTGTAACTAAACGGCTTTGAAAAAAAACAATAAAATTTAAAACGTTTTAATCTAATTAGCACGTCAAGGCGTATGATAATAAATAGTTTTCTACAATTTTCTTATCAGTTTTTGACCGCGACCCGAATCATCACTTCCACCATATTCATTTCACGGTCAACAATTCAATATCCTAAATTTTTAACTTAATGAAGGTTTTTTCCCATGGAAAAAGTCTGGTAAGGCTTACAGCAAATATTGCGACAGGCCGTGTAGGCCCTTGGCGGCGCGGTATTATACTAGGAGAGTACACTCGCATTCCTAGATGAATTTTATAGGATAGGGTCATCACTCTCTAAGCCTATTTTTGAGAGTGGCCACTAGTTGGCTGAAGGGTCTCACAAACCACAGTGAATCTCCATTTAATCAAATTCTTGAAAAAGTCCCCTGGACTGGAATTCGGACTTACAGCCTTTAACGTGGGAGACAAGCGTGCTAGCCACTCAGTCACGGCCACCCCTAAATTTTCAAATTTACATCCCTTAAAATAATATTAACTTGCTTTATTTGAAAAAATAAAGATTACAGGTCATAAATAAATTAGATCCATTTTTTCACTCAACTTATATTTATATGTAATTATAAATGTATCAACATAACAGTTATAAGCCCATAAACTTATAAACATATCTCTTATCTGTTATGTTAGTAATGACGGTGGTGTTGCCACCGTACAGTATCGTACAAAGTAAGTTCTTCCATATAGTATTCAAGAAAGTAGGTTATATAACTGAAGAGTGCATTTTTACACATAAATCACACCACATTCAAATGTCATCCCCCAGTGAAACAGGGGCGATTCGCAAGTTTTATATTTATTCTGTTCTATCCGATCGCTAACTGTTAACTGGTAACCTACATCGAGTATTGAACTGTTTTTTGACGATCCGATCAATGTGTGTTTAAAATGGATGGGACATAAATATTAATTGTTTAATAGGCTTTTATCGTTAGAAGTGAACCTAATTAATTCTTTCGTCATCAGATAAAATTTCCTGTATCCGATTCGTTGATTTAAAATAGTTTATCTCTTATATCTGTGGCAATCGTATAAAATCTGGTGCTGTGTCAGCATCACAAAAATTTCAATTACCACCTTACAATAATTATTTATTTTAAAAATAACCTAAACATTACTTGAATTATCAGTACACTTTTCTTCACGTATTTTCTCAGGAAATAACCAATTCTAGTTTATTATGGATTTAAACTATTTCATTACTTATGTCTAGTTTGTCAAGCTCATAATAATAATAAATTCTTCATTACTCTGGGACATATCCCTTAAGAATAAAATATACCGAATGTACAAAATTTGCTTTGGAGTCTTTGAGTGAACTAAATACATATAAAAAAATAATAATTACTGATATAGACTAGACATATTTAAATGAGCAGAAAACCACAAAATAAAAAAGCTTATTTACAATTCTTTTGAGCCTGGATATTCATTAAGGATTATATATGCGGGATTTGAAGGTAGAAAGAGTGTTGGGGTGACGGATGGAAGGTGGGATAGAATTCCATAGGATTGAGGATCGAATGAGAAAGGATCTGTCGAATTGTGCAGAACGATGGGCCGTACTGTATAAATTTGAAGGCCTGGAGCGTGTAAAACGGGGATGGACAGAGAATTTGAATTGTAGGTCAAAAATGTATGATGGATGGGCGGGATGGGATAACTTGGTAATGGAATGACGCAAGGAAATACTTGCGACGATTGGAAGGGTAAAGCCACTTAAACTCGCCATAAAATAGGGATATGGAGATGTACCTAGGGACCCCCTAAGATGAATCGGACAAAGCAATTAATTAAGCGTTTTATTTTTACTTCGAGATCCCCAGAAACAACATCGTATACCGTACTACAGCAATACATAATAAGCATAAGTACAGTTCATAATACATTTTAAAAGCTTGCTTTCAGTTTTCATTATTTAAAACATTGTATCGATTTTAGTACATTCTTTTATTTTGATTTTTACTTACCTATATATGGCATATGTAGCAAGGGAAAGTATTAAGATCGTAAAAATAGTCTCATTCCAGCCAAACCAAGTAGCGCGAAAAGGTCTATGTGTGTGCTATGTGTAGCACAAAAGCGAAAATTCGCACGAGACTGAAATTTCATATTTAAAAAACTATAAGCCCTAGATGTTACAGCAACTTTTGAACTAGAAGAGCCACTTCATACACTGGTGTAAAGCATAACAGCCTTCTATGCCAAGGATTGCAGGATGAAACCCGGGAAATTAGGTAAAAAAGCTGTACCTCTACAACTGTTAAAGAGTCTTAGGCAAAGTAGATATGGAGAATCGTGCCTATTTTAGGCCACTGGCCTTGCAATGTGGTGATTAGTCCAAAATTCCTCTCAACCACCTGGTTTCCCCCAATTTTTTGGTACTCATTCTATAGAGGCTGGGCGGGCCTCAGGAGGATCTCCATACCCCAGGGTCACCCCACGGCTGAAATAACAGAATAAATAATATTTTGTGGCAGCCGGGATTCGAACCCCTAAGAAGAACAGTTTTAAGGAGGGGACGTACAATAGTGGTCTTGAGCCTTTGCAATATCAGACTCAATTCTTTATTTATTATTATTAATATTTATTATTGAAGTCCCTACAGAATAATGTTACAGAAAAATTAAATTAAAGCTTCAGTGTCTTGGAGTAAAAAAAATAAATAAATAAAAAGCAACAGAAACGACAAAGAAAATGAATAATAGTCATGAATTCATAGGTAGCTTCTTATAATAATTTAGAAAAACAAATTAGACAAAAATATGTTCATATATGCATTGCAAAATAAATTATGCATAAAATAAAATTCATAAATCTTTAATATACAACATAAAATGTGATAAATAATTGTTTCTCTCAGCCGATTTTTATTGAAATTTGCAAATCACTTGAGGTCATTTGAAAATTGGATAATTGGAAAATGGAAAATTGGTTTTTTCACTGTTAAGGCATGAATATAAGAACAATAAATTCTCGAAACGTTGCATAAATCATATTGTTTATTTATTGACTGAAACCTAAGCCAGTAGATAACTTAAATTATCAGCAGTTGAGAACTAATCAAACAATATATATATATATATATATATATATATATATATATATATATATATATATATATATATATATATTCGTAATATTTGAGAATATTTTAGTGAAATGGAATTTTCACATAATAATTAAAAAATTATAGTTATTATAGAAAAATTATAATAAACTGAGAATGATCTCGGCCTAATCACCTCTTCGCTTGTTCGTTGGCCAAGAAACGAATAATCTAATACGCACTGAACCCGATTGTTTTTTGCATCCCTTTTAAATTATTTTTTTAACCATATAATTTCTGTAAACAATTGTTCGAAACGCAACAAAATATTTTTTACAATTTTTTGACCAGATATTTGAGTCCAATCATTTTATCACTTTAAAGGTTAAATAAGCTATATTAATTTTTTAAGTTTATTTATAGTTCTCAAATTTATTGTGTTCGAATAAACGGGATTTGAAGGTCGAAAGAGTATTGGAACGAAGGATATAAGAGGGAATAGATTTCCATATGGACGAGGATCGGATAAGAAAAGATCTGTCGAATACTGCGGTTCGATGAGGCGTTATATACAGCTCTGAACACCGAGAACGAGTGTTCCCGTAGTGGGTGGAGGATTCAAATAAAAGTATATCAGAGATGTATGATGGACGTTGAGATCGGAGAACTTGGAAGAGAAAGGATGCCAGGAATTACTTAGAACGGTAGGATGGGTAAAGTCACTTTAACTCCGCGTAGAATCGGGTTACAGAGGTGTCCCTGGATATCCCAAAGATGAAACGTACCAGGCAGTTTAATAATCGTTTTAGTTTAGCTTCAAGATCCCCAGAGATACCCCCATACAGAGCGCAGCTGTAGCCAAAGTGGGGGAATATTAAGGAACAAACCAAAAGCCTGCGGGTACACAGCTATATGAATGAAACATCTTAATTTTATCAAGCTCTATAGCATTTTGGCCACTGTGTGCCGCAGGAAAAATCAGCTGACAGTAAAGCATTAAGGACTTATGAAACCACCACTTTATTAACGTGCTACTATGGTATAGTCCCTCCACTTTTCAATGTTCTTTCTGCTACTCAAGTTCTTTGAGGTTAAAGGTAAGGGAAATCACCGCAACCTTATGAGAATCCTTTTTGATCTTAAAAGTGATGTGTACATTAAGTTTACATCAAAGGAGGAGTTATTGCAATCGGAAAGATAGCAATTTCAGGATAATAAGATAACATTATAAGAGGGATAGATAGAGAAGGTTTTCCGCCCACAAAGAGTGGAAGAGATGCTCAACCTTGAAAGGATATGACTCCGGGAAAGAAGCGAAAGACAGAAATCATTTCGCACGGGCGGATTTATCGAATTCCTCGGTTTATTTTTTCTCATAGATCAGAAAGGTTAAAAAAAAAAAAAAAAACTTCTAAAAACACGACTTTTACTTACCTCGGCTGTTAAAACCAATTAAATAATAATTACATAAACTTAAAGTTTATGAAAACAATTTTAAGTTAATTTATATAAAAATTGTATAATTATATTATATTAATTAATTAATTAATTAAATTAAATTGTTACGTATGATAATCAGAATTAATTTTATGCTCTGTTCGTCAATTAACGTTACTTTTTAAAACTTTGTGTACAAAATAATGTTTTTTATTTTCTAAAATCTTTCTCTTTCAAACGGTATATTATACGTCTATATTAATGTTCTTAATATATAAAAAACGAAAATTGCACAAAAAAAAATATTTTGCTTTTTTATCCTTTAGTTAGTCATCAAATTCGTTTAATTTGTATACTAAGCCGTTATTTATCAATTCTGATAAGATGATATTGTTAATAATTTAGGATGTACAAAATTAAACGTACATTAGAGAAAGAAAATACAAAAATAAGGCCATTTAAACACTGTCGGAATATTTCAATCAGAATGAAACTTATATCATATTAAAGTCCATTAAATTTTACATTGATATATATATATATATATATATATATATATATATATATATATATATATATATATATATATATATATATATATATATATATAGTCAATTTAATTAAAATCGTTAGAGCCGTTTTTTTAGTAAAATGTAAAAAGGTGCCAAATTCATGGTATAAAGTACCACTTCAGGTCAGCTATCCAACGGTTTTGTTATTCATTTATATTACTATTTTTCTTTGAGAAAAAAAATCAATCTAAAAAAAACATTTCTGCAGTTTTCTTCTTCCGTTGGTTTGTATGTCATATTTACCAATTTTTTCTTAAGGCTAATTTGCGGAAATGTTCAATTATTTCTAATTGGCAAAAATAAATTTTGGTATTTATGAACTTTTGCATTTATTCATTACGATAAAAACCCACATAAAATTAACGCCCACCTATTTTTTTTTTACACGATTATAGCAAGTTTAATTAAAATCGTAGGATTCGTTTTTGAGAAAAAAGTTATAAGGTGCAGAATGCCGAGTATAAAGCGGCTCTTCTAGTAAGTCCAATTTATTTTTAAAAAGTTGCTTTAACATCCCAAGCGGATACTATTCTCGAATATGAAATACGAAAATTTTCAATATCGTAATACTAACACCCTTACTGAATATGGTAAGGGTAAGTAATAAAAGATTATTTAAAGTAAACGGCTGAGTTCTAATAATCTGGCAAGAACGGCAATATTCTAAGCTGAAAATATTAAAGAATTTATCTAAATTAAAACTACTAACCACGAAGAGTATACAATTATTATTATTATATTTAAATTAGTACAATCCCTTCTAGATTAATATATTTAATCTCATATCAATTATGGATCATTTACGTTTCGAGGTCTTATCACCTCATATTTAGAATATCGTATCAAAAATTCCTTCCTAGCTCTTATACTTAAGTTCTTTCAGCTTCCTATGTGGTGTTCCAACTCCATATTTTAAATTAATTTAATTTCAAATCACTAACCATCCCTTAATAGCATCACCCTTACTCCTGTAGAACAAATCCGATGCCTAGGTCTCCATCATGACAAGCGCCTTACTTGGAATCCTCACACAATACTGTAACGACAAGAAACTGCTCGACAATATCGATTACTACAACAATTACTAGACAAACGTTCAAAAATTGCAGTATATTACACAAGACTCATTTTCATCACTATTATCAGACCTATTTGGACATGTGGAATTGAACTTTGGGGCTCTATTAAACCATCTAATTCCTCCTGCACCAATCCTTACAATCCAAAATCCTGAATACCCCTTATTTTGTCACAAATCAACTCCTCCATAATGAGCTAAACATCCCAATTGTTGCAGACGTATCCCGTGATAGATACACCTCTTTTCATTCTAAACTCCCTGCCCAAACAAATCCACTTGTCAGTAATCTATGTTCCTTAGATATTCTTGATAACCGTCCGAGACAATTTAAAAGAACTACTACACTACTGCTGCTACCATACTGCTTTAATATATTTAGTGAAGTGCTGCCACTGGGTAGTTCTTTCTTAAGACATTTTCATGACTTTCATCACTCTGCATATTTTACAATAAATAAATTAAATAAAAAAATCACTAACCACGAAGAGTATAAACTTATTATTATATTCAAATTACAACACTCCCTTCTACAATGATATATTTAATCTCATATCAATTATACATCATTTACGTTTCGAGGTCTACTCAACTCATCTTCAGAATATCGTATCAAAAATTGCTTCTTGATGCTCACTCAAAATTGTTCGTAGTTCTAATACTAGTTCTTCTAGCACTTCTTAGATCGTGTTTCAAACCCACATAAGAAGTGTTAGCTAGAAGAACAAAATTTGTTAAGAGTATTGAGTATACAGAAGTGAGAAGTGGGGAAATAATGGTACAGCGTTGAGCTAAAAATAAATAAAAAACGCATTACTACTAAAGATTTAACACCAGCAACTTACCAGATCCAAGCGTTAAAAATAAACACTGAGATTAGGGTGGCCATGGGTGTTGGGGTACAGCTCAACAAGAGCTCGTCACCCAAAATCGGTTCTACTTTGAATCTTACTCAACGCTCAAATTACTTTTAATTTAGGACCGAATCTATTAAAATATTTCTAACCTCTTGTAAATAATAATGTATTTCTATATTATGAGACAAGTCCCTTTAGAATAATGTAGTTAACAATAATAAAGTTCGGAGCCTGAGTGTAATAATAAAAAAAATCTGGGGAACGCAACACACGACGTAGACGTTGTTAAAATCAATTTAAAGAATTTATAAATACAGTTTGATACGAAATTTTTTTTTGAAAAATTGATTACATAGAGTTTCGATAGAAACACGTGTTTTATTAAATTATCAGTTATGGTATTATATAAAACAAACAGTTATTTATGTAATTTTTTCATCACGTTTGTGAGTAAGATTATGGTTTTTTTTTTTTTTTTTTTTTTTTTTTTAATAAAATCTTTCTCTTTCCAATATCAGGAAAAAATATTTTTGATGTTTTCTCCTTTAGTAGGATATCGTATTCGTTCAAATTATATGTTTATCCGTTTTTATCAGTTAAAAATGTGATACGGTTAGTATTTTAAATCGACAAAATTAAAGGTACTTTAGAGGAAGAAAATTAAAACTATCGACGTTTAAGCCCTGTCAGACTATTTCAATCAGAATGAAACCTATCATATTAAAGCCTCCGCCAGTTGGCTCTGATAATAAGAACAGTAATATCAGTGTATAATATTGTCGAAAAACTAAAGATTTGAGAAAAAATATTATCATATACATATAAATGTTAAATGTAATGGGGAGTGACGAAGCGAATAAACAAAACTGATTGTTGTTGATAATAATGCAATAGATTATTTAATAATAATTTGTCTATCGAAACTTTATTTAATCACCTTTTACCTCTAAATTTACTTGAAAGTTCTTAAATTGATTTCAATAACGGAGGTGAGTGAAAGTCCTGTGTTGCGCGCACCAGATTTTTTACTAATGCTGTTATATTTATTTTTATTATTGACTTATTCCTATTGTTATTATTTGTTTTGAATAAAATTATTTTGATTGTTTGAACTAGTATTATTTGTTTTTAAAAAAAATTCTAAAATGAGTGTATCTGGCAACTGATGCCAGATGTTTTGAACCAAACCAATTGAAAAGACGGGATTTAAAAATCGGAAAAGTATTAGAGATACGCATATGAAAAGGAATAGCATTTCATAAGAAATAGGATCGGATAATGAAAGATCGCCGAAAGCTGCGGTTTGATGGGGAGTAATACGGATCAAGGCTGCGTACGTGTTATGGGAATGAATCGAGGATTTGAATAGTAGATTATTTGAGATATATGCTGGACGGCAGGACTTAATAACTTAAATAAGCACATGGTTTTGAAGAAATACGGTTTGATTAACTGTATTTTAATCTTATTTTCTCTATATAAAAATCCCATCTCGCAAAGTCAATATAAACATAATATTGGATCGTAAAATAAAATGGTAGCGTTCAATACTTCAATATTTCCATTTAATCCCTTCTTGTGAAAGAAGAATGAGAAGGTTATGGCTGAATTCTAATATAAAATATATTTTTCCTTGTAGAGTAAAGTGGAATTATATGGTTGCAGCTCTCCGTCGGTAATAGTTCTCAATTTTAAAATCAATCTTTAATCTTGAAAAGAACGAAATATGAATTGGTTTAAAAAAAAAAACCAATAGCCGATGTTATAAATTATAAAGAAAGCCTAGAAGAATATTGTTTAAAACAATTAAACATTTTGTCCACACTCAAACAGCTTCTTACCAAAAATCCATTAATATAGAAAATCGGTAATTATAATAAAACATCTCTGAAACGCTAAACTCATAAAAGAACTATACATGTGCTGTAAACTTAAGCTAGTTTGTTTTAATTTCTAAATTTTATATTTTCAATGATTTTATTTGTAGATTTTTTTAATAATTTTTCCTACTACCATATATAATCAAAATTTAATTTTACCACATATTTAGTCATTCAGGCAAATAGATTATAATTACCAAATTAATGAAACATTTTGCTAATTGTAACGATGTCTCATCCGAAATCATTTGTAAATATTTTCTCAATTTATAAATATGTAAATACAGTTTATTTTCATCTTTCTTCTTCTATTGCTTAAAAAATAGTTTCTTGAAACTAATAAAATATTGGATCCCTCATATATAAATATAAGAAAGTATACAGTGATTGCTACTTATTTAATATTTTAATACAGGAACAGACAGTAAAAAGAAATATAAGAACATATTGAAAAAAAAAAAAAAAATTAAAACATTTTAACACACACGGTGAGACGTCTGATAGTAAATAGTTTTCCACTATTTTGTTGTCAGTTCTTGACCGCCACACACAGGGGAAAATCACCAATTTAGGTGGACAAAAGTTTGGAATTTTACGGTGCTTCACCTCTTTATTATTAGTTGGTAAGACCCTTAATACTAATACTTCCCGCCATACCGTGTTTACAAATAAATAGTTAATAAGTGAATCATTCCTGTTCACACAATTCCCTAATAACCGGTAGTGGGAATATCTTTATTTAGAACAAAGTCTTTTTGCTTTTATTTAACAATGGAAATTGCTGAGACAGATAAGACATTATATTTTCAAACTCGCTATTGAATATACATCGCAATCTCACCTGTAGAGTTAATTTAGCTATTTGTAAATGTATGCCCTTATTCAATAACAAAAAACTATATAACCCCAAATTACCCCAAGGATTTGATTCATAAACCTTCTAGTCTTAAATATTACAAAGAATATAAATATAATATTTAATATTACTCTACACACTCCGTTTTCGGCTGCTTCAACACAAAACAATTCTCATAGTTTTTTTTCTTCAATTGTTCCTTGTCCAACAGATCTTATACTAAAACATCGATCTTGACAACCGTTCAACTCGGAATCCTGAATGACTGAAGCGACAAGAAACTGCCGACGTTTTTAAGTTCAACACTTACTAGAGTTTTAAACTTCAATCTACCTACAAAAGCCTAATAATCTACATGCCTAGTTTTAGAGCTCTACTAAACCATCGAATTCTTCTGGCATCCATTCCTTATATCCAATAAACTCCAACATGATGATCTTAATGTTCCTTATATTGCTGATTTGTCCCGAAAAGTTCTATTTATTTAGGGTTTATCGCTTTGGGAGTTGGGAGTACATTATGTTTGCGGCCATATAAAAGGTTAATGAACTGTTTAAATTTTGAAACTGTGGTACATCGAACCTTCACAAATCCTACATAAAATCGGTGAAAGAAGAAAGCATCTTATGTTTGTGTAGAGCACACTCCAGAGGCGCAGACAGCTAGGTAAATAAAATCTAAATATAAACAGAGAGGGTGTAAATGCATCAGCGTTCACTGCACGCTTCTCTGGCTCTTGTCTAGTATTAGTTGTAATATGTATATATACACACATATACAGACAGAAATTTAAAAAATATATATATTTATTGATATTTACTACAGTATTATAAAATACATACAGTAAATATGATACAATATTTACAAAGTCATGATCCACCTGTAGCACTATCCATTGGCCGCTCTCCAAACACTAGAAACTTAATGGTCGGTATGAAATTACGTTCTCAAGGGTCAATCAATTTAAAAACGCCCACTTTATACTATTTTCGCCACTCAACATTTGTAATTTTAATGATTTTATTTTAAATTTATTCCTTAATTCTTTCATGCGGATAAAATATTTTTCTGAGTAATACTTTTAGTATTTCAGCTATTTTAAATCAGCTCGGCCGCTAAATACATGTGTTTGAAAAATCCCTCTAATTTTAGTAATTTTGTAGATATAAAATCAAAACAAAAATTAACAATATTATACGTATATTTTTTACATTTTCAGTCATCATAAGAAATAACCTTACTTGTGAAGAAAGTGGTTAAAAAAATGTCTAATACTTATAGTATTGCAGCTATTCAATTCAGGTTGGTCGCTAAAAACATGAGTTTGAAAAATCCTTCTACTTCAAGTATTTATTTAGATATTAAATCAAAACAAAAATTAACAATATAATACGGATCTTTTTTACATTTTTAGACATCATAACAAATAACCATAATTGTGAAGAAAGTCATTCAAACAATTCTCTAATACTTATAGTATTGAATCCATTTAAAGAAAGCTGGGCCACTAAAAACATGTGTTTGAAAAATCCCTTTAAATCTGGTAATTTTGTAAGTATTCAATAAAAAAAACAATTAACATTTTTTTTTAAATCACATCTTCGTATAGCGAGCTTAAATATTATGTTTATATATTTTTACCGATCCTTTAATGAATATAAAGGCAAGGAAAAAAATATTTTTTTAGGTAATACTTTTAGTATCGCAGTCATTTTAAGTCTGCGACTCGGCGTAAAAAGTGAGTAGAAAAATCGCTCTATATCTGGTTAATGTTATAGATATCAAATTAAAACAAAAATAATAAAGATCTTCTTTACATTTATTTTTTAAAAGTATGTAATTAAAAAAGTTCTCTGAAAGTAATAAAAAGTGACTTTGAGCAAGTTAAAACTTTTTAAAGGAAAAGAGACTCAGCTTTGATTGCTTTTTCCTTTATTGCTTACTTATGGCCCTACATGCTTTAAAAATGTCGATCTTGAGAAAAGAGTCTTATTTTATGACTCGGGAACTATCGGAGTCTGAGTCACGTAATTATGTCTCTTGTATTCATCATATATGTGTGTAATACGCATTATTTTCTTAATTTTATCGTTTTGAAAATAAAGACAGTAATATAGATGTATAATATAGCGTTGGAGAGCAAAATATTTTAGAACAAAAAAAAAAAAGTTAATAAAGAGTGATGGAAAGCCGATAAAACTAACTGATTGTTTTAGATAATAATAAAATAGATTTTTACTTTCCCTTACCTATATATGAAATATGAAAGTATTGCAGTTTTCCAGTTTTCAACCGAAATAAATGCTTTAGGATCCACTCAGTACAAATAACCAAGTCCCGTAAAAAAGTATGAGTGTTTGTGGTAACTCCAGCTTGTAAACGAAAAGTCCTATGAAACTAAAATTTGAACAAAGTGTCACAATTGTAGGATTAAAATAAACCCCAACAAATCCCACCAAATCAGCTTAACCCTTCTTCGCCAACCGATTACTTCCTGCCGGTATCATTTAATAACATCATACTAACCTCTGTTGAACGAATCCGATACTCACTTGGAATCCTCACACAAGACTGAAATTACAAGAAACTGCTCAAAGATGCTCATTACTACAACACTACTAAACAAACGTTCAAAACTTCGAGCCTATTACAAAAAATTCATTTACGTCACTACTACCAGACCTATGTTGACACATGGAATAGAGCTTTGAGGCTCTAATAAACCATATAACCCCTCCTGCAACCAATTTTTACAATTCAAAATCCCGAATGCCCCTTATTTTGTCGCAAATCCAGTCCTCCATAATGACCTCAAAATACCATTTGTTGCAGACATAGTCCGTGAAAAATATACTTCTTTTCATTCTAAACTCCCTGCCTAAACAAACCCACTATTCCGCTACCTATCTTCCTTAGATATTCCCAATAACCCGCAGAGGCGATTGAAAAAAAGGTGGTCTCGGGATCTACTGCCTTAAAATTGTGAACTACCACTGGGTAATTGTTTCTCATAACATTTTCATGACTTTTCTTCACCCTGCATATTTCCTTGGGGAGCCCGTGACTGAGTGGCTAGCGCGCTAGTCTCTCATGCTATAGCTTGTGAGTTCGACTTCCAGTCCCGGCGGGGCTTTTATAAGGATGTAATTAAATGGAGATTCACTCACAACCTCTTCCCCGTGTATGTGAGACCCGTCAGCCAAATGATGGCCACTTACAAAATTAAGCGTAGGGAGTGATGACCCTACACTACAAAATGTTTCGAGAAAAGGAGATCACACCAGGAGGCCCAGGACCTACACGGCCAGTCGCGCCATTGGAAGAAGAAGCATATTTACTTCGTTGTGTTGGTAAAATACAGATGTAAATTTAAAAAAAAATACTACCGATCAATACTTTATCCCATCGGTAGTATAGAAAAAAAAAATATGAATAGCGAATAACGAACGAAAATATGTCCAATACTGCATAAATATTTATTTGAATAACATTCCAGTCTGCTTAAATGTCAACACGTGGATAAGGATTGTGGTTGGGACGGAGGTTTCATAGAAGGCGTGCCTGCCCCAAAGGGGTTATATAACATCACTTGTAACCCTCCTATTTTTTTATTTTATTTAAACTATTCGCCATTGCTTTTTTTTTTTTAATCTTAAATCCTATCTTTATCGTTAGAATCTATAGTTAAAGTAGGTATTTGAATAAAATATTTCAATATAAAATATCATCAAGAAGTATATTTAAAATAAAATAATATGTTACACCAAAAAAAAATTGGTGCGGGCAACACACGACTTTTATTACCTTGGCTGTTAAAATCAATTTAAGATCTTTTAACTTAACTTAAAGTTGAAATAAATTGTTAAGTTAATTTAAATAAAAAGTTTAATCAGTTTCGTTGGGAACATGTGCTATAGATTAACAATATTAAATTGTTTCATATAATCAGTAGTAACTTAATGCCCTATTCTTCACTCTTTATTATTACATCATTATAGGTGGAATAATCAGAAGTCAGTCTTTTTCTAAATATTTTAATTTTTCCGACGTTTCGGCTCAAGCTTGTGAGCCATCATCAGGGCTACAAACATCAGAAAAAAAGAGATATATATTAATGTGATAATGAAATTTTTTTAAAATGTAATGACAATGATAACAATAAAAATAAAACAGAAAATACCAAATATATAAATATTATAGATACAAATAATGATAATATTATGGTGATGATAAGCATTTAGACATTAGACTTTAATATAGAAGTAAAAAAATATATATAAACGTAACATAACTGAGCCATGTCCAAGCATAAACTGAGAAAAACTGAAAACATAGGTAGTATGGAACATTATTTGTACTTATAATATTTAAGTATGTCGGTATATTTTCTGTTTTATTTTAAATTTTATCATTGTCACTACATTAAAAAAAAAAAAATTATTATCACATTAATATATATCTCTTTTGTTCTGATATTTGTAGCCCTGATGAAGGCTCTGCAAGCTTGAGCCGAAACGTCGGAAAAATTAAAAATGTTTAGAAAAAGACTGAGTCCTGATTATTCCATCTATAATAGTTTCTACAGTCGACTATACATCCTCAATATAGTTCTTTGTATTACATCTTAAATTTGTGTATATGATAATATTTTTTACAAAATCATTCTCATCAAACGCTATATTATATGTCTATATTACTATTCTTATTGTAAAAAAAAAAAAATTACAATAAAAAATATTTAGGCTCTTTTCTATTTTTTCTATTCCTTATCATTAGACTTCCATGTTTAGCCGTTCTTTAGCAATGCTAAGGTGGTATCTTGGGTAGTATTCCTTTAGAATTTAGAAAATTAAAGGTACATTAGAGAAAGAAAATACAAAAATTAGTCAAATCAGCCTTATCAGACTGTTTCAATCAGAATGGGACTTGTATCATATTAAAGCCCATTAAATTTTACATCGGTATAGAGAGTTTAATCAAAATCTTTAAAGCCGTTTTTGAGTAAATTGTAAAAAGGTGCAAAATAATACTATGTAATTATAAGTAGTACTTCCGATTAGCAGCTATTAGTAAAAAAGTTCCCTCTTGCATCCGGGCGTATATTTGCCTCAAATATGAAATTTCTGTTTCGTACATACAGATGAGCGAAACTCATATGTTACACCCATCAGATTAAATAAAGTTTTTTTCAGAAAATGAATGTAATCATAAAAAGGCAAAAATATTTACAGTTATTAAACTCGCTTAAAGAGCATCAGAATTCTTCCTCTACCAACCCGTAGGGAGAAAAGCAGGACTTCAAAAAATCATATATAAATTAAAATAACTTTAATCATAAAAAATCAACATTAAACTAATAAATTAATTTTGTATGAGAATTTTATATTAAAATTAAAAACGAACATCATTGGTAAAATAATAATAAAAAAAAATCATATCGTCATTCCTTTACTTAAATAAGTTACATATTATAGACAATACACTTTCAAAAGTTAAGATCTAATAAAGATCCCAGCTCTGATAATTAGAAAATATTAAACACTATATCAAGGCACAGCCAAGCAAACCCGCAAAGCTAGAAGAATATCAGGATTGATAAAACAAACCGAATGCATTCAATCAAATTACCAATATTATCAGACTATTTAAATCAAAATGAAACCTACATACATCAAAGTGAAGCCTAGTTCTAATAACAAAGTTCTTGTAGCACTTCTTATACGGTTTTCCAACTCCATATTTTAGATTAATTTCATTTTAAATCACTAAGTATAAATTTATTATTATGTTCAAATTAGAACAATATATTCTACATTAATATATTTAATTTTAATTGTTTCTTGATACTCACTCAAAATTGTTCCTAGTTCTAATACCAAGTTCTTTTAGCACGTCTTATACGGTGTTTCAACTCCATATTTTTTAGATTAATTTAATTTCAAATCACTAACCATGAAGAGTATTTTATTATTATATTAAAATTAGAACAATCTATTCTACATTAATACATTTAATCTCATTAATATGTTTAATTTAATTGCTTCTTTAGGCTCACACAAAATTGTTCCTAGTTCTAATACTAAAGTTCTTCTAGCACGTCGAATACGGTGTTCCAACTCCATATTTTAGATTAATTTAATTTCAAATCCTAAACCATCGAATTCCTCTCGCATCCAATCCTTGCAGTCCAAAATCCTTCGTAAAATCCTCAATGCTCCTTACTTTGTTACTAATAAAATCATCCATAAAGACCTAAATATCCCACTAGTTGAAGACTTGGCCCGTTACAGATATACCTCTTTTCATTCCAAACTCTCTGCCCACTCAAACCCCCTTATCCGTGACCTCTCCTCCATATCTATTCGCGACAACCCACCGAGGCCCCTTGAAAGAAAATGGCCAAGAGACCTCCTAACATAAGACATTGGAGTGCTACCAATAGGTAGTTTCTTCTCAGGACTACCATGTGTACTAATCATATATAAAGCCTATTTACTTGTATTTATTTAATACAGTTGTAAATTTCTTTAGATAAATAAATAAAAAAAAATTTCAAATGCTATCCACGAAGAGTATAAGTTTATTATTATATCAAATTAGAACACTCCCTTCTCATTAATACATATAATTTCACATTAAATATACATATTTACGTTTCGAGGTCTAACACCTCATTTTCAGCGTAACGTATTAATATTCTAATTCTAATACTAAAGTTCTTTTAGCACTTCTTATACGGTTTCTATTTCAAATCACAAACCATGAAGAGTATAAGTTTATTACTAAATTCTAATTCCCAAAAAGACTACTTAGTTTGAATCTTCAACTTTCCTGCAGTTTATTTCCCTC
Organism: Piezodorus guildinii; assembly: GCA_023052935.1. Classification (NCBI taxonomy): domain Eukaryota; kingdom Metazoa; phylum Arthropoda; class Insecta; order Hemiptera; family Pentatomidae; genus Piezodorus; species Piezodorus guildinii. Next base: position 40,309,199 of record CM041295.1, on the reverse strand, counting down.
CAACTAACTGGTTAGGCATGAAGTCGAAATAGGGTAAAAATATTTGAATAGGAAGTTCGTAACTATTCAAGAACAAATAAGTAAAAACATGGAGTAAGGCCTGGACTTGGAAACGAACGGTTGTGGTAGAACATCTGTACACTGAGTGTTGACGGCAGATGAAGTTAACGGCTTTCAGCTTTCTGCAAACACAAAACATTTGTTTTATGGCTTGGGAATTGCCACCTCTAGTTAGGCAAGGCAGAATCAGCAACATTAAAATATTGTACTGAGAAACAGCACATAGAATACGATTTCAGTGAGTTGTCTCTGCTTCGCTCAAGCTGCCATTTGAATATGGTGTCATTTTTGTTTATCGCATAAATTAAGAATCGCGAGATGGTTTAATGAATGAATGAATAAAAAATAATTTTTGTCATGGGACAGCAAGTTCTCTAAGAATAATATAAAAGCACAATTTTTACACTCCTCTTCTGGCAAAGTTATAATATTATAAACATCATTTATATACATTATGTATAGCGAATAATGATGAATTTATAAATATACAAAGGTAATATTGCTACCTCAAAGACTTTTAAATAACAAAAGCATATACTTAAACAATAAAAAATTAAGATAAAAATTGAAGAAAATAAAAATGTAATAAAGAGGTTGAATAGTTTAACTTAACAAAGGCACGGTAGATTTATATTCTAGGAGCTAGATGAATAGTTGAGTGTTAAAGGCAGTTAAGGATTGAGATGGATGAATGGACTTTGGTAAGAATTTTCAGAATAAAAATGCACGAATGACAACGAACGTCTTAAAGGAAGTAGTTCTATGAGAGGGACTGAGTAGGTTTAAAGGCTGGGATCTTGTGTTGATAGAGTGGACGGAGGAGAGTGGGATGGACATGTAAATATACAGGGGTTTTTTGGTTCTAAAGGATTGATAAAGGTAGTTTCCTAGGAAGTACTGCCGTCGGAATTTCGTGTAGGGCCACTTCTACTCAGCGTAGGCAAGTGAAGACATTGAAGATTTCTGTGAGTTATGAGAGCAACACGTCGAGTAGATGTGGAGGAGCGGCCTGTACCAACACGAAGTGTTATAACCAGATACACTGCCCGCCGTGCTAAAGGAGGGGACAAGGGACCTCCACTACCTTGCGCTGGCCCGAAACAGACCCACTCCTTTCAGGCTAAGGTCGTTTCGACCCAGTCACCACCGTCACTACGTCAACAGCACGACACCCGAAGGTCCGTGCCACCACCCAGCAGTACAAGTACTGCCGCCCGTAGTACCATTTTTGGCCGAAGCCCCGAAGCCTAGAATGGTCGCAGGCCCGAAAGGAATCCCTCCTACGGTTTCGGGTAACGGTAGTGACTGATTGGGAGGATCATCCACAAACCGGCCCGCGGTCTCCGTACCGGACCAAGTGGAGACATGAGAGGGTCTGGGATTCCAAAGATGAATCAAATGAAGTTGTTCATTAGTCTCTTCAGCCTCATCTCAAGCCTCTCTGACAGTCCGCCAAACACTAGGCAGCCATAATCGAAATGGAGAAAGAAAAGAGAAGAAACTAGGATCTGGCGGGTTTTTAGATCTCGTTTAGTAAAGGGAAACTGTAGTAGAATTTAATAATGGCCATGGATTTTCTTGAAATTTGTGAGATGCGATTATTCCAGGAGAGGTTTTGGTCGAGGAATACTCTTTGGTTTCTAACAAATGTGTGTTTAAGGTCAAATAGGGTAAGGCAGGAAAGGGAGTTGAGATGATGCAGATGAGAATGGCTTTGGTTTTATCTACATTAAGTTTTAGACAATTCTTGGAAGTTATTGGGATGTAAAATACACTCACTCAAAAAGGTTTCCATACAGCATGCTTTTATTTTGCATATCTATGTATTTTCAACTTAACAATTTCCTAATGCACAAATTATTAATACTTAATTAGGGGAAAAAATATTTATTTTTATTTCATTATTAATATAAAACGATACAGGATGTCATTTGTTATTGGTAGGTCAAAAAAGTTTTCATACACTTTCAATATTAATGCTATTTGTTATAATATGACCGTCTTTCCAGTGTTATATGCATGAATCCTATCACGATAATCAAATCTTAGTTCAGTATTAACTTTACTTGGGCCTGGGAAACTGATTTTTTATTAATATTCTTGAGAGAATGTAACTCATGGTTCGCAGGGCGTATCTATAACGAAAATTGTATATTTGTTGAATAAGTCACATGCTACTGTACAGTACGGACTACAAAGACATAGAGAGGTAAAATCTTTGGAGGATAAAACACGTGCTGTTAGACAGGAGACTGGAGAATCGGCAGAAGTGAGCCAACCTTGTTGAAGTCCTTGCAAATCCTCACACTACCGCAGGTACTACAGGTACTATGGGATTCAAGTCCAACCACAAGCAGCCAAAAATATTTCAAGAAGAGAAGAATACAGTGATCGAGTCACAAGAGCAAGTTAAACCTTCTTTAGCGAGTTAAACCAGAGCTTAAAAGCGGCTGTAATTTACTAGTGAGTTTGTAAACAAACCCGAAAATTTCTAGGAACGGGGCATATTCTCTAAGGGATGCAAATTTAATACTTTTGGCCAAATGGAAAGTCAAAAGTTTGGAGGAAATCAGCCTCAGCTTTCAAAACTAAGTATTTATTTATGGGTGTATGGAAACTTTTTTGAGTATGTGTGAGTTCCTAGAGTTTTTCAATATTTCAATTTAATCCTCTCTGTGTTTATAAAACCATGCTTACGTGATCAATAATGTTTACGTATCCTAATAAAGGATTAGTTAAGGTACTTTTATGCATCTATTTCAACTGAGATTCCTAATCTTTGGCATTTTTCTGGCTCCAATTGGAACAGAAAAAAATTTATTTTCACCATTTAATGATTTTTTTATTTTCGAAAAATGCAGAGACGGTTAACTTTTATAGAGTGGTGATGGCACACAAGCTTGAGCCTAAACGTCGGCAAAATTAAAATATTTAGAAAAAGACTGACTCCTGATTATTCCACCTATAAAAGTTATCATTTTATATAAACAGAGCTTAGCCAAAGAAACAATCAGAGACTATCTATGTGTATTTAGAGTATTTGAATAATTAATTATCCATAAACTGTAAACCTAATACCTCTTACCTACATATATTAAGTGACTGGCTATAATTAATAAATAAAGAAAACAACAACTACCTAATTTGAGAGGATGAATTTCTCAGATTATATGGAGTGGATTTGGTTACAATCTAGACGTCACCCGGGAGTAACGTCGATTCAAGATCAAATTACAGTAGATGGCATATTCCATCTAGATTCCAAGCTAATTCCACTAATTGCAAATTCGGTAAACATTTATAATAAACACAAATCTAATGGATCATGGAAATAAATGTTTGTAGGTTTCTTAAATTTTTTAAAAATTATTTTATTGATATTTACAACTGTACACAGTACAACAAGTAAATGAGCTATTTAAAGAAAATTGGATTGCAAAAGTCTTGAGAAGAATCTACCCAGTAGTAGCACTTCAGTGTAAATTGGTCAGCAGGTCTCGTGGCCACCGTCTTTTCAGACGCCTCAGAGGATTGATGCCGATGAGAGGATACGGACAAGCGGGTTTGTATGGGTGGGTAATTTGGAATGAAAGGAGGTGAATCTTTTTTGGGCAATTTCTGCAACGAGTGGGATATTCAGGTCACTATGGATGAGTTTGTTGGTTACAAAGTAAGGAGCGTCTAGGATTTGTCGAAGGATTTTGGATTGCAAGGATTGGATGCGGGAGGAATTCGATGGTCAAGTGGATCCCCAATCTATGCAATAAGTCCAGATAGGTATAATAATGGTTGTGTAAATGATTTTTTTTTAAGTAAAGAGGGAGTTTTGATCGTTTGTCAAGTAAGTGTTTTAATAGTCGATATCTACGAGCAGTTTCTTGTCGTTTAAGACTTGTATGAGGATTCCAAGACGTTTGTCAAGATGAATCCAAGGTATCGTATTTGCTTTACAGTGATGAGTGGGATATGATTACAGGAAACAACTGGACAGGAAGTCATAGGTTTACGTCGTAGAGTGAAGGTGATTTGGTGGGATTTATTAGGATTTATTTTGATTCTCCAATTGTGTCACCATTCTGCAATGGCGGATCCATGGCTCTGTAGGAATTGGGAAGCAACAATAAGATCATTATTCACGGATAGCACGCATGTGTCATCAGCGTAAGTAGAGAGGACAGTGGTTGGATGGATAGGGATATCAGCTGTATACTCGTACACCGTGAAGAGGATTGTGCCTAGGATACTACCTTGAGGTACACCGACTGACTTGACTGGGTGAATACTGAGGAGGAGAGATTATGATTAACTTTAAAGGTTCTATCTGTAAAGTTCATTAAACTTAAATTTTGATTCAATAAGTATTCCTACATAAGCCCATTTATATTATATGGAGATATTTAAAGGTTTCAAAAATATTATTACATGTTAATAGGCTGATTTTCATTCATTCATTCCTATCATTTTTGCCCTTATGGACAGTGTTTGTGTCGAATATCTCACGATGACACATTTCACTTCTTTGCCTTCTTCCTCCTTCGACTGTGTTCTCGTCTTCTCTTCTCATTTACCATACCATACCATTTTGTTCCCGAATTCCTTTCTTTTTCCTATCATTTGCTTGTTGATCCCAAACTGCCTCAAGTCTTTCTATATTTCATGATACCAATTTGCTTTTTGGCTTGAACTGTGTACCACATCAAAGATTCTCTTTGTAAGTCTGGTGTTGTCCATTCTCGGTATGTGACCATAGAAAGTAAGTATGTTTTTTCCGATCATGTGTTTAAACTTTAGTTAAGTTAAAGACGTGTGTAGTGCGCACCAGATTTTCATTAAATATGTCAAAAAAAAAACAAGATAAAAAGACATTATTTTAATATTTTTGTAGATAATGTCATTTAAATTGTATTAAATACAACAAAGTTTATATGTTTAAAAGAGTCAGATGTGTTAGAAAAGTATGGTCACTTGTATTAGTTTAAAGAAATATATAGTTATTTATATATTATATATATATATATTATATACTCAATTTTCGTTGTACTCCTTGTCTGGGAATAAACTTTCCATCAAATGTTTTATACATAATCATATGTGTTTTTTTTTTGTTTTTTTTTCCTCATCCAACATATCATTAGATAATTTACTATCCTCTTACGAAATTCGTCGAAGTAAAATCATCTCGTTTTATTTCACGCTAACTGACCTGTACTAGACCAGAGGAAACTATTTTATGCATAATTTGAGCTGAGCAAGATATCTCAGAACAAATCCGAAGCGTGAAAATATCAAAACTTTTAAAATATTCAGGATTGGAAAGTAACCTTTTATCAAGAAACCTACGCATGCAAGAGGGAGTGTGCCTGTTTTTGAAGTCAAAGACCCGTCAAAAAGAGAGACAAAATTTTCTAAACGGATTCCTTTTACAAGAACCGTTTGTTCTTGAGACACTGAAAGAGGAACAAGATTTCCTCAAGCTGCCTTTATGGTTTTGTCAGATGTCTTATGTTTTTCTCAACGTTAACTTCTAATCTTAATTATATAACAAGAAGGAAATAAAGAGCATCCATAAGAATTCATTGTTTTCATTAGTTCAACGCTAATAGAAAAAAAAATTATAATACACACACACACAATTTGTACACGAATTTCACGTAACAATTCATGTTATTATGTTTAGGTATGTAGTACAGCTAGCTATATTACTACTGTTCTTTCCAAAAAAAAAAAAAAAATCCACTATAAATATTTCTTCACCTTTTTTCCTAAATAATAAATAATATTACTTTAATATTTTTCTTTTGTAGCTCTCCGATACAAAAGCCTCCCCTGGAAATCAAAGCATTTGTTATACAAAACAAAAATTAGGCCGACTGTAATGTATGGCAGTGAGACGTGGACTATAACTAAAGAATACAGAAGAGATCTACTGGTTTGGAAGAGGAGGTTATTGAGAAAGATTTTTGGAGCACGGTGGAGAATCAGAAGCATCGAACTTACAGTGTTGTATAGAGGATATCAACCTCTGTGCTATTAGGAAGAGCATGATGTGATGATTAGGGCATGTGGAAAGGATGGAGCCCTGTAGGCTGCCTAAAACGATGCTAAATGGTGCACCAGGAAGAAAAAAGGAAAAGGGGCAGACCCAGGCGACGGTGGACTGAGGACTTGGAGGATTTGAGAAGGATGGAAGTTGGAGGTCTCGATGGAGATTGTGAGGTATGGGGAAGAACGGTAGCCGAGGACCAGGACCTGCGCCCAACAGGGAGTGAATGAGTGATTTTTTTTTTTTACATTGGAATTGACCACTCAGAATCAGGAAACAGCTTTATTTTTATAGGGGAGAAGTTGATTTCAGGTGCAGTAAAATCAACACTTAATTAAGTAGAAAACTAAATTTATTTGTGCCAACGTTTCGGCCTGAATTATAAGCCTTCAATCGTCTTGAAGAAGGCCTATTATTTAGGCCAAAACTTTGGCATAAATGAATTAAGTTTTCTGCTTAAATGTTTATTTGACTGCACTCATAATGAACTTCTCCCCTACAAATCACACATTCAACCATTCTTACTTTAGTTTATTTTTATTTCTGTCTCTGCTCTTAGCCTGTAGTTTCCTCTTCTTCCAAATATTCCTGTATGCGTTTACTAGCGTGTTTCTTTTGGTTTTCTCTCCAAGTTCTTCCACTTCTCTAAGGTTGTCTGGCATTAGGAACTCTGAGATGTTCAGCTATTCGAAATAATTCCTTGTAGTGTTCTTCGTTCAGAGATAGTCGAATATTTGTTTCGTTGATTTATTATTGTCCATTCTGTATAGATGGCCACGGAATGTCAACCTCATCTGCTGAAATTCTTTCTACATTCAGGTAAACTTCTCTGTTGCTTCGAAGTTCCCATTTATCCTCAGTTTGAACTTCAGCAATGGTTTTTCTGAGAATTCCGTTCAGGACCTCCAGTTTTTCGAGGCATTCACTACCATAGAGAGATTCCGTTTTTACAACAATTTTATAATCAGTAGTTCCTAACTACCAAAGTTTTCGCGAGATGTCACTGGCAAATAATTTTATATTACCTTGGCTTTTGATGAGAATTGAGACGTTGATTTCCAGAAGGTACTAAAGGATATCTTTGTTCCATGTTCAATCTGCTAAAACTGCGATTGAAGGAGGGTCTTCAAGCAGCCAAACAATAGACCTGCAATTTACTACTTTGAAAGCTTGATTAAAAACTAAAAACATGAGCAGGCCAAGGATAGTTCAAAAGCCCGTTTTTACCCAACAGCAAGAAACAGAAATTGCTGACCAAGTCAAGTTGCTGGGTACCCTGAGCGGCATTACCCGAACTCAGAGGCTGGAATCTCTTGGATTCCGCCTTTACCTCCACAAGTGGAGGGAAAAGCCCAGTCAGGGGTCCTTTTAGCAGTTGTATATATAGTATATAGTTATGATTGTTTGTACGATGTTCATTTATTTGCCAACTATAGGTTATGCTTTTTATTTATTATTATTTTATTGTACATATATGAATTTATTTATTTTCTATTATATGTAATTTGACGTTATCATTATTTTCTGTATATATCGTATGGATGTGGTCTCATATCACTATTACTATTGTTCATTTTGAAAAAAAATTGTAATATATCTCAATAAATTAAAAAAAGTAATCCAGTGTTTTGCGAAGAGAAGTAAACTCCTTTAATCTGGATTTTTTTTTTCATTTCGATCACCCTACTTGGCCATTTTTATCATACTGATTTTCGGTAGCAGTGGTATTTCACACGAACTATACGTGATACGTTGTATCCCACTAAAAAATTAAATATATATCCAATATTTAGAATTTAGGAGGTCGTTGCCATTGATATAATTGGTCGAAGGGGTCCGCGAAAATTTTTTGTTGGTAACCACTGTTATAATGCTTTATTTTAACATTACATGCAATGCGCTTCATGTTAAAGATAATTTTCGTTAATCGGTGTGCTATTTTCATTTTTAGAATTCGATCTCCAACAACTATTTGTAAGCCATATTCCTGGATAGTCTGTCCTAGGTACTTGAACTTTCTGATCCTTTCAATCCTTCCAATCTCCGCATCAAGGATACTTGGTCATTGCTTGTCTTTCGTCATAAATAGATAACAATGGACTATACTTTGAGTATTGATTGTATTCGTTATTAAAGATATAATAAAACAAATATTTGGTTGAAAAACGACCATTGTTTTTTTTTATCAGGTTGTGTCCCATAGGCTTATTTTAACTTTTTTTTGTTTACGGGAATATATTGCGAAGCTTAGAGGTGCGTATGTATATTTAGATTTCGGAAATGGATATTGAACAGATGGGAAAAAAGGCTTTGTATTTGTAATGGGTTTCCGGGAGGCGATACCCTAAGCCAGCCGAAATGATACAAGAGTCTACCCTTCAAGAAAACAAATACATTTTCCGCCCCCCTGAAGACAGTCATGCGACAGGCATCTGAAAGAGTGAAGTTGACAATGGGTGACAGAGAACATTTACATATTAATGTATTTTTATACACCAAATTGAGACGTTGACTTCCAAATGGTGTCAATATAATATACTAGGGATGTAAAATAAGTTCATAGCGTTTATCAATATTTCAATTTAATCCTTTCCGTCTTTTGGTGGCGATCTTGATGATATTAATATTTTAGGTCATACTTTTGAACACGTAGAGAAATTCAAGTATTTAGGTTCAATGATAACAAGAAAAAATGAAATCCAGGAAGAAATAAAGTCCCGGTTAAAGGTGGGAAATGCGTGTTATTATTCAGTTGCTAAATTACTTAGCTCGCGGCTTCTGTCTAAAAACTTAAAGGTTAGAATTTATAAAACTATTATTCTTCCAACGGTTCTTTACGGATGCGAAACGTTGCCGCTTACTTTGAAGGATGAACAACGGCTTAAGGTTTTCGAGAATACGGTACTGCGTAAAATATTTGGTCCGAAGAGAGATGAGGCCACTGGGGAGTTTAGAAGGTTGCACAACGTGGAATTGCGGAGTTTGTACCCTGTAAATATAATTGAGTTGATAGCATCGCGGAGACTATAATGGGCGCGTAAAGTTGTTGGGCTTAGTGAGGAACGGATTCCGAGAAAGTTGGTATTCGCTGAACCGACTGGTAGGCGTCCGAAAGGTAGGCCGAAGCGTCGATGGGAGGATTGCATTAAGGCTGATCTCGGGGGCTTGGGCTTGAACGGTGAACATTGGACGAGTCTGTGCAGGCGAAGTTTGGTGGTATCGGCATCGAACCTTCGGGTTCGGTAAGCCTATTATTATTATTATTAATCCTCTCTGTCTTTATAAAATCATGCTTACTTGGTCAATAATGTTTACATATTCTAAAAAAAGGAATAGTTAAAGTGCTTTTGTGCATCAGTTTCAAACGAGATTCCTTTTCTTCAAATGGTATTTTGCCTGCTAAAAACGGAAGAGAAAAAAAAATCATTTTCATCCTTTAATTTGATGTCCTAATTCAAGGATTGGTCAAAGACAACCTTCGGCCTACGACAAGGGATTCTCGTAGAAACGCTTAACAACATATCTCATGCAAGTGTTCAAGTGACTACACAAAGGTTTAAGTTTTCCATCACGATAACGCTCGTCCTAACGTGTCTGTGCACGCCTGGCGGAAAGTATTGAGGTTTGGCTGGGATGTTAGCACCCACCCACCCTATTCACCAGACCTTGCCCCAACATAATTTCTCTTATTTCGGGCCCTTTAAAACTCTTTGAACGGGAAAATTTAATTCGCTCGAGGACTGAAAAATGCACATAGTTCATTCTGCAAAAATCATAAAAGTTCTGGGATGACGGAATTTAATCACTATTTTTGTCATTTAATGATTTTTTATTTCTGAAAAAGAAAATCCCCTTCATAGACTATAAAAAAATTACAGTGTGTATGGCGATTATGTCTTGAAGAAAGCACCGTCCGTGAGTAGTTTGCCGGAGTCAGAATCGGGAATTTTGACTTGGAAGACGCAAAGCGCTCAGGTCGTCATTCCACTGTTGGTCATTCAGAAAAAATCAGAAAAATAACTAAAAGATCAAAATGGGTCATAATTGATTAAAATAATTTACAAGAATCTAAAGTTTTTAGTGAAATCACCAGTAAAAAAAGCTACGAACTTATATTGAAACACAAACATTTTTGAGATGTTCACGATTTTTTTTTTTAACAAATCAGTTTTTTTAAATTCTTCTCCTTCCTCTCTAGATAACCTGAGGTTGGAAATTCCGGAAAGTTTTACTAGTTATAAAGGAAAGGATTATGAACTTATCAAGTTTCAGCTTCTATTGTTCAAACCACGGGTTACTGTAGATTAATTTTTCGAAAGTGTAAAATATTTGCGTATAAAAAGGGGATTCGCAGTAGTAAACGCAAGGGCTACCAGCTGTGGTATCAAATTCAAATCAAAGGTATTATCAACAATCGATAAGAAAAGAAATATCAAAACATTAGTCATACTAGAATGAATTGTCGAAGATATTGCTTACTATCGTTCAATAAGGTAACCATTATGACGAAAAGATAATTCCTATAACCTCAGACAATACTGAAACTACACGAAGATACCTATTACTACAATACTTACTAGACGAACATTCAAAACTTAAAAAAAAAAACCTGTACCACTACAACCGATGAAGAGTTTTGGGTTCAGTACATGTAGAGATTCGTACTGTTTCTAGGCCAACGGCCGTGCAACGAGGCGATTCGGCCGAGATCACGCTCAGCCGCCAGGTTTTTTCCCCATTTTTGGGTACCCACTTGATTGAAGCTGGGTATGCCCCAGGGGGTGAGTCCGAATTGAGTCCCGTTTGGCAAAAAGATTCCTTATTGAGTCCCAGGGTCGGTTTCACAGAATCCTAGTTGAGTCCCGCCTGGTACCTGAAAAAGGTGCTAGGTATATGGTACGACATATCAGTACACCCAGGTTTAGAAGGCAAAAAGACAGCTTAAATAGTTCGGAGACATATAAAAATAATCAAGAAACTTTTAAAAAATCATTAAAAAAAAAAAAGGCAAATATATTTTAACGATATATTTTTCATAAAAGAAGATATTTTTGCGTACTTCAGGCCAAGGTTAGTTTAAATATTAATTATGGATATATATATATATATATATATATATTATATATATATATATATATATATATATATATATATATATATATATATATATATTATATATATAATTTTCTACTGTTCTTAGGTTTCAGTCAATAAATAAACATGCGATTCGAAATAAAATTGCGTCCTACATAATATATGTGTATACTATAAACTTAGAAAAAACAAGTTAGTATTAATATAGCATATGTCACATATACACATATGTCTATGTAAGACACTATTACCTCAAATTGCATGAAATATTACTGTGTTATTTGGCTGTAATTTAATTCAAAATTGATTAGGTCCATGTAGGTACGTAGTTTTTCTTGTCGGAAGAAATCTTTTATGACATAAAATTCACTAACTGGAATTAGCAATGCAGCTAAGTAAGCTGAGGTAACCTCCCGGTGGCGCTGATAAGGAACTCCTATAACTGACACCTTTTACAGGTATGGGACCCAACCCCTAGAGGTAGGCGGGACTCAATTCGGAATATTTAGAGGATCATAAAATATCACGGGACGCAATTCGGTTGCGTCCGCCCCAGGAGGGTCTCCATACCAGGATCGCTCCCCGGTTTAAATAACAGAATACATAATATTCCGACACAGCCGGGATTCGAACCCAGGACCCGGAGCACACTAGACCACGCCGCTTCCGTAATTGATTAAATCGGGTCATATATATTTGATTAAAAATAATTACAAAAATATGAAGTTTTCATTGAAATCACCAGTAAAAAAAATCCCCGGACTTATTTAACAACCCAACAGAAGGCCAGATTCAAGAAAAATTTTACAAGAAGCGCAAACATTTCTTTAGAATTTATTATAGAACCAATTTACTTGATTATTTATTTCACTTCCGGGGGGGGGGAGGAGGGGGGAGCTGCAATATGGAATTTCATTTTAAATTACCTTAATGGAAAATGGACCTTAAAACCAAAGTTCTGACCATCTATCCCTCGGTTCTTTATAAGGCTCAAACCTGGGAACTACCAAGAAAACTTGATCTGATGCTGAATATCATACGAATGCAGCTTCTAAGAAATTTAATGTTTGTTGAGATACGGATAAGAATAAAAAACGGAGATATTCTTCGGAAGATAAACATAAAAAATCTAAGGGTTGAGGCCCATCGATTGAAATGGAGCTGGGCTGGGCACTGGGCTTTGAGTTGCACGGAGTGGATCCCGAGAGAGGACAGCACGCAGAGGCGGCGACCACATCGCAGGTCGAGGGATGAATTGACGTGGATTAGGCGAAAACTGGAGGGAGGAAACCTAGTGGAAAAACGTTTTAAACAATATTTACTTTTGAGTTTTCTTTTGGTGTATTTTTTTCAAGGACTCTGTTTTGTTCTAGAGATTTTTTTATAATTATTTGTGTTTTTTCTTTCTTTGCATTATTTGCTTTTCTTCAATATTTTAATTATTTCTTCCCATAGCCAACTAATATAAATTCCTCTCAATTAGAGAGGCTTTTGACAATACCGATGCCAATAAATGTATTATTATTATTAATAATCAAAAATATATGCAAAGCCTTAACTTTTAGCAAGAATCACAAAGGCATCGCACTGACACATTAAATTGCGTGAGGCAACTGACAATAAATATTTTACCAAAATCGGCTCATCGGAAGTTCTACTTTAAACCATACATTTTGCAATTTTTTTAATGACGAAACTGCGAAAAACAGGCAACATTAGAATTAAATATTTCAAAATATCGAATCCGTAAAAAAATGTATATTAGTACTTTTTGGAAATCAACGTCTCAATTATTTATTAAGAATACGAATTTCAAATTTCAAAAATCCGAAAAAAACCTTTTTTTAAATAATTTTCGCAAGCTTTCTAGGCATTCTTCTAGGTTCGCTATTGATTGAGTGAAAGAAGGTCAGAGAATTTTTTTTTCCTTCAACTTCGGACAATAGGATCGATCGAACTTGAAACAACAGTAGGTATGGTAATCCAACCGACAAAACCGCAGGAATGATTCTTTATGACAAAATAGGATCAATAAGCGGCTCAGGACAGCGGAGGATTGGCAGAGGAGGAAAGTCCCTTAGCACCGAGGGGAAAAAAATCCTGTGCTCGCAACACGTATGGGTCAATCCATTCAAAATCGTTCAGACCACGCTACTAAACATCTTTAATTTTCATGTCTTTTTCAAGGGTTATTCTCAACTATTTCCTAAATTTTAATCCATGCGTAAAACATTTCTCTGGCAAATAGTTTTAATTTTGCAGCCGTTTCATGTCAGATTTTGCAGTTAAAGACGTTTTACGAAAATTTTATTAACTCTGGTAACTTTTGCAGAAATCAAATCATAATAAAAAATAACTAATTTTTTTCATATCACATCACTTAAATGGTTTAAAAAAAATTCGTAATGGTTAAATTTGCCACTTTCCATTACCTCAGTAGACTTGTATGTAGGCAAGGTGGAGGGTTTTCTTACTGGATAAATAAAAAAAAAATTTAGCAGTTGATTTTTTTGGCAAAAGATAGTTTACGGCACAAATTAAATCAAATGTGATTAAGCGTCTAATTAGTTTTGGAAAGTTTACAATAGCTTAATTAAGATGAAATTATTAGATGCATGCATTTCTGATAAGTAAAGCTTTACTTAAAAACATCAACTTCCTTTTAAAAGCAGATAGCAGGTGAATGAATACAAAGTGTGCCAGGTGTTAATAAGCGAAGGGATCGACGTAACACTCTACATTCATAGGTTAATTTTTTAAATTAAAAAATTATTTTCTCACATATTTTCCAACACCTATTATAATTTTATCAGTACTTACAGAATCTCTTAATATACAGCCAATAAAATGTGAAGTCTTATAAATCCTAGTCTAGTAATCAGCGCTTTCCAAGGGAGATAGCATTTATGGCCTGTTTCTCGGCTGAAAAAGACGAAAGAAAGTAAAAATAAAAATAAAATAAGGAAACAAAAATAGAAAAAATAAAATAAATAAAAGAAAAAAAAAAAATCCAACCTTATAGTAAAATAACAATATAGACAGGTAACAGAATCAACTTTTTCATTCAAAAGACATTATTTAAAAATATGGACAAAAATATTTCTAAAAGACATTCAACCAATATATATATATATATATATATATATATATATATATATATATATATGGGACAATACATTCGAATTCGTTTAAACCTTGCCGCTCGAAATTTTTGATTTTCGAGATTTTTTGGACCAGTTATTCGCTATCCTTTCATGAATATCAAGCCACAAATAAAAAATTTTTTTGGGCCAATACTGATCTTAAGAACATTGACCATTTTTGTTCTTTGTTGAATTTTCAAAATTGGCAAAAATTCATTTTTAGCAATGTTTACACGGAAATATCTCAAAAGGAACTGAGTGATAATTATGAAAATAATACAGATTACATAGCATGTTACTATAAGATTTGTTTAAATGATATAAATTTGGTCTTTGAGACTAAGCTGGTCCGCAGTTAAAAAATTCTATTAACTGTTAAAATAACGTTTTTCTTAAAAAATACTAACTCTTGTAATTTTGCATATTTGAGAACCAAACAAAAACTAGAATGATGATAAGAGTATTTTATATAATTTCGGTCTTTTCAACAAATTATCTAAGTAGCCAAGAAAATGCTTTAAAGAAATCACGAAAAGTTACCAAGGTCCATGGCATACCTGAGTGACCCTCATCTCATCAACCGAATATAAGACAAACCAAATTAATAACACTAGAACCAGTTGAGTCTCATCCACTAAATTTTATCCTGTAGTACTTATCGTATAGAGGTATAATCTGTTTGAATTTCATTATTTTTCAGTCAGTCCTCCCTGAGATATTTTACTATAAATATAACTGAGCTGGAAAACAATCCTTCTTTGATTTTTTTTTTATATATATATTAATTGATATTTACAACTGTATTTGAAAATTTAAATTCATAAAAGAATGTAGCTTAAACGACCAAAATTTCTAAAACAAGAACTGCAATCAAAACGCTATATAAGGAAAAGAAAATAAGCGTAAAATCATTTCTAACCTCTCTTGTCATAGCGCGCCAAAGGTTTCTGTTGATGTAATTTTTAAAAATCACGAAAATCAAAAATGTCGAACGGCAAAATTAATGAAAATTGGTTGGACGTTTTCAAATGGATTGGATATATATTTTAAATATCTCATCAGAAACTAAAAATTGAAGAAGTAAGAGTGTGAAGGTGTTACGTTAAAATATGAAGATTTGTAAAAATGGAGATAACATTTTTTTTTTTTTTTTTTAATTAAGAGATCTAATCAAATACGAAAATTTTAAAAATGGAACGTGAAATTCAATGTGAAAAATATTGATATTCAAATATATTGATTGAGTCGAAAACATGACTAGATGAAGAAAATTACATAAAACCTTCATACCTAAAAAATTTTTTAAAGAAAAATTAATATTTTAACGTAACACCTTCACATTCTCATTTCATCAATTTTTAGGTTTTATAAGATTATATACATATAAAGGAAATAGAATTTTTGCAATAAAAGTTCACCGAAAAAAATATTTCCAGTACTTTTATATTATATTATACAATATTATAAATTTGCAAAAAAAAAAAAAAAAAAAAAAAAAAAACATTTTGAAGGGAAAATATTGAACCCCATTGAACTTTCAATTTACCTTATTAATATTTCCGCAAAAATGTATTGAATATTTGATTTACATATTTTTTGTGGTCACCTTAAAATCCACCTAATAAAAAAAAAAAAAAAAAAACCTATTAATTATGTAAAATTTTATAAATGAGAACTTAAATTTTTATTAAAAATTCTCATCATCACAATCTTTATAATACACCATAGTAATGACAATTTATATTTATCTTACATGCATATAAATAAATAATATATATATATATATATATATATATATATATATATATATATATACATAAAATCTCTTTTGATAAATTTTTTTTTTAAACTAACAAACTGAAACTTATTAGAATAAGATCAATGACTATTTCAAGCCCTGTTACAAATACATAAATCGATAAATAATGACTAACTTGAAACAATAAACAATTATGCGTGTTTCCATATATAAAGAACTGTTTTAGAAAACATTTTACACACCTGAAAAAAAAGAACTTAAAACTAAACTTATAAACTGAAATAATACGCTTTACATATTATCCGAAAACGTTAATACCATTCATGAATATTATGGGCAATACAATTTTTCTATATACTTAATCTAATTCGTTAAGAACAATTACCTTAGGCTAAACTATTCTAGTCAAAAAAAAAAAAAAAAAAAAAAAACTAAACTCATATATATTTTGGATATTCTGATTTGGCCCATTCCTTTCCTGAAACACTCCATCCCTACTCAAACACACTACTTTAAATCCTTGCTTCCCTCTACAATTCCTGATAATCCTCCGAGGAGTCATGACTTATTTTAATCAAATATACTAGATGTATTACTTAGTTATATGTAAATGATGTATACAGTAGTAAATCTCAATCAATATATATTTAAAAAAATAAGATATTTTGAGTTCTTTTAGAAAAAAAGAAGAGATTTTACTATTTATCCATAGTGTTTGTTTTAAGCCTTTATACTTATATACATCCACATACTATATAATAATATATACTATATAATAATATAATACATTATATATATATATATACTATAGAGGAGGTGAAATACAATACATAAATAGCCAGATATAGGTGACAACAGTAAAAATATTCTTTTATTGTCTTGTAGTTACACTATAAAGCAAACAGGAGAAATTACGAAATATAGAGACAGAAAAAAATAATGGGAGCGCACAATAAGAATAAAGACAAAAGACAACAAACGAGAGGTTACAATGGATTCGCCACTGTAAAATAAAAATATATTTCTATGATAATAAAATACAGAAAATAAAATAAGAAATAAAAACTACAGGGTGTCTAGCAAATCAGCTCAAAGAGATTCCCTGACTTTTCCATATTGTAAGAAGTTTTTTACCTGGCCAAATCTCGGGGAAAATCGACAAAACAAAGAATAATTATAATTTAATATGGTATACTAGATTAAAAATATATAAATGACTAATTACTTTCGACAAGATTCAACTATATCTACCCGGCACCAGCTAAAATTGTAGTTGTTTAAGCTGATTTACCAATGAATTATGATGAACTTGAATACTGCTGTTAGTAATAATCAATATTTACAGATCTGACTACAAATGTATTTACAATCAATATATCTACTTAATATTTAAGAGCTTTTCTTTAATGTTTGAATCTCTGCAGCCAAATCTTCAGCTTTCTGAAGAGCTTCTTGGAGCAGTTTTGCTTTTCTTGCCTCCAATTCCTTCACCTGAAGGTTGATTTTCCTCTTGTCCACAGCCCTCCAGTCTTTATATGATATTAAATATTAAACTCGCTTTATGATATTTGCAACATCAAAACAATTAGGCATATAGGAACTTTTTTCTGATTGAAGAAGAAACGATGTATTCAGGGACCACTTTCCCTGACCAAAGAACAAATTTCCTGAATTTTTCATATGTTTTTAAAATCCCTGACTTTTCCGGCTTTCCCGATTTTCCCTGTAGCTAGACACCCTGAATTAGCCACAATTAAATATAAGGAGACCAAAAATATAAACATTTCTTTTCTTTTTTAATTTTTTTTGGAAGTTTTCCATCTTCAGTAGTAGCAGTGTGCTATAAGATGGAATGAAGGGTGAAATGTGATGTAGTAATTATATAATGGAAAAGAAATAAGTCTTGAAAATGGGGAAACAGCCCCGAAACGTCGACTAATATGAAAAAAATCTGATAAAAAGCTCATGAAATAAAGTGATTGGGTAAATGTAAATATGTTAACATGTTTGAAGCAGTGACAAATCCATTCCGTATATCCTCTTTGCTCCCACCAGCTGTGTTTGTAACCTCACACACAGTGAACATAGATTAAAATTATTTATTTAAATTTGAAACAGTACAAAAGTACAGTAAAAAGGCGAATAGAAAAACTAAAAAAAAAAGTACAACTTCAATAATGCAGAAGCCTATTCAATGAAAAACGAAAAATTATTGCTGAATATGGTGAGTAAGGGGATTTGGGCAGCCGGAAGTCAGCTCAACTTCATGAATAAAAGATTCCTAAAGCGGGGAGAGATAACAGAAACTACTAAAATAGCGTTATACAAAACCACTTGCCTCTCACTATCATGGTCTCATACCAAATCCGTAACAAAGAAACATAAAAAAACTTTACCAGCTATGGAAATGCAACGTCTGTCTATGATGATATGTCCTAGCAGGAACCATAAGACTTTTTATCATTATCAGTGATTGGAGTTGGATTGGCAGTTTAGAACATATGCATTAGATGGTTCGTTCTTGAAAAGGCACCACGGTAAGGAACTGGGTTGATATCTAACTAAACTGTAAAACTGCAAGTATCAACTAAGACAATTAGAATCAAGTATACACTAAGCATAGAATCAAGTAAATTCAAGTATACATACATAAGGCAATTAGAATCAGTAATTAAGTATACAACTAAGGCAATTAGGAATCAAGTAAATTCAAGTATACAACAAGGCATTAGAATCAAGTAAATTCAAGTATACAACTAGGCAATAGAATCAAGTAAATTCAAGTATACAACTAAGGCAATTAAATCAAGCAAATTCAAGTATACAACTAAGGCAATGAGAATCAAGTAAATTCAAGTATACAACTAAGGCAATTAGAATCAAGTAAATTCAAGTATACAACTAAGGCAATTAGAATCAAGTAAATTCAAGTATACAACTAAGGCAATTAGAATCAAGTAAATTCAAGTATACAACTAAGGCAATTAAAATCAAGCAAATTCAAGTATACAACTAAGGCAATGAGAATCAAGTAAATTCAAGTATACAACTAAGGCAATTAGAATCAAGTAAATTCAAGTATACAACTAAGGCAATTAGAATCAAGTAAATTCAAGTATACAACTAAGGCAATTAGAATCAAGTAAATTCAAGTATACAACTAAGGCAATTAGAATCAAGTAAATTCAAGTATACAACTAAGGCAATTAAAATCAAGCAAATTCAAGTATACAACTAAGGCAATTGAGAATCAAGTAAATTCAAGTATACAACTAAGGCAATTAGAATCAAGTAAATTCAAGTATACAACTAAGGCAATTAGAATCAAGTATACAATTAAGGCAATTAGAATCAAGTAAATTCAAGTATACAACTAAGGCAATTAGAATCAAGTAAATTCAAGTATACAACTAAGGCAATTAGAATCAAGTAAATTCAAGTATACAACTAAGGCAATTAGAATCAAGTAAATTCCAATATACAACTAACGCAATGAGAAAAAATTAATTCAAAAATTAAAAGACAATTGAGACGTTTATTTCCAAACGATACTACATCCCCTTTAAACAATTTAATAGGAAACGCAAAAATCTCCATTTATTTATTAATTAACCAATTTACTTGATTATTTTTTAATTAAAATCTAAAGTAGATTTTTTTTTTACTGTTTTTATAACTTATTACTTTCATTTACCTATATATGAAATATATATTAGGGGAAATTATTGCGATCGTGAAAATTTTCGAATTCAATTTTTCACTGGAAATAAACGTTTTAGGGTCCCCTGAGTTTAAATGACCAATGTCTGTGTTTGTGTGTGGAAAGTCTAGCGCAAAAACTAAAAGCTGTACAATACTAAAATTTCATATTTAAGACAAATATGCACTCGAGATGTTACAGCAACATTTTCATCAAAATAGGCTAACCAGAAGAGCCACTTTGTATTATGCTTTTTGAATTTGTTTACAATTTTCTCAAAAACGGCTCCAACGATTCTGTTTCGATATCGATGTAAAATTTGATGGGCTTTAATATGATGTAGGATTCATTCTTATTGAAATGGTCTCACAGGACTTAAATGCCGGTATTTCAAAATGTCTTCCTCTAAAGTACCTTTAATTTTGTAGATTTCAAAAAAACTAGAACATCATATTATTAGCACTGATTAATATTCAATTTAAGATAATTTGATTAACGGCTAAAGGGGAAAAGTGCAAACATATTTTTTTAATGCAATTTTTGTGCTTTTGAACACAAGAATAGTAATATAGACGTATAATATACCGTTGGAAGGCTAAATATTTTAGAAAAAAAATATAATCTAATACAAGGAATTTTATAGGTTAATGGAGAGTGATGAAATGCCGATAAAACTAACTCATTGTTGTAGATAAAAATAAAATAGATTATTTAATAAAACACATGTTTCTATTGAAATTCAAAATAATTGATTCTTAAACAATTTATTTGTATCTTTAAATGTATTTAAAAATTCTTAATTTGATTTTAACAACGGATGTAAGTGAAAGTCGTGTGTTGCCCACCCCAGATTTTTTTTTTTTTAATTATTGCTCTTTTCCTATTACTTTTTAACAAAATATTATGGACATAGTACTTTTTGCAATAAAACGTGGATATAAATATAGGTTACAGATGGATAATTCTTGGAAAGTATGTAACAGTCACCATAACGTTCCTTACACAACATCACTGATAACTGTCGTCTTTATAATGTTAATTAATAAATAATATATAGATAGATAGATAAGTATTTTATTGTCAATTAAAGTTACATAAGATATGATGGTGCGTCAAGCCGTATATTTCCATATTCTTTCTCAGATAAACATCTTTCTTTATTGGTTGATTACATTATATATTCTTTACTAAGAAAGAATATATTCTTTTTTTTAAAACTATTAAACTGAAACTCCATAAAAATATATCAATAACTGTTTCAAGCCCTGGTACAAATAAATAAATACGATAAATAATAACTTAACATAATAAACTAATGCTACTACAAAATTGGTACAATCTTTGGAAAATTCGTTAAAATCACGACAAATCAAAACACGTAACGTTTACACTACGACAAAACACTTGCCCACCAATTTTTATCGACAACAACCATATTCCTCAGACAAACTCTGTACATTACCTAGGACTGACACTCGATCGAAGGATGATTTGGGGCCCACATGTCAAGATGAAAAGACAGACTCTCAACCAGCGACTGAAAATACTATACTCTCTTTTTTCAAAATCATCAAAATTAAAAATTAGACAGAAACTGAATACATACACATACCTTCTTAAGCCAATATGGACTTAAGCTTCACAGATTTTCGGTTCAGCAAAAAAGACTCACATACAAAAACTGCGATCGTTTCAATCCAAAATTTTAAGACTCATAACGACAGCTCCTTGGTACGTAAACAACAGAACCCTACATACGGACTTACAGCAACCAACAGTTGACCAACATATACGAACACTCTATTCTCGATTTCACATTAAACTTAACGGACACGACAATAGACTGATTAACGACATGTCAGTTGCTGAAATGCCGGTCAGAAGAAGGCTAAAACGAAGCTGGATGAGGGACCTCCTCAGCTAGATTAAATCCTTGGAAGGGGTGCCGCTGGGCACTTTACTTCCCCATGCCTATCATGTCTGATCTTACTTTTGTCCAACACATTTGCTGATTGTCAGACATCTTCTGACAGGTGTAAATAAAGATATAAAGAAAAAACATAATAAACAATTATACAGTGTTATCACATTTAGAGAACTTTTACTTTCACTTACCTATATATGAAATATATAGTAAGGGAATGTGTTGCGATCGTAAAAATTTTCGAATTCAAGTTTTCGACGGAAATGCACGTTTTAGGGTCTTCTGAGTCTAAATAACCAAGTCCCAAAAAAAGGTCTGTGTTCGTGTGTGGTAACTCCCTAGCGAAAACGAAAAATCCTATCATATATAAGACTACTATACGCTCAAGATATAACAGCAAATTTTTCATCAAAATCAGCTAACCAGAAGAGCAACTTTATAACATGCATTTTGGATCTTTTCATGATTTACTCAAAAACGGCTCTAACGATTTTGATTAAAGTCCCTAAATCGATGTAAAATTTAGTGGGTTGTAATATCATGTAGGTTTCATTATAGTTGAAATAGTCTGACAGGGCTTAAGTGCCGACATTTTAAATTTTCTTCCTCTAAAGTACCTTTACTTTTGTACATTAAAAAAAATTAACCATATCATCTTCATGACATTGACGACGGACGGCTAAATATAAAAGTTGGACGAATTTCATGACCAACTAAAGAATAAAAGAGCAAAACTATTATTTTATGCATTTTTTTTTTTTTTTTTTAATAAGAACAGTAATATGGACGTATAATATACCGTTGGATAGAGAAAGATTTTAGAAAAAATATTATCAGATACACAAAATTGTAAAGGGTAATGTAAAGTGACGAACGGGGAATAAACTTATTACAGTATGGTAGGAAATAAACTTATTACTTAACAATTTAATATAGTTATATTATTTAATCTAAATCATATGTTTCCAACGAATGAATACATGTTTTATTAAAATCAACTTAAAATACTTTTCGAATTGAAGTATATTTAATAGTTTTTAAATTGATTTTCACAGTCCAGGTAAGTGAAAGTCGTGTGTTGCCCGTACCAACATTTTTAGGGAACTTTTTACACATCACTTCTCATAAACTCACAACTGCGCATCAATATTAAATTATCTTAAGAAAGTTTAAAATAGAATGAAATCTGGAAATTGACTCAGACTTAGGCATCCTCTCGACATTATCGAATAACTTTTTATTGAATAAGCAGCCGACGATTAGAGTACAAAAAAAAAAAAAAAAAAAAAAAAAAAAAATGTATTTCAGTGTTCTGCTAATTCAACACATACCTGGCAAAAAAATTAATATTCCACTTACGGTTAAAGGTGACGGGAGGTGCGAGAGAGACAGAAGATATCAAATGGTTTTTACCCCTGATTTCATGGAAATAATTATCCGATTTTTATTTCAAAATATTCTTTTTTTTTTTTTTAGTGGTAAAGAGGAGATTGAAAAAAAAAAAGTGTGATTGAGAGAAATCGCAGTAAAAAATCTTGAATACAATCCACTTATTAGATTTGAAATCCATCCTTGGAGTGCTGCCAGTTTGGACAGCCATGGGCAGTTTTTCTTCATGTGTTTTATTTAACAGCATATTTACTAGATGTATTTACCAATACAGTTGTAAATATCAATAAATTAATTTAAAAAATCCATCTTATAGTGTCGTCTGATTGTTTTGACGTATATAAATCGATATTATTTATATTCATAAACAATTCTATTACCCAAACCTTTCGAAGACAATATTTCCTTGGATCATTCCTTTATCAAATCATAAGCTCCCACCGTCCATTTTATGTCTACAGCCTTCTGGCATTTAAATCCTCAACCCATCACCAGGAAACAAGATCCCGTCAGTCTGACCTCCACACTCCTTTCCATAGAACCAAAAAATATGACTGCTTATTTTTAGCCCGTTCCACTGCCTTATGGAATACTCTCCCTTCAAATATCCGTCATGCTCCTTCCCTATCATCTTTTAAATCCCTCCTCTTTCAATACTTCCTTTCTCTTCAGACAGATGTTAGCTAATTTTTACTATGGCAACTTATGTAAGGTGAATTTGATTTTAATGCACTTACTTTAATGAGATGTAAAAGTTACATTTTATGTTTATTCTTATTTATTTATTTCTTGAAATTGTAAATAGAGATGATACTCTGACCCTTTTTTCTTTTTTTTATTATTGTATTATTTAATTGTAGTTGTATATTGTTTTTGGCCAGTTATAAGTTATTATTTTGTTCATAATTGTTATTCTCAAGGGACCTTGTCCCAGAATAAAGTTTTTTTTTCTATTTCTATTTTCTATTTCTATTATACCTAAAATAAATATTAGCTTAATATAAATCGTAACTGATGTAAACAGCAGTCTAACCTAACTTTATCAATGTAATGTAAAATTTTAATCTAAAAAGCCTTAAACAGATGTTTTTTTTTGTTGTTTTTTTTTTTTTAATTTATTTACAGTGTCTATTATATTTTTTAAAGAGATGTATTATTATTTTAAAAACATATATATTTTTATTTTTATCTCAACTATATTGGAAAAAAGGGGGGAAAAAGAAATACTGTTAATTTATCTATATCAATAAACTAATTTTTTTTTTCTCATTTCTTTTTTTTTTAAACAGATGTAGTAGTATTTTAAAACCATATGTATTTTATTTTTATGTTTTTATTTTATTTATTTTTTAAACAGATGTATTATTACTTCAAAAACACATGTATCTTTTGTTTTTATTTTATCTCAACTATATTGAAAGGAAAAAAAAAAAAAAACTTTATTTATTTTTATTAAAATATGTATATAACTTAAAAAAATGTATTGTGAATAGCCAAGCCAGGCTCTATTTGTAAGGGGGATACCCCAAAGACAAATAAAATCTATTCCATTCTAATGTCGTCGGAAACAGAAATTTCGGATATCAAAGGTATATTGCCGCGAATTCATTGATGATAGTTGAACAACGACGGTAGTATTCGGGAAACAGCTAGAGAGTTGAACCTACAGCCCAGTGGAGATTTCTTTTTGACTTCCTACGGGAGGTTTGGTTTTATTATTTATTATTTATTTTCAGGAATAAATGATATGTATTGATTCTTTTTAAAAAAAAAAAATCGAAGTTTTCGAGCTCGACACAAACGTGTAAGTTTTTATTCTAAGCGGTGGTTTGGTTCAACACTTACTAAACAGACGATCTAACCTTCCACTTGAATTCAAAAGCCTCATTTACATTGCTATCATAGGGCCGATATGGATTTACGGAGTAGAGCTGTTGGGCTGAAATAAAACATCGAATTCTTCTCGTATCGTATGCATTCCTTACAATCCAAAAGTTTCAATGTTCCCGAATTAGTGAAGAAATAAAGTCATCCATAATGACATTAATGTTTCACATTGTTTGAACCGAACCAGGTACCATTTCTATTATGATGTACTCCATCCCCTATCTAACCCCAAAAATTTCAATCCTTGCTTCGTATTCGATTCCCGATAATCCTTGAAGAAGGCGCCGAGAACATCTGATTAAGAACGTAAAGAGTATTGTGGAAGGAACCGTTTTAAAGTGGTACCAATGAGTAGTTTCTCTAGTCATTGTTCAACATTAAACCCAAATTTACTTGATGTATTTGTCAATCTAGTTGCAAATTTGAATACATATTGGGTTGATGCGAAATTAATGCAGGTTTCCTCTATTGCAATATCTTAATTCCAATTGTGTAAACAAAGCTAATCCTAACATTGATCATTATTATACCAAAACAAACCTTATCTAATACCCTCTCTTTCACCATGAATTTGTTTAGTAAAATCGTTTTGTTCAGTGTGTTCAAAGGTCTTGAATCGAAAATGTCAAAGTGCGATTTTCGTCAAATTTATTTTTACGAATTTAAATTTGGGCGCAGCGCTGCGCAAACGGCTCGTAATATTAATGAAGTGTGGGGTCAGGGGGCTATTAATGAGTGCACGGTGCAGCGTTGGTTCCAGAAGTTTCGCAGAGGAGATTTCGACCTCGAAGACAAGGAAGGTCGGGGCCGTCATCTTACTCTGGACAACGACCAGCTGAGGTCAAAGGTGGAAGAAGACCCAACCAAAACCACACGAGAAATGGCGGCGGAACTCGGAACTCAAAAATTGCAACGTCTTTGCCCAGCATTGATGAATCGGAAGGGCCGATCCTGCTCCACGATAACGCCAGACCACACGTTGCACAACCAACGCTTCGACGACTGCACTAGTTGGGCTACGAAGTTCTCCAACATCCGCCTTATTCACCTGACCTCTCTCCTACAGACTTCCACTTTTTCAGGCATCTGGACAACTTTTTGAGGGAGAAAAATTTTCAAAACCAGGACGACATTGAAAATTCTTTTCGTGATTTCATTGAGTCCAGGGATTCGGATTTTTTTTCCTGGTGGAATAAGAAAGCTTGTTGAACGTTGGCAAAAGTGCATTGATTCAGATGGAAATTATTTTGATTAAATATATATGGTTAAGTAAAGATATGGCGTATTTACAATACCTACTAAAAACCTGCATTAATTTTGCATCAACCCAATATCTATTAAAAAAAAATCAACATTTTAGTAACCTTCCCTCCCACACAATAAGGCATCTGATATTTAACGAGTGATTAAGTAATTATGTTTAAATGAATATTAATACGCTCTTCAAACTTTTTAATAAGCTTCTTAAATTTTTAAGAGACATGACATTTAACCAAAATAAATTTAACATCCTATTTAGCGTCACTTTTGTTAACAAAGATACGACGATACTAAGAGTTCACGAGAGAAAAGGGTAAGGAGTCCACCGAAAATAATTTTGAGAAAATACAGTTAAAAATTTCTGAGATTCATTTTTACTCCATATCATGACTGCTTGTTTTTTTGTTTTTTTTTAGAAAAATTATTATCACCATTACTTTTTTTTTTGTTTCTGTAAATATTAACATTGAATAACAATAGGTTTTGGTTTCTGTGTCTCTTGTTCATTCATTTTTTGAACATTATTTTTCACCTATGGAATTTTTATTTTATTTATTTATTTTGTTGCAAATTGAATTATGTTATATGACAGTAATTATAACTAAAATTAATAATTAAAAGATATTTAGCATGGAACTGTATTAAATTTTAGGTAAATCTTAGTGTTATTTATTATATTATTATTTAATTATTATAATATATAAATATATATATATATATATATATATACTAATAATTTAAAAATATTTAGTGTGGGACTGGATCAAATTTTAGGCAAGTCTAGTGTTAAATTTATTTATTCAGTGACGGCAATGGAAATACTGATCTGCTATTTAAATATAACGTTCAAGGAAAGTGATATCGTTATCCTATCTCTAATAGAGAGATCCAAACAGAGCGCATGCGCCAGTCCCAGAGCATGTCGGTGACGTTACCATGGCTACGAAATCAAAGCTTTCAGCCCTGCCAAAAATCGCATAACGTGCCTAAAAAAGTTTTCACTACAAAAATAATAATAAAATAAAACTTTGGTTCGAATTTGCATCGTACGATAAGTCCCATAGTGATATGTAAATATAAATACCGTTTTAAGACAGCTACAAAATTTTTTACTTCAGAAAAATATTTACATGGACATTTTAAACTGATCACCACGAATGAATAGATGTTGCTACTTGTAAATTTTTATATTTCAGCGACATTATCTCAGGGTTTGAATGCTCTTTTAGGGTCCTCTTACAGCATCTTTGATGTCGAAGGGTAGCAACCTAACAATAGGTTTTGTTTTCTTTGCCCCTTACTTCTTTATTTATTTTTTTTCATTATCTCACCCCCTTGACATTTTCAAACATTTATTTTCATATTTGCTAATTAAATAATTGATGACCCATTAATGTATAATAATAATACATTTCATCTCTGTTATTTGTTTCTGTGAATATTGTGTATATGAATATATATGAATATATATTATATATAATATATATAATATATATATAATATATATATATATATATATATATTATTATATATATTTAAATATCAGGTCAGTATTTCCATTGCCTTCACAAAATAAAAACGTTTAACACTAGATTTACCTAAAATTGGATACAGGTCCACACAAAATATCTTTTAATTATTAATTTTCGTTATAATTACTATCATATAACATAATTCAATTTGCAACAAAATAAATTAATAAAATAAAAATGTCATGGGGGAAAAATAATTTTAAAAAAATGAAGAAAAAAAGAGACAAAAAACAAAACCTATTGCTATTCAATGTTAAGACCCATAATGTAGCCCGAAATGTCTTCACACAATAAAATAAGTAATCTTTTGTCTATTCTTGTGTTTTTCTTGATGACAGCATTCTCAACAAACTTATCCATCATATATTCTCAAAGGTCAACAATATCTCCATTATTATACATTTATTTATAATTATTAAGTGAAGAAGTAGTTTCTGACGCTTTATAATTATTATTACTTCCTCTTGCTATATATTAAATAATAAAGGAGGTAAACCATCCAGAGTTTCTAGGATCATGGGTTTTAAACGGGAATACATACCTAGTAATATCCGGGACAATAAAAGATAAGTTTCGCTAAGTGGCATGGGCGCAGAAAGGGAGTGTCATGACTAGAGTATAAAATGTCTGAGAATTGAGATGTTGTGTTCCAAAGGTACTATATCCACTTTGAAAATTTAATAGGAAAAGAAAAAACCTGTCATTTATTTATTACTGGACAATTTACTCGATCCATTTTTTTTTTAATTAAAAGTTGATTTTTTACTTTATTAACAACTTATTTTTCCAAATTATTGCACTTTACCCATGACTTTTTAATAATATAATATGGATATAGTACCTTTTAGAATGAGACGTGGATATAGTACTTTTCGGAAAGAATTAAAAGGGATATAGTACTTTTTCGAAGAATTTAACGGTAGACAACAGTCATCATAACCTTCCTCATACAACATTATTCACAACTAACGTCCAATAATGTTAATTGCTAACTTATGTATACTTTCCTATTATCACTTTGAGAAATATCTTTCCTAGTTAGTTAGCTAAATTTTATTGTATATTCTTCATAAAGAAAGCCAATATTCAAAGGATCTTTTATTTACTTTTGGCACTATAATAAGAAAGTATGTAATTATGAAATTTTATTCGAACTTTTACTTTTGTTTCAGTGAATTTAACAAATGTATTTATATTATTAACTACGAGTAAACAATATTTAACTATAAAGACTGATAAATAAATAACTCTTATTTCGATCTTTTACCTTTTACAAAAAAAAAAAAAAAAAAATTCTGTTACGTTAGATCAGACAGGCTTTTTGGCAAGGAAAAATTGATTACTAAAAAAATATAGAAGTACAACATAAAGTATTTCTGTAAACCGCCTTCCACATTCCAAAGAAAGTGTTGTAAGAAACAATGCATTTTTAATTTATTTATTTTTTACCGTAACAAACTATCACTAAGCAACAAAATCATTATATACAACATGTTACTTAAACCTATATGGACGTAAGGTACTCAGGTGTGGGGCAAGCATGCAAAAAATCACACTTGCAGACAATTCAAATCTTTCAATCTAAATTCCTCCGCTTCATCACTCACTGTCCCTTTTACGTAACCAATAAATCATTACACAAAGACCTCAACATACCAATCGTAACGGATATCATTAAAAAATATTACAAAACATTTTCATGACTCACTCGCTGGACATCCAAACCTACTGGTACAAACATTACTGACTGATACACTACCACAAAACCCACCAAGGAGACTGAAACGCCTCTGGAGCAGAGACCTACTTCTTTAGCAGATCTTCCAAGGAGTGCCTTCACTGGGAGGTTTCTTCGCTCACGAATTCATAAGAATCCTGAAGGAGGTTTTTCGTAATGGCCATCAGTGTTACAATATATGCCTAAAGGCATTTGTATATTACTTGTTGTCAAATAAATAATAATAAAAATAATAATAATATATTTTTTTTTTTTTTCTAAAAACTGAGAGGCTATTCATTACTACAGATAAATAATTTACAAGAACAGTTGATTAACTTTAAATTTTTAAAATATACAGTGATGCTATTTCTAAAATTCAGAAAACCTTCACATGAGTTAAATGTTAATTAGAAACTGATAATGGAACTTTGTGTGGTAGTAACATTTTACTTGGTATGTTAGTAGATTATTTTTTTTCTATTCTAAATAAATTTAAGAATATCAACACATCAATATCAACGAGATATTCCAATACATTCTTCATGTATCAATTTACAATTTTTTTAACAGACTTTTTTACGTTTACAATGTAAAATGTGAAATAAGTATTGCGAACTTATTATACCGATAAATAATTAATTCCATGGGCTTAAATTTCATTCTTAGGTTTATAGAAAACTTCTTAAAAGCTTTTAAAATTGATCTTAAGAAGAGAGGTAAGTGAAGTTAGTTAATCGTACACCGATTTGTTAATTTTTTTTATATTTTATTTATAATAATAAAAGGCTTACCGAACCGAAGGTTCGATGCCGATACCGCCAAACTTCGCCTGCACAGACTCGTCCAATGTTCGCCTGTCAAGCCCAAGCCCCCAAGATCAGCTTTAATGCAATCCTCCCATCGAAGCTTCGGCCTACCTTTAGGACGCCTACCAGTCGTATTTTATAAATATAATTTTAGATTATTTATTATCGGATAGCGCGAAAGGCCGAGTAGGTTAATAGAATTCCACACCGCGATTTTATATGGCAAGTCATTTAATTTTATGCTAGAAAAGGTTCTACAGGTAACAACCCCTTACAACTTTAAGTGTCGTAGAATAGCGTCCTTGCCACACCACAGCCATGGTTTTTTTTTTTTTTTTTAAGAATTAGATGTTAATTTTTTTTCTTTACTAAATTGAGACAAATAATAAATTTTAGGTAGAAATGTTTATTCAATTCGTAGAAAATATTTTATATTTAAAGGAATTCTTCAATCATAATTTAAAATTACAATTCCGTCTTGGGGGAACATG
Source organism: Piezodorus guildinii (assembly GCA_023052935.1). Classification (NCBI taxonomy): domain Eukaryota; kingdom Metazoa; phylum Arthropoda; class Insecta; order Hemiptera; family Pentatomidae; genus Piezodorus; species Piezodorus guildinii. The sequence goes on along the minus strand of CM041295.1, from coordinate 40,278,391 downwards.
GGATCCGCCCACAAGACTGAAACAACAAGAAACTGCCAGTCAATTTCGCTTACTTCAACACTACTGGACAGACGCTCTAACCTTTCAGTTAACTACTATGGACACTTCCAGTTAATTAATATGGATCGTCTACATGACCCTCATATGGCTTATGTGGACTAACGGATTTCAGCTTTGGGACTCTACTAAACATTAGATTTCTTACCGTACCTAACCACCTTCATAAAGTCCTCAACGTTCCTTAATATGTTAGGAACGAATTCATCTTTAAAGACCTTAATATTCCATATACACTCACTCAAAAAAGTTTCCATACAGCATGTTTATATTTTGCTTAGCTATTTATTTTCAACTTAACAATGTCCTAATCTACAAATTATTAATACTAATATTAGATAAAAATAGATAGAATATATATAAAACATATTCATTTTTATTTCATCATTATATAAAACGAGGCAGAATGTCATTTGTTAATGATAGGTCAAATAAGTTTCCATACACTTTCACTATTAATCCTATTTGTTGTACTATTACTATATTTCCAGTGTTGTATGTATAAATCTTATCTCGATAATCAAATCTTAGTATTAACTTTCATTGGACCTGAAAAACTGATTTCTTTTCAATATGCGCGTTTCTCGTGATTTGAAAGATCTTATGGTTCGCAGGGCTTATCTGTAAGAAAAATTGCATATTTTTTGAATAAGTCACATGCTACTCTACAGAATGGACTACAAAGACAAATAGAGTTAAAATCTTAGGAGGATAGAGCACGTGCTTGAAGGCAGGAGACTGAAGAATCGCCAGGGGTGAGCCATCCATACTGAAGTCTATGTGAATCCTCTCACTACCGACACCTCAATGACCATCATAATAAAAAGGGAATTAAAGTTTACCCAGAAACAGTCAAAAATATTCTAAGAAGGGATGGATACAGTAGTCGAGTCGCAAGAGGAAAGCCCTTCTTCAGTAAGAAGCGGCTGTAATTTGATAGGGAATTTGTAAATAAACCCAATAATTTCTGGGAACGGGTCATATTCTCTAAAAAAGCCAATTAAATATTTTTGGGCCAGTTGGAATGTCAAAATTATGGAGGAAATCAACCTCAGCTTTCAAAACTAAGAATTTATTTATGGGTGTATGGAAACTTTTTTGAGTAAGTGTACTTCTGATTGATCCAAACCATATATTATTCCTTTTATGATAAACTCCATTCCCAATCTAACCCACTAGTTTCAATCCTTGCTTCCTCCTCCATGACGGATAATCCTCTGGGGAGTATGAAAAGAAGATGACCACGAGACCTTCTAGTTTAGAATACTTACAGGAGTACTGCCAGTGGGTGAAGTGTCTCTACATGTATTTCATGTCGTATTATATTTCTATCAAATTTACATAATTTTATTTTTTTTTTTTTTTATACAGAAAATATACATAAATGTTTAAAAAAAATATTACATTGATTTTAGAACTTTTTTATTTTACTTTAAATGTTGTGACAATATAAATTATTATCTACAACAATCACATTATTTTATACGCTTTTCATCACTCTCCATTACCTTATAAAACATTGGTAAATATGATGAAGTTTTTTTCTTAAATCTTTTCCATCAATAAATCAAACATTTTAATTTATTGATTTTTTTAAATTAACTAGGAAAAATATTGCTGCCCGTTTTGAATCAATACTAACTAAGATAAAATTATTAATAAAATTAAATATAGTTTAGAGAAAGAAAATTTAAAATATTGGCATTCAAGCCATGTAAGGCTATTTCAATCACAATGAAAGCTAAACGATATTAAAGCCCAATTAAATTTTATATTGATATAGTAGGTTTAATAAAAACAGTTTTCAGAAAATCGTTGAATGGTGAAAAATGCATGGTATAAATTAGATCTTCTTGCTTGCTGATTTTGTTTAAAAAAGAAAAAAGTACTGTAACATCTTAAGGATTTATTTAAGCCTCTAAAATATGAAATTTCACCTACTGAAGTGCTGCCAGTTTTTCTACGTATTGATTCATTTAATTTGCAATTAGCATATTTTCATGTTGTATTATCAAATAAAGATGTCAATTCCAATTAAAAAAATTAAAATTATGAAAACAATAATTCTGAGATATTTTTTCGGCGCCCAACACTTATTTAAACATGAAAAACATATAAAGTTATCTATTAGTTTCATGAAATTATAGTATGATATTACCTTAGAACCCAACCGTTCATGCATTACGGCTTACTGGAATTAGAATAATTTAATTTTTCATTCTATCTCACACGAATTGATCCACACGAAACACTACGACGTCATAGAGCTACTAACGTTATGTATCTATTAATAATTTGCTGTAATTGTTTTGTTTTTTTATAAAAAATTTGTTGATAATAAAAATGAGAGTTTCATGCAAAACCGACCTTGACAAATGCGCAATGAGATTGCAAGCATCGATCTCTTGGGCAGCCTTCACCCCTTCGGTCAATATTCAACGGCTAAGAAATTGAAAAACTTCTCCACCTTAAAACAGTCAGTAATATTAAAAAAAAAAAAAAAAAAAAAGAAAAAGATAAAGAATCCGACACATATATTCAATATCTATAACATAAAAATAGCCTTCAAAATACAATTTTATAAATATATATATTTATATATATATATATATATATATATATATATATATATATATATATATATATATATATATATATATATATATATATATAAAGATAAGGCGATTCATGGTTTCCGCGAACTCCTGAACTGCAAGACGGGTTTTGATACGGTCTTCATCATCATTTAGGTAGGGCATTCTTTCCTAAAGGATTATAAGCAAAATATATTGCAATACATTTTTTATTTAGAGGGGAAAATAACATTTTTTTTTGTATAAAAAAATCATTCGAAAATTGTTATAAATTCATAAACTAACATTGTTATTAACTATTTCTACTTAAAGATTATTTAATCAAAAGAGATGTTTTCCTTTAAAATAAATTTAACTTTCTACAGGTGCCCATAATTATGAAAGTGGTCTAAGTCATATATTTCTTGTGTTCGAAATATTTAATGAATTTTATTTATAATTATATTAGTTTTAGTGAAAATTTATTATGAATATGAAATTTGTGTGTGAATTTCATACGAAAATGTTGTTTTTAAAGCTTAAATGGACTTAAACCATTTTCGAAATTAACTAAATGTCCTATAAATGCTTAAAGCAATGAAGGAGTACTAATTTTATTTGATAAAATAACTTTAACAAAATAATTCATGGACTTTTATTATTTATTTTTAAAAAGTAATCCATTTCTATCATTTCGAGGTTTTAAGATTCTTAAAATGTTCCTGCAAAATTGAAGAGATTTATGGTAGTAATGACATAATATTTTGTGTATATTTTCGGTCTTCCTATTTTAGGTGAAATATCCAAAACGTGGAATTTCGAATCATCTACAAAAGTTTTATAGAACATTTTCTAAGGTTCATTTTTCAAGAATTTCATCCAATAAATACGCAGCCAAGAGTAAAACAAATCTGTTACTACAAATTTATTCGGTGCTAATAACCAAGAGGTTGAGCACCTACTCCAATACCCTAACCCTAACCCTAGAAGAATCAACGTCAAGAAGAGTAAAAAATACCGCTGGCGAAACTGTCTCTTGGCTGCGTATTTATTGGATGAAATTCTTGAAAAATGAACCTTAGAAAATGTTCTATAAAACTTTTGTAGATGATTCGAAATTCCACGTTTTGGATATTTCACCTAAAATAGGAAGACCGAAAATATACACAAAATATTATGTCATTACTACCATAAATCTCTTCAATTTTGCAGGAACATTTTAAGAATCTTAAAACCTCGAAATGATAGAAATGGATTACTTTTTAAAAATAAATAATAAAAGTCCATGAATTATTTTGTTAAAGTTATTTTATCAAATAAAATTAGTACTCCTTCATTGCTTTAAGCATTTATAGGACATGCTTAAAGCAATGAAGGAGTACTAATTTTATTTGATAAAATAACTTTAACAAAATAATTCATGGACTTTTATTATTTATTTTTAAAAAGTAATCCATTTCTATCATTTCGAGGTTTTAAGATTCTTAAAATGTTCCTGCAAAATTGAAGAGATTTATGGTAGTAATGACATAATATTTTGTGTATATTTTCGGTCTTCCTATTTTAGGTGAAATATCCAAAACGTGGAATTTCGAATCATCTACAAAAGTTTTATAGAACATTTTCTAAGGTTCATTTTTCAAGAATTTCATCCAATAAATACGCAGCCAAGAGACAGTTTCGCCAGCGGTATTTTTTACTCTTCTTGACGTTGATTCTTCTAGGGTTAGGGTTAGGGTATTGGAGTAGGTGCTCAACCTCTTGGTTATTAGCACCGAATAAATTTGTAGTAACAGATTTGTTTTACTCTTTTTATTTATTTATTTATTTATTCTTTCTTCTATTTTTTTTAATTTTTTTATTTTTATTTTTTTTATTATTTATTTATTTATTGTTATAATTATTTTGTTGACACATTCTGAATTAGTGAATTTATTCCAATTTTTCCTTTATTTATTTATATATTTTTTTATTATTACTATTATTTATTTATTTTTCTTTCTTTCTTTATTTTTTTTTCTTATAGTTCCAGGAGCAGAGAACATTCTTTGACGAACCTAATCAGTGAACTAACTGTTTCGTTTACGTTTCGTTTAGAATTAACTGATTCTTCTAGTGACTTCGTTAAAATAAAATCCGGCTGCGACATTCGTTTTATCGGAAATGTATTTGTTCTTCTAAACTTTTCATCAACATCAATTCATAATAATGCTCACGGTTCTATAAGCAATTTGCTTTTTTATTTTCATTTCTATCAAACCAAAATCACAATCTGTAGAAAAAAATACTTCTATCCAGAGGTTCATTTTAAGCGATATCAAAGAAATTACATTGAATGTATTTAGTTCAAACTAACGTGATGTAAAATAAGTGATGAACTTCTTTTTTTTTTTTTTTTATTTTGACATAGACTTTCATAATTATGGGCACATATGTATTTTAAATAGGTCATTTAAAAAATAGAATAATAATTAACCGAATAAAATGGACACCGTTGTTATTTGTTTTTTTAATAATATATACTGTGCCTTGGCAACCCTCAATAAACTAAGGCTGAATGCTATGAAAACTCAGGCCATTGTTATAGGTTCCAGTTCCCTCCTTAGATCCAACAATACATTTCCGAATCTAATTCTAAATCATCACCCAATCACCTTCAGCTCCTCAGTCAAAAACCTGGGTATTATTTTACCATTGACAAACCCTTTCCTGGAAAACCCATATTGCTTAAATTTCTAGCAGAACAATAAGTACCCTCAAATATTTTCATCGTTCCCGTCATCTTCTTCCACTATCCACCCGTAACCTCCTTATTTCCTCACTTATTTTCCCCCACTTTGACTATTGCTGCTTAGTATATGGTGGCCTCCCGACAGGCTAAACGAATTATGAACATATTTTTAAGATATGTCTTCAACACTCCGAAGCTGTCTCATGTGACCTATTTATACGGTGAGTTAAAGTGCCTCCTCCCCCAAATTCGCAGACAATATTTCCTAGGATCATTCCTTTACCAAACCATTAACACCCAGCTCCTTATATCCACAGTCTTCTACAATTTAAATCGTCAATCCACTCCCTCGAAACAAGGTCTCGCCATTCTGACCTTTACATTAATACCCATAGAACAACAACTTTTTCATTATTCATTTTTTGTCCGCTCTGCTAATCTCGGGACTTCCCTACCTAGTCATATCTGCCATGCTTCTTCTCTATCATCATTCAAGTCCCAACTGTTCCAATACCTCCTGGATTCCCAAACAGACGCTCAACAGCAATGACGTTTTATATCAAATATCAGATTTTGAATGTAAAGAGGAAATATTATTTATTGCCCATACCTAACTTAATTTATTAATTATTTTAACATTTAGTTTTGTTCAGCAAATGTATGTATCTGAAATGTTGAAGAAGTTTATTTATTTATTCTTTTTTTTTATTGTATAGGTATATTTCTTTTTTTATTTTATTACTTTTTACACTATTGTAAATAAGAATTAATCATGATCATTTGGTCTTTTGGCCAGATACATTATATACCTTAATTGTACATATTTGTTGGGACTATGTCCCAGAATAAAGATTATTTTCTATTCTATTCTATATGTACACAGCCTTAACTAGCTGGTGTAAGAAGGCATAATTATTTTGTTATATATTTTTACCCATTTGATTCGTTTAAATATAAGCTTATCCATGAACGTTATTATTGAATATTCCTGCTCTTAAGTCTCTTATTCTATTCTCAGTCTAAATATAAAATCAATTTATGATTCTTGGTTTCTGCGATAAACTCTAAATCGGTAAAACAGTGCATTTTAAAATATAAATAACACCACATTGAAATTGTACTCGAGTGAAGTTGGCAAAAAATAAACTAAAACATTATAAAAATATTGTAACATTCGGCCTCTCGAATAATAATTTTGGTTGATTCAAGAGCCAATCCTCGTTTCTCAAAAAAAAAAAAAAAAAATCTGGTGCGAACACACACGACTTTCACATACCTTAATTGTTAAAATAAATTTTTAAACTATTAATTAAAGTTCAGTCGAAAAAAAGTTTAAAGAATTATATACAGTTGGAAATATATGTTTTAAATTAATAATATAACAATATAAAACTGTCATGTACAATAATAACTTAAGTTTGTGTCATATTGGTCACTTTACATTACCTTACACAATTTTATATTAAAGATAAAATGTTTTCTAAAATATTTATCATTCCAACGGTATATTATACGTTTATATTACTATTCTTATAGTCAGAAATTAGAAAAAAAAAAACACTTAAGAAATATTTTTGTTATTTTCTTCAATACTTGGTAATCAAATTGTATATATAGCCATTTTTGATCACTGCTAATAAGATTATATGACTATTTTTATAGAATCTACAAATTAAAAGGTACTTTTAAATTTAAAAAATCGGCATTTAAGGCATGTCAGACTACTACATTCATACTGAAACCAAAATGATATTAAATCCCATTAAATTTTACAATGAATTTGCGAGTTTAATCAAAATTCATGGTATAAAGATGCTTCTCTGGTTAGCTGATGTCGATGAAAAAGTTGCTGTAACATCTTGAGAGTATAGTTGTCTTAAATATGAAATTTCAGTTTAATACGATTTTTCGTTTTTGCACTAGACTTGCCACGTCATTTGGAAAAACGTGTATTTCCAGTCGAATTCGAAAATTTTCACAATCGCAATACCTTCTCTTACAATATATTTCATATATAGGCCAGTGAAAGAAATATATTTTTTGTCTATAATACATTGGCTTTTATTTCACCCTGAAAAAACGTAATGACTTGTTTGCCAAGCCAACATTTCCGGTTTAATGGGACGATCGGACAATAAAGTGCTACCTGAAAAAAAGAATGCATGAATGATGCAACGGTTAAGAATGATTGACAAAATAATGAGCCGAAAACAAAAACTCATGCAACGATTAGATCTTAATGCGTTAGAAAGGGAAAGAATGAAAGTGTTTCATAAGCTCTCACCGGGAGTAAACAGAAGTGCTAAATATAGAAGAAGCGTACGATGAAGAAAATGAAATAAGAAGCGGGAGTTAACTATTTAAAAACCGTCATGGCTATTTTGAGAACGTTTATAGGTGAGCAATGAAATCGATACCTCATCAATTATTACAGGTGATAAACCATCCAAGTGGGAGAGACAGCGTTTAATTTTTTAGTTTTGGATTCCTAACTAAATTGCCCTGAGTTAACATGTAAAATGAGATCAAATACATAATGCGAACAACTTTTAATATGTATGTTTAATTAATAATTATATTGAATAGGGAGAACATGACGAAATAAAGCGCTCTCACCTCGTAACATAATATTGCATCGTAGTATGCACTATTGGTATTATTACATAAGTATAATTTTTTTTTCAAAAAGGTATGTGTGGTAAGTCTAGCGCGAAAACCAAAATTCATGAGACTGAAATTTCATATTTAAGACAACTATAAGCCCGAGATGTTACAGCAACTTTTTCATCAAAAAGCTGAGGACTCATGCATTTTGCACTCTTTTTACGATTTTCTCAAAAAAGGCTCTAATGATTTAGATTAAACTCGCTAATATCAATGTGAAATTTAATGGGCTTTAAGATCATGTAGGTTTCATTCTGATTGAATTAGTCGGACAGGGGCTTCAATACCGATAATTTTAAGTACTTTTAGCTTTATAGATTCTTTAAAAATATCAATATCATATCTTTAGCATTGATAAAAATTGGTTTTCGAAAAAAAAATTATCTTATACACAAATTGTAAAAGTTAACGGATAGTTATTAATAGCCGATAAAACTAACTGATTCTCGTAGCTAACAATACAACAGGTAATTCAATAAAACACATGTTTCCATTGAAACTCAATGAAATGAATTCTTTAACAACTGATTTTCATTTCTAAATGTATTGATTTTAACAACGGAGGTAAATGAAAGTCGTGTGTTAGGTGCACCAGATTTTTTAGATATATTTGCTTTTAGATGCTAAGCCTTTTAAAATTGTGGTATTGTATTATATAGTAGTATTTATTTTAATATGTTGTTGTTCTATGAATTTAATATAACGCGTGATAAGTTGGTTGGAAACGTGGATATAATACTTCTTGAAAAGAATATAACAGTAAATTTTAAAAAAATCACCAAGTCGTTATATGAAACCCAAAATTTTCTTAAACCTATCTAATAATGAATTTAAACACAGTTGAATGTAGGAAATATAGATATATAAGAATAATAAGTTACAGAGACATTTCCTGAAATGATCGACAAAATCTGTATACTTTTATGAAATAAAAATGAGCTGAAAATATGCCAATCTTACCATTGAAAGTAAATTTACTAAGGAAGAAAATGACGTTAAAATAGCTGATATATCTTAAATAGAACGACTAGTGCAGACTTTTGTTCCAAAAAAGTGCGTTTGGAACCATTGTGCGACGCAACTAAGTAGTTTAGCAGCCAAAAAACTACCATGTAATAATAATAATCGGCTTAGCGAACCTGAAGGTTCGATGCCGATACCACCAAATTCCGCCTACACAGACTCGTCCAATGTTCACTGTTCAAACCCAAGCCCCCGAGATCAGCCTTTACGCAATCCTTGCATCGGCGCTTCGGCCTGCCTTTAGGACGCCTACCAGTCGGATCAGCGAATACTAACTTTCTCGGAATCCGTTCCTCATCGAGCCCAACAACTTTACATTACTTACATTACCCAACAAACTCGCCCATTTAAGTCTCCGCGATGCTATCAACTCAATTATATTCACAGAATACAAGTTCCGCAATTCCGCGTTGTGCAATCTTCTAAACTCCCCAGTGACCTCATCTCTCTTCGGACCAAATATGTCAGTACCTTATTTTCGAAAACCTTAAGCCGCTGTTCATCCTTCAAAGTTAGCGGCCACGTTTTACATCCGTAAAGAACCGTCGGAAGAATAATAGTTTTATAAATTCTAACCTTTAAGTTTTTAGATAGAAGCCGCGAACTAAGTAACTGAATAATAAAACGCATTTCCCACCTTTAACCGGGACTTTATTTCTTCCTGGATTTCATTTTTTCTTATTATCATTGAACCTAAATACTTGAATTTCTCTACGTGTTCAAAAGTATGCCCTAATACATCAATATCACCAAGATCGCTACCGTTTCTGTTACTAATCATATATTTCGTCTAATCGGTATTTAATTCGATTCCTATTTCTTTACCGGTTTTTATTAACACACTTGTATTTAGTTGTATGGTTTCCGTGTCTTCACCTAGCAATACCAGATCATCGGCATACCCCAAAACCGGAAACTTGTCACCAATATTTAAGCCTTTCTCGGTACACATCACCTTTTCTATGACATATTCTAAAGCTATATTAAATAACACAGGTGAAAGGGAGTCACCCTGTTTCAAACCCGATCGCACCTCAAATCTCTCGGAGTAATTATTACCGATTCTGACTTTATGGAATGTTTCCGACAAACACATCTCTACTAGGTTTACTAACTTTCTAGGTATTCCCTTTTCAATCATGATGTTATATAGCTTCTGACGGTCTATTGAATCATAAGACTTTTTAAAATCGATATAAAGTTGATGGACTACACCGTTGTATTCCAATTTTTTCTCTAATATTTGCCGTAAGGAAAATATTTGATCAATAGTCGAGCGATTCCGCCTAAAACCACACTGGTAATCTCCGATAATTTTCTCAGCGTATTCCGTGATTCGACTAGTTAGTATTGACGAGAATATTTTATAGTATACTGGGAGAAGAGAGATCCCACGATAGTTGTTACCAAAACTACCATGTAACAGCCAAAAAACTAATAGTTTCGACAAATAATTATGGCTATAAATTTCTTGCTTCTATAAGGAGACAGCGAACCTTAGGGCACCTAAACCCCCCACTATCGCCCCTAACCACCCCTAAGCGCCCACTAGGGGTAGGGGTGGCGCCCACATCGTTAACCTTAGCTTTCCAGTTAAACACTTTCATGTTAGAACGCTTTGATATCAAGCTAGAACTTGTAAAGGAGTCAACTTGCTATTAATACAGCTTTCGTTTTAATGATTGTTGAAAGGTAATAACAATTTAAAAATGAAATATTGCATAATTGAGACGTTGATTTCCAAAAGGTACTAAAGAACATGTGTTTTGAAATTGACATTTTGACTTACTTGTGTTATAACGGTTTATTTTATCTAAATCTATCAACAGATTTTATCTAAAAAACATAAAAATCCTTTAAAAACGTATTTGGAAATAGCAGCTCATTCCAAAATTTACTAAATCTACATTTCATTTCATTCCAAAACATACACTATCCTCTGAATAAAATTGGGCTGATTTATAACTTTACCACTCTTTCATTACAAAATCTGGTGCGCGCAACACACGACTTTCACTTACCTCCGTTATTGATACCAATTTGAGAATTATAAAACAAAATTGTCTTCTTCTCAAATATCTTTAATTTTGTTGATTCGAAATAATTATCCATTTCTAGATATTAAAGCAAAAAATTAGATGGGAGTGGAGCTTTTCATGGAAGGAGTAATACCTGGTACGGACCAAAAAATAATTTAAAAGTTGAAATATTTTATATCAATAATAGTTAATAGGTTTATAACAAATTACCATTTATTTTAACAACTTGGTAACAATTTGATAGAAATAGAAAAAAAACTTTATTCTGGGACAAGGTCCCTTGAGAATAACAATTATGAACAAAATAATAAATTATAACGGGCCAAAAACAATATACAACTACAATTAAATAATACAATAATGAAAAAAAGAAAAAAAGGTCAGAGTACCATCTATATTTACAATTTCAAGAAATAAATAAATAAGAATAAACATAAAATGTAACTTTTACATCTCATTAAAGTAAGTGCATTAAAATCAAATTCACCTTACATAAGTTGGCATAATAAAAATTAGCTAACATCTATCTGAAGAGAAAGGAAGTATTGAAAGAGGAGGGATTTAAAAGAGGATAGGGAAGGAGCATGACGGATGTTTGAAGGGAGAGTATTCCATAAGGCAGTGGAACGGGCTCAAAAAGGAGCAGTCATATTTTTTGGTTCTATGGAAAGGAGTGTGGAGGTCAGACAGATATACATGATACGTAAGTATGTTTCTAAAATCTTGTACGATACTGTACGAAAGGGGCTATCATAACCCCAAACATTTTACTCTCATAACCCCCCTATTTACCAATAACATATATCATAAGTTTATGGGCTTACAAAAACTTTATATTAACTTTTCTGAAATCTTGCGCTTTCCAACGGTATATTATACGTCAATATTACTACTTATATTTCCAAAATAATTTTTTGATGACTTGGTTACAGAAAAGTTATTTTTTCCCGCCTAAAGAAAAGCTAAATTGCAATGTATTATTAAATACATAATATTTATGAGTTACCTGTGTACAGAAGCCATATGTATGTTAATAGTAGAGATAAAAAACAAAATCCATAAGTAAAATCAACACCTAATGAATCGAGAATACGATGAAATAGAGAAATCAGATTTAATATAATGGAGGTAAAAGTGTTATGATAAGTGTTAATACAACACAGTAAACAACTTATAGATGACTAATTCCAAATAGGACTTTTTAATAACACAAAAACAAAACCGGGTATGGAGCTCAACAAATAGCTATAATTTAATTTTTAAAAATAATACTTAATAGATTTTTATCTACTTGTTTTATCTCGGTGCAATATAGTGCCAGATCATAAAAATTTTATTGAATTTGTTTCTAGAATATATTGTATTTCGCGCAATATACGGTCATATGTTGTGGCCATAAATTTAATTATATATTTTAATATTCGGAAGTTGTCGCTGTCGGTACGATCATACGGTAGTTTTTCTGCGTTTAAATCAATGTTCTGGGGTTTTATTCGACCAAAGCCCGCAGAACATCGTCATCGAGAGACGAAGTCTTACCACGACCTTATTTGTCTTCAAAGTCTACAGATAATTAGCGTCTAAAACCTGTGAAAAATGTGTAGGGCCTTTTTGGGTATCTAGCAGCTCCAAGCCTTCTTCCTTTATAAGGCTACGAGACAAGAAATAGCTAAAAAATCATGACATTTGGTGATAGTGAACTATCATCCACTCTCAACCAATAAATATTCAATTACCGTATTTTCTATTGTAGCGGATACTACGCCTGATAGCGGATACTTCACGAGCTCACGCGGATAGAGAAGCCCAAACTTAATCAAAAAGGTGAAAAGAAAGAATAAAAACCAAGACATCGCAGATAGACCACTAACATCCCAAGCGGCACTAGCTAAGACTGTCACTATGGCCAGCTTCAAACTCAGCCTGACTACATAGATCTGCACAGCTATGATCTTCTCGGATCAGGAAACCAACTACAGGAAGTCTCATACAACTGATCTCAATCAGACTACTAAGTCAGCGCCAAATAGCGTAAAGAATACTAACTTCTACAAGAGCTGTCGGCAAACCGGCCCACACACACATGAAACATGACATGTGACCACGGAGAACCAGCCGTAGGTTGTCATCACTAACCAGAGCCTATTCGCCCTAGGCAACAAGGATATCGCTAGTGCGAATGCCTCTGGTTAGTGATGACAACCATCGGCTGGCATACTGTATTCATGTGTGTGTGGGCCGGTTGAGTTGAGATCAGTTGTCTGAGACTTCCCGTAGGACCATAGGAAGTAGTTCCAGTCATACATTGGTTTCCTCAGCCGTGAAGATCATAGTCCAGCTCCACCCAACCCTACAATCCTCCTGGAAGTTTGAAACGGCAGTGGTCCCGAGACGTTTTGTAAACATTTATACTGGAGCTCTGACGCTGGTCAGATCCTCCACTCATATACTATAAGTTTATGGCTATTACGCCTCACTCAGCCTCCACTGGCTCACACCAGTGACACGGTTGAGAGAGAGGCGCTGGGATCTCTTGGATTCCGCTTTTTCCTCTATAAATGGAGGGAAGAGCCCAGTTCCTTTAGCAGATTGTAAATATTGTATATAGTTATGATTTTGTGTATGATGTTTAGTTGTTTTTTTGTTTCGTACTTTTATTTATTTTTTTTGTATATATATGAATTTATTGCTTTTCTGTTTTATGTAATTTGACTTTATCATATTTTCTATATAAATTGTGTGAATGTGGTCTCATATCACTATTACTATAATTCATTTTGAAACAAATTTTAATATATTTCAATAAATAAATAAAAATAATAATGAAAAAAAATCAAAAAACAGATATTTTCAAATCGACAGAAATTAGAAATATTTATAATAATTTCAGTAAATGTTTGATAAATAAATGGAAAATATTTAAAATGACGTACCTTGAGCCAATCAAAGTAGACTGCAAGCTGAGAACTACGGACGGGTCTCGGTGAAGTCATTTCTATCAGCTATCTAAATAGTCAGTCAAAATCGGTACATCTACTAGCCTAGCTTCTAACTGAAAAACAAAACAAAAACGAACAGCTATTAAAAACAAAAACACAAAAAACAAAAAAAAAACAACAATATGAGATCCCAAAATTAAGGATTCGGACTGACACTGCATATCACTGTGTCCTTTTTGTTAAAGTGAAATGTGTCTTCTCTGAGCTACAGGTATTTAGATTTTATCATCTTGGTCCATTTGAACGACAGAATATTGACTGTTCAGTTATTTATTGGTATTACAGATACGTGTTTCCTAAGCACTCATAATTTGAAAAATATATTTAATTTTTTCTATAGTTTTAAGTTTCATCAAACAAATAAGAAAAAAATATTAAAATAGAAGGCTATAAGCCATGTAAAAGAAACAAATCTGGTGCGGGAACACACGACGTTCACTTACATCCACTGTTAAAATCAATTTAAAAAATATTTTGGATTGATTTTAATAAAACGTATATTCATTTTCGTATACATAGGAAACATATGATTTAAATTAAATAATATAACTATAATAAATTGTTATCAGTAATAAGATTATTCTCTATTCGTCACTTTATGTCACCTTTTACGACTTCGTGTATAAGATAATGTTTTTTTTTTCTAAAATCTTTCGGTATATTATACGTCTATATTACTGTTGTTATTATTAAAAAAAAAAAAACTTACATTAAAAAATATGTTTGCTCTTTTATCCTTTATTTGGTCATCAAATTCGTTTAACCTGTATACTTAGCCGTCCTCCATCAATGTCATTAAGATGTTATGGTTAATCTTTTAGAATGTACAAAATTAAAGGTAGTTTAGAGAAAGAACATTCAAAATATCGGCATTTAAGCCCTGTCGGACTATTTCAATTAGAATGAAACTTAGATAATATTAAAGCCCATTACAGTTTACATCGATATAGCAAGTTTAATCAAAATCGTTAGAGCCGTTTTTGAGAAAATCGTAAAAAGGTGCAAAATGCATGGTATGAAGTAGCTCTAGTGGTTAGCCGATATTGATAAAAAAGTTTCTGTAACATCTCGGGCGTATACTGGTCTTAAATAGGAAATTTGAGTTCCGTACGATTTTCGCTTTACCACACACACACACAGACTTTTTTCCCGGATTTGATTATTTGGACTCAGAGGACCCCACAACGTGTATTTTCGTTGATTCGCGATTAGGTTTTTCACGATCGCAATATTTTCCCTTTCTTATATATCCCATACATAGGTAAGTGAAATGAAAAAAAAGTATAATGATAAATAAAATCTTTCAATATATTTTGAATCAGATTCAGTATTACATTTATATAATAATTTAATACTGTATCTTTATTACTGATAAAAATGATATTTAAATATATCATGTAGTTATACCTGTCATGGCCGCTACTGATGTTCAACTTACCTATCGCTCCATGATTTTACCTTATTAGCTCGAAGTCACTGAATCTTCAGCCTTCAAACTTTGTGAATGGTGAATTGTTAACCCACTGAACACTTAACAATCGTTAATACTGAGGTGAGTGCACTTATTTCACTAAAGCAAATTATAGACTGGTGGCAGCCTGGAGTGGGGGGAGCGAGGCTCCTAGAAGATAAGTCCTAATCCTTTTCATGTTTACAAGGTCTAGTTCGAGTCTCCTGTCATCTACGACTAATAATATAAACATTTTGTGTATATATTTAAGTTTAACTTTTTTTTTTTTTTACTCAAGACTTTTTATTTATTTTTCTATAGACATTTTTTATTCTACCATAAGACTTTTTTTTCAATATGTTTAATTTATTTAGTTTAATTATTCAATATGTTTTAATTGATATGTATAGATATAGTAGCTAGATTTTTCTTCTTTATTTAGGTAAATTAATATTAAAAGTATATTTTTTTTTCTCTTAATTCTTCTAATTTTATTCATGGATCTCGACATGAATACTTCCTGTGACGACTCGGCAGAGGAAACGCCCTTCTCGGAAATTAGCGAGTCAGATTCTCAATATTTGAAGCCGCGTCAGAAACGGCAAAGAGCTTTAAATCCTGGACCTGGAGACTCTCCGAATAAGAAAAAAAATAAAGCGGCCAAAACCAAACAGGTTTCTAACCAAATAAATTCCCCACCAAAAACACGCAGTACCACTGCAGCCATCAAAAATGAGCATACGGCGCCGTCTACATCTACCACCACACCGTCTTCAGCGGCAGCACCATCGACCTCAACCGGCAACAATACTGTTGCAGCGAACAACTCACACGTCATCCCGGGGCCCCAGGGGTTTTCTGATCCGGAGCCACCACCCATATTCGTTAATAATATATCAAATTTCATTACGTTTGGTCAAGAAATCGCCAACTTGATCGGATAGCCAAACTTTAGATGTTTTTCCAGACTGAGCGATATCAAGATAAATACTAACTCAAAAGAAAATTACAAAAAGCTCGTAACCTATTTATCTACCAAGAACTACGACTTCCACTGCTACCAGCTAAGGCAGGAAAAATCATACCGAGTGGTTTTAAGGGGACTCCACTCAACGACCCCCACTGACGCAATTAAAAGAGCCCTGGAAGAGATAGGCCATACCGCTAGACACGTTACTTGCGTCTTACACCCCTCTGAAAAATACCCCCTTCCACTATTTTTCGTGGATTTGGAGCCAGCACAAAACAACCCGGATATATTTCAGGTGACGAGGCTATTATACTCAGTCATCCGTTTTGAACAGCCCAGACAAAAATCAATAATAGTCCAGTGCACAAACTGTCAAAATTTAGGACACACCAAGTCCTATTGTCACCATCAGGCCCGGTGCGTCAAATGTGCCGGCCCGCACACATCTGAAAACTGCCCGAAATCAAGAAATGAGCCGGCAAAATGTGCTCTCTGTGGCGAAGCACACCCTGCCAGCTACAAAGGATGTGCGATTTATAAAAATCTATACAAACAAAAATTTCATAGCCTGCAGTTAAAAATCACTGAACAGAAGAATTATACGCAGGCTCCTGTCGCTGACTCCTTGAACTTCCCAGACCTCAATCAACGCCAAGGTAACATCACTCACCAGACGACTACCTCAACCAACATGGTAAAAGCCACAACACCTCTCTCTACAATCACCTCGCAAAATCAACAGCCTCGACGACAGGCGCCTCCAAAACCCCAACCCAGATCTCAAAACTCCCAACCTCAACCTGAAGTTCCGCTCCAACCGATTCCCTCCCATCATCTGCCCTTACAGGCCAAATTACCAATAGAAAAACCAAACCAAGTTCCACCCCGTCCTATTGTCCACACAAAACCAAATCCGCCTCCTCTATCATCCCAGAACGAACTTCCTCGTACCCCTCGACGGGTACAACCCACAAACAACAATCCTCCTCCAACATCTCATACTCATCCCTCTCCTAATTCAAATCCTCCTGACATTTTTTCTATCTTGAATTCCTTCCTCTTGGACCTTCAAGAAACTATAAAACCTCTTATCACCCTTCTCACGCGAATCCTTTCTGAAATCCCATTTAATTTCCAACGATGAGTGTAAAGCCCCTAGCTGTCCTCTTGTGGAACGCTAACGGCCTACTTCAACACCGTGACGAACTCGACATATTCCTCCATGACAACCATATTGATATAGCACTACTGACTGAAACACATTTCACTCAACGATCACGTTTTTACATACGAGACTATATTACTTACAGAACTGACCACCCAGACAACACTGCCCATGCGGGTTCTTGCATCCTTATTCATAAATCCATTTCACATTCCTATGTCCCTTCTACTCCAACTGATGCTATACAATCGACCTCTGTATCCATTTCAAATCATCCTTCTCATGTAACTTTCGCAGCTGTATACTGTCCTCCAGGTAATGCCGTTTCATTTAACTGCCTCAACTCCTTATTCCTTTCCCTCGGACCGCGCTTTATTGCTGGAGGAGACTATAATGCTAAACACCAACGATGGGGTTGTCGAACATCCAATACCCGTGGAAATATCCTCTCCCGTGTTTCATCTTCAAATAGCTATTCCATCCTCTCGCCCATGAATCCCACTTACTGGCCTACATCCCGAAAAAAACATCCTGATATCCTAGATATATTCGTCACCTCCCAGCTTTCCTCCTCACATACATCTGTTAAATCCTTGAATGACCTCTCATCCGACCACAGTCCAGTTCTGCTTTCTTTGCATTCGGGCTTTGTTCCTAGGCCAACCCCTCCTAAATTGATCCTTGGACGAGTGGACTGGGACGGATTTCGGACGGACTTGGAGACAAAACTGGACTTAAGAATCTCACTAAAGACTAAACTAGATATTGACAGAGCCGTAGAACAACTTACTGACTCAATAGGTAGCAGCATACGTGATAACACTACAAACACCTACAACAATAACACTCAACAGACTAACCTGCCACAGCACATTCGAATCTTATTAAGGGAAAAACGAAGAGCTAGATCGAAGTGGCATAGGACTAGATACCCAGCTGACAAAACTATTTATACCACTCTGACTAACAAACTTAAAGCAGAAATCAGGAAATTCAAAATTCAAAACATACTGAATACGACAGAAAATCTCACTACGACTGATAAATCACTTTGGACTACCACTAAGAAATTACTTCAGTTCAAAGATTTTAATCATCCTCTCCTCAATGAATCTCAATCCTGGACCAGATCCGATGAAGAAAAATCCCAAACATTCGCTCAGTACCTCTTTGAAACCTACAATCCGCGATCCTAATATATTTAATCTCCATCACCTTGAGTGCGTTGAAGCAGAGCTGGATATTCCACTCCAATTGGCCCTCCCTCCCAAAGCATTTCATCCTTCAGAAATCTCAAACATAATCCACAGATTACCTTCCCGCAAAGCTCCTGGACACGATCTAATCACTCCCAATATTCTAAAACAACTTCCCAGAAAATCCATTCTATTCCTTACCTATATTTACAATGCCGTTCTCCGAACCACATATTTTCCTAAATCCTGGAAGTTAGCCATTGTTAAAATGATCCCTAAACCTAAAAAGCCGCTGGAACTCCCTTCCTCTTACCGTCCTATATCTCTTTTACCCATTATGGGTAAAATCCTGGAAAGACTAATCCTTAAACGACTCTATCCTATCCTAGAGACGTTTCAGATAATCCCGGATCACCAGTTTGGATTTCGCTCATCCCACTCCACCATCCAACAATGTCATCGTGTGGTGGATGTTGTCTCTTCAGCATTGGAGCGCGGATTGTACTGCACGGGAGCCTTCCTCGACGTAGAACAGGCCTTTGACCGAGTTTGGCACCCAGGACTGCTTTACAAGCTCCGAAAATTCCTTCCACCTACATACTACCTCATCATCCAGTCTTACCTCTCTGAAAGATCCTTCAAAATAAACCACAATAGTTCCTATTCATCCCTTTTTACTCAGTCTGCTGGTGTCCCTCAAGGTAGTATCCTTGGACCCATCCTCTACACAGTCTATACAGCTGATATCCCAACCCATCCCAACACTTTCCTTTCTACTTATGCTGATGACACTTGTGTGTTATCAGTCAATAACGATCCTACTATTGCCTCTCAAACTCTTCAATCCCATATCAGAGAGCTTGAGATATGGTGTCAGAATTGGAGAATCAAAATCAATTCCAACAAATCCCACCAAATTACCTTTACCCTTCGTCGTAAACCTATGACATCCTGCCCTACAGTTTCCTTTAATAATATTCCGCTTGTTCCAGTTGAACAGATCCGCTACCTAGGACTACTACTTGACAAACGTCTAACATGGAATCCCCATACACGACTGAAACGACAAGAAACTGCCCGTCGCTTTCGCTTACTACAACACTTACTGGACAGACGCTCCAACCTTCCACTTATCTACAAAAGGCTCATCTATATCACCATCATAAGACCTATCTGGACTTACGGAGTTGAGCTTTGGGGCTCTACGAAACCATCAAATTCTTCCCGTATTCAATCCTTACAATCCAAAATCCTTCGAAAAATCCTCAATGCTCCTTACTTTGTCACAAATAAACTCATCCATAAAGACCTTAACATCCCATATGTTGCTGATTTGGCCCGAACCAAGTATCAATCCTTCCATGACAAACTCCACTCCCACTCTAATCCTCTAGTTTCAATTCTTGCTTCCTCTTCAATTCCTGACAATCCTACGAGGCGCCTGAAAAGAAGATGGCCTCAAGACCTTCTAGTTTAGTTACTTAGTGGAGTGATGCCAATGGGCGTTTTCTCTTCGCGTTTTTTTCATGTATTTTATCATTATTAACATATTTACTTGTTGTATTACAAAATACAGTTGTAAATATCAATAAAAATATTAAAAAAAAAAAAAAAAAAAAATATATCATGTAAATAAAGATACATAAACTTAAGGAGTACGTGCTTTGTCGATTTACGTAATTAATGGAGAATAAAATAATTCAACTAATAAACCATTATTATGAGATAATGAATAATTTAACAACATTATTTTTGGATATTATTAAATCTAGTTGAATGTTTATAACAGAATATTAATTTTTTTGAAAATATCCAGAGAATAAATAATGTGACAAATAATGAGAAAGAAACTATATTTTTGTTTCGGCATAATAAATAAAAATATTAAAAAAAAAAAAAATAGCAATACAAATATCAGAAAAATTTAACGAAATATAAATAGGATAAACTTGAAGACAGACTACCTTAGTCCAAAACTTCTTGCAAACAAGTAAGCATGGAAGTTAAAGTTTAAAAAATACATATTAAAAAAACACACATATGTATTACAATTTTGTTGTCACCTCTCTGACATAAAAACCTAAATTGTAAGTAAACACGGTTAAATATTTGATAAATAAACAATTACTGTAATTTAGAAATAAAAAGGTATTAATCAAATTATTCAGATTAATGCATTTATTCCCAAATATAAATGAATATGCAACATAAAAGCTTAGTTGCGTATTTATGAAATAACAGCAGAATAAAAAAAAAAAAAAATTCTCCCACGATTATAAATAAATATAAGAAGCAATTGCGTAAATATAAGGTTTCTACTTGTTATATAATGAAAACTAACCTTTACAACTAATTAACACTAAAAAAAAAAAAAAAAACCTGTACCACTATAACCCATGAAGGGTCTTGGGCTCAGTACATATAGAGATTCGTACTGTTTCTAGGCCAACGGCAGTGCAATGAGGTGATTAGGCCTTAATCACGCTCAGCCGCCAGGTTTTTCCACAATTAATTTGGGTACCCACTTTATAGAGGCTGGGTCTGCCCCAGGAGGGTCTTCATACCCTAGGATCGCCCCCCGACTGAATTAACAGAATAAATAATATGTTGCCACAGGCGGGATTCGAACCCAGGACCCGGAGCACAGCAGACTAGTGCTCTATCCACTAGACCACGCCGCTCCCTAATTAACACTAATAACAACTATTAAAGGTCATTGAGAATATGTTACATAAAGTAAATGGAGTAAAACATAATGAAAGTAAAAACCCGAATTTCATAAAATTTCTAAATGTGAAATTCAATATAAACTCAAAATTCTCGCCAAGCAGGTTAGTATATCATCAACACCCTATATATTCAGTATATTATAACCTATAATTCTGTCAATAATTCATTAAAATCTTCTGAAATGTATATACGTCAAGTAAATAGGCTTGCGCATGCATATGATATATAATTTTATGATTCATGTTTACATAAATCCTTAATCCTCAATTAGATTTGGGTCGAATCGAACTGCCGTTTTTGGAATTATGCGTCAACGAAAATGGGCTATAATAGTAGATATCATTCGATAAAATTAAAAGTGGACCATTTTTACATTGTTTCCTATTTTCTCTAACTCTATAGACAATCCGTATCCGAAGAATACGGATAAAGGAGAAAATATGTTTGCGAACGTTTAAGCGAAAATAGTACAGTGTGACTTAATATCTGGATATCATTGGGACAATGTTATTTTTACAGAAAACAAATAAAAGCCATATCTGGAAAACAAGACTAAATGAATGTTGATCAACTTTGTAGCATACGACGTTTCGAAGAAGGTATTTGAATGAGGATAAGACAAGGAAGAAGCATGGCTGATGTATGAGGGAAATAATTCCAGAGAACAGTGGAACGGGCGAAAATGGAGCGCTTTGTTTTCGTTCTACAGAATACCCCATATTTTGGAAAGAGAGGATCTTGTTTTTTTCGGAAATAGATTGAATGTAAAATAGAAATTAAAAGGAGTTCTTAAAGTTTTTTTATTTATAGAGAATATGATAGAAAATATAGAAATATTGCAACGAGATGTAGGGACCAGCCACTTAAACTCCTCGTAAAGGTCGGTTATCTTCCATAATAATCAAGAAAGCTGCATAAATAACAAAATACGTAAGCAAAATTAATAATTAGAATTTGACAAAATCTATTAATGGGATTTTAGGTAGTAAGTCGCTCAAAGCCTGAAAATTTCAACAAAATCAGATTAAAGATTCAAGCAGTAACAGTAATTAAGTCTGCCACATGGACTTGACTATATTAAAGAAAAAAAAAATAGTTTCCTGGGTGTAAAACTATAGGACGAGTGTTAAGTTTTTTTAGGCAGCGAAAAAGAAGAAATTTAACAGTAGCACTGTACCTTTCAGAAACCAAGTAACCTTTGAATGGAATTTTAAAATTATTCGAGAAGAAAACACATTGTGAGATAATAATTTAATATTCTTAATTTTACCGACGTCCTACTCTCATAAGAATTCAAGGTATTCATCGATTTTAAACATTAAATTTCACCTTCACCCATTCTTCGTATTTCTTCCTACGCTTGATAATTCAGCGTGGGAGATGAATATATTGGATCTTATTTGTGCGCTTCATTTGAAGGTTGCGTTCAGTGATAAGGCGCTGGACCGTAGTAAGAAAAAAGTAATATGCTAAGTTTAATGTAATGTGTGCAGCTTATACAATAATAAAGAGATATATTTCATAATAATGGAATGTTTTTAGAAAGACATCAGTTTTATCGGAAATGAAAATAAGACCATGGAATTAAAAAAAGAAAAAAATCTGGTGCGCGCAACACACGACTTTCACTTACCTCCGTTGCATAAAATCAATTTAAAAACATTTATGTTTGATTAAATGATATCACAATAGACTCTATATACATATATACCCTGCCATAAATATTGTTACAAGGAAATAAAGTACCTTTTTTTTTTTTTTTGAAATATATTGATCTTCGCCGTAAACCTATGAGTTCCAGCCCTTCAGTATCCTTTAATAACTCTCCTCTAGTCCCTGTTGAACAGATCCGATACCTAGGACTCCATCTCGACAAACGTAATATTTGGAATCCTCATACAAGACTAAAACGACAAGAAACTGCCGACGTTTTCGACTAGTTCAACACTTATTGGACAAACGTTCAAACATTCCAGTTTACTACAAAAGGCTCATCTATATTACCATCATAAGACCGATATGGACCTACGGAATAGAGCTATATAGGGCTCTACTAAACCATCGAATTCTTCTCTTATCCAATCCTTAGAATCCAAAATCCTTCGGAAAATCCTCAATTCTCCTTATTTTTTCACAAACAAACTCATTCATAAAGATCTTAATATTCCATATGTTGCTGACTTAGCCCGAACCAGGTACCATCCTTCCATGACAAATTCCATTCCCACTCCAATCCATTAGTTTCAATCCTTGCTTCCTCTTCGATCCCCGATAATCCTCCGAGGCGTCTGACAAGATGGCTACGAGACCTTCTAGTTTGAAATATGTTTAGAGTGCTGCCACTGGGTAATGTCTCTACATGCGATTCATGACATTTAGTTGATGTATTTTTTGTAAAACAGTTTTAGATGTCAATAAACATGTTTAAAAAAAAAAAAAAAAAAAAATTATATATATATATATATATATATATATATATATATATATATATATATATATATATATATATATATTGGTATTTACAACAGTATAATATAATACATTTAGTAAATTTAATACAAGATATACTGTCATGATTCACATTTAGGGATACTACCCATTGGCAGCTCCCTTCAATAATACTCAACGATGAGAATACAAACATGTCAAAATATAAATTTCGTAATAAATGTTATTTTGTACCTTTTGGAAATCAACGTCTCAATTAAAGCCCGGAAAAGTTTTAAAAAACACACCCCTCCAAACATTAAATTTGTTATTGAATAAAAAAAAAATTGTCAATTTACAAATAGTAAATTAAAAGACATATTAAATTTTCTATCCATAGTTAAATTTTAAGTGGAATTCATCAAATTAAAAAAATAAATAAAAAGAATTAGCAGGAACAAAAGAATTCATTTAACGATACCTTTATTAAATATTTTAATTTTTAGCTTTATAATATTAATTTAAATTATATTTTTCGTTTCAGGGAACTCTAATATAAGTTGAATTTATAAAAAAAACGTTGTGATTTTTTTTCCATCCGTTCTTAAGGACGTGCCTTATTACTTGGAATTAGATAACTTATTAAAAATATACCAAAACAAATTAAAATAGCCTTTGTGATGGCAACCAGCTCCTTCAACTTAATTAAGATGAACTTTACCAAGTTCAAAACTTTAGGAGCAGAAGAACTTTCATCCAACTTAGTTATAACTAACTTCGAGACTAAGCATAATTTTCAATGTCATAAAAAAAATCTGTACCTTTAGAATCCGTGATGGGTTCAAGGATACATAGAGAGAGATCGGTAGATATGTTCCCCACGACCGTGCAAGGAGGTTATCAGGCCGAGATCAAGCTCAGCCACCAGGTTTGTCTCCCAATTATTGGGTACCCACGTTATAGGGAATGTGTTTACATCAGGAGTATTTCCTTACCCTAGGTTAGAAATAACAGAACGAATTATTATTCTGCCACAGCCAGGGTTCGAACCCAAGTCCCAGAAAACAGTAGTCTACTGTACTATCCACTAAACTACGTCGCTCATTTTTTTTAATGCTACACTGTTCATAATACTTAAAAAAAGTTGAAAATTCATGTAATAAAAAGCTTGCTTAGGAAGTGGGTTAACAAAAGTTTTCTCCCACTCACTACTTTGGAATATTTTTTAATTTAGATAATTTGATTATAAAATCATAGCTTTATTCAAGTAAGGTGGTCAGCTGTGATGGAGTGGCTAGCTTAACAGTTTTCTATGCCCAAGGTCGCGGGTTCAAACCTGGCAGATGGCCCAAGGGTTTTTTCATGGGAGTAAAAAAGCCTTAGTTATCTCAGCTTCCTACTGAGCGGACATAAATAGATTAATGCAATGTCAGGTACTGGCTAAAGATTTCTCTCCTAATCAAACCTGGAAAGGCAAAATTTAAGACCCCCATTGTAGCATCGTCTGACTGGCCATACCAGCATGAAGTGTCGTTCAATGAATAAATTAAAAAAATCATTATGGTGGAATAATCAGGAGTCAGTCTTTTTCTAAATATCTTAATTTTGCCGAAGTTTCGGCTCAAGCTTGTATGCTATCATCAGGGCATTACTGAGCCATGTCCAAGCATAAACTGGTTTTATTTATTTATTTATTGTAATATTGTTGAATGAATCCTGTAGCACTATTATATTGTTATTATGCAATTGTAATAATACGAACATGGACATCAGTAATGCCTGATGATGGCTCACAAGCTTGAGCCGAAACGTCGGCAAAATTAAAATATTTAGAAAAAGACTGACTCCTGATTATTTCACCTAAAGATTGTTTTAGTTAAAAACTCGAAATGTTCAAGATCGCTTATACTTATTACTTCCCTTCTGTTTATTTCACATATAAGTGAGTGTGAGAAAAAATAAATTATAAAAAGGGAGGAATATTTTATATATATATATATATTATTTATTTATATATATATGAATATAAATTAATTATAAAATATATATATATATATATATTATTTATTTATATATGATAGTAAAACATACTGAACAAACAAATAGAATATTAATACTGAGTAAAAGTGAAGATGTTACATAGTTTAATTTCATAATATTATTTTTTTTTTTATTTAGGTTGTATTATATTTTATGAAGGCAAGACCTAGGAAAGATGTTAGATTGTGATTGAAATATGATTAATAAACAGTTATGTTAATTATTACAAAAAATTGCAATTTATAAACACATCAAGGCCAAAAACGTAATTGTCAAGTAAATAAAATTAATATTACCTCAGAATAGGTAGTAAATAATATTAAATGGAGGGTGAGAATATTTGAATTTGATGCAATGTGTGCAACACAAGAGAAAAAGAAAAGTATTCACATTTAAAATTTTAATTTTAACATCATGGAACTGTTTTTTAAAATATAACGTAGGGGATCACTTGTAGCTGGGTGGCTAACAGCCTCCCATGCCAAAGGTCACGGGTTCAAATCCGCAGGTAGTCCTAGGATTTTTTAATGGGAGTAAAAAATCCTTAGTTACGCCGTCCTTCGGAGGGGACGTTAAAAGGTGGTCCCGAGCCTGTACGATGTCAGGTACTCGTTAAAGACCCTATCCTAATAAAACCTGGATAGGCAAAATTTAGGACTCCCACTGTAGCATCGTCCGATTAGCCATAGTAGCATAAAGTAACGTTAAATAAATAAAATATGACGTAGTAAGAAAACGTGGTAGTAAAACACTATAAATAATTTTTTTCTCACTTAATAAAATAAAAAGAAATGAAACTAATCAGAACTGATCCGATTATAAATTTTATATTCCATCAGCTAGTACATTAAAAAAGAAGGCAAATACGTTTAATTATTCAATTTTCACTTCTATGGGTACATCAAACATTAAATATTATTTGAAAAGATAAAATTTTCAAAGTTCTAATATTAAATAATATATTATTTTAGAAACATTCAGAATAATTGTAATATCATTTTTTTTTTTTTTTTTACAATGTTATTATATATTATCCTTTGTTCTGATATTATCATACATTTTTTTTTTTTTTCGTCTGATTTATACATTTTTATTAGAATTTATATTTAGGTTATTTTCTTTGTTAATTTTATTGGTTTAATACTATTGTTTTAATTATTTATTTAAGACTCTAGGCTTAAAATTATTTTTTATTACCTGTTATATTATTCTAAAGAGACTCGTCTCAGAATAAATTAAAAAAAATTATCCTTATTGTTTCTCGTTTCGAATGACAATGTTCTTTTTATATACCACCGTCAAATATCATCTCAAACCTGTTCCTATTAAAAAGTTTAATTGCTCTTTTTTTAACTTTTAATTATTACCACAATAGTTCCTTTTCATACCTTTTTACTCAGTCTGCTGGTGTCCCTCAAGGTAGTATCCTAGGACCCATCCTCTACACAGTCTATACAGCTGATATCCCAACACATTTCTGTCTACCTATGCTGACACTTGTGTGTTATCAGTCAATAACGATCCTACTATTGCCTCTTAATCTCTTCAATCCCACATCAGAGAGCTTGAGATATGGTGTCAGAATGGAGAAACCAAATCAATTCCAACAAATCCCACCAAATTACTTTTACCCTCCGCCGTAAACCTATGACATCCGTCCTACAGTGTCCTTTAATAATATTCCGCTTGTTCCAGTTGAACAGATCTGCTACCTAGGACTTCTACTTGACAAACGTCTAACATGGAATCCGCACACAAGACTGAAACGACAAGAAACTGCCAGTCGCTTTCGCTTACAACAACACTTACTGGACGGACGCTCCAACCTTCACTTATCTACAAAAGGCTCATCTATATCACCATTATAAAACCTATGTGGACTTACGGAATTGAGCTTTGGGGCTCTACGAAACCATCAAATTCCTCTTGTATCCAATCCTTACAATCCGAAATCCTTCGAAAAATCCCCAATGCTCTTTACTTTGTTACGAATGAACTCATCCATAAAGACCTTAGCATCCCATGAGTTGCTGATTTAGCCCGAACCAGGTATCAATCCTTCCATGACAAACTCCACTCCCACTCTAACCCACTAGTTTCAATCCTTACTTCCTCTCAATTCCGGACAGTACTCCGAGGCGTCTGAAAAGAAGATGGCTTCGAGACCTTCTAGTTTAGATACCTAGTGGAGTAATGCAAATGGTTATTTCATCTTCATGTTTTTTTTCATGTACTTTATCATTACCAGCATAGTTACTTGTTGTATTACAAAATACAGTTGTAAATTTCAATTAAATGACCCTTCCACCTAAAGCTTTCCATCCTTCAGAAATATCCAATATCATTCATAGATTACCTGCTCGAAAAGCTCCTGGCCATGACCAAATCACTTCCCATATCTTAAAACATCTCCCTCAAAAAGCCATCCAATTCCTCACCTACATCTACAATGCCGTTCTCCGTACTACTTATTTTCCTGCCTCCTGGAAATTATCCATAGTAAAAATGATTCCTAAACCCAAAAAGCCACCTGAAAATCCATCTTCCTACCGTCCCATATCTCTTATATGTATTATGGGTAAAATTATGGAAAAACTCCTTCTGAAACGTATATACCCAATCCTTGATTCCCATCATATTATTCCAGATCACCAATTCGGATTCCGTACATCTCACTCCACTATCCAGCAATGCCATCGTGTGGTGGACGTTGTCTCCTCTGCGTTGGAGCGTGGATTGTACTGCACGGGAGCCTTTCTCGACGTAGAACAGGCCTTTGACCGAGCCTGGCACCCGGGATTGCTTTACAAGCTCCGTCTATTCCTCCCTCCTACCTATTTTCTAATTATCCAATCCTACCTCGCTGATAGATCTTTTAAAATAAATCACAATAGTTCCTATTCCTCCCTGTTTTCTCAATCTGCTGGTGTTCCTCAAGGCAGCATCCTAGGACCCGTTCTTTATACAGTCTATACAGCTGATATCCCAACCCATCCAAACACTTTCCTTTCGACCTATGCTGATGACACGTGTGTGCTATCAGTAGATAATGATCCTGTTACAGCCTCCCACACTCTTCAATCCCACATCCGAGACCTTGAAGTATGGTGCCAGAATTGGAGGATTAAAATTAATTCTAACAAATCCCACCAGATAACATTTACCCTTCGTCGTAAACCCATGACTTCCTGCCCTACAGTATCCTTTAATGACACTCCACTAGCCCCTGTTGAACAGATTCGATATCTAGGACTCCACCTTGACAAACGTCTAACTTGGAATCCCCATACAAGACTGAAACGACAAGAAACTGCCCGACGTTTTCGACTACTTCAACACTTACTGGACAAACGTTCCAACCTACCACTTAATTACAAAAGACTTATTTATATGACCATCATAAGACCGATATGGACTTACGGAATAGAGCTATGGGGCTCTACTAAACCATCGAATTCTTCTCGTATCCAATCCTTACAATCCAAAATCCTTCGTAAAATCCTTAACGCTCCTTACTTTGTCACGAATAAGCTCATCCATAAAGACCTTAATGTCCCATATGTTTCTGAATTAGCACGAACCAGGTATCAATCATTCCATGAAAAACTTTATTTCCACTCTAATCCACTAGTTTCTATTCTGTCATCCTCTTCCATTCCTCACAATCCCCCGAGGCGTCTGAAAAGAAGATGGCCTCGAGACCTTCTAGTTTAAAATACTTTTAGAGTGCTGCCAATGGGTAGCGTCTCTACATGTAACTCATGTCAGTTTACTATGTCCATCACATTTACTTGTTGTATATAATAATACAGTTGTAAATATCAATAAATATGTTTAAAAAAAAAAAAATAAATAAAAATTTCAATAAAAAAAAAAACTAAACACTTTTAATTATTTGTTTAGTTTATTCTCATTCCAATATTATCATCTTAATTTTATGTTTGCTGCCATATTTTATTACTGTCATCTTATTATCATTTTAATTTAATTTTATGTTTTTTCCGTATCATATTACTGTCATCATACTATTATTCCTAACTTATTATTAATTTTCTAATTACGCTAGTTATCTTGTTTATCTTTGCCTTGATAAAGGCCCAAAATGTAAATGTACACAGAATTAAAATACGTATTACTAATTAGTGTGTAATATATTGATGACCGCACCCCCAACCACCATCTTCGTCTTAAAAATATAAAGGTTAAAAAAAAAAAAAAAAAAAAAAAAAAATCGTTTTGGGATAAGAGAGAAATATTGAAGAAAAACATCACAGTTCGCTGTCACGACCAGAAGATATCCAAATGTATTCTGCTTATTATTACATACACGTGACTCAATTATGGATCAGATGTATGGGGTTGGTTTACGCAATGATGGAGTTTAAAAATAACAGCCAATTTGCAGACGCAACCAGCAGACGAACAATACACAAGTATTACTAAAAGCCTAATTTGATGAATCCAGAGACAACATAATTTGTGTGTGTTGTCCCGTAAGTTACCAGCGCACCTCAAAAGTAAGAAGAAAAATCTTAAAGAAGTAAATTCACTCACTTCTTTCTCACTCTCTCTCTCTCTCTCTCTCTCTCTCTCTATATATATATATATATATATATATATATATATATATATATATATATATATATATATAGAGAGAGAGAGAGAGAGAGACATAGAAAGAGAGAAGAGTGAATTCTATATTAATATATATTATTACGGTAAAGTATGTTGACCATATCATAATAAGAATTAATTTATATTTTATTAAAAATTCGGACTTAGTAAGAAAATTATTTTTAGATGAAAGGAAAGGAGCGGGAATCCTTCATAGATCCAAGGAGTAAAGAGATTATTGTTGGTACTTCTCCGACAAAGAGAAAGTAAGCCGACAATGAAGCCGGCAAGTCTGCCAATAAGTCTATTTCGCAGAAATCAAATAATGTACGATTCTTCCTTTAGATGTCGCTCCGTTTGCTTCTCTTCACCCAATAAAAAATCACCAAGGAGGCAAGGAAGGGAGAACCCTTTAAAAGGGCAACAGAAGACGTTCATTATCCCACATTTTTCTCTAGGTGGCCTACGACTTCTCATCATTACTCCGTCTTGCTGATCTCGAATCGAGCTGCTGTGCTTCTTTTCATGCATCTATTCTGTAGACATGTATTATTGGCTGGGTATGGGTAAATTTATAATTTTATAGAAGGTGAAAATTTCAACACATTGTATTTTTGTCTAATAAATGGTAATTATAATCGTGTTTAAATATCATTGAGTCTAGACAAGTAGGACTAATTTGTCGTTAACAATTATGAGGCAGGCGGGTAGGATGTAGCAATATATATATATATATATATATAATATATATATATATATATATATATATATATATATATATATATATAGAGAGAGAGAGAGAGAGAGAGAGAGAGAGAGAGAGAGTGAGAGTGAGAGAGAGAGAGATTGGATTTTAATTGTCTTAGGGCGTAAGGCCCTTTCTTACGGACAAAATAATAATTTTTACACTAATAAATAAGGCCAAAAAAGATTATTAAACAATACATATATAACACTTTTTTTTATAACTTGATTTTTTTCGAAATTTTGGCAGTAGTATAGATTTTATGCGCTAAAAAACATGATTATCTCTGAAATTTACCCCAACTAACATTTGGGCAAACAATAACCCAAATTTTTGGTATAGTCCCAAAAGAAGCATCTTCAAGGAGAAAATTAAACTTAGTAAAAGGAGAAATTTAATAAATCGATATAGCTATGCCCGAACAAAAATATTTTTAATAAATATTAAAATTATATAATTTAAGCCAGGCTTTAATTTTAAAAGGGAAATGTTGAAAAGTAATTGGAAATTAATTATTAACATTTTTTGTTTTTTGGAAAAATGCAACAGTTCTAGCTGTTAATGGTTCTTAAAGTAACATATTAATAGAAAAAATAAACGTTTTTATTTTTATTTAACAGAATGAATAAACATCAAATCATTATATGTGAGATCCTGTATAAAACTTTCAATAAAAAAAGGAGCATATTGTACACGTGCCCAGGTCACGGAGTATTTCCAATTAAAATTGGGAAAAAGAGAAAATAAATAAAAATTCCTATGTTATGAAATTTAATATAAAATTGTAATTAAATATAGTACACTAAAGGTATGAGAACCTTTGCTGTAACCTCTCATATTTGTATTTTTACAAAATTGAATAGAGGTATGCGGCAATAAAGTACATGCTTCTGTTTATTTATTTTTTTAGAACCATTCGACATTTATTAATAAAAATCCAGTGCACCAAATCAAAATTCTAACCTAGTCGATATAAACTTTACAATCAGTTTATATAGAAATAATTGTTTTCGATTATATGATATAAATATCTGGTGCGCACGACTTTCTCTAACTCCGCTGTTAAAATCAAGATAAGCATTTTCAAATACAGTTAAGAGCTACTCGTATTACATATGAGTAGCTGAAAGTAAAAATGTTAAAAAATCAATTTAACTTGTTTCGATAGAAACAAGTGTTTTATCAAATGTTTTATTATATTATTATCTATAACTATCAGTTTGTTTTATCGGCTTTTTATGAACTTTTAGAATTTTTTGTATAAGTTGATATTATTCCCAATTTTTACTTTCACTTACTATATATATATATATATAGTAGGGGGAAGTATTGCGATCGTCAAAATTTTCGAATTCCAGTTTTCAACGGAAATACACGTTTTAGGGTCCCCTGAGTCCAAATAACCAAGTCCCGCAAAAAGGTCTGTGTGTGTGCGGTAACTCCCGGGCGGAAACGGTAAGTCCTATGAAACTGAAATTTCATATTTAAGACAACTATACGCCCGAGACGAGACAAACTTTTTTCATCAAAATGAGCTTACCAGAAGAGGCACTTTATACCATGCATTTTGCACCTTTTTTCGATTTTCTAGAAAACAGTTCCGACGATTTTCATTAAAATCGCTATATCAATGTAAAATTTAATGGGCTTTAATATCATGTAGGTTTTATTCTGATTAAAATGGTATTACAGGGCTTAAATGCCGATATTTTAAATTTTCATCCCCTAAAGTACATTTAAGTTTGTAGATTAAATAAAAATAACTATATTATCTTGTTAACGCTGATGAAAAACAGGAAATATATAAATTGAATAAATTCGATACCCAACTAAAGGAGAAAACAGAAAAAATATTTTTTTAATGCAATTTTTCGTTTTTGAACTTAAGAGCAGTAATATACATGTATGATATACCGTTGGAAAGCTAAAGATTTTAGAAAAAATATTATCTCATACACAAGCTTTTAAAAGTTAATAGAGAGTGATAAAAAAAAACGATAAAACTTAGTGACTGTTTTAGATAATAATATAATCGATTTTTTAATAAAACGCATGTTTCTATAGAAATTCCATTTAACTAATTCTTTAATGGTTTCACTCATTTTTATCTCTTACTGTATTTGAAAATTCTTTAATCGATTTTAAAAACGGAGGTAAGTGAAAGTCGTGTGTTGCCCGCACCAGATTTTTTTAGCTTTCCAACGGTATAACAAAGATCTACCAATATTTTCCTCCTTCTGTGTTATTTGTAACATTAGCTAATATTCAGGAAGAATTTAATAGAATCAGTGCCTGGGCAACCCAGAATATACTAAGGCTAATCAAAACTCAGGTTTCAATTCCCTCCTCAGAACCAATACTACATTCCTGAGTCTAATCCTAAATGATCAACCAATCACTTTCAGTTCCACTGTCAAAAACCTAGGTATTACCATAGACTAAACCCTTTTCTGGAAACCCCACGAATTTTTTCGCTCAAATTTCCAGAGGAAGTATAAGTACTCTTAAGTACTTCTATTGCTCCCGTCATCTCCTCCCACTTTCCACCCGTAGGATGTTAGTTTCCTTGCTTACTTTTCCTCACTTAAATTATTGCTGCATGGTATATGGAAGCCTCATGACTGTACTTGATGACAGACTCAAGCGGATTATGAATGTTTATAAGATTCATCTTCGGTACCTTTAAGATGTAGCCAGTGACCCACTTATACAGCGAATTGAAGTGGCTCCAACCTTCCATACGTAGACAATATTTCCTCGGAACATACCTCTACAAAGTCATTAAATCTCCACATTCTCCGTATATTCACAGTATCCTACAATACAAATCCTAAATTCACTTACTTGAAACTAGATCACGCCATTCTAACGTATACATTCCTACGCATAGAACTGAATATTTTGATAATTCCTTCTATATCCGCTCTGCATCCCCCTGGAATTGCCTACCTAATCATATCCGCGATGATTCTCCCCTTACCTCATTCAAATCCAATTTTTTCCAACACCTTCTAGCGTCCCAAAGAGTTCCACACTAAATGTAAAAATGTAAATCCACTATCCTTATTTGAACGTAAGACAAAGCTATTTATTTTATTAAAATCCTTGAGTTACAGAATTATTCATTTATTTTAGTTAGCTGAAAATTATAATATATTTTGTATATATCTATATAAATAGATTTGTTTTTAATTTTATTTTTTTAAACATTTGTGAATAAAAATTTATTTTTGGGACCCTCGGCCAGACATGTACTCGTGTATATTGAAGTGTATATTTGCTGTAAGAAATTGTTATTCTTGAGGGATATAGTCCCAGAATAAAGTTGCTTTTATTATTATTATTATATACATCTATATTAATACTCTTATGTTCAAAAACAATAAAATTGCATTAATTTTTTGTTTTCCTTCCTTCTTTAGTTGGATAATAATATTTAAAGCAATTGATGAGAAACAGTCATTTCTACGAAATCTGATTTATATCTGTATTGAAATCTTAGAAGACCAGGAATTGTTTTTTGTACATTTTTGTTATTCTTAGGAGACTGTTTCGTCCCCGAATAAAATTGATTTTCAGTTCATTCCAATTTAATTTTCAATCGTTTCTATTCCAGAAATTTGAGACAGTTTCAGAGTAATGAGATTTGCATCGAAAACGAACGATCAATTCGTCTAAGAAGTTATGAAAAGTCGAGAATAAATCAGGAATATGAGATAAACTAAAGACTTATGTAAATAGCGGCTTTTTATACCCTCAATAAAATCTCCGAAGCGATTGAACATATTTGAAGGAGTGGCTTTGACAATACCTCCATCATGTCTGTCATTTCCGATCCGTCCAAACAAAAAAACAACTTCCTAATATACTCGATATGCTTACCACATGCTCCTCCTTCCATTCAGTACCATACCATACCAACCCATAAACTTGAACAAACCTTTTCAGAGTTCCGCCTCCTGCAGCAAGTCTTTTGTTATTCGAGATACACAATTTTGAAACTCATTTCCTGTATCCATTCCTATAGCCTTATTTTTATCCACATTTGAACGCCATTTTTTTCTGAACTATCAATCTTTCCTGTATATTTAATATTTAAAGCTATGGATGAAAACTAACCAATGTTACGGAATCTGATTCGTTTCTGTATTGCGGTATTAGAAGACCAGACAGGGATATTTCGGCCTTAGGGAGTCTTAAAACGTTTAGAAGACTTATTCGAACATTTTCACGATCGTAATACAAGTATTTTTTATAGAACTATATATAAATATACCTAATTAATTTTAATTTTCATCTATTGGGTTGATGCGAAATTAATGCAGGTTTCCTCTATTGCAATATCTTAATTCCAATTGTGTAAACAAAGCTAATCCCAACATTGATCATTATTATACCAAAACAAACCTTATCTAATACCCTCTCTTTCACCATGAATTTGTTTAGTAAAATCGTTTTGTTCAGTGTGTTCAAAGGTCTTGAATCGAAAATGTCTAAGTGCGATTTTCGTCAAATTTATTTTTACGAATTTAAATTAGGGCGCAGCGCTGCGCAAACGGCTCGTAATATTAATGAAGTGTGGGGTCAGGGGGCTATTAATGAGTGCACGGTGCAGCGTTGGTTCCAGAAGTTTCGCAGAGGAGATTTCGACCTCGAAGACAAGGAAGGTCGGGGCCGTCATCTTGCTCTGGACAACGACCAGCTGAGGTCAAAGCTTTCTCAATCGAGGTGAGACTATAACTGCTGACAAGTACTGTCAAGAAATTGACAGCATGAATCAAAAATTGCAACGTCTTTGCCCAGCATTGATGAATCGGAAGGGGCCGATCCTGCTCCACGATAACGCCAGACCACACGTTGCACAACCAACGCTTCGACGACTGCACGAGTTGGGCTACGAAGTTCTCCAACATCCGCCTTATTCACCTGACCTCTCTCCTACAGACTTCCACTTTTTCAGGCATCTGGACAACTTTTTGAGGGAGAAAAATTTTCAAAACCAGGACGACATTGAAAATTCTTTTCGTGATTTCATTGAGTCCAGGGATTCGGATTTTTTTTTCTGGTGGAATAAGAAAGCTTGTTGAACGTTGGCAAAAGTGCATTGATTCAGATGGAAATTATTTTGATTAAATATATATGGTTAAAGTAAAGATATGGCGTATTTACAATACCTACTAAAAACCTGCATTAATTTTGCATCAACCCAATATTTCATCAGAATTTTCAGACAGTTTCTGACGTAAGAGGAGATTTGCATCGAAAACGAAAGATCAATTCATCTAAGGAGTTATGAGAAGCCGAGAATAAATCACGAATATGAGATAAACTTAAAACTTATATAAATAGCGGCTTTACCTACCCTTAATAAAAACTCCAAAGCGATTATACATATTCCAAGGAGCTGTGGGGGTTTTAAGGACAATGGGGGAGAGGCAGCTGGTCCCTGTATCTATTTATATGTTGTCGCGTGCTAGGGTCACCAAGGGCATAAGAACACCTCAGTCACCGCCGTGAGTTCCTATCGTCTCAAAATCTCATTATTTATGTCTTATGTAGTTAAAATGTGGGGAGATTAACAACGGCCACAGACACGCCAGCCGTAACAATCTCAAACATTATCCACGTTGTTTCCTTACTTATTCTCTCCTTCAATTTTTATTATGGGCTCCCGTTCGAAGTATTGAAATGAAAAACCTCTTTATTATCCTGGGACTAAAGTCCCTTAAGAATAAAAATAAAAATACATAATTTATGACTATTTATTAACAATGTGGTCATGGCTTTGAACAACAAATTACTAAACTAAAAAAATATAATTAAGGTTGTAATATATGTACAAATCAGACTGAAAATATAAAAAAAACAGAAATAGGTACTTCATCCGTGATAATTTAAGTAATATAAAAACAAACAAAAACTTGGTATTTATAGCATCTGCAGTTTAAGGTTATTGTCTGTTTGACTAGGTAAGGAGAAGATTGTTGAAGGAGGAAGCAGTTCTTACATGACGGATCTCAGGAGGGATAGAATTCCAAAGAGAGCTTGCTTTGGCTAGTACTTGTCAAATGCAGCAGTATGGTGAGGAGGAGGGTAGAGAATCAGAAAGACGGGATCTAGAAGAACGGGACTGAATTGATGATTTAAATTGAAGGATTGGAAGATATAGATGGGACGAAGAGTTCTGATAACCTGGTAGGGGAAGTACTGGGATCTGTAATGAGGATAAAGCCACCTTAAATCAGCTGGGTTATATGCGTGTCTCTGGTGATCCCGAATACAAACCGTATTGCACAGTTCATAATACGCTTGAGTTTTGCTACGAGCTCACCTGAAAGTCCGTTGTACACCTCGCAACCGTAGTCAAAGTGGGGAGAGACAAGGGAAGAAACCAGGAGTTTATTGGGTTGTAACAAACGTTATGACCCTTTTTCTTTCACTTTTCTATATATGGAATATATAGCAAGGGTTTATTGCAATAGTGAAAATTTTCGAATTCGAGTTTTCACCGGAAATACACGTTATATACCTAAATCGAAATAACCAATTCCCGTAAAAAGGTGTGTGTGTGCTTTTTTTAAAATTTATTTATTTAAAGAAATTTACAACTGTATTAAATAAATACAACAAGTAAATATGCTGTATATATGATTAGAACACATGGTAGTCCTGAGAAGAAACTACCCATTGGTAGCACTCCAATGTCTAATTTAAGTTAGGTCTCTTGCCCATCTTCTTTTAAGGCACCTCGGTGGGTTGTCGGGAATAGATATGGAGGAGAGGTCACGGATAAGCGGGTTTGAGTGGGCAGGGAGTTTGGAATGAAAAGAGGTATATCTGTAACCGGCCAAGTCTTCAACAAATGGGATATTTAGGTCTTTATGGGTGATTTTATTGGCAACAAAGTAAGGAGCATTGAGGATTTTACGAAGGATTTTGGACTGCAAGGATTGGATGCGAGAGGAATTCGATGGTATAGTAGACCCCCATAGCTCAATGCCATAGGTCCAAATAGGCCTGATAATTGTTATATAAATGAGTTTTTTGTAGTAAGTAGGAAGTTTTGAGCGTTTGTCGAGTAAGTGTTGTAGTAATCTGTACCTACGAGCAGTTTCCTGTCGTTTCAGTCTAGTATGAGGATTCCATGTTAGGCGTTTGTCGAAGTGAAGTCCTAAGTACCGAATCTGTTCAAAAGGAGTAAGTAGGATATTATTAAAGTATACGGTGGGGCAGGAGGTCATAGGTTTACGACGTAGAGTGAAGGTGATTTGATGGGATTTGTTAGGATTTATTTTAATTCTCCAGTTTTGACACAATTCTTCAATGGCTGATAGATGTGTGTGCTAAATAACAACTTAAATGATAAATACTTTAAAAGTAATTATCAGTCTAAATGGTAAGTGTAGCACGAAAACGAAAAGTCGTAAGAGGCTGAAGTTTCATATTTAAGACAACTATACGCCCGAGATGTTACAGCAACAGTTTCACCAAAATCGGCTGACCGGAAGTTCTAAAACACAGAACACTGAGTGGAGAATCTAGCCAGTGCTAGAACTCAAATATACATGTATACAACAGATCTAATCTCATTAAGTTGGACAGCTTTGTGAATAAAGTTTATATTTCTCTCTATTTTTAATTATTTTTTTTTACATTATTAGTATTGCACTCATACTCAACTCACGCAAATAGAATGTGCGAAATCATGGAAATCCGGTCTCTAATTGTGAGCTTACAGCGTAAGTAATTTAACAAGCGGATGCTATAAAACGCGCCATATCCGTTGCATTGACTTCATTCAAAGCATTCTTTTACCCTTCTATAGCCCGAAAAGATGCTTTAGTTTAGACTTTCATTTACCTCGGTTGTTAAAATCGATTTAAGAACTATTAAATAAATTTACATTTGAAAAAAGGTATTAATAATTATAATCAGTTTCGTAAGAAACAAATGTTTTAGATAAAAAAAATATAACATGTTTTAATATACAATTATATTACAATATTAATATTACAAGGTCAAAACTTCCTCGTAACTACAAAAGACTTATTTATATGACCATCATAAGACCGATATGGACTTACGGAGTAGAGCTATGGGGCTCTATTAAACCATCAAATTCGTCTCGCATCCAATATTAACAATCCAAAATCCTCAACGCTCCTTACTTTGTCACGAATAAACTCATGCATGAAGACCTTAACGTTCCCGATGTTACTGATTTGGCTCGGAAGAGGTATCAATCCTTCTATAACAAACTTCACTCCCACTCTAACCCACTTGTTTCAATCCTTTCTTCCTCTTCAATTCCTGATAATCCTCCGAAGCGCCTCAAAAGGAAATGGCCCCGGGACCTTCTAGTTTTGAATATTTTTAATTTGTTCTTTTGTATTTTTTTTTCTCAATATATGTATTTTACAAAGTTAGTAACATTAATAAACCCATAACGAAACCTAAAAAAAATATAAGGAATTCGGCGACTCATATTTAACGTTCGGGTTGAGGCTGCGAGCGAGTGTGCTGTCGCCCCTCTCCCCAACAGTAGTAAATATCAATAAAAATTTAAAAAACAACGGAGGTAACATTACAACATTACTGTTATGAAATTACACGATGCGCAATTCGGCAGAACATCCAAGCTTGAACTGAAGAACGTCAGTTAATATTTTTTTTGGCGGTTTCCTACCCACTCGTATAACAGAATTCCACCCACTTTAATCTCCTGATTTTTAATAACTGAAAAAAATTCCGGTATAGGAGTATATTCCTCTCCGCTTCTCAAGGAAATACGTTCTAAACATGCCGTAAAAAAGTATTTTATTAGTAGTATTTTATTATATTTTATAAGGAGTATTTTTTTTATAAATCAGAGAGGCTTTGATTAAACTTTAAGATCTACTTTATACTTGCAGCAATTTACTAGGAGGATTGAGGGTGCCTGGGATGTAGAAGCTAGGGGTGTTAGAAGTTATACCTTAAAGTTTAAATACTGGAAGGAATTAGTCCGGGTGGCGGTCATTAAATGAAACAACTAAATAGTTTCAACTATTTTATTGTTTGCCAACGTTTCGACCCCGTTTTCCATTCTCCCACCATGCGCCCTGATGATGACCCACAAAGGGGGTCGAAACGTTGGCAAACAATAAAATAGTTGAAACTATTTAGTTGTTTCATTTAATGACCGCCACCCGGACTAATTCCTTCCAGTAATTCTCAAACGGTCAACTAATTACATCCACAATCTTAAAGTTTAAACTATTAAGGTTGTTTTTATAACTATTTAGATTACTTAGTTACTCTTAATGTTGTTTTTTTTTGTTTATTTAATTTTTTTGTTTATTTTATTTAGTTTATTTAAAGCACAAATTATTTATTTTTTACCTTCCAAAGTACACGCCAGGTTATATTATTTATATAGGAACTCAAATCCAACTACTGTTTTCATTTGCTTTAAAACTATCTCATAGTTATAACATTAAATTAATAAAAATGCAGGATTATAGATTACCAAACTTTCTTGCTAGGAATTCTTTTAAACACGAAACATTTTGGTATAAAGATCTAATCCAGATTATATAAGAGCACAATATGAGTTTGGAAATAAACATTAAAAATATTTTAGATTTTTTTTTTATTATAATTTATCGAAATTTACAATTGTACTAGAATAATACATGAACTAAATTAGCTAACAGGGAAGATAAATGAAAAGACATGAAGATAAAATGACCATTGGCAGCACTCAACTGGGTAATCTAAACAAGAAGGACTCGAAGCCATCTTCTTTTCATACGCCTCGGAGGATTATCAGGAATGGAAGAGGAAGCAAGGATTGAAACTATTGCGTTAGAGTAGGAGTAGAGTTTGTCATGGAAGGATTGATATCTGGTTCGGGCCAAACCAGCAACATATGAGATATTAAGGTCTTTATGGATGAGTTGATTCGTAACAAAGTAAGAGGATTGAGGATTTTTCGAAGGATTTTGGATTGTAAGGATTGAATACGGGAAGTATTTAATGGTTTAGTAGATGCCCAGAGCTCAACTCCGTAAGTACAGGCGTAGGCCTTATGATGGTGATATAGATGAGCCTTTTGTAGATAAGTGGACGTTTAGAGCGTCTGTCCAGTAACTGTTGAAGTAAGTGAAAGCGACTGACAGTTCCTATAAATTCCGTCTCTTTGTTTTAAATGTTTGTTTATACTTCATGAACGTATTATTGTCTGTAATTCTCATGAATTGTAAAAATAAATTATCACCTGGTGCTCTAAATTTGTTAATAAATTATTATTATTTTTTTTTTAATATTTTACTAAACCAACATACCAATAGATAATTAAAATTTTCTTTTATTTTGTAATACATAATTATGTACAAACATAATTAGTAAAAGTAACTAATTATTATATTTTGAATAAAACGTTTTATAGAAGGTTTTGGTTTGCCTAAAAACTCCGTAATCCCATTATACGATTGCTCCTATCAAAAAAAGTGTCATAAGTAAAAGTTGCTGGAAATAGGTTGTTGTAATCAATTCACGACTTCAAATCATAGGGTTCCAATTTAAAAAAAAAAAAAAAGTGTCTTCTGGATCACCCTGTTCATCAAAATTAAAATCTGAGTACAGAAATCGTTTCCTCGTTATAAAATAATTAACCTTTTTTTCGTACAGCCAACAGTCTGGCCATAATACTACCATGTCCATTAATTCGGTGTTTAGCCCCAGTATGCCCTGGTGAGTGATGGGTTCTAATAATTTGTAGAGTCTAATAGTTTAATGTCTAGTCTTACCAATAAAAATTTCATCAACATCGGTGAGACTCATCTGAATCCTCGCTTTGTAAAAGAGGATAATCGTGAATGGATTATTGTATAAATCTGAACCCACATGACTTGCCTTCTATGTCATACTTGATTGTGTATAACCGAAACTATTCTCGATACTACTATTATCTCTATATTAATTCATTTCAAGGGTAAAAACAAGGAATGTTGATAGGATAGTTTTTGGTCTTTATAGTTTATAATTTCAGAATTAAATTACATTCCTTATAATACACACACACACACACACACACACACATTCACACACAAACAAAACGATACTGGAGTGAAGGCTGAATACGCCAGTAAATTTCAACAGGTTTACATACTCACGTGCTCTCATTAAAACTGTTTTCAATCTTATCGACCAACTGGCGGAGATAACCAAAGCCATATGCCCTGCATACGGTCATTAAAGGCTCACTTTGGATTCAATGCCACCACCTCCATCGTACACAACCTCCCTTGCGAGTGGGTCAAGTTGTTTTATTTTTTATTTTTTTTTTTTTATACTTAGAAAATAGATTATTTACTTATCTATTAATATCATTATCACGCTTACTTTAGATTTAAAAACCAAACCTAACCAGTCTTGTAAAAAGCAAAGCCCTTATCTTTTTTTCCGGGATGTCAGAATTTTGTAAAAATATGTTTGTTTAAAACAATAAAAGTTAACAATATCTTATTATACTCTCAAAACCAATTTATAGATATTAATAATAATAATAAATTCTTTATTTGAATAATTTTACAAAACATACAAACAGAACTTTAGTATCTTAGAGTAAAAACATAAAACAAACAAAAAATAATAGAAAATAAAAAAGTGAACAATAGTGATACATTAAAAGGTAGCTTCTAATAGTAATAATTCTAATCAATAATAACAAAACTAGACAAAAGATAAAACAGAAAAATATGTTTATATATACAATATTTTAATTAATAGTTCTTTACTGTTTTAATGTTAAATTATTGAAATAATATAGTTAAATATACAGGTCCACCACAATGTAAGATGTTGCATTTAAATTATTGTTTCTATATATTTTATTTAACTAATTTAAATTGAATTTGCAAATCTATTTAGCGCTCTTTGAAAATTGAATAGAGAGGAAGTGGTCGAATAGACGGGATTTGAAGGTCTGATGAGTATCAGAATGTCGGATATATGAAGGAATGGAATTCCACGTAGAGGAGCGGATTAGGTAGGATCTGTCGAAGGCTGCGGTTCGATGAGGCGCCACATACAGGTCTGAAAGCCGTGAACGAGTGTTGCGGAAATGAATGGAGGATTTGAATGAAAACATATCTGAGATGTAAGATGGGCGACTGGATTGGAGAACTTGGAAGAGGAAGGTTGCTAGGAAGTAGGTATGTATATACATAAAAATACATCTACAAATCATGAAAAGGGTCTTGGGTTCAGTACATGTAGATTCGTTCTGTATCTAGATCAACGGCCGTGCAAGGAGGTGATTAGGATCAAATCATGCTCTACCTATGCTGATGACACCTGCTATTTATCAGTTCATAAAGATCCATTTATTGCCTCACATACCCTTCAAGCCCTCATCAAAGACGTAAAAGTAAGGTGTCAGAACTGGATAATAAAAATAAATTTCAACAAATCCCATAAAAAAACTATTACCCTTCGTCGTAAGCCTTTCACT
The DNA here is from genome assembly GCA_023052935.1 of Piezodorus guildinii. Classification (NCBI taxonomy): domain Eukaryota; kingdom Metazoa; phylum Arthropoda; class Insecta; order Hemiptera; family Pentatomidae; genus Piezodorus; species Piezodorus guildinii. The sequence continues at coordinate 40,234,472 of CM041295.1, read as the reverse complement.
TTCTGCCCTACAGTATCATTTAATAACACTCAACAAGTTCCTGTTGCACAGATCCGATACCTAGGACTCCTTGACAAACGCCTAACTTGGAACTCTCATACACGACTAAAACGACAAGAAACTGCTCGCCGTTTTAGGATCCTTCAACACTTACTAGACAAACGTTTAAACCTTCATCTTAACTATAAAAGAATAATCTACATGACTATTATAAGACCAATCTGGACTATGGAGCTCTACTAAACCATCAAATTCTTCCCGTATCCAATCCTTACAATCCTTCGTAAAATCTTCAATGCTCCTTACTTTGTCACGAATAAACTCACCTATCCCCTCACCGGCCCGGACCAGGTATCAAACCTTTCATGACAAACTCTATACCAACTCTACTAACCCACTAGTTTCATTCCTTTCTTCCTCTTCAATTCTGAAAAGGAGATGGCCCTTCTAGTTTAGTATACCTTTAGAGTGCTTCCAATAGGAAGCTTCTCTACATGTAATTCATATCATTGTATTATATAACTATCACATTTACTAGATGTGTTTTTGTTTAGATACAGTTGTAAATATCAATAAAAAAATCACGCTCAGCCTCCAGGTTTTTCTCAATTTTGTAGTACCAACTTTATAGAAACAGAAAGTGTCCCCGGAGTGACACCCTACACCAAGGCCAACCCACGGCTGAATAAGAGAATAAATAATTATTCAACCACAGCAGAAATTTCAACCTGAGACCGGGATAACATTAGCCTAGCACTCTATCCACCATTTGTATACTAAAAAGAAAATAAATCATCTTACAGATATTTCGTTGAATAGCTACGTACTTTTCTAAAACTCCGAAAGCAAGATTACAGGGGAAACCATTTCTACCTTGCTGCGTTTCTTGTGTGTATGCATGTTGACTCAGGGCACTAAAACCGCTCATAATGTAAAAACAATTTCAAGCAAATGGCTAGAATTATCGCAAAAAAAACAACAAAAACAACTGGCAATAGCGGTTTGTGCATTTTTTAAACACGAATCTCCATGTTTTCCTCGTTTTAATGTTCTGTTTTTTCATGGAGAGATTGCTGGATTTTTCCGGATTATTTGTTGCCATCAATCGAATAATTAAAGGGAAAAAAAGTAAAAATATTACGCTGAAGCTCAATAAGATTTGAGTTGTCTTGGAAAGAAAAAAATGTAAGAGTAGGGATTCAAAAAATTGTCGTACTTATTCATATATATATATATATATATATATATATATATATATATATATATTATATATATATATATATATATTTTTTTTTTTTTTTTAAATTAATAATAATAAAAGCTAACATAGATCAACGTTTCGGTTGATTAATCTCATCAATAATTCCACCTCAGCTGAGGTTCGAACCCGGGACCCCGAAAACAACAGCCTAATGCTCTATCCGCTAGACCGCGCCACTTCCTTAATTTAAAAGTAAAAACTTTGGCTATTTCAGCATTTAATTTTTTTTTTGTTAGAAAAAATCGAAAAATGCAAAAGATAAACGGAAAAGTAAGAAAAATTATTTTGAAGTAGTATTCTGCCCTACACGTGGAGATATAAAAAACACAAGATAGCAACTGGTATACCCTCACCTCTCCCCTGTATCACCCGTGCTTTCATCTCCACTCGAGGTATAATCTCCTTAGCATTTATTGGATATACACTGTTTGAGGACATATTAGATTTTCTCGGTTGTCCACATGGCATACACATCCCAAGTCTACTAAAGGACTCAGTCCAGAGTTGGAAGTCAATCGATGATATTTAACCGAAAATTTAACCTGAGTTCCGCTCTCTTTTATGTCACTGATTCCGAAAAAAATTCAGGAGCTCAATAAGAGCTTAAGATGAAGATATTTAAATACTAAAACTTCCTAAAAATAAGCAGATATTTAGATTTTGTTATAATTTTATGAGTAATTAAAGTACTTTATTTTACTTACCCACCCTTCCTAATATAGACAGTCAGCCTTATGCTATATAGCACCTATTCTTGCATCGAGCAGAGAATTGCTGTATGAAAAAGTGTCTTTTGTGGTGTCATAATCCTAGCTACCACCGTAATATTTCGATCCATATTTTTTTTACAAAGGATTCGAGTCAAAGACGGAGGTTCTCTTCCATTTTGAACCGTATCCTAGTTACAAGATATGTCAATTGTTAGGAAACCTTTCAACGAGAATGGAAATTGAAAAAACTGACCGCCACCCGGACTAATTCCTTCCAATATGATTTTCTGTGGATAAAAAGAGAAAGGTGGTAACAAGTTAAGCTGCGAAAAATGGGGACTTTAATGTTCTGTTTTTATTGCGGATTCGAATCCAGCAATAATAGACCTAATATCATACATGACATGGAAGATGACGAGTTTGACAATACGCAGCCTTTCGTTCAAAGTAATAGATTATACACATCAAGTACATTTGAGACTAAAAACATTTGTATTAACAGAGCACTTTCATTAAAAATGTTATTTCAACATTTCTTGGTTTATATTAGGAGTAATTAAAAATCGTAAACATCTACCTAGTTAGAAATTTAATGCTCTCAAAGATGGACTCTTATGTATTTTTTAATAAACTGCACACCAAAATAGTTATTGAAGCGAAACCATCGACTTTTCTGACATTTTGTGTTGTTTTTTTTTGACAATTTGGCCAATATTGATACCCATGTATCTCAGTAAGTGTTCCGAATTTTCCAATATATTACATACCAAACATGTAGGTAATTTATTGTTCTTTAAAATTGCTAACGACAAAGTTTGCTCTAAAATGTTCAGGAAGAGATTTAGAAGTAAAAAACTGAAAAAAGTGCTTTTTTTTTTAGAGGTTTTTTTTAAGATGGCGGAAAACGCACAAGGGTGAAAAGTGTGAAAACTTGGTTTTTTAATGAGGGAAGCAGTACAAACAATCGTGCCTAAAATTAAATTTACCCCACCTTTTTCTAGGTGGAAGACTTCCGTCCGTAATAGACAACGATGTCCTCAAACATACAGTAGAAGGGAACCTCTACCAAACAGTTAATGGACTCTCAGCGCAACTAAATGCAAGTTCATCTTCCGTTTCCAGACATTTAAAGTGTATTGGGAAAGTAAAAAAGCTCGATACATGGGTACCTCATGATCTCACTGAGCGGCAGCATGACCCCATGTTTCAAAACATACAGTGCAAAAATTGAAAGAACTGGGCTACGAAGTTCTTCCGCACCCACCATATTCTCCCGACTTGTCTCCAACAGATTACCACCTGTTCAAGAATTTAGACAACTTCGTCAAAGGCAAACTTTTCGAAAAAGATTATCAAGTGAAAAGTGCGTTTTCAGATTTTGTTTCACTTCAAAGCTCTGAGTTTTTCAGTTCGGTGATAAAAAAGATGGTGTCACGTTGGGAAAAATGTGTAGAAAAATAAGGTAAATACTTCGAATAAAATTATCTTGTTTTCATATCGTATTTTAAAAACAAATCCTTTACCTTGAAAACGGACATTTCATGTGACACACCCAATAGTTGCTATATTAAAAAGTGTCCTTTTTAGAGTGATTATCCTACTTACCATTGAAATATATGTATTCATACCGTACAAGCGAAGTAAAGTAATGGACATAGGGTAAGTATAATAATAAGTGATTATTATTTAATGAAAATAGTACAACACCACTTATTCACTAAAACGTCAATGACATTATACATTAAAAAGAATTGTTTGTTTATTTATTTAACGTCACTTTATGATACTGAGGTTAATCAGACGATACTACAGTGGGAGTCCTAAATTGAGACGTTGACTTCCAAAAAGTACTATATCCATTCTGGGGAATTTTACAGGTAGCGCAAAAATCTCTCATTACTATATTATTAAACCAACTTATTTGATTATTTTTGCTTTAAAATCTAGAATTATTTCTTTACCATATCAATAAAACCATATTAAAGTTATGAAATGAAATGTTCTGGTATGATTTGGAATGAAACTAAATGTGTAATAAGTATCTTAAGAAATTAATAGCATTTCTAAATCACGTTATTAAAGGACATGAGAGTTCATTAGATACAATCAAATTTAAGATTCAGATAAAACTAGATGAGGAGAATATAAATATGTAAAAATATCAATTTCGTAAAAAATGTTCTTTAGTACCTTTTGGAAATTAACGTCTCAATTGTGCTCATCCAGGTTTAATTAGGATAGGGGGAAGGACGGCATAACTAAGGATTTTTTACTCCCATTGAAAAATCCTAGGGCCATCTACGGGTTTGAACCAGTGACCTTGGACATATAAGGCTGTTATGCTAACCACTATGCTACAAATGACCTCTCATTAATAAGAAAAAGCATAAGTAACAATTTAAATATAGCCCGTGTTTAGGGTAAGGAACGATTTTAATTTGAACGATCTGTAAAACAAACAAAAAAAAATATGAAAAAGGAGTCAGGGAAATAAAGTAAATCTCTCCCTCTCTCCCGGATATGTGAGACCCTTTAGCAATATAGTGGCTACTCCCAAAAATAGGCGTAGGGAGTGATGACCTTAGTGATGGGCAAATACTCAAAAAATTTGAGTACTGATTACTGTAATCAAATGACGCTCGCTGCTGATTACAAAATCTACTCAGCTTTCCTCCTGATTACTTTCTATTTTCCTCTGTAATAAAAATTTTCGTACTTTTGACTACTTGATTACTTTTTTGTATGACGTGGCCAGAATATAGTATATTAAATACATCTATTAAGTTAATTTATATTAATAATTTCTTTAAGCCATCTTTTTTTTAAATATTTTTCATTTTAGGCTAGATGGCTGGGTCCCCAAAGGTTCGTTACCGATTATACTATTAATTTTAATCGCGCTCGCTCAAGAATAGGTTTATTTTAACCTTTTCGTATTTATTCGATACCAGGCTAGGTGGCAGCGTCCCCAAAGGTTCGTTACCGATTATACTATTAATTTTAATCGCGCTCGTTCAAGAATAGGTTTATTTTAACTTTTTCGTATTTATTCGATATCAGGCTAGGTGGCAGCGTCCCCAAAGGTTCGTTACCGATTATACTATTAATTTTGATCGCGCTCGCTCAAGAATAGGTTTATTTTAACTTTTTCGTATTTATTCGATACCAGGCTAGGTGGCAGCGTCCCCAAAGGTTCGTTACCGATTATACTATTAATTTTAATCGCGCTCGTTCAAGAATAGGTTTATTTTAACCTTTTCGTATTTATTCAATATCAGGCTAGGCAGCTGCGTCCCCAACGGTTCGTTACCGATTATACAATTAATTTTAACCGCGCTCGCTTAAGAATAGGTTTATTTAAACTTTTTCCTTTTTATTCGGTACCAGGCTCGGTAGCTGGGTTCCCAACGGTTCTTATACATACTATACTTTTAATTTTAAAATTCTAACATTTCTGTATTTTATTTTTCGGTGGTTTGGCGAAAAACGTTTTGTTGATTTTACGTGCGTCTTCAAAAACATTTATTTGTTTTAATTTTTTTGGTTTTTGTTTTAATGTTAATTTGTTATATGTGTATATGGGTTTTAGAGGGTTTAGTAAGTGAATGTGTTATTGTTTTTTTAGTTAGTTGGTCCAGTGTATGTTTAATTTATGTTTTTTTTTTTAGTTTTTATTTATCGGTATAATATAGTTATAATTTTGGTTAGTATGTTGGTGATTGATAATAATCAGTTTAACATCAGGATTTTTATTGATAACAAATTTTTAAACACAATCTACTCTACAGCAACTCACTTAAATCAATTATACCAATAACCAAATCCTTTAAAAAGTAAATATATTTCCTCTAAATATAAACTTCTACTTAAGCGAGCGCGATTAAAATTAATAGGATAATCGTTAACAAACCCTTGGCAACGAAGCTACCTAGCCTGGTATTGAATAAATACGAACAAGTTAAAATAAACCTATTCTTGAGCGAGCGCGATCAAAAGTAATAGTATAATCGGTAACGAACCTTTGGGGACGCAGCCACCTAGCCTGATATCGAATAAATACAAAAAAGTTAAAATAAACCTATTCTTGAGCGAGCGCGATCAAAATTAATAGTATAATCGGTAACGAACCTTTGGGGACGCAGCCACCTAGCCTGATATCGAATAAATACAAAAAAGTTAAAATAAACCTATTCTTGAGCGAGCGCGATCAAAATTAATAGTATAATCGGTAACGAACCTTTGGGGACGCTGCCACCTAGCCTGATATCGAATAAATACGAAAATGTTAAAATAAACCTATTCTTGAACGAGCGCGATTAAAATTAATAGTATAATCGGTGACGAACCTTTGGGGACCCAGCCATCTAGCCTAAAATGAAAAATATTTAAAAAAAAGATGGCTTAAAGAAATTATTAATATAAATTAACTTAATAGATGTATTTAATATACTATATTCTGGCCACGTCATACAAAAAAGTAATCAAGTAGTCAAAAGTACGAAAATTTTTATTACAGAGGAAAATAGAAAGTAATCAGGAGGAAAGCTGAGTAGATTTTGTAATCAGCAGCGAGCGTCATTTGATTACAGTAATCAGTACTCAAATTTTTTGAGTATTTGCCCATCACTAGATGACCTATTCTACAAAAGTTCATACAATAACGGGGAGCGTATTCTTCCAGCAGATTACACCAATGCCCTACACGGCCTGTCGCGCCACAGAAAAAAAAATACTTCATTACTATGTTATATTAGTATCTATTAGAAAATGATGAATTTTACAGATATATCTATTACCGTATTTGTATGATACTCGCCCCAAACACAAATAAATGAATACATACAACCTCAATTACCTTGATTTTAACAACAGTAAACTATATAGTAATTAGTATTGAATAAATATAAATTAATTAACTACAAATTTATGCAATTAGACTGAAAGCGTTATAACTAGAATGATCTGAAGAGATGTTACGTCTACTCTTACGTAAAGCTTTGTAAACCTCTTGAAGGAATATTGGTAGTTAATATAACTAATTAATTACTTAGCTTAAACAATCGATTTCTAGGAAGCACTAAATATAACTTATTTCGGATCTATTACTGCATTGCTCATTGTCCATGAATATGTCAGATTGCATTTTTTATAATATTAAACAATATAAGTGTAATAAATGTCTATGATGTGAGAAATGTCAACACTTCATGATATAAATGATTATAAAGTTTTCATTTTTATTTTCAATTATTCTTATTTTTTTTTGTTTTTTTTGGTTTGTTAGTCCTATTACATTTAGATATTACGAGGCATGTTTTTTAAGTAAGTACCGTTTTGGAATTAAAAAAAGACGTGCAAAGATATCGCAATAATTTTATTTCCACATGAAAACCTGTACCTTAATATACTTTTCTACATAATTTCCATGAATTTTGAAGCACTCGTCATAACGCGGCACCAGTATTTGAATACCCTCCTCAAAAAATTCTGTCACCTGACTAGTTAACCATTGCATCACAAATGTTTTGACTAAGTTATCGTATTGAAGACGCCGATCGCCCAGCTGTTTCTTCAAGTGCAGGAACAAATGGTAGTCACTGGGCGCCAGATCAGGGCTGTATGGAGGATGATCTAGAGTTTACCATTTAAATGATTTGATAAGATCTTTGGTCCGATTAGCCACATGTGGACGGGCATTGTCTTGCAGCAAAACAATACCCTTGCTCAAGTTGCCACGTCTTTTTTTGTTCTTGATTGCACGACGCAGATTTTTCAATGTCTCACAATAAGACGTTTGTTTATCTCATTACGAGGCAGAAACTCCACTAGGAATACGGACGCCCACTCCGTTCTTCATCATGCACATTTGTGCGACCATCTTTAAATGCTCTCACCCATTTCCTTACCATTCCATCACTCGTAATGTTTTGTGCGTAAACTTCAACGATCTCACGATGAATATCGATCGGTTTTAAGCCTTTAGCACTAAGAAATCCTATCACAGCCCGTACTTCACAATCAGCGGGACTAACGATTGTTGAAGGCATCTTTGCACGTCTTTTTTTAATTCCAAAACGGTACTTACTTATAAAACATGCCTCGTATTGTAATCTTTTTAATTTTTATTTTTCATTTATTTTTATTTTTATCATTTAAATTAATTGTATATAATTATTGTAATTAGGAATGTTATCAGTCTTTTTCGTTTTTTGTTTTTTATGTAGTCTTTGGCCAGTCATAATACCTTTTTTTTTATACATGTATGTTATTCTTAAGGGATCTAGTCCCAGGATAACGTTCTTTTTTCATTCATTCATACATTAACATGTAACAACTGAAGTTTATTACTATGATTTTTATAAAAATACTAATTAGTAAACAAATTAGTTTCGTTAAAGGTCGTCAAATATTAAATTATTTATTAAGTAGAATGTGGTTTGGAAGAAACGAATGAAAGAAGTCATAATAATTATATAATCATAATATCTTCAGACCTTGAGAACCTAAGGAAGCGGAAATACTTCAAATCGACATTTACCTTCGATGTTAAAATCAATTTGAGAACTATTAAGTTTAAGTGAAAAAAAAGGGTAAAGAATTACATTTAGTTTTGATGGAAACCTGCGTTTCAGAATAAATAATCAAACAATAGAAATTATTATCTACAATGATCATTGACCGTTGAGAATTACTGGAAGGAATTAGTCCGGGTGGCGGTCAGTAAATAAAACAACTACTTGAAACTATTTAGTCGTTTCAGTTGCTGACCGCCACCCGGACTAATTCCTTCCAATAATCATTTAAGTTCATGTTCTTTTTATCTATTTCCCTTACTATATATTTAATATACTCGAATATGTGAGCGAACACAAAAATAGTACCATTAGAGATTTGTATGGAAGGATTATTGAGGTTATGAACATGATTCATGTAAGGCAAAGAAGCTTTAAGTGACACTCCATAAGTTAACAGTTAAGCTTCAATGCCGAAACCACCAAATGTTGCCTACATAGATTCATCCGACAATCATCCCACTGACGCTTCGAACTACCCTTTCGGACGCCTACCAGTCGTTTCAGCGCAAACCATCATTTTCAGAATTCGTTTTTCACTGAGCCCAACAACTTTACACGCCCGTTTGAGTCTTCGCGATGTTATCAACTCAATTATACTGATAGGATACAAGCTCCGCATTTCCGCGTTGCGTAACCTTCTGAATTCCTCGGCAGTCTCATTTATTTTTGGATCAAATATTTTACGTAAAACCTTATTCTTGAAAAGGCGTTGTTCAATTCTTCAAAAGAGACCACGTTTCACATCAGCGAACCATCGGAAGAATAACAGTTTTATAAATTCTAACCTTTAAGTTTCTTGATAGAAACCCCGAGGTAAGCCATTTCACAACTGAATAATAAGCAGTTAATAGTTAAGCCAGATTAAAAGTCAAAAATTAATACAAGTATAAGATGTAAACAAAATCATACCGATTCCTACCAATTTAGATCTTAAAAGTTGTATCTTACTCAAAACTTTTTAATAGTTCCAAGTTTAAAATCATAAATTCTTTGTTTCCAACCGAACACGTGGGAGGATCTACAATTTTCTTTATCAGAGAACACGAAGTTTAATTATATTACCGGTTTATAGAAAACACTCATCGGAAATATTTTATACAATTTTGGGGAACGGTTTTATGCACTATACAAAATCATTATAGAATAGAATAGAATAGAAAAAAAATTTTATTCTGGGACTAGGTCCCCTAAGAATAACAGTTATGTACAATAGAAATATGTAATATGTCTGGCCAACAGACAAGAAGCATGATTAATTATTATTTACAAAAAATTACAATTATTTACAATGAGAAAAATACCATACATAAGAAATAACAAAGAAATTAATGAAAAATATATATCTTCTAATTTTATCTTCTGAAAAACTAAACTTTTATTCAAACAAAAGCAAATTAAAATTTGGGTGGTAAACAGTAATCTTCATTCACTCAATGTAGATTTCTATCATATATCATATCACATTTGCTGATCGTCTATTTGGGATGACAGAAGGTATAGGAAAAGTTGGGATTTGAATGAGGATAAAGAGGCAGCATGGCGGATGTGGATAGGTAGAGAATTCCAGAGTGTGGTAGAGCGAACAATAAAGGAACGATCAAAAGTTTTGGTTCTGTGGGTAGGAAGATAAAGGTCAGACTGTCGCGATCTAGTTTCAAGGGAGTGGACTGAGGATTTAAATTGAAGGAGACTGTGGATATAGGAAGGATGCTGGGAGTTAATAGTTTGGTAGAGGTATGATCCAAGGAAATATTGTCTGCGGGTTGAGGGGAAGAGCCACTTTAATTCACCGTATAAGTGGGTAACATGAGACCTCCTTGAAGTACCGAAGACAAATCTTAAGGAAATGTTCATAATGCGCTTTAGTCTGCCTTCAAGCACAGCCGGGAGGCCGTCATACACCGCACAACAATAGTCAAAGTGGGGGAAAATAAGTGAAGAAACGAGGAGCTTACGAGTGGATAGGGGAAGAAGATGACGGGAGCGATGGAAAAATTTAAGAGTACTTATTGTTTTTCGGGAGATTTGGGCAATATGGGGTTTCCAGGAGAGGGATTGGTCGATGGTGATACCTAGGTTTTTGACAGTGGAACTGAACGTAATTGGGTAATTATTAAGGATTAGATTTGAGAAGGGAATTGGAACCTATTACTATTGCTTGTGTCTTCATGGCATTTAGCTTAAGTTTATTCTGAATTCCCCAGACGCTGATTCTATCCAGGTCCTCCTGAATCTTGGAAAATGCTAGTAATGTCTCAGATGGGGAGAAGGATAGATAGATTTGGAAATCATCAGCGTACAAATGGTGGGAGCAATGATGAATAGATTTGGGAAGGTCATTGATGTAGGAATTAAAAAGGAGAGGAGATATACATGAACCCTGGGCCACACCTGCCGAAAGGGCAAGAAAGGAAGATAGAGGATGATTAGGAATGGTGACAGCTTGGGTTCTACCAGAGAGAAATGAGTGAAACCAACGAATAGTGCTGTTAGAAAAGGATAGGGATTGTAGTTTGGAGAAAAGGATGGAGTGGTCCATGGAGTCAAAAGCTTTTGAAAAGTCTAGAAGTATTAGTACGGTCAGTTTCTTTTCATCCATAGCAGTATGTAAGTCGCTGGTGATTTTGAGGAGAGCGGATTGTGTGGAAAAACCAGGTCGGAAACCGGATTGGAGACGATCAAGAAGTTTAGACTTTTCAAGGAAATTAGATAATTGAGATTGGACTATTCTTTCTAAAGGCTTGGAAAGGTTAGATAGAATGGAAATAGGGCGATAGTCTTTAGGAGATGTAGGATTAGAGGTTTTATTGATAGGATGGACTATTGCTTTTTTCCAAGTAGATGGAAATATAGAATTTTGGAGGGAAAAATTATATATGAATAGAAGAACTGGTAGGATTTCGGGAAGGCATAATTTTAATAATTTGACGGGTATTCCGTCAAATCCTATTGAGTTGGTATGGGATTTCATTACAGAGGAGATAAGGTCGGTTGGTGTGATATCGGAAAAATAAAAATTATCTGGATTAAATGATGTAACTGAAGAAAAATCGGAAGAATGTGGAGAATGATTATCAGAGGAGGAAGTTGAAAAGTATACATTTAATTCATCTGGAGAGGTTTGATAGGATGGTGAGGAAGAGGATTCGCAAAGAGACAGTTGGCGAAGGAGTTGCCATTTTGACTTTGAATCGGGAGCAGAGGAGAGAGTTTCGTGAAAGTAATTAGATTTTGCTTGTCTAATTGTTGCCTGAGTCAGATTGCGGAGTGCCCTGAATGCTTGATAGTCTTCCGTCAGTCTAGTACGTCTAAAGCGTCTACGGGCAGCCTCACGCCTCTTTTGTAAGTCTTTTATTTCTGGACTCATCCAAGGAGCAGGGCGGTGGCGGAAGGTACAGGTTTTGAGGGGAGCATGTTTGTCAAGGATACTGGTAAGGTTAGAGGTGAGGATATCGACCATTGAATCTATAGAGGTACAAGAATATATATCGTCCCACTTTAGGACTTCGAGATCGGATTGGATGATTTCACGGGTAAGGGAGTTGATATTACGGAAAGTTGTTGTTTTAGGAAGGATTGTTGGAGTTTGGATATTGTATGAAATTTGTATTAGGTCATGACAGGATAAGAATGGGACTGGTAATTGAGATGAAGAGAGGAGGCTATGTGCTGAATCAATTACATGAAGGTCGAGCCAGGTATCTGAGCAATGAGTATGATGGGTGGAAGAAAAAGGTACAGTAAAAAGATTAAGGGAAAAGAAGAGATTTTCGAGGTACAGTTTGTCATTGGAGTTGGAAAGGAAATTGGTGTTGAAGTCGCCGGATATTATAATATTGTTATAGAGAGGAACGTAGCTGTAGAGGGTAGTTTCAAAAGGAGCATCAAACGGAACTAAAGGAGGGCGATACACCACTGCATATAAGAGAGGATGATTATTACAAATAATTTCAAGGATAATAAATTCAATATGAGGATGATCGGATGGGGTTGAGACATCCAGGATACGCGATTTTAGGCTATTATGTACATAGAGACCGACTCCTCCGCCAGTGCGGCCTAATCGGTCATGACGTAAGAAGGAGTGGTCGGGTAAGGAAATAGAAGAGGAGGGAATGTAGGGTTTAAGCCAAGTTTCTGATACTGCAATTATATGGTAAAAGTTCTGGGTAAAGTATTGAAGGAATTCATCATAATGAGCGGGCAAGGATTGGGAGTTGACGTGACAAATATTTAGGATACTAGTCATAGGAACGGGATGGGGAAAAACACTGATGGTAGGTAAACGACGTAGCTAAAATTTGGTTAAATTAAAGATTAAAAGAAAATAAATACAAAATAGAACAATCAAAAGTGTTGAGTGAAGAATACTTGAAAAATTAAATAAATTATGACTAATGAAGAAAATAAAAATTGTATAAAAATAAAAATATACCGTGACACTAAACATTAAACTCAGTAAATTACAAATAAAGTCCGTGGTGTAAATCCGTTTGTAGCCAGAGAGTAGACGATAGTCAGGACGTCAGCCGAAGACCTCTAGGTCCTGTGCTCGGTCGATGAAGACCACCGGATGTCCGTCGTCCTTACGACAGCGAACTCGGCCGGCTGAAAACCAAACATATTTTAGTTTTCCTGGCGATCTCTTCTGTCGGGCGAGCCAGTAAAGGTGTCTGTTTCCTGGAGACATTTCCTCGCTCAGGTATATACGGTGGCAATCATTGGATTCCCACCCAATGTCCAGCGTGGTGAAATCCCTTTTGACCTTTCTTTGCTTCACCAGCTCGTCCCTCGTGATTTGCCTGACGAAACGGACAACGACAGGAGGTGTTCTTTCGTCACCCGGCTTCGATCTACGTCGTACCACCGTGTCCAGATCCTCAGGAGAAATCTTCATACCTAGGCCGGCCGCCACACTGGTCACCAGAGCCGCAGGGGTTTCACCGGGACGGACCGGGATACCCCGAATTTCTAGAGACCTACGAAGTAGGCCCTGCTCGGCCTTATTAAGGCGAACCTCGAGCTCACCTACTTTATTTTTTAAAGTCTTATTCTCTAGAGAGAGCTCTTCGATATATTTTGCCTGGCTTTCTAGATGGCTTTCTATTTTGGAGAGCCTCTCATTTAATTCAAAACTAAGTTCTCCATATTTTTCTAGAGAACCACGCATGTTTTTAATTTCCTCGTTGACCTGGGATCCTTGACTGGTCACTGCTGACATTACATCGGCCAAGGTTGGCATACCTGATTTCTGCTCACTGATCTTGGAAGGAGATGAGGGTTTATCAATTGTTTTTTTTTCTGGGTCACATTTAGGGCACAGCCATGATTTTTTATTGACTCTCAGAGTTTCAATGTCTTTTTCTTTCAAATTACAGCATTTGCCGTGATAAACAACACGGCATTTACTGCAATTTAAATTGCTTTTGTCGTCACGAGTGATGGCACATTCGCACAATGAACACTGAACCATTTTTTAAATTAAGTTGAGAAAATAAAGTTATAAAAAAACAAACAGTACTCACAGCAGAGATAATAAGATAAACAGTAACAGGTGTCCTTAATGCCCTTATACGTTAGTGGAAGAAATTATTCCGGGTGGCGGTCAGTAAAAAGAAACAATTAAATGGTTTATTAGCGGACAATAAACAGTACAACTATTTATTTTTTTTTTTTTTTTACTGACCGCCACCCGGAATAATTTCTTCATGTAACTCTCAACGGTAAACTATTAATAGTCATAATACGTTAGGTTCATGCTTGTATAAATTATTATTTTTGTAAGAATTTGTTTTTGTTTGATTATATAAATTAAGTTGATATGTAGTACATTACCTTTTAGTTTGAATTTAAATTATTATTATTATTTTAATTAGTAGTGACAACTCAGAAGAATTTAATTAAAACTGCGGTGTAAGAAAACGGGATGCTCTAGCCTGTCTTCTTTTCAAGTTCTCTCCAGAGATAGCAGTGCATATGTCCGGAATACAACCCCATACAACACTACTTAGCAGTACAGTTCAGTTTCTAGGGTACGCTGACGACTTCAGTGCGGCCAGATCCGAAAGTGCATTCAGAGATTCGTTTTTGACCAATGAAGATGTAACGAAGAAACCCGGGCTACATATTAATGAAGCTAAGACCTAGTACATGAGTATCGGAGTAGATGGACCAAGCGCCGGTATCTTTGTGGCAGTAACATATAACTTCGAAATGGTTAGTAGCTTAGTCTATATCGGGTGTGAAATTAACTCCAAAAACGACATCTCTAGAGAAGTCAACAGGCGGATAGCAACAGCGAGAAGGTGCTACTTCAGCCTTTCATAAGCAGGTTCCTATTTAACAGAACCAAGGTCACACTTTACAAAACCTTGGTTCGCCCTATTTTAACATATGGGTCAGAAGCATTAAGATTCGAAAGGAAAATTTAAGAAGGATTCTGGAGCCGGTGTATGAGAACGGTACCTGGAGAATCCGAAAAAATTCAGAGCTTATGCGTCTCTATGGCGATCGAGACATAGTACTTTATATAAAGTCTGGACGTCTGAGATGGGCCGGGCATGTTGCAAGGACGAATAGAAATGAAATCCCCAAAAAGCTTCCGAGGAAAAGATTTTTGGAACCAGAAAAGTTGGTAGACCTCGTTTGCGGTGGGAGGATTGTGTGGCGGCAGATGGGTTAGAAATTGGAGAGTAGCAGCATAAAACAGGGAAGACTGGCGGCTCAGACTAAGGGAGGCCTTGACTCTTCACGAGTTGAAGCGCCATCGATTGACAGTCAGAAGCATGGGCTTTTAAGAAGCAGGGTGAAGTCCGACTTCTGATCTTTCTAAGATCAATCCTGAGAAGGAATTTCGGTCCTGTTAGAGAGGGTGGAATTTGGAGAAATGTCAAACTTGCTGGTCTTTATAATGAAATGGATCTGGCCAAGTTTATTATCGGGCGACTTCAATGGGCCGGGCACGTTGCACGTATGGATGATTCGGCGATACCATGGAATATGCTATCCAGAAAGATGATGCATGGGCAAAGAAATATTGGCAGACCAAATGTAAGATAAGAGGATTCAGGGCAGCGGACGCACGGGCCCAATTGGGAGTCCGAAACTAGAGAGCTGTTTTAGGTGATTCTAAGGACTGGCGAAAGAGCTTTTGGAGGAGGCCCAGTCGGGACAAAGCGCCATCTATGTATGTATGTAGTTTCTTTAATTTTCAATATATAATAGTACTGTTTTGTGTTATCAGCATTTAGTAAAAACATGCGGTTATATTTAATTTTGGAAACCCTTTTTTTTTAGTGTGTGACGCAATTTCTATGACCACGACTGTGTGTTTAATTAAACATCGATGTTTTTCTGTCGTTTTTTTTTCCCTTCGGAATATCATAATGAAAAATATTTTGCACAATTTAATACTGAAAGGTATCACCACATATGAATGATTCTGTCAAATATTAGTTTTAATTTATTTTTTATATATTAAGTTTTGTACGTAAGAGATTGAAAACAAAAAATTAAATTAGCAGACAAAAATTAATACCAGATAATGCTTTATAAAAGTTGATTAAAAAGGGTTACAATTAGATAAAACAAAATACCACTTCTCACGGCATATCTTCATAATTTATTATTACCGGGATAAGAGACAACGTAATTATTTCCCCCTTTCCATTCATAATAATGATTCCGTTGCAATATAGAACCGGAAAAACACCTTGAAATATCTGCTAATTTCAATTACACAACGATATTAATACAAAAGTGTTTTTTTATAGAGATATTTTAATATATTAATTACGGTCAAATTATATGTCCCTCAAAGTTTTAATTATTATACTCAGAGAACATCAGATACAGTTATATACATATTTATTTTTTCATTATTTCAATCAAATTGACAACAGGTAATTGATAATATCGACTACAAGTAAAGATTAATTATATTTGGTAAAAGATTAATGAATACACGTCATATTTTATTTAATACATTTCCTTATTGAATTTTCAAGAAAAAATAAATAAACAACGTCGATAATGAGATATAATCTAATATTATAAAATAGTTATTAGTAAGGAACCAAATACATTGATATTTTTACATTTTTTATTTTTTTTATTCCAGAAACAGTTCTTTATAATATTACAATCAGTTCAATTTAGGACATTTTTAATAGTGATAAAGTACGACATTCACGCAATATATACAAAACAATAAATTTATATAATAATAATACAATGTTTTTTTTTGTTTTTTTTACATTAGAAATAAAGTGTTTACTCACTTTTCTCGAAAAAACAAAATGAGTAATATAGTGAGGTAGTAAGTGATATTCATTAATTAGTAAAAAAATAAATTATTTATCATTCATATTATATATAGCCAGTCTTAGAGTATCTCTTGTGCAGTAAGGAGCTTAATTGTTTGTCTGTGTTGTGAGTTGAATTGCTTTAGAACATCATTAGCCTTATTACTGAATTTCTTTTCGTATCTACTTTATATATATACAGACAGGTAACTATACAGTGTTTTATAGTTGCTATAATAATTAGGAGGAGTTTAATAAAGTAATTTAAGAAACTTAAAACTATATATAGTCAGCGCCGCGCTATAGTAGTGGTGGGGATAGTCTGTTTAACGAGCCTAATCCTACGTATCGCAAGTAAACACGCAGTGTTATTCTTGCATTATAGCATTATTATCTTGTTTTCAATTTCGATATAACTTAAAAACACTTTTAAAAAAATGGTGAATTGCAAAGTATCTGGGAAAGCAGTGGGAAGAGATGAAAAAATGAAATTGTCCTGCACCACATGTCTAAACATTTATCATTTAAAATGCGTAAAAATAGAATCAACCGATCCAGACGCCCACAAAAATTGGCATTGCAATGACTGTGACTTGTCTTCGCGGAAATCGCCAGCCAACGAACCTGGTACTACAATTAGTTTGCTGATGGCGCTCACCGAGGAGGTTAAGGAGATGAAGGCCAGACTTCGAGGGATCGACGAGCTTAAAGATATAAAGCAAACCCTCGAAAAGCAATCCGAACTCTCGTTTGAAAATATGGAGAGGTTGCAAAAAATTGAGAATCTCCTCGAACAGCAAAAAAATCAGATAGAAAAATTAACTCTGGAAAACAATTTTTTAAAAGAAAAAATTTCAAACTTAGAAGATCGGCTAAATAATGCAGAACAATACCAATTAAAAAATAGCCTCGAAATCAGAGGTATCCCGGAGAGGCCAGGCGAGACTGTAACTGGGACCATTATAAGCGTCGGGGCAGCCTTGGGCGTGAAGCTGGGTCCGGAAGATCTGGACCACGCCGTACGTCTCAGGCCTAAGGATACTGGAACCCCAGGGACCATCGTCGCTCGCTTCGTTCGCCAAGCAGTGAAGGATGATCTGTTGCGACAAAGAAGGGTAAAGAGAGACTTTTCTACGCGCCACCTAGGCTGGGAGGGGAACAACACGCACCCTGTTTATGTTAGCGAGGCGATGACGCCGACCAACAGGCACCTATACTGGCTCGCCAGGCAGAAAAAGGTGTCTGCTAAGATTAAATATGTGTGGTTCAGTGGTGGTCGGGTCAGGTGCCGGAAGGCCGACGGGCATCCAGCGCTAATTATTAATAAACCGACCGACTTAGATATCTTTACCTGATGTTTTCTTTTAAGTTACAGACTTATTGTTAAACATTTATTTTATTTTCTTAAAGAAGGCCTATTATTTTTCTTTCTTTTTTTTCATTTTTTAAAAGACATAAATAATACTTTGTTGTTTCAGAAGATTTTTATTTTGTATCAACAATATTCTTGTTATATTTTTCTGCTTGTGTTCATAATTAAGCATTCTAATATTCGTTTTCTATTTGTTTTAGCGACTTGCATTTTATGTTTTTTTTTCTATAAACTTAGGTTCAAATTATCAATTTGAATATCTATTTTTTAATTTTTTGATAGATTCCAATAACTTTGAAATTATTCATATTTTAAGGATTCGCTCTTATCTATTCCTTAATCCAGACCCTTTTACAGTTATCCCAATTCCCAAATCCAGTTATGATTAATATCCTTACCTCCTGTCACATTAATGCACAATCCCTTATTGCCCATTATGATGAATTTCAAAAATATTTTCTAGACAATTTTTATCACATCATAGCAGTATCTGAAACCTGGTTAAAACCTTACATTCCTTCCTCACAAGTATCCCTCACCGATTATTCCTTCCTTCGCCATGACCGATCTGATCGCAGGGGTGGTGGTGTGGGGTTGTATATACATGACTCTTTCAAGGCCAAAATCCTTCTCCAATCACCTTCTCTCGACCATCCTCATATTGAATACATGTTTGTCGAAATCTCCACTGTTTCATCTCCTCTCCTGTATGCCATTGTCTATCGACCGCCTCATGTTCCTTTCGATAATCTTTTTGAGTCCTCTCTAGTCCAATTGGTTTCAAGTTACTCCAATATCATCATTTCCGGCGATTTCAACGTTAATATGATCTCTGAATCATATGATAAATCTTTCCTAGTAAACCTCTTGTTTTCCCTAAATCTTTATCTTGTCCCTTATTTTCCCACCCATCATACGCAATTCTCCGACACCTGGCTGGACCTTCACATAACAGATTCATCCCTAAAAATCCTTTCATCCTCCCAGCACCCGGTCCCGTTTCTTTCATCGCACGACCTTATCCATATTTCATATGACCTACCAGTAAAATCCTTTACACCCAAAGTGATATCCTATCGTAATTTGGATTTTCTATCCTACGAATCACTTCGATCTGACCTGGAATCACTAAATTGGGATACCATATACTCCTGTAACTCTATCGATCCTATGATTTCCTGTCTCACCTTAAATCTGAAAACCATACTAGACATACATGCGCCTATTAAAACCCGAACCTTACGCCGTCCCACTGCTCCTTGGCTGACTTCTGAAATAAAGGAAATGATGAGAAGAAGGGAAGCAGCCAGACGTAAATTCCGTCGCACTCGCTTTCCAGATGATTACTCAAATTATAAGCAGCTTCGAAATGAAACCCAGGACGCAGTGCGACGTGCAAAATCCCTCTACATCCATAGTGCCCTCTCCAGTGCTCCAAACTCTCAATCCAAATGGAAAATCCTCCGCAAACTATCTCTTCCAGAATCTTATAACTCCAATTCCATTTCTGTCCCACCAGACGAACTTAACAATTATTTCGTATCCTTATCACCTTCCTCATCTTCCACTACCGATTTTGGACATAATACTTTTAATCCAGAAAGTTTCTTCTTCTCCCATATTCCATATAACGAATTAATAACAACTGCTCTTAAATCCCACACTAATGATTATGGACCCGATAACATACCAGTAAAACTAATTAAATCCTGTCTACCATTTATTATTCCAGTACTCTATCATATATATAATTTTTCCCTTCAAAACTCCATATTTCCTACTTCCTGGAAAACTGCCTTAGTTCGTCCATTAAACAAAATTCCAAATCCTTCCTCACCGTCTGACTTTCGTCCTATTTCTTTACTTTCTAATCTTTCCAAACCTTTGGAACGCCTTGCACAAAACCAACTATCAAATTTCCTAGAAGAACGCGCCCTAATCAATCCTCTCCAATCCGGTTTCCGACCTGGTTATTCCACACAATCCGCTCTCCTAAAAATAATCCACGACTTCCAATCCGCCATTGAAAGCAGAAAACTGACTATCCTCATCCTTCTAGATTTCTCTAAAGCCTTTGACACAGTTGACCATAATATCCTACTTGCCAAACTACGAAATCTCCCTTTATCCAATAGTGCTCTGCGCTGGTTTCAATCTTTCCTCTCAGATCGTTCGCAGTATGTGGTAGTTCCAGGCCAACCTCCTTCCAGAACTTTACCTTTATCCTGTGGTGTTCCTCAAATCTCATCACTGTCTCCCACTTTATTTTCTATTTACATTAATGATCTTCCTCTCCATATTCATCACTCCCAATATCATATCTATGCTGACGACTTCCAAATTTACCAATCCTTCGCTCCTTCGGACCTATCACTAGCAATTGAAAAGCTGCAAGACGATCTCAACCGAATTAGTTCTTGGGCAGCCGAAAACAAGCTAAAACTAAATGTAGATAAAACTAAAGCTATCGTGATAGGATCCCATCCTCTCCTTAAAAACCTCCCACCAATCCCAACACTGTTTCTCAATGATAATCCAATAAAGTTTCACCAAACCGTTAAAAACCTAGGACGCACCCTCGATCAAACCTTATCCTGGAAAAACCATATCTTCGAAATCTCTCGTCGCACATTTTCCACCTTAAAACACCTAAATTACCTTCGTCACCTTCTTCCTTTAGAAACCCGTAGGCTTTTGGTTAGTTCCTTAATATTCCCCCACTTTGACTACTGCTGTGCGGTGTATGGTGGTGTCTCTGGGGAGCTCAAGGCAAAACTAAAACGATTATTCAACTGCTTTATCCGCTTCATCTTTGGGATACCCAGGGACACCTCTGTAACCCGATTCTACGAAGAGTTGAAGTGGCTTTACCCCTCCTACCGTTGTAAGTACTTCCTGTCTTCCTTTCTCTTCCAAGTTCTCCAATCCCGCCATCCTTCTTACATATCAGATATGTTCCTTTTCAAATCCTCAGTCCACTCACGCCACACTCGCTCACGGCCTTCGGACATGTACATAACGCCCCATCGAACTGCAGCTTTCGACAGATCTTTCCTAATTCGATCTTCAACCTTATGGAACTCTATTCCTTCTTACATCCGTGACTCCAATAATCTTCCTACATTCAAATCTCGCCTGTTCAATCATCTCCTCTCTCTACAATTTTCGAAGAATCCTAATTAGTTTTCTAATTTCAATTAAAATTAATAACAAAACAGATAGAAACGTTAATATACCTATTATATTTTATGTTATCTTGTGTTTTGCTCTTATTATAATATTAGCATATTGTTAAAAAAAACAACAACACTGTTATGATTTTTAATGAAAGTTGTATATATGTTCATATTTCTTATTATGTTTATCATCTAGTTTAGTTTTCAATATTATTATTTGAGGCTGATTTTTAATCCATTGTTTGTAATTTCTATTGTTTCTTTGTATTGTTTTTGTATACTCTAAGACCTTAAAGTTTTTATTTTAATTTTCTCGTTATGTTATTCTAAAGGGACTAGTCCCAGAATAAATAAAGATTTATTATTATTATTATTATTATACATTGCCTATAGATCATTTTTAATTAATCCTAGGATGTTTCGAAAATACTATTCAACATGAAAATAGTTCACTGATATTGATGCTGACATTTACCATTCTTTTCTTTTTAAGTACCAATAATTTTCTCCATATATATATATATATATATATATATATATATATATATATATATATATATATATATTTTAATAATAATAATAGGATTACTGAACCCGAAGGTTCGATGCCGATACCACCAAATTCCGCCGACAGAGACTCGTCCAATGTTCACCGTTCAAGCCCAAGCCCCCGAGATCAGCATTAACGCAATCCTCCCATCGACGCTTCGGCCTACCATTCACACGCCTACCAGTACCTCGCCTCCTCACCGAGCCCAACAACTTTACTTGCCCATTGAGTCTCCGCGATGCAATCAACTCAACTATGTTCACAGGATACAATTTCTACAATTCCGCTTTGTGCAACCTTCTAAACTCCCCAGTGGCCTCATCTCTCTTCGTACCAAATATTTTATCTTATTTTCGAAAACCTTAAGCCATTGTTCATCCTTCAAAGTAAGCGGCCACGTTTCACACCCGCAAAGAACCGGCGAAAGAATAATATTAAATAAATTCTAACCTTTAAGCTTTCAGATAGAAGCCGCGAAGCTAAGTAAGTTAGCAACTGAATAATAACACGCATTTCCCACCTTTAACCGGGACTTTATTTCTTCCTGGATTTCATTTTTTCTTGTTATCATTGAATCTAAATACTTGAATTTCTGTACATGTTCAAAAGTATTTTTTTAGATTTTGAAACAATATTACGTACCGTATTGTAGCTTAAGTTGTTAACATAAATGGTATGTTGTTATAAATCTATAAACTAAAATTGTAATTAATTATTACAAATTTAATACTATTTCATGAAAACAGATGTTTCACTGTAAACTTAATAGGATTTATATGGAAACTTAATTTAATTAACTTTTAAAATGTAATTTAAATAGTCACTTTGATATACAAAATATAAATAAACGGAATAAAATAGAAAACGTTGTTACTTCTGTATTATATTTATATATTTTTGATATATACATAGCAATGAAGTTTTTTTTTAATGGAAAAATTATTTCCGTTATCCATGCTTCATATTAAAATTAGAAAAAAAATAAACTTGGCTAATTTTGATTTATGTTTCCCATTTCTGCCGATGATTAAATATCTGACTGGGCTCAATTAGCGGAACGTTATTCAATAGATAGTTTTTCACTATTTTCTCAATTTTTTGACAGCCAACCGAACTATTTTACCCTTCATAGCGATATTTTATTTGTTTATTATATTTTATTGTTTTCCTTCTCTAAAGACTCTTTAATTTTGTATATTCGAAACAATTAACCATTCCATGCTGTTAACATTGATCATTTTTTTTTAAATGTTTTTATTGAAATTTACAACTGTATTTTGTAATACAACTAGTAAATATGCTGGTAATAATAAAATACGTGAAAAAACATGAAGAGAAACTGCCCATTGGCAGCACTCTAATAGCCAATCTAAACAAGAACTAGAAGAAGGGCATCTTCTTTTCAAACGCCTCGGAGGATTGTCAGGAATGGAAGAGGAAGCTAGGGTTAGAGTGGGAGTGGAGTTGCTCAAAAGATAGTAAAAAAAAAAAGCCTGTACCTCTAAAACCCAAGAAGGGTATTGGGCTCAGTACATATAGAGATTCATACTGTTTCTAGACCAACGGCCGAGCAATGAGGTGATTAGGACTTGATCACGCTCAGCCGCCAGGTTTTTTCTCCCAATTTTTTGGGTACCCACTTTAAAGAGGCTGGGTATGCCCCAGCAGGGTCTCCATACCCTATAATAAATAATATTCTGCCACAGCCGGGATTCGAACCCAGGACCCGGAGAACAGTAGACTACTGCTCCATCCACTAGACCACGCCGCCCCCAAAAGATAGTAAAAAATCTGGTGCGGGCAACACACGACTTTCACTTACCTTCATTTTTAAAATCAATGAAAGAATTTTCAAATACAGTTAGAGATAAAAATACGTGAAATTATTAAGGAATTAATCAAATTAAATTTCTATAAAAACATGTGTTTGATTCAAAAATCTATTATATTATTATCTAAAATAATCAGTTAATTTTATGTTCATTTCATCACTCTCTATTAACTTTTAAAAGCTTGTGTATGAGATGATAATTTTTCTAAAATCTTTAGCTTTCCAACGGTATATCATACATGTATATTACTGCTCTTATGTTCAAAAACGAAAAATTGCATTAAAAAAATATGTTTTCTGTTTTCTCCTTTAGTTTGGTATCGAATTTATTCAATTTATATATTTACCAGTTTTTCATCAGCGTTAACAAGATAATCTAGTTATTATAATTGAATCTACAAAATTAAAGGTACTTTAGGGGAAGAAAATTTAAAATATCGGCATTGAAGCCCTGTCAGACTATTTTTATCTAAATAAAACCTACATGATATTAAAGCCCATTAAATTTTACATCGATATAGCGAGTTTAATCAAAATCGTCGGAACCGTTTTTGAGAAAATCGAAAAAAGGTGCAAAATGCATGGTATAAAGTGCCTCTTCTGGTAGGCTCATTTTGATGAAAAAAGTTTTGTCACGTCTCGGGCGTATAGATGACTTAAATATGAAAATTCAGTTTCATAGGACCTACCGTTTCCGCCCGGGAGTTACCACACACACACACACAGACACACACACACACACACACACACAGACTTTCTTTCGGGACTTGGTTATTTGGACTAAGGGGACCCTAAAACGTGTATTTTCGTTGAAAACTGGAATTCGAAAATTTTCACGATCGCAATACTTCCCCTTACTATATATAGTAAGTGAAAGTAAAACCGTATCAAAATCTGTTCAGTGGTTTAGGAGTCCACGGGAAACAAGAATCGTGGTATAATTTTGTATATATAGAGAGAAACTCGAAGTAAAATAATTCTGAGTACATAGAGAACATAAAAAAAATACCCAGCTGAGTACTTTTTGTACTCAGTCACCAGCTAGAGTATTGTCTCAATATATTGAGTAAAATATTCTGAACTTTCAATTTGAGTATTTGCCCATCTCTACTTCCTTAAATCGACTTAGCTATGTACCGCCTCCTATTATATATCTTCTGGCGAACTTATTTATATTGTCAGCTCATTGATAATGTAATAGGATCATAAATTTCGAAACATTGTAATGTAAGAAATGAGTCATTTTTAATTTAACTAAGAAACCAATGGAGGGGCGGGAGTTGTTTACGAGTGACAGAACTTCCTCCTTGGAACTATAAATACGTGACCAGTAGCGCAACTGGTGCATCCACAGTTAAACAAAACACAAGTCCTATCCGTGTTTATGCTTTTCAGTTTAGATTACAACAACCCACTTCTCCAAGACGTCACATCTCACAGTCTTATTCAAGAAAATCCAATAGTAAGGATGCCTTTGATATAAAAATGAAAAAAATCTGGTGCCGGCAACATACGCCTTTCTCTTACCTCGGTTGTTACAATCAATTTAATAACTATTAAAAAAAACTAAAAGTAGAAAAAGTTTAATTTAAATAAAAAGTGTATTCAGTTTCGTTGGAAGTTTAGAAGTATAAGTATTATATAAGTTTATGCTCTCTTCGTCACTTAACATTACCTTATACTAATTTCTGTATATGATAATGTTTTTTTCTAAAATCTTTCACTTTCCAACGATATATTATACGACTAAATTACTGTTCCTGAGGTATAAACAACAAAAATTACATTAAAAAATATGTTTGCTCTTTTATTCTCTATTTGGTCATCAAATTCGTTCAATTTGTATATTAAGCCGTTATTTGTCAATGATGATAAGATGATATGTTTAATATTTTAAGATGTACAAAATTAAAGGTACTTTAGAGGAAGAAAATACAATAATACGCCATTTAAGCCTTGTCACACTATTGCTATACCTATATGAAACTAAAGCCTATTAAATTTTACATCCATATAACGATTTTAATCAAAAATCAAAGTAAAACTAAAAAGGTCAAAAATGTATGGTATGAAGTGCCTCTTTTGGTACGCTTATTTTAATGAAAATGTTGCTATAACATCTCGGGCGTATATTCCCTGGGGCACACCCATCCTGTGTAAATTGGGTACCCCGTTGGCCAAAAAAAAAGAGTACGAATCTCTAAATGTACTCAGCCCAAGACCTTTCATGGATTGTAGAAGAAAAGTTTTTTTTTTTTTTTTTTTTTTTTTTTAAATGCGGAAAACGTGTTGGACAAATCCCTCAAACTTTAGTCATTTTTAAATATTAAAATCAAAACAAAAACTAACAATATGATAGGATGTGGTTTACATTTTTTCGATCACAAAACATTACTACCAAAATATTCAGGAATGTTTAACACTTTAAAAAACAGCTTGCAAATTCTGGAAAAATAAAAAAAATAAGACTTTGATCGAATTAAAATATCAGAAAGGAGAAGAAAATCATCTTTTTTTTTTTTTTTTTAGATAGCTTAATCATTACTACTACATAAGAAATCAATATTATAAACGTATATATATTATATATATATATATATATATATATATATATATATATATATATATATATATATATATATATATATCTACAACTGTCCTTGCTGAAAAATGTTGAAAAAGGGACCCTAAAATGTGTAAACCCGTTGAAAAATGGAACTCTACAAAAAATGGAACTTTTTACATTCATAATACTAATGATATTATATATTTTATATAGTAAAGTGAAAGGAAAAAACATTCCTTTTTTTTTTTTAAATCGCTTAATCATTACTACAAAAGAAATCAATATTACAAACGTAAACAATATATACACACAACTTTCCTTGCTGAAAAAGGGACGCTAAAATGTGTAAACCCGTTGAAAAATGGAACTCTTTACAAAAAATGGAATTTTTTACATTCATAATACTAATGATATTATATATTGTATATAGTAAAGTGAAAGGAAAAAAACATTCCTTTTTTTTTAATTCGCTTAATCATTACTACAAACGAAATCAATATTACAAACTAAAACAATATATACACACAACTTTCCTTGCTGAAAAAGGGACGCTAAAATGTGTAAACCCGTTGAAAAATGGAACTCTTTACAAATAATGGAATTTTTTACATTTCATAATACTAATGATATTATATATTGTATATAGTAAAGTGAAAGGAAAAAACATTCCTTTTTTTTTAATTCGCTTAATCATTACTACAAACGAAATCAATATTACAAACTAAAACAATATATACACACAACTTTCCTTGCTGAAAAAGGGACGCTAAAATGTGTAAACCCGTTGAAAAATGGAACTCTTTACAAATAATGGAATTTTTTACATTCATAATACTAATGATATTATATATTGTATATAGTAAAGTGAAAGGAAAAAAACATTCCTTTTTTTTTTTAAATCGCTTAATCATTACTACATAAGAAATCAATATTACAAACGAAAACAATATATATACACACAACTTTCCTTGCTGGAAAAGGGACGCTAAAATGTGTAAACCCGTCGAAAAATGGAACTCTTTACAAAAAATGGAATTTTTTACATTCATAATACTAATGATATTATATATTGTATATAGTAAAGTGAAAGGAAAAAACATTTCTTTTTTTTTAAATCGCTTAATCATTACTACATAAGAAATCAATACTAAAAACGTAAACAATATATACACACAACTTTCCTTGCTGAAAAAGGGACGCTAAAATGTGTAAACCCGTCGAAAAATGGAACTCTTTACAAAAAATGGAATTTTTTACATTCATAATACTAATGATATTATATATGTATATAGTAAAGTGAAAGGAAAAAACATTCCTTTTTTTTTTAAATCGCTTAATCATTACTACTACATAATAATAATGAAATCAATATTACAAACGTAAACAATATATATATACACCCACACACAACTGTCCTTGCCGGACAGTATGTTTACAACTGTGCTTGTAAACCCGTTGAAAAATGGAACTCTTTACGTTTATAATACTAATGATATTATATATTTTATATAGTAAACTGAAAGGAAAAAACAGTTTTTTTTTTTTTTTTTAATCCTTTGACTGGAAGACATCGTAATAGTGCAGTACTAACTTAATTATCATGAATTAATTAGGTAATACTTGCAACTTAACAAACCCTGACTTGAGAAATCACAAACGCTAAATTTCCTGATTTTCTTTATGTTGAATATAAACTTTTCTAGACCGAAGGAAATATAAACTTTTCTATAAGTTGCTGTTGAGGTATTGAATTGGCTTCTGAAGTTTCCTGGTACTCACATTGTACACCCACCGGGACATGGTCAGAATTCACGTAATAAACATCCTTCCTATTCACAATATTTTCCCGGTCGACTTGCGGAGGAAATATTTTCCCCAATTATTTCCAAATCCACATTTATTGTAGATTTTCTAAACTCAGAAGTAGCCACACAATAAGTACGATATATCTTTTGTATAGGCAAAGTACAGAATCGTTCGAATAGGCAATGTACCTTATCGTTCGACTGTAAATATTACCGCCTGATTTGATTCTGATTTCTTTAGTTGCAATAAAGAAAGAAAAAAAAATCACTGCTTGGCACAATCATAATATACAGAATATTACACACTCAAATAGTAACGGTGGTATATAAAAAGATTATAGCGCTATTCCATATAGAAGATAAGATAAAGAAAATGAAAAAAAAATACCATATATTCATAATTTCATACTCGCAACTAATATGAGTCCATTGAAATCGTCCAGTTTCCGCCAATTTTGTCACTCAACATTTTTAATTTTAATACTCCTTTTAACCAGTTATTCTCGATCCATTCATGAATAAAAAACGTGGATGAATTTTTTTTCTGGCAATAACTTTTAGTGTTGCAGCCGCTTCGCGACTGAAAACATGTGTTAGGAAAATCTCTCCGGTAATTTTGCAGATATCGAGTCAAAACAAAAACTAACTCTAAGATAAGGATATGCTTTATATATTTTGTCCTTACAACCCATTACCTTAAAAATGCAGAAGGTAGTTTAAAAAGTTCTCGAAAATTAATTTTAAAAAATGAGACATTTAGAGAGTTAATGTCTATAAAGAAAAGTCATACATACATAGCTTAGTCACATTCCTACTTGCTGTAAAAATTACGATCTTAAGAACCTAATCCTTTTTTCTGGAAGGAATTAGTCCGGGTGGCGGTCATTTAATGAAACAACTAAATAGTTGAAATTAATGAATGAATAATTAATAATAAATTAATTAATATTTGGTTGTTTCATTTAATGACCGCCACCCGGACTAATTCCTTCCAGTAATTCTCAACGGTCAACTAATTACATCCACAATGATAAAAAGAACACGGGAACAAAAAGATTACAGAATACAAAATCGCAAGCAGGACATACTATCTACATCTCAACAACAGCAGGCATTCTCATCCTCCAGGTGACTCACGCTCTTTTCATCACCACAATCCCAGTTCTAAAAAGGTAACAACTCCTCGATCACCACCACAACGACCAAATCCTCAGTCGACCGCTCTTTTGAGTTCTTCTAGACCATCACACCGCTATCACACTAGGTTAAATAGTAATAGATCTCTTACTCACCTCCCAACTCAACATTATACTAAAACTCCCCATACACCTTCTTCCCAAGTTACTTCTCATCTTTCAATTACTTCTCTGGATACATCTTTCTCCCAGACTCAAAATGTATCCTCTTCAACCACTTACCATCTTTTCTCCTCACTAAAATCGCGATTCCCCCAAAATGGACAAGCCTTTAACAATCTCTGCTACCTCCACGAGTTTCCATTCTCCCACCATGCGCCCTAATGATGACCCACAAAAGGGGTCGAAACGTTGGCAAACAATAAATAGTTGAAACTATTTAGTTGTTTCATTTAATGACCGCCACCCGAACTAATTCCTTCCAGTAATTCTTAACGGTCAACTAATTACATCCACACCAATCTTTTTTTGTATATGAATTTTAAAAAATGGCAAAAATGGTTTTCGCGAAGTCAACACGGAAATATCTCAAAAGGAACTGAATGAATGAGCCATAAGTGTGCGCAACCAAAGTCAAAAAGACTTCTTCTTATAGTTGCTTTATAATCGGGGCAAGTGAACAGCAAATTAGTTGTATATGCAAATTATTCTGGGCCTCAACAATAATTTGTATTTTTCAATTAGTTCATATTATGATGTTTAAAACCAAAAATCAATGACATCCTGTCCTACAGTACCCTTTCATATTATTCCACTTCTCCCAGTTGAACAGATCCGCAACCTAGGACTCCTCCTTGACAAACGTCTCACATAGAATCCACATACAAGACTGAAACGACAAGAAACTGCTCGCCAATTTCGATTACTTCGACACTTACTAGACAGACGCTCAAACCTTCCACTTAACTACAAAAGGCTCATCTACATGACCATCATAAGGCCTATATGGACTTGCGGAGTTGAGCTTTGGGGCTTTACTAAACCTTACAATTTAAAATCCTTCGTAAAATCCTCAACGCTTCTTACTTTGTCACAAATAAAATCATCCATAAAGACCTAAATGTTCCATATGTTGCTGATTTGGCCGAACCAGATATCAATCCTTCTATGACTCCATTCCCACCCCAACCCACTACTAGTTCCAACCAATGCTTCTTCTTCGATTCCTCATCTTCTGAAAAGAAGATGGCCTCGAGACCTTCTAGTTTATAATAGTTACTGGAGTGCTACCGTTGGGTTGTTCCTCAACAAGTCTGTCTCATATGATTTTTCTTTTAGCATATTTATTTGTTTTAATATAAATTACAGTTGTGAATTTCAATAAATAAATATTAAAAAAAAAAAAAAGATTGGTTCTCAGTGTCAAGTTTACAGTTTTTAAATCCAATTATCTTTTATAAATTCTTATTTATCTTAGTTCAAGAAATGCATGGAAAATATATTATGTTATAATATGAAACTGAGATCTCTGAAAGTGTTATGATTAAACTACTGAAAGTTAAAATTTAATTTTTTGTGTAAATGGAACAGTTAATGGTGTATCGGTATTATTGATCAAAATTTAATTATTGTTTTGATTACATGAAAAAAGTATCAAAATGTTTTCTCTGTGTTGAACACAATTTGTACTAACAAAAAAGACACGCGCGCATATATATTGTACAATTTAAGTTTTTATGCAGATAAATAAAACTTATAAATAAATAAATTATTTTCTGATATCTTAAACTACTCGAAATATGACTTAAATAATTTAGAAACCTACTTGACTATTTTAATGGTTAAATAATTGAATAAATAGTTAACTACTACTTATGATTATCATAAAATCCCATTCTCACTCACCTACCATTGAACCTCAGCCAGCCATTACCATTCCAAAAATGAGTTAATTCATAATACTAAAAGAATGTAAATATATACGAAATATATGGTGACTTTAATTTAAGTAAGGTAATTAAAGTAACAGTAATTACAACTTGAAAATTTGGCCATGTAGTTTAACGATAATTAATTGAAACTGTGAAATTAATAAATTGGTCAGTTTTAATTACATGCCCACGATATGTTGGCAGAATTCATAATTATTTAGTTTTATAAGTAACAAAAATTTAATGACAGTGATAATGATTATTAATTCGACATACCTTGTTCCTGTTGAATGCCCGTATTTTATTTCATTGTTCAATTATTCATTCAATTATTTATTTTACACCCTAAACCGCCTATATCTCTACTGATCCCGAAAGCCTTCTGGTTATATTTGCTGATGACACCGCCATCCCATCATCCAATACCGATCCTGAAGCAGCATCGCTCAACCTCCAAAGATACCTTTCCCTTGTCGAAGACTGGTGTAATGCTTGGCGTATTAAGGTGAACGAAAGTAAATGCACCCACGTCACCTTCACCCTTCGACGCAAATCCTGTTCACCGGTCAATTTAACTCCATACCGCTTCCTTCCTCAGACATAGTCCGCTATCTTGGTTTTCTACTAGACAAAAGATTGACGTGGAACCCACATACAAGACTTAAAAGAAAAGAACTCAACCGTAGATTCGGCAAGTTATACAGACTACTAAAAATAAAATCTCAGCTTACAATTGAGAATAAATTACTAATATACAAGACAATACTGAAACCTATATGGACCTACGGACTTGAACTGTGGGGACAGCCAAACGTTTTAACATCAAACGCACCCAATACTTTCAATCTAAAGTCCTTCGAACAATAGTTAATGCTCCTTATTAGGTTACCAACTTTACCTTACACCACGAGCTTAATATTCCATATATTTTTAGACCTGTTACCAACCAAATTTTCCAAATTTCATCAGAACCTTACTCATATCCCCAACCCTCTAGGATAGCAATCCCTATCCAGCTCCACCCACCCCTACAATCCCCCTCGAAGAGACGTTTTGTAACGTTTATACTGAGTTCAGACACTGGTCAGATACTCCACTCATGTACTGTATGTTTGTGGTTATTGCGTCCAAACTCAGCCTCCACTGGCTCACACCAGTGACACGGCTGATAAAGGCGCTGAGATCTGTCCGCTTTTTCCCTACACAAGTGGAGGAAAAAGCCCAGTCTGGGGTTCCTTTAGCAGATTGTAAATATTGTATATAGTTATGGTTGTGTGTATGATGTTTATTTATTTGTCAATTTGTATTTATCTCAATTGTAGGTTGTCGTTATATTATATATATATATATATATATATATATATATATATATATATAAATGTAATTTGACTTTATCATTAATTTCTGTATATATTAAATGAGGTCTCATATCAGTGTCCAAATGACCAAGACCGGCAAAAAGGTGTGTGTGTGTGTGATGTGTATGTGATAAATCAGCGCGAAAACTAAAGTCCTGTGGAACTGTAATTTCATATGAACTGTGATTTTCACCAAATCAGCTAACCAGAAGAGCCACTTTATACCTTGCATTTTGCACCTATTTACGTTTTTCTCAAAAACGGCTCTAACTATTTCGATTAAACGCGCTGTATAGATGTAAAATTAGACGGGCTTTAATATCATGTGGGTTTTATTCTGATTGAAATAGTCTGACAGAGCTTAAATGCCAATACTATAAAATTTCTTCTTCTAAAGTACCTTTAATTTTGTAGATTTTTTAAAATTGGTCATGTCATCTGACAAGCATTGCAAAAAACAGGTAACTATATAAGTTGAACAAATTCGATATCTAACTGAAGTAGAAAACTTCAAACATATTTTTGTAATGCAATTTTTATTTTTCGAACTTAAGAACAGTAATATACATGTATAAAATACCGTTGGAATGCTAACAATTTTAGAAAAAACATATTATCTTATTCATACTATTGTAAAAGTTAACGGAGAGTGATAAAAGCCGATAAAAAAAAACTGATTGTCATAGATAATAATATAATAGATTATTTAATAAAACACATGTTTCTATAAAAACCCAATGTAAATAATTCTTTAATTTATTTCGCTTTTAAATTTGTTTAAAAATTCTTAAATTGATATAAATAACGAAGGTAAGTGAATGTCGTGTGTTGTGCGTACCAGATTTTTTTAAATACAGTTAAAAAGCTAAACATTTTAGAGAAAATGTTTTCTTACCAAGTGCTTAAAGGTAATAGAGAAAATCGCATAAATTAATAATCTATAATTAATGATTCCATCGATACAATATGTAATTCATTTATGTTTTTTTCATTTATGTTTATAATTTATCATCTTGATTTGAAGGCAGAAAGTAAGTGAAAGTCATGTGTATGGCGCACTAAATTTTTATAATAACGAAGTACGTATTATTTCCTTATTTAAAAATTAATTAAGTAACAGCTTAAATTAAAATTAAATAATTTGGGAATTTAATTTAATTGAGTTGGAGGAGTTATTCTGTCATTCATTTTCTCTCTTTAAGTATTAAAGTTTTTAAAACGAATTTTCAAACATGAATCTAAAAGGAAAAATAAATGTAAAATGCTTAAGGGATATAATTGTATTCAAACAATCTTCAATAACTGTTTACTAACATGTGAATTGATAAGAATAAGAAAACAAAACTAAACAAAACTACTGATAACAGCATGCCGCATTTATTCAAGTGTTACATAACATGAAAAACAATTGCGATATTTTACTGACCTAGGTTATATTCAATGTTGAAATAATGCGGAATCCTATTAATAAACAATTGAACCAATTTAACAACGAAAGAAAATAATAGAAATACTTACGAATTTCGAAAGAAGAATAGAAATGGAATAATCAGACTATATTCATGGGTAGAATTTTTTTTTTTAATTATTTGCATGAGTTCTAATGCCGTGACTCACTCCGATAGCGATAACATAAGTGACCCTTCTTAACAGCGAAATGATAAGAAACAAAGCTTGTGCATATATATAAAAATATAAACATATATTCGCGCTAGTGCGTGTATCTATATATAAATATATTTTTCTTTGCAAACCTTAAAATAAAAAAATATTATAGTAATTATTAAAATAAGATAATGCCCACAAGTTGGATTATTCAGATGGGTTCTCACAACATATCATTATTTTAAAAGAACTTTTTAAAATTCAATAAACATGCAGATATCCAATAAATTATCAAAACCATCCTTATTAAGATATTAGTAATTAAAACATTATATATAGTAACAGTAATAATTAATACAAATAATAGTTTATTTATTTAAATTGAATTTATTTTATTACGAATTTATAAAATTAAGGATACTTCAGAGAAAGAATAATTTAAAAGTCGTTACTTTTGGACCTATTTTATTTATGATAACACCTACATAAAAATTTGATGTATTTTTAATAAAATGTTATTGGTTCTTTTTTTTTTTTTTTTTTTTTTTTTTTTTTGTATCATTACTGCAGTGCCAAGATTCATCAATTAAAAACACACTTATTTAATTGATAACTTTATAATAAAAAAAAAAAAAAACACACAACTAGTCCAAGGATACAGATGGGCAACTACTGTCATTGCTTATGGTTGATTTGTTTATCAGATAATTAAAACCTGTTATTTAGTATTAAACGCGTGAAACTTTGTATAAATAAATATTTAATCTTTGATATCTGTTTCATAAATGAGTAGGAAGAAGAACGATTATTAATCATTGATCATCAATGATTAATTGATATTGATTTAATCATCACTTTTTATACAAAACTTCTCAAGTAAAGTTACACTTATACACTTTTACACTTGTTAACTATATTGGTTATCAAGCTCGCTGTTTTGTAAATGGTATGTCGTAAGCTGCTTAAATGGTTCATTTTATTTTATTTTTTTGTTTGTTCTGTGGAGAATATTAGAACCTATATCTATATTACTAAAAATATATCAAAAACAGTAAAATTAATTTAAAAAAAAAAGAACGAAAAATCATTATATAAATGACTGCGAAAAAAAAAAAATATATATATATACAATATCAGAAGGAGGAAGTAGAACGATTATTAATCATTGAACATCGTCTTTTTTGGCATACCTGATGTTTTGCCATTTGTAGCAGTCACTCGAAAATTTCAATTATAGTTAATATCGTATTAAGATTATATTATATGACCTTTGCATGTCTAAAAATATACATCTTGACCAATTTGTATCTGCGATTTGATTCATTGCAATGGATTTATGCTTACTTTGCGGGATTGAGGTCGAAGACGAAATGACTCATATCCCTGCCCTGCCTACTCCTTTCAACTATCTTAACAATTCTTGGTAAGCTGTTTAAATATTCCATACAGTTCAGAATTTTGTTTTCCTTATTTATTAAATTTATTGTTTTATTAATTTTATTAGTTTGTTATTTTAAAAAAAAAATCAAATAATATTAATTGAATTTTCATATGTTATATACTGTATAATGAAATCATCTCTCTATATACAAAATGATAACGGGTCAATCCATTTGAAATAGTCCAATTTCGTTTGTCTATAGTCGGTTGATAGGATGAGGGCCCCTATGACAAGACAAGAAATATATGAAGTATTACATTTCCAAAACAAACTGGGTCTCAGCCACTAAATTTTATTCTATCGTACTTAATATACGAGTATAGAGGTATAATAGGGGTACTCACTACGTTTGCTATAGCATGCTATTTGTGTTATTTTGATAAACCCGTCGAGTTTCTACAGTTATTTCCTGTATAAAATTGATGGGTTTAGCACAATATCACAAATAGCAGCTATAGCAAACGTAGTGAGTACCCCTACTGTGTATGAGTTATATCATTTTGCACTCAGTCCTATTTGAGATATTTTACAGTAAATATTACAAAGCTGGAAAAAAATAATACAGCTTACACGATAAAAATTTCTAAAACAAGTAGTGAAATGATAAGACTAAATAAGGAAATTAAGCGTGAAAATCATTTCTAACCTCCCTTGTCATAGCGCGCCAAAGGTTTCAGTTGATGTAATTTCTCGTCTTTCTTTACTACTTAAGTAATGTGTTGTGAAGACCAAAATTATATAAAATACTCTCATTATCATTCTATTTTTTGTTTGGTACTAAAATATGCAAAACTACCGGAGTTAATATTTTTTAAAGAAAACGTTATTTTAACATTTAAGAGAGTTTTTTAACTCCGGAACCAGCATAGTCCAAAGACCAAATTTGTATCACTTAAACAGATCGTATAGATAGCTATTTTTTTTTTTTTAGTTTCATAATTTTTCACTCAGTCCCTTTTGAGATATTCCCGTGTAAACATCGCGATAATCAATTTTTGCCAATTTTGAAAATTCAATATATTTTTTTTAACTTTATTTTTTATTTGCTTTCGGGGTAATCCCCATACAAATAGAGCTGGCTACATAAAAAATATATAATACAAAATATACTTCAATAAAGAGAAAGATACTGATTCATTACGTTATAAGCTCTAGATACAATAAACAATGATAAATTACAATAGAACCTATAACAAAATAACTCAAAGACAATATATGAATGATGTAACAGTTTCCAATACAATAAATACATAAATATATTATTTTACATAATACGGCGAGATCGATAAATAATCTAATAAAGTTAACAAATACGTTTATTCATTAATTATAAATGATCTGATTTGGCAACATTGCCTGGCATAATAATAAATATTTTTTAATTCATCAATATCATCGGTGGTAAAAAGGGCGATAAAATTTGTAATGTTCATATTTAAGGTCCTAGGGATGTAATAGGTTCGGTACGGTGCGTATATGGGGCATCGAATGAAAATATGGAATAATTCCTCTCTTTCGTTTAGATTACATAGGGTGCAATTCTCCTTGGGTTCGAAATGGTAATATATATCGTTAAATGTTAATTTGATATAGTAGTTTCTAGAAAGTCTTAGTTGTGCAAATATTTTTATGACAGGTGCGTTTAATAATAAGTAAGCTTGAGGCTTATGTCTATTGTTATGAATGGATGGATAGAGTGGGTTGTATTTACCGGGGGTGATTAACCCCTGTTTATCTATTGTCTCCATATGATTTGTAAACAGTATCATTGTTTTGTGCATCTCTAACTGAAAAATAGCTGGGTTTTCTATTCCTAATATAGACTGTTTGTTTATTCGTTTTAATATACAGTATAATTGGTGAAACCAGTTGTGTTTTTGTTCTTTATTTGTTGGCTTATGCGTTTTCTATAGTGTATTGAAGCATATTTTTGGGAGTCGGTTATCACTGAGTTTTAAAATTTTATGCACCCAAGAGACAGAAAGCTTTAATATTGAGATTAGGCAATGGGGAACATTAAATTCCGACCGTATTAATAAAAAAGGAATATTTTTGTTATTGCGAATAAACGTTTATAAAAGTTTATGTTTACACTCTCTTTCCTGTCTACATATCTTAGTCCCCATATTTGCACATTGTTAAAGAGGATACTCATTGCTATTGCATTATTTATTTTAATTTTGTTTTCCCACGATCTTAGTTTTGTTTTTGCGCAAAGTGCGATAACAGAACCTATTGCAGTTTTAGTTTTGGATTCGAAGTAGTTAGTGGCTTTGTAAAATATTCCCTTTTCGGAAAATGGTACTCCTAGATACGTGTACTCCGGTACTCTTTCTATTTCACTATTTTCATAGTATATCTTGCCAACCCGTTTACATTTTCCTTTGTGGTAGCATATCATTTTCGTTTTCTGAGTATTAACTTCTAGTATTAAATTCATATAGAAAAAAGTAGTATGTTCTCAAGATCGAAGTTTTTACAGAAAGTAGGACTATGATTAAGCTATGTAATGAAAAATAATTAAAAGTGAGTCTCTTTTCTTTATGTACTTTTATCTAGTTGAAGATCTCCTTTTTTTTATTCATTTTCGACAATTTTTTAAACAACTTCCTTCACTATTAAAATGGCTGCAACACTAAAAGTATTGGCCCAAAAAATTTTTATTTATGGTTTTATATTCACGAAAGGATAGAGAATAACTGGTCGAAAAATTACGAAAATCAAAAATGTCGAGCGGCGAGGTCTGGACGATTTCCAATGGATTGACCCTAACACGATTTCGGTTTCCACTAACTCCTTCTAAACTACAAGACGGATTTTGATACGGTTTTCAATATCATTTAAGGCATTCTTTCCTGAAGGTTTATAAGTAAAATACATGGCATTGAGCTTTTCTTTAAACGGGAAAAATAAATTTTCTGTAACAAAGTCATCAAAACATTATTCCTGAAATATAAGTAGTAGCATAGACGTATAATATACTGTTGAAAGGCGCAAGATTTAAGAAAAGTTAATATAAAGTTGTTTTAAGCCCATAATCTTATGAACGTATGTTATGGGTAAAGAGGGAAGTTATAATAGTTATAGTAGCAAAGGATCGTGCCAGTTATATTCTTCCATTTAGTACGCAAGATTTTAGAAAAAATATTACGTACCGAACTGTAACAAAGTTGTTAACATAAGTGTAAAGTTGTTATAAATCTATTAACTAACATTGTTATTAATTATTTCAGATTCAATAAGATTTCATGAAAACGGATGTTTCACTGTAAGCTAAATAGGATTTCAACCGAAAAAAATAGGAACCGTTAATTTCTGCGGATGGTAAATATAATAATGAATAGACGTTATAAAATAAACATATTTTCTTTCTAATTGCACTCTTCGCTACGATAAAATAAAACTTCCAAAGCAATCAACTCTAAATCGGTCAGACAGAACTTTTTTAAAGATTAATGACACCTCATTCAAATTTTATCAGTGCGAAGCTGGGGCAGGTCTACTAATTATATTATGAATTAAAAACAACAATATCGTTTGATTCCCTCAAATAAAACAATTTTTACTTACTAAGTTTCGGACTAATACAGTTGTAAATTTCAATAAATGAATAAATAAATAAATAATAAATATTCGAATGAAGTTTTATATTTATTGATTTATGTTATAAACCAATTATATCAATATATTCTAAACAAGGAAGAGCTCATTTAACTATTAACGTTGATTTTGGGGTGAATAATTCTTCCATTAATACTCATTCTTTAATTTCATGACGTTTCGGGATATTCTCCCATCTTCAGAAGTCTACAAAAATTAGATTAAGCAATTTACCATCACATTAAAAATTACTATAATGAAGTGAATGGTTTAAAAAAAATTATAAATTAGATGTCAATTGATAACAAAACTTTAAAACTATTAAATAAAAAAATTTAAAATCATAAGGAGGCATTAAAAGCAAAAATTTAACAATGTTACATAGTACTTAGTTAAATAAATAATATAATTTTTGTAGACTTCTGAAGATGGGAGAATATCCCGAAACGTCATGAAATAAAAGAATGAGTATTAATGGAAGAATTATTCACCCCAAAATCAACAGTTATAAACCAAGTTTTGAATGAACTTAAAAGCTATTCAAAGCATGTTTCGATGTAAATATTTCTGTTATTGTTCAAACTCGGTAGATAGCCATTATTAAAGAGAGTACAAAACCTTTTTATTTTTTTTTCTCTTTTTTATCATCAAGTAAGGCGTTGTAGTCAGAATATGAATACATCAAATTCGAATTCGAATATTACCATCTTAGGGTCTAGATGTATAAACATTGCCTAATCACTTAATTAAACTCATAAGGGTTGTACGTAAATAAATAATTAAATAAAAAAAAGAAGGAATAATTACTGTACCACTACAGCCCATGAATAGTCTTGGGATCTGTAAATATAAAAATTCGTGTTGTTTCTAGGCCGTGCACTGAGGTGATCAGGAAGATTACTTCCTTGGTTTTTTAATAATTTATTTAAGTTCAACCCATATGAGTTGAAATAAAAACGTCAACCTAACAAAGAAATTGCTTGTAGATTTGATAGCTACAGAAAATGCAATAGACTTTCGACTTTAATCAAAACCATCCACTTTAATTTCCTACTGAGCCGGGATCAGAGGGTTAATGTAAAGCAAACGCCTGGATTGGTTAGGGAGGATTGCTTTCATCACCTTTAGGCTTGACGCTCACATAGATCTTCATTTCAAAAAAGCATTTCGTGAACTTCGTAAGTGGTACTTTAGACTTATGTTGCAAAATTAGCATTTGTCTCATCTAACTAACTCACTTACTCTCTCCCCATTCTCTCTCTCTCTCTCTCTCTCTCTCTCTATTATATATATATATATATATATATATATATATATATTATATATAATATATATAATAAAATGTTTATGGAATTCCAGTATAATAATGTATAAGGAATTCCAGTGCTATATGTAAAAATCTTATCTCGATAATCAAAACTTAGTTCAGTATTAACTGGCCGAGGAAACTGATTTATTTTCTCGTGATTTAAGATAGCTCATGGCTCGCAGTGCTTATAAAAAAAAAAAAATGCATATCTCTTGAATGACTCATATGCTACTGTACAGTATGGACTGAAAAGACATACAGAGCTAATCTTAGGAGGATAGAAGACGTGCTTGGAGAAAGCAGACTGGAGAATCACCAGGGGCGAGCCATCCTTGCTGAAGTCCATGCAAATCCTCACACTACCGACACCTTAATAGCCATCATAATAAATAGGTACTATGGGATTCAAGTCCACCCAGAAACAGTCAAAAATATTTTAAGAAGGGAAGGATATAGTGGTCGAGTCGCAAGAAGAAAGCTCTTCTTCAGTTAGTTAAACCAGAAGAAGCGGCTGTAATTTGCTAGAGAGTTTATAAATAAATCCAACAAAATTTGGTAACGGGTCCGAACGAAATCCAATTAAATCCAAATTTAATGTGTTTGGGCCAGACGTAAGGTCAAAAGTGTGGAGGAAATCAACATCAGCTTTCAAAACTAAGAATTTATTTATGGGTTTATGGAAACTATATATATTCAGGCATTATCAGGTTATAGCTTCTCAGGAATCGAGTTTACGGCGAAATCTGGAATTAAAGTTGCAGGTAATTAAATTCTACAAGAATTGATTTAAAGTAATGGAATGTAGCGTCCTTAGATCCGGAGATAACTAAGTTGAGGTCCTAATTATTAGTTTTTTTTCTTATTAAGAATAATTTTAAATCCAACGATAGTTCGTATTAAATTGAAATTTCATATTGTAGAAGCCTATATGGTTGAGATGTTACAGCAACTTTTAGCAGCAAACTTTAAATTAAAGTACGTTTTTATTAAATACTAAAGCACTCTATTAATTAGAATAAGTAATGGGGAACTGAATATAAATATAACTTCGATTTTCTTAAATATTAAACCTATCATGCCAACTAATTGTCTGGTTCTTGATTAAAAATTCATATTTGAATTAAATTACATATAATTCAGGTGGTCTTGAAGATATGCATTCCCCATAAATGAAAATCGTCAAACTTAAATATGCTCTTTTGATAATTAAACATTAATTAAAACATTAAAAAAGAAATTAATCGGTTCTTTATTAACACTAAAATAAAATAAATTTAACCAATAATAAGACATTAAATTACATATAATTCAGGTGGTCTTGAAGATATGCATTCCCCATAAATGAAAATCGTCAAACTGAAATATGCTCTTTTGATAATTAAACATTAATTAAAACATTAAAAAAGAAATTAATCGATTCTTTATTAACACTAAAATAAAATAAATTAAACCAATAATAAGACAAAAAAAAAATTGTATATCTCCATTTAGGTATAACAGAATAGTAATTTTCAATATTGATCGCTTTAACAAAATAATTAAGCCGGTAGTAGTCGTGATAAACTGCTTCATTGGTATTACATATTGTTTCTTAATTAATGTAAACCATTAAAAATTACTAAGTATATTTAATTATGAAAAACAATAATTAATCCCCTCAATAATGAACACGTGAACATTTCCTAATCCCATTATTCACTAATAGGGATCCTAATATACGTTGTCCTCTCCACTCCCCCTATTATTTACTTTTCAGTTGTTAAAAGCACTTTTAGTTAATAATAAACATATTATTCTTTTTTTTTAATAACTAAATATCATAAAAATTAAAAATTGCAAGGAGTGAGATATTTTAACAACAATTTTAATTGGTCAATAAAAATGTAATGAAATGTTCATAATAATATGAACCTAACTAGCACAATATTTAATGTAAAAACAAAAGTAAAGTAAAAGTAAATCAAAACAAAAGAAAAAAATATAAAGAGAATAAAAAACATGATAAATGGGGGTCATCTGTGGTGCAGTGGCTACCATAATAGCCTTCTATGGCAAAGGTCACTGGATCTGGCAGGTGAAAATGGCTCCAGGACTTTTTAAAGTAAGTAAAAAATCCTTAGTTATGCCGTCCTTCGGGAGAGGAAAGGGCGTAAAAAAGGTGGTTCTGAAATTTTCTCAGTTTCTTTTTTGTGTTTAATTTAATTTTCTACATTTTATTTAAGTTATCTATAGCTTATTTAACAATATATTATATTATGGGTGACTTGTAGCATTCCTGATATAATAAAATTAGAAAAATAATTATTATATAAAAAAAAAAAATTGTCGAATGACATATATATAGGTAAAAGGCCCAGGAGAATTTTACACATTATTTTCGAATTTAGATTATTATTTTTTATTGATTCCATCATGACAACGGAAACACAACCCCGAAACGTTGACAAATATAAAACGATGTTTTATAAAAAAAAAAAAAGTTAATAAAGAATATTTAATAAATATTAAATTATAATTAGGTTAGGAAAACTAAAAAGAAATACTTTGCGTGCATTTATTTTAGATGAATATAATATTTTAAAAAATCTGGTGGGCGCAACACACGACTTTCACTTATCTCCGTTGTTAAAACCAATTTTAGAATTTTTAAATAAATTTATAGATTAAAATAAATTGTTAAAGAAATAATTAAATTAAGGTTGAATAGAAAAATGTGTTTTATTAAATAATCAATTATATTATTATCTACTACAATCAGTTTGTTTTATCGGCTTTTAATCACCCTCCGTTAACTTTTAGAATTTTGTGTGTATGATAGTTTTTCTAAAATCTTAAGCTTTCAACGGTATATTATACATCTATATTTCTGTTAATGTTCAAAAAAACTAAAATTGCATAAAAACGTCATGATGGTTCCTGGGCTCGTCAGATGAGACTAGAGCAGAGGAATTTGCTAAACATCTTGCAAACACATTTACTCCTCATCCTGAACTTAATCCTACCCATACAGCTGCAGTTGAAGAATCCCTCTCCTCGCCGATTCCTCTCTCCTTACCCCCTAAAGCTGTCAACCCCTCTGAGGTCAAATTCCTAATCAATAAACTTAAACCTCGAAAATCTCCTGGATTTGATCTCCTCACTTCCCAAATCATTAAACAACTTCCCAAAAAGGCTATAATATTCCTGACCTACATATATAACTGCATCCTCCGAACAACCCATTTTCCTCTGATGTGGAAACACTCAACCATTATACTTTTCCTTAAACCGGGCAAACCTGTTAATCATACATCATCCTATAGACCAATCAGCTTGCTCCCTATACTTTCCAAATTATTTGAGAAAATCCTTCTGAAACAAAA
Organism: Piezodorus guildinii; assembly: GCA_023052935.1. Lineage (NCBI taxonomy): Eukaryota > Metazoa > Arthropoda > Insecta > Hemiptera > Pentatomidae > Piezodorus > Piezodorus guildinii. The sequence goes on along the minus strand of CM041295.1, from coordinate 40,190,581 downwards.
TCCCATCTCACCAGTTTGGTTTCCGTTCAGGTCACTCCACTGTTCACCAAGGTCTTCGAGTTGTTGACCACATATCCTATGCCCTTGAAAGCAAGCTATATTGCACAGGTGCCTTTCTGGACATAGCACAAGCATTCGACCGGGTGTGGCACGATGGCTTGCTTTTTAAACTAAAAACCCTATTACCCCAAGCCCTATATCTAATCCTTCGATCCTACCTCTCTAACCGCTCGTTCCGAGTCCGTTGTGGTTCTGAATTCTCAAGTTGTCATCCGATAGAAGCCGGTGTTCCACAAGGTAGTGTCCTAGGTCCTATACTCTACATCATATTCACCTCAGACATTCCCACCTTACCCGAAAACTTCCTGGCAACATTTGCCGATGATACAGCTATCCTCTCATCCCATCCAGATCCTGTTATGGCATCCTCAAACCTCCAATCACATCTCGATCTGATTGAACAGTGGTGCAATCATTGGCGCATCAAAGTCAATGAATCAAAAAGCAAGCAAGTCACCTTTACCCTTCGACGCAGATCCTGCCCTTTCGTCCATTTTAACTCTATTCCCCTTCCCTTTTCTGACACAGTCAAATACCTTGGTTTTCTCTTAGACAAAAGACTGACATGGAACCCCCATACTAGACTCAAACGACAAGAACTCAATCGACGATATGGCCAGCTATATAGACTTCTAAATAGGAAATCACACCTCTCAACGGACAACAAACTACTCATTTACAAGACTATTCTTAAACCCATTTGGACCTACGGACTTGAACTGTGGGGAACAGCAAAATTTTCGAATATCAAACGTATCCAATCCTTCCAGTCTAAAGTCCTTAGATCAATAGTCGATGCCCCATATTATGTCACCAACAAAACCTTACACCATGACCTTAATATCCCATTTGTCCTTGATCTAATCCCATCCAAATTCTCAATCTTCCATCAGAAGCTTACTCACCTTCCTAATCCCTTGGCACACTCCCTATCCAGTTCCAAACATCCCTATAATCCTCCTCGTAGGTTGAAGCGGCAGTGGCCCAGAGATCTCTTGTGAATATGTCATTGGAGTGCTGGCAATGGCTGGCTTCTCCACTCATGCCCTGAGTGTATGTGGCTCTAGCGCCCTCGTTCAGCCTCCACTGGCACTCAAGACCAGTGACGCAGCTGAATGAGAGGCGCTGGGATCTTCTGGCATTGTGCCTCGACATCCACTAGTGGATCTCGAGGTTTGATCCAGTGATCCCAGGGGCAGCTTGTAAATATTGTAAATAGGTATGATTGCGAACAAGATTGTTATTATTATTATTTTTTTTTTTTTATTTTTTTTATTTTTTTTTTTTTATAGTATTTATTTAATTTTGTGTAATATATTTTTTTTCTTTTATTTGATTAGTTTTTAATAATTTTTTTTTTCTTTAATTTTAATTACAATGTACATATGGTATGAATGATTTATTTCTATCTCTAATACTCATTGCCCCAGAAGGTGGCAGATTGTATTATCTCTCAATAAAACAAATTAAAAAAAAAAAAAAAATTGCATAAAAACACATTTTTGCACTTTTCTCCTTTAGTTGTTTATTAAATTCGCTCAACTTTCATATTTAGCCGTTATTTACCAATTCTAATAAGATGGTGTTCCTGATTGTTTCATATCTACAAAATTAAAGATACTTTAGAGGAAGAAAATATTGGCATTTAAGCCCTGTCAAACTATTTCAATCAGAAAGAAACCTACATAATACTTAAGTCCTATAAATTTTACATCGATCTAGCGAGTTTCATCAAAATCGTTAAAACCGTTTTTGAGAAAATCGTAAAAACGTGCAAAATGCGTGGTATAAAGTGGCTCTTCTAGTAATATGATTTTCATGAAAAAGTTTTATAGGACTTTTTTGCGCTGGACCTACCACGAACAAAGATCTTTTTGCGGGACTTGGTTATTTGGACTTAGGTGAACCCAAAACATGTATTTCCGTTGAAAACTGGAATTCGAAAATTTTCACGATCGCAATACTTTCCCTTACTATATATTTCATAAATAGGTAAGTGAAAGTAAAATAATTAATCAGAATAGTAAAAATAATGCTAAGCAGTAATGTCAACTAAGTTATATTAGTAATCTTTTAATGTTACTAAATGTTTTTGAAGGTCATTGACTACAGTTCATATTTATACATACATACATACTTTTATATATATATATATATATATATATATATATATATATATATATATATATATATATGGTAATTTTAATTTTTCCTTAATTGAGCACTTTGAGGTCGGGTGGTTACATCTGTTTACAGGTGAACCCATTTCACACACGAGAGTTTTACCATTTTTTACAGACCACTGGCCTGCGAGAGAAGCTTTGTGTGTGGATGATAGCCCTATCCACACCTATTTCCGATTGAACTTTAGGTTAAAAACTGATCCACCCATCCCTTAAATTGTCATTAATATGTTCCAAAATTTATATTTCCTACTGGCATTAGTTTCTCTCATCATTTATTTATTTAAATGTAGAGGTTTGTTTAACTATAAGGTCACGAGTTAAATAGAATTTGCCGTAAATTAAAATTAAATTCAATTGTGAATCTTATTATGCTCAACGCAAAGTCTGGTGTAAGCAATAAACGACTTTAAGTCACCTCCGTTGATAAAAACAATTTAAGAATTTATAAATAGAGTTGGAGATGAATATCAATTACTAGTATTGAAGAGTATATTTAATTATGCATAAAATAATTGGAACTTACTCTTCTCTTTTATAAAATTTCATTTATTTTAACATAAATAAATCTTACGTTTCGAGGTATTATTTTTTTTCACTTTTCACAGATTATACAATTAAAATAAAAAACAATTTAATATCATGATCATATAAAAATTTCCCATATTGCACAAATACAGGTCATTTATATCTTGATCACTTTACTTATGTACATCACTTATAGAACAATAATTTTGTCATTAATTTAAAAAAAAAAAAAAAAAAAAAAAGAAACCTATCTACATGACTATCATAAGACCAATATGGACTTACGGAGTAGAGATTTAGGGCTCAACTAAACCATCAAATTCATCTCGTTTCCAATCCTTACAATCCAAAATCCTTCGAAAAATCCTCAATGCTCCTTATTTTGTCACAAATAAACTCATCCATAAAGACCTTAATATTCCCTTTGTTGCTGACTTGGCCCGAACCAGGTACCACTCCTTTCATGACAAACTCCATTCCCACTCTAACCCACTAGTTTCAATCCTTGCTTCCTCTACAATCCCTGATAATCCTCCGAGACGTCTGAAAAGAAGATGGCCCCGAGACCTTCTTGTTTAACATAGTCTTTGGGGAGATGCCAATGGGTAGTATCCCTACATATGAATCATGTCAACTTATCTTGTATCACATTTACTAAATGTATTTTGTTATACAGTTGTAAATACCAATAAACATATTTAAAAAAGAAAAAGAAATAATATTTCACCATCACATAACTTAAATCCTTTTTAACATTCGTACTATTGGCATGGAAGTATGAAGTAGACTGCAATATGGAAATTTCTTATATAATTATGATAATTTCAATTGGATAATCTGAAGATGAGGAAAAACGTAATATATATATATATATATATATATATATATATATATATATATATATATATATATATATAAGTTTACGTTTTTATTTACTATCTTATTGTTAGCATGTTAATATCTAAATTTGCAATTACTACAAATACTTATTATTATGCTTTCAATAATTAAGATTTTATTCCAATCTATTTTAATATTTACCTTTTTTTTTCTTCACTTTAGTGTATTTAATTATTTTACTTTCTTATTATTATTTTTATTATTATTTATTTATTTTTATTATTATTAATTTTTATTTTATTTTATTTTTTTAGTAGGTTTTTTGTGTATATTTTTTCTACTATATATTACCTTCTAGGGAGCGGCGTGGTCCAGTGGGTAGAGCGCTAGTCTACTGTGCTCCGGGTCCTGGGTTCGAATCCCGGCGGTGGAGGAATATTATTTATTCTGTTATTTAGGCCGGGGGGGGGGGGCGATCCTGGGGTATGGAGACCTTCCTGGAGTACACCCAGCCTCAATCAAGTGGGTACCCAAAAAAAGAGAAAAACCTGGCGGCTGAGCATGATCTCGGCCGAATCACCTCATTCCACGGCCGTTGGTCTAGAAACAGTACGAATCTCTAAATGTAGTGAGCCCAAAACTCTTCATGGGTTGTAGTGGAACAGGTTTTTTATTTTTTTTTATTTACTACATTATAATAAATGTTCAAAAAGTGGCTGTCTAAAATTAAATAGTTGATTTAAGGAAAACCGAAATCATTACAAATATAATTAGCAAATCCATGTATTTTGTAATTATATAAATAAAACTTTTCTATTTATACCTATGTTGATGTTTTCTTTTCGAATGTTCGTAACATGAGCGTATGGATTTGATTTTAATTCAAATTACACTGCACAACTAAAAACAGCATCTTTTCGAAGTCCAAATAAAACTGAAAATACAGAACGCCAGTTAGACCTTGAATCTCGAAGTGCCATATCAGTCTGCCATTAAGTTCTATTTTTTTTTGTTCCATCGTGTTTCATTCACCGTATTTCAGACTAATCAGCAGACTTACTAGTTATTGACGTCAATAGTGATTCAGAAATACTGATATCACTTTCATTTATGATAAAATGCTAGTATTCGTGAATGAATTCCTTTTTCAGGGTAATGACCTATACTTTATAGTCCGTGAGTCAGCAACGATAAATGCGACCCACTTTACCAAAATGTTTAGGATGTTTTATGCAAAGCATTTATCATGGTAAAGCAAAAAATACACGTCTACCAACTCAAAATGGGTGGATCACAATGTGGCGGCCATTCATAAAGGAAATATCACTATTTTCTAACATAATTATGATTACTATCATAGAAACGGCACATCTTATGAAGATAATCGTTATAAAGTTAATTATCGTGTATTTAATAAGCTTTCATTTGAATAGTAAAATACATTTTATGTCTAATATTCAACGACATAGAGTTATTAAAAAAAAAGAACAAAGAATTTGAAAAAAAAAACAAACGAGATATCACTCTTTTCTAAAATAATTATGGTTACTACCATGGAAATGGGCTCATCCTATGAAGATAATCGTTATTAAGCAAATCATCAAGTATTTAATAAGCTTTCGTTTGAGTGGTAAAATACATAATTATGTTAAATATTCAACGATAAAGAGGCATTAAAAAAATAATAATTTTGCGGAAACCGAGATATCACTCTTTTTTAACAGTAATATGACTACTATCATGGAGACGGTCCATTCTATGAAATCGTTATAACAATTAATATATATATATATATATATATATAATTACATAACCTTTAATTTGTGTTTTAAAACATGTCTGTATGACTAATAGTTATATAGATATGGTTCTAACTAAAAAAAGGGAAACCGAGGAACTTTTTATTTTTGTCATTAATTTGGTCGATAGCATGGAAATGGCTGTTCCTAACAATATAATGGTTATAAACTACTTTACGAGGCAAAAAATTAGCTCTAATTTGAGTAGTTATAAAAACCTGTAGGTCTAATACTCACCGACATAATGTCAGCGCAATGGTTACATGGGTCAGAATTTCTAGTCTGCCGCGGTTTCCAACCCACCTGTGAATAGCAGACTAGCGTCGTTTGATTCGTATTATCGCCTACCATTATGAGGTCAAAAGGAAAATCGAGGTCAAATGAGTCAGAATTTCGTCTTTTTGGTCCCTTTTTGAATGGCCACCATTTGTAATCAATCAATTTTGAACTGGCATGTATTTTTGCTTAGCCATGATAAATGCTTTTCATAAAACATACTAAAAAGTTTCGTAAAATGGGTTGTATTTTTCGTCTTTGCCTCAAGATAAATAAAACTTTTGCATTTTTAGGTGGTTGTTCACATATTTTTATGTTTAGTAAATTCTTATAAAATACAAAATAAAAATCAAAGGAAACTTCTCGGTCATCTTCCTCAAAATAGATGGTTTTAATGCATTGGGTCGTAATGTAAGTTCGTAGCGTTTTTGAATATTTCAATTTAATCCTCTCTGTGTTTAAAAAAATATGTTTAATCGGTTAAAAATGCTGACATATTCTAAAAAACGATTAAAATATATGCTTTTATGCATAAGTTTCAGCAGAGATTCCACATCTTTAAGTGATAATTTTCTTGCTCAAAATGGAAGAGAAAATAATTTAATTTTTGTGCTTTAAAGACTTTTTATTTCGAAAAAAAACAAAATTAGCACTGTGTATGGAAGAATAGAAGAACGCAACGCCCGTAAGTGGTTTGCTCAGTTCAGAATTAGAAATTTTGACTTGGAAGTGGCAATGCTCTCGGGATGTCCTTTAACTGTTCTGGGAGGACGAAATTTAAAAAATACCTAAAAGATGGCAACATTTACAACATCAATTATTAACAATACAGTGTCTAACCGTATGTCGAAAATAACCATTACCAGTACAGCCAAATCATAAAAAATTTATTTTTCCGATTGATGGATTCTGTAAATAATTAATTGTCATCGAATTTGTGTTCGATTTGGTATTGACAGTAACTATAATTAAAAACTAAATTTCCACACATGTGGTCAAGAGCGTGAATAGTTGGAGCATGACGTACCTTTAAGTATACACGGTGATTCAGAGTTAAGTGGCCAGACTTCAGGATTGAATTAAGGACCTTAAAACTAAAAACTCAACTCTAAAATTTAAATGTTTTAAGATTAATTTTAATAACGGAGGCAACTAAAATTCGTGTGTTGTGCTCAACATATTGGATAATTATTTTCAAAAATAAATCTTTGTAATAGACAAAAAAAAAAAAAATAAAAAATAAAATAAAAAAAAAAAAAAAAATAAAAAAAGCTTACGTATTAAGATACGTAGAAAATCCGTTTGTCCGCCGTACGCGGCTTTTCTCCGAAACAACTGGACCTATTTTTAATCCTAACAACACCTGGACGTTGATATCAGCCGATTAATTTTAAAATGGCGGCCGATTAAATGTGATATAATTTAATAACTCAGTTAATTTTGACTTTAAAAAGCCGAAATGAAAATTTAAATAAAAAATAAAAGCTCGTCCACACTGGCCCTTCATTTAACCCCAAAATCTTTTTTACATTTTTCTAAATTCAATGTCTTCACCATCTTTAAAAATTTCTTTTATCCAATTTATTTAAAATTTATGCTATTTTAACAGAAATTTATTTCTCTTTTTTTTTTTCTATTATGTTACATTATTTAATACATTGTGTTATATTATTTAAGTATTGTATTGTATCATACTGTGTACTTACTGTTTGTTATTGTACTTTTATTGAATTGCCGCAGTTGAACTCCTTTCCCACACACGGGCTCGCCTTAGTGTGATAGTGACTTCAACTTGCACAGTAATATGTCTGTGTTTTGATTCGAATTAAGAAGTTTATAAAAAAAAAACAAAAAAAAAACTAACTATTTTAACTCAGTAGGTCCCGAGGCCACCTTCTTTTCAGTCGCCTTGGAGGATTATCTGGGATATCTAAGGAAGATAAATTATGGACAAGTGGATTTGTATGGGGCAGGGAGTTCATAAAAAAAAATGTATATCACGTAACTTAGTCATAGTTTTATAATGCTGTAAAATGTTAAACTAAAATTATGTAATGCGTATTTAGTTTGAAAAACTGAAGTAAAAATTAGCTATTTTTAATTTTTGAAAAATTATACCTCAAATTATACTTAATCTATCTTTTGTTTCCTTACATTCAATTTCAATAATTCGACATATATAATACTTTTTATCTCTTTTACATTTTTCTTCTGATTAAAAGCTCGTCCTCACTGACCCTTCTTTTATACCCTTCTATCTTTTTTACATTTTTATAAATTCAATGTCTTCACCATCTTTATAAATTTCTTTTATCTCATTTATTTAAAAAATATATAGTATTTTAAACAACATAAATATTTATTTCTCTTTTTTTATTATGTATATTATACCCCTCTATATATTTTACGTTTTTCTAAATTCAATGTCTTAATTAATCGGATAAAACAAATTCATAAAATTGGTAAAAATTAATTAGGTTAGAGGATATTTTATACATATATTTCATTTTTTTAAATTTAAGTTAAGGGAGAAAGAAATAGATTTGGAATATAATTTTTAAAAACAAATTTGTTGAAAGTTGTCTTCCTTTTTTTTTTATTATCATTTCCTTTTCGGCTTTATTAAGTCAAAATTAACTGTTTTAACAATGCCATGATAAACTTGCAGAGAAATTACCAACTGACAACGCTCAATATGGAATAACTAAAGTTAAAAAAAAAAACCCTACAAATCATTACATAATGGTTTATTATTTCCAAATAACTATATTAGGGTATAACTGTATATCTGCTTAAGGCAATTAAAGAAAATGAAAAGCAATAAATATTTCAATCAGAATGGAACCTAGATGGCATTAAATCTTATTACATTTTACATCGATATAGCGAGTTTTTTAAAAATCGGTAGAGCCGTTTTCAAGAAAAAGTGCAAAATACATAATATAAATTGGTTCTTCTGGTTGGCCGATTTTGATGAAAAAGTTGTTGTGATATGTCAGGTATACACGCTTCTAAAATTTTAGGTTTTAATTATTAGTGAATAACTGATTATATAGCTGTTTAAAGGCGATTAACTAATATGAAAAGCAATAAATAATTCAAAGGAAAATGGTCAATCACCACAGCTAATTTCCAAACGATATATATCTGCTATTTCTAAACCGATTTTAATGATTCTTTTTCGTTTAGTAGAAAATTTATTTTTTTACAATTAATTTTAGTTATTTATTTATTTATCTTAAAAAATAACTGAGGTACATGTTATATATAAGCAAGATTTCAATTTTTGTATTTTTTTTTTGTCGCGGTGTCCTGATCTTAAAACTTAATACAATTTTTTTCCTATTTTAAAAAATAACTGAGTTATAAGCGTATTTATAGGTAAAATTTTATTTATTTTTTCTTTATTTCCTTTTTTTTTTTAATTTTTCGCCGTTTCTTGGTTTAAAAACTCTAATAAATTCTTTCTCTATCATCAAAAATAACGGAGTTATTAAATTATATCACATTTAATCGGCCTCTATTTTAAAATTAATCGTCTGATATCAACGTCTAGGTTTTAGGATCATCGTTGGATGCACTGGTAACACTTTACAGCATAATAAAACTATGAATAAGTTGTTATACATAATAGAAAAAAAATTAAATAAATTTCTGTTAAAATACTATATATTTTTTAAATAAATGGGAAAAAAGAAATTTATAAAGATGGTGAAGACATTGAATTAAAAAAAAAAATAGAGGGGTATAAAAGAAGGGTCAGTGAGGACGAAATTTGGTTCAGAGAAAAACTGTAAAAGAGATGAAAAGTATTATATATTTCAAATTATTTAAATTAAATTTAAGGAAACAAGAGATAGATTAAGTGTAATTTGAAATATAATTTTCAAAAAAATTAAAAACAGGTAGTTTTTAATTCGGTTTTTCAAACTGAATACGCCTTACATAATTTTAGATTCACATTTTATAATATAAAACTATGACTAAGTTACGTGATATACATAATAGAAAAAATAAAAGAAAAAGAGAAATGAATTTCTTGTGTTGTATAAAATACTATATGTTTTTTAAATAAATGGGATAAAAGAAATTTATAAATATGGTGAGGAAATTAAATTCAGAAAAATGTAAAAGAGATATAGGTTATCATATCATTAAATTATTTAAATTAAAGTTAAGAAACAAGAAATAGATTAAGTGTAATATGAAATATGATTTTTCAAAAAATTAAAAACATGTAATTTTTTACTTCAGTGTTTCAAAACTGATTATAGTTTAACCTTTTACATCAGTATAAAAATAGGACTAAGTAATGTAATATCCATAACAGAAAAAAGTTTTTTTTTTGTGTAGTTTATTATACTACATACTTTTTTAAAATAAATTGGATAAAAGAAATTTATAAAGATGGTGAAGACATTGAATTTAAAAAAAGATAGAGGGGTATAAAAGAAGGGTCAGTGAGGACGAACTTTTGCTTCAGAGAAAAAATGTAAAAGAGATGAAAAGTATTATATATTTCAAATTATTTAAATTAAATTTAAGGAAACAAGAGATAGATTAAGTGTAAGTTGAAATATAATTTTTAAAAAAATTAAAAACATGTAATATTTACTTCAGTGTTTCAAAACTAATTATAGTTTAACCTTTTACATCAGTATAAAAATAGGACTAAGTAATGTAATATCCATAACAGAAAAAAAAAAAAGTTTTTTTTGTGTAGTTTATTATACTATAAATATATATATATATATATATATATATATATATATATATATATATATATATATATATATATATATATATATTTTTTTTTTTTTTTTTTTTTTTTTTTTTAAATAAACGGGATAAAAGATATTTATAAAGATGGTGAAGACATTGAATTTAAAAAAAGATAGAGGGGTATAAAAGAAGTGTCAGTGAGGACGAGCTTTTGCTTCAGAGAAAAAATGTAAAAGAGATGAAAAGTATTATATATTTCAAATTATTTAAATTAAATTTTTAATAATAATTAGATTTTTCAAACTGAATACGCCTAACATAATTTTTGTTTCACATTTTATAGAATAATAAAACTATGACTAAGTTACGTGATATAAATAATAGAAAAAAAATTTAAAAAAAAGAGAAATGAATTTCTGTGTTGTATAAAATACTAAATGTTTTTTAAATAAATGGGATAAAAGAAATTTATAAAGATAAGGTGTGGAAATTAAATTCAGAAAAAAGTAAAAGAGATATAGGTTATCATATCATTAAATTATTTAAATTTAAGTTAAGAAACAAGAGATAGATTAAGTGTAAAATGAAATATGATTTTTCAAAAAATTAAAAACATGTAATTTTTACTTCAGTGTTTCAAAACTGATTATAGTTTAACCTTTTACATCAGTATAAAGATAGGACTAAGTAATGTAATATCCATAACAGAAAAAAAAAAAGAAAGTTTTTTTTTTTGTGTAGTTTAATATGCCATATATTTATTTTAAATAAACGGGATAAAAGAAATTTATAAAAATGGTGAAGACATTGAATTTAAAAAAAATGTAAAAAAGATAGAGGGGTATAAAAGAAGGGTCAGTGAGGACGAGCTTTTGCGTCAGAGGAGGATTGCCATGGCGACAGGCGAACGGCCCCCATTGATCTGCCGCCCCTGCTCTTATCAATGGGCCACCACGTGATCTTCTCCCACCAATTACCGTCCCTCGGGCTAATAAAGCCTGTCAGGGGACAGATACATCAAAGCGACCAATTTCCTCGGAAAATTCTCACCTTGCTCCGCCTTATTTATAAATAGTTGAGCAGAGCTTTAAACGGAAGAATTAAATCGGCCTAAAGGTCAAGGAGGAGCGAAGAAATAATTGACACTTGAGAACAAGTAAGATTATTATTGCATCGGGTTTTACGGAAGGTAATGCAGGATTCCTTCACAGATAACTATAATATGGTATAACTGTTTAAATAGTCATTTAAAACCAATGAACTAATACGAAAAGCAATAAATAATCCAAAGGAAAATTGAGATGTTGATTTCCAAAAGGTACTAAAGGACATTTGTTTCCGAAATTTTCACATATTTCTATTCTCCTTATTTAGTTTTATCTAGATCGGTCATCAGATTTTATCTAAAAAACTTAAAAATACTTTAAAACTGCATTTCATTCCAAAAGGTACTAAATCCACATTTCATTCCATTCCAAAAGGTACTAAAAACGTTTTCTTTCTAAAGGTACTATATCCTCTGTAAACATATAACCTTTCCTTTCATTTCATTCCAAAAAGTGCTATATTTCCTACTATACGGCAGAAACACCTAACCCCGTAATATATCACCAATAATTTATTGTTTTATCCATTTTTTGTATCTTTATTGGTTCGTTTAGCATGTCTTGAATCCCCGCTATTATTTTGATCAATGGTTTTAATCTAGTAATCAGTTTTTAGACTGATTTAAACAACTTAGTTGCGTCGCATTGGTTCTTGTAGGCTGTCAATTAAATTAAGTTTTTTTTTTTTTTGGTATTTCTTCTTGCAGCAACGTAAATTTAGTTTAAAAAATTTCAGAAACTCGCATTTTAATAGAATGATGGTATTTGACCCAGCAACTTGTTGGAATTAGCATTCAACGAACTTGGTAAATATGAGAGGGAAAACCGTGTCAATCACCACTGCTAATTTCAAAACGATATATCTCTGTTATTTCTAAACCTATTTTAATGATTATTTTTTCGTTTTATCAAGATTTAATTCTCTATCGAATAGCACAAACAACTTAATTGTTAATTAAAATAACTAAATTAAGAGCGTATATATATGTAAAGCTTTTTTTTTTCTTTTATGATTAATCGTGGTGTACTGACTCAAAAACTCATTAGAATTGTTTCTCTATCTTCGAAAATAACGGAGTTACAGGCGTATTGCTTTAAGATTTGTGTTCGGTACTTCGAAACGGTGGCATGTATCTCACCTCTACGACGAGTTAAAGTGATTATCCCCACCTTTCGAAGACAATATTTCCTCGTATCATTTTTTGTCAAATCATTAACTCCCATCATCCATTTTATGTCTACAGCCTTCTGGTATTTAAATCCTCAATCCTTTACCAGGAAACAAGGTCCCGTCTGTCCGACCTCCACACTCCTTTCCATAGAACCAAAAAATTAGATTGCTCCTTTTTAGCCCGGCCCACTTCCTTATGGAATACTCTCCCTTCAAACATCCGTCATGCTCCTTCCCTATCATCGCTTAAATCCCTCCTCTTTCAATACCATTCTCTTCAGTCAGATGTAAGCTAATTTTTATTATGCCAACTTATGTGAGGTGAATAGAGTATTTACTTTAATGAACTGTATAGGTTAAATTTTATGTTTATTCTTATTTATTTATTTCTAGAATTTGTACATAGAGATGGTACTATGAAACTTTGTTCCTTTTTCATTTTTGGGTAATTTAATTGTAGTTATGTATTGTTTTAGGCCAGTTATACTTTTTTATTTTGTTCATAAATATTATTCTTCAGGGACATTGTCCCAGAATAAATTTTCTTGTTCTATTATATATATATATATATATATATATATATATATATATATATATATATATTAAATAGCGAGATTTCAATTTTATCTTTTATTTTGGCCCGGACCAGGTATCAATCCTTTCATGACAAACTCCATTCTCACTCTAACCCACTAGTTTCAATCCTTTCTTCCTCTTCAATTCCGGATAATCCTCCGAGGCGCCTGAAAAGGAAATGGCCCCGGGACCTTCTAGTTTAAAATATTTTTAGAGTGCTGCCACTGGGTAGTGTCTCTACATGTTTTTCATGACAGTTTTGTATATTACCATCACATTTACTAGATGTATTTTTATTTAATACAGTTGTAAATATCAATAAATATGTTAAAAAAAAAAAAAAAATAAAATAAAAAAAAATCTTTTATTTATTTATTTTTTTTAAATTTATTTATTCGTCGTGGTGTTCTGATCCTAAAACTCAATACAATTGTTTCTCTATCTTAAAAAATAACTGAGTTATAGGCGAATTTATGGGTAAAATTTCAATTATTTTCTTATATTTTTTTTAATAATTATTCGCGGTTTCTTGGTTGAAAAACACTAATACATTTTTCTCTATCTTCAAAAGTAACTGAGTTATTAAATTAAATCATATTTAATCGGGCGGCATTTTAATACTAATATCGGCGGATATCAAGGTCTAGGACTTAGGACCATCGATGGAAAAGCAAGTATTATTTTGCCTAATTTCTAAAAAATTGGTCCAATAGTTTCGGAGAAAAGCGGGCGGCGTTTTTTATTCGTCATTCGGATTCTCCGTATCTAGAAATGAAACGTAAGCCTTCAAATTTTGAGGGAGAGTAATTTTTTTTTTTCAAAGGTTCATTTTTGACCGGTCTTTATTAACACACTTGTATTTAGTTGTATGGTTTCCGTGTCTTCACCTAGCAGTACCAAATCATCGGCACACCCCAAAACCGGAATCTGTTTACCCAAATTAAAACTTTCTCGGTACACATCACCTTTTATACGACATATTCTAAAGCTATATTAAATAAAACATGTGAAAGGGAGTCACCCTGTTACAAACCCGATCGCACCTCAAATCTCTCGGAGTAATTATGACCGATTCTAACTTTATGGAATGTTTCCGACAAACACATATTTACTAGGTTTACTATCTTTCTAGGTATTCTCTGTTCAATCATGATGTTATACAGCTTCTGACAGTCTATCATCATACGGAATCATAAGCCTTTTTAAAATCGATATAAAGTTGATTGACTACACCGTTGTATTCCAACTTTTTCTCTGATATTTGACGTAAGGAATAATCAAGCGATTCCGTCTAAAACCGCATTGTTAGTCTCCGATAATTTCCTCAGCGCATTCCGTGATTCGGCTAGTTAGTATTGACGAGAATATTTTATAGCATACTGGGAGAAGAGACATAATATATATTATACAATAAATAGTATTTTGTTTTGATTGGAGAGCACATGAGGGAGAATAAAAGAGTATAAACGATTGGTTCATTCCAATGATGGTGGAGAAAGGAAGCAAAATTGATTGGAAAATTGAGTCCTTGGGCTCGAAGAATGAAGAGGGTTAAGATGAGGGACCTAGTTACATAATTATGTGCGTAAATGAAAAACATGAAGGGGGTCCCTACTGGGTTCTGTTTTTCCTCATCTCTGTCATTTTCCACCCTCTTTTTAATAGTTTCTGGGACAGACATTCCTTCGACCTCAGAAATTTACATAAATTGCACATTTTTTCGTTTCTCGTAATATGAATTTAAGACGTCATAAATGATAAATCTTCTCAATAGGCATAGGGTAGTGATAACCGTACCATATAAAATATTGAGTTGTAAAGAAAACTCGTAGGTTTTTTTAAAATATTTAAATTTATTCCTCTCTGTGTTTATAAAATCATGCTTACTTGATATGTTATATAGAATAATGTTTAAATATTCTAAAAAATCTGGTGCACGAAATACACGATTTTCACTCACCTCCATTATTCATATAAATTCAAGAATTTATAAACGAAAATAAATTGTTAAAGAATTATTTAAATTATATTTGAATAGAAACGTATGCTTTATTAAATAATCTATTATATTATTATCTAAGACAATCAGTTAGTTTTATCGGCTTTTCATCACTCTCCGTTAACTTTTACAATAGTATGTATAAGATAATATTTTTTCTAAACTCTTTAACATTCCAACAATAGGTATATTGTTTAAGTATATTACTGTTCTTAAGTTAAAAAACGAAAATTGCATTAAAAAAATAGTTTTACAGTTTTTCGTTGAGTAGGATATCGAATTCGTTCAACTCATAAATTTACCTGTTTTTTAGCAATGCTAATCAGACTATATGGTTAATTTTTTCGAATCTACAAAACTAAAGCCCGTTAAATTTAACATCGACACAGCGAGTTTAATCAATATCGTTAGAGCCGTTTTTGAGAGAATCGTAGAAAGGTGCAAAATGCATGGTATTAAGTACCACTTTCGGTCAGCTAACAGAAAAAGTTGCTGTAACATCTCGGTTGTGTTAAATATGAAATTTCATTTTTATAGGACTTTTAGTTTTCGCGGTGGACTATAATTTTTGAGAAAATCGTAATAAATTGCTAAATAAATAGTGGAACTTCTGGTTAACCGATTTTGATATCAAAAACACTTTCTCTAATATCCCATACATATAATTGTCTTAAATATGACATTTTGCAATAATGCGTGTTTTCTGGTTCGCCTATAGTGAAAAAGTTGTATGAAAAAAAAAAAAAAAAAAAAAAAACCAGTACCACTACAACCCATGAAGGGTCTTGGGCTCAGTACATATAGAGATTCGTACTGTTTCTAGGCCAACGGCAGTGCAATGAGGTGATTAGGCCTTAATCACGCTCAGAATTCAATTTTTTTTCATCCAACAGTTAAGACTTCATAGAACAGTTGTAATTAAACTGTCAAAGATCCTTCAAAAAATGTACTCTTCAGGAGCATATATTCTTTAAAAAAAAACAAACCAATAGTCAGGATTAAAAACAAAATGAATGATACTTAATTATTGGAAAAGCTCTAAGGACGTCAGCATTTTTATTTAGTTTTCTGAAACACCAATTACTACTCTTAACGATCTAATTAAGAGCTTTATCGACATTATTTAGTTTGATTACATTTACCGGATTACAATAGAGCAATGATATAATAAGCGCCAGTGAAATAAATATAAATGGAAAGACAGACAGATAGCAGAGATGGAATAAGTGCAAAAAATCAAGGATACCTTAATTGAGACGTTGATTTCCAAAAGGTACTAAAGGACATTTTTAACGAAATTGATATTTTTACATATTTATATTCTCCTTATTTAGTTTTATCTGAATCTTAAATTTGATTGTATCTAATAAACACTCAAGTCCTTTAATAACGCGATTTAGAAATGCTATTAATTTCTTAAGGCACTAATTGCACATTTAGTTTCGTTCTACATCATACTAAAACATTTCATTTCATAACTTTAATATGATTTTATTAATATAGTAAAAAAAAAAAAAATCTATATTTTAATGCGAAAAGAATCAAATTAGCAGGTTTAATAATATGATAACGAGAGATTTTGGCGCTTCCTGTAAAATTTTCTAGAATGAATATAGTACCTTTTGGAAAACAACGTCTCAATTACGGCGATATCCGATATTTACTTTTACCTAAACATGCAGTGTATAGTAGGGGAAAGTATTGCGATCGAGAACAATTTTGAATTCCAGTTTTCAACGAAAACACACGTTTTAAGGTCCACTGAGTCCAAATGAACAAGTCCCAGATTACTACAACACTTACTCGACAAACGTTCAAAACTTCCAATTTGTTACAAAAAGCTCATTTACGTTACCATTATTGAAATATGGAATCGAGCTTTAGGCTCTACTAAACCATCTAATTCCTCTCGCATTCAATCCTTACAATCTAAAATCCTTCGAAAAATCATAAATGCTGCTTATTTCATTACGAATAAAATCATCCATAATGACCTAAATATTGTCGCCGAAATATCTCAGAACAGGTATGCCTCTTTTAATACATAATATAAGGCCATAAAAATGAACCATACTTATTTGGCGTCTTACTCTTGGAACCTTGACGACTAATAATAATAAATACACACACACATAAACATTTTCGGATTCAGGGGTTCCTTGCTATTATCATGATAGGTTGAAGGGGTCTGCAAAAATATTTTGTTAAGAACCACCGTGTTAAACCATCTGCTGTAATGGAAATAAAACAAAAATTAAGGTGTTAAGGTTTAAACAGAAAATATTTTAAAAGATTGCCAAGATTTCAAAAGAATAAGTAAAACTCAAGTTTCTTACCAAACACTGGGCGACTGCTACAAAAGCTTCAATCGATTTCAGAATCAATTTTCGAACCCGTCGGCTGAAGTAAATTATCTTCCACAGCCTCGAATCCGGGAACGTGATATACCACACTCCGAACCCGGATAAAAATTCAAATTAAAAAAAAAAAAAAAAAAATGTAACCATAGCTCGAGCAGTAACAATGTCGAAGTTATAGACAGTGCCTATGCCAATATGTATAGTGAAGATTGATTTATAGGAAATGATTGGAACTGATACAGATCCCATTAATTTGATTTATATGAAATGACAAGAACTGATACAGATCCCATTAATTAATGTATAAACACCAATGAGTACCTCCTCATTAAGTTGACCACTTACTACATCCGTCAAACAACTTCTATCCTCAAACTAACAGTTCTCCAAACGCTTCTCGATGTCACCCAACCGTTGGAAAGTTGGTCTACCATCCTTCCGCGGTTCATCGGTATTCACGTATGGGCTTTCCTTTGAAAGTCCATCCTTAATACATGACCTACTCAGTTGAATACATTCCATATCCATAATAAAGTCAAAATACAAGCTATGATAGAAACTAATCAGATCATTCATTGAAGTACAGCAGCCATCCCTTCTACTTCGACCCACGATTTCATCTTGAGACGATTTTCAATAAAGCATTAATGGAAAATAATAAAACTAAGGTATAACATAGCACATAAAATGACGGTATACAAATCATAAACATTTATCAATTATACTATATATAGCTTTTTTCAGTCAAATTCATAATTTTTTCAGTCAAATTCATAATTTTTTCAATCAAATTGATAATTATTTCAGTCAATTTCATAATTTCTTGTACCCATTTTATACAGTTAATTTAATGAGGTTTTGCTACCAAAAACTTAAAATTTTTATTAAATCTTGTTGTTGTTTATCAATTTAACGTTACTTTATGTTACTGTGCTTAATCCGACGGTGCAGCGGGAGTAATAAATTTTGCCTAGCCAGGTTTACTTAAGATAGGGATCTTTTACGAGTTCCATTTTTTAAATCTTTCAAAGAGTCACCTGTGGTGCACAAATATAGGGCGATCTGCTGGTTTTGGACTTTGGAGCTTGAGCATAGAAGGCTGTTATGCTAGCCACTACTCCACAGGTGACCCTAAATGCATTCAACAATATATTTGAATCTGCCAGGTTTGAACCCGTGACCTTGGTCATATTAAACTTTAACACCTTGCTTAATGCATCCAAGGTCACCTAGGGAGTAGTGGCTAGCATCTTTAAAAGGACGAAATAACCAAGGATTTTTACTCCCTACAAGCAAATATAGGGCCATCTGCCAGGTATGAACTCGCGATCTAGTGGATAGCCGGATGTTATGCTAGCCACTGAACCTCAGGTGACCCTCAATGCATTCAACAAGGTGTTAAGGATTAATATGTTGAATGCAAATTAGATTTGATTTAATTAAAAAAATAATACTTAAAAAAGGAAATTGGCCAGACGGAACAATATTTGTTTTCTAAATTCAAGACAGACTTACTTAAATTCATTAAAAACATAGACTTCGAATCACGGGGAGTGTAGGTAATTCTTTTTTTTTTACTTAAATTTTATTTTATTATATTTAATATTATTTACTTTACTTTTATTGTTTTATTACTGTTTTTTATTTTATCTTTGAAATTATTTTGTACTAATTGTTTAAGTCTATAACTACTCTCAAATGTAAATTAATATTATCATATCACCATTCCATGCAGTACACCATTAAGTTATGGAACATGATTTTATTATAACCGGTCCTTAAGTGGGGTTACCATGTAAGGAAACAAAACAAAAATTTTGTTCTCTGTAAATATGGCGTAAAAGTCATATCAAAGCTCTTGTGTCTTTATTGGGAAAAATCGTAATATTAATAAATAAGTAAAAATTGAAAAAAATAAATGGATAAACAAACCGCATTCAACATTATAACCATTTACCAACCTTAAAGATGTATTTCTAGTTTCGTATAAATCTTCGTTTCTGATGTACACAGTATAATTTCACTTATAACACAGAAAATCATGCGAGACTTTATTAGAGAGGTCCTTGAAACCTGTATTTTGCACGCAGATAAGTGAAAGTAAAAATAACTTAACTGTAACTAAAAAAACGGTTGAATACGTCTTAATTTAGTAAAATCCACTAAAAACTGTTCTCACTGTGGCGGAACGATAACGGATGCTGCGTGGTGCATACGAAGCTGTGTCCGTTGGTCAACTAAAGTCAGTAGCTGTTATCTACATGATGTATGTGAGCCAATAAATAACTCCGTTCCATTGTATGCAGTTCCTTTTAATCTATGAACGATAAATGGATTTTCTATCTCTCCTTTAATACTGATGAGGATTATGTAATAATTCTTTGAAAAAACTTAATGTCTTGAGCTGTTTCAGAAAGTTTTAATTGGCATTAATATAGTTCAAAGTGATAATATAGGTAACAGACTACTGTGAAAAACAGAATAATTCATCAAAAAAAATAAAAACGATTATACTTCCAAGTTACTAAAATAAAAGCGAGTAATACAAGATAAGAACAAATTTTAACATATTGGTATTCTTTCAGTGTTACTTGGTTATGTTGCTATGTTATAATAATACTTTGTCTGACCTAAAAAATATGATAAGATTTTTTTTTTTTCGCATGAAAACATTTATATATGAAAAAAAAATCTGGTGCGGGCAACACACGACTTTCACTTACCTCCGTTTTTAGAATCAATTAAAGAATTTTCAAACACAGTAAGAGATAAAAATGAGTGAAACCATTAAAGAATTAATTAAATGGAATTTCTATAGAAACATGTGTTTTTATAAAAAAAATCGATTGTATTATTATCTAAAATAATCACTTTGTTTTATCGGCTTTTCATTAGTCTCTATTAACTTTTAAAAGCTTGCGTATGAGATAATATTTTTTCTAAAATCGTTAGATTTCCAACGGTATATTATACATGTATATTACTGTTATTATTTAATGATAACAAGATAATATGGTTGTTTTAATAGAATCTACAAATTTAAAGGTACTTTAGAAGAAGAAAATTTAAAATATCGGCATTTAAGCCCTGTCAGACTATTTCAATCAGAATGAAACCTACATGATATTAAAGCCCATTAAATTTTATATCGATATAGCGAGTTTAATCAAGATCGTTAGAGCCGTTTTTTGAGAAAATTATAAAAAGGTGCTAAATGCATGGGATAAAGTAGGACTTCCGGTTAGCCGATTTGAGCGAAAAAGTTGCTATAACATCTCGGCCGTATACTAGTCTTAAATATGAAATTTTAGTTCCGTACATCTTTTCGTTTTCGTGCTAGACTTACCAGAAACACGTGTTTCCCATAAAAACTGGAATCCGAAAATTTTCACGACCCCAATTAATTTCATATGACAAAGTATCACAAAGACGTTTTAAAGATAAATAATGAAAGAAGTAGTGTTAAAAATAAAAAGGATTTTATTTTCAATATTGTTATTTGACTAATAATGCACCTAGTACCAAAAACATTTGCTCTTTTACTTTTAGATTTGAATTTTTCTCAAACTACTTATTAATCTGAGTTCATATAATCAAAACGTTTATAGTAAATTATCCAATAAGTATATGTGGTCTATTACCATAACAATGTTTTTATTTTAATATTTACTTGTATATTTTTATTTTAGCATTTATTTCATAGTAGGCGTACTCACTACGTTTGCTATTGCATGCTATTTGAGTTATTTTGCTAAACCCGTCGAGTTTCTACAGTTATTTCCTGTAGAAAATTGATGGGCTTAGCACAATAGCACAAATAGCATGCTATAGCAAACGTAGTGAGTACCCCTATTATAGGAGTCCAAGCAATATTTTATGTGTCTCTCAAGGAATTAAATAATTTTATAACAATTATTTAAGATTTGTTGTAAAAGTATGATATCAGTGTTTAAAATTCATTATAATTTAATTTTATGATTCACTCAGTTTTTGTAGATTGTTAATAGTATTTTGTATTTCTTTGACTGTTAATTGAAATTTGTTAATTTAATAACTATTGTTTATATGATATAAGAAAAACATGTATTTGATGGAGTGGGAGATGTGACAAGCATAATAAAATTCTTATCATATATAATGTTACCGCTTCAATTTAAATAGTTGATAATGATAATTTTTTATATCAATTCTAATACTGAATTTTTTAATGAAATATTCAAGTGAAATAATTTAAAATGATTAATATTGCCAGTGGAAGTATGAGCACTGGAATTCAGAAAAAAAAAAAAAAAAAAAATGGAACGATTTCTCAGTTACGAGCTTTAAACGCACTTCCAAGAACGAACACTTGTAATTTCCAGGAATTACGCTTAGTTTTCAGAAACCTGGGATGTAAAACCAACAATTCTGAGTCCTTGTTGAACAGTAGACTATGGAACTGGATTGAAAAGAGTCAAGAACGTTCTCACAGGAAATGAGATGGAAGTGAGCAAGGCTTAGTGGTTTCGAGAGGGTTTGAGAGGAGCAGAATACGGGGATGTCAAGTGATGAGGGAGGATTTGAAATGTTATTTAATAGGCTTTCAAAAGCAGTTTTCCGGAAAAAAAGAAGATAATACGTATTTCCAAGCAGTTTTTCCGGAAAAAAAGTAAAACATGTAATTACGTAATTAATTTTCCTGATATGGAGGTTGGACCTATTTAAATAAAACGGAAACATATATTTTTCCCTCTAATTAAAACATCAATACGATAAATAAACATAAGTTAGGTATTAATTAATTGTACTGAAGATAAAAATCTGGTGCGCGCAAAACTTACTTCTTCTGTCAAAATCAATTTAAGAACTTTTAAATAACGTTGGATAAGGAAGATGGTTGGGGGTACGGTCATCATAACTTACACACAAATGCGTAAAACTTATTTTAATGGTGTGCCGACTGCGTATGTTTTTATACCATCAATCCTTATATAAAAAAATCTGGTGCGGTCAACACACGACTTTTACATACCTCGGCTGTTAAAATCAATTTCAGAACTATTGAATAATATTAAACTTAAGACAATTTCCACGTTAAACAAACAAAAAACAAAAATTAAATTAAGAAAGTATGCTTGATCTTATCACCTTTAGTTGACTATCGAATTCGTTTAATTTGTATATTTAGCCGTTTTTTATCAATGATAATAAAATGATATGTTTTGTTTTTTACGAATCTACAAAATCGAGGGTACTTTAGAGAATGAAAATTTAAACTATCGGCATTTCATGCCATTTCAATCAGAATAAAACCTACATGATATTTAAATTCCGTAAGCCGATTTTAGTGAAAAGGTTGCTATAACATTTCCGGCATATAGTTGTCTTAAATATGAAATTTCAAATTCGTATGACATCTCGTTTTTGCGCTAGACTTACCACACACACACCCAGACGAACACACAGACCTTTTTGTGGTATTTGGTTATTTGGACTCGGGGGGACACTAAAACGTGTATTTCTGTTGATAACCTGGAAAATTTTCACGATCGCAATACTTTCCCTTACTATATATTTTATTACTATATGTGCTCCTAAAATAAAAAAATTCAGGTGTATACCACTTATTATCATGACTCAGGGTACCCTAAAACATGTATTTCCGGTGAAACTTGAATTCGAAAAATTTCACGATCGCGATACTTTTCATTCTATATAATTCATATATAGGTAAGAGAAGGTAAAAAAATGAAAATCTGGTGCGGGCAACACACGAATTTCACATACCTCCGTTGTTGAAATAGATTTGAGAATTTTTTAATACATTTAGAGGTAAAAATAAATTGTCAAATAATAATTAATTAGATTGAGTTTATAATAAAACAATAGAAACATGTGTTTTATTAAATAATTTATTATATTATTATCGGGGGAGCGGCGTGGTCAAGTAGGTAGAGCGCTTGTCTACTGTGCTCCGGGTCCTGTGTTCGAATCCCGGCTGTGGCGGAATATTATTTATTCTGTTATTTCAGCTGGGGAGCGATCCTGGAGTATGGAAACCATTCTGGGGCACACCCAGCCTCTTTAAAGTGGGTACCCGAAAATGGGGAAAAACCCTGGCGGCTAAGCCGTGATCTCTGCCGATTCACCTCATTGCACGGCCGTTAGCCTAGAAACACTACGAATCTCTACATGTACTGAGCCCAAAACTCTTCATGGGTTGTAGTGGTACAGGTTTTTTTTTTAAATATTATTATCGACAACAATCAGTTAGTTTTATCGGCTTTTCATCACTATTCATTAACTTATACATTTTTGAGTATAAGATAATTTTTTTTTTTTTAAATATTTAGCTTCACAACGGTATATTATAGATATATGTTACTCTTTGCATGTTCAAAATCCAAAAATAACAAAAAAAAATATTTTTTTTTTCTCCTTCGGTTAAATATCAAATTCGTTCAACTTATATATTTACCTGTTTTTTTATCAATGTTTAAAACATGATATGGTTATTTTTATATATTCTACAAAATTAAAGGAAGAAAATTTAAAATATTGGCATTTAAGCCCAGTCAGACTATTTCAATCAGAATGAAACCTACATGATATTAAAGGCCATTGAATTTCACATCGAAATAGAGAGTTTAATCAAAATCGTTAGAGCCGTTCTTGAGAAAATCGTAAAAAGGTGCAAAATGCATGATATAAAGTGGCTCTTCTGATTAGCTCATTTCGATGAAAAAGTTGCTGTAACATCTCGGGCGTATATTTGTCTTAAATATGAAATTTCAGTTTAATACGACTTTTAGTTTTCGCGCTGGACTTACCACACGCACACTCCTTTTTGCGGGACTTGGTCATTTGGACTCAGGGGACCCTAAAACGTGTATTTTCAGTGAAAACTTGGATTAGAAAAGTTTCACGATCGTATACTTTCCCATTATATATATTTCATATTCTAATTTAAATTAGAAAAAAAAGTAAATCAATTAAACTAAAAAGATAATATTGAAATGAAATATATTGTGAGCTGAATTAGATCTGCGCCAAATGAACTCTGACAGGCGCACCTGAAAGTAAAGCATATATTTTTCTTTGCATAATATACGAAATATTATATCGACACAGTATCCAATCCAGCAAACGCCTCATGGCCAAAAGCCAATATTGTCCAAAAGGCTGAAACCAAAAATTTAAATACATCTACACTAAACACTGTAATATTAGCTCGTCACAGATCAGAATTAGAAGCTAATATTACAAGAACAATAATATGATCAATTAAAATATAATATTGGTAACCTATAAAATAATTTGTGATATAAAAGGCAATGATATTGGGAAAAATGTTTTCTTTATTTTGCAGTAAATAGATAGGAAATCATAATCACAAAGGCATTAGATCATAATACATACAATAATATATATATATATATATATATATATAGTAAATTGTCATATATCCCAAAGAAATATATATTTTTTTTACAATATTAATGGTTATCGAAACTTATTCAACTTAAGTACGCCTGAGTGTGAATTATTAAAAATGGGGTCGATTTTATATATAATTCTTAATATAATATCGTATATATAATTAGATTGTAAATTTGAAAAGTAGTTCATTTTTATTGTAATATTATTTCGTTCACATTTTTCATTGTCACAATTATTTTTCCTATTAATATCATTTATTAAATTTTTTATTTCTTTGACTATATAATTAATATTTCATTAGATGTGCCAGACTCTTAAATAATTAAGTATGAAGTTAATTTATTATCTATCTATCTATCTACATATATATACAATCATTCTTTTCAGTTTAACTTACTTTAAATTATTACTTAAATAGAAAGTATTCATAAATTTTAATCTAAAACACAATCACCTAATCGTGTAGGGATTAAATATTATGTAGGTTTTATCATGTACCTCATTGAAATAGCCTGACAGAGCTTAAACCAATAATTTTAAATTTTGTTCCTCTGAAGTACGTTTATTTTTGTTGATTAGAAAGAATAATAATAATTATTATTAATCACTGTATTTTTTAAAAATTCTTATCCTAAGGAACTAAATCCCACATTTATTGTCTTTTGTGTTATTCTAAAGGGGATAGAGATGAAGAAATTATTATTATTGTTATAAAAAGAAAGGATGAAATTTATGCGAAACCCTGTTTTAAAACAGTATTATTATTTTTTTTTTTCATTCTTCTATTCACCCTAACTGGATTACTAGAGTAATAAATATAATTATTTAAAATGTTTAGATTTATACTAATACTTATTTAACGATAAATGGTACGAAACTGAAATTTCACATTTAAGATTCTAAAATTAAATTTGCGTCAATATCATGTAGGTTTTATCATTTACCGGTTTAAAATAGCCCGACATGGCTTAAACTACCAATTTTAAATTTTATCCCTTTTAACTACGTTT
Source organism: Piezodorus guildinii (assembly GCA_023052935.1). Classification (NCBI taxonomy): domain Eukaryota; kingdom Metazoa; phylum Arthropoda; class Insecta; order Hemiptera; family Pentatomidae; genus Piezodorus; species Piezodorus guildinii. The sequence continues at coordinate 40,164,532 of CM041295.1, read as the reverse complement.
GGTTTTGTTAAAAAAGAAAAAAAAAAAAAAAAAAAAAGAAAATACAGAATGAAATAATTTTATAAACAACTGTAAAAGGAAGGAGAAAAAATATTTAATAATTTTCTTTTCATTTAAATAATGATGATAAAGAAGTATATTGTGTCGTTGGAAAGCTAAAGATTTTAGAAACAAAATGTTATCTTATATAAAAAGTTGTATAAGGTAGAAAACTATTGCAAAAACTAAGAGATCCTTTTTCTTAATAATATGTATTGTTAAATTATATAATTTAAACTAAATGTTTTTTTCCTTCATCTCTAACCTTTAAGTCCTTAAATCGATTTTAACAACGGAGGTAAGCTAAGGTCCTATGTTACGCAAAACAGATTTTTGTTGCTATATATTTTTATTCTAAAATAATATAACAATAAAACTTTCCATTAAAAGTTCGTATATTTGTTTTTAACTTATTTAATTAATTTATTTTATTTGAGACAGGTAGAGTGATAGTTAAGCATTTCCAGGTGAGATGGGAGTATTATTACTTCAAAGAGGAACACCATAAAACCTACAACATATTAACGCCATATAATTTTACATCAATATAAAGAGTGTAATCAAAATTGTCACAGCCGAAATAAAAAGCTTACCACTTACAAACACTAAAACTTGGTCATTTGCTCTGAAAAACGTGTATTTCCGTAGAAAACTGGAATTCGAAAACGTCCACGATGCCCTTACAATATATTAAATATATAGGTAAGTTAAAGTAAAAATGATCTGGACCGTTAATATAACAGTTTTGAAGGGGGGAGGGAAAGGGAGTCAAGATCGCAAAAAATGGGGCACTTACGATGAGCCAGGTGAACTGTGAGGAAGTGGTATGGAGAACACATGTGACCCTCACAAGCCACGTGTATCTGTCTACACAATCCCTTCAATGGAAGGTTCAATTAACCGTAGAAGTACATTATACGTCTATGGTACTACTCACATTTTATTATTGTTGTTACTATAATAGAAATAGAATTTTTTTTTTATTATTCTGGGACAGGGTCCCTTAAGAACAATTGATAAGTACAATTAAGATATACGATGTGTCTGGCCAAAAGACCAAAGGATTATAATTAATTTTTATTTACAATGATATCAGAAAAAAATGGATTAAAGTATATAAAAATAAATGAGTAATATACATAACACGTTGAATAAAATAAAACATTGAAACTGGTTCATAATTACATATTCATTAACTGAGTTTAATATAAACAATAAATAATAAATTTTCTTTATGAATTGAAATTTGATTTGGAATATCAGGCTTGTAGTTCAGCGTCTGTTTGGGATGACAGTAGGTACTGCAACAGCTGAGACTTGAATGATGGTAGGGATGAAGCATGGCGGATATGAGTAGGTAAGGAATTCCAGAGAGTAGTAGAGCGGACAAGAAAGGAATGATCAAAAGTTTTTGTTCTATGGATAGGAATATAACGGTCAGAATGGCGTGATCTTGTTTCGAAGAAGAGGATTGATGATTTAAATTGCAGAAGACTGTGGATATAGGGAGGTAGCTGGGAGTGTATGGATACCTATTATATAGGTTTTTACTCTAAGAATTTTGTTAAAACATTTCCTAGAACTATTATGATATTATTACTATTATATGTTTAATCGGTTTACATATTTTTTGTTAGTATTACTATTTTATTCATTGTTGTCAGATCCCGTCTAAAACGCGGTACGTATTTTCCATTCTACCTAACTTTCGTACGTCATTTCCTATCTACCTAACTACATTCCATTCTACCAAATTGTACCTTGTTTCCATCCACCTACAACACGGTACGCATTTCCACTCTTCTCCATATTGCAATGTTCCTTATTTCATGAAATTTTTTATACCTTTTTACATTATCTGCTCTGAATAGCCCTCTCATTATTATACCTTAGTCATTGTAATTTAATTAATCGATTTCTTAACACATCTAGTTCCTTTTTATGTTTTATTATTGACATCCTCTAGCTCAATAGTTTTTTTTAAAATAATATAGTTAATCTTATTGTAAATGTATCTCTTTTGTATCTTTTTTGTCCTGATGATGACCCACAATGGGGGTCGAAACGTTGGCAGAAAATAAATGGTTGAAACTACTTATTTTTTTCATTCACTGACCGCCACCCAGACTAATTTCTTCTAGTAGAGATTTATTTTTTGATGACTAGTTAACAGAAAATTTATTTTCTCCTCTTAAAGAAAACCTCAATTGCAATACATTTTACTTTTAAACCTTCAGGAAAGAATGCCTTAAATGAGAGTAAAAAGCCTATCAAAATCCGTCCAGTGGTTTAGAAGGAGTTCACAGAAACCAATAATAGCGACATCATTTTATATAGAGAGGGATAAATACTTTTTTAGAAAGAAAAATAAAAAAGTACTTACAGAAAAGAGTAAATGGCACTGCGGTGTTTAAGGCCTCCATCTTTGAACAATAGGAGTATCTGAAAAAAACAATTAAATAATTATAAGTATATATTTTATGATATGTTGTATTTTGCACTTGTTATAATAATAATAAGAGGCTTACCGAACCCGAAGGTTCGATACCGATACCACTAAAGTCTGCCTGCACAGAACCGTCTAATGTTCACTGTTCAAGCCCAAGCCCCCGAGATCAGCCTTTACGCAATCCTCCCATCGACGCTTCGGCCTGCCCTTCGGACGCCTACCAGTTACCAACTTTCTTGGAATCCGTTCCTCACCGAGCCCGACAACTTTACTCGCCCATTTGAGTCTCCGCGATGCTATCAACTCAATTATATTCACAGGATACAAGTTCCGCAATTCCGCGTTGTGCAACCTTCTAAACTCCCCAGTAGCCTCATCTCTCTTAAGGACCAAATATTTTACGCAGTACCTTATTTTCGAAAACCTTAAGCCGTCGTTCATCCTTCAAAGTGAGCGGCCATGTTTCACATCCACATGTTAAACTATTACTATATTATTTAAACAGAAAAAAAAAATCACTAAATTTCTTTTTTATCAGAATTGTATATATGTTCATATCTCTTATTTTGTTTATTATCTAGTTTAATTGTAAATATTATTATTTGAGGTTACTTCTCAATTTATTTTTATTATTATTTTCTAATTTCTAATTTATACTGTTTGTTTTTATACTCTGACACTAAAGTTTTTATTTTAATTTTCTTGTAATATTATTCTTAAGGGACTAGTAAACTATAGGACTATATAAATTTAAACATTTAGTCCTATTCATTACTCTAGTAATCCAATTAAGATGAATATACGAATGAAAAACAAAATTAATACTTAATACTGTTGAATAAAATATTTGTAACTTTCTCATCTTTTTTTTATTATATTTTTACATAAATGAATCTTTAATAACGTTTCGAGGTATTTTTTTGCCTCATCTTCAGATTAACCAATTAAAATTAAAAAAAACAATTTAATATCAGAATCATATAATATTTTTCCATATTGCACAAATATAGGTCATTTATATCATAATCACTTTACTTATATACGCCACTTTTCCAAACATTTCCTTTCATTATCACATAACTTGAATTCCTTTAACGTTAAAACAATAAATAATAATAAATTCCACCCATTGTTTTATAACAATAAGACTTTCTTTTTTTTTTTAATATTGATTGAGATTTATTACAATTTGTTTCTAAACGAACAGAGGTAATAGTGATAAGTGAGAAATAAATTAACATACAAACAATCAACAATATATAATTATAATAATATCTTTATCTCTATCCCCTTTAGAATAATACAAAATACAATAAATGTGGGATTTAGTGACTTAGGAAAAGAATTTAAAACAAATACATAGATTAACAATTAAAAAAAAAAAATGGTTTAGTCAGGATTTTAGAGAAATTGGATGGACAGGAAGTAAATGAATAAACGGGATTTGAAAATGAGAAGGGCATTAGAATTATGGATTATAGAAATGAATACGCTATTAACCGGTTAATTTGTCGTTTATGGTAGATTTCGCATAGGGATACGAGGTTTTATGATATTCATGCATTTTTAACCTAATTTATTTAACATCATATATTTTTTCCATCGTACTTTATTTTACTTTCACTTACCTATATATGAAATATGTAGTAAGGGAAAGTATTGCGATCGTGAAAATTTTCGAATTCCACTTTTCAACGGAAATACACGTTTTAGAGCCCTCTGAGTCCAAATAACCAAGTCCCGAAAAAAGGCCTGTGTGTGTGTGTGTGTGTGTGTGTGGTAACTCCCGGGCGAAAACTACAAGTCCTATGAAACTGAAATTGCATATTTAAGACAACTATACGCCCGAGATGTTACAGAATCTTTTTCATCAAAATCAGCTGTCCGGAAGATGTACTTTATACCATGCATTTTGCACCTTTTTACGATTTTCTCAAAAACAGCCCTAACGATTTTGATTAAACTCTATATATCGATGTAAAATTGAATGGGCTTTAATATCGTGTAGGTTTCATTATGATTGAAATAGTCTAACAGGCCTTAAATGCCGTTATTTTAAATTTTCTTCTTCTAAAGTACCTTTAATTTTATAGATTTCAAAAAAATTGGAACATCATCTTATTACCACTGATAAATATGCAACTTGAGCGAATTTGATAAACAACTAAAGAAGAAGAGGGCAAACATATTTTTTTATGCAATTTTTGTGTTTTTGAACACATGAATAGTAATATAGATGTATAATATACCGTTGGATAGCTAAAGATTTTAGAAAAAATATAATCTAATACACGGAAGTGTATAAGGAGAGTGATGAAAAGCAGATTGCTGAATATAAAAATATAACAGATTTTTTTAACGAAACACGCGTTTCTATTGAAATTCAAAATAATTTGTAAATTTAAATGTATTTAAAAATTCTTAAATTGATTTTAACAACGGAGGTAAGTGAAAGTCGTGTGTTGCGCGCTCCATATTTTTTCCTTTTACTTCTGTTTAGCTAAGACTTTACTTAATGTATATATTCTTTTATTATTACTATCATATTATTATCTTATATTTTGTCTCTCTTGTTTTTTAAATATTTATTGAGATATATTACAATTTGTTTCAAAATGAACAGTAGTGATAGTGATATGAGACGACACTCATAAAATATTTACCGTAAATAATGATAAAGTCAAATTACATAAAATATAAAATAAATATATATATATAAATAATTTTGAAAAATCAAAACGACCCATAATTGAGATAAATACAAAGTTGGCAAATAAATAAACATTATGTAAACAATCATAACTATATACAATATACACAATCTGCTAAAGGGACCAAAAGAGAAATCAATGGGGACAATTAACAAAAAATGATGCTTGGTTCTTTAAACCCAGAAAAAACATTACATTAGTGTCGATTTGAGATGTGTAAAAAAAAAAAAAAAAAAAGACGGAGATCAGAAATGTTAAAGATATATCACAGATGTTTGAACAAAAGGGCTTGATTCTTGTAATGTGAATTTCACAGGACGATTTTTTTAAATTTTGGAAAATCATTTTAAACACTATTTAAGTATTTCTTAACTCATAAATTACTCTATTACCTCGTACGGGGCTTTGTTTGTTAGCTACAAAAAAAAAATAATAATAATAAAGTTTCTGCCTCTAGGCAAACGCGCAAGAAGCCATGTTTTTTTAATAGAGGCTGGATGAGCCTAAAGAGGGTTTCCATATCTCAGGATCGTCCCACAACTGAAATAATATAAATAATAGTTCTGCCACAGCCGGGGTTCAAACCCGAAAAACAGTAATCTAGTGCTCGATCCTCTCTCTTTTCCCTACACAAGTGGATATGGGCGCAATAGCCACAAACATACAGTACATGAGAGGTGGATCTTACCAGTGTCGTTTAATTAATTACTAGAATAAAATGAGGTAAAACCTCGATTAATATTACATAGAATTCCCTATATAATTTTAAAATTAACAATAAATAATATTTAAAGTAGCCAAATGAAATTTTATAAAAATGAAATAGATAAAATCGATCAGTATTATCTCTTTTACATAACATGGAATTCATAACATTTTCAAAAATGCTACACGAGACCGTAAACCTATATTTAGCTTCTGTTCATTGTAAATTTCAAATAATACAATAGATATAATTAAATTCGTTAACGAGACAATGCCTGGAAACTGCAGGCATATCTAAAATGTTTCATTAGTCCATAATACTGTGTTCACCATTCAACTGTTGAATTAATTCTGTTTAAGACAGCTAATCTTTATGAAAATACAATTTTCCCGAATCCTGATAATATCTAAAACAAATGGAAATCATCCGCCATTCCATTATTTGTGTATAACACAACATAGTATTTAGACATATAAATATACCTGTATTTTACAATTCAATTCAATGTAACTAAATATCCGTTTAAATCAACATATTTTAATATTTTCATGAAAAATATTGATCATTCAATTGCTACTGGTTATGCAATAAATATGGATTAAATTTATTCTGTGTAGTAATTTGTATTTTTTTTTTAATATAATATAACTCTAATCAGATATTTTTTTTAATTTTCTTTTTTTATCACGGAGATTAACTATATTAGGGGTACTCACTACGTTTGCTATAGCATGCTATTTGTGTTATTTTGCTAAACCCGTCGAGTTTCTACAGTTATTTCCTGTATAAAATTGATGGGTTTAGCACAATAGCACAAATAGCATGATATAGCAAACGTAGTGAGTACCCCTATTATTTACGGATGTTTTCTTTGATCTAAAATACTAAAACTAAAGGTGTATGTAATTTAATAAATGTATTCCTTGACCATGATGAAAATAGAGTATAATCAATAATGATAACTAGAAATGCACAACTTAATATGTTTGAAATGAGAAAGATGGTTGGGGTGCAGTCATAAAAAAAGAATTCTTCTTCCATCTTCCAGTGGACCTGGACCTCGTGGTGTACTCGCCTGGAAGATTACACTGACTTTTTGATACATTTTGTAGTGTAGGGTCATCACTCCCTACGCCTAATTTTGTGAGTGGCCACCATTTGGCTGACGGGTCTCACATACCCGGGGGAGAGGCTGTAAGTGAATCCCCAATTAATTACTAAAAGCCCCGCCGGCATAGGATCCGAACTCACAACCTATAGCATGAGAGACTAGCGCGCTAGCCACTCATCCACGGGCTCCACATTAACCTTTAACTGGTGAGGTGAGGTGGGGTCTACGGGACCCCAGGCCCTCTTCAAAGTTTGGTGAATCCCATTCTCCCGATCCGATCGTCTTGTGAAAACCAGACATTTCCTGTCTCGACATGATTGTAATATAGCATCCTTTTTTAGTCAGGCTTTATCCGGAATTTATTTAGGACAGTGTTATTGGTGTCCAACAGAGTACCACCATTAGTGTTCGGATTTATTGAAAGTGTGTTTTTCAATTTGTCAAAAGAAACGTCTCGTTATCGTGTTATTTTACGCACCTTTTTAATTTTATTAAGAAGCTGGGATCATCCTTATTAAAGGATCACAGAAAATAGCAGACTTCCCCGGGAGCTACGATTAAAGCTCAGTCATTATTAGGGGGGGGGGGCAGAAGAATCTAACACATAAAGTCATGAGACCCCTCCGAAGAAAACAAGAAACAAGGATAGGAAGTCATTTGTAGTTTGTATTAAATGTGAACAAAATATTTGTGGGCAATGTTCGGTTTCCTATTGCAAAAACTGAGCCTAATTTTAGCTGCGCATACTTTCTTTACAATATAAAATTTCATTTTTTTTTTTATCATTTTCCATTCTTTAAATATAACGTTAAAAAAAAAAAAAGTATTAATAAAATGTATTTAATAATATCAGGCATTTATTCAATTTTATTAGCATCCTTTCATATGGTGCCTATTGAAAATAGATTGAATTAACGTATTTTACAATAATAAACAATTCTAGATGTTTCAGGATTTAAAAAAAAATAAAAAAAATGTAACCTCACCAATTTTGACCATAAATTTTATTTCACCAGTTAAAGGTTAATAAGCAGGGCTAAGAGAAATAAGACAGGAGCCCGTGGTTGAGTGGCTACCGCGCTAGTCTCGCACGCCAAAGGTTGTGAGTTCGAATCCCAATCACAGCAGGACCTTTATAAGCATATGATTAAATGGGGATTCCCTCACAGCCTCTATCCCGGGTATGTGAGACCCGTCAGACTAATGGTGGCCACTCACAAAAGTAGACGTAGGTAGTGATGTGATGACCATACCTCATAAGATTCGATCGAGAAACGTGAGTATATTCTCCCAGGAGATTACATGACGCGGCCAAAGGAAAAAAAAGAAGCAAGATAACAAACAATGTAATTAGAAAATAAATCAGTTAGGTACAAGAATATGATGACAGTAATATAAAATATGAAACAAACATAAAATTAAATGATAATAAAATGACAGTAATAAAATAGGAAGCAAACATTATATTAAGATGATAATATTGGAATGAGAATACTATAAATAGAAACTAAGAAAAAAATTTAAAGTTTGAAAAACAATATGTGAACAAATAAAATTTTAAATATAAAAAGTTTTGAAGCGATATTCGAACGGTAGTAGATATGAAAAGAACATAGCCATTAGAAATTCTAAGTTTCTATTTATAGTCTTCTCGTTTCAATAATATCATCTTAATTTAATGTTTGCTTCCATATTTTATTACTGTCATCATATTCTTGTAACTAACTTATTATTAACTTATAAAATATTACCTCACGATATTTGAAAATTAGATTGTAAAAAGGATTTGATATGTACAGAATTACCAGAACATTAGATGTTTGTTTATTTACCGTCACTTTATGCTACTGTGGCTAATCGAAAGATGCTACAGCGGGAGTCCTACATTTTGCCTATCCAGGCTTAATTAGTTCGGAGGGATCTTTAACGGGACGATTATTTTACGTCCCCTCCGAAGGACGGCATAACCAAGGATTTTTTACTCTCTTTAAAAAATCCTAGAGAAAAAAACACAGCGATTAACGATCCCTATCCTAATAAAACCTGGATATGCAAAATTCAGGACTCCCACTGTTGCATCATCCGACTAGACATAGTAGCATAAAGCGACGATAGATGAACAAACAACAACAATATTTAAACAATAACATTTGAATTATATTGTACTTTGAGTAATAAAACGGTATTTTAAATAATAAATAAAAAAATGTCCTAGTTGTTTAAAGATATTATGCAATATAGTTCAATACATAAAAGTGAGGTCATCGTTGATAATGTGGACGCTGGCCCAAAAAACGTTTGAAAACTGAAAAAAATAATCTGGTGCGGGCAACACACGACCTTCACTCACCTCCGTTTTTAAAATCGATTAAAGAATTTTCACATACAGTTAGAGATAAAAATGAATAAAACCATTACAGAATTAATTAAATTGAATTTCTATAGAAACATGTGTTTTATAAAAAAATCTATTGTATTATTATCTAAAATAATCAGTTAGTTTTATTGGCTTTTCATCATTCTTTATTAAATTTTAAAAGCTTGTGTATAACATATTATTTTTTCTAAAACTTTCAGTTTTCCAACGGTATATTATACATCTATACTATTGTTCTTATGTTCAAAAACAAAAAATTGCGGTAAAAAAATATTTTTCCAGTTTTCTCCTTTAGTTGTTTATCAAATTTGCTCAACTTGCATATTTAGCTGTTAATTACCAATGCTAACAAGATAATATAGTTATTTTTATAGCACAGACCTTTTTTCGGTACTTTTTCTATTTGGACTCAGGGGACCCTAAAACGTGTTTTTCCGTTGAAAACTGGAATTCAAAAATTTTCACGATCGCAATATAATAATACTATAGTAAGTGAAAGTAAAAATTATTACTAAGGTAATGGATTTTTTTTTAAATCATGAGATAAAATTCACTAACATAAATAAAGTTTAATTTATTTTAATGACCACTCTGTCTATCAGAACATCATTGTTTAATAAGTAGCTCATTATAAAACGTTTAAAGAAAGGTAGTTCAGGGCTCAGAAATATAAAAAAAGGTTCCATCGGTTATTTATAATTATTTATATTTTTTATGCAATTTCTCAGTAGATTTGGTCTCCAGGGAAGTTGGGGGAAACAGGGGGGAGCCTGTAGGAGTCAAAATATGTTTTATGTATATATTTTTATTATAACTAATCCAGAAATTGACTGTTATTTTTGTTTTCTTGTAATAAAGGTCAACAAGATTTGTGGACATCTTAGCATTTAGTGTCACCGAAAAGGAAGCACTGATAGTAGGTCCTACAATCAGATATGAATTTAATGATCAGGAAATATTGGGTTGATGCAAAATTAATGCAGGTTTTTAGTAGGTATTGTAAATACGCCATATCTTTAATTTAATCATATATATTTAATCAAAATAATTTCCATCTGAATCAATGCACTTTTGCCAACGTTCAACAAGCTTTCTTATTCCACCAGAAAAAAAATCCGAATCCCTGGACTCAATGAAATCACGAAAAGAATTTTCAATGTCGTCCTGGTTTTGAAAATTTTTCTCCCTCAAAAAGTTGTCCAGATGCCTGAAAAAGTGGAAGTCTGTAGGAGAGAGGTCAGGTGAATAAGGCGGATGTTGGAGAACTTCGTAGCCCAACTCGTGCAGTCGTCGAAGCGTTGGTTGTGCAACGTGTGGTCTGGCGTTATCGTGGAGCAGGATCGGCCCCTTCCGATTCATCAATGCTGGGCAAAGACGTTGCAATTTTTGATTCATGCTGTCAATTTCTTGACAGTACTTGTCAGCAGTTATAGTCTCACCTCGATTGAGAAAGCTGTAGTGAATAACACCAGCATTATACCACCAAACTGTGACCATAACCTTTTTTGGGTGCAGGTTGGGCTTCGGGAAAGGTTTTGGTTGTTCATCTTTGCCCAGCCATTGGCTAGAACGCCTTCTGTTGTCGTATAAGATCCATTTTTCATCGCACGTCACAATGCGATCGAGAAATGGATCATTTTTATTGCGTGTCACAAGCATGGAGCAGATTTCAAAGCGGCGATTTTTTCGGTGGTCGTTTAATTGGTGCGGCACCCACTTGGCCAACTTTTTTACCTTACCAATTGCTTCCAAGTGGCGTACAACTGTGGATTGGTTCACACCGAGTTCCGCCGCCATTTCTCGTGTGGTTTTGGTTGGGTCTTCTTCCACTTTTGACCTCAGCTGGTCGTTGTCCAGAGCAAGATGACGGCCCCGACCTTCCTTGTCTTCGAGGTCGAAATCTCCTCTGCTAAACTTCTGGAACCAAAGCTGCACCGTGCACTCATTAATAGCCCCCTGACCCCACACTTCATTAATATTACGAGCCGTTTGCGCAGCGCTGCGCCCTAATTTAAATTCGTAAAAATAAATTTGACGAAAATCGCACTTTGACATTTTCGATTCAAGACCTTTGAACACACTGAACAAAACGATTTTACTAAACAAATTCATGGTGAAAGAGAGGGTATTAGATAAGGTTTGTTTTGGTATAATAATGATCAATGTTAGGATTAGCTTTGTGTTTACACAATTGGAATTAAGATATTGCAATAGAGGAAACCTGCATTAATTTCGCATCAGCCCGATAATAAAAAATAAATCAAAGAAGGCAAAAAAAAATTTATACAACATGTATTTCATACCTGCAAGAATAGCTTCCTTAGCAGTTCGGAAAAACAGCATTTACAGTTAAAGGGCTTTCAGTTCGTGAGCAAGCAACGAACAATGCAACTCATTTTATCAACATTTTTAGTATGTCTTTATGCTAAGCATCTATCAAGGTAAAGCAAAAAATATGCGTCTGCCAACTCAAAACGGGTGGATTACTAAATGGCGGCCATTCAAAAAGGGGATATCAGGAAATATCACTCTTTTCCAACATAATTATGGTCGATATCATGGAATCCTATGAAGATAATCGTTGTTAAGCAAATTATCAAGTATTTAATGAGCTTCCATTTGAGTGGTAAAATAGAATTGTACGCTTAATATTCAAAGATATAGAGGTATCACAAAAAAATAATAATTTTGCGGAAAAACAAGATATCACTCTTTTCTTTTTTTTTCTTTTAACATATTTATTGATATTTACAACTGTATAATTATATACAACAAGTAAATGTGATGGATATAGTAATCTAACATGAAATACATGAAGAGATGCCACCCATCGGCAGCACTCTAAAAATATTTTAAACTAGAAGGTCTCGGGGCCATCTTATTTTCAGACGCCTCGGAGGATTATCAGGAATAGGAGAGGATGATAGGCTAGAAACTAGTGGATTAGAGTGGAAATGGAGTTTTTCATGAAATGATTGGTATCTGGTTCGGGCTAATTCAGTAACATATGGGATGACAAATTATTCGTGACAAAGTAAGGAGCGTTAAGGATTTTACGAAGGATTTTGGATTGTAAGGATTGGATACGAGAAGAATTTGATGGTTTAGTAGAGCCCCATAGCTCTACTCAGTAAGTCCATATCGGTCTTATGATGGTCATATAAATAAGTCTTTTGTAATTAAATGAAAGATTGGAGCGTTTGTCCAGTTATGTTACTCTTTTCTAACATTATTATGACTACTTTCATGGAAACGGGCCATCCTATGAGGATAATCGTTATACAATTAATATAGAAAATAAAATCACCCTTAATTTGAGTAGTAAAACACGTCTGTATGACTAATAGTTATATAGATATGGTTCTTACAAAAAACCGGAAACCGAGAGACTTCTTATTTTTGTCATTAATTTGGTTGATATCATGGAAACGGCTGTCCCTAACAATATAATGGTTATAAACTACTTTACGAGGCATAAAATTAGCTTTAAAATGTGAGTAGTAATAGAAATCCTAATACTCACCGACATGTCAGTGAAATGGTTACACGCGTCCGCCGCGGAATCCCATTAAGATAATTAATGTATTATGAAGTCAAAAGGAAAATGGTGGTCTAACGAGTCGGAATTTCATCGGTCCCTTTTTGAATAACCGCCATTTTGTAATCTACCCGTTTTAACTTGGAAGGCGTGTATTTTTTGCTTAACCATGACAGATACTTTGCATAAAACATACTAAAAGTTTTGGTAAAAAGAGTTGCATTTTTCATTGCTCACGGACTATTTGGTTCAGAATCAGGTGGACCATCCCATTCGCTAGGAGAGCATTTTTGAAAAAGTTTATTCTTGAAATAAGTCAGCTCCAGAACAAGATGGAGATTATAACTCTGGATTGGCGGTCAGTAAAATAATTAATTAAATAGTTTTAGCTATTTATTTACCAAATATTGGTTTATTATTTTCAATAATGAACCTTTCTAATCAACCAAAAAATAATTACCTCCCCTCAAAATTTGAGGGTCTACGTTTAAAGATATGTAGAAACCTAACGTCGAATAAACAGTCCGTTTGTCCGCCGTCCCCCGTATGCTGCTTTTCTCCGAAACTACTGGACCATTTTTTTTTTTAATTTGGTAACACAAGACTTTCACTCACCTCGACTATTAAAATGAGCTTAAGAACTATTAAATTAACTTGAATTTGAAAAAGGTTTTAATTTAAATAAAAAGTTTATTCAGTTTCATTGGAAACATATAATTTGGATCAAATAACATATCAATATCAAAGTGTTACGTATAATAATCAGTAACAAGTTTATGTCCCATTCGTCACTCCCTATAACCTTTTACAACTTTGTGTATAAGATATTTTTTCTAAAATCCTTCTCTTTCCAACGCTATTGTATACGTCTATATTACTGTTCTTATTATCAAAAAATTTTAAAATTGCATTAAAAATATTTTTTCTCTTTTCTCATTAAGTTAGACATCAAATTCGTTCAACTTGTATATTTATTCTTTATCAAAACTAATAATACGACATGGTTAATCTTTAGGAATGTACAAAATGAAAGGTACTTTAGGGGAAGAAAATACAACAATTCGCCATTTAAGCATAGTCAGGCAGTTTCAAACAGAAAAAAAACTTATATCATATTAAAGCATCTTAAAGTCGTATGAAACTGAAATTTCAAATTTAAGACAACAATATTCCTACCTTACTGGCAGAACCTTTAAGGTAAACCACAACTTTTCCTACTCATCCACATTTTCCCTATCTGCTGGAGTGCCACAAGGTAGTATCTTAGGTCCTATCCTCTACTCCCTTTATACAGCTGATATTCCGCTCCATCCTCGCACTGTCCTCAATACTTATGCTGATGACACGTGTGTCTTATCAGTCCATAATGATCCAACTACTGCATCCCAAACCCTTCAGTCCCACATCAAAGCCATTGAAGAATGGTTTCAAAATTGGAGGATTAAAATAAATCCCAACAAATCCCACCAAATCACCTTTACCCTTCGTCGCAAACCGATGACTTCCTGCCCCCCAGTATCCTTTAATAACATTACCCTTACTTCTGTAGAACAAATCCGATACCTAGGTCTCCATCTTGACAAGCGCCTTACTTGGAATCCTCACACAAGACTGAAACGACAAGAAACTGCTCGAAGATATAGATTACTACAACACTTACTAGACAAACGTTCAAAACTTCCAGTACATTACAAAAGACTCATCTACATCACAATTATCAGACCTATTTGGACATATGGAATCGAGCTTTGGGGCTCTACGAAACCATCTAATTCTTCCCGCATCCAGTCCTTACAATCCAAAATCCTTCGCAAAATCCTGAATGCTCCTTATTTTGTCACAAATCAAATCCTCCATAATGACCTAAACATCCCATTTGTTGCAGACATAGCCCGTGATAGATACTCATCTTTCCATTCTAAACTCCCTGCACATACAAACCCACTTGTTCGTAATTTATCTTCCTCAGATATCCTGATAACCCTCCGAGGCGACTGAAAAGAAGGTGGCCTCGGGACCTACAGTATTAAAATAGTTAGTGAAGTGCTACCACTGGGTGGTTCTTTCTCAAGACATTTTCATGACTTTTTATATTCATTCTACATATTTACTTATTGTATTCTTTAGTACAGTTGTAAATTACTATAAATAAATAAAAAAAAAAAAAAAAAAAAAAGACAACAATACGCCAGAGATGTTACAGCAACTTTTTCGCCAAAATAGGCGAACCAAAACAGCCACTTTGTACCATGCATTTTACACATTTTAACGAATTTCTCCAAAACACCTTAAACGATTTTGACTGAACTCGCTATAATAATAATAGGCTTAGCGAACCCGAAGGTTCGATGCCGATACCACCAAATTCCGCCTACACAGACTCGTCCAATGCTCACCATTCAAGCCCAGCTCCCGAGATCAGCCTTAACGCAATCCTCCCATCTCCGCTTCGGCCTACCTTTCGGACGCCTACCAGTCGGATCAGCAAATACCAACTTTCTCGGAATCCGCTCGTCATCGAGCCCAACAACTTTACTCGCCCATTTGAGTCTCCGCGATGCAATCAGCTCAATTATATTCACAGGATGCAAGTTCCGCAATTCCGCGTTATGCAACCTTCTAAACTCCCCAGTGGCCTCATCTCTCTTTGGACCAAATATTTTACGCAATACCTTATTTTCGAAAACCTTAAGCCGTTGTTCATCCTCGCTATATCAATGTAAAACTTATATAACTCGCTATATCGATGTAAAATTTAATATGATTTAATATCATGTAGGTATCATTCTGATTGAAATACATTTAGACGAACAGGGCTTAAATTTTCTTCCTCTACGGTACCTTTAATTTTATAGAATAATTACCCATTTGATCTTATTAGGCCTGTTAAATAGAAAAGTTGAACGATGAATTTGATATACAACTAAAGAAGAAATAGCGAAAATATTTTTAATGATATTTTTGGTTTTCTGAACATGAGAATCGCAACATAGATGTAAAATATACCAATATAAATATTTTAGGAATTATATTATCTTATTCACAAATTTGTAAAATGTAATGGATAGTTACGAATAGGGTATAAACTTATTACTGATTATTATACGTAACAATTTAAAATCGTTATGTAACTAAATATAAACCATATCTTACCAACGAAACTTTTTATTTAATTTAACTTCAAAAATTTTTAATTTATTTAATAGTTCTTAAATTGATTTTAACAGCCGAGGTAAGTGAAAGTCGTGTGTTTTTTTTTTTTTATGATTTTGGTGCTAATCTGAATATATTGTAACATATTTGCTACGAACATAACCAAGGAAAGAAAGTAGACTTACAGAGGCCAGTCTACAGACGATGGGCCACAAAAAAAAAGATGTAGTCGATACTAGCTCTGAAGTACTTTAGTATCATAATTGGTTGAAGCCCCCTGTATAATGGGCAGCCGGAATATATCTATGATAAGCTCCGCTTTCTCGTCGCCTGCCCAACTATGGAGGCTCAAGGAGGAACGGCGGGATCTACAGGAACCCGTTATTAGAACGATTAATAACGGTGACAGAAGGTATTCGATTAATGTATTCAATCAAACAGCAAGCAAGACCCAAGAACGACAACGACGTAGTGGTAAGCAGGGTTTAGAATCGATAATTAAAACATAAGGAAAAAATGAAATCGTATAAAAAAATTTAAAAATCGTTTGATAATTTTTATTGATAGTAAGTATCCTTTTTGACGATATGTGAAAAAATAAGGTGCGCGCAAAACAGGACTTTTACTTACATCCGTTGTTAAAAACTTCGAAATATAGTTCGGCTTGAAAACAAGTTAAACAATTAAATTACGTTTCCATTCAAGTAAAATTGTCTAACAATAGGAATTATTATCAATAATCACTTTAGTTAAGGCCCTTTTCTTCTTAATGCTTTATATATATATATATAATATATAATATACCGCACTGTTTTTCAGCTCTATATATAAGACAACATTTTTTCTAAAATCATTAGGTTTCCATCGGTATATTATACTTTTATATTATTATTACTATTCCTGTGTTTTTCTTTGAGAAAACAAATTACCTAAAAAATATTTTTGATATTTTCCCCTTGAGTTATTTACCAAATTCATTCACCTTCAAATTCAGTCATAAATATACATTTGAACCATCTCTATAATATTTTTTGAGTCAGCAGTAGTGAGTAGGAGGAAAATATATGGAAGATTATCAACAGAACATCCTGTTATCATAAACAACCTAATCACCACCTTGCACGGTCGTTGGCCTAGCAACAGTACTAAACTCCATATTTACTGAACCCATCATGAGTTGTAGAGGTGAAGATTTTTTTTGTTGTATATGAATAAATATCTGATGAAGGTATTAAGTTAATTAATTTAATTTTAAAGTCTAAGAAAACAACTTAGGGAGCGACGTGGTATAGTGGATAGAGCCGCTAGTCTACGTGCTCCGGATCCTGGGTTTGAATCCCGGTTGTGATGGAATATTATTTATTCTGTTATTTCGGCGATCCTGGGGTATGGAGACCCTCCTGGGGCAGACCCAGCCTCTATAAAGTGGATACCCAAAAATAGGAAAAACCTGGCGGCTGAGCGTGATCTCGGCCGAATCACCTCATTACACGGCCGTTGGCCTTGAAACAGTACGAATCTCTACATGTACTGAGCCCAAGACTCTTCATGGGTTGTAGTGGCACAGGTTGTTTTTTTTTTTGTTTTTTTAAGAAAATAACTTATAAAAAATAAAATAAAATCGAATATGTTTATAGGCTCAATTTCTAATTATGAAGAGTATAATATATTTAAATAAATTCTCTGGAACCATCCCTTCTTTTTAAATATTATTTATTAACTCATCAATAATACATTTACAACGTTTCGAGGTCCATATGCCCCATCTTCAGAGTAAAAAAAAATCAATATCATTAAATATAGGTCATATTTCATGAAAATCTAAAATATTGGTCAAAAATATTTTTATATTGAATATTTTTATAATTAGGTTGATAGTAGAGTACTATCTTGATAGTGATTTGAACGCTATCATCCCTTAATTTACCGAAAAGAGCAGCGATTGGAACCATGCAGTATTCATGTAAGATGACACCCTTTTCATTTTCACCGTCATATTTATAGAAATATTTCTATCATCGAAGAAGTTCAGAGACTACTGAGAATAGAATAAAGTACTTCTACCTCCCCCCCTTCCCCCCCCCCCCAGGATTTTCAATTCCGAAGATACAACGGCAAAAGAGAAGAACGCTGCTCCAAGAAACAGAGAGAAAAGGAGTGGCTCTTACTTTAGAAGGTCTCGTAAAACTTGTAAAGGAATCCAATACTACTGGGTAATGGAGCAAAAGGCTATTTTTGCCCCAGAAACTATTGCCTGAAGACGGTCACGCGGTTCAGGGCTGAAGGCTAGTTGTAGTGAGTAAAACCTACCAAGCCGAAAAATCACTTAGCTTCGTTGTTAAAATCAATTTAATAACTTTTAAATACATGTAGGGATAAAAATCAAATATTAAAGAAATAATTAAATTGAATTTCAATGGAAACATGTGTTTTATTAAATAATCTATTATATTTTTATCTACAACAATCAGTTAGTTTTTGGGGTAATCACCTCCAACTCAAATGTCAAGATGATCACAACTAGGAGCTCTGCTTCTATGACATGCCGCCAGATGGCAGCACGGTCAATTAAATTGAAGGATTAATTAAATTGCATTAATATAGAAATATTTGTTTTATTAAAAACTCTATTATATTATTATCTAAAAAAAAAAACTATAATCAGTTAGTTTTATCGGATTTTTATCACTCTTTATACAATTTTACAAGGTTGTGTATAAGATTATATTTTTTCTAAAATCTTTAGCTATCCAACGGTATATTATACATCTACATATATTACTATTCTTGTGTTAAAAAACAAAAAAATTGCTTTAAAAAATATGTTTGCACTTCTCTGCTTTAGTTGTTTATCAAATTCGCTCAACTTTGATATTTAGCCGTCCATCATCAGTGCCATTAAGATGATATGGTTAATCTTTTGGAATGTACAAAATTAAAGTAGTTTAGAGGAAGAAAATTTAAAATATCGGCATTGAAGCCCTGTCAGACTTAAACTTAACCTGTCAGACAAAATTTAATCAGAATTAAACTTACATGATATTAAAGCCTATTAAATTTTACATAGATATAGTGAGTTTATTCAAAATTGTTAGAGCCGTTTTTGAGAAAATCGTAAAAAGGTGCTAAATGCATGGGATAAAGTAGGATTTCCGGTCAGCCGATTTTAGTAAAAAAGTTGCTGTAACATCTCGGGCGTTTAGGTTATCTTAAATATGAAATTTCAGTTTCGAACGACTAATGGTTTTCGCGCTAGACTCACTACACACACACACACAGACCTTTTTTCGGGACTTGGTTATTTGACTCAGAAGACCCTAAAACGTGTATTTCCGTCGTAAAATTTTCACGATCGCAATACTTTCCCTTACTATATATAGTAAGTGAAAGTAAAAAAAGAATGTGATTCCTCTTCATCAAATGAAGATAAACAAACCGCCCATTAAACATTCAACTGATCCGGATGACAACACAACTGTAACATACATTGACGGTAAATTGCAAAAAGACCGCTATAACAGACAATTTTTCAAGAATTCACAAGCATAGGAAATTGTGACATAATTGGTAACAAAATCTAAAAACTGACATGAACATGAACTAGTTCGTAGCTATCTGTGACAGACAAATACCACTGACATCCCATGTGTCACAGTTCCATTTGAAAATTACAGAACGGGATGAATATTCAATACAACGAAGGATTCTGAAAATTGCCACTTCCTGGAAAAGTGTTGTTTCCACGAAAACCGAAAACAAAATAATTTAGGTAGCAGTTTAAACATTCCTCTTGCATTAGTGAAGAACTATCATTAATTTGTAAACCTGATTTAACATGAGCCGTACTACATCTCCCGTGTTGTTTCCATTAATACAATGTGGATACATCGTTCCTGTAATGTTATTTCTTTTCATTTTATACTATTATACGAAGCTAAAACCTTTAGTCCCTCTAACAGTAATTGTTAAAACCCCATTCACAGTGCTCTAATAGAACCGTCAGGAGAATAATACAAAAGTTTCACAAATCTCCTCTCACACATCGGAGTTCAATGATAGAAGCCGCGAGCTAGGTAATTTCGCAACTGACAATAACAAGCATCTTAGTTTATAATCTAAGTTTGTATATCCCCCCCCAAAAAAAAAAAAAAAAAAAATTAAAGGAGCTAATAATCTCCGTTATGGGCGCCGAACATCATCTTATCTATAAGAAGCTAAACTATTGTGTAGACTACATGAACGATAAAAACAATTTATATTTAATAAGAATGGTTTTTAAAACAAGGGTGAAATGATATCCTTAAATTGTAAACCATGGACGAGGGAAATAGTTTACACATGCTCAATTTGTAATAGTAAGGATGATAAAAATTTAACTCATTTTTTAGGTAAGTGTACAGCAATTAATAATTCAAGGGAAAAGTATTTTTGAGAGAGTATTTTAACTGAAAACAAAATAATAGTAATTTTAAATGGAAATAATTGGAACTTATTATATAGATTCATGTAATATGCTTTAAACTATAGAGATCTTTTAATTAAGGAATTCAACTATAGTAAATAAATAAACAGAAAATAAGTTGTTACAGATAAGTTGTATTTATATTTTGTTAATTCTATATGGGAAACAAGTAGATTATCCCACTATCTTTTGACAATAGTGTATAATTTTTATTTATCTTTTTTTCTTTTGTTGATTGTAAGTTTTTTGTTTTGTTTTTTTATAATATATATAAATAAACCAACTTCCTGACAGACGGAATTCCATGCCAGTATTTTTTGTTCTCTAGCTACTGTTAAGAAACATGTATAATTTATTAATAAAATACGTTTATCCATCTATCTAAATCCCAACAAAAGATATATTGAGATATACTTATAAGATATAGGTGTTGTTTTTACTTTTAAGCACCTACTTAATTTTCGAACAATTTGGCTTCCTCTCCTTCCTAACAACTTTTAATCCACTTAGCACCCTAAGTTTTAAGGTTTTTTTTTAATTTTAAGTTTGCACTTAAAATTTGTTTAATATTAAATCTATGGGAGATTTTTGTACTTTCTGTACAATTTTCTAAAATGGATGTGGTTTATTTTGTAAATCAATGTCTCAATTCTTGTAAACTATGCTTATCAATAGTATTTTGTGAAATACAATATAAACCTTCATAAAAAATTCCAACAAAAGCAAAATAACTGTTTCATTGATTTTATTTAATTGTTTTTAATTAATGAAATTAGTGACAATTTTTTTTGTTTTAACTTTAATCTAGTAAAACATACAACTGTATTTGATAATACATGTCAATGTACTACAAGATTCAATAAAAGTTTTTCCATTTTTATTTTTTATACTCAAAGACACTATAGTTTTAATTTTAATTTTATTGTAATATTATTCTAAAAAATTTATAATAAGAATAAATAAAGAATTTATTATTGATATTATTATATCCTGATATATCAATATCACCTAAATCGTTACAGTTCCTACAACTCATCATACATTTCATCTTATTCGTATTTATTTCAAATCTTATCTCTTTACCGGTTTTCATGAAGGTACTTGTATTAATTGTATAGTTTCTAAGCTTTCGTCCAGCAGTGCTAAATCTATGGTACTCCGATGATTTAAACATTACACGGAAATGTAATTTAATTTAAATAAACAATTTCAATGAGAAGTTGGTCAGAAGACGAAAGAGGGTCGCGTTGAGAAACATAAAAACATGTTTTACTGAGAAGCAACGTTTCGGACGAAGTTGTAGACTTTCCTAAGGGATATGAATATCAGAATAAAAATGTGTGCAATTTATTATTATAAATGAAGAGAAATTAAATAATTATGAGCAATGGAGAAAAGAGTAAGAAATAAAATAAATAACAAAAAGCATAAAAGGATATAAATAAAATTAAAAAAACTGTGATAAGATACTGAATATTTTAGATATACTTAATTGAACTTAATTGAATTTTGAACAGGACTTTAAAAAATAAAATAAAATAAAAATGAATAAGGTTTTGATCTAAACAAATAATCAATAATTTAATTTGAGACAGACAAGCTTGAATCAGCAGAAGCAAAAATAAAAAATCTCAGCATAATTAAAATCAACAGATTATATAGTTGAATAATATGCATGAATGTAAAAAATGCAGAGCATTTATAATTATTGCAATTTTTGATGCAACGCGACTGTCCTTATAACTCAATGAATGAATCATACGGACATGCATGGAGATGCAACGACTTTGTACAATACAACTGCGAACTAACTATTAATTCGCAGTTCTACAAAACTCACAATTAATTATAAGGAATAACTAACAACTTATTCAAAGTAATTAGCAGTGAGTAACTTACAAAACATGTCCACATAAATCCTCAAATAATTTGTAACACAGCCAAGAATATTTCTCTTATTATGGTGTGTATATATATTATATATATATATATATATATATATATATATATATATATAATATATATATATATATATATATATATATATATATATACACGATAACACTAATTCTAAATAGCACGGGGCCAAACATGCGCTAATTATTTATAAGCATTATATTTGTTTTATACTAAATTAAATAGGAGTAAATTACCAACAATTTTGATTATCATATTTCGTCGAAGCGCTTTAGATCAAGGAAGAGACGAATTCAACAGTATGCAGAAGTTAAAAGTTTCAAGAAATATTTGAAGTAGCAAATTCATTCCTTTATTCATTTAACATCAATTACGGTGGCTAATCGGAAGATGCTACATAAAGATATCACCTGCCTGTAGCTGGGTGGCTAGCATAACAGTCTCCTATGCCAAAGGTCACTGGTTCAAACCCGCAGATGGTCCTAGGATTTTTTAATGGGAGTAAAAAATCCTTGGTTATGCCGTCCTTCGGAGAGGACGTTAAAAGGTGGTCCCAAACCTGTGCGATGTCAGGTACTCGTTAAAGATCCCTATCCTAATAAAATCTGGATAGGCAAAATTTAGGACTCCCACTGTAGCATAGTCCGATTACCCATAGTAGCACAAAGTTACGTTAAATAAATAAACAAATAAACAAGCTACAATGAGAGTTATAAATTTGTCTATCCAGGCTAAATTAGTACAGAGGGATCTTAAAAGGTGGTCCCAAGCCTGTGCGATGTCAGGTAATCGTTAAAGAACCCTATCCTAATAAAATCTGGATAGGCAAAATTTAGGACTCCCACTGTAGCATCGTCCGATTACCCATAGTAGCATAAAGTTACGTTAAATAAATAAACAAGTTACAATGAGAGTTATAAATTTGTCTATTCAGGCTAAATTAGTACAGAGGGATCTTTAACGGGAACCTGACATCGCCCAAGCTCGAGACCATTATTTTACGTCCTCTCCGAAGGACGGCATAACCAAGGATTTTTTACTCCCTTTAAAAAATCCTAGATAATCTACCGTTTATATGCTTAAAATAATTATGTAAAATTAAATCTAAAGATAATTCACCGTTCTTAAATTTACTGTATGAATACGAATATTAAAGCGAATAATAAATATAGCAAGACTAACATTACTTTAAGTAATGGTTTGGTTCAACACTTACTAAACAGACGTTCTAACCTTTCACTCCACTACAAAAGGCTCATCTACATGACTATCATAAGACTTATCAGGACTTAAGGAGTTGTTATTGTAACCATCGAATTCTTCCGGTACCCAATCCTTATAATCCAAAATCCTCCATAAGATCTTCAACGCTTCTTTGTCACAAATAAACCCATCCATTAAGACCTCAATGTTCCATAGTTGCTGATTTGGGCCGAACCAGGTATCACATCTTCCTTGACAAATTTCATTCAATTCCTAACCCACTAGCTGTAATCTTTGCTTTCCCTTCTATTCCTGAAAATCCTACGAGGCGTCTAAAAAGAAGATGGCCTCGATACCTCCTGGTTTAGATAACTGAACAGTTTCTCTATTATTTTTTTTTCACGTATATTACCTTAAATCGTATTTACTTGTATTTTAAATTTCACTGCATAAATAAAAAAAGAAGTTGTTTGATCCTATTTATACTCTTTAAGGTTACTAATGTAAAAATTTACTTCCTGTATTGTCGAATAAATTGGTAAATTTCACTGCATAAATTAAAAAAAAAAAAAATAAAGATTTGAACCTATTTATACTCGTTAAGGTTACTTTTATACTTTGTCAATTACTGATTTAAATATATGATGCTATTCACGGTCAGTAGATACAGGTTACTTCTGTATATCTTTGATAACCGTACAACTTAATTTAGTCTTGTTTAATTAAAATTAGCATCAGTGATCATATACCACGTAACGTTTGCATCCGTAATGTCCTTTTGCATTATTAATATCTTTCGAAATTGAGTAAGATGCTAATTTCAATTTCAATACAAATTAATACAAAAACATTGCCGAAGCACATTAATAACGTAGAAAAGACAACACAAATTAAGCAATTACGAGACATGTGACAATGCAAATGTTGACAAAAATCTAAATGCAAATTTTAACTAAACAAGATTAGATTAAAATAATATAATGTTTTAAAAATAAATTAATTAGCAATGAAATGTAGAATTAGTTCTTCATATATGGCGTAAAAAAAAAAAAAATAAAATGATACTACTATCAAAATTAATAAAATACTACTCTATTCAAACTAATAAATTAAAAGTTACTAAGGGAAATGACTAGTCACTATTATGCTAGTGAACGTCACTACACGGACTTCTATACCAAAATTCTCCAGTTCAAACTAGACAAATGGTCCTAGGATTATTAAGATATATTAAAAAATCCTTGGTTACGCAGTCCTTCCGGAGGGGACGTAAAATGGTGGTCACGTACCTGAGCTATGTCAGGCACTCGTTAGATATTCCTATACTGTACTTATACTTAACTAGCTGTATCTCACTTTTTGTTGATATACGTGCGTGTATTGTGCACGTCATAGGTGTGTGTTTATGGTTAGTGTAACTAAAACATATAAATTCCCTATCTGTCAATCATTTACTATTTTTATGAGTATCGAATAATAATAATAATAGGCTTACCGAACCCGAAGGTTCGATGCCGATACCACCAAACTTCGCCTGCACAGACTCGTCCAATGTTCACCGTTCAAGCCCAAGCCCCCAAGATCAGCCTTTAGCAATCCTCCCATCGACGCTTCGGCCTACCTTTCGGACGCCTACCAGTCGGTTCAGCGAATACCAACTTTTTCGGAATCCGTTCCTCACTAAGCCCAACAACTTTACGCGCCCATTTGAGTCTCCGCGATGCTATCAGCTCAATTATATTCACAGGGTACAAACTCCGCAATTCCGCGTTGTGCAACCTTCTAAACTCCCCAGTGGCCTAATCTCTCTTCGGACCAAATATTTTACGCAGTACCTTATTCTCGAAAACCTTAAGCCGTTGTTCATCCTGTTGTTGTTGACCTGAAATATTAACATCATCAAGATCGCCACCATTCCTGCAACTAATCATATATTTCGTCTTATCGGTATTTAATTCGAGACCTATTTGTTTACCGGTTTTTATTGTTTGTTTATTTATTTAACGAATGAAATCCAGGAAGAAATAAAGTCCCGGTTAAAGGTGGGAAATGCGTGTTATTATTCAGTTGCTAAGTTACTTAGTTCGCGGCTTCTATCTAAAAACTTAAAGATTAGAATTTATAAAACTATCATTCTTCCAACGGTTCTTTACGGATGTGAAACGTGGCCGCTTACTTTAAAGGATGAACAACGGCTTAAGGTTTTCGAAAATAAGGTATTGCGTAAAATATTTGGTCCAAAGAGAGATGGGGCCACTGGAGAGTTTAGAAGGTTACATAACGCGGAATTGCGGAACTTGCATCCTGTTAATATAATTGAGTTGATTGCATCGCGGAGACTCAAATGGGCGAGTAAAGTTGTTGGGCTCGATGACGAGCGGATTCCGAGAAAGTTGGTATTTGCTGATCCGGCTGGTAGGCGTCCGAAAGGCAGGCCGAGGCGTCGATGGGAGGATTGCGTTAAGGCTGATCTCGGGAGCTTGGGCTTGAATGGTGAGCATTGGACGAGTCTGTGTAGGCGGAATTTGGTGGTATCGGCATCGAACCTTCGGGTTCGCTAAGCCTTTTATTATTATTATTATTTATTTAACGTCACTTTATAATACTATGGCTATCGGACGATGCTACAGTGGGAGTCCTAAATTTTGCCTATCCAGGTTTTATTAGGATAGGGATCTTTAACGAGTACCTGACATCGCACAGGCTCGGGACCACCTTTTAACGTCCCCTCCGAAGGACGGCGTAACTAAGGATTTTTTACTCCCATTAAAAAATCCTAGGACCACCTGCGGGTTTGAACCCGTGACCTTTAGCATGGGAGGCTGTTACGCTAGCCACCCAGCTACAAGTGATCCCACCGGTTTTTATTAACACACTTGTATTTAGTTGTATAGTTTCCGTGTCTTCACCTAGTAGTACCAAATCATCGGCATACCCCAAAACCGGAATCTTGTCACCCATATTTAAACCTTTCTCGGTACACATCACCTTTTCTATAACATATTCTAAGGCTATATTAAACAAAGCAGGTGAAAGGGAGTCACCCTGTTTCAAACCCGATCGCACCTCAAATCTCTCGGAGTAATTATGACCGATTCTAAATTTATGAAATGTTTCCGACAAACACATCTCTACTAGGTTTACTAACTTTTTAGGTATCCCCTGTTCAATCATGATGTTAAATAGCTTCTGACGGTTAAGTATCGAATAAAGTTATTAATTATTTAGTCGGATTTATAGCAGCAAACCAAAATAGGAAGGCATGCCCATAATTAATCAGCACGGTTCAGCTTTTAAGCATTACAATTGTATATCGTCACAGCTCGTTTGAAACATAATTGCAAATTTGTCCTATATCTTGGTGAAGCTTTCAACCCGAAATATCCGTGTTCACAACTTATAGAAATCAATGTTCTATTATATCCTTAAAATGAAACGTTTTTTTAGCCTATTGAAACTATTTTCCTTCGTATTTACTATGTTTTCAGGGGAACCTACAAACGAAACATGAATACAAATGTCAATATGCTTAAATATATTTGTTATGAATTTCTTGGAATCTTTGCTAATACTTGCCAGATCAAGAGGATTTTGCTTCCAGCTAGTTAGAAATTTGATTGTCATTTAAATGAGTGTTTATAATTTTTCAGGAGAGGTATAGCTTTTGAGTTATTCGAAAACCAGTTTTGTTTTACATTTTAGACATTTTTTTTTTTTTACTATCTAAAGAAGTAATTTTCCCAAACCCAGCGTTATTGCACATCTAGACGGTAAGACAAATCTTCAGGAAAAATTTCAGATTCACAACCATAGCCATTTTTGAGATAATGCGGTGACCGGGAAATCTAGTGAAATGGCACTTTCTTTTATAAATATAGATATATAGGGAGCGGCGTGGTCTAGTGGATAGAGCATTAGACTTCTATTCTGGGAGTCCCAGGTTCGAATCTCGGCTAAGGCAGAATTATATATTCTGTTATTTCAGCCTAGGAATGACACTGGGGTATTGAAACACTCCTGGGGCACATCCAGCCTCTATAAAGTGGGTACCCGAAATTGGGTTAAAAACCTGGTGGCCGAGTATGGTTTAGGCCTAATCACCTCCTTGCAAGGTCGTTAGCCATGTAACAGTGTAGTAACAGTGGTTTATATTATTATTACTTTTTTTTTGTCTCACGAAAATTAGGAAATTTATATCTGATACACTGATATTGGGTTTTCTCTCAACAAAGACTATTATGGAAAAAAAAAAATTACTCATTATTTGTACTGTTCAAATTTAACCGATTGTTGGTGACTGATGCACAACAAAATGAAATAAAAATGTCTCAATTTACTTTAAGCTTGAGTTATGTTTTCATGTAAAGTTATTACTGCGTTAGACGAGGTACTAGAAAAATCTTGAAAAAAGGAAAATTCAAAACAATATTATTCGAAAGTCTAAATAATTGCATGAGAAATAGATACCAAGCAAGCAAAATTCATTGAATTCATTTTCTTTGACAACTTATACATACATCTCCTGTATATATAAGATAAATCAATTGTGCCAGTCCAAAAAGAAATCAGAAGAGAAGCACGAACAAGACTCACCAATACAAACTTTTACAAGAATTTAAATTAAGTAGAAAAGATGTAAATTGAACGTCTTTATACAGAAAATTATGAAAGAGAACAGCTTTCAATACAGAGGTGATTATTTGTAAAGCGATAAAGAAGTCAGTCACATAAGGTATGAGTCATAATCAGGCAAGATAAACCACGTCTCCTTCATTCAGGAAAGTAATGTAAAGAAAAAAAACAAGACTTCTCTATAACTATCCAATCTGTAAGTTGAATTAAAAGTTGTATTTTTACAAATTAAACTTTATATTTACTCCGGAAGGCGCGTCAGGTATACCGTGCCGACAACTACATGAGATTTAAGTTACACCGAATAGTCAATGTATTACGTAGAACATGATTTCCACTAGGGTAATCGCATTAAGAGATTATACAATGCGATTACGCAAAAGGGAACAATGAATGTTAGACTTTAGGGATTAAACAAGGCTTGATTAAGGTTAAACAAAGAATGTAACAACAAAATTTAACACATTAAAAGTTCAAAAAAGAAGGTCCTCTGACTACCACGATCAAATATTACTGATTGTTTTTCTTGACGGTCTGAGGACATTGGGAGGGGTTTCGTACCATAGATTATAAACAGCTTTGGCTTGTCGACATATTTTGACAACAATTAATTGCCTTAGTTAGGGCAGATAACCTTGGATGCGTTAGCGAAACATGAGTTCTATGGTGCAATGGCAGGCTCCTTAACCGTTTACTGTGACGCTAATGGGGAATGTTCTTTCCGAAGAATCACTCGTTTCCAAGGACAGAGACGAACCAGTTTTCATCCATGGACCATGTCGCACGATTCTTGGCTCCATATATTTACAGATGAATCAGCAGTGCGAGTAGCACAGTGGTGCGGGGGTGTATTGCAAGGATTAAGCAATAGCTGAGCCTGTAAATAAAATTGCAACAAAGAGACCAAAGCGATCAGGCTGTCTCTGGAAAAGCTTATCTCCCGAGAAGTTAAAAGAACCATTTTCGTAGATTCGTAGGTAGAGTAACACTCCATGAAGTTTGGCGGGTAACGATAATATCGAATTTGACACTCGCTGAAAGCTATTTAATCTATCAAAAAATATATTTTAATTGGGTTCCAAGTAGTATCGAGCCACTGTGGGCACTTAGGAAATGAACAGGCTTATAATTGTCCAAGCAAGGTTTTGTATTGTCACAGCCATCAAACAGCCTCCATTATGATTTTGCTAAACAAGAAGCAAACTTACAGAAAAGTCAAAAGGAGCACTAATCAAAATTAGCTCAAGAAAAACAATGGGAGCCCGTTAAATGAATAATGTATACCGATGTCGTAGCCCCGAGAGCAAGCGGTTGCCTTCATCTGTATCTCCATAGAATTGGAGTCGCAGATAGCCCTTCAGGCTCCTTAGGCCATGGTGAGGAGATGAAATCTCATTATCTTCCCATGTGCTTTGCCATGGAGGACAGAACAACGACCATACTAACCAAGAATAATTTCTCTAAACAGTGAACTATTTATTGGGATGTTAGATATTTATCAACGTACTTGCCATTGCAATCTAGGCGTAGTGAAAAGAAATGGTCGCACGAGGACTCGTATTCCTTTTCCAAGAACAGACCATCAAAGAATCAAACATCCGGGCATTTATTTGACGATGTGGAAGACCGCAACGCGATTCGCGATTTGACTATACAGATTTGGCTCATCACTATTAATTCCGGCCAGCAGTAGGGGTATAAATTTCAAGGTATTAAATTTATGCCCTGGCATTTCAAAAAGTATTTATTAACGTAACCCATAAACATGGTGATTTATTGATATGATTAACGATGAAATTACCTTTCGTATACTATCACAACAAAGGAAAAATAAATAAGACAAAATTTTACAATATAATTAATTTTCCTAACAATGAGGACGACTACATCGAAGAATGGACGAACCCTTTTGTTTCAAGTTTCATTACAGACCTCACTGGCTATATTAATAAGATTCCAACGAAAAGCCGAATTCCAAACAACAAGCTTCCTCATCATAAAGTTTCCAAATCCTTTAAGATAATAAGTAAAATATTTTCAACATAATGATTTTTACTTGTATTCTTGTTCCTCACGAATAATGATAACTTTGCGCTTTTGTTCCAATTCTTGTGAATAGATGCTTTTGGAAAAAAATCTAGATCAGTTTTAAATATTGATAACCTTCTGAAAATCGAACATTTCACATTTCTCAGGAACCATGATGGAAAATCTATTAAAGCATCAAGCTGAAATACATAAAGCAGATTCGAATTAACGTGAGAGACGATTTCTGTTCAACAACGAGGGCTTAAAGAAACGAGAATTTTTTTTTACTGAGGGAAAGGTATGAGGAATTCGATTTGATGAAAATTAGAGTTGATTTTCCCCTTTAACGCTTGCTCCCGTTAATGCTGCGTTGCTCCAGCAACCTAGTAAACAAAATGTATAATAATTACGAGTTCGCGTCTCGGCCGGGATGGGAGTGGCTTTTAACTCTGACATAAATTCCCTGCCCTCACCCCTTGGCCCGAGAAAACCCCCGAATAGCCTACAAAATAAGCTCCCGTTATATCAACGCCTTACTTTGCACAAAACAATACTTACAACAGATAAAATAGGCTGCGATAATTAGCTGTTTGATATGCTAATGTTAACGAAATGGCCTGCAGAATAATAATTAGTAAAAGGCTCAGCAAAACCGAATGTTCGATGTCGATAGTAAAAATCGCTTTTAACAAACCTCCATACACCAAACACAAAACTTAAAATAGCAATTAATCCAATCTTTCCATCAACGTCTCCATACTGATCGTCTCAGCGATGTACCCATTTAAATAATTGGTCGTTCCTCAGCACAACGTTGAATGTCCATTCAATACTACCAGCATGCTCCGTAATTTCAGCATTCCGTGGTGTAACCTCCTGAATCCTGCGATAAACTCAGCCCTTCTCCGTTCAAACATCTCCGCAATGACTTATTCTTGATTACCATAAGCCGTAGTTCATTCTTCAAAGTTAGCGACCACGTTTCACATCCGTACAGAACAGTAGTAAGGATAATATTAGTTCTGTTAATTTTAACTTCTTGGTCAAAAGCTATACAAACCAACCTAAAACGTTTTTTATCCCTGTTGATGTAAGTGGCTACAATTAAAAATTTGGTAATGATAATAGACAAAATAACTTACCTCGGGTCCTCACTAAATTTAGTTCGAACAGAAATGATAATTTATTTTCGTATTAAGTTGTCTCACTTTTTTTTTTTTTTCTTCTCAGCTCATATTTTGCACTCAACAATGTTCGAAAAGTGGGCAGAAACTCCGGCATAAACTGAAAATTTTTACATTCGGCGTTTTATTTTAATCGTTCCCATAAAATAGCAATTACTAAACTAACGAAGAGGGGAGCCCGTGGCTGAGTGGCTAGCGCGCTAGTCTCTCATGCTACAGGTTCTGAGTTCGAATCCCAGTCCCGGCGGGGCTTTTATAAGGATGTAAAAAAATGGGGAATTCACTCACAACCTCTCCCCCGGGTATGTGAGACCCGTCAGCCAAAGGGTGGCCACTCACAAAATTAGTCGTAGGGAGTGATGACCCTACACTAAAAATAGCATCGTGAAGCGTGAGTGTAAACTCGCAGGAGTTTACAAAGCGAGGCCCAGGGCCTACACGGCCTGTCAGCCACTGAAAGAAAGAAGGAACTAATGAAGAAGTATTCACTGATATAAAATATTAAGAAAAACATTAGCTTGAAAAGTAAATTATTCTGTCAAAAATGGAAACTTATTTTGTATTTATTTATTTATTATTTTTTTTAGGAAGACTTAGAACCAAATCAGACCATAAATGATGAAGCTAAGCCAATGATTGGTGCAACAACATACATTTAAAATATTTTTGTTAGATCACCAACCCCCTTTTTATTTATCTCCCACTTATGATTAATGTAACAATTTCTATCTTATCCTACACTTCAATTCAATTTGTAAAAAAATCCTATAAGCATCTTTTTGAGCATTTAACCTGTGAAAATACTTGATTAATTTATTTTGTATTTATACAGATCTAATTGTATTTAATCCTCTTTATTATCACACTTTTTAGAATTTTAAATCAGTATTGCCAACCCTAGTCAGGACTTGATAAATGAATTAAATTATTATTTTAACAAGCCACGTTCATTAAACTCTGATAATTCAATAATTCAAAAATATTAAATAAATACATCAAAGAAATTCCAGATTTCAAAATACGTACATATATTTTTACTTTTTTTAAAAGAGATTTCGAATAAAATAAAAACAAACAACAGAAGGATTACTATTATCATTCTAATTCATTGTTTTCAAAATTAAATGTGCCTATACTTTTCAATTAATCCAGAAAAATAAAACCGTTATAATTATGACTAATTAAATCAAGTAATTTTAGAACTAAAGGGAAATAAATAACACTCAAATTCCTAATGAAATTGTCAGTACTTCTATTATTTTTTAACATACATAAATCTATTAGTTTATTGTTGATATTGTTAAATTATGTTTTTTTTTTTTAATAATTCTTAATATTAGTGATTTTTATTAAATTATTTTTAATTATTTATGAATAATAATATTAAATAAACCTTCCTCAAAACAATCTGTCGGATTTATTTAAAAAAAAAAAAAAAAAAACCCTAGCCCTAAATATAAACATTTCTCTAAAATAACAATCTTAAATAATTGGGTTGATCAGTATTCACCTAATTGTCGGCTATAACTTTCATGAACATGGTAAATAAACGGCATTTAAATAGGTTTGTAAATAGCTAAATAAAGAAATTATCGCTTATAAAAGTTAACAATAAAACTGAAATATTTTTAAAAATAAATATTATATAATTTAATAAATCAGCATCATTCAAATATATCAATACAATAAATTATATATTTTAACTATATACCAGAAAGAACAAAAGAATTATTTTTGTTTTATTTTCCAAATTACTTTTTATAATTAAATATAATGGAAACTATCAATAATTACACACACTAAACTATTATTTTGAATACAAATTGTTGTATTATTATAGAACAATAAAACTAATGAAACGTTAATCAAGCATTGTATAATGAATGATAATGATTAGAATAACAATCATACAAACAAAATATTGTTTGATACAGAATAAACTGATGTTTGAATAATGTTGTTTGTAATCGAGCATGATAGCACGGTGTGAATCATCAATAGCTGATACAGAACTAAGAACTTGCTTTTTGATATGTAACTATGATCAAACCCACAAACCTAATCAAATTAAACCAAATAAAAGTACGAACACGTCTGAAGCTATAAATTATAATTGTAATGTTTTCACGAATTGAGGGCACATAATAAAAAACAAGTAAACAGTAAAGTTAAGCATAAGAATAACAAACCGAGAGCAACAATCCCTTAATTTACAATTGATTATTATTCACCAACTTTAAAGCAAATTTATTCAAACCTATTTAAAAAAGTTCAAGACAAAGTACACAATTTACTTCATGTTTTAGTAAATCAATATTTATAAAAAAGAAAAAGAAAATTATATCAAAGCAAAATAAGAATCATAAATTAAATAAATTAATAGAAGTGAAGGACACGAAAAACCATTAAAAAAACAAAACATGGAAGAATGGATGCAAGAAAAACAAAATTTTTTACAGTTAATTTAAATTTATTATATCCCAATATAAACTTTAGAGTCAATAAAACAGATATCATAAAAAAAATATATATATATATATTTTTTGGATATCAAAAATGTTTGATGAAACTGTGATAGATTAGAGATATATAGAAGTGAGATAAATAGGTATCACTCTTAAAAGATTCAACTGTGAATTGCTTCTTTAATTTTTTTTTTTTTTTTTTGTTGAGCCATTTAATTTTTTTTCTCCAAATGTAACTGTTCTTACTTTTCAAAAGATTAAGAATATTGAGACCTAATATACCAAAAATATATTTACATCTCTACCAAGAGAAATGTTTCTTTACTAACCGTTGTGGTCTTGCAAGGAGAAGATTTGGCTCGAATCAGATCCTAATAAT
The DNA here is from genome assembly GCA_023052935.1 of Piezodorus guildinii. Lineage (NCBI taxonomy): Eukaryota > Metazoa > Arthropoda > Insecta > Hemiptera > Pentatomidae > Piezodorus > Piezodorus guildinii. Next base: position 40,130,178 of record CM041295.1, on the reverse strand, counting down.
CCCCAATCATAGAAGGATTATATACCCACTTTATACAGGCTTAAAGAGTGCTCCATGAACTTCTTTCAACTTACAGTGTATCATTCAATAACAACAGCCATCTTTGACTTTAGCCTGAGATTGGTAGTTTGAAGTCAGTCATTGCTTCAATCATATAGTTTAACAAATACTTTAGTAGTTTGAGGAGTTATAAAAATAAAAACCTACACATGAAAATGTTAAGTTTTCATTTTTTTTTTTTTTTTTTTTTTTTTTTATACACAATAAATCAGATATAAAAAATAACGTAATCTAACCAGCAATACTCTTATTAAATAAATGCATATGTATACATCACTGAGTTAATATTTTTACAAAAGTATAAAAAATTCACATCCACTTCCATGTTTCTGATATATTGTGAACATGTAACAGGAGAAAATCTAACCAAATTAATTTAGATCAAAAAGAGAGACAGAATTTCCACTGACATTAACTAACCCATCAAAGCATGAGTAAATTAAAACAATATTCAAGCTAGAAGATATAAATTAATAATACCATGATTAAGAAAATATTAAAATCTGACAATGCATTTAAGACAAACTAACATTAATATCTAACTACAAAAAATTTATAGTTTTATTAATCCTTTTAAATTTTGGTACAGTAAAAATAACATACTTTAAAAATTAAAACACTTGTAAAACTTTTATGACAACCAAAACAAACTTAAAACAATGAGATTTATAAAATAATTAACAGAACTTTATAAAAAAATTTATTTACAAAATAACAATCATAGAGCAACATTAAACAAATAAATATTTATATAATTAGAAAAAAAAATCTACAATAAAATTTAGAAGGGAAAATTTACAAAATGACAAATATAAATAAATACTGGCATTACAATCCACCATTAACAAATAAACCTATGTAAGAAAAACATTTTATTATAGGTTCAGGCAATTAACAACATTGCGAGAGGAAGTTCGCAAAGCTTTTTATCTATATCAGAAAAAAATGGTTTATATGCATGTCCTTTCAGTCACTAAAATCAAACCGGATGTAAACTTCAGATAACCGGGATGTAATGTTAACATTATATATTCCTTAGAACATACATATGTTTTCAAAGCCTTAAAGGAAATAAAAAACTTTGTTAACAGAATAACATGAAACATCAAAAAATATGTTCAAGCCGAAGAAACATTAGACACATAGATTCAACTATTTCTATTCTAAGCAAATTCGTAAATGAAAATATACAGCTTTGCAACAAACTAAAATTTAAAATTACAATAACCCATACCCATATCAAAAAAGGTAATATGGGCACAGAATATTCATTGTTGTTAATAATTTATAGATTAATATAAATTGTTCCAAGTGATCATATTAAATAAAAGAAATCACTGATAAGGAATAGATCTGATATAAAGTCGTGTTTAAGTTGACAGGATTTTATATAACCTATAGTTAATAACACCAGCTTTAGTTTGTAATGGTAAATAAACCACAGCTCCCCATAGATTATAAAATAAAACAATAATAACAGTCCAAACTTTCATTAAATACCATTTTTCAAAATGAAGGATAGTAATAAGTTTATAAGATAATAATCCAATCAACCATTACAAAGGATAAGGGGCTAATTTCTACTTCTTAATTGATGTAGAAGTAGTTATAAAAACATATCTGATGATAAAAGAGTTTCCAAGTATTTAAAACCTAACTTCAATCCATGTAAATAATTAGTTTACCATTATAAGGCTTCTTGTTAAAACATGATTTTTAAAATTAAACTAATCTAATAGCATTAACATCAACCCATTTATTAAATTACTACAAAGAAAAACATTACAATATAAGATATTTAATAATAAACATTCCAATCAATGTTGCTACATATGATAAACCTAATCAAACTAGATGTAAATAGATAATAAAGGCAATTAGGAAAACATTTTTTGTTTATAACTTGAAATGTAAAAAACATATTGGTAGAATTAATTTTTTTTTTGTGACAGAATGTAACTTTCTGAAAACATAGGAATGTTTATTAAAGAACTAACATGATAACATAACATACAATGGAATATCTATATTCTAAGAAACAGGGTGTTCATTGAAATGGTCACTTCAAGAGCAATAAACATGAACCATAAACAAGAATAATTAGAACTGATAAACAATAACGACACGATTCAATCTATAACTCAGAATGATAAACAAATCACTGTTATAAAATAGAAGCGTTTATAAAATAAATAATAACGTACATAAATTGTTTACCTTGAAAAGGATAATCCCTGAAACTTCTTTCAAGATCAAAGCATGCACTGTGTTTAATATTCTTGATTTGACGTCACAATTAAATAGAAATATTTAAAAATTTTAGAACACAATATTGTAAGATACATATCATTCCGCCACTTATAGGTACAATATGAATTTTCTTAAATTAATAAAAAGAACTAAACAAAGAAAAACTCATAACAGAAACGTTTATTCAAAACACTTGGCTGAGAAATGTTCACTAGAAGAGATAAGATGATGTCATAGTGACATCATTGATCGCCAACATACAGGGTCTCAGGCAGAAGGCTATGTTTGACCTTGCTTTCTTATGTTTTGCCGGATAGTTCTTATCCTTTGGATATCGTACATTGACCTTCAGTTCGTACCTCATGGAAATTAGATCTTCTGCAAATGACAGATTGCTAAATAGTACCTTCTAGCTAGAAGGTTAAATAGATATCTAAATAAAACCTTACATCGTAAAATGTTTTATCAACGACAACTATTTTCAGATGTAGTTGTTTTTCCCTCTATGTTTTGAATATTATATATTTAAATTATTTATTAAAAGGCATTGCTAGAGATGAAATGCAGAAGGTGAATGCAATGACAGTACATTACTAAAATAAAGTAATTAAGAAATGAAAAAGTTGACATCACAAAGGCACTGGATAGAATTCTTATCAGTGGAATATTTTGTTCAGTAGTAAACAATTGCTCGTGGAGGTTCTCAAATGTTACTTTAACGACTTTCGTACCTTCTCTTGTTATTATCTAGATTAGGTTTGAATTTAGCCATTATTCGTACTCAATAATTATAGTATAAATTATCTTGATATATTTTCTTTTTACACTCTTTTATTTATTTTAGATTTTTTGCGATTTCGTTTGAATACTATTGCACGGTTTTTCATAGTGGACTTATCTTGGTTAATAAAATAAGATATTAAGGTATATACGCATTTTTCTAAATTTAACCGCTAATTGAATAATTTTTAACTTAAAACCCCTTTCCTAATTTTAATGTGAAGAGATTATTTGTTGTCAGTATTTATTTATTTTCATTCATAAAATTCTCTAAGAACATGGTCAACATTTTTTTTATTTTATCAGGATGTAAATACTCCAGTTTGATAGTTAATGGGACATATCTTAAATAGTTAATTTTGGAGTGTAATAGAGTAAACCTTAAAAAATTATTGATTTTTCAATCATTAATTTGAATGTAACTCAATTTCAAAATCATCAACAAGTAATTATTAGTTTATCTTCGGTTCCAGTTTAGATTTTTTTGTAATAATGGCCCGAGTGCAGGGATGATTTATTTTTAAAATGAAAATTATTTCGAGAATAGTTTACAGAACAAATTTGATTTCAGTCCTAATGTTTTATTCTGAATATGATGCTTTAAAGTATATTTTATTATTTAAAAAGATCATAAACTATTATTTTATTTAAATAAATGTTTTAAGTAGTTACTGTGAAATATTTTATAGTATTTTTAGAAAATTGTTTTATTATTACTTATAGAATTAATTAATTTACTGTCATTATTTCTTTATAGTATTATTAAGTTACCATAATGGTAAAGCTTAGTGAACCTAAAGGTCCAATTTAGTTTCAACTAAATTACCACTGGTTTGCTTAGAGGCTCTTACACTTAACCCAATCAGATTCTGAAACCTCAAAATCCTACCAAAAATAATAATTTCAATTACCATTTGCCATGACTACATTTTTGTTTAACCTTCTAAATGTCCTAGTTGACTAATGTACTAAAATGTCAAATATTTTATGTTTGATTGTTGACTAGGCTTTTTTTCCCCTCTCTATGGAAGCAGTCATGTTTCACATTAATTACTGTAAGAAGTATAATACTCTTTACAAATTCTTTTTACTAAATTAGCCATGAGGGATACAATTTTGAAATATTTTAAGATACCAAGACTGAGTAAGGTAAACAGAATTTACTGTGATCCATACTCTTTACATTCCTGCGAAGACAATAGCAGGATTATTGTTAGTCAGATGATAGTATTTAATAGAATACAGTTTTGTGTAACCTACATTTTTTAGTTGACCAATGCTCTAAATGTCTGTTGTTTAAAAATAGGTTTCATTCATTATTAAGAAACTTCTACAATTTTCTAAGAATTAAGGAAGTTGATTATTTATCCTGGTTTGGTTGTTTAACAGATGGTTTTGGGTGAGGTCAAGTTTAACTTTAAGGCTTAATATATTAAATATTATAAAGGCAAATAACTTATAAAAGAACCTTGTTGGTAAAGCTATAGCCCAAAAGTTATGGCCAAGGATGGGAAAGCCTTCTTGTTCCATATAACTTAAGACAGTTGTCTTGAAAATTATAATAGCTTCATTCCCTTACCAGGATTCTGCCAGAATATTTTTTCATTTTAACACATCCAGATCTGAAAAAAAAAAAATGTACTGCACTTGTTCTGACAGATTTCTTAGCAGTGAGGCCATGAACCTAAAATCTTAATGTTTTATATTTAGCTAAACCGTTACAAAGGCTTAACTTAAGTTGAAATATACTAACACATATTGTCCTTCTTTCTAAACCACACTCCCAACCATCTTCTTAAAATTATTTAGTATATGTTCTAAAATTAGTATCCTAAAATATATGTATATAAAACACAATTAGGTATTTAAGATTTATTATATCTATTCTATTTTTACATTTAAGTTAGAATTTATTTTTTTTTTTGATATACAATGAGTATTGTATTCTAATTCCCTGAATAGCTCCCTGCCATTCCCCTTGACTGTCTAATCCTCTTTTCATAGACTTTTGCTAATCCTCTTTCATAGACCTTCTTTTATAACATTAAGGTATGCCTTTTTTGGCTGTCCCCTGTTGAAAATCATGAATTTCTCAGAATTATTTTTAAAGAACTAAAAATGGAGTATTGTTCCATGTTTATTTTTAGAGATGAAGAATGACAATTCTTTTTATTCACCTTTTATTCCCAATTAGAATGAAATACACTTATGAGGATAAAATGTATTTAGGTTGAATGATGAAAAACAAAAAAAATCTTTTATGTGAAATATGTGTAGTTATTTAATTAAATATAAGATAAGGAGAAATGCTGATAATATCATAATATGTCTCCGACTGAATGACTTTCTTTGATATATCGTGTTCTACTCTATTTAGTAAATTCCTGGGTAATTTGATCCACAACTGTTGAGATTTGCTATCTTTAGAGTACGATTAAGACTCAATGGAATCCTTATCAGGATGTCATTAAGAAGCGAAAAGCTTTTAGCAATGTCATATGATTCTCTTTCTTCATCTATCATGACAACTCTGAGTCATCATAATGAACACAATTTTCTGTTATGTGAGACATACCAAATTGTTATGACTCAACATGAGATAAATTGAATGAATGCTAGTTCATAAATAGTGAGATAATATTTTCATTGACGCTCGCAAAGAAAAATTCTAATGCCTTCATATCACTAGTACAAGGGAAATGTTTTTTAGGATAAAACAATAATAAAGAGTGGAGATTGTTAATGTCAAATGAAAAATAATTTATTCTTAATTGTTTCATTATAATTATCGTGTTATTCATTTGGAAGTAAATTTTACATTTGAACTAAGAAGTAGTTTTGAAATTTGTATAGAACTAGGTGTAATATGCGGAAAATCCTTTTATATTTTTTATTCCCTTCAGACCTTTTACTTATGTATTTATTTTGATTCTGATTTCAGGATACTTTTGTATTATCTTCAGCATGGTATTAAAAAAATATAATCTCTACATAAAATCATTTGCAGCCATCTTTGGTGTCATTGGAGTCTATGGAGTTTATTTGAAAGTTTATAAACCGTGGCAAAACAGAAAGGCTCTACATGAAGCTGATAATTATGCAAAATTGTTATTTGAGATAGAAAATAAGAAGTAAGATATAGTTTTATCGAAAGTAAGTAACTATTGTTGCCATAGAGATTGTGAATAATTTTATGAATTATGAAGATTTATTTATGAATTTTGAAATAAATTGTTTTTTATCTATTTTTACTAGTTGTTTATTATTATATTCTTTTGCTCCCTAAAATATAAATATTTTAAATTTTAGAAACAAATTATTGATTTAATGGTCTTTTTATTATAAACAAATGTTTTTCACTGGTAAAGTAATGATTTCTTATTTGAGTTTAGATGATCTGGAAGGAAAGAGAACTCAACACCTGTATATCAATTTATGTATAAACAGGACGACTTTAAGTATTCTTTTACATCATGGTGAAATAATCAATTTTTTTATTACTATTTTATATATTTTATTGATTGTAAATAATTGATGTATGATAATTAATTTCTTTGGATTATACCAACTACTAAAAGTTGTTTCAGCTTAAGGTAACTATTATAATTGAATAAATGTTGATGAATATATTGTTGGGTGTTTTTAATTTATTTAAATTCAACTGATGGATTTATATTAAATGGTATTTCTTATGTTAAAGTTCTTGGATAAAATTTGAGAAGTCAAATGTTAAATTTTAACAATATAAATTAAACACTATATATTTCCTGAAAATTCTTATATTCTTTAGCTGTTTTTTCACAACTTATTGTGCTGATGCTCTTTTGAATCAAACTGTTCAATAAAGGTAAATTTGCATTTTCTTGTTCTATTATTGTTCAATTGCACAATAATTTGTCATTTATTGACACAAATATCGTTTTTAAAAGCAAAATAACTTAGCCTTATGCTCATCAACTTTCCACATTCTCTGTAATGTTGGGAGCAAATTATATTTCTCAAGTCTTAAAAATTAGCTTAAAGAAATATATAACTGTTATATTCTCTATGAATTTGGTTTAGGAAAAAAAAAAATATTTTTCCAAAAAACTGGTGCAGTTTCAGGTACAAGGGGTTTGTTGAGGAAAACATTTCTGGATTTCTGGATGGTCAGCAATCTTGAAACTTGGTAAATCAGGATTTTGACCTCTGTAAGCCATATCAGGTATTATAGCGTCAAACTAGATAAGTTGTTTAGTTATAAAAGATATAGGAAGCTAATAAAATTCTCAGTATGCCTTTTTAGAATGCATATTATATATGTATATATAATATTGTTGTCAGTGCTCGACTGTTGATAATTTAAGTTATCTACAGGTCTCGAGGTTTAGTCAATAAATAAGCAATTTTGTTTAGGCTATTTCAATTTATTCTCATATTCATGCCCTAATGCCCTGACAGTGGAAAAATAAAAACAGCAGAATATTAAAATTTGTATATGATAATTAGTAGATTATGTTATTTTTACAGAGACAGGAAACATTTTTGAAACATTATACATTTTTTTAACATTATAAATACATTTAAAAGAAGTTATTACAAATTTACTTACAATCTATGACAATATAGTTTCTTACATAGACCTGTGTGGATATTACAAACTTTGAAAGAATACTGAAACAAAGATGCTGGGAATGGTTCAAAGAGAGGTAGGGAGGGAGGGATTTTTCAAATTACTGTGGTCTGAGAAGTGAGTTTTTTTTTTGTTTTTTTTAAATTTTGGTATGTGCTTTATGATAGTGTTATTATTATTGATACATATTTTTTTATATGTGTTTATTAAATTTACATAACACAAAGTAATATTTTGGACATCTGATATTTTGTTTATAGCACGATTTTACTTTCACTTACTATATATAGTAAGGGAAAGTATTGCGATCGCGAAAATTTTCGGATTCGTTTTCAACGGAAATACACGTTTTAGGGTCTCCTGAGTCCAAATAACCAAGTCCCGCAAAATGGTCTGTGTGTCCATGTGTCTGTGTGTGGTAAGTCTAGCGCAAAAACCATTAGTTTTACGGAACTGAAATTTTATATTTAAGACTACTATACGCCTGAGATGTAACAGCAACTTTTTCACTAAAATCGGCTGACCAGAAGTCCTACTTTATCCCATGCATTTAGCACGTTTTTACGATTTTCTCAAAAATGGTTTTAACGATTTTGATTAAACTCTCTATATGGATGTAAAATTTAATGGGCTTTAATATCATGTAGGTTTTATTCTGATTGATATAGTCTGATGGGGCTTAAATGCAGATATTTTAAGTTTTCTTCCTCTAAAGTATCTTTAATTTTGTAGATTTAAAAAATTTTGGCACATTATCTTATTAGAATTGATAAATAAGGCATAAATATACAAGTTGAGCAAATTTGATTAACAACTAAAGGAGAAAAGACCTAAAATAATTCTTTATGCAATCTTTCACCCTTTGGCCGCTGGATGGCGCTGTCATCGCTGTGACGCTTTTGGCAGGACAGTCCAGAATTTTCAAAATTTGTCCCAAATTTTGTATTTTTGTTTCTAAATTTGTTTGAAAATTCTTAAATTGATATTTTCTTCCCTTAAAGTACCTTTAATTTTGTAGATTTGAAAAAAATTAACCATATCCTCTGATTAGCTTTGCTAAAAAAAACAGGGAAATATATACCGTTGGAATGCTAAAAATTTTAGAAAAAATATTATCTTAAACATACTATTGTAAATGTTAACGGAAAGTGATGAAAAGCCGATAAAACAAACTGATTGTCAAAGATAATAATGTAATAGATTATTTAATAAAACACATGTTTATATTAAAATCCAATTTAAATCACTCATTAACAATTTATTTTATTTTATTAATTTTTTAAAAATTCTTGAATTCATATAAATAATGGAGGTAAGTGAAAGTTGTGTGTTGCGCGCACCAGATTTTTTATATTTGTCAATGGTAATCATTTCTTTCATATTTGGCTTAAGGTTTTTTTTTTTATAATGTATAATTTTGGGTGAATTTATGTCCTATTTTCCTGAAATGTGTGGTGAGGACAGTTTGATCTGGTTTATTAGGGTTTATTATTATTGAAGTACAACTGTATTTGTGTTGATACACTCTCCTTTTTAAATATTGTTCATATGTTCCAAAATATGATATTCTGCATTTATTTTCACAAGGAATAAATTCCTTTGAATTTTGAAAATTCCTTGTGCTGTGGCACAGCGTTTTCGCTCTCTAAAAGTTTTTCCCACCTATATTTGTTCAAGAAGGTGGTAAGATGGAAGTCGGAAAGTGCCAAGTTAAGGGTGTAAGTGGGGTAGTTAGGAATGTCCAAACCATATTCGTTTATGTGCATCTTGATGGTAGTTTTCAGGTGAGGGCATTGTACAACAAGCACATTCCCATTTTCAACATCTGGATAATTGTGAAAACATTCTCAAAAAATCCATCCACTGAAATTACAATCAATGTTCTCAATTTTTTGCACCATTTCATCTTAAAAAATTGAAGTTCTTCCACTACTCTTATCATCATGAAAATTTGTTCTGTCATCATTTAACTTTACACAACTTAAATATGTTCATTCAGTTCATAAAACCTTCTTTATACAGTTTGATCTGTGGTCAAATTTTAGTCCGTGATTTTCTTCCTGCTAGTTGGAATCCATTTTGGGCTCTTCTTTCCTGATTTGTTTTTTCACTGTGTTCAACATCTCTTTATACTACCATCAGGCTCCCATTAATTCTATTATTTCTTATTAGTTATTATTAGTTTTCTTTCACCGATTGCTTCCAATGTATTTCTTTTTATTTCTATCCTTTTTCTGACTATTATTCATAAGTATTATTTCTCTGATTATATATTTCTTTCATATTATTTATAATTTCATTGCTTGTTCTAGTTATTTCTGGGTATTTCCATAGCATTCCTGACATTTGCTATTGTATGTCTTTTCTAGGTCTATCTAATACAATCTTCTTACTTTTTTAATAATTCTCAGTAAAAATAAAAAATTATATTTCATATGCAAACTGCTTTCTACTCTAGGATTTTTTAATTAAGCTATCAATAGCCAATAACAGATTGAAACACTGTGTTATAAACATTAAAGTTATGTTGTAGCTCTTGTGCTTTATTAGTCAATGTTAAGACAGCATGGATATTTTTCATTTTAGTAGTAGAAATAAGATTTTTCAGTTTAGTAGTATTAACGGGTAGATGTCCACGATTCTGTGATATTCAATCCTTTGTTATATTTCTAACACCCAAGAAGGCCTCTTTACCCCAGGATTGCCCCATGGTGGAAATAATAGATTAATTATCTTGCCACTACAGGGGTCTAACCCTGGACCCAGTGAACAATATTCCAGCTTCCTATCTACCAAACCACATCATTCCTCACACTAGGGTATGAATACCTCCATATTCCTTGAATGTGGAAAACAAATTTAAGAAGTAGGACTAAAAAAAAGTTTATTTTGCTTATTTAATTTATACAAATACATTTCCTTTTGTTTTATAATTATTTTATAGGTAGAGATGACTATTATAACAAGATTTAAGCAGTCATTAATGTGTGAATAGGGGAGAAAAAAAAGTCAATTAACATGGGTTGTTGGATTGATAAGGAAGACCTTGGACAATAGATTAGTATCGCAGAAATAGTGTTATCTATAGGGAATAGTTTTACAATAACCGAGAAAAGAAGTTTATAACATTAACACTCTTGGTGATTCCTTGTACCACTCCTATCCATTTTATATTTTCCTAGAAATACAGGAGTCATATTAATGTTGGAATAGGATTGTAGCTAATGCTTATTTAGTAATATATTTTTATTTTATTGGATGAAACATTTCTTATTGAATAATTTTAGTGGCTTTTAAGGAGTTTTTACTCTGTTCATCACTTCCTCTCTACATTACAAGGTCTAAATAATATACATATTTTGTTGTATATATTGGGTTGTCCAGAAAATAATGCAGAATATTTGTTTTAAAATGTAAAAATAAAAGATTTACCTTAAAAATAATCTCTACTACTATCAATACCTTTCTGCCTACATGTTGGCAACTTTTTCATTTCTCGGAATAGAATATCCCATCTTCAGAAATGATAAACTCCAAAAATTTGTTTTCTAATTCTCTTTGACTATTAATTTTTTTTCACATAAGTTGTGGTCTAGGTGTCTAAAAAAATAATAATCCAGAGGGGAGAGGTCCAGAGAGTATGGCAGTTGTTATAGAATTTCATATCCTAGCTCCTACAGTTTTTGTGATGTCACATGTGTGATATGTTGCCGGTGTTCTGTCTATCACATTTTCTGGGTCCAAGATTTGTATTTAAATAATACTACAAATATGTTTCTGGAAAATTAATGTACATATAATATAAATGAAAGTACCATTTTACTCATTTTTCTGGTCATCTCAGCATCTCAAAAATGGCTGTAGTTGTGAAGGTGAAATTTTTCCTGGAAGTCAGATCTTACCATTTAGTCCTCTATATATATATATATATGTATATATATATATATATATATATATATATATATATATATATATATATATATATATATATATATATGTATATGTGTGTGATTGTAAGTACTCATTAGAAAGGTAGTTAAATTTTTAAATACATGAAAGCAAGATCTTCTTAATCTGATGTGTATTAGATAAGATACTAAATTTATAACATACACTGCCGGACAAAATTAAAGGATCACTTACAAATATTTATAATATTATTACATAAGAGATAAAAATAGGAATTCCATTGTCCCAGACTGGACTTTGTGTTGTATCTTATCAAGTTAATCCTCTACCTGTTTATATTCCCACCCATTTATGGAGAAAATGGTCAGTTAATCCTCTTCTTTTCTTTCTTCCTATCAGTAAATGGTTAGTTGTTAGCAAAGATTCATCTTATTGAAGATTTTCTAACATTTAAGAGACTTTAGTTTTTACTTGTGAGTTTAGTAAGAACGTTGTGATGGTCAACAGAAGAGCATTGACCGAAGAGGAATCAATTTGTGTTGTTGCTTTGAGTGAAGAAGGATTTTCTCAAAGGCATATTGCGCAACGGCTCCAGCAGTCACAATCCGTAGTGTCCAGGGTGCTTAATAGGCACTGTCAAACTAAAGGGCATACAAGAAGAGTTGGACAAGGCTGTCCGAGGTCAACTTCCCACCGTGCCGAGAGATTTTTGCTACTGCATGCTCTTTGGGATCGCCGATCAACTGGTAACTGTCTGCGTGGTCTCCTCCAGAGGTTCAGGAATGTGCAAATTTCAGAGCGAACCGTGAGAAGACGACTCAATGATTATGGATTGACCTCCCATTCTTCAGCTACTGGACCTCTTCTCTCCTGGGAACACCGGGTTGAGCACTTGAGGTTTGCTCGGGAGCACCTAAACTGGACTCAGGAAGATTGGAGCCTCGTATTATTCAGCGATGAGTCAAGATTTTGTCTCCGATCTCCAGATGGACGGGAAAAGGTATGGAGAAGGCGGGGAGAGAGGTAGGCTCCATGCACTTTTTCTCCAAGGGTTGCGTTTGGTGGTGGGTCAGTGATGGTGTGGGGAGGCATAAATTTAAACTCCCGTACAGAGTTGGTTCTTGTGAACCGTGGCTCTATAGCTGCTGACAGGTACATTAGGGAGGTACATGAGCCACATGTAATACCTTTCGCCAGAAATCTCGCAGGTAACTTTATTTTTATGCACAATAATGCCCGACCTCACATTGCTCGATCAGTGCAAAATTTCCTCAGACAAGAAGAAATTGACGTTATGGTTTGGCCACCCAGAAGTCCAGATATGAACCCAATAGAGCATGTACGGGACATGCTTGGAAGACGTGTCCGCGCCTGAGACCCACAAGATTTGGCAGATTTAAGGGAAATGTTAGTGGAAGAGTGGAACAACATGTAAGAGCCTTGGTTGCTGGAATGGGCAGGAGAATGGAAGCAATTATCAGAGCTAGAGGTGGGAATACCAATTATTGATCGTTTTCCTCGAATTCTTCCTATTTATTCAGTTTTGTTATTTCATTTCATTTCAAAGATTTACTTTTTCATTTTGAGACTGTAGGACATTTTTACTTTTTGATTTGTTTTCCTATTAAAAATTTCTAGAAAATAATTTTGTATTTTTTATTACCCTTATAATAAAGTGTGTCTTCCAAAGAAAAAATAATATTTTCAAAAATACCCTATACAGTTCAGTAATTTCAAAATATTGAAGCGATCCTTTAATTTTGTCCGGCAGTGTATATATTAATGCATATTGGGCTTTGTATCCATGTTTTGTGTACGAGTTACTATGGAAATACGTTCTATTGTTATTGCATTTTTAAAATTATTTCAATTGGCTAAATAATTTTTCATTTTTAGAACATAATAGAACTTATTTTAGAAAATAAAAACGAGGATAATTCAAGTAGAAGAGTTCACCCATGAGTGAGGAAAATATGCATTTATGTTGCAAAGGAGTAAAGATGATATTGGTTGGTTATAATGATGAAAAAATGGTTGACTATATATTGTATATGTGAATAATAGCTACTGCTGCTTCAAATATTACTAATATAATTAATAATATGATAATATTATTAACTTAAACTGATTTATTTCCTAATAATCTTATTAGCAAATGTCCAGCAATTAAATTTTGATTAAAAATTAATTAAAAAAACTTTATTATTGCCAATTTCTAATGCATTCATTTTGTTACAATACAATTTGGTATTGATGGTTTTTCCACTATTCAAGAAGGTGTAGTGTATCAAACCAAATAAAGCCCACAAAATAGTATTCTTCACTTTTTTTTTATGAATGGGGCTTTGAAAATTTTGTGCTGGTTCTCCTCTGTCGAGGTTCGCTCTAAAATGCCTACTGTTATTGTAAAGTATCCACTTTTCCAGCAGTCCTGGGTGCCAAACTCGGTCAAAAGCCTGTTCCATGTCGAGAAAGGCTCCAGTGCAATACATTCCGCACTCCAATCTGGAAGATGTCACATCCACCACATGGTGACACTGCTGTATAATGGAATGGGATGAGCGAAATCCAAACTGGTGGTCAGGAATAATGTGATTAATGTCAAGGATTGCGTATAGACGTTTTAGGAGGAGTTTTTCCAGTATTTTGCCCATGATGGGCAAAAGAGAAATAGGATGGTAGGAGGATGGGTTTTCTAGAGACTTTATAGGTTTAGGAATCATTTTGATAATGGAAAATTTCCAAGGATCGGGAAAATAGGAAGAACGAAGGGTGGCATTATATTTACATTTAAGATGAGCAAGTTTGACTGTTTTTAGGAAAATAATGATTGTGGAGTACTTCAATAAGAGAGGAAAATAGGTAAGCTGTTAGAGGATGTAAGGGTTAAAAAGATTGTATCTAGTAGAGTAAGTTTTTTTAAAATGATACTTGAACCTCTAATAGATTAACTGCTTTAGGAGATAAGGAAAGTGGGATTGGCGATACGTAAGGAGCTCTTCCACTGTAATAAGTACACATTTTGGCTAACAAAAAAAAGACCATTTTCTGTTCAGAATTGTTATTTGTGATGAAAAGTGGATACTTTACAATAACAATAGGCATTTTAGAGAGAACCTCGACAGAGGAGAACCAGCACAAAATTTTCAAAGCCCCATTCATCAAAAAAAAATGTGATGAATACTGTTTTGTGGGTTTGATACACTACACCTTCTTGAATCCTGGAATGGGATGAGCGAAATCCAAACTGGTGGTCAGGAATAATGTGATTAATGACAAGGATTGGGTATAGACGTTTTAGGAGGAGTTTTTTCAGTATTTTGCCCATGAGGGCCAAAACAGAGATAGGATGGTAGGAGGATGGGTTTTCTAGAGACTTTATAGGTTTAGGAATCATTTTGATAATGGAAAATTTCCAAGGATCGGGAAAATAGGAAGAACGAAGGGTAGCATTATATAAGTGGGTGAATCAAATATAAACGAGACTTTTTGTCCTAGAAGCTCAGTGAAGGTGCGGGAACATTCCCGCGTTTAGAGGTGTTGGTTAGGGATGCCAGGAGTGGGGGAAGCAGACAGGCGCATGCCCTCGAACTCACCAGTTACCGTCGTGACGATGTCTAAGCAGGATGTATCCCCCTCGATTGCGCAACATATTATCATCAAATTTCTTGCTGCTGAAGGTGTAAAACCGGCTGAAATCTTGAGAAGGTTGACTGTACAGTTCGGGGAAGAGACACTTTCTCGTGCCAGAGTGTTTGCATGGTATAAACAATTTGTGGAGGGTCGTGATCGTGTTCAGAATGAAAACCATGACCGCAGACCCCGCTCCAGCTTTACAGCAGACAACATCAGCCGTGTTCGACAGCTTATTGAAGGTGACAGACGTCTACCCACCAGTGCCATTGCAAGTGAGGTTGGGATAAGCTATGGAAGCACTTTTTCCATACTCACAAAGGAGCTAGGGTTTCGTAAGGTGTGTGCCAGGTGGGTTCCTCGACTTCTCACAGCTGAGCAGAAGCTGAACCGTTCGCAGGTCTGTGTATTTCCAAATCAGGAGACTATGTAGAAAAATGAGGTTTACTTTTCTTTGTGTTCAAAGTAAAAATATAAAAATTAAAAAATAAGTCTCATTTATATTTGATTCACCCACGTATGTAGATGAGTAAGAGTATGGCCTTTTTTGGGGAGCTGTTTCAGGATATGGGATGTAATGAGAACGTGGCCAGGAGCTTTTTGAAAGGTAATCTATGAATGATATTAATGATTTCGGATTGGTGAAAGGCCTTAGGAGAAAGGGACATTTGGAGAATTAGTTACTACAGTTAGTTCTGCTTGAACCTGCTCAATATGGCTGGGATTAACGATATCAGGATGCGGATTAAACATGTTGGAATGGTGTTCTCCAAAGATTTGGGATTTTTCATCGGATCTTGACCAGGTCTGGGATTTAGTGAGAAGAGGATGATTAAAAGTTTTAAATTTTAGCAGTTGCTATCCATAAGGATTTGTCTGACATGGTCAAGTTCTCTGTAAAGTTTTGTATTTTGAATTTCCTTATTTCTGTGTTTAGTTTGTTTGTCAGGTGATTGTAATGCTTTTTGTCTGATGGATATCATGTGCTGTGCCATTTTTTTCTTGCTCTACGTTAGTTAGTTAGGAGTCGAATGTGATTTGGTAAGTTTGTTTCATGAAAATGTCTAAGTTTGCAAAGCGATGTGTTGGCATCTATGATAGTTTCTATCGACTTTGTAAGTTCTTCTATGGCAGAGTCTATGTCATGTTTAGTTTTTAACTGAATTCAAGTCAAGTTTGTTCTCTGAATCATTACAAAAATAGTCCCAGTCAATGGGTCCTTTAATCAGGGAAGGAAGAGAGGGTCTAAGAACAGATTGTGAATGCATGAGAAGTAGAACCGGGCTATGATCTGAGGAGAGGTCATCGAGGGATTTGTTTGTAGTTTGAGCGGAGGGAATTGGGGAACTAATAAAGATGTTAAGTATATCTGGACGTTTTTTAAGGGAAGTTGGCTAGTACGTGGGATTCTGGGGTGACAAGAAGGAATAGCTATTGGAGGTTGTGACGCTGGAAAGAATCCTGCCACGAGTATTGGACATTCAGCATCCCCACCATTGGTCTTTGGCGTTGTTATCGCCCCCAGCAATGAAGCGCAGACTAAAGGATCAGAATAAGGATTAAAGGTTGTTATAGGTGAGAGAAGTAGCAGGAGGGCAATATACAGCTGAGAAGGTTATGTTAAATGGTAGGACGGATAAAATAACAGAGGTCGACTGAATGGTGTCAGTTGGAGTGGAGGGAACCAGGGGGTGAGGTAAGGATTTGTGAATAAGTATACATGAACCGTCGTGGGATGTGTTGTCCGGGTGATCTGATCTGTAGGTAATGTTGTCACATATGTAAAAGTGAGAATGAGTAGTGAAATGGGTTTCAGTAATTAGTTCTATGTCTATGTAATTGTCATTAAGAAATATGTCAAGTGATTATTCAGACCGTTGGCGTTCGTAAGTAGAATTATATAGGTCTTATTGTTGATTGTGGGAAAACAAGAGGGAATTCTGAAAGGAGTCTTGTAAGGAGAGTGATAAGTGGTCATATCGTGTTTTTCTAGATCAAGAAGGAATGAGGAAAGGATAGATGTTATGTCAGATGGGTGTTGACTGGTTAGGAATAGTAAGCGGAATCATGGGATGGAGGGTTAACTTGTGAAGGTGGGGGTTGAAATTTCCTTTGAGGCCGTTAAATAGGTTCTATATTTGAAGGTACAACTGAAGAGGGTGGGAACTGAAAGGAAGGAATGGGAGAGACTGGAACTTTGGGAGAAGGAATAACTGGAGCTAACTTAACCCTCAGGGAAGCATTTTTAGAGGTGAGGTCAGTTTTTGGAGATTTATGCTAATTGGTAAGGCTATGGTTGGTGGATTGTTGCTCTGGTTGAAGGTAGACATCAATTTTCAGGCTATTTTGATTTATTATTTTTTTTTTTTTTTTTTATTATTTTTTTTTTTTTTTGTTAGGCAAATCGCTAGGAGAACCAGGATTCATGTTCCTTTGCCGTTTATTTAGAGTGTGTCTTTTGATGCATTGTGAGTCTGTCTCACTCACCTCAGAGAACGACGTATCATCATGAGTGTCCATGCACAAAAATTTTCCAGAAGACATTATGTAACTTATTTTTAAGAAATAAAATAAATTGTGAACATAAATAAATTAAATGAGGAAGATGGTTGGGGGTGCGGTCATAAATTAAAAACACACATTTAAAATAAGTGTTATTTTAAATGTGTGTTTTTAATTTATGACCGCACCCCCAACCATCTTCCTCATCTAATTTCTCAACGGTCAACAAAACTCCATCATTATAAATAAATTAACTGTCTGAATATTTACAATTATATACAATATAGAAAAATAAAACATTTTCTAGAGAAGAATAAAAAAAATAAATTTAAAAAAAAGAATGCCACACTTCTAGATAGGAACTCGCGCTCAGTAAGATGCTGATAATATAATGCAGCCGACTGCGCTATCAGCGATTTGATAAGAGAGAGTTCTAGTGAGTAATAGACTCAGAACGGCAGGGGGCAGGTAATGGCCACATGACAGACACTCTATGCTAGGTTCACGCCGTCTCACTATTAATAGTTTTAATTAAGTCACTCACCCAAATCAGGAATAATAGAAAATGTTCATAAACACTTAAGGTAATGTTTTTAAAATTTGGACATAATCCGTTGGCTAACACCACTAAGGATTGAAAGTAAGTGCGGATCGACAACAATGTTAAACTACAGTTGCGGCCATTGCCAAGGTAAAAATGAAATTTAAATGAAAAAAAATCTTTAGTCTGGGACCAAGTCCCCTTAGAACAAGAACAATGAAAACAAAAACTTGCCTATGGTCCAGTTACTTTAAAATAAAAATACATCTACATTACCTTTGCCTACTTATATACACTTAGAGCATGTACTTATGTTTACACATATTTATACTACAGATACATATATTTACAATGGAACGGAAGATTCAGATTTAAGTTGGTAATGGAAGAGTTGATGTCGCATCATGATCTACCTTGTCTGAACCCTGCCTGTTCCTGTGCCATCTGATCAAAGAACTCTTTCTGAAGCCTTTCCTTTAGGATTAGACCATATAGCCTACTCACACTGCTTGTCACCATTATTCCTCTGTAATTTGTAGACAGGTTTTTCTTTCCTTTTTTTGTGGATAGGTATAATATCTCCTATTAACCAATCTTTTGGCACTTTACCTTTCTTCATAGAGGAAGTGTATACCTTGACAAGATATACTTGAGTTCTATAGGTCCAGCTTTTACTAATTTAATCGGCAGGTCTCCGGGACCTGGAGATCTACAATTTTTCACCCCCTTAAGGCCCTTTCTACTTCTTCTATAGTGACATTATTAACTTTGTACTCACTCTGGTCGTTTTCTTGCTCATCGAGCTTACAGTGTGACCTCTCATCTTGTAGTAATTTAGCAAAATAATCTCTCCACTTCTCAGTAGATATTAAGCGAGAGCTATTTTTGTGCCGGGAGTGAGTCTTAATAGATTTAAACCTTTTCCAGGCTTCCTTCACTTTTTGGCCTTGAATATAACGGTCAATCATTCCACAGTTATGATCTCAAAACTTGTCTACCGCCTCTCTTCTTTTCTTTTTTACGGCTCTTTTAGCTTTTCTATAATGATTTAGAGAGATAGAGTCATTTTTAGAGACCCATTTCTGGTATGCACATTTCTTTTTCTCAACTGCAAGACTCTTCATTCCACCAATATCTATTTGCCAATCTCTCTTCTTTTCTAGTTCCTAGCACCTCCTGAGCCGCTTCGTGACAAATCTTTAATTCCTCATAGCTCAGATCTCATTTTCCAGATTTATTTATTATTTTCCCTTGAAGCCATCTTTTATAAAGACCCTCTATGGACTCATGCTGAAGCCCCTCTATCTGGTGCTCAATCTTTTTAGCCTTAGTCACATCAATAGGTTGTTTTCTTTATGGCATACTAGCAAATTTAAATAATATTTTTACCTATATTAGAAAATGATCCGATCCGCCCTCTGCACCTCTCACTACTTACCTGCGGGATCACTCGAGAGTTTCTTCTCATAAGAACATAATCGATTATTGATTTTAGTTTCCTTTTTGGTTGTTGCCATGTATACTTAAGTGCATCTTTGTGCTGGTAGAAACCATTAAGTATTGTTATATTTTGTTCTTCACATAAATCTATAAGTCGCTTACCATTTTCATTAACTGAACCTTCCTCATATCTTCCAACCACCGTGCTCTTGAGTCTCTTTCCTGTTCTGCCGTTCAGGTCACCGATAAATATTGTTATTTTCCTTGGTGGAATAGATTCTAGAACCTGGTTTAATTTATCCAAGAAAATATCTTTTTCAATATTTGTTTTTAAATATAATTGAGTTGATAGCAACGCGGAGACTCAAATGGGCGAGTAAAGTTGTTGGGCTCGGTGCGGAGCGGATTCCGAGAAAGTTGGTATTCCCTGATCCGACTGGTAGGCGTCCGAAAGGTAGGCGAAGGTCGATGGGAGGATTGCGTTAAGGCTGATCTCAGGGGCTTGGGCTTGAATGGTGAACATTGGACAAGTCTGTGTAGGCGGAATTTGGTGGTATCGGCATCGAACCTTCGGGTTATTATTATTATTATTATTAACCTGTAGGTATATTAGGTTATTATTAATATTTGTTGCAATTTCGGTTGGTGCATATACGCCAACAATAGTTACTTCCTCACGAAACAGAAAGGTGAATATTCTTTATAATAGATACTCCAGCACAACCTCTCTTATTCTTGTCGACACTGATATAGTAATGGACAAAACATCCTAAGATCTCTTCTCCTTTTCACGGTTAGTACCGCAATTTCTATATTAAAACCTCTCCATATTCTCCTGCACCTCCGTTTCTTTTGTCCAGAGTCCTTTAATATTCTAAGTTCCAATATGTTTAGTCCGTTTCCGAAGCTTTTGTCTTTTTCGATTAAATCCATCCGGCTTTTTTCTGTTACTGAGTCTGCAAGCGATTTGTTTTTTTTCCTAGAGATGGGAGCTGGCCCGAATCCTAAACTCCCAACCCTGGAGGACCAGGGTTTTGGTTTCTGGGTAACCTTCCCCTAGACAGATTGCCTTAACCCGGCTAGGAGCTCTGTCTGCCCCACCGCCTGTGTTAGCATAACCCAAGGAGTACCACGAGGAGGTACAGGTCGGACGTTAACCTAACATAGTAATGTTAAAGTGAAGAAAAGTAGATTGACAGCTTTATGGTTATATATTACAGGGGGGGGGATAATAACAATGAAAATAAAAAATATATATAAACTTCATCACAATTGATATTTAAGATTGTGAACATTATTTGCTTCACTTTAAGTGGATTACTAAAATCGATCAACATCCTTTTGGGAAGCAAGAAGGAATTGAAAGGGGTGGAATTTTAATGGTGATAGAGAATAGAGAAGGAGCATGGTGGATATTGGATTGGAGAGTATCCCTGAATATAGTGGACCAGGCTAAAAAGGAGCGCTCATATTTTTTGGTGCTATCGGAAGGTGTATGTAAGTCGGAAAACCTTTATCTTGGTTCTGGGAAGGGATTGAAGATTTGAATTGCATGAGACGTAGAAGGGATGGTGGGAGCTGATGATTTTATAGAACTATCCAAGGAAATATTGTCTTTAAATGGAGAGGTATAACCACTTTGACTCATTATAGAATTGAGATACATGAGACCATTTAGAAGTACTTAAGACAAATTTTAAAAAGCTATTCATGATTCATTTCAATTGTCCTTGAGTACTTTCTATATTTTTATACATTACATTATTGGCTTCACAGATTCATGAAGTATTCCTTGACCTGCTTGACTGCTCTATTCTAATCTTCCCGATCCCCAGCTTCGGTCTTGAAAAAGTCACTTATTTTCACATCCTCCAAGGCGTTAGCCCTCACCTTAGCTTTTTAGATGTCATGTCTCACTCCTATGTATATGATTTAGCCATTTATGGGTTTTAACCTCACCGAACTTGCTACAAGTGAGTTACTGTATAAAAATATACTTCCTTATCTTTCCTTGTGTGTAGTACACCATTTTCGTGAACTGGACCTTATATTAGATATAAACACTTTCTTTCAAGTCAGTCTATTTTTTCTGCTCTAGACTTACTTAGCATGAGTGTTTCACATGCATAAATCCCTACTGGCTGATTAATGTTTTGATAATACCATTAATATATAATACCAGCTTAGATTTTATACTGAGGAATTTACTAGTGGATCACTTGGTCAGTATTTATATATACATTCTTTTTCTTTTCTTTGGCACGACAGGCCGTGTAGGCCCTTGGCCTCGTGATATAATCTCCTGGGAGAATATACTCACGATTCAAAATGAGATTTTACGGGATAGGGTCATCACTCCTTACGCCTATTTTTGTGAGTGGCCACCATTTGGTTGACGGGTCTCACATACCCGGGGGAGAGTCTGTGAGTGAATCCCTATTTAATTATATCTTTATAAAAGCCCCGCCAGGACTTGGATTCGAACCCAGGACCTGGAGCACAGTAGACTAGCGCTCTATCCACTAGACCACGCCGCTCCCAAATAGTAGAAAGTAGAAATGAAAAAAAAAAAATTAAATATCTAAGTATGAGTATACGGAAAAGCAATGAATTTGCTGATAAACAAGAAAATTCTCTAAGAAAGTAGTAAGAAAAACACAATCTGCAGAATAAGGGTCTACAGGATGGCAACAGAAAAATTCATTATCTGGAGTGGATTAAGAAAAAGTGATTCACTAGCCCCTCTACTAATCAATATTGCTCAGTATATTGTCATTAAGAAGACTGGATTATGCATGAAAGGGAACATTTTTTATCATAACTAAGCAATTCTTGAGTAGACTGATGACCAAGAGATAACTGGATGATCACTGAGCCATATAAAGGAAGGAAGCTTTTGAGAGGTTTCAGGTTGAAGCTGCCAAAATGAGGCTCATTCATTGCCTCATTGCCTCTGAAATTGAACAATAGAGGGGCTAGTGTATCACCTTTTCTTAATCCACTCCATATAATGAATTTTTCTGTTGCCACCACGTAGACCCTTACTCTGCAGATTGTGTTTCTCGTATTACTCGTTAGTTTTACTTGTTTAGATAAGTTAATTTCTTTTATAGCCTGGTCCAGTTCACACCTTGAAATTGTATTATAGTCTGTCTTAAAATCTATGAATAGAAGCCACATGGTGTTATTTAGTTTCTTAATCTACTCACACATCTGTTTGTGTGAGAAACTGTGTTCTACAGTGGATCTATTAGGTCTGAATCCTTCTTCGTAATTCCCAATACTTCTTTCACACGATTGTGAAGAGTCACTGAAAATATCTTATATTCTTTATTCTGTAAGCTTTTTCTCCTTTAAGTTTTACATTCTATAGAGTTCCCTTCTCTCTTTTAAACAGATATTATAATAAACTCTTTTCTGTCTTCTAGTTCCCATATCTTAGCAATTAGTTCTTGTTTGATAGTTTCAGGAATGCCATCCATCAACTTGGTTGTTTCTTAACATTGACAGGATCTTCACTATATGTTGGTACTATTTCTTCTTCTTGGCCATCATCTGAGATCTGTGCCATATTTGGTGCTTGGCTATCTGGTTTAATATTGAATAAAAATAGTTGTTCGACTCTCTCCTTTTTCCGATTCCTACAAAAGCAATTGTCCGTTTTCACTCCACACCGTGCTATTTTTAAATATTCTAAGTTACTTGAAGTTTTTTTTTAACTCCTTGCTTTTCTGCATACTCATACTCCGATATTTTAATTATTTTCATTTCATATATGTATGTATATATATCAGAGGGTGGGGAACTTTTGTTTTTATGAAGATAGAAACATTTTGTTTTAGAAGGAAGAGTGTTTCAACGTATTTACAAAATTTAACGAAACCAATTTTTAGAAAAACTCCTGTCATCATAGTGTGTATATAAATAAAACTAACTAGTTCTTAACTCTAACACTTCTTAAACTGATGGTATTTTAAATGGAGAGTAGATTGTAATATTTTTCCTGTGCATTTTCTGGTGTTTTAGAATCCATTCTGATTGAGGTTAAAGGACCCAACACTTCTCCCCTCTCCACTGGGCAGCTCCATGCCGATAAGTGTTTCAATATGAAATTTTAAATCTTTATATCTAGAATGGGGAGATTAGCGCTTCTGCAACTTCTTTGTGAATATAACCATTAGTTCATTATCCTAAATCTTGACTGTAGATCACTCATGTAAAGTTTTGTCTGAACTTATTTTACTAGTCCACTTTTCCCATTGTCCAATTTTTCCTTTCAAAGGTAGTTATAATTAAATTTGATGTGCTCGTTCCAACTCAATAAATATAGAATTGGTTTTATTAGGTTATGTTTTATAAAACTATATAATGATGATTTACTTTTGTTGACTCTGGTCGTTATGTCAGTTATATTAGTCAAAGCAAAAGGTTCTTTAATCTGTTTTATGCTCCTTGTGAAATCGTCTTAAGTAATTTTATGAGAGAAGTTGGTTTAGGGTGCAGTCAATATAACACACAATTAAGCATAAACTTAATTTATTGGTGCCGACGTTTCGGCCTAAATTATAGGCCTTCTTCAGAGTGATTGGGTAAGTTGAGCAGGCGTCACAACAATGGGATAATTATGTAATTTTAGTATTGTTAGTAATTCAATTACTTAATTATCCCATTGTTGTGACGCCTGCTCAACTCACCCAATCACCCTGAAGAGGGCCTATAATATAGGCCGAAACGTCGGCACCAATAAATTAAGTTTATGCTTAATTGTGTGTTATAATGACTGCACCCTGAACCAACTTCTCTCATATATGCACACAGTCAACCAGTGTCACTTCATTAAGTAATTTTAGTTAAATTCAATCTGAAGTTGTCTTTTTGGTGGTTGTGAATGTTTGGGTTAAATATTGAATGTATTAAAATCATGCAGTCTTATATGATAATAATATGATATACATTTGTTGTGAAATCATGTACTGTTACTGTTGGTTTGTCATTAAAATAATAGGAACCTTTTTACATTCCTAATTTCGTCTCAGAGTAAACAAAATATGGTTATGATCTTATTTACTTCTGTATAGTACATGTTATTGATCTCTGTTTAGTCTGTGAAAAAAGTAAATATACTTTTATATTTCTATTTGTTGCCTTGTTTCCGAATCTCTTGAAACATCTTAATATATTCTTTTGAGTCAAAATTAACAATTTGATTTATTTCAACTATGACTATAATGATTATACTATGATATACAAATTTTCAATATTCAGTATTAGTTTCTGATCTCTGTTTAGTCTGTGTCAACATTGTCTTTGAATTTACTAATGGATTTAACCTGTCTCTAGGTTCTGGTTTTTGATATAATTTTGTCATTTCTGGTATTATTTTATTTAATTTGGATATATTATGGACTATTTAATTAATGTTAAAATGAATGGGAACTACCTTTAACAGAGACCTGCAGCATAATAGAAAAATGCATTTCTTGTCTTGGTAATCTTAACATCAATGAGCTGTCAAAACTTTTGTGAGTTGATTTTTTTCTTATTGTTTAATACCAAGTTGAAATTGAAAAATAGCAAATGTAGGGTGTAGAAGGTGCCTATGTTTGTTTAAATTCAGTAGGTGTTTACTAAAAATGACTTTTTTAGAAGGGTTTTGTTATTAGTCTATTAATTAATGTTTATATATCAGTTAGTTGTTTTATTGATGAGACTGGTTTTTTGTTTCGTTTTTTCTTTTTATTCCATGTTTTGCTTGCTTGCCACATCAGCAGCAGTGGTGGTGGGGACCTGTTTCGAATTGGTTCTAACGTATCCCGATTTCCTGTATTAACCTTATTTTTTTCCTGACTTATACTCATATCAGTCTTTATTGTATATTATAAATTATAAAATAATCTTCAAGCCTTTCAAAGAGTCTTTAATTAACACTACATGGTTGAGTGTCTAAGTCAACGTGACATTTTTCTTAAAACAGAAAACAAGGAGGACTATAAGACAGAGTAATCTGCTATGCTGATAAAGAATTTCTAATTGTAATAGTTTGAGTTTTCTTATGAAAGTCTATGATTTTAGTCAAATTATGTTTACGCATTATCACAAAAGGATTTGGCAGTAGGTTTTTTATTTGAAGTTTACCTTACCATCCCTATTTACTGTAGCTGGTGCTAGAACAATAGGATTACAATATTTTAATCAGAATGAGAAGGTTGAATTTTATCATGTTACTCTGACACAAATTTAAAGGCACTTCCTTAATACACTCATTTCATGGCCGATAATTTTATTATTGGTGAAGGGTAGGGTGCAGTGTATTGGATATCAAAAAGGAATTATTTCCACAAGTTGTTGGTCATTGTTGATGGAGTCTGAACAGATTTCAAGTTTCTGGAACTATATTAGCTTAACTTGATGATGTACCAGGTATAGCTTGAAGAACTAAGTTCTAATCAGTTCAAGGACCGACATGGATTTTGCAGTAACTAGCCTTGAAAACTCCTCTGAAACTCTGCCAGCATTTGAAATGTTAAAGAATTTGAAAGTATTTTTATTGTGAACATTTCTGAATTTTTCAGGTTTTCAATGCTAGTATCTAGGATACTCTTGAATTGAAATAACCAAGTCCCAGAAAAAGGTTTGTATGTGTTTGTGGTAAGTGTAACTAAAAAAAAAAAGTTGTATGGAAATTATATTACATTTAAGGTAGTTATTTGCCTGGTATGTTACACCTACTTATTCACCAAAATAAAAAATATAAAAAAAGAGCCATTTTATATTATGCATTTTACACTGTTTTACAATTTTCTCAAAACGGCTTTAAGGATTGTGATTAAACTTCCTGTTGTGTTGTAAAATTTAATGGTTTTCAATTTCATGTAGGTTTTGTCTTTATTGAAATATTCTGATAGGCCGGTTTTTTAACACTGCTTTCATTTTAAATAATTGACAATTTCAAATAATTCTCTCATGTAACTAGTTATAAAACATGAGCTAAAAAAGGAGAACTATTTTTCAGGGTTTTTTTTTTTCATTAGGTAGATATATTTATTTGCTTTTGGAGAAATCACCTTTATAATGAATATTTTATATTCATTGAAAAGATTGTATGGCTTTCTATTTGTATCATATGTTTATATCAATCAATATCAGTTTTACATTAATATAGATATTTAAACTAAGAAATGAGGTTAGTCATTATTGATGAAAGATCTAGGTTTAAGACAGTTATATTCATTGCAAAGTTTTTTCATTTTGATTTTTTCTTTTACGATAAATGTAGTGGTTTCTGAGTGTGCTGTAAATAGGATATTTTGCTATCAAATGGTATAATGTTTCATATTATATATCATACAAATTTCCTTTGGGTTGATGTAGACATGATTTTTGTGGGTAAACTTAGTCTTATATGTTATCCATAATTACTTCCAGCGCAATACTTATCACATTATGGCAGTCCCAGTAACCTGGCTCAAACCAAATATCCCTACCTCTTCCATCACCATTCCTAATTATACACTCGTCCATCATAGTCGAGTTATCCAGAATAGTGGAGAAGTAGGTCTGTTCGTTGGTGATGGTTTGGGGGTTAAAATCCTTTTCACATCTCCTTCTATCGTCTACTGCCCACCACAAGTCAAATTTTATCCAACCTTTGAAACATCCCTCCTCACTTATGTCCCTTTTTTATGATAACCTTATTATAGCAGGTGATTTTAATACGAATCTCCCGATAAGACGTACCTAGTTGACCTGGCTTTTTCCCTGAACTTATACATAGTTCCTTTTCAACCTACACGTCATACCCAGTTATCCGACTCTTTAATTGACCTCACTTTGGTGATTCCCAACAGAATCTACTATCCTTTTCATAAATACCCCTTCAATTTCTATCAAATCGTGATTTAATCCAAAGTTCATATAATATTCCCTCCCCAACTCTCATTCCCAAACAGGTCTCTTGGAAAAATCTCACCTCGCTAAACAAAGAAACAATAAATCCAATCCTTGACTCACTAGTCCGAAATTTAGAACCCATCCACTCCTCTTATTCCATAGATGAGATGGTAGAATGCCTCTCATCCAACCTCCTTTCATTTTTAAATCAACTTTCTGCTATCAAAACTCATACCTTTCTACCTTCCCTAGCTCCTTGGATTAATACTGAAATTAGAAATTTGATGAAGAGAAGAGATGCCGCCAGAAGACATTTTAGGCGTGCCTGAATCCCAGATCACTGTACAACATTTAAGAACCTACGAAACCTTACTCAGTCTACCTAAGACATAGTATTTCTATTTTGTTTCATCCCAAACCCCAGACTCCAAAAGCAAGTGGAAAATCCTGAGAAAATTCTTCGTCACTATCTCTACATCCAGTGCTTCTTCCCTGTTTCACCTGATAATTTAAACTCCTATTTCGTTGGTCCACTTCCTCAAGTCTACCCTCCTTCGTCTTTTTCTACTCCTGTAACGCAATTTAATTCTGAACGATTCTATTTCCATTATATCTCACCAGAAGAATTAATTGTTTCCACTTTGAAATCCCATACAAGTGACTATGGTCCAGACCAAATCCTAGTAAAAATGATCAAACTTCCAGCCATCCTTCCTGCCCTTCTACACATCTATAACTTCTCCCTTCAAAATTTTATTTTTCCTTACACTTGGAAAATGGTGATCGTACGTCCATTGAATAAGCTTCCTTATCTTTCCTTTGCTTCTGATTTAAGACCAATATTTATCCTCTCAAATTTATCAAAGCCTCTGTAAAGAATCATCCATTCTCAGATCTCTTCCTTCCTGGAGGACAATGCAGTCCTTAATCCTTACCAATCAAATTTCCGTCCCTGGTTATACCTGGCAATCTTTGGTCAACATTTAATGTGGCGTAACCATATTTCCCAAATCACCAGAAAATCCATCTCAATTCTAAAACAACAAATTTGTTTCCGTGACTCTTTTCCTTGAAGTACGCGCCATCTCTTAGTGTCTTCTTTCATACTCCTCCACTTTGACTACAGATGCCTATTATATGGAGGACTCTCTGGAGAAAATGAATGAAAATCAATTTTTATTCTAGGACATTTCGTCCCCTAAGAATAATTAACAGTGAACAGAGGAAGTCCGATTTGTCTAGCTTCATTTGATACATAATTATTAGGTTTAGTAATTATAGAAGTTAATATAAATGAAAACAGGTTACATCAAATGAGTTTAGTTATTGTTTGCGAAGTGTGGATTTATCACATACTTGCAGAAGATTGATTTTTGAGGAGATGGATAAATAATTGATGTTTGAAAGTGGTTAGGGATGACACTATTCGGAGGGAGATGGGTGATGAGTTCCAAAGTATGGTAGCATGCATGATAAAAGACTTTTCAAAGGATATTGTTATATGAGAGGGTAGGTATAGGTCGGTAAGTTGTGATCTTGTATTTAAGGTGTGCACGGAAGAATGTAGAGTAAGGAGGTAAAAGATATTGGAAGGTTTTCTGGCTCACAAGGTTTGGAATAGGAAAATGCCAAGTAGGTATTTTTATCAGGATTCCGGATAGAGCCACCTCTGACCCGAATACCAGTGAAAGACGTGTGGCAGTATGGAGAGGCCGTACATAAATCTTATGAACCTATTCATTCATCTTTTTAGCCTCATCTCGTTTTCACCACTGAGTCCCTCATATACCAGGCATCCATAGTCAAAGTGGGGGAGGATGAGAGAAGACACTAAGAGATAATGGGTACTTCTAGGAAAAGAGTCACGGAATCGGAGGAGCTGTTTGAGGATAGAGATTGATTTTCTGGTGATTTGGGAAATATGGCTACTCTACATTAAGTTTTGATCAAATATAACTCCTTGATTTTTTATGGAGTTTTGGAATTGGATAGTAGTTTTATTGAGAAAGAGTATTGGGTAATAAGGAAGTGAATGGAGGGAAGGTTTTGAACCAATAAACATTGCCTTTGTTTTCGCTGGATTCAGGTTCAGCATATTTTCCTAAGCCCAGTGGTTAATGCTATTAATATTTTTTTGGATTTAACATGTACCCTAGAGTATATCAGAAGGATGGAAATACAGGTAAATTTGTTGGTAATTTGCGTACAGATGATACTGGGATTGATGGATAGATCTAGGTAGGTGATTTATGAAGATTGAAAATAAGGTTGGAGAGAGGGATGATCACACATTTATGGTTTTTGGGCAAGGCTGGCTTTATTCTGATTTCCGAAGAAAATACCTACTAGGTATCTTCTTATTCCAATACTTGCGAGCCAGAAAACCTTTCTATATATTTGACCTCCTCACCCCTCGCTCATCTGTACTTACCCTTAGTACAAGATCTCAACCTAGCTATTTATTTTTACTATTTCACAGAATTGTATCCTTTGAAAAGTCCTTCATCATCTGTTCTACCATACTTTGGAACTCACTACCCATCTTCCTTCGTAAACTATCATACTTAACCACTTTCAAGCACCAGTTATTTCTTCTTCTCCTAAAAGATCTAACTTCTGCACACGTGTAAATTGTCTCATCCTAATTATGTGCTACTTAATTCATAAACTTTTCATCTGTCTTATTTATTTATTCTACCTATTTTAATTTTATATATCTCATAGTTGTTAGATATGTAAATATTACTCTAAATAAGACTAATGTATGTAATTATCGCTTAATAATACCAGACAGACTGAACCTTTTATGTTAATAGTTTCTTTATTCTTAAGGGAAAAAATGTCTCAGAATAATAAAAATTATTTTCATTTCATATTTTCCAAATAGACAGGCTTGAAATATTATTTTTGTTATATAAATGAGATTTTATCCATTGCACTATAAGTTTCAAGAGTTGTGTATATATTATTTAAACATGATGTGTACATATTATTATAATAAGAACTGTATGCAATGGAGATTCAAAGGTACTGTTAAAATATTGTTTTCTCCAGATCCTTGATATATTCATTGCTTTACAAATACCCTTCACCCAATCTACAAAAAAACCTTTATCAAAAACCACGCTGTGGTCTGAAGAAAGTTCATAACTTTCTTCAGATCACAGCCTGCTTTTGCTTCTCATGTATTCAAATCCTATTCTTAAACCCACTTCTCCTTCACTGGTTTCAAGACTTATCAATTGGGATAGTTTTTGTTATGACATGGAGAACAGCCTGGATTTAAAAATTTCATTTAAAACCAAACAACAAAGAGGCTTCGCCATTAAACAATTTACAACATTAATAGAAACCACCATAACCAATAACACATCTCACCATAAACATCAGAATTCTCATGAAACAAACTAACCAAATCATATCATACTTACTGAAAAACACCAGGTAGGAGGGAAATGTCATCGAATGAGATATCCATTGGACAAAACCAGTAAACTGACTAACAAACTCAAAACAGAAATAAGTAAATTCAAATTCCAAAACTTTCAGAACTTAACGGAAAACCTAACAACTTCAGACAAATCATTATGTACCACATCTGCATAGCTTAAGTACAGAATCTTTAACCATCCACTCCTCACTTAATTCCAGACCTGCAAAATATCTAATGAAGAAAAATCCCAAAGGGCCTAGCCGAATTTGCATGTGAAATATCTGTTCATTAAACTTATGAAAATTTTGTACAAAAGAAAAACAACTATTCCCATACAAATGTAATATTGACCTTTTTTTGGAAAAGATACATTAAATTTTCTAATTTTGCCATGATAATTTTCATAAGACAGGGCTGCATGTGTCCTTTATTTTCATATTATTTTATCTGTATAAATTGTAATTATATTATTGCTAAGTTGTTAGAGGTTTGAAAAAAAAAATATTAATCCAGCTTTAAAATAAAATTATAGCATAAAAAGTTTGTGGAATACTTTTTTTTTTTTTTTACTGTTTAAAACTTATTTAATCAATATCTATTAAACTCTTCATGCCTATATTTGTTCAGAAATTTTTAGCAAGCAGCAATTATACTGGCATGAACCCCGTAAAGATTCGATGAAGATTTCATAATAATAAATAAAATTTAGTCAGTGTGTTAAGTAATTGAAAATATTCCATTAAATTTTTAACATGTTTAAAGTATTTGTAAACACTCTTCGTTATATACACTCACAGCAAAAAAACCGGACCACCATACATTTCTTAAAAACTCTGAAACAACTAACAACCTGCTATATCCCATAAGGTAGCGTTATTTTTCCTTTAAAGGTGGAGCATAAGGTCAATAGAAAATATGAAAATTTCTAGGGAAAAATAAAATATTGAACTGATAAAAAAAAATTTAATGAAAAAATAACAATCTTCCCAATTTAAGTAACAGCCTTCTGAATTATTACCTTACATTAAATAACCAAATCCTCTTGCCTTACAGTTGACTTGGAGGCTTAGTAGCATCTGATTCCTTTATGATCCTAATCCTTCAGAGATATGATCCTTAAATACTTAACATATTATTAATCACATTTTCTAATCCCAACAACGGCTCTAGGGTGGATATTATACCCGTTGTTTCACAGTTTTGTAAGAAATGTTGGGTGGTCACTTTTTTTTGGCTGTTGAGTGTATTTATTATATATATTAATTCCAATGTATTCAGGTGTTGTATGAATAGTGTGCTTGCATTTTCCTATTACCAATTTTTATCCTAACTGAAACCTTGTCAATTATTAACAGTAAAACTTTAAATATGCCATTATATATGATGTTACCCTTCGGTATCCCACCATCTATGTATTGTTTGTTTATTCATTTACTCTCACATTTTATTTTTTTACAAATTTTTAAGCAAGTTGAAACAACTGTACTTTTATTTTATTATTTTGTGCATTTTCTTTTAGTTTAATCAATTGCGTTAATTATCAGTTAATTATATTGTCACCAAATTTATTTATTTATTATCCTTTTCTTTTTTACTTATGTTAAATCTAATTTTTTTTTCCTCATTAATTTTGTAACTTGGCCTATTTATTCTATAACATTCTTACCTATTTATTCTAAAAAATATTTTCACCTACTCAACATTCATTGGCCGTCCTGTAGGACTTCTATGCTCAGCTGACTTGGGGTGGGGATGCTAAAGGCTTAATATATTTATTTTTTCTATTGTGCTTGCATAGAAAGTGTTTGAATTGTCTACATCACTTTGTTGTTTTACTGACTGCTTTGTCTAATTTTTTTTACTATATAAATATAATAATAATAAAACTTTATTCTGGGACTATGTCCCTTAAGAATAACATAAATGAACAGTAGATATTCATATATATGTCTGGTCAAGAAAACAATAAAATTAATTTTTATTTACAAATGTGCAAAAAAGAAAAATTGAACACTACCTAGACTTATATACATTCATTTACAAAAAGTATGGATTATAAACGCACAAGAAAAAAAAAATGAAAGAAAGAAGAGAAATCTCCTAAAGGCTACTGATAGGGTTGAGGGAATTATAAAAAAACAAAACAAAAAAAAAACAACTAATTATTCCACACAGGGTTAGGGTAAAATAGATAATTATAACTTGTATTAAAATAAAAATAAGTCAGTTGCAGATTCACATTTGTTGTGCATCTATTCGGGATGCCAAAAGATGTTGGAAAAGGTGAGATTTGAATGAGAGAAAGGAAGAAGCATGGCGTATATGAGCAGGTAGGGAATTCCAGAGGGTTGCAGAACGGATATAAAAGGAGTGATCAAAAGATTTAGTTCTATGGGTGGGAATGTAAAGGTCGGAATGGCGGGATTTAGTTTAGAGAGAGTGGACTGAGGATTAAATTTAAGGATACTGTGAATGTATGGAGGGTGCTGGGAGTTTATGATTTGGTAAAGGTATGATCCGAGAAAATATTTCCTCTGTATAGCAGGTAGGAGCCACTTCAACTCGCTGTATAAGTGGATCACTGAAGACTTCTTCGAGGTGCCGAAGATAAATCTTATGAACATGTTCATGATACGCTTGAGTCTGTCCTCGAGCACCTTTGGGGAGGCCATCATATACCACACAGCAATAATCGAAGTGAGGGAATATTAATGAGGAGACAAGAAGCTTACGGGTGGGAAGAGGGAGAAGATGCCGGGAGCTATGAAAAAACTTAAGAGTGTTTATCGTTCGTCGGGAAATATGGGGTTTCCAAGAAAGGGTTTGATCAATGGTGATACCAAGGTTTTTGACAGAGGAGCTAAAGGTGATTGGATGTCCATTTAGGATTAGACTCGGAAAGGAAGTATTGGATCTGAGGAGGGAATTGGAACCAATAACAATGGCCTGCGTTTTCTTAGCATTAAGCCTTAGTTTATTCAGGGTTGCCCAGGCACAGATTCTATCTAGGTCCTCCTGAATATTGGCAAATGCTACGAATAACTCAGAAAGAGAGAAGGATAGGTAGATCTGAAAGTCGTCAGCATGAATGGATTGAATTGGGAAGATCATTGATATGTATATATATATATATATATATATATATAATATATAATATATATATATATATATATATATATATATATAAAAAAAAATTTTGATTTTCTTAGTTTCAGTCAATTACTAAACCTATAAAAACCAAACTTAATTATCAAGTCGAGAATGATCAAAATATATAATATATATAATATATATATAATATATAATATATATATATATATATATAAGAGAGAGAGAGAGAGAGAGAGATTCTATAATTCTCCTCTTACCTATATTCCCTTCATTCAAAATATTATAAGCTCTACAAACTTATATTTTGATTTTAGATTTGTTTGATTTAATTTTCGGAGCATTCATTAGATTATATATAAAAATATCATATATAAATTACATAAATATAATTAATTATATTTGAAAATTATATAAATATAACTTTATAAAAATAAAAATATATAAATGTAATTATATAAAAAAATTATATAAATATAACAATATAAAGATAAAAATATATAAATATAATTATATAATAATAATAATTTTGATTTTGAAGTTATATAAATTCTTACGCATAGCTGAGGAGATACTATATATCTTATAAGCCTATTTTATGATATTATTTACTCTTCATGACCAACCTACTATATTTGTTGAGTAATTTAAAACATCTAATTTTTAACTTGATGAGACAGTCAATTGCCTAAATTGGCCTGGCTCTTATCCTCATTGAAATAACATGGATAGGGCTAATAACTGTGTATCAATAAATAAATACTGGTGATCTAAAAAGAAAGGATAAAAAAAACTTGTATAACTATTGAAGGGTCTTGGGTTCAGTACATAATAAGGACCATAATATATCAGGACCGAGGACTTTGCAAGAACACGATTAGACCGAAATCACGCTTAACCGCCTGGTTTTTCTCCTAATTTATTCATTTTATTTGTTTTTTTCATATCTTAGCAGCCTATCCTTCTAATTAAACTGCTCCTCAAAAGTATTTTTTTATTTCAAGTAACTAACCATAGTGATGGCGCATGCACCTTCATCAAAAAATATTGATATTCACTGTGTTGGTAACAGTCACCATAAACTTCCTCATTACAACTTTATTAATAACTTTCTTTATTTTTGTTAATTACTAAATAATGTATATTTCCTTATTGGTAATTACTTTTCACATTCAATTTTCTATTATTCCTAGAGAAAGCGAATATTCAAAATACATTTTATAAATTTATAGCACAATAATAACAATGTATGTATGCATTATAAAGTTTGTTTTGAACTTCTTATTTACTAAGTTGTGTCAATTTAACATATGTATTTATAGTATAAACTATGTGTAAATAATGTTTAACTATGATGACTGAAAAATAAATATCTTTTCAGCTTCTATTTAGCCTTTTTCGTATTAATTTTTTTCCTAATGATGGAGAAGTCAGTTGGGTCACCAAGAAAACACACTAATATTAAACTTATTTTAGTTGTGAGCCAAAGTTTCGGTCTATATAGTTGACCTTCATCAAGACTAAAAACAAGATATCAACCAATTCAGTTAAAATAAAAAATAATAAGTTGGATGCAATAATAAGACGACAATAATAAAAATAAAATATAGAAACAAACATTCTTGTGAACTGATAATATTGGAATGAAAATATTTGAAGACTATAATGAGAAAGTAAACAGCTAATGAAAGTTTAAAGCTGAACAATTAAGTTTAAATTATAGGTGGAATAATCAGGAGTCAGTCTTTTTGAATATTTTTAATTTTGCCGACGTTTCGGCTCCAGCTTGTGAGCCATCATTAGGGCATTACTGAGCCATGTCCAAGCATAAACCAGTTTCTTCTGGCTCACAAGTTTGAGCCGAAACGTCAGCAAAATTTAAAATATTTAAAAAGACTGACTCCTGATTATTCCACCTATAATAGTTTCTACAGCCGACTATACATCCTCAATACAATTAAGTTTTAAAAAAGAAAAATTTTGAAGCAATGTTTTATGTTTTTTAAAAAGAATAATTTAGAAATAATATCTGATGGTATTTAAATAAACAATTTTGAAGTAATATAATATTAAACTAACAATAATTGTGAGGGTATATAGAAAAAGGTAAGGCTAGAAGAACAGATAAAAAAATTTCCATTATTCTACTAAAATATGAGTCTCAAAGTTTTTGTTTGCAAGAAGAAATATTATTTAAAAAAGCATAATTTGATTGAAAAGGAGAACCAAAGCATCGGAACTTACTTGTTTCAAATAACTCTAAAAATTACTGTTTAGTTAAACCATTGATCAAAATCATATAGGTGGTTCAAGCCTTGTTAAATGAACCAATTAAAAGTCACAAAATAATGTTAACATATTACGGAAGTTAAGTGATTCTGGTGTATTATAGGATATATATTCCCTTTTCAAAGAAACTATAAGGAAAGGTTGTCTTTTTTCAAAGGATAAAGTACATTTGATAGAGAATTAGTATTAATAACAGTTCCTTCTCATATTTAGCAAGATCAGAGGATGATAATTCCAACTATTTTCTGGACCAAATATCATTATGCTATTAAAATGTGAGTTTCTGAAAAATTTTAGACCAAATTTATGTGGCTGCAAGAAAAAATACTATGAATGAAAAGGCTCAATTTGATTGAGAAGTTAGGAGAACCAAAGCGACGCAATGAAGTTTAAAAAACCCAAATACCAATTTTTAGGTTTAAACCATTGACGTGCTAAATTAATCGATTAGAATTAACAAAAGGAAGAAAACAATAAATTATTGGCAACATATTACGAAAGTTATGTACTTCTGCTGCATTATAGGAAATATGGTACCTTTTTGAAGAAACTGAAAGAAAAGATTATCTTTTTACAAATAATACAGTAAGGTTGGAAGGAAAGGTTATTAGTACGCTTTGGGATATGGATTTAGTACCTTTTGAAAAGAGCTGCAATTTTCAAATGCGTTTTTTAAAGTTATTTTGTGTCTTTAGATGAAATCGGATGACGGATTTCGATAAAACTGAACTATTAGAATAAAAAAATGTCCAAATATTGATTTCGTAAAAAATGTCCTTTAGTATATTTTGGAAAAAAAAAACGTCTCAATCGTAAAATTATTATGTTATATTGGGTTGTAAAATAAGTTCGTAACCTTTTTTACTGGCGATTTTAATAAAAACTTCAGATCCTTGTAAATATTTTTAATCAATTATATCCTGCGTCTTAGAGTGAGGGTTGTCTGTGACCAATGCTCGAATTTGTCATCATCAACAGTTGAAGGACGACCCGAGTGCTTTGCGTCTTCCAAGTCAAAATTCGAGCAAGCAAAATACCACTTAAAGATAAGGAATCTTGATTGAAACTGATGCATAAAAGCACATTAAATAATCCTGCTTTAAAATATGTGAATATTATTGACCAAGTGAATATGATTTCATAAACACAGAGAGGGTTAGATTGGAATATTGAAAAATGTCACGTACTTATTTCACAACCCAATAAATAGTTTAAAAAGAAACTTCGTTAATCAACATCGTATTAATTAATCCTCGTACGAAAATCCTGCGTACGCTGTCTTACGCATTGTTATAAGTAATAAAAATAAATAAAACTAAGTAATAAAAATTGATTAGTTATAGCATTTTTTATGATTGCTGGAAGGAATTAGTCCGGGTGGCGGTCATTAAATGAAACAACTAAATAGTTTCAACTATTTATTGTTTGCCAACGTTTCGACCCCCTTTGTGGGTCATCATCAGGGCTAAAAAGATACAAAAGGATACAATTTCAATGACATTACATACATACTTAATTACTTCCAGTAATTCTCAACGGTCAACTAATTACATCCACAATTTTTTTATGATTATTTATAATTGTTATACGTATATATATATAATTGTAAAGCTAAAGATTTAAAATAAAAAGGTACATATATCATATAAGTCTTTAAAAGACAATGAAGAGACGGCAAAAAAGCCCGATCTTTATTGATTGTTGTTAATTATTCCTAATTTATTTAATGATTTTTAAACAAAATTAAAAATTTTAAACTTTTCCATCTGTGGTAATAATCGAACGTGTAACTCGCGCTCAATCTCACATTCCTGTATTTATACATAATTATGCTATAGATCTTGATGATATATTTAACCAAGCATATCCACCCGTTACTGTTCTACAGGAAGGAATCCTCTACAAATAGCTTCTGAAAAGTATCTATCATGATTGCTGGAGTTTTTCTCTGGCCTTGTAATAAAATAAAAGAAGACTGAATCCGTTTTTTGCTGAAGAGTCGAAGAACGATTATATCTTAATCGTATCTGACTGTGCCTCTTGCAATGCAACTCAACGCAATCTTAAGTATTTTATACAAGGCATATTCTGTTATTGCATTTTTTGAAGTTCATATTTTAATTATTTTTTATTCAAAAGGAAATGTATTCAAGTTAAATTTTTAGTAGCCAAAAAACAAATAATTTTTTTATATTAACAAAAAAATCTGCACTTATTTAATTTTTTTGATGGAGGAGGAGGGAACCCCATACGAATACAACCTGAATATTTAAAAGCAGTAATATTAATATAGTTTAAATAAAAATAAACATATGGGTCAATCCATTAGAAATCGTCCTTTCCGCTCGACATTTTTGATTTTTGTGATTTTTTTACCACTTATTCTCTATCCTTTCGTGAATATAAAACCATAAATAAAAAAAAAATTCTGGCCAATACTTTTAGTGTTGCAGCCGTTTTAAGTCAGCTTCACGGGCGAAAACATGTGATGGCAATATCTTTCTAATTCCTGTAATTTTTTAGATATCAAATCTAACTATAAGATAAGGACACGCTTTGTATTTTTGTTCCCACAGCTCATTACCTATTTAGTGAAGAAATTTGTTAAAATAATTCTCGAAAATGAATAAAAAACGAGATTTGTAACGAGATAAAAGTATACAAAGGAAAAGAGACTCAGTTTTAATTATTTTTTCTTATATAGCTTAGTCTTAGTCCTACTTGCTGTAAAAATTTCTATCTTGAGAACATAGTCCTTTTTTTAGTATGAATTTTCAAAGTTGGCAAAAGTTCATTTTTGGCGATGTTTACATGGAAATATCTCAAAAGGGACTAAGTGAAAAATTATTAAACTAATACAGATTACCTATCTATACGAAGTGTTTAGTGATATAAACTTGTTCTTTGAGACTAAGCTGGTTCCGCAGTTAAAAAATTCTCTTAACTGTTGAATTAACGTTTTCTTTTAAAAAAATATTAACTCCGGTAACTTTGTATATTTAAGAACCAAACAAAAACTAGAAAGATGATTTAGTGGTCCGTAGATGAGCTTAAAGGACTAATGTAACTTGGCATAAGATAATGTAAAATATTTGATTTCGTATGAGTATTTAAATAAATATCTATTTTGAATTATTTTTAAATTTTTGTAATTCAACGTGAAGTGAGAATGGTTGACTGTGTGTATATATGGGAGAACTTAGTGCAGGGTGCAGTCAAAAGAACACACACTTAAGTATTGGGTTGTGTCACATGAAATGTCCGTTTTCAAGGTAAAGGATTTTTATTAAAAATACGATATGAAAACAAGATAATTTTATTCGAAGTATTTACCTTCTTTTTCTACACATTTTTCCCAACGTGACACCAACTTTTTTATTCCCGAACTGAAAAACTCTGAGCTTTGAAGTGAAACAAAATCTGAAAACGCACTTTTCACTTGATCATCATTTTCAAAAAGTTTTCCTTTGACGAAGTTGTCTAAATTCCTGAACAGGTGGTAATCTGTTGGAGACAAGTCGGGAGAATATGGTGGGTGCGGAAGAACTTCGTAGCCCAGTTCTTTCAATTTTTGCACGGTATGTTTTGAAACATGCCGCTCAGTGAGATCATGAGGTACCCATGTATCGAGCTTTTTTACTTTCCTAATACACTTTAAATGTCTGGAAACGGTAGATGCACTTGCATTTAGTTGTGCTGAGAGTCCTTTAACTGTTTAATCGTTGTCGATTACGGACGGAGGTCTTCCTCGGGGCAAGTTTTCCAAGTCGGTATCCCCAGCTGAAAACTTAGCTAACCAACGGCGAATGGTCCGTTCATTAACACTCCCTTCCCCAAACGCCTTGTAAATATTTCTAGCGGCTTCAGCTGCTGAATGGCCGAGTTTTTTAAAAACATTACTCGAAAATCGCGTGTTTCCATGTTCATATTTGGAGGTATACTAAAAAGTGGGTAATTGATTGGGAAGCTAATGTTTATAATACAAAGGTAGAGGATTAGTAACTATTTACTTTAAATATGTAAACATTCGGAAGAAAACAACAGAGACCTGCAAAATCCTTTATGTGTTTCAGAAACTATAAAAACGGACATTTCATGTGAAACAACCCAATATAAACTTAATTTACTGGTGCCGACCTTTCTGCCTAAATTATAGGCCTTCTAAAAGATAACAACCAGTAGTAGAATACTTTATATATTGTATTCTACTTAAAGCTACTATACTTTTAAGGATCACCTCTAGCATAACAGCCCTCTTTGCCGAAGCGGGTTTAAACCTGGCAGGTGGTCCTAGGATTTTTTAATGGGAGTAAAAAATCCTTAGTTATGCCGACCTTCGGAGGGGACATAAAAAGGTGGTGCCGAACCTGTGCGATGTCAGGTACGCGTTAAAGACCCCTTCATTGTCCGATTAGCCATAGCAGCATAAAATAACAAAATGATTAAATAAATTAAGTTAAAAGAATAAACAAACTGTGCATTTTTTGCACCTTTTTACGATTTCCTCAGAAACGACTCCAACAATTTTGATTAAACTCGATATGTCCATGGAAAATTTAATAGCCTTTGATATTATGTAGGTTTCATTCTCATTGAAATAGTCTGGCAGGGCTTGGATGCTGATATTTCTATTTTCTTCCACTAAAGTACATTTAATTTTGTAGATTCCAAAAAAATAACCACATCATCTTGTTAACTAGAATTAAAAACGGGTAAATATATGTAAGTTGAACGAATTCGGTATCCAAAGGAGAAAACAGCAAAAATATTTTTCTATGTGATCTTTGTTTTTGTATATGTAATATACCGTTGGAAAGCTAAAGCTTTTAGAATAAATACTGTCTTATACTCAAAATTTTTTAAGTTAATGTAGAGTGATGAAAAATCGATAAAACTAACTGACTGTTGTCGATAATAATATAAGAGATTATTTTATAAAACACATGTTTCTACCGAAACCCAATATAATTATTTCTTTAACCTTTTTTTTAAAATCCTAACTGAATTTAAAAAATCTTAAATTAATTTAACAATGGGGGTAAGTAAAAATAGTGCGTTGCGCGCACCAGATTGTTTCTTTATTTGGTTTATACCAATTCATATTGCACAGTACTTGCAGCCGTCAATTGCGTTCTTTCCTTATTTTTTATTTTCTTAGTTATTAGTATATCTGATTGAAAAAGAATGCGACCCTTTAGTACCCGGGCTAAAAAGAAAAGGATGTTGAGAAAATTGACGATACTACGTTAAACTTAACTGGATAATTGGATGTCCAAAATGTACTATACAAACAGGACATTTTTTACTTGTGGTTTATTTGTATTCTATTCCTTTAGTTTTATCGAAATCCATCTTCCCATTTCATCTAATGAACAATCAAGTCTTTTAAAAACACGAGTCAGAAATAACAGCAGTTATTTTCAAAAATAAATTAGATATAGGTATAGGGAGTGTGATAAAAATCTCTAAACTTTTAGATATAGCCTTTTTTTACTTTCACTTACCTATATATGGAATATAAGGGAAAGTATTGCGATCTTGAAATTTTTTTGAAGGCAAGCGGAAGATGTCCATATATACTGTGACGGAGAGGAAATGGATGTGGTTACGGATTTCACCTACCTCGGCACAGTAATAGAAAAATTTGGGAAAGTAGACTCTGAAATATCAAATAGAATCATGAAGGCAAATGCAGTCTACTTACTATCAGATATGCAATACTGTAGTAGGGAAGCGAGAGGTGGGTAGAGGTGTTAAGCTCCATATCTTCAAGTCAGTATATTTGCCTATACTACTATATGGAGCTGAAAGCTAGATATTGACGGACAGGCAGGAGAGCAGAGTCACAGCTGCTGAAATGAAGTTCCTGCGAAGAATAGTGGGAAAGACGAGAAGAGATCGTGTAAGGAATGAGCGGATACGCCAGGAACTGGAGGTTGCGCCGTTAAAGGAAATTCTGCAAACCCGTCAGCTGAAGTGGTTCGGCCACGTTATTAGAATGGAGGATCACAGAGATCCTCTAAAAACCATGGATTACGTGCCAGATGGGAGAAGGCCTCGGGGGCGACCAAGGATGTCCTACCTGCAGTACGTCGACAGGCTTTGCAAAGGAAGAGGGAAAGATCTCCGCCAGGCCTAGCTCGGAATAGAGAGGATTGGAGCCGGTGGCTGAACGCTCCCCTACGCTGATACGGCACTACAGGGAGAAGCAAAAGAAGAAGAAAATTTTTGAAATCCAGTTTTCAACGGAAAATAAACGTTTTGGGGTCCCCTGTGTCCAAATGACCAAGTCCCGCAAAAAGGTCTGTGTTAGGGGTGGGCATAACCGAATGACGATTATCGGATCATTCGATTATTTCAATCATTCGAATTAATCGATTTTGGGATTAATCGGTTTGGGGAAACGAATGATCATTCGAACTAAATTGTTTAACGATAATCGAGGGATTATAAGGAGCTCGGATAATCGAACGACCTTTTTTTTTGCTCATCACACAAATTGTATGCATATTTGTACCTAGGCCCAGCCATGTATCGTCTCTCAGAAGCATACTAATCATTCGATCATTCGATTATGAAATCATTCGATTATTTAAATCATCGAAGTCCGATCATCCGATTATGACGATCATTCGATTATGCCCACCCCTAGTCTGTGTATGTGTGTGGTAACTCCCGGGCAAAAACTAAAAGTGCTATGAAATTGAAATTTCCTATTTAAGACAACAATACGCCCGAGATGTTACAGAATATTTTTCATCAAAATCGGCTGACTAGAACAGCCACTTTATACCATGCATTTTGCACTTTTTTACGATTTTCTCAAAAACGGCTCTAACGATTTTGATTGAACTCCTTTTATCGATGTAGAATTCAATGGGCTTTAATATGATGTAGGTTTCATTTTTATTGAAATAGTCTGATGGGGCTTAAATACAGATATTTTAAATTTTCTTCCTCTAAAGTACCTTTAATTTTATAGATTTCAAAAAATTTGAAACACCATCTTATTAGCATTCATGAATAACGGCTAAATATGCAAGTTGAGCGAATTTGATAAACAACTAAAGAAGAAAAGTGCAAATATATTTTTTTATGCAATTTTTGTGTTTTTGAACACAAGAATAGTAATATACTCGTAGATGTATAATATACCGTTGGATAGCTAAAGATTTTAGAAAAATATGATTTAATACACGGAATTTTAA
Source organism: Piezodorus guildinii (assembly GCA_023052935.1). NCBI lineage: Eukaryota > Metazoa > Arthropoda > Insecta > Hemiptera > Pentatomidae > Piezodorus > Piezodorus guildinii. Next base: position 40,086,523 of record CM041295.1, on the reverse strand, counting down.
AGCTTAATGGAGAGTAATGAAAATCCGATAAAACTAACTGATTGTTGATGATAAATATATAATAGATTACCTAATAAAAACACGTTTCTATTGGAATTAAAAAAAATTAATTCGTTAACAATTTATTTGTATCTTTAAATCTATTTAAAAATTCTTAAATTGATTTTAACAAACGAGGTAAGTGAAAGTCGTATGTCGCACGCACCATATTTTTATCAATGCTTACATGATAATATAGTAATTTTTCTCGAATCTATAAAATTAAAGGTACTTTAAAAGTAGAAAATTTAAAAATCGGCATTTAAGCCCTGTCAGACTATTTCATTAAGAATGAAACCTACATAATATCAAAGCCTATTAAATTTTACATCTATATAGTGAGTTTATTGAAAATCGTTAGAGCCGTTTTCGAGAAAATCGCAAAAAGGTGCAAAATACATAGCATAAAGTGGTTCTTCTGGTTAGTCGATTTTTATGAAAATGTTGCCGTAACTTCTGATGCATAAACGCACTTTTCTCCTTTAGTTGTTTATCAAATTGCATGTTTAGCCGTTATTTATCAGTGCTAATAAAATGATGTGACTAATTTTTTGAAATCTACAAACTTAAAGGTACTTTAGGGGAATAAAATTTAAAATATCGGCATTTAAGTCCTGTCAGGCTATTTCAATCAGAATGAAAGATACATGACATAAAAAAATCACATTCAATTTTACATCGATATAGTTAGTTTATTGAAAATCGTTACAGCCGTGTTTGAGAAAATCGTAAAAAGGTGCTAAATGCATTGTGTTAAACGACTCTTCTGGTCCTACAATTTTAATGAAAATGTTGCCATAATCTCTCAGGCATAAACGATTCTAAAATATGAAATTTCAGTTTTGTAAAATATATCATTTTAGAGCGAGACTGGCCACATATACCACCTTTTAGCGGGACATGGTCATTTGCACTGAGGAGACCCTAAAACGTGTATTTCCAGTGAAAACTGAAATTTGAAAATTTTCACGATCGCAATACTTTCCCTTACTATATATTTCATATGGGTAAGTAAAAATTAATCATTGTTATAATTTTAGTTAATTTTCTTTGTTTTCGACTTTTGAATAGTGACATTAAATTATAATCATTATCTATATATTCTTATTATCTTGTAATTAATGATATTACGCTTTTTTTAAATGTAATTTTAATTTTAACGATATTTAATTAACTTTTTCTTTTTCTCTACTTAATTAAAAAAAAAACATATCAGTAACTAAAACTCAAAGCACTTTAAAAGACACAGTAATATTGAAAATTGTTTCTATTACGACAGTGATAATATTGCTACATTATTACTATTCATCCAATATATAAAAAATATTGATATAAATATGGTGCGGGCAAGCACTTTCACTTATCTCATTTGTTAATTAAATAAATAAATTCTTTATTATTCTGGGACATGTCCCTTTAGAATAAAATATACAAATACAAAAAAGGACTTTAGAGTCTTAGAGTAAATTAATTAAATATAAACAAGTTAATAATTAATGGTATAAAATATACATATTTAAATGAGATGAAAACAAAAAAAAATAAATAAAAAGCATATTTAGAATTCTATTGAGCCTGGATGTTTAATAAGTGATCAAATATGCGGGATTTGAAGGTAGAAAGAGAATTGGAGTGACGGATGGAAGAATGGATAGAATTCCATAGGATTGAGGTTCGAATGAGAAAGGATCTGTCGAAATGTGCAGTTCTGTGGGCCGTACTGTATAAATCCGAAGGCCTGGAGCGTGTAGAACGGGGATGGACAGAGGATTTGAACTGAAGGAGGTCAAAAATATATGATGGACGGCGGGATTGGATAATTTGGTAAAGGTATGACGTAAGGAAACACTTGCGACGATTGGAAGGGTTAAGCCACTTCAACTTGCCATAAAATTGGGATACAGAGGTGTATCTAGGGACCCCGAAGAGGAAGCGAACAAAGGAATTGATTAAGCGTTTTATTTTTACCTCGAGATCCCCAGACACACCACCATACACCGTACAGCAATAGTCGAAGTGGAGGAATATTAGGGAGGTAACGAGGAGTATTCGGGTTTCAAGCGGGAATAGGTGACGGAGGGAATACAGTCGCTTTAAGGTTGAAAGGGTACGTCGAGAGATTTCGGAAATATGATTTTTGAAGGATAGACTTTGATAGAAGGTTACTCCCAGATTTCGGACAGTAGGGTGGAACTTTATAGGATTACTATTGAGGAACAAGGTTGGGATATGGGGAACAGTTTTCAGGAGGTGAGGGGATCCTATTATTTCGTAATTATATACTATATAATTACTGTTTTATATTTCGGCGAGAGGGAATTTACGGTCGTGGGACTTTGGTTCGAAAGCAGGGGGACCATCCCTGTAGCCACTAGAGCATTTTTAGAAAACTTAGCAAACCAACGGCGAATGGTCCGTTCATTAACACTCCCTTCCCCAAACGCCTTGCAAATATTTCTAGCGGCTTCAGCTGCTGAATGGCCGAGTTTTTTAAAAATATTACTCGAAAATCGCGTGTTTCCATGTTCATATTTAGAGGTATACTAAAAAGTGGGTAATTGATTGGGAAGCTAATGTTTATAATACAAAGGTAGAGGGAGGATTAGTAACTGTTTACTTTAAATATGTAAACATTCGGAAGAAAACAACAGAGACCTACTAAATCCTTTATGTATTTCAGAAACTATAAAAACGGATATTTCATGTGAAACAACCCAATATAAACTTAATTTACTGGTGCCGACGTTTCTGCCTAAATTATAGGCCTTCTAAAAGAAAACAACCAGCAGTAGAATACTTTATATATTGTATTCTACTTATAGCTACTATACTTTTAAGGATCACCTCTAGCATAACAGCCTTCTTTACCGTAGGTCGCGGGTTTAAACCTGGCAGGCGGCCCTAGGATTTTTTAATGGGAGTAAAAAATCCTTAGTTATGACGACCTTCGGAGGGGACATACAAAGGTGGTGCCGAACCTGTGCGATGTCAGGTACGGCAGGGCTGGGATGCTGATATTTCTATTTTCTTCTACTAAAGTACCTTTAATTTTTGGACTTTGGTTCGGAAGCAGGGGGACCATCCCTGTAGCCACTAGAGCATTTTTAGAGAATTATGGACTCGGAAAAAATCAGCTGCAAAACATAGCGGAGACCATAATCTTGGACTCACTGGGAATCCTACATCACCACGTATATTAGGACCAGTCTTGATTTTTATATGTCCATGATCGATTTCGAAAGCAGTAAAGTATATGTACTTCTATTTGGCAGAATCTCCCTCTATCTTTTTCTTTAAAATTGTCTTTAGGATTGATACAGTATGCTGTGTGGTCATGGCAACTCAGTGAAGTTGAGCAGCAGATCCAAATTGGGATTTCCTCCTAGTTTAAGACTATTAAATAAATTTAAATTTTTAAGAAAATAAAAGTTGAAAAAAACAGTAATGAATTATATTTAGCTTTGCTGGAAACATGTGTTTTGGATTAAATAATATGACAATATAATATAAATAATATAACAATATAAAATGTTTATGTAAAATCTTTAGCTTTTGAACAGCGTAATATGCATCTATATTACTATTCTAATGTTCAGAAAAAAAAAATTACCAAAAAAAAATTCGTTTTATCTTTTCTCCTTTAGTTGGTTATCAAATTCGTTCAAATTGTATATTCAGCCGTTTTCATCAATGCTAAAACGATATAATTATTTATTTATTTTTTTTTATCTTCAAAATAAAAGGTACTTTACAGTGAGAATATACAAACATTTGACATTTAAGTCCTGTCAGACTATTTCAATCATAATAAAACCTATATGATATTAAAATCCATTAAATTTTACATCGATATAGGGAGTTTAATCAAAATCGTTTGAGCCGTTTTTTTGAGAAAATTGTAAAAGGTGCATAATATCGTTTTTAATTGCATAATAATTTATATCGTTATTTTTGTTACTAGAAGATTTCATTTCTTATATTTGTATTTTTTATTTTTATTTATGTTTTATCTTTCATTAATTGATACGTTGATTTCCAAAAGGTACTATATCCATTCTGGGGAATTTTACAGGAACCGCGAAAATCTCTCATTACTATATTATTAAACCAGCTAATTTGATGCTTTTCCCATTAAAATCTAGAATTATTTCTTTACTATATTAATAAAACCATATTAAAGTTATGAAATGAAATGTTTTGTTATGATTTGGATTGAAAATAAATGTGTAATAAGTATCTTAAGAAATTAATAGCATTTCTAAATCACATTATTAAAGGACATGAATGTTCATTAAATACAATGAAATTTAAGATTTAGTTAAAACTTAATGAGAAGAATATAAATATGTCAAAAAATCAATTTCGTAAAAAATGTCCTTTAGTACCTTTTGGAAATCAACGTCTCAATTCTTGGTCTGATATAGATCCTTTATTATTTCAGAGTTAATGTTATTTTAAGAATACCAAGTACTAGTACAATGTTACTAACTATTTTTGTTTTATTTAATTTTTTTTTGTTTCTTTTTTTATTTTTGATTCTGTTATCAACTCATATATTTCTCATTTTTTTCTAACATAAATTAGCTTCTGAAGATTGTTTTTATTTTATTTATTTTGTGTTGTATAAAAATTCATCAATTATTGTAATAGTAGTTAATCATGTTCATTTTGTCTGTTGGCTAGACATATTGTATATTTAAACTGTACAAACCTGTTATTCTAAAGGGACCCAGTCCCAGAATAAAAATTATTTTCTATCTATCTATCTAATACGTGGTATTGATTTTTCTTGTGCAACTTCTGATTCGCTGATTTTGATAAAAATGTAGCTGTAAAATCTCGGGCGTTTTGTTGTCTAAAATATGAAATTTCAGTTTTGTTCGACTCTTCGTTTTTGTGTTAGACTTACCACACGCTGAGACTTTTTAGAGCGACTTGGTTATTTGTACTCTAAATTTTCCACGATCGCAATGATTCCCCTTACTATATATCTTATATACAGGTAAGTGAAAGTATAAATCTTAGTTATTGCTTTATTATCATATTATATAAACTATGTTGGTGAGAAGTTATTCCGGGTGCAGTCATCATAACCCTTAATTAAGTTCGCACATTATACTCGCGTTTCTCGATGTATTTTATAGGGTAGTGTCATAATTCCCTACGCCTATTTTCGTGAGCTGCCACCAGTTGGCTAACGGGTCTCACATATCCGGGTGAGAGGCTGTGAATGAATCCCCATTTCATTAGATGCTTGGACTGGGATTTGAACTCACAGCCTTTGACGTGACACTCAGCCGCGGCTTTCCTTAATTAAGTAGAACACTTAATTTATTTGTGCCACGGTTCCGGCCTAAAGTTTAGGCCTTCTTCAGGGCGAATAAAGGAGGTAGATGACAGCAATTATATATAATATTTCATATAAACTATGAAACGATTTGATGAACAAATAAAGATAAAAAAAAAAGAAAGAGGAATATATTTTTTTTATTCAGAACTTTTTGGAGGTAAAGACATATCGAGAGTGGTAGTTTAAGTTGCTATATAACTTAAGTTGTGCCTATTTTTGAAAAACACGGATTTCTTTTCGCCATTTCAGATCTTAGGAGGTCATTCAGATGGACGCATCATCGTGAATCATAGCAATAATTATCTTACTCAGAACAACTTCCCAGAATTCCCACTTACAACCGGATTCAACCATTGTAATGGTTATCACAAAAACACAATACTTCAACAATTGAGACGTTGATTTCCAAAAGGTACTAAAGGACATTTTTTTCTAAGTTGATATTTTCACATATTTGTATTTTAATGGCTTAGTTTTATTTAAATCCGTCATCAAATTTTATCTATAAAACATAAAAATCCTTAAAAAAAGTATTTGAAAATTGCATTTCATTCCAAAAGGTACTAAATACACATTTTATTTCATTCCAAAAGGTACTATATCCATGTTTCGTTCCAAAACGTATATCCTATGTAAACAGATACAACCTTTCCTTTAAGTTCCTTCCAAAAGGTATTATATTTCCTACTATACGGCAGAAGCACCTAATCTCGTAACAAATCACCATTAATTAATTTTTTTCATCATTTTATGCATTTTTATTGGTTCATTTAGCACGTCTTGAATCACCGCTATTATCTTGATCACTGATTTTACCCTAATAGTAAGTTTTTAGGCTATTTGAAACAACTTAGTTGCGTCGCTTTGGTTCTTTTAGGTTGTCGATTAAATTACGTTTTTTTCATAATATTTCTTCATGCAGCAACATAAATTTGGTTTAAAATTTTTCAGAAACTCACATTTTAATAGAATAATGGTATTTGATGCAGTAAATAGTTGGAATTAGCATTCCACGAACTTGCTAAATATGTGAAGAAAATCCGTGCCTGATCTAACTTAGTAATCGTTTTTAATGTTAAATAAAAGCTCAAAAGTTATTATTTATCAGTATCTATGGTTAAATGTTGTTTACACGTCGTTAATAATATAGTTAAATTTGCTAAATTCACGCAAATAGTAAATACAAATTCAAAACAAACTTCATAATTACATACTTTCTTATTATAGTGCCATAAATAGATAAATTGTCCTTTGAATATTTACTTTATTTATGAAGAATAGATAATCAATGTAATTAAACAACAAAGAAAGACATTTCTCAGGGAGAATAAGGAAATTTACAAAATTTAGTAATTAACGATATAAAGACGTTAGTTATCGGTAATGTTGTATCAGGAAAGTTATAGGAACTGTTACCAACTTATCGCACGTTATATTCTTCCAAAAAGTACTACATCCCTTTTAATTCTTTCCAAAAAGTACTATATCCATGTTTCGTTCCAAAAAGTACTATATCCATATTATATTGTTTAAGATCATCGGAAAAGTGCAATAATTTGGAAAAATTAGTTGGCAACACACTTAAAAATCAACTTTTGATGTTAATAAAAAAATATTCATGTAAATTGGTCCAATAATAAATAAATGACAGATTTTTGCGTTTCCTGTAAAATTGTCTAAAGTGGATATAGTACCTTTTTGGAATCAACGTCTCAATTACAGATATACAAATTGTGGTAGGTGGAAAATTGCATGGTCAGAATTTTTTAATTTGTATGATAATTTATTTATATACAACTGTATTGGTTAATACATCATGTAAATAAGCTATAAGATAAGATACATGAAAAAGAAACTTGTCAAGAAAAAAAAAAAGGACTCCAGTTGAAAATCTGAACTAGAAGGTCTCGAAGCAACCTTATTTCCAGACGTCTCGGAGGATTGTCGGGAGTGGAAGAGGAAGCAAGGATTGAAACTAGTGGAGTAGAGTAGGAATGGATTATTTCATGGAAGGAGTGATAACTGGTTCAAATGACAAATACTCAAAACTTCCCTCATGCTATGCCCCAACAATTCAAATAACAAAAACTTAAAATCACATATACTTCTTAAAGTATAACATAGTTGCAGGAGAAGAAGATATGATAACTAAACTACATAAATAAACTTAGGAAATAAAAATCTTTGGGTGTTAGGAAAAATAAAATCCCTCATAATACAAAAATTAATTTATTTAACCATAATCAAACCTGTAAGGACATATGGGGTTGATTTATGGGGTTCCAAACCATCAAATTCCTCCAGCATACAATCCTTGGAATCCATAATTTTAAGGAAAATCCTAAACGCTCCTTACTTTGTCCATACATCCACAAAGACCTAAATATCCCATTAGTCGCTGACTCAGCCCGAAATAGATATGCTTCCTTTAATTCCAAACTATCAGCCCACTCAAACCCAATAGTTCGTATTCTCTCATATCTACCTCTTCCCGAAAATCCTCTAAGGCCCCTGAATGTAATACAGTCACATGAAGAGATACTACCCATTGGCAGTACTCCAATAGGGATTCTAATTCATAAGGTCTCTGGGCCATCTTCTTTTCAGACACCTCGGAGGATTATCAAGGATCGCAGAGGAAGTTAAGATAGAAACTAGTGGTTTAGAGTGGGAATAGGAGTTTTTCATGGAAGGAGTGATATCTCGTTCAGGCTAAATCACTAACATTAAACATTAAGGTTTTCATGGATAGTTTACTCGTGACAAAGTAAAGAGCTTTGAGGATTTTGGATTACAATGATTGGATACGGGAATATATCGATGGTTTCGTAAAGCCCCAAAGCTCAACTCTCTACGACCAGATTGGTCTTATGATAGTCATGTATCTGACCCTTTTGTAGTTACGAGCGTCTGTCAAGTAACGTAAATGTCGAAGTAGATGAAGCTCATCAAAATCTAGTATTGTTTTTTAACTAGCTATTGTAAATCTATAAAACTATTTTTACTCCCACTTACTTATTTATGAAATATTTAGTAAGGGATAGTATTGCGATCGTGAAAATATGCGTTTCAGGGTTCCCTGAGTCCTAATAAGGAAGTCGCGCGAAATGGTGTGTGTGTGTGTGTGTGTGTGTGTGTGTTGGTAAGTCTAGCAAGAAAAAAAAAAAATCTTACAAAACTGAAGTTTCATATTTATTACATTTTTGAGCACGATATGCTACAGCAAATTTTTCATTAAAATCGGCGAACCAGAAGAGCCACTTTATACTATGCATTTTCCACCTTTATATGATTTTCTCAAAAACGGCTCCAACGATTTTAACTGAACTCGATTTATCGATGTAAAATTTAATGGGCTTATAAGTTTCATTCTGATTGAAACAGTCTAACAGGGCTTAAATACTGATATTTTAAAATTTCTTCCTCTAAAGTATCATTAATTTTATAGATTAGAAAAAAAATAACCATATCATCATGTAAGCATTGATAAAAAACGGCTAAATTTACAAGTTGAATGAATTTGATAATGAACTAAAGGAGAAATGAGCAAAAATATTTTTTGATGTAATTTTTGTTTTTTCGAAGACAACAGTAATTTAGATGTATAATATACCGTTGGAAAGCTAAAGATTTTAGGCAAAATATTATCTTATACAGTAAGTTGAAAAATGTAATTTAGAGTGATGAAAAGTGGTTAAAACTACGTGTAACTGATTGTTGTAGATAAAAAAACATAGATTTTTTTATTATTTTATCTAAAACATGTGTTTCCAAGGAAACTGAGTATATTTCTTTAAACCTTCTTAAACTAAATTAATTGGTTTTAAATAAGTTCAAGTTTCGGTAACACTAAACTATTGACTACAATTATGTCAAAATATCAATTTCGTAAAAAAATTCGTTTCTTACCTTTTGGAAATCAACCTTTCTTTTTCGTGGTCACCTTGATACATGACCGGAATCTTGGAGAAGTCTGGCTCCGGAGGGAGAATTTTGATAGGGAATGTTTTTAAATAAAATACTTGTATTAAGTTATTGAAGTTTTTTGTGTACTTTATGACTGTAATGATCTTTATTCAGTCAATGTTATCGTTTGGAGACAGAATTTATTCGAAAATCTGCTTCTTTTATATTTTTTATGAAAAAGTATATTTCCAACAAAGAAATTTTAATTTTTTTTTTTTTATTGAAATTTACAACTGTATTTTGTAATACATCAAGTAAATATGTTAGTAATGATAAAATACATGAAAAAAAACATGAAGAGAAAATGCCCATTGGCATCACTCCACTAAGTAAACTAGAAGGTCTCGAGGCCATCATCTTTTAACAAAGAAATTAAGTGCAGAAATTGTAATTAATGAAACAATATATTATGAAAATATTATAAAATGAATTGTTGAAAATATCCATAGAATAAGTAGTTTACAATTGAATATACAAGTTTATTCACATATGTTAATCAGAATCCATTACTTATACTTGAATGAATTATAATTTTTATACACAAGCATGAAGAACGGTTAACATTTCCGAAATGGAGAGGAAAAGGTACTTTCATGGTCTGTTAAAAGTGAAAATAGAATTTATAATCATTTCCTTCAGGCTTAATGTTTCCAGTGTTGAGTATGTATATATGTATGTATATGTATATATATATATATATATATATATATATATATATATTTTTTTTTTTTTTTTTTTTTTTTTTTTTTTTTTTTTTTTCTTTATCCAGTTCTGTTTAAAACATTTCGGTTCCCGGGGACGGCGTGTATCTCAAAATACTCAACAGTATTCTGTTTGTAATAATCATCGCCTGTTCCTCACTATTTACAATGATACACATGCTGATACGTGAACCCCAGTCCATCACATACAGCCATTGATGCAATTGTTTTCGCGATTGTATGATTAAAATAAATCCTAACCAATCCCATTAGATCATCCTTACCCACCGTCGCAAACCGACGTCTTTATACTCCTCAGTATCCTTTAATAATAACCCACTTGTTCCTGTTGAACAAATCCGATATCTAGGACTCCACCTTGACAAGTGTTACTTGGAATTGACTGAAACGACAAGAAACTGCTTGTAGATTCCGATTACTACAAAACTTATTTGACAAACCTTATGAACGTCCATTCTATTAAACACAGCATATTTACGTAACAATTATCATTCCATTTTGGACATATGGAATTGAGGCTCTACTTAACCATCTAATGCCTCCTACATTCAATCCAAAATCTTACGCGAAATCTTGAGAATACCCCTTATTTTTTCGCAAATAAAATCACATATAATGATCTTAATATTCCATTTGTTGCAGATCTAGACCGAAATATATTGGGTTGTGTCACATGAAATGTCCGTTTTCAGGTAAAGGATTTTTATTAAAAATTCGATATGAAAACAACATAATTTTATTCGAAGTATTTACCTTCTTTTTCTACACATTTTTCCCAACATGACACCAACTTTTTTATCCCCGAACTGAAAAACTCTGAGCTTTGAAGTGAAACAAAATCTGAAAACGCACTTTTAACTTGATCATCATTTTCAAAAAGTTTTACTATGACGAAGTTGTCTAAATTCCTGAACAGGTGGTAATCTGTTGGAGAAAAGTCGGGAGAATATGGTGGGTGCGGAAGAACTTCGTAGCCCATTTCTTTCAATTTTTGCACGGTATGTTTTGAAACATGGGGTCTAGCGTTGTCGTGTAAGAGTATAGGACCCTTCCGATTTCCCAATCCAGGTTGTTTTTTTAATGATTTTGTGTGCATTTGGTCAATTTCATTGCAGTACGCTGTAGAGGTAATGGTATCAACTCTAGGTAAAAAGGAATAATGAATTATCCCAGCCATGGACCACCATACTGTAACCATCAATTTTCTGGGATGCAAATTCGGTTTTGGCATTTGCCCCAGGGTTTCGTCGATGTTCAACCACTGCCCTGACCGACGCTGATTGTCATATGCGGTCCATTTTTCATCGCAGGTAATTATTCTTTCAAGGAAAGGCTCGGTTTTTTGCCTCGCAAGCAGAGAAACGCAGGTCTCAAGGCGTTTCAATTGATGCCGCTCAGTGAGATCATGAGGTACCCGTGTATCGAGCTTTTCTACTTTCCCAATACACTTTAAATGTCTGGAAACGGTAGATGCACTTGCATTTAGTTGTGTTGAGAGTCCTTTAACTGTTTGGTAGGGGTTTCCTTCTACTGTATGTTTGAGGACATCGTTGTCTATTACGGACGGAGTTCTTCCTCGGGGCAAGTTTTCCGAGTCGGTATCCCCTGCTGAAAACTTAGCTAACCAACGGCGAATGGTCCGTTCATTAACACTCCCTTCCCCAAACGCCTTGCAAATATTTCTAGCGGCCTCAGCTGCTGAATGGCCGAGTTTAAACTCATACAAAAATATTACTCGAAAATCGCGTGTTTCCATGTTCATATTTGGAGGTATAGTAAAAAGTGGGTAGTTGATTGGGAAGCTAATTTTTATAATACAAATGTAGAGGATTAGTAACTGTTTACTTTAAATATGTAAACATTCGGAAGAAAAACAACAGAGACCTGCAAAATCCTTTATGTATTTCATAAACTATAAAAACGGACATTTCATGTGAAACAACCCAATACATCTGCAAATATCAGGCGCTACATTTAATTTTTTGTTTTAAGAGATCGTTATTTTTTGTTACTCTAGACTTGGTTTCCCAATTTTGTTTAGAAGCGTTTGTTATAGTCATTTAATAGACTTATTTTCTAATTTGTTGGCTTGTTTACCATTCCGTTTTCCCTTTCAAATATTTGTATGACACTTCGTTCCATGGCATGACTATTGTGAATGATTTTTTTTTATTGCTCGTGGACAATTACTCATTCGACGATTGTTATTTCTCGAATTTCCCTCGCGTAGTCTTTTTTTCCTTCTTATTTCAAATTTTAACATGCAGGAGGATATGACAATATTGAATTTAATCTATATATTCAATAATATATGATCAAATGATATATTTCGAGATATTTAATTAAACGATTATTATGCTGCGTGTGGTGTTTGAATATCACAGTCGCTCCAGTTTGCTGTTTGTTTACGATAATGAGATAATATCTACTTGAAATAGGAATAGAAATAGAAATGAACATTTATTAACATTTAAAAAAAAAAGAAACGCAAAGATCTCTCATTCATTTGATATTAATATAATTTAATTGATTCCTTTGTCATTGAACTCTAGTATTATTTTTTCAACTATATTAAAAATCAGGTGCGAGCAACACCCGACTTTCACTTACCTCCGTTGTTAAATTCAATTTAAGAATTGTTAAATAAAGTTACAGTTCTTCTTCGTCTTCCTCCACTTCGACTATGGCTGCCTGGTGTTCGGTGGATTGTCTGGTGGACTCGAGATGAGATTGGAAAGGCTTATGAAATGTTTTATTAGATTCATCTTCGGAGTCCCCAGACGCTCAGAGATGGGCAAAATCGCATTCGGATATACGAATACAAATGCATTCGGGAAGATCGAGTTTTGAAAATACGAATACGAATGCAATCGTATTTCAAAAAAGAATACGAATGCATTCGTATTTCGAAAAAAAAATACGAATACGAATATATTCACAGATGTAGACAGCCCGAATTTCACAGGTATGCAAAGGGATACGGTCATATTCCACTGGTCTAAAAACGTATACGGGCCTGTGTACAAGTCAATATGTGCGCATTTGCAGGCGTGAATTCGAATACGGTCGTATAATATCTTATATTAAAAGACATAAAATTTAATATTTATAATTTTTTTTTTTTAATATGATTCAAATATTGTTGAAATAACTTCTTTATGTACGAATATCTATTTATTTACATATATCAACTCTCATACAGTTCTCTTCTCTATTATGAAATAATTTAACAAATATTTATTAATTTGTGAAAAATGAAAAACATTAATGCAGTGATGCGCTTATAAATTATATTAAAAATCTGGTGCGGGCAACACACGACTTTCACTTACCTCGATTTTTAAAATCAATCAAAGAATTTTCAAATACAGGTAAAGATGAAAATACGTGAAACTATTAAGGAATTAATCAAATTGAATTTCTATAGAAACATGTGTTTCATTAAAAAGTCTATTATATTATTATCTAAAATAATCAGTTAGTTTTATCTTCTTCTCATCACTCTCTATCAACTTCTAAAAGCTTGTGTATGAGATGATATTGTTTCTAAAATCTTTAGCTTTCCAACGGTATATCATACATGTATATCACTGCTCTTGTGTTCAAAAACGAAAAATTGCATTAAAAAAGTATTTTTCTGTTTTCTCCTTTAGTTGGGTATCAAATTTATTCAATATATATATTTACCTGTTTTTCATCAGCGTTAACAAGATAATCTAGTTATTATTATTGAATCTACAAAATTAAAGGTACTTTAGGGGAAGGAAATTTAAAATATCGGCATTTAAGCCCTGAAAGACCATTTTGATCCAAATAAAACCTACAATTTTATTAAAGCCCATTAAATTTTACATCGATATAGCGAGTTTAATCAAAATCGTCGGAACCTTTTTCGAGAAAATCGAAAAAAGGTGCAAAATGCAAGGTATAAAGTGCCTCTTCTGGTAAGCTCATTTTGATGAAAAAAGTGTTGTCACGTCTCGGGCCTATAGTTGTCTTAAATATGAAATTTCAGTTTCATAGGACTTACCGTTTCCGCCCGGGAGTTACCACACACACACACACACACACACAGACCTTTTTGCGGGACTTGGTTATTTGGACTCAGGGGACCCTAAAACGTGTATTTCCGTTGAAAACTGGAATTCGAAAATTTTCACGATCGCAATACTTCCCCTTACTATATATAGTAAGTGAAAGTAAAAAAGAAAAGAAATATTATCCATTTGATATATTACTTTCACTTACTATTTTTCTTGAGATTATAATCTTATATATTGAAAGTAAAGTTCAGTAAATATTTTAACATTTCTAACCAACTATTTGAAAATAAACAATATGCATTCAAGAATAGGTGAAATATTGAATTTAAGTCCGACAGGTATGCCGAGTTGAAGTGGCTTAATCCAGTTTCTCGCCGATAGTATTTCCTGGGAGTATTCCTATTCCACACTTTTAATACCCAAAGTCCATCCTACATTATTGACCTACACATCCCTTGTTCATCGGTAGATTCGTTCAACACAAGATCCCAGCCCACTAACCTCTATTTTCCTTCTCATCGTACATCGTCCTTTGAAAAATCCTTTAGTTTGCGTGCCACCTCACTTTGGAACTCCATACCTACCTCTATACGCAAATCATCTTCTTTAATCTCATTTAAATACAAATTATTCCATCATCTCCTGAGTAATCAATCCTCCTAATAATTGTATACAAAATTAAGAATAATAGTCATATTTCACTCTAAAATGAGGAACACTACAAATATGTTAACAAAAACTTGTCTTTTCTTGGAACATTTAAAAAAGCACATACTACCTTCCATTCATCATCTAATCACTTTATTTCATTAGTACTTTAACATTTTTTCATCCTAGTCGACGTTTCGGGGTTGTTTCCCCATTTTCAAGACTGAAACAATTTATTTATACTTTCACTATTGAATAAAATTACATTATTTAAATATTTTTCTTTGAAAAATGAAGCTCAGCAATTTGTCATAACTATTTTAAACTAACTAACTTTAATTACCTTATTCCTTGCTACAACATTTTTCATTCTTCACTACATCTCATAGCCACTGCTACTTGTCCTATATTGGCTCACGGTTTCCATTATATTTCTATTTTAAACCTTTGTACCTTTCCAGTATTCCGGTGTAATCCTTGTGCTTATTTATTTATTTTTATTTTTACCTCTATTAATTATTTGTCCTAATTATGGTTATTGGGCTAAAAATGTTGTAGCAAGGAATAAGGTAATTAAAGTTAGTTAGTTTAAAATAGTTATGACAAATTGCTGAGCTTCATTTTTCAAAGAAAAATATTTAAATAATGTAATTTTATTCAATAGTGAAAGTATAAATAAATTGTTTCAGTCTTGAAAATGGGGAAACAACCCCGAAACGTCGACTAGGATGAAAAAATGTTAAAGGACTAATGAAATGAAGTGATTAGATGATGAATGGAAGGTAGTATGTGCTTTTTTAAATGTTCCAATTAAGAAAACTTCCAAAAAAATTAAAAAAGAAAAGTAACTAAATTGTCTTTTCTTTTTTTCATTCTATGATTTTATGATATTAGTGTGAGGTACAATTATAGTATCTCTGCATGCACATGTGTTTAGTATTATATAGTCATACATGAATGTACTATTGTCGATGTATTTACTAGTCTATAAATAATGCAAGTTGTAGTTAGATGTCTTTCAAGTAATCTTATTTACTACTTTTATAAATAATATAAGTATAGCCTTAAGTTTGTTTTTGTAATGTTTTTATTTTTATGCCAGACACAAGACTCAGTTTGTGTACTTTGTTTTCTTAGGGGACAGAAGGTCCCAGAAAAAAATTTACTTTTCTTTCTTTCTTTCTTCTTTATCTTTCCTCTCTACCGCACAGGAGTGTGAGAAGGTCGCTTTTAGAGGCTGATCCAACCTATCCCTATTCTGCGCTATTCCCCTCGCTCATCTCCAATCTATATCCCTTTTTCTGCAAGCTTTCCTGATCCCATCCTCCCAAGTCTTCCTAGGTCTTCCTCTTGGTCTCCTTCCCTCTGCTTTCACCTCATACGTTGCTTTTGAAACGCGATCCTCTGACATTCTTGAGACATGGCCGTACCATCATAGCTGGTTTTCTTCAATGGCCTATATCCTAAATTGAATTATAATTCAAACAAGGGTTGTGTATATTCCATGCCATTTAATGATGCAAAATTAATACTAAAAAGCCGCGCAGAATTAGTAAATTTAAATTATAAACCATTTAGAACTGATACATGTCAACTGTGCCCCCTTTGTAATTTAAAAGAAGTTTAAAATATTAAGCACCTAATTGCCATCTGCCCTATAGTAAGACCATATAGAATCAAATTTTTGAATAGTGCAACGTTAACAGATACTGAAGTCATTAGTCTTTTAAACGGCTCTATCTGGACTGTCCTAGTAAAGTTTGTAAGAGAAGCATTACGTTATATAGCTTTTTTAGTTCAAGAATTTAATTTGACGCTTGAGATGAGGCTGAAGAGAATAATGAACTGTTTCATTAGATTCATCTTCGGAATTCCCAGGCGCTCTCATGTCTCCACCTGGTACGCCGAGTTGAAGTGGCTTTACCCAAAATTCCGACGACAATACTGTTGTAGTAGCTCTTTGGATAGGGGTATTGAAAATAATTAATGAGATCATATGTTGTTGGTAATGTAAATGTATTGTTAATAAATGTTCTTACGAATTGTTTATGGAATAATACTTAATACAACATGGTGGCAGCGGTGGGATGATTGAGTAAATATAAATAAAGAAGAAAATAACGACACGATCAACTTTTAAGTGAACCAACTCTTACACTCGGTGAGTCGTTTGATTTTTTTTATATATAACCTTTTTTTTTAGAAAAATGGAGAAACTAGCGAGTTACAATATTGCAAGCCCAGCACCCTTTTCTTTTTCTAACCCTGAAGAATGGCCTAAATGGAAAAGACGTTTTGAACGTTTTAGACTTGCCACGCAATTGAATAAATCTAGCGAAGAGAAACAGGTTAATACATTAATTTATTTAATGGGCGACAAGGCAGACGAAATAATTTTAGAATTTAAATTGACCCCAGATGAAGTGAAGGATTACCAGAAGGTCGTTAAAAAGTTTGATGATTACTTTTCTCCCAAAACTAACGTAATATATGAGAGAACTAAATTTAATAATAGAATCCAAATTTTGGGAGAGCCAGTTGCTGATTTTATTACCGATTTACACAATCTTGCAGAAAAGTGTGATTATAAGACCTTTAAGGATGAATTAATTAGGGACAGGATAGTTGTAGGTATTCTAGACAAAACTCTAGCAGAGAAAATGCAAATGAACGAAAACTTAAACCTCGAAACAGCTATTAGAATGGCTAGGCAATCAGAAGAAGTAAAGAAACAATTAGAATCCCTTAATTTAGGAACATCAGCGGTTAACGAAGTTAAACGTAACCTCGCTGGGAACTCTGGGAAAGCTGATCGTTCCAAAACAAATTTTTCAGAACGAAGAGCAATAAATACTTTATGTTCTTATTGCTTGTTTTCGGCACACGACAGAGGTAAATGTCCTGCTCGTAATGAGAAATGTAACCACTGTCATGTTAAAGGGCACTTTGCTCGAGCTTGTTCGAAAAGAAATAGGGGGAAAAATATTAGCACAACCAATACGAGTAAAAGGCGTTACCTTAATCAAGTTGATGAATCTGATCAATTTATTTAGGATTCTTCAGAGGGATCTGTTTGTGCTATTGGTGCAGATAAATCAAATCCGTGGTATGCTATTGTAACACTAGGCAATAAGAAAATTGAATTTAAGTTAGATACTGGCAGTGACGTAACAGCGCTCCCTTCAAGCTATCTTAAGGAGAGAAAGGGTTTAATGAACCCAACCAAACGCCTCACTACAGCTGACGGTTCAAAACTTGATTGTGTGGGAATAAGATCCGAAAAACTGACTTATAAATCTAAATCGATTATACAAAGAATTTTTTATATTAAGGGGCTTCAGGGTCCCCTTCTTGACCGGAAAGCCATAGAACAATTTGGATTATTTTCAAGGGTCTATGAAATTGGGTCTTCGAGGCAAAAGAATCCGAATCTAAATTCGTTTGAAGAGGTACGCTCTGAATTTCCTAACCTTTTTTCAGGATTTGGGAAAATACCAGGAAAATATAAGATTACGCTTAAGCCAAATAGTGTTCCTGTGGCTGTGTCTTCGCCGCGGCGTATACCTATTCCACTAAGGACCTTAGTTAAACATAAACTGGAGGATATGGAAAAACGAGGAATCATTGAGAAAGTGACAGAACCAACTGATTGGTGCTCAGCCTTGGTGGTTGTTCCCAAAAAGAGCTCGAAGGACAAAACAGATGTTAGGCTTTGTGTGGACCTCCGACCGCTCAATAATTGTGTTCTAAGGTGTTTTCATCCAATTCCAGACGTAACGTACACTCTCAGTCTTCTAAAGGGAGCAAAATACTTTTCAAAGTTTGACGCCGAATGTGGATTCCATCAAATAGCATTGCATGAAGATTCAAAAAATCTAACAACGTTCATAACACCGCATGGCAGGTATAGGTTTAACCGGTTGCCTTTCGGAGTAAGCTCTGCTCCTGAACTTTTCCAGAGACGAATGAACGAGATATTGGAGGATTTACCGGGAACGGTATGCATGATGGACGATATTGTGATTTTTGGCTCCACAAAGGAAGAGCATAATCAGAATCTACGGAGGGTACTCAAAAAGCTCAATGACATGGGAATGACACTGAATAAATCTAAAACTCAAATTTGCCAACGTGAAATAGAATTTTTGGGCCATCTGGTAAACAGTAACGGCATCCATATTCATCCAGATAAAGTTCGAGCAATAAAGGATCTTGATGCACCCACGAACCTAAGAGAATTGCGAGGGCTTCTGGGAATGGTGAATTTTTTGTCAAAGGCCATCCCTAACCGAACTCAATTACTGGCACCATTATATGAATTGGAGAAGCAAGATAGAGTATTTGTGTGGGGTCACAAACAACAGGAAGCCTTTGAAAAACTAAAAGATGCTTTGACTTCAGCACCCGGTTTAGCTGTTTTTGATCCCTCTCGGAAAACAGTTGTTACAGCTGATGCTTCTTCCTATGGAATCGGTGGAGCTCTGCTTCAAGAACATGACGGTCTCCTTAGGCCAGTGGCCTACGTTTCAAGAACAATAAGTGACACTGAAAAGCGTTACTCTCAAATTGAGAAGGAAGCATTAGATGCTACGTGGTGCTGTGAGAGGTTGCGAGATTTCCTCATTGGAATACATTTCATCTTAGAATCAGATCACAAACCTCTGGTGCCTATATTCTCAACGATCCCTATGGATGACCTGTCGCCTAGATTGCTACGATTTCGTTACTCTGTTGAGGTTCAACTACAAGATTATTCATGTCCCAGGAAAACAGCTGCAAACAGCCGACCATCTGTCGAGACATCCCTTGCTTACTTCTATACCATACAAACCTACAACTGAAGCGGAACTCCTAATGGAAATCACAGTTCAAGATCTAGACAAGAAGTATGATGAACAAATTCGAAAGGAGCAACAGGAAGACAAAGAATGTGTCGCTGTAAAACAATTTATGCTAACAGGTTGGCCTGAGCGCCACTACATTCCAGAGAACCTACTCCCATACTATGAGAAGCGATCCAAATTTACATGCTATGCGGAATTGCTTTTAATGAATAATAGGGTGGTGATACCAATTTCATCTCGTCGTCGTGTGCTGGAAGCATTACATAAGGGTCATTTGGGCATTACTAAGTGTAGATCCAGGGCGAAAAACGCTGTGTGGTGGCCATATATCTCGCGAGAGATTAAAGCCGTAGTCGAAAGTTGTCCTGTTTGTGCCACAACTCGGATTCAACACAATGAACCTCTGATTCAGTTTCCATTACCTTCTCGACCTTGGGAAGAAGCATCTGTCGATTTGTTTAAGGTTAATGGAAAGTGGTTTCTTCTTATGATTGACAGGTTGGGTTAATGAGATCATATGTTGTTGGTAATGTAAATGTATTGTTAATAAATGTTCTTACGAATTGTTTATGGAATAATACTTAATACAACAAATACTTCTTAGGAACTTACCTTTACCAATCCTTCAGAACCAAAAAACCCATCTATATCTACAATATGTTCACCCCCTATCCTCTGTCAACTCTATCAACACAAGATCCCAGCCCTCGAACTTGCTCATTCCATCCCACAGAACTGCTTCCTTTAAGAGATCCTTTGTCATACGTGCATCTTTATTTTGGAATTCCTTACCCATGTCGATTCGTACATGCCAATCCTTAACTTCCTTCAAACATCACCTATTTACCCATCTCCTCGAACATCAATCTTCCGTGCCTTTATAAACTTAATTATTTGGCCTCTTTATTTTTATCTTAATTTTCTCTGTTTTTTTATTTTAATATTTGTATTTCTTCGAGGTGATATGACCTTGTATATGTATATATATGTGTTTGTGTTTGTGAATGTGTGTATAAATATGTAGGTATATAAATGAATGTGTGTGTGTATGTCTGTGTGTGTGCATGCATGTATATACCATATGCTATATAATTTGATACCATGTTGTTGAAATTTATATAGCCAGAATTTAAATATTTTATTGTACATTTATATTATTCTTAGGGGACTAGCTGTCCCAGAATAAAATTTCTTTTCATTTCATTTCAATGAAAAACAAAACAAAGAAAGACATTTTGTTGAAGAATTTTACTTTCGATATTTAAATAAGTAATTCTTTATGTTTATTAATATTTACGTTTATCATCGGTATTTTCTTTACTGATCCGTTTATTAGTTTGATATGTGGTGTTATGATTCCTTTTTAATTATTTAAGTGTAATATTACTATTATTTCTTCATTTGTTTATTTCAATTTATAATATTTGCAACTCTGCTGACGGAGTAATCCAAAGCAAGAATGTTTTTTATTTTGTATTTATAGAAAAAAAAAAAGAAATGTTATATTATATCAATAAACATTATTATTTTTAATAATATCCTTGGCCGATCTCACATCAAGGTTAGACCTTAGTTAGAGTTAAAAAAATAAGTGAGAGCAAAAATATTACAGAATTAATTATATTGAGTTTCGATAGATAAATTTAGTTTTCTCGGTTTTTCATCACTATCAATTAACATTTACAATTTTGTGTATAAGATAATATATATATATATATATATATATATATATATATATATATATATATATATATATATATATATATATACCTAAAGGAGGGAGCGGCGTGGTCTAGTGGATAGAGCACTAGTCTGCTGTGCTCCAGGTCCTGGGTTCGAATCCCGGCTGTGGCAGAATATTATTTATTCTGTTAAATCAGTCGGGGGGCGACCCTAGGGTATGGAGACCCTCCTGGGGCAGACCCAGCCTCTATAAAGTGGGTACCCAAATTAATTGGGGGAAAACCTGGCGGCTGAGCGTGATTAAGGCCTAATCACCTCATTGCACTGCCGTTGGCCTAGAAACAGTACGAATCTCTATATGTACTGAGCCCAAGACCCTTCATGGGTTGTAGTGGTACAGGTTTTTTTTTTTTTTTTTTATATACCTAAAGAAATCCGGCAAATAAGATGTTAACTCTTTCCTTTTTTATTAGAAAAAAAGAAATAAGGTAAAAAAGTATTGATAAAATACGTTAAGTTGCTCATAGATGTAATAAAAAACAGGATTTAAAATCAGAAAAAGAGGGGGGGGATTCAAAAAGACTAAGTAGTGATGAATACAATATTCCAAATATGTCTCAACACAAAAAAAATATGATAAAATGATTAAAAAAAAGTGAGTACAAGCTTAGACCGCTATTTTCTCCATAACGGTAAACAGTGCAGAGGAATAAATGTTAAATCGGACAAAGCCATGAAAACCGTGGAGACAAGTGAGAAAAAAAATCAATATGAAAGAAGAAGGAAATGAGCAACCTACAAACCAATCTTCTGTCATAGCAAACAAAGGAACCGCACGTATAGAAGGACAAACAAATAATGGAGCAATATACATAAAACACAAGACAGAAGGTACTGGGCAGAGAGGTGCAAGCTAATCGAGAATAAGGCAGCGACACCTAAGTCATAATTTGATTTATCATTGAAATTGTATTAATTTAAAAAAAAAATAAATAAATAAGAACTAGAATAAATAAAAAAAATCTGGTGCGGACAACACACGACTTTCACTTACTTACGGTTGAAATATATTTAAGAATTATTAAATAAACTTAAAGTTGAAAAAAGTTTACAGTTAATTTAAAGAAAAAGTGCAAGTTTCGTTAGAAACATATGATTTAGATTAAATAATAGGGGTACTCACTACGTTTGCTATAGTATGCTATTTGTGTTATTTTGCTAAACCCGTCGAGTTTCTACAGTTATTTCCTGTATAAATTTGATGGGTTTAGCACAATAGCACAAATAGCATGCTATAGCAAACGTAGTGAGTACCCCCAATATAACAATCTTAAATTGCTACGTATAATAATCAGTAATAAGTTCATTACTTTACGTCTATATTACTGGTCTCAATATCAAAAAGCCAAAAATTACAATTAAAAAATAGTTTTGCTCTTTTCTCCTGATTGATTATCAAATTCGTTTAACTTGTATATTTAACCGTTTTTTATATATGTTCATTAGATGATATGTTTTATTTTTTCGAATCAACGAAATTAAAGGTACTTTAGAGGTAGAAAATTTATAATATTGGCATTTAAGCCCTGTCAGACTATTTCAACCAGAATAAAACCTACATGATATTAAAGCCCATTAAATTTTACATTCATATGGCGAGTTTAATACAAATCGTTAGAGCCGTTTTTGAGATAATCGTAAAAAGGTGCAAAATGCGTGGTATAAAGTGACTCTTCTGGTTATCATATTTTGATGAAAATGTTGCTGTAACATCTTGGGCTTGTAGTTGTCTTAAATATGAAATTTTATTTACGTACGGCTTTTAGTTTTAGCGGTAGACCTGACACACACAGACCTTTCTGCGGGACTTATTAGACGTGTATTTTCGATGAAAACCGAAATTCGAAAATTTTCACGATCGCAATACTTTCCCTTACTATTTATATATTTCATATATAGGTAAGTGAAAGTAAAAAAGTAGTATAGTAACAAAACAATGTATACATACAAGTGTAAATAAAGGCTTATTCCATTCTATTCCTAGGAAAACGAAAGTTTGCAGAAATGTAGTTATTTTAGCTGAGATCAAATAAAACAGCTTTGTATCCTGCATTTCCGGAAAAATCCAATATATCTTGTTACGTTTTAACCCCGACGAAGACTCGCTGTGTGGGTCGAAACGTAGGTTGTACAATAAATTTGTTTACATTATTTTAATTATATTTTATTGATTACCACCCAAACCATTTCATATCTAATCGTAAAAATAAAACGGTGCGCGCAACACACAACTCTTACTTACCTCCGCTGATTAAATCAACTTAAGAACTTTTAAATAAAGTTAGACTTGAAGAACCGTTAAACAATAAAATTGAGTTTTTTTGGAAACATGTGTTTCAGATTGAATAATCTAACAATCGGAATTATTATCTCCAATAATCACTTAAGTAAAGCCCTTTTCGTCTTAATGCATTTTTAGCTTTGTATACATATTTTTTTAAATATTTTTAGCTTACTAACACTTTATTATACATCTAAATTACAATTCTCGGGTTCGAAATTTAAAAAAAAAATTTTTTTAATATTTATTATTGAGATATATTACAATTAGTTTCAAAATGAACAATAGTAATAGTGATATGAGACCATACATACAATATATACAGAAAATAATGATAAATTCAAATTACATAAAATAGACAATAAATAAATTCATAAATATACAATAAAATAATGATATATAAAAAAAATCAAAACAACAATCTATAATTGTGATAAATACCAAGTTGGCAAATAAATTGATATCATACAAACAATCATTTAGTAGGTTATCATATTCGTTCAATTTGCACATTTAGTCGTTTTATCAATGCTAATAAGATGATATGTTTCATTGTTTCAAATCTACAAAATTATAGGCACTTTAAAGGAAAATGTAAAATATCGGCATTTAAGCCCTGTCAGACTATTTCAATCAGAATGGAACCTAGATGGCATTAAATCTTATTGCATTTTACATCGATATAGCGAGTTTTTTAAAAATCGGTAGAGCCGTTTTCAAGAAAAAGTGCAAAATACATAATATAAATTGGTTCTTCTGGTTGGCCGATTTTGATGAAAAAGTTGCTGTGATATGTCAGGTATTCACGCTTCTAAAATTTTAGGTTTTAATTATTAGTGAATAACTGATTATATAGCTGTTTAAAGGCTATAACTAATATGAAAAGCAATTAATAATTCAAAGGAAAATGGCCAATCACCACTGCTGATTTCAAAACGATATATCTGTGCTATTTCTAAACAGATTTTAATGATTCTTTTTTCGTTTTGTAGAAAATTTAATTCCTTAGTATTTATTTATTAATTTATCTTCAAAAATAACTGAGTCAAGTGCGTATATGTTGGGGAAATTTCAATTTTTTTTTTCTGTTTTGTAATTAATAGCGGTATACTGATTCTAAAACTATATTGAATTGTTTCTTTATCTTCGAAAATAAGAGAGTTACAAGCGTGTAAATTGGCAAAATTTGAATTTTTTTTATTCGTCGGGGTTTCCTCATTCTAAAACTTAATACAATTTTTTCTATAGCTTCAAATATGACTGAGTTATAAGCTTATTTATGGGTAAAATTCCACTTTATAAAAAAAAAAAAAATAATTATTCGCGGTATTTTGGTTAAAAAACCACTAATACTTTTTTTTTGGTAGATTACAAAGGTTCATTATCGAAAATAATAAACCAAAAATGTATTATCAATTTCTGAGACATCAGTTCTAGATCATCGGTTGCGCTGAAATAGGATGACACATTAGTATAATGTCTGAAAATACTACATTTTTTTCTTTATCTGTTTACTTCTAATCCTCCTCTGAAGAAGGGAATCGACCCGTGCCTCATCATCTTGTCATGGAATAGAAGGACTGCGAACTCGGTGAACTGATAAGGTGTTTTTTAATTTATTTTTTTTATATCCTGCGATGTGATTGGGCGAGAGGGGGGCTGGTAGAGGGGATTCAATGAGGGTTAAGAGAAAGGTGAGTCGAGCCGGTTCTATCCCAGAGCGGCGGCAACTCCTCACCTGCCAACATCCTCTCTCTCATCCTATAGACGTCTTCTTACAGGTATGTATTTTATTTATTAAAAATTTTTTTTAAGTGCTTGCTTTTACTTACCTATATATGAAATATGATATAGTAAGGGAAAGTTAAAATTTTCGAATCCCATTTTTGAACGGAAATAAACGTAGGGTCCTCCCCGTGTCCAAATAACCAAGTCCTGAGAAAAAAGTCTGTTTCTGTGTTAAGTCTTATGAAACTGAAATTTCATATTCAAGACGACTGAGATGTTACAGCAACTTTTTCATCAAAATCAGCTAACCAGAATAGCCACTTAATACCATGCATTTTGCACCTTTTTACGATTTTATCAAAAAACGCTATATCAATGTACAATTTAATAGGCTTTAATATGATGTAGGTTTCATTCTTATTGAAATAGTCTGACAGGGTTTAAATGCCGATAGTTTAAATTTTCTCCCTCTAAAGTACCTTTAATTTTGTAGATTATATTAAATTAACCGTATCATCTTT
Organism: Piezodorus guildinii; assembly: GCA_023052935.1. Taxonomy (NCBI): domain Eukaryota; kingdom Metazoa; phylum Arthropoda; class Insecta; order Hemiptera; family Pentatomidae; genus Piezodorus; species Piezodorus guildinii. The sequence continues at coordinate 40,060,638 of CM041295.1, read as the reverse complement.
TTAGCATTGATTAAAAACGAATAAATATATAAGTTGAAAGAATTCGATAACTAACTGAAGGAGAAAAGAGCAAAAATATTTTGTAATGCAATTTTTCTGTTTTTGAACATAAGAACAGTAATATACCGTTGGAAAGCTAAAGATTTTAGAAAAAATATTACATTTCATATAACTCTTCAACGGTATATTATAAGTCTATGTTACAGTTCTTATTTTCGGAAATTATAAAAAATTGCCTAAAATTTTCAAATTCGTTCAACATGTATGTTCAGTCCTTTTTTATCTATATTAGTTAAAAAATTGTCATTTAAGTCATTTTAAACTATTTCAATCAGAACGAAACCTACGTGGTATTAAAGCCCATTAAATGTTACATTGATTTGGTGATTTTAATCTTAATCTTTTGAGATATTTGTAAAAAGGTGCTATGTGCATGATATAAAGTGGCACTTCTGGAGCACTGATTTTGATGAAAAAGTTGCTTTAATTTCTCAGGCATACGCTTCTAAAACATAAAATATTTATTTATATACAACTTATCTTTTTTGAGTTACATAAAACCTTTTTGCTGGAATTGGTCATTTGGACTCAGGAGATCCTAAAACGTGTATTTCAGGGAAAAAACAAGAGATCAAAAAATCTTCACGATCGCAGTATTTTCCCTAACTATATATGTCATATATAGGAAAGAGAAAATAATTAAACAAAACAAATTATTAATTAACGTAAATCTAAATAAAGGTAGGTAATTAACATAAAAACGCTGCAAGTTATTACACAATGGTTTATTATTTACAAATAACAATATCAGAGTATAACTGTTCATATAGATGTCGTTAGGCAATTAAGTAGTATCAAAAGCAATAATTCAAAGGATAATATCATATCACAACTGCTGATTTCAAAACGCTATATCTCAGTTAGTTGTTAACTAATTTCAATGATTCTTTTTTCATTTTGTCGACAATTTTGGCTTTTATTTATTAATAATTAGGACAAACGGATTTTTTTATTCGTTATTTGGATTCTACGCATCTTGAAACATAAGCTCTCAAATATTGAGGGGGGGTAATTTTTTTTTTTTGGGTCGATTACAAAGGTTTATTATTGAAAATAATAAACCAAAAGCATTTATACAGGATCGCATTACTGTTTCCTCTTCTTGTCTTTCAATTTTCATTCAAATAAAATTTCCTGATTCCAGAACACCTTACATTTTATCTTTATCATCAATAATAACCGAGTTATGAGGGAATCGCGTCTCTTATAAGTTGTTTATGCGTAGGTACTAAATTAATAAATTTTTCTAATCCACAATTAATAAAGTTATTAGATATGTTTTGTACGTTTGCATGTGTAACGTTTTAGAGTTGTCCTGTCATAGTCAACAATTTTTCGAATGATTGGGTCGCAATTTGTAGTAAGGGAAAAAAAAAAAAAAAATGTACTTTTCTCATCATTGTTCTTTTGGTTTGAATATGGACAAACGTCACAATGGCTCCATAAGAGAATACAGCAACATAAACAAAACTGTGACTCGAAATGCACAAAATCAAAATTGGCTACAGGTCTGTCACAACACTGCGATAAATATAAACATATTTTTGATTTTGATAATATCTCGGTCCTACATAAGGAAGAAAACATAAATAAAAGGAGGATCATTGAATCAATTTATATAACAAAAAATTTAGAAAAATCAGTTAACCACCAAACAGACGTTGACAACCTGAACACCTTTTATGCAAGTGCTATTGACAGAGTAAATATATAAATCCTTTGGCATCCCCACCCCAAGTTTAGTCGCGCACGAGAACACCTATAAGGCGGCCGAAAACTGTTGAGTAAGTTAATAAAAATGTTTATTTTCTTTTTGAATAAATAGATCCCTTTTTTTAATTGATGATGAAATATAATATGATATTTTTGAGTACAGGTTTTTTTTGAAAAATGATATTTTTAAAAATTATGACGACACTGCTGATAAGTGGTGAAATGAATTGATATGTAACATGGATATGCATGGTTGGTGACATAATTATTAAAAATAATTTATTATGTGTTGTAATTAGTTGTTGAAAATGTATAAATGCAATGAAACTTTAATTGATTACAGAAGCTTGAGAATGGCCCTAGAGGCTGAAACGTTGCGATGACTGGAAATTAAATAAATTGTTTAAAAAAATATATCCAAGATTTCTTTTGTAGAACGGCCTAATATTTATCGAAAAAATGTACTAGCTAGTATCTATATTTTTTGATCGATGGGAGTTGTGAATCAGATAACATAGTTGAGATTCGCGTGTAACGAGCATTATTATGTACTATCCTTGTACATGTGTTTTGATCCATATTCATTTTTCAGTAGTTGGATACGTATGTGTAACTCTGAACAGGGGAATCATATGGGACGGATGAATGTTTCATTTAGGATAAATTTGAAAAACAAAATATATTTTTTGATAACAGGGATAAAAAAAAATGGGCTTTTTGTTATTTCCCCAATAATTTATTATAAAAATAAACGATCTACGTTTCTTGGCTCTTCCCCCATCTTCAAGAACTTCTAAAACATAAAAAAACAATCACTACAAAACATGAACATTCATTAGTTTTTAAATATAATTAAAATTATTACAATTCTTCCACTTTATTATAATATTATCGCATATTGTTATAAATTCCCATTTATATTGTATTAGAAATACACAATACCAAAAAAACTCATTATGACGTGGAACGATTCGGAATAATTATATTTCTAATATATTTAGAGATACTGATATATTCCACGATAAAATGAGATTCCAGGTTGTGATCATTTTTCTGAGACCGATTCTGGAGCGAACAAAAATATTTTATATTAAGTATCTTACCTAATATAAATTGACAAGTTCTCAAAAATGCAATTATTAATATAACTTAAAAAAAAACAGGCATAATTTTTAATAGTGTAACTTATCGAAGCCATCTTAACTTATTTGCCATATTTCCTTAAATAATTCATTAATAAAAAATATAAAATTCCAGATTAAATGCATTTATAATCAAAAACTATTAAATTCTAATTTTGTTAGCCATATACCAAAATATTTATTGATGAAAGTATATATTTACTGAGAGGTACTAGCTCAATTATTTGTTTTAACGATATTTTCATTCACACACACACACACACACACACACACACACACACATACACACATCTATGTTATGGCAATAAAATTCATTGATTTTTTTTTATATTATAATTTTTTTTACTAAACATTATTCGGGAGTTAGGTCTTAATAAAAAATTGTTCCTTATTCTTCTAACTAATCATTATTTTGACGTATCGATCCACCGTACATTCCTGAGATCCGATTACCAGGCCAGTGACTTGTCTTAGCCTATAGTTTAGATCCCATGAATGTACAGAGGAACGATATGTCAAAGCCAAGATTAATTAGGAGAAGGGGAAACACTTTTTAATTAAGAACTAAACCCCTATTAATTTTTAGTAAAAAAAAAATCCTACCCCAGAACCAAAACTTTTAATCTTTCCTTTATTCCCGGAAAGATTTAAGCCCGCTATGGAACTCTTTACCAACCCATATCCGTCATGCTGCTTCTTTATCCTCATTCAAACCCCAACTTCTTCAATACTTTTTCATCCTACATAGAAGATCAGGAATAGTGATATTTCAATTCTAGACGTCTACAATGAACAAATGGAGATGAGTATTTATCGCCCAAATTTCGATCTCGTTGTATATTCATTTATTTTTCATTTTGTTAAAAATAAGAAGATTTTTTTTCTTTCTATCTTATTGATTTTGTTGTATAATATTTCTCTTTATTGTGTTTTTTTTTGTCTGTTGACCAGACATATTATATCTTTCAATTGTACATAGCTGTTATTCTTAAGAGACCCAGTCCCTGAATAAGTTGTCTTTTCTATTATATTATATTCTATATAATATTATTTATTAATTGAGTAACTAGTTCGGGTGGCGGTCAGTGAATGAAATAACTAAGTAGAATCAACTATTTATTTTCTGCCAACGTTTCGACCCTCATTGTGGGTCATCATCAGGGCGCATTGTGGGCGAAAGGGAACTTATTGTTATACGAAACATAAAGTAATGAAAAAATTTTAAAATTCGAATTTTAAGTTTAGTTGTACTATTTTAATGAGGATGAAACGTACAAGAAATCAAACACCTTTTCATTTTACATTGGTAGAGTGAGTTTAATCAACATCTTTTGGACCGTTTTTGAGAACATCGTAAAAATGTCTAAAATGCACAATATAAATTGGGGTTTTCGGTCAGGCGATTTTATTGAAAACTTGATGTAACATCAAAGTCATCATCTATCTCAAATATATAATTTCCTCATCCTTCCTTCCAGTGGCACGACAGGCCGTGTAGGCCCTGGACCTCGCGGTATAATCTCCTGGGAGATTACACTCGCGTTTCTCGATACATTTTGTAGTGTAGGGTCATCACTCCCTACGCCTAATTTTGTGAGTGGCCACCATTTGGCTGAGGGGTCTCACATACCTGGGGGAGAGGCTGTGAGTGAATCCCCGTTTAATTACATCGTTATATAAGCCACGTCGCGACTGGAATTCGATCTCAAAACCTATAGCAATAGAGACTAGCGCGCTAGCCACTTAACCACGGGCTCCCCACTACTTTTCTCATAATATTCCTAATTTCTCTTTGGTTGAACATTATTGCAAGATGTATTTTTTGGCAAAAAAGTTGGTTTATTTTCGTATTTTAGAACGTTTCGGCCTCCTCAAGTATCTATCATGCATTTATATTATCTATCATTCTCCACTTATAATATTTCACCGCTTTATTAGCAGTGTCGTCTATTTTGACTTATCTACATCCCATCGGCCATCCTGTAGGGCTTCTATGTTCGACGGCGGAAATGGCCAAAAATATATATTGTACAAATATATACTTTCAGTTTTATGATACTTTTAATTTTTGAGCTAGAATTACCGCATATACACGGATACTCAGACTGTCCTTTGTGTTCATGACAATGTTGGATTTCGTGTTAACGGAAATAAACGTTTTGAAGTTTTTATGTTGTAAACTATGATTGTTTTTCCTAACTAAGTAGGCATTCAGGTTTTAGTATAATTTTAATCGTGCCCGTTGATTTTTTTTAAAGAGGTGGGCAAAAACTCATAAAAAAGTATGAGTACAGTACTCAAATAATCACCCAGTTGAAATACAGAGTATACATTTTACTAGTTTGCTTCTGCCCATTTTGAGGTCTATTAATAATCAATTTATGCCATATTTTTTTCATATTATTGATTTCGAAATCGATTATTTTAAATTACTGAGTACGGTACTCATACTTTTTTTGTTAGTATTTGTCCATCTCTACCAGACACTGTGGAATATGTCATGCATTTGGTAAAGGAAGTTCTAATGAAAGAACGTTAGAAAATTCGCCCCGTGGACGGCATTAAACATCAATTGAAGATGAAGATCTCAAGAATGCTGTGGAAGAAGGCCCTCATAAAACAGTCAGAGAACTTGCAACAGAGCTAGAAAAAAGATCAATTCCTAGGTCTCACAAGAGCCCAACGAACGCCAGCTGGTTATTTTTTTATTTGCTCGTCAAAGATTTTTCTGGCGCGCAATTACTCGTGACGAAAAGTGGATCGTGTATGACAATCGACGCCGATAAGGTCAATGGTTAGATGCCGTCGGCCTCCTGAGCACATGCGAAAACAGGATCTCAATCCGAAAATGTTAATAGTTACTGTATGATACTATGATACGTTCTATGACCGGGCTCATTCATTCTTCTTATTTACCAATGGGGAAAACAATTGAACTTCGTACTGTCGAGAAATCGATCGAAAGGATCAAACTTTGAGCAGCAGCCTGAGCACTGGTAAACAGGAAAGGACGTATACTCCTTCACGATAACATCGTCCGATGTCATTTTTCGATACAGAGAGTAAATAAATTAAAATAATGGAGTTAGGCTATAAAGTCCTACCACACACCCCATATACCCCTAACACATCCCGTACAGAATACCACTTTTTCCGGAGTTTAAACCACTTTTTGCGAGATTCTTTACCAACGATTTAGACATAAAAAACGCGTTTTCTGAATTTCTATCGACTTAAAGTATCTCTAATCTGGGATAGAAAACTTGGTAAGCCGTTGGCGGAAGTGTATCAAGAATGATGATAAATAGTTTGAATGAAAAATATGTTAGAATTGATCTATATTTTTACTTTTACTAGGCTAAAATGTGTTTTTTTTCAAAAAAGTTTTTTTTTTTTTAAATTATGCCTTCTCATTTTGGCTTCCGCCATTAGGGATCTGGCAGCCCAATACCACTCCGATCATGATGGAGTTTCAGCTCTTATATTTTGTAACCGAGGGCATACTTCTAGAGGCGCTGCATCCATTTCACTATTATCAGAACAAAGGCAGCAAAGTGGAGACTCAACCACACCGATCCGATGCAAGTGTTTCGCGAGGTAGTCATGGCCGGTAAGCATTCTGAACCGGGTAACTGCATCTCTTCTCTTCAAATCGACCGGTATCCGTTCTTCCTCCAGAAGTAGTTTGGCCCAGAGCTTGTTCATCGAACTTTCTCAAAGGGAATCCATTAGTAAAGTATATTTTGCTCTCTTAACTTCGTCCTTAGCCCTGCGATAGGAAATTTGATTGATGAACTGATCTGAAGCTGCACCTTCTTTTGCAAGCTTGTCAGCTACTTCGTTTCCATGAATACCACTGGGTAATGTGTTGTTTTGGTTTTAAGGGCAAAAAACTGAAGGTGGTTATTATTGCCCAAAACATCTCCAGAAGACGTTTAACTTACCTATGATGAGAAAAGAAAAAAGACAAACCGATTCTAAAAGGACGAAATCAGAACAATAGACATTATGATTTGATCGGAACTGCAAGCATAATGATTAGCAACAAAAAGTAAAAATGAAAAGAGTGGGTAATATCAAAAAGTGCTTAAAATAACCTGAATGTGTTTAATGACCTGATATAAACGAATGTTTTTCACTAATTGAATGACACAGTCAACGGCCCGATCATTATCGCTTAATGCCTCAAAGACTTTACGTGGTACGCTACATTTTACAAATTCCCTACTGTAACGAGGACACTCTTCGAAAATATGACTTACTGTGAGAGCCACTTTACACAGTTGACATCTTGGTGGATCCCTACGTGCCATGAGGTGCTCATGAGTGAAACGGCAATGTCCTATCCTCAGGCGGGCGATAACTACCTCCTCACGCCTGCACTTTCTTGATGATGAGACCCAGCAGCTGATGATCGGTTTGACATTTTTCAGTTTGTTGTTTTCAAGTGCAGTCTAATACTGTTGCCATTCGTTTATGATCTTCGCGTTTATTGGCCTGAAACAGCTCAGATGATGAAATAAAAGAGGGCGTTATTTCTTCTAGCGAATGTGCCTCTGTTGCTGCTCTGTCAACTTCCTCGTTTCCTGATATTCCGGAATGACTGGGAATCCAAAATAAATTTATTCTAAAATGTGTTTATAAATTGTTACTGCAATATATATCAAGAAAATCAGATCATTTCGAATACTTTTGAACACTTCTATTTTTAATTTTTTCGTAAATGAACGTTCAAAAGGTTAAAAATAAAATTATTTTTGTCGTGGTTTTTGGTTTCTAGCTATTGTATAACTTTTTATTTTGTTAGTATTATTATTATTTTATCTTATTTTATTATTTTTACTGAATATGCTTGAGATTTGGCATTGAGGCAGAGTTTCATATGGTTGTTATAGGATGTCATTTGATAATTATTATGATCATAATTAATATATAACTTTTAAACTTTTTTTTTGTTATATACATAAATATATTAGAATTAATATGAGAGATAAGCAATAGAAGAAAAAAAAATTAAAAAAAAAGAATAAAATAATAACAAATATGTAAAAAAATTAAAGAAAATAATGTTAAAAGAAAAAAATAATTAATTAATTTTTATGTGTATTGCATTTTAAGATTTTAAAGATATTTATATTAAAAATTATCCATTAAGGAAAAAATAAAGTAAGCTGTTTAATTAGCAACCGGACAGCACTCCTTCTATCATTATAAAGTGGGTAAAAACTCTCTAAAACCGCAAAAAATAATTTAAAACCAAGTGAATTCAGGATGATAGTGAATTCCGAATACTTTTGACACTCGCTGTATTTAAACAGAAAAATATTAAAAAACGGTTTAATTTCTAATACTTTTGACAGTAACTGTATATCTCAATGCGCGCCTGATTCAACTTCTTGGACGAAGATCCGGAAGTAACATTGGAGGTCACCTTAAGCCATGCCTCGATTCTTGTCCTTTGCTTTTTTTTTTTATTCCGACTTTTCTTTTTATATTGGATATTTTACAAATCGCTAACAGATTATCACGTGTTTCCGAGGTCACCCACAACACGAAAAATTCATATACAGAACCAAATCAATTCGGGTTTACCCAAAACTTTTTTTTTTTAACTTGAAGTGGAATATGAACTCAGATTTGGAATATGCGGCTCCAGAAATAGGTGAATGGTTATTGATTGAATCCAATATTTCCTAATTCCAATATTCCAATAAATCCTATTCCATTGATACTTTTTGGCAAAGCAGATACTCCCATCTCAAGTCTTCTAATATGTTTTACGATACGATAATCCCTAAAACCCATTCAATTAACTACTGGGGAGTCATCTATAGAATAGTGGCTAGCATAACTGCCTTCTAAGAGCGAGGTAGAGGGTTCAAACCCACTGGTGGTCCTAGGATTTTTTAATGGGAGTAAAAAATCCTTAGTTATGCCGTCCTTCGGAGGGGACGTAAAAAGGTGGTCCCAAAGCCTGAGCGATGTCAGGTACTCGCTAAAGATCCTTATCCTAATTAAACCTAAATATTCAAAATTTAGGACTCCCACTGTAGCTTCGTCCGATTAGCCACAGTGGCATAAAGTGCCGTTAATAAATAATTGACTATTGGGTTCTAACAGACGAAACGACTGTTTTTAGAATAAGGAAGAAAATAAAAGATCTGGTTCGGGCAACACAGGACATTCACTTAGCACGGTTGTTAAAATCAATTAAAGAAATTTTGAATAAAGTTAAGGGTTGAAAAACGTTATATTCAATCTAATAACATGATACATTTTTTACCTACAATAATAACATTTTAATGCCCTATCTGTCTTTTTTAATTACTATCCACAATCGTGTCATCAAAGTAAGTAGTCACTACTCGTCACGACAGTACTTCATAAAACTTCTTAAAAAAAAAATGTTCATACATAACCTTATGCTCTTAGTGATGTGGGCTGAAAAGTAATATGCTCTGCCAAGTTGAAAGTTCTAACTTTAAATAAATGGTTGGGTAATGAAGTCTGATTTTGGTATTCTGACATAGTTCTTTGCTGTCATAGAACAGAACAACCGGCGAGCAGTTTCTTTTCGTTTTAGTCGTGTATGAGGATTCCAAGTTAAGCGTTTGTCAAGAAGTAGTCCTTAATATAATAATTTAATATTTAATTTAATATCGGATCTGTTCAACAGGAACTAGTTGAGTGTCAAAGGAAGGGTAAAGGTTATTTGATGGGATTTGTTGGAATTTATTTTTATTCTTCACCATATTTGCAGGTCTTTGATGTGAGCTTCCAGGGTATGTGAGGCAATAAATGGACCTTTATGAACTGATAAACGCAGGTAACATCATCATAGGTAGAAAGGAAAGTGTTAGGATGGGTTGGGATATCAGCTGTACAGACTGTGTATAGAATGGGTCCCAGGATACTGCCCTGAGGAACACCAGCAGTCTGTGTAAAAAGGGATGAATAGGAACTATTGTGATTTATTTTGAAGGATCTATCAAAGAGGGAGGATTGAAGTATGTGGGAGGAAGGAATTTACGGAGTTTGTACAACAGTCCTGGGTGCTAGACCTTCCATGTAATAAATTGTTTGTTTTTGCTGGATTAATAATTTGAATCAATGTAAAAACGTATTGTGGATGTAATTAGTTGACCGTTGAGAATTACAGAAAGGAATTAGTCCGGGTGGCGGTCATTAAATGAAGCAACTAAATAGTTTCAACTATTTATTGTTTGCCAACGTTTCGACCCCCTTTGTGGGTCATCATCAGGGCGCATGGTTGGAGAATGGAAACTGTTATTTTATTTCTTGTATCGTTGTATGTTTTGTAAATTTATATATTTTTTTCTCTTTTGGCCATTTATTGACAGTTGTATATATTTATTGTAATGGTTAAGGTTTTTAGCTATTTGTATGTGTTATTTGGTTAGTTATAATTCTCATTTTTCCTGTACATTTGCGTTATTCTTATGGAATCTTGTCCCAGAATAAATTTTTTTTTCATCCGTCATTCACTCATTTATCCATCATTTATTCATTCAAGTGGACCAAGGCATCCAAATATTCTCACTATTTTATTTATTTTTTTTGTTGTTGTTATGGTTTGCCTATTTCTCTTTTTAAATAATATTCGAAGCCGTTTATTTTGATTTTTTTGTTTATATATATATATATATATATATATATATATATATATATATATATATATATATATATATATATATATATATGTATATATATATACATATATAAGTTTACTTCACTTAGTTTAATTTAAAATAAATGTGGAAAAAATATTGTTTTGTATATAAAATTATTTAAGTAATATAGTGAGAATATGAACATTTTCAAGTAAGAAAACAACAGAATATTATGATTTTCGAATAGTTTTGACTTTGAATGACATTGTGCTTCACAAATCACAGGCATTAAAGAATGTTATCATATTTGGAGAATTAAAATAAAACCTAACAAATCCTATCAAATCACATTTACTCTTATCCCATTATCTATAAATAAATAAATAAGTATATATATATATATTCGGTGTGTGTATATATATATATATATATATAATATATATATATATATATATTTTTTTTTTTTTTTTCTACTTTTCTTAGGTTTCTGTATAAAAAAATTATTTATGTAACGTTTCGAGAATTTATTGTTCTCATATTCATGTCTGGGTACATTTGGTTGATCTAATTTCTTCATAAAATCCCATTTTTTCTTCTCCAACTGTTTATTTTTCTTCTAATTTACTTTTGATAATGAATTGTTTATTTATTACATTCAAGAACTAATCAAACAATATATACATACATACAGTCGTGGACATAGATATTGTACCTCCTATGCTTCATTTTTTTATGGTAATGAATTAGATCAATTCTTGATGAAATAAAGAAGTTGAAAAAAAATTAAATGTACTACTCTTAGTTCTTGGTTAGTAGTTTTAACTACTACAAGAATACAATTTTTAATTTTGTCCAAATTTAAGCACTTTTCTATCAGGAACAAATAAAATTGTGAGATTACATGAAGAAGAACAATGTTCATGGAAAACATCGGTGACACAAATCAAATTAAAATGAAAATTACGATTCATAATTTCCACTCAATTAAACTCCACTTGCCGTAATAAGTGAAAGTTACTGTCACGGTGAAACACGTATAGCACAATTAAGCTTTAACTGAACCCTTGATATTTACAGATGTAAGGTCGTCTTGATTAAACTTTGTTAATTGTAATTATACTTTTTATAGGTTCGTGATTTTTTTAAAAATTATTAAACCTTTATTAACCCAAAAATAATTTCTAAGATACATGGACAACTTAATGATGAATATGGTATGAGTGGCAAAAATATACAAGTTTCCAGGAAGCAAAATCACAAGCCAGATACCCGAAAAGCATATTGTGTTTTTTTTAATATTTAATCAATAAGGTAAGAATACAAGGTTATTTAGTGTCAAAACTTTTCTTAAATGGATGAAATGCAGCCAAAAATAACATAATAAATTAAACTTAGATTTCGTCACAATCATGAATTTATATGTGGGAGGAAAAGTTATTAAGGACTACCGCAGAGCAAAAAACTGGACGAAATTTAAAAACAGGTTTTCGTGAACTTGATAATGAATTATATCATAGCATGTAACGATATTTATGAACAATTTACGGTTAATATTCCTTTTAAAATATCACATTTTTTCTTCCTTATCTTTTTTATTTTCATTGTTACACAAATTTTCACGTGTAGTAGTCAACGTTTCGTGGCTTTTTCCCCATTATCAAGACTAAAAAATGTTTTAAATACATTTTGCTTTTAGTTACAATTTATTGAGAGAGAGAAACAGTTCTTTATTAAGTAACATTACTATCAGTCCAATTAGGACATTATTAATAGTGATACTACATTCTCACGATATATACAAAACAATAAATTTATATAATAATAATGCAATATACATATATACAAAACAAAATTAATAAAAATATTATACAAAACAAAATCAATAAAAATATTATACAAAACAAAATCAATAAAAATATTATACAAAACAAAATCAATAAAAATATATACAAAAGTCACTCATACCTATGTACAATCCTCAAGCATACAGCACGTGAGTGGAGAATCTAGCCAATGCTAGAACTCCATTATACATGTTACAAGAGATCTCGAGGCCACTGCCGTTTCAAACTTCAGGGATGGTAAGGATGTGTGGAGCTGGATAAGGATTGAGCAAGGGGATTAGGGTGATGGATAAGGTTCTGATGGAATTTAGAGAATTTTGATGGTATAAGGTCTAAAATAAATGGAATATTTAGATCGAGGTGTAAGGTAAGGTTGGTGACATAATAAGGAGCATTGACTATCGTTCTGAGGACTTTGGATTGGAAGGATTGAATGCGTTTGATGTTCGAAAATTTGGCGGTCCCCCACAGTTCAAGTCCGTAGGTCCAGATAGGTTTCAGTACTTTCTTGTATATTAGCAGTTTGTTTTCTATGGATAGTTTAGAATTTCTGTTCAGTAGTCTGTATAATTGGCCAAATCGTCGATTAAGTTCTTGTCGTTTAAGTCTCGTATGTGGGTTCCAAGTTAGTCTTTAGAATTACAATATATTAAATAATTTTTTTCATACTATATAATTGACTACAAATTACCTTTTTTTATCTGTACATTCTAATTGTCTATACCTCTCAGCTACATCAGCATATAAGGTTAACTATTGGCTCACTGCTTTTTCTATTGCAAACTTTGTAATTTAATATTGTTACATTAATATAATTCCTGGCGTTAATATTCCTTTATCCAAATAAATGATATTATCTGCATAAAAAACCTTATATGATATATGATTTGTGTTGTCAGAAATAATACTTGAAGCTATCCAAACATATTTTTATCAGAATGTAAATATTTAGGGATATATATTTATGTAACAATGTGTTTATCCATTTACTGTCATTTATTTCATTCTTTGATATAGTGGAGAACTTACAAATTAATACTTGAAATTTAAGTTTTAAAGCATATTTCAAAGTTTAATTGTATTATCTTCATGCTCTACAGCAGTGGTTCCCCAAGAAAAATTTTCGCGGACCCTTTCATATAATCAACAAACAATATTAGATATATATTTATATTTTTAATGAGTAACACCGTGTTATGTATATTTCGAAACTCTTTATTCTAGATTATAGACGCATAAATTATAGACGCATTCAATCCTTTCAATCCAAAGTCCTCCGAACAATAGTAAATGCTCCTTATTATGTTACCAACTACACTTTGCACCACGACATTAATGTTACATATATTTTAGACCTGATTCTATCCAAATTTTCCAAATTCCACCTGAACCTCATTCATCATCCTAATCCTCTAGCACAATCCCTATCCAGCTCCACTCATCCATACCACCATTCTAGTATTTATTAAACTTATAAATTTTGTTATTATATTTTCAGTGGCGCGACAGGCCGTGTAGGCCCTGGGCCTCGTGGTGTAATCTCCTGCGAGATTACACTCACGTTTCTCGATGCATTTTCTAGGGTAGGGTTATCACTCCCTACGCCTAATTTTGTGAGTGGCCACCATTTTGCTGACGGGTCTCACATACCCGGGAGAGAGGTTGTGAGTGAATCCCCATTTAATTACATCCTCATAAAAGCCCCGCCGGGACTGGGATTCGAACTCACAACCTATATAACATGAGAGACTAGAGCGCTAGCCACTCAGCTACGGGCTCCCCTTGTTATTATACACCTCTATTTATTTTAGTTTCATTTTATGTAATTTGACTTTCCTTTTGTTTATATTGTATGAAAGTGATCCTGTAGCAATATTATTATTGTCCATTGTGACAAATTGTAATATATCCGAATAAATATAATATATATTCTTTAAATATATTCATTGAAATTTACAACTGTATTTTATAATACAATAAGTAAATATGCTGGTTAATGATATAATACATGAAGAGGAACTGCCCATTGGCAGCACTCTAGTAGTCAATCTAAACAAGAAGGTCTCGTGGCCATCGTCTTTTCACGATAGAAACTAGTGGGTTAGAGTGGGAATGGAGTTTTTCATGGAAGTATTCATAGGTTCGGGCCAAAACTGTAACATAGGGAACAACATGGTCTTTCTGGATGAGTTTGTTCGTGACAAAGTAAGGAGCGTTAAAGATTTTGGATTATAAGGATTGGATACGAGAGGAATGAGATGGTTTGGTAGAGCCCTACAGCTCTATACCGTCCAGTCCAGATAGGTCTTATAATAGTTATTTAGATGAGCATTTATAAAATAAAGGGTATAGCCGGGTTAGGATGGTAAGTCTACCGTCGTGGCTTTTTTTGACTCAAACTTGGAGGATCAATTTGGTGTCGAATAAAAATAATTCCCCTAAAGTTTTAGCTTTTTAATTCAAACGTTTTTCGAGATTTTTTTAAAAACCTCTTTTTTTCGATTTTAATTTTGGTTTAATAGTAAAATTAATTAATGACGATTTTTTCTCTGATTCTCAGGAGTCAAGGGCATGGAAAAAGCCAATTTTTAGTGGAAAAAATAAAACCAAAATATGAATTTTTTTAAACCTTTTTTGAAAAGGGTCAATCACCGATTTTTTTTAAGAAAATGTCTTTTATACTCCTCTATAAACAGGAATTTTTTGAGGCGGTGGAACAATTTGAAAAAAAAATAAAACTTATTTTTTATGATACCTTGCATTTAACTTATATTTCTTCTTATTATTGAAAAATGTGTAAACAATTATTTCTCACCAAAAATTCAGAATTACATTACTTATAAAACATTTTCAATCATTTTACTACAAAATGATTGGATAAAAGCTACTATTAATTTCTTCCTCCAGAGCAAGACTTCTCCAAGGTTCCGGTCATGTATCAAGGTGACCACGAAATTTGAGATACGTCGATTTCCAAAAAGTAAGAAACGAAATTTTTTACGACATTGATATTTTGACATATTAGTTTTATCGAAATCCATCATATTTATTCATCTGAAAGATAGATTCCTTAAAAAAAGTCCATTCGTCAATTCAATAATTTCCAATCACAATCACGTTTAATTTCGTCCCGGGTGGTACTAAAAGATAAGTCTGTAGCGTTTTTAATGGTGATTTCAATAAAAATTTCAAATTCTAGTAAATATTTGGCCCTCTTTCAGGTATTTTTTAAAATTCTGTCCACTCAGAAAGGCACACTAACTTAACTACTACACTTTGAGGCACGCGCGAAGCGCTTTGCGTCTTCCAAGTCAAAATTTCTGGTTTTGAACTGAGCTAACCACTCGTGGACGGTGCTTTCTCCCTTAAGCATCACCATACACACTGCAAGTTTTAACCGTCTGTGCAGCGGATTTTTCTTTTCTGAAAAAAATATCGTTGAATGTAGAAAGTGACTTGTTGTCTATTCCATTTTGAGCAAGCAAAATACCACTTAAAGATAAAGAATCTTGGTTGAAACTGATGCATACAAGCACCTTAACTAACCCTTTTTAGAACATGTAAACATTTTTGAACAAGTCATCATTATTTTTTAAACACAGAGAGATTTAAATTGAAATATTGAAGAACGCTACGAACTTATTTAACAACCCAATATAAACAATTTTAGATTTTAATGAGCTCACCATTTTCGGGTACTTCAACATTTACCAGGCTTATGTAAATGACTATAAGCATGTAAATATATAATAAATACAGCATAATTATGTTATAAAAGTTAAAAACCTGACAAAAATAGGCTGCCATATTTATTAGATAATGAAGTCGTTAAACAAAAGGTTTACTGGATAAGGGGTTTGAGAGAAATAGCTGAAAAACATAATATTGACATAGACATTAAACTTGACAATCAAAATAAAGGGGATTTAATCCTACAGGAATTTAGAGTATCTTTAACAGAAATTTACAAATTAAAATATGTACAAAAGGCTTCAGTTTCGGAAAAAATGTATCTGTATAATAATAGGCTTAGCGAACCCAAAGGTTCGATGCCGATACCACCAAATTCCGCCTACACAGACTCGTCCAATGTTCACTATTCAAGCCCAAGCTCCCGAGATCAGCCTTAACGCAATCCTCCCATCTCCGCTTCGGCCTACCTTTCGGACGCCTACCAGTCGGATCAGCAAATACCAACTTTCTCGGAATCCGCTCGTCATCGAGCCCAACAACTTTACTCGCCCATTTGAGTCTCCGCGATGCAATCAGCTCAATTATATTTACAGGATGCAAGTTCCGCAATTCCGCGTTGTGCAACCTTCTAAACTCCCCAGTGGCCTCATCTCTCTTTGGACCAAATATTTTACGCAATACCTTATTTTCGAAAACCTTAAGCCGTTGTTCATCCTTCAAAGTAAGCGGCCACGTTTCACATCCGTAAAGAACCGTTGGAAGAATAATAGTTTTATAAATTCTAATCTTTAAGTTTTTAGATAGAAGCCGCGAACTAAGTAACTTTGCAACTGAATAACAACACGCATTTCCCACCTTTAACCGGGACTTTATGTCTTCCTGGATTTCATTTTTTCTAGTTATAATTGAACCTAAATACTTGAATTTCCCTACGTGTTCAAATGTATGACCTGATACATCAATATCACCAAGATCGACACCGTTTCTGCTACTAATCATATACTTCGTCTTTTCGGTATTTAATTCGAGTCCAATTTCTTTACCCGTTTTTATTAACACACTTGTATTTAGTTGTATGGTTTCCGTGTCTTCACCTAGCAGTACCAGATCATAAAAATGTGTCTGTATAAAAACTTAAATTATGACTATGGAACACATTATCTTGATGATAATGAAATAAACTTTAATAGGGTTAAATGGATATTCAAAGTTAGATGTGAACTTCTTTATCTCAACTATAACAGATTTTATTCGAATAGTAATGTGATATGTCCCTTGTGCAATAAAAAAGAAACAGAAAATGTCCGATTCTGTCTGAAATTAAAAAAAATGTTTTGGAAAGAATTCTCTAAAAGTTGATGATGTAATAAAATATAATAATAAAATAACTGGTTGTCTGTATACAATTTTTGTAAAATAGCATGGCCTTATAGATATAGGCTTATTAAAGAATTTAATTATAATAAAAAAACAAAAAAACTTTCTAATATGTGATATTAATTGATTATTGTTATTATTATTTATTTTATTTTTTTACTGTTGTTTTATTTATAAGTTAATACAGTTAGAAGTTGAATAGAATCAGTGAGTGACCTGTTTTTGAATATTATATAATTTGTATAACTTTACAGATCGGCTCCGGACTGACGGTCTAAAAGACCATAGTTCTACAAATGTTTTTTATATTTATAATATTTATTTTGATGTTGTAATATGCTTAAATAAATAAAAAACAGTTATCTATCTATCTATCTATGTAAATGACTATCATAAGACCAATCTGGACGTACGGAGTTGAGCTATGGGGCTCTAGCAAACCATGAAATTCTTCTCGTTCCAACCCTTACAATCCAACATCCTTTGTAAAATCCTCAATACTCAATTAGAGTATTTTTGTTAGGAAAAAAGAATTTGGAACTTTCTCCTTTTTTTTTTTAATTATATTTTTATTTATTTTTACATAAATAAATCTTTAATTACGTTTCTAGGTATTTTATGCCTTATCTTCAGATCAACTAATTAAAAGAAAAAACAATTTAATATCTGAACCATATAAAACTTTTTTTCATATTGCACAAATATAGGTCATTTATATCATAATCATAGATCTGAGGTCATTTTCAGACTACTTCATTCTTGCATGTACATATTAGTGCAAATATCAAAGCAATTAAGTTATGTGATATTGAAAGAAAATTTTACAAATTAATGACGAAATTATTATTGTTTAAGTGACGTTGTTGTCACACACTTGTCAATAGCAATAAATAAAAAAAACTTTATATTGTAGTACGAATTCCTTGAGGCCGACTATAATCAGTTTTACTTTCACCTACATATATATAAAATATATAGTAAGGGAAAGTATTGCGATCGTGAAAATTTTCGACAGAAATACACGTTTTACGGTCCCCTGAGTCCAAATAACCAAGTCCCGAAAAAAGGACTGTGTGTGTGCATGTATCGTAACTCCCGGGCGAAAACGAAAAGTCTTATGAAACTGAAATTTCATATTTATGACAATTATATGCCCGAGATGTTACAACAACTTTTTCATCGAAATCAGCTAACCAGAAGAGCCACTTTATACCATGCATTCTTTTTACGATTTCCTCAAAAACGGCTCAAACGATTTGGATTAAACTATATATATTGATGTAAAATGTAATAGGCTTTAATATAATGTAAGTTTCATTCTTATTGAAATAGGGTGACAGGGCTTAAATGCAGATATTTTAAAATTTCTTACTCTAAAGTACATTTTGCACCTTGACAAACGCCTCACTTGGAATCCTCATACAAGACTGAAACGACTAGAAGCTGCACGACGTTTTCGACTACTTACACACTTACTAGACAAACGTTCTAATCTTCCACTTAACTACAAAAGACTCATCTACATGACTATCATAAGACCGATATGGACTTACGGAGTTGAGCTCTGGGGCTCTACTAAACCATCGAATTCTTCTCGTATCCAATCCCTTCAGTCCAAAATCCTTTGTAAAATCCTCAATGCTCCTTACTTTGTCGCCAACAAACTCGTCCATAAAGACCTTAATTTCCCATATGTTGCTGATTTGGCCCGTACGAGGTATCAATCCTTCCATGACAAACTCCATTCCCACCCTAATCCTTTCTTCCTCTTCAATTCCTGACAATCCTCCGAGGCGTCTGAAAAGGAGATGGCCCCGGGACCTTCTAGTTTAGAATATTTTTAGAGTTCTTCCATTGGGAAGCTTCTCTACATGTGTTTCATGCCTTTTTTTTGTTTCATTCAAATTTACTTGTTGTATTACTTGTTATACAGTTGTAAATTCCAATAAATAAATATATATAAAAAAAAAAAAAGTACATTTAATTTTGTATATTTCAAAAAAACTGAGTACATCATCTTATTATCATCGATAAATAACGATAAATAAGATATGAAAGTGGAGCGAATTTAATAAACAACTAAAGCAGAAAAGTGCAAACATATTTTTTTATGCAATTTTGTGTTTTCAATAGTAATATAGATGTATAATATACCGTTGGATAGCTAAACATTTAAAATAAAATATTATCTGATACACGAAATTGTAAAGGGTAGTGTAGAGTAAAGAAAAGCCGATAAAACTAACTGATTTTTATAGATAAAAATATAATAGATTATTTAATAAAACACGCGTTTCTATTGAAATTCAGTTTAAGTAATTCATTAACAATTTATTTTTATCTCTAGATGTATTTAAAAATTCTTCAATTGATTTCAACAAGGAAGGTAAGTGAAAGTCGTGTGTTGAGCGCACCAGATTTTTTCTATTACTTTTAAGTGCAGATCAATCACTATTGATTCACACTTGTCTATAACTGGTTTTCCGTCACGAATTTGGTCTAGACCTTTAATGCGATTTTTTTTAATATAAAGTAATATAAGAATGTGGATACGTCAGTGTACCAAGGTAATATCCTTGATTCCTTCCAAGGTCTGAGACCCCAATGAAAATCGAAAAAAAGAATCTTCTAAAAATGTGTTTTTTAATTAGTCTACATTAATGTTACTGCTGGCTGATTCGCCATTTGAAGACGTATACAAGTTTATGCTTCTGATGACTGTTGTTTGGGTTCTTACTGATTTATCTTCAATGGTTTTTTTTTTTTCTTCTAAAATACACGCTTAAGCAGTAACCGTAAGAGGAGGCGCGGATATCCAAAATAAAATCGGGATGCACTCAACTCACAAAGGGCCTGGCCGGATGACATGTGAAATCTGCCCCTGCGTGTATTAGAACCAAATTTATACCATTGAGTCGCACCTATGAGAAACAACCTTACGCAAATTTTTAGCCCCTTAATCCTAATGGGAGGGAAGTTATGGAGGGGGAAAGTTCAAGTATTATTAGATATTATGGTTTCGAAAACTATTTACAATATTAATATTACTCATATGGCACTTACAGAATTGTAGTTATTACATATTTTTAAAATATAAATATAAAGACTGTTCAATTTGGCTTCACTATAAATATTCAAAATGATGGAGTTTTTTAAACTGGAAAACATCACTCCTTTAAGCAGCGTCTCTGAGTCAAGTATGTATCTTTTTTCTTTTTGATTAGGATCTTTTTTCATCGCCCATTTCTTTCTCCCTCTTTCCATACTCATATCTTTCTCCGTTACATATCCTGACTTATAATTATTAGTTTAATATTACATTATTTTAAAATTTAAATTTATTTTTTATTCATACTGTTTCTCTTTTGTAATGACTATGTTCTTTTTTATATATTACCTATACTCTTAACTATGTTTTTAATATATTACCGTCATATATCACTTCAAAATTGTTAATATTTAAAATTTTAATTGTTCACATATTTTTCCTTTGTCATTTTTTCAGTTTCTTAGTCTCTCTTTATATATTCTCATTACAATATTATCATCTCAATTATGTTTACTTCCATACTTTATAACTATCATCTTAATTTTGTTTATTTCCATACTTTATAACTGTCACCTTATTTCCATACTTTATAACTGTCACCTTATTTCCATACTTTATAACTGTCATCTTATTATCATTTTACATTTAATTTTATTTATTTTCCCATATTTTATTACTGTCATATTATTATTATATACCTAACGCATTATTAAGTCTATAATTACATGGTTGTTTTTTTAGCTCTGATGAAGGCCCGCATTGTAGGCCGAAACGTCGGCACATAATTAAAATAACACTTATTTTAAATGTGTGTTTCTAATTTATGACCGCACCCCCAACCACCTTCCTCATCTATAAATGTTCAAGATATTTCCAATGTTTTGTAGGTCGCAGGATACGGATTCGGATGGTTTTAAGATATATTGTCTATTGTCTTTAAAGTTTGGGCAATGTACGAGGATATAGTACGAACTATTATTGAAATAACTATCGCAAAATGGACAAAGTTCGTTTGCCTTGAAAATAATTATTTTGCTTCCATGGTGGTGTTTGATGCGCTTTGAATTTCCTACTCTTAGTAAGCTGATACACCTTATTTTTTTTTAAATTTACCTTATATGCTTCAGGTTTAAGTAAGTTGTAACTGCTGAGTAAACGGTATTGGGGTTAAATATAAAATGTTAGTTTTATAAAACTATCATTATCGCTTTTCCACACACACTCTCTGACATTTTTTCGGTACTTGGTAATTTGGACTCAGGGGATCCTAAAACGTGAATTTCCGTTGACATTTTTCGAAAATTTTCACGGTCTTCATACTCCCCCTTACTATATATTTCGCGTATAGGTATGTGAAAGTAAAAATATATATACACACACATATAACTGTTGTTTTTCAAAATAAAAAAACAGCTATTAAAAAGTAATTACTGTTTATAAAAATAACCTGGTGATTAGTATAGCAGCTTTGCTATGTCAAAAATATGTAAATGATGATTTTTTTGAAAATATTTTGAATATATTGACTTCAGGAAATGATTTTGTAATAAATTTTCTTTACATTCCAAGCACGTTTGGTTGTCTGGCTCCCCAACTTCTGACCTTGAAGCCTTAATGTTTATGCGCTAAGTTCCGCATGGGACTTTACTTGTCATGTGCAATGTTTGCAACTTTCATTCGAAAAATCCGAAATATAAAATAGTTTTTTTAATAAATAAAATTACTAGCCTGACAATCTTTTTCCTACAGTGATCTGGGTGACATCTGAACTCAGCATTTTATTTATTTTTTTCATCTTCCGCTTTTATAGTTGTATTCATTTTTTTTTTATTCATATTTTATTGAATTTTACAACTGTAATAACATAAATACAATAAGTAGAACTGTTGAATTAGAATAAAGGGCGTGAAAAGCTTGTGAAGAAACTACCCAGCGGTAGAACTTCGATGTTTATTAAAAGTAAGTAGATCCCGAGGCCATCTTCTTTTCAATCGCCTAGGAGGGTTGTCAGGAATATGTGAGGTTGATAGGTTGCGGACAAGAGGGTTTATATGGACTGGGAGTTTGGAATTGAAAGTGGTATATCTGGTACGAGAAAGGTCTGCAACAAATGGGATATTAAGGTCGTTATGGATTATTTTATTTGTGACGAAATAAGGAGCATTTAGGATTTTGCGAAGGATTTCGGATTGTAAGGATTGGATACGGGAGGAATTAGATGGCTTCGTAGAGCCCCAAAGCTCGATTCCAGATGTCCAGATGGGTCTGATGACGGTAACATAAATGAGCTTTTTGTAATGAATTGGAAGTTTTTAACGTTTGTCGAGTAAGTGTTGTAGTAATCGGTATCTACGGGCAGTCTCTTGTCGTTTTAGTCTCGTGTGAGGATTCCATGTAAGACGTTTATCAAGATGGAGTCCTAGGTATCGGATTTGTTCAACAGGTATGAGTGGGGTATTATTAAAGGATACAGGCAGGATGTCATCGGTTTGCGACGAAGGGTAAAGGTCATTTGGTGGGATTTATTAGGATGTATTCATTTAATCATTAAAAACACCTTCTTCTTTTCTTTTTTTTTCTAAAACTTAAAACGCTTTGTTTTTTTTTTCTTACATTCTTTATCTTAGTGGAATCTAAGTTCATTATTTCTTAAGATAACAGGCACGATGTCTTTGTATGTGTCAAAGATGTATTGACCCTTTTAGTGCCGGACGAAAAACGAGTGCCAATGGGAAGATAACCGGCCGATTTTGACATATATGCTACGATTTGGAAAAAAGCTTCTAAAAACCAAACTACGAATGATATTTACATGCTTAAAAATGCCATGTAATCGGGACGAAATGGAGAATAAAACAATGATAAAAATTCTCTAATATCAATTAAAAATAATATGAATAACACAATAATAAATAATATAAAAATTGAATTCTATATATCATAAACAGTTCGAATTTGGACCTAGAAGACTAAAACCTGATACGAGCAACACACGACTTTCCCTTACCTCCGTTTTTAAATTCGATTAAAGAATTTTCAAATAAAATTAGAGATAAAAATGAGTGAAACCATTAAAGTATTAATTAATGCTTGCTAGTAATTGTAATAACTGTTTGAATATAAACCCATGTATGGCTCACGCAGCCGATCTTGCAATAAAGAAATACAACAAATTAAATTGGATTTCTATTGAAACATGTGTTTTTTATTAAAAAATCGATTATATTATTGTCTAAAATAATCAGTTAGTTTTATCGGTTTTTCGTCACTCTCATCTTTTAAAAGCTTGTGTATGAGATAATATTTTTTCTAAAATCTTTAGCTTTCCAACGGTATATTATACATCTATATTACTGTTTTTATGTTCAAAAACAAACAATTTTGTTAAAAAATATTTTTGTAGTTTTCTTCTTTTGTTGTTTATCAAATTCACCCGAATTGCATATTTAGCTGTTAATTATCAATGCTCAGTCTTCAGTCCTCAGTTGAGTAGTGTTGAAGAAAACTACCGCAGGGCGGGTCCTCCAAGTTCCAAGGGGAACGATAAGAAGATGAAGAAATACGTTTGCAAACGTTCAAAACTTCATGAAAGGAGACTTGGGTCTATATACGGCACAGCTTCACCGTTCAGACGCTACCTTAATACTCGACTCGCCACGAGTCCGTAATAAAACAATTCAAGTACGATATCGTCTTCTACTCTCTTTCTCTTCTACTGTTTTTCACTTTAGTGGCAAAACTTTTAATTATATTTTTTTATTTTTTTTTATTTATTAATTGATATTTACAACTGTATAGGAAAATACAACAAGTAAATGTGAAAAAAAAGTAACAATTGGCTTGAAAAGTCTTGTGAAGTAGCTACCCAGCGGTAGCACTTCAATGTTTATGTCATTAGCAGGTCTCGAGGCCACCGTCTTTAATTATATTTAAATTAACTATTTAAAAAACAAAAGAAATATAACATAAAAATAAAGATCTTATGATGATCTTTTCGTTTAACTTAAAAATTTTAATTTGTATTTTAAAATGTGAAGTTAACACCAACATACTCTGGGCTAAGACAAACTTTATTTACAAGGTTTAAACAGTTTATAACTATTTCATCCAGTATACTTGAGTTCAATAAACGTTATTTAGTTATTTCCACATGTCTCTGTATGTTAATATAACTATAAAAACCATTTATTTTTTTGAACGGTGAAAATTGGACGAGTCTGTGCAGGCGGATTTTGGTGGTATCGGCATAAACATTCGGGATTGGTAAGCCTATTATTATTATTTTAAAATTTTCTTTTTTAGATATTTTCTTTATAATAAAGTCCCAAGTTAAACGTAAATTTTCTTGTATTCAGTTGTAATTTGCAAAAGTTTTAAAACGGTTCTGAAGGTAGATTAATTTTTTTGTTCTACATTAATATTTAATTGAGCGTCATAAAAAAACTAAAACTATGTCTAATGGTTGATGATAGTTTGAAGAATTTTTATACATAACTTAGTTTTAATGTTAGTCGAAATAAGGAATATATTTTATACCAAATTTTTACTTTTACTTATCTATATATGAAATATATAGTAAGGGAAAGAAAGTATTGCTATCGTGAAAATTTTCGAATTCCAGTTATCAACGGAAATACACGTTTTAGGGTCTCTTGAGTCCAAATGACCAAGTCCCGAATAAAGGTATGTGTTTGTGTGTGTGTGGTAACTACTGAGCGAAAACGAAAAGACGTACAAAACTGAAATTTCATATTTAAGACAACTACTTATACGCCCGTGACGTTACAGAAAGTTTTTCTCAAAAATTTGGCTCTAACGATTTTGATTAAACTCGCAATATCGATGTAAAATTTAATGAGGTTTAATATCATGCAGGTTTCACTCTGATTGAAATACTATAACAGGGCTCGAATGCCGATTTTTATAATTTTCTTCCTCTACAGTACCTTGAATTCTGTAGATTCTATAAAAATTACTATATTATCTTGTTAGCATTGATAATTAACAGGTAAATATGCAAGTTAAGGGAATTGGATAAACAACTAATGAGAGAAAACTGAAAACATATTTTTTTAATGCAATTTTATGTTTTGAACAGTAATATAAAAGAAGTATAATATACCGTTGGAAAGCTAAAGATTTTATAAAAAATATTATCTTATACACAAACTTGTAAAAGTTAATAAATTACTCTTTATTATTACTTTACTTAAACTAATTTGCTTATTTTGGATAACAATAAAATACATTTTTTAATAAAACACCTGTCTTTATAGAAATTCAATTTAATTAATTCTTTAACAATTTATTTTTATCTCAAAATGAATTTAAAAATTCTTTATTATTAGACCTATCTGGACTAATGGCATAGAGCTATGGGGCTCCACTAAACCATCGAATTCCTCCCGCATCCAATCCTTGCAATCCAAAATCCTTCGTCAAATCCTAGACGCTCCTTACTTTGTTACCAACAAACTCATCCATAGAGACGTGAATATCCCACTAGTTACAGAAATCGCTCAAAAAAGATACACCTCCTTTCATTCCAAATTACCCGCCCATACAAACCCGCTTGTCCGCATCCTCTCATCGACATATATTCCCAATAATCCTCCGGGGCGTCTGAAAAGACGGTGGCCTCGAGACCTGCTGAACAAATAAACATTGAAGTGCTGCCCTGGGTAGATTCTTCTCATGTATTTTTCAAGTCAATTGTCTGTTTTTAGCACATTTACTTATTGTACTATGTAAATTGTACAGTTGTAAATTTAATAAAAAAAATTTAAAAAAAAAAAATTCTTTAATTGATTTTAACAACGGAGGTAAGTGATAGTCGTGTGTTAAGCGCACTAGATTTTTTTGTTTATAATAAAATCACAATCTACAAATAAAATTCATTGTTCTTAGCAGTAATTTGCAAGAGTTTTAAAATGTTAAAAATTATTGTTTTGAATTATTTATTTTTACATGTAATGTTTACTAGTGGGTCATTTTCCTCATATCTTGAAAAATAAATCTAAGACTAATGGTTTATGATAGATGGAAAAATATCTTTGGTGGAAAATCTTTGTGCCTACTTAGATTAAAATACTTTTGAACACGTAGAGAAATTCAAGTATTTAGGTTCAATTATAACTAGAAAAAATGAAATCCAGGAGGAGATAAAGTCCCGGTTAAAGGTGGGAAATGCGTGTTATTATTCAGTTGCTAAGTTACTTAGTTCGCGGCTTCTATCTAAAAACTTAAAGATTAGAATTTATAAAATATTATTCTTCCAACGGTTCTTTACGGATGTGAAACGTGGCCGCTTACTTTGAAGGATGAACAACGGCTTAAGGTTTTCGAAAATAAGGTATTGCGTAAAATATTTGGTCCGAAGAGAGATGAGGCCACTGGGGGTTTAGAAAGGTTGCACAACGCGGAATTGCGGAACTTGCATCCTGTGAATATAATTGAGCTGATTGCATCGCGAGACTCAAATGGGCGAGTAAAGTTGTTGGGCTCGATGACGAGCGGATTGCGAGAAAGTTGATATTTGCTGATCCGACTGGTAGGCGTCCGAAAGGTAGGCCGAAGCGGAGGTGGGAGGATTGCGTTAAGGCTGATCTCGGGAGCTTGGGCTTGAATGGTGAACATTGGACGAGTCTGTGTAAGCGGAATTCGGTGGTATCGGCATCGAACCTTCGGGTTCGCTAAGCCTATTATTATTATTTTATAGACTATGTTTTATTTCTCTCAGGTAACTGGAGCTTCATCTACTTCCCGGATAAAAGTCAAAGGGAAGTAGAAGGTTTTACTTATTTAAAAATTGTCTAACAATTCTGCAGGTATCCAGCAGAACTGCTTTCTGTGCTAGTTTTAGATGCTTGTGGTCTAGGCCAAGCTCTTCTGTGCCCTCCTTCGTGCTTTTGAGGATTAGACCATTTGAAGAGAGAACTATTGGAGTTGTTGCAACTTTTTCCAGGCGGTAGAGCAATTTCAGTTCTAAAGAGAGCTCTTGATATTTTATAATTTTTTCAGCTCTAGTGCTTAACAGATTGGAGTCACATGGGACAGCAATATCGACAATTCTGGCCATTTTGTTGGTTTTATCTAATACCAAAATATCTGGACGATTATGCAGCACTCTGTGGTTATTATTCTTCTTCTTCTTCTTCTTATTATTATTACTTAGATTAAAAGTTTATCGGAAATGTAATATAATAATCATTTCATACCAAATTTCATCTATATATTACCGTTAGCTTCCTTATATATGATCATTCTTATCTTATTATTATACTTTAAAGTTATTATTTTTTATTTTTTCTTCTTTTTTTTTTTTTTAGCTCTAATGAAGGTCTAACTTTAACTCATTAATGTTTACTCCAACGTCATATTTCCTCATATCGTGAAAAATAAAATTAAGATGAATATCTCATGATAACTTCTGTTTTGTATATAATTAGTTTAAAAACGAGTAGAAAGATAAAAAAAATGTTTGGCAATGTTGATGCTATTCTAGGCAAAATTTTTCTATTTCATTGAAAATAATTTCTATATTTATCCGTTTATCAAGATCCGTAAAATCTTTTGTGTTTAAAAGTATATATTGTTTAACATCAGTGACATGTAATGTGATTATCAGATGTTATGAAAACGATAAATACTTATGATAAATGAAAACTTATTAAATACTTGATGATTTACTTTATAACGATTATGCTCATAGGATGAGCGGTGTCCTTGATAATAACCATAATAATGTTAGAAAAGAGTGATATCTCCTTTTCCGTAAAATAAATTATTTTGTAATACTTCTATATTATTGAATATTGAACAAATGAGACGTTGATTTCCAAAAGGTACTAAAGGACATTTTTTACCAATTGATTTTTTTACATATTTGTATTCTAATAATTTAGTTTTATCTAAATCTTCTATTTGAATTTATCTCATGAATTCTCAAGTTCTTAAAAAACATGATTTAGAAATGCGGTAATTTTCTACTAGTTCTAAGTACTAACTACGCATTTATTTTCGTTCCAAATCATTCTAAAAAAATTCATTTCATAACTTTAATATGATGTTATTATTATAGTAAAAAAATAATTCTAAATTTTAATGCAAAGAGACCCAAATTAGCTAGTTTAATAATATGGTAATATGAGATTTTCGGGCTTTCTGTAAAATTTCCTAGAATGGATATAGTACCTTTTGGAAATCAACGCCTCAAATGTCTTTTACCACTCAAATGAAAGCTTATTAAATACTTGATGATTTACTTTATAACATTATCCTCATAGAATGAGTCGTTTCCATGATAGTAAACATAATTATGTTAGAAAAGACTAATATCACGTTTTCCGCAATTTATTTTTTTAATACCTCTATACCATTGAATATTAGACACACAAATGTCTTTTACCACTCAAATGAAAGCTTATACAATGCTTGATGATTTACTTTATAACGATTATCCTCATAGAATGAGCCGTTTCCATGATAGTAACCACAATTATGTTAAAAAAGAGTGATATTCCCTTTTTGAATTGCCGCTATTTTGTAATCCACCCGTTTCAAATTGGCAGACGTGTATTTTTTGCTATTGGTAAAACGGGTTAAATTTTTCGTTGCTGGCTCACGGACTATCAAGGCAATGCTGCTTTTTTTTATCTCTAATTAAGGTCTGACTTTTTTTAATTTTATTTTTTTACTTATTAATGTTTACTCGAGCGTCATATTTCCTTATATTGTGAAAAATAAAATTAAGATGAATATCTAATGATAACTTCTGTTTTGTATAAAATTAGTTTAAAAACGAGTCGAAATATAAAAAAAGTTTGGCAAAGTTGACGCTATTCTAGGCAAAATTTTTCTATTTCATTGAAAACCATTTCTATATATATCCGTTTATCAAGATTCGTAAAATCGTATGTGTTTAAATGTATATATTGTTTAACATCAGTGACATGTTATCTGATTATCAGATGTTATTAGTATTCGGATTTTCCTATTGTCGGCTGCAAGACCTTGACAGAATAGAGGCAGATTTTTTTTTTTTAACTCGAGATCGTGAGTAAACCATCCTTGCTCACGTCTTCTTTCACGAGATGGAAAGAAAATTCCCTCTTTTTTTTTTTTTTTTTTCTCTTGTTCTTATTCTTTTGCCAATTTTCGGAATGACCTTATTTCGCGCTTGCAATTATTCCTTTTACAATCTCGTCCGTGACATAATGCATGCAATATTGCGTTCGATCTCTATGATACGCTCAAATTAAATAATGTTTAGTAAATCACTTCCTTCCTTGTATAGCACTCCATTGCCAAAAAATAAAAATAAATTAGAGGAAATCCAGGAAACCCGATGACCCCATTTATTTTACACGGTTCCAAAAGTAGGACGCCGTTCTTTGAAATAAATGCAACTTGGTATGAAAAATGACTATATACACTCACTCAAAAAAGTTTCCATACAGCATGCTTTTATTTTGCAATGCTATTTATATTCAACTTAAAAATTTCCTAATGTACAAATTATCAATACTAATATTAGATTAAAAAATGTATTTATATATTTTCATTTCATCATTGATATAAAACGAGGCAGAAGGTCAATTGTTAA
Organism: Piezodorus guildinii; assembly: GCA_023052935.1. NCBI lineage: Eukaryota > Metazoa > Arthropoda > Insecta > Hemiptera > Pentatomidae > Piezodorus > Piezodorus guildinii. Next base: position 40,030,525 of record CM041295.1, on the reverse strand, counting down.
TGGTAGATCAAAAAAGTTTCCATACACTTTCAATATTAATCCTATTAGTGCGAAGAATCGGCTGTATGAAGCAGGGGATAAAGGAAGAGAAGTAAAACACCTTTATCTATGAAACAAATCGGAACAATGATTGCAATTTGCTTCATTGTAGTATGCCCCTTATTGTTTACATATACGGTTGTTGTAAACAATAACTCATTTTCGACACTTTTTTCCAAAATGAAACCGGGTTGTTTACATGTTATCGAATAGACTGCAATCTTTTTTAGCGCCTTGTGTGTTGCTGGGATTCTAGAAATTATTATTATTATTTTTTTTTTTTTACATCGCATGCTTCAAAGTTTAAAATAAAAGATTTGAAGCAGTTAATAAGCATGTACCTTCATTGTCTTTTTTTTTTTAGAAATTGTTACTTTACTATCACTTACCTATATATAAATAAATAGTAAGGGAAAGTATTGCGATCGTTAACATTTTCGAATTGCAGTTTGCAACCGAAATGCACGTTTTAGGGTCCCCTGAGTCCAAATAACGAAGTCCTGAAAGAACGTCTGTGTGTCTGTGTGTGTGTCCGTCTGTGTTAACTCTAGCGCGTAAGCGAAAACTCCCATGAAACTGACATTTCGTAATTAAGACAAATATACGCCCGAGATGTTACAAAAACTTTTTCATCAAAATCAGCTTTTTAAGAGTTACTTTATAGTATGTATTTTGCACCTTTTTACGAGTTTCTCGAAAACGACTCTAACGAGTTCGATTAAACTCGGTATATCAATGTAAAATTTAATGGGCTTTAACATCATATAGGTACCATTCTGATTGAAATAGTCTGACAGAACTTAAATGCCTATATTTATTTTTTTTTCCTTTTAAAGTACCTTTAATTTTGTAGATTCTATAAAAATAACCATATCATCTTGTTCTCATTGAAAATTAACAGCTAAATATGCAAGTTGAGCGACTTTGATAAACAAATAAAGGTGAAAACTGAAAAATATTTTTTTCAAAGCAATTTTTTGTTTCTGAACCCAGTTTCACTCATTTTTATCTAAATGTATTTTTTAAATTCTTTAATATATTTTAATAACGGAGGTAAGTGAAAGTCGTGTGTTGCCCGCACCAGATTTCTTTTCGAGATATTTTTTTTTGTGTTCATGTTACGGAATTGAGTATTATGCATTTTGTACCAGTTGCATTGTATAATTGTAAATATTCGTTGAGCAGAGCAAGAATCCTGCTTGCTACGGTTGAGATGTCCTCAAGTACTGACTGCTCTTTCCTTTGGTAACTTCTTACGTAAGTTTTCCATTTGCATTCGTGATATTGCCTTTGTAAGGGTTACGGATCTTAAGAACAATGTACAATAAGCCAGGCTTAGGGCCTAACTTGAAGTCAAAGGCCATGTAATCCACCACACACACACACACACACACACACACATATATATATATATATATATATATATATATATATATATATATATATATATATAAACCTAATAAACCAGACCAAACTGCCCTCACCACTAATTTGAGAATAACGAGATATACATTCGAATTCCATTCACTCAAAATTATACATTATGAAAAAAAAGTTTCAAACGAAATATGAAAGAAATGATTACCATAGAAAAATATAAAAATCGCGCCATAAACAAAAAATCTGATGTCCAGAATCTTAATTCATGCTATTCAAATTTAATAATCATATATTAACAATACGTCTGAATAATAATTTTAAAAAATAATAATAAAAAAAGGAGGAAAAAAAATCCTGGTTCTCTGACGTCGTAAATTTGGAAAATTCCTCCCTTCCTGAACTATTCCTAGCAACTTTGTTTTCAGTGTTCTTTCAAAGTTTATAGTTTACATACATATCTATGTACTTACTATTTAATTGCTTTATCTTGCTTGCTCTCTTGAAAAGTGCCAATTTTCATATTCGATACTTGGAAATGGTAGGGATAACTTTCCGCGATGCTATCAACTCAATCATATTCAAGTACAAGCTCCGCGATTGTGCAATCTTCTTAACTCCCCAGTGGCCTCATCTCTCTGTGGACCAAATATTTTACGCAGTACCTTGTTTTCGAAAACCTTAAGACGTTGTTCATCCTTCTAAGCTAGCTGTCAAGTTTCACATTCGTAAAGAGCTGTCGGAAGAATAATAGTTTTATGAATTCTAACCTTTAATTTTGTAGACAGAAGCCGCAAGCTAAGTAATTTCGCAACTGAATTATAATACACATATCCCTCCTTTAACCGGGACTTTCCTTCCGGATTAAATTTTTCAAGTATGAACAATAAATAATAAATTTTTAAGGTAGATTTCGGCTGAATAATTCTTCCAATACTGTTTTTTATTTCATCAAACTTGACGTTTCGGATTCCCATCTTCAGAAGCCTACAAAGGAAATTAAGCGATTACCATTGCATTAAAAATACTAAACTGAAGTCAATGGTTTAAAATTCTTTTTATAAATTAGGTGTCTATTGATAACAAAATTTAAAACCATTAAACAACAAATTTGAAATCAGAAGGAGGCATTAAAAACAAAAATTAACAATGTTACATAGTACTTAGTTAAATAAATATTATAAAATTACCTTATTATATTCAGAACTCCCAGCATTTTCACTAATACACAAATTACGCAGGTAAATTAGTAAAAATGAAGTCAATATTTAAAAACATCAGATCTGAGCAAGAGTATTGCTCAGATCTTTGTCCTCAACTAGATTAAGGATTAGACCAATTTCTAACTTGTATATGGTTATTGTTATTTCATAGTGTGAAATTCTTTAAAATATTTATTATTAATTATTTATATTATATTTTTAATTTTTTAATTAAATCAGAATAGTGGTAACTTAAATGTCTTGAGTCAGTTTTAAAATTCACGGTGTTATCTATATTTTTATTGATATATATAGCCTCTATGGTTTTTCTGTTTAGTTTATTTTTGACTATTTCCAAAATTTGTCTATTGAGATCAAACTTATGTTTTAAATGTATGCTATGTTGTGATAAAGCAGTTTTATTTATATTTTTACTGTTGTTACAATTACTTTTGTGCTGTTTAGTTCTAGTACTAACTTTTTTGGACATTTCCCCTATGTAACATTTTTCACAGTCCAGACAATTTATTTTGTATACAACATTTAATTTTTCTTCATTACTTAAGGGTCTTTTGTACTGGTGAGGAATTTTTGTAATTTATTATGGTTATAAAGGCCTAATTTGATGTTGGGTAAATTGACTTCATTTTTCCTAATTTACCTAGCTGAATGTGTGTATTAGTGAAAATGCGGAGTTCTGAATATATAACAAGGTAATTTTATAATATTTATTTTATTTAACTAAGTACTATGTAACATTGTTAATTTTTGTTTTTAATGCTTCCTTTGATTTTAAATTTGTTGTTAATGGTTTTAAATTTTGTTATCAATAGACACCTAATTTATAAAAAGAATTTTAAACCATTCACTTCAGTTTAGTATTTTTAATGTAATGGTAATCGCTTAATTTACTTTGTAGACTTCTGAAGATGGGAGAATATCCCGAAACGTCAAGCTGATGAAACAAAAAATTAAGTATTTATGGATGAATTTATTCAGCCCGAAATCTACCTTAATAATTATATGAGATCTTTCGTGGTCTAGAATTTATTGATATAATAAATAATAAGTTTTTTTTACTTAAAGTCAGATATTTTATTTGATTTATCAGCATCATTGAGCGGCTGCTTGGGAATACAGAAGGTATTGGAACAGTCCAGACTTGGATAATGATAGAGAAGAAGCATGGCGGCTATGATTAGAGAGAGAATTCCAGATAGTAGTAGGGCGAATAAGAAAGGAATGACCAAAAAGTTTTGGTCTCTAGGTTGGAAGGTAAAAGTCAGAGTGGCTCGACCTTGTTTCGACAGAGTGGACTGACTATTTAAATTTCAGAAGATTTTAGATATATCTGGGGTAGCTGGAAGCCAATGGTTTGGTAAAGGTATGGAAGGTATACTAGGAAATAGTGTATCCGGGTGGAGAGAAGAAGCCACTTTAACTCGTATAAATGGGTCACATGTGACCTCTTCGGAGTAATGAGGACGAATCTTAAAAATGTGTTCATAATTCGCATTATCCTGTCCACAAGCACAATCGAGAAGCCACCATATACCATTATTGATAATATGAGTTTATTCAATTCGTGCCAATTTAATAAACTCATATTTGTAGTCCGTGACATATCAACCCTATGTATTCCCGATAATCCTCCGAGGCGACTGAAAAGAAGATGGCCAGGGGACCTTCTGACTTAAAGTAGACATTCAAGTGCTACCAACCTAAGGGTATTCTATAAAGGACAAGAACCCCTGTAGAAGCCTTGAAAGCTGTATTCTCACGGGTAATTCCACTCCATGTTTTCCTATTAGCCATAACAGATCAAAATAAACTTTTTTTTTATGGACAAATAGAGATGTACCTGTCATTTGACTGATAATTCCCAGTCTCGTAGTAATCGAACAGTAATTATCAATGATTACAGTAATCATTTGGCCTTCTTCTTCCATTAAGTTGCAAATAATACTCCGCTAGTCAGTATACTCTGATTGGAATAACGTCTTCTTCCGATGCTTCATTGTAATAATAAAATTAAAATTGTAACTTTTTTTTTTTAATGATTCTTCAACTTATCCTTAGTAGATAATGAGGAAAAAATACCTTGCAATCACACAAGTTCGATTCACGGAAGTACCATTCTTTCAACTAGTCAGAGTTTGTGAATAATTGTGTTACTTAATCCATTTAAGATCGTCCAATTTTCATTAATTTTTCTACTCAAATTTTTTTATTTCCATACCTTTTTTTCCGTCGTTCTCCATCCTTTCCTGAATATAAAACCGCGGACAAAATATTTGTCTGACTAATACATATAGTGTTGCAGTCAATTTAAGTCAGCTTCGAGGCTAAAAAAAAAATATCTTATATATCATATCAAAACAAAGCTAAGATTATAATAAGGATCTAATTTACATTTTTTTCATATCAACACCTTTGATTATATTTTTAATACTATGTAGTAAGGGAAAGTATTGCGATCGTGAAAATGTTTGAATTTCAGTTTTCAACTGAAATACACGTTTTAGGGTCCCCTGAGTCCAAATAACGAAGTCCTGAAAGAACGTCTGTGTGTCTGTGTGTGTGTGTGTGTGTGTGGTAACTCCCGGGCGGAAACGAAAATACATACAAAACTGAAATTTCATATTTAAGACAAATATACGCCCGAGATGATACAAAAACTTTTTCACCAAAATTAGCTCACTATAAGACCCACTTTATACCATGCATTTTGCACCTTTTTACTATTTTCTCATAAACGCCTACTAAAAATTTTGATTAAACTCGCTATATTGATGTAAAATGTAATGCGCTTTAATATCATGTTGGTTTCATTCTGATTGGAATAGTATGACAGGGCTTAAATGTCGATTTTTAAAAATTGTCTTTCTCTAAAGTACCTTTAATTTTGTAGATTATATAAAAATAACCATATTATCTTATTATCATTGAAAATTAACAGCTAAATATGCAAGTTGAGCGAATTTGATAAACAAATAAAGGAGAAAACTGAAAAATAATTTTTTCCAAGCAATTTTTTGTTTTGAACATAAGAACAGTAGTATACAAGTATAATATACTGTTGGGAAGCTAAAGATTCTAGAAAAAATATTATCTTTTACAAAAGCTTGTAAACGTTAAGAAAGAGTGATGAAAATTGGATAAAACTAACTGATTATTTTAGATAATAATATAATAGATTTTTTAACACATGTTTCTGTTTAAATTCAAATAAAATTTTTTAATGGTTTCACTACTTTATATCTATAAATGTATTTGAAAATTCTTTAATCGATTTTAAAACGGAGGTTAGTGAAAGCCGTGTGTTGGCCGCATCAGATTTATATATATATATATATATATATATATATATATATATATATATATATATATATATATATATATATAGTCATAGTCCTACTTGGCCTGCGAGTTTTTGTAAATAATTCTACTTATTGAAAAAAATGGTTAATGCCAAGCTCAGTAATATTTCTTTAGGAACTCATACAGATTATACATCTATATAAGAAGTACTGTAAAATTTAGTGGTTGAGGTTCAACTGGTTCTAGTGATATTAATTTGGTTTGGCTTAAAGTTGGTTTGTAAGACAAGGACAAACCTTACAGGGTAGAAAACTGAGTCACAGCCACTAAATTTAATCCTACAGTACTTATCATATAGAGGTATAATCTGTATAAATAAATAAATAAATAATAATAGGCTTAGCGAACCCGAAGGTTCGATGCCGATACCACCAAATTCCGCCTACACAGACTCGTCCAATGCTCACCATTCAAGCCCAAGCTCCCGAGATCAGCCTTAACGCAATCCTCCCATCTCCGCTTCGGCCTACCTTTCGGACGCCAACCAGTCGGATCAGCAAATACCAACTTTCTCGGAATCCGTTCGTCATCGAGCCCAACAACTTTATTCGCCCATTTGAGTCTCCGCGATGCAATCAGCTCAATTATATTCACAGGATGCAAGTTCCGCAATTCCGCGTTATGCAACCTTCTAAACTCCCCAGTGGCCTCATCTCTCTGTGGACCAAATATTTTACGCAATACTTTATTTTCGAAAACCTTAAGCCGCTGTTCATCCTTTAAAGTAAGCGGCCACGTTTCACATCCGTAAAGAACCGTTGGAAGAATAATAGTTTTATAAATTCTAATCTTTAAGTTTTTAGATAGAAGCCGCGAACTAAGTAACTTAGCAACTGAATAATAACACGCATTTCCCACCTTTAACCGGGACTTTATTTCTTCCTGGATTTCATTTTTTCTAGTTATAATTGAACCTAAATACTTGAATTTCTCTACGTGTTCAAAAGTATGACCTGATACATCAATATCTCCAAGATCGACACCGTTTCTGCTACTAATCATATACTTCGTTTTATCGGTATTTAATTCGAGTCCTATTTCTTTACCGGTTTTTATTAACACACTTGTATTTAGTTGTATGGTTTCCGTGTCTTCACCTAGCAGTACCAGATCATCGGCATACCCCAAAACCGGAATCTTGTCACCCATATTTAAGCCTTTCTCGGTACACATCACCTTTTCTATGACATATTCTAAAGCTATATTAAATAACACAGGTGAAAGGGAGTCACCCTGTTTTAAACCCGATCGCACCTCAAATCTCTCGGAGTAATTATGACCGATTCTAACTTTATGGAATGTTTCCGACAAACACATCTCTACTAGGTTTACTAACTTTCTAGGTATTCCCTGTTCAATCATGATGTTATATAGCTTCTGACGGTCTATTGAATCATCACTAGTTAGAATTGACGAGAATATTTTATAGCATACTGGGAGAAGAGAGATCCCACGATAGTTGAAAAATTAGCCAAACTAGAAAGACTGTACTTTGCAACTAGAAGTATGTACAGTAAGAAAAGTTTATCCTCCAATGCAAAAATAAGGCACTACTGTACAGTAGTAAGACCAAATATATTGTATGGTATGGAAACAGTTTGCTTTCCGAGCCTTGAGAAATTTCTCAAGATTGAGAGAAAAATTCTGAGGAGGATTCATGGACCCAAAATAACACAAGGGGGCTACAGGCTAAAATCCAATGAAGAGACTTGAAGTAGTCATCAGAACTAGGAGATTGAGGTTTTATGGCCATATGGTCAGAAAGAACAATCAGAGGCTGAACAAACAGATTTTTGACAAAGTTCTAGGCTATAAGAATATGGGTGATTATGCGAAGCAAATAAAAGAGGAGCTCGATAGGTTAAAATCAAGAAAATAGACTACTTAGATAGAGAGCTTTTCGGGAAGAAAATAAAAGAAGTTGGGGTTCTTACAGGAAAAACAAAGAAACAGGGGAGAAAATGGACAAAGGAAGAGCGGGAGGAACAGTCCTGGAAGATGAAAGAATATTGGAGAAGAAGGAAGATGAAGAAGACAGAATGATATTCACGTGGTCCTTGTTGGCCAATTCGTGCAAAAAAAAAAAAAAAAAAATAATAATAATTCTTTATTTATTCTGTGACAAGTCCCTTCAGAATAACATAACAGTTAATATAAAGGTGGACTAGATTCTTAGAGTAAAATGACTGAAAAACAGAAAAGAATTAAACTAATAACATGAACAAATAAAATAACTTAAAAGCTAAATTATAATAAAATGTACAAACCAGAAAAATAAATGTATGTTAACAGGAGAACAAAAAATAATATACAATAAAAAAAAACATAATCCGATAAAAAAAATATATATACACATAAACATACAAATACACATATACACACACAAACATATGCATGTATGTATACATTTTTAAAAACAAAAAACGAATAAAAACAAAGGAAATCACTATTCTTCTTTAAACATATATATAATTTAATCTTGCATCTTTGAAAAGATGATAATTTTAAATATTTGTTGTTGAATTTACCCTTTAAAATGATAATTGAATTAATAAATCTGTTCTATTATTTATTTGTCGATTTTCAGCATCTACTAAGGATTATGTGGAAATTAAATTGACAGTAAATGTCTGAATAGACGGGATTTAAATGTGGAGAGAGTTTGGGAGTCACGGATATTAGGGGGAATGGAGTTCCATAGGGAGGCAGATCGGATTAAGAATGATCTATCGAAAGCTGTGGATCGATGAGACGTTATATACAGATCAGAAGGCCGTTAGCGGGTGTAACGGGAACGAACGGAAGATTTGAATTTAAGGAGATATGAGATGTAAAACGGACACCGGGATTGGATAACTTGGTAGAGGAAGGATGTCAGGAAGTACTTACGGTGGTAGGAAGGGTAAAGCCACTTCAACTCTTCGTAAAATCGAGTTGTAGAGGTGTTTCTGGATATCCCAAAGATGAAACGTATAAAGTAGTTAAACATTCGTTTTAGTTTGTCCTCGAGATCCCCAGAGACACCCCATACACCGCACAGCGGTAGTCGAATTGGGGAAATATTAGAGCTTACCAACTGACATTACAAGTACAAACAACACCCTTGAGGTACTTTTTAGGTAGCACTAATGTTTAATTTAAATTAGAAAGATCCTTAGCCATCTTCTTTTTAATCTTAAACAAAATATTTTGATTAAACGGTACTTCCTGATATAAAATGTTTACTATTACTTTGATCCCTACTCTGCTTATGAGACGTAAATTCTTCAGTGTTTACACTTTAACTGTTTATTATTATTCCTTTATATCGCAAGGTATTGTGTTTTAAAAATACTGTTTATATTTCGACTTTTGCCTATGTTTCCCTATATCCTGGACCACTTAGGTGACCAATTTTTTTTTAGAGCTTCGTTATTTGTCTAGGTCAACAACATAACTAGATCATTTTAAATAGCACGACGCTATTATAAATGTCCTGGGTGCAGGTCACGCAATCCCGCGTTAGGTTCTTCAATATTACCTTGTTTTTCTGGTCGAATAATACTTCGCTTTCGGAAATGGTTCACTATGAAGGACTATTTTTATATTGAAAAAATTAGATCTAGAGCTAACTTTTCGTTCGTTGAGGGAAAAATTCAATATATAATTATCCCATCAACTTCCAGCAATAAACATCAACATCAATATTTACATGTCAATAAAAAAGGAATTTTATACTCAATCTAAAAATAAAATCTCGTTCGAAATTAGCACCTATCTAAATTTTACATATTTGATTCTTAGAGTACCATTTGCGCTTCCTATCCCTTACAATTTAGTTTAGAATTGAAAACACTTAGAGTTTAACAAATGTAGTCTAAAGCGTACGCAGGATTTTCGTTAGAGGGAGACCAAGTTGGTTGAAAATCGTTTGGTTAAGGCCGAGTTGGTCGAAAATATGAGTTATTTTTTCCAAAGACTGTTTTGTTTGTTTTTTTTATTCATTTAACACCACTTCATGCTACTGTTGCTAATCGGACGATGCTACAATACGTTTCTTAAATTTTGCCTATAAAATAAAATAAGGATTTTTGATGAGTACTTGACAACTCACAAGCTCGGGACCATTCCAAGTTACTTCCGAAGGAATTAAAATTAGAATTAATTTTATTAATAACCTTTCACATTTAGGATCGACTGATCCTCTATTACGATAAACAGGAATTTTATATACATTTATAATTAACATTGAGTCAGGTATTTTACATCAGTAATTAATAATCATATATTTTTACTTTCACCTACTATATATATAGTAAGGGAAAGTATTGCAATCGTGAAAATTTTCGAATTCTCGTTTTTAACGGAAATACACGTTTTAGGGTCCCCTGAGTCCAAATAACCAAATCCCGCAAAAAGGTCGTGTGTGTGTGTGTGGTAACTCCCGGGCGGAAACGAAAAGTCCTATGAAACTGAAATTTCATATTTAAAACAAGTATACGACCGAGATGTTACAAAAACTTCTTCATCAAAATCGGCTAACCAGAAGAGCCACTTTATACCATGCATATTGCACCTTTTTATGATTTTCTCAAAAACGGTTCCGACGGGTTTGATAAAACTTGCTATATCGATGTAAATAGGCTTTAATATCATTTAGATTTCATTCTGATTAAAATAGTCTGACAGGGCTTATATGCCGATATTTTAAATGTTCTTCTTCTAAAGCACCTTTAATTTTGTCGATTCTATAAAAATAACTATATTATCTTGTTACTACTGATGAAAAACAAGTAAATATATAAATTGAATGAATTCGATTCCCGACTAAAGGAAAAAAATATTTTTTTATGCAATTTTTTGTTTTTTAAATTAAGAACAGTAATATTCATGTATATTACATACATTTTTTTCAAATTTTCAAAACCTATCTAAACGGAGGTTTGAACCGAACTGAGATATCAATACGCATTACGGTCTGTTAATAATTACTTACAAATAAAGGATGTTTAAAAGGTAGAGGGACTCGTTTTCATTTCTCAAGACACTTGTGTTTACATCTGTAATAATAATGGGCTTTTCATCGCACTTTCGAATTTTGACTTTTGCACTCCTAAAACAGCAGTTTTCCCCACAGTGCGTCCGTGGAGTCTGTTTCTATTGACAAAATTAATCTTTAATCTATCAATATAAATAATTAATAACAAAATAAGAAACAAACACTTCGGATGTTATTTATATCTCTTCTTCTTCTTCTTCTTCTGGCACTACAGGCCGAAGTGGTCCTCCTGCCTCAACAGTCTGCCGCAGTCCTCTATCCTCCACCATACCTTGTCTCTCCATCGCGCTCTTGGCCTCCCCTTTTTTTTGTGTGGCTAAGATTGTTCCTTGGTAGGCCTTCTTCACATGCCTGTTCTCACTCATCCTGTTCAAATGGCCATACCACCTTAACCTATTCATCCTTATGGCGTCAGATAAGCGCAGCCCATTAAATAATTCATAAATTTCTCTGTTTTTTCGCATGGGCCATCTCCCATCTCCCTCACACACGCCTCCATAGATCCTTCGCAACACCTTCCTTTCGAGTTATTTATATACTAAAATTAATTCACAAATAGCCAAATAGTCAAATTCACAATTTGTTAAATTGAATTTAACAAATTCACTAATAGTTAAATTGTGTCATGAGCAACATTAGACAAGAGAAAGCCGATCTAGAGAAATTAACTAACGCCAGCCAATCTTTTCCATTTATTAACTCTAAAATTTGATCCCAAGTTAAATTTTTAGAATTTAAGTATTTTTTTCTAAACCCTGAAAGTATCGGATAGGCAGCCAAAAAGTGAAAAAGATCTTCTGTTTCATTTGTATTGCACAAACTACATTTATTATTTGTTTTCATGATTTTTTATATTTTAGGTTTAAAACATCACCCCTGATTTTAATTACCCATCTAATCACATCCAGGGAACATTGGTCAGTAATCTAATTTACTGTGGCTAGATGTGGATAAAAGGGAGAGGTTCTGGAATTTTTAACTTTTTTATTTATTAATTTATTGAAATTTACAACTGTATTAGTAAATACATCAAATAAATTGGCTCATAATATAGATAATATACATGAAAAGACATGAAGAGAATATGGCCATTGGCAATACTCCACTAGGTAATCTACACTAGAAGGTCTCGAGGCCATCTTCTTTTCAGACGCCTCGGAGGATTGTCAGGAATGGAAGAGGAAGCAAGGATTGAAACTAGTGGGTTAATGTTGGAATGCAGTTTGTCATGGAAGGAATGATACCTCGTACGGGCCAAATCAGCAACATATGGGACATTAAGGTCTTTATGGATGAGTTTGCTGGTGACAAAGTAAGGATCATTGAGGATTTTTCGAAGGATTTTGGATTGTAAGGATTGAATACGAGAGAGCCCCAAAGCTCAATTCCGTACGCCCAGATAGGCCTTATGATGGTAATATAGATGAGCCTTTTATAGTTAACTGGAAGGTTTGAGCGTCTGTCCAGTAAGTGTTGGAGTAAGCGAAAGCTTTGGGCAGTTTCTTGTCAGTCTTGTGTGCGGATTAAAAGTTAGTCGTTTGTCAAGTAGGAGTCCTAGATAGCGAATCTGTTCAACCGGGACTAGCGGAATATTATTAAAGGACACTGTAGGGCAGGATGTCGTAGGTTTACGACGAAGGGTAAAGGTAATTTGGTGGGATTTGTTGGAATTGTTTTGATTCTCCAATTCTGACACAATACTTCAAGGTCTCTGATGTTGTAACTTTAAAAGTATTTTGACTATAAATATCTTTTTGCATTTGAACACTTAATGTTGCTAGACTATTTTTCCTTAACTTAATATCACCACAGTTTGATAGATTTAAATTACAATTTAATCCATGCGATTCTTTCAGATAAAGTATGTTTTTGAACCGATAATGAATATATTATACAAAATAAACATATTTTCTTGCCTATTGCACTTTTCGCTACGATTAACTTAAACTCCCAAAGCGAAAAACTCTAAATCGGTCAGAGAGAGACATACAGGCAACTAGGGGTGGCCATAATCGAATGACGATTATCAGATCATTCGATTATTTCAATCATTCGAATTAATCGATTATCGGATTAATCGGTTTGGAGAAACGAATGATCATTCGAACTGAATTGTTTAGCGATAATGGAGGGATTATAAGGAGCTTCTTTTTTTTATATAAATTATGTGCATGTCAGCTACGATAGAGACTTTTTCGTCTCTCAGAGTGCATATTAATCATACGATCATTCGATTATGAAATCATTCGATTATGCCCACCCCTACAGGCACCCTCATTCCAATTGCACCCTTGCGAACCAGGAGAGGGTACACTAGTTAATATTAAATAAATACAATTTTATTTTATAGATCTTTCCATTCTCAAAGTATACCAGCACACTTTTCTTTTCTTTTTACTTAGATCCATTGTTACAAAATGATACATCAAGCGTTGCGAAACTAGTTTACTACTAACCACGACGTGTGGTTTAAAGTAATCTAGAGTTAAACTTTTACTTCAAAACGCAGATATTGTTCTTTTTACAATGCCGCAAAAATCCTTGACCTTTAACAAAACATAAAAAAAAAATTTGATTATCTCATCATTGTCCTTAAGTTTTCTTTTGGTTCAATATTTGTGTGATATATATTTGTCCGTTCTACAAAAGAAGTCTTTTATACATTTATTTATTTATTTAATTTTAAGGCCTCAAAACGTTTCAGTCTCTAGGGCCATTTTCAAGCATCTGTAAACAATTAAATATTTTTATGGTATTTATAATGTTTTTGTTTACCCCTAATGTCAACATTTTAATAAATTATTTTTAATAAATGCGTCACCTACCATGCATATCTATGTTATATATCTATTTATTTTATTTAATATGCTCATAGATATAGCGAGTTTAATTAAAATCGTTTGATCTGTTTTTATAAAACTTTTATTTAATGGGCATTAGTATAATGTGTGGAGTTCTGCGCATGCGCATGAGTATAGCGGTCATCTTTCAAGTCGGCTCTTGGATTTCTTGCTTTTTCAGTTGGATATCACTTCAGAACAGTCTTGAAAACAACACCAGGCTTCAGGATAACAACAACAGTAAATATTGGAGCAAACAACGGTAAGTTCGGCTACAATTTGCACCGTAAAGTGAATGCTGAGTCACCTCTTCATATCAGCTGATTGCCAATAGCTAGGCAAGGCTGGTCTTGCTTAACATTTCTTAAGTTATTATTTTTTCCCCCAACATCTGGTTATTATTTAATTATTTTCCTTACATGAAATGCGATATTATCATCAAGTAATGTCCTCCAAAGCTTCAACTAAAAGATCTAGATCTAGTGGTTCAATCCCGTCTCCTACGAAACAAAGACCTCGCCGTGATACTAATAAAAGATTACAAGCAACCCCTTCGGGTACTAATTCAGAATCTGAACCACAACCTGGCACATCGTCACAAGGGATGACTGACGAATCGCCGTTTTTCACCCCAAATCCTTTTCAGATTTTACATAACGAAAAAGAAAACATGGAATCTGCTCCTATACCTAGTGAACCACGACCCCCTCCAATATTTGTCAAAAATATTAAAAATTTCCAGTTATTGTGTACACAATTGAACAAAATTACCGATTCTACCAGCTACTACTGTATGAGTAGAATTAATGACACCAAAATATCTCCTACTACTGCCGAGACATATAGAAAAATAGTGAAATATCTAACTGATACCAAAGCGGATTTCCATACCTACCAGCTACGCCAAGAGAGAGCTTTAAGGGTTGTAATCAGAAACTTACACCCCTCGACACCAGTTGAAGCTATTAAAGAAGAATTAACGGAGATAGGCTATAAAGTGCGGCAAGTCACTAATGTCCTAAAGGACAAAATTCCACTACCTCTCTTTTTCGTGGACTTGGAGCCATCGGAAGGAGTTGAACAAATCTATGACCTCAATAGATTGTACTATACCAGCGTAAGAGTTGAGAAACCTTACATAAAGAAGGAGATAGTTCAGTGCCATAACTGTCAAGCATATGGTCATACTAAAAGTTATTGTCATCACATACCTCGATGCGTGAAATGCGGTGAACAGCACAAGTCTGTGGAGTGTACAAAACCAAAATCAACACCAGCTGTATGTGCTCATTGCCTGAAGGACCACCCGGCCAACTATAAAGGATGCCAAATCTATAAGGAACTGAGGACCAGGTTTCAAAAACCTCAAGTACCGGATGAAACAGCAAGACAAGTAAGAAACAGAAGAGAACCCTCAAAACTTATTGATGCCAATGTATCATTTGCCCACCTACTTGGAGGTGGGAATCAAAGTACTGAAGCCGTGGCCCTGCCGGAACTACAGAATGTACCTCAATCCATTCCACATATACCTCTTCCTCAAAATGTAACCAATCCTAAAAATCCTAATCAACCACAAATCTCTCATATCCCTCCTCCTTCAAATGCCACAGACCTTACCAGTTTGATGACGTCCTTTATCTCCGAAATTAAATCCCTTGTTATGCCCCTAATATCACTCCTTACGAATCTCGTATCAAATCTCATTCCTGCCTTAAAAAAACCATAAATGACCTCACCTAATTCCTTATCCATTTTCCTTTGGAATGCGAATGGTGTTAGAACTCACACTGACGAACTTACAGCCTTACTGCAAGACAAAAACATTGATGTTGCACTCATTACTGAAACTAGACTAACCACTAAACAGTACTTTAAAATACCAGGATACACGACATACCGGACAGACCATCCAGACGGCAAAGCCCATGCCGGTACTGCTGTCATAGTCCGCCGATCCCTCACCCATCACTTACACCCAATTTCCGCCCACGATTACCTACAAGCAACTTCCATTGTTATCAAAACCTTTTCCTTTCCGCTTATCATCGCACCAGCATACTGCCCTCCTAAACATCCCATTTCCTCTGCCCAATTTGAATCCTTTCTCAACTACTTGGGTAATCACTTCATTTTGGGTGCAGACTTAAACGCTAAGAACCAACAGTGGGGTTCTAGAACCACCAATTCTCGTGGACGGACATTGCAGTCTGCACTCAACTCCCGACGCTTTCATCTCCTACCTCCCGATTCTCCTACCTACTGGCCAACAGATCCTAACCGTAATCCTGACATCCTCGACTTCTTCATCCACAGCGGATTAGGCTCTCTTAATTTTTCCATAGCTCGCCTTGATGAACTATCCTCTGATCATAGTCCATTGATTCTAAATGTATCCATAACACCTATTCCTAAACCTATCCCACCGTCATTCATTAGAGGCCCTGTCAACTGGAACCTCTTCCGCGAAATCCTCACTAATGATATTGACCTCAGAGTGATTCTCAAAACCCCAAATGACCTTGACGACGCCGTATATTCCTTTACAACCGCTATTCAACAAGCCGCCTGGACTGCCTCCTCTCCCAAACAATCCCAAATAATTCCTTATAAAAGCCATTTACCACAACACCTGACAGACCTCATCAACAGCAAACGCCGAGCCAGAACATTATGGCAACGCACCCGCCACCCAGAGGATCGCCGCTCCTATAACTTTTTTTGTAGAAAATTAAAGCGGGAGTTGGCGATCTTCCGATCCCAATCCTACAATACCTACCTCTCCTCTCTCTCGACTCGTGACAATTCCCTGTGGAATGTCACGAAGAGAATCCTAAAATCCCCCCTGATATCCCATCCTCTCCGGCGTAGTGATAATTCCTGGGCTGCTTCTGACAAAGATAGGGCCCAGGAATTCGCACTACACCTTTCCAAGGTATTCACTCCTCATTCTGATCTCAATCCAACCCACACCGCAATAGTTGAAGAGTTCCTTACGTCACCGATACCAATTTCCTTACCACCTAAAGCAATCAATCCCTCTGAGGTCAAATATCTGCTTCAAAAGCTTCCTCTCCGTAAATCCCCTGGATACGATCTCCTTACTCCTCAAATCCTAAGACAACTTCCACCTAAAGCCATTACATTCCTTACATATATCTATAACTGTATCCTACGCACTACCTATTTCCCTCTGTTGTGGAAACACTCGACTATCATCCTTTTCCTAAAACCAGGCAAACCATCCAACTGTACGTCATCCTACAGACCTATTAGCCTTCTTCCGATCCTCTCCAAAATCTTCGAAAAACTCCTATTGAAACGAATCCTAGCCAAATTTCACAATTTTCCTTCACACCAGTTTGGATTCCGTCCTCAACATTCCACGGTTCAGCAAGGACTCCGAGTTGTAGACCACATTTCCTCCGCCCTTGAGTGCAAGGAGTATTGTTCGGGTGCCTTTCTGGACATAGCTCAAGCTTTTGACCGGGTGTGGCACCCGGGACTGCTTTTTAAGCTCAAAACCCATTTACCTCAATCCTTATACCTAATCCTCCGATCCTATTTATCCAACCGCTCCTTCCGAGTTCGCTGTGGTTCCGAATTTTCCGAACAATATACTGTTGAGGCCGGTGTTCCTCAAGGCAGCGTCTTAGGACCCGTCCTCTACATCCTCTTCACCGCCGATATCCCTACCGATCCCAATACCTTTCTGGCAACATTTGCTGATGACACAGCCATTTTATCATCCAATTCCGATCCTGAAGCAGCATCGCTAAATCTCCAAAAGCACCTTTCCCTTGTCGAAGACTGGTGCAATGCTTGGCGCATTAAGGTGAACGAAAGCAAATGCACTCACGTCACATTCACCCTTCGACGCAAATCCTGTCCAACGGTTTATTTCAATTCCATACCGCTTCCTTCCTCAGACACAGTCCGGTATCTCGGCTTTTTACTAGACAAAAGACTGACGTGGAACCCACATACAAGACTAAAAAGAAAAGAACTCAACCGCAGATTCGGCCAGTTATACAGACTACTAAACAGAAAATCTCATCTTACAGTTGACAACAAATTACTAATATACAAGACAGTACTGAAACCTATATGGACCTACGGACTTGAACTGTGGGGAACAGCTAAACATTCTAACATCAAACGCATCCAATCCTTCCAATCCAAAGTCCTCCGAACAATAGTTAATGCTCCATATTACGTTACCAACTGTATCCTACACCATGACCTTAATATTCCGTTTGTTTTAGACCTGGTACCATCCAAATTTTCCAAATTTCATCAGAACCTTAGTCATCATCCTAACCCTCTAGCGCAATCCCTATCCAGCACCACCCATCCCTACAATCCTCCTCGAAGATTGAAACGGCAGTGGCCACGAGACCTATTGTAAACATTTAAACTGGAGTTCTGACAATGGTCAGATCCTCCACTCATGTACGGTATGTTTGTGGCTACAGCGCCCTAACTCAGCCTCCACTGGCTCAGACCGGTGATGCGGCTGAGATAGAGGCGCTGGGATCTCTTGGGTTCCGCTTTTTCCTCCACAAGTGGAGGGAAAAGCGCTTGCTGGGGTCCCTTTAGCAATTGTATACATTGTATATAGTTATGATTGTGTGTAAGATGTTTATTTATTTGCCAACTTTTTATTTATCTCAATAATAGGTTTTTATTTCGATTTGTTTTGTTTTTTATTTATTATTATTATTTTATTGTATATATATGAATTTATTTATGTTCTATTTTATGTAATTTGACCATTATTATTATTTTCTGTATATATAGTATGAATGTGGTCTCTTATCAATATTATTATTGTTCATTTTGTAACAAATTGTAATATATCTCAATAAAAATAATATAAAAAAAAAAAGTATAATGTGGGTTTCATTTTTATTGAAATAGCCAGGAAGGGCTTCAATGCCGATATTTTAAATTTTCCACCTCTAAAGTATCTTTAATTTTGTAGGTTCGAAAAATACCAGTACTATCTTGTTAGCATTGATAAAAATCTGGTGCGGACAACACACGACTTTAACTTACCTCGACTGTTAAAATCAATTTAAATACTATTTAAAACTATTAAATATGCTTCAATTTAAAAATATTTTAAGTTAATTTTAATAAAACGTGTATTAATTTTTTTTGGAGACATGTTATTTAAATTAAATAATTTAACTACATTAAATTGTTATTCAGTAATAAGTTCGTTCCCTATTCTTTAATTTATATTACCTTTTACCGGATTACTTGCTGTTCTTCAATATTTTAATTAGTTATCTATTTATTTCTTATTATAGCTAATTACTATGAATTCATCCCTATGGGAGTGCCTTTTGTCAATACTGGTACCAATAAAGACATTATTATTATTTTAATTTCTAACCTCTTAGCTGATTGCTGAGGAGTATGTTCGCGATGGACGAATTTGGAACAAATAACTAAACTGAGGTGTTTTTTTTTTTTGTGTTTTTTTTAGGGATTATTAATTAATGGTAAGTATTAATATATTTACAGTCTTTTGAAATCATACGAGACAAACGTTCAAAACTCCCAGTATATTACAAAAGACTCATTTACATCATTATTATCAGACCTATTTGGACATATGGAACCGAGCTTTGGGGCTCTACTAAACCATATAATTCCTCCCGCATCCAATCCTTACAATCCAAAATCCTTCGCAAAATCCTGAATGCCCCTTATTTTTTCACAAATCAACTCCTCCATAATGACCTGAAAATCCCATTTGTTGCAGAGGTGAAGGTGGCCTCGGGACTTACTGCCTTAAAATAGTTAGTGAAGTGGGTAGTTCTTTCTCAAGACATTTTCATGACTTTTCTTCATACTGCATATTTACTTATTTTGTTTTTTAATACAGTTGTAAATTACAATAAATAAAAAATTAAATATTTAAAAAAAAAAAGAAGAAAATTATATGTCTTGCCTGTGCGCTTAAGGATTGCATGATGGCTTCCAAAGCTATGCCCTTTTGAATTCAAATATAAACTTTGGAAAGGTCATCACTTGTCACGGCCTCGTTAGTTCTTTAACTCGGGAAGAGGAAGAGTACAAGTGGTCAACCACTTTTTCTAAAAATAAATTTAATTTATACTTTAATTTCCAAAAAAATCTTTTTTATTTAGTGGCAATTTTTCGTTTCCGCTGTTCTTAGCAGTCGTTCTTCTAAGCCAGTGGGTTCTAACAAAAACTTTTCGCTGACCCCTTCATACAATCATTTCAATGGCAAAAACCCCCTAAATCTCAAATATTAGAAACATATTTTGATTTTTAGGGTGCTAAACCAGATCACGAAATACCTCTACCGAAACTCTATTATAGGGGTACTCACTACGTTTGCTATAGCATATTTGTTGTGCTATTTGCTAAACCCGTCGAGTTTCTACAGTAATTTCCTGTATAAACTCGACGGGTTTAGCAAAATAGCACAAAATATATGCTATAGCAAACATAGTGAGTACTCCTATTATAGAAATGGCCTAGTAGGGAAATGTACTCGTATATGAAGAAAAAAGCACCAGGCTCAAGATGTTTACTCCAATCCGCGCAACAATAGGAGTACTCACTACGTTTGCTATAGCATGCTATTTGTGCTATTGTGCTAAACCCATCAATTTTCTACAGGGAATAACTGTAGAAACTCGACAGGTTTAGCAAAATAACACAAATAGCATGCTATAGCAAACGTAGTGAGTACCCCTAATGAATAACTAATGTTGAACCTAGCAGTTGGTCCTAAAATTGTTTAAAAAAAGAGTGAAAAACCTTCGCTATACCTGCCTTCGTAGGAAACGTAAAATGGTGGGGAACGTTAAAAGGGAATCGAGTCAAAAATGGTGATTCTCTTCCATTTTGAATCGTATCCTAGATACCAGATATGTCTATTGTTTAAATAAAATCCATCCAACAAGAATGTCTACTTGAACTTAAAAAAAAAATTATAAGAGTCCTTAAAATATTAAAATTGTCATATCCTTCGAAATAGTAAAATTCGTCTTTTTCGTGCGTCATACAATTATAATATCACAATTATTAAAAATATTATTATTAAATCTTTTGATGAGCTTCATAACAGACTAATTCCAAACATAATAACCTGGAGTACTTAATTATGTATCCTATTATTATGTCATTAATCAATTAACTTCACATATAATTTTATGATTTCGTTCCGTCTGACTTACTCCCCATATAATTATGTTTCAGGCAATTGCAGAAAGATTGGTTTATAATTAAACCTATTATTTCCGCTAGATTTGCAAAATAAAACAGTGAATCAGTCATTTTATTTTTTATTCGCATACTCCCCGAGATCCAACTAAAAGTGTTAAATAATAATTCAACTATTCCCATGCTCGTTCATTGACACTAAAATATAGCTTCAAAATTTATTTTAGAAGATTCCTAGTGATCTGCTTTCTAAAAAAGACATTGAAGTCCAGCCATCGAATTGTATTTTCAAAAGAAATAATCAAGACTCATGATCTCACTAGCCGTACACACTTATTTGTTACATCATTATAAAAATTATAATTATTATAGTAAGGGAAAGTATTGCGGTCGTGAATATTTTCGAATACGGATTTTCACCGGAAATACTCGTCCAACGAGTCCAAATGACCCATGGCGTAGTTGCTAAGATAACAGCTTTCTATGCCAAACCTGCGGGGGGCCCTAGTCATGCCGTCCTTCGGAGGGGACGTTAAAAGGTGGTCCCGAGCCTGTGCGATGTACAGCGATGTATCTTTAAAGATCCCTATCCTAATTAAACCTGGATAGGCAAAATTTAGGACTCCCACTGTAGCATCGTCCGATTAGCCATAGTAGCATAAAGTGACGTTAAACGAATTAACAAACAAACCAAGTCCCGCCAAAAGGTCTGTGTGTGTCAGTGTTTGGTAGGTCTGGCGCTAGAACAAAAAGTCGTATGAAACTTAAATTTGACCAAGTCTCGCAAAAAAGCTGTTCGTTTATTTGGTCAGTTGTATAAAACTGAAGTTTTATATTTTTAGGGCTTATAGGTCTGAGACGTTAAAGCAACTTTTTCATCAAAATAAGCTGATCAAAGGAGCTATCAGCTAATCAGAAGAGCCATTTTATACCATGGATTTTGCACCGTTTTACGATTGTTTTCAAAACGGCTCTAAAGATTTTAATTAAACTTATTTTTTTTTCTTTTAAAGTTCCTTTAATTCTGTAGATTCTATAAAAAAAAAAAAAAAAAAAAAAAAAAAAAAAAAACTCATATCATATTTTGTGTTTTTGAACATAATAGTACTATGTTTCGGCCGCTACTTTTCTAAGGAAGCGGCGACTCCGAAACTGTATTAATTAATATAAGAAATGTCTTTGTTATTATTACCTAAAACTATTGTATTTCTTTTCCAAAACTATCATGTTTATCAATTCACTATTGGGATGAGGTGGCATAAAGGGGAATAAAGTAATTTTCTTAAAATACACATTTATTTGTAAAATAACATATATCATTACACATAAAAATACACAGTGAAGCATTATTATAATCGAGAATACTGAGGTTCGGATTTACCACATAATATAACATGAAAATGGTACCTTCGGACAAAACTGCATAATCGTTCCCTGGCTTGACCCCCCGACCTCCGTCCGTGGCTAAGACTCCCCGTAGCCGGCTATCCCGCTCTGGGAGTGGAAGGGTGCGTTTTTTGAATAACCCATCTAAGAAACGTTTTTGCTTGTGGCTCGGAAACTGTTCTGTTTGAAATGATTCTAAATTATTTCTATTCCTCCCAGCATTCTCGATGCATAGCATTAAAAACAGTAATATATATGTACAATATACCATTGGAAAGATATAGATTTTAGAAAAAAATATTGTCTTATACACACAATTGTATAATTCAACAGAGAGTGACGAAAAGCGGATAAAACTATCTGATCTTCGTAGTTATTAATATAATAGATTATTTAATAAAACACACGTTTCTATTGAAACTCAATGTAATTAATTTTTTAACAATTTATTTTCATCTCTGACTGCTTTTAAATTGATTTCAACAACAGAGGTAAGTGAAAGTCGTGTGTTGCGCGCAACCGATTTTTTTTTTTTTTTAAGAAGACGTTGGAAGACGAAAGTTATATTCTTTTCTGAACGAAGGAATCGAGATGTGCTCCACAAACCTTTTTCTACAATTGCAACATTTATCAAAGTCAAAAGGCAGAAGGAGTCCCAGAAAGCTATCATTATACGGCTGACTGGTTTCAGTGGCGAAGTAATAACGGTTTACAAATCCTATATACCTACTAATTACTTCATTTAAAGCTGATTTTAATTTTTTTTGTGCAGAAAATTTCTGGTTATGTTAATGAGCTACTTCGAATCCAGGATGTTTTACGAATCGAACTGATATGAGTATGTTTTCTGTTCTAAAACTTTCCGAAAGTTGAAGTAATGGCGAATCCGCATGAAGCTAGTTCGATTTTTCACCGGTATTATAATACACGATTTAAATGATCAAATTAAATGTCCAAATGACCTAGTCCACAAAAGGGTAAGTGTTTAGTGAGTCTAGCTGGAAAACGGGAAGTGTTACTCAACTGAAATTTCATATTTATATTGTATGAATTTAATATGAATGTTACCTATTACCACTATTATTAATGTCCAAATTGGGACATATTGTAATAATACTCGATAAAATAAATAGTTTAAATTATAAAATATATTAATTATTATAATTTATTATTGTTTAGGACATGATTCATAAATATTGTTAAATAAATATTAGTCAGCGTCTGGAAAAATTTAACAATAATCTACTTTTAGATTAAATATTTATACGGAAAATTGTTTTAATTATATTTGATTTTAACCATTCTGATTATAATTTAAAGAAAATATTTAAGTTTTTTTTTTATTTTCAATTTGAATAAATTCTTATTTATCATCTAAAAATATATTTTTAAAGAACTCTATGTTATAAACAACAATAAACATAATAAGATGCTTAGTTGGATGGCATTAACTGATAAGAGAAACTATCAACTAAGACATTATCAATTAATAAGCTTAAAATGATGAGCGAATTCCTCGCTCGACCTTCCCAGTCTTGGTAGGTCACTATTTCAAGGGCGGCAAGGTGAAAGACCTCTTCTTGCGTGATGCGGTTCTCCTCTTTCAATATATATATATATATATATATATATATATATATATATATTTGTGCGTGTGTGTGTGAATAATAAAATTACAACGCATACAAAAAAAATTTTGCAAGCAGAAAGATTCCATATTTGCTTTCACTTAACTATACATGAAATATCGTATTGCGATCGTGAAAATTTTCGAATTCCAGTTTTCAAAGGAAATACACGTTTTAGTGTCTCCTGAGTCTAAATGACCAAGTCCCGCAAAAAGATCTGTGCTAGTCCAGCGCGAAAACGAAAAGCACTATGAAACTGAAATTTCATATAAAAGACAACTTACTCAAATATTTTAAGTTGATTTTTATAAAATAAAACGTGTATTTATTATTGTTGGAGACATGTGATTGAGATTAAATAATATTACTTCATTAAATTGTTAATCAGTAATAAGTTCGTTCCCCATTCTTTAATTTATATTACCTTTTACAATTTTTTGTATCAGTATATATTTTTTCTAAAATAATTCTATTTCCAACGGTATATTGTACGTCTATATTAATTTTCTTAATATCAACAAAACAAAAATTACATAAAAAAATCAAATTCGTCCAACTTGTATATTTAGCCGTCCTTCATCAATGTCATTATGATGATTTGCTAAATCTTTTGGAATTTAAAAAATTAAAGGTATTTTAGAGGCAGACAATTTAAAATATCGCCATTTCAATCAGAATAAAACCTACATGATATTAAAGCCCATTAAATTTTACATCAATTTAGTGAGTTTAATCAAAATCGTTAGAGCGGTTTTTGAGATAATCATAAAAAAGTGCAAAATGCATGGTATGAAGTGGCTCTTATGGTTATCCGATTTTGATGAAAAAGTTGCTGTAACATTTCGGGCGTCATAGATATCTTGTTGTCTTAGTTATGAAAATTCATTTTCGTATGACTTTTCGTTTTTGCGCTAGACTTACCACACACACACACCACACATGCACACGGAACATTTTTCGGGACTTGGTCATTGGATTCGAAAATTTTCACGATCGCAATACTCTCCCTTACTATATATTACATATATAGGTATGTAAAAGTAAAAAAAAGATAAATATATAAGTTGAACGAGTTCCATATTCAACGAAAGGAGAAAACAGCAAAAATAGTTTTTAATACTTTTTTTTTTTGCATAAAAACATTAATATAATAATAATAATAATAAATAAATTCTTTATTATCCGGATTATTCTTTATTATCTGGGACACGTCCCTTTAGAATAAAATATACAGAATGTACAAAAAGAGCTTTAGAGTCTTAGAGTAAATTATATGAATATAAACAAGTTAATAATTACAGGTGTAACATAAACATTTTTAAATGAGAAGAAAACAATAAAATAAATAAATAATATATATATATATATATATATATATATATATATTTATATATATATATATATATATATATAAAAGCTTATTTGCAATTCTATTGAGCCTGGATATTCATTAAATGATCGAATATGCGGGATTTGAGGGTAGGAAGAGAATTGGAGTGACGGATGGAAGGAGGGATAGAATTCCATAGGATTGAGGATCGATAAGAAAGGATCTGTCGAAATGTGCAGTTCGGTGTATTGTATAAATCTGAAGGGCTGGAGCGTGTACAGCGGGGATCGACAGAGGGTTTGAATTGTAGGAGGTCAAAAATGTATGAGGGACGGCGGGAATTGGATAACTTGGTAAAGGAATGACGAAATAAATACTTGCGACGATTGGAAGGGTTAAGCCACTTCAACTCGCTATAAATTTAGATATACGCCATAATATAGACGTATAATACACCATCGGAAAGCTAAAGATTTTAGAAAAGGTATTATCTTATACATAAGCTTGTAAAAGTTAATGCAGAGTGATTAAAAGCCAATAAAAATTACTGATCCTTGTAGATAATAATATAATACATTATGTAATAAAACATATATTTCTATTGAAGATTAATTTTATTTTATTTTCTAAATGCATTTAAAAATTATTAAAGGGATTTTAATAACAGAGGTAAGTGAATGTCTTGTGTTGTGCGCACCAGATTTTTTCTGTACGCAGTTTATTTGTAAGCAAAAACATTAATATAGATGTATAATAAACCGTTAGAAAGCTATATATTTTAGAAAAAATATTATCTTAAACAAACAATTGTTGAGATGGTGAAGAGTGATGAAAAACGGATAAAAATAAGTTATTGGTGTGGATATTAATATAATATTGTAGAGTTCTGCGCATGCGCATGAGTATAGCAGTCATCATTCAAATCGTCTCTTGGATTTCTTGCTTTTTCAGTTGGAATTCGCTTCAGTGCAATCTTGAAAACATCACCAGGCTTCAGGATAACAACTGCAGTAAATATTGGAGCAAAAAACAGTAAGTTTTGTTACAATTTACGGTGTAAAGTGAATGCTGGGTAACCTCTTCACATCAGCTGATTGCCAATAGCTCGGCAAGGCCGGGATTGGTTTTCTTTTCTTTAGTTATTGTTTTATTTTCCACATCTAGTTATTATCTTATTATCTTCTTCACATGAAATGCGATATTTTCACCAAGTGATGTCCTCCAAAGCATCAACTAAAAGATCTAGATCTAGTGGTTCAATCACGCCTCCCATAAAACAAAGACCCCGCCGTGATACCAATAAAAAATTAAATCAGCAAGCAACCCCTTCAGGTACTAATACCGAATCTGAACCACAACCTGGCACATCGTCACTAGGGATGACTGACGAATCTCCGTTTTTCACCCCAAATCCTTTTCAAATCCTACATAATGAAAAAGAAAACATGGAATCTGCTCCTACACCCAGTGAACCACGGCCTCCACCGATATTTGTCAAAAATATTAAAAATTTTCAGTTGTTGTGTGCTCAATTGAATAAAATTACCGACTCCACCAGCTACTACTGTATGAGTAGAATCAATGACACCAAAATATCACCGACCACCGCCGAGACGTATAGAAAAATAGTGAAATATCTAACTGATACTAAAGCGGATTTCCACACTTATCAGTTACGCCAAGAGAGATCTCTTAGAGTTGTAATAAGAAATCTACATTCTTCTACACCAATTGAAGCAATCAAAGAAGAACTTATGGAGATGGGTTACAAAGTGCGCCAAGTCACTAATGTCATAAAAGATAGGGTTCAACTTCCGCTATTCTTCGTTGACTTGGAACCATTGTCAGGAGTAGAAAAAATTTACGATCTAAAAAGACTGTACTATACAAGTGTTAATGTCGAAAAACCTTACACCAAGAGAGAAATTGTTCAATGTCACAATTGTCAGGCGTATGGTCATACCAAAAGTTACTGTTATCACATACCACGCTGCGTGAAATGCGGTGAACAGCACAAGTCTGTGGAATGTAAAAAACCGAAGTCAACACCCGCTGTATGTGCTCATTGCCTCAAGGACCACCCGGCCAACTACAAAGGATGCCAAATCTATAAGGAACTAAGGACCAGGTATCAAAAACCCCAGGTACTGGATGAAACAGCAAGACAAACAAGAACTAGAAGAGAACCCTCAAAAATAATCGATGCTAATGTATCATTTGCCCACTTACTTGGAGGTGGGAACCAATGTAGTGAAACCGAGGCCCTGCCGGAACTGCAAAATGTACCTCAATATCCTCAGTCCATTCAACAAATACCTCTTCCTCAAAACGTAATCAATCCTAAAAATCCTCATCCACAACAAATCTCTCATATCCCACCTCCTTCAAATGCCACAGACCTTACCAGTTTGATGACATCCTTCATTTCCGAAATCAAATCCCTTGTCATGCCCCTAATCACAATCCTTACGAATCTTGTATCAAATCTCATTCCTGCCATAAAAAAGCCATAAATGACCTCACCTAATTCCTTATCTATTCTCCTATGGAATGCGAATGGTGTTAGAACTCACACTGACGAACTTACAGCCTTACTGCAAGACAAAAAAGTTGATGTTGCACTCATTACTGAAACTAGACTAACCACTAAACAGTACTTCAAAATACCTGAATACACGACATACCGGACAGACCATCCAGACGACAAAGCCCATGCCGGTACTGCTGTCATTGTCCACCGATCCCTCTCCCATCACTTACACCCACTTCCCGCCCACGACTTCCTACAAGCCACCTCTGTTATAATCAAGACCTTTTCTTTTCCGCTCGTCATCGCATCAGCATACTGCCCTCCTAAACATACCATTTCTTCTGCCCAATTTGGATCCTTCCTCAACTCATTGGGGAATCACTTTATTCTGGGTGCAGACCTAAACGCCAAGCACCAACAATGGGGTTCCAGAACCACAAATACTCGTGGACGGACATTGCAGGCTGCACTCAATTCCCGACGCCTTAATCTCCTACCTCCCAATTCCCCTACCTACTGGCCAACAGATCCTAACCGTAATCCAGACATCCTTGACTTCTTCATCCACAGCGGATTAGGCTCCCTGAACTATTCCGTAACTCGCCTTGATGAACTATCCTCTGACCATAGTCCACTGATCCTAAATGTATCCTTAACACCTATTCCTAAACCTGTCCCACCGTCATTCATCAGAGGCCCTATCAACTGGAACCTCTTCCGCGAAATCCTCACCAATGATATTGACCTCAAAGTGACTCTCAAAACCCAAACTGACCTTGACAATGCCGTCTATTCCTTTACAACCTCGATTCAACAAGCCGCCTGGACTGCCTCCTTTCCCAAGCACTCCCAAATAAATCCTTACAAAAACCATTTACCACAATACCTCCTAGACCTAATCCACACTAAACGCCGAGCCAGAGCATTATGGCAACGCACCCGTCACCCATCAGATCGCCACTCCTATAACTTTTATTGTAGACAATTAAAGCGGGAGTTGGCGATCTTCCGTTCCCAATCCTACAATTCCTACCTCTCCTCTCTCTCGACTCGTGACAATTCCTTGTGGAATGTCACGAAGAGAATTCTTAAATACCCTCTGATATCCCATCCTCTCCGGCGTAGTGATAATTCCTGGGCTGCTTCTGACAAAGATAGGGCCCAGGAATTCGCACTACACCTTTCCAAGGTATTCACTCCTCATTCCGATCTTAATCCAACCCATACCGCAATAGTTGAAGAGTTCCTTACGTCACCGATACCAATTTCCTTACCACCTAAAGCAATCAATCCCTCTGAGGTCAAATATCTTCTTAAAAAGCTTCCTCTTCGTAAATCCCCTGGATACGATCTCCTTACTCCTCAAATCCTAAGACAACTTCCATCTAAAGCCATTACATTCCTTACATATATCTATAACTGTATCCTACGCACTACCTATTTCCCTCTGTTGTGGAAACACTCGACTATCATCCTTTTCCTAAAACCAGGCAAACCCTCCAACTGTACGTCATCCTACAGACCTATTAGCCTTATTCCGATCCTCTCCAAAATCTTCGAAAAACTCCTATTAAAACGAATCCTAGCCAAATTTCATAATTTTCCTCCACACCAGTTTGGATTCCGTCCTCAACATTCCACGGTTCAGCAAGGACTCCGAGTTGTAGACCACATTTCCTCTTCCCTTGAGTGCAAGGAGTATTGTTCGGGTGCCTTTCTGGACATAGCTCAAGCTTTTGACCGGGTGTGGCACCCGGGACTGCTCTTTAAGCTCAAAACCCATTTACCTCAATCTTTATACCTAATCCTCCGATCCTATTTATCAAACCGCTCCTTCCGAGTTCGTTGTGGTTCCGAATTTTCCAAACATTATTCTGTTGAGGCCGGTGTTCCTCAAGGCAGCGTCTTAGGACCCGTCCTCTACATCCTCTACACCGCCGATATCCCTACCGATCCCAAAACCTTTCTGGCAACATTTGCTGATGACACAGCCATTTTATCATCCGATTCCGATCCTGAAGTAGCATCGCTAAATCTCCAAAGGCACCTTTCCCTTGTCGAAGACTGGTGTAAGGCTTGGCGAATTAAGGTGAACGAAAGCAAATGCACACACGTTACTTTCACCCTTCGACGTAAATCCTGTCCAACAGTTAAATTCAATTCCATACCGCTTCCTTCCTCAGACACAGTCCGGTACCTTGGCTTTTTACTAGACAAAAGACTGACGTGAAACCCACATACAAGACTTAAAAGGATAGAGCTCAACCGCAGATTCGGCCGGTTATACAAACTACTGGACAGAAAATCTCATCTTACAGTCGACAACAAATTACTAATATATAAGACAGTACTGAAACCTATATGGGCCTACGGACTTGAACTATGGGGGACAACTAAACATTCTAACATCAAACGTATCCAATCCTTCCAATCCAAAGTCCTTCGAACAATAGTTAATGCTCCTTATTACGTTACCAACTGTACCCTACACCACGACCTTAATATTCCATTTATTTTAGACCTGGTACCATCCAAATTTTCCAGATTCCATCAGAACCTTCTTCATCACCCTAATCCTCTTGCTCAATCGCTCTCCAGCTCCACCCATCCCTACAATCCTCCTCGAAGATTGAAACGGCAGTGGCCCCGCGATGTTTTGTAAACTTTTATTCTGGAGTTCTGACACTGGTCAGATCCTCCACTCATGTACTGTATGTTTGTGGCTATTCCGCCCTAGCTCGGCCTCCACTGGCTTACACCAGTGGAGCGCCGGGTGAGAGGCTTTGGGATCTCTTGGATTCGGCTTCTCCCCCCACTTGTGGAGGGAGCAGCGGAGTCTAGGGTCCCTTTAGCAGATTGTATATATTGTATATAGTTAAGTTTGCTTGTATGATTTTTGTTTATTTCCCAACTTGTATTTATCTCTTCTACAGGTTGTTGTTTTGATTTGTTTGTTGTTGTTTTTTTTAATTGTTATTTTCTTGTATATATTCGAATTTATTTATTTCCGATTTTATGTAATTTGACTTTATTATCATTATTCTGTATATATTGTATGAATGTGTACTACATCTCTATTACTAATGTTCATTATGTAACAAACTGTAATATTTCTCAATAAAAAAAAAAAAAAAAAAAAAAAAAAAAAATATATTGTAGATTATTTAATGAAACACATTTTTCTATCGAACCGCAATGCAATTATATGACCTTTATTCAACTCTAACTTTATTTAAAAGTTCTTAAATTGATTTTAACATCGGAGGTAAGTGAAAGTCGCATTTTGGGAGCACCATTTTTTTTTATATGTATGTTCAGTAATAACATTGCACATTATTCTTCATGATGTAAATGATGGACAGAACTATCGAATCGAAAGTCTTATTTAAGCCTTGCGAATAATTTACAAATTATCTAATGTGTTCCTGACTATTTGTCGTAATTATAATTATATTGTCGTAATTATTGCTAAAAACTCCATAATTTCTATAAAGTTTAATTTTCGGATCATATAATTGGCAACGGCTTTAAAGTTTAGTTGATTATATTTCATATAGCACGTTTACAGATTATTTTATTTTTCTATTACTTGTAGAGGATTTATTTATTTATAGTTTCCATAACAGGCTAAAGACTAATGAGCCACTAATGGTTAATATTCACAGTATTATAATCCAGCAGGTAATTTAATGACTTATTTATATAAACACTCAACAAAAAAACAGTAATAATAAATGAAACATTAAACCTTTGAAATCATTAAATTATTATTATGATAATATCATTATAATCAATTTAACACTTATTATTACTGCTAAGTACATTAATGATTTAACTAATTATGTAATAATTAATTACAAAAGGAAGTCGAAACCGCCCCCTATGTGTAGGGGACAGGCCGGTTCATCATCAACAAGAAAACTGTGGCTGTGATTTTTTTTGTTTTTTATACTTTTGTTTTATGGTTTTTTTGAGTTTAGGTTGTTTTTTTTGCAAATATAGCCTGACACATGGGTGCATCGGACTTCCCAAACAATGTGCGTTTCTTTTCGCTTATGTTGTGTATTTATTAAACATATTCTATATGTGGGTTTTCTTTGTTTTTTTCCTCTTTCCACTTGAGATAGGAAACAATATCCGACCTACAGTTTCGAAAAATCATTGATAATTTCGGAAGCGATTCGCAAAATTCAAAATCATTGATTTTTGTGCGCTGGTTTGGTGTATGAAACGGATTTTGGAAAATCTTTAGTTAGAAATGTCGGCGGTACTAGCGCCGTCTGGGAGAGATGATTGAAACGCTTTGGTCCAATATATGATTCGATTTAGCGACTTGGACAGTTCGAGGCGCCACTCTTCAATTTTGTGTTTTAAACAGTCATAATATAATATATAGAAAATGAACTGTTTTAATATACATTTTATTTAACGAAGAATATTCAGCATCACTAGGTACATTCACGGACAGTTAGTAACCTAATTAAATATCTCAGGAAACATATGAAATTCATATTTATAAACATTTTTTATTTTATTTATTTATTGGAATTTACAACTGTATAATGGAATACAACAAGTTAATTTGAGTAAAATATTATTATTAACATTAAAATAAATCTGTCAAGTTTATCAAAAAACCCATACCTTTCTGCAGAAAATTTTAAAAGTTTTCATTTATATGCTATGAAAATTCTATATATATTTTTATGAAGACGTTTATTTTAGACAGAATATTATAGCAATAGTAAATTTTAGTTACATCCACCATCTAAATGGGTCATTCCATACTATGTCCTCTAGAAAAAAATAATTGGTTATTCAACCATCTCAGAAAAGTTGATATTTTCAGGCTAAATTGCCTAAGGTTCTGTGGGATTACAAATTTATATATATATATATATATATATATTTTTTTTTTTTTTTTTTTTTCATAATAAATGGCGGCCATTTTTGTTTCAGAAAGGCTTTTTTGCACTTGCAGGCATCTGCGGTGTTTTTAATGCATTTCTTCATGTATATTTAAAAGCTCAAAGTTACTTGTCTAAAATAAAAAAAAACAAACTTTAAAATGTTCTGAGATGGTTGAGCAACCAGTGCTTGGTATATAATGACTAGACTTTATTATGCTTTTTTCCTCACTTTCCATTACTATTATTAAATTATTTAACTATCTGTTTTTACTTTTACTTGCCTAGGTATTAAATATATAATAAGGGAAAGTATTGCTATCATGAATTCCAGTTTCTAACGGAAATACACGTTTTAGGACCTTTCCAAGTCCAAATGAACAAGTCTGTGTGTGTGTTGTAAGTCTGAAACGATAAGTCGAATGAAACTGAAAGGGTATACCTGGGTTAGGATGGTAAATCTGCTTCTGCTGCTTTTTTGAGTCAAACTTGGGGAATCAATTTGGTGTCGTAAAAAAATAATTCACCTATATTTTTAGCTTTTTCATTCAAACTGTGTTCGAGATTTTTTAAAAAACCTATTTTTTCGATTTTATTATTTTTTTTATAGTAAAATTTGAAATTAATTATTGATGATTTTTTCTCTGATTCTTAGGAGCCAAAGGCATGAAAAATAATATGATCATGATTCTTAAACGAAAGGCCAATTTTTAGAGGAAGAAAGAAAACCAAAATATGTATTTTTTTAAACCTTTTTGAAAAGTGTCAATCACCGATTTTTTTTCAGAAAATGTCTTTTATAGGCACTCCTCATTTTTTTATATCTCATAGGCACACAAATTTTTTTTTTCGAATTTTTGAAGTGGTGGAACAATATGAAAAAAACAAAAAAACATTTTTTTTTCCAAAATCATTCATTTAACTTATATTTCTTATTATTATTGAAAAGTATTTAAACAATTATTTCTCACGAAAAATTCAGAATTAAAATATTTTCTATTGTTTTACTACAAAACTATTAGATAAAAGGTATGTTTTTGAAAACGTGCGCCATGCTACTTAGCGCTCTATAACGTCACCTATTTAACCACAATCAATCATTTCTTCTAATGTCTCGCTTGTTCAGAAATTCTCTAAGGAAGATGTATTTTCGGTTAAAAAAATAATTTTCTACACATTTTTTTAATAATCTTAAATCTTAAAAGATTTAAAGGATAAAATCAGTTTTTATTTTTTTCTCAATGTTCAAAACCACTACCACTTAAAAAAATTCGAAAACATTCTTCAGTACAGAGGAGCATAAAAGACATTTTTTAACAAAATTCGGTGAGTGACACATTTCAAAATTTTGTAGTAAAATGGTTGAAAATATTTTATAAGTAATTTAATTCTGAATTTTTGGACATTTTTCGAAAAGGTTAAAATATATATATAATTTCGGTTTTCTTTCTTTTGCTAAAAATTAGCTTTTTGTTTAAGAATCATGGTCAAATCACTTTTCATGCCTTTGACTCCTAAGAATAAGAGAAAAAATCCTCATTAATTAATTTCAAATTTTACTATTAAAAAAATAATAAAATCTAAGAAATGGGTTTTTAAAAAAATATCGAAAACAGTTTGAATGAAAAAGCTAAAAATATAGGTGAATTATTTTTATACGACACCAAATTGATCCCCTAAGTTTGACTCAAAAAAGCAGCTGAGACAGATTTACCATCCTTACCCATTCGTATTTACGACTGTTAAATGCTTTGGGTGTTAAAGAACATTTTTCACAAAAATCGAATTACCAGAATTTCTAATTTATAGTATACATTTTAAAGCTTTTTACATTTTTTTTCCAAAAACCGCTCTAACATTTGACTAAATAAAAATACTAACATTTTATATTTTATTTTAATACCATTATTCATTAAAATGTGAGTTTCTTAAGATTTTTATATCAAATTTATGTGGCTGCATGAAGAAATACTATGAAAAAACTTAATTTAATTGGGGACTTACGACAACCGAAGCGAGGCAATTAAGTTGTTTAAAACAGCCTAAAAACTGATTATTAGGTTAAACTATTGATCAAAATAATAACAATGATTCAAGACGTACTAATGGAACCAATAAAAATGCAAACAATTAAGAAAATAAATTAATGGTGATATATTACGGTGTTAGGTGCTTCTGCCGTATAGTAGGAAATATAGTACCTTCTGGAAGGAAATAAGAGGAAAGGTTATATCTGTTTACAGGATATAGTAATTTTTCACACTCAAATATGTACTCCATAACTTTCTTTTATTATAAATTTATTTTTCTTCATAATTTATTACATAGTTTTTCTACGTTTCGGTGTTCTTTCCCAATTATCAAGATATTATATGCTTTTCTAAAAGATCAAACATTTTTTTCTTCTTTGATGAATTGTTGGTCATATGGTTGGTGCATATTTCCAAATTTAAATTTAGTTTTTTTTTTTCTTTTATAATTTTTTAGGAAGTTTTACTTAGAATAGAATAGAATATACTTTTATTGCAATCGGGGATGTCCCCATACAATAGGAGTGTGTTCATAAATCATATTTTTATAAACAATTTTCTACTTTTTGGTGTAACAGACGGAAGAAAAAAAAATTTATATATATATATATATATATATATATATATATATATATATATATATATATATATATAATAAATATATGTACATAGTCATATATGAGTACAATAAAAAATAAATTTAGCCACAATGAAAAAAAATAAATAAATAAAATAAACAATAATCATTAGCAAAAAATATATAACCATTTCTTATGACTTCAAAAACAAAACAAAATCATAATAGATAAATTAAGATACATTTTTTTTTTTTTCAAGTTAGTGATCTATCACAAAACCTCTTAAATTTAGACTTGCTCTGGTGTAAAAGTATATTTTTTTAATATTTTCAGAGGTTATATTTTTGAGATATATTCTGAAGTTTGAAGGTGTTAACTGGCCTATGGCTGGTATGATGGTTGAGCGGTAGGAGGAGTAGGCTGGACATGATGTGAAGAAATGGTGAATATTGTCAGCTTCTTTCTTATTGCAGATGGTGCAGTTTTCTATTGGATTGAATCTGTGCGTTATGTTTTCATTGTGATTTGCTGGAATTTATTGTTACTTATTAGTTTCACTTAATATTTTAAGAAAAGGAAGCTAAGAAGTGCATATTTGAGTGTAAAATATTAAGTAAAACTTTATAAAAAATTATAAAAAAAATGAAAAAAAATGGATATAGTGAGTTTTGGAAGGAAATGTTTTTAGTACCTTTTGGAATGAAATGCAATTTTCAAATAAGTTTTTAAATGATTTTTATGTTTTTTAGATAAAATCTGATGACGGCTTTAGATAAAACTAAATCATTTGTATACAAATATGTCAAAAAATTAATTTAGAAAAAAATGTTCTTTAGTAGCTTTTGTTAATAAATATCTCCATTCTCCTCAGCCCTTGTAAATTAAAACTACCTGCAGCTCCAGCTCTCGATTTCAACGCGTGCCTTTGTTCAAATGTTATTTATTCCTAATGAACGCTAAGAAAGGGCACAGAGATAGGACTTCTGATAAGATTACGAAACATGTTTCGGGAGAAAGTTTAAAGATGATAGATAAACCACTTTCGATTTAAATATGTCAAAACTATTTTGTTATCAACAATAATCAATAGTTGGATCCTGTCAATAGATAACATTATAGTCTAGCATGCTGCAATCTTAGGCCCTTGATACATTCGAAATGTTTTGGTCTGGGGTTAAACTAATATTAAAATATTCAGTCTACTAAACCATCAAATCCCTTCCGCATCCAATCCTTGCAATCCAATATCCTGCGAAAAATCCTAAATGTTCCTTATTATTTTACTTATAATATCATCCATAGGGACCTCAATATCCCACTAGTTGCAGACTTGGCCCAAATTCTATACACCTTTAATTCCAAACTACCATCCCACACAAACCCACTTGTCCGTAAACTTTCGTTTGCATCTCTTCCTGATAATCCTTCGAGGATTTTCATGCTCCTCGATGGTGGCCTCGAAACCTGCTAATAAAATAAACATTACAGTGTTATCTAAAAAAATGATTGAAGCGCGTAGCTTCTTCACAAGACTATTTAATGCCTATATTTGTAATTTTAGCCCTTTTACTTGAATTTATTTTATATGCAGTTGTAAAAATCAATAAAAATATATTTTAATAGTTTATTTTTTTTGTTTTGTTTTTCCCCCGACTCCATAAAGAAAATTTTCGAATTCCAGTTCTCAACGGAAGTACACGTTTTAGGGTCCCCTGAGTCCAAATGACCAAGTCCCGCAAAAGGGTCTGTATATCCGGGAGTCCGTGTGTTTGTGGTATGTCCAGCGCAAAAACGAAAAGTCCTATAAGACTGAAACTACATATTTAAGATGACTATACGCCCGAGATGTTACAGCAACTTTTTCATCAAAATGAGCTTACTAGAGGAGCCACTTTTACCACGCATTTTGCACCTTTTTACGATTTTCTCGAAAACAGCTCTAAAGATTTTGATTAAACTCTAAATATCGATGTAAAGGTTGATGGGCTTTAATATCATGTAGGTTTCATTCTAATTATAATAGTCTGACTGGGCTTAAATGCCGATATTTCAAAATTTCTTCCTCTAAAGTACCTTTAATTTTGTAGTATTTATGAAATTGACCATATTACGTGATTATAATTGCTAAAAAACAGTTGAAGAGAGTTGAACGAACTCTATATCCAACTAAAGGTAATACAAAATATTTTATTAATGCAATTATTTGTTTTTGAACTTAAGATGTAACATGTATAATATACCGTTGGAATGCTAGAGATTTTAGAAACAATATAATCTTATACATAATACAGTAAAAGTTAACGGAGAATGATGATAAGTCAATGAAACAAGCTGATTGTCGTAGATAATAATATAATAGATTATTTAATAAAACACATGTTTCGTTTAAAATCCAATGTAAATAATTCTTTAAGAATTTTTTTTCGTTTCTAAATTTGTTTAAAAATTCTAAAATTGATATAAATAACGAAGGTAAGTGAAAGTCGTATGTTGCGCGCACCAGATTTTTTAATTTAAGTTTATTTACCAGTTCTTGAATTGATTTTAACAGCCGCGGTAAGTGAAAGTCGTGTGTTGCCCGCACCATATTTTTTTAATAGGTTATTATTGTAACGAAAACGTGTGGTTGGCGACATTGTTGGAAGAGAGCGGCTTGGAGGCGACAACCTTCCGCAATGCATTAACAAACCCGGTTGGCTAACCTTGGCTCTTGCGTTTCCGCCTTCACCAGCCTCTTCTTCTTTAGTTCTCTTTCTACTTTTATGAGCATTTTATGCGATATTTTTTTATTTCATTACGTGAAAGGACTGGAATTATGAACAAGGGACGAACAAAGTTCAAAGACATCATTTTTATTCAATGCAAGTCCGACCTCATTCCATAGTTTTCATTTGCTAATGCGATCAATAAATTAGTTAGAAAAAAATTGGAGTGCACAACATACGACTTTCATTGCTTAACTCCATTGCTAAATCCAATTTAAGAACTTTTCTATGAATTTTTTTGTTTTTTATTTATTGTAATTTACAACTGTATTAAAGAAACACAATAAGTACATATGCAGTATAAAGAAAAGTCATGAAAATGTCTTGAGAAAGAACTACCCCGTGGTAGCAATTCACTAACTATTTTAAGGTAGTAGGTCCCGAGGCCATCTTCTTTTCAATCGCCTCGG
Source organism: Piezodorus guildinii (assembly GCA_023052935.1). Classification (NCBI taxonomy): domain Eukaryota; kingdom Metazoa; phylum Arthropoda; class Insecta; order Hemiptera; family Pentatomidae; genus Piezodorus; species Piezodorus guildinii. The sequence continues at coordinate 39,991,878 of CM041295.1, read as the reverse complement.
AGGGTAATCAGGGATATCTAAGGAAGATAAATTACGGACAAGTGTGTTTGTGTGGGCAGAGAGTTAAGAATGAAAAGTATCCATAACGGGCTATGTCTGCAAAAAATGGGATGTTTAGGTCATTATGGAGAAGTTGATTTGTGACAAAATAAGGGTCATTGACAAAAGCCCAAGAGAGGAAGATCATGGTGTGGCAAAATGGCATCGAAAGAAGCATTTTGAAACTAAAAAGGATGGATAAAATCAGATGCAAGAAGATAAAGAAAGAAACAGGGCTCAAAGACACACTCTCGCAAATAAGCAAATGGAAATGGGCTGGACATCTTCTGCGACGCATCAACAATAGATGGTCAAAAATAGTCATTGAATAGACTCCATATGACCGGAAAAGGATGAGAGGCCGACAAATGAAGAGATGGAGAGATCCATTTAGGCTTCTGGCAAGACCTCTCTGGTGGAGAACAACTAGGGACAGAGATGTGAGGAAAGAAAAATGGTTAGAGGTCAGAAATCCCGCTTCCCAGTAGGGCTAGTCACCCAGGGAAGTGTTAAAGACTATTACTCCTAAGGGAAGGCCTATGCAGGATAGCAAAAAGTTTTGTATAAATTATAATGCAAAAAAAAAAAAAAAGAAAAAAAAAAAAGAAATAGTTTTATTTTGTTTTGTTACCAGTTTTATTTTGTTTTGTTACCTTTTGAAATTGTAATATTAGTGCAGAAATAAAGGCTATTTTCATTCATTCATTCAAAATTTTGCCTAGGATTTTGGATTGGATGTGGGAGAAATAAGACAGTTTAGTAAAGTCCCAAAGCACGATTATACTAGTATATGCCCAAATAGGCCTGATAATAGTGACGTAAATGAGTTTTTTATAATTGACAGGAACTTTTGAGCGTTTGTCAAGTAAGTATTGTAATAATCGGTATCTTCGAGCAGTTATTTGTCTTTTCAGTCTTTTTTGAGGATAGATCAAATAATATAAAAGCAGAAATCATTATCTACAATAATCACTTAATTGTATTAGCTTTTCATCACTTTATATTAGCTTAAAAAACTGTATATCAGATAATTTTTTTTCCTAAAATATTGTGCTATTTACCGGTGTATTATACGTCTGTATCACTATTATACGAATTATGAACATATTTTTACTTTCACTTACCTATATATGGAATATATAGTAAGGGAAAGTATTGCGATCGTGAAAATTTTCGAATTCCAGTTTTCAACGGAAATACACGTTTTAGGGTCCCCTGAGTCAAAATAACCAAGTCCGCAAGCGTGTGTCCGTGTGTGTGTAGTAACTCTAGCGCAAAAACGAAAAGTTGTACGGAACTAAAATTTCATATTTAAGATACGCCCGAGATGTTACAGCAACTTTTTCACTAATATCGGCTGACCGGTCCTACTTTATCCTATGCATTTAGCACCTTTTTACGATTTTTTTCAAAAACGGCTGTAACGATTTTGATTAAACTCGCTAAATCGATGTAAAATTTAATGGGCTTTAATATCATGTAGGTTTCATTCTGATAGAAATAGTCTGATGAGGCTTAAATGGCGATATTAAAAAAATTCTTCCTCTAAAGTACCTTTAATTTCTGTTCAATCTGATCAACAGGAACTAGCTGAGTGTTATTAAAGGATGCTGAAGGGCAGGAAGTAACAGGTTTACGACGAAGGATAAAGGTTATTTGATGGGATTAGTTGGAATTTATTTTTATTCTCAAGTTCTGACACCATACTTCCAGGTCTTTGATGTGGGCTTGAAGGGTATGTGAGGCAATTAATAGATCATTATGAACTGATTATTAAAGTTATAGAGTATTAGGCAGTGGAATAAAAGAACCTTGTACTAGACAGCTTGTTTATTACTGCTATATATACAAACAACATGGCGCAGGGGACGCTACCAACTGGACTGCACTGTTTGTTGTTGGGCAGCTGTACACCTAGGTGGAAGTTCAGTGCCACAACTATCTTTACATATACAATCGATATTTAACACACCCCCTCAATTGAATGTTTTCAAATATATACATACACAAGTAAATATTCAATTGTATCTCACATACAAAACAAGTAAAAATATTATTCTACTACAAAATTCTACACCACAAAACAAGTAAAAATATTATTCTATTAAAAAATTCTACACAACAATTTTAGCACAATATATATAAATGACATTAATATATTAATTAATTAAAGCCTTCCGAAACATTTGAAACTTATCAAAGGCAAGTGGTTTTGTGAACAAATCTGCCACATTGCGGTCAGAATTGATGTGTTCCACAGATATTATTTCTTTGGAAATAAGATCTTTAACAAAATGGAATTTTATATCAATGTGTTTTGCTCGTTTAGAGTTTTCACAATTCTTTATAAAAGCTATAGCACTAGTGTTATCCACCAACAGTTTTCCACTTAATGTTTCACCATTGAACTCACTAATTATTCCACTTAAACTCACAATTTCCTGTGATACCATACAGTATGCATTATATAACTCATAATCATTTAGGAAATGAGGTTTTGACCGGTTTCTCTGAGGTCTAGAAGTTTCTTCTGAATGCTCTGGATTGGATTCTTCATTCTGAAGTCTTGAAGGGTTTTCTGACTGCTCTGGATTACAATCATTCTGAGGTTCAGAAGTATCTTCTGGCTGCTCTGAAATATTAGTGTTATTCTCTTCACCATTTTTCCTTCCCTCTTCATAGCTTCCACCACTATTATGATAGACAATAGGTACATTTTTAACTTCTTTATAGGGCATTTGGCTCTCCTCGAATATCACATCTCTAGATCTAATAACTTTCTGCTCATCTGGCAACCAAATCCTATACCCACCACCACAATAACCAACCATCACCCCCTCCTTGCTTCTGGGATCCAATTTGGAACCTTTAGGAAGAATGGTAGGCCATGCTCGGCAACCAAATATACGAAGTTTAGACAGATCATTTCTGCCATTCCATATTAATGAGGGAGTTTCACCTTTATTTAAGGCTGAAGTAGGTGACCTATTCAGTTCATACGCACAACATCGAGCTGCTTCCCCCCACAAGAACTTGGGGATGCCGGAATCTGATACCTTAGTACGCATCATATCTAATAGTGTCCTATTCATTCTTTCACTCTTTCCGTTCATTTGAGGGCTATATGGCAAAGAATATTCTAATTTTATACCTTTATCTGAACAATATTTTTGAAAAAATTTAGACGTAAATTCACCTCCATTATCTAAACGTAGCCTTTTCACTGGGACACCCTGCTGCCTTTCTAGTTCCGCTATATAATCCATCAGGTTTGTTTCAGCTTCGCTCTTCATATGGAGAAGTTTGACATGCACAAAATGAGTGAAGTCATCCAAAATCACCTGCATATATCTATGTCCTTCAACTGATTCAGGATTGAAAGGACCACATATATCAGAGTGAATTAATTCACCAACCTTTGAAGTGCGTTTCCTATTATTTGAAAAGGGCTGTCTAGTAGCCTTACCTTCAATGCATGCCGAACACTTCTTGTCACTATAGGGTAATCCTAAACTTTTGAGTCCATGCCGATTCAAATGTCCTAGCCGTTTATGCCATAGATCTCCATCCGTAGCACTTGAAATGTTGCACTTGACTTGATTATCACGGGGTTCATCAAACGTAAATATGTACAATCCATTCACTCGTGGACAACTCAGCTTAAAATTTCTTCCACAGATTTTCATCTCCTTAGAATCTGTAATCACTTTTAAGCCTTTTGAGGTAACTGCACTCACTGATAATAAATTATGTTTTAACCCTGGAACTATTAAACCTTTAATGTTTACAATCCTACCTTGAGAGGTTACTCTTAGGGTACCTTCTTTTCTAGTAAAAATCTTATCACCATTAGCTATATGTATGGCAACATCATGATTAAGATTAGAAACATTTGACAAAAGGGGTTCCAATTCTGCCTTAAAAAGATGGTTACTCGCACCTGAATCGACTAAAAACACATTGTTAGATGATAGTTTAATATTACCACAATTTAGGGCCACCATTACAACTTCTTCTTCTACATCTGCCATATTTCCCTGGATTGTTCCTCTTCTTTTCCCACGAAAGCTTCTATTAAAAGATTTACTTCCACGGTTCTGCTTATTTTTGGGACATTGTGCCTTGAAATGTCTTTTATCCCCACATATAAAACAACCACTCTGTGCTTTAAATGATACTTCTGATGTAGTAACTGACGCCATAGTACCGGTAAACAAAAATCACTAATAAAATAATATCACTTCGCGACTACGCGTTGACACTATACACAAGTACTATGCTCTGCACAAAAATACTCTGGGCCCATAACCTATTAAAGTTATAGAGTATTAGGCAGTGGAATAAAAGAACCTTGTACTAGACAGCTTGTTTATTACTGCTATATATACAAACAACATGGCGCAGGGGACGCTACCAACTGGACTGCACTGTTTGTTGTTGGGCAGCTGTACACCTAGGTGGAAGTTCAGTGCCACAACTATCTTTACATATACAATCGATATTTAACACTGATAACACGCAGGTGCCTTCAGCATAGGCATAAAGGAAAGTGTAGGATGAGTTGGGATATCAGCTCTATAGACTATATAAAGAATGGATCCCTGGATACTTTCTTGAGGAACACCTCTAGACTGATTAAAAAGGGGTGAGTAGGAACTATTATGATTTATTTTAAAGGATCTTTCGGAGAGTTAGGATCAAATAATGAGGAATTATGCAGGAGGGAGGAATTCGCGGAGTTAGTACAACAGGCCTGGGTGCCAGACTCGGTCAAAGGCTTGTTCTACGTCGAAATATAGTTTAAATAAACATTGAAGTGATACCGCTGGGTAGTTTTTACGAGACCTTTTCACACACATAACTCTAGTGTTGCTCGTTTACTTGTATTATTTCATATAAAGTTATAAATATCTATAAAATGTATTTTTTTTTTAAATCTTTACTTTCATTAATTTTAGCTAATAGGTAACAATGTCATTATGTAACGATTTTTTTTTTTTTTTTTTTTTAACAAAGCAGTACCCTAATAACTTATAATTGTTTATTAATACGCTTTGCACGATTCCTTAAATATTCTATTAAAATATTGTTGGTATGTAATTTTTTTTTTTTTTTTTCTTATGTTAACACGGAAGTGACTCATAGAAGAGCATCTTTCAAATTAAAAAAAAAAAAAACAGCCCCGCTAAAACTTTTCCCATTCGCCTGTTCTAGAAAGAAGTCATCGCTATATCAACTATCGTTTCTAAAGAAATCGTAAACCGCGAATGGAATCACTCAATTTTGAGAACTTATTTTTTTCACCTCCTACAGCTTTGGAAGAGTGACAGCAAAATAGTTGGACTAATTATTATTAAATGAGTAACTAATTACTTAACTAATTTATTGCAGGTTATGAAATGAACTGTCCGTGTGAATTCGATGACACGGCTTACCTGTCTAACTCATGTGGTACAGCGGCCAACCTCACCGTCTTCATGTCCCTGGTCGACCTCATGTTGAGGAGTAACTGCAGGATAGCGGACCCATGCCGAAGAGCCAAACCATTCGCCATTTATCGCCCAGAGGAGTACGATTTTATAGTCGTTGGAGGAGGAGTTGCAGGTAACAATTAGTCAAAAATGCTTGATTTAGAGTGTTTTTTTTTAGTTTTATATTATTGCATAAATACCATGTACTTGAGATTGAGGTGTTTGAGAACAGAATGAAGTGTATCATGAATTATTTTGTATAATGTTTTTTGTTGGTACCTCTAGGCGGTCTTCTGTGACCCACCTCAAAGATGAGTTAAAGTGGTTTCTCTCCTTTACAAGCAGATAATACTTCCTTGGTTCGTTTCTTTACCAAACAATAAAATCCCACCATCCTTTCTATATCAACAGTTTTCTTAAATTTAAATTCCCAGTCCACTTGTTAGAAGCAAGATCGCGCCAATCAGACCTTTTTATCCCATCCCGAAGAACTTAAGCCTTTCTTGCCCATTCCACTATATTGTGGAATTCCATTCCTTCCAATATACGTCATGCTTCATCCTTATCCGATTGTAAAATTTTAAATTAGATTTTTTGTTCAGAATATTCAACCATTATAATGACCGAATATCTTCCTTTTTTTTAGTTTTATATATATATATATATATATATATATATATATATATATATATATATATATATATATATATATATATATAAATATATATATATAAATTGATTTTTCCCCAGAATATTTTTCATTTCATATCATGTACAAGAGAAATATGATATCTGAATTTGAACCGACGTTAGTTAAAGTTAAAATAACTAAAGTAGTAATATAATTTATGCAAGATTTACAATACTTAACAATATTTAAGTTCAATTCCATTCAGAAGAAAATATTTAACAATACCCAACCATACTTAACAATAGAATCCCCCCATTTAAATTCACCAAAACAATGGCTCAACTCTATCTTTCCAATAATCAGTCTACAACCAAACTCATTTAATTTAACCAAAAAATCAGTGCACATTAAGTATAATCCAAAGACCTCTTTTATTTATTAGTTTAATTTCTGATTTATTATGGTTACAGACAACATTACCAACCTAACATCAAAAACTTTAATAGTTCGCAACTCACTCCGTTATTTTCTACATTAAATACCGCTTCCATAACAAATATCCATCTATATTAACCATCATTTTACGAATAAGTGCCTTTATTATTGAAAGTTGACCTGAACAGTCCAATTTATAGGTATTTGATAAGGTTTTAATACTTTTTTTTATAAATAAATTTTTCCTCTTCTTTTTATTATCACACTTTGGTTGTTTTATTACTGTTTTTATTTTATTTTATTTTTTTGTACTAATAAGTGTGTATACGTGTCTCATTTTGTTATAATTTTAAAATTATTTTCTCAGTTATATAACTTTAATAAGATGATTTATAACTTTGTATTGTGACCAATGGTAAACTGTTTTTGTATGGGGGATTTATCTAAAGACAAATAAAATAAATAACATGTACGACAATTAATTGTAAATTATTCCTCTTCGATAGGATATCACTTGCTATTACATACTATTTGTGTTTTTTTAAACCTTACCTTGATGAATATTATAATTTTTATATGGCTTGTATGTTTCTGAATAGTTGGTTTTTGATATTTATGTTAATTCACAGTTTTGCCAGTCAGATGTCCTCATTATCTTTATCTTTCTACCAAACTAAGTGTAATGTGTGAGTATTTGATCCTTTATAAATGTAAAAAAGCGTTATTCTGTGACGATTTCCAGTGTATTAACTATACAGGCAATATAGGTAACAGTATATGTGTCCTAAGCTCCAAAGAAGCTCCGATGACTTTTCGTTTACATTGATAATATTCTCAGTTTAATTTTATAAATGAATACAAAAATCCATTTCCTCTCTAAAATACAACTTAATTACATTGACACACATAGAAAAGCTGTCCTACTAAATTTTATATATTTAAAAAAAAATCTCTTTTATAAGCGGACAAAGCCAGGATGTTGAACTCTATCAAGGGCGTTCGCAGGATTTTTCTTAACTGGGGGGAATGGGTTGAAAATTTTTAGCGATAAGGCCAATTAGTTTTTTCTAACACTGCCTATAGGTCTGTTAATATTAGAACTGAGTTTGTACACAGAAGCAAAAACAATCTCAAAAACAAACTCCACCTTTAACCATATTGTTGTTTTTTTTATCTTTTAGTTTTTATCTCATTTATCTATTCCACAAAATTTTAGGGTGCGGGTCTGACCTCTCGCCTATGGATTCTATAAAAATGTGGCTTAATCTATCCCACGTGAATCCCCATAAAAACGGTTAGATATGTAAAAAAAAAAAAAAAAAAAAAAAAAAAAAAAAAAAGTTCTAGTCAAAAGATCTATTACAATGAATAAATTAAAATTGCCCATATGTATCCATATATAATTATAAATTATGTGTAGATTATTTAAGGTGAAGGTCAAAGTCTAATATAGAACTGGAGGCTATAATTATACTTCACCACTATTTTATTAAAATGATTGAGGTTTCGTCTATAAAGCCATCTTTTGTTGCAAGAACAATTTTTTTATTTTCTTAAATTGCTCGCTTTTTCCATTCAGCCTATACAACTTTTTTTTTGGTTAATTCTGTTGACCATGAAGGTCTTTGTGGTCCTCTTAGACTAATGCTTGGGAGAGCGCATATAGCTTCTAGGTCAACGCTACTTTCCTCTTAACCATAGTTTTGATATAGATGTTTCTATATAACAGATCCCATAGGGGCTGATTCATTGGAGCATATTCAATTTTAAGTACACTGACCCATCAGTATCGATTCTAAGATTATGACCTAGACCAGAATAAAACTTGACAACCAACGGGTTTGCAATCTAGTGTAATTTTGCTTAATGGCTGTAATAAACATAGAAAATGTTCTACATCAATAGTTGATGAAGGTAAACAGGAAATAGAAATAAAATAATGGAAAAGTATATAAGAGAAAAACAAAAAAAGCGAGTCTTTATCAGACCTCAAAATAAATAGCAGCATATTAAAAAAAAAAAAAAAAGATAATTTATATTTAATTAATTTTCGGCAGTATCCAAACAATATAATGGTAACATAACACAATGGTTCCCAACTGGTGGTCCGCAGACGCCTGGGGGTCTGCATACAATGTCCAGGGGATCCGCAAGATGTCATTAAAAAATAATTTTAAGCTACCTTAATATAGAATATTTTTGAACCTTTGGCTTTATAATCACTCACTCCACACGGACAAATTTAACATTCTAAGTGATATAATTGCTAGTGATCACTGACAGGTACTTGCTACTGCACAATCACAAACTTCAATTGGTCATTTTCTAACATTTTGAAAATAGTGAGCTTAAAGAACAGATGTATCACAGAAGATAATGAACAATATTTGATTTCTATATGAATATTTCAATATAAACCTTCTTGTATAAGTCTTGGGAGCGGCCTGGTCTAGTAGGTCGAGCACTTGTGTACTGTTCAAACCACGGCTGACCCAGAATTGAGCTACCCTTTTTATTTTTTTTTATTTAAGGCTATTTTTATTCACATAAGGTCATTTTATGCTACTGTGGCTTTCGGAGGATATTACAATGAAATTCACAAATTTTGCCCATCCAGGTTTTATTAGGTGGGGATGTTAAACACTACCTGACTTAGCACAGTCTCTGCACTACCATTTTACGTTCCCTCTGTAGCACACCTTAATGAAGGAATTTTCATTCCTTAAAAAATTCTAGAACCAAAAACATTCTAGGACTTAAAAAATTCAATGCTTCTCGGATTGAAGTAAACTCCTAATGCCTGGTTCTTTTTTCTTCATTTCTATTTCCCCAACTAGGCAATTTCTAGAATACAGAGTTTCGGTTGAGGTATTTCGGATACAATGTACCTGACATGGTGTAGCCCAGTAAAACCCTAAATATATATGTAATATTAGTATACGAGTATAAGGAGTCCTTGCTATTGAAACGATTGAATGAAGGGGTCCACAAAAAATTGTTGTTGGGAACCACTGACATAACATATCTGAACTAGATAATAGGCAGGACATATATAGAAGGATTCAGAGTGCACTCAAGAAAAAGACATACCAAATTTTTGAAGAAATAGAATTCCAGAGAGTGATGGAAATATGGACAGTAATATGAAAGAATGTTATAATGATACAGTTCTACAAAAAGAAATATTGAGGTCAGAAGACCTGGTTATATGGTGACAAACTAATCTTGTAAATTGACTTGTAGATGTTTCCAAATCTATCCTTGAAGATGGGTTGAAATTTCAACTGTTTTTGCTTTATATTAAACATCTTTTATTTTATTTTTAGAAATCTTAAAAGATAAATATAAAAATATAATAAAATCACTTTTAATTTATCAAAGTAACAATGTTTAATTTGTATCTTTAATTTTCCTTTTCTATGTTTTTATCTTATAATGTAATATCTCTATATGTCTTCTGTCTTTAATATTATAAAATAAATATTCTGTACTAGGTTCTGTAGTTGCGTCAAGGTTGAGCGAAAATAAGAATTGGAGAGTTCTCCTGTTAGAGGCTGGGCCAGAGGAACCTACAACAACAGGTGTGCCAGCATTTGCAGTCAGCGCAATAGGTACCAAATTAGATTGGGGCTTTAATACACAACCCCAGAAAGGAGCTTGTCTGAGTTCTGGGGGTGTCTGCTATTGGCCTAGAGGAAAAATGATGGGAGGAACAGGTTCAATGACAGGTAAAATAAATTTTAAGTATTTGTATACCATAAAGTATTTATCTTTTATCATAAATAAAAGGTATTTATGAAAGTTTTTAAATTAACTATTTTGCCTTAATTCATCTTTTTTTCTTTTCAATTTTTCCATCAGTGTTTCAATTACCTAATTGTAACTATTAATTGAAAGGAGCAATAAGTTTTCAATTATGCAAATCAATTTTTTTCATCTTTGGAATCCCTGTTTTAGTCATGTCACTAATTTTTAAGGAACAATTATTGAGAAATAAGAGTTATTATAAGTTCAAAAATTACCAGAAAATTAAATAAATGTAAATAGTAAAAAAATATTAAATGAATAAATAATATTAATTACGTCTGTAACCCCGTTCTCCTTAAATCAATAACTATCACCTAAAATGGAAATAATAGAGCTGGATTAATTACTGGTTCAGGAGAGGGATATGTGGTTGGTCCAAGCTCTACAGAGGGCATCTTCACGCTGTGAAGCGGCAGAGAGGACAAGACTATGATGATGAAATACATCTGTCTGTTTATTAGGCATTTAACTATGGCACTACATTAAACTAGATGCGACAAATAAACATTAAAATCAGATTCCAATTTAAAAAAAAATATGCCAAGTTTCAGTCAAAGAATCTTTTTAAATCAATATATACATACTTTGCACAATTACCTACTTAGTTAGTTTGGATCTCCTCTCATGTTGTATTTTAAGAGTTTCTAATTTGATGTAATTTCGCAGATAATTAGCCCACTGCCACAATGCCAGGTGGATATAGTGATTTTTATTAATTTTCCAATTAGAATGGTTTGATTGCCTAGCTCTAGCCTACCTCATCAGGCCCAAACCAACTGAAGAGAGCATTCTAGGACAGCCCTTGCTGACAGCTTACTCACCCATGCAGGACAGATCATATGGTGGTTACTTTCAATGCTAGCAGTTTATGCTCAACATGGCTTACTAATGCCCTGATGATGGCTCACATGTTTGAGCCGAAACTTCAGCAAAATTAAAATATTTTTCACACCAATCACTCATGATTATTTATATTTGCTGAGGATTTAATTTGTTATATTTCTTGCTAAAATTAGAAATACAAATATTGCGGCAATGTATATACTGAGATGTATAACATGAAACCAAATCCCCCAAGTTAATTTTCTAACGTGATATAACAGTGAGTTATGGGTAAACCACTCATTTAGACCATACTAACTAATGAGTAGTTTCCCCATGCCCATTAGATTATTATATGATCTTGTTATTATTTTGATTGATGACCTTCATCGATTAAAATTATTTCAGAAAATGTGATGAGGTTATCTTGTGGAATAAATCCAAAATTTTACTTTTGACATAATTGGGAAAATAAAATATTTTAAATTGTAGATATTGGATTTAAAAAGACTGGTGGTTCTGTTTTTGTGAATTTCAAAGGTTTAATAGAATTTTATTCAATAAGAACATACTTGTAATTATTTATTAAATAAACAACATTTAAATACCATTATATTAGATAAAATGTATATATAACGTTATATGGATTTTTTTTTTTTTTTATAGGAATGATGTACACAAGAGGCCACAAAGATATATTTAATGGATGGGCACAGAATGGTAATGTTGGATGGTCATACGAGGAATGCCTTCCATTTTTCAAAAAATCAGAGACGAATAAGAACCCGGATATTATTGAGAAAGAATACCATGGCACAGATGGTCCACTAGTTGTTCAGCAGTTTCCATATCAGCCAGAGTTTGCAGAAGATCTGCTTAAAGCTGGAGAAGAAATTGGTTACAGAGTAGGAGATCTTAATGGTTCCAATCAAACTGGCATTAATGTTGCTCAGATGATGGTAGAAGATGGTATTCGTTCAAGTACGCCTCGGATGTATTTGAGACCTCATTACAACAGGAAAAACTTAGTAATCAAGATCAATTCAAGAGTAACACGTGTCCTCATTAATGAGCAGTCTAAAAGAGCAGAAGGTGTAGAGTTCATTGACATCGATGGTACTATCAAATGGGTGCGAGCTAAGAAGGAGGTGATTCTCTCAGCTGGAGCAGTAGGTTCACCACATCTTCTTCTCCTCTCTGGTGTTGGACCAAAGGATGAGTTAGAAAAGCACAATATAACAGTTATTCAAGACCTGAATGTTGGAAGAAACTTACATAATCATGTTTCAGTCAATGTCCCAATAGTTGGTCGCTCCCCTTATGCGCAAAAATGAAAAGCAAAGCTGTACTCAGAGAATATTTAGACAATGGCACAGGCCCAATGTCTTGCACAGGATTAACCCAGGTGACAGCATTCTTGAAGTCAAAATATGCTGGTCACATTCCAGATCTGCAAGTATTCTTTGATGGTTTTTCAGCAGGATGTTCTCTTTTTGAAAAGGAAGGCAATAAAGCAAGTGATGATGAAGTAGTTTACATAAATGCAAGACCTACCAATGTTCTTACTTTGAGTAAAGGTTATTTAACACTTAAAAGCAATGATCCTTTGGATCATCCTTTGATTTATCCAAATTATTTGTCTGAAGAACGTGATGTTGACATTTTGGTTGATGGAATAAAAAAAATGATCCAAATTACTCAAACAAATGCATTAAAGCATTGGAACCTCAAACTGAATCCGACTCCAAAAGCGAAATGTGCACACTTACCCTTTCTAACAGATCTATATTGGAAATGTATTGTTAGATGGTATACTGGTCCAGAAAATCATCCTGCTGGAAGTTGTAAGATGGGCCCTTCTGCTACTGATGCTGTTGTAGATCCTGAATTAAGAGTTCATGGAATACCAAATATGAGGGTCATTGATGCATCAATTTTTCCGTATGTTCCTAATAGTAACCCAATAGGTTCTATTGTTATGGTAGCAGAGAAAGGTTCCTATATGATACAGAGTGCATGGGACAGAGATTATAGTCTAGCATCATAAGACAACTAGAATAAATATCTATATAATATAAGGAAATCAAACAAGGCTTTATTGACCAATTGTGAGAACAATATTTACTGAATCCTATCATAGAAAACTAAATGTTATGGTGTGTTCATCATTGGTAATTTCATGGATTGTAATAATCTTGTTATCAGCTTTATTTAAACATAATGTATTTAAATGCCATAGCCAGAGGTTATCTGTAAGTTATAAAATATATTTTTATTAATTGTTTTTAGTTTCTCATTTAAAACAAGAACCTTCAAGTGTAAAATGCCTTCTGATTCAGTCAAAAAGTCAAACGCTCAGAAATTGTATTTTTATACATCAATAGTTTCAGATGTAAACTATGATGTAACAACTATTATAGGTTTATTAATTATCATATCAACATCTAATTGAAATTTTAAATTAAGAGAATATGATAAAATTATGTCAAATGATAGTTGCCATGTAGTAATGTTAATTCTAATAATAAATTATGAATTAAATATTTTTTATATCATGATTAAAAATATGTATATATTAAATTAAATTGTGTCATTGTTCAAATTTCATCAGTAAAAATGTTTTAATGTCTGAAAATAATTTTTAACTGATGATAATTAGTTTTTTTTTTGTTTTTTTTTTTGCACAATCAACTTTTATTTATTTTTAATGTAATATAACATAAAATCTCATTGTTCTATGAAATTGAAAAATCTGACTACAGCTCATTATATCATTGGTGGAAATTCATTTAGTGAAATATAATAATTATTTTTACTATATATGGAACTTCAGTACATTTATATCTAAATAAATTTTACATATCAACTATATTAATGTTCATGAATACTTATAAAAAAATAAAGTCTTGAAACATTAAAACTATTTGCTATTTGGAGTGAAATCTAAATTAAAATAATATTATTATACAAATATATTATTTTCTTTTCTAGCTAAGATATTTATTCTATTTCATAGGTTTCAAAAACTTATAACCAAATAGTTATGCTGCCCAAAATAATAGTATGACAATATTATTAACAATATATATATAGTATCTGAAGTGAAAAAATCTCAAAGTACGCAAAAATGAAGTTTCCAAATTAATTGTTATTTTAATTTATTTTTCTTCAAGAATACCATTGTAGTTTATATATATTTGCATTTGTACATTATAATTTGAATTAAACAAGCTAGGATAAGAAATTATTAAATGAATCATGTTTCTAATTTTAATATACACTAATTTAGTTATAACTTATGTTACAAATGTTTTAATTCTTAGGTATTGTCCATTAAAATAAATTTATTGTTCCTTCCCTTAAGTTCATTGATTCATATATGTTGAGTAATTTTCAATAATTTACATATAAATATATATGTATGTAAGAAGCCATTGTAAATGCATTTTACAATCAAATCAATAAAAAATAATCTATGAACAAAATTAAAGAATGAAATATTTTAAAACAAAACTGGTATTTATCACTCTATTATCTTTACTGTATGAAAACATGTATTTATAAAACATTAAAATACTTTATTCATAACGCAATTCATATATATTTTAAATCCATTATTGTTATTTCCTTTAAATGAAAATTATATGTTACAATTGGAAAATTCATTTTAAAAATAATGATAACAAAATCATTGGATGAAGGTTTTGAAAATCATAGATAAAACTGGTTATAAACATTTATTGAAAGATGTTGAGATAATGAAGTGAATATATTTACAAATTTCGAAATAATATCCTGAAATTTCTTAAATTTAAAGAATAGGGAAATATAAAAAATACAGTCCTGCTGCCTATACATAAACTTCTGAGTACTTGAACTCAGAATTAGGGAAAAGAGCAACAAACAAATTGATATGGTGAATTTCAAAATAATATACACAATTTGCTTGAGAATACAAAGAGAATTTAAATTGCTTTGTTTCATGAACTACTTATTTAGTAAAAAGATGCATATGTAAGTGATATAATACTACTTTTTGTATATGATAGTATATAAAAAGAATTTTATGGTAGTGATAAGGTATTAAAACATTTTCGGTGAGTTCATATTTTATTCCTTTTACTTCTTGTTTGAAGGTTCATACACAAGAGCATCTCCTTTCTTCTGAATTGTAATTTCAAGCTATTCTATGTTGGTAACATACAGAGTTGCAAACTAGTACCAGGTCTTGTGGTTCTTTTTGGATGCAAGCCATGTGGAAAGTAGACCAGATATCTTCAAGTTATACATAGGAAATAAGAGAGACAATAATAATAATAACAATAACATCAATAAATATTAATTCGAAAACTTGAACACCGATATTCAGTTCCTGGAAATATTATGACTAATCATTGTTGATGGTCAGGAGATTAGGCAATATCTCCTCTATTACAAGATCCTAAAGTACATGAAATGATTAATCAAGAGTACTTCTATTAGTTTCAGACACACCATTATGTGGATTTTCCTTCTTCACCTTCCTCAAATTGTTTTTGGTCCTTAGTTGATAATAAATAGTACATATGTTTATTTAAATTAAATTATTTTTTTCAATAAATTACAAAAGACCTTGAAAGCTTTTGTGCTTCTTAAGTTAAAGAAAAAAATTGAACAGGAAATTTCAGGCTTTTAAAATAACCGAATCAATAATTATCATAATATTAATGGAAATGAACCTTGATTTGTAAAATGAAGAATTTCTTTTGGCTCTCCATTGTATCATTATTGTCACTTATTATGGTAGGGAGAAAAAGTCTATAAAGATTCTCCTTGATTATCCCTAAATATTCATAGAAACTTTTAGTTGCAAACCTTTTATTTTTGGTTTGCTTGATAAAATGCAAACAGAAATAAAAGAGAAGTTCAGCCAAAGAATGAGACAATACTGTCAAGACAAAAAGAACAATAAATAAGAAAATTGAGTTATAAGTGCTTAGTGCCTTCCTTTTAGGAAGATATCGCAATAATAATAATAATAATAAATACCATTATTTTTCACTACTTCAGTATGTTTAGATAGACAGATGATATTTAAATAATAAATAATTTATAAAGTTCGTAAAAAAAAGGAATATTTCTAGTGGTAGATTAAGGTTTCTTCTTGAATATTCCATGCAAGTCTGACGTCATAGCTTTTTAGATTAATAATAATAATAATAAATTCTGTATTTATTCTGGGACGAGTCCCTTTAGAATAATATTACAAACTTTACAAAAGAAACTTTAGTGTCTTAGAGTACAATAAACCAAACAATAACAGAAATGAACTATTATAATAAATTAAAAGGTAGCTTCTATTAATTAATAACAAAACTAGACAGTAAATAAAACAAAAAAAAAAAATTCCATATATACAAATACAAATTTTAATTAAAAGAACTTTACAATATTGGTGGAATGTCGATGAAATAATATAATAAATGTGCAAATGCAACAAAAATAAAATATTATATTTAAATTATCGTTTCTATGTTTTTACTGCTTTTTATTGAAGTATTCGAATCTATGTAGAGCTCTTTAGGAATTGGATAGAAAGGAAGCGATTGAATAGACGGGATTTAAAGGTAGGAAGAGTATCAGAGTGACGAATATATGAAGGAATGGAATTCCATACTGATGAGGAGCGGATAAGGAACGATCTGTCGAAAGCTGCAGTTCGATGTAAAGCCACTTTAACTCTTCATAGAAGCGGGTGACAGAAGTGTCCCTGGATATCCCGAAGATGAAGCGTAACAAGCAGTTAAATAATCGTTTTAGGTTTGCTTCAAGATCCCCAGAGACAACCCCATACAACGCACAGCAATAGTTGAAGTGGGGGAATATTAAGGAGCAAACTAGGAGTCAATGGGTTTCAAATGAAAGGTGACCTTGATGATTTAGGAGTTTTAAGGTGTATATGGTGCGTCGAGAGACATGGTTTTTCCAAGAAAGAGTTTGATCGATGGTGATCCCGAGGTTTTTAACGGTATGGTGGAAGGTTATTGGATTCTTATTGAGGAATAGTGATGGGATTGGAGGAAGGGTTTTAAGGAGGAAATTGGAACATATTACAATCGCCTTTGTCTTCGCTGCATTTCACTTGAGCTTGTTGGCTGCTGCCCACTAACTAATTCTGTTAAAATCTTTTTGAAGCTTTTCAGCCGCTAGTAATAGGTCCGAAGGAGGGAAGGATCGTGAAATTTGGTTTTCATCTGCATACATATGGTATTGGGAGTGATATATATGATGGGGAAGATCATTGATATAAATAGCAAACAGAGTGGGAGATAGTGATGAACCTTGAGGAACGCCACAGGATAGAGGCAAAGTCTTGGAAGGAGGTTGGCCTGTAACTACCACATGCTGGAAAGAAAGGATTTGAACCAACACAAAGCACTGTAGGATAATGGAAGTTTTTGTAGTTTAGTTAGAATGATTGTATGGTCAACGGTATCGACTGCTTTGGAAAAATCTAGGGGAATGAGAATCGTTATTTTTTTAAGGTAGATATTTGGGCTGATTAATTTCTTCCAAAAATCTTAATATTTTATTATATTACACATTCCACGTTTCGGGATCTTCTCCCATCTTCAGGGATTTGGTTTATACCATTTTGAAATTCATTTATTCCTTCCAACATTTTCATTGATACAAAAATTAAAAAGAAAAATCAGTAACAACTAGTCATTAAGTGAAACAATCAGATCTGAGCAGGGTATATTGCTATGAAAGGTGAGAAATAGGACGGAAGTCGGGTGGTAAGGAAGGATTAGGAATTTTATTTAGTGGTAGAATCAAGGCGGTTTTCCAAGATACAGGGAAAATGGAGATTTGCAAGGAAAAGTTGTAAATATAATATAGGATCCGTATAAGAGCTGGAAGACAGGATTTAATTAATTTTACTGGAATGTTGTTCGGTCCGTAATCGTTTGTGTGGGATTTAAGAATAGCAGTTATTAATTCGTCATATGGAACATGGGAAAGGAAAAAACTTTCTGGATTGACACTAAGATTTGAATATCGATTGTGGAAGATGAACCAGAAGATAGGGATACGAAGTGATTATTGAGCTCATCTGGTGTAACAGGAATGGTATTGCATATATTGGATTCTGGAAGGGATAATTATCGGAGTATTTTCCATTTGTATTTAGAATCTGGAGCATCGGAAAGGGCTCTATGTATGTGGAGGGACTTAGCACATCGCACTGCCTCTTGGGTTTCATTGCAGAGAAGTTTAAAACAAGTATAATCACTTGGAAAGCGAGTGTGGCGAGCGAAATTTCCGTCTCCCTGCCTCTTTTCTTTTCATCAAATCTCTTACTTCAGGAGTCAACCAAGGAGCAGTGGGACGGCGTAGGGTTTGGATTTTTAAGGGAGCATACCTATCTAGTAAGGATTTTCGGCTTGAGGTGAGCGAGGAAATCATAGGATCGATCGAATTAGAGGAGTACATGGTGTTCCAATGGAGAGATGCGAAGCAGGTTTGGAGGGATTCGAAAGGAAGGAGATCCAAATTACGGTAGGAGACGTCTTTAGGAGTGAAGGATTTTACAGGAAGATTGTATAAGATCTCTATGAGGTCGTGCGATGAAAGAAAGAGGACCGGGTGCTGGGAGGATGAAAGGACTTTTAGGGAGGAGTCGGTTATGTGAAGGTCCAGCCAGGTGTCAGAGAATTGAGTATGATGGGTAGGAAAGTAAGGAACAAGGTAAAGATTTAGGGAAAAAATCAAGTTCAAAAAGAAGGATTTATCGGATGATTCAGCTAACATATTAATATTGAAATCTCCGGAGATGATAGTACTGGAGTAACTGGAGACCAATTGGACTAGGGATGTTTCAAAAAGGCTGTCGATAGGAACATGAGGAGCTCTGTATACTTCACCATACAGGAGAGGAGATGAGGCAGTTGAAATTTTTACAAACATGTATTCAATTGAGGATCATCATGAGAAGGGGATTGGAGTAGGATTTTGGCCTTGAGAGAGTCATGTATATTCAGCCCCACTCCACCACCCCTGTGATCAGATCTATCGTGGCGAAGGAAAGAGTAATTGGTAAGGGAAACTTGTGAGGTAGGAATGAAAGGTTTTAACCAAGTTTCGGATACAGCTATGATGTGATAAAATTTATCTATAAAATAATGTTTGAATTAATCGTAGTGAGCGATGAGGGATTGAGCATTGACGTGACAGGAGATGAGGATTGCAAGAATTATGCCTTTTAGATTGCAAGAAAAAAATAACAGTAATAATAGATCTTTTTAAACGGGTAAAATAAAAATATTACTATATTGTAGTAACATGAAATCAAAACTCAAGAAAAAACATCCAAGTCGGACGGTTTGTTTACAATTACCGCCGGGTAACCATCAGACTTCCTACACCTGATACCCCTGCCACTAAACCATACAAACTTGATCTTGGATGACATCTTTTTCTGCCTGGCCAGCCAATAAAGAAAGATGCCTGTTAGTGGGTGTCATCGCCTCGCTGAGGTAGATAAGATGGTTGTTATTTCCGTCCAACCCCAGGTGCCGTGTAGGAAAATCCCTTTTAACCCTTTTCTGCCGGAACAGGTCACCCTTCACTGCTTGCCGGATGAAACGTGCTATAATGGTCCCAGAGGTTCCTACTTCCTTGGGCCTGAGGTGTACAACGTGGTTCAGATCTTCCGGGCCCAGCTTCACGCCCAGGGTAGCGCCGACGTTGATTATGATGTCAGTCATGGTCTCACCCGACTTTTGAGGAATACCTCGTATTTCTATAGTATTTTTTAATTGATTTTTATTCGGAGTTATTCAAACGGTCTTCCAAAACTAATTTTTTTCAATAAATAAAGTAGCGAAAAATTGGAGGTGTACCTAACCATCATAACCTGAAAATATATTTTTTTTATAAAATTTAAAAAAAATGTTTTGACTAACGTTTTCGTGGAAGAGATTACATTTTTTTTTTTAAACTGTTTTCTAAAATTCATAACATATATTTTTTTCGTGAAAATCGGTTGAGGTGGGGGCAGATTTCACATGCTTATTCAGCTAGACCCTTTAACCTGCCCACAAATCTACAGGATAGTCATATTTTGTTTTATTTTATAATTTACAATATCACCTTTAAATAATTTTAAATATATTGGAAAAACATTCTTTAAAATATATCTTGATGTATTTCTTCATCTGTTTACTTTTTTTTAAATAATCCAATTGCAGTATTTTAATAAATCTTTGATTGATTTCTTTACAATATCATAATACCCTAAGCCATTTGATTGGCAAGTTATGATTTATCCATGTAAAGATTTCATAGCAGTTCAAAATGTAAGAGGTTTAAAGGAGTTACTTATGATGGACACATTCATTCATTGCCAATCAAGAGGCTTGGATCGATTGAGATAAATTGTTGATATTGTGTCACACATTTGTTTAAATTATACAAAGCCCACCCAGACATAGTAAACATGTTAAGGAAAATAGGAGAGTTGTTAAGTACTAGAACAATACTGGAAAGTGGCCAGTCAAGGTTTAAAAGTTTGTTAGGGAATTCACCAAGGAGATTTGTAAACTTTTTTATGATTCTGCTTAAATTTAAGTCACGATCCTTCATCAGTCTCTTGGATAACTTATCAGTCACAAGGGCTGAAATGTTATGTTGATGATGTTACATTGATAAATATATAAATATGATTGGTTAAAAGTGATTCTTTTTTATTAATAAAAAAAGATTAAAAATTAAATTTAAATTGTAATTCTCATTTTTTGGTTAAACCTTTTACAGCCATAATTAAGATTTAAATTACAGATTATTAATCATAATAGGTAGCTGTAGTTTGGCCAAATAAACTTGCCTACATCATATTACAAGGAACTTTTACTGTGATATACTATTTGACAAGGTACAATAATTTGCCAAAATATATCATAAAAAATTTTGCTTAAAAGTTAGGCAGCTGTAAAATGATGGGTTACCCAGTTTTGTTCAAAAGTAAGGTTGAGTGTAACAAATGAATAAAGTGGTACCTTATTATCAGCTAAACCCAATACATGGTTTGTAGGAAATGATGATGTTAAAGTATATTTGAATGAGCCAATAATCAAAGACTTCAGAATACTGCATAATTTAAAATAAAACACTAGTTAACTGTATTTATTTTTGGGATTAACAGTGAAAACTAGGTTACTAATTGCATTAGCAATATCTCTCATTTCAGCACAGTACTTAATCAACATCATCCTTAAGTTACAATAGTGCCAATAATTAAAAAAGTAGTATTCTTATAAAGATAATTAAATTGTGACTAAATGTAGTCAAAGCTGTCATTCTCAAATCTCTTCATTATGTGAGCTGAAGAAATAAACAGATTCTCTACAGGAGCTTAAAATATGAAGTCTGTTAACTTATCTAGTAGGGGTCTTAATTACTTTACTTAAAGACCATATAGGCATGCATATAATACTTCTAAACTAAATTTTATTTGCTTACATTTTATATTTAATAATTTTCATCTCCAATCTGATCTTACTTGGGAAACTGGAACGTAAACTTTTTAAAGTGTTTTATTTTATTTTTATGGAATTACCTTTAGGTTTAATATCACAAATAATCAGCAAAATATTTATGTAGTATACAAAAATAGCAAATGGTTTATATAATTTTATTTTTATGTTGAAAAATCAATCAAGACTAGTAATGAAGACCAGCTGATTAATATATTGGTGATATTGGTTTTTCTTTTTGTTTGAATGTTGGAGAATATGATTAAATAAAGAGAATCATTGTATCTTAGAGTCATATGGTAGTCAGAGGGTGTAATATAATTGAATAGCCCTATATTAAATATATGCCAAAATTACAATGTCAACTTCTGTCACCCTTGATTACTTCTGGACTTGTCATTGCAATAAGTATAGCTAAAATCTCTGCCTAAAATTCAATGGTGTAAGTACTTTGAATACTCTGTCCCAGGGTATTGTTAACTTATCTTAGAGTCTATGATACAGAGTATACCTAGAAGTGGGGGATACTATAGGATTAGTAACTTCCTTTTTACTGCTTTGGCTATTGTTGAATGGCTTGCTGTAATTTCTGCTTCTTGCCACTTAATGCTTAAATATGGAACTATTTCTTCTAGCCAGCTTTATTATTAATTTTCCTTCACTAGAACAAAAAATCTAATGCGTGCAACACTCAACTTTTACTTACCTCTATTCTTGACATTAATTATATATATATATATATATATATATATATATATATATATATAGCATTTCCAGTCAATTGTAACTTTTCAAGTCAAATGTACTTTTCAAGTCAAATGTAACCTTTTCCAAGTCAAATGTAACCCTTTCCATTTCAAATGTCACCTTTTCCATTCCAAATGTTACCTTTTCCAAGTCAAATGTCACCTTTTCCATTTCAAATGTTACCTTTTCCAAGTCAAATGTCACCTTTTTCTTCACTTCTAGCCTTAAATATTCCGTTTTATTTATTTATTTATTGAAAAATAATTAGTTTAATTAAAATTATGACATTTTTAATAATTTTGGCATATCATATCACTGTTTTTTTTAGATATTTGATATCAAGTTCTGTTTTTTACGAACTAATATTTAAAAAAATATTTAGTTTTAAAATAGTTGTTGATTTTGAATTTTTAAAGGGGAGGGATAGTTTTTGGGAATAATTAATGTGTTTTCGGGTATTATAATTACGTTTTTCGAGATATATTTTTTATCGCTCGCGTGCATATTAACTCGCATTTACTTTTAATGTTTTTTATTGATATAGGGATGAATTATTGTGCATTCGGGTGGTTATGATTACGTTTTTTGAGCTCCATCTTTAATCGCTCATGCGTATTTCAACTCGCATTAACTTTTAATGTTTTTTATTGATATAGGGATTAATTATTGTGCTTTCGGGTGGTTATGATTACGTTTTTCGAGCTGTATTTTTTATCGCTCATGCGCATTTCAACTT
Organism: Piezodorus guildinii; assembly: GCA_023052935.1. Classification (NCBI taxonomy): domain Eukaryota; kingdom Metazoa; phylum Arthropoda; class Insecta; order Hemiptera; family Pentatomidae; genus Piezodorus; species Piezodorus guildinii. The sequence goes on along the minus strand of CM041295.1, from coordinate 39,968,673 downwards.
GCATTTACTGTTAATGTTTTTTATTGATATAGGGATGAATTATTGTGCATTCGGGTGGTAATGATTACGTTTTTTGAGCTCAATCTTTAATCGCTCATGCGTATTTCAACTTGCACATACTTTTAATGTTTTTTATTGATATAGGGATTGATTATTTTGTTTTTAGTTCTCATTATATCGTTGCTGGAATATACATAATTTAGCTTTTTTTATTTATTTATTTATTTTTATTATTATTTTTTTAATAAAAGGATTAGTTATAGTTCCTTTTCTAGCGTCCTTAGTAAGTTTTTTTAACTAAATATTTTATAATGGACCCACTTCCTCACTTGTTCTAACAATTATTTGATAATTTAATTGAATCGTTTATTGTATATTAGGGTGTTCTTGTAACATTATTTGAACCTTATTTGTTATTGCTTTTACTCAATTCAATTTACTGTTCCTATTTCATAAATATTTCGATAGAGGGATCGTTTATAGTGTTTTGGGGAATACTAATAGAGTTTATGATATTTTTTTATAGCTAGTGCACATTTTAACTTAAATAAAAAGTGATCTAGAACAATGCGCAATCGCGATGTAACATCCAGTTAAAAAACGTAATGAGAACGTGCAAAACACAATAAATAATTTATACTTCAAATTATAACATAATATCTACGGTATATAGAAATTCCCAAGCGCATAAAATGTTCAAAACACGTAATCCAAATCCCCTAAAACAAAAACAAAGAAAGACTACTCTATCAAAATATAAAATAATATTAGCACTAAGTTGAAACGCGCGCGCGATATAGAATAAGCAGTCCAAAAAAAGTTTTTTCATAAGCACCCAAAAACACGAGTATAGATCCCTATAACAATAAAAAGATTAGAAGTAAATGCAAGTTGAAATGCGAACAAGCGACAATAAATACAGCTCAAAAAGCGTAATTACAAGACCCACAAATACAATTAATAACCTATATATCAATAAAAAACATTAAAAGTAAATGCGAGTTGAAATACGCATAAGCGATAAAAGATAAGAGCTCAAAAAACGTAACATAACCACCCGAATGCACAATAATTAATCCCTATATCAATAAAAAACATTAACAGTTAATGCGAGTTGAAATACGCATGAGCGATAAAAAATACATCTCGAAAAACGTAATTATAACTACCCGAAAACACATAATTAATCCCTAATCAATAAAAAACATTAAAAGTAAATGCGAGTTAATATCACGCGAGCGATAAAAAATACATCTCGAAAAAGTAATTATAATACCCGAAAACACATTAATTAATCCCTAAATCAATAAAAAACATTAAAAGTAAATACGAGTTAATATGCACGCGAGCGATAAAAAATATATCTCGAAAAACGTAATTATAATACCAGAAAACAATTAATTATTCCCAAAAACTATCCCTCCCCTCTAAAAATTCAAAATCAACAACTATTTTAAAACTAAATATTTTTTTAAATATTAGTTCGTAAAAAACAGAACTTGATATCAAATATCTAAAAAAAACAATGATATGATATGCCAAAATTATTAAAAATGTCATAATTTTAATTAAACTAATTATTTTTCAATAAAATAAAACGGAATATTTAAGGCTAGAAGTGAAGAAAAAGGTGACATTTGACTTGGAAAAGGTAACATTTGAAATGGAAAAGGTGACATTTGACTTGGAAAAGGTAACATTTGAAATGGAAAAGGTGACATTTGAAATGGAAAGGGTTACATTTGACTTGGAAAAGGTTACATTTGACTTGGAAAAAGTTACATTTGACTTGGAAAAGGTTACAATTGACTTGGAAATGCTATATATTATACAGATTAGTGCAATGTCAACACTGAATAATTTCCCCTCTTAGTCCTTATAAACACGATCCCCTCTTGGTGTGGGAGATCATTCTTAGATAGTAATTTGATTAGTTATTATGTTAGCTGTAATTTTTCAATAAAATTATTTTTAAAAAGTGATTTAGAGTTGAAAATTATTTAATTGGCGCCCAAAATTTAGGGACTTATTCTTTTAAGAAATTCAGACTTAAAACTTCAATCAAGAATTCATCAAGGATATTCTTCACACCGAAGACTGATGTAAACAATGCCTATTTTTTAGTAACTGTTCCTGAATTTCTTCATCATGATTTCAAGTTGTTACTGTGGAACTTATTCATCAAACTCTTGAATAAAAAAAAAAAATATTGCTGATCTCTTAAGATCTTACTCAAGTCCAGAAACATTGATAATCAATTCAGCCTAAATAAAACTAATAAAAGGGACCTCTTAGGAGAAGAAGACAAGCTACAATGTTATATTTAATTAATATAAATTTATTTTATAATTTTACATCTCCCTTAGTGACAGGATAAACAATTTTAGAAATATTTCTGATTTATCAAATAATTTTACAATGAATCCTAATATTAGAATTAATGCTAGTGACTTTAAGATTGTTCCAGTTTACGACGGGCATTTACAAAAATTAATTAAATACATTTCAAATTTAGAATATTCAACAGAAGTATTTTGTCAATCAAATAATAGTTACAGACTTACAAATCAAAAGTTTATTCTTATACAAGCCTTATCAAAGTTAACGGGAGAACAAGAAGATCTTTGAAATGATAAAGAATTTGAAGATGTTAAACAGTTGATTGTTTAATTACAGAGACAATTGTATGGCTCGCGAAGCACTGAATTAATATTAAAAGAAATTTTAGATACTAAATTTTCACATAATGAACATCCAGTAGATTACATAAATAAATAAATTGAAAAACGTAGAGACTTAGTATTAAAGTTATATACAAAAAATTAAACAGAAAATCTTAAAACTTACGATAAAAAAATTGCGACAACCGCTGTTCATAATTTACATCCAGTCTTGACTAGACTATTTACGCATATAATTTACAACAACCCTGAAGATACCAAAAATTCGTTGAAAAATAACTTTTTTACCGTAGTTTATCAATTGTATAGAGTTAGGGGAACACAACAGAATAACTTTCTTAATCAAAAGCTAATTCAAAATAAGTTTCAGAAAAAACCTCAACAATTTCAAAAACCTTGACAAGAATATTATAACTCACAGTATAATAATCAAAAATAAAACTTTCAACCTCAACAATATTACCAACCTAGACAAATCTTTAATCATCCACTAAATATTAATCTATCTCAAAATAATTATAAAAGATCACATAATACGCAATGGAATCAACAAGACCAAAATAAATTCTTTAATAAACCAATTCAGTCGTCAACAACTCCATTTTGAGAAATTAGAACAGCCAGAAACAGTTTCTATGAGAACCGTATCTGACAAAGTTCATCATATTGAAAACGATGAAATTTACATTTAAAACAAGAAAATTAATCTCTTAAGGATGAGATCCATTATTTAACTTCTCGATGTAGCGATTTTTTATCCGAGGCTTGCAAAACATGGATCCACCGCCGATAGAAAAAACATACGAGAACGACATGCAAATGGGATGATCCATTTTGATACTAATACTAATAATAATAATTATAATTTTAAAACTAATTCTTATTCCACTACTAATGTTAAGAATACTGTTAAACCTATTTATTACTTAAATTATATAACAAAGTTACCATGTATAAAAGATTTCACTCATAAAATGTGGCTTATAGATCTATGACGTATTAATTTTAGACCTGAGCATCTAAAAATTATGTTAATGCAAGGATAATTAAACAATTTAATTTTAAGTTTTTGAACGACCATTTCTGATTTCTACTCCAACAGGAACAGGTGATGGCCAATATAAGACTTAAATGTGAAAGAATCTTCAGGTATAGATTCTAAAATCGAATTCTTAGTATAACCAGTGAATGACAAATATGGTTTCTTACTCGGTTAGAAGAAGATGAAAGATTCAGGTATCTTAGACAATCACATAGTGGTCGGTGATACCGTATTTAAATTTGATCATTCCAATTATAAGAAAACAAATGAATGTCATTTAATGGATAATAAACTAGAAATTAAAAATGTTATTAGATATGGGCATCTAAATAGCGACATTAGAACTAAGTTAATTTAAATTATAGCCGAAAACAGTAAAATAAAAAATACAAAAATAATGAAAAACTGAATGCTACTGATTTAATAAAACATAAAATTGCAAAATATAATGAAATTCCGATTTATAAGACAAATTATAGATATCCGGAGATTACATTCAATTCAAAGATCGATTACAAAAAACATTGAAATTAAAGATATAAATGAAATTTACAATTTATTATTAGAAATTTCAGAGCCCAACAAAACATATGGAATATATTATCAATTTCTTTTTGCAGCAGTAACTCAAATATTAGATCATATTTTAATGAAATAATAAAGATAATTGAGAAAGAATATAAGACTGTAAGAATTAAGGAATGTTCATTACTCTTTAAAGACATTACAGACTTAAATGAACAAAAACAGGAAATAGTAAATTATCACATAGGAAAAACTTGCCATCGTGGAATATTAGAAACTAACCAACACCTAAAAAGAGAAATATACATTCCAAACACAAAAAACAAAATAACGGATCTTATAAACCAATGCGATATATGTGTAAAGTAAGTAAATATAATAGGAAACCTATTAAATCTAAATTTCAATTAACTAGTACGCCGGAAAGACCCTTTCAAGAAATAATGATAGACTTAATCTTTTATGATAAACATGTTATATTCATAAGCATAGATACGTTTTCAAAATGTTTTTATGTACAAATTATTAACTCTAAAAATGCTATGACAGTCTGTCAATCTTTAGAAAAATACTGCTCAACTGTTATATCCTCCACCTGAATCGATTATTTTCGATGAAGGAAAGGAATTCGACAATATGTTAATTAAATTTTTTTGTAAATCTCTAAAAATAGAAATTCATTATACAAGTACTAATCATTATAACTCACACCGAACACTTAATAAATTTCATGCTACTTTCACAGAAATCTTAAGACATAATGCTAATTCAGATAAACAATATAAATTTGATAGAATTGTACAAACAAGTGTAATTGCTTACAATAATTCACTTAGTCAAAATCTTATACTAAAACCTAATGAGATTACATTTAGTAAATTTGAAAATAATTATGGAACTGAAGAAATACATGAAAGTTATATACATGATTACTTTACTCACTTAAATAAATTACAAAAACTGGTACATGATAAAATAACTAATGAAAAAGAAAAACAAACTGATAAACTTAATGAAAATAGAGAAGAACCACAAGAATTTAGTGAAGCCACTATTTATGTCAAAATTCCTAAAGTCAAAATAAAAATCTATGTAATAAATTATAAATTAACAAAGAGCAGGTCAATAATATAAAATGTATTTATAAAAAGAAGAAATTTTATTTTTGTGTGTCAGATTCAGAATAATTTATTCTAGTTTAATGATTGTTGTTATATATGCCCTCTAATATTACTTTAATTTGTAGAAACGTTGAAATTAATTTGGAAAATACTAAAATCTATTATTCCTATCATAATTCTACATTTCATGTAATTATATTTTTGCCTACTCACGAGCAATCTTATAATGGATTTTTAATAATTCCAATGCCAATGTACCTTAATAATTAATACGTTTAAACAATCAGATTAAGATCAGCAACTAGTTATTAAGAAAAATAATTATTATTTTCATGCAGGTTGCATATTTAATAATGAATAATATTGTAAAAATATAAGAGAAACATCTAATAAGTTTATCCTAAATATTATTAATAATTCTAGTTTTACTTATTGCACTTATGCAAATTATACTACTAATATTATATTTAATGATTTTATAAAAATGTTTATTACTTATGATATTTCTAAACTTGATAATTGTCACAATGATTTTATATTTTTACCACAAGTAGCTCTTATAAGTGTTAGTTATGATGATTGTATTTCTAATTTTAACAAAACCTATATTCTTAATTTATATTTTAAACTTAAACCTTTGTTTAAATATTTTTTAGACTAGAACTAATGCAAAATGTTAATATTTCTTTACCTCCCTTTATTGAAACTTCCTTTATTCCTTTTATTTTTACTGAAGGGATTTGCAGTTTAATCTCTGTAATCTTTATAATATTTTGTGTATTTGAATATTGTTATTGTTATAAAAAGAAAAATGAAATAAATCCCACAGCACCTGAAATTTTATCTTACTCTACTGTACCAAAAGCAGTTGTAACTAGCTATGAAGTACAATAGCAACCATGGTCCAAATATTGTAAATCTAGCAATCCAGGAGTAATCCATTATCTACATCGCACGGAGGAGTTGAAGGTATAGACTAGTGCAATGTCAGCACTGAATAATTTCCTTTCTTAGTCCTCATAAATACGATCCTCTCTTGGCGTGGAAGATCATTATTAGCTAGTAATTAGATGAGTTATTATTATGTTTGCTGTCATTTCTTAATAAAGTTCTTTTAAAAAGTGTTTAAAAACTTTTTAAAAAGAACTTTATTAAAATATATGTGTGTGTGTTATATATAATATATAATATATATATCAGGTCTAATACCATAAATAATCAGCAAAATATCCATGTCGTATTCAAAAATAGCAAATGGTTTATTAATTTTATTTTTATGTGCAAAAATCAATCAAAACCAGCTGATATCTAGGTTGGTGATACTGGTTTGTCCTTTTGTTTGAATGTTAGAAAGTTTGGTTAAATAAAGAAACTGACAGTTCCTATTCTTTATCTTACTTGTCTATATTTTCAGTACACGAAAACTGCTTATAAATAATGCTTAGATTCACTTTTTAATGTTGCTTTTCTATGCTAACTTATATTTTTAAAAATGTATCAATTAATTCATGTAACTTTTAAAATTATATTGCCTAGTGACCATTTCTTTTCCATTGTATTTTCTTATTCTAATAGATGATTCTTATTTATTTGACCAAGAAATGATCTCTGTTAAATTGAGTGCATATTTAAATCATCACCTACCATTGTTCTGAAAGAAAATAGAATTTTATGTTTCAATTTAAGCAGGGCATCATATGTTGTATACTAAAATAGAATTACAAAAAACATTGAACATTTACTAATTTAAGTATATATATAAACTAAACAACTATTTTTGGTCAAGAAAGAATATATCTTTACAAGTAGTAAAGCTTTGCCCATTATTGGTTTGTAAGAGATATAGTATTAAATGATATTTTAGAGCTCATTTGCTAATTTAAAGATATAGCAATATTAACCATTTGTTAATTTCACGAGAATCGGTGAAATCTAAAAATTAAAATACACTTTATGTGTTTATAATTTTTTTTTAAACAAATGCTTCATCTAAGCATTAAATTTTTTTCTAACCAGAAAACTCCTAATGAATATGTTCAGATTTAAAAATTCTTATTCCATGACTTAAAACACTGTTTTACAAAGTAACTAGAATAAATTATAAAGAAATAACAGTTATTTTCTTGAAAGTGTGTAGAGTTTTAATGTTATAATATCAAACATTTCAGTACATGTTTTGCTTATTAATAGATGTAGATGTCATGTATCTTGTTTCCTACTTCTTCAAATATATTCATATTCAGCATTAAATTTTGGTAAAAGTGAGCTATTATAGATGAATGCAAAAACAAAATGAATAGAAGCCATAAATCATAATCTTATAAATATTTGGCGAATCAATTGCACTAATAGCAAAATATCTTTTAAGATGAAGGATGCAGATGTCAAACATATATTCGATTTTCCTTTATTTTATTTATTTTGTTGTTTCTTTTTGGATTGTCTTCTAGTCTGATATAGTATTCTGTGTGTTCATAGCAACTCAGCAATGTTTGGTAGCCACTTAAATTCAAGATTTTCCTTTAACCACAGGAGTCAATAATAATTCACAATAATGGAAAAATTGTTGACCATAGTTAGAATATTAGGAGAAGTTGGTTGAGGGTGCAGTCATTAAAACACTCCAAATAAGCTAGCCTATTTATTATCCTGGTGTTTCGGTCTAGATTGTAGAACATCTGCTGGGCTATGAAAAACACAAAAACATAAGCATTTAATTTTTTTTTATTTATGTTTCGTAACTGGTTATTTATTTTATTTTTCCACATCCCTGAAGATGTCCTAACATTTATACTGAAATGTCAGGACAATAAACTAGATTGCTTATTTTGAGTATTTTAATGATCTTCTCTTAATTTAATATAGTAGATAATTAATTAAATCAAGAAGATAATGTTTGCTATGGTATAATGATAGGAATTTTTCAAGACTAATTAAATAAGATACAAATATAACATAACAAAGAAATAAATAAATAAAGTGGAAGTAAGTGGGGGATATGACAAAACTTAAATAGAATACATGAATATATAATATAAAAGTTTACAAAACAAAATTAAGTCAAAATAATAAATACAAACAATGTGTGTAAAAGAGGTATATGTGAACAGTATTCTTAAAAAGATTGGAGTAATCTCTTTCCAGGGACTGTAACAAAATTATTAAAAGAGAAATAATGTAATGAACTACATCAATGAGATTACTCTAATCCAAGAGAGGAGTGCTTAGCAAGAGGCCCAGACACTCCTATCTTTGTCGATTTGGAACTAAGCTGACCCCTAAAAACAAATTATCCAATGAATGGCTATTTTAGTTTAATCATTTCAAACTCCCAAGCTTCTTTCATCTTCATATTCAATTGTTTTCTTTGTTTTCAGTTCATGATTGAAGCCTGTTGCTGCGTGAGTTCTGTGCAAATAAAACACCTTGGTACATAGTACCATTGATATCCATGCTCACAACTAATGAGTTCTCAGATCCTCCTCTGCCATCACCTGATAAAAAAAAAAAAAATAATAATAAAATAAATTAATACAATTTTATGACAGCTATATTTATGAAGAAATCTAAATGAAAAGCCCTAGATAAAAAGGGGATAATAGCTTAATTTAACATTAGCATCTAAAAATCTGTCTTCATGGACTTAAAAAAAGTTAATTTGAACAATTAATCACCAAAGAATTGAGGCAAGTGGTTGTGAAATGTGGTATCTGCATTTTTTTAAATAAAGTTTTTGCCAACACCGGGTTCCTGACTACTCATTTCATAGGTTGCCGGAGAATTCTTGCAGAAAAAATTAAAAATGAAAGTATAATGTTGGAATTATATGTAAGTGAATATTAGTCAAATGTACAATATTTTCAAGAAAGAAGTTTTCATTTTGTAAGTTAACATATTTTTGGACCAAATGTCTCAATTAATTAAATATTAATAATAAATTTCAAACTGGTCTAATCATTTTAATTTATTTAAATATTAGAAATAATTTAATAACTAAGAACTTGTTTATAAACAAAAATCAATATGAGGAAAAATGGAGATATGACAAAATGCATGTAGATAGAAGAAAATACAGCAAATGATTGTGATAATAACTAAGGATAAATGTACAATAACTGCAGAAAATTGAAAAAAAAGAAAAACAAAAAAAAGGTTTAGGTTGTTTCTTATCTGAATAAAAGTAGCTAAAATAAAAATGATTGAAATAAACAAGATGATTTATGTTAATATGAAAAATATATAATTCCCTACAAGTCTTCCTTGTGTTTATGTTTACATCTTACATATCTGAAACTTCTAAAAGACATAAATGCCAAGTCCTCATCTAACAGATGATATATTTAAGAAAGTTAAAAGGCTAAACTAAAAGATACAAAATGAATAATTCTGGCCTAATCTTGACATCACACAGATAGAAAATCTTTTGGTGTATAGTTATGACAAAAAATTACTGTCAGGTACAGTGCAGTCATTGTCAAATGTGAATGAGTAAATAGCAAGATTAATTATTTTCTTATTTAAAAAATAAAACAACTGACTGCAAAACCACTAACAGGATTTAATGAATCAAAATAAATAAATAAAATTACCTCTGCTTGAGATTTTGATGTGGGTTCCACTAATATTAACATCATCATTGTCAGGGTAGTGTCTCTTTGGTGGAGGTGGTGGTAGGGGATCTTCCCTCTTTTCTAAATTTAGGGCTTCTTTTTGCATTTCTTGAGGGAAGCTGTTGTTGTATAAATTCCACAAGGTAAGCCTGGACATCTCAAGAGGATTAACACTTACTGCAGTACCTTCGGTAGGTGATCCTGGAGGAGAACCTGAAAAAAAATTTAGCACATAAATTAAATTTTACATTACTACAATTTATTTTTTAATAACAGAGATAAAAGTAATATTTATTTTTAAAATGATTATACAAAGTTTAAAATTATTTCACTTAGATTAAATTAAATATTAACAGGGACCTGACCCATTAATTATTTATTGTTATCAATAAATCCTTTAAAACGAACGTATTTCTTTTTTCAGTTAAGGCACAATAAAGGGCTCCCGGTGGTAAAACACTTACCGGGCCCCCAAATTGTACACTTTACTTACTCTGTTTATGTATAGGTGGTGTAGTAGCTGATGCTCTGAACTCTTTATTAAGTAGTTTTACATACTCAACCATACGGTATTCAATATCTGTAGGTACTATTCCACCTGTACCTAAAAATAAATATTGAATACATGTAGTTATATCAACTTTTTAAAAAATATAAATTAAATGAGAATTACAAGAAAATAATGATAATTATTTATTTATAAATATAGATTCTGAAACTTATAGCTTTGAAAACTGCAAATTATCGAGGATACTTATTGTGTTATTTTCCGGGTGGTGGTATGTAAATAAAACAATGAAATAGTTTCAACGATTTATTTCAACTATTTTTATCAAATAAATAGTTTAAAATATTTAATTGATTTATTTACTGACCTCCACCCAGACTAATTCCTTCCAGTAATTCTCAACGTTCAACTAAGTATATCCACTATTATTTTGTTGTATAGTTTTGTCTTTTTGTTTAGACAGGATTTATAATTATTAATTAGAGAGAAATTAGGTAAATGAGTAAGTTAAAAAAAAAAAGAAAAAAAAAGGAGAATGTTATGACAAGTTCCTTAACTGTATATAGTAAGCACTAAGTACCAAGAATATTTTTCATATTTATTCTATTGGCATTTTTAAACTATGTTGCACATTTGGTTGTTCTCTCATATAAATTATACCGATGAAATAAACAGTACAAATTAAATATGAAACATGCCTTGACGGTTAAAAAAAAAAAATGTAAGCTATATTTTTTTTTAAAGACAGATACCCTCCAACAGCATAACCAATTGGTTTTTTATTAGAATTCTGAACTTGTTAAACAATGTATGGAGTAAATGAGTATTTTTTTTTTTTTTTTTTTTTTTTTTTTAAATCTGTAGCAGCGGTGTCACATGACGCCGAAGCGGTTGGGTAAAGTTGGTTTGCTAATGTAATGCAGCATTGATTTTTATATAAATTTAATATCTCCAAATTTTCAATTATTGTCTTCAGTTTAATTATTCATTATTTTTCTTACTATTATTGTTCTAATTATAAATTTATTTTAGCAAACCAACTATTACCTTCCTCAGAATGATATAGTATTTTTGATAATTGTTATCAATTGATAGAAACATATGGTGGATTTTGGCGGTTGGAAAAAAATATCTGAGGTTATACTTGTATTAAATAAAGTGTTGTTTGTGTGAAACTGTGTACGTTATTAAATTATTAGCAACACGCTAAAGTGGTGACCCCGACGTGATTTTCTACATGCTGTAAGTAGCACTTGACTTTTTAACAATGTATTCAGAATTCGATCTACTTACATTAGATGACGAAAATGAGGGAAATAAAAGTCTGGTCCTTGCACCACAGCAGGTTGAAGCTACTTCGGCCGCAACTGTTAAAGCCCTGCTCCCTATCTTTTATAAGAACGATCCGGAGATTTTTTTCATTCAATGTGAGACAGTTTTTGCTCTCCATAATATAAAAGCTCCGCTAACACGTTTCAGATACGTAATTTCACAAATAGATCGAGATGCCGTGAGGGACGTGATAGATTTGGTTAGATCTCCACCTAATGAAAACGCCTACGAAGTTTTAAAGGAAAGACTAATGGCAAGTTTTGGCGAATCTGAGCATGTCCGAATCCGAAAATTATTAGAGAACCAGCGTCTGGGAGATCGGAAACCATCGCATTTTTTGAGAGAGTTGCAGCGATTAGGGGGTAGCATGGTATCGGATGACCTACTCAAGTCGATTTGGCTGAGAGGGCTACCTGATAACATGCAGGTGGCACTAGCGACAACGGAGCAACGGGATCTCACGAAACTTAGTCATATAGCCGACCGTATTTCAGAGATTTATGATCCTGCAGTTTGTGAGGTAGCTGAGATGAGAACCTCCCGACCTACTGATCCGAGTGGAAAGTTACTAGCAGCCATAGAAGAACTTACGAAACGAATAGCAGCTCTGGAAATGAGGAGAGAACAACATACCTTACCCGAAACTTCTTCAACTGGACCTCGCAGTAGAAGTAATAGTAAAGGTCGTCAACTCTGTTATTATCATGATAAATTCCGTGCCAAGGCTACTAAATGTCGATCACCCTGCGATTGGAAATCCTCTACTCCGACGAATAAGCATCAGGAAAGCTAGATGTAGCGACGGCAGGGGCGGAACCCGTTGCTATGATCTCTCACCGCCGCCTATTCGTAATAGACCGTCAATCTCGAAGTCGATATTTGGTGGATACCGGAGCCACGTTATCTGTTTTACCAGCGAAGAAGGAGAAGAAGGCAAAATACAGCGACTTCGTCTTATATGCAGCCAACGGGACAGCGATTCCAACCTTCGGGGAACAACTCGTCTCTTTGGATTTAGGTCTGAGGCGAAAATTGACCTGGCGATTTATTTTAGCGGACGTAGGACAGCCTATAATAGGGGCGGACTTTCTGTACCATTACCAGATCATGGTCGATCTAGCGGGTCGTCAATTGGTTGATAAAATAACGGGCCTAACTTCAAAAGGAATGCCAGCAAATGTATCGGAACCTACCATTTACTCCGTTCCCAGCGGAGAATGGTATTTCGAACTGCTGCAAAAATACAGTGCCATCACGCGTCCCACAAATTATTTAAAGAAGCCTAGCCACTCAATCGTCCATCATATCGAAACTCGCGGCGCTCCGGTAACTGCGAAAGCACGAAGGTTAGCCCCAGACCGCTATGCTGCTGCAAAACGCGAATTTGAGGAAATGATGAAGGAAGGCATTTGTCGACCATCAAATAGTTCTTGGGCGAGTCCACTGCATATCGTTCCGAAGAAAGATGGAGGAATTAGACCCTGTGGAGACTATCGGCGCTTAAATGAAAAAACTATCCCTGACCGTTACGCAGTTCCAAATATTGCCGATTGCAATATTAACCTGTTTGGAAAACATATATTCAGTAAGTTGGATCTGAACAGGGCCTATTACCAAATTCCTGTAGCCGACGAAGACATTGCTAAAACCGCAGTAATCACCCCTTTCGGACTCATCGAATTTCTGCGCATGAGCTTTGGACTTCGGAACGCTGCTCAGACGTTTCAGCGTTTCCTCGATGAAGTTCTCCGAGGACTTGATTTCGTATTTCCGTTTATCGACGATATCTGCATCGGATCTAGAGACCAAGAAGAGCACAAGGTACACGTTGAGGAAGTCTTTCGGCGATTAGAGAAGCATGGACTCACCATCAACTTGGCTAAGAGCGTGTTCGCCAAGGAAGAAATCGAATTTCTGGGTCATCGAGTGAACCGGCATGGCATAACTGTCCTTCCCGCTAAGGTAGAAGCCATCATGAATTACCCACGCCCATCGAACGTCAGTGAACTTCGACGATTTCTTGGGATGGTTAATTTCTACAGGAGATGCATACCTCACGCGGCGGAACTTCAGGGTCCTCTGAATAAATACATGTGCGGAGCAAAGAAAAAGGACAAGACACCTATCGTATGGAACGAGACGAGCATCAAGGCCTTCGAAAGTTGCAAAGAAGCTATTCTTAATGCTGCGATACTTGCTCATCCCAAGCCGAACTCTGAGTTGGTGTTGGCTTGTGATGCCTCTAGTATCGCCATGGGCGCAGTTCTCCAACAGAAGGATGAAGGAACTTGGAAACCTCTTGGATTTTTCTCCCGGAACTTCACCTCGGCGCAACGCAACTACACAACATACGATAGGGAACTTCTCGCAATCGACCAGGCCATAAGACATTTCCTTCCATACATCGAGGGGCGACATTTCGTAATATGGACTGACCATAAACCGCTCACATACGCGTTTCAGCAGAAACCTGAAACTTCCACCCCGTTTCGTATCAGACACGTAAACTATATAAGTCAGTTTACCACCGACATCCGACACATTCCAGGAACTGAAAACGATGTTGCAGATGCTTTTTCCAGGGTGGAAGAGATCCATGGCCCTGATGGAATTGAGGCGATCGCGGAAGCTCAGGCTAACGATACGACCATTCAAGAGCTATTCAAGAATCCCAGCCTGAAACTTAAATGGATTGAGTTTCCTAACCATGCAAGACCTATCCTCTGCGAAATGTCGACGTCGAAAGCACGACCGTACCTGCCTGAGAGTACTCGTCAATCCGCATTTCGTCATCTTCACGGATTGAGTCATCCTGGGATTCGCGGTTCACGTAGACTAGTGGCACAGCGATATTTTTGGCCTAACCAGAACATAGATATTGGGAAGTGGTCTCGAGCCTGCATCGCCTGCCAGCGATCCAAGGTGCAACGCCATACAATAGCACCACCTGGAATGTTTCCATTAGTAGGTCGGTTTGAACATATCCACATGGATATTATAGGACCTCTTCCTTCTTCAGATGGTATGAGATATTGCTTGACCATAGTCGATAGATACACTAGATGGCCGGAAGCACAACCTATCGAAGATATCTCCGCAACCACCTGCGCTAAAGCTTTGTGTTTCTCGTGGATTACACGCTTCGGAGTACCCGCTAGGATCACCACAGATCAAGGGCGACAGTTTGAGTCCAATCTGTTCCTCGAGTTATCCAAGGCTCTAGGATTCCAGCGTATAAGGACTACCTCATACCATCCCCAGGCGAATGGATGTGTCGAACGCTGGCATCGCACTCTGAAGACGGCCCTCACAGCACAACTGGATGGGAATCACTGGACGACCAAGCTGCCTATGGTACTTCTCGGCCTGCGCTCATCACTCCGTGATGACAATGCTACTAGTGCAGCCGAGATGACATACGGCCAACCCCTCCGGCTACCAGGCGAACTCATAGTACAGTCCAGGCAAACTCCGAGCACCGAGAGTTTTGTACAAAACCTTAGAGAGCATATGGTACAGTTAAGGCCAGCGATACACAGGTCTTCGACAGCCAAGACATTTGTGCATCGAGACCTTCAAACCTGCACTCATGTTTTTATGAGGGATGACAAAGTAAATAAACCGTTGACACCCCCTTACACCGGTCCACACCAAGTTCTCAGCAGAAGTGAGAAGACCTTTTCCGTGCAGCTGCCTTCAGGACCACGAACAGTCACTATTGACAGACTGAAACCAGCTTATCTGTTGCAGGACGATGAAGGCTCTGGTAGTAGCAACTCACAACCACAAGCAACAACTGCTACCTCGGATGCATCAGCGTTAAATGACTCCGACTTAGAAGAACAGGAAGACCAAGCCCCTACGGAGCAACGGACACGTCGTGGACGTATCCTGAAGCTTCCTCTGCGCTTCTGCGACGAAGTCATTGGAGGGAGATGATGTAGCAGCGGTGTCACATGACGCCGAAGCGGTTGGGTAAAGTTGGTTTGCTAATGTAATGCAGCATTGATTTTTATATAAATTTAATATCTCCAAATTTTCAATTATTGTCTTCAGTTTAATTATTCATTATTTTTCTTACTATTATTGTTCTAATTATAAATTTATTTTAGCAAACCAACTATTACCTTCCTCAGAATGATATAGTATTTTTGATAATTGTTATCAATTGATAGAAACATATGGTGGATTTTGGCGGTTGGAAAAAAATATCTGAGGTTATACTTGTATTAAATAAAGTGTTGTTTGTGTGAAACTGTGTACGTTATTAAATTATTAGCAACACGCTAAAAATCTCTAGTGAGAAATTTACAATCTAAAGAAACAAATTGTATGATAAAACAAAACTAATTTTAAGCAAATGAAGAGCCACTAGAAACTGACCTAGTTTTATTTTTTTTTAAATTGTACACCAATACCCCACTCCAATTTATTTTAAAAACTTTACCAGAACTGGTACAGGATTTTTTATTATAACGAGTAAGCAGGAGTATGAATGAAAACAATTATATTGTATGAAGAAACATTGACATTTGTCTATCTTCCAACATACAATACAAACAACAAAAACTAACAAGTACTAATTATACAATTTCGAATAATATGTGAACTTGTATCCTTCACTAAGAAAGATGATCATTCGGTCGATCTTCTCTTGAACATAAAAAGGCTGACAAATTCAATATCGTCGGCTACACAATCTCTCACACTCATCCCAGGCCGTCTTTTGTCATGTTAATCCCCAACCGAGCCCAGAATAGCAACCGATGAAAAGATAGTCAGTGTATGGGACAATGATGGAATCCTATATGGAAAAACATTTTCACACCATTGAAAAAATGTAAATTACCGGCAACCTCTTGAATTCTAAGTGAGATAAGTTCAGCATACAAAGTTCTAGTAGAATTAGTTAATAAAACAGTTAATTAAGGTTAACAGTCGTTTAGTTTTTGTTGTAACGGAGATTGCGATAGCTCGAGAACCAGATAAACCTGAGGCTTCTTTATAACTAAAGTTGGAACAAAACAGTTATAAAGACAAAACAGTTGGCCTAATCCTGAAAGTTCGTAATCCTATACTCCTACTGAAACAAATTCATTGGAGATTTGATTGTATAAATGTTATTACTAGGATATCTTGTTTGTTTTAATAGATATAGACAAGAAGCCAGTATTTTACAATGGTTATAATTTCATAATGCGGATGATTTTGAGGAGTCAACACAAATATCATTTAAAACGAGTTAAACATTTTCAAAATGAGGGATTTATTTATCTTTCAGGCACAAATATTAATTTAACAAAGCAATTAATTAAAACAAAAACATTGCTTCTAAGGTTCTGGAAACCTACTTATGTGTGCCTGATTTTCGTACATACATATGTAGTCATATTCAAAGGCCGCCTTGTTAAACGTTTCTGAGAAATAGCCAGTTACTTATACTTCTTTTTTCTATTTTATTATTGACTGTGTCATTAATCTATATTATTATATTTTTTTGCTATGCTTTTAGAATTTTAGTTATATTGAAATCAAAATTATGTTTATTAACTATATTAAGGTTTGAAAATGCTGGGATATTGTTAAAAAATATTATTATAGTTATAATTCTGGTAAAGAAAGATTTTTCGATGCGCGCACTCGATTTTCAACATAAAGGTAAAAACGAAGAGACATATTATAACCTAGTTACATGATTTTTAGCCAGATGTTTGGTCATGTTTTTTTTTTTCATTCATTTACTTTATGCCACAGTGGCTAATCACTAGGAGATATAAATTTTGTCTATCTAGGTTTAATTTTTTTAACGAGTACCTGTTGCACAGGATCGGAACCACTATTTTAACAAGTTTCTAAAACCTGTGAATTTCGTCGCCCTCATGCAATTTTTTTGGATTACTTGTTATACAGTTGTAAATTCCAATAAATAAATATTTAAAAAAAAAACGCCAGTCTATTTTACGACCTCTCTGAAGGACGACATAACTAAGTATTTTTTACTGCCTTTAAAAAATCCTAGGACCATTTCCGGGTTTGAAACCGTGACCTTGGGCCTAGGATTTTGTTATGCTAGCCACTACACCACAGGTGAGTTATCAAGTTTGATTATTACATAACTAATTGGTGACTTACCGGTAATATTGGAAGGCATGAGAGTTTGATGCGGTGGAATGTGGTTGTTGTTATGGTGGTGGTGGTGATGGTTTCCGGTACCATTAACAGAGCCACCTCTTCCAGTGACCAGACTCAAAGGACTGTTTTGGCTAGGGCTTCGCTGCATCATATCCGCATAAGTGCCATAACTTCCTCGCCGGCCCTCTCGCCTGTTTCCGTCAATTGCAGCTTGCAATTCTCCTGGTGTGGACAACCGCCGTTTTTCACATTCGTAAGGGTAAAGGTACTTCATATATCTGAAAAAAAAGAAAAAATAATTTAAAATTTATAACAATGCAATGAAATGACATTTTAACAATATAAAATACTTGTATGGTTGTGAATAAAATACTTCCTACCGCAACGCTTACGGGACAAACTTTAACAGCAAAATGTTCATTTACACGACCATCATAAGATCTATCTGGACTTACGGAGTTTAGGGTATGCTAAACTAACGAAACCTTCCAATCCAAAACTCCCAACGCTCTTCACTTAGGCTTTTAATAAGAATAACACGCTCTACACAGACAAAGTCAACATTCTAAGTGATATAATTGCTAGTGATCACTTACAGGTCACTGCTAGTACACGATCTTAAAACTATCCATTTTCTAAGATTTCGAAAATAATGAACACAAAAAACAAATTTAACTCCGCATAAGCGCCTTACTTTGAATCCTCACACAAGACTGAAACGACAAGAAACTGCTCGAAGATATCGATTACTACAACACTTACTAGAAAAACGTTCAAAACTTCCAGTATATTACAAAAGACTCATTTACATCACTATTACCAGACCTATTTGGACATATGGAATCGAGCTTTGGGGCTCTACTAAACCATCTAATTCCTCCCGCATCCAATCCTTACAATACAAAATCCTTCGCAAAATCCTGAATGCCCCTTATTTTGTCACAAATAAACTCCTTCATAATGACCTAAACATTCCATTTGTTGCAGACATAGCCCGTGATAGATACTCCTCTTTTCATTCTAAACTCCCTGCCCATACAAACCCACTTGTCCGTAATTTAGCTTCCTTAGATATCCCTGATAAAATATATTATATATAGTTATTTATATATTATATACCACTAGTTATTTACCACTGATTATAACTTATACAGTTGTAAATTACTATAAATAAATTAAAAAATAAATAAATAAACTTCGCATAAGATAATGAACAATACTTGATTTCTTTATGAGTATTTGAATAAATACCTATTTTTTATAAGTTTTTTTATTTTAGTTTAGTCATTTGTATGCTACTCATGCTAATGGGATGATAGTAGTAATAGAATTGTGGTCATAAATTTTTCCTATCCAGGTTTTAGAAGGTTAGTGATCTTCAACTACTACATGACATCCCATAGGCTCAGGACCACCATTTTACGCCCAATCCGAAGTGCGGCACTACTATGAAGGGGTCCGCGAAAAAAAAAAAATTGTTGGGAACAACATCGATAAGGAATGGCAGTTAAAATCCAGCACGTCTCACATCAACTGTCTCTCATCCATTTTATTTTTTAAGAAAGCGGTTTCTTAGGCACCACATAGTCTTCGAAATAATAACTGAGCGACTGAATGAAGAAGACATTGAAGTTATCAAAAGGAAGATAAGATGGTGGCTACCTTAAGCAGGTTGCTGGGCCAGGAATAGCAATGAGTGACAGGGGTGCCTCGCGGATTATTAATATCTGCCTCGTTTAACCCACCTCTAAGATATTTCAGCCAATTGTCGTCACAATTATATTTTGAACCCGCTTAAATCAATCTAATTAATCTATTTATCCCAGATAATTACCCTTGCGGGGTAATTATTCAAGACTAATTAACACTAATTGATTTACATGGACTAGATGAAATGATAATTAACGCCTATAATATTTAATTTCCCTTGAGTCCAAATAACCAAGTCTCGAAATGTATTTCTTGCTAGTCCATTCAAGAAACGAAAATTCATAAGAAAATGAAATGACATATTTAAAATATTTATTAGTCTGGGGTTTCATGGTAAGGTTTTTTTTTTTTTAAATAAAAAAAAATCGACTTTCCAGAAGCGCCATTTTATATTATCAATTATTTAAAATTTTAAGTTGTTTTTTTTTCAACAACAGCTCTAACGAACAGGGTAGAAGACAGGAGAGAGCAGACAAAAAAATAAAATGAAATTAGGTATTACATTAAAATACGTGGTTAGAGCTTGTTTTTATTTCCAAACGACTACTCAATTTTCAAATTTTTACGCATATAGACAATGTTTGGAAAAATTAACTTTTATGTTAATTTAATGTTTTTTTCATCCCACTCCTCCCCTAACAATTTCTAACCTACTTACACCCCCTCCCCCCTTCCTCCAACGAAAATCTTGCGTACGTTCTTGCTAAGGAACTTGTTTAATGATAATAATATTTTTTTTTCTAGGACTATGTTCCTTAAGAATAAAAATGTTGTACAGTAAATAGAGTCTTTAATATAACATATCTGATCGAGAGACCAACAAAATTAATTTTTATTAACAAACCAAAAACCTTCCCCACTCTCTCTCTCTCTCTCTCTCTCTCTCTCTATATATATATATATTATATATATATATATATATATATATATATATATATATAATATATATTATATATATATATGATATATGTGTGTGTGTGTGTAATTCTTGAAGAAAGTAGACTAGATGATTCTAAAATAGTAGAATAGAATAAAAAGTCCCTCTCTACTGTATCTAGAAGCTAACAGAGATCACATGAAACCTACCCAATCTTTAAAAACACATGTGATCTACTTTGTCACTACGATATATAGTGACATTATCTACAACTAAATTATGATTATAATTTACGTACGAGTATATATATATACTTATACATATGTACAAAACGTATGGAATATAAACTAAAAAAAAAAATGAAGAAAGAAAAACAAGTCTAGAAGATACTATGGCAGAGGAAATTTTAAATAAATTATTCCATAACTCTAGGATTTAGCTAATAATCAATAATTATGTATTATTTTCTTTATATCAAAATGTAATTAAATAATCTTTGATATGAGGAAGGTTTTTGACCGACAGGGCTTAAATACCGGATTTTCAAAATTTTCTTTCACTGAAGTACCTTTAATATTGTTTATTTCCATAAAAAAATAACCCTTTTTATTGCTAATAGTAATTACAAATAGATAAATATAAACTATGAAAGAACTTCTTAACTAACCGGAAGAGAAATATTTTTCCAAATATTTTTTGTTCCGGAAGTATGAGTAGTAATATTTATCAGTGTTGGAAGGAATTTAAAAAGGAACTTTATTTAATTGGTTCTTAGACTATTAAGGAATTAAAAAAAATTCCGAAGTCCAATTAAAATTAATTGTATTGATACATTATTTATTTTAAACAATTTCGCTTTTGATTGATAAATCCATCCACTTATTATATTTTTTTAATTTTCCAAATTTCGTATGATAATGTGTTGAGGTTTCATTTAAAAACTATCAGAAATAATTCGCATATTAATGATTTTTATGTAAAAATTTATATTATAAATTAAATAAGGATATAATAATGGTTAGATGTTAAATAAATATAATGTAAAATAGTATAATAGAGTTATTTCTCCGTTGGAATATTTCCAAATAATAGCCTTGGAGCTCTTAGAACAAACATTACCAATTCGTCCCCGTTTTGCTAATTTAGGCAACTTAAATTTGCAATGAATTAAAATCTGAAATAATAATGTTTAATATGTTAACTAACATTAAAAATAAAAAATAAAATTATACTAAGAATTTTAATTGGGGCTATCAATGTTATTTATGTATCTAATGATAAACATTTTGGCAATGATCACAATTAAAAAAAAAAAAAATAAATTCCATGTATTAGTAAATTATATTTCAATATCAATTACCTAACGAAAAATTTGTTCCTGAAGATACTTGTATTGGCAAATAAACAACAGTATGTCACTTGTATTTTCGGAAGGTTGTTATAAAATTATTTCTTTTTAATTGAATAAAAATAGTCTGTCAGGGCTTAAATGCCAAAATTTTAAATCTTCTTCCTATAAAGTGTATTTAATTTTGTAGATTAAAAAACAAAAAATCCGTATAAGCTTTTAGGATTGATAAAGAGTGGCTAAGTATAAAAGTTGAACGGATTTGATAACCAACTAAAAGAGGAAAGGGCAAACATATTTTTTAATGTAATTTTTTGTATTTTAAAATAAGAACGTATACCGTTGGAAAGTGAAAAAAATATATTATCTTACAATAAAAGTTGTAAAAGGTAATTGTAAGAGACGGATAGGGAATAAATTTATTACAGATTATTATTCGCTAAAATTCAATATTATTGTATTATTTAATCTAAATCATATTTAAGTTTTTTTTAACCAGAAGGAACATTTTTTATAAATTAGATTAAACTGTTTTTCAACATTAAGTTTATTTAATGAACTGGATCTACGGTCTTGAACTGTGGGGGGACAGCCAAATTTTCCAACATCAAACGCATTCAATCCTTTCAATCTTAATTAATAGTTAACGCTCCTTATTATGTCACCAACTATACCTTACACCACGACCTTAATATTCAATTTATTTTATACCTTATTCCATAAACATTCTTATTCATCACCTTAATCCGCTAGCTTAATCCCTATCCAGCTCCACAAACCTTTACCACCCCCCTAGAAGGTTGAAACGGCAGTGGCCCCGAGACCTCTTATAAACATGTATATTGGAGTGATAGCATTGGCTCTATTCACGTGCCTATATTTGAGAATTGTATATAGGTATGAGTGACTTCTAGAGTTTGTACATTGTATTATTATTTTATAAATTTATTGTATTGTATATATGGTATGAATGTTGTACTTGATCACTATTACAATAGAATAGAATAGAAATTTTTATTATTCTGGGACAGGGTCCCTTAAGAACAATTGATATGTACAATTACGATATACGATGTGTCTGGCCAAAAGACCATAGGATTATTATAATTTTTTATTTACAATGGTATCAGAGAAAAAAAAAAAAGTGGATTAAAGTATATAAAAGAGTAAATAAAATAAAAGAGTAATATACATAACATCTTATAGATTAAAGCGTTGACTAAAATAAAACATTGAAACTGGTTCATAATAACATATTCATTAACTGAGTTTAATATAAACAATAAATAATAAATTTTCTGTATGAATTGAAATTTGATTTGAAATATCAGGCTTGTAGTTCAGCGTCTGTTTGGGATGACAGTAGGTACTGGAACAACTGAGACTTGAATGATGGTAGGGATGAAGCATGGCGGATATTAGTAGGTAAGGAATTCCAGAGAGTAGTAGAGCGGACAAGAAAGGAGTGATCAAAAGTCCTAATTAGGAAAGATTGTAATATCACTCAATAAAAATTGTTTTAAAACAAAGAAGTGTATTTAATAGTTCTTAAATTGATTTTTACAGCTGAGGTGAGTAGGCACCAGATTTTTAATAATAAGCAGTACAGTTTTTTGTTATTATCATTTTTTTATTAATCTATAACAAAAATATATTAAATATTTATAATTAATTATCACTTTTAAATAATATAAGCCATCTGGCGAGGAAAGCATATCTAAGGACAGATGTAATCGTTTTTCAATTCTATTGTCAATGGCGCATCGAATTCACAATTATCAGTTATTAATGATTTCAGTCAACCTGAGGGCCTTCGACGTTTGTTTCATGTCCACATTAAATTTAGATGAATGAGGAGAACGTAAATCCGAGATGACAAACAATATATAATGCTATCCCAATTGAATTTTTCTTAACAATTACCGGGTTAGAACAACGTGACATCGCATGTTTTAGTATGATCAATTATTAAGTAGATTCTAGGCTTGTTTAGTTGAAGAGGCAGTAAATTATGTAATGTCTCTTTCATTCGATTCTCATGTTATTTTTAACGCCATTAAAAAAAATAAAAATAAAATAAGGTGGTTTATACCATTCAATATATACAAGAGTGATCGATTCTGTAGAATTATATGACGTATTTTTATAACGTATAATAATCAGTAATAAAATTATGCTCTATCCGTCAGTTTCAATTACCATTTACAAATTTTATTGTAAGATAATATTTTTCCGAAATCTTTAGCTTTCTAACGGTATATTACTGTTCTTATGTTAAAAAAAAAAACAAAAATTACATTTTAAAAATATCTTTACCTGTTCCTCCTTTATTTGGTTATTAAATTCATTTAACTTTTATATTTAGCCAATTTTTATCATTCACAAAAAGCTTATACCGTTTTTTGTTTTGTTTTTCAATATTCAAAATCAAATGTACTTTAGAGAAAGAAATTTTAAAATATCGGCATTTAAGCCCTGTCAGACTATTTTAATCGGAATGAAACCTACATGATATTAAAGCTAATTAAATTGTACATCGATATAGCGAGTTTAGTCAAAATTGTTAAACCCGTTGTAGAGAAAATCGTAAAAATGTTCAAAATGCATGGTGTAAAGCTGCACTTCTGGTTAGTCGATTTTGATAAAAAAGTTTCTATAAAATTTCGGGCGTATACGTTTCCAAAATATGAAATTTCGAGCTAGACTTGCCACATATTCGCACACAGATCTTATTGCGAGACTTGATTGTTTGTTCATTTATTTAACGTCACTTTATGCTACTGTGGCTAATCGGACGATGCTACTGCGGGAGTCCTAAATCTTGCCTATCCAGGTTTAATTAGGAAAGGTATCTTTAACGAGTACCTGACATCTCACAGGCTCGGGACCACCTTTTAACGTACCCTCCGAAGGACGGCAAAACTAAGGATTTTTTACTCCTATGTTACATAGGCGAGACCAAAAACTATCTCAAAAAAAGAATTTATCAGCACAAATACACAATATCTACCCGTAACCCATTTTCCTCAAAATTATCCGAGCACGCTATATCCCTTGACCATCATTTTGATTTTGATAATAATGAAATCCTAGCCACCGTACCTAACTACAAAAAGCGACTCCTCTCCGAAGCTATATATATCCATATGGAAAAAGATCGAGTTCCCGTAAATCATAAAACTGACAAAGAGATAATTTCTCCCTCGTATGCTAACATCTTCCGTCTCCTTAAATTATAACTCTATCACTTTATTGTACAAATTGCTTGTGTAATGTATATTTTATTTATTTACTGTATATTTATCTTTTTGTTTACAACACCTCTGGTTCTTGTTTTTGTTATTTATTTATTTTATTTTGTTTTTTATTATATACCTCATGTTCTTTTAAATACCTCAGATTCTAGTGTTTATAATTTTCTGTTAAAAATGTTCAACCTTATTGTACATACGGATATATTATTTTGTTTTTTCCATTATATAATTTTGTAAAACTTTTTAAAAACAAAGATAAGCTGTAGTATTTACACTTAGAGGGGAAAACCTTCAGGGTTTTTACACGAACCCCTCCCCATACTACCTATGTTTATGGTTTTCCTCAGTTTATGCTTGGACATGGCTCAGTAATGGTACGTTTATATATATATGTTTTTTTTACTTTTATATTAAAGTCTAAAGTTCTGTAAAATTTGTTATGCTTATCATCATCAGATTATGTATCATATTATCATTATTTGTATCTATAATATTTAAGTATGTTGGTATATTTTCTGTTTTATTTCAAATGTTATCATTGTCACTACATTCAGAAGAAAATTTTCATTATCATATTAATATGTATCTCTTTTGTTCTGATGTTTGTAGCCCTGATGATGGCTCACAAGCTTGAGCCGAAACGTTGGCAAAATTAAAAACTTTTTAAAAATGACTGATTCCTGACTATTCCACCTATAATTATAATGATTTTTTACTCCCATTAAAAAATCCAAGGACCACCTGCGGGTTTGAACCTATGACCTTTGGCATAGGAGGCTGTTATGCTAGCTACCCTGCTATAGGTGATCCCGTTGCGAGATTTGATCAAATGGAATCATGAGACCCTGAAACGTGTATTTCCGGAAAAAAAAACCTCGATTAGAAAATTTTCACCATCGCAAGGCTTTCCCTTACTATATATTTCATATATAGGTAAGTGAAAGTAAAATAAATAAATATGAGATGCTAGTTGCCAGTCTACACTAATGGTTTCTTTTCCGAAAACCCAGACGCGACGAGTGAGGGAATGAACTTTGGTAGAAAGTCTAGGTAAATAAGGATAGAGTAGGAGACGTAGTTATTAATGAAAAAAGAAGGTAAGGAAGGGAAAAGCGACAATGGATCAAAGTGAGCTAGTATTTATATCTTTCTGGGTGTCAGGCTGGTTCTGACAGACAGTGACTGATGATTTGAACAGGACCAATATAACCCAGCTCCGATTCGTAACAGATTGGATTTCGATAAGATCCGTTGTACCCTTGCCAAAAAGCACCGTCGCCTCTATACCAGCAATATTATTTCAGGATCTACGCCGGCTTCCATGCGTTTCGATCTTGCCAACAACATCGACTCGAATATTAAGAAAAAATCGCCGATGGGCCATTCAAGTCCCATACTCTAGTGTTTAGGCCATTCAGCTGAGAAACCAGAAAAAAACAAAACACAACAACAGTGAGATTAAGGCATTGATTGAAAATTCCTAACAAATAACCTTGAGTTTTTTTTTTAGAAAAATATTACGAACTATCAATCCAACTTGCTTCGCACGAGTGAAATTTAAATGTGGTTTCATTTATGTCAAAAAAAAAAAAAAAAAATAGTTTGACCAATTCAGAGTTATAACCACTTTGGGATTATGAGCTCATCTTAACGAAAAGTGCACTTAGCGAGAAAATATTATGTTTATTTTATAATTATGTTTAATAAGATACATACAGATATAGAGATCCCGTTTATCCAACCTTTATATCCCTTCCCACAGAACAAAAAAAATCGAATGATTCTTACTTGCCCGTTCTACTAGTTTCTGGAATCCCTTCCCATCAAACATCCGTCATGCTCCCTCCCTCTCCACACTGGAAGGAAATAGTTCTGGTGGCGGTCAGTAAATGGAGCAACTAAATCGTTTGTTTTTTTTATTTATTTAACGTCACTTTATGCTACTATGGCTAATCGGACGATGCTACAGCGGGAGTCCTAGATTTTGCCTATTCAGGTTTTATTAGGATAGAGATCTTTAACGAGTACCTGACATCACACAGGCTCGGGGACCACCCTTTAACGTCCCCTCCGAATGTCGGCATAATGAAGGATTTTTTACCCCCATTAAAAAATCCTAGGACCACCTGCGGGTTTGAACCCGTGACCTTTGGCATATGAGGCTGTTACGCTAACCACCCAGCTACAAGTGATCCACAACTAAATCGTTTCAAGTCTTCTATATGAAGTTGAAACCATTTAGCTTTTTCATTTACAGACAGCCATCCGGACTAATTCCTTTCAGTAATTCTCAACCGTCAACTAGATCCACAAATAATAACAATCGTTCGTTTACGGATTTATGACGTTTAATTTATTTTAATAAGGTACGTAATATTTGTTTCTAAATTTTTTAGTACTATATAGTGGCGTCATTAAATAACACAGTTTATCACAGTGTTACAAATAAACATAAACCAGAAAGTTCAAATTATTTATTGAATGATGTCTTCGGCCCAGTGCGTATAGGGGTCGTGCTATTTCTAATTTAAAACCCGTACAAGGAAGTGATTAGGCCAAGATAACGCTCAGTAGACACGGTTTTTTTCCTCAATTTTCGATTACCCTATTTATAGAGGCTATGTGTGCCACTAAAGGGTCTCTCTACCCCAATGCCACCCCCCGGCTCAAGCAACATGATAAATAATTATATTGCCACATATGGGTTTGAACCCAGAGCCCACTGAACAGTTCGACATATGAATACGATATAGGATTTATAAACAACTTCGCCAAGTGATGGATGTAAACAAAAAAAATATAAAACTTGAAAAAAATAAATGTTTTAAAATGATTAATGTAAAATAATATAACAGAGGTATTTTTTTTTGGAATATATCCAAAGCCTTGAGTTGTCTTAAAACAAATATTACAAATTAGTCACCCCTTGCTCATTTAGTCACCTTCAGATAATTCGAACTCTGTGCAAGATTAATTAAATTAAGTTAATCTAATTTTTAATTTCAGTTAACTAGATATGGAATATATAGTAAGGTAAAGTACTGCGATCGTGAAAATTTTCGAATTCCAGTTGTCACCGGAAATACACGTTTTAAGGTCCCTTGAGTCCAAATGACCAAGTCAGGCAGATATGATGTAGGTTTGTTTCTGACTGAAATAGTTTGACAGGGCTTAAATGCCACTATTTTTTTTTTTTTTTTTTTAACATCATTTATTGAAATTTACAACTGTACTTCAAGGTAATGCCACTATTTTAACTTTTCTTCCTCTGAAGTACCTTTAATTCTGTAGATCCTATAGAAATAACCATATGATTTTTTCAGCACTTATAAACGGATAAATATATAATTTGAACGAATACGATTACGATTACGAATACGATATCCGACTAAAGGAGAAAAGAGCAAAAATATTTTTTATGCATTTCTTTTATTTCTATTCTATTGAGCCTCTAGGTAATTAAATCTTTAACAATTTATTTTTATCTCTAGATGTATTTAAAACTTCTTAAATTCATTATAACAACGGATGTAAGTGAAAGTCATGTGTGCACCAGATTTTTTATTAATCATACTGTTTTAAAATTCTTTTTATCTATTAAAATAATCAACTAAATTATATACAAGTATAGGTGTAGCTATGTTTTTATGAATTAATATTCTAGTTGATAAGGTATTTAGGGCATCTCCTTTACAGAAGCCTTGGTAGATGCTTAGAAATCCGACGGCAAGGATTGAAACAAGTGAGAATGGAATTTTTCATCGAGAGAAAGGGCACTGCCAAGAGACCAACACGCAACTTATAGAAAATTAAGGTCATGGATGATTTAATTCGTGACAAAGTAAGGAGCACAGAAAATTCTACCAAGGGTTGAATACGACGGTCTGTTCGGTTATTGGAAGTTCAGAACTTTTATATGGTTCTTTTAGAAGCAACTGAATTCAGCGAGCAGTTTTTTGTCGTATCAATCTTGTACCAGGATACTTTTAATGCATATGTTATTTAATAATGGGTTTACAACTAAATTTAAAACCTACTTAAATAATAAATAGAATAATGATAAATAATAAAGTACCACTTTATAAAATAAAATTTGTAACGCCAAGACTTGCAGCATCCTACAGTTAAACAATTTGTCCACACACAAACAGCTTCTTACCTCAGTAAAACACCAGTCTCCAAAAATCCATTAATAAAATAGATCGGTAATTATAATAAATTTTCTTTTAAACGCAACACTCGTAAAAGAAGAAAACGTGTGTTGTTAAATTAAGTTAGTTTGTTTTAATTTCTAAATTTTATATCTTCAATTATTTTATCCGTTTTTATATGTAGATTTATTGTATAATTTTTCCTACATCCGTACTATAATCTCAATTTAATTTTATCACATATTGGTCATTTAGGCTAATGGATTATAATTATCAAAAAAACATTTTGCTGATTAGTAAGGATGTCTCATCTGAAATCACTTGTAAATATGTAAATAAAGCTATTTTCTTTATCTTTCTCTTCAAATAAAATTTGTAAAAAAAAAAAAAAAAATAAAATAAAAAATTCCTGGATAATTAAAATTTTAAAATTGTAAATAAAAATTTTTTCAAAATCAAATTAGTTATAATAAAATCTTTATAAAAATAATAAACTAAGAAATCACTTATCAAACGTTAAAGATCCCACTTTACCAAATGAAGAAGTACATGTTATTTATAAAATAAATTCTATAGATTTAAGATATACATAGGAGAAACTTCCAAGAAGATCACAACAAGAGCTAAACAACACAGTAGTAATTGTGAAAATTCGTGTAGTAAAAATATAAACACCACAGCATTGGCACAACATAGTATTCAACTTAATCACCAATTTGATTTTGAAAAACCTACAATTTTGGAAATTTAAAAATATCGTTTCAATAGAAAAGCAATCGAATCTATATATAAACAAAAATATAAAATATACCATACATTTTAAAACAGATTAAAAGAATCTTAGTTTTAACTATGCTGATGCAATAGAGAAATTAAAATTGTGAACCATACCTTGTTGACCTATATTTAATAATAAATCAGTGCGTACTTTCTGCAGTAAATAGGATGGCCCTAATCTATTAGGAGCCAATGAGAATATATCAGTTTAGATGAGTGATTTACCTTAGTGTTCATTTGTTTAAAAAACAATTTTAATGACATAAATTATTGACTAAGTTTTAATTAAAAATGGATACTATTTTAATTTTATTAAAATATTAATTGTTATATATATTTTTAATAATGGTTTTAATTAGTACTATATAAAAAAGTTATTATATAATGTTAAATGATAAATTGTTAATATATTTTAGTGAGTCCTGATGATGGGGAAAGCCCTCGAAACGTTGATGCTAATGTGTAATAAACTGTTTTTGGAAGATTAAGGAACCAACTAATTATTTATTATAAAATTTTAATATGGATTTTATTCTTACTTCAGTTAATATCAATTGTCAAAATTAAGTCTCTAAACATTATAATGATAATAATAAAAAATAAATCAATAAAATAAGCACACTTACTGTGTTCTTAAAGTAAATGCTGCGGATGTGATTGAAGATGGCAGATGAAGGCCTTTGATAATTTCTTGCCAGAGTTTCTTATTTATCACGTCGACAAGGCCTCCCCTTTGAATGACGAGATTATACAGTTCGTACAAATCGAGGACGGATTTCGCCATAATCGGAAGGCGGTTGATGGGTGTACCTGTAAACAATAAAAAAAGAGTCAAACATTGAATCATTGTGAATAATTACACACAATAAACATTTTTAATGACGAATAAATATAAATTACAATATGAGTTATAAAGAGAAAGAAAAAACTATAATCCGGTTCCGGAGGACCAAAAAGTGTAAGTGACTTTAACTGCCACGCTAAGATAGTCGTATTTATAAACTAAGCACTTCGGTTAAATAAAGCTTATTAATTACTTTAACTGATGGATTCGATAACACGAAATTAATTATAATAATTTTTAAAAAAAATACTATAATCCGGACCCGGAGGACCAAAAAGTATTAGTGACTTAAGCTGCCACGGTAAAATAGTCGTATGACCTCTCCTGACTTTTGTGTTATTCTATACTAGTACGCTCGCTATATTTAATTCTTTATAGTAGGACGCTAATCGCGTCTTAGAAAGGAAAATATGTCATCGGCAACAATTGATCATTTTTTTTCTGATGTTCAAAATAAAAATGTTCATAATTTTTTTAAATTTGAATTCTTTGCTTATGTTTTATTTGTATGTTCATTGATCTATGTATAAAATAAATACTAAGGGAACGTACCGTGAAAATTATGAATGCTATTTATTAACGGAAATACATATTCGTGTCAGTGTGGACAGAACTCAAGCAGCATACAAACTTTATACTCTGTTTTTTTTACAAAAAAAGTCGGTAACCGCAAATGCCCCTTTACCATGATCAATGTTCTAAAAAATATCCTCACAAACTGCTTTAATGATTTAGATTAAATTCGTTATATCAATGTGTAATTAAATGATCTTTAATAGCAGGTCAGTTTCGTTCTCATCGGAATTAAAATCGGTCTAATTGTGCTAAAATGCCGAATTTCCAAAAGCCCTCTTACTTTTGTGTATATGACATAATTAACCAAATTTTACTTTTTATTGGTTGTAGCAATGAAAAATGTATAAATATGAACAAAGAAACAATTTGATGATCAATTAAAGGAACAAAAATGGGTTATATTTAACCAGATTTTATTTTTTTCCAAAAATAGAGAGAGAAAAGAGCAAAAGTATTTTTTAATGTAATGTTTGTTTTTTTAAAGATAAGTACCGTATTATATAATAATAATACACCGTTGGAATGCTAAAAATTTTAAATATTATTTTATGCACAAAGTTGTAAAATGTAATGGGGAGTGATGAAAAGCGGATAAAATTAACTGATTGTTTTAGATAATAACATAATATATTATTAAATAAAACACACGTTTCTATCGAAAATCAACTTAATTAATTCTGTAACTAATTTCATCTCTAACGGTATTTAAAAATTCTTAAATTGAATTTAAGAAGGGTGGTGAGTGAAAGTCTTGTGTTGGGCGCACCCGATTTTTTTTTGTGATTGGACATATTCATAATTCTCTATTGTATTCGAAACGCTTAACATGCAAATGTATTATCCCGTTATAACATTATTCACATCAATATATTTACTATTTTTTTTATGCTGGAAAAACCAAAGCCATTCTCATCGGATCCAAGAACCTTGTAAATTCGCTTCCATATTGTCCACTTCTTTATCTCAATAGCATGCCTATCCACTTCCACACCTCTGTAAGAAATCTTGGAGTTATTATTGATCAGAACCTATCTTGGAGTAATCATATTTCTCAAATCACTCGAAAATTCATCGCTATCCTAAAACAATTTCTAAGATTTCGTGACTCTATCCCACCTAAAACCCGTATGCTACTCGTCTCTTCGCTCATTTTCCCCCAGTTTGACTACGGTTGCCTCGTATATGGCGGACTGTCTGAGAAATTCGATATGAGACTCAAAAGACTTATGAATTGTTTTATTAGATTCACATGTGGAATCCCCAGGCGCTCCCATGTTTCTAGAAGGTATACCGAGTTGAATTGGCTCTATCCCTCTTTCCGTCGGCAGTACCTCCTTGGTGTCTGTCTCTTCCGATTTTTCCATACAAAAAAACCTCCTTATATTCTTGATATGCTTACCAATTGTTCCTCTATCCACTCAGTAAACACTAGATCCCAACCTATAAACCTGTATATACCTTCTCACAGATCTGCTTCCTTCAAAAAATCCTTTATTATTCGTGCTACTCTATTTTGGAATTCCTTGCCTGTATCCATTCGTAAATCCTTATCATTATCCACTTTTAAACACCAACTATTTCTCCATCTCCTAACGCATCAATCTTCCCAACATATGTAATACTTAAAAGCTATAGATGATAACTATTCATTGTCACAGAACCTGTCTTTTATTGTTAAACTGAAGTCTTAAACGACCAGACAATTATTATTTATATTGTGCTTTTCATGTTATTCTTAGGGGACGACTCGTCCCAGAATAAAATTACTTTTCATTTTATTTCATTTCATTTCATTTTTTTGGATCTTGAGGTAGCCTAAGCAGGTGAGGGATATGAGAAAGGAATCGGGTGAAGATGGAGGGGGGGAAGGGGAGGTGCATAAACGAAATAAACGATTTTCATAATTAACTGCGTTGGATCTGGCACTACACAAAAGGACGATAAAAAACGAATTCGTATTCAGGGTGGGTAAGAAATTAGCAGGGTGATAGAAGACGAGCGTAGAGAAAATTGGCAATAAAAAGTTTTATCTTTTGCCATTAGTATTGTGAACAATGTAGACGATGAGCTGATAAAGTTTTAGTGATGATAATTACACGGCGGCCAGTGGGAAGAGTGCTCAATGTCCGACCTCGATTACCATAATACCGCCCTCCGCGCATGCGCCGCCGCATTAATAACCCCCCTCCCCCCTTGGTCCCCCCTTAGGCTCCCCCTAGTCCCCCCATGCCAATTTTCCCTTATGAATCTTTATTGTCGGCACAGAGAGCTCCATGCCCTGCCTCTTGTATCCTTTTCTCCTTTAATTTTTATCTTCCAACAAACAAAGATTGCACATTCGCTAGAGTCTAGTTCGATATGAGTTTCAAACTACGCGGTATAACTGACGGATCAAAAAACCCTAACGGAGTAGGCGCTGCTGTTTACAATCCTACTGATAAAGATAAAATCCTAATTAGTATTAATAAACTAAATTCCATCAGAACCTTATCCATCACCCTAATCTCCTAGCTTAATCCTTATCCAGCTCCACACATCCTTACCATCTCCCTAGAAGGTTGAAACGGCAGTGGCCCCGGGACCTCTTGTATATAACATGTATATTGGAGTTCTAGTATTGGCTAGATTTTCCACTTTGCTGTATGCTTGAGAATTGTATATAGGTATGAGTGACTTTTGTATATATTTTTATTGATTTTGTTTTGTATATATGTATATGGTATTATTATTACATAAATTTATTGTCACCGCTTTAGGCTACTTCAACACTTGCTAGACAAACGATCAAACCTTCCTCTGAACTACAAAAGGCTCATCTACATGACTATTATTAGAGCAATCTGGACTTACGGAGTAGAGCTTTGGGGCTCTACTAAACCATCAAATTCTTCCCGCATCCAATCCTTACAATCCAAAATCCTTCGTAAAATCCTCAACGCTCCTTACTTTGTCACGAATAAACTTATTCATGAAGACCTTAATGTTACTGATTTCGCCCGGACCAGCTATCAATCCTTTCATGACAAACTCCATTCTCTCTCTAACCCCCTAGTTTCAATCCTTTCTTCCTATTCAATTCCGGATAATCCTCCGAGGCGCCTGAAAAGGAAATGGCACCGGGACCTTCTAGTTTAGAATATTTTGAGAGTGCTGCCACTGGGTAGTGTCTCTACATGTTTTTCATGACAGTTTTGTATATTAGCATCACATTCACTAGATGTATTTTTATTTAAGACAGTCGTAAATATCAATAAATATGTTTAAAAAATAAAATATATTGTTTTGTACATATCGTGAATGTAGTATGAATGTTGTACTTTATCACTATTAAAAAATGTCCTACATTGGATTGATTGTAATATTACTCAATAAAGAATTGTTTCTGAAAAAAGTAATAATAATTAAATTACTGTGACCTTGAAAATTACGAATGCGATATATTAATCGAAAAATATAGGTTTTGTTTAGTGAGAATAACTCATGCGCAAAACCAAAAAAAAAAAAACGTATAAATTGTTCGATGTTACACAAACTTTTCCTCCCAAAAGCGACTAACCAGAAATGCCACTTTACATGATCAATTAAAAAAAAAAAAATTCAAAAACTGCTTAACTTGATTAGACACGTGATATCAAGGTGTAGATAAATAATCGTTAACATCAGGTAAGTTTGATTTATATCGGAATAAGAAAGAAAAAATATACTTGAGGTGTACATGGTAAATTTAGAAATTTTAATTATAGTCTACCGGATATAATGAAGAAATAGGGCCTTTTAAAGAATAAGTATTATAAAATATATATAAAACAGCAACTCATAAACCTTATATAATCCATTGCTTAAGTTAAAATTGTACAATAACAATTCAGGAAGTTGGAGGAAGTCCAGGCAGCAACAAATATAATAGATTAGGCTCCATTAACGATTTTTGCGCAGGCAATTAGATTTTTAAATTTATATAACGATATTATTATCTTCGCCACTTTCTTTGGTTAATTAATTAATCTCGTTTTATAGATATTGATTGTGTTTATTTAACGATTATAATGAGCGCATTATTTATTTGAACGAGTCTCCTCGTTATTTTCTTTTATTTATTTCATAATGCTATAATTGAGAAGAGTTTTATAGCCGATGAGTATTCTTTTAGTTAATTCAGTAATGGTTGAACACTGCATCTTTTTTTATTTTCTTTTTAACCGCATCCGACTCAAGGCAATTCCAAACCAATAATAGGAAAATGAAGGTTAATCTCTTATATTATTATTAAACTGGTGAAAAAAAATAAGCTTAAAACTTGAAAAAACAGTAGGATAAAAAGGTAAGTAGTTCGAATATATTTTTTTAATTACAATAACATTTAATTTCCTCTGTCCAAAAATTAGAATTATTATTGTCTTATATGAACTTATTGCTTTTGTTACTATGTTTGAAAAAAATTCATTAAATAATAATAGCCATATAGTATTTATTACTACAATTTTTTAAATGTTGAAACAAGGTAGGTGTTAAAGCAATCGACTAACCGTAAGCACCACGTTAAGAATGTTTGATTCAATGATTCCAAAACAGTTGTTATTAATCCCATATCTTATAAATTCCTAAGTTTGCAGTGAATGAAAGTCTAAGAGTCCGCCATTTTGAAACAAAATTGTCTAATGGTAATGTCGAATCTCGCGGATCATCCTAGGGTGACCTTTGTCTTTTGTGCTAAAACTTAGAAGCCATTTAAGAAGAGATTTTTTTTTTCTTTTTTTTTTTTCCTACAGTGTTAGTGTAATAAAACAAAATTAACTGGTACATTATATTCTGTGATCTAGCGAGATACACGAAAAAAAAGTATAATAAAACAATTGTTATCGAACGTTTTAAAAAAAGTTTAAATATTTAATGATTTAAAATTGTAAAATAAGATATTATTAAACATATCTTCCGGTTCTGAACCGAGCAAACCACTTACGGACGGTGATTTCTCACTTCAAATTTTTTAACCGTCTGTGCAGCGAAAATAAAAATTCATTAAATGACATAAATGAATTTTTTTCTGTCTTATTTTGAGCAAATGAAATACCACTTGTTTTAAGGAATTTCGGTGAAAACTGATGAATAAAAGCACCTTAACTAATCCTTATTTAAAATATATTGACATTATTGACCAAATAAACATGATTTTGTAATCACAGAGAGGATTAAATTGAAATAATGAAGAAAGCTAAGAGCTCATTTTACAACCTGATATATTAAATACATCTACTACGAACGGTCACGGTTTATTTCCCTATTGGAGTTGTAAACTACTGCTTATTTAAAAATCAATCCAAATATAGTTAATTAATTTGATGTATTGATATTATACAGTTTACATTTTTTAGCTATTTTCAGAATATTTACTTTCGCTTACTTACCTGCTTACGAAAAATGTAGTAAGAGAAAGTATCGCAATAGTTAAAATTTTTGAATTCCAGTTTTCTCCAGAAATACAAGGTTTAGAGTTCCCTGTGTCCAAGTCTCGTTTTTTTCTGAAGATTTTTTTTTTGTCAATTTATTAAGTAGATTCTTTACTGTTCTACTAGAAAACATGGCCGACCTCTGGTTGGTTTTACTCTAGTTTATTTTCTTCAAGAAATATCCTATTGTTTTTTTTATATCTTTCGGAATTTAAGTCCTGGCAATGAACGAAGTCGGATCCTCGGTACACACTTTGAAGACGGTGCTAGGCGAACTATTCGCCGAAAGGGCGAGAGGAATATAAAAGCGAGGCCTTCGGAGGATTTACAATGGCCGGTTAGCCAACCTGTTATTAAGGACCATCAAAGGAGGCAAGGGCAAATAAAAGGCCGAATTTCTATCCCGGGGCAAAATATTAATGCGGGGTGGGCCATTTTGCCCCCCACTCCTCCAACCTACCCCCGAAACCTCCATCATAAAAATACAATTTTTTTTTTTCTCTTCATAATATTATAGCGCACGCGAAGGTTTACGAGAGTTCGGGGAAGGCACCCATAACCGCGAGGGAAGGGCTATATATAACGGACCCGGAGGCAGATTGAATTAGGCCCCTTGGTCATCTTTTAATGTTTCACTGCCCAATCTCCAACGAGTAATTCAATTTCGGCTGAAGAGTGCGTCCCTCTTGATAAGATTCGCGCCTTGACGGGAACGAAACGCTCACTGCTAAATCATGTTCCGAGATGGATACTAACAGACACCTGACAGGGAAAAAAATCTGATGAGGACAAGGTACGACTTTTAATTACCTCTGCAGTTAGGACTTGAAAAAATGCTAAAGGGCTTGGAAAAAGGTTAAAGAGGAACTTGCAAAAAGGTTAAAGAGGGACTTGCAAAAAGGTTAAAGAAGGACTTGAAAAAAGGTTAATGAATTACATTTAATTTTGTGGGAAACATATGTTTTAAGTTAAATATTTTATATATATATATATATATATATATATATATATATTTTTTTATTTTTTATTTATTTCTTTTTAAACACTATGCAAAATTGTTAAAGCCGTTTTAGAGACAATTGTAAAAAGCTGCAAAATGCATAGTATTGTATAAAGTAGGTTAGGGTATTGGAATAGGTGCTCAACCTCTTGGTTATTAACACCGAATAAATTTGTAGTAACAGATTTGTTTTACTCTTTTTTCTTCTTTTTATTTATTTATTTTTCCTTCTATTTTTTTTTTTTATTTTTTATTGTTTATGTATTTATTTTATTTTATTTTTTTTGACACATTCTGAATTAGTGAATTTATTCCAATTTTTATTTATTTTTTATTTTTACTATTATTTTATTTTTTATTTATTTATTTTTTCTTATAGTTCCGGGAGCAGAAAACATTCTTTGACGAAACTAATCAGTGAACTAACCGTTTCACTTGAGTCCTTCAAGCTCTCACTCAAGCTAAGTTTATCCATTTGTACGTGGAATTTGGGGCAGTCCTCAATTATATGTTTTATTGAGAGAGGCACTCTACACAAGTCACACATTGGTACGGGCTGCCTGAGGATGAGATGGAGATGTGTGAGTCTGCTATGTCCGATGCGAAGTCTCGCCAAAGCAGTTTCCTAGCGGCGATTACTTCGCAATGATGTATTCCATGGATCAGGCGATTGCTTGATATTTCTTAATTTATTGGTGTTGTCAAGTTCTGACCACATCTGTTCCCAAGCCTGATATATTTTTACCTTAAGGTAATTTTTTACGTCTTCCTTGATGTAAGGATTCGGACGTTTGACAATGCAGCTTCTTTCGCAGCCCGATCCGCTTCTTCATTACCATCAATGCCTACGTGGGATGGAATCCACAAGAACATAAGTTCTTTTTTCAGTATTTTGTATAAAGTATAATCATTTTTAATAAAATTGTATTCAATATTTTTTTTTTCTAAAAGTATTTATTTATGATTTTTCAACTTTTTTATATTGAAAACTTCTTTCGTTTCGATCGTAAAAGTATTTTTTATTTTGTCATTAGAATAATTTTTTATTTATTTTTGTAGTACATTATTATTTTCATTTGTGTTTTAATTAGTTTATTTTACATTAATTTTTAGCAAATTACAGATTCTTTATTATTGTAAAGCTTATGTTATTCTTAGAAGACTAAGCATCAGAATAAATTAAATATTCATTTATTTATTTTCCTCTTTTTGTTTCATATTTTTTTTTTTTTTTCTTCGGATTCTGCAACTTGCGTCACATCCCGAAACTTAGTATTTCAGAACGCCAGTGCTCCCTGTCCCTGCAGTCCTCCTCCGTCAAGCCTCTGGCCGCCATGTCCTCCCTCACACTCTCTATCCACGTTTTGCGGGGTCTTCCTCGTCTTCGCCTCTTCTGCGGGGAGTACTTTATCATTTTATGTGGCCACCGCGTCCCTTCCATTCTCATGACATGGCCATACCACATGAGCCTCTTCTTTGATATTTCATTTAAGATATTTAGCTCAGCCCCTACTTTTTTTCTTATTTCCGCATTAGGGATTCTTTGCAGCCTGGATATGCCGCAGGCTCTTCTCCAAAAGTCCATCTCCAGAGCCAACAATCTTCTTTCAGCCGATTTTAGCACTGTCCATGTTTCAGCGCCATATAAAGTGGTCCCTAGGAGGAAGGAATGGTAAATCTTTTTTTTCGTAAGAAGCGACACCTGTCTGCTCCACAGAACTCCATTTATGATTCCTACTATTTTTCTACCATTTGCAATCTTATTTTCAATATCTTTGGTCATCGTTCCGGACTGATCCATGGTTACCCCAAGATATTTAAAGGCGTTGCTCTGTGGGATCGTCCAATCCTCCACACAGATGCTCGAGACTGGTGAGTTGCATGGCATATACTCTGTTTTTTCTCTGCTGATCTCTAGACCCCACTCAGAGTATGCTTCATTCAATTTCCTCAGCATATATTCAAGATCGCAATCTTCCGAAGCTAGAACAACCTGATCGTCTGCGAACTGAAGGCTGAAAAGTGTATCATCACCAACCTCCACACCCATTCCTCGACACTTTTGTTTCCACAATCTTAGGGTTTGTTCTACGTAAATATTAAAAAGTGTTGGAGAGAGGCAACATCCTTGCTTTAGACCTTTAGTGACCAGGAATGGTTCAGTATATTTTCTTCCTATTTTCACTCTTGATCTAGCCCCTATATATAGACTCTTTATAGCTTTAATGAGACCTCTATTTATCTGAGCCAGACCCAAAGCTTCCCACAGTTTCTTTAAAGGAACACTATCGTATGCTTTGCGAAGGTCAATGAATGCTAAGTGGGTTTCGAGATCATATTCTATCCTCTTCTGTACCAGCTGAGTCAAGGTAAAAATATGGTCACTACATGATCTCCCACTTCTAAAACCTGCTTGCTCTTCCGTCATCTGATCAGAGACCTCTTTCTCTAGTCTTTCCTTAAGAATTCGGCCATAAAGCCTGCCTATACTGCTTGTTACCGTGATTCCTCTGTAATTGGTGCACATGTTTCTTTTGCCTTTTTTGTGTATAGGTATTATATCCCCCATTAACCAATCCTCCGGAACTTTTCCTTTTTTCATACACTCTGTGTAAATCTTTGCCAGTATCTCCTTCAATTCTCCTGGTCCTGCCTTTATCAATTCTATTGGCAGATCCCCGGGTCCTGGGGACTTTCCATTTTTCATCTTTCTCAAGGCTACCTCCACTTCATCCACAGAGATCTCCTCACTTTCATACTCGCAGTGGTCATTTTCCTGTTTTTCTACCTTGTATTCCGATCTGTCTTCTTGTAACAGAATGGAAAAGTAGTCCTTCCAGTGTTCGTCTGTTATAAGGCAAGGACTATTCTTGTGGTTGGTCTGGGTCTTGATCGCTTTTAGCCTCTTCCATGCTTCCTTTACATTTTGTCCCTGGATGCAACGGTCGATCATTTCGCAGTTCTGCTCCAAAAAAAACTTATAGCTTCTTTTCTTTTCTTTTTAACCACCCTCTTGTTTTCATTATCATATTAATAAATGAGTTTCATATTTAAACTCATTTATTTGTCATTTTGTTCAATGCAATTATTTTCTAGGATTGTTTTTATTTTAATTATTTTATTCTATTTTGTTTTATGTATATATTTATCCATAATTGTAAATATTAGTTAATTATGTTCATTTCGTCTGTTGGCTAGACATGTTGTATATTATAAACTGTACAAATCTGTTATTCTCGAGGGACTCAGTTCCAAAAAAAAAAAAAAAAATATTAAGCTTTCAGATTTGTTTTTTAATAATATTGCTTTATTGAGAAGTAATACAATCTGCCACTATCTTGGGCAATAAGTGAGCTTTCAGATTAGCAGATTTTTATGACTAATTTGCTGAAAAATCTTAGGCATATACAAAAAGAAATTTCAGTTTCATACACGTTGTCGTTTTTGAGTTGGACTTACCGGGACCCTAAAACATGTATTTCAGGTGAAAAATCGAATTAGGAAATTTTCACGATCGCAATACTTCCAATCACTATATGTTTCATATAGTAAGTGGAAGTAAAACTTAATTAAAGTATTTTTTTTTTTTTTTTTTTTACCCATAAAATAATTATATTGTCCATACTGAAGCCAAGACGAGTATATATGGTTATACCTTAAATGTTATTAATTTATGTGCCTTTTTATTTACACTCTAGAGTTTGATATTTTATTTAGCTCTGTAACAACTGTGAATATGCCGAAATAACAATAAATATGTCAAAAGAACAATAAATAAATAAAAAATTGTTATAAGGTTTTGAGGACGAAATGACATGCAAGATCAAAGTGTGACTGAATGTGTACGATGACGTCACCGTGCATTACCGCTGGGTGATGAATGCATATTTCTTCTAAAGTCTTATTTTCAAGAACTTCTAAAATGTTCAAATTAATACTTAATATTTATTTAATATGTGAATATTTCTTAATTTGTTATTTTTGATTAACAGCCTTGTATTTTAATTATATTGTCGGATTAATATTTGTATATAATTATTTTTGTCCAGCGGATCAATTTTCCGGTTTAAGCAAAAAAAATAATAGCATATAAAATTTAAGAAGTTTAAAGTAAAAAAATGTAAGTTTTTAATAATTTCCTTCTCCAATATATAAATTTTAAGTAGTTGATTCGAATGAATATATTGAAGGATGAACATATAGATATATTCTTAAGAGAGTGAAAATTGTACTTAACTATATGTCAAGTTAGATTTGTGTGAAAAATGTGTTTACACATGTATTTAATAGAAAAAAGACAACGAAATATTATAAAACTCTCCGAAAAAGATTTAGGTCAATATTAATGGATCGATATTTTGCACTCCGCTTCACAGGCCGTTACACCGGTGAAAACAAATAAAAAAATAAAACAAAAATTAAAAAAATGTAATTAGAAAGACACGTATAAAATTGGAAATATAAAACTTTTAAAAGTCAGTCAATAATTATCGAGTAAAACGAAAACAAGGTCTGGACAATAATAAACTCCTGGAATTGGCCTCCAAGGTAATAGCTTTCGGTCCAATTTCTCTTTAGAAACAATTTCATCAATCTCGGTAGCTGAAATTTTCATTGAAATTTAGAGGACGATAAGGGGTGGTCAGTTCGGTATTTTAAAAATTAAAAAAAAAACAAAAAAAAACTGTTGTTTAACAGCTAGATAAAAAAATAAATAAAAGGGTTTGCTGATTAATCTTCCATAAATATTTAGCTGAGGGTAGTATGAGGGATGCGAAACTTCATACTGATCTGTTC
Source organism: Piezodorus guildinii (assembly GCA_023052935.1). Lineage (NCBI taxonomy): Eukaryota > Metazoa > Arthropoda > Insecta > Hemiptera > Pentatomidae > Piezodorus > Piezodorus guildinii. Next base: position 39,925,941 of record CM041295.1, on the reverse strand, counting down.
AAATTTTATATCAAACTGATTGACTCAAACAATAAATTAACCATCGTCTGCTTACTATTATTATTTTTTTAAATATAGGCACTAACCCTAACAATTCGAAATAGTAAGTTAAATAGTTAAAAAATATAATAAGTTAAATAGTCAAGATATTTTTTACTTGGTAGCTATCTGCCAAAAAAAAAAAAAAAATATTTAAAATATCAGATTTTTTATGAATTTAAAAATGTCGGTTGTGTGAATACATTTTGAAGTAGATTCTTCCTTTCTAAATAAAACAGTCCTTAAAATATTAAAAAAATATCCTTTGAAATTGTAAAAATCGTGTTTTTCGCGTCTAAACCACCCTCTATCCCAAATATAGACAGTCAGTAAGCTATATAATATTTCGTACAGGTTTCTTTAACAGGAAAATAAATTAAATATAAAAAAAAATTATTAATAAGATATTTGGAACTTTCTCTTCTCTTTTTTATTATATTTTTATTTATTTTTACACAAATAAATCTTTAATAACGTTTCGAGGTATTTTTAGCTTCATCTTCAGATTAACTAATTAAAACAAAAAATAATATATTAAATTTATAATTCAATAATTATCAATATCATATTCTTAAATTTGTTTCTAAACTATCTGCATTTTAATTGTACTTACAAAATTTTTCCATATTGGACAAATATAGGTCAGTTATATCATAATCACTTTACTTATATACGTCACTTAAACGATAATAATTTCGTCATTAATTGCTAAAATATTCATTCACTATCATATAACTTGAATTGCTTTAACATTTACATTATTATGTACATATAAGTATGAAGTAGACTTAAGATAAGGCAAAAAATACCTCGAAACGTTATTAAAGATTTATTTATATAAAAATAAATAAAAATTTATTAAAAAATAGAAGAGTATGTTCTTAAATATACTCTTCAATATTAGTGATTGATATCAAAATAAAAAATTGTTCTTTTTAGTGTAGTCATCTAGTTACCACTGAAAATAGTTTTATTCATATCCTTTGAAAGGGAATCGAGCCAAAAATGATGCTTCTTTTTTATTTCGAAGCTACCAGATATGTCCATTGTTTTAAATTATTTCATCAAAAATGGCGACTTAAACAAAAAATGATAATTAAAACAGTCCTTAGAATATTAAAATTGGGCATATTATCAGACGTAGTAAAAATGGTATTTAATATCTGTAATTTTTCTTAGTAGTTGGTTCTTTTAATAGGGATATTTTCAACAGAAATAATATATTAGAGTTAATTAATTTACTTTTTTTTAATGATATCATCATACAATTAGAATTATAATAACGTTGCATATAATTGAGTTTTATCGTGAATAATATTTATAAATCTCATCCAATTTGAAGTAAAATAACTAAGGCTCTGGCTGGTTGGCAAGATGCCTTTTGCCAAGACAATCTGGAACTAGCCGCATCCTAACGGCCAGTTTTATTACGTGTTAATTGGATCCGCTTATACTGGCTTAGTTATTCCAGGCCTAACCTCCTCTTTTTTTCCCTGTCATTTAATTAATATGAGATTTAATTAAATTTGTCAAGGGTATAAATTTTAATAGGAAACTGTAGAGAATACTCCCTCGTCCCATTCTACTCCAGTTAAAATTACTGTCGGATCAGGATCTGTAAAGGCTTTTCATCTCATGCTCTGATTCTGGGCAGCGAGATTCCATTGGAAAAGAAAAAAGTGACAGTGCAGCTGGAAAATTGAAAAGTATAATTACTCATTTGTTTTCTAACTCACGGTTCGTGGAGAATGATTTTTTTTTTTCTTTTTTTCAATTCAAGATGTTAAAGGATTGTAAATATTTAAACCCTAATTACTTTATACCAATATTTAATAATCCCTTTAGAGCATTCTCTAAACTTGCTTAATATCATTCGAAATAAAGAAAAAAAAAAGGCTCAATTTAGTTATTTATTTAAAACAAGAAACATGACAATGTCCTATGAAATTCACGTAATCTCAAAAGGCTCAACTAGAAAAAAAATCACTGCCATTGAAGCAACTCGTGAAATTATTTAATATGAACAGGAAGATGTCTTTGACCGACGTTGGCTTAAAGGAATTATTAGTGGGGATACGACGCACACAAAATCACCAATTTAGGTAGACAAAAGTTTGAAATTTTTGAGTGCTTGAACTTTTTATTATTAATTGGAAAGACAATTGATACTAATATTTCCCGACATACCGGGTTTACCAATAAATAGTAAATGAGTGAATTATTCCTGTCCACACAAGTGCCTAATAACCCGAAATGGGATGATCTTTATTCGATGGTCATTTATTGTGTTTAAGGTGTGTGTATCGTACAGTCATTTTGCTTTTATTTACACTTTAAGTGTTGCAGTCGTTTTAAGTCAGCTTCACGACTGAAAATATGAGTTGGGTAAATCTCTCTAATTCTGGTAATTTTGCAGATATCGAGTCAAAACAAAAACTAACGAAAAGATAAGGACATACTTTATATCTTTAGTCCTGACAACTTATTACCTTAAAAGAGAATAAAGTCGTTAAAAAACTTCTCGAAAATTAATAAAAAATGAGACATTTAGCAAGTTAAAAGTCTATTAGGGAAAAGAGACTCACCTTTGATAATTTTTTCATACATAGCTTAGTCACAGCCTACTTTCTGTAAACATTTCGATCTTGAAAACATATACTTTTTTGTATACGAATTTTCAAAAATAGGCCAAAACTAGTTTTTCCCGAAATTTACACGGAAATATTTACAAACGTAAAAACTGACTTTATAAAATTTATTTTATTTTTTGGACAACTTAATATAAATAATTTAGATTATCAGTTGCAATATTATAATAATATTGTGATATTATCGATATTTAAAAATATTGAACCATGTCTACGGGTATAACGTGTGTTGGTTGTTCATGTGTAGAAGGGGGAGCTTTGAAAGCTGCTTCCCTAATTTCCCATTCATCGCCCTTTCAAGCATATACTTCCTCTAATTAATCCTTTAGTATACCCTCTCTCATTAGTTGCTCAGCCTCTTCCATAAATCCGTTAAAATATTACTCGAATATTAAATATGTATATATATATATATATATATATATATATATATATATATATATATATATATATATATATATATATATATATATTTATTTATTTATTTAAAAAAAGTAACCCATAATATCCATTCAGAACTGATACTAAAGCCTAATTTAAGCTATTTTCTTGAATTTTTGTAATTGACATATTTATATATTTAATTTAATTTAAATTAAATTTAAGTACTATCCTTACTTTAAGTAAAGTCTATTACACTGAAAAATGCAATTTAATTTTCTTTATTTTAGAACACCATATAATATATTTATCAAATGGGAATTATCAGTATTTTTTTTTTTTTTAAATATAAATGTTTGCCTATTTTTCCTTAGTTAAATTTAAATTTTTTTAAAATATGACGCATACTACGTGAAATTCTTAAATTAAATTTTTATTTAATTTTTAAAATTCTTATTTTCTAACTTATAACTTTATGCTTTATTTTATAATTTTATATATATATATATATATATATATATATATATATATATATATATATATATATATATATATATATTCATTTTTTTTCATTTTTTGTTGTTATTGTTAGTATTATTATTATTATTTTATCTTATTTTACTATATATGCTGGAGATTTGATATTGAAGCAGTGTCATATAGTTGCTGATGGTTGTCATAAGTTGTCATTTGATAATCATTATGATTATTATTAATTATATATATATATATATATATATATATATATATATATAGAGAGAGAGAGAGAGAGAGAGAGAGAGAGAGAGAGAGAGACTGATATATTTGAATTAATATGAGAGATTAGCGAGACAAGGAAAAAGAAAAAAAGAATAAACGGAGAAAAATAATTTTAAAATGTTAAAAAGAAAGAAAATTAATCTATTGCTTATTGTATGGTATATTAAGATTATATTTAAAATAGTCCAGTAAGGAAAAAAAAAAGTAAGCTGTGTAAAAAGCAACCCAATTATGTTAGGCAGCTTCGCTTATTTAATAAAGTGAATCTTATTTTGAATTTAATCTATATTATTTTGAATATACATTTGTTATCAGTAAATATTGTATGAATGTGGATTATTACTATTGTTCAAATCGAAACAAAATATATCTCAAAAAATAAATAAATATATTTTATTTCTACTCTCAATGATAAACCCATATGTTAACATAATTTAGCTAAAATAAATACTCCAGGATTTTTTATTCAACACGTATCAATTATTATTGTTTTTTTATCATTAACATTTATTGAATACATTCATGATTATATTCCGGAAGCTAAAATACCTTTAGACTCTTAATTTTCTACAGATACAGTAAAATAATCATGACACGATTAAACGTATAAACTGTTTGGTTTACAAGAAAAGCAGTTTGTGCATAATTATCCAGGAATTCTATAATGCATATAAAATAAAATATACACAGGGAGAAAGGAAGATTAAAAGGAAAAAATAAAATAAAAATAAAATGAAATAAAAACACGTATTAGCCTGGTGAATTCCTGTTTTTGAAAAAGTCGAAAATCTGTTTTCATTCGTTCTGAAAATGAGACCTCAAAAACTTATTCTTCAGTTTCTCACAGAAACTGGAAGCTCTTCTAATTTCCGGTAGAGATCTGAGGGGGATTTTAGATCAAATGCACTTCATTATTGTTAAATTTTAGTCATAATATTTGCCTTATGATTTTTCTTTCTTTCTTTTCCAAGCAGTCTTGTGATCCTGAATTTTTCGATGCTAATATCTATTTGCGTGGCTGAATGGTTAGCGCGCTAGCCTGCCATGCTGAAGTTGTGAGTTCGAATCCCAGTCCCAGGAAGACTTTTTTCAAGCATACAAATAAATAGAGATTCACTCACAATCTCCCCCGGGTATGTGGGACCCGTTAGCTATTTGATAGCCACCCACAAAAATAGGCGTAGGGAGTGATGACCCTACCCTATAAAATATCATCGAGTATCGCGGTGTGTGGACTATAAACCATACCGCACGGCCAAGGGCCTCCAAGGCCTGTCGCGCCAACCGAAGAAAGAAATATCTATTTGGGCGTTTATTATTTTTTTTAAATATACTAATAAATGATTGATTCGACGTACCCCAAAGTGGATGACCCCCCAAAAAAAAAAAAAAAAAATTAATTCTGAAAATGATCATCCAAAATCTCTGGACGTGCCTCTAACCACTACCAGTATCTTCCATACCTCTTCATTTCAGGTTTGCTAAGCTTTATTTAGATCTTAAACTACAATTTTGAAGACCGAATTATCAATTTCAAATAGCGAACACCTAGATAAAAACCCATGACAATTTAAATAATGCTAATTTAAAAAATAATAAGAGAGTTATTTGAATGAAATTTATTTACATTTTTCAAGAAACTACTTGAATGCGGTTTGCGCTCCATTGAGGAGGTAATTATTTTTAACTTGAAAGCAAGAGAACACAAAGAACCTGCCTTATAACTCTATTATATTTTGCTTTAGAAGCAGTGAGTGGTTTCCTCTATAAATTCCAATCAAAACCAGATCCCACATCAGTCAGCTTATATTTAGAACGTTCTGCAACCCGAGGATGCATAAGTCACAAGTTCTTATGATCATTTGAGGTCTTGAAGCAACATATTGTAAATATATTTTCTCATCGTATTTTTATCGCTCGGTGTCATGTTATATTTGTGTTAAATAGACCAATTTTATCACTAAGTCTCTTGAGAATTTTAACTCGAATATTTTTGCACATTTGGGCTTCAAGGTCCATACTTGAATCTGCCATGCTTTATTTTTTATTTGTTTTTTTTTCAAATTGTCTATTACACTTTTCATATTCATATTTCATATTTTTCAGGCAAAATGTCGTTATTTTCGAGTGACTGGATTTTTAAACTAATGAATTATTTTATTTTTAGTCTTTATTAGCATAGCTTTTTTCTTTTAGCTCTTGCTTTTTTTCAAAAGTTGTCCATATAAATTCCAGTTTCTTTGTTTTGTTTGTTTATTTATTTAACGTCACTTTATGCTAATACGGCTAATCGGACGATACTACAGTGGGAGCCCTAAATTTTGCCTATCCAGGTTTTATTAGGTTAGGGATCTTTAACGAGTACCTGACCTCGCACGGGCTGGAGACCACCTTTTAACATCCCCTCCGAAGGACTAAGGATTTTTTACACCCATTAAAAAATCCTAGGACCACCTGAGGGTTTGAACTCGTGACCTTTGACATAGGAGGCTGTTATGCTAACCACCCAGCCACAAGTGATCCCATTCTTTGTTTTAAATGCTTGTTTATACTTTATGAACATATTATTGTCTTTGATTTTCATGAATCGTAAAATTAAATTATAACCTGATGTTCTAAAATTGGTAATAAATCATTTATTTATTTTTTTTTTAATATTTTACAAAACCAACATATCTATAGATAATTAAAATTTTTTTTTTTTAATTCATAGTAATGTACAAACATAATTAGTAAAAGTAACTAATTATAATATTTTGAATAAAAATGTGTATGGATTTCGTTCATGTTATTTTAATTTCAATTTAATGGTACCTACTCCTCTTATATGGAAAAGGCGGGGTTTTGGTTTGCCCCAAAACTCCGTAATCCTATTATATAGTTGCTCATATAAAAAAAAGTGTCTAAAGTAAAAGTTGCTGGAAATAGGGTGTGAAATCAATTTACGACGCCAAATTATAGGGTTCCGATTAAAAAAAAAAAAATAAATAAAAAAAAATTGTACATCAAAATTAAAATCTGAATACAGATATCGATTCCTCGTTAAAAAATAATGGAGGTCAACGTTTAACCTTTTTTCTTACGGCCAACAGTCAAGCCATAATACTACAATGTCCAATAATTTGGTGTTTCGCCCCAGTGTGCGACGTCGTGAACGTGTTAATCAGATATTTTTTAAAAGAAAATACTTTTCGGTTGTCTGGTAAGTGATTTTGCTTAATGGGAGTCTCTTTTTATGAAGTTTTATTAGTTTAAAAGAATTATATAAATTAATATTGAGGATGTTCAGTCGACTGTAGAAACTATTATAGGTGGAATAATCAGGGAGTCAGTCTTTTTAAATATTTTAATTTTGCCGACGTTTCGACTCAAGCTTGTGAGCCATCATCAGGCTACAAACATCAGAACAAAAGAGATACATATTTATGTGATAATGAAATTTTTTTTTAATGTAGTGATAATGATAACGTTTAAAATAAAACAGAAAATATACCAACATAATTAAATATTATAGATACAAATAATGATTTGAATAACATTAAAAAAAAAACTCATTATCACATTAATATGTATCTCTTTGTTCTGATGTTTGTAGCCCTGATGATGGCTCACAAGCTTGAGCCGAAACGTTGGAAAAATTAAAATTGTTAGAAAAAGACAGGAGACAGATTATTCCACCTATAATAAAAATTAATAGTTGAGCAAAATATTAGTTTAATAAAAATTCCAAATACTTTAAACACTCACTGTAGGTAGGTAAGGATATAAATACATGGTTAGGGTGGGGAGGGAGATTTTATATTGATATTTATCAGAGTGATGGAGCATGTATTGGGGAGTGTGGGAGGAGAGGAGATAGGGGTAGGAAGGAGTGGGGGAAGGGCATCCTATTGGCCCCCCACTCCTCGCCCAACCCTCGCTCACCCTCCATCTTGCCCTACCCTTCAGCCCACTTATATATCAATTTATCATCTATCAACAGCTAACTATCATCGTATAGCACCTCTATATCTCTACTACAATTATCCTCGTAATTAAAGACCGGATTTTTGTGTAGACAAAAAAAACGAAAACTCGTCAAACGGTAAGAGGAGAGCTAGATAAGGATTCGTGAGAGCGTAGTCTTGTACTTTCAAGGCATAGTTTTTCACTTTCACTTACCTGTATATGAAATATATAGTAAGGGAAAGTATTGCGATCGTGAAAATTTTTGAATTCCAGTTTTCAAGGGAAATACACGCTTCAGGATCCCTTGAGTCCAAATGACCAAGTCCCGCAAAAAGGTCTGTGTGTAGTAAGTCCAGCGCGAAAACGAGAAGTCCTATTTAGGACAAGGCAAAATTTAGGACTCCCACTCCCATCGTCCGATTAGCCATAGTAGAAGTGACGTTAAATAAAAAAAATAAAATAAAAAAAGAGATGAAGTTTAATAGAGGTTAAGGTAATTTAATATTTATTATAATATCTTGAAAGTATCTGAGAGTGTATGATATTCACTATCACCTAACATCACGAATTTTCGCCTACCTCTTCTCCCACCGTGTAAGAGGCCTTTAGTATTCAAAGAATCTATGAAAAACAATAGATCATAGATATGTATGTCCATCTTTAATTTTTTTTGTTGATGTGTTTATTGGAATTTACAACTGTATTTGATAATGCAATAAGTAAATATCCTATATGATAAAATACATGAAAAAAAAAATGTGGAAAAACTGCCTATTGTCATCACTCCATTAGATAATCTAAACAAGAAGGTCTTGAGGCCATATCCTTTTCAGACGCCTTGGAAGATTATCAGGAATTAAACACATAGCAAGGTTTGAAACTAGTGGATTAGAGTGGGAATGGATTTTTTTTTGGAAGGATTGATACCCGGTTCGTGCCAAAACAGTAACATAAGGAACATTAAGGTCTTTGTGGATGAGTTTATTCATGACAAAGTAAGGAGCGTTGAGGATGTTGCGAAGTATTTTAAATTGTAAGGATTGGATACGAGAGGAATTCGATGGTTTGGTAGAGCCCCATAGCTCAATCTCTAAGTCCAGATAGGTCTTATAATTATAGGTGGGTATTTCGTAGATAAGAGGAAGGTTTGACCGTTGGTCTAGTAAGTGTTGAAGTAGTCGAAAACCGCGAGCAAACCGCTTGTTTGTCGTTTTAGTCTTGTATGAGGTCCAACCAAATATACATACCAAAATCGATCGAGTTGTTGTTTTTTTATTGTTTTTATATAATTTATAAAATTAAAGGTACTTTAAAGAAAGACAATTTAAACTTTCGGCATTCAAGCCCTGTCAGACTATTCCAATCAGAATGAAACTTACATGAAACGTTTATAAGAAACTCATGAAAAGGTGCTAAATGCATGGTATAAACTGGCTCTTCTCGTCAGCTGATTTAAATGGAAAAGTTACTGTAACATCTCGGGCGTATAGTTATGTTAAATATGAAATTTTACTTTCATACGATTTTTCGTTTTCGCGCTAGACTTACCACACAAGGACACACGCACAGAACTTCTTGCGGGACTTGGTCATTCGGATACAGGGGAAATTTTCACGATCACAATACTTTTCCTAACTATCTATTAAAAATATATGAGTTATTGACTTAAAATAAAATCTAGTACGCGTAACACACGACTTTCGCTTAATTTCGTTGTTACATCAATTTTTTAGAAATTAAGAGCTGTAGAAGGTTTTGAGGATTACATGAAGTTTCGATGAAAAGATTTATTTTAGATAAAATAATATAATAATATACAGTATTATCTACAACTATTATTTAATTTTATATGTTTTTCATCACTAGTCATCACCTTATACAACTATGTGATCTTAAGCTTTAGAACAGTATATCATACATTAGATCTTCTTTATGAGGAAAAAGAAAAAATTATAACCTAGAATAATATTCCTATTTTTCTCCTTCATTGGGGGGTTATGACAGTCTTTCATATTCTATATTCACCTATTTTTTTAAAATCAATTTTAATACTGATCTGTTTAATAACAAAATTAAAGCAGTATTTAGTCAGAATAAAACCACTGCTTTAAATATAATAATTAAATTGCAATCATTGAGATGTTATGCCCTCTATTGTGCTTAAAAGAAAGAGTAGAACTTAAACGAAATTAAGCGGTACTAACAAAAGAAAAAGAATTTAAGGCGCGAAGGACGAAATTCTCATCTCACTACGAACTGCTGATACAAGTAACCTTTCATGTCATAACCGACGGTCTTTAGATGATTCATTAGTCAAATTTTTATTCATTTCATACAATATGCCCGATAATGAGTATTAAGTTCTTCGATCAAATAGTTAAAAAAATAAAATAAACATAAACAAAGAACAGAAAGAAATCTAAACATGAATAAAGATAACACTGTGAAAACAAAATATAAATATTTTATGCCCATGATTTATTTTTAATTAGGAAATTTGTACGACATAGTAATAGTAATACTAATCTATGTAAAATCCTTCATCAAACATTTGCCACTGTTTTGTAATCAAAATTGTGACAACTGTAATGGTAATTTCTATAAATAATATTTTTTTTTAAATCTGACAGATGGGATCACTTGTAGCTGGGTGGCTAGCGTAACAGCCTCCCATGCTAAAAGTCACGGGTTCAAACCCGCAGGTGGTCCTAGGATTTTTTAATGGGAGTAAAAAATCTTTAGTTACGCCGTCCTTCGGAGGGGACGTTAAAAGGTGGTCCCGAGCCTGTGCGATGTCAGGTACTCGTTAAAGATCCCTATCCTAATAAAACCTGGATAGGCAAAATTTAGGACTCCCGCTATAGCCTCGTCCGATTAGCCATAGCAGCATAAAGTGACGTTAAATAAAAAAAAAAAAAAAAAATATATATATATATATATATATATATATAATATTTATATTTACATTATAATAATAATAGTTAAAAATAAATTAAAATCAATTAAAACAAAAAGTTAAAAAGAGATAAAAAATATTTTTAGGTATACTTTACTTAAGGAGTACTAGTAATTAAAAATCAATTAGTAAATTCGTTCATAATGGTAAACAATACACGTATTTAAGAATATTTCAAAATATTTATCATGATTTAATAAATATAAATTCGATTACAAAAACATCAAGATGGATAACGAATTCAGAAACGAGCACGAGTGATAACGGTTTTTATTATTTTTTTTTTTAACCAATTCTATAAGAAAGAACATGCTAAAACAATACATCTAGTATTTTAATGTTAAACAAAGGAAATATCGCAAACAAATAATTAATTAGTGCTTATGCACGAACCATTTCTATAAATATAGTATCTCTTTTGTAATAAATCCTTCCGATATTCTGTTCAGGTTTTTTATTCAATTTTAAATATACTCATGGTATTTCATAAATCTACTAAAGAAAAAAACAAAATGTACTTCTTTTACTATTATAATGTTTTCTTGTATTAGTTAATTAGGCACATACGTCTCTGCTATGAAAAATTAATTATAGGTTAATTTTAATTAAAAATGATGCATTCATTTACACTCACCATTATATATATATAAATATTACATATAAATAATAACAGTTTTTAGAGATGGACCAATCAAAATATTCTTAATATAAATGCAATTAAAGTAAATGCTGCTTTTAAGATAAAATGTTCAAATAAAGTACAATAACAATAAACCCATAAACATTTTTACGTTTATATCAACAAAAAATTAGACTTGCCTCTTTAATTTAATTTTTTTTATTTAAAGAAAAAATAAAAATAAAGGATTATCCAAAAAAAAAAAAAAAAAAAAAAATATATATATATATATATATATATATATATATATATATAATATATATATATATATGAATTAAGCTAAATGAAAAACAGAGCCATGGCATTTGGACAAGCTTTAAAAAACAAGGTTTTTACATAATAAATATTTTTCTTTTTTTTTTTTTTTGGCGGGGCTTGGTCGTTTGGACTTAAGAAATCCTAAACAATTATTTCCCGTCTAAAGTCGAATTCTAAAATTTTCACTATCGCAATTCTTTAAAACGCACGAAAAGGACTGATTTTACTATTTAGAAGGATGTGCCCGTTTATAATATTTCAAGGACTGTTTTAATTTTTTTTTCAAGTTAAAGTCGCCATTCTCGTTGAAAGGTTTCTTAATAATTGATATACATTGTAATTAGGATACGATTAAAAATGAAAGAGCCCCAAATGTTGGCTCGATTCTCCTTTTAAAAGGATAAGAATCGAAATATTTCACTGGTAACTAGGATTACCACACTAAAAAGGATACTTTTTAATATAGAAACTCTCTTCCCGATGCAAGAATCGGTCGGAAATAGCATAAGTCTAACTATCCTATAAGGAAGGAAGGGTGCCTAACGTACGAAAGGGACTAATTTTACTATTTAGAAGGATATGCACGATTATAATATTTTAGTAACTGTTTTAATTTTTTTTTTTTAAGTTAAAGTCGCTATTCTCGTTGAAAAGATTTTTAACAATTGATATATATTGTAACTAAGATACGATTTAAAATGAAAGAGAACCACAACTGTTGACTCGATTCTCCTTTCAAAGTATGCGAATCGAAATATTTCACAGGTAACTAGGATGACCACATTAAAAAGGACACTTTTTAATATAGAAACTCTCTTTCCGATGCAAGAATCGGTCGGAAATAGCATAAGTCTAACTATCCATATAAGGAAGGAAGGGTGCCTAACGTACGAAAGGGACTAATTTTACTATTTAGAAGGATATGCACGATTATAATATTTTAGTAACTGTTTTAATTTTTTTTTTTTTAAGTTAAAGTCGCTATTCTCGTTGAAAAGATTTTTAACAATTGATATATATTGTAACTAAGATACGATTTAAAATGAAAGAGAACCACAACTGTTGACTCGATTCTCCTTTCAAAGTATGCGAATCGAAATATTTCACAGGTAACTAGGATGACCACATTAAAAAGGACACTTTTTAATATAGAAACTCTCTTTCCGATGCAAGAATCGGTCGGAAATAGCATAAGTCTAACTATCCATATAAGGAAGGAAGGGTGCCTAACGTACGAAAGGGACTAATTTTACTATTTTGAAGGATATGGGCGATTTTAATATTTTAAGGGCTGTTTTAATTTGTTTATTATAAGTTAAATTCGCTATTCTCGTTGAAAAGATTCTTTACAATTGACATATATTATAATTAGAATACGATTTAAAATGAAAGAGAACATTAATTGTCGACCCGATTCATCTTTTTAAGGAAGCGAACCAAAGTAATTCAGTGGTTTATTAGGGTTACCACACTAAGACTTTTTCTTTAATACAGATGTCCGAATTTTTTTTTTTTTTCATATTCTAGATATGATACGATATTGACTAGGTGTGAATTTCCTCCTCGAATTCTGTACGGCGGTTGATACAACTCGTGTGAACTATTATGCTATCTAATCGTTTCTCCATTGTCTAACATTCTGCGACGCTATGCCATACGATGAGTCATTTGCTCACTGCAAAGCAGCAGTCAGTCATAGCCCCAACCAGGCAAGGTTATGAAAGCATCAAGGCGGTTATTCCAAATCACCATTTTGACAGATGTTAATAATTCCCAATCATAAAATGAAGGACGTGCTGTAGATTAAATCGTACCATCTCGGAAGGTCAGAGAATCGAGTTGCCTGCCATAAACTTTCCTGAATATTACATTTGGTGTGAATGTATTTTTCAGACGTGGGTACGCTTATTAACACCGATCCTTCTTCATTGAGGATGTATAGTCGAATGTAGGAACTATTATAGGTGGAATAATCAGGAGTCAGTATTTTTCTGAATATTTTAAGAATATTTGAATATAAATAAATATTATGTTGATCCTTATTGTACATATTTTGTTTTGTTTTTCCATTGTCTAATTTTGCAAAACCTTTTAAAACAAAGATAAACTATAGTATTTATATTTAGAGGGGAAATCGTCAGGGGTTTTTACATGAACCCCTCCCCATACTACCTATGTTTTCGGTTTTCCTCAGTTTATGCTTGGACGTGGCTCAGTAATAGCACGTTTATATACAATTTTTTACTTCTATTAAAGTCTAAAGTTTTGTTTTTATGCTTATCATCACCATATTGTTTATCATATTATCATTATTTGTATCTATTATATTTAAGTATGTTGGTATATTTTCTGTTTTATTATAAATGTTATCATTTTCACTACATTTAAAAAAAAATTCATTATCACATTAATATTTACCTCTTTTGTTCTGCTTTTTGTAGCCCTGACAATGGCTCACAAGCTTGATCGGAAACGTCGGCAAAATTAAAATATTTAGAAAAAGACTGACTCCTGATTATTTCATCTTCTTCCTTCTATGAGAATCATGATGGCCGATATGGACATTAGGGAGTAGAGCTTTGGGGCTCAACTAAACCATCGAATACTTCTCGCATCTAATCCTTTGTAAAATCCTCAATGCTCCTTACGTTTTCTGGAATAAACTTATCCATAAAGACCTTTAATGTCCTATATGTTGCTGATTTGGTCCGAACCAGGTATCATTCCTCTAATGACAAACTACATACCCACACTATCCGACTAGTTTCAATACTTTCTTCCACTTAATTCCTGATAATCCTCTGAAGCGTCTAAAAATAAGATGGCCTCAGGACCTTTTGATATAGCATAGCCGATCGGTAGTTTTCCTACATGTGTATCAGGACTTAATTTAATCTTGTATCACATTTACTAGACGTATTCCTTAACACAGTTGTAAATCTAAAAAAATGTACTTAAAAAAAATTAGAGAGCCTGATAGGAATTTCTTTAACACTCCATTGCCAAATGCCCCCACCCCAAGCTGAGTACTAATTAAAATTCCATCTTGAGTAAATATGTATTGAGCGTTTCAACACTATCAGTTCATGGACCGTTTATCCGAGGACGTTGCTGTGAATGTCTTATGAGAAAATCTGGTGCGTGCAGCGCACGACTTTCAGTTGCCTCCGTGGTCAAAAACAATTTTGAATGTTCAAATACATTTAGAGATGAAGATAAATTGTTAAAGAATTAATCACCAAGGGTTTCAATAGTGCATTATTAAATTATCTATAACATTATTATCTACGATAATCAGAAAGTTTTTTAGGCTTTTCATCACTCTTCGTTAACTTTTACAATTTTGTGTATGAAATATTTTTTTCTAAAATTTTTAACTCTTCAACGGTATATTGTGCATCCATATTACTGTTTTTATGTTCAAAAATACAATATTGCATGAAAACATATTTTTGCCCTTTTCCCATTTCTTTGGATATCGAATTAGTTCAACTTATATATTCATCCAGTTTTTATCAATGCTAACAAGATGATATGTTTTTATTTTTTCGAATCCGCAAAATTAAAAGTACTTCAGAGGAAGAAAATTTAAGCTATCGGCATTCAAGCCCTGTCTGACTATTTTAATCAGAATGGAGCCTACATCGTATTAAAGCCTTTCAAGCCGTTTTTTAAACAATCGTAAAAAGGCGCAGAATGCAAAGTATAAATTAGATCTTTCAGTCGGCCGATTTTAAAGAAAAAGTTCCTGTAACATCCCGGGCGTATAGTTATCTAAAATATGAAATTACAGTTTAGTACGACTTTTCATTTTTTCGCCAGACGTATCACTGACACATGAACACACCGACCTTTTTTATTAAGCGGGACTTTAATCCCTGTCAGACTATTTTAATCAGAATGAAACTTATACCATGGGGTTTAAATTTTACATTGATATAACCGTACTTGTGAAAATCTTTAAAAGGTACTAAATACATGATATAAAGTAGCAATTAGGATTTTAGTAAAAAAAGTAGCTAATGTATAACTAAAAAGCTGACATTCTTAAATAGGAAATTTCAGTACCGTACGAATTTTCGTTTACGTGCTAGACTTACCAAATACACACAAACGGTAACACTGACCTTTTTCTATTGACTCATATCTACGTACTTATTTTATTATGTTTTTTTAAAGTTTCATCAATATTAATTTATAAATTGTGAAAACAGTTTACGCTTGGACATGGCTCAGTGATGCCCTGATGATGGCTCACAAGCTTGAGCGAAATTAAAATATTTAAACATTGTGGATATAATTAGTTGACCGTTGAGAATTACTGAAGGAATTAGTCCGGGTAGCGGTCATTAAATGAAACAACTGAATAGTTTCAACTATTTTATTGTTTGCCAACGTTTCGACCCCCATTGTGGGTCATCATCAGGGCTAAAAAGATACAAAAAAGATACATTTATTATTATTATATTACATATTTATTATTATATTACATATTTATTATTAATTACATATTTATTATTATATTACATATTTATTATTATATTACATATTTATTATTATATTACATATTTATTATTATTATTATTATTTTTTGTCATAATATTTTCACTTGGTTAATTTTACTGTTTTAATATATGTACAATAATTATTAAAACGTTGGTTGGGAGGTAGTCAGTTTTACTACACATAGTTTATACATTATTATTCTTACTATTGTATTATATTGTTTTCACTTCAACAATCTTGTTAAAACATCTTCTAATACCGTTATGATGTTATTAGTATTGTAGGTTTATTCTGAACATTTCCTTTTATGTTAATATTACAATTTTACTCATTGTTGTCAGATCCCGTCTAGAAATATGGTACGTATTTTCCATTTTACCCAACCTTTTGTACGTATTTTCCTATCTACCTGCCTATATTCCATATTACCAAATTGTACCCAGTTTCCACTCGCCTATCAGACGGTACGTATCTTCACTGTACTCCAATTTTTAATGTTTTTTATTTCATGTAATTTTTTCTTATATATTTGTACATTATCTTTAGTCATTATCTGGTCTGTATATCTCTCATTAGTATACCTTTATCATTGTAATTTAATTAATTAATTTCTTTACACATCTATTTCCATTTATGTTATAATATTGACATTCTCTAGCGCAATAGTTAATTTTTTTTTTTTAAATAGTATTTGTAATCTTATTTTAAATGTATCTTTTTTGTATCTTTTTAGCCCTGATGATGACCCACAATGGGGGTCGAAACGTTGGCAAACAATAAAATAGTTGAAACTATTCAGTTGTTTCATTTAATGACCGCTACCCGGACTAATTCCTTCAGTAAAATATTAAAAAAAAATAACTGACTCCCGATGATTTCCACCTACAATAATTTATAAATTGTAAACGATTTGCGTTGAATACTTTAGACAAATACTGGAGTTTCATACTTTTATTTAAAACAAATTACTACATTATAAGCACGCTTACAGTGAAGGGGAGGGTTCGAAACCCCCCCTAGGATGAATGGGGAGCAGCCGGTTGGTCAAGTGGATCCATGGACAGATAGACTAATCTGATTACGAGGAGAAGCCTGTGCCTACCTGAGAGGGGCCCGTTTTTGTTGCATCTCATCACCATCCCTCTATTCCATAAATTTCATTTTCATAATGTTTTCAGACGTTTTTTATACGCTCATAACTAATCTTAGAAGACAAAAGGCTCGCGCTCAATTATTACAACTCATATTATTTTTTTTTATTTTAATTTTTGTTTTGTTTTTTATCGTAGGGCCTCAATTGATTACATTATACTGACTAGTATCAGATTGCAAAACATGCTCTACAGGACTAAGTAGAATAATAGTTTGAAGTACTATTCATATTAAATCAGGGTGTCTAGCAAATCAGCTCAAAGAGATTCCCTAACCTTTCCGAAGTCTCTTACCTGGCCAGATCTCGGTGAAAATCGACAAAACAAAGAATAATTATAGTTTCTTTTCTTTTGTAATTTTTTCTTAATATTAACACTTAAATGAGCACACCTTAACTTCCTTTTGTGTTTATTTATTTTATTTCATAACCATTCACATCTATCAACGTTTCGGGGTTGTTTCCCCATTCTCAAGACTTATTTTTTTTAAAACAATTTCTCATATATAACTCACTACATCACTCCATAGCTCAGGACGAATAGCAGTAAAGTTGTTGGGCTCGGTGAGGAACGAATTCCGAGAAAGTTGGTACTCGCTGAACCGAGTGGTAGGCGTCCGAAAGGTAGGCCGAAGCGTCGATGGGAGGATTGCGTTACGGCTGATCTCGGGGGCTTGGGCTTAAACGGTGATCATTGGACGATGTGAAGACAGTATTTGGTGGTATTGGCATCGAACCTTCGGGTTTGGTAGGCCTTTTATTATTATTATTATTTATGAAGATTATTCATGATTTATTGATGTGAACTATATAGGTGGTCCCAAACTTTTGACCGGCAGTGTATATTAAGTATTTAGAATTAGATTTTTGTTCAGGGGGAATGTGGATTTCTTTGCTATTAAAATGATTAGACGAAGGGTTCGCGAAAATTTTTTATTTGAAAACAGAGCAGTGGTGATTAGGTTAAGAACTAGCTCAACGCCCAGTTTATTCCGATAATAAGCTTTAAAACTTCAAATTATTGGGTATAGAAACCTTTATCTGGGGACAGGGATTGGTTTACGCGTGCCACTGGGTTCACTCAACAGTGTGGATATCCGATGTTCCGGAAGCTCACCTTCTAAGACATCTTCACGCGTCAATGAGGGAACTGAGGATGGAGCTCTATCGACGGGAATCGAAACGTAAGTCAATTAAAACTCGGTAAGGTCCGAGGACACCGTCGAGTGTAAATCATGAATACAAAGTCGATAAGCTGAGGAGAAAGCCAAGGGAGAGATTTGTTATATTGGGAATACGTGACTCGGGCCAGAGCGGGTTCGACAAAGACTAGTCATATTTCGTTCCGGGCAATGGATCGTCAAGGCGTTTCCGCTTACATGTACCAGGAGCTTAGGGAGCATTTTCATATTTCTGAATAGGCCCTCGCTCCAGGCTATACGTGACACCGGGTAAAATGGCTCCTTGCTGGTTTTTGCCTACTGTCTTTAATTGATGCCAGCCGACTCTCCTCAGCCAGCCAACTGTTAGATTTCGCTTACTCAGTCCCACCAGCCTCCTTCCAATATCTTAAGGACTCCTCGTAATTCCAAAAAAACACTCTGGTTGACTACACGCCATGTTAACTAATTAGCATTGATTAATGACAGCTAAATATACAAGTTGAACGGATTTTATAACCAACTAAAGGAGAAATGAGCAAGCATGTACATATATTTTTTTTATTTGTTTTAACAAAAGAACTGTAAGAAGGTGTCTAGCAGATCAGCTCAAAGAGATTCCCTGACTTTTCCATATTGTAAGAAGCCTTTTACCTTACCAAATCTCGTTGAAAATCGACAAAACAAAGAATAATTAATGTGGTATACTAGATTAAAAATATATATAATGACTAATTACTTTACGATAAGATTCAACTATATCTACCCGACAACAGCTTAAATTGTAGTTGTTTAATTTGACTTACCAATGAATTATGATGAACTTGAATACTGCTGTTAGTACTAATCGATATTTCCAGATCTGACTACAAATTTATTTACAATCAAAATATCTATATAAACTTTAAGAACATTTTTTTAATCTTTGAATCTTTGCAGCGAAATCTTCAGCTTTCTGAAGAGCTTCTTGGAGCAGTTTTGCTTTTTTTGCCTCCAATTCCTTCACCTGAAGGTTGACTTTTCTCTTCTCCACAGCCCTCATGGTCTGTTATGATAATAAATATTAAACTCTCTTTAAGATATTGACATCACAACAAGTTGGCATATTGGAACACTTGTCTGAGTGAAGAATAAACGATGTTATTTAGGGACCATTTTCCCTGACCAAAGAACAAATTTTCTTAATTTTCTCTTACTTTTTCATATTTTTTAAAAATCTCTGTCTTTTTCCCGGTTTTCCCTGTTGCTAGACACTCTGTGTAATATACCTTTGGAAAGTTTAAGATATTAAAAAAAAAAAATGCTTTGCACAGAAAGTTGCAAAAAGTAATGAAAAATTATGAACAAGGCTTAAACTTTTAACTTTTAATGTACATACCAATTTCTTATTGTGATAATATTTAATCTAAATCATATGTTTCCAACAAAATGAATAAACTTTTTTCAGCCTCATAGTTTTTGGTGATGTATCAAACCTTGGTGATCTATTCTTTAATAAAAAGTAATGCATCTTCTGTAAGCATATTTATGATTTCGGTGCTTTATGGATGATTTCTACACGAACTCAATTAATCATACTGAAATGAGCAGGTCGCTTAAGTGTCAGCACTACGGAAACGTCAGTCGCACATTTGTAAGCGCGCACAATGGTTCGAAACGCACTTTAGATTTCACGCAAAAATCTGCACTGCTCGTTCTACTTTAGATATATCAGCCATTTTAACGCAATTTTATTATAATACGAAAAATCATAGCAGGTATTTTTTTTTCAGCAATTTCAAGGTACCGAAATCATTTGATAACTGCGAAAAAAGATTCTGAAGATGGGTTTGTAACTAATAGACATCGCTGCAGCTTAGTTATTCTACGCCAGTTTTACAAGGCGACATTGTTTTGTGTTTCGGAGCAGAATTTCTCTAATCTGAACTGCTAGTTTACCATTTAAATTAATATAGCTATGATTGATATATTAAATTTAAGGGGGGAAAAAGCACAAAAATATCTTACTCAACACATTTATGAATGTATTTCGCTTCGGGGAGGAGTACTTCACTATGGTTTATCATTTGGAAAGGTAAACAAGGCATCAAAATAATTCGATATGAAAAATTATTTCTGGTCTTTCCATTGAAGAAATGTCTATAGCCAAATATGCGTTTTACTTTACCAAAAGCGTAGAAATCAATTTACGGAATTTTGCCAGTAAAAACTATAAACAAAACTAAAATTTTTAAAACGATTCGAGCTTTGTTATGTTTTGTATTTATTGAGGTATTTAAAATAATTTTAATTTTTACGACAAAAAATCTGGAGTGCGCTAGACATTACTTACCTACATTCTTAAAATCAATTTAGGAATGTTAAAATACATTGATAAAAAAAAAAAAAAAAGGTTAAAGAATTAATTAACTTAAAAATTTAGTTAGTAATATCTATTCTAAAATCTTGCGTACTGAATGAAAGAATATACTTTACGAGATTCTGTACGACAGTGGCGACATTTAACTATTATAACCTCCCTCTATACCAGTTACATATGTTCATAGGCTTATAGGCTTACAACAACTTTATATTAACTTGTACGATTTATTTTATTGTATATCAAATTATCTTGAATCTTGCTGTTTCCAACGGTTTATTATACGTTTATATTACTACTAATATTTCAGAAATAATTTTTTAATGACTTGTTTAAAGAAAATTTATTTTTCCCAGATAAAATACATATATATCCGTTCATTGATACCTATTATGATAATTAACTATCACCGATATCACATCAAACCTCTACAGATTTTTATAATTTACTTCCTCCTACTCTTACCGTGGAACGCAGCCTTAAGTGAAAGTTGTGCGTACAGGATTTTTTTTAATGTTGAGAAACGAAATGCTAGAAGCATTCGAACAGATTTTAGCTGCCTCAAATCGTTATTTGAGATTGTCAAAGGGATATTGAAGAAATATTTGCGTGTGAGGAGGTTCTTGTAATCGGTTCGCATTAACCGAGACCAGTTTCTGAGAGGTAGAGGCATTCACCCCTACTCACTTTTTGTTTCGATCTAATCAATCAATCCTACCTCTGGCCCGTACCTCTGCCCAGGCATCTCCTATTATCGAAATGGCTAGGGCCATCCAGGAGGATGTAAATATAAAAGACTACGTATTAATCTAAACAGTTTGAAGGGAGAAAAAAAAAAATCATCAATACCCTGAGGATTTTGTAGCAATATTCAAAATCGATGGCTGAAGTTTGCAGAATACCTGTAAATAATTAACCACTCAACGCCTTTCCCTAACCCATACACCCCCCTTCCAAAAAAAAAAAAAAAAAAAAAAAAAATCATATACTAACAGACTTGAAGAAGCATATTTCACACCGACTAAGAGAAAGGATATTTTTTTCCCCTTATATAGGCCCTTTAGCCATCTTCCGGGTTTGAACCCCCGGCATTTGGCAAGAAGGCTTCTAATAATAAAATATAAACCACTTTTATCCTATCATATCTTTATAATTATTATCGTAACATATGTGAATTTACATCATCAATACATAACACATTTCGGGACTTATGACTGTCTTATTTTTAAGTTTATATATTAACCCAATATAGGTCTTAATAAAATATTAATTTACAAGACAATTCTCAAACCTATTCGGACCTACGGGACTACTAAATTTTCGAACATCAAGCCTATCTAATCCCTTCAGTTTTCTGTCCTTAGAACAATAGTCAATGCTCCCTAAAATGTTACAAACAAGACCTTACGCCATGATCTGAATATCCCATTTGTCCTTGATTTAATCACGTTTAAATTCTTTAACTTCCACCATAGGCTTACTCATCATCCTAATCCCTTATCCCACCAAAACTTGGATTTGGACAATTATACGAACTATTAAACAGAAATTTTAAACTCTCTATTGAAAACAAATTGCTAATTTACAAGACATAACTGAAACCTATCTGAACCTTCGGACTTGAACTGTGGGGGACAGCCAAATTTTTTAACATCTAATGCATTTAATCCTTTGAATCTTAAGTACTCCGATCAATAGCTAATGCTGTTATGTCACCTACCATACCTTACACCATGACCTAAATATTCCATTTATTTTAGACCTCACTCCATCAAAATTCTTTAAATTCCACCAGAACCTAATTTATCACCCCGATCCTCTAGGTCAATCACTATAGATACACCCTTACCACTCCCCTAGAACTTTGAAACGGCAGTGGCTCCGAGATCTTTTGTAAACATTTGTTTTATTTTGGAGTTCTGGCACTGGCTATATTCTCCTCTCAAGTGATGTATCTTTGCAGCTTTTATATAGGTATGAGTCATTTGTAGACTTTTATTGATTTCTTATTGTATTATTATTTTATAAATTTATTGATGTGTAAATATTATATGAATGTTGTATTTCATCACAATTATTAATCCCCTAATTAGGAAAGATTGTAATATCCCCTAATAAAAATTATTATTAGAAAAAAAACCCTTATCACAATGCAATAACTGCAAACATCCCTCTAACCCTCCTCGTAGGCTGAAGCGGCAGTGGCCTAGAGACTTAATAACTAAGCAATTAGGAGTGTTGGTAATGACCATCTTCTTCACTCATGTCCTGAGAGTCTGTGGCTTTTACGGCTTCACACAGTCTTTACTTGCTTACAAAACGGGTGACGCGACTAAGAGGCGCTGGGATCTCCTGGCATCGTGCCACGACATCCACTAGTTGGTGCCAGCATTTGATTCCGAGTTCCCAGGGGCAGTATGCGAATATTATATATAGGTATGAATGTGATCAAGGTTATTATTATTTTATTTTATTTTTCTTTATTTATTCTTCTTTGTAATTTTTCATTTTTTTCTTTTTTTTTTTTTGTTACTCTGTAAACGTAGAATGAATGAGTTTTTTATAGCTCTAATACTCATTGCCTAAGATTGTGGCATATTGTATTATTTTTAAATAAATATTTTTAAAAAATATATAAGTCTTAAACATTATACAAAAAAAACAAATAATTAATTTTTAGAAATTTTTTAACTCGACAAGTTTTCCTCTCATTCCAAAGCCAACTTGGATTTAGTAATTCCTTTTTTTAATTAGACTCCTTTTCTAACTTTATTTTTGTCAATAGACGTAGCTTAAGACTTTGTTTTGGAAAATTTCAATAAAAAGAATACACCATGGACTAAATTATTTTCTAGACGAAATGGCTAGAAAAATATAAATCCGTATGTATTTCTAGGTTTAAGTATATATGTATTCAATACATACATAACATATATTTGTATTCAGGCCAGTTAGAATATTGTACAATAAAATATTTGCATAACATTTTATTTTTCTGGAAATCTGAATTACTGCTTGAAACAAATTGTCGTGAAATAAGTGTATAAGAAATGGCAAAGATTAAATAACTAAATTATAAAAACATTATTGTTTATATAAACATTCTGTTTATAAAAAATATTTTTTTTTAAGGGGCGGGTAATCATGATACGAATATAAAAAAAAATTGTTTATATAATATACCAACAACGTACATCTAATCGAAATAAAATATGTAATCAAATAATTTACATAAAGTATTTAATCAAATTATTCTGTAAACTAATCATCGATTGTGATAGTAGCTTGGCCGGCTCTAACGATCATCTTGTCATCGATTGAAAGATCAGTTGATTAATGTAAGATAGCTATGGCTTGAAGGAAGAACATTTTGACACGTGTCAAGACATTGCTTTATTATTGATATTTATACCTTTCTTATTTCTCCCCCCTCCCCTCACCCACGAAAAAAATAAAATAAATAAATAAAACTTTCACGATCAGTTTAATTGAGCCAAAAAGAAAATTAACTAATATAAACATCATGTATATGTATATATATACCTCTTAATTGCTGTGGCAGATTTATGATTTTAAATTTTAGAATTAAAAGAGAAGCTATTGTAATAGCTAAGATATACTAATATATTAACTATTTCGACTAGGCTACCTACTTCATGTTTTTTTTTTGTCCTTATATGTATGTATTTTGTTTGAAACATTTTTTGTCGTCATATGTATAGAAAACATATAGTCAAAAAGCTAGAATTGAAAAACAAATTATCCAACACCTAAAGACTTCGATAAGAGAGAAGAAACCAGCATAAAATTTACTAGTGACTTTAATAGATAAAAATTTCTACTTAAAATTAAAAAAAATAAAAAATAAAAGTATTATCATAATTAACTGAAGTAGAAATATTTTAATATTTTAAACAAATTCAGAAAATAATATTAGTAGTAAAATTGTGTAATGTAGTACTGGAAAGTTATATTATAACAGGGACTAAATGTCTGGTTTTCAAAACTTCTTTCACTGAAGTACCTTTTAATTTGGTTGATTTGAAATAATAATAATTGACCATTTCTACTCAATAGCATTGATAAAAAATATGTGAATATCAAATATGAATCTACTTGATTACCGACTGAACTAGAAAACTACAGAAATATTTTCTCAGGTTAATTGTTTTCTTGGGAAGATAAGGGTTTTTGAAAATATTTTATACGAAAGGTAGAAATAATCGGGAGTCAGAGTTTTAGAATATTTTAATTTTGCCGACGTTTCGGCTCAAACTTGTGAGGCATGTCACGCATAAACTCCCGCACATTATGCCATGTCAAGCATAAAACTGGAGTTTATGCTTGACATAGCTCACTGATGCCCTGATGATAGCTCACAAGTTTGAGCCGATGATTACGATGATTTCAACAGTCCACCATACATCCTCAATTTAATATGGAATATAAAGGTAATAGAGAGTTGCCTAAACTGCATAAGCCTAAGCAATTACTGTAGATAATATTTTTTTTTTTTTTTATATACGCACACTAGACTGAAACGACAAGAAACTGCTCGCCGCTTTCGGTTACTTCAACACTTACTAGACAGACGCTCTAACCTTCCACTAAACTACAAAAGACTCATCTACATGACCATCATAAGACCTATCTGGACTTACGGAGCTGAGCTATGGGGTTCCATTAAACCATCAAATTCTTCCCGTCTTCAATCCTTACAATCAAAAATCCTTCGAAAAATCCTCAACGCTCCTTATTTTGTTACGAATAAGCTCACCCATAAAGACCTTAATATTCCCTATGTAGCTAATTTGGCCCGAACCAGGTATCAATACTTCCATGACAAACTCCACTCCCACTCTAACCCATTAGTTTCAATCCTTGCTTCCTCTTCCATTCCTGACTATCCTCCAAGGCGTCTGAAAATAAGATGGCCCCGAGACAGCCTAGTTTAAAATATTTTTAGACTGCTACCGATGGCTCTACATGTCTTGTCCATGTCTATTTTCTTTTAGCTTATTTACTAGAAGTGTTGTACAATACAGTTGTAAAAATCAATAAATATTTTTTTTTTAAATTATATCATTAAATGAACAATAATACTACTAATAATAATACTATCGTCTGTATCAAGTTTATCTTCTAATAATGTAATTTTCGTTAGTCTAGTATTTAATAATACTTTCATTTGATTCAGAAAATAAATACATATTCGTAAATCTAAATATTGTTATGTTAAATATTCATAACAAAAATCCAATATTCAATAAAATACTTAAATGGAAGTTCACGCAACGATTCTTTTCACGACCCGGGGCCGTCAAAGATGAAAAGGTTCCAAGGCAATAATATTCCGAAGCGGAGATAGGTTTGTTCTCAGATCGGGCGGTAAAGGTCTCATCAATGACAGTAATGAATGAAGGGGGCCCTCGGATCACGAGCTTGCTCAATCCATGTTTTAAAATCGATTATAGGAGGCTAGCCTTAAATCGAGTTAAGATACGTAACTGAGCCAGCATTTAATGAGGCCATATATCTTTTCCCTCCTTCAATTGAAGCCTTCTTTTATTGGATATTGGCGTATCCAAGAGCTGAAAGCGGGACAAGGCACACAAATGCCATTGCTGATTGGATCATTTGAAATATTCAAAAGGGTCCGCCCAGTTCCTTAATGGTCCGATCATGATCCAACAGATAAATGCTCCGACTATCTTCCCATCAATAAATTTATTGAATTTTCTACTTTACTGCATCCATATGAAGCTAATAAATAGACGTATTTTTTTTTTTAACTCCAGATTTATACACGATACAATTATATTGACATCACAAAGGTTGTTTATTCATTTAATGTCACCGAGGCTAATCGGAAGAATCTACATTGAGTGCCCTAAATCCAGGTTTAATTAGGAAACAATCCAAAATACCCAAATCATCCTAATTTTAATTCAACTAATTCAATTATACTTTTCAGTGTCAAAATTTTAAAGTGCGGTTTACAGAGGTCATGGGTATAAAATTGAGATTTCCATCCATTCGACTGTAATGATGTGTTTTTTAGTCCTCACTCGCCTTAAAAATTGAAAAAAAAATACTAGAGAATTTGTTTAATTCAATCAATTTACTTAATTTTGGTGTTTATTCATTATATGTCCCTTTATACTCCTGTGGCTGATCTGACGATGCTCAGAGGGAGTCCTGAATTTATCCTATTACAGGCTCGAGACTAGAATTATACGCCCCCTCCGAAGGACGGCATAATGGAGTTGCTTGTTACTCATCTCAACTTTGCCATGTTTGAACCCTCGACCTTGGGGCATAGAAGACTGTTATGATAGCCACTACATCGCAGTTGACCCCGACACCACAAAGTTATTGGGAGTTTTGTTTACTATAAGCAAAAAAAAAAACAAAAAAAAAAACAACTGTACCTCTATAACCCTTGAAAGGTCATAGATTTAGTACGCAGAGATTCGCATCGCTCCTAGGCCAACGGTTGCCCAATGAAGTGGATTAGGTCGAGATCATACTCAGCAGTCAGGTTTTTCCATAAGTTCCTGGTAGTCTAAAAGACTCTGGTAATTAAGTCTGGTACAGAGACTACGCTGTTCTGTAGTTAAAAGATCTTATATGGAGACACCCAGCCTCTATACAGTGGTTACCTCTAAAATTTATTGGTAAATTTTTTTTAGGTATTACATTTGTTGTCCCAGAGTAGGTCTTTGATATTTTTTAAACATTTAATGTAGGTCAACTGTGGTGGCTCACTTAAAAGAGTTATATGCCTCAGGTTACAGGTTCAAACCCGGCAGACAGCCCAAGGATTTTTTAAAGGAAGTAAAAAAAAAAGCTGGGTTATGTTTGTACCGAGGTTGAGCGATGTCAGGTACTCGTTAAAGATCCCTAACCCAAGTAAACCTGGATAGGAATAATTTAGGACTCCCCTGCTTTGGCATCTTCTGATTAGCAAGAGTAGTATAAAGTGACGTTGAATAAATAAACAAAAAAAACATTGATGGACTTTAAAAATCTATTGTACGTTATTAGTATCTTTTGACTTGAAATATGTGTGTCCTTATAAAGAATGTCATTACTGATTAAATGTTTCATAGGATTCTCGATGTTTGTCAAAAAGAATAAAAATCTTAGTAAAAGTTAAGTTTTAAACTAAAGTAAATGAATGTTCGTATGGTTCAGAAAAAAAAAGGTAAGACGGTTTTTTCAAGAATGAAAAATAACATGCCCCCAAGTTTTTCACTCACCTTATTCGGACTCATTTTCGAAAAAATATCATACGAGATTACTCATGATTGGAAAATTAAGGATGTCGTGCGGATTGGCCGGTAAAGTTTTTGTTCTGGAGAGGGTTTGTCTCGCGGCCGACTGGAATCCTGGAGATCTATTGCGTGCAGTAGCGTCAGTCCATGTCATTATTAATAATGATGGATAGTTAGGCTCTCTGGGCGGAAGTATTATTTTGATATTGGCTGATTGAGGTACCTGTAACCGGAGGATAGCTCCGACAATTTCGTCTCCTCACCTACTTCAATTTCTTTTGACACGAAGGTGTCCTCCAAATGCTGCCTTGCCGGCATGGACAGCTGGTGGGAGGTCCCTTGTACAAAGGCGCCTTTATACCTTCCCTCTGAATCAAGGGTATGAAACCGAATTTGAAACAAAAAACTGTCAGAAACTAAAAAATATTTTTAAAAAATATACTTTCCATGAATTGGCTGACCAAGCAAACGTTGCCCTGCCATATAGATTATTTTCACCTTTTTACGATCAAAAACGGTGTTAAATTAAATGATTTTTAATATCATGTAGGTTTTATTTTGTTTGAAATAGTCTGACAAGGCATAAATACCGAGATTTTAAATTCTCTTCCTCTAAAGTACCTTTAATTATGCAGATTATATAAAAATAACCATATCATCTTGTTGTAATTGTAAAAAAGAAGGTAAATATATAAGTTGAACGAATTCGATATCCGACTAAAGAAGAAAAGAGCAAAAATATTTTTTTTAATGTAATTTGGTTTTATTAACATAAGAACAGTAATATAGAATGTACCGTTGGAAAGCTAGATAAAAAAAAAATATATATCATCTTACATTTAAATTTGTAAAAGATGATGTAAAGTGACGAATAGGGCTCAAAATTATCACTGACTATAATTTTATGTTGTCATATTGTTTAATCTAAACAATATAACAACGAAACTGAATGACCTTTATATTTAAATTAACGTTAAGAAAGTAGTGTCTTGGGCGCACCAGGTTTTTGCAATACGAGCGCCAGTTAAATTATCTGAATATTTGGCACAAAAAAATACTTAAAATGCGAGGGTGGGAGAAGGAGAGTAAAAATTTGGGGTTATGGTTATTTTTTGATGCCAGAAAAAAAAAAAAAAGCTTTTCTAGATAGGGAAACCCAAATCACCCAGCGATATGAAATATTCATAAGGACCAATTCTCATACCTACCAAATATTTTTATTGAAATTTATAACTGTATTTTATAATGCAACAAGTAAATATGCTGGTTAATAATAAAATACAGGAAAAACCATGAAGATAAACTGCCCATTAGCAGCATTCTAGTAGTCAATCTAAACAAGAAGGTCTGGAGGCATCTTCATTTTAGACGCCTCGGAGGATTATCAGGGATCGAAGAGGAAGCTAGGATAGAAATTAGTGGGTTAGAGTAGTAATGAAGTTTTTCTTGGAAGGAGTCATACGTGGTTCGTGCCAAAACAGTAACATGGGCAACAGGGTGTCTAGCAAATCAGCTCAAAGAGATTCCCTGACTTTTCTATATTGTAAGAAGTCTTTACCTGGCCAAATCTTGGTGAAAATCGACAAAACAAAGCATAATTGCACTTAATACGGTATACTAGATTAAAAATTTATTTAATGTCTGATTACCCGACACCAGCTGAAATTGTAGTAGCTGAACTTGGATACTGCTGTTGGTAATAATCAACATTTACAAATTTAACTACAAATTTATTTTAAAACTCGCTTTATGATATTTGCAACATCACAACAAGTAGGGATACTGGAACATTTGTCTGAGTGAAGAAGAAACGATGTTATCAAGGGACCATTTTCCGTGACCTAACTTTTTCATATGTTTTTAAAATCCCTGACTTTTCCCGGTTTTCACTGTTGCTATACACCCTTAGACAACATTAAGGTCTATGTGGATGAGTTTGTTCATGGCAAAGTAAGGACCGTTGAGGATTTCACGAAGGATTTTGGATTGTAAGGATAGTGATGTAGATGAGCATTTGGTAGTTAAGAGAAAAGTTTGAACGTTTGTCTAGTAAGTGTTGAAGTAGTCGAAAACTAGCTTGTTTGTCGTTTTATTCTTGTATGAGGACCTACCAAATATATATAAAAAAATTCATGATAATCGGTCGATCCGTTTTGGAGGAGTACGACCACAAACACAAGATTTTTATATATTAGATAGATTTTCTGAATTGCCAATACAATGCTTTTTTTGAGCTTATGCCTTGCGCTGAAGGTACCTGATATACCCTCCGACATATGCCCAGATAACTCTCTATTCAGATTATCTATGTGTTTTTAATACTTTATATTTAATAGCATACTCAATTGCTCGCTCCGCCTAGTAATAATTCATGGTCATTAAATAATAAGGTGAAAGGGTATAGAGAGGTTGAATATAAATAAGGTTGAGGCGTGGGCGACCTGAGAAATGTCACTTGTCTAATGAGGCGCGCTTTAATCGGGCCTGCCCACACCTCCTCAGGCCCGACCAAAAAATAAAATACAATCCCTTTACCATCCACCGTTTGATTTCCATCTCGGCGATGCCTTTTTTGATTAATTGTCAATGCCTTATACTTTTGTTGTTGTTGTTCTTTTGCTGTTATTTCCATCGACAGAACGGAACTGAGTGCTCCTCTGGGGTCCTAAGTTATGTGAAAAGGAGAATTATGTAGACAGGAAATTATACATAAAGTATGTACACTCCCTGTTCTATTGTTGTCTGACGGCTTTTTAATGAACCGAATTCCCCTTAATAGACATATTAATTGTATTCAAAGTAGTCCACGATATCCTCGTTATTGTGATTTAATATGTGTTTACACTTGCCCTTTTTTGTTTTTATCGTCATTTTTTATTCATCGATTAATTATTATTCGAGGCAGTGAATCGTACGCGGTTTGCAATTTTTCCAAGGGGACTTACACGGCTACATTATAACACAGCTCGTTACTGACGTGAGGAAATGATGTTCATTCATTTATTTCATTTGACGTCACTTTATGCTACTATGGCTAATCGGATGCTACAGCGGGAGTCCTAAATTATATAATGTCTAATTACCCAACACCAGCTGAAATTGTTGTTGTTTAAGCTGACTTACCAATGAATTGTGATGAACTTGGGTAGTGCTGTAAGTAATAATCAATATTTACAAATCTGACTACAAATTATTTACAATCAATATATCTATATAAACTTTAAGAGCATTTCTTAAATGTTTGAATCTCTGCAGCCAAATCTTTAGCTTTCTGAAGAACTTCTTGGAGCAGTTTTGGAGCAACATCACAAGAAGGTGAAGAAGAAATGACGTTATCTCGGAACCATTTTCCCTGACCAAAGTACAAATTTCCTGACTTTTTAATATGTTTTTAAAATCCCTGACTTTTCCCAATTTCCCCTGTTGCTAGACACCCTGTTAATAGTATAATTGTTTGTTTGTTTATTTTATTTAACTGCTGCGGCTAATCGGACGATGCTACAGTGGGAATCCTAAATTTTGCCTATCCAGGTTTAATTAGGATAGAGATCTTTAACGAGCACCTAAAATCGCACAGGCTCGGGACCACTTTTTAACGTCATCTCCGAAGGACGGCATAACTAAAGGATTTTTTACTCCCATTAAAACATCCTAGGGCCACCTGCGGGTTTGAATCCGTGACCTTGGGCATATGCTTACCACGATGCTGCAGGTAACTCCAATGGTATGATTAATTTAGTTTTAGTATAATATACTTTTCAGTTAGAATATTAATTATTTTAATGCTAAAATAATAAAAAAAATGGGCCCATAGAAACATGTTCACATATGACTAAAACGTTCCATTATCCGAATCAATTTATGGATTTTTTTTTAAATTCCTTACCTAACATCTAATTTCATTTAATACATTGCAAAAAAAAAAAAAAAAAAAATATATATATATATATATATATATATATATATATAAAATTAACCAGATAAAATAAACAAATGTTTAAGATATATATAAAACATATTACATACTGCTAAAGTTGTGAATGATCATTGTTAAACTGGGTTTAATAATTATTGAGACTCACTTATCTATAAGAGAAAATATCTTCATGAGCAATTCTTACCTGAAACAAAAATAAGAAGAAGAAATTAATATAAATATATAAGTAATTAAATGTAAATAAGCATATCAATATTGAGTCACATATTCATATATACATATAAATTCAATATTATTGCATAAAGTTGTATATAGGGATTTGTATATATTTAAAAAAAATTACGTTAGCAAAGTTTATGAT
Organism: Piezodorus guildinii; assembly: GCA_023052935.1. Classification (NCBI taxonomy): domain Eukaryota; kingdom Metazoa; phylum Arthropoda; class Insecta; order Hemiptera; family Pentatomidae; genus Piezodorus; species Piezodorus guildinii. The sequence goes on along the minus strand of CM041295.1, from coordinate 39,893,523 downwards.
TTTTTTTTTTTTTTTTAAACTCCTAAATATTTTTTTATTTTAATTTATTACTGTATACTTTAATTTAATTAAATAAATTGGAATTATTTAATTGAAGTCGGATATTGGGTATTGAGGTCTAGTGGATGGAGCACTAGTCCACTAAACACTATTATTTATCTGCTGAGGGTATGGAAACCATCCTGGGGCTTACCAAGCCTCCATTAAGTGGGTAACCAAATATTTAGGGAAAACCTGGTTGCTGAACGTCATATAGGGCTAATGACAAGCATCATAAAGCTGTGAACTTTGTCTTTCTCACGAGCGGGATTTAGCTCCAATTTTGATAATGTGCTTTTCGGTGTGAACAAAAAACTGTTTTAATACTCTTTTGATTTCCCTTAAAGTTAATATTAATGAGTTATGAAGAAAATACTTCAAAGCTTGTAATGGTTCAGGAAATATTGTTAACATCCGAAGCAAACTCTAGGGTCTTAATTTTGTTGAGACTAAAAAGAACTTAATATAACAGCTTTAAATGAGCGACATTGTCCGAGTTTGGCGTCTAACATGACGATCTCATAATTTTAATTTGAAGGGCGTAATTTAAAAAGAGAGCAAGTATGGATATTTACCAATACCATACAGTTACCAAAAAATGTACTAGATACCCAGCGACAATGTTTACAGCTTTTAGACGCTAGTCACCTAATAACCCCCTTGCAAGGCCGTTGGCTGTGAAAAAGTCCTAATCTCTATAAGAAACGAGCCCAAGACCCTTCATTAGTTGTATAGGTATAGATTTTTTAATTGGATTTTTTTTAACGCTATATTCATTTAAATTAATACATTTTTAAATTTTATATTGAAAAAAAAAATTGAACTAAATTAAATATTGAGATTTCAAAAGTTATATGTTTATGAAAAATTTAATATTGAGATATTATCGTATAGGAATGGGCAATATAAAACAGAAGTAATTATAGTTTTAGTTTAAGTATATACATTTTTTTCTATCTAATCTTTCGTTAGCACTGATTAAAGAGATAAATTTTAAAACGTATTGATTTTTTTCACGTATTATTAAATTAGATCGTACAGATCCATTCATGCAATATCAAAATAAAATCATAAACATAAATTATAGATTATACATATAAAATATTTGGTCAAGAAGTTAAAGGTATATAATGACTGAAGGTTTGACACCTTCTGACAAGGTCTATTTCCTTCCCAAACGTTGTATAATTAGAATCCATCGAGACGGAAACAAACTGTCTGTTTCGAAGGTCTTTGAACCGGATTTGTACACAAAAAAAAAATTATAGATAAACCTACTAATAAAATATCAACAATGTTAAATGAAAATTTAAAAACTTTTTTTTAGTGTAAAGCATAAATAAACAAATATATATTTAATTTAAACGATGTATTTACATAATTTAAACTGCAGATTTTCACATCTTACAGCAATTGATGAGCATCGTCATTTTGAAAGTATACAGTGCAGAATTTTAGTAATATAACATTCTTGTGTTAAATTTTTAAGAGCTTTTGAATGTGGTATAGATAAATGAAGTATATATATAGTATACAAGAAGTATATTGAGGATGTATGTATAGTCGACTGTAGAAACTATTATAGGTGGAATAAGCAGGATTCAGTTTTTTTCAAAATACTTTTAATTTTTGCCGACGTTTCGGCCCAAGCTTGTGAGCCATCATCAGGGCATTTCTGAGCCATGTCCAAGCATACACTTTAACCGAAACATAAAAAGTATGGGGAGAGGTTCATGTAAAAACCCCTGAAGGCTTTTCCCTCTAAATATAAATACTACAGTTTACCTTTGTTTTGAAAAGTTTTACAAAATTATACAATGGAAAATAATTGTGTGTACAATAAGGCTCAACATTTTTAACAGAAAATCATAAACACTAGAATCTGAGGTATGCAAAAGATCCATGAGGTATATAAACAATAAAAAAAATAAATAAATCAATCAAAAACAAAACCAGAAGTGTTATAAACGAAAAGAAAAATATACAGTAAATAAAATGATGATGGCTCACAAGCTTGAGCCGAAACGTCGGCAAAATTAAAAATATTTCCAAACTCCTGATTATTCAACCTATAATAAAAACGAGAAGACTTAAAAACGAATTAGACAAACAATAACTCACTAACTGTAAATATCACTTAAACTTAACGGAAAGAGAGGTAATTTGGACCTTATTTCCACATGGTATAAATAGCACGACGCCGACAATCGCCTTCGGTAGAAATAAATGCTGTTAATTGTTTTCCCATGGCGCGACAGGCCGCGTCGGCCACTCAGCCCAGCCACAGGCTCCCCTCGAAATACTGCTAATTAAAGATCTTAGTTTTTGTTGACGTTATAGACAATTAAAAATAATTTCAGTTTTAATTCCCCTCATAATTGCTATTTTTATACTTTGCAATCTCCGTGTGATGAAAGACTAATTGTCCAAGTCATGGTGTTTGAAAAGGACCGCCTCCTACCTTTCCCATGCCATAGAGACGAGTTTGTTTTACGGATTGCACATTCCTTATGGTTTATAATCTTAATATTTAATTATTTTGTTTAGTTTTGTTATTCCAATGTTACATATTTATAGGTATATGTAGATAATTGGATATAGATTAAGGTATATGAAATAGCTTGGGTATATGAAAATAGCCACGAGATACGAGCCAATGATGGATTGGGTACATCACTCAAGGCCCAGAGCTCAAATTCGAATAAATTTCTTCACCTCAAGGAGAGATGAGTAGGCCTTAGTGTTAGATAATTGCAGGAACGCAGTAACGTTCGAATTATGGCGTCGATTTATACATTATTAATCTTACAATACGGTTCTCTTTAGTTTGTTGTTTTAATAATCTGTTGTTTTTTTTTTGTGCTTCTAGTGGGATTGAATATAGAGGATATACAGGTGTTGAGAATAATTAAGTCATTTTCGCTAATATAATATTTTTTTACTCTATGAATATAGAATCATTTTAAGAGGGAAGGAAAGATTTATACAAATGTTCGGGAATTCGAGATTTATTAACAGCATGCTGAAATAATAATATAATATCAATAATAAAGTCTTGGTTAAGGGGACACTACCCCAAACATTAAACCATCATATACCACTATATTTTATAATAAACCAAAAACTTTGTTGTTTTAGCCCTACATTTTTATGCTATACTGTGGTTTTCTCGGCCAAGGAGGTGAGGACGGGGGGTTTATGCCAGAATTGCCCGCTACATAATATTTTTTATTATTTTCTGTTAACAATGCAGAATCAATATTGAACATATTTTATTTTGCTTTTCTTTTGTATATTAAAAAAAAAATTAAAACACAAGCTGTATTATTTATACATAAAGGGAAAAAACGGTTAAAGATTTTTTCATCAACTCCCTCCATTACATCTATTGATGTTTTCGGTTTTTCCTCAGTTTATGCTTGACATGGCTCACTCATGGTACAGTGATATATTTATATACTGATTTATTTTTTACCTTTCTATTTAATTCTAAAGTTTTAATTTCATACTTATTATTATCTTATTGTTTATTGAATTATTATTATTATATATGTGTATAGTATTTTTTTATTTATTTTATATTTTATCATTTTATATATTTTATCATTATCACTACATTTATAATTTTTCATTATCATATTGATATGTCTCTCTTTTGTTGTTCTAATGTTTGTAGCCCTGATGGCTCACAAGTTTGAGCCGAAACGTCGGCAAAATTAAAATATTAAAAAAATGACTATAAATTATTTTATTTAGGAAGCAGCGAAGTCTAGAGGATAGAGTAATAGTCTACTATTTTTTGGGTCCTGGGTTCGAATCTCGGCTGTGGCAGAATATTATTTATTCGGTTAATTCAGTCAGGGAGGTGGCCTTAGGGTATGGAGACCCTTCTGGGACAGACACAGCCTCTTTAAAATTGGGCAAAACCCTGGCAGCTGAGCGTGATCAAGGCCTCATCACATCGTTGGCCTAAAAAATTATGTACTGAGCCGAAGACCCTTTTGTGTTGTAGTGGTGCAGGCTTTTTTTTTTTTTTTTTTTTTTTTACGATAATTTCACCAGTCGAATATACATCCTCAATATAGAAGGATATGTATTTAATGTTTTCCCAACGGTAATTTCGAAGGGGACGTTTCCCTTTTTCCCCCCTGCTGATACCCAACCTGCCGAAGGAGGCGGGAAACCTTTGAGGGGATTCCCGATCCGCGATAGAAGTCCCGATTCCTGACAAAGCGAGTTAATCGTGAGCGGTATAATTGAGAGGGAGAAATGAGTGGATTGAGAGAGGAGAAGTGGCGTGGGCGAGGGAACAATATATCACAACATCATTAAATTATTCCAATGAGCTGGCCATTGATCACGGCTCTTGCTTGTGTTAATAGCTTTTTATGCCATCAGTCAGGGGGTGGATTAATTTGAAAGTGCCTTTAATAATTCTTATAGACAGGGCATTTAGGAGCTCTATAGGTCCGCTTTGGCGGCCCTGTGGGTGGTGGAGAGGGGCTCATGAGACCTGTCTTTTATTGTCCGCTTTTACTGCAGCACCACATGTGTCCGTTCCCGCTCGCTCCAATTTGCCAGCCTTCCTAAGGCTCATTATCTCTTTCCAGCTTCCAGATAGTCCAGCCTCCTTTCCAGCTTCCAGATAGTCTAGCATCCTTTCCAGCAATAGCCCTCGACTATAAGATTAACAACCACTTACGATAATTGATTTATTAAACGGAAATTTCCCCCCGGGATATCTGAAGAATCGTGGAAATTATTATAGGTGGAATAGTCAGGAATCAGTCATTTTTTGAAAAATGTTTAATTTTGCCAACGTTTCGGCTCAAGCTTGTGAGCCATCATCAGGGCTACAAACATCAGAACAAAAGAGATACATATCAATATGATAATGAAAATTTTCTTTTGAATGTAGTGACAATTATGACATTTGAAATAAAACAGAAAATATACCAACATACTTAAATATTATAGATACAAATAATGATAATATGATACATAATCTAATGATGATAAGCATACAAAATTTTTACAGAACTTTAGAATTTAATATAGAAGTAAAAAAATATATATAAACGTACCATTACTGAGCCATGTCCAAGCATAAACTGAGGAAAACCCTGAAGGTTTTTCCCTCTAAAGTGTAAATACTACAGCTTATCTTTGTTTTTTAAAAAGTTTTACAAAATTATATAATGGGAAAACAAAACAATATATCCGTATGTACAATAAGGCTCAACATTTTTAACAAAAAATTATAAACACTAGAATCTGAGGTATTTAAAAGATACATGAGGTATATAATAAAATATAAAATAATAATAATAAATAAAATAACAGTAAATAAAATATACATTACACAAGCAATTTGTACAATAAAGTGATAAGAGTTATAATTTAAGAAAACGGAATATGTTAGCATACGAGGGCATATTAAAGTCTAAAGTTCTGTAAAAAAATGTTATGCTTATCATCATCAGATTATGTATCATATTATCATTATTTGTATCTATAATATTTAAGTATGTTGATATATTTTCTGTTTTATTTCAAATCTTATCATTGTCACTACATTCAAAAGAAAATTTTCATTATCATATTAATATGTATCTCTTTTGTTCTGATGTTTGTAGCCCTGATGATGGCTCACAAGCTTGAGCCGAAACGTTGGCAAAATTTTAAAAAATTCAAAAAATGACTGATTCCTGACTATTCCACCTATAATAGTTTCTACAGTCGACTATACATCCTCAATATAATCGTGGAAATTATTATATATTAAATACAACAGATGTTAAATTAAAACAGCTGTTCGAATCGTGAAAATATTAAAGAGTGGGAGCTTGTATGTAATAACTATCTCATCTTATATGTAATAACTGTTGTTAGAAAATTGATATTTTTACTTGTAAGATTAGTGATGTAAAGAAATTATTTGCTGGGTAATCGAGACTTTGAATTTCAAAAGGTACTAAAGGACATTGTTTTTCTAAATTAATATTTTGACATAATTGTATTCAAATGGTTTAGTTTTATCAAGATCCGTCGTCAGATATTCTCTAAAAAACATAAAAAGCCTTAAAAAACGTATTTAAAAATTGCATTTCATTCCAAAAGGTACTAAATCCACATTTCATTTCATTCCAAAAGGTACTAAAAACATTTCCTTCCAAACGTCCTTCCAGCTATTATTTTGATCAATGTTTTGAACGTAGTTATAAATTTTTAGGCTGTTTTAAACAACTTAATTACGTCGCTTCGGTTCTCGTAGGTTGTCAATTAAATTAAGTTTTTTTATAGTATTTCTTCATGCAGCAACATAAATTTAATTTAAAAATTTTCAGAAACTCGCATTTTAATAGAATCATGGTATTTGATCCAGCAAATAGTTAGAATTAGCATTCCACGAACTGGCTAAATATTAGAGGAAAAACCGTGCCTGATCTAACTTAATAGTAAATAAAATAAAAGCTCAAAATTTATTTATTTATCAGCCTCTATAGCTAAATATTGTTTACACGTAGTTAATAATATAGATAAATTTGCTAAATTCGCACAAATAATAAAAAATTTACGATATTTCATTTACAGGTCAGTGAAAGTTATAACACTTCCGTTTACGCATTTATTACCAAATTTTAATAATGCTTTGAAAATATATCTTACGTTTCAAGTTGATTCAGATATAACTATAACATGTTATAGAATCGGTACGATAATTTGTGTAAGAATGGATATATTTATGGATTTTTACAGCAAAAACTACAAAGGCATAATTAATTTAATGTAATCAATATTATTCGGAGTGAGACTGATTTTAGATAATTATTAGTTGAACTAAATAACACTGTAAAGAGGTAGAAATGCATACTTAAGTGTCAGTTTTTTATTTTATATAGAGTTTGGTTCTTAGATAGAGTCAAAATGTGAACACGGTGTTTAAAAGACAGATGAATGGGACACACTGGTGGAGTGTGTCGCTCTCACTACCTCTTGGTATTGTTGGTCCCTTTTCCCTCAATAGAAAGACCATTTACTGCCTTAGTATTGTATAGGTGTCGACAACTTGTTTTTTTTGTTTTTTTGTCTCGCACTCAAGTAACTAACGATTGGCAACAGAGAGAAAAAAAAAATGATCATAGAGAACTCTAGGTCGGAGACTTTAACGCTTTGTCACAATTTTTTTATATACAGCCTCTCTTCCGAAGATGGAGTGTGTAAATTAATTCAGAGTTTTTTTTTGTTTTTATTAATTTCACTTAGATATGAAATATATAAGGCAAATTATTGCAATCATGAAAATTTTCGAATCCTAGTTTTCAACGGAAATAAGCGTTTTAGGGTCCCCCGAGTCCAAATAACCAAGTCACGCAAACAAGTCTAGGTCGAAAAAGATCAGTTGTATAAAACTGAAATTTCATATTTTTATTAAATACTTAAGATGTTGCAGTAAACTTTTCATCAAAATAGGCTAATCAGAAGTGCCTCTTTCTACCATGCATTTTGAACATTTTCACGATTTTAACTAAAAACGATTTTGATCAAACTTGCTGAATTGATGTGAAAATGTAGTGGGCTTTCATTGCAATTGAAATAGTCAGACAGTGATTACGTCTGATAATGATCTTTAATTTTAAATGTTCTTCCTCTACCTTTAATTTTATATATTGAAAAAAAAACAACAACATAATATCTTATTAGCATTGATAAAAAAAACAACTAAATATAAAAGTAGAAAGAATTTGATCAGCAGCTGAAGGAGAAAGGAACAAACATTTTTTTTTCCTGACACAAGAATAGCAATATAAATAAATAAATTCTTTATTATCCTGGAACATGTCCCTTTAGAAAAAAATATACAGAATGTACAAAAAGTGCTTTGGAGTCTTAGAACATATTAAGTACATATAAACAAGTTAATAATTACTTATATAAAATAGAAATATTTAAATGAGAAGAAAACAACAACAGAAATAAAAAAGCTTATTTAAAATTTTATTGAGCCTGGATATTCAGTAAGTGATTAAATATGCGGGATTTGAAGGTAGAAAGAGAATTGGAGTGACGGATAGAAGGAGGAATGGAATTCCATAGGATTGTGGATAGAATGAGAAAGGATCTGTCGAAATGTGCAGTTCGGTGGGCCGTACTGTATAAATCTGAAGGCTTGAAGCGTGTACAACGAGGATGGACAGAGGATTTGAATTGTAGGAGGTCAAAAATGTATGATGGACGGCGGGATTGGATAGCTTGGTAAAGTATGACGCAAGGAAATACTTTCGACGATTGGAAGGGTAAAGCCACTTCAACTAAAGCAATTAATTAAGCGTTTAATTTTCATCTCGAGACCACCAGAAACACCACCGTGTACCGTACAGCAATAGTCGAAGTGGGGAAATATTAATGAGGTAACGAGGAGTTTTCGGGTTTCATACGGGAATAGGTGACAGAGGAAATACAGTCACTTTAAGGTTGAACAGGGACGGCGGGAGATTTCGGAAATATGATTTTTGAAGGATAAAGTTCGGTCGAAGGTTACTCCCAGATTTCTGACAGTCGGTGGAACTTTATAGGATTTTGGTGGACAAAATTCTGAAACTTGTCTATATTTAACCTTTAGGGTCCCAGATTAAGGGAAAAAAAAATGTTTAAAAAAATGATAAAAACTAATTAATTTTTCTACACGATTATTATACTTTTGACTTTTGACCACCTAAATTGGTGATTTTGCCCACTGTGCGGCGTTTCGACTCAAGCTTGTGAACCATCATCACGGCATTACTGAGCCATGTCCAAGCAAAACCCCTGTGATAACGGCTCACAAGCTTGAGCCAAAACGCCGGCAAAATTAAAATATTAAAAAAAATACTGACTCCTGATTATTTCCATCTATAATATGAAAATAAACTTTTTAATCTATCAATGAACTATTGTGTTGCGGAAGACGCGAAAATGGCATATTTGATTGGTTTAATGAGAATTCATACGTGGAATACCATCGATATGGCTCTAAAACAAGACTGCCAGGAATATATGGCGGGTTGAGATGAAAGCAGGAAAGAGAATATTAATTATAAAGCCAATAGGAGCTATCCAGACTCGGGTAAACATTTGTTCTCCAGAAAGTCAACATGACCAGGTCTCGGTAATTGGTGGATAAATACCGCCCATGCTCTTTGGAACCTTTTATAAGACGTGGAAAAAAAGAAAAAGAAAAAAAAAAAGGAAAATAAAAGGCTTTTGTAAAGGGTCGCTTCCTCAAATTATTTTTCTAGAGAAGATTAAGAAAGAGTTTTAGAACAAATAACTGCTTCGGTCATAAAATAAAATGCTAACTGGCACAGCTGAGCAAATGGTTACCTAAAGAGGAACCGAATATTGTTAAGTAACACCGACATTTAACTTTAATCGGTTTCCTATAGTAGAGTATTTCAAGCTGAGGAAAAAATAGAACGAACTATAAATTAAGAGGAGATTAAATTTAAAAATATATATTTTTGAGCATTGAATAAAATATATATCATAAAAAAAAAAATGACAAATATAATTAATTATATGCGTGAAAAGAGGATTTAATAATCGTGTAACATAATATATCATAATATTATATTGTATGAATGAGATCCTGTAGCACTATTATTATTGTCTATTATGACAAATTGTAATATATACGAATAAAAAAAAAAATAAAAAAAAATAATAAATAATCGTGTAACATAATATATCATAATATTTGGTTTTATTTGTAATCACTGATTTTGTATTTTTTTAAATTATAGTGGGAACTTGCCCTCAGCATTGAATTCATTAGGTCAACAAGAGAGGCAAACAAAATTATTTTTGTTGAGCTATCAGATACAATTAAAACAAAATCTGTATAAAAAAAAACCAGCAAGTAAAATCCATCGACTATTTTTCCTTATTATTATTTTTTTATTTTATAATTTGATTGAATGTAATTTACTGTTGTATTTTATATATATATATATATATATATATATATATATATATATATATATATATATATATATATATATATATATATAACAAAATGTAAGAAATAATTATTAAAAAAAATTCTAGGTTTTTGTAATAATATGATGGACCAATCATTTACTGTATAATTATAATTGTTATACCAACATTACTTGAAAGATCTAAATGATCTATAATTGTTTGTTAGATTCCAATTTTCATAATTGTGTATATATTTTATTGTAATTTTATGTTGTGTAAATATTGTATGAATGTAGTATGTTTGATATCATTCAGCACTACTATTAATGTCCAAATTGGGACAGATTGTAAAATTTTCTCAATAAAAATTGTTATTGAGATTCCAATTTTATCGGTTAAGCTCAAGTATAATATATAATATATATATATATATATATATATATATATATATATATATATATATGTGTGTGTTTGTAGCTAAGTATAGGAGTAGTGTTCTTCATGTATGTGTGTGTGATATTTAAATCGACATTTGTGACGCCGAAGACACTATTTTGTCTAAAATTGTAAGTAAATTTCTAATAATATCTTTAATGTAGATTCTGGTTGAATTGTCTGTTTACCTACTGTATGAGTATTTATAGTTCAATGTATTCTTTTCCATATCTTTAACAATAACATCATATATTAATTATTGTATAATTATATTAATGTTCTGTTTTTTGTTTTTCCACTGTTAAGGCATGATTATGAAAACAATAAATTCTTGAAACGTCGCAAAAATCAAATTATTCATTGACTGAAACCTAAGAACAATAGAAACTTAAATTATCAATAGTCGAGAACTGATCAAACAATATATATATATTATATATATATATATATATATATATATATATATATAAAGGGATAGCCTCATATATCGACTTAAACGGTTGACATACGCGTCATGGGTAAGAAAAAAGTAGTAATGATAAATATAAAAATCTGTAGTTTAATCCTCAGGAGACAAGATAAGCGGAACTGAAGATGCTTGGCGCAGAACATGGAAGAGAGGTCATTACTCATAGGTCAAAGCCTATTCTTTCTCGACAATTGTTTTCATCTTAATAATTTCTTTTATCTTGTATTTTGCTTCATAATAATTTGCATTATTATTTTTTTTTAATTTATTTTTATTGCCAGAGCTACCACTACGGTTTGTCACGAATTAATTAAAAATTAGGAAAAAAAACTCCCACGTCGCTTTCCCCGAAATGACTAGTGGCAATATTAAAAGCGATTTAAATAAAAAGCTGTCCTGGCAGAGAACCAGCGATCTATTCAGCTTGCATCAAGGTTTGTTTGGACACACTCGAGGCAAGACGCCATCATCGTTTGTGGTCAGCTTTTGATAAGCCTATCAAATATGATGTGTTATTATTTCAGTATTAAGATCAAAGCTAATGCTGTAAGTGCCACTTTGGCAAGATCCCCTCTTACAGTTTAATCAACATTAGATATTATGAATTAAATTGTCACGAGAATAACATTTACTAGAAACGACGCACAGTTCGTCTTAACTCTACAAGAAAAATAAAAACAATACAAGATTCAATTTGTGACCTTCCATTTTACTGTTTATACTTATTTGTCCTAAGTATAATTTGCTTGTATAATTCAAATTTTATTTAATGTATATTTTTCTTATCGTTTTTAACATTTCTGTTTTTTTTTGTTTAATTTATATTTTTTATATACCTCATGGATCTTTTACATATTATAATTGAATTAACTATGTTTTTTGCTTAAGTAAAAATTGCACTAATTAATGCCTGCATGGGCTGCTGGCTGGACTCACAAAATTGTATGCACGGTCCGTATTAACTATAACAAAAATTATTCTATAATTAATAGGTAATTAACTAATCTAAGCAATGCTTTAAAAGCATGTAATTAAAAAATAATTAATTGAATGAACCTTTTGAGACCTTGAAAATGGCTTGGCAGACCACACGAGAAAAAAAACATCAACGGGCCTAACGTCTACCTGCACTTTTCATTTAAGCCCCTTGTAGAATAATAAACCACATAATTAAACACCAGAATAAACAGGAATGGTTTATAAGAGCAATATATAATAAAATATGGAACGTCAGATCTTTCAGAGAAGTGTTTATGGACTAACAAAATAAAAAAAAATAAATGGACCTCGCCATAGAATGAGCTCATATTAAGAAATCAGATAACATGTCAGTTTTGTACATTTTTTTCATATTCAATTCTTTAAAATTAGTTCAGCTAATCGTAGGTAATTTTTCGTAGGATTAATAATAATACAGAATAACCCTAAATACTGAATTAAGACTTCATCAATATAAAAACAAAAGTTAACAATAAAATAGTGATTTTTAGTCAATTTTTACTTTCACTTACATATATATGAAATATATAGCAAGGGAAAGTATTGCGACCATTCCATTTTTCAACGGAAATACGCGTTTTAGGGTGCTCTGAGTGCAAATAACTAAGCCCCGGAAAAGGTCTTTGTTTGTGTGTGTGTGTGTTCGTGTGTGATAAGCCTAGCGCAAAAACGAAAAGACGTACGAAACTGAAATTTCATATTTAAGACAACTATACTCCCGAAACGTTACAGCAATTTTTACATCAAAATCAGCCAACCAGAAGAAGTACTTTATACCATGTATTTTGTACATTTTTTTTATTTTCTCAAAAACGGCTGTAACGATTTTAATTAAACTCGCCAAATTGATGTAAAATTTAATAGGCTTTAATATCATGTAGGTTTCATTGTGATTTAAATAGTCTGACAGGGCTGAATTACCGGTATTTTAAATTTTTTTCTTCTAAAGTACCATCAATTTTGTTGATTCCATAAAAATAACTATATTATTATGTTACCACTGATGAAAAACAGGTAAATATATAAATTGAATAAATTGGATACCCAACTAAAGGAAAAAACTTTTAATTGTGTAGGTTTCACAAAATTAACGATATCATCTGATTAGCATTGTTAAAAAACGGCTAAATATAGAAGTTGAACGAATTTTATGAACAAATAGTGGGGAAAACGGCAAAAATATTTGTAACGCAATTTTTATGTTTTTGAACAAAACAGTAATATAGATTTATAATATAACGTAGGAAAGCTAAAGATTAAAAAGAAAAATATTATCTTATACACAAATTATAAAAGTTAACCGAAAGTAATGAAAAGCCGAAAAAAAATTATAGTTGTAGAAAAAAATTTAATATATTATTTAATAAAACACGTGTTTCTATTGAAATTCGATTTAATTAATTCATTTACATCATCAATCAACTCTAAATGTATTTAATAATGCTTACATTTATTATAACAATGGAGATAAGTAAAGTCGAGTGTTGCGCTTAACAATTTTTTTTTTTTTTTTTTTTTTTTTTTTTTTTAAAGTCATCAGTCGTCAGACCTTCATCAGATTCCAATCAATTTGAGTTTTCGAGGTTCACAGGTAGTTGATTTGAATTTTTTATTTATTTGGTTTTACTATACTTTTATCAGATAATAGCAATTACTCAGGCCAAAATTAAATTTTAGCTAAGATAATATTAAATCGATAAAGCACAGCATTCGTGAATCGCATTCATTTTCTTAACTATTGAGAGATAATTGCGTTTTAACCTTCTCGATTTTATCGGCACCGTGATTTATTCATTTTAATATAGTGCGGTTTAGCTATAAATCATAAACATAATAAAAATGCAGATGTACGACATTGAAATGTAACAAAAGATAAGTAATAAATAATTGATTATGACAAACTATTCATCTCCTGTCCGAAATTATCTTATTAGCCATCAAAATTTCATACCTCGTAAAGATCACATCGTTAATGATTGCCAGTAAACGTAAAATGGTTATATATATGTATATATATATATTAATAACTGATATCTGTTGTAGCAAAAACTAATATTTATTCCTCTTATTGAGGAATAACATGGTTATTAAGGAACAACGGTTAACGATTCTCGTTATATTGGAACTAGTTTTATTCAGTAAAGCAGATAAAAGGAAAAATACTGCATTTCCCATAGCCGCCATTTATTTTAATGGCGGTGTTTTATCGATATTACCTCATTTAAATTTTTAAAATAATCATGGCGTGTTATGAGAACAAAACTTATTTTGTCGAACAGATTAAATTGAATTCTTACAACTACTAAACCTTTTATAAACTGACTCAACATTACTATAAAAAACGTAGTGCCTGCATCCCACAACTACACCTTAAAGTAAATAAAAGTATTGGGTTTTACTTGCGATTTCAATAAAAACTTCAGATTCTAGTTAGATTTTTTACTTAAATATATTTGATCAATTTTGATCTATTACATGTTTCTATATTTCAGGTAATATTTTTATTCCGTTCTCTCAGAACGTTGCTTTTGTGCGCGAAGCGCTTTGCGTCTTTCAAGTCAAAATTTCCGGTTCTGAACCAAGCAAACCGCTTACGGACTATGCTTTCTCTTAAGGCATCTTACTGCAATATTTTTAACCGTCTGTACCGTGGAATTTCCTCATCAGCAATAAAACAATTATTAAATGAATTATATTGAGGATGTATAGTCGACTGTAGAAACTATTATAGGTGGAATAGTCAGGAATCAGTCATTTTTTGAAATTTTTTAATTTTACCAACGTTTCGGCTCAAGCTTGTGAGCCATTATCAGGGCTACAATTGATAATCCTGATACTGATGCTGATTTTGATAATCCTGGAATCCTAGCCACCGTACCTAACTACAAAAAACGACTCCTCTCCGAAGCTATACATATACATATGGAAAAAGATCGAGTACCCGTCAATCATAAAACAGACAAAGAAATAATCTCTCCCTCGTATGCAAACATCTTCCGTCTCCTTGAGTTATAACTTTATGGTACAAATTGCTTGTGTTATTTATATTTTATTTACTGTATATTTATCTTTTCGTTTATAACACCTCTGGTTTTTGTTTTTGTTATTTATTTATTTTATTTTATTTTTTATTATATACCTCATGGATCTTTTACATACCTCAGATTCTAGTATTTATAATTTTCTGTTAAAAAATGTTGAGCCTTATTGAACATACGAGTATATTGTTTTGTTTTTCCATTGTATAATTTTGTAAAACTTTTAAAAAGAAAGATAAGCTGTAGAATTTATATTTAGAGGGGAAAAATCTTCAGGGTTTTTACATGAACCTCTCCCCATACTACCTATGTTTATGGTTTTCCTTAGTTTATGCTTGGACATGGCTCAGTAATGGTACGTATATATATAAATTTTATTTTTTTTACTTATATATTAAAGTCTAAAGTTTTGTTTTTATGCTAATCATCATCAGATTGTGTATCATATTATCATTATTTGTATGTATAATATTTAAGTATGTTGGTATGCATTCGGTTTTATTCCAAATGTTATCTTTGTCACTACGTTCAAAAGAAAATTTTCATTATCATATTAAAATGTATTTCTTTTGTTCTGATGTTTGTAGCCCTGATGATGGCTCACAAGCTTGAGCCGAAACGTTGGCAAAATTTAAAAAAATGACTGATTCCAGATTATTCCTCCTACAATTATTAAATGAAGAAAATGAAATTTTTTCCTCTTTCATTTTGAGCTAGCAAAATACAACTTAAAGATAAGGAATCTCGGTTGAAACTGGTTCATAAAAGCACCTTAAATAATCATTTTTTAGAATATGTTAACATTATTGACCAACTTTACACGATTTATGAATATGAACACAGAGATGATTAAATTGAAATACTGAAAAAAAAAAACTATACACTTATTTTACAAGCCAATATGTATACTGTTTAAGTATTTAATTATGAACGAATATCCATTAGATGTTAATTTTATTATTTTTTAACATCCATATTACTGCTATCAATGAGCTTTCGTCATACTAAAAATGATACATCCGTGAAGGTATTTCAAGTTCATAGGAATAACCAATATTGTCGTAAGATCCTTATCTGTTTAACAGACACCGACGAAGCGCAAATAATGATGTATTTCTATCATCAGATGGGAAATATTGAAAGAGGGGAAAAACGCGTAACTGTTATTTCTATGTATCAAATTTTATGTAGAAAACTCCGTTATATAGTGCTATAAAATTCTAAAATGTAACTTAAACAACTGTAAATGTATACTTATAATTATGCCTAACAAATGCACAAGGGAATAAAATCACAGGCGTAACAGAAAGACTGCCCCTTTTATCAAGATAAACCTACGAAGACATTATTCTAATTAACATAAAATCCATTTAGAAAACAAGCAAAAAAAAATTCACTGACCACAAAACATTTCAATTAAGCAACCCATAAAAACGACTTAGTTAGATAAAAAATTACTAATACTTTTCTGCTTAAACACTTAAAAAAAAAAAAAAATGATTTGAGTTTGTTATTTATTTAGTTATCGCGGAAGGTGTCAGCAATGGACCAGTAATGAATAAAGATTTTATTATTATTGTCCAATAAAAGTCTGTACAAAATTAAATCACATATATTATTATATAATTAACTGCTTAAAATTGATATCGTTCATTATCAACGAATGCAAATAATAACCGTCTATTTTTATTAATAATGAGGAGAAGGTACCAAGTTAAAGGCCAATACAAATTTTACATTATTGTAACCATTCTAGCCCAACTTAATGACACTAATGTAAAATTTCAACCCAAACAGCCTAAAACAGATGTTTTTACTTTCACATAATATATATAGTAAGGGAAAGTATTGCGATCGTGAAAATTTTCGAATTCCAGTTTTCAACGGAAATACACGTTTTAGGGTCCCCTGACTCCAAATAACCAAGTCCCGCAAAAAGGTCTGTGTGAGTATGGTAACTCCCGGGCGGAAACTATAAGTCCCATAAAACTGAAATTTCATATTTAAGACAAATATACACCCGAGACGTTGCAAAATCTTTTTCATCAAAATTAGCTTACCAGAAGAGCCATTTTATACCATGCATTTTGCACCTTTTTTTCGATTTTCTCGAAAACGGTTCCGACGATTTTGTTTAAACTCGCTATATCGACGTAAGATTCAATAGGCTTTACTACCATGTAGGTTTCATTCTGATTAAAATAGTTTGACGGGACTTAAATGCCGATATTTAAAATTTTCTTCTTCTAAAGTACCATCAATTTTGTTGATTCCATAAAAATAACTATATTATTATGTTACCACTGATGAAAAACAGGTAAATATATAAATTGAATAAATTGGATACCCAACTAAAGGAAAAAACTGAAATAATATTTTTTTAATGCAATTTTTTGTTTTTGAACATACGAACAGTAATATACATTTGTAATATACCGTTGGAAAGCTAAAGATTTTAGAAAAAATACTATCTAATACACAAGCTTGTAAAAGTTAATAAAGAGTGATGAAAAGTCGATAAAACTAAGTGATTATTTTAAATAATAATCTAATAGATTATTTAATAAAACACATATTTCTATAGAAATTCCATTTAACTAATTCTTTAATGGTTTCACTCATTTTTATCTCTTACTGTATTTGAAAATTCTTTAATCGATTCTAAAAACGGAGGTAAGTGAAAGTCCTGTGTTGCCCGCACCAGATTTTTTTTTAAAAAAAGATGTATTTATATTTTTAAAACAGATGTATTTTTATTTTCATAACAGATGTATGTTTATTTTTAAAACAGACGTATTTTTATTTTATCTTTACTCTATTAAAAAAAAAAATACTGTTAATTTACCTTCTTAGATATAAGTTCATAATTAACAAAACGTATTGTAAATAGCCAAGCCAGAGTACATTTGTGTGAGGAATTCCCCTAAGACAGATGCATTTATCCTATTCTATATTATATGATGATAAAATATTATATTATTAAAAAAATACATCTGTTTTAAAAAATAAATAAGAAAACATCTGCTTTAGGCTGTTTGGATTGAAATTTTATATTACAGTTATTAATGACTTGTTACTATAATGTAGAATATAAATTGGCATTTCCTTTCATTAGTTTACTTACATCAGTTACTAATCGGTTATTATTCACTTTAGGTATAATAAAAATGTTTACCAGTTTATCTTAGATTTATATAATTTAAAACAGTCTTCGGGATATAATACTATTTGCATGTTATTGTTTTTGTTTACTGTCTTATATAGGTTTGCTTATATATACATATTGACTTTTAACTTGTTATCTGCTCATCATTATTAATAACAATAGACGATTAATATTTTTATTCGTTGATAATGAACGATCTCAATTTTAAGTAGATAATTATATGTGTATATATATATATATATATATATATATATATATATATATATATATATATATATATATATTTTTTTTTTTTTTTTTTTTTATCAATACAGTAGACAAAAAATATAAATACACACATGAGACTTCTGGGTGTAAATACCCACTCACCTTAAAATAAAAATT
The DNA here is from genome assembly GCA_023052935.1 of Piezodorus guildinii. NCBI lineage: Eukaryota > Metazoa > Arthropoda > Insecta > Hemiptera > Pentatomidae > Piezodorus > Piezodorus guildinii. Next base: position 39,875,033 of record CM041295.1, on the reverse strand, counting down.
GTTCTTACAGAAGATCGAATTATAGCCGAAACGTGAAATATGTTTATAATTGGTTCGATATGAATTTTATCACCTATATAAAAAGCAAAAGTCGGATTTAAAACATCGTTTTCGACGGGGAAAAGCATTTGAAAAAAAAAAAAAAAAAAGTATAATTGATGATAATATAGCATCATCATATAGTATAGAATAGAATAAATGTATTTGTCTTTGGGGAATCCTCCATACAAATCGAGCTTGGCTTGGCTATTTAGAATACATTTTGTAAATTATGTACATATATCAAAGAAGGTAAATAAACAGTTTTTTTTTTTTTATCAATAGAGTAGAGAAAAAATAAAAATACTGAAATGAAAATGCTTCTGAAAATAAAAATTGTTCTTAAAGAAGATCGAATTATAGCCGAAACGTGAAATATGTTTATAATTGGTTCGATATGAATTTTATCACCTATATAAAAAGCAAAAGCCGGATTTAAAACATCGTTTTCGACGGGTGAAAAGCATTAAAAAAAAAGAAAAAGGGGTTTTTTTTACAGTATTTTTAGCATATTTTTTGCTCTAATTAAAACTATGATCGAAGATGAAAACAAGCTTTATTTGCTCTTGAGGAAATGTTGAAGTTTAAGAGCCTCACTTTGCAATTAGACATCCATAGCGAGTGGAGGCTAGCGTGCGAGAGGAAAAATAAACGAAGCTAAGCGTCCGTCATTAAGTCCCTTGGGACACTAACTTGCGAAATGACTCTCTCACTCCATCATCTCAGTCCATTCGATATGTTTCCAATTCGATCCCGATAGTTGCTTTTAATTTGTTTAAAATTTTAATTTGTACAATCGAAATTCTACACTGAGAATAAGAGGGATTAGAGGTTTCGTTCAATTTTACGTGCCACAAAATGCTGATGTTCATCAACGAAAAGAAAAATTATTGCGATAAAAAGTTCAGGTGCGCACAAAACTACTCTCACTTACCTATGTTTTCTAAATCAATATAATAATAATTTTGCCGACGTTTCGTCTCAAGCTTGTGAGCCATCATCAGGGCTTCAAACATTAAAACAAAAGAGATACATATTAATGTGATAATGAATTTTTTTTTTAATGTAGTGACAATGATAACATTTAAAATAAAACAGAAAATATACTAACATACTTAAATATTATAGATACAAATAATGATAATATGATAAACAATATGATGATGATAAGCATAAAAACAAAACTTTAGACTTAATAGTGTGATGTATGTATGAGTGTGTGTATGTGTATATAGGTATGAGTGATTTCTTACTTTGTTGTATTGATTCATTATTGTATATATATTTTATTGTAATTTTATGCCGTGTAAATATTGTATGAATGTAGTATGTATTATATCTTTCACCACTACTTTTGATGTCCAAATTGGGACAGCTTGTAATTATAAAGGTACTTCATATAAGAGAGAGGTAAGAGCAAAAAAAAAAAAATTCCGAGTTTAGAACGGAAATGCATTGTTTAAAGTTCTGTTGTGCCATATAATCAAGTCTTCAATTAAAATAAAACATAAATAATCTAATAATAATTCTATAATATCATCATAGATATTGGAACGTTTTGATGCCGATAAGAACTGTAATATAGATGTATAATATGCCGTTAGAATGCTAAAGATTTTGAAAAAAATATTACCTTATACACAAACAGCTTGTTGCAGATAACAATGTTATTTTGTGAAATTAATCGAAGTAAAACATATGTTTCCAAAGACACTGATTATCATTCTTTAAACCACTTTTAACTGTATTTATTAGTTGTTAAATTGATTTTAACAACCAAGGTATATGAAAGTCGTGTGTTATTTTTGTACTTCGTATTTGTATTATTTTTAATTAAAACCTTTAAAAATTAGTTGATATTAATTTTCTGCAATATAAGTTCATATATAAACCGTTTTGAAAAGCTTTTCTTTTCTTTTCTTTTGTGTATGTATTTGTGAGAGTAGAAAGCCATTTAAAATGGTATTATGTATTAAGTGAAACTAACTCGGGTAGTTTGAAGGGAGAATGGCAGACATTTGTTGCAATTATAAGAATGGTGAAGAGACCTTATGTTGGCCACGTGGTTGCCAACTGTGGAGGGTGCTAGAGGGGTAGATACTCAGAACCCTGTCCAAAAATACCACCCTCTCCGCGCCTATTAGCATTCTTTTGATTCCTCCAATAAAATCACTTTCCACCGATCCTTTTTCCGGCCTCATTCATGAAAAGTCGGTTTTCCATTCATGAAAATAATAATCTTAAAGCCGAGTTACATGCGGGAATAGATGACGGAGGGAATACAGTCCCTTTAATGTTAAAAATGTACGACGAGGGATTTCAGAAATATGATTTTTAAGGATAAATTTTGGTCGAAGGTTACTCCCAGATTCCTGACAGTCGGGTGGAACTTCAAATAAACAATAAGTCGTGTTACAGCTTATGCCTTATCGTTTTCGGACATAAAAGTCATTTTTGTTCGATTATTTGAAGTTTTATTATTAAAAATTAGGGGGATATCGGCGATTAATTTTATATAGTAGTTTTTATGCCTTTCACTATATCTCATGGCCACAGTCTTTGAGTAACTACGAATGCAGTCTTCCTTAATGTTTCACCTTTCACAAGCTAGCTTCATTAGAGCAAGTAAAGAAATACCAATCATTTGCTTAGGAACCTTCAAAGATTAATCGAGTTATTAATATTAAGTTATTATTTATTAATAATATATATATGACGTTATTAAACGGATCTTTAAATAATGGAACATCTGTAGCATACAATATACTTCTCAATATGATTTTAGAGTGTCCTGTGTACAAATGACCAATTTTGAGAAAGCATTTTGTGTGTGTGTAGTCTAGCTCAAAAATAATTAGTAAGAAACTGAAATTTCATAAAAGAACCGTATGTCTGGGATGTTACAGCAACTTTTTCAACAAAATCGACTTGCTAGAAATGCCATTTTACGGTACACATTTTATTCCTTTTTTACGGTGTACTCAAAAATACCTTAAAATTTGATAAAACGCAATATATTGACGTATGATCGAATTAGCTTTAATATCATGTAAGTTTTTTTTTTTAATTATTAAATTAGCGTGACATGGCTTAAATTCATATTTTAAAAAACAGATTCGCTATCTAGGACTCCTACTTGACAAACGACTAACTTGGAATCCGCACACAAGACTGAAACGACAAGAAACTGCCCAACGCTTTCGCTTACTTCAACACTTACTGGACAGACGCTCTAACCTTCCACTTAACTACAAAAGGCTCATAAATATTACCATCATAAGGCCTATCTGGACGTACGGAGTTGAGCTTTGGGGCTCTACTAAACCATCAAATTCTTCCCGTATTCAATCCCTACAATCCAAAATCCTTCGAAAAATCCTGAATGCTCCTTATTTTGTCACCAACAAACTCATCCATAAAGACCTTAATGTCCCATATGTTGCTGATTTGGCCCGTACGAGGTATCATTCCTTCCATGACAAACTCCAATCCCACATTAACCCACTAGTTTCAATCCTAGCTTCCTCTACCATTCCTGACAATCTTCCGAGGCGTCTGGAAAGAAGATGGCCTCGAGACCTTCTAGTGTAGATTACCTAGTGGAGTGTTGCCAATGGGCATATTCTCTTCATGTCTTTTCATGTATATTATTTATATTATGAGCCAATTTACTTGATGTATTTACTAATACTTATAATAATTTTTGATACAGTTGTAAACTTCAATAAATTAATAAATAAAAAAAATATATATATTTTAAAAAATTTGTTTTTCTGAAGTACCTTTGACTTTGTTCATTAAGTTCATTGAAACTAGGTAATGTTGACTTTCATTTTAATAGTGTTGACTTCCATTAATTAAATTTTAATATATTTCCAATTTATTATGTCTACATAACTAATGGTTAAATTTCTTGTGTCTGTTTTATAATTTACTGTGTTAGAAATAAAATGTAAATGGCTTCATATATTCTTTTATCTGTTTTTGAAAATTTGCATCGTTCAAATCGATATTATGTTTGTTAACTATATTATGGATTTGCTTATTTTTTTTTCTCAATTATAGGATTTTATTATTTCTCATCCATTTCCATCCCTCTAACATTTTTTTTTTTTAAACATACTTTTAAGACTTAGTAGTTGGAGATTTCAATACGCGCTCGCAGATAAGTTGTTAAGGGAGAACTGTAATGTGTGAAGATAAGAAAAAAACATTAATGAGAGCGCATCAACTTCTTCTATTGCAATAACTCTTAAAGCCTTTTTTGGCCTCGTAACAACTCCATTTCTTTGCTAATTGTTTAACAGCATTTACCATGAACTTGTTAATGTTAATATTATTTTTTTCCCTCCATTATAACCCTTTTTTCGGTCCTTTAAGGAGGTAATCGCTTATCTTTTAATTAAATGACTAATAATTTATTGTGAATACAGTATAAATGTTGTACTTTATCACTATTAAAAATGTCCTAAATTGGACTGATTGTAATATTACTCAATAAACAACTGTTTCTGAATATTAAAAAAATACATAAGAAAAGTATAAAATATTTAATAGGTGCGAATTTGTATATAATATATATCTTAAGGGAGTATTGTTTTATATTAAATCATTATTGTCAATCGTGTCATAAACTGTTGAATTAGTCGATTTTGAAATAGTGTGTATGTAATTTAAGTCTAAAAGATATAAAAGAGACGATATTCTTAAATTATTAAACTATATTGACAATATTTTGTGTTTTTTTTTAATAGAAAGTTAATCAACAAAATGAATAATAATAACAAAAGGCAGAATGGAAACGGGTTAATGTGTAAAATTATCAAATAATTACATTGTAATTTAAAAATAAAATAAACTTTGGGGCTCTACTAAACCATCGAATTCTTCCTTATGTTGTAGCTGATTTGGCCCGATCTAGATACAATTTCTTTCATCACAAACTCTATTCCCACCCTAATCCTCTAGTTTCGATAATTTCTTCCTCTAATTCCTGACAATCCTCCGAGGCGTCTGAAAAGGAGATGACCCCGAGACCTTTCAGTTTAGAATATTTTTATAGTGCTCTCATTGGGATGTTTCTCTACATGTGTTTCAAACCGTTTTATATTTCACTCAAATTTACTTGTATTCCATTATAAAGTTGTAAATTCCAAAAAATAAATACATAAAAAAATTCAACTCAATCATTCTAAAATGAAGAGCATATGTAAAAAAACTAACTAATGAGTTGAAATTACATATTAAATCTTCCAAATCAATTATATGTATAATTTATGTTGTTTTTTTTCTGTTGCATATTAGGAAAAGTGAGGCATTTCTTTCTTTTTTTTTTTTTTTTTTTTTTTTTTTTTGTATGTTTTTGCTTTTTACACATAATATAAATAAGACGGCAAGGGCGGCAAACAATAAACGGATTGTATTATTGCCTCATTTTTCTTGCCTTGAAGTTTATTGCTTTTTATGTGTTTCCGACTCGAACCTTCCGCACAAAGGAAGGAACTGTCAAAATTGGTACCTGCCAAGTTTTACATTGGATCAAGAAAAACATTCTGGGGCCAGGTCGGGACGCATAATTGTAGGCTTAAACGTTTTAAATTATTTGAAATAATATAATTTAAATATATAAATATTATTAAAATAATTTTACAATTTTTCGTCTCTTTGGCTTCCTTATAATATAATTATTTCATTGCGAGCACCCAAAATAGCTTGTTAGAGTTTGATTAAATTTATATATTATAATTTTAATTAATTAAAAGTAATTTAACGTAAGTAATAGGTATCAATATAATAGTTGGTTTCTAGTTCTTCCCAAAAAAGTTTATAACAGTAAACTTAAACGAGTCAACCATAACCCACAGGGTTTCATAACAACAAACATCCCTCAAAAAATTGTAAGACTTGCATATTTGACTTATTTTTAATAAGAATTCAGTTTGTACCTTCTACAGTAAAAAAGGGGCCAAAGAATATGTGAGGTGGGATGGTTGTTGTTCCCTGTTGGTTATTTTTTTTATTTTTAAAGGCAAATTTGATAAAAATAAAAAAATTGACATTTTTAATAAAAAAATGGATTTCTTAACTTTTAGACAACTCAGGTAGATACAATTTTTTTTATGTAACATTGTTATGTGAATGGTTGATAATGTTATTAAATTAGTATATTAAATAGTTGTATTTTGATGTTAGTTATTATTTATTGATGTATTTTAGTGAGTCCTGATGATAGTGAAGGCCACCGAAACGTTGAATTTTTAAAGTTTACTGTATGTTCATGAGTTTAAAGGGCTTACAACAATTTCATATTAACTCCTACGATTTATTTTATTGCATATTAATTTTGTTTTTAAATCTTGCTCTTACTAACAGTATATTATACGTCTATTATATTACTACTTATATTTTGGGAATAAATGTTTGATGAATTGGTTACAGAAAATTTATTTTTCAAATTTGAAGAAAAGCTAAACTGCATTGTATTTTACTTATAAACTTTCAGAGAAGAAACCCCTAAGTAATGATGAAAACCGTATTAAAAAAATCTGGTGCGGCAACACACGACTTTCACTTACCTCCATTTCTTAAATCAATGAAAGAATTTTCAAAAACAGTTAGAGATAAAAATACGTGAAACTATTAAAGAATTAATTAAATTGAATTTATATAGTAACATGTGTTTTATTACAAAATCTATTATATTGTTATCTAAAATAATCAGTTAGTTTTATCTTATTTTCATCACTCGCTATTAACTATTAAAAGCTTGATTATGAGAGAATATTTTTTCTAAAATCTTTAGCTTTCCAACGGTATATCATACACGTATATTACTGCTCTTATGTTCAAAACAAAAAATTTCATTAAAAATAATTATTTTTAGTTTTTTCCTTTAGTTAGGTATCGAATTCATTCAATTTATATATTTACCTATTTTTCATCAGTGGTAACAAGATAATATAGTTTTTTTTTTTATAAAATCAACAAAGTTAAAGGTACTTTAGAAGAAAAAAAATTAATATACCGGCATTCAAGTCCTATCAAACCATTTTTATCCGAATGAAACCTAAATGATATTAAAGCCCATTAAATTTTACATCGATATAGCGAGTTTAATCAAAATCGTTTTCGAGAAAATCGAAAAAATGTGCAAATTGCATAGTATAAAGTGGCTCTTCTGGTAAGCTCATTTTGATGAATAAGGTTATGTAACGTCTCGGGCGTATATTTGTCTTGAATATGAAATTTAAGTTTTATAGGACTAACCGTTTCCGCCCGGGAGTTACCCCCCCCCCCCACACACACACACACAGACCTTTTTGCGGGACTTGGTTATTTGGACTCAAGGGACCCTAAAATGTGTATTTCCGTTGAAAACTGGAATTCGAAAATTTTCACGATCGCAATACTTTCCCTTACTATATATAGTAAGTGAAAGTAATAGGTCTTGTGGTTTAGAAGGAGCTCACGAAAACAAAAATCGCGTTATCATTTTACAAATATATATATATATATATATATATATATATATATATATATATATATATATATATATATACATATATATACATATATAATACATAATATAGCATGAAAGGTGTTGAGTATATAACAAACCTCAAACCTTTTTCAGGCTGATAAGTCATATCTACACCTCTAACCTTTACTTCTATTTTTGCCCCTCTCCAAAATAAAAATTTCAACAGTAAATCACTTCCATTTTTATGGCATTTTTTAATTATATTCAAAGCGGAACAATAAGAAATCAGGTGTTATATTTTATGGTGGAGTCATAAAAATTCGTGAGTGACCCGCGAGCGGTACTGCCTTATGGATTAAACCAGTTATTGCTTTGACGAGCCGCAACGCTTCGGAACTTATTCCATTCTTGACATCTCGCCCGACCATTACAGCTCTTAAAAGCATCTCATCTATGAATGGTGTTATATGGAAGTAGTCCATCACGAAATTAACTTTTCTAGTCATCAATTGTACTCGACTAATTATTTTACTTTCTAATTCTTAGACTGAACAGTAGGTACTTTTTACTCCGAACTATGACTTAAATAAATTACATAAAATTCTCCTGTCACGGTTTTAGTGGTCGTAGTACTCCAAAATGAGTTGACTGATTATGATTATATATATATATATATATATATATATATATATATATATATATATATATATATATATATATATAATATATGTACAAACTCGGCTGAAAGAGATACGCTGGGATCTCTTGGATTCTATTTTTCCACCATAAGTACACACACGTGTGGGGGGGAGGCAAGTCTGGGTTTCCTTTAGCAGATTGTAAATATTTTATATAGGCATGAGTGTGATGCTCATTTATTTCTTAACTTTGCATTTATTTTTTGTTATTATATGCATTTATTTTATTTTCTACTTTTATGTAATTTGAATTTACCTCTGTTTTTCTGTAAATATTTTATAAATGTGGTCTTATATCATTATTACTTTTGTTCATACCGAAAAAAATTGTTATATATCTCAATAAATAAATTTTAAAAAAATTGACCCATATTCAATTAAAAATAAATAAAATCTGAAAGTACGCCTGTTTCAAATTTATAAATTAAACTCTGTTTAATTATAGAAGTGCAGCTGTGTCAGTGTTGATACCGTCAACGTTGGAGGTATCATTCAGCTATTAGACAATAAGATTTAGCGCAGTTCTCGTCAGTTGTTCCTTGCAATCACATGCAAATGAATTTTACGAAACACTCAGTGAAGAGAACTGGATAACACACCATCAATTTACAGACCATCAGTCATTTAAAAAAAAAAAAAAAAAAAAAAATCTACAATTAATGTTATAACGATAGCATAGGTTATTAGCATTATAATATCATGATTGAACTGCGCTTATAAATGTTACGAATGATTGAGTATAAAATTGATTGCGCTTGAGGATAACTATCAATTACGACTGTAGCTAGCAGGTCATTTGCGTGGTAAGGAGCTGAGTTTAATGGTTCCGATACTGGTCCAAGCACTTAAGTTTTTATCAAGCAGGCTTCTTACTTCGTGCTTAGCTTCAAGCACGCTGTATACGAGTCGTTAATAGGTCAATTAAGTAACTAATAAGTATTTTTTTAATCCTGAAACGCCGAATATAATGATAATGTCTTGTCACTTGGTATTCAAATTACGAAAATCCATTTCCGAATATAGCATGATAATAAGATTTTTTTTTTTTTTTTTAACAATATAATTTATTGTTTTTTACAACTGTATATACAAATACAACAAGTAAAATGGCTGAATTACAATAACAGGCATGAATAGACATGTAAAGAATTTACCCAATGGTAGTACTTCAAAGTTTATTTCATGAGCAGGTCTCGAGGCCACCGTCTTTTCAGGCGCCTCAGAGGATTACCGGGAATAGATGTAGATGAGAGGTTACGGACAAGCGGGTTTGAGTGGGCAGGTAGTTTGGAATTAAAGGAAGTGTATCTATCGCGGGCCAAGTCCAGTGGGATATTTAGGTCTCTATGGATGAGTTTATTAGTTACAAAGTAAGGAGCATTGAGGATTTTTCGTAGGATTTTGGATTGCAAGGATTGGATGCGGGAGGAGTTTGATAGTTTAGTGGACCCCCATAGCTCAATGCCATAGGTCCAAATAGGTCGGATAATCGTGATGTAAATGAGTCTTTTGTAGTAAGATTAATTTTAGATTGAAAATTAATAAAATGATACGAACTACTTTTTAGTAGGTTCAAACATGGCAGGTGGCCCAGATTTTACTTTTAATAGAAGTAAAAAAAACCATAAGTTATGTCGTCCTTCGGAGGGGACGTAAAAAGGTGGTCCCGATATTGTGCGATGTCAGGTAAAATGAAAGATCCCTATTCTAATTAAACGTGGATAGGCAAAATGTAGGACTCCTATAGCAGCATAGAGTGACGTTTAATGAATAAACAAGAAAACTACTTTTTAGTAATTTCTTAAACTCATATTCCCAGTCTCTACAATACGATAAATTCTTCAATGAAGAACCCGAGTTTTATTAATTACACAAAACTTAAACGAAATTTATTCTTCAGAAATAATTAACTTTTTTAAACAGCGCTACGAATAAATTTTAACCACCAACCCAAAACTCAAAACTTAAACAAGATAATTTCTTATTTAATATTGTTCATAGGAAAAAGTAAAATAAATGTATAATATAATTTGTTTAAAAAAACGTGTGAAAATATATAGGTATAAAAACAATAATATTGTTGAAAGAAAAGATGTTCCATTTATTGCAATTGTAATTAATATGTTATTATCGTATTCGCTCATATTTTCATAATTTGGCGCCCAAACCAGCCCATGAGATACGACCAGATATTTTAACATTGTATCTTAATCCCATGGGAAGTGTGACGGAAAAAGCTTCTAGACTCGCTTTTACTAGGACAGAATATACATACATATTGACAACGCATTCTTATCTGAAATAACCCAACGACTCAATTAGGTTTTGTTAAGTTAAGGGAAGGGATTAGAAATATATCATCCTTCTAAAGGCCCTATCCATTATGCGAGGTCAAATGGGATTAAAGGTCAAACGGCAACAGTTGAATGAGTCAAATAGACATTTGTCAAATGCACCGTTTTTGTTTTGAGTGTTAATATTGATGGAGGATTTACTTGTTGAACAAGGCGTTTATTTTAGTAACCATGTTAGCTATTTACTATAAACTATCGAAGCTGTTATTAATATTCATTTTTACGAATTTACTTTTCGAATAAAATAATGAAATCTATTCAGCAACATGCGATAATTGTAACATTGGATATTATTAAATAATTATTCACTTAACAAAGTTAAAGTAATTATAATTCACTAATGGAAGAAAAGATAATAAAAATTAGTTTAGAATTGTGATAGCAATGTGTTGTTGAAAAGAAATTGAGATTATGTGTGATGAAATAAATAAAATGTGAAGTTTTGGACGATTATATATATATAAAGATAAATTTAGACAATTAAACTAATTATTTAAAAGTTCAGGTATCTAATAATATTATCATAAATTATATAAAAGCATGAAAAAATTTAGTTAATAGGATATACATGAAGATGAGGCAAAGCTATCATTGTTAAAATAATTGATAATATAATTATATTATTATTGACAACAAAAGATAGTTAAAAGAAGGGAAGTTCTATTTAGGGAAATATAATAGACAATTATATATCTAAATGAAGCAAAGAAAACTGGACTTTTTTCTGTTTATCTGACAAATGTAAAATAAAAAATTATTTTCATTTAATTTTCAAAAACCAACTATCAGTACCTCTAATATAAAACTAAGTCACCACTAATAATGATATTTAAGTATTTGCCTAGGGTGTTACAGAAATGATTGAACAAAATTCACTCATTAGAAGTGTTACTTCATACTAAGTATTTTGCACCGTTTTACTCTTTTCTCAAAAACGAATGTAACGATTTTGATAAAACTCACTAAATTCATTTGATCATAAATTAGAAATAATATGTATTGAATAATTTTCATATAAAAATTGAACAGATACTACCGTATAGGGATCTTCATCATATAGCTTACCTGAAACAAATTAAATATTAAGTTAGCATGATTATTAATAAAGTTACAACAAAAAATTACAATTAATATAATACAAATATTTTAATTTTTTTCCTATTAAGTAGCTTTAATTTTGTAGATCTGAAAAAAATTACTATTTAATCTTGTTGGCATTGATGAAAAACAGGTAAATACACAAGTTAAAAGAATTTGATAACCAACTAAAGGAGTAAAGAGTAAATATATATATATATATATATATATATATATATATATATATATATATATATATATATATATATTTTATTTATTTATTTTTTTTTTTTAAACATAAGAATCGCTGTAAAGATGTATAATATACTGTTTAAAAGCATTTAGAAAAATGTTATTTAATATACAGAGTTGTATAAGGTAATAAAGAGTGATGAAAAACGGATAAAATTAAGTGATTGTTGTAAATAAATAATAATTTCAATTGTTAATATTTAATTTAATATAAATATTTCCACTGAGAAAACATTTTTTTTTTAACCATATATTTCTTTACAATATTTAAACAAAAAAAATTATTGATATTTACAACTGTATTAAGAAATATATCAATTAAATGTGATAACATTATAATAATCTCTCAATCATATGCCAAGATCTTTTGCTTCCTTAAGTAGTAACTTTTTTATATATTTATTTTTTTATAAACTTGCTAGTATAATTTATATATTATTTACTGTATATATATTTTTTCCTTTATATAACTTCTTGTTTTTTTATAAACCTCGTGGTTCTTTTATATACCTCAAATTCTACTCTTTATAATTTTATGTTAGAAATATAGAATCAATATTGTACATATTTTGTTTTGTTTATCCCTTGTATAATTTTGGAAAAAAAAAACTATTAAAAAGACAAGCTGAAGTATTTATATATAAATGGCAAAACCGTTAGGGCTTTTTACATCAGTCCTTTCCATACCAACTATTGATGTAAATTTATACATATATGTAGCTAAGCCCGTGGCTGAGTGGCTAGCGCGCTGGCCTACCACGCTCAAGGTTGTGAGTTCAAATCCCAGTCCCAGAAGGACTTTTTTAAACAGTTAATTAAATGGGGATTCATTCACAACCTCCTCCCGGGTATGTGAGACACGTCAGCTAATGGGTGGCTACTCACAAAAATAGGCGTATGGAGTGATGTCCTTCCCTTTAAAATGCCATCGAGCATCACGGTGGGGTAACTTTAAAAAAACCATACCGCGCTGCCAAGGGCCTCCTAATGCGCGTCGCGCCAAATATATAAGTATATACGAGTATATATATATATATATATATATATATATATATATATATATATATATATATATATTTAATTTTATTTTATTTTTTATTATTATTATTTCTTTTTTTACCTTTATATTCAAGTCTAAAGATTTTATTTCATACCTATTGTCATCATATTGTTTATCATATTATTATTATTTGTTCTATAATATTTATTTTATTTTGTATTTTATCATGGTCATTACATTCATATTTTTTCATAATCATATTGATATCTATCTCATTTATTCTGATGTTTGTAGCCCTGATGATGACACAAGTTTGAGCCGAAACGTCGGAAAAATTAAAAGATTAAAAAAAAAGACTGACCCCCGATTATTTCTGCCTATTATTATTGTTAAATTGTGAATTTATATTGACATTATATGAATAAATACGGTTGGGACAAGAGCATCGCTTAAATGATAAAGGTTCATTTGATGCCCTGAGACATGTGCGGTTGTTGATGTTTGTCCCCCTGGCATCCTCCCAAAGCTCTCTTGCATGTTATGGCTTCACGACAGTTTTAGCGCTCGTAAGATGCTATTCATTTTTCGAAGAGGCAAATAGGAGTGCAACAAATCTAAAATAATTCTAAGTAGGCTTCTAGCAATGGCTGGAATTTCAATAAAGTTATAAATATATAATCCCTCCGCCCAAATATTGCTTATTTAGTTGGATTTCCCTCAATAAAACTAAATACGTATCGTATTGTTTTAATCAGAGTGTCTAGGAAATCAGCTCAGAGAGATTACCTGATTTTTCTATATTGTAAGAAGTCTTTAACCTGGCCAAATCTGTGTAAATCGACAAAACAAAGAATAATTATACCGAATACGGTATACTAGATTAAAAATATATATAATAACTAATTACTTTAAGATAAGATTCAACCATATCTACCCGACCCACGCTGAAATTGTAGTTGCGTAAGTTGACTTACCAATGAATTATGATGAACTTGAATACTGATGTTAGTAATAATAAATATTTACAAACCTGACTAAAAATTTATTTAGAATCAATATATCTATATAAACTTTAAGAGCTTTTCTTTAATGTTTGAATCTCTGCAGCCAAATCTTCAGCTCTCTGATGAGCTTCTTCGAGCAGTTTTGCTTTTTTTCTTTTTTCCTCTAATTCTTTCACCTGAAGGTTGACTTTTCTCTTCTCCACAGTCCTCCTGTCCTTTTATTATATTAAATATTAAACTCGCTTTATGATATTTACATCACAAAAAGTAGACATATTGGAACTTACGTCTGAGTGAAAAAGAAACGATCTTATTTAGGGACCATTTTCCCTGACTTTTCCCGATTTTCCCTGTCGCTAGAGTTTGGCTTGAATTAAAAGGTAAGTAACATATTATAAGATTCATATGAAGATGAAGAAAACAATTTGCAGAATCAAGATGAGGGTTCGGTTATGTACACCTGCTTTCGGACACACTCCGCATTTTACTACCGCAAGGCTCACCTTACAGTCCCATGTCGTATCCAAATCGAATCAAAAGTTTCCTATGTATATACGCCCGCCCTTATCAGAAATCAATCATTTTGGTTTATTTTTAATACTGAACCTTTGATCTCGAACAAACAAATACAAAAATTAACCACCCTCAAAATTGGAGGGCTTACGTTTCAAGATACGTAGAACCCGAATAAAGAATTTTAAAAAATTGTTTGTCCGCATAAATACTACATAACAGCTATGTTTTGTTAAATTTCCTACAAAATGGAAAAATAATCATTAAAATTGGTTCAGAACTTGCAGTTTATGCGTAACATGGTCCAGTAATGCCCTGATGATGGCTTACAAGTTTGAGCTGAAACCTCAGCAAAATTAAAATATTAAAAAGACTGGTTCCCGATTATTCCTACAGTCGATACACTATACATCCTCAAAAAAAAAAAAAAAAAAAAAAAAAAAAAAAAAAAAAAAAAAAAAAAAAAAAAAAAAAAATATATATATATATATATATATATATATATATTATATATATATATATGTGTGTGTGTGTGTGTGTGTGTGTTTCCCCTATAGTTGGATTCCGAATTCGTCCAACTTATAAATTCATCCGTTTTTTATCAATGTTAATGAGATGATACAGTTATTTTTCTTATATCTACAAAATGAAATGTACTTAAGAGGGATAAAATTTAAAAAATCAACATTTGAGCCCTGTCAGACAATTTCAATAAGAATGATACTTATATGATATTAATGATGGAGTTTTGTTGACCGTAGAGAAATTAGATGAGGAAGATGGTTGGGGGTGCGGTCATAAATTAAAACCACGCAATTAAAAATAAGCGTTATTTTAATTATGTGCCGACGTTTCGGCCTACAATGTGGGCCTTCATCAGGGATGACGACGTGCAAGCGTTGCCCACTTCTGTAGTGGCACATAATTAAAATAACGCTTATTTTTAATTGTGTGGTTTTAATTTATGACCGCACCCCCAACCATCTTCCTCATCTATATGATATTAATGCTTATTAAATTTTACATCTATATAGCGAGTTTAAACAAAATCATGCTGTATTTGAGAAAATCGTATGCATGGTATAAAGAGGCTCTTTTAGTCCACCGATTTTGGTGAAAACGTAGCTGTAACATCTTGGACTTACAGTTGTATTAAATATGAAATTTCACTTTCTTACTGACTTTTCGTTTTTGTGATAGTACACACACACAACATGCACAGACCTTTTGGTAGGACTTGGTCATTTTGACTTAGGGTACCGTAAAACGTGTATTTTCGTTAAAAACTAGAATTTGAAAATTCTCACAATCACGATACTTTCCCTTACTATACATTTCGTAGTCCAGAGTAAGTGAAATAAAATAATAATAATAATAAAATAAAATAAATATAATAAAATTTAAAATGTACAAACGTAAATGCCATTTTTTTAAAATATACAGAGTGTAGATGGAATTAGAATGGTTGACAAGATAAGGGGCCGCAAGGTCTAAGATACAACAGATAGTTTGCGGTCTCTTGGTCATTTTGCAAGGTTAATGAATGAGGATTATTTTTAAACCTACGACATACTTCCTAGGCTTGATTATCAAGGCCTTGTATGAGGACGAAACGTTTTTATCTCATTTTAATATATTTATATGATCAACAGAAAAATAAAATCATCCTCATCCTCCTCAACCAAAAAAAAAAAAAAAAAACAATTTTTTTTTTGTTGCGTGAAACACACTTCTGTTTACCCCAGTTGTAAAAATCAATTTATGAACATAATGAATAAAGTTGGAAATGTGTAACGAATTACATCGGGTTTCGATGGAAATTATTTTAAATTAACTAATATGACAATAGATATTAATTTATTATTTATTATTAATATCTACAACCATCATTTATTTCATTTGCTTTTCATCACTATCCATTATCTTACAAGTTATTGCATATATTATATCATTATTTTAAAAAACCTTTATCTTTCAAACGGTATATTAAACATCTATATTATTGTTCATATTTAAATTTTTAAAAAAACTAAACCTGGTAAAATATTTCTACCGCTTTCTCCTGTAATCGGTTATGGAATTGTTCATAAATTTAAAAATTATGACATTTAAGCCCACATGATTTTTTGAGAAAGGGATAAGCCCTTTATTTAGTAACGAACCATAACCTCTTTCAAATCCCGAGAAACGTGCATATTGAAAAGAAATCAGTTTTCCAAGCACAAGTAACGCCAATACTGAACTAAGAGTTGAGTATATAGATTTATACAGATAACACTGGAATGACGCTCATAGTACAACAAATAGGTGTATGGAAACTTATATAACCTATTATTAATAAATGACATTCTTCCTCGTTTGATATTAATGAATAATTCTATGTTTTTATCTAATATTAGTATATATAATTTGTGCATTGGGAAATTGTTTAGTTGAAAATTAATTAATAGAGTTCAGAATGGAAACTTATTTGAGTGGGGGTATATAGAGATATTTATCTTAAATGTGTAATTTTACTTTTCAGCGGACCCTAAATCGTGTATTTCCGTTGAAGACTCGAATTAAAAATAATTCAAGAACACAATAGTCTCCTCAACTATATATTTTATGTATAGGTAAGTAAAATTAAAAATGTCTAATTTAAAATTCTACAAGGTTTGAGGAACTTGCCATTCATAACCTTAATTTTCTTTCGATCGCCTTCAGGATTGGAGCTAAGCTTACAGATATGCATATGCTAATGTAAATACCCATATACCTTTGTGTTTTCGAATTTAATATGCTAACAAAGATGTAATATATTATTATATACCAGCATTCCATTTAGAACAGGTCCAGCGGATGAGTGTGGGGTTGGGCTGCCAGAACTCATTTGTCCAGTCACGATA
This sequence comes from Piezodorus guildinii, assembly GCA_023052935.1. NCBI lineage: Eukaryota > Metazoa > Arthropoda > Insecta > Hemiptera > Pentatomidae > Piezodorus > Piezodorus guildinii. The sequence goes on along the minus strand of CM041295.1, from coordinate 39,857,728 downwards.
CTGTGTTCTTCATAAAGCAGTTCAACACCTCAAAGAATATCCAATAAGACTCTTTAAGATGAAATACTACACCAATGTATAAGAAGGACGCTATATTCTTTTCATACTTAAGTAAAATAACCTCGGATATACCAGAAAAAACGCTGCTAATTATTTCGCATTGGTTTATTATTTCCAAATAACTATATTGATATATAACTGTTTATGTCGCTGTTTAAAGGCAATTAACTAACATGAAAAGCAATAAATAATTAATCCCCACTGCTGATTTCGAAAGAATGTTTCTCTGCTATTTCTAAACCGATTTAAATGATTATTTTTCCGTTTTGTAGATAATATAATTCTCTATCGAAAACCACTAACTACTAAATTTGGTATTGATATATTTATTTATTAATTGGTGCTTATTTATTTACCTTCAAAAATAACTCAGTTCAAGGCATATATATATATAAATATATAAATATATATATATAAATATATAAATATATATATATATATATATATATATATATATATATATATATATATATATATATATATATATATATAGGTGAATATATTTTTTTTTTGTTTTTTATAGTTCATAGCGGATTATTTATTCAAAAACTCTACAGAATTTTTTTCGTTATCCTCCGAAATAACAAGCGTATATATAATCAAGATTTTATTATTTCATCTTTTTTATTATTTTTTTTTTTTTAATGAGAGTTATAGGCTTAATAATAGGTAAAATTTCAATTTTTTTTCTCTTTTTTTTTTTTTAATTATTCGAGGTTTCTTTGTTTAAAAACTTTTTACTTTATTTTCAAAAATAATAGAGTTATTGAATAAAATCCTATTTAATCCGTTACTATTTTAAAACCGATCGGCAGATATCAACGTCTAGGTGCTAAGATCATCGTATTTTTGTGCCAAATTAAAAAAAAAAATCGATGCAGTAGTTTATTTTGCGTTTTTTTTTTTTGTTTATTTGTTATTCGGACTTAACGTATCTTGAAACGAAAGCCATCGAACTTTGAGAGGGGGTAATTTTTATTAAGAAAGGTTCATAAATAAATATAATCACAAAAAATTTGGTGCGGGCGTCCCACAAATTCTACTTAATAACGCATGATATAATTTGTATGATTTTAAAATTTGTAGCAAAAATAATATTATAAGTTCTTAAAGAAATTTAATCTAGTTCCTATGGAAACATTCGGAAATAGTGGAAAAGAAAAACAAAATTACAACAATAAATTTATAATACTTAAAGGTATTTCGTCTACTACTACTACGATTTTTTAAATTAAATGCTATAATTTACTTACCTATAAATGGAACATATAGTAAGGGAGGTATTTCGATCGTGAAAATGAATTCAAGTTTTCATCGAAAAAAAATGTTTTAGGGTCGCCTGAGTCCAAATGAACAAGTCCCACCAAAATGTCAGTTTTCCGTTGTACGAAACTGAAATTTTATTTTTAAGACAACTAAACGCCCGAAATGCTACGTCAACTTTTTCAAAAAACTCGTTGACCGTAAGTGCAACTTACACAATTTTTGTGATTTTGAACATAAGAACAGCACTAGGTATATTATAGATGTATAATATACCGTTATAAAGGTAAAGATTTTATAAAAAATATCATCTGATATAATAGAGCGAACTCATTGGCTAAGAACAACTCGTGAAAAAAATTAATCGATCTTTTCGTTCATTTTTAACTTTATGAGTACAAATACTATCGCGTGATACTCCAACCCTTAATAAAGGACCATTTAAAAGGCGAGTAATAAACGAGGGGTTGGAGCGCGATGCTTATCAAATCCCCTCATCCAAATGAACTTGATATTGAACTTACTCTGTAACATGTTATATAACAGGTTATAATAATGTGTTTGAACACATTATATACCTACAAAACATACATATACACACTATATACACAATTAATGGATACCCACGAAAGTAAGAATTATCTGGAACGATGTGTGAGGAATATAATTAATTAATATTTAATAACTACAGGGTTAAAGTATTTAATATTGTGTGTATGAAATATAAGGGAAGAGTTCTTTCGAAAGACTGAATGGTGGGCTTTAAAAGGTTAATTAAATAATTCTGTGTTGTTTCTTTTTGGGGAGGGGGGGGTCGTAAGGACCTAAGACTATTTAAAATTTTGACGAAATATAAGCGAATGAAATATTGTATAAATTTCACCATAAATAGATAAAACAAGATTTAATTATATATATATGTATATACACAATAAATTTCTGATTGTTGTGAGTTAGCTTCAATAAAGTGCCTTTCCTACTTAAGCCAAGCACCACATGAAATTATTTCAATTTATTTTATGCGAATAATATACTAATAATATAGCATGTGTACAACGGGAAAAAAGTATAATGAACAAATAAATAATTGTATCTGTTTTATTACTGATTGGTAATAAAAGAGATAGGATGGTGATTGAACAGACGAGATTTGAAAGTCGAAAAAGTGCTGAAGTCACGTATATAAAAAATAATTTTAATAAATTAATAAAAAATTAAATAAAAGAATATATATATATATATATATATATATATACACACACACACACAAATGCATTTTCATATTATTATATGTTTGTTGTTTACATTTCTTATAAACAAAGGACTCGAGAAAAGATGTCTAGTTACTAACTAGTTTTTATTATTTTTTTTCTGTAGTAATTGAGGCCTCTATTCCCCACGGTAGCGGTCCTGATAGTCCTCGGTTCTGAGAAATGGATGATTATCCAGGAATTATGACTGGAAATTATCCCTTGACTGGCTGGAAGATACGACTCCAGCGATCGAGCTAGGAACCATCTCTGTTTTGATGGCACTGTTTTTAACTCCTCAGAAGGAGCTAAGGGAATAATTTGGAATAACGAATTTTTAACGATAAGCCTATATCATTCTAAACCAGTATTAATCCCTTTAAACATACCTTATCATGGAAATATTAATAACATTATTTATGAAATAAGTTTCAAAAATATTTTTTAGATAATCCCTTCTAATAATAATAATAAATTCTTTATTTATTCTGGGAGAAATCCCTTTAGAATAATATTGCATCGTAATTAACATAATAGCGTATGTGCTTAAGAGTGAAAAAAGAAATACTACAATAATAAATTACAAATAATAATAAATCAAAAAGTAAATTCAATAAAAAAAATACAAACGGAAAATAAAGTATAATGAATGAACGTTTCTTTCTGTTTTATTATTGATTTTGATTGAAATTAGCTAAAATATTAAGGGTTTATAGGCAATTTGATGGTAGGAGTGAAAGAATAGACAAGATTTGCTGTTGTTTATTTAACGTCCCTTTATGCAAATGTGGCTTAGTCGGACGATGCTACAGTGGGAATCCTCAATTTCGCCTATCCAGTTTTAATTAGGATAGGGATGTTTAATAAGTACCTAATATCGCACAGGCTTGGGACCACCTTTTTACGTCCCCTGTGAAGGACGGTATAACAGAGGAATTTTTTTCTCCCTTTAAAAAATCCTAGGACCCCCTGCGAATTTGAACCCGTAGCCGTTGGCTAGCCAACCTGCTAAAGATGATCTGAGCTTGATCGATTGATAATCCTAAAATAGGTCGGAATTTCGATTGAACTGAAAGTAAGAAGTTCATTAAAAAAAAAAAAAACCTGTAATTCTTGTAGTTTTTCATTTAGTCATAGTATTGTATTTTATACGGTTGTAAATATCAAAAAAATATTTAAGGAAGAGCCATAAAGGCTTCACTTGATCCATATAGCGTGCATTTCAAAAATAATTGATAATATCTATTTTTAATTATCATAAATTGAGATATAATATCACTTGTTGAGATATGTCTTTGAATGTGGCATATTGAATTACTATTATTTCCAATAGAAAAAAAACAAAAACAAATATTACAAGTATCGTGGCATAGAGGAATACTGTATAAACAATTTTAGTTCCCAAGCTGGCAATTATAAATGGAAAAACATTTCTAATGATGAAAAAAAAACCTGACATTCCAGGAAACGGCGAAAATCAAACACATGCGGCAAGGAAGTCGGTATAGCACATGCGACCAACTCCACAGACAGCTCAAACCTCAGCGTTACCCCAAGCCAGATGGTTGGGAATTCTAGCCCTTTCCGGTCAACATTCGAAGAGCAACAATATCTCTAGTCACGTGCACAAAACCCGAAAAAAAAACACAGCACAACAGCACTAAAGCTCCAATTTTAGAGTAAAGTATGTTGTTATATGGAATATTATACATACATGAACGGTTTTAAAGTGTGTAGGGGTTTCCGACCTGGGGTCTAAAATAAATATAACGGAGGAGCCAACAAGATTCTACTAATTAAAATTGTAGAGTTTTCGACTTAAAAACAATTGATAAATAATACTATTTTTTATTTTAAATTAATTTATTTTTTTACTTTCACTTACCTAGACATGAAATATACAGCAGTAAGGGAAACTTGAAATTTTCGAATTCCAGTTTTCAACAGAAATACACGTTTTAGGGTCCCCTGAGTCTAGATGACCAAGTCCCAAAAAAAAAGGTCTGAGTGTGTGTATGTGGTACGTCTAGCGCAAAAATAAAAATTCGTAAGAAACTGAAATTTCATATTTAAGACAACTATACGCCTGAGATGTTACATTTACATTTCCATCAAAGTCAGATTACCGGAACTGGTACTTTATATTTTAAACATCATTACGATTTTCTCAAAAACGGCTGTAATGATTTTGATCAAACTCACTATACCGATGAAAAATGTAATAGGCTTTAATATCATGTAGGTTTCATTCTGATTGGAATAGTTTGACAGGGCTTAAATACGGACATTTTACCCAAAAAGGTCTATGTGTGTGTCTGTGTTAAATCCCGCGTGTAAACGAAAAGTCCTATGAAACTAAAATTTCATATTTAAGACAACTATACACGCCCGAGATATTACAAAAACTTTTTCATCAAAATCAGCTAACCAGAAGAGCCACTTTGTGACAGGCATTTTGCAGTTTTTTACGATTTTCTCAAAAACGGCTGTAATGATTTTAAATTAAACTCACTATACCGATGTAAAATTTAATAGGCTTTAATATCATGTAGATTTCATTTTGATTGGAATAGTTTGACAGGGCTTAAATAGCGATATTTTAAATTTCCTTCGTCTAATGTACCTTTAATTTGTTAGTTTAAAAAAAAAATAGGCATATCATCTCGTTAGCATTGATAAACAACGACTAAATATGCAAGTTGAGCAAATTTTATAAACAACTAAAGGAGAAAAGTGCAAACATAATTTTTTATGTGATTTGGTGTTTCTTGATAATAAGAACAGTAATATAAACGTATAATATACCGTTAGAAAGTTAAAGATCTTACAAAAAATATTATGTAATATACGGAATTATGAAAGTTAATTAAGAGCGATGAAAAGCCGAAAATTTTATAATAATATTGGGTTGATGCAAAATTAATGCAGGTTTCCTCTATTGCAAAATCTTAATTCCAATTGTGTAAACAAAGCTAATCCTAACATTAATCATTATTATACCAAAACAAACCTTATCTAATACCCTCTCTTTCACCATGAATTTGTTTAGTAAAATCGTTTTGTTCAGTGTGTTCAAAGGTCTTGAATCGAAAATGTCAAAGTGCGATTTTCGTCAAATTTATTTTTACGAATTTAAATTAGGGCGCAGCGCTGCGCAAACGGCTCGTAATATTAATGAAGTGTGGGGTCAGGGGGCTATTAATGAGTGCATGGTGCAGCGTTGGTTCCAGAAGTTTCGCAGAGGAGATTTCGACCTCGAAGACAAGGAAGGTCGGGGCCGTCATCTTGCTCTGGACAACGACCAGCTGAGGTCAAAAGTGGAAGAAGACCCAACCAAAACCACACGAGAAATGGCGGCGGAACTCGGAACTCAGAAATTGCAACGTCTTTGCCCAGCATTGATGAATCGGAAGGGGCCGATCCTGCTCCACGATAACGCCAGACCACACGTTGCACAACCAACACTTCGACGACTGCACGAGTTGGGCTACGAAGTTCTCCAACATCCGCCTTATTCACCTGACCTCTCTCCTACAGACTTCCACTTTTTCAGGCATCTGGACAACTTTTTGAGGGAGAAAAATGTTCAAAACCAGGACGACATTGAAAATTCTTTTCGTGATTTCATTGAGTCCAGGGATTCGGATTTTATTTCTGGTGGAATAAGAAAGCTTGTTGAACGTTGGCACAAGTGCATTGATTCAGATGGAAATTATTTTGATTAAATATATATGGTTAAAGTAAAGATATGGCGTATTTACAATACCTACTAAAAACCTGCATTAATTTTGCATCAACCCAATAGAAAAAAAATTCATATTCCTGGCATTAAAGAAAAAATATCTATGAAACGTTTGTCATCTATGGAGAAATAGGTGTGTCGGATGCTCAAGGAAGCCGTGCTTCTTTTAATTCTTAAGTGAGAAAAATTAAGTGTGACGATGCTTCTACAGCCTGGGAACTGGAGCACCTACCCCACACACCGCTTTCCATCTTTATGCTTATATCTCATATAGTAACATCGTGACCGAGAAATCCCAATATTTTATTATTAGTCAGTGGCGGATCCTAAGCGAAAATAAGGGAAACATCAACGGCACCCCCCAAAAAAAAAAAAAAAATTATTTTTCCGAAAAATTATGCAGGATTTTTTATAAAGATAGAATTTTCTTTAGTACCCTCTATACAATAAACTGTAACGTATATTTCATTGATTATTTGTATTAATGTAAATTTGAAATTTTACATTACATTGATAACGTTCGGTTAGACTGGTTACATCAGTTACAATCTTTTCAAATTTCAATCAAATAAGCCTTAAACAGATGTTTTTTTGTGTGTTTTTTTAAAATTTATTTGTAGTATTTATTTTATATTTTTTTTAAACAGATGTATTATTATTTTAAAAACATCTCTACTATATTGGAAATAAAACTGTTAATTTATCTTTATCAATATATTTATTTATTTTATCTTATTAAACAGATGTTTTATTATTTTAAAATCATATGTATTTTATTTTTTTTCAAACAGATGTATTATTATTTCAAAAACTGATGTATTTTTTTTCTTATTTTTTTTTTATCTCTATAATATTGGAAAAAAAAAAACTGTTGATTTATCTTCATCAAAATATGTATATAACTTAAAAATGTATATGTATTGTGAATAGCCAAGCCAGGCTCTATTTGTAAGAGGAATACCCCAAAGACAAATAAATTCTATTCTATGAAAATTTGAAAATGTTTTCGAAACATTGAATGCTGTATTATGGAAAAATATAGCACACTTTTTTGCAACCGTCAATTTATATGAATCAGAAAAGAAATAGACAAGATTGCTGTTATTGGAGGCGCTCTTCTGACTGCAGCATGTCCTAACAAAACTATTAGGGAACATTCCTAACAATAAACGACTATACTCTACGAAATATATATAAAAAGGTTGAAATGGTATGGACATTTACAAAGAATGACAGAGGAGCGATCGGTGGCCATGGTTTACTTCAATTAATCGGTTTGGCACTTTTTTTTTTTTTTTTCATTTTGTGAATTATGTGGGTTGCATTACGCAATGCAACTAAAAATGCATTCTTTTTAACCGTTCTTTACTGAAAGAAACGAAAATTACCTGTGCAGTGAACTTTGGCAATCGAGAAATCAAACTAAGAATAAAATTGATCTGCTTAATTTCCCTTAGGAGATTACTAGACTCTAATCAAAGTTCGAGACACAAAAATCACATTGTTTGTTCTTATCTGTTTTCTTCACATTATAATAATTTTTTTTTTTAAATAATATTGCTTTATTGAGAAGTAATACAATCTTGGGCAATAAGTATTAGAGATAAAATAAGTCATTCATTCCACATGTACAAAGTAAAACAAACAAAAAATAAAATACCTCAATAAAAAATGAAATAATAAATAAATAAATAAAAATAAAATAAAATAAATGAAATAAAAGAAAATAATTATAATCTTGGACACATTCATACCTATATACAACATTTACATACTGCCCCAGGGAACTCCGAATCGAACCTCTGCATCCAGAAATGGATGCCGAGGCACAATGTCAGGAGTTCCCAGCGCCTCTCAGTCAGCCGCGTCACCAATCTAGTCAATGGAAACTGAGTGAGGGAGCTAGAGCCACACACTCTCAGACATATAATAATTAGAATTAATCATATTTTTTCTTTATGTTTTTTTTTTTTTTTTTTTTTTTTTAATGGAACCTAAAGCTCTACAAGCCATAAAGGGTCTCGGGTTTAGAACTTACAGAGATTTGTACTGTTTCACGGCCAACGACCGTGCAAGGAGGTGATTAGGCCTTTTTTATGGAATAATACGAAAAAGATAATCCATAGCGACAAGCACTCTTATAAAAAAAAATGAGGAGCGAATCGGAAAAGGTTTTGCAGGGCTGGAAGAGATTGTACCACCCAGGGTTCAATGCCACTTTATGAGACAATCCAAAGTCGCATCATCCAATCCTTGGACCAGGCAACTGACAACCTTTTCCATTTGGATCACCATAAAACATCATTTGACCGGGACATTTGTTGCTTCTTGTCGTAGCGGTCCTTGCGATGGTCTGTGCCAAGCTTGGATCTTGAAAGTCATTCAGACCATCAGATGAAATCATGTAACGGTAACGCATGACTTCTAGGGGGTCTATGGCTTTTTAATTGAATAGATTTTTCATTTATTAATTTCAGTAACTTAGATATCAAATATGAATATAATAGCGAAAGTATTGCGATCGTGAAAATTCCACTTTTCAACGAAAATATACGTTTTAGGGTCCCTTGAGTCTAAATAACCAAGTTAGGAAAAAAGGTCTGTGTTTGTGTGTGTGTGTGGTACGTTTACCACGAAAACGAAAAGCCTTACGAAACTGAAATTTCATAATTAAGAAAACTATAGGCCCGAGATGCTACACCAACGTTTTCACTAAAATCGGCTGACAGGAAGAGCTACTGTATACCAAGCATTTTGCACCTTTTTAGGATTTTCTTAAAAACGGCTCTTAACGATTTTGTTAGCATAGATAAAAAACGGGTAAATATATAAGCTGAACGAATTCGATATACAACTAAAGGAGAAAAGAACAAAAAATTTATTTTTATATGCCATATTTGTTTTTGTGAACATAAGTATATCAATATAGATGTATAATATATCGTTGGGTAGTTTAAGATTCTAAAAAAAAAAGTATTATTTTATACGCAAAATGGTAAAAATTAAAAGATAGTGATGAAAAACCGATAAAACTGATTGATGTTGTTAATATTTATGACGAAATTTTTTTTTAATAAATTCCTACTTTCATTTTAAAAAAAGTGAAAGTGGTGTGTTTCGCGCACCATATTTTTTAATTGGTTCAACTTTCTCCTTCGATAAATTGATTTTTTCTTCGAATTGAATATTTGAATTTAACTAAATAGTACATTAACAATAAATATTATAAAACAAAAACAAAAAGCATCGCCTGATTAGCCACAGTAGTATAAATTGACGTGAAACGATAAAACAACGAAACGAAATGTAATTTGTTTGATTGTTTTTGTTTTATAGAATCAAATTAGATTGGAAACGTCATTTTTAAGACTCGTGATAATACCGGATTAAAAAAAAAAATGATCAACTATTATCGGCAATAATGTAATTGTTCCCAGAAACAATGAAACGTGTTGAATAATGAGATATGGTTTTTTTTTTAAATAACCTAATTACGGTTTGTAATAAAATTAATCGATAAACCCTTTTAAATATTTAAACATGCCAATAAGTAAATAAATAACCGTAAACTTTATTTCTCCCTGACTGGGAAAAACCATAGGTCTTGGATATATTTATCTATAACCTACTTATCGTTTGTTGAGAGAAAATAATAACAATAATTCTTTATTTATTCAGGGACGAGTCCCTTAATAATAATATAACAGAAAATAAACAATGGTCTTAAGACTAGAGTCTTATAGTAAAATAATTAAAAATATGAATATAAGTAAAAATAACAACAGAATTAAATTAATAAGAAAATTCAAAAGACATTTTAAAAATTATATATATATATATATATGTAGCAGAAGAGCTCCCCTCTTCGTTGCAAGACAAATCTATAGAGGCTGAAATAATCGATCTTGAAAAATGTTTAATAATAAAAAACATGTGTTAAAGTGGTTAATAAGAATGATGGAGGTTATAACCTGTTCTGTGTTTGTAAATACGTTCTTTTCATTTGTCAACTTATTTGTTCAATAAATTTTGTGTGCAAAGCTTGTCAGTTTTTATACCGACCTGCCAAAGTGGTGACACACACACAAATATATATATATATATATATATATATATAATATATATATATATATATATATATGTGTGTGTGTATGTATGTATGTATGTCTATTAAATTTCTGACAGGAAACTAAAATTTTGGATCCGATACCAATACCAACAAAAAGTTACATTTTAAGAGTGAAAAAAAAACAACAAAAAAACTTTAGACTTATAATGAAATATTTTTTTTTTTTCAGTAGACGTGTGAAGACAGAATAGCTCAAAGTTGTTTCCCCATATCATGGAAATTAACATTGTTTTTTCTATTAATACCTCTGTTATATTTCCACTCGAAAACGAAATAGTAATTATATACTAAAATCAAATACAAAGGTATATGACCAGCACGTTCCGCTGAATTATTAAAGATCATAACAATAGAATACCAACAAGGGTCGATTTGTGACCGTTTCCCCGAGATGAAACAGCCTTCCAAATTACACTCTTGATGTAAATGAGGATTTCTTCAGTCCAGGGAATAAATTACTTTAATTATTTTAGAAGAAGCATTAAGGGCAGAAATATTGACGCCATTGAGAAGGGAAGAAAAAAAAAAAGGACGATTCTCCAGATCTTAATGGACACTTCAGGTCAAAATCGTGATATATCCCCCCCTTATGCCCTTAAAATATAAAATGTGATTTTTTTTATTTTTAATTGAAGGTCCTTCAAACGTGTTCTTGGTCTATTTCAACGAACTTTTTCAGAATATTATATTTAATTCAAGTTGAGCAGAAGGGAAGGGAATACTTACCTACAATATTTTTTATTTCTCAATATTTTAATTTAATCCTCTCTGTGTTCATAAAATCGTGTTTACTTGGTCAAGAATGTTTACATATTCTAGAAATGAATTAGTTAAGGTGCTTTTATGTATCAGTTTTAACCGAGATTCATTATCTTTGTAAAGTGGTATTTTACTTGCTCAAAATGGGAGAGAAAAAAAATTATTTTCGAATTCTGAACTATCTATTGAAAACTATTATAGGTGGAATAATCAGGAGTCAGTATTTTTCTAAATATTTTAATTTTGCCGACGTTTCGGCCCAAGCTTGTGAGCCATCATGAGTGCATTACTGAGCCATGTTCAAGCATAAACTCTATGATGGCTCAGAAGCTTGAGCCGGAACGTCGACAAAATAAAAATATTTAGAAAAAGACTGACTCCTGATTATTACACCTATAATAGTTTCTACAGTCAACTATACATCCTCAATATATATTGAAAACAAATTGCTAATTTACAAAACAGTGATGAAACCCATCTCGACCTACGGACTTGAACTGTGGGAGACACAACAAATTTTTTAACATCAAACGCATTCAATACTTTCAATCTAAAGTCCTCCGAACAATAGTTGGCCCTAATTAGGACAGATTGTATTATCATTCAATAAAAAGAATATAATTTATATTTTTCTATTATTTGAGCCGTGGGGTGACGCTGGGGTATGGGACACACCAAGCGTCTATAAAGTGGGTACCTAAAAATTGAGGGGGGATAGAACCTGGTGGCTGAGCGTTATCTCAACCTTATCCTCGTTTTTCGAAATTTCATATTCAAGACCCTTCATGGGAGTAGTATAGGCTTTTTTTTTCAATTATTAAAAAAAAAATTAATAATAATTTTTAAGGTAATAAAAAAAAAAATAATAATAAAGGAAGAAACGCCTTCAAGGTTCATCCTTTCTGCGTATCTCATATTATCAAGGCCTAACTGAAGAACGATAGAGAAATAGATTCAGCGAATATCCTTGGAATAGATAAGTTATGACCTACCAATCGAATAACTACGAGCGCATTACTTTCGAAACGTTGGTGCCTCAAGCGAGCATTAATATCTCCCTCTTCTTTCAGTCCATTCTGTTACAGAGCCACACTTCCTTCACTTTCCATAGCTTTAGACTTAGTTGATTGATTCGGCTTTTGATTCAGCTGTTTGGAAATAATATTTCAAGACTATGAGAGGTGTGTGGTATTTTTGTGCCGGATTTCGTAATAACTGATCAAGAAAATGAATAAAGAACATTTAAATACTAAAAAAAAAAATCGCCATTTGAGCCCTGTCAGACTATTTTAATCAGAATAAAACTTATATCATGGGGTTTAAATTTACATTGCTATTGCCGTTTTTGTGAAAATCGTAAAGGTTCTAAATACTTAAATAGGAAATTGCAGTTCCGTACGACTTGTCGTTTACGTACTGGACTTACCACATACACACGGTAACACTGACACACAGACTCTTTTCTGGGACTTAGTTATTCGAACCCAGGGGACCCTAAAACGTGTATTTCCGTTAAATGCAGGAATTCAAAAATGATTACGATCGCAATACTTTACCTTACTATATTTCATATATAAGTAAGCGAAAGTAAAGATGAAAAATCAATTATAGAATAAAGGATTTTGTACAAACGTAAATCTTTTCATAAGATAGTCTAAGAATGTATAAATTGATCATTTATTGCGAGAACATTTTCGTAGCGGATTGTCGTGAGAAACGAGCCTACAGTGTTATCAAAGAGTGATAGCGGCACGATTCAGAAAGCACCATTCGCTTATAATTATAATCTATCAATTTTATAGCTTGTTTTTCATCTCTATAAAGTTGGCGGGCCTGGGGGGTCTCGTAAATCAATCGGGACCATATATCTGCGTATTCCAACTTATTCATACTCCCTTCCATTCGGCCCTGTGTCGGCAACTGCCATAAATTAAAGCCGCTCTGGAAAATCCTATTGTTTTATCATTCGGACATTCTCTAATGATATGATAGATTCTAAAAAACAAAATAAAAAAATAATAGGTCTAAAGCTATAACTATAGCCAATTAAGTTTCATAACAATCTGAAGATAGGCTGAACTCGAGAGAAGCATTGTAGGAGATGTGAATTCCAATAAAAAAATTTATTACAGTTTATTTGAGTAATGGTTCTTTATTGTAATAACTGCAGTTTATCGTTTAGGAACATTTCTATGTTGTTGTTTTTTAAGAACAGTGGGGGTTGTAAAAATTAATCTTTAAAATTATATCCATTTTTTTTTCTGTTTTTAATCGAAAGATCAATTAAATATTATTTTTTTCACATTTAAAAAAGCATTATCTACTTCCATAACATTATCTGTTCATTTAAATATTTAATTTACATCTCATCGAAGTTTCAGGGTCTAGTACCTATTTTCAAAACTGAATATAATTTATAAAAATTAAATAAGTGAAATATAATATGTCATTACACTTTTTTTTATATATTCATATTAACTCTGTCATTAGTTAGAATCACCAAATTATTTCACGGTTATTTATGATTTACCTGTTTTTTATTTTTTTTTTTACATGGGCTTTCATTATAGTTCATTTATTAGCATGAGTTGATGAGGCTCCTTAAAGAACGAGATTTTGCTTGCTTCGAGGAAGTTTACTGTGTGGATACGGATGGATCCACGCGATATGCTGATATCGTGGCATTTCCTAAGACCGGAAATTCGGCTGTCATTCTGGATCCCACCGTGAGATATGAATCTAACGACCTTGAACAGGCAAGTAAAGTGGAAAGGGAAAAGAGAGGAATCTACGAAAAATGTATCCCTTTCCTCAAGGAAAAGTTCCGCGAGAGCCATGGCGAGAGAGACTTCTACGTAAAAGGCCTTTGGTTCGGAGCCCGCGGAGCTGTGCCAGGTTCAACAAGGAGCTTCATGGAGGACATAGGTGTCGATTTAAAAGACGTAGCAAGGATAGCAGAAAGTGTGGTTCTCGACTCCCTGGGAATTATACACCATCACATCTACTCCTAACAGGTATAATTGGAGGGACATGCATGTGGATCTGTGTTTACTTATATTTTAATTTTAATTTTAACAATTTTTTTTATATATAGAGATATTGATTTTGGGTGCTGAGTGTTTTGGTATTGTTTTTATTTATGATAGTGTGCTTTTTTAGTATGTAGTTGTTTAATGTATATATAATTTGTTGTTGTTTTTTCGTTTTGTATGTATATGTATAGATATATCTAAATATTTGAAAGAAAATGTAAAACGGTAGAGAAGGAAAAGAGAGAAAAAAAAAAAAAAAAGGAAAAATATGTAGAGAAAAAGAAATTAAAAAGGAAAAAAAAATATTGTATTTATAGTTAGATAAAATGTTAAGAATATTCCTGTAGGAAAGAATCGGTATGCTGTGTTATAGCAACCCAATTAAGTTGGGCAGCATCATTTTGTTTGTTTATTTATGAATAAAGTGTATCTCTCTATTAATGAAAATACATTAGTAAATTTCGATAAATATATTGGGTCGTAAAATAACTTAGTAGCGTTTTTTTACCGTTGATTTCGATAAAAACTTCATAAATTATATATGATCCATTTCATGCTTTCCGTCTTTAATAATTTTTGTTGTATATAGTCATCATCAACAAAGACGACCCGATACTTTCCCCTAAGGAATCATCCCCATACACACTGGAAAGTTTGTTAAACGTCAGTACAGCGGATTTTACTTTTAGAAAATGAAAAAAATCATTAAATGATGAAAATTTTTTTTTACCTTCAATTTTGAGCAAGCAAAATACCACTTGAAGATACAGAATCTCGGTTGAAACTGATGCATAAAAGCATTTTAATCCTTTTTTAGAACATGTAAACATTATTGTACATACACACAGAGGATAATATTGAAATATTGAACTTATTTTACAACCCAATATAATAATAATAATAATAGCTTTATTGGCATCAGTATTGACAAAAGCCTCTTCCATGGGGAGGAATTAATAGAAGTTGGCTATAGTTAGAAAAAATAAAATATTGAAAAAAAGCAAATAATCCAAAGAAAGAAAAAATACAAATAATTATAAACGAAAAAACCCTAAAAAACAAAACAGAGTCCTTGAAAAGATCCACCAAAATCAAACACAAATTAAATATTTTTTTAACAACCCAATATATTTCATTAAAAAAATATCATTTAAATTTTTTTAAGAAATGGGGCTCAGTGACACCACATATGTTATGATTGGATTTGGAATAGGTGCTCAACCTCGTGGTTATTAGCACCGAATATGTTCATATTAACAGAATTTTTCTTCTTTTTTTTTAAGAAGGTTTATTTATCTATTGTTTAAAATTTAATTTATTACAATTATTTTTCTTTCTTTGTTTTTTTCCTGCTATTTATTTTATTTTAATATTTTTTTTTTTATTATTATTCTTTTCCTTATAGTCCCTGTAGCAGATGAAACTCTTTGATGAACCTCAGTAGTAAACTAATTGTTTCACTAGAGTCCTTGACTGGATTTATATCGAATCCGAACACAATTACGAAACTGACGTATTAACAGCCCGAAGTACAAGAGCTATTGTTCAATATAGCAATCAAACATTTCAAATATAAAGTTTATAAAAGACAAAAAGTTTAATCTAAAAGCCTTTGCGATACGGTATCTGACAATTAGACGTGAACGGTGGCATCGAAATGAGGCAGTTTATCAAGCGCTACCAATGAAGAAGCCAACAATTGGAATACATTAGTGGCAAAGTATAGCTAGGGAACTTTAATTAGCTGCAATGAGGGTATTCAACCTGCCGATACGGGCCTATTCCCTTATCCTGGCACAATATATTTATCACCAAGCCATATGACACCATATTAAACGTAGTTTCCAACCAACGAAACCACTCAACCGGCATTTGTTAATGCTCCTACACATAGATAACGCCCATTATAAGCGGCCATAACTACTAATTGAAATTTTCGTTCGATTCTAAGCCTACGGAAAATTCCCAATCCCTTTTCCTGGATAAAAGAGTCCGGAACAGCCATCCGGGAACATTACGTAACTGGACATTCTGCGCATGGGTGCGAAAAGATGAAAAGAGAAGGAGAAATTATTTTGAAAAAAAAAACAAACAAGTATGAGGCTAATGAGGAATTTACAAGGTTACACAACGCGGAATTACGGAGGTTGTACTCCTTAAGTATAATTGAGAGAATGCGTCGGTGGGAGGATTGTATTGTCTGATCTTGGATAGTGGTCATTTGACGAATCTGTGCAGGCCACATCTGTTGATATGCGCATCGAACCTACGAGTTCACTAAGTCTATTATTATTAAAATAATAATTAAAACGTTGATTTCTAAAAGGTAGTAAAGAACATTTTTTTACGAAAATAATGTTTTGACATATTTATTTTCTTTGTTTAGTTATATCAATATACGCTATTCGATTTTATCTAAAGAACACTCAAGTCCTATTCAAATGTATTCAAAAATGCAACTATGTTCAAAAAATACTAATTAAATAATTAATTTCGTTCTAAATCATACTAAAACATTTCCTTTTATAGCGTATAAATAATGTTATTCATATATTTTATGGTTAATATATATATTTCAAGTTTCGCAAAGTAATTAAATGATAGATTTTTATAATACTTTATCATGTAATTAGGTGCATTTGTGAGTGAATATTGTTTGAAAACTAAAGTGATAAAAACGGATTCAGACAAAATTCACACAATCATGTGTTAATAATGATAAGCTAAAGAATCAAGTATTTAACAGCGTCTTGCCGTTCCAGAGAAGTTTTTATTTTATTTTATTGAAAATTAAGGTTAATAAACGCGTGAGATTTAAATATTGCTTAACGCAGGGTGTCAAGCAAATCAGCTCAAAGAGATTCCCTGACTTTTCCATATTGTAAGAAGTCTCTTACCTGGCCAAACCTCGGTGAAAATCGACAAAAAAAAGAATAATTATAATTAATATAGTATACAAGATTATTAATATATATAATGACTAATTACTTTACGATAAGATTCAACTATATCTACCCGACACCAGCTAAAATTGACGTTGTTTAAGTTGACCAATGAATAAAGATGAACTTGGATACTGCCGTTAATAATAATCAATATTTACAAATCTGACTACAAATTATTTACAATAAATATATCTATTGATATATTATCGTTTACTCCCCGACACGGTGGTTTAAAACTCGCTTTATGATATTTGCAACATCACAACAAGTAGGCATATTGGAACTTCTTTCTGAGTGAAGAAGAAACGATGTATCTAGAGACCATTTTCCCAGACCAAAGTACAAAGTTCCTTAATTTTCCTTGACTTTACTATATGTTTTTAATATCCCTGACTTTTTCGGGTTTTTCCGATTTTTTCTGTTGCTGTACACCCTGTTAACGTTTTAAAATTGCCCGAGAAATATATTGTCTTTAAGACAATTATAATAAAAAATATCTTAAAACGTGAGACATTTATTAATGAAATGATAATTATAATGTGCATACAGCGTAAATATATGATATATAACGTGGCATCGTTTCCGTCGCATTTACATCGTTCAAAGCATCCAGCAGCCTAGTCGTGCTAAAAGATGCTTCCCTTAAATAAACCAAAACACGAAAAATTACACTCTCGCTTTCTCATACTCACATATTATGAGTAAAACCAGATGTTTGCTGGATATAATATAGTATGAGAGGATAGGTCAGGACTTACCGGTCGTCGGTTGTATACAACATCTCTTCGGAACAGTCAGCCTTGTTGGACGCCTGCCAATGTCCAACCACTCGTAACTGACAGTGGAAATGTTAGAAATATTATCAACCATCACTCTTTCTGGTATTAACAACGCCGAAAATGTTGATACAACCTTTTCATTTTTTATAAAGCCTATTTTTCTGTATATTATTGCTAGAACATTACTAAAGAGTAGTTTAATTTGGATTTTTTTTTTTAGGACTGATTAAAAAATTGTTGTAATATAATATATTTTATAATAAACAAATCGTTACAAGCATAAATACGGATAAGACGAAATTACTGCTTTAAATACTAGAGACGGAGACGATTTTGGTGATATCGATATCTAGACATACCTTTGAACATGCAGAGAAATATAAGCATTTATGTTAACTGATTACAAAAAAAAAAATGAAATTCAGGAGGTAATAAAGTTGCGTATATATATATAATATAATATATATATATATATATATATATATATATATATATATATATATATATATAAGTTTTCTACTGTTCTTAGGTTTCAGTCAATAAGCAAACAATTTAATTTTTGTAACGTTTCGAGAATTTATTGTTCTCATAATCCTGCCTTAACAGTGTAAAAACAAAAACAGAACATTAATATTTTTATACAGTAATTAATATATGATGTTATTGTTAGAGATATAGAAAAGAATACATAGATACAGTAGGTAAATAGATATTTCAATTAGAACTTACATTAAAGATATTATTAGAAATTTACTTACAATTTTAGATAAAATCGTGTCTTACATAGACATATGTAAGTAAATTTCTAATAATATCTTTAATGTAAATTCTAATTTAAATACCAATTTACCTGCTGTATGTCTATTCATTGTTCAATGTATTCTTTTCTATATCTCAATCAATAACATCATATATTAATTATTGTTTAAAAATATTAATGTTCTGTATTGAGGATGTATAGTCGACTGTAGAAACTATTATAGGTGGAATAATCAGGAACCAGTTATTTTTTATTCATTTCTCAGTAGTCATTCATGGCTCAGTAATGTTCTGATGGCTCACAAGCTTGAGCCGAAACGTTGGCAAAATTAAAAAAAAAAAATTCAAAAAATGGCTGATTCCTGATTATTCCACCTATGATTATATTAATGTTCTGTTTTTGTGTTTTTCCGTTGTTGAGGAATGATTATGAGAACAATAAATTCTCGAAACATTGCATAAATAAAATTGTTTACTTATTGATTATAACTTAAGAACAGTAGAAAACTTAAATTATTAACAGTTGAGAACTGATCAAACAATATATATATATATATATATATATAATATATATATTATATATAATATATATATATATATATATAATATTGGCAGGAAATGCATGTTATTACTCAGTACAACTCCTTAAATATAGTTATTATGATCTCCACGAATCCAAACAGATCACTCTTTCTACCTACAAAAACCTCATCTCCTATAATTCAGTTGCTCCCCGATGTTACGGCTTACCTAAAATCCATAAACCAGGAAACCCATTACGTCCCATAATTTCAAATATCAACTCACCATCCTCAAAACTCAGTTCATTCCTTCTTTCTCCCTTACAAAAACTCAGCCAAAATAACCCATATGACATCCAAAATTCACAGCAACTCCTTGAAGAACTGAAATCCCTAACTATTCCTCAAAATTTCATTTTAGCCTCCCTAGATGCTGTAAACCTTTTTACCAACATCCCTACTGACCGTGCTCTTAAAATAATCGATGAAAATTGGCTGACCTTAGAACCACATACCTCCCTCAACCAATCCTCATACCTTGAATCCCTCTCTCTGTGCTGTAACTCTGGCTACCTATGTTTCCAAGAGAAATTTTATAAACAAATTTCGGGTTTAGCCATGGGAAACTGTCTTGCTCCTGATCTCTCCAACATCGTCCTCAATCACCTTCTTGACACCGTTATACCTAACTTTTCCGCAGATATTTTTTTCATTAAAAAATATGTTGATGACCTTTTCCTGATCCTCAACCCCAAAGCCATCCCTAATATCTTGACTTCTTTCAACTCATACCATCCTCGACTCCAATTTACCATTGAAATAGAAAACAATAACTCACTTCCGCTCCTCGACCTCCTTATCATAAGAAATTCCGATAATTCACTATCCACTAACTGGTACACCAAACCTACTTATTCTGGCCGTCTCCTTAATTATTTTTCCTTACACCCACATCACCAGAAAATCAGTGTAGCCAAAAACCTCATACACCGTTCCTTAACACTTTCCGATACATAATTTCACCAAGATAATTTAACCCGACTAACAAAAATCCTAAAATCTAATAATTTTCCTGACCAATTAATCAAGAACCTCATTAAAACTTCTTCAAACCCTCACACCATCCCCGCACACTCTCCACAAACCGCCATAGTTCCCCAGTACAGATCCATTCCATACATCCCATCTCTATCTCAAAAAATTAAAAAAGTCTTATCCTCAAGCTTTCCCCATCTCCGCTTAGTTTTAAAACATAGTAACAAATTAAAGAATCTATATTCAAAACTAAAAGATCCCATCCCTTTCCTACAAAAATCAAATTTAGTTTATCGTATTCCCTGCTCTTCCCCAAATTGTAATTCATGTTACATAGGCGAAACCAAAAACTATCTCAAAAAAAGAATTTATCAGCACAAATACACAATATCTACCCGTAACCCATTTTCCTCAAAATTATCCGAACACGCTATATCCCTTGACCATCATTTTGATTTTGATAATCCTGAAATCCTAGCCACCGTACCTAACTACAAAAAGCGACTCCTCTCCGAAGCTATATATATCCATATGGAAAAAGATCGAGTTCCCGTAAATCATAAAACTGACAAAGAGATAATTTCTCCCTCGTATGCTAACATCTTCCGTCTCCTTAAATTATAACTCTATCACTTTATTGTACAAATTGCTTGTGTAATGTATATTTTATTTATTTACTGTATATTTATCTTTTTGTTTACAACACCTCTGGTTCTTGTTTTTGTTATTTATTTATTTCATTTTGTTTTTTATTATATACCTCATGATCTTTTATATACCTCAGATTCTAGTGTTTATAATTTTCTGTTAAAAATGTTCAACCTTATTGTACATACGGATATATTATTTTGTTTTTTCCATTATATAATTTTGTAAAACTTTTTAAAAACAAAGATAAGCTGTAATATTTACACTTAGAGGGGAAAACCTTCAGGGTTTTTACACGAACCCCTCCCCATACTACCTATGTTTATGGTTTTCCTCAGTTTATGCTTGGACATGGCTCAGTAATGGTACGTTTATATATATATGTTTTTTTACTTTTACATTAAAGTCTAAAGTTCTGTAAAATTTGTTATGCTTATCATCATCAGATTATGTATCATATTATCATTATTTGTATCTATAATATTTAAGTATGTTGGTATATTTTCTGTTTTATTTCAAATGTTATCATTGTCACTACATTCAGAAGAAAATTTTCATTATCATATTAATATGTATCTCTTTTGTTCTGATGTTTGTAGCCCTGATGATGGCTCACAAGCTTGAGCCGAAACGTTGGCAAAATAAAAAACTTTTCAAAAATGACTGATTCCTGACTATTCCACCTATTATAGTTTCTACAGTCGACTATACACCCTCAATATAATTTTTTTGAAAAGTTTTTAATTTTGCCAACGTTTCGGCCCAAACTTGTGAGCCATCATCAGGTTTTTTCCATTATATAATTTTGTAAAACTTTTTCAAAACAAAGATAAGCTGTAGGTTTTTACGTGAAACCCTCCCCATACTACCTATGTTTATGGTTTTCCTCAGTTTATGCTTGGACATGGCTCAGTAATGGTACGTTTATATATATGTTTTTTTTACTTCTATATTAAAGTCTAAAGTTCTGTAAAATTTGTTATGCTTATCATCATCAGATTATGGATCGTATTATCATTATTTGTATCTATAATATTTAAGTATGTTGGTATATATTTTCTGTTTTATTTCAAATGTTATCATTGTCACTACATTCAAAAGAAAATTTTTCATTATCATATTGATATGTATCTCTTTTGTTCTGATGTTTGTAGCCCTGATGATGGCTCACAAGTTTGGGCCGAAACGTTGGCAAAATTAAAAACTTTAAAAAAAAATGACTGATTCCTGACTATTCCACCTATAATAGTTTCTACAGTCGACTATACATCCTCAATATAATCGTAAAATCAACGCTATTCATGTTTCTCAATATATCATAACAATGACTTATTCATCTATATCCAATTTTAATCCTGAATAAGTAAGAGTGAAATAGATGTTGATGATATGCCAAAAAACTGCAAGCAATGCATTATATACATGTCATGATAACGAAAGTCGCCTACTTAATTCACCCTGACCATTGCTGAAATTGGACTCAAGCATCAAGTCAAACCCCCTCTAATACAGCTGGCACCCACAGGGCGAGACATATGGGCCTAGATTTCATATTTCAACATCTAAATTTACTTCTCCGAAATGGGGGAGGTGAGGGTTTTGTTTATCTTCAACCCTCGCCCTTTAATCTGAGACGTGTGGCTAGTTTAATTTATTATTGACTACGTTCATTTATTTTTCTAATGAACCTTCTAAAAGCAAGCTTACCTTGCTATCTCAAAAAATGGGCATTTAAAGATAATTATAAAGAGTATTTCTCGCAAATATGTGAATTGGAGATTTAGTTAAGAAGCTCATTCCATTATCCTCCCTTTACAATTTCATAAGTTGTTATTTTTCACGGTTTTGAGAGCTACTCAGCTGGGATAGGTTAGCCATGCATTTCATGATGCTAACATGAAATTACGTCATTTTTAATGTTTAAAATGTTAAGCTCAGGTCTAAGATTTAATTGTGCCAATTTTCATGTAATCGATGGATCAATTCAACTAATACGGACTATTAAGTAAAAAAAAAAAAAAATCAGAAACATATTTTTTTTTTCCGAAAAATTGATTGATAAATAGTGCTTCATATGTTTCTGTTTTTCAGTTAGTCAAAATAAGTTTTTTTAACAAATGTTATTCTAAATTTTATCTACTCTGATATCTATTGTAAACTTTATTAAGCTGTCTCCATAAAGAAAACGGACATATAACGTAAAAAAGATTGTTATCGAAGACTTTATCCATTTTGAAAGTTCTGTGACTAGACTGCTAGGAAAAATGCATAGAAAGGTTTTGTTAAAGTGTTAAGTTATATATCATTAAATCTATAAAAAAAGAGAGAGTGTGTGAGAGAGAATTTCCTTGGGCTTTAGAACACTGGAGCTTAAGCACAAGTTTTACGAAATATGGACCGTTCAATTAAACACAGGAGTTATTTTACCAATCAAATTAGAAAGGGGGGGGGATCAACTGAGGCGTAATGGCTAACATAACAACCTTCTATGCCCAAGGTCGCAGGTTCAAATCTGGCATGTGGCCCTAGGATTTTTTACTTTCACTTACTATATATAGTAAGGGGAAGTATTGCGATCGTGAAAATTTTCGAATTCCAGTTTTCAACGGAAATACACGTTTTAGGGTCCCCTGAGTCCAAATAACCAAGTCCCGCAAAAAGGTCTGAGTGTGTGAGTGTGGTAACTCCCGGGCGGAAACGGTATGTCCTAAGAAATTGAAATTTCATATTTAAGACAACTATACGCCCGAGACGTGACACAACTTTTTTCATCAAAACGAGCTTACCAGAAGAGGCACTTTATACCATGCATTTTGCACCTTTTTCCGATTTTCTCAAAAACGGTTCCAACGATTTTGATTAAACTCGCTATATCGATGTAAAATTTAATGGGCTTTAATATCATGTAGGTTTTATTCTGATTAAAATGGTTTGACTGGGCTTAAATGCCGATATTTTAAGTTTTCTTCCCCTAAAGTACCTTTAATTTTGTAGATTCAATAAAAATAACTATATTATCTAGTTAACGCTGATGAAAAACAGGTAAATATTGAAATTGAATGAATTGGATACCCAACTAAAGGAAAAAACTGAAATAATATTTTTTTAATGCAATTTTTTGTTTTTGAACATAAGAGCAGTAATATACATTTGTAATATACCGTTGGAATGCTAAAGATTTCAGAAAAAAATATTATCTAATACACAAGCTTGTAAAAGTTAATAAAGAGTGATGAAAAGTCGATAAAACTAAGTGATTATTTTAAATAATAATATAATAGATTTTTTAATAAAACATATGTTTCTATATAAATTCAATAAAATTAATTCCTTAAGAGTTTCACGTATTTTTATCTCTAACTGTTTTTGAAAATTCTTTCATTGATTTTAAAATGTAGGTAAGTGAAAGTCCTGTGTTGCCCGCACCAGATTTTTTTAATGGGAGTCAAATATCAATAGTTATGCCGTCCTTCAGAGTGGACATAAATCGTCCCGAGTCTCTGCAATTTTAGGTACTCGTTAAAGATCTCTTCTGATTAAACCTGGATAGACAAACTTTAGGACACCCACTGTATCATTCGTTCGATTTGCCACAGTAGCATGCAATGAAGTTAAACGAATAAACAAATAAATAGGTTTGAAATAGATGTATGGTAGCAGATTGAAACTACGAAGCCAAAGCGGATCCTATACATGAGCTAAATACAGTTCCAAAACATAACGAATACCAATAAAGTAAACGATATCGGTAAAGGTTAACAATTACAACAGTGATCCGCGGGAGCAGTTCCCTAGTAGCAGTAACAAGGTGCGAACAGGCCTCGCTTTAATAACTTGATTAAAATGTATGAATGTGTAATTGTGGGTTGGGGATGTGGTGCCATCAGTCAGGCCATCGGCAGGCGGACTAATGACCTTGCCTCTTAAATGGAATCCACTTTTCGGAGTTACAGGAGCCGGTGAACGATCACTGTACCAAGGCCCTCGAGCCAGCATCCTTCAATCAATTCTTTGGGGGAAAAAAATATAAGAAAAATGCTTGGGGCAACGCCCTCAATGACAAAACCCTTCAATCCTATAACTAACTCATCGATCTCAGTATACGAGTATGATAAAAGAACGGAAAAAAAAAAAATACAATTTTGATTACGTTGCTACTTATGATGTAAATTACCTATGCTCTGCATATTCAATGACCTTAGTTCGACAGGAAAACTAAAACAATGTTTTTCCAAATAAAAATTATTGATGTCTATATATGAAACGGACGAATGACGTTGACATATCCCATTATTACTTTCACTTACCTGTATATGAAATATATAGTAAGAAAATTGAGGATGTATAGTCGACTGTAGAAACTATTATAGGTAGAATAATCATGAGTCAGTCTTTTTCTAAATATTTTAATTTTGCCGACGTTTCGGCTCAAGCTTGTGAGCCATCATCAGGGTATTACTTCGCCATCTCTAAGCATAAACTGCTTTCATCCCCAAACTTATGCTTGGACATGGCTCAGTAATGCCCTGATGATGGCTCACAAGCTTGAGCCTAAATGTCGGCAAAATTAAAATATTTAGAAAAAGACTGACTCCTGATTATTCAACCTATAATATTATAGTAAGAAAAAGTATTGCAATCGTGGAAATTTTCAGATGCGAGTTTTCCCCTTAGTCCAAATTAGTCATTTCAAATTGGCCAGTCCAAATATTCCGCAAAAATATCTGTGTGTAGTGAGTCTAGCGTGAAAAAGAAAAGTCGTAAGAAACTAAAATTTCACATTTGAGAGAACTAAACGCCTGATATGCAACTTCTTCATCAAGAATCAGCTAAACAGAAGAGCCACTCTATACTCTGCATTTTATGGAAACTTTAATATCATGTAGGTTTCATTATATTTAAAATTGTCTTCCTCTTTAAAAAGTATCTTTAATTTTTTAGATTCTATAAAAATAACCATATTATCTTTTTAGCATAGATAAACAACAGATAAGTTTGTAAGTTGAACGAATTCGATATCCAAAGTATGGGTTAACAAAAACTTGTTTCATAATTACAATTAGATTGACTCATATTAACCTTGAATGATTTTTATGTTGAAGGTAGATATATTATCATATATACGATCGAAAATATCGTATAGCAAGTCTAGCTAAGAATAACTTTTGTAAAACTGAAATTTCATATTTAATATATATGCCTAGAGTGCTGCCGATGGGTGGCATCTCTTCATGTATTTGATGTTAGATTACTATATCCATCACATTTACTTGTTGTATATAATTATACAGTTGTAAATAACAATAAATATGTTTAAAAAAAAAAAAAAATATATATATATATATATATATATATATGCCCGAGATGTGTACAGCAATTTTTTCAACAAAATTCACTGAACAGAAATAGAACTTCATACTATGTATTTTGCACCTTTTTTACTCTTTTCTCAAAAACGACTAATAATCATTATATTACTTTTATCCTAAATCAGAAATAATATGCATTGAATAATTTGTATATAAAAAATGAATAGGTACTACCGTACAGGGATCTTCATCATATAGCTTACCTGAAACAAAAAAATATCAATTCACCATTACAAGAATTACAATAATAAATAAAGTTTAAAAAATAAATTACAATTAATATACTAAAAATTATTTTTTTCTTGTTAAAAAATATTTATAAATGAATAATGCATAAAAATAGTCACATGATTGACTCATGGTAATTATTCTCTGGTAATAACAAAAATGTTCTCCAAATAGATTTCGAACTCACTAAATTGAAATAGAATGGCTTTAACTTCATGTAGAAATAGTGTAACTAAAATACAGTGAAAAAATAGTGTGAAATTGTGCGTATGGTAAGTCTAGCACGAAAAAAAAGGCGTACGAAACTAAAATTTCTATATCCATGGAAACTTAAAAAGCCTGTAGGTTTCATTTCATAGTCTGACAGAGCTTAAATGCCGATATTATAAATTTTTACTTCTTCTAAAGTACCTTTAATTTTGTGTATTCAAAAAAATTAACCATATCATCTTGTTAGCATTGATAAAAAAGGGGTAAATTTATAAGTTGAACCCATCCGATAAATAACTAAAAGAGAAATCAGCAAAAATATATTACAGTATACAGCTTTCTAAGCTAAGGATTTTAGGAAAAATATCTTATACATAAAGTTCTTTAAGGTAATGAAAAGCGATGAACAGCGGATAAAACTATGGATTATTGTGGGTGTTAATGTAATCGATTATTTAATAAAACACATGTTTCTATCGAAACTAAATGTAATTCTTTAACCTTTTTTCGTCTCTAAATTTATTTAAAAGTTCTTGAATTGAATTTACAACGAAGGTAAATTTACACCAGATTTATTTTATTAATTAGGATTGATTTTCGATAATATTAAGAAATGCTTGGAAAAGTTATTTAAACGCTATAGTAAACAAGGAGGGAGAAATCCTTGAAATTTTCTCACCGAAAATAACTTAATCTTTAATATTCTAAAACTTCTAATGGTCATATAATATCTGGTTGTGTGCAACATGCTTAAGGGTGCGTTCACAGTGTGAACTTCACACTTTTAACCATCGCCGATCCCGAAACAAAACAAAAGGCAAATCTTAAAAGAGGATTACATTCGATTGGCTAATTTATTGTCTATTGCCAATTAGGAAAATTTGGGTTAAAAGTATTTTTATTTTATATGAAACAATTGAAGGTAAATAGTTACACATTATTTGGAGCATTTCGCAAGGCTTGGATTGTACAAAAAAATACCATTCTGAAGTCAAGCAGAAGCATAATATATACAAATTTTATTTGCCAAAGATTTGGCAACTCACCTTAAGTTAAACGTTCGCTTGTGTTGATGACAAGCATGTTGTAAAGTTGGAGGGAAAAATTTCATTACCGTTTCATTCAGTTCTATATATGACTGTACACTATTGAAATACATAGGCTAAAAAATTCACAAACAGCTTTTTAAGTTAAATTAAAATGGTTGTAGTGTCGAATTAATTTTATTTATATTTTATATCGATGCTCTAACAAAAGAAAAACGTTTGATTAAAAAAATGTTTGGTATAGTATAAAAAAAAATGTACATGTTCGTCGGTAAAGCAAAATAAAACGTCCGAATTCCGAATCTCGTTTTTCTCTGGATGTCTAACGGAACTTTTATTAACTGTGCGGCTCCCAGGACATGTAATTGAAGAGATAGCTTTACGGCCCTGTAGTGGGCGTGTAATGATTTCGAAATGGTCAACGGACAAATCACTAAGAGAGTCATCAGTGCTAAACTGCCGAGTCCCAATGGTCAACTGAAGTGTAGATGGGAGTATTTTATCATATCTGACCTTGAAGGATTAGCTGTTTTGGGAGTTCAGTAAAGTGGTGTAGAGAGTGTAATCGGTATCGAACGTTTGGCTTAGTCAATATATATATATATATTTGTATCTTGATGTTTGACTGTCGAAAATTCTTTTATTATTATTTTTTTTGGGGGTAGAAATAATCGGGAGTCAGTCTTTTTTAATACGTATTTCAATTTAGCCGACTTATCGACACAAACTCGGTCGCTAGATTTTTCCCAAATTTCGGGTACCCACTTTATAGAGGCTGTGTGTGCCGAAGGAGGGTATCCATACCCCAGGATCACTCCTCCACGGCTGCAATAACAGAAGAAATAGTTCTGCCTCTGCCGGGGTTCGAACCTGGGACCCAAAGAACAGTAGCCTAATGCTATATTCTGTTATTGCAGCCGTGTAGCGATCCTGGGGTATGGATACCCTAATTAGGCACACACAGCCTCTATAAAGTGGATATACAAAATTAGGGAAAAAACTAGCAACCGAGCGTGATTTAGGTCTAATCTTGCAAGGCAGTTTTACTTGAAACAGTATGACCTCTATAAGTACAGAACACGACACCCTTCATTAGCCATTTTTTTAAATATTAATTTAATAATTAACTATGTGCTTGGGAGAACAAATATTCTCTAACTCCATTTTTATCTTAATACCTTTTTTTTTTTTTTTTTTAATATTTTATGTTTATAATTTTTTTTTCACACCTATTTCTACCTGACCCACTGCCAATGGTAGTGTTAAAGAATAGAATGGAATAGTAAATATTCATCTGTATTAAATTGTATCAACTTTTCCACACACATGCTTGTCTTCTCATCTGCTTTAATTGAGGGCTATATATATATATATATATATATATATATATATATATATATATATATATATATATATATATATATATATATATATATAATATATATATATAAGTGAGCATATTGAAATATATAAAATGGGGATAAGAAGGAATAAAGGGAGATAATAGCATCAAAACATGTCAAAATAAAAATCACTCAAGCTCAACAGAGACATTGATACCTCATTTGTTTGTTCATCGTTGATTTCTGTGAAAGTTTCGCAGTTATTTAGAATATTTTCGGTTCTTGTTATCTATGAATTATTTTTCTAATGAGGACATAATAATTTTAAACATCATTTGAAGGACGACCGTAGAAATCTTGGCTATTTACATTCGAGTTATGGATTATTGTAATTTAGTGCTGATAAGAATTCGAAGGACGTATTTGAAATATATCGGATCATGAAAAATGGCTTGTTTATGAGCTACTTTTGATATATTTAATGTTTGGACCTTGAATTTTTTTTCTTCTATATCACCCAGATAATTTATTTTCAATGTTCAGTATTTGCTAAGAATACTAGTAGTTCGCTCGAACGCAATTCAAGTGCAATGTTTGGCTTATTTAAATTTTATTGCAGAAACCAAGAATTGTGAGATGGTTTTATATATAGATAGAAAAAATAAAAATAAACTTAAGAGCAAAAATATTTAATACTAACTTTCATGGCGGGTGGGGACTGCTTCAGGGGAATCATGGCGCAAGATGAAATATATGATTAGTAGCAGAAACGGTGTCGATCTTGGTTATATTGATGTATCAGGGCATACTTTTGAACACGTAGAGAAATTTAGGTATTTAGGTTCGTTGATAACAAGAAAAAATGAAATCCAGGAAGAAAGTCCCGGTTAAAGGTGGGAAATGCGTGTTATTATTCAGCTGCTAAGTTACTTAGTTCGCAGCTTCTATCTAAAAACATAAAGGTTGGAATTTATAAAACTATTATTCTTCCGACGGTTCTTTACGGATGTGAAACGTGGCTGCTTACTTTGAAGGATGAACAAAGGCTTTAGGTTTTCGAAAATAAGGTACTGCGTAAAATATTTGGTCCGAAGAGAGATGAGGCCACTGGGGAGTTTAGAAGGTTGCACAACGCGGAATTGCGGAACTTATATCCTGTGAATATAATTGAGTTGATAGCTTCGCGGAGACTCAAATGGGCGAGTAAAGTTGTTGGGCTCGATGAGGAGCGGATTCCGAGAAAGTTGGTATTCGCTGATCCGACTGGTAGGCGTCCGAAAGGTAGGCCGAAGCGTCGATGGGAGGATTGCGTTAAGGCTGATCTCGGTGGCTTGGGCTCGAACGGTTAACATTGGACGAGTCTGTGTAGGCGGAATTTGGTGGTATCGGCATCGAACCTTCGGGTTCGCTAAGCCTATATTATTATAACTTTCATGGACCTTACATTTAAAAGAGCCAAATTTAGTAAAATAATATAGAAAAATATTATGCCTTCTTACACCAGTGAGGTGATGGTCTGTATACATAAAAAAAAAAATAAGATATATAAATAACAACGGTTCCTATATATATATATATATATATATATATATATAAAATATTATATATATATATTATATATATATATATATATATATATATATATATATATTTCAAAAAACAGAATATAATTTCGATCAATACTATTTGCCAACAGATTTACACGACTATAGTTTTATATTACAACTGAAGAATTTAAATTATCTCTATGAAGCAAGACAATTATGTTTTGAATACAAAAGACGATTATCATAAAGCCTAGATGACGTTTGGCACGTTGACTGATCAAGCAGAGGAACCTTTAATATTTCAAGTGGAATAGGATAAACCAGGGGATTGCAGAATCATAATACGAGCAGATATTAGTTTAAGGCATGCATATAACTGTTGAAGTTAACTTGTTTCAAGTTACTCATTTCAGAAATTTATTTTAATAGGCATGTTCTGTTTTTTCCCTCTACTACTGTCATAACCACGCCCGAATAGATGGAATAACGAAAGATATCTTTGTTATGTTTTTTTTTTTTTTTAAATATACTTTTAAGGGAAACTAGGATTTATTTATGAACATTTACAGTTACGTTGCCTTTCTTGCATATATTTGTCTATCGATAAGTAGGTTTTCTGTCATATTTTAAAAACTGACGATCCATCATAAGAATAGAATAGAAATTGATTTTTATTCTGGGACTGTGTCCCTTGAGAATAACATATTTGCACTGTTTATGATACACAATATGTCTGGCCAACAGAAAAAAATTAACATAATTAACTAATGTTTACAATCATGGATGAATGTATACATAAAAATAAAAAACAATCCTCAGAAAATAGTTGTGTGGACAAAATGAAAAATAGATAAGTTTAAATATATAATAAAAAGAAGAAAAATAAATATTTACATTGTTTTGTTATTTGGTCTTTTAAGAATAACATGAGCTTTGAAATAATAAAGGAACTTAAACTGGCCAAGAATTAATGAGAAAATAATTAATTAAACATAAATAAAAATAACATACTACAGTGATACGAAACGAAGGCTTCTAATCAAGTAACAGACATATTAATCACATTATAAACAATTTAAAAAAGAAAAGAAAAAAAAAACTGTAACGATTGTAACAAAGAAGTCTTCCAGATAAAATAGTCAACAAAAAAAAATAGATACTTGTGGAGAAAAATAAAAATAAGGATGACAATGTATAAATGGTATTTCTTAGTAAAACCATAAACGAGTTATAAAATGAGCAATTTGCTGTGATGTAATAAATGACAATATTATGCAAAAAAATTATATAATATTTAATTTTTATTAGTATATAACATAGTTTTGTTATAATAATTTCTTGTTTAATTTTAAGAAATTTTCCCTAAGTTATGAATACATTAAATTTAATTAATTAATAGTATTCAATTATCTGAAATATGTTCATTATTTATACACAGTCAGTTAATCATTGTCCATACTATTTTTTTGGTTTATTTAGCAAAATCGCTCGCCTCAACCGAAATAAAGTTCTTATCGCTTCCTATTCAAAATCCGGAAAACTTTCCTTTTAGAGCTCAAATGGATAAACGAAGATAGCCAACATGAATTAGTCTTAAACGTTTAAATTTTAAAGGTGTCCTAAGTTTTTCATGTTGCATTATTTCTTTTTTACTTTATTTTTTTTAGAATCAGGCAAGATGTGTATTGAAGAAGGCTTTTTCGATAGTACTCATTTCCGGTCCTACGGAGAAACCTAGTGACATTAAGATAAAGGTTAGAGATAACAGTTTAGTACTATGGACGTGTTGAAAAAACGATAAAGCGAAATTGTCGTTGGAAAAACACAATAGTAAACGTGCCTTAACATAGATTCTACGCTTACAAAAATTGTATATTAAATATCCTTAACAAATATCGTTTCTATGTTGATAGTAGTAAATTCGTCTTTTCTTTCGAAGTCGGCTGTTTTATATAGATATATTTGTATTATCTTTCAAAGCTTTTACAGAAGAAACTTTGCTTTGTTCAGGTATA
This sequence comes from Piezodorus guildinii, assembly GCA_023052935.1. NCBI lineage: Eukaryota > Metazoa > Arthropoda > Insecta > Hemiptera > Pentatomidae > Piezodorus > Piezodorus guildinii. The sequence goes on along the minus strand of CM041295.1, from coordinate 39,825,048 downwards.
AATTACTCAAAAACAAGTTGCAATAGTTTAAAAAGTGTTTTAATGTATATCTCGGTGTATATCTGGCCAAATCTCGGTGAAAATCGACAAAACAAAGAATAATTATAATAATTATGGATTAATTAATTATATAATACTGGATTAAAATGTATTTAATAACTAATTACTTAACGGTAAAAATCAATTATATCTACCCGACACCAGCTCAAATTGTAGATGTTTAAGTTACTTTGCCAATGAATTATGATGAATTTGGATACTGCTGTAAGTAATGATCAATATCTACAAATTCATTTACAATCAATATATCTATATAAATTTTAAGATCTTTTCTTTAATGTTTGAATCTCTGCAGCTAAATCTTCAGCTTTCTGAAGAGCTTCTTGGAGCAGTTTTGTTTTATTTGACTCCAATTCCTTCACCTGAAGGTTGACTTTTCTCTTCTACACAGCCCTCCTGTCCTTTTATGATATTAAATATTAAACTTGCTTCGTGATATTTGCAACATCACAACAAGTAGGCATATTTGTCTGAGTAAAGAAGAAACGATGTTATTTAGGGACAATTTTCCTTGACCGAAAAACAAATTTTCGGATTTTTCCTGGTTTTCCCTGTTGCTAGACACACTGTTTATGTATTTATAGATGCTGATGTTTCCTGTCATAATATATACCTAGTTCTTTTTTTTTTTTTTTTTTTTTTTTTTTTTACGTATTTATGTATTAAAAAATTGTATTCTCACATTGTATTCCGTATCACTATCGATCCTTGGAGTGGAAATGAATATATTTCAGAAGTTCTTGAAGATCACAGCTTCTCGGTTAATGTCCTTAAAATAACACATGCCCCCTCAGGCCATAAAACCACACTCGCCAGTACAGGGGATTAACAAGTTATTTATAAATGTCTCCTTCCTTGGTTACATGGTCGTCTTGATTTTGGTATTATAATTAATGGGGTTTTTTTTTTTTTCAGTGTAATATTTTATTTTACCGTATACATTAGACGTTCCCCATTCATGAAAAATGTCTCGAAGACGTTTAAGTTTCTTTAAAAGACCTTTTCGATATAAATCATTATGTCGTTGGTTAGTTATTTATACGTAAATCAGGGTGTCTAGCAAATCAGCTCAAAGAGATTTCCTGACTTTTCTATATTGTAAGAAGTCTTTTACCTGGTCAAATCTCGTTGAAATTCGACAAAACAAAGAATAGGTATAACTAATATGGTATACTAGATTAAATATATATATATATATATATATATATATATATATATATATATATATATATATATTTACTAATTATTTTACGATAAGATTTAACTATATCTATCCGACACCAGCTGAAATTGTAGTTGTTTAAGTTGACTTACCAACGAATTATGATGAACATGGATACTGCTGCTAGTAATAATCAATATTTACAAATCTGACTACAAATTTATTTACAAATTATTTAGAATAAATATATTTATTGATATATTATCGTTTACTTCCCGACACGATGGTTTAAAACTCGCTTTATGGTATTTGCAACATCACAACAAGTAGGCATATTGGAACTTTTGTCCGAGTGAAAAAGAAACGATCTTATCTAGAGACAATTTTTCCTGACAAAAGTACAAAGCTCCTGACTTTTCCTGGTTTTTCCGATTTTTCCTGTTGCTAGACACCCTGGTAAATATTTACGTTATTATATCCTATTACTATTAACATGTTTCTTTTGTTCTTAAATAACGTTAAAATCGTGTGTCGAAAGCACGTTTAATTGCAGTAGGATCAGCCGTATCCTGTTTTCCTTTAGGGGTTTTAGTTTTTATAACCGATAATTATATGCGAAATAAACAAAAGTTATTACTTAATTAATATGCCAGATTAATAAATATATATTAATAAAATCAGATTTGAACACAAAAAATAAATTTAGTATCATATATATATATATATATATATATATATATATATATATATATATATATATATATATATATGTAACTTTTACTTTCCATTACTTATATATTAAATGTATAGTAAAAAAAGCATTCTCGCATCCAATCCTTTATACTTCTTACTTTATCAACTATAAAATCATTCATAAAGACATAAATACCCCATTATTGGCAGACTTTGCCCAAAATATAGCCCACTCAAACCCCTAGTTCGTACCCTCTCAGCTCCATATTTTCCCGATAATCCTCCGAGACGGCTGAAAAGACGATGGCCTCGAGATCTAAATCAAATAAACATTAAAGTGCTACCGCTGGGCGGTTTCTTTACGAGGCTTTTCAAGCCCACAATTCTTGTGTTGCTCAAGTACTTGTATTTATTTTATATACAGTTGTAAAAATCAATAAAATATATTTAAAAAAAAAGAAAACAAAGTACCTTGCACGTAAATTATATATGTAGTAGTAACGTAAATTTATTGTTATTTAAAATAATTCGCATATTAATTCAAACTAATTATTCAATTAATCTACGCAAATGATTAAAATAAATGGAAAGTTGTTAAAATTATTGCTACTATTAAATTTCATAAAAACAGATGTTCCACTGTAAACTAAATTAAACTTTGGAAATGTATTTCGAAAAAGTTTATTTGGAATATATAATAGTAATAAATCGAATAAAACAGGAACCGTTTATCAATAAAAACAAATAAACTGAACCAATATTTGGTCATTTGTATGAAATATATTGAATTTATATCAAGAATCACTAAATTTTAACAACCATACATATTTCCGGAACAATTGAAGTCCCATAATTCCGAATAATGTTTTACTTCGCTTTAAATGCATTAATTTTTAAATTGACATTGTATTGTGCCTTATGATATTAAAAGACAGCCATTACAACTATCATCAATGATACTGGGAGCTTGTAATTGACATAGCATCGGTGGGACACCGTTTTAATAACACCGTATCTTGATGTATCTTGAAAGCTTGTCCCTGTCGCATCACTCCCTCCAGATATTAACTTTTATTAATGCAAGGAAAAGCAATTATATAAATGTCGCTCGTGATAAGGATAAGTGGCCTCTTTAGGATTGTATTATTCATAATGCCAGGTGTGACAATTAAGCTATTACGCACACAACAAAGGGAGAGCGGTACACATCCAACACAGACGGGCTCTTTTACATTCAAATGTCTTCGGGGTGTGGAGGAGTTGAAATTCAAAATTTCATTCATTCTTAGTTGATTGCCGGGATAATGAAGCCGAATAATTATGTATTTCTTTGTCATTCACATTTTTTTTTTCTGGATTAATTTATGAAAATTTATATTGATGACGTAGAGTTGACTATTGAAATTTTCATAGGTAAAAATAATAAGAGTTAGTCGTATGAAATTTTATGATTGCGGTTTTAAAAAAAGTTTCAAATATGATATTTCAAGAACCCTTCGTCGCAAACTTATGATCTGTCCCACTGTATCCTTTCGTAACATCCCACTAATCCCTGTTGAACAGATCCGCTACCTAGGACTCCATCTTGACAAACGTCTAACTTGGAATCCTCACACTAGACTGAAAAGACAAGAAACTGCTCGCAGATGCATATTGTTACAACATTTTCTTAGCAAACGTTCAAAATGAAAAAAAATCCATCCACTATGAAAAAAAAAAAAAAAAAAAAAAAAATATTATATATATATATATATATATATATATATATATATATATATATATATAGCCATCATAAGACCTATTTAGACATATGGTATTGAGCTATGGGATCTACCAAGTCATTAAATTCTTCCCGCATCCAATCCTTGCAATCCAAAATCCTCCGAAAGATCCTAAATGCTCCTTATTTTTGTCAACAATAAAACTATCCATAAAGACCAGAATATCCCATTAGTTGCAGACTTAGCCATAATTAGATATACCTCCTTTAATTACAAACTCTCAGCCCACTCAAACCCGCTTGTCCGTATCCTCTCATCTCCATCTATTCCCGATAACCCTCTGAAGCACCTGAAAAGAAGGTGGCTTCGAGATCTGGTAATGAAATAAACATTGAAGTACTACCGATGGGTAGCTTCATCACAAGAGTTTATCAAGCAAATTGTAACTTTTTTCACATTTACTTGTATTTTTTTGTATACAGTTGTAAATATTATTAAATAAATATTTAAGAAAAGAAGTTATTTCAAGAAATAATTAAAATTATATTCTGATTATTTCTTATCGTCTTTTTAGCGTGTCCTGAGATCCAGGTGGACTATTCATAGGCAACGTTCTCACACTGCCGTCTTATAGTCGGTTTTAGTACAATTGATAGAAATATATATATAGATCGTCCTGCTCCAATGAGTATAAGTATTTAGGTTAATTAAGCAAAATTAAGGGCTGTGCTAAAATAAGACGTTGAGCATCTTCAAACGTTCCATCGGTTCAAAAACTCGAGGGTAAGAGAGGAAGAACATTTTAAAATAGAGAGAGTTCAAGCGACATCCTGCCAATCATTCTCTCTAATCACTAGAAGCTTCCCACTTACCATTTTTCATATCATTTCTGCTATATTTATAATTATATAACTGTTGTAATAACCTCTCAGGGATTTTGCGGTCATGAATTATATCGTTTGGAAACGGCTTGCAAATTATAAACTGAAGAAGGCACTAGGTTTTGAACGGCTCTTACCAATACGAACGTAACCTTAATTACTAGTTTCTAAATCTCAGATCGCCATCCAATTTCGTCTTTTAATCGCCAGTTTTACCTAAATCAGCAAGTATTAAAAAAAAATTGACAGGCAGGGGAGAACTTCATTTAGCATCATTGCAGATTCTAAGATTCGTTAAAAGTATTGTAAGGATAGTAATGTTACTCTACAAAAATATCTTTATTTACATATCTTGTATTATATGTGAGAGATAAAGTTCAAGTAAGCTATATTAAATTCTACGCAGAATATCAGTAAGTTTAAGCCTCCTCTTTTTTTTTTTTTTTTTTTTTTATTAACTGTCACGTTTTTTAGTAGAATAGGATTCGATCATACCACAACTATTAAAAGTAATTAAATTACAATGGCACCAACGTAAATTAGATCAAATTAAAATTGAAAAATGCCTTAAAATTGAAATCAGTCAGGCTGTAGTTGTTCGTTTCTTTTTAACGGTGGTTCTTCTACGATGGTAACTTGCCCTATCCCACAAACAATATGCCATATCGAAAAAATACACTTCTTGTCCATGAGGAATCGAACTATGATCCATATGGAAGGTGGTATAAGGTGTAAGTATATTTTAGAGACTTAAAAGACAAACTGTAAAGAAACTCGAATGACTGCTATTATTCTATATAGTCAGTAAATTATTATCAGATACTAATTCATCCCGGAGGACCACAATAGAGAATGCCATCTAAACCTTCCCAGCCCCTATAAACTCCCTCACCATAAACCACTATTAAAATTTTTTTAATTTAGGTAGTAGAGTTAAATAAGAGAGAAACATAACCTTATGGCTCAATAATAACCTCGGCGAGTTACCTGGATACCTCATAAAAATCGCTATAAAAGTGAATTCACCTTCGGGGATTACGAAGACCAGCCTTCGACGAAATCCGTTCCACTATTGTGGGCCAAAGCGATAAAAATGTTCTATATTTATGAGGTCTAATATTTTTTTTATTCTATTTTTTTATTTCAAAGGCGGCAGTAACAGAGATCCGAGACAAACCAATAGGTCTTTAAGCGGATGAAAAACAATAACTGATGAATAAAGGTGTTCCTACTGGCGGTTGGCCGATTGAGTTGAAATAATATTTTGGAGAAAACTTGGACCAGGTGTAATTAACTAACGTCAATAACATATAGCTAATAGCAATTATTACTTTTAATTTTAATTTTTTTTTTTTAATTAAAAAATAAGTTAACCGATCATATAAAGCGGTCCTACCGTTATTAATGGCGAAAAAAGTTTCATTAGATTCCAGACATATATCTATCTAAATAAATATCTGATTTTGTGATATTTTTCGAACTGAGCTGAACATACCACATTAAAATGCTGGACAGAAAAATATTTCTTATGTTTTTTTCCTTCAGTTGGTAATCGAATTCTTTAATAATTCATATTTCCCCATGTTTTCTCAATGTTGACAATGAGAAATGGTTGATTATTACGAATCGACATAATTAAGGATACTTTGGAAAAAGAAATACTGGAAATTTGGCATTTAAGCCCTTTCGAAATATTTTAATGAGAAGAAAACCTCCTTGAAATCAAAGAAAAATTAATATTGCATCAAAAGAGTCAGTTTTATCAAAAAAGGCATCAACATTATAGAGAAAATCGTAAAAACTTCCAAAAGGCAGTGTATAAAGTGTCACTTTTAGTCAATGAATTTTGGTGAACAAGTAGCTACAACACCGAAGGTAGAATATATACTTATCTTAAATACGAAATTTCATTTTTTACGATTATTTGCTTCGGAGCTAAACTTTACCACATTTAGCTGGATTTAGCTATTTGATTCAATGGACATTAAAACGTGTATTTCCGCAGGAAAATTTAATTCGATTTTTTTCCGCGTTTGCAATGTTTTATTCACTATGATGAATTTCACTTAGAAGAACGTGAAAATAAAATAAAAATTTTAACAAAATTCATTAGAACAAAAAAAAAAAAAAAAAAAGAAGAACCGGATTTAAAAAAGATAAAATCTCATCTTATAGTGAATGACATATTTTTAGTGAATGGAAGGTAATTCAGGAAAGGGAGTGGTAGCACATTTTAATGAATGATCTCCGGCCCTATCCACCCTAATGTTTTTTACTCATTCAGGTAGAACTTTATCAATCTTATCTTTATCATGCTATCATTCACCAGAGGTTTTAATCGCTTAAAATATTATAATTTTATTATTATTATAGTCACATAAAGAAGTAAATATATGAAACTTATGCGGATTTGTTGGTTTATTCATTTAACGTCACTTTATGCTAATGTGACTATACTACATTGGGAATCCTTAATTTTTCCTATTCAGGTTTAATTATGGTAGGGATATTTAACGAGTAACTAACATCGCACAGGCTCGAGTCCACCTTTTTACGTCCCCTCTGAAGGACGGCATAAGTAAGGATTATTTACCCCTATTAAAAAATACTAGGGCCACCTGCGAGTTTGAACCTTTGGCATAGTAGGCTGTGATGCTTGCCACAATGCTTAGGTGACGCCCAGCTTATGCGGATTTAAAGATTACTAGTGGTAAAGTATCTACTTTACTATTAAGACAAAGTTGGTTTTATTATTTAAAATAAAAAAATATATTTAAAATATTAATTAGAAAAAAAAATTGCAAGACAGTAAATTCTTAATTAATAATAAATTTATTTTGAGGATGTATAGTCGACTGTAAAAACTACTAGAGGTGGAATAATAAGGATTTATTCTTTTTTTAAATATTTTCAATTTTGCGAATTAAAAAATTTAATTTCGGCCGAAACGTTGGCAAAATTAAAAATATTAAAAAAAAGACTGACTCCTGATTATTCCACCTATAATAAATTTATTGTTGACATGAATATTGACTTTCATTTGGTGCGGAGTGGTCTAGTGAATAGAATAGTTCTCTCGGTCCCGGGTTTGGATCATAGAATGATTTTAAGAAAAACAATTGAAATATCATATCAGTTGTAGTGCCACTGTGGGGTATGGAGGCTCTCTTGAAGCACACACAGCCTGTATAAAGTGGACACACAAAATCGGGAGGAAACTGGCTTCATCTAAGCCTTATCACCTCATTGCACGGCCGTTGTACAAGATACAGTATATTTCTGTATATGTACTGAATTCAAAACCCTTCATGGGTTAGCTGATTTTTTTTCCATGTATAATACTTATTATATTCTTGTTTTCAATGATCAGCGATTGAACCTGGAGGTTGAGCTTTGATGCTTACCACATCAGGTTCTAGTGTTACAGTTTTTAATTTGTTTTGTACATGGATTACTCACATGAGTAGAATTATTTTAATAGCAGTCAATATAAATAATACTTTTGTTTTCTCATAATTTTCTTTGCAACTATTGAAAATCTCGCCTTTATTATACTGAAGTTATTCAGTTTGAACAAACGGCGTTGCGATAAATGGGACAGGGCACTATACTTATATGGGGGCTCATTGAAAGGGGCAGGTGCTTCTGCCTTCTATCGCAGGAAATAATTAGAGGAAGCAGGAACACTAATCTACTCTCCAAGCAAACGCATCTACTGCGACTGGCATTTGACTAAAATATTTTAAACAATTAAAGAAAAAGACCTGATAAGGTAGACGATTTCGAATCTTCATATGCAAGATTGTATATGAAATATAACTAAATGGCGCCCAAACAGATCAGTTTGTCTTAAAGTCGCACCTCTTAACAAGTTTTAAAAAGTCAGAAGAACAGGAACCTGAAGCTTTTATATGTCAATTCTCGAACCCTACTATTTTTAAGGTGCCAGAAGTCAACAGAAATCAGGAATACCTAATATAGAAGGGAACATGGTATACATGATTTATGATGTAAAAACAAAGAGTAAACATACAGGCCTTAAAAGAAGCCCGAGATAAGGTCATTTTTTTCTAAAACGACTTTGATAAACTCAAGGACAATTTTATAAGCGTTATTGGCTGCATAAATCTTAATAATTAAAATAAATATAGATAAATAGTGGATATAATTAGCTGACCGTTGACAATTACTGGAAGAAATTGGAGCGGGTGGTGGTCAGTAAATGAATCAAGTATAGGTTGTGTACGTAAAGAAATCAATTGTAATTTAATTAATTGACTTCTTTACATATATATTTTCTCTTATTTTTTTTTCTATTTTAATACCTACGTTCTCTAGCTTAACAGTTTATACACTATTGTATTTCTTTTGTATCTTTTTATCCCTGATGATGACCCATAATTGGGGTCGAAATGTTGGCAAGCAATAAATAGTTGAAACTATTTAGTTGTTTCGTTTACTGACAGCAATCCAAACTAATTTCTTGCAGAATATAGATAAATTTAAAAAATACATAGAAAGTAATGTGGTACTTGAGGAGGTAAGGTATAGTAGTTCGAATCCCAGCTGTGGCAAAACAACTATTTATTCTTTTATTTTAGCCATGAGAAAACCCTGAAGCATGGAAACCGAGCCTGTAAAAAGTGGGTAGCCAAAAATTTAGGAAAAACCCTAGAAGTTGAGCTTGATCTCGGCCTTATCACCTTCTTGCACGCCCGTTGGCATATACACAGTATTAACCTCTATTGTACTGAACCCAAGACCTCTCATGGGTTGTAGAGTTACAGATATTTTTGTTTTTTTTCAAAAATCGTGCGGAACTCACGTGAATGATAGATATATAGCATACCTATCATTCACGAAAAGTGTAGGTTGAAAAAGTACAATAAGAAGAATGTTTTAAGGACCAACTGTTTCTAGAGGAACAAAACGTCGGTGTCTCTTGACCTTCCTCCGATCATTTAAGAGGTTAGAAGAACCCAGTCTACCAACTCCGTCATTGTAAGTGTATATATATAGGTTGAATATTAAATTCGGCGGTGATAAAAAATTTATGATCTGGAATCAGGGAAGGAAAAAAATTGGGTAGAACTGATCTGGATAATAACTTTTCAAGATTTCCAGGTAGAAAGGTTGATGGTTCTAGTAACCATTCCGATGATTTAAGGTTCCAAGGAATCTTTTAATTATAATGAAAAATATAATGTTGATATTATGATCTATAAATTATATTTATATCAGGATAAATGTAACACTGCAATAAATACTGTGGGAATTTCGATGTGTTATTCAGGATTTTGTAAAATCATGGTTATTGTCTCTCGTAGGCATACCTATGTTTTTTTTTCGGGGGTTTAGGTGGTAGATTTTGTGTTTGCATCATGTTCAAATAAATTTCTATTATGATTAATATTTTTAATTAAATTTATACTGTTTTTTAACAAGTTTTAATTGTTCTTTTTATGAAGGGCCCTAAAACTATTTTGTTATTACTTAAATTCATTTTAAAGACTGAAACGACAAAAAAATGCACGGCGTTTTCGACTACATCAACATTTACTAAACAAACGTTTTAATCTTCCACTTCACTAAAAATGACTCATCTACATAACTATCATGAGTCCGATATGGACTTGCGGAATAGATCTTTGGGACTCGAATTCTTCCCGTATTCAATCCCTACGATTCAAAATCCCCAATGCTCCTTATTTTGTTACGAATAATTCATCTATTAAGACCTTAATGTTCCGTATGCTGCTGATTTGTCCCGATCCTGATATAATTCCTTTCATAACTAACTCCATTTCCACTGTATTCCCCTAGTTTCGATCCTTTCTTCCTCTTCAGTTCCTGACAATCCTCCGAGGAGTCTAAAAAGGAGATGGCCCCTAGACCTTCCAGTTCAGAATACTTTTAGAGTGCTTCCATTGGAAAGCTTCTCTACATGTGTTTCATGCCTTTTTGTGTTTTACTCGTTGTATTTTATTATACAGTTGTAAATTCCAATCAAAGAGATCACTTGTAGCTGGGTGGCTAGCGTAACAGCCACCCATGCTAAAGGTGACAGGTTCAAACCCGCAGGTTGTCCTAGGATTTTTAAATGGGAGAAAAAAATCCTTAGTTACGCCGTCCTTCGGAGGGAACGTTAAAAGGTGGTCCCGAGCCTGTGCGATGTCAGGTACTCGTTAAAGATCCCTATCCTAATAAAAATTACTCCGAGAGATTTGAGGTGCGATCGGGTTCGAAACAGAGTGACTCCCTTTCACCTGTTTTGTTTAATATAGCCTTAGAATATGTCATAGAAAAGGTGATGTGTACCGAGAAAGGATTACATATGGGTGACAAGATTCCGGTTTTGGGATATGCTGATGATCTGGTACTGCTAGGTGAAGACACGGAAACCATACAACTAAATACAAGTGTGTTAATATAAAACTATTATTCTTCCAACCGTTCTTTACGGATGTGAAACGTGGCCGCTTACTTTGAAGGATGAACAACGGCTTAAGGTCTTCGAAAATAAGGTATTGCGTAAAATATTTGGTCCGAAGAGAGATGAGGCCACTGGGGAGTTTAGAAGGTTGCACAACGCAGCATTGCGGAACTTGTATCCTGTGAATATCATTGAGCTGATTGCATCGCGGAGACTCAAATGGGCGAGTAAAGTTGTTGGGCTCGATGACGAGCGGATTCCGAGAAAGTTGGTATTTGCTTATCCGACTGGTAGGCGTCCGAAAGGTAGGCCGAAGCGTAGATGGGAGGATTGCATTAAGGCTGATCTCGGGAGCTTGGGCTTGATTGGTGAACATTGGACGAGTCTGTGTAGGCAGAATTTGGTGGTATCGGCATCGAACTTTCGGGTTCGCTAAGCCTATTATTATTATATTATTATCCTAATAAAACCTGGATGGGCAAAATTTAGGACTCCCACTGTAGCATCGTCCGATTAGCCATAGTAGCATAAAGTGGCGTTAAATAAATAAACAAACAAACAATTCCAATCAATAAATTAAAAAAAAAATCATTTAATAAAGGAAAGGCAAGGTATGGAAATACTTTCTTCGGTCACTGTACGTTACACTTAGCGTGCGAGCAAGGTCAAATATTAATCATACATTAAAACATGTACGACTGGTTAATGATAATGCTATGCATGACTATTTACTAACTTCTAAGCTCATAATAGCACTTGTAACGACCCTCTCCAATATTTATCAATAGAGTGTCCTGGATAAACAAAAACAATATGTCCTTGAAAACTTGGCTTTTATGAAGGAAGATGCGTGACACGTGGGATAAACATTGTCTAGATAAGAACTTGCAATAATAGTCATTGGTACGCTACCTGTACGACTTGTACGGTATTAACCGCATGTCGTCCATTCAAAAAAAAAAAAAATCACTTATCTCGGGTGTTAAAATCAATTTAAGAACTATAAATAAAGTTAGAGTTTAAAAAAGTTTAAAGAATTATAGTCAGCATTACCATTAAACTTAAAACATCTGAGCTTTAAATCATTAAAATAATATAACACTATCACATAAGCTTATTCTTTATTCGTCACTTCACATTACCTTCCAACAATTTTGTATATAAGATAACATTTTATTTATAAAATCTTTAGCTTTTGAACAGTACATTATACCTGTAATTCTTCTTCTAATTTAAATGAATCAGGAGTTAAACGATGCTAAAATAAAGTTTTAATTATTACAATTTGTATGACATAAAATAATCAATTGGATAACGTACAAAATTAACAATGAACCTACCTAAAATAAAGAATTGTTTAACAGTCCTTTGATTAATACAATTAACTATCATAAAAGAGATATAACCTCCCTTGGTAAGATATTAACATATGATAATAAAATCAAGAATAATAAAATTCGTGATTTTACACCTCCCATGGTCGGAGACTCTTTTATCCAGGAGAAAAAGAATAAGGAACCAACTTACTAGAGTGGAACACATTCGCTTCCTTCCGTTTTTTATTAGACTCCACTTCATATATAGATTTGGAAATACGTTTTCTAATTTTGAGTGGCCCTATTCTGACTTGGTCCAGCTTCCTTCTGTTCAAACTATTACCGTTCGTCACATAGACCAAATCTCCTTCTTTAAACTCATGATCAATTCTTTTAAATCAAATTAAATTTTAAATTAAAATTCTTGATTTTATATACCAAGAAAAAAAATACATAAAAAATATGTTATTTTCTCCTTTAGTTTGTTATCGAATTTGTTCATCATGTATATTAAGCCGCTTTTTATCAATGCTAACAAGATGACGTGCATTACCTTTTGAAATCTACAAAAGTAAAGGTATTTTAGAAGAAGACAACTTATAATATCGCCATTTAAGCCCTTTAAGACTATTTCAATCTCAATGAAACGTACATCAAACTAAATCCGATCAAGTTTTACATCGATATAGCGAGTTTAATGAAAGTCGTTTACGCCATTTTTTAGGAAATTGTAAAAAGATAAAAAATGTACGATATAAAGTGGCTCTTCTGGTTTGGCGATTTTTATGAAAAAGTTTCTCTCACATCTCAGGCATATATGCTCCTAAAATTTGATATTTCAGTTTTATCAAACTTATCGTTTATCAGATTAACTTGCTACACACGCACATATTTTTTCGGGACTTGGTCATGACTCTCGTTTATTTCCGGAGGAATTTTTTTTTTGAGATGTCAATACTTCCTCTACTACTTTATATTTTATTTATAGGTAAGTAAAAGTAAAAATTGTAATGGTGTGTTGGCCCTAATTCGAGCTTTACTATATTTGGACTAACTCAACCATGTATATTGCGTATGGTTGGACTAAGGCGGTTTATAGTCGATATAGAAGAGAATATGCTGTAATTGTTCAAATAAACTAGACGATAAGAAAAGCCGTAAGTGGTAATAATGAGTCTGATAATTTTGATTTTGTTTCTGGCGCTTTCAAATTGGGGTTTAAACTAAGATTAGTGTTGGCATTTGTCAGGGGAGTTGAGTAGAGGAGACTACTTATAATTTCAACGGTAGAAAAAAGAGAAATAATCTATTTAACTGGTCGAGTTAACAATAGCAGAAGGGATACGTTCTAATTTTTGTAGGGTAAGACCGAAAAGCATTAAACTGTATGTGGCCCAACTACAGGGATCGTGCTTGGCAAGGGAGTGCAGATCCTTTATTATCTGTTTATGGCTCTGCGCTATTTGCCGAGTAGCGACCTAGACAATAAAATACTTTACAACATCCCCTCAATGGACACCAGCCACTCCAACACCTTTTCCCATCTGTACACTCCAGTATTCTCCAGCCTCTTTATCTATCGTTGATTGGTTCATGGATGATCCGTTTGATCCGGATGGCGAAGGACAAGGGGTCTTCTTTCAGAATAGAACAAGAACCTGTATTCTGGGGAAATTTCCCTTAAGAATAATAATTATAAAATCTGGTGCGGGCAACACACGACTTTCACTTACCTCCATTTTTAAAATCAATGAAACAGTTAGAGATAAAAATACGTGTAACTATTAACGAATTTATTAAATCGAATTTATATAAAAACATGTGTTTTATTAAAAAATCGATTATATTATTATCTAAAATAATCAGTTTTATGTTTATTTCATCACTCTCTATTAACTTTTAAAAACTTGTGTATGAGATAATATTTTTTCTAAAATCTTTAGCTTTCAAACGGTATATCATACATGTATATTACTGCTCTTATGTTTAAAAACAAAAAGTTTCATTAAAAAAATATTTTTTTCTGTTTTCTCCTTTAGTTGAGCATCGAATTCATTAAATTTATATATTTACCAGTTTTTCATCAGCGTTAACAAAATAATATAGTTATTTTTATTGAATTTACAAAATTAAAGGTACTTTAGGGGAAGAAAATTTAAAATATCTGCATTTAAGCCCTGCCAGACCATTTTTATCCAAATACAACCTACATGATATTTAAGCGCATTAAATTTTACATCGATATAGCGAGTTTAATCAAAATCGTCGGAACCGTTTTCGAGAAAATCGAAAAAAGGTGCAAAATGCATAGTATAAAGTGACTCTTCTGGTAAGCTCATTTTGATGAAAAAAGTTTTGTCATGTCTCGGGCGTATAGTTGTCTTAAATATGAAATTTCAGTTTCATAGGACTTACCGTTTCCGCCCGGGAGTTACCACACACACACACAGACCTTTTTGCGGGACTTGGTTATTTGGACTCAGGGAACCCTAAAACGTGTATTTCCGTTGAAAACTGGAATTCGAAAATTTTCACGATCGCAATACTTCCCCTTACTATATATAGTAAGTGAAAGTAAAAAAAAAAAATTATAAATGGCCAAAAACTATTATGATAATAGTAGATACATACAATTACGTTCAAAATAACAAAATAAAAGGAAAAAAAAAGTTTATCTTAGTATCTCTATGTACATATTCTAAATTAAAAATAAGAATAAACTTGAAATTTAACATATGGTGTTCCACTTCCATATTAATAATTTTTATACCACATTAAATTACTTAGATTTAACTTTTACATCTCATTAAAAGTGAATACGCTATTCCCCTTGTATCAGTTGGGATAATAAAATTAGCTTACATCAGATTGGAAAAAAAGAAAGTATTGAAAGAGAAGGGTTTTAAATGAAGAAGCATAGCGGATGTTTGACGGGAGAGTATTCCAAAAGACAGTGGACCAGGCTAAAAAGGAACACTCACATTTTTTGGTTCTGTGGAAAGGAGTATAGATGCCGGACAGACGGGATTGGTTTTTTGGAAACGGTTAGAGGATTTGAATACCAAGAGGCTGTAGACGTAAAAGGAGTGATGGGAGTTAATAATTTGATAGAGAAATAGTCCAAGGAAAAATTGTCTTCGAAAGGTGGGGAATAGACACTTTAAGTCGTCAAAGAGGTACAGAACACAATTGAGACGTTGATTTCCAAAAGGTACTATATCCATTTTAGGAAATTTTACAGGAAGCGCCAAAATCTCTTGTTATTATATTATTAAACCATCTAATTTGATTCTTTTCGCATTAAAATATAGAATTTTTTTGTTCACTATATTAATAAAACCATATTAAAGTTATGAATTGAAATGTTTTAGTATGATTTAGAACGAAACTAAATGTGTAATTAGTACCTTAAGAAATTAATAGCATTTCTAAATCGCGTTATGAAAGGACTTGAGTGTGCATTAGATACAATCAAATTTAAGATTCAGATAAAACTAAATGAGGATAATATAAATATGTAAAAATATCAATTTCGTAAAAAATGTCCTTTAGTACCTTTCGGAAATCAACGTCTCAATTCACGAACCTTCTTAATCTGTCCTCGAGCACATTCGATAGGCCATCATATACCACACAACCGTAACCAAGATGAGAGAAAATGAGTGATGAAACTAGGAGTTTACAGGATTGTGGGATAATTTCAAGGTGCTAATCGATCAACGGGAAATTTGGGGTTTCCGGGACAGGTTTAGTCAATGATGATCCCAATATTTTAGGCAGAAGAACTCGATTTTAGATGGAAGGGTACTCATAAACATTTACCACGAGTTATTCGTAGAATTTCTACAATAAGACGCAAAAGAGAACCACTCAAATAAAAAACAAAGCAGAAATAGTGCTACTCATATATAAGTCCACTACGATGCCTCCGGTCATGTATCATCATCATCAAATCATGTATTTTCACTCATTAATAATTTCGACTTTATGTTTCTTAAATTTGATGGTTAACAATTAAATCTGAACAGTATCAAACTTCTTAAATATCTGAAAGTCTAATATATAATTTTAAGTGACTCCAACTTTTTAACTTTCTAGGTAATCGCTTTCAGTATATGTTAATAATTTCACATGCTAAATAACACTCTAGTGTTATGACCTATGTTATCTTTGCTAAACCATAAAATAATAGTTATCTTTTCGACAAGAGTGAGTGCCTACGTTTAGAATTTTATCCGTCCATTATTTCTATACTAACATAACTAAGAAAGGCTACGAATAATAAATACAGTATTATTAAAAATTATTTATTAAAAACTTATTGAAGTTTTAGAAAACTTTAGAGCCATATTCATCCCATGAATTCAGTTATATTTGATTTACATACCTTTATGTTTATTATTTATTTATAGTGGTTTTAAGCCTTATTTGAAGTAAATATAATACAGCCTATCTATTGGATTGAATGAAATGTTTAATTTAATAAGTCCAATAGGAAAATTACTTCTATTTCTCTTTAATTCTATTTCTATTCCTTAATTTTCTTTTAAAATTACTTAATTATCGGAATATTTATGACTTATTAATTTAAAAAAATCTAAAGTGCGTAATTTTAACTCCACATAACCCATATTGATCTAATTAAAAACAATATTTATGGAAGCTATATGTATATCAGATCATTCCTTTGTATGAATACTTATTCAACATTATAATTCTTATTGACATAAAATATGATGTTTAATATTTTATACATCCTCAAACAAGACTGAAACGACAAGAAACTGCTCGAAGATATCGATTATTACAACACTGACTAGACAAACGTTCAAAACTTCCAGTATATTACAAAAGACTCATCTACATCACTATTATCAGACCTATTTGGACACATGGAATCGAGCTTTGGGGTTCTACGAAACCGTCTAATTCCTCCCCATCCAGTCCTTACAATACAAAATCCTTCGCAAAATCCTGAATGCCCCTTATTTTGTCACAAATCAACACCTCCATAATGACCTAAACATCCCATTTGTTGCAGACATAGCCCGTGATAGTGAGATACTCCTCTTTTCATTCTAAACTCCCTGCCCACACAAACCCACTTGTCCGTAATTTATCTTCCTCAGATATCCCTGATAAACCTCCAAGGCAACTGAAAAGAAGGTGGCCTCGGGACCTACTGTCTTAAAATAGTGAACCACTAGGTAGTTCTTTCTCAACATTTTCATGACTTTTTATTTTCATTCTACATATTTACTTATTGTATTCTTTAATACAGTAGTAAATTACTATAAATAAATAATAAAAAAAATTGAAAAAATGTATACAGTAATTTGATGGATGTTATCAAATAATTATTAATAGTTCAAGTTAGCATTCTTTAAATTAAATGTTAAATTATTCCTTTTTATTAATCTGTATTAGTTTAAAACTGAAAAATAAATAAAGCTTAATACATAATTATGAGAAGTATACTCATGTATATGGGACAACTTTATTATGATTAACTCATTAAGGTATTACATTAAATCGGAATTTGAATTTATGTTGCCATTGAAAGCTATCTTGGAAATGGATATACATTGAAAATGGTCTGTATACAAAAATAAATAGATTAATTTATTAAAAAAACACTGTAACAGTAAATTGTACATACCTCGCCTTTGCATAAAACTGAAGAGATCATCAAGGAATTCTTTCCTCTTTGGGTCATCGCTGATTTCGTACAACTGAAAAGAAAAAAAATTTATAAATATATTAAATTAAAAAAAAAATAATATATATATATATATATATATATATATATATATATATATATATATAATATATTATTAAGATTATACAGACTATATGCATTTATTGGTATACTAAAAAAGGTATATTTATGTTTTATAATTTTAAGATCTTTATAAAAGCTTAAGTAGTTCGATCTTGATTGTGAAATGAAATCATATTCATTTGGTCATAAAGACGGCGAGACTGTAAGATTATTATTTTTTTCTTTTTTTTTTTTTTTTTTTTTTGTCCTTGGAATAATTTTATGAAACCAAGAAAAAGGAATCAATTCTGATTTACGATAATTAAACGTCAGCGTGGTCTGTTGTGTTCCTTTTTATTCGCATATTGAACGCTTACATCAATGTTAACTTCCAATAATGACGTATGTTAACTTCTTAATGCCCTTGTACGGTCTAAGATGACTTTATAATGTCATACACGAGCAACGTACAAATTGACATTCGCTTAAGATGTAATACATAGAAATTGAAAGTATTATTTCTTAGGAATCAATATTTTTATTGTTTTTATATTATGCTGAACAGGTTTTTATTTTATTTATTTTTCTTGAGTATATGAAATTTCCAGTCTATTATAAATAAACCATTTAAGTGAGTATTGACAGACCTACTTGGACACACGGAATCGAACTTAAGGGCTCTCATAAACTCATCCGGCAAGCTATCCTTACAATCCAAAAACCTGCACGCTCCGCATTTTGTCACAAACGAAAACACAATGACATCAACATCCCATTTGTCGCTGACCTCGTAGGAAACAGATATACCTCTTTTTATTTCAAACTCCCTGCCCACACAAGCCACTTGTACGTAACCAATCTTTCTTCGATATTCCTGATAGCCCTCTAAGGCGTTTGAAAAGAAAATGGTCTGGAGACCTACTCCCTTAAAATATCCAATAAACAGCTACCAATGAACAGTTCTTTCATAAGACATTTTCACGATTTGTATTCTTCCTACAGATTTACTCATTGTATTTGTTTAATAGTAAATTACTATACATGAGTAATAACAATAAAAAAAAAATTATATAATTTTATTTTAAGCATATTAAACGTGATTTAAATATTGTAATGAGATTGAAGAATCAGACCAAACTGATTTTTTTTTTTTTAATATACAGTCAACAATTATAGCAAAAATAAAATAATATGTAAAACATTTTTTTTTTTTTTTGTTTTATCTAATTACCCTTAAATTTCTATAATATTTATTTATTATTATTATTTTTTTTTTTTTTGGGTGTGTTTCCTCTAATATTCTTATACACTTCGATACTGCAATTTTTCAGCTCCTTTGAGGCTAGTGTTTTCCTTCTACTATTTTTTTTTTCTTCATGGAATATTTTATTTTCATTTTTCAACTTTTTTTTTTTTTCAAAATTATATTAATTTTAATCATATCCTCTGTAATATTCAATTCATCCAAAGCAAGTTGAACTTGTCCGAGCCAGTTACATTTCGATTTCCTGTTTTCAAAAATCTTTATTTTTTTAATCTATTTTGATTAATTCTGAATATCTGACCGCAAAAACGTCATAGAAACTAAAAACAGTTCGATTTTCAGGTCGTAATATTTTCCTCAAATCAAAATTTCATGTTATAATATACTAAATAAAATGTTGTAGACTTTTATTGTATTTGTTTTTTATTTTATTGATTTAATCTGAAATAAATGTTCACTGTTTACTTTCTACCATTTTACTCTTTTTTATTGGAATTGATGTTTATGCTTAAGCCATTATCAGGGTCGTAATTATAATTCTGGAATATACCAAGATATATATATATATTTCTTTTTTTTTTTTTTCCTTTTTTGTTTTTGTATACATTACAAAAAATAAATAATTTTAATGTCTTTTAATATTAATCATAATTATTTATTACCTTGATAATTCCAAAGGATTAATTACTTTTTCGCAAGACAATATTTCTTTCAGGAAAATAAATTTGTATGATCATCAGTTCTGAATGAAATGAGAAATACCTCAAGTATATGTAGCAAGCAGAATGACAGGACTTCATTCACTGTTTTACCAAGTGAAGGTGACATAAAAGTTATGGTCTTGGACTGATTCAGTTACCTTAATAAAAAAAATTTACCTCATTTTTATTACAATGGCTAAGAACTATAAAATAATGCTGAGAAACTATTTATCGCTTTTATAATTGACAAGATAAAAAGTGTTGTGTTGCAACAAAAGATGCTATTCCTGACGAAATAATTGTGATTCCCACTCAAGGGACGTTGCACTTAACCTCTTTTCTCATAAATTACAAGCCCTAGTTTTATGAGATGCGGCTTCCTTCCTTTAATATTTTAAATGTGTTCCAGGCAGTAGAGGGTAAATTATGAACACAACTCGCAACAGAGTAGTTGTAACTGGTACCAACAACTACTAGTTCTCCAATATAACATATGAGTACATGATAACGTATAATAGTTATATTTCAAAATCTGGTGCGCTCAACACACGACTTTCCCTTACCTACGTTGTTAAAATAAATTTAAGAATTTCTAAAAACACATCTAGAGATGAAAATAAATTGTTGAAGAATTAATTACATTGAGTTTCAATAGAAACATGTTTTTTATTATATTATTATCTACAAATATGAGTTAGATTAGTTTTGTAGGTCTTACATCACTCTCCACTAACTTTTACTATTTTTTTTTATTTTATTATTTTTTTATTTTTTTAAAGTCATGTTAGGATTCTACAATTGATAATACAACAAGAGTAATATGCTCACTTATTTATTTCGAGCGTTTTACATAATAGATACATAAATTCAATTATTATTCTTATATTAAATGAATGATTATTAATTCAGTAGTTGCTAAAAATCGATCGATGGTTGGATCTATGAATGGGTAATAATATTGTCATAATTATATTATTTACTATATATCGTGATCACAAATATTATTATTAAGAATGACTTTATTCTATATTTGTTGTTAGTGAAGGGCATATAGATACAGAAACTTGTATATTAAAAACATATACAAAAAAGCCTGTTCCTCTACAACTCATGAAGATTCTTGGGTTCAGTAATTAAAGAGATTCGAAACGTTTCATGTTAACTACAGTGCAAGGAGATGATCAGGCCTAATTCACGTTCGGGCGCCAAGTTTCTAAATAATTCTCCTTCAGTCGGTATTCCGTGGGATCCAATAGGCCACGCCGCTCTCTACATTTTTATATTACAAAAGCACATCACATAACCTTTATTGTGCCATTCATGTGAGGGAACTAGTTGGCTTTCGTTGCATTGATGTCATCCAAAGCGTTTAGTCTCGCCTAATGAAGTTTTACTCGAAAAATCAGCCTATGGACCTTCTTTAAAACGGGGCAATCGCACAGCACACGAAATATAGGCTCTATGCATAAACAGAACAATATATTTGAATTATTTTCCTGATGATGCACTGAGAGATAACACCGTCCGTGAGTGGTTTGTTCGATTCAGAACCGGAAATTTTGACTTTGAAGAGGCAAAGCGCTCGGGTCGTATTTAACTGTAAATGATGACCAAAGTCCCAAAATTACATGAAATATGGCAACATGTAATGGGTCATAAATAATTAATTTAAAATATTTACAAAAATCTGAAATTTTTTATTGAAATACCCAGTAAATAATGATACGAACTTATTATTCAACCCAATAATTTAATGAATAACTAATATTACTAATACTAATTATATGATTTATATAAACCTTTTCTAGATGGAGATGTCAAGAACTCGTATCAGAGGAAGACAAAGTCAACTTCTGCGAGTGTAAAAAAGAAAATTATATTTAGGATGTATAGTCGACTGTAGAAACTATTATAGGTAGAATAATCAGGAGCCAGTATTTTTTTTAAATATTTTAATTTTGCCGACGTTTCGGCTCAAGCGTGTGAGCCATCATCAGGGCATTACTGAGTCACTGTTATATTAATTACATAAACTGTTATAATGCTTAAAATATTTTTAAAAAAGACTGACTTCTGATTATTTCACCTATAATATTTTCCTATATATATATATATATATATATATATATATATATATATATATATATATATATATATATGGAAATTAATGTATATTCGTTTCACCAGGTATGCATCTGTAACAGGGCCCCATTAGATGGTTTTTTAATTAAGCGCCATGAGGGTCATTATACATAAACATGTTTGTAATATGTTTTAGCAAGCACTGGGATAAATGAAGTTTCCCTTAAAAGGACGAAATCGCCGACTATGGATCGTAGGCAAACACCCTATCCTAAGTTGTTTAGTGAGGCATGTCAAACCAATTGAGGCAACTCATACTAACCGGGCGTGAGGACGCTGTTCCCTCAAAGCCTAGCTTAATGGGGAATCGACATCCGATTTACTATGAAGGTGGAAATTCAAGGCAAGGAATATGAAGTAATTATATAGGTATATGATAGGTATGATATTAGTATTCGCCTCAGGGAGCAATTTTGATTTATATATGTCTCATTAACTCACAATTATAACTTAATCAATCACTTAATCAATTTTGAGGATTAATTAATTAATTAACTCCTGCTTGACAAACTACTTACATGAAATCCGCATACAAGACTGAAGAGACAAGAAACTGCACGACGATTTTGGCTACTCCAACACTTACTAGACAGACGCTCTAACCTTTCACTTAACTACAAAAGAGTCATTTCCATGACCATCATAAGGCCTATCTGGACCTACGGAATAGAGCTTTGGGGCTCTACTAAACCATCAAACTCTTCCCGTATCCCATCCTTACAATCCAAAACCCTTAACGCTCCTTACTTTGTCACGAATAAAATCATCAACAATGATCTTAATGTTCCATATGATGCTGATTTGGCCCGTACCAGGTATCACACCTTCCATGAAAAACTCCACTCCCACTCTAATCCATTAGTTTCAATCCTTGCTTCCTCTTCCATTCCTGATAATCCTGCGAGACGTCTGAAAAGAAGTGGCCTCGAGACCTTCTTGTTTAGACTCACTAACAAAGAGTGCTGCCAGTGGGCAGTTTCTCTTCATGTTTATTTCATGTGTTATAACATTTCAGCATATTTACTAGATGTATTTTTCGTACAGTTGTAAATTTCAATAAAAATATATTTAAAAAAAAAATTAATGTTTTCGAGATGGACACACGGCCACAGACGTCAAGAAATCGTATCAGATGGAGGCAAAGTCAACTTTTGCACGTGTAAAAAAGAAAAGAAAAACATTTGCAAATTCTTTGGCAGCATCTTTTGAAGTATGGGATATTCAAAAACAAATAATAGTGATACGTCAGTTGAATTTGGGCGATAGGCAGAAGATGCGGTCGGTTGGTGCTAGCTCAAACATAGCAGAAGATAACCAACGTAAAATGTCTAGATAAGAAGGTGAGGGCGGAAGTCTACCCTGCTTGGACACCTGTCCAGGTTCCAGGCTATACCTTCCAAGTCCCTCATTGCCAATTAAGAACATTTCAAGGTCTTATAAACTATACAATCCTTAATTATCATTAAACAAAACATCTATTAATCGTATCGCTGGAATAATATTTGGCT
This sequence comes from Piezodorus guildinii, assembly GCA_023052935.1. Lineage (NCBI taxonomy): Eukaryota > Metazoa > Arthropoda > Insecta > Hemiptera > Pentatomidae > Piezodorus > Piezodorus guildinii. Next base: position 39,801,406 of record CM041295.1, on the reverse strand, counting down.
GTTCACTATATACGGGTCAAACCATCAGAAATCTTCCAGGCCATGCCGCTTAAAATTTACGATTTTCATGATATTTTTACCAGTTATAAGAAATATATAGTAAGGGGAAGTATTGCGATCGTGAAAATTTTTCAATTCCAGTTTTTAACGGAGATACAGGTTTAGGTTCCCTAAGTTGAAAAGACCAAGTCCCGCTCGAAAACAAAAAATGCGGACAACACACGACTTTCACTTACCTCCATTTTTAAAATCAACGAAAGAATTTTCAAATACAGTTAGAGATAAAAATACGAGAAATTATTTAGGAATTAATCAAAATAAATTTCTATAGAAACATGTGTTTCATTAAAAAATCTATTATATTATTATCTAAAATAATCAGTTAGTTTTATGTCCATTTCATCACTCTCTATTAACTTTTAAAAGCTTGTGTATGAGATGATATTTTTTCTAAAATCTTTAGCTTTCCAACGGTATATCATACATGTATATTACTGCTCTTATGTTCAAAAACGAAAAATTGCATTAAAAAAATATTTTTTCTGTTTTCTCCTTTAGTTGGGTATCGAATTTATTCAATTTATATATTTACCTGTTTTTCATCAGCGTAGATGAAGATAATCTAGTTATTATTATTGAATCTACAAAATTAAAGGTACTTTAGGGGAAGAAAATTTAAAATATCGGCATTTAAGCCCGGTCAGACCATTTTTATCCAAATAAAACCTACATTATATCAAATCCCATTAAATTTTACATCGATATAGCGAGTTTAATCCAAATCGTCGGAACCGTTTTCGAAAAAAGGTACAAAATGCATAGTATAAAGTGCCTCTTCTGGTAAGCTCATTTTGATGAAAAAAGTTTTGTCTCGTCTCGGGCGTATAGCTGTCTTAAATATGAAATTTCAGTTTCATGGAACTTACCGTTTCCGCCCGGGAGTTACCACACACAGACCTTTTTGCGGGACTTGGTTATTTGGACTCAGGGGACCCTAAAACGTGTATTTCCGTTGAAAACTGGAATTCGAAAATTTTCACGATCGCAATACTCCCCCTTACTATATATAGTAAGTGAAAGTAAAAAGTGCACGATACAAAAGTTTCATATCAACAGAGCTATACGACCGAGATATTCAATAATCGGCTTACCGGAAGTGCTTGATTAAATTCGTTATATCGTAATGATCGTAGCTAACCAAGAATTGTGTGGATATTAACTTTGTTTTTTTTTATTGTTAATATGTAATACAAAAAATCAATTAACGTGTATTTTTTTTCATGGTGTCTAGCAAATCACCTCAAAGAGATTCCCTGACTTTTACATATCGTAAGAAGGCTTTTATCTGGCCGAATCTCGGTGAAAATCCACAAAACAAAGTATTACTTCACGATAAGATTCCACTATATTTATCCGACACCTATTGAAATTGTAGTTTCTTAAGTTGACCTACCAATGAATTATGATGAACATGAATACTGCTGTTAGTAATAAGCAATAAATTATTTACAATAAATATATCTATATAAACTTTAAGAGCATTCCTAATATCTTTCAAGAATTAGGAGAAAATTTACTCCACGACGGTTTAAAACTAGCTTTATGATATTTGCAACATCACAACAAGTACGCATATTGGAACTTTTGTCTGAGTAAAGAAGAATCGATGTAATCGAGGGACCGTTTTTCCCTAAGCTAAGTACAAATTTCCTGACTTTTTCATATGCTTTTAAAACCCTAACTTTTCCGGTTTTCCCTGTTCCTAGACACCCTGAGTTATTACATTCACTCACCTATATAACAAATATGTAGTAAGGGAAAATATTGCAATCGTAAAAATTTTCGAATTACAGTTTTCAACGGAGATACACGCTTTAGGGTCCCAGAAGTTCAAATGACCAAGTCCCGCACGAAAACGAAAAGGTGTACGATACGGAAATTCCATATCAAGACAGCTTTTTCACTAAAAGCGGCTGACCGGAAGTGCTACTGCAATACCATGCATCTTGAACTTTTACGATTATCTCATAAACGGCCCGGCGGTTTGATTAAACTCGTTATATCGTAGTGATCGTAGCTAACCAAGAATTCTGTGGATACTAGCTTTGGTTTTTTTTTTAATTTGTAATGCAAAATGCAATTAACGTGTATTTTTCAATTATCAATTCTTCAAAAAAAAAACGAACAGACTCATACCCGACAAAGTAAGACATAGTTCCCTGCGCCTAGTAGACAATTAGAAACATTAACTTGGCAATACATTCGTCTTTTGCGGTTTCCGTTTATACCCCGTTCGGAATATATCTTTTTGCCGGTCACTAAAAGGAGGCTCACTCGTATGAGAATCTTAAAACTCTTCAATTACCAATCACTCTAATGGGATTGGCAAATTCCTCGGAGTTGTGGTCTCTCAGGAAGAAAAAAGATGAACTAAGACCTCAGTTGGCGAACTACACCAAGAAGGTTTCTTGATTAGCGGGACATGGTCAATCCTAAATCATAGGAAGGAAGGTTTTATTAATCCTCAAGGAACTAAAAACAGATGGGATAATTGTTTTCAAGGCTGCGTAATGTTAATTACAGCATTATTTTATCTAATAATAAAAAATTAATGAGAGATATGTTCTTCGATAGATTTTCGTCGAGCATATTTTGCGGAAATAAAAAAAAAAAAAAAATGAACTAGAACTATTTCTTCTTGGACAGAACAAAAAGGGAGAGAAGAATCAGTTGCAGACAAAAAGAAAGAAAAAAATTGAGTAGTTACAATCACTTAGTTTTAACCTCTTTTCATCACGACCAACCAACTTATGAGACTTTTCACACATGCTATAATTTTTACTTTCACTTACTATATATAGTAAGGGGAAGTATTGCGATCGTGAAAATTTTCGAATTCCAGTTTTCAACGGAAATACACGTTTTAGAATCCCCTGAGTCCAAATAACCAAGTCCCGCAAAAAGGTGTGTGTGTGTGTGTGGTAACTCCCGGGCGGAAACGGTAAGCCCTATGAAACTGAAATTTCATATTTAAGACAACTATACGCCCGAGACGTGACAAAACTTTTTTCATCAAAATGAACTTACCAGAAGAGGCACTTTATACCATGCATTTTGCACCTTTTTTCGATTTTCTCGAAAACGGTTCCGACGATTTTGATTAAACTCGTTATATCGATGTAAAATTTAATGGGCTTTAATATCATGTAGGTTTTATTTGGATAAAAATGGTCTGACAGGGCTTAAATGCCGATATTTTAATTTTTTTTCTCTACACTACCTTTAATTTTTACTTTCACTTACTATATATAGTAAGGGAAAGTATTGCGATCGTGAAAATTTTCGAATTCCAGTTTTCAACGGAAATACACGTTTTAGGGTCCCCTGAGTCCAAATAACCAAGTCCCGCAAAAAGGTCTGTGTGTGTGTGTGTTGTAACTCCCGAGCGGAAACGGTAAGTCCTATGAAACTGAAATTTCATATTTAAGACAACTATACGCCCGAGACGTGACAAAACTTTTTTCATCAAAATGAGCTTACCAGAAGAGGCACTTTATACTATGCATTTTGTACCTTTTTTCGAAAACGGTTCCGACGATTTGGATTAAACTCGCTATATCGATGTAAAATTTAATGGGCTTTAATATCATGTAGGTTTTATTTGGATAAAAATGGTCTGACAGGGCTTAAATGCCGATATTTTCTTCCCCTAAAGTACCTTTAATTTTTTAGATTCAATAATAATAACTAGATTATCTTGTTAATGCTGATAAAAAGCAGGTAAATATATAAATTGAATAAGTTCGATACTCAACTAAAGGCCCTTAAGTGTAAATTAGCCCATTTACTTGTTATATAAATTATATGTACAGTTGTAAATATCAATAAAATGATTAAAAAAAAGAAAAATATACACACGGGCACATACACAAACTGTTTTATCGAAATTGGCGAATCACAAGCTCCACTTTATACTATATATTTTAAACTTTTTAGGATTTTCTTAAAAACCGCTTTAACGATTCTGTTTTAACTCGTTATATTGATGTAAAATTTAATAAGCTTTAGTATTACATAGGTTAGATTCTGATTGAAATAGTCTTAACACGGCTTAAATAGCTAATATATGAACTTTTTGTCCTCTAAAGTATCTTTAATTTTATATATTTGAAAAAATGAAACATATTTTCTTATTAGCAGTGATATGAAACAGCTGCATATACAATTTGAATGAGTTAGGCAACCAACAAAAAGGAGAAAAGTGCAAAAATATTTCTTCAGCATTAACGTATGTGTTTATAGTAGATAATAATTTCAATTGTATTTTTTTTTTATATTTTTTTTTTTTTTTTTTTTTTTATTTCTAACTCTTTTTAAAAGTTTTGATTTTAATTGATTTTAACAACGGAGGTAAGTGTAAATCGTGTGTTGCACTCATGATTTCTTTTTTAATCCAAGGACATTATTTTTACCAATTTATTTAGCAAATAGATAAATTATATTTTAAGAGGAGGAAAAAATCAAGTATCTTTCCCCTCACCAGTGAGCAAGCAGCCCAATTCCAAGTACGAAGTCCCCAAGTCAAGCAGCCAGCCAGAGTTGTAAATTAAGTGAGAGGAGGTCAGCTGAGTGCTCGTATTTCTCCTGGAGCAACAAGGGAGGGCTGGAGAATCATCTCTAGCCTGGAGAAGTCCCGATCACTCCCGACCTTTTCCAAACTTTTTTCGACCATCAACTACTATTTAGTTCTATTTCTATAAGCACGAGTGCACCTTTGAGAAAGAATATTTTATATGTTAATGATTCGAAATTTTCAGTTCTCTACTGTATATTATTTTTCAAGCGTTATTATTACGATTGATAGAATAAATTGAAATTTTATTAAATTGTCCGAAAAATAGTGCAGTGTTTTGGTTTAAAAACATTATCGTATCAATAAAAGTTGATGAAAAGATTCAGTGTAGGGGTGGGCATAATCGAATGATCGTCATAATCGGATGATCGGACTTCGATGATTTAAATAATCGAATGATTTCATAATCGAATAATTAATATGCATTTTAAGAGACGATATGCCACAATTTCCGTCTCTATGATGGCTAAACTTGCTCAGCCTAGGTGCAAATATGCGTATAATTTATGTGATGAGCAAAAGGTCGTTCGATTGTCCTCCTTATAATCCCTCGATTATCGTTATACCATTCAGTTCGAATGATCATTCGTTTCTCCATACCGATTAATCCGATAATCGATTAATTCGAATGATTGATATACTCGTCCTTCAATTATGCCCACCCCTAGTTCAGTGTTGCCCCCAAACAGTATACACTTACAATCCTAAATATTATATTTACTTTTAGATCATTTCATGAATACAAATCTTCTAAACTAAATGGAAATTAACTTAAACTTTTAAAATTTATTGAGAAAATTCATTTGAAATATAACATAGTAATAAATCGAATAATATAGCAGCACCAAATTCGGATGAACCGAGCGCTTTGCTTCTTCCAAGTCAAAATTTCCGGTATTGAACTGAGCAAACCACTTGCATTCTCCTAAGGCATTATCGCCATACACACTGCTAACTTGGTTAACAGTCTGGGTAACGGACTCTCCTTTACGGAAATAAAATATCATTAAATGACGAAAATTAAATTTTTTCTCTTCCATTTTCAGAAAGCAAAATACCACTTAAAGATAAGGAATCTCGGTTAAAACTGATGCATAAAGCACCTTAACTAATCCTTTTTTAGCACATTTTACTATTGACCAAGTATACATGATTTTATAAACACAGAGAGGATTAAATTGAAATATTGAAAATAACGCTACGAAATTATTTTACAACCTAATATAATAACGAATATATGTTATTCAATAAATATAATATCTTCTTGCTAAGTAAATATTTTCTTTTAGTTACGATCAACTCTTGATCGGTAAAACTAAACTCTTTAAAGATAAACGACACTTCATTCATATCGCACCTTTAGGAAGCATGGGTGGATCGTTGGTTAAGTATAATTTTTATTAAACATAATATTTCTTTTCTTTCTTTTTTCTAGTTTTTACCACAATAACATTGTCACCGGTCGTGTCCTCATTCAACCAGCTCGCATCAATAATATCCTGGAGGGATAACTGGCCGAAACAAAAATAATAAATTCCGAACTGGAATTGGAAATTAGCTTTCTTTGTGTGCAACCAAGGGTGACAACGGGCATAAGCACGTCCTACTCAGGGCGGCATCAAAGGCTTCACCGCTCCGCGTCCTCTATTATACAATATTGCACCTTTTAATAAACCGATTGACGAAAGGATTAATTAAAAGCTACTTGAGGTAAATTTTAAAAATTTATATATTTTTATGCCTTCGTCGTAAACCTATGACATCCCGCCCGAGAGTAACCTTTATATATATATTAATATTCCGCTTGTCCTGATTAAAAAGATCCCATCTAGAACTTGACAAACATCTAACAACGACAAAAATTTCATAGGGAGCCCGCATAGAGGAGCAGCGAGGCAAGCATCAAGCAGCGTGCAAGGAGTTCAGAATTTTTGAATTTGATGTTCGCGCTTCATGATAGGAGTTGGGAATTAACTCGTTCACGCCGGCGCACCCAGGGCAAAATCACCAATTTAGGCGGACAAAAGCTTGGAATTTTCCAGTTCTTCACCTTTTTATTATTAGTTGAAAAAAACCTTAATACTAATATTTTCCGCAATAGCGTGTTTACGAATTAATAATAAATGAGTGAATCATTCATGTTCGCAAAAGTTCTTAATAACCGGCAATGGGATTATCTCTATTCAATGGTTATTTATTGCGTTCAAGGTGTGCTTAGAGCAAAGTCTTTTTGCTTTTATTTAACAATGGACGTTGCTGAGACTGGTAAGACATATTTCCAAACTCGTTATTGAATATACATTGCAATCTACCTGTAAAGTTAATTCAGCTATTAACAAATGTAAGCTCCTATTCAATAACGAAAAATTATATAACCTCCAAGTTATCCCAAGGATTTATTTCATCAATCCTTCTAGTCTTAAAATATCACAATGAATTTTCGCGTTTTGGGTTATACATAACTTTTTTTCAGAAACAACACTCTGAATAAAAAGTTTTACAACCTATGATTTGAAGAGTTTCCTAAGCGATAAAAAATGCATCTATTAGCAGGTTTTAGAAACTCCGAGCCATAATTAGATAGTATTATTATTATTATTTTTCATGTATTCTGGAACTTCAAACGTAAAATGTAGGGAAGTTTTACATTTTAGCAAATAAATTTGACGTTTGACCAATTTGCGCTGGCCAATCCTGTCAAAAAATTAATTAGTTTTTATAATCTTTTCTTATAATTTTTTTTTCGTAATCTGGGACCCCAAAGGTTAAATATAGACAAGTTTCAGAATTTTGTCCAACTAAATCGGTCATATTTTCCACTGTGCGCCGGCGTGACCTATCGGTGGGTCACACTTGACTATTCCGTAGTGCATTGTGACCTACTAGATGGACTTAACTATCCCGTGGGGTGAGTCACTTGATTCAGAAAATCAGTCGTTAAAAAATAATTTTATTTCATTTTTTCTCAACATTATATGTTGTTCTAATTAACAACCATAAGGGTTTATTTATTAAATATTTTATAACCTTCAACATCCCCCCTAAAGGGTTCTTATCGGTTAATGTCATTTGATTAATCCTCTTTAAGAATTTTCTGTTAATATTTTTATTCCCAATTCTGACTATATAAGAATCATTTTTAAGTATTCCCATAATTTCTCCTTTAAGTCATAGTGAATGTCAAAACTGTTACAATCTTGCATTTAGCGCGTTCGTAGCCCCGAATTGTGATCTTGCATTAACCACGCCTGAACTTGAAACAGTGGCGCCCCGGTCCACGAAGCTTAAGCAGGTAAGACAGCCCCGCCTCAAGCATAAAAACCTTAATATTCGCTCCGCCGTGAACGTGTTAATGAAGCAGTTTTTAGAGTTATTACCTGAAATATGAGCTACTAATCAGTGTTTTTACTAATATATCATTGTTATATTATTTTGTGTGTTATTACGAAAAATCGCCTATCCTATATAATTGATGAGACTACAATATTATTAATTATAAATAAATTAATATATCCGAATCACAGTTTAAGAGAGAAATTATATTGCGTTTGATCCTCTAATATACTGGAAATTCATTTTAAAAAGTCGTAAGGGAAAGTGTTGGAGTAAAAATAAGACGTAATTTGATTAACACTGCTCTTCCAGCTGCTAAACTATGCTTTGATTAAAGTGCACTTTGCTGCATTCGGTGATGCTATAGTGCATCCAGCGCATCGCTGCTCTACAATGCGGTCGGCCTAAAATCGTATCAACACACTAGACTGACACGCCACATTCGGTCATTTCATTGCTTATTAGACAAACGCTCTAACCTTACACTTAACTATAAAAGGCTCATCTGAACTTACGGAGTTGAGCGTATTTTATTTTATGTTACATATAGTTTTCGACTGTTGATAATTTAAATAATACTATTATCAAACGTTTATTATATATCAAAACAATCATGTGTATACCATTTACTCGCAGAATCCTCCCTATATCCATAGCCTCGTTCAATTTAAATCCTCAGTCCACTCTCTGGCAACAAGATCGCGCCATTTGACTTTTACGTTCTTACCCACAAACCTAATACTTTTAAAATTTTCCTGTATTTGATTGTTCCTCTGTATTACGAATTTCAATGAAGGCCATTTTCACTTCGTTTTTGGCTGTCGAATATTAATACTATATACTTGGCTATTTTATTAGTAACCTTTAATGTAATTATTTTTATTCCTTTGGTATTTTTAATCTCGCTTAACTCTAGTGACAATTATGAACCTTAGTAATAAACCAAAAAGAAAAAAAAAACAGGAAACCGCAATTAGATACCTATTACAACAACAGTTACTCGACAAAGGCTTAAAACTACCATAAAACTATTTACTTTAAAAAACGCATTCAATTTTCAAGCCATTTAAACCTTTGGCATTGAGCCAGGAGGGCCGACCAAACCACATAATGTCTCTGGCAAGCAATCCTGCAATCCAAACTCAGTTTTAATTAAAGTCATTTGTTAATTGCGTCACGCGGATTAGTTGGTGGGACTACCGGTCTTTTATTTACTGTCACAAAATGGAGCCTGAGTACTTCACGGCAAACCTCATGTAAGAGCGAGTGAAAGTGGTGTCAATGTCCCAGTTGAGTACAATCGTTTTTTATTTTCTGAATATTGTCTTTATCGAATCACAACTCGGCGGTTTTCCTGATCATGAGGAACGGTTTTGAGGAATTCGTGCGGGGGGTTGAGGGGGGGGGGGATTAGCCCGGTAGCGAGAGAGTGTAAGGCCGTTGAAAGGGGTAACTCCCTTGATCGATTGGAGGGGAAGAGATTAAGTGGAGTTGAGTTAATCGTTGGCGATTAGTCATTGGTCCAATCGGACGGCCATGTTGGCCCATTACTCAGCGCCCTCCCCCCTCCAGGGCGTTCACCCGCCCGCTCTCTTCCATGTATCCTTCCGTCCCCGGGCAAAAAACTAGTCTTTATTTATTATTTTAATATCTCTCCGATTCGATACATGATGTATTATGTATCTCGCCTGACCATGTCGAAAAACTTGCACTTACAACTCCAGTAACGCCTTCTTGTTTAGATCAGGCCTGACGAAACACTTCTTTTTTTTTTACTGAAATATATCATATACTCATGTTTTTGTTAACGATTAACAGACAAAAAGTAATCATTTTATTAATATATTTATAATTCGCTTATAATAAAACGATTTTTACTTACATTTACCGATCTATGACCGTGAAAATTTTCGAATTCCAGTTTTTACCGGAAATACACGTTTTAATACGTTCACGCCGGGGCGAATATCTACGTTTTTTCCCGTGAGGCGGGAATGTCTTAGCTACTTACCGTGGGGCGGGCCACACTGTTGCAAGTTTCAACGTGTTTAATGTGATATTACTTTGATAACAATTTTGACAAACACATATGACTTGAAGGAGTAATTATGGAAATACTTAAAAACGATTCTCATATTATTATTTATTATTAAAAATAATTCTTATATTCTATATTATATTCTTATTTTATGGGGAAAAAAGTATGAACTAAAATCACGCACAGTTAAATAAAATTCTTTAAGAAGAGAAATCAAATGAAATTAACCGATAAGAGTCCTTTGAGGGAGCATGTTGAAAGTTATAAAATATTTAATAAATAAACCCTTATGCTTGTTAATTCCTACAACATTTAATGTTGAGAAGAAATAAAATAAACTTATTTTCTATAAACAAGTGACTCACCTGTGATGCACTTAGCCCCACGGAACAGACAAGTATGACCCACCGGTGGATCACTCCGGCGTGAACGTGTTTAGGTCAAAATGAAAACACCTGAGACGTTACAGACGTTTTCATCAAAATAAACTAACTAGAAGAGCCACTTTATACCATGCAATTAGCTCCTTTTGACGATTTTATCAAAAACGCCTCCAACGATTTTGTATAAATTCCCTATATCGATATAAAATTTATTGAGCTTCAATATCATGTAGGTTGTATTCTGATTGAAATAGTCTGGCAAGGATTAAATGACGATATTTTAAATTTTCTTCCTCTAAAGTACCTTTAATTTTGTAGATTCTATTGAAATAACTGTATCATATTTTAGCATTGATAGAAAACAGACAAATATATAAGTTAAAGGCGTCCGATGTACAACTAAAGAAGAAAAGAGCAAATATATCTTTGTATGCCATTTTTCTGTTTTCGAAAATAAAAACAGTAATATAGACATATAATAATAATAAAAATAAAATAACTTTATTCTGGGACTATGTCATTAAATATACATTTTAAAATATACATGTCTGGCCGAGAGACCAATGAAATAAACTTTTATTTACAAATATGTAGAAAAAAAAAATAAATAAATAAAACCTATTTATATAGATATACAAAAAGTATATGGAATATAAACAAAAGAAAAAAAATCTGCTATAAAATAATAGAGCTGAAAAATTTCCAAATAAATAAAATAAATGAATTAATCCATAACTCTTGGATTTTGATAAAATGAAAAAAAGATTGTCTTACGTTGAAAGTAGGATAGTGAATTAACAATTTTACATTTAGTGTGCGTCTCTTTGGGATCTTAGAAGGTGTTGGAAAAGATGGGATTTGAATGAGAGAAGGGAAGAAGCATGGCGAATGATTAGATAGGGAATTCCAAAGAGCGTGAGGAAGTTAAAGATTTTAGAAAAAAATGTTATCTTATACACAAAATTGTAAAAGTTAATCGAGCCCGATGAAATACTGATAAAACTAACTGATTGTCGTAGATAATAATATAATAAATTATTTAATAAAACGCATGTTTCCATTGAAACTCAAGGTAATTAATTATTTAAAAAAATGTTTTTATCCCTACCTGTATTTAAAAATTCTTTAATTGATTTTAACAATGGAGGAAGGTAAAAGTCGTTGGTTTCGCGCAACAGATTTTTTTTAATCGTAACTAGTGACCCATTCTTGCTTCGCACGGGTTCACTTCGAATGATTTATCGTTTATCGCTTTAGGATCTTCAGTTCAGTGGAGAAGAAGCGAGCTTTCTATTTTATTCGGCTCATTTCTAGTTTATAATTCAATTGAATTATTCAAAATGTATTTTAATAGCTTATTTTAGGTTCCATAGTAATCCTATTTAGTTTACTGATATCTGTTTTCATGAAATTTCAATTAACGTTATATATATATATATATATACACACATAATTTTTTTTCAGATTCCATACCATATCTGTATTAAATATCTATTCATGGTTTTGAAAAATAGATGCACACTATCTAATAAATCCGGAAGGATTTTTTTCCCTCTTTCTGGTCCTATCTCTTTGTTTTTTTTTTTTTTTTTTTGCTTTGTTAACTTTATATTTTTAAATTTAGATATGTGAATATCAATATTTATTTTTTTCTTAATATTACTGTCATAATTATTATTATTATGTTTATCTAAACCAAGTTGAGGCGTGATACATTGCGTAGTAGTATAAATTTCAATTATTATTATTACTTTTATTATTAATGAACTTAATGGCTTTTTTTTTTTTTTTGTAGATATATATGAAGTTATTTAGTTTATATTTTTATGTAATTTGACTTTATCATTGCTATCTGTAAATATTGTATGAATGTGGTCCCATATCACTATTACTATAGTTCATTTTGAAACAAATTGTAATATATCTCAATAAATATTTTTTGTTTTAAATTATTTTATTTATAATTTACGACTAGCAATTGGGCTTTTGCCTGATGGTGGATTCTTTAAAATAAAATTAATTAATTAATCAATTTAAAAATATTTACTAATAAAAAAAAAAATCTATAAGGAATTCTAAAAGATTCTGCTGGCATGTGAAGAGGTTACTAATGAGAAAATATAATAATAAAAATGGAAGGAGGGGATATGAAAGGTTACAGGAGTGGGGATGGTATCAATCAAAGACAAAGCTGACTTCTTAAACATGAGCAGGTCGTGTTCGAGAAATCGTGATAGCTATTCAACACTCCATAAATTTCTCATCAAGCATGTAATACATTTTTTTTTTTTTTTTTAATTCCTTAAAGGGAGATTACTGATCATAATAGCTTCTATCATAGCGAAACACGCAATAAAACACTCCTAAAATTAAATATATGTGCCATTGAAATATATATATAATAATATATATATATATATATATATATAATATATAATATATATATAAATATAATAAAGGATAACGCGATTTTGGTTTCCGCGAACTCTTTTTAAACCACTGGACGAATTTTTATTCGGTTTTTACTATCAATTGTTTCCTGAAGGCTTATAAATGGAATACATTGCAATTTAGCTTTCCTTCAAACGGGAAAACTAAGTTTTCTGTAACCAAGTCATCAAACAATTATTTCTGAAATATAAGTAGTAATAGCGCAATAGTTTAGAAAATTTAATTTGCAATAAATAAAATGTACAAGTTAATATAGAGTTGTTGCAAGCTCATAAACTTATGAACATAAGTTATTAGAAATGAGGGAAGTAATCACCGTCGTGTAGGATCGTGCAAGTTATATTATTCCATTTAGTACGCAAGATTTTAGAAACGATATTACATACCGAAATCTATAAACTAACATTGTAATTAATTATTTCAAATTTAATACTATTGTATGAAAACTAGGGGTGGGCATTATCGAATGACTATTAACAGATCATTTGAATCATTCGGATTAATCGATTATCGGAATGATCGGTTTGGAGAAACGAATGATCATTCGAACTGAAATTTTTAATCCATAATTTCGAGGGATTATAAGGGAATGACCTTTTTTTTTATATATAATAAAATATATGGGTATTTGGACCTAGGCTCAGCCAGCTCAGCAATCATAGAGAGCGGAATTGTGCTATACTGTCTTTCAGAACGCATATTAATTATTCGATTATGGAATCATTCGATTATTTAAATCATTCGAAGTCCGACCATTGGATTATGACGATCATTCGATTATGCCCATCCCTAATGAAAACAGATGTTTCACTGTAATATAAATTGGATTCCTATGGTAACTTAATTTAACTTTTAAAATATAATTAAAATGGTTCATTACAAATAGTTATGAAGCTAATAGGATAGGAACCTTTGTTATTTCTATATTTTTTTTATACATATGCCAGTCAAGTTTTCTTTACATGGGAAAATTAAATTTTCTGTTGTTTTTTTTTGTTTTTTTAATAATAAATCTTTCCAATTTTGATTCATCTTATTCATTAATGCCGATGGTTCAATATAATAATAAATAGAAGTTATGAAATAAACATATTTTCTTGCTAATTGCAGTTTTCATTACCATACTAAATATCCTAAAGCGATAAACTCTAAATCGGTTTGATAGATTTTTTTAAACATAAATTCTAATTTCACTCGTGTAAAGCTGGCCGGATTTACAAGTATTTATATAGTATTTATGTAGATGTTAAAGATATATGGTAATAATGTTTATGTAATTATACATATATAACCTCTATCTTATGTCAGGAGGGATACTACAACTGATTTTGTAGCATGTTGAAAACAGATGTGGGTGACCTCCACCAATTCTACAAATTTACACAGAATCATACCACACATAACATTACACAATTACGAATCAATAAACATTAATCATCATAAACAAACACAACTAATCACAGAACACGAAAATGCAAAACATTATCTTGAACGATTTAACACCTTACAAACAGAAATTTAAATTTATGATTGCAAAATATTTGGCAGGCAAAGATTTCATATAATTAAAAACATAGCACATAGAAACGGAAAATGGCACAGAGATGAAACCTAGTTTGATTTCTATATTCAAGAAAACTTACTTAAAAAAACATTGTCTTCGATTTACAGACCAAAGCGCGTAGCGTAGGTAATTTTTTTTTTTTTTTTTTTTTTTTTTGGCTTGATTTTTATTTTAGCTTTATACATACTTCTTATTATTATTCTTTGGGTTTTCAATCTCTTTCCAGCTCTACACACCCTTACTATTCCCCTAGAAGGTTGAAACGGCAGTGGACCCGCGACCTCTTGTAAATATGTATATATTGGAGCCCTGGCTAGATTCTCCACTCAATGTGCTGTATGTATGACGTGTATATAGGTATGAGTGATTTTTAGACTTTCTAAAGATTTTAATGATTCATTACTGTATATATATTTTATTGTAATTCTATAATTTTATTGCTGTGTAATATTGTATGAATGTTATCTTTCATCAATATTATTAATGTCCAAATTAGGACAGATTGTAATATTACTTAATAAAAAAAATGATTCTTTTGGTTTAATTCAGTTTCTTTACCTTTTTTTTTTTATTATTGTTTTTATTTTTCACATTATTTGTACAATATGTATATAGGTGATCGAAAAAAGTAAAAGGCTCAAAAGTATAAAAACAATAGGGAGTGTAATTAGTGTAAGAAAATAATCAATGGCATCAACTTTGGATTTAAATTTAAATTTTCTGAAAAACATAAAAACACATACATGCTTGCCAAGCCTATAAAAATAGAGAGAATTATTCGGCTTTAACCCATTCTTTTACGGAAAACGCTGTATAGGAAAATACAGTTTGTGTGGGGTTACTACTAGGGGTGGGCATAATCGAATGACGATTATCGGATTATTCGATTATTTCAATCATTCGAATTAATCAATTATCGGATTAATCGGTTTGGGGAAAGGAATGATCATTCGAACTGAATTGTTTAGCGATAATCGAGGGACGGATAACGAACGCCTTTATCATTTTTTTTCTGCTCATCGCATTAATTATATGCATATTTGCACCTAGGCTCAGCCAGCTCAGCGAACCTAGAGACGGGAATTGTGGTATATCGTCTCTCAGGAAGCATATTAATCATTCGATCATTCGATTATGGAATCATTCGATTATGTAAATCATCGAAGTCCGATCATCCGATTATGTCAACAGCCTTCAATGTCTAAAGTCGTGGGTTGAAATCTCGAGGATATTTTACTCTCTTGAAAACGGTTAGGGGCGTAAAATGGCATTCCTGATTGTACACGGTGAGATCTCAAGTACTCACTCATTAAGGTCATAATTAAACAAAGTTAGGCAAAAAAACATGCTCCTCCAGTAGCATAAAAGGATATTTAATGAATAAACTAAATTACATTTGGAAACTATTGTGGTTACTGTCGACTGTTAAAATTATCATAAGTTGAAAGTTTACCGACGTTTCGGCTTCAACATTTGACCTTTATCAGTTCAGCAATGAGCCGAAATGAAAGAAAAAATTAAAATACATTATCACCTGACTGACTCCTAATTATTTCCCCCTATAGCACAATACTCTTGTATTAATATTTGTTTGTAGATAATTAAATTGTACTTTAATTTAAAACTGAAAGGCCCAGAAAAGTTTAACGCACCCCCCCTTTTTTTTAATAATTTCGTAATCTGACATAAATGTTATTTACCATAAAGGCAAACCGAATATTTTTACCTTGTCCAGGAGATCCTTGAAATTCTTTTTTCCTGCGAAATCCAACTCTTCTTTGTATTGCTGTCAAAAACAACGGGATTTTACTCAGAAACTTAATATAAATAATAAAATCATAATTATTCAGATCGTGCGATCTCATTCAAACTTCAAAAAAAAAAAATTGTGATGCTCATCTGATCAAACTAATTAATAAGCATTACATCATAAAAAAAAACAATTAAAAAAAAAGAAATTAGTAAGATAAAAAAAATGACCTATTTATGGCATAGTGCAGTTGAAATTAAAAAGTTACACAATAATAAATTATCGATACTTTGATGGATGAATGTCTCTCAAAAGATGAATCGCTAAGAGGCAACCATTAGACACATCAATATCGTTTACTTTCATTCATACCTTAAGAAAAACCTTTATATATGCCATCATCAAGCATATTTAACATACCTATAATTCATTAGCATACTATAATAAGTGTCTATTTAAACATATACTAGCTGTACCTTGCGGCTTTGCACGCGACTATTTCACTATTCAATTGTTGCGAATTAAGAAAGTTGTTTATAATAACTGTGTTAGGTGAGGTTATACAATATAAAAATATTTAAGATAACAATGAGTTAAACTTTTCTAAATGTCCATGTATGACAAATAAATGAATATTTTTGATTGTCAGATATTAATTTTATTCAGTTTAATCTACAATAACATACAGGTAGCAAGTAGCCATACCCCTGATTCTCTAATACTGACATTTTTGCTTTAAAACATTATCATTCTAGACTATCGTAATTTCTATGTAAAATAAATGCGTATTATTTCAACTCGTGGGTGTACCCATCCAACTGAATAAGCTCGCATTTTTTTTTTTAGGAACTATGTTCTAATATCTTTTCAAAACTAAACCTTTTTTAGCCTATTGGTAATTTTTAAAAAACCAACAACAATAAAACATATGAATTTGATAGAAACCTACACACGAAACATGGCTATGAAACGAAATATACCTAAATATATTTGTTATAAGTATTTTAATACTTTTGCTATTACTGATCAGATTAAGACGATTTTGCTTCTAGCTAGTTAGAAATTTCATTGTAATTCAAATGAGTACTTTTGGTTTTTGAGGTTGCGAATTGTTTTTGAGTTATTCGAAAACCAATTTTGTTTTACGTTGACAAGAAACTGCTCGCCGCTTTCGGTTACTTCAACACTTACTAGACAAACGCTCTAACCTTTCACTTAACTACAAAAGACTCATCTACATGACCATCATAAGACCTATCTGGACTTACGGAGTTGAGCTATGGGGCTCCACTAAACCATCAAATTCTTCCCGTATCCAATCCTTACAATCCAAAATCCTTCGAAAAATCCTAAACGCTCCTTATTTTGTCACGAATAAGCTTATCCATAAAGACCTTAATATTCCCTTTGTAGCTGATTTGGCCCGAACCAGGTATCAATCCTTCCATGACAAACTCCAATCCCACTCTAACCCACTAGTTTTAATCCTTGCTTCCTCTTCAATTCCCGACAATCCTCCGAGGCGTCTGAAAAGAAGATGGCCTCGAGACCTTCTTGTTTAGATTAATTACTAGAGTGCTGCCAATGGGCAGTTTCTCTTCAGGTTTTTCATGTACACTATCTTTAATCAGCACATTTACTTGATGTATTCCTATACAGTTGTAAATTTCAATAAAATATAAAAAAAAAAAAAAAAAAAAAAAAAATGTTTTACGTTATAGAAAAATACTTTTTTAAATCACTTAGAGGTCGAATTTTCCCAAAACCAGCCTTATTGCACATCTAGACGGTAAGACCTCCAGGAAAAACTTTAACTTCGCAACCATAGTCGTTTTTGAGGAACTGCGATTACCAGAAAATCGATTAAAAAGGCACTTTCTTTTATAAATACAGATGAGTTTATGTATGCGCCTTTTCGTTACATTTCGACAAAACAGTGCGAACTATAAAAGAAACTGCACTATGGAATCGACTAGTGATATTTTTTAATTGCATTACAAATAAAATATATTATTTTTTTTTTGTTTAATATTTAAGTTTTGAAATATAAAAACAATAGGTGAAAGAAACTGAAAAGTAATATTGGAAATTTAACAGAAAGTCGCATAACCTATTTTTAAAATGTATAATACGTCTTTGAAATATTATTTATGGCGTGATAAGTAAATTCAGGTTAACTTTCACGAAGCTAGTGAATGTAGTTTCCAAATGAACTAGAAAAATATTTTGAACATTTCTCATTAGCGATGACGACATTATATGAACGTATAAATACAGTCGTTTTTGATTGCTTAGTTTAATAGATTTTGTTTATTGATTGGATACAATTTTAATCGTTTATTAAATTATTTTTATATTTAAAAAATTAAGTTCAGTTTTAATTCCGTTTTATAAAACTTGGTTTAATAAGTGAAAATAAATGTAAAACCGACTTAAATTATGTTTCATGTTTTTATTATAATTTTTGTTAAATTAATAGACATTAGCATAATTCCTGTTTGCGGTAGTCACACAGACGAATATATTTTATTGCATTTTCAGCTTCATACTTCGCTCTTATAATAACAATTTTTAAAAAATACAAATTAATGTGGTTTTTAAATTGTTCTAGGAAAACGGTTCTACGCAAATAATACAGCTAAAACCGGATGTAAAGGAATAAAAAGGATTCAGAAAACGAATATTGTTTAACAAACACTCAATAATTGTTTACTAAATACGAAATACTCTTGAGCTATTTACTAAATACTTGTATTTAGAATCATTCGTATTACGCAAACAGTTCATTCTACCGTTGCCTAAAATAGTTGGAGATTTGTACTGACCAAGGATTTCTTCGAAAATGTGGTATAATGAAGAGAGTAAGCAGAGAGATCCAAGTAAATTATATGTAAAGGGATAGGGGCAAGTTCACCCTATTGGAAATAAGGTACGTGCTTGTAAATATTAACAGTTTTAAACTTTTTATTATTTTTCATCCATTATCCGGGAATATTCCCTTCAGGGGAATCATGGCGCAAGATGAAAATTAGAGATCTGAGCTTGGGCTTGAATGGTGAACATTGGACGAGTCTGTGTAGGCGGAATTTGGAACCTTCGGGTTCGCTAGGCCTATTATTATTATTATTTTTCATATATTTAATTTTATATATTATTTTGAGGATGTATAGTCGACTGTAGAAACTCTTATAGGTGGAATAATCAGGAGTCATTTTTTTTTTTAATATTTTAATTTTAATTTAACATTGGCAAAATTAAAATATTAAAAAAAAAAGACTGACTCCTGATTATTCCACCTATAATAGTTTCTATAGTTTTTTTAATCATATAATATTATTAAATATATATATTTTTTAAATAATTTATATTTAATATATATATTTTTTTTATTTTGCCAACGTTTCGGCTCAAGCTTGTGAGCCATCATCAGGGCATTACTGAGCCATGTCCAAGCATAAACCGTTTATGCTTGGATCTATATGTTTATGCTTGGACATAGCTCAGTAATGCCCTGATGATGGCTCACAAGCTTGAGCCGAAACGTTGGCAAAATTTAAAAAAATCAAAAAATGACTGACTCCTGATTATTCCACCTATAATATTATTTTAATGTTTCCCTTACTTTTTTAGGGGTACCCTCGTCCACTCTGCTTATATAAATGGATGTAAAATGAAGAAAAAAAAATTAGTTTACTAATGCAACATAAATGAAAATAAATATGAGAAGTTATATTTATTCAATTTTTATTTATTATTTTTCGAATAATAAAGTCATAATTCTTTCTGATATTAATGGTATTGTATAAGAATATGTGTTTTTAAAAGTGATCCTACAGGTTCTCGGAGAGCACACGACAACCACTTATCAGCTTATTCAGGTAGATAAATGGGATCTATATTTCATACATTAAGTCACCAAATGACTAAGTCTTTTTGGAGCTGGAGCTGGAATCCAGAGCACTAACCGAACCGCAAATAAATGAATGAAAAAATAAACTCCATCATATGGACATAAAAATGTCTTTCGCTTGTGTTCTGACTATTAAATACCATAGTTCAAGAAGATCGCTTGCTTTTGTGTTGAGTTTACATGTGATCGTACGATCTACTCATTACATCAATGAATAATAGTTTGAGTACTTTTTACTTTTAGTTACATATATATGGAATATAAGTAAGGAAAAGTATTGCGATCTTGGAAATTTTGAATTTGAGTTTTCACTGAAAATACACGTTTTTAAAATTATTTGGTCGGGAAAAACATACATACCGTAAAGAATGAAATAAATGGTTGGCTACAAGAGGCCTTCAAACGGCCTTGTCTAAAGTCTAAATTAAAACGATAGCTATTGGGCACTTAAGTATTAGAGTATTTTAATTTTATTATGATTATATTTAAATGTGTTCCAATAATGTAATCATTGTCAAGTCTTTAAAAAAAAAAAGTCTTATTATTTTCTTAATCTAGATATCTTTTATTCGTAAATAATGGGTTTACAAGTATATAAAATAGTATATAATTATCTCATAATGACAATAGGAGCTTAGTGCTATCGACAAATCGACAGTGTGTGACAGACGATCACAATATACATAGTCGGACCTTAAAAAATTTATTTTTGACTATAACTTTTGTTTTAATTATTATTAAAGGCAGTATGTTACGTGATTATTATGCAAATGCTCACAAAAAAAGTATGAGTGTTGTACTAAATAATCAACCAGTTAAAGGGAGTATGTTTTCACTAATTTGTCTATGTCCGTCTTTAGGTATATTAATTATTTATTTAGACGATGTTTTTTTTCATATTATCGTTTTTTAAATCGTTTATTTTATACTGTATACTCGTACAAGACTAGTTTAATATTTATATTTTTTAAAAAAACATTTTATGTTTGTTTTTTATAATTCAGTCAATTGGCGAGATAACACTTATCAAAGAAAAAAATGACTGTTGTTTTTCACACAACAGTGTTCAAATGAGAAGAAGCACAACTGTTAATTAATACTCCCTTGTCAACAGTTGCCATAGCCTTTGTACCTTCTTTATTATAATATCTTCATAGGACCTTTTGTATGTTAATTTCCTATCACAATAGAGCTCTATTAGTAAATAGAGAGTTTTATATCTAAGAGGTATAGCTCGTCATCCCAACAGAACGACATATACTTATATTATTCGCATTAAAATAAATTCTGACAAATCCTGCCCTACACGAAATTTCAGTTATACTTCGCTTGTCCCTTTTCAAGATCTGATATCAAGGACTCTATATTGACAAACATCTTACTTGAATCCTTATACAAGATTAAAAGACAAGTAACTGCCCGACATTCTCTGAAGAAAATCGGAATGAAAACTACGTCATATTAAAGCTCAGCAAATTTTACATGGATATGGCAAGTTTAATCAAAATCGTTAAACCCGTTCAGGAAAAAATCTCAAAAATATGCTAAGTGCATGATATTAAGTGGCTCTTCTGGTTTGCTGATTTTAATGAAAAAGTTACTGCAACATCTCAGGCATATAAGCTTCTAAAATATGACATTTTAACTTTATATGCTTTATGGTTTTTGAGCTACGCATACAACACACGTAATAAGTAAAATACGTAATAATAAAAAGTAAAATACCATAATAATATTGGGTTGTAAAATAAGGTCGTAGGGGAGCCCGTGGCTGAGTGGTTAGCGCGCTAGCCTGCCACGCTGAAGTGGTGAGTTCGAATCCCAGTCCCAGGAGGACTTTTTTCAAGCATACAAATAAATGGGGATTCTCTCACAATCTCCCCCGGGTATGTGGGACCCGTCAGTTAATTGATAGCCACCCACAATAATAGGCGTAGGGAGTTATCATCAGAATATAAACCATACCGCGCGGCCAAGGCCTCCAAGGCCTGTCGCGCCAACCAAAAAAAAGTTCGTAGCGTTTTTCAATTTAATCCTTTATAATATGTTTACATATTCTGGATTAGTTAAGGTACTTATATGCAATTTCAACCGAGATTCTTTATCTTTAAGTGGTATTTTGCATGCTAAAAATGGAAGAAAAAATAATTCTTTTTCATCATATATTGATTTTTTATTTTCTAAAAGAAAAATACGCTGTACAGACGGTTAACAAAATTTGCAGTGGGTATAGCACTAATGTCTAAGGAGAAAGCACCGTCCATAAGTGGTTTGCTTAGTTCAAAACCTGAAATTTGACTTGGAAGACATAAAGCAGTCGTCCTTCAACTGTTGGTGATCAAATTCAAGCATTGTTCACTGTCAACCTGGGATATAGCAGGTTGACAGTGAACAATTGAATTCACTAGCAAAAAAAACGCTAAGAACTCATTTTACAACCCAATATTTCGTAGCCTGATACGCACAATTAAACCAATAAGAGTATACAAAAAAAAAAAAAAAAAAATTACATACGCCACGTTTACAAAGGCATCTTTCAGTAAATACATGAATATACGATACATTCCATCGTAAATAAAAGATGGGCGTCAAATTGGTGGTAGCCGAGATAATAGCCGGAATAGAATGAAACAAACGGGGGCTATCTAGGCTGAAATAAGAAGCTTGAACAATAAGGGCCTGAATGATCGGCATCTTGAGGGAATGATTGGAAACGGATGGAGTGGAGCGATCCATCTCCCTTTAATTGGGACTCGGTGGATGGTGAAGGATGGCAAGGGACAAAGGTAATACTTGTTAATATGTATAAGATATTAGAGCTCCTCGGATGCTCCTAATGGACGCTAATTCTTAGGGGCACTTATGAGATATCCCATTATAAATGACGGAACGTTAACGTGGGACGTTATTAATAGGAGAAGGGTCACGCCCCAGCTATCGATTAATTACTAACTCTCAACGACAATTAATCAATTAATACCCGGCCGCTATCTTTCCTAAAGGCTTATTGATTGCTTTCCCGAGAGATTTCCCATTTTCTATTAGGATGAAAATCCAGTCCGACCTTCGATCATCCGCGCTATGGAATGACTTCTTGGAAATTCGAGTGATTTGTTACAATCGTGATTAATTCTATTCTTAGACCACTCATTCCTTCTAAAGATTCGAATTAACAGGAGGCTGAGTAGAAGAAGCAATAATTTTTTAAAATATTTATTCACTTAAAGAAATTCACGACTGTATTGATTTAATACTACAAGTAAATGTGGTTATAGCTAAAATAATTGGGAGGCAGAGTGTGAAAAATATTTTAATTTTGTCGAAGTTTCGGCTCAGACATGTGAGCCATCATCAGTGTACCATGTCAAGCATTAACTCAGTTACTTCATGACCTAACTTAGCTTATGTTTACATTTCATTACCAAGGTGTCAAGCAAATCAGGTCAAAGAGATTCCCTGAATTTTCCATATTGTAAGATGTCTTTTATCTGGCCAAATCTGGGTTGAAAATATAACAACATACTTAAATATTATAGATACAAAAGTATGTTGGTATATTTTCTGTTTCATTTTAAATGTTATCATTGTCACTACATTCAAAAATTTTCATTATTTGTTTGTAGCCCTAATGATGGCTCACAAGCTTGAGCCGAAACGTCGGCAAAATTAAAATATTTAAACTAACTCCTGATTATTTCCGGCAATAATGGTTTTTATTATAGGTTTCATTGTTGATCTTAATTGATTTAGGATGATCTGGATGAACATCCCAATACAGAATTTTCGAAAAACTTGAGAGCACTATTTATTGTTCCTTTAAAGTAAACGGCCTGGTTGGCTTCCATAAAAAACGATAAGAAGGATAATCTTTAAAACAATTTCAACTTTTTCCATGACAGTAGTTGAAAAATGAGTAATTCAGAGGCTGAGATATGACAAGCGTTTTCCGCTTCGACCTTGCATTTATTCCCTTTTGAGATATCAGTCCCCATTGAAAATAGTGTCGAGACTGGAGCATTGAAAAAAAAGAATGTTTTTTCGTTTGACCAAACCCTATTATACATCTGAGTAAGTTTATATACAGTTTAATAAACTTCCACTTGTTCTTGTCGGACATATCCACAACCTATGAATGTTGAAGAGCGTCTTATTGTATTCCTAATTGAAGACTCAAGTGAAAAAAAATACAGGTGGATAATGACAAAACTTGCTAATAATAGCACTAAAAATCTGGTGGGCGCAACACACGACTTTCACTTGCCACCCTTGTTGTTTTGTTTTTTTTATAATATATTTTATTGTTTTTTTTACAACTGTATATACAAATACAATAAGTAAAATGGCTGAATGACAATAACAGGCATGAATAGACATGTAAAGAATCTACCCAGTGGTAGTACTTCAAAGTTTATTTCATGAGCAGGTCTCGAGGCCACCGTCTTTTCAGGCGCCTCGGAGGATTACCGGGAATAGATGTAGATGAGAGGTTACGGACAAGCGGGTTTGAGTGGGCAGGTAGTTTGGAATTAAAGAAGGTGTATCTATCGCGGGCCAAGTCTGCAACCAGGGATATTTAGGTCTCTATGGATGAGTTTATTAGTTACGAAGTAAGGAGCATTGAGGATTTTTCGTAGGATTTTGGATTGCAAGGATTGGATGCGGGAGGAGTTTGATAGTATTGAACGTTTGTCTAGTAAGTGTTGTAGTAAGCGGTATCTGTAGGCAGTTCCTTGTCGTTTCAGTCTAGTGTGAGGATTCCAAGTAAGGCGCTTGTCTAGATGGAGTCCAAGGTAGCGGATCTGTTCAATGGGGAGCCACCCTTGTTAAAATCAATTTAAGAATTTTTAAATACCGTTAGAGATGAAATTAGTTTAAAGAATTAATTAAATTGATTTCAAGAGAAACATGTGTTTTATTAAATAATCTATTATGTTATTATCTAAAACAATCAGTTAATTTTATCCGCTTTTCATCACTCTCTACTAAATTTTAAAAGCTTGAGTATAAGATAATATTTTTTTCTAAAATCTTTAGCTTTCCAACGGTATTTCATACATGTATCTTACTGTTCTCATTTTGAAAACAAAAAAAATGCATTAAACAAAATATGTTTTCAGTTTTCTCCTTTATTTGTCTATCAAATTCGCTCAACTTGCATATTTAGCAGTTAATTATCAATGGTTACAAGATAATATAGTTATTTTTATATAATATACAGAATTAAAGGTACTTTAGGGGAAAAAAATTTAAAATATCGGCATTTAAGCCCTGTCATATCATTTTAATCCAAATGAAGCCTAAATGATATTAAAGCGCATTAAATTTTACATCGATATAGCGAGTTTAAACAAAATCGTTGTAACCGTTTTTGAGAAAATCGAAAAAAGGTGCAAAATGCATGGTATAAAGTGGCTCTTCTGGTAAGCTCATTTTGATGAAAAAGGTTTTGTAACGTCTCGGGCGTATATTTGTCTTAAATATGAAATTTCAGTTGGATAGGACTTACCGTTTCCGCCCGGGAGTTACCACACACACACACACACACACACACGGGACTTGGTTATTTGGACTCAGGGTACCCTAAAAAGTGTATTTCCGTTGAAAACTGGAATTCGAAAATGTTCACGATCGCAATACTTTCACTTACTATATATAGTAAGTGAAAGTAAAAATTGCCAATCACAACTAGAAAAGCTCAGCAACATTATTACCATCAGGCGTATTTAGACGCATATATGCTTTGAAACTCCATGAAACCATCTTGGTCCTACCGTATTTGATTCTTATCCATAAACCCATAATCCGTTGAAGAATCATTAATAATCGTTATTACGTTAGAATACAATACTATCAATAAGATCAAATTTACTTTGTTTCAGGCATAACCCGAAATGGACATTCCTTGTTCAACAATTAATCCCTAGATTACATGAACTCATAAGAAGAGCATAAGGCCTCCAAGGATTTACGCAGAGCCTTTACAAACACATTTTTCTATGAATATTCGTTTAAAGATGGTACCGTAGTAGCTCTAACATTTGCCTCTCCGGGTTAAATTAGATTATACTCCTTAACGAGTACTGTGGCATAGACTGCTATTTTACGCCCCCTCCGAAGGACATTGTAACAAAGGTTTTACTTTCAAAAAATTCTAGGGCCATATGCCGAGTTCTAGCCCGCGGCCTTGAAAATAAAAGGCTACTCACCTTGCCACTGCACCAAAGGTGACCGTTTATCACATTTTTTATTATATAAAATGAAATGTTATACTTTGTTTGGATTTCTTAATATAAATACTAAGATGCAATATATCAGGATACATTCATCAAACACTCAACCTTTCGAGATTTAAAAATAGCTGTAGCTGCCAGGAAGGGAACGAATTTTCCATTGCATGATTCATGATGAATCTAAACCTTCCTCCTCTATTCTCCACTAATTCAACATTTTTTATTCAAAAGCGTTGTTTGAAAGATGTAATAGCAAAGATGAGTTTGAGTTATAAAAGATTTTCACTTTCTTGAGTAAGATTAAAAATAATACTTTATCGGAAAGAGTTGAGTGCTATGCCAAGTGACAATTAGTGAAAGATGGACGGGTGCAGAACTCACTGCCAGATTCTACCTCCCACTCTTCCTCTGAAACACAATATCCTCTCAATCCGATATGTGCTAAAGGATAGGATTAGCACGATATTGTTAGCACGCATTAATGGTTTTGCAAAATATAAATCACCTATTCCCCACCAAGTTTTTAAAATTCCGAATACATGACTAGTGGATCTATGATGGTAGAAGCATGGTACCTGTTTTCTTTTAAGTGCTTTCTTTCGAAACAAATGGTTGTAAGTTTGTTTCGTGATGTCTTTACTAGTAGTGCGAATCGAGGCACGGTTGTTAACCTACCATGCAACAACACACCATCGCTTAAGACATAAAGTTTATGGTGTTTACATTCAAGGAGTTTATGACTTGCTCGGCTACCTCGGTCCGCATGCTGAAGGTGATGTCCAGCCTCACTCGGACTTTTAACTGCTGAACAGAAAGAAAATCAAGACGAATAGAGGAGAAACAGAACGATACAATTTCCCTTTACGCAAAACTAGAAGACTGGAAGTTGTGTAAAGTCGACGTATGCTTATAATCCTCCAGATACTGTTCGAGCCAGTTTTCTGGAAGTGAAAAATTGCTGGAAAGCCTTAACATCGGTCGAGATAGGCCGAGCATGCTTTATCGCGGAGAGCGACCAATGGAAATGGTGTCTCTGTAACATTTACAACATTTTCCAATCGGTTGTTGATATGACAAATGGCAGGCTACGATAGAGTGTACTTCCTCTTAAAGACGCTATTTTGCACAGTTTATCTTCCGACAATAACATAAACTATTTCCTTAAGTCTAGTTTCCATGAGGACTACAAATAATTTATTTTATATTTAAAGAATATTCGATTCTTGCTGATTTTCATAATGCTACTTCATCAGGAAAAAGGAAAAAAAATACTGAAACATGAATTCCAAAATATTTTTTCAATAAATAGCTTTTTATCAACATTATAACGTGATTGGATTTTTTTTTTTTTTTTTTTTAACAATGAGCCTAGTGAAAGAAGGTCATACATGGATAATACTATATAGTTTTTATTTATGTAATCTGTTGACAAATCAAAAGGACTCGTCAATGACAGTTTTATAGTTGATTTATCTAAAGAAGGGGAATCAAGCTTCGCTTCGTATGTAGTGTAGTGGCAGGCATAACAGCCTTTTATGTCCAAGATCACGGGTTGAAACCCAGCAGATGGCCCTAGGATTTCTAAAGAAAGTATAAAATCCTTGGGTAATAAAGTCCTTCAGAAGGGACTAAAATAGGGATCCTAAGGCTGTTAGATGCCAGGGTACTCGTTTAAGATCCCTATCGTGATTAAACTTGATTAGGCAAAATTTAGCGCTCCCACTGTAGTGTTGTTTGATTAACTAATGTAACGCTAAATTAAGAAACAAGCAAATAAAATGTAATTTTAAGACACTCTTGTTAATAAACTATTTTTATTTATAAAATAGTATATTCGGCCATATTCAAAGCTGATAGTTATTTAAACTTTATTTAAATAATTTATACATAATAAATATAAATTAAAAAATAATAAAGTCAAATCAATCAATTAATTAAAGGACGAAATTAGGAAATAAATATAATATGATTATGATCGACTTTAAAAAAATAATTAATATTCCATGTGTTTCACCGTCTAACAATAAATTAATTCGAAGTTCATTCCATGAAAAGAATATAAATGACTGCATGATTCCAGAGCCAATAAAAAATAAACATAAGAAATTAATTAATTTCACTGAAATATAAAAAAAAGCAATATAGCCCCTAACATCTATGGAAAATGCACATAATTATCAGTTGGAAGTTATTCCAGTGGTGAAAAATCGAAGGGCTCAAAGATCGTTACCTGAGGAGATGTTGGGAGCCTACTCTGATGCAGAGATGAATGGCTTTTCAGGTATAATGGCTATTTATATTGGGATATTATTATTGTAGAAGTTGAGCGAGCAATAGGAGATGATACTATACCATGTTAGTATAATATTAACTGGTAAATACTTCAGAAGCGTTCAGTTCCAGACTAAATTGCGCCCTATCATGATATTGACAGACAAGGTAGTATTACCATGGTACGAAACTATCTACCAACTTACCTTAATAAATATTAACTTTGTTTTTAATACAAAATAGTATTTATAAAGCAGATTCAAGAAAAATATATTATAAGTCGTGACGCCCCAAAGTGGAAGACTCTGAAAAAAAGTGGGTCATTTTTGTTGCCTCTTGTACTTTTTATTTGCCCAACATTTTGTTTTTCTTTGCTCAATTTTAATGGCTGATACCAAGTCCTTTCTAATTAATTTTCCTCCATGAACGAGGAATGCTACTTATTTTAATAACCTTTTTGTTAGTCTTTGATCGAAAAGCCTAATTATATAACCATAGAATTTAAAGCGTCTTTTAATCATATCTGCCTCTATGTTAGAATATTCTTCGATTTTAAAATAAAACATTATTATTATTATACCGTATACATGTACACATGACAACTGTAACTTTACTGATTCCTTTTTTAAGCTTTTATTAAAAAAACGGGAAGTGGCGCGGTCTAGTTGATAGATAATCAGTCTCATGTTCTCCGGATCCTGGGATCAAACTCCGGCTGTGGCAGAATAAACATTTATTCAGCTATGGAGCAATCCTCGGTTTAGGAGATCCTTCTTGGGCACAGTAGGCCTCTATAAAGTGGGTTACCAAAAACTGGGAGGAAACCTAGCGGCTGAGTGTGATCTCGAACTTATCAAATATACGAATCTCTGTATACACTGAACACAAGACCCTTCAATGGGCTGTAGTGGTACAAGTTGTTTTTTTATTTTATTGTTAAATGTAATATTATAAAAATAACGGCGCTTTACATGATTTCAACGCAGTGTTTATATTCAAGCCAATATCTCGTAAGTAGCATTTAACTATACCAACAGTTTTTATCTTATATTTATGAGTTTGGCTAACAGTTTGACACAGTTGAAACAGTTGGGCTAATAGCTTAAGGGAACAAATAAAAATTGAAATCAATACTACGAACGATCACGGAATCTTAGTTCTAATCCATTATCCCTTCAGTTAGAAAAAAAACAACTCTAAAAGGCACTGAAAAATCCCAACTCCCTATTCCGGGAGAGGGTAGATTGGTGCGTAGAAAAGCAGTTATCTTAAGAAATGAGCTGTTGGTCCGAAAAGAGGGTGAGGTTTTCCGGATTTGTGAAGCAATTTGTGGAGGCTTTGAGCTCTAGCTGAGGTGACAGCTTAGTCTTTGTTCCTCTATCAATCTCGTCCTCTCTACTTCTCAACAGATTTGTCCGGTTGCTATTAGCCTCCAAACCCCTTATTTCCAGGGGTTACCCCTTCTCGAAGGAGGAAATCCCCCTCTGATCATTTCCTAAATCCTCTTACTGGACAGCGACAGAATTATCGGTGGGTGAAAATGATATTTGCAATGTACCATCAAATGTTTGCCAGATAAACATTATAAATTACAAAAAGGAAGGAATTAGAAAACAATTCAATTTATTTGACATCGTTTTAGTTAAAACATAAGAAGTAGAAAGAAGCGAAAATAGATGCACAACAATAATTAAACACACCGGCATTAAAGACAGTAATAAATCTTATATTTTAATTTTGTGACTCATTGGGTGGTGTGAACAAGCACATTGTATTAAAAATCACCGTGTAACAACTATTTTTATTTAATTGGGAAATAAATCTGGTGGCTGAGCGTGATCTTGGCCTAATCACCTTCTTGCACACCCGTTGGCCAGGAAATAGTGCGGATTCCAGTATGTACTGAAAACAAGACCTTGGTTGTCAAGGTATAGTTTTTTTTTTTTTTTTTTTTTTTTTTTTTTTCTCTCTTGAGGTATTGATTTGCAAAATATACTGAAGGGTATTTTTTTATGAATGTATTTAATTTAATTCATGATTATATTATCTTTGTAATATTTTATATACACGATTAGAAAATGTTATTAATTGGAATTTAATATCACATACGAGTATGCCTTATCTTCATTGAAATAGTCTTAAAAGGGTCTTATTGCATTTTTTTTATTTCTCTAAAGTACATTTATTTTTTGTTATTTGGAAAAATTGTGCGCCTCTCTATGTCAAAAAATATTAAAAACTATAAACTAAGAAAGAATCTGATAATGAATTAAAAGAGAAAAAAAAAGGATTTAAACATAGGCGTCTTAAAACTGGTTTACTGAAATAAGACCATTACCAAAATTTCGCATACGTTTATACCTATATGTACCTAAATAAAGAATAATAATAGGCTTAGCAAACCCGAAGGTTCGATGCCGATACCACCAAATTCTGCCTACACAGACTCGTCCAATGTTCACCAATCAATCCCAAGCTCCAGCGATCAGCCTTAACGCAATCCTCCCATCTACGCCTCGGCCTACCTTTCGGACGCCTACCAGTCGGATCAGTAAATACCAACTTTCTCGGAATCCGCTCGTCATCGAGCCCAACAACTTTACTCGCCCATTTGAGTCTCCGCGATGCAATCAGCTCAATTATATTCACAGGATACATGTACCTAAATGTTGTATGTAATTCTAATATCCTAAAAAACTAGGAAATGTTCTTAACAATAGAGCATTAACTGATTTTTCTAGTAACAAATTCATATTTCTCTAAAATTTATTTTAAAATATATATATATATAGTGTATTTTAAAATATGGTATAAGTAAAATGCAACGGTTATGGGTAACTTTATCAGAGTTAAACCGAAATTAGTTTAGGAATAATCGATTGAAATAAATATAGCGTGACGCAGATCGCTTGCGTCATGGAATACTTGTTGAAATTCAAAATAATTAGTTGTTTATCTAACTATAAGCTGTGGATATGGCTGTCGGAACTGATAATATACTTGGTTGCTTTTTATCATAAAACTTTAACAGTTTAAAGTAACGACTATAAATAACAGTTTCAGTTAAGCTTTGTTTATATTATTATTGAATATAGAGAGTTTTTTCACAGAAGTATTTTAAATAAAAAAATGTATATAATCATGTACATGACATTATTTATTATACATTAAAAAAAAATGTGTGTTAATGTAATTAAAAAATGTCTTCCTATTCAGTTTTTTTTTCTTTCAGTATATTTTTTGGGGGGAGGGGGATTTATTAGTCTTTATATTTTTAAAAATAACGTTAATTGTTTAGTTTTTTCTGCTCAGTTTAAAGTTTCCTAAACGAAACTATATTATTGTTTTATTTTTACTGGCCGCCACCCTGACGAATTTCCTCATGAAAAATGTCAAAAGAAAAAAAAGGTTACTAAATAAGGTTATTTTAGGACTATCATCCTACTGAATATTAGAAAACTTTTATTTGCAAAAGTCCTTTTGTGTCTAAACATCGAATTATATATGTGTGATTTGCTTTTGACCTAGAAAATCTTCCGTTTTTTTCATTGTGCAGTCGTCATAAGTAATTCGTTGCTGAAAATAACAACGCAAAGAAAATGGAGCTTTCAGTCGAATGGAGGTGATGTCGAAAGAGTAAGCTATCTGAAGATAGGATCTACTCTACTTAGATGCGACAAACATTGTCTAAAACACTATATTTACTAGCACATTGTAGTCTTAACTTCAACCCAAAAGGAATAGATAAGCAGAAAGATGCCCTCCATGCCCTAGGAAGCTTCTATTTCCTGGAAAAGCTGTTGGGAAACAAACACGTCTTGGTTCTTAGATCTCTTGGTGACGATGGCCTCTTGAGAGAGGGTATTCGGGGGAGTTGTCGCTTAAGGATGGTCAGGGACTCCGCAAGAACGTGACTCCAGAATAGCCAGCGGGAGTCGTTCGTGCCTTATCCTCTTCTCTCCTTCGGCAAATATCTTCCAGGCCGTGGATAGATAGAGCAAGGTGTCCCCCAACAAAGCAGAAATGAGTTCCATGTTTGCACAACATCCTTATTCCAAAAACTCTGTTTAGGAAGTATAATATAAATAGTTTCATCCTTAACGATTTGGCCAGATTCAGCACTAATCTAGACTGGTCAATAAAATAGATGAAGACAAAAACTTGATTTGGGGATCAATCAAGTTTTTGACTTCATCTATTGCAAATAACTTTGTGGCATTTATCTGCATGAAGCGGATTATCTCTACACAGCTTAAAACGGAATAAACCTTCATGCGAATAAAATAAAATGCGAACCCTTAACACGTTCACGCCGGGGTGCATCACAGGTGAGTCATTTGATTTTAAAAAATTAGTTTATTTTATTTTTTCTCAACAATATATGTTGTAACAATTAATAAGCATAAAGGTTTATTTATTAAATATTTTGTAGGTTTTAACATCCCCCTCAAATTCTAAGAAATTCTACAGGAAACGCAAAAATCTAGAATTACTATACTATGAAACCAATTTATTTGATTCCTTTCGCATTAAAATCTACTATTGTTAAGTTATGAAATTAAATATTTTAGTATGATTTTGAACGCAATTAAATGTGTAGTTAGTACCTTTAGGAAATAATGGCATTACTAAATCGCGTTTTTAGAGGACTTGAGTGTTCATTAGATAAAATCAAATAGAAAGTTAAGACATAACTAAATTATAAGAATATAAATATGTCAAAATACCAATTTCTTACAGAATGTCCGTCAGTACCTTTTGGAAATCGATGTCTCAATTGAGCTCGCAAAATTGTTTATATTAAACTGTTGTAGTACGTTCCTTTCTAACTCTTTAAGCCATTCAGTGCCGCATTTACTGTTTTGTTTTTTTCTGATATGAAATATTTTTTTTACCGCCCTGGAGTTCTCCGGCCTATAAATATGTGCGTAAAACTTGGCCCGGCGTTTCCTAATATCCTCGGTTATTGTGTTCATTTTTTGTTAGAGTTCCTGTTGATGGCCCCATAAATCTTCTTAAGGATATTTCGCTTCTGTTTTTCTATATCCCTAATTTTGGAATGGCCTTGGATACTATAGTTTCGGATGCGTTAATAGCTTCTGAAAGAATTACTGTTCTGTAATGTCTTAATTTTGCGTTAATCGAAATACTCTTTTTGTTGTAATCCCAGGTAAATATATATATATATATATATATATATATATATATATATATATAATATATGCATATCACTTCCCAATAGGTTTGGTCACCAGGGAAGTTAGACCATCACCTCCGTAAGGAGAGGCCTGTAGGGATAACATATTGTAAATATCTTAAGCAACTAAGGAACATTAATTATATAGTTTTTTTGTTTTTTTCATTTAACAAGTATATGCATTATTATATTTTTCACATAGCATTATATTTTTTTTCCAATTATATGAGAACTTTTTATTAGATTTTATTAGAAATTATTTTAGAACTAAAAGTAAATATTATAATTTTTAAATGTTATCCTTGCAATAAAGGCTTTATTCATTCATATGCATATAATTATTATTTATTTATTTTTTTTTTAATGTTTTGACTAATGGCAGAAAACTCATAATTTTTTTAACATTTGAGAAAGGTTGAACTTTTTTTTAAAACAGCAATGATAAGACCCGGACTGACAGAAGAGCGTCCTATTAACAGTTAAACTTTATAATGATGGCATAAATTTTCCAAGTGAGTCGGCTCTTGTAATAGGAACTGGGCCGGTTTGACAGCCGAAACGGAGGAGGATTCACCACAGGTCGGCTTTGAGCCATGATGGAGGCCGATAATCGAATGAATCTCCTCTTCGTTCCGATGACCTTGCAAGAAACAACGGATCACGAAGACAGTAAAATTTAGTGCGCTATGAGCCACCTGGGACGTTGGTCCAAATCAATGGTGGAGGGGAATGAGGCCAAGAATAATATGCTCCCTCTAACTTCCACCGGATTTCAGCCTAATAATTTTCTGATATATAAAGACACAAAACAGTAGTGATTCAATACCACCATATTAACGCGGGAAAAGGACCATTTTTACAATTTCGTAGTTACTAATCGCACTTTTGCTGTTAATATCACAGTTTTAGATATAGTGGTCTATGAGTATTCTAATAAAGCAAAAAATATATAAATATATATATATATATATATATATATATATATTTTTTTTTTTTTTTTTAAACTAAAAAGTTAATGTTTGACGTGGAACTTTTTATATTTATTTATTATTACATTAATAAATTATTTGAGTATTCCTTAACGTTTCGAGGTCCAAAATGCCTTATCTTCTGAATCAAAATTTTCCATATTGAATAAATATAGGTCATATTTCATCATATCAGTTTTTCTATACACCAACTATGGTCATTATAGAAATAGTCGACATATATGATAATGAATTTAATTTAATCATCTATGGCCGCTAAAATCCGACGCTGCATCTCCTCTTCACAAATCCGAAGTCCCCTATTTTTACAGCTCCTCCTACATGAGTTATCTCGTATTAAGATAGCAAAGCATAGTTTGTTTTCTTTTCAATCACCGGTAGTCCAAATTTCGCAGGTGCTCTTTGGAGATTCATGCTGGAAAAACTGCGTCCAATAACATCCAGATAATATCAGAAGGTTTGACATGATTTGTCGAAAATCGTCCTTCCAACCTGGATTCCCGACTTTCTGATTGTGCATTCCAAAGCAATATTGAACACCAAGCATGCAAAGCGATAACCTTGTCTGAGGACCTTATGACTGTGAAAAAACTCAGTACTCCGGCCACTCTCACTGATATTTTATTACGGTAATCTTTTATTTGTTTATTTTTTGTTCTTAATTTATTATTATGTTTTTTGCTAATTATACTGGTTTATTTTTTTTTTGTTTTACTAAGCCCTAATGAAGGCCCACAATGTAGGTCGGAACATCGGCACACAAAGAAAATAAGTTTGTGTTATTAGTGCGTTTTCTTAATGAAGCCCCAACCTACTTCGACATCATATGATTATTTTTTCTTCAACTTGATATAAAAAAAGTCAAGTAAGTAAGTTGTGCGCGTCCATATATTATTTTTTTTAATCCTTCAAGTGTCCTTTTCAAGAGCCATATCCATTACTGATTCACGTAACTTAATCGTTTGAATATCCCTTCTTGAATGGAACAATGAAAGAGGCCACAGAACACTCGCGGCCTTTTTGATATCAAGCTTTGAAATAATAGTGTTGGAAGGTGTTATAAAAAAGGAACAAAATAAAATGAAAATTTTAAAAAAAAAAATTATAAAAGGATACAGAAGAGAATGAAAAGGCTGAGATATATAAAAGACTAGGTGTTGAGTGATGTGTGAATGTGTGGCTACTAATTTGGTTTGACGTTTAAAAAGTGTCCTGGTTTTGGTATTCGTTGGTTGT
Organism: Piezodorus guildinii; assembly: GCA_023052935.1. NCBI lineage: Eukaryota > Metazoa > Arthropoda > Insecta > Hemiptera > Pentatomidae > Piezodorus > Piezodorus guildinii. Next base: position 39,765,421 of record CM041295.1, on the reverse strand, counting down.
GCCTTCCTTGTTTTGTTGCCGTAGTTCTTTGCCCTTTGGGATTTCCATAGAATGATTAACATATGACTGGGTGCCCCCCGTCCCAAATATTAGTCGTATTGTCCGCTTTCTTTCTCTCGCCCGACTTAACATTCACTCCATCAGCCCCTAGGAACCCTACCTACGATTTGAAATGAGTTTATAGCTACGCTCGATCACCTACGTCCGATGTACAGTTTCTTTTTCCGAAATTGACTCATTTCAGATCTTTTTCTTGTTAAAACGGTATTATAAAAAATCCGGTACTCGAAATACACGACTTCCACTTACCTCTAGTTTTAAAATCAATTTAAGAGTTTTTAAATGAAGTTACAGTTGAAAAAAAAATTAGGTTTAAATAATATAACAATAGAAATTATTATCTACAAAAATCAATTATTTTTACGCTTTTTTGTTACTCCTTAATATCTAATACAGCTTTGTATGGAACAGAACATTTTTCCTAAAATCTGTAGCATTTAAACGATATATTATAAATCTATATTATTGTTTTATTTATTTTTTTAGAAAAATAAAAAATAAAAAACGGGGAAAAATATTTCTTCAGTTTTCACCACCAGTTGGTCGTCAGATTCTTTAATATTTCATATTCTTCTTCTTAATAATAACAAAATTATTTGGTTATTTTTTTTTTTGATCTACAATATTACGATATTTTAGAGGAAGAAAATTTAAAAGATCGTCATTTAGGCCCTTTCAGACTATTTCATCTGAACAACGCCGATATGAAATTAAAGACTATTTAATTTTACATCTATGTTGATCGAAATCGTGATGGCACTTTGTGATTAGGTCATTTGTACTTGGAGACCCTAAATGTGTATTTCTTTAAGAATAATTAAATTTTGGGCTCAGTATTTATAGAGATTTGTACTGTTTCTAGGCTAACGGCTATGCAATGAGGCGATTAGCCCGAGATCGCACTCAGCTGCAGGTTTCCCATTTTTGGGTATCCACTTTATAGAGGTTGAATAATATTATGCCACTGTCAGGATTCGAAACCAGGACCCGGAGAACACTAGAATATGCTCTTATTCACTAGACCACGCAACTCTCTTAATTATTTTATATATTTAAATTTATTTATTTTCTTTTTTTTGAGAAGGAAAAAAATATTTATTCTTAGGAAGGACCAAGGAACTGATGTATATGTGCCGAAAATTTGTTGAAAAATGAAAATGAAGTTATGTGTCTATTATATGTGAAAATTTGGTGTTCGTAACACATGACTTCCACTTCGTTTGTTTTTAAAATCAATGAGGTTAAGTTGAAAACAAAACTTATTTAAGATTAAATAATATAACAATAAATATTATCATTAAAAACAATCATTAAGTTTTATACCCCATAACCTTCTACAACTATTTGTAGCATTTTATCTGGAACCTTCAGCTCTTATACACCTATTCTTATTTGTAAGAAATGAAAACTAAACTGAAAATTTTTTTTTTTTAGTTTTTTGCAAAGGTTGGTTATCAAATTCTATCATATTCACCTATTTTTTCTCAATAACAAGCCGAAATCAATTCGTTCTATTTCTCGTAACTAATAACTCGTTTCATTTATTATTTACAAAATAGATATAAATTTTATAAAATACTCGATTTTTCAGAGTTTTCCAAAATGTTATGGAATATTAAATATAAACGCATGTTGAGAAAATATAATTATAACAATTTGAACCACTATCGTGAATATAGTAATAATATAACAAAAAAAAAAAATGATAATAATAAATTGGTTTCGGATAAAATGAAAGAAACAGAAGAGTAAGGGCAAAAAATAAAATAAAAATATAGTGTTCTGTTTAAAATGCCCTGGTGAATGACGTAGTAAACGCTTTAAGTGGTTCAAAATATCTACATAAGATGTCGCTTGTGACGTATGCTCCAGTAGAACTTGGGAAAGTTATTTCTGTAAAATTTTATGAATGGCACTGAACTCGTAGTAGCTCTGTACTGCTATCTCCTCAGAGTAAAGAGAAATATCTTCACAAAACAAAATATATATTTATGAATGGATTTACTCTATCAGAGATTTATAACACCGTGTTTTTATTTTAATAGGGTCGTAATAATTTTAAATTATTAATAATATTGTAATAAGTATATAATATTCCAAAATATATTAAAATTATTAATAAGTACAGTTATTTTACGAAATACGTAATTTGGCGCCAAAACTTAGTTAACGTGTAATACAGGTAGGTAGCGTTAGATGTCTTTCGTTATCAATAGAGTTGTTTAGACGTTTAAAAATTAGTGCCAGCTAATATTAACCGATTTTAGATTTAAAAAATGAATTATACACAATAAAAACAATTAATTATCCCAGTCATATGGATACACAGATGAATTTGAAAAATTGGAATTAAAAAAAAAAAAATCTTAAAACCGCATTATTAATAAATTAGTTTTCAATTCATAAAAAAAAATATTTAATTTCGAATCAACGTTTTGGGGGCTTACTCGAAATTCAGAACTCCCTTTACTTCTTCAACATTATGTTGTATGATTATGTTCAATGTTCACTAAAACATCTCATAATTTTCTTTATATGGTTGTAACCATTTTCCATATAAAAAATCATAAATTAATTTTACCGGAATAAACTCGGATCATGATTAATAACATGGTTATTAATTCTTCCACAAATTTCATTTATAACAATTCTGCTTTAAATCAACGTTATAAAATAATTAGGTGGAATAATCCAGAACTAATTAATTAATCATAATTATGCGTTTCTTCTCGAATAATCACTATCGTGAAACTTCCATTTTTTGAAGGAAAATTTTTAAAATGGAGCAAATTTTTATTTATCGCTTACTTAAGCATACTTCATTTTAAAAGTATATTTTTGCTTTGGTTCAGCTATAGATGGGATTTATATATTGAAAGAAATAATGTTGATATTGAAAAGTCTAGATAAAAATCAAATCGTGTAACGAAACTAAAATTAAATTTTCACGATAACTATATTCTCAAAATTTAAATAATGTCTTATTTATTTATATATCCATTCAGATATAAAGAATAAAATAGCATTATAATAGAGTTAGTAAATTGTTTACTAATTTATTTTGATAAAAATAAAAATATATAGATATCGATTTGTTACAATATTGACTGGAACATGGGTACGCCTCCACTGATGCCACAAAAGCTATCAGCATTTTTCTATGAGTAACCTTTAGGAAATTGGTCATTTTTGTTGTTAGCATATTTTATAACTATGTTTATAATCATTATTTGCGAAAGTCTCGAGTCACTCGTATTAGTTGGTTCTAATCATTCTTGAATCGTATAGTCCGAAACGAATTATCTCCAAAATATTTCGAAATAATATACCCTAATGCTCATAAATATACATATGGCCAATCAATGTCTCTAATGCCTATGTGTAGTATATCATTATTTTATTTATTATTTTTTTTTAGTTTTAAGTTTTGGCGGAAGCAATTTATTTATTTTTTACACACACTGTCAAATACCAATGTGTTATATCTAGTTAAAAAATATTAATGATAAATACTTCAATCATTATAATTTTTCTTTAATGCTTAATTTAATGAATATATTTTTAAAAAAATCGTTGAAGCAAATACATTTATGAAAAATAAAATAAGGAAGATTAAATCATATGAAAAAATAAGAAATGTAACGATAAAAAGAAAATAAATTTAGGAATAATTAATCTTAAAGATGGAAGACATCAATCGAAAGATGTAAAAATAAAAATGCTAGTGCAAAATGGATTAAAAAAGCTTGATGGGATGAAAGTGATTAGTTTTTATTTTTATTTTATTTTATGTAATTTTTTTTTTATATTTATTTATTGAGAATTATTACAATCTGTTTCAGAATGAACAATAGTAATACTGATATGAGACCACATTCATACAATATAAACAGAAAATAATGATAAAGTCAGTTTTGATTTAAAAAAAAAAAAAAAAATTAATTCAACAATCCAATCGACTAACTTCCGCAAAAAGAACAGTGCCTGTGTGTTAACTCGAAAACCATAATTTGTATTAAACTGAAAATACATATTTTAGAAGCGTATATGCCTCAGATGTTAAAACAACTTTTCCATCAAAATCGGCAAAATTTGTATACCATGCGTTTTGTAACATTTCACGGTTTTAATTAAAACCTCTATATCGATGTAAAATTGTATAGGCTTTAGTTTTATTCTGATTGGAATAGTCTGATAGGGCTTAAATACCGAATTGTTTTATTATCTTTCTCTAAAGCACCTTTAAATTTTTTTTATTTCAAAATATTAACCATACCATTTTATTAACATTAAAAAAAAAAATTCACTCGCCTACAATACGCCCTGATGATGACCCACAATGGGGGTCGAAACGTTGCAGAAAATAAATGGTTCAACTTATGGGTGGGCATAATCGAATGACGATTATTGGATCATTCGATTATTTCAATTATTCGAATTAATTGATTATCGGATTAATCGGTTCGGAGAAACGAACGATCATTCGTACTGAACTGTTTAACGACAATCGAGGCATTATAAGAAGCTTGGATAGGTAGCTCAGCCATTATAGATACGAGAATTGTGCCATATTGTCTCTCTGAATGCATATTAATCATTCGATCATTCGATTATTGAAATCATCGATGTCCGATCATCCGATTATGACGATCATTCGATTATGCCCACCCCTAGTTTAACTACCTAATTGTTTCATTCATCGGCCGCCACCCGGACTAATTCCTTCTAGTAATAGTATTTTTAAAAAACATATAAATATACAAGTTCGACTAATTTCATAACCAACAAAAGAGAAAAAATGTTTTTTGTTTGTTTTTTCTGAACATTAGAACAGTAATATAGATGTGAAATATACCGTTGTAAAGCTGAAGATTTTAGAAAAATATATCAAGTTGTATACAAAGTTATGAAAAGTAACATAATTCTTTTAATTTCTTTTCTTTTACTCACCTATATTTTAACTCTAACTTAATTAAATAGTTCTTAAATCGATTTTAACTACTGAGGTAACTGAAAATCGTGTTCTGTCAGCACTAGATTTTTTTTTCATATTATAAAAATTGATATTTTAAATAAAAACAAATCATTTTAATTATTAATTATCGCAGGATAATAGCAATTAGGTGGCGATCGAGTGGAATGGGAGGGGAAACAGGATTCTGGGGCTCATTAGTGGTTAATGTATCCATTTTCCCCCATCCCTAATCCGCTTTACCACCCGGCCACCACAAAACCTCTTTCCCTCCAACATCATAAATTATTCATAAAATTTGAGCCTATTAGAAATAGCATGTTTTCCCATAGGCGCTTTCCTGCTTCATGCACAAGCTTACAATGTAACTGCCATTCAAGGTTTAAATCTGAACAAATCTCCCATCTTGAGTCAGTCAGAGGTACAATATAGCACAAGAAGCTTTGTACTTTTATTATTCTTAAATATGAAATTTCAGTTTTATAAACCTTACTGAGCTTACTACACACACTTGAAATTGTTTCATGAATTTTACAATCATTCTATAATATGTATAAAACAATTATGTATAACATGAGTGTTTTTACGATTTTTTCGAAAACATCTCTAACGAATTTTATAAAAATCGATATATCAATGTAAATTGAATAGGGTTTAGTATCATATGTTTCATTCTGGTTAAATGTTGACAGGGCTTAGATGGAGAAATTTAAAATTGTTTTTGAATAAAGTGCATTCAATTATGTAGGTTTCAAAAATTAACTATATTATGTTATTAGTATTGATAAAACACGGCTAAATATACACGATGAATGAATTTGTTAAACAACTAAAGGAGAAAAAAAAACCAAAAATATTAATATAGATTTATAATATACTGTTAGAAAGCTAAAGATTTTAGAGAAATTGTTATCTTATATACAAAGTTGTGGAAGGTAATATAAAGTGAAACTTTATGTGAAAAAAAATGCCATTTTATATAAAACTGGCGTGTAACGGTGAACGAAGCCAAATGTAAACACGTAACCTTTACTCTTAGACGAAAATCCTGTCAGCCAGTTTATTTCAACTCATTACCAATTCCTCTCTCAGATACAGTCCGGTATCTTGGCTTACTGTTAGACAAGAGATTGACTTGGAACCCACATACAAGACTTAAAAGACAAGAACTCAACCGACGATTCGGACAGTTATACTGACTACTCAACAGAAAATCTGATCTTACAGTTGACAACAAATTATTAATCTACAAGACAATACCGAAGCCCATCTGGACCTACGGACTTGAACTGTGGGGGACAGCTAAACGTACTAACATCAAACGCATTCAATCCTTTCAATCTAAAGTCCTCCGTACAATAGTAAATGCTCCTTATTATGTCTCCAACTATACCTTGCACCACGACCTTAATGTTCCATCCATTTCAGACCTAATTCCACAAGAACCTTATTCATCATCCTAATCCTCTAGCTCGATCCATGTCCAGCTCCACTCATCCATTCAACCCACCTAAAAGGTTGAAACGGCAGAGGCCCCGCGACCTTTTGTAAATATATTGGAGTTCTAGCACTGGCTAGATTCTCCACTCAATGTGATGTGTGTCTGAGTGTGTGTATGTGTATATAGGTATAAGTGATTTCTTGACTTTATTGTATTGATTCATTATTGTGTATATATTTTATTTATGCTGTGTAAATATTGTATGTATGATATCTTTCACCACTACCATTGATGTCCAAATTGGGACAAATTGTAATTTTACTCAATAAAAAATTGTTGTTGAAATAAAAAAAAATTATTGAAGGAATTAGTCCGGGTGGCGGTCATTAAATGAAACAACTGAATAGTTTCAACTATTTTATTGTTTGCCAACGTTTCGACCCCCATTGTGGGTCATCATCAGGGCGTCTGGTAGGTGAGTGGAAACTGTTTCCCTGATGATGACCCACAATGGGGGTCGAAACGTTGGCAAACAATAAAATAGTTGAAACTATTCAGTTGTTTCATTTAATGACCGCCACCCGGACTAATTCCTTCAGTAATTCTCAACGGTCAACTAATTATATCCACAATGATAAAAAAAAATTATATAAAATTTTTATGTTATATTATTTAATTTAAAACAAAAGTTTTCAACGAAACTCAATGTAATTCATTATTTTTTTTTTTAACTCGAACTTTATTTATAAGTTTCTTAATTGATTTTAACAATCGAGATAAGTGAAAGTCGTGTGTGTCCTGCACCAGATTTTTTTATAATAATATAGCTATCGCTGACATCATCAAGAAAAAAATTGAGAGTAGAACTTGGTTTCCAAAATATTGTAGCTCTGGACATATGTCTCACCGTATAAACTGTTTTAATTTTTTCCTTTTTTCTTTGGAGTTTATGATGTTGGGACACATATGCGGTCATAAAGGGATCGGCCAGGACTGGAAAAAGGAGGGGGGAGCGAGAAAAAAAATAATAAAAAGCTGAGAAAAAAAGGGGTCTACTGATCCCAATGTCAGTAATAGTGTCCCATATTGATTTATTACCAAAGCTACCTACAATGTCTCTGTCTCACTCGGTCCTTGTTTTATGTGTTCGTTTTTTCTCAACTTTTTCACGCTTTTAAGAGGAAACATAGTAGTCGACTGTTTGTGCTTTACCGGCATCGTGCCGTCAAAAGGCTTCCCATCCCTCATAAGGCGTCATAAACTCATATACTACGCAATATAGACATAATATAATAAAAATGAACTTTTTCTTCTCATAACAGTATAATATTTACTTCATTAGGTCCTGTTGTAATTTATTTCTTCTTGACAGAAACAGATAAAATACTGGATTCTCAGGAAAATAATACAGGATAAACAAAAAAAAAATACTACTTTTTATTAATCAAAATTGTCATATTATAGTGCTGGTAGGTTTCCTATACCCTCTGAATAGAACTTGTACACAAAAATTAATATGTACTTGTATTATAGGTGGAATAATCATAATTGTATAATAATCATAGTGGAATAATAATAATATAGTCGACTATACATCCTCAATGTAATATGTATTGGGTTGTGTCACATAAAATGTCCATTTTCAAGGTAAAGGATTTTTATTAAAAATACGGTATGAAAACAAGATAATTTTATTCGAAGTATTTACCTTCTTTTTCTACACATTTTTCCCAACGTGATACCAACTTTTTTATCCCCGAACTGAAAAACTCTGAGCTTTGAAGTAAAACAAAATCTGAAAACGCACTTTTCACTTGATCATCATTTTCAAAAAGTTTTCCTTTGACGAAGTTGTCTAAATTCCTGAACAGGTGGTAATCTGTTGGAGACAAGTCGGGAGAATATGGTGGGTGCGGAAGAACTTCGTAGCCCAGTTCTTTCAATTTTTGAACGGTATGTTTTGAAACATGCCGCTCAGTGAGATCATGAGGTACCCGTGTATTGAGCTTTTTTACTTTCCCAATACACTTTAAATGTCTGGAAACGGTAAATGCACTTGCATTTAGTTGTGCTTAGAGTCCTTTAACTGTTTGGTAAGGGTTTCCTTCTACTGTCTGTTTGAGGACATCGTTGTCTATTACGGACAGAGGTTTTCCAAGTCCGGGCAAGTTTTCCAAGTCGGTATCCCCAGCTGAAAACTTAGCAAACCAACGGCGAATGGTCCGTCCATTAACACTCCCTTCCCCAAACGCCTTGAAAATATTTCTAGCGGCCTCAGCTGCTGAATTGCCGAGTTTGAACTCATAAAAAATATTACTCGAAAATCGCGTGTTTCATATTTGGAGGTATACTAAAAAGTTGGTAATTGATTGGGAAGCTAATGTTCATAATACAAAGGTAGAGGATTAGTAACTGTTTACTTTAAATATGTAAACATTCGGAAGAAAACAACAGAGCAAAATCCTTTATGTATTTCAGAAACTATAAAAACGGACATTTCATGTGTAACAACCCAATACTTGGAAGCTCGGTAAATATTTATTTATAAATATCTGAGGCTCCATCTTTATGTTGGGTTGTAAAATAAATTCGAAGCGTTTTTCAATATTTTAATTTAACCCTCTCCGTGATCATAAAATCGTGTTTACTTGGTCAATAATCTACATTTTCTAAAAAAAGTTCTCGTATGCATCAGTTTCAACCGTGATTCTTTATCTTCTTGGGGTATTTTGCTTGCTCTAAATGGAAGAGAAAATAATTCATTTTCGTCATTTAATGATTTTTTATATCCAAAAAATCTGCTGCACCGGCAGTTCAAAACATTGCAGTGTTTATGTAGATGATGCCTTAGAAGACAGCACCGTACATAAATCGTTTGCTCAGTTCAGAACCGGAAATTTCGACTTGTAAGCAAGCCGCAAAGCACTTGGTTAGTCCTTAAACTCGAGGACGAAATTTAAAAAAAATATCTAAAAGGTATCAACTTTAGATCAAAATAGACCATATATAATCGATTAAAAATATTAACAAGAAACTGAAGTTTTTATTGAAACTTTATCAATAACTATAAATGGCCGCACGGAGTCCTTTCTTTCTAACGTATCCCAACTGCTTTTGAGAGTAAAGCCGCTCAGTACGCTGATCAAGTACACTTTTAACTTCATTTTAAACAGTTTCACGAGTTGCTTCAGCTGATGTAAATTTTGTTTTCCAGTAATTTCTCAAAGTTACGAGTATTTTTGAAGTAAAATTTATAAAACTAAGATTTGTACCACACTTCAAGGGATGCTTTCGATTTGTACGAAATCGCCAAGAACTATTGCCAAGTCTGTTGCACGAATCCTAAAAGGACGAGTAGTCTTTCCACGAAACGTCTTCCAGTTCTGGAAAGTTTTCAAAAGAGAAACGAAACAAAAAAATAAACAGAGTACACGGCAGCGCTTACGTAGGCTGTTTGTGCCAGCAATTTTTTCCAAAGAGCTGGGCAAGTTGAGAGAGTGGGTAATTGCCCTGAAGGATTGCAGACAAGGGATGAACAGATAAGTCCATTCCCCTTTAATTGGGCCCATCAATGGAAGCTCATCTGGGCCAGGCCTCGCCTCCCACGCCCCACCCCCATTCCCCCCTCAATGCCAATGCTCTTGATTATTTAGCCACTTTGATCGATCCTAATTCGAGGAGGAATTTGAGCAATTTATACGTCGTTAAGGGAAGGTCGTTAAGTATAACGACATCTTCGCCACAGTTTCATTCATTCCCAGGTACTCAATAGGAAAGCATTATTTCGCAGAATAAAACAGGAAAACCAATGTGATATTTCGTTAAATCATACCAAAATAAAAATATAAACCTATCGGGTTGCCCGATTTTTACTTAAACTTACTTACACATGAAATGTAGATTAAGAGAAAGTATTGGGATCGTGAAAATTTTCGAAATCCATTTTTCAACGGAAATACACATTTTAGGATCCCTAGAACCCAAATGTCCACGTCGTTCGAAACAAGTTAACAGGATGTCGAATTAAGCGCACAAACTTATGGACATGTGTTATTCGTAAAGGATTCAATGTTTCCACCGTCATACAGTATCGTACTAGTTATATTTCCATAAAGTATGCAAGATTTAAGAAAAAATATCAAGTACCAAATCGCACATAAGTTGCTAAAATAAAGGAAAAATTGTTATAAATCTATAAATTGGCATTGTAATTAATTATACTTCAAAGATTATTTCATAAAATAAATACGGGAATTTCATGGAAAATAAATTAAACTTTTATATGTATTTTAAATAGTTCATTATATAGATAAAAAAATAACTAACCGAATAACATGGGAACAGATGCAATTTCTGTAGTTGTATTTTTAAATAAAAATAGGTTAATCGGAAGATTGCAATATGATATCAAATGATTAGTTGGTTTCAAAATTTTCCCAAAACAATCTATTACAATAAACTTTAGAACGAGTCAACGTTTCAGAGGCCTTCCCTATCATCAGGACTCATTTCTATCACATTATATTTTAATATATCTGATAATTTTACAACTAAAAATTCTTCTTATTTTCTTCATATGGTTGAAACCATCCTCCATATATAAATTCACTAGTACCTCGCGGCTTTACTCCCTACTTCCATTTTGTATCAATATACTTAACCATCGAATAAAGTTATTAATTATTGTCAGATCTTAATTTTATTCAGTTAAATTTGCAACAACACACCAAAAAAGGTAGCCATGCATTTAGTTAATTAATATAGTTCAAGTTTGAATCATAATCATTGTCTATTATCATAATTCGTTTGGAACATAAATGCAAATTTTTCCAAAACATAGGTGGAAGCTTCCACCTTAAATATCCGTATTCATAGATTATCAAAATACAATGTTCTATTATATTCTTAAAATAAAACGTTTTTTAGCCTATTAAATTATTTTGATATAAACTAACAACAATCAAACATGTTTCCACGTTAGTACGTTCCATTAACGAAACATGGATACAAATCCCAATATTCTTAAATATATTTGTTATAAAATCTTAGTGTCTTTGCTAATACATGTCAGATTATTATGATTTTGCTTATATGCAGTAAGGAATTTGATTTTCATTCAAATAAGTACTCAAAGTTTTTCGGGATACGTAAAGTTTTGGAGTTATTCGAAAACAAATTTTGTTTTACGTTTTAGAAAAATATTTTTTTGATCACTTAGGAGGACGAATTTACCCAAACCCAGCCTTATTGCACATCTAGACGGTAAGACGAACCTCTACGAAAAATTTCAACTTTTCGACCGGAAAATTAGGTGAAACGGTATATTTTTTTATAAATATAGATAATAAAAATAGGTTAATATAATGTGATAGAATTGAGTCCTGATGATGGGGAAGACCTCCGTAACGTTGACTCGTTTTAAAGTTTATTTTTATAAACATTTTTTTTTTTTTATCCAGCATAACTTCGCTGGTGTAAGAAGGCCTAATTTTGTTGTTGAATTATTTTACCCAATTTCTCATTACATAAAATCATCTCGACATTTTCGGTCTTTGCCATAAACTCTATATCTTTCTAACAATACATTTTTTATCATAAATGGCACTACATTCAAATCTCACATGGGTGACACACTATTTAGTTGTACGTCATATGAAGAACTAATAACTTACTTCTGTAAACGGACGAATAGCTGGCGCCGGGTGAGAGGACAAAACTACGAGAATGTGGTGATATAGCGCCCGTATTTTTCTGAGCTAGCTGTTTTTAAAAACGGTTTCATCATTAGGCGCACAACTGCGCGTCAAAACAAACAAAAATGGAAGGACATATTTATGTTTATTTAATTAAAATGAATCCTCTAAAACACGAATGTTTCAAAACTCTTATATCGAGAGATGGGATTTTTCATATTCCAATTAATATGATAATAATATATATTTATCTTACTTTTTTTTTTTTATTATTAAATTTAAAAGAAAAAAAAATGACAATTATAGTAGGTGTAGGACGTAGGAGCAATTAGTGTAAGACGTTCCTAGTTTTTTTTTAAAAAGGTACGTCAACTAAGTTAATTTTTACACTTTATCTATAAATTATAAATAAAATAAAAAATATTACAATTTTTTAAACATTATCTACAAAAAAATAAATATTACGTACGGATCTCAAATCCTTTCCTCGGACTTAATTGTATCCCCTTTAATATTAGCTTTCCAACGGATACATGTTAATCTTCTTTTGTTCAAAAACACAAAAATGGGCATACAAAAGGAGGTGTATCTTTTTTAGGCTTTTTCTGTAACTAGTGGGATATTCAGGTCTCTATGGATGAATTTGTTAGTAACAAAGTAAGAAGCGTCGAGGATTCGTCGAAGGATTTTGGATTGCAAGGATTGGATGCGGGGGGGGGAGGGGGAATTCGATGGTCTAGTGGACCACCATAGCTCAATGCTATAAGTCCAAATAGGTCTCATAATGGTCGTGTAAATGAGTTTTTTTAAGTAAAGAGGGAGTTTTGATCGCTTGTCAAGTAAGTGTTCCACACTATTTAAATCAGAATAAAAACTATATAATATTAAAACAAACTAAATGCTCATTGATATAGCGAGTTTAATCAAAATCGTTCGTGCTGTTTTTGAGAAAATCGGAAAAAGGTAAAAAATTCATGATACAAAGTGGCTCTTCTGGTTCGTCGCTTTTAATCAAAAAGTCGCTGTGATATCTCGGGCTTGTAGTTTTATAAAATATAAAATTATATATATAACATATATAAAATATTCCTTTTGATGACCATTCAAGTGAGGCCTCAGTCGCTAACGAAGGTTCCCGCGGAACTGGATAAATATTTGTGGGGCGTGGAAACACGTGTGCATCCGTTTGATTGCCCGCATCCTCGACGGAAGTTTCGAGCGACTAGACAATACCATCAAACATATCTAACCATATCGCCGTCCAAACCACAAACAACCCATATATGTCATGAACTCTCTCTAAGTCCCATATGGCTACCGGATCTGAAGTCCATCCGTCACTTAGCAGTTAGTTAATTGGAAACTAATCAACTCCTTACAAATCTGCAGGCATAGACTTAATTGAGACGTTGATTTCCAATAGGTACTAAAGGATATTTTTTATAAAATTGATATTCCAACATATTTGTTTGCTAATGGTTTAGTTATATCGAAATTTGTTCTGCGTTTTCGTTTAAAAACTCACAATTACTTTAAAAACGCATTTGAATATTGCAGTACCATTCAAAAGGTTCTAAATCTACACCTCATTTCATTCCAAAGCAGACTGAAAACATTTTAATCCAAAACATACTGTATCCTTTGTAAAAGGTACGGCACTTTCTACAATACAGCAGAAGCCCTCAACTTCCGTCATATGTTACTAATAATTTATCATTTTCTTCAATTTTAGCCTTTTCTTTGGTTAATTTAGCACGTCTTGAATCACCGCTGTTATTTCCATCAAGGGGTCTCGTAAGTTCTCAATTAAATCGAGTTTTTTTTTTTGTTGCATTACTTTTTCCATAAATTTGGTTTGAAAATTTTTCAGAAACTCGTAGTTGGGATAGTTGTATTTGATTTAAAAAATTGTCGGAATTAGCATTCCATGACCTTGCTAAGTATGAGAAGGAAAACCGTGTCTGTTTTAAGTTAATAGAAAAAAAAAGATAAAAAGGAAATATACACCATTAATTAACTTAATAAAAGCGAAAGTTATTAGTAATGTTGTAATAAGGAGAGTTATTGTGATTGTCACCAACACAGCGAATATTATGGGTTATATTCTTTCATTAAGTACCCATACTGTATCCACGTTTCTTTTTTTTTTAATACTATATTGTTAAAAATCCATAGGAAAAGTTCAGTCATTTGTAAAAATAAGTCATTAACACAGTAAAAAATCAACTTGATCGGTGGATTATCAGGAATTGAGACGTTGAGTTCCAAAAGTTGCTATATATTAAAAATTTTTGTAGGGAATTTTGAAGGCATCGCGAAAATCTCTCATAGGTATATTATTAAACCAACTTATTTGATTCTTTTCGACTTAAAATTTAGATTTTTTTTTTTATATTAAAAACATCATATTAAACATATAGAATAAAACGTTTTAGTATGATTTCGTATGAAACTAAATGTTTAATTATTACCTTCAGAAAGTAATAGCATTTTTAATTTGTGTTTTTACAGGATTTTGGTGTTCATTATGTTATGTATTGAGGATACTGAGGGAAATAAGTTCATTGTTAAATAAGTTTGAAAGTAGTCAAGTTTTATTCCTCAGGAAGAGGCAGTCTTATTCCATCGTCAAGAAAATGTGAGTCGGGTTCCATCTAGAAGAAGAGATGTCAGTCTGGGTGTCAGAGAGAGCAGCTGGAGATCTGAGAGCCTAGAACGAACGCCTGAGACAATTTCCACCACCTCCGCCAGCCGACAAAGTTTCAGAAGGTAATCTCTTATTGTAATATTGTTTGGCAAGCCCAACTATAAGAAATCCCTCAGTATTCTCAAACATTGTGTAAATATATTATGTTTAAGTTAATTTAAATAATAATGTCATTTATTAAAACACGTCTAATTTAATCTTACTCTGCATGCCATCTACTGGGATTGGTAAACACGAAACCTTTGAAAAGAAAATCCAATGGTTTCATTAAATATAGTTTATATATTGATTAGAGGTATCAAGTAAGCTACGTAGTTTTTAAACCTTAGAAAAGCAGCCGGTAAAAAACATAGCAATTAGATAAAATCAAATTGATGATTTTGATAAAACTGAATGACGAGAATACAAAGATGTCAAAATATCAATTTCGTAAAAAATATCATTTAGTACCTTTTAGAAATTAATTTCTTAATTGATAACTAGTAGGAATGGAGTTTCTCATTGGAAAAGTACATGGTTCGGTCCGAACGAGCAACATCAACATTATATTACATAAATACAACAAGGTCAGTATGGATGAATAAAATTCGTGACAATAAAGTAAAATATTGAGTATTTTACGAAAGATTTTTGATTGTAAAGATTGGATGCCGGGAGAATTCGGTAGCTTAGTAGAGCTTTAAAGCACAACTCCATAACTCCAGTTTGGTGTTATGATTGTCACGTAGATGAGCCTGTTGTAGTTGATAAAAAATTTTGTTTGTTTGTTTATGCTTAAAGGCGTAAAACTTCGAAGTCATAAACGCCTAAAAATTCACTTAAAGGGAAAGAGGAGTTCTATTTTAACTTAAATAAAATAACAAGATGAAAAGTACTAATAATAATGACTAATATGAATGAAAATCGAATAATGTTATAAAGATACAAAGTTTAATTTGACAAAGGAAATAAGGAATAAAATCACACATAAATTTTATAGTTGAGATAGGAGATGGTGTGCTTTTAAAAAATTGATAACCATTGCTATTGAAGCTTCGTTGTCTTTCAAAATACTGCTTAAGTTAGGAGTCATACCCATTCTGATGATAATGTCTTTATAATGAGTACAATCCTCAAAGATGTGTTTTATGGTAAGGGTGGAGCTGCAGTAGGTGCATTTTGGTGTTGCAGCTACTGCAGCTCCACCCTTACCATAAAACACATCTTTGAGGATTGTACTCATTATAAAGACATTATCATCAGAATGGGTATGATAATGTCTTTATAATGATGATAAAAAAGTTTTATCATTTATCTAGTACGTGTTAAAGCAGACTAAAACGGCGAGAAGCTATTTAATGCAGAAAAATATTTTTTTTAACTCGTGACTCAGTGATTACTATAAATCTATAAATAACATTGTTATGATATAAAAATTCAAATAGGAAAAGATTTCCAGTAGTAGGATAGGAAGAGGGGGTTATTTTTTTTCAGAGGAATTTAAACTGTCTCAGTTGGAAAATGTAAACTGTTTTTGTTGGCCGTCAGTCAGACAGTTGCGTGTATCTATAATGGATTTGTATGAGTCAAACAAATATCAGTTGAAGCACAACATGTTTGGCGTACTGGCAACTCACGTCAGCTCCGTAAGTATAACCTGAGGAAGGTCTAAGGAGGATGAGATTTACTGGCGAGATGGAGATGGAACATTGTCATGAGGAGTTTCACGGAGGTGAAAATTAATCGCTAATCCGTTTAGACGAGTAGGAAAGTAGCACCCAGATGCTAAGAGCCTTCGAAATATCACGACGCCTATCATTGCTATACTGTCAACTAATTAGTAAGTGAGCATATTCAGAACACTCCACAATACTTTCCTACCTTCCATAATATCAGTCCATCACATTGCGTGTCGCAGCGGAATTGTTCCTATTTGTTTTCTTAAGTATATGTTTTTTTTTATATTGAGGATGTATAGTCGACTGTAGAAACTACTATAGGCGGAATAGTCAGGAATCAGTCATTTTTTGAAATTTTTTTAATTTTGCCAACGTTTCGGCCCAAGCTTGTGAGCCATCATCAGGGCTACAAACATCAGAACAAAGATAATGAAAATTTTCTTTTGAATGTAGTGACAATGATAACATTTGAAATAAAACAGAAAATATACCAACATACTTAAATATTATTATATCAGATTAGTATTAGATCACCGTTGAAACTAAAGTACCCGAGATCACACCCAGCTCAATCCTCGGAAGCCTCCCAGTCGATTTAGGGCATACTAACATTTTATGAATTCGTTTTCCACTGAAAATAACAACCTTACACGCCCATTTCAGTCGTCGCGATGTTAACAAATCAGTTATGTTATCGTTGTTATGAACTCAACGCCATAGGACAGTTTCGTCATTTTCAAAATGGCATATGAGCTTCGCAAAAACGTTATAAATAGAAAGAGAAGATTGCGTTCGGATGTGGCCAGCAAATAGCACGGAGAAAGCTTTCGTATAATAATAGAAAGTGATGGTTCATTAGTGCTATTAATTTCAAATTTCCCTTCTAATATGGTAATCCAGATAATGACTGGGGACTGTACCTGTTCTATATTCGTGGAAGCCTCTGCTATTTATAAATTCCTCGGATTGTGAAATTAGTCTGTATTTGTAATATTTTTGTAGAAGTTTCTCTAAATGTCATTCTATGGTAGTGAAGGTAGGGATGGGATATCGAAAGCAATTATAATATATATATATAATATATTCTTTTTAGTTTATTATGTATTGAAATTTACAACTTTTTACGTAACACAACCAGTAAATATGCTGATGGACAAATATACTAAAGCAGGCTTGCAGATAAGCTGCCCTTGGCAATATTCCAATAAATAGTCTAAACCAGAAGATCTCGCGCCCTTCTTCATTTCTGACGTCTCCGTATATTATTAGGAATCGAAGAGGTAGCAAAGAATGACAGTGAGTTAAGCTGAGAATGGAGATTGTCATGAAAGTGTCTGATTCGGGCTAAGTAGGCAACATATGGAACATTAAGGTCTATATGAATGAGTTTATTAGTGACAGAGTGAGGAGCATTGAAGATTTTACGAAAGGGTTTCCGATTGTAAGGATTGAATAGAAGAAGAATTCGATGGTTTTGTTAAGTCTCAAAGCTCAACTCTTTATGTCCAGACTGGTCTTATGATATTCATGTAAATGAGCCGTTTGTATTACAGTGGAAGATTAGAACGTTTGTCTCGTAAGTGTTGAAGTAGAAGAAAACGTCAAGCAGTTTCTTGTCTTTTCAGTCTAGCATGAGGGTTCCAAAGATGTTTGTCAAGGTGGAGTCCTAGATATCGGATCTGTTTAACAGGGTCAAGCGTTTTACGACAAATGTTTAAGTTCATTTGATATAATTTATAGGAGTTTACTTTAAGCTTTCAATTTTGGCACTATTGCTTAAGATCTATGACGTAGGATCGAAGAGTATACATTATGCAAGAGAGGATGCAGTAATGGGACCATAGTTTACTTTTAACACACAAGTGTCATCAGTGTACGGAAAGCAAAATATCGATATCAATATCCATGTACGTTACCGATACCAATATAATACCGGTATTTCAGAATTTAATTTAATTAAAATGACTTGCAAATTTAATTAAAAAAGACATAGTTCATAAAGTGTTTTGAAGAACTTAATCCTTGCTGTACATACACTTAATATAATGAATATCTTAATTCCATTGACACTAAAATAGTGTAAACATTATTATAAATTTCTCTGCTTAAAAAACTGCAAACAAAATTATGATAACGAAATTTTTAATATTTAAATCTTAGTGAAAACGAGCTTGAAAAGATAATATTAGTAAATAAATATGCATAATAATGATCACTTTTGAACTTATAGACGAAGATAAGGTAATTAAGTATTTCGTTGCTATCCATTGGTAAAACTTAGGAAAAAATCTTGATAACATTAGGGAAGAAATAACAATATTTTAAAACACCCTCATTTTTCTAATATATTAAATATGGCTTGTAGACAAATTAGTAGAACATAGGGAAGTCATCTGTTCTATAATACATAATATTATCAAAATTTATAGTTACGGGACATATGAATGCAATTAAATGCTATAATATCGATATTAAACTAATATGTTATATATTTGGAACAATATAATAAAAGGTTTAACCAGAAATGTGCATAAAAGTAATTATTATATTTTAAAAATTTCTGTATTTGTTGTTGCAGTAATTTTAACAAATTTGATTTATTTCCTGATTTCTTACAGAAAAAATTAACTAATAATTATTTACCAAGTACTGTTTTCAAGATATCATAAAGAATTTATCGATTTTCAGAAATTATCGTCAACAAGATATCGATATTTCAATATCATATATCCCCTACTTAGAGGGCTATTATAAGACTTTATTTTATATATTTTTTATTTATTTTGAAGCTAATTTATTTAATTACGTTATTATTATTATTTTTAGAATAAATCAGTGTATTTAAAACTACGTGTTGTATTTTAAAGGGCTAAGTAAAGATGTTTACATTCATTGACTTAAGAGTCCAAGCCACGCTCACGAGGAGATAAGAAGCCAGGTAGCAAATGCTTATCAGTTAGCCATGAGTCATTCACTAACAAATAATGAAACGTGTTCCTATTATTGTATTATCTTATAGATATATATATTTTTAACAATTCAAATAATAATAATATAAATATTTCGAAGGTTTTGCTAAGATTAAGGCGAAATTTCAAAATTTAATCGTCCTTATATTCATACTTCAGCAGTGTTGAAAAAAAAATCACAAAATTGCAGTAAATGGTCATTTCATATTAAACACACAAGGAAAAAAAATACAAACTAAAAATGTTTCTATTCTTATTAAATTGATTTAATGAGAACAATGCAACTTTATAAATTAGGGTTAATCTGTATTTTATTTAGTTAAAATTTTATTTCTAAATAAAAATTATTCGTAATATTAAAGAAAACAACCTTTTTTTTACGGTTTAATCATTATCATAAATACGATTGCATTTGAATTTAAGTAAAATAAATTAATAATGTTTAAAAAAAAATAATAATGTAGTTAAAAAAGATTTTAAATGTAAATAAAAAACTGAGCAACGGATTTTCATTTACATGTGAATTTTACTACTATAAGGGAGTGGCGTTGTCTAGTGGGTAGAGTACTAGTCAACGGTTTCAAGAGTCAAGGATTGAAATTATTCATTTTCTGTTATTTCAGCCGCGGGGCGACCTTGGGGCAGGGTAACCGTTCAGTGGCTCAGCTCAGCCTGTATAAAGTGGGTAGCTAAAAAATAAGAAAGAAAAAAACATGTTGGCTGAATGTGATCTCGTGTATATCACCTCATTAATGAACTGAAGATTGTTTACATGGGCATCTATTATTACTATTTTTTTAATACTAGTTGGTCGACGAAGAAGATGAGGGAGTCTTTACCCCCTAATCTAAAATTAACACCAAGAAAACAAAAATCAATGATCTAGTTTAAAATAAAACATCTAATTTTAAAACATTTAATAAATGGCTAATAGATTTATTCAGAAACAAGATTAGATATATAAAATTTATAGCAGATGAGAAGAAGACAGGAACAATGTGTACAGAACAAGGGAAACAACATAGTCAAAAAATGAAGAGATAGTGGGAGGAGAGAAGGAAGAAAGGAAAGACGAGAAAATTGTGTCATCATGATATAATTTATTTCGAAACACTGTCGATAAGGGCAAAATTAAAAAAATATATAAATATAATACATCATAGTACCAATATTAGTGAGGATACCCTAGCACATTTAGTTCCAGACGAAAAACGAGTGTCTATAAGATAAACTGCCGAATTAGACAAATATGCAACGATTTAAAAAACGCTGATAAAAACCAAACTACAAATGATATTTACATATTTAAAAATGCCACGTATTCGGAACGAAATTGAAAATAAAGCAATGATTATGATTCTCCAATACCAATTGAAAATAATATGAATTACACAATTAAAAATAGTATAAAAATTGAGTTTTATTTATCATAAACAGTTCGACTTTGGACCTAAAAGAGTGTCAGGTGCCGAGTATCTATGTCATCGTCGTTGGCACTTTCGGCAAATGTAGCAATCGAAGATATATCGTTGTCCGGCTAAGGCTACTGAAGCAGTTTTTTTTTCGGCTTAGCAAGGGAGAAAAAGTATGTCAAACCTTGGGGAAGGTTTTTGGGGAAAAACAAGTACTTAATCATGATTAAAAAAAAAAAAAAATCTGTAATGTATCTAAATTGCACGGTAATTGGTCATTCAAAAATAATAGCGAATTAACAAAAAAAAAAAAAAAAAAAAACGAGTCTAACATCTATAAATGGATCTATCAAGAATTAGAATGGTTGAGTATAGTGTATTAAAATCTGAAGCCTAGCGTTTCAGTTTGAGGTACCGGTCCGAAACATCGGATGTCGCTCGACAAACACCGCCCAAAAACAAAGACATTCTTCTTGTAAACAAGGAAAAATAAACTAATATATTTTTAGGGAGAAGAAGAACTCACCCCGAATCGTCCATAATGAAATTTAAGGAGACCTGGCCAAGAATACAGATGAGATGTTTATTCTAGCAATTAGTAGGCTCCGGCCTCTCCTTTTGTTTTATATGTGGAAATAGCGGCAGGTATTCTAAAGGGGTTCAGCCATTTTGAATAATTATCTAGAGACTGTTGAGGGGTGTTTTCGGTCGTTAAACTCATCGGGCCCACCCTATCACAATGCTTTTCATACTTTTTTTTTTTCAGTTTTACGCTCCGCTGATTCTAGATTATCATTTTTATTAGGAAAAGACTCATCTACATCACTATCATAAGGCCGTTATGGACTTGCGGAGTGGAGCTTTAAAGCACTACTAAACCATCAAACTTTTAACTTACCAATCCCTACGATCCTAAATCCTTTAATTGGCCTTTAAGGGCAAGGTAGGAGTGGAAATAAAAAAAAAAAAAATTTCTAAACAGCAAAGTATGACGTAAACAATTTCAGAATCAGATAAATATTATCAAAGATAAAACAAACATACATACTTCTGAATTCTCTCTTCTGACCTTATTCCAAGTATTTTTTTTTTTTTTAATATCTAAAATATTGTTAGAAATGAAAACATTTAATGGCCTACCCTTTAGATTTTCTATCTACTAAAATATTTCTTATTTTTCGAAAAATAAATCCAAACAGATTACCTTTACCTTTCGTCGAAAACCTATGACATCCTGCCCTACAGTGTCCTTTAATGATACTCCGCTTGTCCCGGTTGAACAGATCCCCTATTTAGGACTCCTGCTTGACAAACTTCTTAAATGGAATCCGCATACAAAATTTAAAAAACAAGAAACTGCTGTTTCGGTACTTCAACATTTACTAGACAGACGCTCTAAACATTCACTTTACTACAAAAGACTCATTTATATGACAGTCATAAGTCCTATCTGGACTTACGTTGAGCTTTGGGGCTTTAATAATCCATAAAACTCTTCCCTTATCCAATCCTTACAATCCAAAATCATTAACGCTCCTTATTTTGTCACGAATCAACTCATCTATAGAGACTTTAATGTTCTATGTCTAAGTTGACTTACCAATGAGTTATGATGAACTTGGACACTGCTGTCGGTAATAATCAATATTTACAAATCTGACAAAAATTTATTTTGAAACTCGCTTTATGATATTGCAACATCACAACAATTAGGCATATTAGAACTTTTGTCTGAGTGAAGAAGAAACGATGTTATCTAGGGACCATTTTCCCTGACCTAAGTACGAATTTCCTGACTTTTTCATATGTTTTTAAAATCCCTGACTTTTCCCGGTTTTCCCTCTTGATAGACACCCTCCATGTGTTGCTTTCATGACAAACTCCATTCCCCAGTAGTTTCAATCCTTTCTTCCTCTTAAATTCCTGGTAATCCTGCGAGGCGTATGAAAAGAAGATGGCCCCGAGACCTTCTAGTTTGGAATATTTTTAGAGTGCTTCCAATGGGAAGCTTCTTTACACGTATTTCATGCATTTTAATATTATACTCAAATTTACCGGTTGTATTCTATTATACAGTTGTAAATTCCAATAAATAAAATTAAAACAATTATTTGGTAACTCGTTCCTTTTTGTAAATACGGATGAGACAAAATATATGATCATTAGCAGAAATGTTGATATATCAAGACATACATTTGAACACGCAGAGAAATTTATGTATTTAGGTTCAATGATAAAAAGAAAAAACGAAATCCAGGAGGGAATAAAGTCGCGATTAATTGCGGGAAATGAGTTTCATTATTCAGTTGTAAAATTACTTAGCTAGCGGCTTCTATCTGAAAACATGAAAGTTATAATTTATAAAGCCATTATTCTTCGTTTTGTTAGAACCACTGCTGTAAATGATTCCGCTCATAAAATAGATTAGTTTGTGTACGAAAAAATAAAATTATAATTTTGTCTACGTCAGTAAAGATTTTGTTTAAATATATCACGTAAGCCCCCCCCCCCGTTTCAAATTAAATTTTAATTTACATTTAATGTAATTAACTGTATCCTAATGAAACAGGATATTGCTGGAAGATCGCAATAATATGGGAAGTCAACTTTTTTTATTTTTAGGCCTCTATAAAGTATAAAAATGCGTGTTCTATAAAATTCTTAATATTTTGATTTTTATGAGTTTTAAACCAAAAAATATGTTTTTAAATTTATCGAGGCAGGTTTGAAAAAAGATCAAGTGTTTGAAGGTGCTATCATCCCAATATTTTTAAATGCCTATTTTTCTACTTCTAGCGATTTTTTAGATTGGTTAATTGAAATCAATATTGATAAAAACAGAGCATTTCAAATTTTAAAAAAATCTACAACTACAAGGGCTCAGTACATTTAGAGATTCGTATTGTTTCACGGCCAAGTAAGTAGATGATAAGGTTTAAATCACTCTCAGTCACAAAATTTCCTCTATCGCTTTTGGGTACCCACTTAATAGAGGCCGGGTCAGCCCCTAGAAGGGTCCCCATACCCAAGGGTCACTCTAAGGCTGAAGTAAGAATAAATAGTTCTTTCTGTTGCAGCCAGGGTTTGAACCTCTATCCACCCCGCTATTAATATCCAATATATTCATTTATCAATTTATTCCATAGTATACCTGAGATCCATTAACAAATTAAACTGTAAACTTAACTACAAGATATGTTCCATCCGCATCCTGCTACAGCAATAAAAGTTTCCCTTACTGCCAGGGTTATGCTTTGCGGTTGGCTTTGCAGAAGGAAAACGTTTTATTGCACAAATTCAAATACCTATAAAGTAAACAGAAAAGA
Source organism: Piezodorus guildinii (assembly GCA_023052935.1). Lineage (NCBI taxonomy): Eukaryota > Metazoa > Arthropoda > Insecta > Hemiptera > Pentatomidae > Piezodorus > Piezodorus guildinii. The sequence goes on along the minus strand of CM041295.1, from coordinate 39,741,183 downwards.
ATAGGAGGGGGGAAAGGAGGGAAAAGGAAAAGAAAAAAAAAGAAAGAGAGTATGAAATAAAGAACCAGTTGTAAAAGGAAATAATAAAACCAATTTGAGGTTTCCGGCGACACAAGTTGTGCCCATACATTTATGTGTGGTGACAGCCAACTCTAAACTGTAAATCAGGCTTCGTCTACTTGTTTCATTCATTCATACTTTATGATATCTTGTAGTGTATAGTATATTTATAATGTATTTAATATCTCCATTTCCTGAATCGCTCATTCACCATTTTATTACTACGTTCTAAGGCTGAACACTGACCATTCATACATAATTGGAAAATAAATACATATATTTTCACACCAGTTCACACTTTCATTAAATCATTTTCGTATCGATCTTTTCATGATATCGCATAATTCTCTTGAGTTAAATGAATATTCAGGAACAAAACTACACGGTTCGACAATGAGTGTAAAAAGGTTTATGGTTTAAAATTATGAGCTATTTTTACGTTAAAAAAAATATATATATATTTTGAATAATTTTTATTTTTTAATGATATCACAACTACAGTTCCGGAGGTTGAAGCAAAAACTGATATGCTCCAATTGACATATTTTTTTTTTTAATTTTCTTATATTCAATAATATATAAATATGAACGTAGGGAGTATACTACTGAAAATTTATAATAATATTAAAGAGAATTAAGATTCATTATGGAACTGCCTTATATCTCTATTACGGGGTTTAATATTAAAAAATGAAAAAAGGTAGAATCTGATTTGAAAAAAGTTGAATATGACTGCTTTATGATTGATATTGGCTTGGAAGGGGTTGAAATTGACTTGAAAAAAACCTACAAATCGTCAAGGATTCAGTATATATATAGTTCGTAGTGTTTCACGGTCAACGGCCAAGTAAGTAGGTGACAAGGCTTGGATCACGCTGAGTTACAAGATTGCCTCCCCAATATTTGGTACCCACTTCATAGAGACTGGGTCTGCCCGAGGAGGGTTCTAAAGAAATAACTGAAATAAAAATAAATAATTGCATTGCTGCTGGGATTTGATCCAGAAAAGAATAGACCAGTGCTCTATCCACTAGATAACGCCACTCCTAATATCTATGATATTCATTCATCAATTTATTCCATAATATACATGAAATCCATTAAAAAATTGTATCAACTTAAATACAAGAAAAGTAATGTGAAGTGGACTAACCTGACGCACCTGTTTGAACTGCTCTTCGAAACTCCAAGTTTGCTGAGATCCAGAGGAAGATTCGGAGCTGTGTGAGGATGCCGAACTGTGTGTGGGTTGTGTCGGGTATGCCGGTGCAGGCGGTAAAAACGGGTGTGGAAAAGGAAAAGGCACCGGTAGCGAGAACGCCGGCGGTCCGGGCGCTGTAGCCTTGTTTTCTTCCCGCTCCTGTAACAAACATAAAAATAACATATAACATAGCATTATCTTAATTAGGAGTAGATAATTTTAGGTGAAGGTCAAAGTCTTAATATAAAATAGGAGACAGATTATTAACTTCACCATTACTTTATGGTACATAAAATACCAGAAAATAACATTGTAGCCGAAACGTAGTGCATCATAATTAAATTAAATAAATTTTATAAATAGTATTATCTTATATAGTTTAGGATAGCTATTACCTGCTCATTAAATGTATAATATAATAGACAATATCTTTATTTCGATCCCTTAAGAATAACAAATGTGTAGAATTAATATATACAAAATGTCTCACCAAAAGAAACATAATTAATACTTATTTACAATGGTGAAGAAAAAAAAAATAAAACAAATAAAAGTTCAGAAAGATAATTGATTAACAATGTTTAAATTTGGAAAAAAATAAATTTCCTTCATTCGATGTCTGATGCGTGTATTGAAATATTACAATTGTTGAGCTAATGTTTATAATGACGTATATTAAAAACCTGGGATTTGAAAGAGAAGGGAGGAGCAGCAAGTCGGATATGAGTAGGTAGGGAATTCCAGAGGGCATTAGAGCGGAAAAGAAAGGAACGATCAAAAGTGAGTGTAATCAAGTATAGATTTACAATTGAGACGTTGATTGCCAAAAGGTACTAAAAAACATTTTTTACAAGATGGAAATTTTTACTTATTTGTATTCTCATCATTTTAATTATATCAAAATCTTTTATTTAATTTTATCTAATGAAGATTTAAGTTCTTTAAAAACGCGATTTACAAATACAATTATTTTCTGAAGGTTCCAATTACACACTTGGTTTCATTCTAAATCATACCTAAATATTTCATTTAATAACTTTAAAATAATAATTAAGAAATAGTTCTAGATTTTAATGCGAAAAGAATAAAATAAGTTGGTTTAATAATATAGTAATGTGAGATTTTCGAGCTTCTTGTAACATTTTTAAGAATGAGTTTAGTATAGTATAGTATCCTTTTGGAAATCAACGTCTCATTTAAATAAATGTTTTATTTATATCGCTAGCAATTAAACTTGACCTTTAGAGCTTAAAAACAAACAAGAAAGAGGACTATTTAATTGTTTCATTAACTGACCGCCACCCGGACTAATTTCATCAAGTAATTATCGACGGACGACTAACTATGTCCACTACGATAAAATGATTTAAAATAAAAATAAAAGGGGCATAAAATTATAATTAAAAGAAGAAATAGGTGAAGAAAAATAATTGAATAAGTAAGCAACGACATAATGGGGTTTAAATTTAATTTTTAAAAAAACCTATTTAATTTATTTTTTTCGAAATTGAATGGACAGAAAGTGATTGAATAAGCGGGATATGAAGGTGGGAAGGGTATCGGGTATTAAGTGATCTGTCGAATTTGTGGATTGCATGTGGTAGCGGGAATGGAAAGATAATTTTACATAGGAAATCAAAATGTGTACTGATGAAATAATTTTTCAATAATTATCAACTGAAATTCATTAAAAAACGAATTCTAAATAAAAAAAAAGTAGTTTATCAGCTTTTAAGAGTGGAAGATACGACTGGAGATAGCATACGCATATTTTTTAAGAAAAGGTGATTTTATGTTGGTCAAAGGTGATTTCAAGATTTTAAACAGACTTATAGAATTTTATGAAAATATTATAATGAGAATGAAGAAGTTGATTAAAACCTGTCACAGTTTTTCTTGTCCGTATTCAATGTAATCAATTTATATCCTTATGACTTTTCAGGTCGTTTAAATAGATTTAGGTATTTCAACTGAGTTTTTATAAGTGAAATCGTTTATCTTGAAACTATTTGAACGATGATAATAATATATAACAATAAACTTAATAATTTCAGAGCTTCAGCATTTTATTTCATTGTATTTTATGTAGGTTTTCTTTTTTCGTTTTATTTGATTGCCATTATTTTTTTATTCTGAATATTATTGTTATTCTGTATTTTTACGTACGAAGTAATTGTTTTATTTTTCTTTAGTCAGTTACTGTATTTTATTATATTTGTTGATCGATGAATTAACTGTTTTATGTGGCTATATTCAGTTATCGTATTTTATTATTTTTGTATAATAGTGTGTTCATGATATAAGGTAAATACAATGTCTGTAATATAACCACCTGTCATTGGGTGATTCGCCTGTTGGTGGGCTCTTTTGTAAATAGATATAATATATATATATATATATATATATATATATTATATATATATATATATATATATATATTAATATACTTGATTCTGGGATTTATAGAAGATTAATAAGAGTCTTTTTGGTGAAAAAGCAGAATATTAGAAGCTTAATCTCTGTCAGCACATATCAATATGAGACATCACTTATAAGTATATCAATGGCGATTAGCACAAATAGAAAGTTACTCAACAACTTTACTGATGTCTGATCCAGAAGATAGGTACCTGATTATTTAAACTCAGTTGTTTTTTTAATTCCTGACAATAGGCCATAACAGATATAAAGTTCATTAACTTTTCAACAAATACATTCGAGATCATAGAAATTGCACTACGCGATAAAAAATTTTTTTTCCAAAATTAAACATAACCGCATGTTTTAAAAGAATGCTGATTACACAAAAACATAATATTATTTATTGAAAATTAAATAAAAGCAAAAAAAAAAATTATATAAAAATATAGAAGTTTAAGTTCTCTCGTAAAATGAATTATAATATTAATTTTCAAAACTAAAAAATTGTTCCACTTCATGTAATCTCACAATTTTAGTTGTTAAAATAAGTAGAAAAAAAAAAAAAACCAAACATATTTGATTGGATGAATTAGATCATTACCATAAAAAATTAAAGTTGTGATACATTTTATTGATAGATTTTCAGAACTAAACGATGGTGATGATACTATTCAAAATTATGTAAAAAATACTTGGAAGTATTAATAACAATTAGCATTTAAAATAAAGATCTGTATCTGTTAGATAACTATTTACGTGAGAACGGTACTAATCTCTAGCGATTGTCTGATACTGATCTCCGCCACGCTGCTGAAAACCGCTGAACAAATCAAATATTAGATGGAATTTTTAATAAACCTAAGTTAATTATTTTATTTTTTCTCGCCTCCGAAAAAAAAAAATTGAAGCAAAGGAAAAAATAAAATAAGAGAAAGCAATGATCTGATACTGTTACCAAAAACATTCCCATATCAGTCAAAAAATCAACAAGATAAGTCATTTATACACAATCTACTTCTCGATCTGCCCCCGGACGTTTACCCTTCTGCGAAGATTACATTTTTTTCTTTTAGCGATTGCTTCCAGACTAACAACTTCACACACCCATTCCAGTCCCAGTGTTGTTATTACTTTAATTATATTTACCGGGTGCAAGTCACGCGATTCCGCGTTTTGTAGCCTCCTAAATTCACCAGTTGACTCATGTTAATTTAAACGAAACATTCTACGCAATCTTCAATATACGAAAAACATAAATAGGTCTTCTCCCTATACCGCAAAGAATCGAAGAATAATTGATATCATTGAACATGAAATGTTTTGAGTTAACGATGTTTTGAACAATAGGATTATGAGGGCAAGAATTGAAGCTATATAGATCTATTGATTGGTGAGTTTTCTTATCGGTATGAAAATTCATTTATCCACCATCACCTGCATAGAAATTAACAAGTAAATTTATTTATATTTTGGTTTTATAATGTGCGCACCAAATTTTAATTTTAAACGCAGTGAAAGAGAGGTAGAAAATAACTAGAAAGAGAAAACAAATTGTAAATAATAGAAATTTAGTAATTAAAATATGTTAAAAAAAAAATATATATATATGTTCAATATGTCTAATAGGATTGATAAATATACCGTGTAGTGTAAGCAAGATAATGCATTTAAGCAGTATTGCCAATAAATGGAGCATTTTTCTCACTTAGAAACTAAAAAGGTATTTATGACTATCTAAAGACCTCAACTCTCTTATATTTATTTAAATATAATTTATAAATTGAGACATCGTTTTCCAAAAAGTACCTAAGGACATTTTTTACGAAATTGATATTTTGATATATTTGTATCACATTCTTTTATTTGATATTATCTAATGAACACTCAACTCTTTTAAAAACGCGAAATAGAAATTCTATTATATTCTAAAGGTACTAATTACTAATTTAGTTTCGTTCTAAATCATACTATAACATTTTATTCTAGGGGTTACCTATAGCATGGTGGTTAGCATAACAGTCTCCTATGCCCAAGGATATTTTAATAGGAGTAAAAAATCCTAAGTCATGCCGTCCTTCGGAGGGGACGTTAAAAGGTGGACCCGAGCCCGTGCGATGTCAGGTACTCGTTAAAGATCCCTATCCTAATTAAACCTGGATAGGCAAAATTTAGGACTCCCACTGTTTGATTAGCTACAGCAGCATAAAGGGAGGTTGAATAAATAAACAAACAACATTTTATTCCATAAATTTAATATGGGGTTATTAACAAAGTAGTAAAAACAATTTTTGATTCTAATGCGAAAAGAATCAAATAAGTTGGTTTAATCTTATAGTAGTGAGAGATATAGTACATTTTAGAACTATTCTCAATTAATTAATTAATGAAAAAGTATAGAAAATAATTATTTATCATGTTTTTTTAGTCGTAGGGTGTAGAGAGACGTTCCTGGGGATCACCTAGTTTCGATAAAGTAGGTACCCAAAATTTAGAGAGAAAAAAAAACAGGCGGCTTAGCGTAATCTTGGACCTCTGCCGTTGGCCTAAAACAGTACGATCCTCATGCCTTGAACCCACGTGTGAAATACTAGGTGATGAATATTAGCTGCTATCATAAGGTATTACGTAAATAACACTGATTCATTTTCTCGGCGCATGTTGAAATGAATCATTGTGTCAATAAGATTGCGACTTTACTGATTAAATAGAAGAGAAAACGAGAATATTACACTTAGTAATTCTAAGAAAATAGCTCGATTCTGATTCTGTCACAGCTAAATCAATCTTGAATTTATCGGTTTTTTATTTATTATTTTCAATAATAAACCTTTGTAATCGAAAAAAATACCCCTCCCCCCTCAAAATTTGAAGCGTTTGAAGATTCGTAAAACCCTTTTTTTTTTTTTTTTTATTATTCATTCATCATCATTTATTGAAATTTACAACTGTACTTCAATGTACAACAAGTAAATGTGACAAAAGTTAAATGGCGTGAAACAAACTTGAAGAAGAACTACCCAATGGCAGCACTCCTGTAACTTTTTTACACTAGAAGGTCTTGAGGCCATCTTCTTTTCAGACGCCTCGGAGGATTGTCAGGAATTGAAGAGGAAGAAAGTATTGAAACAAGAGGATTAGGGTGGGAATGGAGGTTGTCAAGAAAGGAATGGTATCTAGATCGGGCCAAATCAGCAACATACGGAACGTTGAGGTCTTTATGGATAAGTTTGTTCGTGACAAAATAAGGAGCATTGAGGATTTTACGAAGGATTTTGGATTGTAGGGATTGGATACGGGAAGAATCCGATGGTTTAGTAGAGCCCCAAAGCTCCACTCCGTGTAAAACCCTAAAAACGAATTTTAAAAAATTCGTTTGTCCGCCATCCGCGGCATTTCTCCTTGAACTATTGGACCATTTATTTTTTAATTCGCCACAAAAATACTAGGGCATCCAACGATGATCTTAACACCTAGACGTTGATATCAGCTGGTTATTTAAAAGACAGTCAAAAGCGATATTATTCAATAACTCAGTAACTTTTGAGAAAGAGAAGAAATTTATTAGTGTGAAATTTTACACGTAAATACGCTCATAACTCAATTATTTTTGAAGATAGAGTTTAAGAATCAGTAAAGCTCGATAAACAAAAAAAAACGGTGATCTATATATTCAAGCCACAAATTATAATAGACGTAGTTCTACTAAAGCTCGGGTATTATTAAAGGTACAGAAAAATATAAAAGATTATCAGCTATGTACAGCTATATAACAAGTTACACTACAGTATAGTTATTTGGAAATAATAAACCATTGTCTAAGAATTTGCATGGTTTTTACTATGCATTAATTTATTATAATCACTATTGATCAAGGATACTTAGCTAATCGCTGAAAATATATTCGACGGCCAAGCTATGCCTATCCGACAAAATTCCACGTTGGTGTAAGCGAACCGAATGATGTAAACAAGAATGACCGTACGCAGAAGTTTCGCTTACGTCGCACAACATAACTTGCCCAGCTAAGTATTTAGCTTATGGGACCACCCAGACAAAACATTACAACGAAAAATACCATAAGAGTGAGTAAGCAATGGTCAATGTATTCTGTTTTCTTATTCGGTTTTGACGTTTTGTCAAGTTTCGATCATTTTTTGGAAGAATGTGATCAAATTTCATTTTATTTCATGACAGGTCTTTAGGCTAAGATAGAAAAATAAAGCAGTTAACAGCAGTTCGTACTATGACTTTTTAACATAGGTAGAAATAATTAGGAGTCGGTCGTGAGAATTTTTTTTTTAATTTTGTTGACGTTTCGGCACAATTTAATTTGAGCATAAACATCAAAAAAATAAGATATTTTTCACAAGACTGGCTAGATTATTTTTACCAATGATAATCTTTACAGTCGACCACGCATCCTCAATCTATGACTTTTTAAAGTTATTTCATTAAACAAATATACTGGACTGAAAAATAAGTTCGTCATGTCTTTTATTGTTGATTTCAATAAAAACTTCAAATTCTAGTAAATAATTATAGGTGGAATAGTCAGGAATCAGTCATTTTTTTAAAGGTTTTTAATTTTGCCAACGTTTCGGTCCAAGCTTGTGAGCCATCATCAGGGCATTACTGAGCCATGTCCAAGCATAAACCCAACGGCTCACAAGGTTGGGCCGAAACGTTGGCAAAATTAAAAACTTTTCAAAAAATGACTGATTCCTGACTATTCCACCTATAATAGTTTCTACAGTCGAATATACATCCTCAATATAATATTCTTGTAAATAGTTTTTATCAACTGTATATGACCCATTTTATCTATTTGATGTTCTTATCTTTCAGGTATTTTTTGGAAATTTATTCATCAACAACAGCACCAAGGCTTTGCCTCTCCTAATTAATACACACTGCAAATTTTTTTTAGGCGGAATAAAAAAACATTATAAGAAGAAAATGAATTTTTTTTTCTTCAATTTTGAGCAAGCAAAATACAACTCAAATATAAGGAATCTCGGTTAAAACTGATGCTTAAAAGCACCTTAAATAATCTTTTTTTTTAGAATATGATAACATTATTCACCAAATAAACATGATTTTATTTACACAGAGAGGTTTAAATTGAAATATTGAAAATACTAAGAAATTATTTTAAACACCAATAAGTCCCCAGAAAAAAAAAATATATGCAAATAAATTTGAATCTTGACTCATTAAAAAAAAGTTTAAATTAATCAATTGACAATCGAGCTAGTAGTTAACGATATATTATGACTAACTAAACTGTTACAGTAACCACTCAAATACGTCCAAATATTAATAGTTCACTGCCCAAGAGGGTTTTATAGCGTGCGAAATACCTGAGGCAGCAATGGTGATCTAGTTTTGTTGGGTAAAGGTAAAGGAAAAGACGGAAGCTATTAAATTGAAGGAGGAATGGTAATAAATGTTGGTAAATAATTAGGTCTAGAAATAAATACAGATAAAACAGAATGTATCGTTAACAGTAGAACCGGTAATAGCTTCGTTAAAGAGGGATCTTATAGACTTTCAGCTGTATCCGGGAGAGGAAGATGAATGCAAGCCTCCAACAATCTCTGTTTTTAATTCCTTATATTGTATTGTAGAGCTGTGATTATTTAAGACTATAATAGTAATTATTATTATTATATACGCTTTCAATTACTGTTTGATTGACGTCCCATTAAAACGGAGGATTAAGGAAGATTGGACGCATGACTACTCGACCTCGGATCATAACAAATTGTTTCTACTACAATCAATTAATCTAGCTATCAAAGACCTAGAGGACATTTATATTTATATTTAGGAAGGCTATACAATATGACGAGTCACTCTTACGTCAGTTAATTGTCGTAAATAAGTACATTTAAGCAATAGCAGTTTGAATCAAACCATACTATTTACCAAGAATTGGGAATTTGAGCTCCAAAAGATATTAGATAATCAATTTTACAGGAAGCGCGAAAATCTCTCAATACTATATTAATAAACTAGCTAATTTGATTCTTTCCACATTAAAATCTAGATTGAGGATGTATAGTCGGCTGTAGAAACTATTATAGGTGGAATAGTCAGGAATCAGTCATTTTTTGAAAAGTTTTTAATTTTGCCAACGTTTCGGCTCAAGCTTGTGAGCCATCATCAGGGCATTACTGACATTACCATGTCCAAGCATAAACCGCTTGTTTATGCTCCAACAGTTTATGCTTGGACATGGCTCAGTAATGCCCTGATGATGGCTCACAAGCTTGTGCCGAAACGTTGGCAAAATTAAAAACTTTTCAAAAAATGACTGATTCCTGACTATTCCACCTACACAATCGCACCTGAGCAAAGCAGGGGCGATTCTCTTCTTTATTACAATTGTAAAACAAAATACAGGAAAGGATTAAGCCTTGATCGGAAGGCTTAGTCATCTTAAGGCTCGTGGCATCACTGGATTTATTTATTTAGTTTCATTAGACATACTCGATTAATTCTCAGTTTAATTATGTCTTGCCCCCTTTATAAATTAGGGCCGCACTACACATTAAGAGTTTACGAAAGTAGGATGAGAGAGGGAAGGCATATTTTAAAGAACTTTATAAAAAATCTTATAATACCATTAAATATTGTTGGAGGCAGCATCCTGGAACCCATCCTTTATACAGCAAATATCCCAACCCATCCTAACACATTCCTTTCTACCTATGCCGATGACACTTGCGTGCTTTCAGTTAATAATGATCCTAGAATTGCCTCTCAAACTCTCCAATCCCAGATCAAAGACCTTAAGATATGGTGTCAGAATTGGAGAATTGAAACCAAAGCCAATAAATCCCATTAAATTACCTTTACTCTTCGTCGAAAACCTATGACATCCTGCCCTACAGTGTCCTTCAATGATACTCCGCTTGTCTCGGTTGAACAGATCCGCTATTTAGGACTCCTGCTTGACAAACGCCTTACATGAAATCCGCATACAAGACTGAAAAGACAAGAAACTGCTCGACGTTTTCGGCTACTCCATAACTAGACAGACGCTTTAAACTTTCACTTAACTACAAAAGAACCATTTACATGACAATCAAAAGGCTTATCTGGACTACGGAGTTGAGCTATGGGGCTATACTAAACCATCCAATTCTTCCCGTATCCAATCCTTACAATCCAAAATCCTTCGTAAAGCCCTCAACGCTCCTTACTTTGTCACCAATAAAATCATCTATTAAGACCTCCATGTTCCGTATGTAGCTGATTTGGCCCGTACCAGGTATCATTCCTTCCATGACAAACTCAATCCCTTGCTTCCTCTACAATTCCTGATAATCCACCGAGGCGTCTGAAGAGAATATGGTCTCGAGCCCTTCTTGTTTAGATTGATTACTAGAGTGCTGCCAATGGACAGTTTCTCATCACGTTTTTCATGTACATATATTTTATTAGCATATATACTTCATGTATTATAATACACACTTGTAAATATCAATGAAAATAAAAAATATTGTGGGAGATTAAGGAAAGGGCAATGCTTGGTCCCACATTCCATAAAGATCTCTCACGTCAGCTCCGAAATCCTGTGTAGGAGAACAGAAAAAATTTTGGACACAATAAAGAAAAAGATAATGGGTCACATCCTAAGAATCGCTCTAAGCAGAATAACTAAAAGAATCTTCGACTTTTTCTACATCAAGAAAACCGAACTGGTTCAAAGAGAATGAGAATGACCTATGAGAGTTCAGAAATTACAGACGAGATGTTAGGAATGGAACTGCGAAGAACCTGACCAAGGACAAAATGAAGAGGATCCAGGACAGGGTCAAGACCAAGCGGCTAGACAGTATTTTTGACAAAGAGAGGAAAATGAGATCTGAGAGGATAAAGAAACACTGGGCAGACAAAATCTACTGTATATCAAACTGTTTGAAACGGAAAATAAAATAATTAAATATTATTGTAAAAAAATATATAAAAAACTAAATTATAATCAAATTTTATTATTAGTGAACGTATTTGTGTGAATTAATTCATTTTTAGGTTCTTTTTAAATAAAAACATTATCCATATTTTTCACTCAACAGTTCTTTTATTGTTTTCCCTCTGTCTATATAACGTAAAATAGCCTTTTGCTGTTTTCAAGGATCCTACTTAATCTGTTCTTTCTATTGCATAAACACACACACACATATATATGCGTGTGTGTGTGTGTGTGTGTGTGCAATGTGATGAGGCCTTAATCCCGCTCAGCCGCCAGAGTTTCCCCCAATTTTGGGTACCCACTTTGGAGAGGCTGGGTCCGCCCCGGGAGGTTCTCCCTGCCCTAGGGTCACCCACGGCTGAATTTACTAAATAAATAATATTCTCGAACCCAGGACCCGGAGAACAGCAGACTAGTACTCTGTCCACTGAACCACGCCGCTCCCTCTATTTATAATAAATGTTTAAAAAATAAATGATGAAGTTAAATAGAAAATATGGTAATGGAATATTTATTATAATACGTTGAAAGTATGTGAGAGCGTATGATAATTCACTATCACCAAATCTCATGAATTTTCACCTTCCTGTTCTCTCGCCTTGTAGTGGTCTTAAAAAGGGGCAAGCTTGAAGCACCTAGTTACCAGAAAAGACGCTAGGGAGAGGGACAATTCTCACATGTTATAGAAGCTAGTGTCGAATCGACTAGCTTCTAAAACCTGTGAGAATTGTCCCTCTCCCAAGCGTCTTTTTTGGTAACTAGAAGTTCCAGTACCAATAGGAGCAGGCTCATGAATCTAGTAACCTCTATCAACGACTACGAAGTGGATATCATGGCTGAGCTCTTACTCAGGACCAATTGAAAGTGAAGAGGGGGAGAAAGAGGGATTCCTGACAATCGACATGGACTCTTTAATTTCACGGTGGCGGAGCCCGACAGTGCCGCCTGGGAAAGACGGTTTTATTATCTGTTTTAGAGGCTGGCTACAGATTGGATCCTGGTTAAGTATAGTGTACCAACTCCTCTTCTCGGAACCGCCGTCTTCTTTCCCCCCTCCCACCACCTAGCCTAATATAATTAGCTATATTTTTATAAATACATAATCCCAGGCTAAGAAAAGAAATCTGACCAGCGATTATAACGTTTAGATGGGTCGACTTTTTTGAAAAAAGAAAACTTCCTCCGCTCTTGAAAAATGCATTATCCCTCATTTGGGCGAATGGCTCGTTAACAATCAAGTTTTATGTTTGGTAAAAACTCAATGTAATATTGGGTTGTAAAATAAATTCGTAGATTTTTTTCAAAATTTCAATTTAATCCTCTCAGTAATTATAAAATCATGTTTTCTTAGTCAATACTGTTTACATCTTCTAAAAAGAGATAAGTTAAGGTGGGTTGCTTTAATGTATCAGTTTTAACCGGGATTCCTTATCGTCAAGTGGTATTTTGCTAGCTCAAAATTTGTTATTCTTTTATTTATTTATTATGAAAATGTCATGAGAAAGAACTACCTCTTACTTACTTACTACTTCACTAACTCTTTTAAGGCGGTAGGTCCGAGGCCACCTTCTTTTCAATTGCCTCGGAGGGTTTTAAGGAATATCTAAGGAAGATAAATTACAGACAAGGGTGAAGCCGCTAAATGAAATACTTAAGGAGAGACAGTTGAAGTGGTTCGTACAAGTGTGCCGAATGAAATTAAATGAACGATGTTTTTGTTATCCTGTGACTCAAGTCCCTTAAGAATTAAAAGAAAGTACAGGTTTAATGACCGGAACGAACAGTAGGATAATAAATTGAAAAAAAAAAAAAAAAAAAATTGGTATTTCAAGCATCTGCGGTTCGGGGTTAAGGTATGTTTGACTGAAAAAGTAAAAGGTGGTTGAAAAGGAGCGATTTAAAGGACGAAGCAGTTCCAGCGAATGGATGAAGATGGCGGACCATCTGGACCAACCAACTGGACGAGGAAGTCGTGGTTGGATAATATGGTACGAATACGCAAGAAAAGAGAAAATAGTAAATTCCATGAGGGCATTGGCGAGGTATCGGGTCAAATGGAACGCTTGGGTCGAGGCACCTCCACGCTAAGGAGGAAAATAAAGAAGAAGAAGAATTGAAAAATTAAAATCAGATCTACTTAAAAGAATGGAACTATGAAAATTAGTGGCTTAAGCCCCTTCAGACAATTTCAAACGGTAGCTAAATTAAAGCCCATTTACTTTTAAAATATAGAGAGTTTAATCAAAATCGAAAAAAGGTGGAAGATAAAGAAAAACTAAATAATTAAAAGATAAATAAACGTTAGACATAATTGATATAATTAATAAGCTTTCCAACAGTATATTATACATGTATATTACTACTATATATTATATTACTGTTCTTAAAATATTTTTTTAGTTTTCTCCTTTGGTCAGATATCGAATTCTTTCAAATTTTATATTAACCTGTTTTTTGTTTTTAATGGTAACAAGATGGTATGGTTACTTTTATAGAATCTACAGAATAAAAGGTAGTTTAGAGGAAGAAGAATTGAAATATCGGCATTTAAGCAATGTCAGACTATTTCAATAAGGATGAAACCTACATCAGATTAAAGCTTATCAAATTTTACATGGATATAGCGAATTTATTCAAAATCGTTGGAGCCGTTTTCGAGAAAATCGTAAAGAGGTGCAAAAAGTAGCTGTTCTAGTTAGCTGATTTTGATGAAAAAGTTTCTGTAACATCTCAGGCGTATAGTAAAATATGTAAAATTTTATGGGTTAGGGCTTTAATATCATTTAAGTTTCATTCTGATTGAAATAGCCTGACAGGGCTTAAATGCCGATATTTCAAATGTTCTCTAAACTACCTTTATTATTGTAGATACTAAAAAAATAACAATATAATCTTGTTTTGAACGATAAAAACCAGGTAAATACATAAGTTGAACGAATTCGATATCTAACTAAATGAGAAAATTGCAAATATATTTTTTTATTTTAATTTTTCGTTTTTTAATATAAATATAGATCTATAATATAATAATAATAATTCTTTATCTGTTCTGGGACAAGTCCCTTCAGAAATAACATAACAGGAAATAAAACGGTGGACTTAAGACTAGAGTCTTGGAGTAAAATGACTGAAAAACAGAAAAGAATTAAACTAATAACATAAACAAATAAAATAACTTAAAAGCTAAATTATGCTAAAAATGTAAAAACCAGAAAAATAAATGTATGTTAACATGACGACTAAAAATAATATACAAAAATATATATATATAATCAGATAAATGAAATATATATATATACATATACACACACAAACATATGCATGTATGTATACAGTTTTTATCCATGTAAACATATATATAATTTAATCCAGCATCTTTGAAAAGATAATAATTTCAAATATTTGCTGTTGAATTTACCGTTGAAAATGATAATTAAATAAGTAAATCTGTTCTATTATTTATTAGTTAATTATTCTTGAAATTAGCATCTGCTTGGGATTATTTAGAAATTGGATTGATAGGAAATGGCTAAATAGACGATATTTAAATGTGGAGAGCGTTTGGGAGTCACGGACATTGAAGGGTACTGTTGGATACCAATATACTGTTGAAAAGCTTAAGATTTTAGCAAAAATTCATCTTATAAAGAAGCTTGTAAAAGTTAATAAAGAATAATGAAAAACCGATAAAACTAACTAATTATTTTAGATAATAATATAATGGATTTTTTAATAAAACACATGTTTTTATAGTAATTCAATTTATATAGAGGATGTATAGTCGACAAAACCATTATCTTTTCGTTTATAACACCTCTGGTTTTTGTTTTTGTTATTTATTTATTTTTTATTATATACCTCATGGATCTTTTACATATCTTAGATTCTAGTATTTATAATTTTCTGTTAAAAATGTTGAGCCTTATTGTACATACGAGTATATTGTTTTGTTTTTCAATTGTATAATTTTGTAAAACTTTTTAGAAACAAAGATAAGCTGTAGTATTTACATTTAGAGGGGAAAACCTTCAGGGTTTTTTCATGAACCCCTCCCCATACTACCTATGTTTATGGTTTTCCTCAGTTTATGCTTGGACATGGCTCAGTAATGGTACGTTTATATATATATTTTTTTACTTCTACATTAAAGTCTGAAGTTTTGTTTTTATGCTTATGATTGTGTATCATATTATCATTATTTGTATATATAATATTTAAGTATGTTGATATATTTTATGTTTTATTTCAAATGTTATCATTGTCACTACATTCAAAAGAAAATTTTCATTATCATATTAATATGTATCTCTTTTGTTCTGATGTGTGTAGCCCTGATGATGGCTCACAAGCCTGAGCCGAAACGTTGGCAAAATTAAAAATTTTCAAAAAAATGACATTCCACCTATAATTCAATTTATTTGAAAATTCTTTAATCGATTTTAACAACGGTGGTAAGTGAAAGTCGTGTGTTGCCTGCACCAGATTTTTACTTTGGAAATTTAATGTTTTTTTTGTTGACTAATTCCATTTTCACTTACTTCAGGTGGTTATTCTTGCTATTGTTTGTGAGGTTTTGCACTTGCTCACGCTATTACTTACAATAACTTGATATATTACCCTGTTGGCCAGTAATGCCAAGGACTCAGCCTATTGTAATAGAATCATAAGCCACAATAATGAGACACATATTTACCATGCAATCTCAAAATATTGCAAAAGCCCTTTTCTCTCGGCTTGGGCCATGACTGAGCATACAGGAAAGGCATCATAATACTGACAGCTGTGAAGAAAAACCCTCCCATTCATGATACTGAGGCTCACGTCTCCACTTGCCTTTTTATTTTGTAAGTCTTTAACACTTTGCTGATAAGGGTATTTTTATGTGAGTGCGAGTCCCTACACAGGTAACCAATGCTGAGTTTACAAGCGTATATTAAAAAACAAAATCACTGCAATATACATGAAAGAATCCAGAGGGGGCAACTAACAATGGTGGACAACTAATCTTATCGTATTTTACGGCTTTTGTTCAATAAAAATAGGAATAAAATTGTGTTAATGTAAAGTTCAGTAATTGCACCATTGGCCCCCTTATCTTGTTAAACGAAAGAAAATAAATTCATGAAATTCTAACCCTACTCTTTTTTGTTGAGATAGTTGTTTTTTTCAGTATTTTTAGTAGATAGTTTTTTAAGACTATGATTTTTCATATCATAAATTTAATAACAATAAAAAGTCGAACAAAAAAGTCATATATTTGGTGTACAAACTCATTTTATATTTGAAAGTATATTAAGTGTCAATGTAAATGTTAACAAAAAATAGTTGTAATACAGACGTCTAGAGTCTACTGAGATTGTTGATGACATATGAGACGTTGATTTCCAAAAGGTACTAAAGGACATTTTTTACGAAAATATTTTTTATATTGATATTTTTACATATTTATATTCTCCTCATTTAGTTTTATCTGAATCTCAAAATGATATGTAAATCAATCAAAATGGCCCATGTCTGGAAATTTAATAAATTTAAAAAAAAAAATATATCCAAGACTTCTTTTGTAGAACGGCCTAATATTTATCGAACAAAAGTTAATTAAGTTTCAATTAAGATCTAAAACTTAAAACTAGACTTTGTCGGGACCGGTTATCAAAAAGCCGGACGGTTTCTATCCTTTATTACCAGCTTACAGCGACAATCTCTTCTTAACGGTAAACACTAACTGGTGCTAACTGACATTTAACAGCTGTGAAATTGCAAGCGGTTATTCCTAGGTCTTCCTCCACTGACATTTTAATCTCGCCCTTAGTGCTTTACTATTTGGACCCCAAGCCGCCTTACCATCATATTTAATATACACATCCTCATTTTCTAGCGTTTAATAACGCCTTGTGTCTAGTTACGAATTTTACATCGTTCGGAAACTATGAACTCATTCGTCTACCTTCATAGGAAACTAAAACAAGAGACTGACGACTTAAATTCATTACCATCTTCTAGTAATAGGGACCTTCTTAAGATTATCGACTTTGGTCTGAACATTACTGGAAGTTATTTCTTATTTTCACTTTCGCTTACCCAGGGTGTCTAGCAAATCAGCTCAAAGAGATTCCCTGACTTTTCAATACTGTAAGAAGTCTTTTACCTGGCCAAATCTCGGTAAAAATCGACAAAAAAAAGAATAATTATAATCAATATGGTATACTAGATTAAAAATATATATAATGACTAATTACCTAACAATAAGATTCGACTATATCTACCCGATACCAGCTGAAATTGTAGTTGTTTAAGTTGACTTACCAATAAATTATGATGAACTTGAATACTGCTGTTAGTAATAACTTTTCTCTTCTCCTCAGTCCTTTTATGATATTGAATGTTAAACTCACTTTATGATATTTGCAACATCACAACAAGTAGGCATATTGGGACGTGTCTGAGTGAAGAAGAAACGATGTTATTTAGGGACCATTTTCCGTGACAACAAATTTCCTTACTTTTTCATATTTGTTTAAATCCCTGATTTTTCCCGATTTTCCCTGTTGCTAGACACCCGATTAACTATATATGACATACACTACCGGTCAGAAGTTTGAGACCACCTATGATTTACATTAACTAACCTCTTTAAATTTGTTTGTTGTGCGGCACTTTGACTCTTAAATTTGTTATCTTGTGTATTATATGGGTTGCACTACGCAATTCTTTTTAACCATTAAAAAACAAATTTCTCTTTAATGAAAAAACAAAATTACCTGTGCAGTGAACTTCTTACATTTTTAGCAGCCGAGAAATCAATAAATAAAACTAAGAATAAAATTGATCTTGTCTATTCACCTTAAGGGATTATTAAACAGTAAATAAAGATCGAGGCACAAAAATCACATTGCTCATTCTTATTTATTTTCATCACGTTATAAGTATCAGTATTAAATAGATTTGCATACACGTTTTTGGGTCCTCTAAGTAGAAATGACGTTGTCTTAGTGCCTCGTTTAATCAAATTCGTTGGAGACGTTTTTGAAAAAATCGTAAAAAGGTGCAAAATGCATTTTGTAAACTAGCATTCGGTCAGTCGAATTTGGTGAAAACGTTGCAGTAACATATGGGTCGTTTAGTTGTCCTAAATATGAAATTTTAGTTTTGTACGACTTTTCGTTTTTGTGCTAGACATAACATACACACATAACACAAGACCTTTTCGCGCGACTTGGTTATTTGGGCTTAGGGGACTTAATTTTCACGATCGCAATACTTCCCCTTACTGTATATTATATATAAAGGTATGGGAAAGTAAAAACATTAAAATTATAATAACTACAAAATTAATATCTATATTAATTATTGTATTCCATTTATTGTAGACCTGGTACCATCCAAATTCTCCAAATTCCATCAGAACCTTCTTCATCATCCTAATCCTCTTGCTCAATTGCTCTCCAGCTCAACCCATCCTCCTCGAAGATTGTAACGGCAGTGGCCCCGCGACGTTTTGTAAACATTTATTTTGGAGTTCTGACATTGGTCAGATCCTCCACTCATGTACTTTTGTTTGTGGCTATTCCGCCCTAGCTCGGCCTTCACTGGCTTACACCAGGGATGCGCTGAGTGAGAGGCGCTGGGATCTCTTGGATTCGGCTTCTCTCCCCACTTGTGGAGGGAGCAGCCGAGTCTAGGGTCCCTTTAGCAGATTGTATATAGTTAAGTTTGCTTGTATAATTTTTATTTATTTTCCAACTTGTATTTATCTCTACTACAGGTTGTTGTTTTGATTTGTTTGTTGCTTTTTTTTTGTTTTTATTAATTGTTATTTTTTTTTATATATTTGAATTTCTTTATTTCCGATTTTATGTAATTTGCCTTTACATTATTTCTGTATATATTGTATGCATGTGTATTACATCACTATTACTACTGTTCATTATGTAACAAATTGTAATATTTCTCAATAAATAAAAAAAAAAAAATTAATTATTAAGCTCTGGCGAAAAAAGGACCATTATGCTTGTCTAATTAACAAAAAAACACAATAAAAATAGCTTAATACTTTAATGATATTAACACATTTAGATTGGAAACTGCAGGATTTTTATAAAATTGAAGGGTTAGGGAATAACTGAATAGACAGGATTTAAAGCTCTGAAGGGTATTGGAGATAGAGATATAAGAATGAGTAGAGTTTAACATGGAGTACGTATTTTTGTTATAATAATAATTATTAAATAATATGGCTGATTTACCTGTTTTATTTTGTTTATGGGCTGGTCTGCGTTTCCATTGTCAACAGCGGGGCGACCAGCTTCCCTGCTGTCTTCCTCCGTTTCACTCAGCTCTGGATTACTCTGAAACACGTTTAAAATAAAATGTTAATATAATATAACTGCAATAAATAGTAAAAGTAATAAAATATATATATATGTTTTCTTATAAAGTAAAAATATTCTAGGCCCTATTAATTAACAATCTTTATCCCTAAATGAATGAGATTTTTAACTCAAAAAATAAAGAAAAAATGTCCAACTAAAACTTTTAAATTTATTTAGATATATTACAACTTATTACATGCAACTTATTACATAATAGTGCATTAAGTCCACATTCATACCATATTTACACTAATAAAACTAAGACCCTTATTCCACTACATATAAGAGATCGGTACTATTTCTAGCCTATTTTTAAGGTACCCACTTTACAGAGGCTGGCATTATTGCATGCTAAGCTCTAATAAAGTTAGTATAAATAATATTATTATTAAATCTACTATTTATCTACTTTCTCTCTAAAATTTGCATGTTCTTCACTTCTTTTCCAGATTTTCAACATTTTTTGCTATCTCCTATCACAAAACTAATTATATAAAAAAACAGCCACATCTATAGAATAATGCATACAACCAATAGATTTACTTAAGTACAATATTCCAACAATATTGCCTCTTTTAATAAACAAGGATCCTCACTCCTTTTATAAATAAAAACAATATAATATTTTTTCATTGTAATTTCGTTATTATAAAAATTGATTATTTTCAAATTTTTATATAAGCCAATATATATTTATATATATTTTATATTTATAATGTAATATATTTAAATCAACCTGTACCTTAATCTAATATTAATTATAAATTTGTACCTTAGTTAATTTAGTGCAATATTTATTCTCTAAAATTATTACTAATGATTATTATTATTACTTTACATCATTATTATGACTTCATATTATAATTATTACTTAAAAATACTATTACTACTTTATATTATTATTATTATTACTTCATATTAGTATTATTAGTTTGTAAATGTTTACTGATGTAATGTTTTAAAATTGTTTTTAAATAGGCTTTGCCTATAAAATCAGAAAATAAATAAATAAAGCTGAATTTCTCATTAATATCCCTATCTAATAAATTAATCGGTTAACACAGAAATTTATTTAAATAAATCGTTAAACATTTATTCTATATCGAATCCATGAATTTAAACATCAGGGAATAAAAAAACCTTTTACTTGGTGCGTTAAATTTTTAATATTATAAGTAATATAAATTAAACTTCCATTAATACGTTCTATTGTTTGTGAACGGAAATTGAAAACAAACTGGCAACTTGTTATTGTTTGTTAACGGAAATGGCTCTCCGTCTCTAGATTTTAACAGATACTTGTAAAAACGTCCCTTTCAGAAAGAGGAAACTGTCAGTATAAATATACTACACTTTATAATAAATATAAATATTTTTACTATACTTAATATTATACTTAGAATTTATTTATGCATTATAACTTATATAAATTTTAAATTAAAAAAAAAAATTAAAAATGTTTATTAAAACGATAAAAACATATCAATAATCGATATGCTTCCTTCACATTAAGTCACGTATTCGAAATTGGGGTTCCTAATTTATTAAAAAAATAAATAAATATATATCTTTATGTATTAATGTATATTTTGTATAAAAGTGAGCACAATTTTATGAATTCTACATATATGTAATCAAACTTATTGGTCTGATAGATAAAAAAGTTTATTTCATCACAGTATCACTAGTATATAAAGTATTAAATAAACAGTATTTAATTAAATGACTAACTAGAACCTCTCTCTCCACACTAATATTAGATACGTTTGATAATATCAATAAGTTAAAAAAATATGCTGAAATAATTGTGAGATTTCAAGAGTAATTAAAAATTACTTTATAATGAACTATATTTAAATGTATATCGAATGTTGAAATTAAAACGTGTAAATATTCAGGAGTGCTTCAGGTAAACAATTTTTTTAATTTTTCCGAAGTTTCGGTTCAACAGTGTGAGCCAACATCAGGCAGCATTAGCTCACTCAAGCCTAAACTCATGCCACGTCAAGCATAAAATCATTCAATTAATAATTGATTATGATTAAATCAAAATATGAGGAGCAGTGTTCTTTCGTAAATAATCAGTTTACATCTTTTTTTTTCTTTCGCTAATTACGAAATTTAGGTATTGTATCCTATTCATTATATTTTAAAACATATAGATTATAAATGGTATTTTAATGTTATTTTCCATTATATATTATTGGCTCTTATCCCTTAATTTTATATATATATATATATATATATATATATATATATATATATATATATATATATATATATATATATAGTTACATTCTACACATTATTAGCTCAAATACATATAGAAACCTCTTTACAACGAACAGCCAGGTTTTGTCTATTAGTATAAATATACATGGCCGAATAAGTCTATTAAAAAAAAAAAAAAAAATAAAAAAAAAAAAAAATGGAAAAATAAATTTTCTAAAAATATATTCCATTCATATCTATTGACCCTTGAGTATATTTATATATGTTTCGTACAAAAATTTCGGCTAGGAAGAAGATAGACTGATGCCTGTTTGTTTGTCGGTCTACGCCGGTGGTCCGTCTGTTTACTGTACTCCAAAGGTGGCTGGAAAGGATCCGTAAACAACCAACCCTAATCGTTCATGCCTCGCCCGTGAAAATTCGTTACAAACTATCAAGTTGGGATGAAATTGATGATTAAAAAAAAACAAACGAAAAAAAGCTTTCAACTATACTTGAATTTGTAAATACCATTATGACATACATGTGAGAAATTATTAATGTCGTGAAAATTTTGGAACCCAAGTTACCAGAGATAAATGTTTTAATGACCATTGATTGAATTGTTTTTTTTAAATTTGCCTTCGCTCACATCTCTATGATGAGATAAATTGGACACATTTTTTCGATTCGAAGGCATTTCCATTTCTCTATAAAATCAACTTTTACGTCTACTGAAATTTAAATCCACAACCTATACCTAGAAAACTAATTCGGGTCTTTTAGTGTTCTTCACTACTTCTCAAAAAAAAAAATCGAACGTTCCTTATTTGCTCGGTCCAATGTTATCTGGAATACTCTACTATCAAACATTTATGCTTCTTCAAAATCTTCATTTAAATCTCTCCTTGCTCGCCGTTTTAGGCTACTTCAACACTTACTAGACAAACGGTCAAACCCTTCCTCTTTACTACAAAAGGCTCATCAACATGACTATAACGGACTCATATCCATGGATCCGCATTCAATCCTTACAATCCAAAATCCTTCTTACTTTGTTACGAATAAACTCACCCATAAAGACCTTAATGTTCCCTATGTTACTAATTTGGTCCGAACTAGGTATCAATACTTTCATGGCGAACTACATTATAACTCTAATCCCCTAGTTTCAATCCTTTCTTCTCCTCCAGTTCCTGATAATCCTCAGTTCCTGAGGCACCGGAAAAGTAGATGACCCCGAGCGCCTGAGTTGCTTCTTTACATGTATTTCATGTCATTGTAGTGTTATATAACTACCACATTTACTTGTTTATTTTTTTTAATACAGTTGTAAATATCAAGAAATATTTTTTTTTTGAAAATCCCTTCTTTTTAACACCTTCCTAACCACATGTTAACTAATTTCAGAATAACAATTAAAATGAGGTGAAAATGTCTACACTTCTCAAAACTAATAGTTGTAAAATTAATATATATTTAATTTCATTCCTCTTCTTATTATTTTATTTTACATAAAGATAATATTGTACTTATTTCCTTTCTCTTTTGATCATTTAAACATAAGTGAATATACTTATAATAATCATTAATGGATTTAGTTTTTCATTAATGTTCTTTAGCCAAGAATGATTTTTAATTTATTTTTTTGTACATATGCGTTATTTTGAAGGCACCTTATCCTATAATACAGTTTGTTTTTTTTTCATTTATTTATTATTGATTTTCTGAAATGGTACATGCCTGTAAAATGTACCATATTGTTCGCGATTAACTAAAATATTATCTTTAAGACGGATTGACTTATTTCAATTCACATTATCCACAGGAAATCTTGACATCCGAGCAATTGAGGCCCGTCCTAAATGGAACAATTAACCATCTATAAATGTTGAGTCACTTTGATACCCGTTAGAAAATGATCTCCTTGAGAATATTTTTATTGTGACCTCTATCTGTAATTACACGTCACGGGGGTATAATAACATATCTCAAAAACTAATAATTGTGTCCATTTAGATGGTAAATTGGCTCCCCCTCCTCCATTTCGTAATAAATTTAATTCCGAGTTAATATAAATACTTGAGAGTTTGCTGTCGCGTGACAGGGCTGTGCACGCACATTCGTCAAAGCCGCCTTGGAGCTGAGGCAATCTGATACTGCATCCAAATCGGAGTCCGATAAAATCCTGAGAAAGATTTTGATATGAAATGAGATATTTCAAAATCTTCCTTGAAAACCTTGCTTTACCACGGCACGATAAAATCCATCAATAATCGCTGATATAGTCCGAACGAGAACTTATCTGTCCGTGACCATGATACATTCCCGCTCTAACCTGCTTGATTGAAAGTACTTCATAACTGATGCGTATAAGAGAAGATGGCCTCGAGACATATGATTGATATTGGAGTGCTAACAACGGGTAGTTTCTCTCCTCATATATTTCTATATTCATTAAATCATAGTTGTTTTTTTTAAACTTAGAGGGAAGAAACTAAATGTGGGCTGGTTCTTTAATAAAGGCAAGTAACAATTCTCGAAAACCTACAATCGAAAGAGGCAAGAAATGAGGATCGTCTATCGCATTCATGCGCTCAAACATCGCACTTATTCTCGTCGTTCGCTCGCCTGTCGGAGATACTTGTTCTGTCGAAACATTTTCTGCAGTACGTATCAATGTGTTTTATTGCAGAATATAAGTTTAATTTGAATGATTTTTGGTCGATTTATTGCTTGATATATATGATTTCAAAGTACAAGATCAAGTTGATTTTAATAAAGAATTTTGAATATGGGCTATGACTATAGTCTTGAATATGGACTAGCCCATATTTAGGTATTAGTATTTTAAGTAGTTGGTTATAAAAGTACCAACTTTAACTTTTTTTTTAAACGCAGCGGGAGAACTGTGGGTCATATGTTAAATGTGTAAGCTCTGGGCACATAATGACAGTGCTGGGCCAGAGTTTGACACATGGATATGTGATTTTTGTAAGTAAATTATGTGATTTCTTCTATCTACTAAAGTAATTTGATCTCTTATAAGATAAATATTTATAATTGTTATTTTCGTACAAGATATTATAAGTTTCTACTTATATTTGAACACCTGTTCCATATTTAGCGTCTATTTTTATATTTTGTTTAATGCTCAATTTAATAAATATTATAATATTAAGAACATAAGATTGTTACTTAGCCCTTTAATAATGTATGGGTGATTATTTTGACGTCAATAAATGGTTAATTTATTAATAGTTTTTTTATTGTTGCCCATATTTGGTTACTCTCCTCTACTGAAATTAGTTTGCAAATTTTTAAAAACAAAAATAAATTATAGGTGCAAACATGTGCTAAGGCATCGACAAGATTTTAAAGCGTATTCATAAAACTGTGCGATGGTACTTTCTAACCAAAACGAATAAATTATATTTGCATCACTAAAACTTGAATCTCTTTTTTTAAAAGGATAATTAATTGCTTTAGTTCTATATATATACGAAATTAAAAGTAAAGAAAGTGATTATGTTCCTAATAAAAAAATATTAACGGTTTAAACAGGGAAAAAAATTTGTGTTCGAAGACCAAGCTCGAAACAAGAGGGTTCGAAACTGAAATAAGGTATTAAAGTACGTATTAAATAACTAAACTATATATTAGTATTATTTTTGCATTTAATTAACACTATAATTGTATTTAATTTATTTTTTTATTTTATCTGTTGGATTTTTTAATATCTGTTTTTATTTTTTTGTTCTATACGTTTTGATTATTGTTACCTATATAAAAAGTATATCTATTCCAGGAAAAAAAAAATCCAAAACTAGAAAAATATGAATAATTTATCGTAGTTTATGTAATCATATGAATTCAATTGAATTCCCTAGAAACAAAGCATAAACAAAAATGTTAGCCTCAATCTGTTAGGATTTTTAAAGGGATGGTTAGAGAAGTTCTATGTCTGTATAGACTTCTAGCTTCAGATTTAGTCATATTTGTGAAAGTCGGGTTCCTAATTATTAAACAATTGTTTCTCCAACTGGCAAATTAAGGAAGTAAAGTGAATTATTTACGAGAAATATAAGAAAGGTGTTACTTACAGTTGCTATGGGAATAAGGAACAATAGAGAATATTTTTGGACTAGTTTTAAAATGGATTACTGTGCAGTTGATGGAATGCACGGTGCCATAGGTTGCTTAGAAATAGGACAACTTTCACCAATATTTAGATCGGTCTGCGGATAGTGGACCAATACTAGTAATTAGCAACATGGCAGTCTTCTCAAAATATATGATAATATTATTTTAACGGATAAATAACATAGTGAAGATATTTATAAATTTCACGTAAAATACGATTAATCGGTGGGTTTCTTTAGGGGGCTACTAACGTGTAAAGGGTTCCTTTCACCTAAAGTATTTTTTAGGACAGCTCATTACAAATGGAATTCACAATTTTCGTTTGTTCCAATATGATTTCCTGAATATCCTTATTAATAATATTAATATGAAGAATGAAATTATTCGGGTGGTGGTCAAAAATGATTATAAAAATAGTGAAAAACTGTTAATTCAAATAACGTTTTGACCCATGTTGCTGGTCTTCATTAGGGCTTCTGATTACAGAAAGGATGCTGACTTTATTCTCACTAAAATATTAATAATTAAATAACTTAAAAAAAAAAAAGAACAGTCGTGAAAAGTTAATTAAAAAATCAAGAAAGATAGGCACATATTTTACTTATTTCTTTAATCAAAACTTTATTTGATTTCATGGCTAAATCTAAACAAAATTCTCCAATCCAGCAGACGGACAGATTTATTATTAACTTTTGGTACAATACGTAAAACTTAAAATCTTCAGGAGGAATTTGAAAGAATTCTAGTTTCTTTAATATTCGATTTAGATGACAAAGTTATATAATTTAATTTATTATTTTTTTTTAGTTTTAATGAAGCGGCGTGGTCTGGTGGGTAGAGTACTAGTATACTGTTCTCCTGTTTCCGGGTCCAAACCCTGGCTAAGGCAAAATTATTTATTCTGTTATTTCGGCCGTGAGTTGGCCCAAGGAAGAAGACCCTTTTGGGGCAGCCCAGCCTAAATAAAGTGGATACTTGAAGGTTGGGGAAAAAACTTGGCTGCGGAGAGTGATCTAGGCCTAATCACCTCCATGTACGACAGTTGACGGTAGAACAGAACGAATCTTTAAAAGTACTGCGCCCAAGACCCTTCATGCGTTGTAGAATTAAAAGGTTTTTTCTTTTGTAGTTATAATTGTGAATTTATTCTTTATTTTATCTTTATTATTTACTAATTTTCTCGCATTTATTTATTATTTTTTTCCAATAAGTTCTAAAACTGTTAAAAAACTGAGTCAAATAAAGTGATCAATAATCTACATTAAATTACTCTTTTTTTTGTATGTAGGGGTTGAACTTCAAAAACGTTCGTCACTGGTAAACCTACACTAATTATTTTTACAATATTTTAAATAAACAAAATAGAAAGGCATTCTTCTCCAAACGTCATCTGTTGTACCTTATTTGAACTGTCTCCCTTAAACGTATTTGAACTTTCTTTGTTTACACTTGGCAAACTGGCTTTTCCGCTTCAATACAGATAACGTAATACATTATGTAATGAAATACATAACTTAATATGAACAGGTTGGTATCGAGAAAGCTGTATCAAATAGCATTACACAGCTTGGGCAAGCCGATCCCTGATTCCTTGCTTCCAAGGTCGAATCATTAGAGCTTCGTCGGATTTGCATAAACATCGACAGCATTAAAATTGATTTGTCCTTGTATATGCAAATACTATTGTATATTGTCAACGTATTGGGGAAAATAGCGTTATAGACTGCTTACATTTTGAGTCGCCTTATTAAGATCCAAAGCGAACATAATGTCGACCACACAGAGACCTCTTGATTAAACGAAGGTCGAGCGATGATAAGCAGTCGCAATACGTGACTTCGGATGAAGGTTAAATTGAAAATGTAAAAGTATTCATTTAGAACGCTCACTTTGACAGTAGCTTGAAAACTGCTGTAGGCATGAATGCACCAACAGTGTACGAATGAAGTTCGTATGTGCAAACCTTTATATTAATTACAGAAATTAATAAAAAACAAAACAAACCAAAAAAACATACATCATCATCAAGTCATATTACCCCCACTAATTGTCCCACTGACAACTCCTACTACTACCGTCCGTCAAAACTCAAGTCAGCAGCCAAGGTATGACTCGACAAAAACCTACCACCTGCGTCTCAGTCTACCCTTAAGAAGTTTAGCCGTTGGCTAAGCGTAAATAATTCACTTAAGAGCTTTTGCACCTTTACTGCAGAGGAAAAAAATACCAATTACACTTGGTTCTTTCAGAGAAGTGTTTAAAGGAGGCTGAACTTGTTCGACATGGAATAAAATAAGCCTTGGAATTCTGGTCTCATCATTTTTAAGGGTAAATAATAGTTTTCTCGAAAAGATCGCGGATATCTGAATATGGTGGTTGTATTAAATAAAATAAAATAAATATTATGCAATCGGATACTGCTATCTAATAATCATTGAGTCTTTCATCCTTAACATCCCGTCCTTCCCCCTTCTACACATTGTACTGCAGCTTCTCCATATTCTCAGCTATTCCTGTTTAGTTTTTCACCCATTTCTCTCCCTACTTGGAACCCTCATACAAGACTGAAAAGACAAGAAACTGCTCGACGTTTTCGGCCACTCCAACACCTACTAGACAAACCTAATCTTCCACTTAACTACAAAAGGTTCATCTACATGACTGTGATACGGCCTATATGGACTTACGGAGTAGAGCTTAGGGGCTCTACTAAACCATTAAATTCCTCCCGTATCCAATCCCTACAATTTAAAATCCTTCGTAAAATCTTTAATTCTCTTTACTTTGTAACAAAACACTGATTCATAGAGACCTTAATGTTCCGTATGTTGCTGATTTTGTCCGAACCAGATATCATTTATATTATGACAAACTCCATTCTCCCTGTAATCCTTTCTTATACTTTAATTCCTGATAACCCTCCGGAGCGTCTGAAAAGGAGAAGAACCCGAGACCTGTTAGTTTAGTATATGTTTATACTGCTTCCAATGGGAAGATTCTCTACATTTTTATTATTCCTTTTCATAGTATATTCACATTTACTGGTTGTGTTCTGTTATACAGTTATAATCCCGATAAATAATTTTTAAAAAAATATTTTATTTACAACCTAATAAAATATAGAAGCAAAAAAGTGGGCTTCCAAAATGTTGTGTTGTTTTTTAATAGGAATTTTCTAATCAAGCGTCCACATAATGTCGAATATAATTAGACTACATTGCAATCTCTTGTAGAATAGAAATAACTTTTGTTCATTAGGGTAGCGATCTCCTCTTCATTAGAGCGCCCTTAGAACAATAAGAGTGAGTTTAATTTGAGGTGGCTGTTGCTGTAGGCCCTTCACTCATTGAGCCCATCAATTTTCCACACGTTAGCAACCCCCGGTGAAAAACTAGCATTGGAATTCCCGCCTACCCCTTCCCCCAAATGAATTCTGCCAGGATCATTAATTCTTGTCTGCTTATCCGTCCGATTCCGGCCTGCCAGGGTAGGGGCAAATTAATGCGAAACAGTCTGTCACACTAAATGACTGAGCCTTCGCAAACCCACCCCCAACGCAGAATGTTAATCGTTTTAAGACCTATCCGATCGTTACGCGATTAGTATATAAGGCATCAGTTTTGGCAGTTATTTGAAATGTAATACCGTACATCAGTGGTACGGTCGCGGACCCCTTCATAAAATCATTTCAATTGCAAGGACCCCCTACATCCTAAATGTTAGGTATATATTTAGATTTTTTCTATGCTACACCGTATTACGCACATTATGTATGTAAAATACCTCTACCGAATACCTCTGTATTCAGGAAATTGCCTAGTTGAAGAAATATAAATAAAAAAAGACTGCGAATAATTACACAATTATTATTTCTAAATAACGAAATTAGGGTATAAATATTTATTAACTAATATGAAATGAAATAAATAATTAAAAAGAAAATGGTCAATCACCACTGCTAATTTCAAAACGATATATCTCTGCTATTTCTAAACCGATGTCAATGATCTTTTTTTAATTTTTTAGAAAAGAAATAAACAAGCCTATGTTTAGGCAAGATTTCATTTTTTTTTCTTTTATTTATTTTTTTTTTATTTATTTGTTGCGGTGTCCTGATCCTAAAACTCAATACAATTTTTTCTGTATATTAAAAAATAAACTGAATTATAGGCGTATTTAAGTGTAAAATTTCGATTTTTTTTCTTATACATTTATTGATTATTCGTGGTTTCTTTGTTAAAAAAAAACAACCAATAAATTAATACTCTTTCTTAAAAAATAACTGAGTTTTTAAACTAAATCATATTTAATCGGCAGCCATTTTTAAACTAATCGGCTGATCTGAACTTGGAGGTGATAAGATCATACGTACCTTGAAACGTAAGTCCTTAAATTTTGAGGGGGTTAATTTTTTTTTTTGGTTCATTATTGAAAATAATAAACCTAAAGAACCAGAATACTAAAATTGTATGTTAAACCTAGCAGATGATCCTAGAATTTTATTAATGAAGGAATTCTTAGGAAAAGTCCGACGGAACGTAAAATAGTGGTCTACAGCCTGTGCCAAGCCAGGTATTTGTCAAAGCCCATCTTCAAAAAACCAGGATAGGCAAAATTTAAAAGTTCAAGTTTAATATCATCCGATAGCAACAGTAGCATAAAATGACCTTATGTGAATAAAAAAAGCCTAAGAAAGTATTTATGTAAATACTCATAAAGAAATCATATATGGTTCATTATCTTCTGCGAAACATGCATATACATTTGCTCTTTCAGCTTATTCATTTCAAATGTTAAAAAATGGCTTATTTCAAGGTTTTGATTGTGCAGAAGCAGGCACCTGTCATTAAACAAAAGCTATTATATCACCTAGAATGTTTAATTTGACCGTGTAGAGAGTGTGATTATTATTAAATTTTAAAATCACAAACATGTAACGTTAAGGTAATTCAAAATTATTTCCCAATGACATCTCGGCCCCCCCACAAGTCCGCGGATCACTGGTGGGGACCAATGACGTACCCCTGGTTCAATATTAGTGGCACGAGCCTTGTCAGTTCGGATTCTCGAAAAGCCCCTTGCTCTGGAAATAGACCTAATTAGAAGTGCCAGCATAATGAGAAACTTTCATAAATCCTAAGTAATGGAGAACTGGAGTGCCTTGAATGGGCACATTAGTGGCGGTAAACCAAGGCGCTATTAAGGTGCGCAACACGGTGAGAGTAGGTGAAAGTAAAGCATGAAAATTTGTGAAGGTTTGATTTGGTAGTGAATATAGTGAACTATTATACAATTTTAACATTTTATAATAAACACAAAATAACCGTATTTTCTAAAAAATCTAGTATATTGTTTTCCAACTTAAAAAAAACAAAAAACTCATGAATAGTACTGGGCTCAGTACACATACTATTTCAAGGCGAACGGCCGGGAAATGAGATCACGCTTGTCAACCATTCGGGTACCCACTTTATATAAGCTAGGTGTGCCCGAGGGGATCTCTATACCCCAGGGTCGCCCCACGGCTGAAATTTCAGAATAAATATTCTGCCACATCCGGGATTTGAACCTGAGACTTGGAGAACAGTAAGCTAATGCTCTTTCCATTGAACTAAGGCATCAGTTATAAACTTTTAATATAAATAATTCTTAATTTCTTTAAATGGAGTTTTAATATGATAAAAAAACATGTTTTCACAATGTGTATTACTACAATTTTCGTTTTGTATAGAACTTAATTAATTAGTTTTGTTTTATTTAAAAAATATATATATTTAATAATATTATAGGATTAAAAAAAACTATATCAATCAGGAGTCAGTGTTTTTTTTCTAAATATTTTAATTTTGCCGATGTTAAATTAAAATTAAAATATTAAAAAAAAAAAAAAAATGACTCCTGATTATTCCACGTATAATAGTTTCTACAATCGACTATACATCCTAAATATAATTCCACTACTTTCGTGAACTTTCTTAAGCACTCGCTTTCATATTTTTTCATCTACCTCTCACTGTGTGTCACGGCTTTGAATAGTAGGCGCATCTATTGGAGCACTACATCAAATGGAGTGCTATTTTTTTTTTTATTGTTTCAAGTCTACATTAAATTATTTTTATTTTAGCCTACATTAATTTATTGTTTTTTTTTTTGGTTATATTAAATTCATAATTTACTTAAATATGCCCACCAACCGTTTTAAATAATTCCAAGTGAAAAACTAATATCAGAGACCAACCACACGTTTAAAAGGCTTTCTCGACATATTTCTGAATTTTCGGCTGGTATGAATGCTCATTGCCCAAGATTGTGGCAGATTGTATTATTCCTAAATAAATAAAACAATTAAAAAGAAAAATAAATTTCGGCTGGAATTCGAAGAACATTAATTATAATTAATTCGCCTACTTCATCATGATTATTATATGCGCAATTTAAGCAATGAAGGCTGTTGAGTTAAAATCACCTATTACTAATATCTAAAATAAAAGTATTTATATTTATTCGACAAAAGAAGTATTCATTTCAATAAATACAAAATACTTCTGAATCATATATTATCCTTAATTGCTTTAGCGTGCTAATGGTTTTCTATTTAAGTCATTTCCTTACTGCTTCTTTCTTGAGGTTAAACCAGATAAAAAAAACAAATCAACGTTTTCTAGATAAAATATCTATATTCGATAACAATTTGTTGAACAAATATTTCTTTCTTGTTATAATTTGCGAAAAATATCATTAGAAATTTCATATTTACATTTATATATTTAAATTGAATTAAATTCATTTTAAGACTTCAATATACATATTTATAAAAATTATTTGAGTTGTATAGTTATTATACCTCTTGAAACTAAAATTTCTGAAAGAAGCCTGCAACAAACGTAGTATATTAAAGAATAAATAAATTTTTATTTGTGGAAAATGTAAATTTATTATGAATAAAAACCATTGCATTATTTTTTTTTTCACATGATAACACAAAAAATAGTCTGATTATTGCTGACAATATAAGGAAAAATTTACTCCTTAGGGCCTTAGTTTCTTTGATAACTATATCATTTAATTTTTTGAAATTAAGCACATGAAATCAAGGAAAAAAAAAAAAAAAAGAAAAATTATAATAAACGATGAGCTAACAGCCATAAAATTTCTTAATATTTTTACAAAAGATACATACATAAGAATGAAGTAAGTAAAACATAAAACTGTCCTAAAGATGGCTTAATCGATAAAAGACCACTGACTTGGATTTACGTAGCAATAATATGTTTTAAGAGACCCATATATGATGATGAAATGCTTTTAAAAGAAAAGAAAAAAAAAAAAAAAAAAAAAAAAAAAAAAAAAAAAAAAAAAAAAAAAAAAAAAAAAAAAAAAGAAAGGACTATTTCCAGGCGATGATGAAATTGTCCGTCTTAAATTCTTAAAGCTTAAAAATACCATGATGAAATACACTTTTTGATCTAGAAAGCTTGAGTTTATTCCTTATTACCAAAATAATGACATATATGATTTTTAAAAAAAATCGTAAAAAGTTATTAGAAGCAAACTTTGTTGGATTTTTAATGAATAAAGTATTTTTTACTTAATTTCAAATCACATGCACGAAGAGTATAAATTTATAATTATATTTAAATTGGAACACTCTCTTCTCATTAATATATTTGATTTCACATCAATTATACATATTTACGTTTCAAGGTCTTTTCACCTCATCTTTAGAATAACGTATTAAAAACTAAAAACAATAACATAACATTAAAATAAAGTTTACATTAACCTATAACATATAAAAACAATTATATAAAAAATGTATATCTATATCTTAAATCTGATTTTAAAAATGATATGTACTTTATATTTGATCACTTACTTTCCATATTTGCGACATGAATAAAGGTCAATACTTATTATTAAATTTTTTTTTACTTGTATTTATTAATTTATTTATTTAATGAAATATATCTATTATCAGTATAGCTATTTTTTTTTTCATTGTGACACAATAGCTAAATAAATTATTGCAATATGTTGGACTAATAAGTGTAAAATGGACTAAAAATGACCATAATATTTACTATTATTTTATCAGAAAATAAATTACTTCTTTAAGAATTAAAAAACAACGGTAACATAAATAACGAAATAATATGATCAAAAATTAAACTTATGGCATAACTCTAAAAATTAATGGATAATAATAATATATACATTGCAAACATTACACCTTCCTGCTTACCTCAGGAGAACCTCCCTCTCCGAATCACATGCAGAGAGGAAAATAAATATTGGAAAGGAAAAAAAAAAGCATATTAAATAAGCAAAATTTTAATAAAAAGAATGAAAAGAAAAGCACTAAAATAAGTTTCAAGCCATGCAAAGCTTAACTAATCTCATTGCTCAAGAAAAGGCTTTAAAAAAAAAAAAAGAAAAAGTTAGGAAACAGCTAACCTGAGTTAATATCCAGTTTTATCAAGAATATGCAAATTGGTAAGGCATTTATAAGACAATGGGCTGGGTATCTAAGAAAACGTGACAATAGTCATACTAAGGGGAATTAACAATAGAGAAAAAATCATCTTCAATAGAAAGAGCTATACATAACCCATTTATTCCTTTTTAAAAACATCTTATCTAACATACGATAATTTGCAAGTAAAGTGATACTCCTTCAATACCAATGGTTCTAATTTGTTCGACTCCACCAATCAATTACTTCGCAGATTGGACTTCTTCACGAGGAAATTCCCCTCAGTTTGCAAAAGTCATGAATACCCCCTGTATTCGTCTTCTTAAAATACAATACAGTATATATTGTCTATGTAAACTAGATCCCGCAATTCCGACCTTTACATTCCCTACCATAGAACTAAATATTTTGATTACTCCTTTAATATCCGTTATGCAACCCTCTGGAATTCCCTACCTACTCATATTCGCCATACTTCTTCCATTCTCTCATTCAAATCTCACCTTTTCCAACATCTTTTGGCATCCCAAATAGATGCACAACATATGTGAATCTGCAACTGACTTATTTTAATTTCAATACAAGTTATAATTATCTATTATTAGTTTTTTTTTTTTTTTTTTTTTAATAATTTCCTCAACCCTATCAGTAGCCTTTAGGAGTTTATTATCCATACTTTTTGTACATGAATGTATATAAGTCTAGGTAGAGTTTAATTTTTTTTTTTTTTGCACCACCAAGCTAATTCCTACTAATAACTAAAATCTTGTGAATAAAAAAAAAAAAGACCTTCGACATTCCCTAAGATTTTCATTAACA
Organism: Piezodorus guildinii; assembly: GCA_023052935.1. Taxonomy (NCBI): domain Eukaryota; kingdom Metazoa; phylum Arthropoda; class Insecta; order Hemiptera; family Pentatomidae; genus Piezodorus; species Piezodorus guildinii. The sequence goes on along the minus strand of CM041295.1, from coordinate 39,705,502 downwards.
CAAGATTTTCGTATCCACGTAAATATAAATATATCTACAATTTAGAACATTATATATTTTATATATATAATATATATATATATATATATATATATATATATATAAATTAGATGTAATATTAAGCTGTTTGTTTGATTATTCATTAAACGTCACTTGTATGCTTCTGTGGTTGATCGGACGATGCTACAGTGTAAGTCCTAAATTTTGCCTATCCAGATTTACTAGATCCGCTCCTAAAGACGGAATAGGCAAGGAAGTTTTACTTCCTTAAAATCTCCAAGACTATCAGCCGGGTTTGAACCCACGACCTTCGGCATAAATGGCTGCTAGTTACTACACCGTAGGCGACTCCTGATTTTGAACTTTTATAAGTGATAATTTAATATACATACGATATTCGAGAAATCTAAATAATGTGCACTTTGGTGACATAAGAATTGATGAGATTTTAAATTAATTTACGCTGTCCCATGTGACCAAGTCATCTGTATGTATGTGTATATATACACATTTAACTAGGCATTTTCTAGGCATTTCATTTTCCTCCAAAAAAAAATAATAATTTCTAAATATTTTACATTCGACTATCCTTATGTATTTAGAGGGATTCACACATTAGTTGCATTGAAAGAAAAGGAACATGCTTAGGACGAGAACTCCACACACTTCTACCATACTCATATAATTACAAATTTCTTAAAACTACAGCCTCAATATAATTTTATTAATTTTATATATATTTAAAAAGCCATTTCATTGTTAGCATATGCCTTTCAACCAAATACATTGCGCGCTTAAACTAGGAAAGCTTAAAATGCAGGCAAATTTTAGTTTGAGATCTACAGAAGGCCATAAAAAAAAAGCTGGAGCGCACAATGTTAATTACTGTATTTTTTTTTTACAAGTACCTGTGTGAAGATTGTTGATTTTTTATCTAGGAAATACATTTCACGGCACCCCTGGTGGGGATGCTGCCCTGGAAATCGAAGGGTTTATTAAATAAACCATAAAACAAATAATTCACACAATACATGAAATGACACATAAATGTATTTAAATAAACCCATGCACCTTGGATGTTACTGACGTCTGTCGCATCACCTAGAGAAAACAGTAGAAAAACTTTTGTTTGGATGCTATATCCAGTTCAGTAGTAACAATAAAAAATAAAATAAAATATAAACTGAGCTAGTCAAAACACACATCTACCGAAGAAATCACATTAATTTTAAAATCAACCAAATCAAAAAAATAATGAAGGCATGAATTATTTTGTAGTCAAAATATTATAAACCTGTTTGGTTAAACAATGACGACGTAATTTACCACTGTTATTAGTCGATTTCCTCATCTCAAATTTCGAATGTGAGGATTAAAAAAAACTTCTATTCATTAATTTTAAAACTCTCTTTTTACATTTAATAATCAAAGTGTAAAAATTAAGGGATTGTTTAAAACTATGATAGATCGTGGTAGATTTTCAATTTTCTACTCGTGCATTTAAAGTTGAAGTTTCAATACACGCAAGTGAGAAGAAAAAAAATGAATAATAAAATGAAATGAAAAAAAATAATAATAATAAATCCGAACTAGAATAACAGTGTAAAGCTGCAGAATTCAACACGCTATTTCTTTTTTATAATTGAAGTTAAATATTTTTTATTTAGCGCACCTTTCCTTTTTAAACTCATTTCCCAGTAATAAAAAAAAAAAATACAATGAATTTATTAGTATGATTGGAATAGTGTAAGTATTTATCAACGTAAAGTAATTTTAGTTACAATTGCACATAATACACATAATATAAATATAATCATAATATATATATATATATATATATATTATATATAAGTTTGTGTTGTTCTTAGGTTGCAGTCAAGTTTGACTGCAACTAAGAACAACACAACTAAATTATCAACAGTCGAGAACTGATCAAACAATATATATATATATATATATATATATATATATATATATATATATATATATATATTATATATATAAGCCAGATAGAAGTAACAATTCTAAAGAGGAAACATTTATATTAAAACATATCTACCTTCTAAAATTTATGTGTAGAATAATAACGTCTTGATAAAATTATAATATGTGTATGTGTATTTAAAATTGTATCTGATGGTGTGGATACAGGTGGGAGAGCTTACAGACGACGTCCAAGCCAAGATTGCATCGACAGAACATCCAGTTGATGGTATCCATTCTTCATACAAGAGACAGAAACAGATAGTGATGGCAATACAACGTTCATTTGTCATTTCGAATTTACATTTATACCATCTAAATCAAAACATCGTCGATAGTTTTATATTGCTAGTATGCTTTGCAGTAAATATTGAATTAATTTTCAGATTTTTAATTAAAAAGTAGAAAGATATTTTTGAAGTAAACCTTATTTTTTTCAAAACTGTTGGTTCTCATTTTTTATTATCTATAAAAATATCAACATCTATTTTCCATATAGCTTTATGAATTATATTATATTTTTTTTATTTTGTTAATTATTGAAGGTCCTAAATCTTACAGCTGTTAGCTGAGACAGCAAAAGTATGAAACTACCTCTTCGGATTAATTTTAATAACAAAAAGAATAAAATCAATATAAAATAATAAGATAATACCAAAAGTCAGACAGCTATATGCCCGTGATGTTACAGCTACTAATTCATCAAAAACTAGCTAACTAGAAGAGCCACTTCAAAAACCGCTCTAAACAATTTTGATTAAACTCGCTATATCGATGTAAAATTTAATAGGCTTTAATATAGTGTAGGTTGCATTCTGATATAATTAGTCTGACAGGATTTAAATGCCGATATTTACTTTCTCTAAAGTCCCTTTAATTTTGTAAATCCAAAAATAAGTAACGATATCGTCTTGCAAGCATTGATAAAAAACTGGTAAACATGTAGGGTGAACGAATTTGATATTTAACTAGAGGAGAAAAGAGGAAAAATATTCAATCTTTAAAACAGTAATATAGATTAATAATATACCGTTAAAAAGCTGAAGATTTTAGAAAAAATACTATCTAATAAACAAACTTGTAAAAATTAATAAAGAGTGATGGGAAGCAGATAAAACTGATTGTCGTAGATTATAATATAAGAGATTATTTAATAAAACACATGTTTCTATCAAAACACAATGTAATCAATCCTTTAAAATTTATTTTCATTTCTAACTGTATTTAAAAATTTTCAAATTGATTTTAACAGCGGAGGTAAGTGAAAGTCGTGTGTTTCCCGCTCCAAATTTTCTTTTCTACTATCAAATTAAACTTCACTAAAACGTCTCTAATTATTTCCATCAAACTCGCTAAATCTATGTAAAATTAAATGAGCGTTAATATCATGTAGGTTGCATTATGATTAAAACAGTCTGGCGTTGATTAAATTAAACTTTTTTTATATTTTCGTCCTCTAAAGTACCTTAAATTTTTTACATTCCAAAAAAAAAAAATTATGTATAATCTTATTAGCACTGATAAAGATTGAATAAATATACAAGTTAAATGAATTTGATTACCATAATTTTTTTTTCGAACATGAGAAGGCTAATAGAGATGTGTATATACCGTTTGCAAAGCTAAAAATTCGAGAAAAAATGTATCTGATATACAAAGGTGTGAAGGGAACGTACAGTGAAGAACTTAGGTCATTATTGTGAATAATAATTTTGTTTTATTTAATTTAATCTAAAATATATGCTTCCAACGAAACTAATGTAGTGTATATTGAGAGTAGATAATACTGCTATATTATCTAAGAGTAACGAAGCACATTAGTGCTGACATATGGTATTGAGCGGGTGGTGATTTACAGAGGACTAGGAAGGTTATTTTGACAGAAATGTATGTTACACATGAATTCAATACAAATTTTGGTTCCATTAAAACTCTTTACAACTGAATATAGTTTTATGAAAACTTTATTTCATAGTTCTTAAATTGATTTTAAGACAGGTTTATGCCCGAGATGTTACAGCAACTAATTCATCAAATAATAATTGAACAGAGGTAATTGAAAGTCGTATTTTGCCCTCACCAGATTTTTTATTTTATTACTAAATTCGACACCTTAATATATCAACTATTAAAAAATCAATATAAACATAAATGAGGCTTGTTCATAAATATACTATTGTAGGTTTCACTTCGGAAATACAGATTTTGTAGTGACAGCCTGAGACGAGGTCCCGTAAGGAATAATTAGAATATACGTACTCATATGTATGAATGTCTGTGAGTTTAAAAATAAAAAAAAAGACCCTGATAATATATAAATAATGTATTGAATAGTCGAGAAGGCTCTGCGTTGGAGTTTTGCCACTGGTTTTATATATAGGGGCAAAGTTTGGAGCTTCTCCTCTTTGATTGATAGGACATCAGTCACTCCTCATTCCCCTCCACAAATACCACTCTCTATCTCTCCGTTACTCATTTCTCACCTGTAATATAATGACATATTGAAATAATTATTAATTAATTAATTACATTATTTAATACGGGGGGGGGGAGTGCTAATTATTGTTTAGGCGCGGGTCTCCTGATTAGGAATAGATATCTTTGCGCATTGCAAGGCGCACAGTTCTTTAGTGAAAGAATACCGGTCGCTATATATCAAGGCCGTTTGTTTAAAATCGCTTTTATAAAGTTCAGTCTCCTTAAACACGAATAAGGCGAAATATATGATTAGTAGCAGAAACAGTGACGTTCTTGTTAATATTGATATACGAGGACATAAGTTTGAGGAAAAAAAAATTAAAATGTAATTAATTTTTATTATTCTGGGACATTTTGTTCCCTAAGAATAAAGAACAATGAACCTAATAGGTCCGGTCTGTCTGACATTATTTAGTGATAATAAAATAAAAACGTTCCCGTCATCTCTTCGTGTCATAGATTAATTTTTTTTTTTTCTTTAATTTTTTTTTCTTTCAACATTTTTTTTCTTTCAACATTTTTTTCTTAAATTATTTTTCTCATAATATTCTTTTTTTCTTTCATTTTCTTGCTTATCTCCCAGATTAATTCATAGATATATTATGTATATAACAAAAACAAAAAAAAATTATATATTAATAATGATCATAATAATTATGACGATATATCCAAGATATATCATGGAAGTTTGATATTTTATGAGGAATAGAAATAAATAACCATAAATGGCAAAGGGAAGATAAATCACGAACGAATACGGGAGGGAAGTGAGATCAAAAACATCAAAGCCTTTCTTAAGAAAATCGTACCAAGATACAAGGGGAGCCGGTGGCTGAGTGGCTAGCGCGCTAGTCTCCTACGCCAAAGTTGTGAGATAGACTCCCAGTCCCAGCGGGACTTTTATAAGAATATAATTCAATGAGGACTCACTCACAGCTTCCCCCTCCCCGGGTTGTGAGACTCGTCAGCCTACTGGTGGCAACTCGCAAAAATAGGCGTAAGAAGTGATGACCCTACCCTAAACATTTTATCGAGAGACGTGAGTATATTCTTCTAGGAGTTTATATCACGCCGCCAAGGACCTACAAGGCTTGTCGCGCCAGAGAAAGAAATAAATAACTGGAGCTTAAAAATGGTTAAGGAAGATATATCACGAACGGAGATAGGAAGTGAGATTAAAATCATCAAAGCCTTTCTTAAGAAAATCGTACAAAGATACAAAATGCGTCATATAAAGTGGATCTTTCGGTTCGCCGATTTTGATGAAAATGTTACAGTAATATCCCAGGTATAGACTTGTCTTGAATATGAAATTTCAGTTCTATAAAGCATATAGTTTTCCAGCTATACTTTCCACACTCACAGACCCTTTTGCTGGACTTGGTCATTTGAACTCAGGGGGCCCTAAAATGGTGTGACCCTCGAAAATGTTCATTTTCCAAACTTAATATTCATATACAGGTAAGTTGAAGTATGATTCCTTTATTGCAATATCAGAAAGTTGCAGTTCAATAAGCATAATTTAAAAAAAAAAATTAAAAAAGGTCATTTTGACTCGTAAGTAATCCCCTGCTGAAACTAGAGTTTTGAAATATATTAGAAATGTGTTTGGTGATTATTATTAAGGAAGAAACCGATGGTGGTTTCCAAGAGGGCTGTAATAGGGTCTCCACCCCACCTCCTCAAATTCCACAGTTTAGGAACATGTGTTTGGGTCTATTTAGGGGATGAAGGTCTGATGCTGGGTTGTTATGTCGACCTAAGGACATTTAGTTTCGTCTCTATTCAGATCGCCATTAAATAATTTTTCAGGCTCATTCTCCCTCGGTTATATCGAGTATGAAGATGAAAAATACTCCGGGAATTTTTCTTAGTCGAAATGAAAGGGGGTTGAAAAATTTCGGACGCAAAAAAACATCTATAGTACAAATAATTAAGAATTATACAATACATTTGTGTCCAATATTCCACATATCGGTTGAATTGAATAATTTATTTGATTAAATATATAACTTTCTGAGGCCATCTATCACGCCAATTCTTAAGCCCATAAATCCTCACTTCAAAGGAACTGTGCAGACTTGTTTTTAGAAAGAAGATATTCAGAAGATCGTATTTTAAATTATACAATATAATAGTTTTTTACTTTAATTTTTTTATGATTAAACAGATATAAATATTTTATTACCCCATATAAATATTTAAGCTGATATATATATATATATATATATATATATATATATATATATATATATATATATATATATATATAATTCTTTATAAGAATTACATATAAATTTCATATGTAAATATTGAACAGAATAAATAATCATTTTATAAGCATAACGTTTTAATAATTCACACGCTTTAATTTGATACATTTCATTCCGATAATCAAAATTAGATTTTAAGATGCTGCAAATTATGACAAAATGGTTTATTATTTCCAAATAATTAATTATATTACAGTATAACAATTTATATAGTTATGTAGGCAATTATCTTATTAATAACAAATAATTAATCAAAGAACTTAAGAAAGATAATCCAGCAATTCTGTTAATTTATATTCAGAAAAATAACCAATCATCATTGCCAAGTTTAAAACGTTATATCCCCGCTATTTTTTGGCCGATTTCTATGCTTTTTTGTTTTATTTTATTGTAAATTTAATTCTCTATCGATCGTCTTGACAATTCGTACAGCGCACGTCAGACAGAAGAATTTATTTTATTCATTATTCGAGTTCTACGTATCTTGAAACGTAAGAGGTCTTCTTTTTTTTTTTTTAATTTTTTTTTTTTTTTGAAGGGGAGGTCGGATAACAAATGGTTAATTATTGATAATAATGAACCAACAAATAAAGATTATGAGAATAAAAAAAAAAATTATAATAAATTTTGTTAACCTATCTTTAAAAGTTGGGATTGGTGCGATCTAATGGACAGAGTACTAGATTACGGCTCGAACCCCAGCTGTGGCACGATAATGATGTGTTGTTATTTCAGCCGGGGGCGACCCTGGGATAGGAAAAACCTCCTGGGGCACATCCAGTATCTATAAATTGGGTAACCAAAAAAACCATTACACGGCCGTTGGCCCAGAAATAGTGAGAATGTCTATATGCACTGACCCCAAGACCTTATGGATTGTAGGGGTGCAAGTTTTTTTACTTTCGCTTACTTATGTATTCAATATATAGGAAGGGAAAGTATAGGGAACGTGAAAATTTTCGAATTCCAGATTCCAACGGAAATACACGTTATATTTAAAAAACTATACGCTCAAAATGTTACAGCAATTGTTTAACAAAAATCAGTTGAATGGAAGTGCCACTTTGTTTAATGCATTTTGGACCTTTTTACGATTTTTTTCGAAAACGGCTTTAACGATTTTGATTAAACACGTCCTATATATGTAAAATTTAACAGGCTCCAATATTCTGTAGATTTCATTGTGATCGGAAAAGTCTGGCAGTGCTTAAATGTCGATATTTTAAATTTTGTTCCTCTAAAGTACCTTTAATTTGTTAAATCTATAACAATTAACCATATCATCTTGTAACCATTGATAAAAAACGGTTAAATATGTATTTTGAACGAATTCGATTATCAACTAAAGGAGAAAACAGCAAATATATTTTTTAGGGATTTTTTTTTAATCACAGTGATTAATACAATATACAATATACAGTTGAATAGCTAAAGATTATAGAAAAAATATTATTATAATAAAGGAACTTGAAAAATGTAATAAAGAGTGACGAAAAGCGAATAAAACTGATTATCGTTGATAATAATATAAAATATTATTTAATAAAACACATGTTTTCTTCAAATCACATTGAAATTAATCCTTTAACAATTTATTTTTATCTCTACATGTATTTAAAAATTCTACTATTGATTTTAAACAAAGGAGGTAAGTGAAAATCGTGTATGTCGCGGACCTGATTTTTATTTTGTATCTTGAAAAATAATAATAAGAATTTTAAAATCCAACTTTTCTATTATACCATACTATTGTCATATTCTTTTCTGATGCGACCAGAGATTGGGAGGAATTAGAAAGGAAGACTACTGACCACTTGGAGGAGCAAGGAAGTTAATAATGAAAAGATCTATTTCGAGCCAAGTCTGCGGACACTTTAAATATACGACACCGGAAACCTTCGTGAATGTTTCCGTTCGTGACATAATAAGCATTGAAGATTCTATTGTTTTTTGTTTTGTTTTTTAATAGATTAGGTAGTTTATATATTTTCTTAAATGAAAAAAATCTAGATAGATATCGTAGACTTCTTTAAAATAAACTCAAATTAGAATGGATTCTGTTTAAGAATACTAAATGAAAGGTATAACGCAAAAGGGATTGGTTGATCTTAGGGCTGTTTGTTGTTGTTCGATTGCTCGATACATTAAATGTTTATTTTGTATTTACAACAATTAACCGCCTTACATATCAATAAAAATAAAATATCGATAAATATAAACTATGAACAAAGTTGATAATTAAAGGAGAATTTTTTTAAATTTTTTTTTGCAGGTGGAAAACAAAGTCTTGAAAGTAGGCCATTGATAGATATAATAAAGGTTGAAAATCTGAAAAAAGTTGTGGAGAATCATTAAAAATACATCATTTGAGAAAATAAATATTTAATTATTTATTTTTATTGTTTTTTAACATATTTATTGATATTTACAACTGTATTATACACATCAAGTAAATGTGACGGACATAATAAAATGACATGAAATACATGTATACATATTACGGTAGAATTTAAACAGAAGAAGTAGTCAAACCGCACTTACACTGAATAATTGTTATAGTTTTACTAAAAATCTAGAAGAAATTTCAGCTTAGTTTTATAATTGTGCCGAAGGAATTAGTGGCAGAGTTGGAAGGAAGGTAGAAGGTATTTGTGGGCTAATTATATTTATAATTACTCGTCCAATTGGACAGGTGTATTTAGAATGGCTATAGGAAATGAGCTTATGGGCGAGACTACCAGAAATAGAATGACATAGCATAATATATATGTACTGTTAGGCGATTCCACGCTGTAATCATGTACCTAAAATTGAAGCTACAGGAATATAATTTATTTATATATATATATATATATATATATATATATATATATATATATATATATATATATATATATATATATTTTTCTGGAATATAAATATCGAAAATTACTTTTAATAAAAGATTTTCATAGTATAGAACATTCGATTTTGCATTTTATTCATACCATATTGTATGTTTTTATGTTCTTAATGGTTATAATAAAGCCTACAAGCCCCAAAAAATCTGAAGTTATAATTTTTTTACAATTTAAAGTATCATACTGTGTAAAAAAAAATATTTATTTTAGTATTATTCCTTGATAAAAACTTTTTTTTTTTTAATTAAAGAATTTCTTGTTTTATCTGCTACATTAGCTTAACTAATATAAAATCCATACAAATTTAATATTGATTCGTTCCTGTTCATGTAATAAAATAACCGATCATTCATTTTTTTAGTATATATGTATTTATTTGAGTTAATACATTCATTTTTCGTTGTTTTTTTTTTTTTAAACTAGTGATCCATATTTTTCACTAAACAATCTTTGTATTTCTTTTTGTCTCCAACGTTTCAGCCTTTTGTAATTTTCAATGATCCTTTAATCTGTCCTATCTATTACATAAATAAAAATATATATACAGAGTCACATTATAAAAAAAAAAAAAATTAGGCTGATTATATTAAAGGCACTGGCAACGGCGCGAAATGGATTCAAATTTGAAAATGAAGAGAAAAAAATCATTAAAGAAAAACTTTATTATTTTATCTGTTATAAAACCTTATCTTGTTACTATTTACGAACTTTCCATTAAATTTATGGATCAGAAAATACATTTAAACTTTTGAACTGCAGATCGCACAAAAATCAATTAATAAAACCTTTATATTTCTAGATATTGCGGATTCAGTCTTTTTTTATTATACTTCATATATAACTTATACATAATTATTGTTATATGATTATTGTTAACTATATGTATATTTAAAGGGGGAATCTATTGGACTAAACCAGACGCAGGTGGTCGATCCGGACAATTGTCCTAGGTCGGGCTTTGCTCACTAAAAATACTAGACTAAGAATAGTTGAAGGGAGGCAACCCCCTGCGAGACGCCTTAATATTATCTGCACCCTACGTTCTTCTCTCTCTCTCTCTCTCTCTCTCTATATATATATATATATATATATATATATATATATATATATATATGTATATAAAAGTATTAATTATAAGTAAGTAATACTTACGTAAGGGAAATGTTTGAGTTTAATGAGTTATAAAGTGCATTTCCGTCAAATACGAGAATTCGATAATTTTCAAATTTTCAGGGCCGCAACGCAATACGTTCCCTTACCGTATATTACATATATAGATAAGTGTAAGTAAAAATCTAATCGATTATTCGATAAAAAGTTCATATTTATATATAGTTTATAAGTACGCATAATTTTTTCAATATAAATATTTTATTTAGATTATACCAAAAGGGAGATATTTGCTATTACTTGGGATGCCAGGTCATTTCTAACTGTACTTATTAAACTTTATGTCAGTAGGGTTGACTCAGGTAAAGAGATAGAAACACTTCCAGGAATGGGTTGAGTCTTCAGGTCATACCCTAACCAAACTAACCAAGCAAACACTCAAGAGACCACCCTTACCATAGAAAATGTCTGTAGCTGAGAAAATAATAAACAAGAGCTTATAAACACTCCGTTCCAAGCTAATTATAAGCTGAGTCTCTCAAATCCGTTAAAATATAAAATAAACAACAAAGTGGTACTGTCGGTTGTTAATAAATATATAATAAATTTAAAATTAATATATGTATAAAACACTTGGAGAGGACCATTAAAGATCATCATTTACGATCCCATTGAAAGTTATAGATAGTTTAAATTCCGAGTTGATTACTAATTTTTTTTTTTTGGAGAATAAAAAATATTTACAATTAAAAAGAAAAAAACAGTTATACATAATTAGGATATATTATTGCGAAGATGGATGTTAGGTATTTATAAATTATACTGGTACCATCCAAATTTTCCAAATTCCATTAGAACCTTACAAATCAACCTAACCCTCTAGCACAATCCCTATTCAGCTCCACCCACAACGACAATCCTCGAAGATTGAAACGGCAGTGGCCGCCAGACGTTTTGTAAATATTCATACTGGAGTTCTTACACTGGTCAGATTGTCCTCACATGTACTGTATATTTGTGGCTATTGCGCCCTAACTCAGCCTCCACTGGCTCATATCAGTGACGCGGCTGAGAGGCGCTGGGATCTATTGGATTCTGCTTTTCCCTCCACAAGTGGGGAGAAAGGCCTAGTCTTTTTAGAGTTTGTTTAGCAGATTTTAAATATTGTGTATAGCTATAATTGCGTGTATGATGTTTGTATTTATTTTAATTATAGGTTTTTTTCTGTGTATATATATATATATATATACACAGAAAAAAACCTATAATTAAAATAAATACAAACATCATACACGCAATTATAGCTATACACAATATTTAAAATCTGCTAAACAAACTCTAAAAAGACTAGGCCTTTCTCCCCACTTGTGGAGGGAAAAGCAGAATCCAATAGATCCCAGCGCCTCTCAGCCGCGTCACTGATATGAGCCAGTGGAGGCTGAGTTAGGGCGCAATAGCCACAAATATACAGTACATGTGAGGACAATCTGACCAGTGTAAGAACTCCAGTATGAATATTTACAAAACGTCTGGCGGCCACTGCCGTATTGGATTCTGCTTTTCCCTCCACAAGTGGGGAGAAAGGCCTAGTCTTTTTAGAGTTTGTTTAGCAGATTTTAAATATTGTGTATAGCTATAATTGCGTGTATGATGTTTGTATTTATTTTAATTATAGGTTTTTTTCTGTGTGTATATATATATATATATATATATATATATATATATATATATGTATGTATTTTTTCGTAAGGAATAACGAATAATTAAGATTTTACTTTTTTTTTAGATAATTATAATTATTATAATCTTAATTATAGATAATTAAAATAATAATTAGTTTCCATTTTCAATATTATTTTTATTGGTCACTTTTTTAATCTTAGAATTTATATCAGCCTTAGTGCCATAATCCGGTCTTATAAAAATATAGTGGTTATAGTTTATGTACTTGGTTACGAGTGAAATACTTTAACGAGTTCATGATTATGTAAGAAAGAAAAGTAAAAGTGTCTGGCACAGAAACACAAACATTAAAAAATACAAAACTTAAGATATACTTATATTATTTCATATTATGTGTTCATATTCACTTTATTATGTATGAAGTATTCGTAATCGTAGTTGATGGTTGAGTTATTGTTTTATTTTATTCAAATAATTGAGATTAAAAAAAAAAGTAACTAAATACCTCTGTAGGAATTACTACTGTATTTAATACGTATGTAGTTTTTACGGGTTCAAATAAATGAATATTATTAGGAAGATAAATAAAATTACGATATTGTCTAATTTACTACAAAAATAATCTATAGTTTAATTAAAGACAAAAAAAAAAACGAAACAAAAAATTACACCGCATTACCCAAAATGTTTGTTTGGAGTATTTTAAAACCGAGTAAGCTTAGGAAAATGTTATCATTAAATTAAAACTACAATACAATTGAAGCCTATTATTTGATTTTTTTTTAATATACTTCTTGAGTACTATAATCGATATATTATTTTTATTTTTGTTTTTAAAGTTAGACATTACACTTTTAGTGCACGCTATTTTCTCTTGCTTGGGTCTAACAATGTCAAGGGGATGATTTTTTTTCTCGCTCTGTTTCATACAGGATAAAAATTATAATAATTGATTCATTCTGAATAAATCGAGTTATTTATATCATTCAGACCTGTAACCCACACTAGTTCGATTACATATCGGAATATATGGCGATGTAGCGTACGGGAAGAAGACCGCCAGATGTCCCAGAAACCTATTTGTTCAGCGTTCTCTTCTTGAAGCTGTTGAAAGATTCTTATAAAGTGTGATTACTTTTCACGCTTTTAATAGACTTATTGTATTCGGAGGCAGTTCGAAGATGTGTTTGAATGTATAGCCTTTGAAGGATGTTTATTGAAAGCGATGATGCCTTTTGCTCGATCTATTAAGTATGAATCTATTTCGTAAAGCCTAACCCTTTGTTTCGGAAATCTAATATCTTCCAGAATTAAATACGGTTGTAAACATTTGTTTTATCTCAAGAAGAATTCCTACAAAGGAAGCCATATAAAATTACTTTGAAGTACCCTTAACATTAGCAAGAGAAGCTTGCTATGTTAAGGATGTATAGTCGACTGTAGAAACTATCATAGGTGGAATAATCAGGAGTCAGTCTTTTTCTAAAAATTTTTAATTTTGCCGAAGTTTCTGCTCAAGATTGTGAGCCATCATCAGGGCATTACTGAGCTATGTCCAAGCATAAACTCTTGCTATGAAGCTTGCTATGAATACTTACTTGAATCATATTTACTTGAATACCAAGCAACGTCGGAGATGCTTTGGGAAACAATGGGAAAAGGATTGATGAATTAATACGCCTCCTCTCACAATTGGATTTTTACAAGCAGATTTGAACTACTATTGTTTTCCTCTTAACTTAATTTTGTTATATCAATAGATTCTAAAACACCGGAAGATCTCGCATAATTATTAAGTATCTACCTTGTCTAACAAGTGTTGATTTAATAAAAAAAATTTAAATCTTTACGGAAGAAATTATTCAGCCCGAATATCTTCCTTATTAATTTTTTTAATCTATTTTATTTTATATTAATAATTTTTAATTACTTTTTTCTTTCTCACTTATTATATTTATAACTTTATTTATTAATTAATATTTACGTATTACTATTTTATATATATTTTTTTTATTATTTATATTATTTAATATTAGTTTTTTTTCCCTTGAATATTATCTTACATTAATTTATCTCAAAAAAACTTATATATATATATATATATATATATATATATATATATATATATATATTATAATATCATGTAACAAATATATCTTTTAATATTTTAACTAATATTATTTAATAAATTAATCTTCTAAAATGAATATATCTGGCACTGATGACCGCGGTGTTTTGTGCCATTAAAATTTTAAAAACTAACCAACTAAGAGTAGCTTGCAATTAAATTACATAAATATCCCCTCCCCAAAAGTAAAAATAAAAATGGCTATAAAAAAAATGTATACAAGGCAATAGAACATTTTATATTAATTACAATTAGACAGATGAGTCCTTAACGTTGTTCTAGTTACCAATTAAGAAGCTAATAAAATTTGAAAGGTTTAATATTATTTTTTACATACATATATATATGGAATATATAGCAAGGGAAAGTATCGTAATTGTCATAATTTTTTAATTCTAGTTTCCAAAAGAAATTAAAACGTTTCCCTTGAGTCCAAATGACTAAGTCTCGCACAAAGGTCTGTGAGTGTAGGCAGTAAATATTGGTGGTAAGTTATTCATTTTTAAGTCTAGCTTAAAAACGCAATGTCGTATGGATCTGAAATTCCATATTTAAGATAAGTATCCTCCTAAAATATCACCAAATTGTTTTAATTGAAGTTGACTTTCCAAAAGCGTCACTTTATACTAACGTCTTGAACCTTTTTACGATTTTATCAAAAACGGTTCAAACGATTTTAAACAATCTCAATATCCTGATGCAAAATTGAATAGGGTTTAATTTAGTGTAGGTTTTTTTCTGATTAAGATACCGTAAGAGGGCTTTAGTGTAAAATTTTAAATTTTTTCCTCACTAAAGTGTTTCCATCTTTAATTTAGTTGATTTGAAATAATTAATCATTTTTCGATGTTGACATTGACTGAGCATAGGTAAATATGAAATATGAAACAATGTGATAATCAACTAAAGGAGAAAAGAACAGAGATAATCACAAGTTATATTTAGTAATTTAGAAGCATAATACGCCATTATAAAAGTATAGACCAATAGTATTAATAAATAATAAATTCAAATAGGAATCCTGAACCAAATAAAATACATATATATACATACGAGATGTTATGTAACGGCAATAATAATTTTTTTCCACCCCAATACTTACATGCTCATGTAAATAATCACCTCTAAAAGAAGCTTGATAGAGAAGGTGAATTACATGGGTCGGTGAAATCCCTCAAATGCAAGATGTTTAAACCAATTATTTATACAATCAATAAAGATGGAATACGACTAAGGAAGCCATACCACAACAGCCTGACTTCCTTTCCAACATCTTAAAGAATGATATTTTTTTTTTTTTTTTTGTTAAAATTAAAATCCATTTGACCTTGGAGGTCAATGTTCAGAAGAGCTTTATTATTACGTGAATTGTGAAATTGAGAAGACCATATTAATATACGAATATATTGATATTAAACGCAAAAACAAGAATTAATTCGCTTTAAAGATAACCAAGACAAAATATATGACAACAATATACACTAAAAACGCTGCAAATGATAACACAATGGTTTATCACTTTTAATCGGTCGCCATTTTTAAAAATAAGCAGCTGATATCAATCTTTAGGTGTTAGAATCATCTTTGTAATTTAGATTAATTTAGAAAAAAAATAACGAATATAAATTCGAAACTCTGAGAATATACAGATAAAATTATGTACAGATTTGATAAGACGAACGAAGTTATTTGCAATATAATGTTTATAAATTTTATTTTTAAGTACTTGGACGAATATAAATATCGTTTCGTTTTTTTCATTGATCGAAAAAACAATATACATAAATTGCTTAATCAATTCATAACAACATAAAAATATTGACTGTTTTATAAAATATAATTAAATAAGCAAACGTCTTTAAAGATATCCTGGTTTTACTTCCTATTTATTATTAAACAGATCGTAATTAATTATTTTTCATTAATATGATTTATCATTATATATGCTTAATTAAGAGTTTGTATATTTAATTTTTTTTTTTTAGCACATTTCCAGAGTTTTTTTTTGTTTGTTTTTTTACGTCAATATGAATCCTCCGGTAAATTAGCAATGAAAATGACATTTCGTGTTTTTTGCTATATCAACTGAATAAACATGTTATTGGAAAAAGTTTAAGGAGTTTATTAAATAACCAGATTTCTACTATCATTTAATTTTTTTTTCCCCTTAACTTTTCGTCTCTTATCTGGGGAGTTGACGTGGTGAATGATGCGGTGGACTGGTCCGTCACTACCTGCTCGTCTAAACGTTATCAACAGCTGATGAAGGACTACAACTTCTTTCGAAACGTTGGCCACGAAACAAAAAACTAGATTTACCGATACGTTTGTTTTCCTATATTGACTCCACCAACGACAAAAATTTCACCCAGGATCACTAAGAATAAGATAGTAAGTCGAAAAATGGTACTCCTCAATTTTAGGTACAGTACTTATATCTTTAAAGTGAAGTTTATACACAATTCTAGAACTTAAAGACTTAGTATTGTAAGTTACTATCTTAGCAAGGCTTGGGAAATTAACTTGTATTAAGTATATGTAACTCTGAAGGACAATTTTAATTTAATAATAATGCATATCCTAGAAGCGTTGAACGATGTGTTTAAAAATTATTATATTAATCATAACAATCTCTTCTGATATATATTTATTATCACATTAATTATACATAACGTTTCGAGGTCTTATCGCCTTTTCTTCAAAATAAATCATTAAAATTGCTTCCTGATGCTTACTTAAAATTGTTTTAAGTTCTAATACTAATGTCCTTCTAGCATTTCTTATATTTTTAAATCGAATAAAAAAAAATAAAAAAATAATAAATAAAATACCCAGTTCTTCAATACTTTTATAATATATAATAATAATATAATTTATTTTGATTTTTTCATATGAAAAGTTAAGAGATCAATAAAATATTATACGTAATAAAAACAGGTTAAAAGGAAGATTGCAAAATGATATCAATAAATTAGTTGGTTTCTATTTCTTCCCAATAAAGTTGATTTCAGTTGACTCAATAACGTTTACTGAAATAAACTTTTTGGGAAGAAAAAGAAACCAACTAATTTATTGATATTGTATGTAATATTCTTTTTTTAAAATGACAATAATGCCTCATAAGAAGAAATGAACTTCTATTATAAATGATTATTCAGAAAAATAATAAATTAATTAAAAATATATCAATCACTTTTCAATAAAACAGTCATAGGTTACATTTGAACCTTTCATTTGAACTAAATTGGCCTATGAAAGTGTGAGATATTTCTTAGTGATAGTAATAAAAAAAAGTTCTGTAGGTTGTATGGAACTGGATGAATTTTACAACTAGTATGAATGAAATATGACTGGGAAATATGTAAAATATCGGCCCCTCAAAGGAGTTCGCGTAGCTATTCACTCATATCTCATTTCTGAGCCCTCTGTACCTGAGGAATCCCATCGGGTCAGGTGTTCAGAGAAGCCCCTATTGACGGACATGAGGTCTTGGAAGTCTAGACCGTCACCTGTAACTTGGAAGAAAGGAGTACGGAACTCTCAAGGACGTTGGACCACCAACCTAGAACTTTAAAAACCTGATTTTTTTAAAATATGAAAGATCCACGTTTTGTTTATCATCAGGTTGGAATGAAAAATAAATTAATCCGTACTCTATGTCCCATACATCGCCTCGGAAGGAACACTTAATCCCGAAATCGATAGCTGATGTAACGTAACTAGGTACTTTCCTTGTTTGTTTATTCATTTAACGTCACTTTAAGCTGCTGTGGCCGATCGGACGACCCTACAGTGGGAGTCTTGAATTTTGCTTATCCAGTTTTAATCAGGAAAGAGATCTTTAACGAGTACCTGACACCTTTTTTACGAAAGGAAGGCACAATCATGTTTTTTTTACTCCTATTAAGAAGGCTTAGGCCGTGGTGCCAGTTTCGATTGAAGGCTGTTATGCTAACCACTACATCACAGGTGACCCCGGGTAGGTGTACGATCTGATCTACCATTATTAATAAATAACAGAGCAATTTAATTATCAGTATAGGTATCCAAATCAACGAGATTGCTAATGCATAAGACAGAAACGGCACAGAAATAATGCTGACTTGTGCAAAGCGTTGCTCTATAATATTTACTAGCCTAACTAATACAGAAATTGTGTAACATTAAAAAAAAAAAATTAAGATCTGCGATGAATTTATAAAAACTTTCTATAAATTTTCTAAAGAAATTGTTTTTATCAATAATAACTGCCTGTAATATATCACAAAGAAATTAAATTAAAATATGAAGTATTTCCTGAAACATACATGCTGTAAATAAGACACATTAATTAATTATAAAATTAATTTTTATAATCCGATATAAATATTTGTTAACGAAATATGATCAATATTTATAAAAACCCGGGGGAGCGGCGTGGTCTAGTGGATAGAGCGCTAGTCTGCTGTGCTCCGGGTCCTGGGTTCGAATCCCGGCTGTGGCAGAATATTATTTATTCTGTTAATTCAGTCGGGGGGCGACCCTAGGGTAGGAGACCCTCCTGGGGCAGACCCAGCCTCTATATAGTGGGTACCCAAATTAATTGGGGAAAAACCTGGCGGCTGAGCGCGATTAAGGCCTAATCACCTCATTGCACTGCCGTTGGCCTAGAAACAGTACGAATCTCTATATGTACTGAGCCCAAGACCCTTCATGGGTTGTAGTGGTACAGGTTTTATTTATAAAAACCCAGCGGAGAATTCCTCCCCCACCCCTTAAATTACTATATTAATCATATTTTATTAATTCATTTTTGGTATTAATAAAAATAATAAAATTAATAATAACAAACAAACCTTATTAATGACGAGCCAAAAACGATAGTAAGTACAAATAAGATTTTTTTTTAAATTAATTTAATTCGTCTTAGATCGGAATAACAGATTTATATCACATAGTTCAAAATATTAAATAATAATTTTTTTTCATCTTGCTTTACCTCATTTATTGCATAAACTAATATTAATGAGATATTAAATCACAAACAAACTAATTAATAAAGATTAATATTACTGTATTAATTTATAATCCGTTTTTGTTTTGTTTTTAAATGAATATCAATTCTATGTATATGTATATATTTATATGTATATATTTATATGTATATATATGGGTATATAAATGGCTTTCTGCCAAACATCTATTCATTAGGAGCTTTGCTATAGAAGAAGGGACCGTATTGACATGAGCAGGTAGCCTGGTTGTACACTAATACCTTTTTCGCAGACTGACCTCTTAACTTGCTTCCAAGTACTTGGACAATAGGAGTAACATTTGCTATTTATGGAATACTAATTGATTTTCGGAAGTCCGAGAGATTGTTGCCAACCTTCATACAACTACAACAATAAATTTCCCTATAACAGTCATAAATAATTTTTTTTTTGGAGTCATAAATCAAAATCATAACATACGCAATCCCTCACAAATTTAACTGATCTTATTGATCATATTTAATGAATAGAAATATATTCGACTTTAATTATATCGTCATATGCCTAAGGCTAAACCTGTCACGAAATATAATGTTTTTATTGTTAAAATTGATCATATTTCTGATTTACATATCTAGATTAATATAGCTTATCTGGAAATAATTTTTTTTATGATTAAAAAATATTAAATTTCTATTATTTTGTAGGAGACATTAAGAATTCAAAGTATTAATATTGCAATCAAATCAAATGTTTAAAATGGTTCGATAAATCGATTCCATACACAGTTAATAACACATGGAGAAGGTGTCAGTGAGTGTGTAAAACTATTAATGAAATACTGGAGTGAGATTGTAAAACTAATAAATATCTGCTCTAATAAAAGCATCACGTTATTAATAAAATAATCACCTGGAATTTAATTGACTTAAATTACATATCAAGTAAAAATAATGAATTACAAATCAAATTTATCGTTATTATCCGATGAAGGCATTTATTAAATTTTATCGCGACATGACATCCTTATATTATAAACTTAGATAAATGTTTTGATGAAATAAATTCTTACAAATAGACCAACTAATCAAGATAATTTTAATTACTAGTTTAATTTATGATATTACATATCGTTATTAATTAACAAATCGAATTTATAAAAAAAAATTAAATTGGTAGGGGAGAAATTTTAGGACGATGACAAGCTAATAACGCCGGCACAAAATTAAATAAAATTTATCGTAATATGATCAACCCTAAAAAATTAATATACAAAAATACAAGCTATAATTTCATTAAGCTCGTATTTATCAATCTAGGTAACGTATTTTTTTTTATCAAGTTGTAAATTACCATAAATAAAAAAAAAAAAAATACTCATATATTGTTTGTATTTTGTTGTGCCATGTTGCATTATATGTTTAATAATACAATTACAAGTAAATCTAATTAATCTTTTTGGTTGACCTACTAAAGATGTTCGAATTTCTTTTGGTTTTAGTTAATCGGGTTTATGGATCTCAGCTCATAATATGATTTTTTTTTCTTTTCCCATTTCAAGAGTACCAACGTAAAAGCAATTTATACCCTTGTGTACAGCATCGCACATCTGTGAAGATGTTGGTAACAATGCCATCCTCCCCAGACCTGAAGAAACCCTTAGAGGTCAGTAACCCAGCCAAGGGGAGACATGGGATTAAGATGTCGAAGTCTACCTGCATCCCTTGCCCATTTGCAGCTAGGGGTAATAAATGGGAGAAAATCGATTTTTCAAGTAAACCTTTTACCTGAAGAAATTTTTATAGCAGGTTGTTAAAATTCTGAAAGGAAGAGAAAATTCCGAAAACATACCTGAGAAGGGTACTTAAGCAGGTATTTGCCTACAAATGTACCGTCTATGCGGTATGAATATTATTTAATATTTAAAATTATAATTTTCTTTATATTAAATTAATTTAAAGTATAATTAAATATTAAATTAGTACTTCGAATCCGATTAATTATACTTAAAATTATAATAATTTCCTATATCAAATAATTTAATTAAATATTGATTAATTATATAAAATATTTTTTGTTTTAAATGCTGAATTTATTTATTTGTCCATTAACTAATAGCATCTTATTAAATAATTGATTAAACAAAAATAATTAAAGAATATAGATTAATTAATCAAAAATATTTATAAATGTAAGAAATCTATAATCCATTATATAAAAGTAACATCCACAGAGTTTAAGTTAACACACTATATTCCATAATACTGTAAGTAAATTTGTAATATTCTCTTTTAAATGCATAATATAAAATAAGAACAAGTATTTATTACAATTGTACATTATGTTGTAATAATAATTTATTGACGATTTTATATAATTTCTAATATTCTATTGTTTTTTTTACACGGTATTAGGGTATTAATACGAGAAAAATAAATTCTAGATACGTCGCTTGAACATAATTGTATATTTATTTATCAAAACATAAGACCTTTAATCATCAACAATCGATTATAAACAATATTATATGAATTTACTGACTAAATACTTCAGTAATCAATAGCTTAATTAATTAAACAACTTTAATTATAAGTAGATTTATATTTAATTAATAGTTTGATAAAAACATGAGAAATTTCTTTTAATGTACTCATACATTATTTGATAATTAAATGCTCTTTGAATAATTACATAAAATTAATCTTTATTTCATGAAAAACATTTAATTCATTCATAAGATTTTCTACTATATAGTTTCTTTAGGAATAATATTAAAATATAAGTAACCCAATTTAATTCATCTCAGTAAATAATAAGCATTTATATAGCTATAATTAATATTAATAAATTATATGAATTTATATTAAGTTTACGTAAAGAAATAGTGCCCTACTGTACATCCTTTTCTCATGGTTTATACTTCGAACATAATAAAAGTATTATATCCCGTTTACTTGAATAATATTTTCTTCAACATTCTTATATCCTGCATTATTTTTATTATGATTTTAATTTTTTTTTTTTTTAGTCCATGAAATATTCAAATGTATGAGCTGTTATTGGAGAATTGAAATCGGCCTGAAGGTAGTCTTTTAGATAGTATTTTTCAAGAATAAAACTTTTGAATGATTTATTTGAAATCTAAATAAGAAACGTGGAGCCTCCAAAAACCTTGAGTGGGTAACAGATTCGTACCCTAAAGACCCAACCTTTTTCGGGGTTAATGAGTTCCGGAAGACATGCGGTGCGACATGGCCACTCGGTCCTAGAGGAAGATGTTTTGCAGGGCTACCAACCGTAACCTACAAACTTTTAAATCAGCAGCAGATTTCGCATAACAAATTTATTTAAAATGTTTTTCTCTTTATCATACTAGTAAACCAATTATCTGATGAAATGTATATATTCATATTAATTTAATGAATATTTGTTAAACAAAAAATTTTTATTATTTAGGTTTTGGTACATTCCAGGAGATAGTATTGTTATGCATATCCATATTTGCTTATTTATTCACATCTAATAATATATTTTTAAATGATTTTAATGTTAATTCTATGAATATAAAACACATTCTAAATTTCTAAATATTTATTTCACATCTTAATTTTTAATTTAGATTGCTTATTCTAAATCCCTAATATCCACTTCTTCAAAATGTGGAAGACTGTCAAATCTTACTTTGAGGAAAATATTAAAACTTCAATAAATTAAAAACTTCTTATCAATAATGATACTCTAAAAATTAAATCTAAACTTGAACAAGAATAAAAAATTGTTAGATACGATATAAGTATTTAATGTGTTTTTTTATTATTTTAAACTCCCCCATTCTAAATATATAAAGATTACTTAATATATATATATATATGGCTAGACGTTACTAGAGGAAGCTGTTTTTCAGGGCTACCAACCGTAAAACATAGAACTATTAAATCAGCTGCAGACTTTGTATAACAAATATATTGAAACATGTTTTTTATTATTATTATTATTTGTAGAAAAAAATAATTTATGAAAGAGAACGCCACAAGATATACATTTTAAGCTAATGAATATATTATACAATTATTTCATTTCCTTCCTAATTTCAGATTAATTAATTTTTTTTTATAAATTTTAAAAACTTTGCACGTTACCCTTATCATATATCATATTTAAAAATACAATTGATTAACTTAAACACATAAATTGTTAGTGATATCAATTTTTCTAAACTGGGAGACACAATTAATAAATACATCTGAACATCTATAAAGGTGTATTCAAAAGAAAAAAAAATATTATATGAGATCATATTAAAATATTATTTTCATGACTGACCAAGCGAACTGAAACCAAACAACTAAAATATCTTAAGTATATATATATTCTTAATGCGTTTTTTATATATATATATATATATATAATATATATATATATATATATATTATATAATATATATATTATATATATGTATGTATATACATATGTGTGTGGTAATATAAGCAATGCCCGAAGTTTAATTTGTAACATAAGGAATAAGACATTAAGTGAAGCGTTGTTAAGGCTGAAGTCTTAGATGTAGGTAGCCGTTGGTCGATAATCTTCTCAGGTTAACAAATCAAATCGGAAAGAGAGCCATGTTTATTATAACCACAACGCATGTATTATCGTCAATAATTATTCGATAATATAAATCAAAATAATTATTAATAATCGCAGCAAAAAAAAAAAAAAAAAAAAACGCCAAGAAATTTGAAGATATTGAACCAAAGAAATCTAATTTATTTGGGTAGCTCAATAATCAAAATTAATACAAACATCATACATTCGACTCAGAAAATTTAAGTTGTTTAATTAAATTCACGCCTTCAGAAAGTGATTGGGAAAACTTATAAGCTTTCAGGTCGAAGATATAATTTATTAGAAAATTTTACTGGTGCATTAAAATCATATTTCTTCAATATGATGATGATTTGATTTTATCACATTAACTTTTAAAAAATTAGGTTTTATTAATATCTATAAAACTTCCTTTTATAGCAAGGGCAGATCAAGCCCTTATTAAAAAATGTTTTACTAGAACAATACAAGGCAATATTCAGCAGAACTGATTCTATAATTAATGTATATCATTTAAAAATATTTTTATTTAATTTAAAAATGCACAAATAAAAAAGTCAATAAAATGTAAGATGGAGGATTCCATAATGCATATTTTAAAATGTATGCAAAAATTACAATTTATTTTAACTGATCCATTTTTTGAGTGTGTATTAGCGTCATTAATTCATGTAACATACATGTAAAATCCTATATTAAGAATATATGTATATATTATTATATATCAAGTCATAGTTTTAATAAACAAATGTATTGCGACATAAACAGTCATTCTCTAATAATAGATTATATTATGTCGAGAAAAATAATTGAGTTGAACTTGCTATGTTCAACTTCAATACCCTTATTTCGATTCTTAGAGTAATTGTGACAATACTCGATATAAGTAAGTATTAACAATTGGTAAATATTTTTAACTACACTTTTTAACCCATGGCAACATTTGAGTATACTATAAGAAAAAAAAATTAAATCATTTTTTTATCGAATCATTCCTTATTTTCCTAGTTTCCTAATTTTTTTGTAGATGTTTCATTGCATTTCTTCTAATAATCTCTCATTCTTTTCATAGGTGCGTGTTTCTGTTACAGTGAAACTATTGTTTTTTTTAAACTATTTTATATTTATCTTTTAAAAACTTTCATAAAATTATTTTATTTTTAATCATATCCTCTGTAATATCTAATTCATTCCAATCAATTTAGACTTTTCTGAACCTGTTACATTTTCTTTTCTTTGTTTTTGAAAAATCGAAATTGACTTTATTATATTTATTTTATTAAGTGTTGTGGTCAATGCATAAAATGTCAAATACGCGTTTGCTGTACTACAGCAGCTGGTTTTGTCTCAGCAGGCTGATTTTCAAAATCTTTCCCAGGAAGCATGTAGACAAACATGTTACCCTGATCAAAATACAAACAAGGTAGGAAGGATTGTATCTGAATCCTTATCGCTAAGAGAAAAGATGTTCAACTTAATTCGATACGGTTGGCAGAAGCCTGTTTGGGCGTGATATGGGAACAGAAGCCGGATAAGTAGAGAAACCTAACGCTAACGCCGTCTTAAAACAGTAACGATTCTTCCCTACGTCTTGATTTCATTCAGCAATCGTCAAGATACTACAAGAACAAGAATATTAATCCAGGCGAGTATAAGTCTGTGTCATAAGTAAGACAAGAAAGGCCAATCACAGATCAAGGAATCCTTCAGACAACTAAAGCATAGATTTTTGAACGCGTAGTAAGGTGAACGATAAGTCAATGGGAAGATACCCTTTTTTTTCCACAATCAACTTCTAACCCTAGAGAGACTCTAAATCGGTCAAACAGTGATTTTTTATAACACCAGCACATTCAAATTGCGAAGCGGCGGATCACTTTTTCTATACATAGTCAACATTTTAAATTATTGCAAGTTAAGTCTTACATAACAAATTAAAACGCCTTTTATTCTGTTCGAAATTCTCTCCAGCCTTCTGAAACCCGTTTTGTAAAAGGTATTATTCTTGCAATTCGTGGAAAAGGGTATTATTTCTTGGCTAAGGTGAGGGGTGAGCCAAACCAATCTTAATTGCTGTTGAAGAAGAGAAAAAGTTGATTAGCTCAAACCACCAAAATTGAATCGATTTACTCATTACATCTTTTCCGAAACAATAATTACGGGCTGCGTCCAATGCATGGCTTGGGAACGCCTTATAAGCCTTATTGGCAAAAATAATTTCTTACGGTCTTCTGAAATATCTTTTATTTCTACATACACTAAATGACTTGAAATCGTACGATTTTTTTTTTTTTTTTTATAACCGACTAAACACGCCGTATTATGTAACCACCGATAACATCAACACATACGCCATACTAACTCTATAATACTGATTTAAAACAGATTTTGTTTTTGATAAAACTATAATCTAATTTAAAAAAAAAAATGTATTTATTATCTAGTTGAAAAATGTGTTAACATATGGACATATAAATTTTCCATTAAATAAAAAATAAGTAAATTGATAATTTGATAAAAAATAATGCTTTTGACCTTTGAATTGTGAAAAAATATCATTGCTCTATGGAAACGGTAAATGGGATGTTCATGAGACAAGCAAAACTTTCTCCTACAGGCATAATTTTTCTAATGTCCCCTTTTGCTGACATCTTCCTATATATTTTTTTTTTTTTTATTATTGCAATATTAAATTAAAATTAAAAACTAGCAGAAGAGAAGAGAATTATTTTTCTTTGAGATCTGAAACGCTTTTTTTTTTTTCACGATAATGGTTATCTAATCTGTAATTAGTTTAAATAACTCCCAGTAATAATTGTTTTCCTAAATAATATTTTTTTAATTATTATGGGATTTTTATATGAAAAATATTTTTTCCGTAATCGTTAAAAAGATACATATAAACTTTTTTTTTTTTTTTTAATACAGTAATGATTATTTAATACACAATAATTGTACTATTACAATTATGATTGGACCAAAATTTTTTTTTTTTAATTCCGACCTAGCATTGTTAGCTAATATTTCTTTTTATAAAATATTCCATCTGCTTCTGTCAGAACAGACATGTTCTAAAAACGATTTTGACACCTTATAGACATGTGCATGCGAAAATATTGCAATTTTATTATATCCTTTCCGTTACCCAGAGAGAATAAAGCAAATGTTTTTCACTCGTAAGATAGACTCGGAATGGGGTGTGTGTTGACCCTCCCACATTCTCAACTTATCTAAATGGAGAATAGATTTTTTGTAACCGATATTCGACTTGAAGATTATTTTCCTTCGATATCTCTTGAACTTTTAGAAATGGCATGTGAATGCAGTTGGATTTTAATAATATCCGATTCGGGTTCTGATTTAGCTTATTTATAGAGTATGAGTTTGAGTTAGCTTATTTGCTTCCTTATTTACGACTTTTCGTTTCTTATCTCTAGAATCATAGTGGGTTCATAAAAAAATTTCTAGTTATTTATTTAATATAAAATAATATAAAATGAAATAAATATAAAGGAATTTCATCAAATATTTATATACACATCCATGATGATACGAAAATACAACTAACGTATCCACCAAAGCCATGTTGAAACATATATAAATACAATTCTCGAGTGAAATATATTGTATCCAGTAAAATATATCATGTTAATACGCCTGGTTTATTTTCAGGATTTCATTAATAAAGATGGCTCCTAGGATGGAGTGATTTGATTCGGCAGATGAAAATACTCGTGAGGGGGTGTGGCAAACCGACGCATGCCAGGAGTGGGTCCATCGATCCGGAAGAGTTTATCAGAGGCGGTACAGTTGCTCCGGCCCGGAGGACCAAAAACAAATGTTTTAACGTCTTCGGATTCCCCCCCCCCCAAAAAAAAAAAATAAAAAAAAAAATTAGCTGGTAGCCGTGATTTTGAAACTCCCTACATTTTCTCAAGATCAATTTTTTTTTTTTTTTTTTTTTAAAGAAACATTTAAATCTAATTAACTAGGGTTAGGGAGAGGAGCAACGATAAAAAAAATAATATGCACTTCCTATTCCTTTATCTTTAGAAAGTATCTTTATATTTGAAAAGTGAGCACATTTAACTTTTAATATACCTTATTTAATTAAAACATTTTCAAAATTCGTTAATGCCTACGTTTCGGGGTCTTGCCCCCATTATCAGGACTAAAATAAAAAATAAATAAATCAACGTTCATTACAAGTTTAAGTTGTTTAAAGTAATATAGTCGTTTACATATTACTATAATTCAATTCTTTTAAAACAATTACCTTTTATTTTAAGGTGTCATGGTTGATAAAGATATATTGTTAGAAGTCAATTGTTATTTTTACATATTGGCTGATTGTCTCTAGTTTCAAATTTTGGAATTTGCACCCTAAAGTTATTATTAAATAATTCTTCTATTTTACTTCTTATAATTGGTTTTATATTTTTCATTATAGATTTTTTTATTATAACTTTACATTACTTAGTATATCTGTATAATGTTTACTTAGATTTTTTTTACGGGTCTATAATTTCAGTACTTCATTATTTCTATTATTTTGTGAAGTATCTAGTTTATCTATATCTTTAAAATTAAATTTATGTTGTAATTTGATGCTATAGAAAGGATATATGCTGTGTAATTTTTTTTTTTTTTCATGTTTCTCCTATATATACTCCTTCAAATTTTACTTTTACATAATACTTTGTTTATCTAATTTTTCTATGTTATCTTTCATTTTGCACACGTGATTACCTAAATTTTTATTGTCATATAAACCAAAGAAAACATTCGATTTTTTTTTTAAAGTGCTTTTTTGTAAAACCTTGTTGGGATGCGTCATTTATAATTTTATCTCTTAAAAATTGATTTGTTAGTTTCTGATATGGCTATTTATACTTTTATTAATTGGTTTACTTTATAGATAATATGTACATATTACAATAACGATTCAAACGATAACATGACTAAAGGTAATTACTAAATGCTGATCATCGAGCCATATACTCCTAAAAAGTTGAGCCTCCTCCACATGTGCCTAACAAAACCTGAAACTGTGAGATCAGACCTACCGCAAACCTAACAACCTTATGAACGTTTACTCGTAAACTGATGCTTACTCTTCACTAAATAGTTTCTTATCTAGCCGCAACTATACACACCCATTTCGACTGCATTCACGTATGTGTACCCATAGTTCCGTATTGAGAGACAAACAATATTATTCCGCGGTTCTTTCTTAAAAATTTCAAGGAGCTGTAGCATCCCTATACCTTTTGGCAATACACAAAATGTTACTAATACTTTAAGTCAAGTAATTAACACAAATACAGTGCGTTTTTTCCCTATTTATTGAGGTATTCGCGTAGCTATCAGCGTCGTAAACGCCATTAATTTTTTTTTTTTAATTAACAAGATCTATGCTATTATATAATGTATTTTGCACCTTTTTACGATTTTTTTCTAAAACGGTTTCAAAGATAAAAATAGATATCGATGAAAAATATTATGGGCTTTAATATCATTATTCATTCTGATTTAGATAGTCATAAAGGGCTTAAATCCCGATTTTTTATCTTACTCTAAAGTACCTTTAAATTTTTAGATTAAAAAAATAACCATATCAGAATAATAATAATTAAAGTTGAAAAAAACCCGGCTGTATAAACATAGAACAAATTTTAAAAACAATTAAAAGAAAAAACAAACATATTTATTTTATTTTTATTTTTTTTTCCGAACATAAAAATAGTAATATAGATGTATAATATACCGTTGGAAAGCCAAATATTTAAGAAAAAGATGTTATATTATATACAAATATAAAGTGACGAATAGGGCCTAAGCTTAAGTGATTATTGTGCGTAATTTTATATTGTATTATTTAAACTTAAAACACATGTTTCCAACGAACTTGAATATAATGTTTTAAAACCTGTTTAAGTTTGTTTTATAGTTCTTTAATTGATTCTAAAAACGGAAGAAAGTGAAAGTCGCATATGCTTCCCGCATCACATTTTTCATATATTAAATATATATTTATATATATATTTATATATATATATATATATATATAATATAAATTGTTTGTCCTTTAATCATTAATTATATTGAGGGTGTATAGTCGACTGTAGAAACTATTATAGGTGGAATAGTCAGGAATCAGTCATTTTTGAAAAGTTTTTAATTTTGCCAACGTTTCGGCTCAAGCTTGTGAGCCATCATCAGGGCATTACTGAGCCATGTCCAAGCATAAACTCCCAGTTTATGCTTGGACATGGCTCAGTAATGCCCTGATGATGGCTCACAAGCTTGAGCCGAAACGTTGGCAAAATTAAAAACTTTTCAAAAATGACTGATTCCTGACTATTCCACCTATAATTAATCATTAATTGATTTTTAATTAGAAGTTAAATATGGCGCCCAAAGGTACGTGAATGCGATAAAAAGAAATATAAATTACTTTACTTTGTATAAATTACCTCATTTAAACTAATTAAATTCTAATAATGGAGTTGTTGGCCTTGTAGACTATATGATGTAGGAATTGGTTGGGATCGCCAAGAAACTAATTTATGAGAAAAAGTTATTTTATATGTGTGCTGACGTTTCGGCCTACATTCTGGGCCTTCATCATTGCTAAGAAAAACAAGAAAACAACCGTTAGTTTTTTTTTTTCTAATCTTTCTTTTCATTTTGTTGCTATCTTGTTTTTCTTAGCCCTGACAAAGGCCCACAATGTAGGCCAAAACGTCAGCACACAAAAAAAATTAGTTTTCCTAGTGCTTTTTTTTTAAATTATCATGTGCGCTGGTGGTGGCTATTCATACTAAGAATGCATAGAGGCTTTTGAATTTCCCAATTTAATAATATTGTAACTAATTGTTATATTAATTTATATATTTTTTACAAAATTACTTCATAAGAGTTCTACTTAATAATTAAGTTTAACGATTTGAGAAGTATTAAAGACATTTTGATTAAGAGTCAATTGACGCTTAAACTTGCCATTACTGATAAATTAAATAAATCGCCTAAATCAGGATTGCCACAAGCTCTTCCGAATTAAGTTATCGACAAAAGGAAGACTGTTAAAGCCATTATAACTAGACGAATAGGCCGGGCTTAAACACTTTGACGCTTCAATGAACCATTCAGTTCAGCCAATGAACAAAGGGAAGCCTCCTCATTGGCCGAAAAATCGATTCATTAGCCAACCAAAAATGAGCTATTAGGCCTCAAGAATTTTTTTCATTAAAAAACAACATCTTCAGATTACATGTATTACATACTATTATTTTTGGCTAATCATTAAAAATTTTCCTAGAATATGAAGAAAGAGAATATAATTCTTAAAATAATTAATTTAAATTTTCTTATGTATTTAGGTTAATGATGAAAGGTTAACGATTATAAGGATAATTGATAATAAAACGAAATTTATTCGCACCAAATAAATGACAATATTACTATTTTTAATATTTTTTTTAGAAACAGACAATAAAAAAAGTTGTATTTAACAAACAAAATAGTAATAAATTAATATATACATACGTACATAAAAGAAAAATCCGAATTACTACAGTAGTTTTTGTTACTGTTTGTATACTAAACAGTGTTGTTAAACCCCTAGTCTGTTTTTATGATCAAGTCCTAAAATACTGTTTTTATATTACTTTGTTTTTATTATAACAGCACAGCTTATTTATTATCATTTAGAGTTATAAATAAACATTATAATTTTTAAAGACATGAATGATAGAAAGAAACAATAAGAAATTTATTTTCTCAAACATCATCCTTAAAATATCGATACAAATTGTTCTAGTTTTCTTTTAACAAATTGAATCATTAAAATAAAAAAACAAACAATAAGGTTGATAATTTAAAGAATGACAGAATAAAAATCTAAGTGTTTAAGATATTTTTTGGAGAGAGAGTGTTTGGCCTTCATGCCCCTCGCAAATCATCTGAACTGTACATTTATTAATTTGTTTGTTTTTTCCAAAATAGAAATCTAAAAAAAATGAGGGTGCGCCAAATAATCATCACGGACGTACATTTAAATACCAAATTAAAGGCATGAAAAAATTTATGTTATTAAGAAAGTTTCATTAGATCTTCTTTAAAGATGTACATAAAAGGGATTATTTAAAAATTTATAAATTTGAGAAATGAATGCCAGAACAAAACAAAAATAACTCAAAATAAAAAAAACAAAATAACTATTTAGGTTTATAAAATTAATATTTAAAACAAAATATTTTATACATAATTAATTGTTTTATATAAATTTTTTTGGTATAATTGTATCCGCGTCAATATATAACAGACAAAGTAACTGTTATAAACATTAGATTATATCTTGGCCATTAAATTTAATTATTTATTTGATGCCACTTATTAAAACTTTATTTATTAGGCACGCTTTTAAGAAAGAATAAATTAAAAAGTATGTAACACAAGCCATTTCTTGCTTTAAAA
Source organism: Piezodorus guildinii (assembly GCA_023052935.1). Classification (NCBI taxonomy): domain Eukaryota; kingdom Metazoa; phylum Arthropoda; class Insecta; order Hemiptera; family Pentatomidae; genus Piezodorus; species Piezodorus guildinii. The sequence continues at coordinate 39,672,891 of CM041295.1, read as the reverse complement.
AAAACAACAAAAAAAAGACGGAAGAACTCTAGCATAAGCTTGTTTTCGACTCCCTTTTTTTTGTAAGATAAAGGGTTGTGTATATGTCGTCTAGAAAAAACCTATGTAGATATCGTCTGTGAATGTTGTCAAAGAACGCTTTTCCAAATTATATATTCATATATTCTTCGCAAAATTAGAACATGTGTATATACATGGAATCTTAATATTAAAAATTTATCAAATAAATTACTCCATTTTAGTAAAATGTTTTTAAGATCGCTTGATATCATACTAATATATAACGCTATTTATTAAATTTACATGAAGTATGTCATCGATACGTGAAAAATTATTATTAATTTTTATACAATTAATCGAAGATTAGATACTGTATAATATGTATTTTTTTGGTATTAGTCGCATTTCATGCTTATTGGAACAATTGATAGTAGTAATGAGTTCATATTATTTATGAATTAATCTATATTTATATAATTATAACAAAAATTTCATACCGTTTAACTGTCAACCCAAATGTCCAATATAAAACTACTCAGATAAACGGAAAAAAAACAAAAACATAAAATAATTCCGCATAAACAACATTCCTGTACATAAATCTGTCACTAAGCGTTTCTAAAAACAGTTATATTCATTAAAATGAAATTAAACCGATTTTAGGATAATTAGTCATATTTTAAAATGCTTTACACGGTTAAATTTTCACTGCAAAAAAAAAAAAAAAAAAAAAAAAATGTTAACAGGGCATAATTGGGTTAATTTATAAATTCTAATATTCTGAAGAAAACATACCTAGATTTCAAAACATTGCATAGGATATAAAAACAGCATGTTTTTATAATTTAAAAGTATCATTTGATAAAATAAGTATTATATTTTTTTTTTTATATTTAGCATTAATTGCTTAGGGATATATAGTTATATGAAATCAAATGAGATAAAGTTCAATAAAACTAAAACTATGTAAATGTACTCAATAACATAAACATAAATACGTTTATGTTTATAACGTGCCACAATGGACATAGCAAATTACATTTTAATACTTTATGATCAGATTAATCTGAATATTTTCCAGTGTTGTCAAAATATTTAAGAAAAAACAAATTCTCTAGCTCGTCAGATGGTCAAGTTTTGTTTATTTCCAAAAGGCGAGTAAGATCTCAACAGCGAGCTATGTGACATCATATCGCTGTTGACATCAAAAAATTAATAATAAGAATTTAATAAATAATAATTTAGTTTATGGCCTCTTCAGGAAGATGAGGAAATCGAAAAACATAAGTGTTTTCTTGCATGTTGTTATTTTTTAGGCATACGAACTACTTTTTAACTTCCTTATGAAATTTCTCTGAATTTATAATTTATATAAATCCATATACAATTTACTTATTTATGACAATCTTGATCTAATAAAATAATTGAAAACAATAAAACATTTTTATTATAAATTATAATAATAAACCATACATCACGTTACAAAATACATATTAAATCCATAAACGTCCAGCCGGTGAGATCAACATATACTAAAGAGTGATTATTCGTTAGTTTGTTTATTAGGTTTAGTTTTTATTTTAAATAATAATGTCATACGACATATCCTATATATAGATCTATTTTTTGATTGTTCTTTTAAATATTATTAACAGTGGAATGGAGAAAGAAAAATATTATGTTAAAGAAATGAATTCGAAAAAAATTATTTTTTTTTTAATTTATAACAACTTATCATTTAAATTAAATGTTATTAATTTAATACATCATAAACATTACTCTCATTTTCATATGTTCCAATTGTTATTGATCGGTTATAGTAACCAACAATGATACTTTTTAACTCAAATAATTTAGCTAAGGCATATACTGAAACATGCTAACCGGCTTGCTTTGAAAAATTTGACTAAGATTTCGCTAGAGTAAATTCAGATCTTTGAAAAATACGGAAATTAACACCGCAGTAGAATACAAGTTTTAAATCAAACTTAAAATTTTCATTCCTGAAATAATAATAATCTGACATTTAATTAATCAAAAAAATGTCGTTTTAAAAACGTGGGATCTACTTATCAACGACATTAAATGGTTATTAAAAGAAGACGTTTTAATTATTATTGTTTATCAACAATATATGTGCACTCTTATATAGAATGTAAAAATAGAACCTTATAAAATGACTATCATTAATTTGAAATAGAACAAACGAATCGATCAGCAACTGATTAATTAACTGTTTTTTTATGTTAAGAGAAAAATAGCACCGAAAACAGAAGAAACTACTTCTTGGCAATCTAATTGACTTGGCATATCGTTCCTTTCTTCAAATAAATACTGGAAGTATTCAATAAATCAAGTTTATATATAGATGACATCTAGGAACAATAATCTTACCAGAAATATACACAAATTTAGAAAGTAAATAAATTTAAATCCTCAACTGGTCTATAATTTACTGAGCTAATAAAAAAAGATATATATAAAGAGACAGAATAAACCTTGACATGACTTTTAATATTTATGTTTTGCTAATGAGGGAAATAAAAGAAGGGCATATTAGTAACATACTTAAAGTAATTAAAATAAATCAATATTATAAATTAATGAAATAAATAATAATTAATAAAGCAGACTGACCTCTATGTCACTATCGCGGTGGTCCATCTCCATCTGATAGACCGGGACAGGTTCTCTGTTTTTGACCCGAATTTTGACTGATTTCCTTAAAACTGCTGAGATACGGCTGACAGAATCAGCCTGATGTAGATTCTTCTGGGAAGCGAAGAGCTGGAGGATACTATATATTACGACACTGGCAGAACTTAGTAAGATCCAGAGACGTACGACATGAGAACACGAAGGAGCGGTGACGGTGACTGGCACTACAAGACCGGCCTAGTGTCACCTTGGGGGAGGGGCTGGGAGCGAGGAGTGGGGGTTACTTCTCGGCCAATAGGAATCAAGGACAGGCCACGCCCCCTCCGCTTCGCCGCCTCTCTTCATTTCAGCCCTTGGGGCGAAGAGTCGACGTTGATTTTAATATCCCCCCAAAAAATGTAAAGAATCCTTAATGATGATGCCGCATCAAAGAATTGACAAAAACTTGAACTTGATTCATTCTATAAAACAGACTAGGTACAGTTTAAAAGAAAACAAAAGTATTTAATTATTTTGTATAGTTTTTGTTGGTACAATAGATAAAAAAAAAAAAAAAATTAGCTCTGTACATTAACATAATTATCTACTTCATTTTATTAACATTTAAATAATAATTAATTTATTTTAAGTTTCAACTTTTTTTTTTTTTTAAATCATTATAGATGTATCATAGTCTCTTGCTTTCCAATTTATTTAGATGTCTATTATTCTAAAGTGGCTTGAACCGGAATGAATACATAAATTATTACTATTAAAATTCACAGTAGTCGATTAATGTCTAAACAATGCTTTTCTGTAATATTTCCTATACGTTTTTTTGGTGAGATATTACATTAGAATGGGCATAGGGTGAGAAAACAAAGAGATAAAAAAACGAAAATAAGGTATTAGGATAAGGTTTTAGGAGAGATTGTTTTTACTTTAAATTATGCACTTAATTTTATTAATATGCATATGAAAAGTATTTGAAAACAACGAACTTATGTTCTCGAAAAATTCCCCTTTCCCCCCTACTCAACCTCACCAACGAAATTCCTGCCTACGGGCTTGTAAACTTTAATAAAAAAATGTACAAAGCAAATGACTCAAAAGAGAAACTGTAATAATAATGAGCAATAAAAAAAAAATGAAATAAAATTCATGAAACAAATACAAACATAAATAAAATACTAAAATAAAAACTTTGGTCAGGGAGCACACGACTTTCACTTACCACGTCTGCTAAAATCAATCTAAGAACTAACAAACAACTTAAAGTTGGAAAAAGTTAATTTAAATTAAAAGTATTCAGTTTCGGTGGAAACACATGATTAAATGTGTTAAATTGTCACTTATGATAGTCAGTAATAAGTTTATACCCTTTCCGTTACTTTACATTACATTTTACAACTTTGTGCATTAGATAAAAACATTCTCTTTCCAACGGTATATTATGCGTCTATATTACTGTTCTTGGTATCGAAAAACTATAAATTGCATACAAAAAGATTTTTGCTCTTTTATTATTTATTTAGACATCAAATTCGTTCGAATTGTATATTTAGCTATTTTGTAGCAATGTTAATCAGATTATATGGTTAATTTTGTGAAATATACAAAATCAAAGGTACTTTAGAAAAATAAAATTTTAAACATCGGCATTTAAGCTCTGTCATACTATTCAAATCAGAATGAAACTTATATGATATTAAAGCCCATTACATTTTACATCGATAACGCGAGTTTAATCAAAATCGTTAGAACCTATTTCAGAAAATCGTAAAAAGACGCAAAATGCATGGTATAAAATGGCTCTTCTGGTTTGCTGATTTGGATGACAAAAATGCCGTAACACCTTGGGCGCTTAGTAGTCTTAAATATGAAATTTCATTTTCGTACGACTTAACGTTTTCGTGCTAGACTTATCACAAACACACCGTTTCGCGTGACTTGGTTATTTGGGCTCCAAAAACCCTCCCCCTTACTATGTATTTCATATACAAATAAGAGTAATGTAAAAAAACAATATTACACATACAATAGTGAGGGATATACACAGTAGAGAAAAAAAAAATGGATTTTTTCCCTTAGTTTTCCTCCTTAACGGAGGATTAAATTTTAATCAAATAAACTGTCATAAGCAGACGCAGGGATGTGTCTTCCCCCTCTTTATCAAAATTGGTGTGACAAATAAAAAATCTGGTGCGGGCAACACACGACTTTCACTTATCTCCATTTTTAAAACCAATGAAAGAATTTTCAAATACAGTTAGAGATAAAAATACGTGAAATTATTAAGGAATTAATCAAATTGAATTTATATAGAAACATGTGTTTTATTAAAAAATCTATTATATTATTATCTTAAATAATCGGTTAGTTTTATGTTCATTTCATCACTCTCTATTAACTTTTAAAAGCTTGTGTATGAGATGATATTTTTTCTAAAATCTTTAGCTTTTCAACGGTATATCATACATGTATATTACTGCTCTTATGTTCAAAAACGAAAAATTGCATTAAAAAATATTTTTTCTGTTTTCTCCTTTAGTTGGGTATCGAATTTATTCAATTTATATATTTACCTGTTTTTCATCAGCGTTAACAAGATAATCTAGTTATTATTATTGAATCTACAAAATTAAAGGTACTTTAGGGGAAGAAAATTTAAAATATCGGCATTTAAGCCCTGTCAGACCATTTTTATCCAAATAAAACCTACATGATATTAAATATTAAAGCCCATTAAATTTTACATCGATATAGCGAGTTTAATCAAAATCGTCGGAACCGGTTTCGAGAAAATCGAAAAAAGGTGCAAAATGCATGGTATAAAGTGCCTCTTCTGGTAAGCTCATTTTGATGAAAAAAGTTTTGTCACGTCTCGGGCGTATAGTTGTCTTAAATATGAAATTTCAGTTTCATAGGACTTACCGTTTTTGCCCGGGAGTTACCACACACAGACCTTTTTGCGGGAATTGGTTATTTGGACTCAGGGGACCCTAAAACGTGTATTTCCTTTGAAAACTGGAATTTGAAAATTTTCACGATCGCAATACTTCCACTTACTATATATAGTAAGTGAATGTAAAATTATATTGCAGTAAATAGACTAATATCAATACGTTAAATAAGGTAATTTACCACGTCCATACGCCAAGGTTATCTTAGGGTAAAGACAGATAGATACCCTTAGCATACGTCGTATTGTCCTGTCCATTAGGAATTCAAATTTGACAGGCAGGCTAAGGTCTGAGAAATTATTAATTAAATTAATAAAATAATTAAAAGATTAGTATGGCGCTTGTGTAATATGTCCGAAAGCCAGAAAAATACATCAACAAAGAGTAAAATACCAACTCTCTTAGTGTAAATTACCTTACTTGAAGTATTAATATTAGATATATAAACTAATTTTAATGATTAATTTTCAATGCTAGAAAAGTTGAGATTTTTTTTTTGCAAAACTGACATTTTCGACTCTTCTGGTTTGCCGATTTTGATATAAAAGTTGCTGTGACATCTTGGAGTAGTCTTAAATATGAAATTTAATTTTTATACGACATTTCGTGCTAAACTTACCACACACACACAGTAGAAAGAAAATTAAAACTGGATTTTTTCCCTTACTTTTCCTCAACGGAGGATTAGATCTTAATTCTATCTAATAATCTATCATAAGTAGACGTAGGGATGTGTCTTTCCCCTCTATACCAAAATTGGTTTGATATCTAAAAATTATACTGCAGTAAATAGACTAATATCAATACAGACAGTTCGTATTTACTCGTTTATTTATTCGTTTACTCTTTATTGGTGTATTTTCCTAGCTTTCGGCGTCTCAAGCGCCATATAAATCTTTAAATTATTTTATTCATTTAATTAGTAATTGCCCAGGTCTTAGCCTGCCTGTCAAATTTTAATTTCAAATGGACAGGACCCCACCACGTCCGTTCGCTAAGGGTATCTCTAGGGTATATACACCCTTAGCATACTTGATGTGAAGGTTTCACAGGCATATTCAGGCTTCAGTAATTATTAATTGAATGTATAAAAGAATTAGAAGATGAATAAGGAACTTGTGATGACTTAATAAAAAATACCTCAATAAAGAGTAAAATACAGACTGCCTTAGTATAAATTACATTACATAAAAATTATAAAATATAACAATCCTTTCGACATGGATGATTTTTTTTTTTTTTTTTTTTTTTTTTATATTAAAGTACTATTTATGTACTTCAAAAATTACTATAAAATATAGATAAAGTCAATGTGAAACCCAATTCCCTCTTACATCTGCAACTATAATACCCTTCTGACCTTTAAATCCTGTCTATTAAATTATTTCCTGTCAATTCAGTTTCCTAAGTATCTCTGACTAGATACAGTTTATAAGAAAAAATCATAAAAGTATTTAATTATTTTGTATAGTTTTTTTTTTTTTGTAAATTAGGTAAAACTACAGTTTCTTCTTTTCAGATCTTTACATGAAAATAATTATCCACTTTATTTTATTAACATATGAATAAAAATTCATTTGTTTTAAGACTTAACCCTTTTTTTTTTTTTTTTTTTTAAATCATTATAGATGTATTATATTCTCTTGCTATCAGATTTATTTACATTCATATTATTCTAAAGGGGCTTGAGACCGAATAAATATATAAATTATTAATATTAAAATTCACAGTGGTCGATTAATGTCCAAACAATGCTTTTCTGTAATATTTCCTATACGCTTTTTTGGTGAGATACTACATCAGCATGGGTATATGGGTAGAAAAAATAAAGATAAAAAAACAAAAATAAGGTATTAGGATAAAAGATATAGTTAGAGATAGTTTTTACTTCAAATTATATACTTAATTTTAAAATTAATATGTGTACGTAAAGTGTTTGAAAACAACAAACTCGTTTTCGACTAATTTTATCCCCTCTCCCTCTATCCCAAAAAATTTCAATTAACAAAAAATTTTGTTGGTACGAATGGTGGTAAACTTGGTATTTTTTATTTATTTTGTTATATATATATATATATATATATATATATATATATATATATTTTTTTTTTTTTTTTTTTTTTTTTTTGCCGAATCGCGGAATACGCTGAGGAAATTGAGACGTTGATTCCCAAAAGGTACTATATCCATTCTGGGGAATTTTACAGGAAGCGCGAAAATCTCTCATTACTATATTATTAAACCAGCTAATTGGATTCTTTTCGCATTAAAATCTGGAATTGTTTCTTCACTATATTAATAAAAACATATTAAAGTTATGAAATGAAATGTTCTGTTATGATTTGGAATGAAAATAAATGTGTAATAAGTATCTTAAGAAATTATTAGCATTTCTAAATCACGTTATTAAAGGACATGAGTGTTCATTAAGTACAATCAAATTTAAGATTCAGATAAAACTCAATGAGGAGAATATAAATATGTCAAAAAATCAATTTCGTAAAAAATGTCCTTTAGTACCTTTTGGAAATCAACGTCTCAATTGTTGGAGATTACCAATGTGGTTTTAGGCGGAATCGCTCGACTATTGATCAAATATTTTCCTTACGTCAAATTTTAGAGAAATAATTGGAGTACGACGGAGTAGTCCATCAACTTTATATCGAATTAAAAAAGCTTATGATTATATCGATTTTAAAAAGGCTTATCTTGGTGATATTGATATATCAGGGCATACTTTTAAACACGTAGAGAAATTCAAGTATTTAGGTTCAATGATAATAAGAAAAAATGAAATCCAGGAAGAAATAAAGTCCCGGTTAAAGTTGGGAAATGCGTGTTATTATTCAGTTGCTTAGTTACTTACTTAGTTCGCGGCTTCTATCTCAAAACTTAAAGGTTGGAATTTATAAAACTATTATTCTTCCGACGGTTGTTTACGGATGTGAAACGTGGCCGCTTACTTTGAAGGATGAACAACGGCTTAAGGTTTTCGAAAATAAGGTACTACGTAAAATATTTGGTACAAAGAGAGATGAGGCCACTGGGGAGTTTAGAAGGTTGCACAATGCGGAATTGCGGAACTTGTATCCTGTGAATATAATTGAGTTGATAGCATCGCGGAGACTCAAATGGGCGAGTCAGGTTGTTGGGCTCGATGAAGAGCGGATTCCGAGAAAGTTGGTATTCGCTGATCTGACTGGTAGACGTCCGAAAGGTAGTCCGAAGCGTCGATGGGAGGATTGCGTTAAGGCTGATCTCGGGACCTTGGGCTTGACCGGCGAGGATTGGACGAGTCTGTGTAGACTTAATTTGGTGGTATCGGCATCGAACCTTCGGGTTCGGTAAGCCTATTATTATTATTATATTTTTTTTTCCTTTTTAGAAATTGTTTGTCTGAATGTACTACCACGTTTTCAACCTTGAATGTAATATAAGAAAATCGTATAAGAGGAAAACAAAGTAAAAATACAAGTATTTTGATTAAAAGTTAATACGATATATCATATAAAATATAATCCTCATTTTATTGATATAAATGCAATTGAAAACATAACAGTTCTTATCGAAGTTGAGTGAATCAATTATTTCTTATCCTTATATATCATTCCTGAATTGGGAATTATTATACCATGTTTATTTAATTCGTAAGTATTACATACATTCTCTGGGCAATTAAACTTGGAAAAATTTATTATATTTGTTATGTTAACCTTATTATTTTTAATGTCAGCAATAGTAGTTTTAAAGTAGTGCTTATGTACATTTACTTACTAAAACAAGAAAATAAAACAGTATATGTATATATATATATATATATATATATATATATATATATATATATATATATATATATATATATATATATTGTATATTGATCACTGATCCTACGTTTATTAAGGGGAAAATCCGGGTTTATAATTTTAATTTATATGGAATATAGAGATTTAATTGATTTTGTACAATCTGGAAATCACATAAAAAAAAAATAATCAAATTTCTTATTATGTTTTTCTAATAAGTCGTATTACCATGGTTCATTAGAAATAGTCAACTACACCGCGTTACCAACTTCATCTCGCAGGCTCAAACCCAGGCTTCTACAAGACATCTTGTAAATATTATTATTTCGTTTTATGCGCCTCATATTATTTAAACTTGTTGGTTTATTTTTATTTTATTTTATTTTTATATATATATATTTTTTTATTATTTTATTTTATTTTTATATATATATTTTTTATTATTTTATTTATATTTTTTTTATTTATATATATATATATATATATATATATATATATATATATATATATATATTATTATAATTTTTTTTTTTGTTTTTAAAGACAAATCAATTTTACTTTTATAATTTATATTCTTGCAGCGAACTTCATATTATTTTGTATATTCATTACTTTTCTTTTTATCTTTTTTTTTTTTTCTTTAATTTGTATTTTATTTATTCGTTCTGTTATTAATTTAATTCATTATTCAATTTTTATGAATAATTATAAATCTATTATCGTTAGGGGTGTCTTATGTATGAGACTATACCCCAACTTTTTCTATTGTTACCAGTTGTAATAACTATTCTTTTTATATTAAAAAACCATGTATGGCTCACGCAGCCGATCTGGAAATAAAAAAAAAAATAGATAAGTCGTATTAAAACTTGCGGTAATTTTACTTCTAAATTAGTCATCTTTATGAACCAATTTTAATATTTTTATTATTTGAGGTTTCGGAGCATTCATGCCCATCATTAGGTCTTTAATAATTTATATACAAAGTAATTCATATTCTCCTGATCAAATTAAATCAGAATTTGGTTATTCTAAAAATATAGTAAATTTTAACATTATTGTTTGGTACATAAGCTAAATTTCACAACGTAAAATAATATATTAATATTGGTTAATAATTTCCAGTATTTATACCTATTATGTTTAAGTTAGTTTAAAACGTATTCACAAGCTCGCACAAATTATTTTATTTTAATTTCATCGTCATAAATTAACGTTATGCTGATATAGAATGCATTGAAACTTGCATGGATTCATCAGAACCTAAAAACTTTCATACAGTATTATTGATTCCACGTTTCACCTAGGGATTTAGTACATATTTAATTAATACATCATAAACATATGCGACATAAAAAGTGTAATGAAATGTAAAAAAAAAAGATATATGAACTAATTTTAATCCTGCACAAAAAACAATATCAATGATAGAAGAACCTAAGAATAGAACCTATTATTATTATTGGAATTATCAATTTTTATCACATTTGTTTATGATTTACCTGTTATGCTTATTCTTTCTATTCATATAGAAATAAATTTGAAATAGATTAATGATACACGTCCATTGGATGTCTATTGGCTCACTGTTTCTTTTAATTGTAATTTTTCAACTTAGTACTTTAATATGTCCTATTTTATAGGTTGATGTTTTGTTTTTATATTTATTATTATTTAATTCTATATTTATCATTTATTATTTCGTTTACCTTGGAACCCTCATACAACAAGAAACTGCTCGACGTTTTCGACTACTTCAACACTTACTAGACAAACGTTCTAATCTTCCACTTAACTACAAAAGACTCATCTACATGACTATCATAAGGCCGATATGGACTTACGGAGTAGAGCTTTGGGGCTCTACTAAACCATCGAATTCTTCCCGTATCCAAACCCTACAATCCAAAATCTTTCGTAAAATCCTCAATGCTCCTTACTTTGTCACGAATACACTAATCCATAAAGATCTTAATGTTCCGTATGTTGCTGATTTGGCCCGATCTAGATACCATTCCTTTCATGGCAAACTCCATTCCCACCCTAATCCTCTAGTTTCAATCCTTTCTTCCTCTTCAATTCCTGACAATCCTCCGAGGCTTCTGAAAAGGAGATGGCCCCGAGACCTTCTAGTTTAGAACATTTTTAGAGTGCTTCCATTGGGAAGCTTCTCTACATGTGTTTCATGCCTTTATATATTTCATCTAATTTACTTGTTGTATTCCTGTATACAGTTGTAAATTCCAATAAATAAAACATTATTTCGTTTATTTGTATTTATCTCAATTATAGGTTGTTGTTTGTTTTTTATTTTGTATATATATATTATAGTTTATTTTATTTGACTTTATCATTGTATACTGTATGTATTGTGTGAATGAGATCTTATATCACTATTACTAATGTTCATATAGAAACATTAGTAATCATATGTCCTACTACTATTCCTATAAAAAACCTTATGCCCTGTATTTTTTTGTTTTGATGTTATTATATTCAAATTAGGACACTCTCTTCTCACTAATATATTTAATCTTATATCAATTATAAATAATTTACGTTTCGAGGTCTTATCACCTCATCTTCAGATATCGTATCACAAATTGCTTCTTGATGCTCAATCAAAATTGTTCCTAGTTCTAATACTAAAGTTCTTCTAGCACTTCTTATATGCTGTTCCGATTCCATATGTTAGATTAATTTGATTTCAAATCACTAACCACGAAGAGTTAGAAGAACTTTGGTGCTAGAACTAGGGACAATTTTGAGTGAGCATCAAAATGCAATTTATGATACGATATTCTGAAGGTGAGGTGATAAGACCTCGAAACGTAAATGATGTATAATTTATATAAGAATGAATATATTAATGAGAAGAGAGTGTTATAATACGAATATAATAAATTTATATTCTTAGTGGTTAGTGTTTTGAAATTAAATTTGATTTTATCAGTTTTTTGTTTTATTTTTATTTTTACACTTACGGACTGTTGTTATATATATTTTTTTAAATAAATTTCCTTATAACATCTGTATAAAGTATTCCTAGGTTTTTTGCATATGTTTTGTAATTTATTATTCTATTGTTATTTTTTGTGTAGTTTATCCTCAATAATATTTTCACAATGTGTATATTACAATATTTTGTTTTGATATAACTTTACAATTTTTTTTTTTTTTTTTTTTTTCGGTTTGCCTATCTAAGAACCACGGTGCTTGTGTTCAGATCTGTTGTCTTCCACTTCTGGCGTGATGGGTGCTTGCTTTCCTGCCAATACCTCCAGCTTTTCTTTTAGACCAGTATTCGTTCATTTTTTGCTGAACTCTACCTCACGTTCCTCTTACAATTTCTTCGATGCGTTGTGTCCAACCTCTGTAATGGACTTAATTAAAAGGTCTTGTTTGAATGGGCAGGCGGTAGCGACTTCAACTTGTTTAATCCACTGGGATCCAGTGGCTTTTCCCTGGTTGGCTACTCCAAAGATCCTATGGGACAGCCTGTGGTGGTCCGTTTAGCACAGATGGCCGTAGGAAGCCAAACGTCTCCTTCTAATGGTATCGGTGAGGTTTTCCAGGTGTTGGTAAAGTTCGCAATTTGGTGATTACCATCGCCTTCCATCCGGTAAGATCCTTGCTCCCACAATTCTTCTCAAGAATTTCTTTTCTTGTACTTCGAGTGCTCTTAGAGATATCTTCTTTGTTAGAGATAAGCACTCAACAGCGTAGAGGATTGCTGGTCTGACTACTGTATTATAGTGTGTACAGTTTGACATTAATTGCCAGAGTCTTTAAGATTCCTCCTTATCATTTATTTTTATTTTAAAATAATATTTAATGATAGTATAGAATAATTTGAAAAGTAATATCCGATGTTATTAACTGAATTCATCTTTGAAATATTATCCCTTCCCCTTCTCGCTATCATATTATCGTTAAGCACTCGCTATCACGAATTTTCACCTACCTCTCCTCTCACCGTGTAGCGCGGCCTTAACAAATTCTTTTTCTGATGGAAATAGGCACCTGATTGAGACGGCAAAATTCGAGGTTGCCTAGGAAGCAGGGGACACTACCTGCCCTTCCTACCTGAGTATCACTCTCCTCTCATCTCTTATCGCCAGATAACACACTCACATGTCAAAACAGTCTGCAAATAACCTTTTAAAGTAACGTCATTAATATTGGGATAGTGTTGGGTTATACAAAAACAGAGCCTCGGATATAGAGCATTCTGTTGAATTTTCAGTCAGTGTTTCAAGAATTGAGACGTTGATTTCCAAAGGAAACTATATCCACATTAGAAAATTTTACAGGGATCGAAAAAGTCTGTCATTAATTTATTATTAGACCAATCTACATGATTATTACTTTCACTTACCTATTTATGAAATATATAGTAAGGTAATATATGTGATCGTGAAAATTTTCAAATTCTAGTTATCAACGGAAATACACGTTTTAGGGTCTCCTCAGTCCAAATAACCACTACCCGAAAAAAGGTTTCTAAAGTCTAGCAGGAAAACGGAAAGTCGTAAGAAACTGAAATTACATATTTGAGACAAATATACACACGAGATGTAACAGCAACTATTTCAGCAAAATGCGCTGACCGAAAGTGCTACTTTATACCATGCATTTTGCACTTCTTTACGATTTTCTCCAATACGGCCCTAACGATTTTGATTAAAATCACAATATCGCTGTAAAATTTAATTGGCTTTAATATCATGTAAGTTTTATTCTGATTGAAATTGTCTGACAGGGCTTAAATGCCGATATTTTAAATTTTCTTCCTCTAAAGTACCTTTAATTTTGTAGATTCTATAAAAATAATCATATTATCTTGTTATCATTGATAAAAAGCAGGTAAACATATAAGCTGAACGTATTCGATATTCAAAGAAATGAGGAAAGAGAAAAAGTATTTTTTCATGTAATATTTTTGTTTTCGAACATAAAAAAGAGTAATATAGATGTATAATATACCGTTGGAAAGCGAAAGATTTTAGAAAAAAAAATTATCGTATACATATAATATTAAACGCCAAAAAAAAAAGGGATTATGCGTGGTCGGAGGAAAGAAAGCGCAAACATGCGGAGGTTATGAGGGAAGTATGGAAGAGAAGGAAGTCGAGGAAGCAAACCTGAACATGATATTCGCGTGGTCTTCAAGGCCTTTTCGCGCCCAAAAAAAAAAAAAAAAATTAAAAGTTAATGAAAAATGACGAGAAGCCGATAAAACTAACTGATTGTCGATACCAATACTTTTCTTTCCTATATATTTTATAAATGAGTGTTCCTGTATATGTAATTCAAAGAAAATCAATATGTAAAAAAAAAGGTTTTAAAAATATTCTTCTAAAATATTTGAATGATATAAATTTAACCTTAGTAACCGATTTAAAAAATATAAATAAATTTACGATATTAAGAATCAAATAAATTGTAATGGTATTTTATATTACTATCTTGATGAGGAAGGATAAAATGATAATAATCATTGTAAAAAACATATTAATTTAATTTTAAAATAATCACGTTGTTTTAATTAGAAGTACACTAAACTTAAGTTAAAGTATCTGTTAAACGTATTCAATATCTTTATTTGTTTCGTACTTTTTTTCGGTCTCTATACGTAAGATGTTACTCTAACATCCAACAGTAATTTAATTCACATATTTTTTATTAACTTTAGTCATTATTTATAACGGTTGTTAATAGTTGTTCCAATTCAATTTTTAATAAAATATTCTTCTCTGCACGCAGCTTGCCTTCAGCACTACCTGGGGACTTACACCACTTATTTAGGTAAAGGGAAGTGCCCGTGGCTGAGTGGCTAGCGCGCTGGACTCCCATGCCAAAGTTTGTCAGTTCGAATCCCAGTCCCGGAGGGACTCATTCAAGCATTTAATTTGAGGGAATTCCCTCATACTCATAGTATCTCTCCGAGTATGTGAGACCCGTCAGCCAAAGGGTGGCCACTCACAAAAATAGGTGTAGGAAGTGATGACCCTACCCTTTAAAATTTCATCGAGTAACGCGTGTCTATGCTCATAGCAGATTACACAGTAGAGCCAAGGCCCTAACACGACCTGTCGTGCCACCGAAAAAAAAAAACATTCTAAAATAATCAAGTTGTTTTAATTAGAAGTACACTAAACTTAAGTTAAAGTATCTGTTGAACGTATTCAATATCTCTATTTGTTTCGTATTTTTTTTTGGTTTCTATACATAAGATGCTACTCTAACATCCAACAGTAATTTATGTCACATATTTTTTATTAACTTTAGTTATTGTTTATAACTGATGTTAATAGTGTTCCGATTCAATTTTTAATAAAATATTCTTCTCAGCACGCAGCTTGCCTTCAGCACTACCTGGGCACTTATACCACTTATTTAGGTAAAGGAAAAAGGGTCGCGGTACCAATCCTCGACAGATGAAATAACCTGACGTTCCGTTAATATTTGGAAAAAAAAGGGTACTGGAGGGTTTACAACCCCTCATTTCTCACTGCTCAAGTCCCATCACAGCTTCCCATCAAATTTTAAATTTATTTTTGTATTTATTCTTATATTTTTATGTATAATATATTTCCATTAGCAGGAATGTTATTAGCGAAACGTCAAATGCATCAAGATAAGGCACAATTTCAAATTTTTTAGAATTGATCAAAAATGGATAAATAAGAAATATAAAAGAATCTGTCTGATTACCAACTGAAGGAGAAAACGGCAGAAATGTTTGTTCAGGTTTAACTTTTTTTTCCGCAATTACTAATAGTAATATAGAGGTGTAATATACTGTTGGACTGCTAAAGATTTCGTCACTCTTCATAATTTTTCTAAAGAGGTATATTATACAACTTTATTACTAATTTTATTTGGGGAAAAAAATACTTCTGCTTTTTATTTCATCGCATTTTTTCACATTGACTCATGATTTATCAGTTCTAAAGTCGAGAAATGGTTAATTATTACGAATCGACTAATTTAAAAACACTATAGAGGAAGATATTTAGAAAAAAAAGACACCCTATTTCAATATTAATAAAATTACATTGAATTAAAACCCATTTAATTTTGCTTCCATATAATGAGTTTAATCACAATCTTTAGATCTGTCTAAGAGAAAATCGTAAATAGGGGCAAAATCTAAGGCACTCCAGTTCGTCGATTTTTTTTAAAACGTTTTTGTGACACCCCAGGCATATAATTGTCACATATATGAAATTTAAGTTTAGCACTACTTCTAGCTGTTGAGAAAATGAGAAAGGTTTTAATTATTTTTATCTTACATATTATTGTATTTAGTTATCCATGTTATTTCACTAAGGTTTGGTGTACTGTATTATTCTGATGGTGACCTATGGTGACACAACGAAAATTCGACTATTAAGAATATTTACAAAATCTTATTGCAAATTAGTTATATCGATTACTTTAATTTCTCTTTTGTTGTTTAAGCATTTTTATTTTCATAATGTGTAGAACAACTTTTAAAATTATGAATTCGAAAAATCACAACAATCACTTAATTTTTAGGTTTTTCAAACAGAGGATAAAATTAACATTAAAATTGATTGTTGAAAAGAAATTAATTTAATTAAGCATTTTTTATTCTGTTATTAACTTTTTACACTATATTGACCTAATAAATTATCCATTTTATCTTTTAATATTTATTGAGATATATTACAATTTGTTTCTAAACGAACAGTAGTAACAGTGATATGAGAACACATTCACAGAATATGTACAGAAAATAATGATAATGTCAAATTACATAAAATATAATATATATATAATATATATATATATATAAATAATGTAAATAAAAAAAAACTACAATCTAAAATTGAGATAAATACAAAGTGAGAAATCAATTAACATCATACACACAATCTATTTTATCTTTTAGATGCGAAGAATTATAATATAGTTGTTTCTATATTTAAAATTTGAGAAATTTTAATTTATTTTATAAAAATTTAATTAAGCATTTTTTATTCTATTGACACCTTTCACACTATATAGTCGACGTTTCGGGTTTTTTCCCCCCATTTTAAAGATTTGTATGCAATGTTGATCCAACAGATTATCCATTTTTTTCTTTAAAACAAATAGATAGCAGTAATAACCATATAATGAAGAATTCTTATATATAATATTCTCAATATTACATAGAAATCTTGAAAATGGCGGGAAAAAAACGAAACATCGACTATATAGTATAAAAATTTGTTAACAGAATAAAGAGTGATTGGAAGAATAAAAAATCTAAAATATATATTTTCATTGAAACTTAATATAATTATTTACAAGAAGGTAGGTAAGAGAAAGGTGTGTGTTGTCCACACCAGGTCTTTTTAAAATGTTATATATTTATAATTGTTTAATCAAATTAATTTTTTTGAATTTATATTTGGAACTAAATAATTAATATTGATAGTTAGTGATTATGCAAACATCTTTATACTGTCGCTTACGGCTTTCCTAGGCATTTTTCTAAATATAATTTTAAATTTGATATTTTGGAATATAAATTTCTTGGAGATGTACTTGGGACGGATACAGAGTACCTAGGGTACATACCTGACCTGACGTCCCAAGGGATTAGGTCCGTCCCTCAGCGACTTTGACCATCGCAAGCCCAATTGTACCAACCCTGTCCTGACCAGAGGCTGGAGAAAACAAATCAAATTAACTAAATTTTTGAAGTAATTTTTAAATGTTTATTAATATGTCTATCCTCGATTTTGCTGAAATCACAAAATTACTCTTTCCAATATAATCATTATATCATATTGTAATAAATTTATTCTAATTAAACAACTTTATTACTTAAAAGTAAACGTTAAACTGAATCAATATTTTATTATAATATCCATCCACAATTTTGTTGAAATACGTACTTTCTTCATTGTAATAAAATCATATATATCATCATTTTAATTAAATAATTCTAATTAACATTTAAAAAATTCTAATTACATTAAATAATTGATTATTTTGTAGTAAACGTTTACAGTATTGTTCAACCGAATCAAGTGTTTAATAATATATCTATTTTGAATTATGTCCAAATTCGAAATTTCTTTCTTGCAAAATTACATAATATGTATATTTATATATTTTGATCAAATAATTTCAATAAAAAATCTTACTTTAAAGCAAAGTTTTACTCTAATTGTTCAATTACATCTAATGCCTAATAATGTATCTATCCTCAATATTTACGAATTTCGATATTTCTTCGTTTTGATAAAATTATTTACATTGTATTTTAATCAAATCATTCTAATTAAAATTAAAAAAAAAAATAAATTAAATAATTGATTATTTTGCAGTAAAAGTTTACAGTATTGTTCAACAGTATCAAATGTTTTTTTAATATAACCATCCTCAATTATGTCGAATTTCGAAATTTCTTCATTGTAGTATCATTGTACAAATTATATTTTTACCCATATAATTCTAATTAAACAACCTAATTATTTTACGTGTCGATCATTGAAATTTCTTCATTATTGAGTGTTGATATATTAATAAATATTTGAATTTGTTGAATATTAATATACCTGCCACGACGTTCCAAGAAATAGGATCGTCCCTCAGCGTTCTGACCATCACAAGCCCAATTGTACCAACCCTGTCCTGACCAGAGGCTGGGGGAAAAAGTTATATCATGTAAACTTTTGTAGTAATTTTTCAACCGAATCAAATGTTTAATTATATACATTCTCCATCAAGTCGAAATTCGAAATTTCTTCATTGCAATATAATTATATATATTATATTTTTAATCTAATGATTCTAATTAAAATCTGATTATTTTATAGAAAGCGTTTACCGTAATTTTGTAACCGAATCAAATGTCTATTAATATATATATATGAAGAAATTTCGAATATTTGATGAACATATTAATAAATAATTGATTCGGTTAAACATTTGTTGTAAAATAATTAATTTAACTAACGAGAATCATTGGATTCAAAATTTAAGAAATTTCTAAATTCGGCATGAGTGAGGTTAGACATTTTAATAAATATTGGTTTGGTTAAACAATTATTCCAGTTTACTTCAAATTAATAAGGTTTTTAATAAGAATTATTTGATTAAAAATATTTGACGATGGATTAATTTAAAAAAATCGCTAATTGATTTATGGAAATATTGAGGATGGACGTATTTATAAAAATTTATTCTTTTGATCAATTACAGTAAAAGTTTACTGAAAAACAATCAGGTTGCTTCATTAGAATTATTTGATTAAAATATGATATGAATGATTTTATCACAAGGAAAAAATTCGAAATTCGACACAATTGAGGATGGAAATATTTATAAAGATTTAAAAAGATTGATAAAATACTTCAAAATTTTACTTCATTTGATTTGTAGTTTCTCCAACATCTGGTCAGGACAGGGTTGGTACAATTGGGCTTGAGACGGTCAGAGTCGCCTAGGGACGTCCTATTTCTTGGAACGTCGAGGCAGGTGTATTAGTATTCAACACAATTTAATGTTTATACATATTAATACTCAATAAGGAAGAAATTACAAAAATCTACATGTGAAATAATTAGGTTGTTTAATTAGAATTATGTGAGTAAAAATATAATTTGTACTATGATATTACGATGAAGAAATTTCGAAATTCGCCATAATTGAGGATGGTTATATAAAAAAAACATTTGATACAGTTGAACAATACCGTAAACGTTTATTGTAAAATAATCAGGTTTTAATATGAATTCTTTGTTTAAAATAATGCAAATGACTTTATCTGGGCGAAGAAATTTCGAAATGCAACGTTATTCAAGATGGACATATTAATAAATATTTGATTATATTGAACTATTACTGCAAAATAATAAAGTTGTTTAATTCGAATTATTAGATTAAAATATTAGAACAAATGAATATCGAAATTTGACATAATACAGGATAGATATATGTTTAAACTCTTGGTTCGATTGAACAAAACTGTAAACGCTTACTGCAAAATAGTCAGGTTTTAATTAGAATTATTCGATAAAAAATATGATATATATGATTTTATTACAATAAAGAAATTTCTAAATTTTACAAAATTTTGGATGTACATATTAATAAAAATTTGATTCGGTTATACCTTTACTGTAAAATAATCAGGTTGTTTAATTAGAATTAATTGATTACAAAATGATTATATTGCAATGAGTAATTTTGAAATTCTGACAAACTGGAGGATGGACATGTTAATAAACATTTAAATACTTTTTAAAAAAATATTTAATTTTATAAAAATATATTTAATTTAATTTTTATTTTCTCCAACATCTTGTCAGGACAGGTTTGGTATAATTGGGACTGCGATGGTCAAAGTCGCGGAGGGACGTCCTATTTCTTGGAACGTCGTGGCAGGTATATTAATATTCAACACAATGTTTATTAATATATCAATACTCAATAACGAAAAAAACTTCATAATGAAACTTGTAAAGCATCAGGTTGTTTAATTAAAATAATATGAGTAAAAATATAATTTTTACTATGATACCACAATGAAGAAATTTCGAAATTCGACATAATTGAGGATGGTTATATTAAAAAATATTTAATTCGGTTGAAAAATCAGTAAATGTTTGCAGTAAAATAATCAGGTTTTTAATCAGAATTCTTTGATTAAAGTATAATGTAAATAAGTTTATCACGACGAAGAAATATCGAAATTCGAAATAATTCAAGATGTACATATTAATAAATATTTGATTATATTGAACGATTTATAATAAAATCGTAATATACGCATTAGATTAAAAATATTACAATAAAGGAATATCGAATTTTAACATAATTCAGGATAGTTATATTATTAAACATTTGATTCAGTTGAACAAGAATGTAAACGTTTACTGCAAAATAATCCAGTTTTAATCAGAATTATTTGAATAAATATATGTTATATATGTTTTTATTACAATGAAGAAATTTTGAAATTCAACAAAACTGTGGATATACATATTAATAAAAATTTGATTCGGTTAAAACTTTACCGTAAAATAACCAGGTTGTTTAATGAGAATTAATTAATTACAATTTGATATGTATGATTATATTGCAATAAGAAATTTTGATATTCCGACCGAATTGAGGATGGGCATATTAATAAATATTTAATAAGGTTGATAAAATACTTAAAAGTTTACATGATCTGTATTTTCTCCAGCTTCTGCCTTGGATAGGATGCCAGGTGTTATTAGAATTATTTGATTAAATATATAATTTTATTACAATGAAGAAATTTCGAAATTCGAAAAAATTGTGGACGAACATGTTAATAAAAATGTTAATTCGGTTAAACCTTTAATGTAAATTAATCAGGTTGTTTAATTAGACTTAATTTAATGCAATATGAAATATATGATTATATTGCAATGAATAATTTTAAAATTCTGACATAATTGAGGATAGACGTATTAATAAACATTTAAAAAAGTTGAAAAATAACTTCAAAAGTTTACTTGATTTGATTTGTATTTTCTCCAGCCTCGGGTCTAGACAGGGTTGGTACAATTGGGCTTGCGACGGTCTAAGTCGCTGAGTTACAGTCCTAATTCCTTGGGACGTCGTGGCACATTAATATTCAACCCAATTTAATGTTTTTTGATATATCAATGTTCGATAATGGAGAAATTTTGAAATTCGATATGCAAACTAATCAAATTGTTTAATTAAAATTATATCACTAAAAATATAAATTTCGAAATTCGACACTAATTAGGATGGAAAAATTAATTAACATTCGATTCGGTTGAAAAATTACTGTAAAATATTCTGGTTGTTTGATTAGAATTATTCCATTAAATATATAATATTCTTAATTATATTAAAATGAAAAGAAATTCGACATAATTGAGGATGGATAATAAACATGTGATTCGTTGGAACAATATATGTAAAAGTTTACTACAAAAGAATCAGGCTTTTAATGAGAATTAATTGATGACAATAAGATGTATTTGTTAATATTACAATTAATCAATTTCGAAATTATACGAAATCGGGGTTGGACAAAAATTACTTGGAAAAGTTGAAAAATTACTTCATAGATTTACTTGTTCTAATTTGTATTTTCTCCAGCATCTGGTCAGGACAGGGTTGGTACGATTGGTCTTGTGATGGTCAAAGTCGCTGTGGGACGGTGCTAATTCCTTGGGATGTCGTGGCAGGTATATTGAACATTTTGCATAAGGGTCAATCCATTGGAAATCGTTCATACCTAGCCGCTGAAAATTTTTGATTTTTATAATTTTTTGACCAGTTATTCTCTATAATTCTCTGAATATAAAACCGTAAATTAATAGAATTTCTGACTAATACTTACAGTGTTGCAGCAGAGGCTGAAAACATGAGGTGAGAAAATCGTTCTAATTCTTATAATTTTGTGAGTATCAAATCAAAACAAAGACTGAAAATAAGAAAAGGACACGCTTTGTATTTTTACCCTACAATTCATTACCTAAATGGTGAAGAAAGTGGCTTAAAAAATAATTAAAAAATCAAAAATTAATAAAAAATGATACTTTTAGCGAGGTAAACGTACGCGAAAGAAATGAGACTCACCTTTTATTTTTTTTTATTTTATAGCTTAGTCATAATCCCACTTGCTTTAAAAATTTCGACCTTGATTGACTGAAACCGAGGGCCAAACCGTTTTTTTATATGAATTTTCAAAATTGGCAAAAATTCGTTGTTTGCGATTTTTACACGAAAATATCTCAAAAGGGACTTATGAAACTAATGAAAAATTATGAAACTAAGGAAGGTTATCCGTCTATATAATGAGTTTAAGTGATATAAATTTGGTCATTGAGACTAAGCTGGTACCGGAGTTATTAAATTTTCTCTAGTTGAAATTGCAGTTAAAATAACGTTTTCTTGATTAATTATTGATTAATTTTTCATTTTTCAGAACGAAACAAAAAAGCTAGAATAATAATAAATTTATCCTTTCTCCTTTATAACCAAAAGGATAAAAAAATATTTTTTACGTATTTTTTTAAACATAAAAACAGTGATATCTCATACACAAAGCTGGTAATAGAGGTAATGAATAGTAATTAAAAGCGAATAAAATTAAGTGATTGTAGTAGAAAGTAATACAATAGATAATTTAATAAAACACATGTTTCTAGTGAAACTCAATGTAATTATTTAACTATTATTATTATATTATATTATTATTATTATTCAATTAATTATTTTAGACATAAGAACAGTGATATATAATACACAGTTTAAAAGCTATAGATTTCAGAAAAAAAATATTATATTATACACAAAGCTGTATAAGGTAATGGAGAGTGATGAAAAACAGTTGTGGTAAAACCGCCAATAAAATTAAAAATAATATTTAATATATTCTGAAACGCTGATTTTACTCTGATTCGAAGTTTTTTTTGTCATCAAACGTTATGCTAAAAACAAATATGAAATGAGGAATTTTATACTATGCATTTTGCGAAATTTTCTTCCTCTAATGTACCTTCAATTTTGTAGCTTAGAAAAAATTTATAAGAAAAAAAAAATGGGGCAGATATATAAGTCGAATAAATTTGATAACCATTTAAAGGATAAAATAGCAAACATATATTTTTTAGGTAATTATTTTTTAGCATAAGAACAGTGATATAGATATATAATATACAGTTGAAAAGCTAAAGATTTCAGAAAAAAATATTATCTTATACACAAAGAATAAAATAACTGGAAGGAATTAGTCCGGGTGGCGGTCAGTAAATAAAAGAACTAAATAGTTTAAACTATTTATTGCTTGCCAACGTTTCGACCCCCATTTCGGGTCATCATCAGGGCGTTTCGTGGGCGGATGGAAATTGAGTCAGTTTATTTCAGTCGGGAGTTTTCATTAGCCCACGAAAGGCCCTGATGATGACCCACAATGGGGGTCGAAACGTTGGCAAGCAATAAGTAGTTGAAAATATTTAGATGTTTCATTTACTGACCGCCTCCCGGACTAATTCCTTTCAGTAATTCTCAAACGGTCAACTAATTAAATCTACTATGAAGAATAAAATTAATTATTATTGTAAATAATAATATAATATATTATTTAATGAAACGCATGTTTCTATAGAATTTTTTAACCTTTTTTCATCTTTGGCTTAAAAAAAGATTAAGAACTTTAAAAGTTAATTAATTTAATAATGGAGATCCGTTTTTTTTTTTTTTAAATTCCTTTATTTCATTAAGCATTCATTTAATCATATTTTAAATAAGTAGAAAAAAAATAAAAATATTCGATTAGATCAAATTCATTACGGTAGAATATTAAAACCTAGCTGATGCAATTACGACTGTATTCTTAATTATTTGAAAACCAAAATTTCCCTCCTATTTTAATAATTCTATTAATGTATCAATTTTTAAAAATAACTATATAAATAATTATTATAGCCTGAAACAATATTTATTGCAGCGTGTTCGAAGTGACGGGTCTTGCTAATTAAAAGAGTTTTGGAGTGACTTCCAAGAGGGACCGACCAGCTGTACTGGGAAATAGGGGCTGAGATCCAAACTCGTCATCTTCAAAATACAATTACCATGCTCCAGCCTCTTGGCGACCTTACCCCCTCTTCTCCAGCGATCCCTCTAGCAAAACTGTAATTTAGCCTTCTCTGGAGGCCATATGATTTTAAAATTTTATTTTATTTTACTTTTATTTTACCATCAAACAATTTTATTCAGTGGGATCACAATCTTTCCTAATTACGACATTAATAATAGTGATAAATTACAACATTTTAATAGATATTTACATATGAAATATTTACAAAACAATAAATTTATAAAATAATCCAATGTACTAATATCTCGTGATTTTGACATTAAAAATTTATAAATAAATTAAAGAATCTTGAGGTTAAAACAAAAACAAGATTAACACCCAAAAGAGTACCACAAAAAATTAAAATCAAAACCCAACCGAGAATTCAAGGAGACTTGCTTAAGTCCAACCATGATTCAATTGGAAAAAAAAATAGAAAAAATTAACTTTGAGATAGAAAAAGAAGCAAACCAAAATACTGGAAGAATCCGGAGTATTATAGTCAATGAGCCAGCAACGAAAAATTCAACCTATTTCATCAAAATTTTTAGTATGTTTTATACAAAGAATCTATCATGGTAAAGCAAAAAATACACGTCTGCCAACTAAAAAATGGTGAATTACAAAATGGCGAGCATTAAAAAAAAGAGACAAAAAAGACGAAATTCTGACTCATTTTACTACAATTATCCTTTTGACCTCATAATACTAAACGATAATACGAATCCAACGACGCTAGTCTGCCATTCACAGGTGGATGGGAATCCGCGGCGGACGCGTTTTGCTGACCAATATAACCATTACACTGTCATAATGTCGGTAAGTATTAGATTTCTATTACTAATCAAATTAAAGTTTATTTTATGCCTCGTAAAGAACAATAACCATTTCTGTAAGAACCATATCTATATAACTATTAGTCGTAAAGACGTGTTTTACAACTCAAATTAAAGGTGATTTAATTTTATATATTACTTGTTATAACGATAAAAAAAATTGTTAAAATGGATTGCATTTTTCGTTGCTGGCTCACGGACTATTAGGGACACTTAAGAAACGTAGGTGGTGGAATCTATGAAGAAGCACTTGAAAAGCGCACAGAAGAGTGGAAAAAGTGGTGTAGTTCAGAAAAAAGGAGGAAGATCTAAGAAACACCACGAATTAGAAGAATTTGGAGTGGATCTGAAGACCAGAAATCTGATCAAAACGACGATGCACATGAAATCTTAAGTTAAATTTTAAGTTCTAAGTTAACGGGGAGATCTCGGATGAATTTGTTATTGAAACAGGCGTTATGCAGGGGGACGGTCTCACTCCTACCTTCTATAATTATGGAAAAAGTAATGAGAGGATTCCCCAAAACTAACAGAAAGAATTTGGTAACCAGAGGAATAAACATGGAATTTATATTCGACTAATACTGATAATGCGAACTTTGCTAAATCATTAGCGAATGCCAAGCAGAAAGCGAGCAACAAGCAATAAAAATAATTAATTCCCTGAAAGTAATCACAGAAAGAATCGGATTACGAACCCCATCCGAAAAAAACTGAATTATTATTTTTTTTTTTGTTTAAACTGAAGTAGTTTAACAAATTCAGAGTATGTGCCATCTGGATCAGGTTGTACATATAGCCTTCATGACCTCTGTTATTGGTAGGATATCTGTGTCGTTAAGAATTGGAGGAGATCTGTAAAAAGGTTTTCTATGTAATTTTTCCAAGAGTTCATTTTTTATTTTACTTCGGTGATAAATTTATCGTTTTCATCATGTAGTGTCCAAGATGTATTAGTCTTATATATTCTGGCCACTTCTCTGACTTTCTTGTGCGTATTAAATAAGTCGTATTTTTGTTCAAACATTCTATTTCCATACATTTTTGGCCGAGCCAATCTTCCTTTGCTCTTCTTATTTCCCGTCTTATTGCTCTTTGAATATTTTTATATCTCGCATCGTTGTTTTTCGCCTTACGCCTGTCTTCCATGAGTTGTAGAATATTGTCGGTCATCCAGCTTTTCTTTTTCTCCCTGTTTGCGGTCAAATGCTCAAATGCTCGAACGAGTCAGACATTTTTTGCAGAAATTCCTCAGTGGTATCTATTTCTCCTAGTTGTTCAAATTTCTCTGCCAGTTCATCTGCCACTTTCTTCTATATTTCCTCCTCTTTTTTGGCGAAAGTGTTTGAATATTTGAAAAACATCTGGTTCAGCCAAATGGTCTAAACGGAAAAAAAAAATCCGGCACAGCTTCGAAACGGCCCGACCGATTTTTATAAAATGTTTCATGTACATTTGGTAGGAATGAGAATAGGTCGTAAAGAATATTTCACACCGCAAGCTGATATCGGATGTCCCTATCCAGATTTTTTTTTTTTTTTTTTACACAACCTTTTTACTTTCACTTATCTATATATGAAATATATAGTAAGGGAAAGTATTGCGATCGTGAAAATTCACGAATTCCAGTTTTCAACGGAAATACACGTTTTAGAGACTCCTGAGTCCAAATGACCAAGTCCCGCAAAAAGGTCTGTGTGTGTGTGTGTGGTAACTCCCACGCCTAAACGAAAAGTCCTATGAAACGGAAAATTCACATTTAAGACAACTATACGCCCGAGATGTTACAGCACCTTTTTCATCAAAATCGGCTGACCGGAAGTGCCACTTTATACTATGCATTTTGCACCTTTTTACGATTTTCTCAAAAAACGGCTCTCACGATTTTGATTTAACTTTGAATAACTATGTAAAATTTAATAGGCTCCAATATTATGTAAGTTTCATTGAGACTAAAATAGTCTGACAGGGCTAGAATGCTGCATTGTTAAATTTTCTTCCACTAAAGTACCTTATATTTTGTAGTTTCGAAAAAATTAACCATATCATCTTGTCAGCATTGATAAAAAAACTGGTAGATATATAAGTTAAACGAATTTTATAACCAACTAAAGGAGAAAAGATCAAATATATATTTTTTACGTATTTTTTAAACATAAGAACAGTGATATCTCATTCACGAAGCTGGTAATAGAGGTAACGGATAGAAATTAAAAGCGAATAAAATTGAGTAATTGTTGTAGAAAATAATGCAATAGATAATTTAATAAAACGCATGTTTCTACCGAAACTCAATGTAATTATTAAATTTTTTTTTTAATTCCATCTTGATAAAAATGCTCTTAAATTTATCTTGACCACGGAAGTATGTGAAAGTCGTGTGTTGTGCCGACCACATTTTATTCTGAGTCAAGCTAAAATAACATATTTGAGGTACCAAATTAAAGGTAGTTTATATTAGAGCCATCCATGGCTGGGAAAGTCTGTTGAATGATGGATGAGTGATTGGTAGATCAAGGAATCTAATCAATAGATTATTAAAAAAAAAAACCAAAGTTTCTATCGAAACTTAATGTAATTCTTCAACCTTTTTTACTTTCAATCACCTATATATGAAACACATAGTAAGGAAATTTATTGCGGCCGTGAAAATTCTTGAACTCGAGTTATCACCGAAAATACACGTTTTAGGGTCCCTTGAATCCAAACGACCAAGTCCCGCAAAAAGTTCTGTGTGTGCGGTAAGTTTAGCGCGAAAACGAAAAGTTTTATGAAACTAAAATTTCATATTTAAGACAACTATACGCCCAAGATGTTTGTTACAGCGACATTTTCATCAAAATCAACTAACCAGAAGAGGCACTTTATACTGTCTATTAGTCACCTTTTTACGATTTTCTCAAAAACGGCTCTAACGAATTTTATTAAACTTCCTATATCGATGTAAAATTTAATGGGCTTTAATATTATATAGGTTTAATTCTGATTTAAATAGTCTGACAGGGCTTAAATGCTCATATTTTTTTTTAATTTTCTGTCTCTAAAGTACATCTAGTTTTGTATATTCTATAAAAATAGCCATATAATCTTTTTAGCATTGATAAAAAACATATAAGTGAAACCAATTCGATAAACACCTTTAGTTGTATTATAAGAGCAAAAATATTTCCTTATGCAATTTTTTTTTTAACACAAAAACAGTAATTTAGATGTATAATATACCGCTATTGAAATATTGAAAGCTAAATATTTTAGAAAAAAACATTATCTTTTACACAAAAATGTAAAAGTTAGCAGAGAATATGAAAAGCCGATATAACTAACTGATTGTCGTAGGTAGTAATGTAATAAATTATTTAATAAAATACATGTTTCTATTGAAACTCAACCTTTATTATTATATCGTGTTATTTAAAGATAATATATAGGGGTCACCCATAGCGTAGTTGCTAGCATAACAGCTTTCTATGCCAAAGGTCGCGGGTTCAAACCTGCGGGTGGCCCTAGGATTTTTTAATGGGAGTAAAAAATCCTTAGTTATGCCGTCCTTCGGAGGGGACGTTAAAAGGTGGTCCCGAGCCTGTGCGATTTCAGGTAATCGTTAAAGATCCCTTATCCTAATAAAACCTGGATAGGCAAAATTTAGGACTCCCACTTGTAGCATCGTCCGATTAGCCATAGTAGCATAAAGTGACGTTAAACGAATAAGCCAAGAATATATATATATATATAGATATTATTTATTATATTTTTTTTAGACTAAAATGGATTTTATTTTTATAATTTCTATTCTTGACTCAAACTTATTATTATTTTATTCATTCATTACTTTTCTATTATGTCTATTTTATTTTTTTCGCTCTGTTATCAATTTAATTTCATTATTCAATTGTTAGAAATAATTATAAATCTATGATGTTTAGGGGTGTCTTTTGTATGTGACTATACCTCCACTTTTTAAATTGTTACTATTGTAGTTGTAATGATAATTCTTTTATTTTACAAAAACAAAACAAAAAAAAACATGTATGCAGCCGACTTGGTAATAAAGAAATAAATAGAATATTGTTACTCAATGTAATTCTTTAATTTTGTTTTTTATTTTTTAATTCTATATTGATTAAAATTTTCTTTAAGTGAAATTCGTGAGTTTTGTGGACCAGATTTTG
Organism: Piezodorus guildinii; assembly: GCA_023052935.1. Taxonomy (NCBI): domain Eukaryota; kingdom Metazoa; phylum Arthropoda; class Insecta; order Hemiptera; family Pentatomidae; genus Piezodorus; species Piezodorus guildinii. The sequence continues at coordinate 39,642,867 of CM041295.1, read as the reverse complement.
TTTTTAGTCAAGCAAAAATAACACACTACATAAACAACGTTTAATTGGCCACCTTACAAATTAAACGTTGTTTATATTAGAGCCATCCCTGACTCCGAAAGTCTATTGATGGATGAGTGATTGGTGGATCAAGGAATCCAGTAAAGGTTTAAGAGGGTTGAAGGAGATGGAATAGAAAACAAGATTAACGATCTTTTATTATGAAGCGGGAGTTGGAGCACGTGAGCTATCTCAAGTTGAATAATGGTCTTTCACAGCTTCTCCCAATTCTCCTCCCGCACTCCACTGTCGGACCAACTATTTTAATATATCTTCAGTATTTTGTCCGTCCCTATTACGCTTTGCCCTTAATATTACTAATCTTGTCTCTAGTGCCAACTTAAAAATACAAAAAAAAAACAACAACAAAGAAGTAAATTTTAGGACAGGAAAAACTAACAGATCATAATAAAATTAATTATTCGGAAGAAACAAATACTAAGGATAAATAGTTCTTAGTTCTTCTTCAAAAGATATGGACCTCATTCTTTTGGTCAAAAAAAAAAAAAAAAATCTCCTGTCACGGTGTTTATGGTCGTACTCTTCTGAAACGGCACGACCGACTTTTATAAAAAAATTTATGCATATTTGGTAGGAATGAGAATCGGTCTTAAAGTATATTTCGTAACGCTAGGTCATTCGGGTGTCCCTATACTGACAATTTTTTTTTCACGAAAATGTTTTTATGTATTTTGTCACAAAAAAGTACAAATGGCCCCAAATTTTCACAGTCTTTTCCCCTTTCCCCTCGCATTTTTTAATTGCGATTTCAGTATTTTTTGTGAATATATAAAAATAATTTAACTGGCGTTCCTGTTACAAAAATCTGGCGCTGACAACACACGACTTTCACTTATCTCGGTAGTTGAAATCAATTGAGACGTTGATTTCCAAAAGGTACTATATCCATTCTAGGAAATTTTACAGGAAGCGCGAAAATCTCTCATTACTATATTATTAAACTAGCTAATTTGGGTCTTTTTGCCTTAAAATTTAGAATTATTTTTTTACTATAATAATAACATCATATTAAAGTGATGAAATGATTTTTTTTTAGAATGATTTGGAACGAAAATAAATGCGTAATTAGTACTTTTAGAAAATGACCGCATTTCTAAATCAAGTTTTTTAAGGACTTGAGAATTGATTAGATAACATCAAATAAAATATTTAGATAAAACTAAATGATAAGAATACAAATATGACAAAAAATCAATTTCGTAAAAAATGTCCTTTAGTACCTTTTGGAAATCAACGTCTCAATTTAAGAACTATTAAAAAAACTTGAAAGAAGTTTAGAGTTAATTTAAATAAAAAGCTTATTCATTTTCATAAGAAAAATATTATTTGTGATTAAATAATATAACAATATAAAATTGTTAAGTATTATCAGAATTATCAGTAACAACTATTTATGCCCTATTTTTCACTTTACATTGCCTTTTACAACTTTGTATATAAGATAATATATTTTTTTTTTATATCTTTAGCTTTCCAAAGGCATATTATACACTTATGTTGCTGTTCTAATCATCAAAACAACAACAAAATCATTGAATAAATATCTTCCCTCTTTTCTTCTTTAGTTGGTTGCCAAATTCGTTTTATTTTTACATTGTATCGCTTTTTATCAATCCTAATAAGATGATTTGGACAATTCTGCTAAATCTATAAAATTAAAGGTACTTTGAAGAAGAAAATTTAAAATCTTAATTTAAGCCCTGTTAAACTATTTCAATCAGAATAAAACGTGCATGATATTAAAGCCCATTAAATTTTACATAGAAATAGCTATGTCAGTCAACATCGTTTGAGCCGTTTTTCAGAAAAATCGTAAAAAGGTGCAAAATGCATAGTGTAAAGAAGCACTTTCAGTCAGGCGTTTTTAGTGAAAAAAATGCTGTAACTACTCGGGCGTATAGTTGTCTTGGATATGAAATTGTTGTTTTTTACACCTTTTTTTTTTTTTTACAATAGACTTACCACACATTCACCAACACAGACCTTTTTGCGGGACTTGGTTATTTGGACTAAGGGGACCCTAAAAAGTGTATTTCCGTTGAAAACCGGAATTAGAAAATTTTCACGATCACAATACTTTCGCGTAATATATACTTCATCTATAGCTAAGCGAGAATAAAAAGTAAATTTTTGGACTGGAAAAAGCAATAAATCATAATAAATTAATTATGCGATCACCAATCATAAATAAATGGTTCTTAGTTCTTCCTCGAAAGATATAGACCTCATTCTTTATAATAATAATAATAAAAATGGACAAAAAAAAAAAATAACAAGTAACATATTATTAAATTATTGCTCCAACCAATCGAAAATACAAAAAAAAAAAGTTATGAAAATTCTGACACAAAAAGCAATTGCTCTAACAGACAAAGAGTATTTAAATGAAATAAAATAGTATACAAAATATTATTATAAAATTTTCATCCAAAAAAAAAAAAAAATAAATGATATCAGGTATAGTGAAATTAAAATTGATAATGATAAAGTGCTTGAGGACAGAATGAAGCGAATCATGAACATCATTAGATTCTTTTCGCATTAAAATATAGAATTTCTTTTTCACTATATTAATAAAACATATTAAAGTTATGAAATGAAATGTTTTAGTATGATTTAGAACGAAACTAAATGTGTAATTAGTACCTTAAGAAATTAATAGCATTTCTAAATCGCGTTATTAAAGGACTTCAGTGTTCATTAGATACAATCAAATTTAAGATTCAGATAAAACTAAATGAGGAGAATATAAATATGTAAAAATATGATATTTCAATTCTTTGTACTAAATTTTGAATGAAGAAAATAAGTGTCTGCTGTATAAATGTAAATACAGTTTGTCAAATAATTTATTTTTCATTCTGTTTAACAAAATCGTCTCCAGACCAGTTTTATTTATTTTTTGTTGTATAATATTTCTTTTTCTTTCTTATCTCTTTGTTGTAAGTAATAACTAACTAGTTTAATTTTGTTTTTTGGACAGACCTATTATATTATTTTATATTTCAATGTACATACCTCTTATTCTTCAGGGGCCCGTTCTATAGTAAAATTGTTTTCTATTCTACTCTATTCTAAAGTGATCAATGCTAAAACTAAACCTAAAAATGATTATATGTGCTTGGTCTTACCATCAGTTTGAAGAATGATACTAGTCAGACCAAGTGGTAGCTAGTAGTGGAGTGTATGTTAAAAAAAATAGATGAAAGCTAATATAATGAAATTTCGTGGCTCGTCTAAATGGCCTTGAAATTAGATTAAGCTAATTTACGAACTAATACAACCCATACACCAACAAAACCTTACAGGATGACCTGAATATCCCATTTGTCCTTGATCTAATCCCATCAAAATTCTCAATCTTCCATCAGAAGCTTACTCACCTTCCTAATCCCTTGGCACACTCCCTATCCAGTTCCAAACATCCCTATAACCCTCCTCGTAGGTTAAAGCGGCAGTGGCCCAGAGATCTCTTGTAAATACATATGACATTGGAGTGCTGGCAATGGCTGGCTTCTCCACTCATGCCCTGAGTGTATGTGGCTCTAGCGCTCTCGCTCAGCCTCCACTGACTCTCAAGACCAGTGACGCGGCAGAATGAGAGGCGCTGGGATCTTCTGGCATTGTGCCTCGACATCCACTAGTGGATCTCGAGGTTTGATTCGGTGATCCCAGGGGCAGTTTGTAAATAGGTATGAATGTGTTCAAAGTTTTTACAATTATTTTCTTTATAACTATTCATTTAATTTTGTGTATATATTTTTTTTTCTTTCTTTCTTCTTTGTTTGATCTTTATTAATTATTTACTTTTATTTTATTTCCAATGTACATATGGGATGAATGTTTTCTTATATCTATAATACTCATTGCCCCAGAAGGTGGCAGATTGTATTATCTCTTAATAAATAAAAAAAAAAAAAAAAAAAAAAAATACAACACATACATTACACATAAATCTTCTTCCACAGTCCACTCGTAAGCTCCTCGTTTCCTCACTGACTGTTTTTTAAGATCTGTCTTTGGCAGCTCGAGGTTGTCTCACGTGTTCCATCTTTAAGACGGGTTAAAGTGGCTTTTCCCCCAAACCCGTAGACAACATTTCCTCGGAACATTCCTTTACCAAACCATCAACTCCCAGCACCCTCCCTATATATAAGATCTTCTGCAGTTCAAAACATCAATCCATTCACAAGAAACTAGATCCCGACATTCCGACCTTTATATCCCATCCCACAGAACTAAAGCATATGAACGTTCCTTTCTATCCCGCTCTACCAGTTTTTGGAATTCTCTCCCAACAAACATCCGTCGAGGAACCGCTCTCTTCACTTTCAAATATCTTTTGTTCCAGTATCTTCTCACTTCCCATATTGACGCTAGCTGGCAATAATAATTGTACTGTTAGATGATAGTCAATACTTTTAGTTTTTTACAAGTGTTTAAGTAAGTTGAAATAACTGTACTTTTGTTGTTCTTCTTTGTTTTGTTTTTTGTGCATTTTCTTTTAATTTTATCAAAATCGTTAAGTATTAGTTATTTATATTGTCACCAAATGTATTTATTTCTTATCATTATTTTTATTTATTAATTTTCTTTTTACTTGTGTTAAATCTATTTTCTTTTTTTGCTGTTTTTTCCTCATTAATTTTTTATCTTGGCCAGATTTGATTATTTTATTATGTTAAATTTCATGTTAGTCTTAGGGGACTTAGTCCCAGAATAAAGTTGTTTTTCTTCTTCTTCTTAAATGAAAGACTACGTGTTATAATAGTTCAGTATATCATCACTTCATCCAAAACACAAAAAATATATTGCTGCATTCACTAGAAAATCTCAGGATAGAAAACAAAAAACGAAAAATAACGACGAAAAACGAACGACAAAAACAAAAACAATAACCAAAGTCGAATTCTTTAAAATGTAAAATAAATAATGGAAAATAAAAAAGTTTCTCAAATATAGTAACAAAACTAAAAACTCTATCAGCTGAATGATTTTAGCATCTTCATCATAAAATAATGGTGATTTTACAACTCTGGCCAAAGTCTTGCAGGTCTTCAATGACACGTACGGCTCCGTCGCGGCCAGAAAAGTGGCTGTGACTTCCTACAGACCACTGGCCTCGTAATGATCTCTTCTCTGTAAATATAAAGAGGTTCCCTGAGTTTACTACAGAGTTGTGTCGAGTGCACTTGATCCTAATTGGTAAAGAATAATCATATTTCCTCCGTCTTTTCCATTAAGAGAATATATTAGACTTAAATGCGTTCCGGGGCTCTACTAAACCATAAATTCTTCCCGTATTCAATCCTTTCAATCCAAAATCCTTCGAAAAATCCTCAAAGCTCCTTACTTTGTCACCAGCAAACACATCCATAAAGACCTTAATGTACCATAAGTGTCTGATTTGGCGCTTACGAGGTGTCAATCCTTCCATGACAAACTCCACTCCCACTTTAACCCACTAGTATCCTTTCTCCCTCTTCCATTCCTGAAAATCATTCGAGGCGTCTGAAAAGAAGATGGTCTCGAGACCTCCTAGTTTAGATTACCTAGTAGAGTGCTGCCAGTGGACATATTTTCTTCATGTCTTTTCATGTATACTATCTATATATATATTTTCAGCTAATTCACTTCATTTATTTACTAATACAGTTGTAAATTTCAATAAAAAAAAATGCCTTCCATTGAGGGAGACGAAATCTACGGTGATCATATTTCGAATTCTGGAGGATCCGAAGTTTAGCGCCGATGAGAAAGTGCCCAGTTGTAAGAAATTCAAGGACCTGAACGTCTTCTGTAAGCGCGAGTAATGATCTTGAGTTTAACTTTCGGCAAAGGCTGAAACATAGAATCCTATCTTTAATAAAATTTGTTGCTCCTAACTTTCCTAACAGCGCCAAGGTTAAGAAAGTACCTGCATGGGAGTCAGCCTCATGTGGGTGAAAACTAGCGTAGTGGTATTTCCGCGGCAACACCATGTTACATTTAGACGAAAAATTAAGTCGTGTTGCTTAACCGTCAGCTGACTTTGAAAATACCCCGCTCATCAAGAAATGGAAAAGATTTCATGAATTACTTAGGTATGATCGCTAAAGATTGTCTCGGTATCGTAACTCTTGAATTTGAAGAAGGTGCATCTTCAGGATTTGTTGCATCATTAGGTTTCGGTTCTTCAATTTGCATCTTGACGTTGATGGTAGCGTTTCCTTCTATGAAGAACATGTGGTGAGATATTGTAGGAGCGTCGTTTATTGCGCCAGTAACTACTAATCTAAAGGTGGTTGGTAGCAGAAAAAGACCTTTAACTTCAGAGGAAATAGATACACCAGTGATTATTTCATGAAATATATCACCGATTATTAGGATATCTATTGGCTTTAGTTCGCCATACTGATGGTCTGCTAAGGGTAGATGCATCAGCTGAGAAGTAAGAGATGTCGGAATGTTGATTGCTGGTAAGTCATACGTAATGCGCTTTATGACTAAGGCTGTTACTTAAAATTCTCTCTCCTCGACATATGCGCGTAAAACGCATTGTGTGGTTCCTTAAACAAGATTGTGTGGCAATGATGATCCTGTCAAGCAAATAATTGATGTGTGCGAGGGATATATCTTTGCACGGTATCCCTTTACGTACACCTGTACCATTACTAAGTATCTTACACCTGTACCACTACAACTCATGAAGAATTTTGGGTTATGCATGTGTATAAGTGTATGTAAGTGTATACACACACACACATTTGCACTTTTTCTATGCCAAAGTATGTTCAAGGAGGTGATTAGGCTAAAGCAGTGGTTTCCAAGTGGTGGTTAGAGGACCTCTAGGGGTCTACAGAGATCCTCAACTTAAAATATTTGTGAAGTTTGGCTTTTAATAAGAATCTCACACTCTACACGGAAAAATTCAATTTACTTTATGATATAATAATAGCGTTTACTGACAGGTAACATTGCTAATGCACAATCACAACCTTAAAATTGGTCATTTTCTAACAATTCAAAAATAATTAGCTTAAAGAACAAATGTATTGAAGAAGATAATGAGCAATAGTTGATTTCTTTTTAAGTATTTGAATACATACGTTCTTGAATAAGTTTTAAATTTTAGGTTATTTTTATTCACTTGAGGTTTTATTTTATGCTACTGTGGCTATCGGACGATATTAAAGTCTTAAATTTTGCCTATACAGGTTTAGGATGGGTATTTTAACGAGTACCTAACTTAGCACAGGCTCTGGACCACCATTTTACGTTACCTCTGAAGGATAGCATAACAAAGGATCTTTCATTCTTTTAAAAAATTCTAGGCCCATCTATCAGATTTAACATTAACCTTTAGTTATTCAATGTTTCGTGGCTTGAAATAAACTCCTAGTGTCTGGCTCTTTTTTATTCATTTCTATTTTCCCAACAAGGCAATTTCTAGAATACAGCAGTTCGGTAGTGGTATATTGTATGCAATCTATGTGATACGATGTAGTCCAGTAAAAATCTAAATATATCTCTAATATTTAGAATTTGGGGTCCTTGCCATTGAAATTGTTGCCAGTGAAATTGTGATTGTATGAAGGTGTCCACAAAAAACTTTTGTTGGGAACCACTGGGTTAAAGTCATACTCAGCTGCCACGATTTTCCTAATTTTTGGGTATGCACACTTAAAGACTGAATGAAACCCAGGATGGTCTCGCTACTTTTCTATTTGTTAATAAAAACTGTAAAAAAGGCCTAATAAATTTTTATTCAATGAACAAAATCAAATTTACTTCATTAATAATGCATGTAATTTAAAGAAAAAAAAAATGTTGATCTGGTAAACTCAGAATTCGAAACAAGCACACTTCTGAAGCAACAATATCAACAACATACTTATCCACTTTGCCTGCTGATACTATGAACTGTTACTATGTTTACTATGAACATCATTACTAGGAACTGTTCAAAAGCAAATAATTTCCATCAAATTTGTTCCCCACATTCATGATTTTTCTTTATTTTAGATCCCCACTAAAGAATAAAGCATAGCATATTCCTTCTTCCCACTCACTATTAATTGATACCTTATAGTGATGGAGAGAATATTTTTATATGAAGACAACAATTATATAATAATAGAAAAGGGTGTAATAATGAAAAACGTGGTTATAATTCCATTCTGTAATATATATTATTAATTTTATAATTAAATTTTACATTACAAATATGACAGGTAACAAAGGCCTTTTGAGAAGGACTTCTAGTGCAAAAGTAAAAAAGTTTTAAAAATATATATACAAAATGCAGTGGACTATATATTAAAACTATACCTTCTTATTGTGTAAAACTAATCAATATTTTTGGTACACTTAACTTAAATCTGATCTGAATGTTAATAATAAATATACTTATTAGACCATTTAAGTTGATGATATTTTTATATGAAATAAAAATATTTAAAAGCGTTTCATTTTCCTGAGAAAACAAACGGAAGATCTTCTTTTTTTTTTCTTTGTAATCATACACCCAATTGTGTAGAAATGAAATCACTTAAATATAACTGAAGTAATCTCTCTTTTATCAAAGTAACCTATGTTTTGTGTGTGTGTGTGTGTGTGCGTATTGTTTAATGATTGTAATAAAATAATGAAATATTTGTTTCTAATCGGTTTAAGTTAATAAACAATCATTGACATTTCTCTTGTAATACAATCTAAACTCTCAAATGACAAATACTTAAAAATCGTTAGCATTAAGATTGGTGTTGTGTTTTTTTAATGATATACATTGATACTTATTTGTTAAACATTAAGAACATTACCTAAACTTGAGTTAAATCTGATTAATGAAAATATTAAAACTTCATAATGTCACTTATGTACATATTAATAACACATATATTTCATAAACAGTGAATATTTGACCACTACGATTTATTTTATTGACAACATCCAATATATTTAGTATATGTAACAGGATATTCCATTTAACACCAAGAAGAGCTTTAAAATAGATAGAATATATTATTATTAACCTGTACATTAATAAATTTGTGATTATAATTGTAAGGGGAAACATACGTTAATGCAGTTCAATGTATCCAATAAAGGATAGCCAAAAAATCTGCTTTCATACAAACAAAATTCATCACTAAACATGCCTTTAGCCAGCAGAACAAGTATTATTACAGAAAAATGTATAATTTAATGACAGTCTGAATTATCATTAAATAAGTGCTAAAACCTGAATAGAAAGAAAATATTGCTATTGTATTTTAAAAATAAGGTCTTGATGGTTTTTTTATAATTGCTTAATCTATTCAAAAAATTTAAATAATATAAATATTGGTAAGATACATTTATTAACATAAAAAAAATACACAATTGAAGACAAACAAAGAAATATATATAAGTTAAAAACTATAACAAGAATATTGAATGTGGTAGTAAACTATGAAAATATTTTTTGCAGTGTATTTCTAAACAGTAGTATTTAAAATGAACTGTAGCAAATGTTTGGTAAAATGAATTAATCAAATGTTTAATGATAACCTGAATCAATTATACACAAATATATGATGCATTCATTTAGATCAGATGGAACATGACCTAATTTTGAGGAATATAAGATATTCATTGTGTCAGGAACAAAGATGGAAAACTTGTTGAGGGCATCGACATTGGTTCCAAAAAAGAGTAGCTTTAAAAGAATAATTTTATCCCAAAACAAATTAAATTAGTTTGTTCAACTAGGAAATTGATTAATAATATGTGATAATTATGTGATCTACTTAAGCCTTTAAAAAAATCTAATTTATATAAAAAAAAAAAAAAAAAAAAAAAAAAAAAACTTAGAATTATATTATACCAATTATTTGAATACTGCAATCATTACAATATACATGTCATCACACAATACATGTGTGTATGCATACATATTGATGATATATAAAGAAAATTAACAATTTCATTTGTAGCAATATAGACCATCAATCAATTAAATTATAATATCATTAGTTATTAACTTGCTATAGATAAAAAAAATAACACAAATAAATTTAAATTAAAAATATGCATTGAACTGACCGTAGCACACAGGTGAAGGTGTGCACAAGTGTTTGTATCAAATGAAGTATTTTGATTTATTTTAGAAAGTAATTTAATAAATGAAAGTTATTCAGGTTTTAGAAATGTTAATTAGATTTTAGTTCAACAAGTTAACGCTTGATACGCTTGATCATCCCTAACATATAATAACACACCTAATCTCAAAATCAACTGAGCAAGGCAAAGTTTAGAAAACTATTCCAATTAATCATTGCTTTGCCAAAACATTGCTCTACAGACCAAAACAGCAATACAGACAAAACATTCGTCATAAACAAATAACTATTCACGGTCCATTAACAATTATTTGTAGTTACAAATATCCAATAGGTAAAATGCATCTGAAGCAAATTAACTTAAAAAAGGAACAACAATTATCCTAAAACTAGTACCAAGAAAAACACACAAACACACTCTCATTCACATATGTGTGTTTGTATGTGTGTGTGTGTGCACAAACATGAATGTCAATATATGTATATAAATAGATTACTCCTCATTCAAGAAATAGTTACATTGGCTATCACAATGAAAATAGAAATTTTCAATCAATCTTTTTAAACATTGATTTCTTAATTTAAGAGGATTAGCCCACAATAACCATATTTTGATCAGAAAGAAATTATTATTATTTATAATTTCTTTTAATAATTATAAACAATATTCATAAGTTTTTATCTTTTCAAATGATGTTATTAGTTTCCCCCTTTTTGGTGTAATTAAGAATGTTTTTTTTATGCAAATACAATTAATCACTTCATTCAAGTAAAAAGTGTAAAACACATAAATATTAGTATCTATAATAAATGCACAGATATTTAAAGTACTTGGAGAATTTTATAAGGAAAGTTCTCAAGTTACTAAGCCAGGTTAATTTTAACCCGATCAAGGAGATTAACAATCGTGTTTCTGAAATTTGATGTAAAACACGAATATCAATAATAGAATCATAGCAATTTTTACACTTATATAGTAACACTTAATAAGTTATAATAGTAATAGCTCCCTTCTCAGCTATCCACATTTCTTACAGCTATTCTGTGATTTCTTAGTATTTCCATTTTTTCAAATACACATCTTCATTTCATTAGAAAATTAGATTAAAAATATATTAGCAAAATCTATCAACAATAGCTTTTATAATAGTTCATGTACTAATCCATCACAGAAATAAAGCGTATTTCTATAACCATCATCACATTTTAATCTGTATTGGAATGAAATCATTTCAGATTAGTTCTCTCAACTCAGACATGTTTCTGTTACTACTGAATCAAAACACTAAATTTTAAAGGTATTTGAAAAAAAAAATATTAAACAATTGGTCTTTCAATACTGGATATGTTTAATTATAAGTACAGTTCGGGAACTTTGTTTTCGACATGTCTGAAGCATTAAACATCTAAAACGAGCAAATAATGAAACCTTCATTCTTACAAGATGATGTTGTTTCCTTCAAAATTAGTTACAACTAGATAATTTAAAAGTCTAAAAAATATTTGGATGGAATGCAATACTAATATTAAAAAGCATTATATAAATTTTCAAACACATGAATTATTTAATTAGTGCGTTTCAATGTCCATGAACTTCACTTCAGATTGTCATATTACATGAAATACTTTCTCGATAACATTATATACATTAAAAATATAAAATTATTGGTCCCTGTTTAGAATAATTAATCTGTCAAAAACCATTAGCTTAAGAATAAATGAGATAATACTAAATCAGTAACATTCTTTGAGTTCCATTTTTTAAAGTAAGCTAACATTAATTTTATTTCATTAAAAATATAAACTATGATTACAAAACAAAAAAAAAAAAAAAAGTATTCAAAAGTTTTCCTACAGCATTAACATAATTTATTATAAATTAATCTACAAGAATATTTAGGTACTAAAGGAATTTTAAGATCATTTATATAACATAAGATTTGCCAATTACCAAAAAATATTTAAAATTACTTGTAGTGAAAACATTGATCTAACATTAATTAATAAAAATGTTGTGGTTACACAAAATATTTCATGTATATGAAAAATGACAATACTCATATGGTACCACATACTACAGCTTTATACTGGCAAGGACACATAATAAGGGAAAAATATCCCATATTTTTTTAAATTTTAAATTATGTTTTTTTTTTTTTTTTAAATAAAGTTAAAATATATATATGTATATGTAGGGACTTGAGGTTAAGTCAATAAATGAGCAGTTGTGTTTAGGCTAAGTTTCGAGAATTTATTGTTCTCATATTCATGCTCTAACAGCTTTTGAAAAATAGTTATCCACACAAACGTATTTGCGAAATATGAAAGCAGATACCAATGTCCCCAAAACAGCCTCAGAATGAGAACATCACTAAAAGATTTTACACTGTTCCATACATACTGAAACTTTATAAAGCACTCAATATTAACAAAAGTTAGAGTGTTTCTACTATTAAATTAAAAAATTAATTACTTTATCCAAACTATTCACTAAAACTAAAGACGCAGACAAATTAGAATTAAAATCAATGGTTTTATTCGAAATTTCTTGCTCAGATAAATGTAGAAAATCTCATTTTGGAGCAACAGAACAATATTTAAAAAGAGAGAGTGTATCAACACAAATACAGCTGTGCTTCAATAAAAAAATAAAATTACTAAACCAATTCAAATTGCCCTCATCACTCATTTCAGGAAAACGGGACATACATTCAAGTTCCATTCACCCAAAATTATACATTATGAAAAAAAAACAAAAAAACAGTTTCAAACGAAATATGATAGAAATGATTACCATTTAAAATTATAAAAATTGTGACATAAACAAAAAATCAGATGTCCAAAATCTTAATTTGTGTTGTGCAACTTTAATAAGCACATGTTATCAATACGAGAGAAAATCCCTCCCTTTTCTTTCTCTGAACCATTCCTAGCATCCTTGTTACTGAGTGTTCTTCTAAAGTTTGTAATATCTAAACAGGTCTATTCAAGACATTATATTGTCTCAATGTTTGACAATTCACTATATTGTTTGTTTGTTTGTTTATTTATTTAACAGCCAATTATGCTAGTAAATTTGTAATAATCTCTTTCATATATATTCATAACTTTAAAAAAATTTAAATTCTAATTGAGGTATCTATTTAACTACTGTATATCCATTCATTGTGAATTCAATGCATTCTTAAATTAGTCTCTGTAACAATAACACCATCTATTAATTATAGTACACAAATTTTAATATTCTGTTGTTGTTTTTTCACTGTTATGGCATGAAAATGAAAAGAATAAATTCTCGAAATGTAGCATAAACACAAAGTCTTATCTTTTGACTGAACCTCAAGACCCATAGATAACTTAAATTATCAACAGCCGAGAACAAACAACAATATACAAATATATTCAAATTTGAGTAGTATAAGATTAAAAATATCAAAGAATGCTGACTTAAAATACTTAATGATAATAGTCATTATGACAAATAATCAAATTTTATTATAGCTAATATCAACAGCATTTCATCTCACAAGATTTTCATTACCTCTGAAGTGAAAAATTCTACAGATTCAGACCTCATTTTTATTTCAGATTAGACTGTACAAAGTTAAAAAATCATTAAAAATATTATTCAATTTAATTAAACTTACTAAAATAAATACACGAGGAAAAAAAAGTTATGCTCAACAACCATTGTTATTGAGGAACTAGTGAGAGCATAAAATAAATCACACTAATCATAATTAAATAATTACTATAACTGGAAATTAATGAGCATTAGCGTATTAGTTCATTATAAACCAATATTTATGAATCACAAAAAAAAAGAAGATATAATTCATCTTCATGTACGTGAATTTCTATCATTTTTTTCAAACATCCAATTTGATATTGACTATCATGAAGGTATATAATTATGCAATAAAATGTGCAAAAATATTATATAAATTAAAAATGTAGCACCTTCATAATTATTTTCAGTTACTATTAGAAAATTGACCTAATAATGGTGTCATACTTGTTTAAAACTATAATTATTTACCATTTTAATGCAAATATTTTTCAAAAGCAATAGCATGATTTTGAATATAAAAACTGGAAAATATAGATCAGTACAAATATATTTTAATCAGTTATGCACTCTAACATTCAACATTTTAATTAATGAACTTCTTAAATTTCCAGAACAATTTGTTAAAATATAATAATTTACTATAATATCCCTTGTTTAATATTTATATCCATAAAAAATAAATAATGCACATATGTGCTAGGGTGATTTTTTTTTATGTGCTTGATTGCATTGTAAAAAAATTTGTTTTCTTAATAAGAAGATTTTGTAAATTTAAAAGCTGCATTTAAGCAGATTAAAAGCAAACAGTAGGATTTGGACCAGAGAGAGGAGAGTTCATCAAATTCTATTTTGTACTACACTATGAGTATTAGTATGGATTTTAAACCCCTAAACAACAATGTTAACAACTAATTTTAAATAAAAAGACTTCATGACATTGATATGAAAATCGATTCTCACACAGAGTGGAGTAAAGATAGCAGTAATTAGTCAAAGGGAACACTGTGATCAACAGCTGATAAAATTCACATATATCTATGTGCATATGTAAATATTTAACTACATATTACTGGTACTTAAAGAATATAATATTCTTCAAATTATTTTGTTCAATTATTTTTGAACATTTCTCTTGGGTTAGTTAACTCATTGTATTACTACTTAAGGCATGCAGCAGTGTGTATGCTAATATAATGCCCATTATGGAAACGTTTAAAGTTTTTTAACGTAAAATTGTGTCTTCACAAGTTAAAAAGCAGTTCTAAGACATGTTTGGTGTTTAGTGTATCAATCTTAATTGATACTATGACTAATATTGGCCAATAGCGTAGCCCTAATATTCCAAAAAGTTCTTTCTTTCTAGATGATTGATCAATAAAAATAATATTTTTAAAATTGATAAAAAACAATTTATAAACTTTTAATAAATCAATACAATTATAGACAGATTTAATGGTATACCATAAATTCTTGTTTTTTCAAAATTAAAAAAACCCTCTAGTGGATACTAATTATTTGAATGGCCAGAAAAAAATTATAACGTTGAATTGCAGGACATCAATCATATTAATATAATTAAGTTATATACCATGTAGCTTATTTAAATTTACTTTTTAATTCATTAATATTTAAAGAATGAATTACTAAATCAAATGAAAAGAAAAATATATAAAAATATAAAAAATATGACAGCTCTCAATATTAATTGTACAATTATACGAAAGACAAAATGTATCATATATCAAACTTTATCGTGACATTCAATAGTCATAAAGCTTAGGAATGCTTAAGAAGTGTATATGTTTAGCTGGTACTATATATTAACCTGTGCTCCATTTTTGTTATTTGTGCGAGAGTTTAAGTATTTATAAAATTTTACACGTGGTTCTCTAAATGCATATTTACAGTGATAATCTTAAAGCTCTAATATAATTTGTTAACAAAAATATATTGCACATGGTAAATTTTTTATCAATTCAAAATATCAATATTGAATTACCAAGATTACAATTTTACACATTTAATACTAGTTTTAATTATAAATTATTGGCATGCCATTTAAATTAAATAATCTTATCTGAAGTAATTGTAATCAATAATCTTACTTTTAACTAATGCAAGAGAAAGAAAAATTTTAAAAATCAACGGCACACACACACACACACACAACATACATATATATATATATATATATATATATATATATATATATATATATATATATATATATGTATATATGTATATATGTATATATGTTATATATGTATATATGTATGTATGTATGTGTGTGTGTGTGTGTGTGTGTGTGTGTGTGTGTGTGTGTGTGTGTGTGTGTGTGTGTGTGTGTGTGTGATTTTTTATGGCAAATGCACTATCTTGTTTTTTGAAATTTTAATATGATCAAATTCTTTAAGAAACATTTTATTGATTAATGTATGAATCACACAAGTAAAAAAATGACTGTTGTATGGACAAGAAATATTTTATATGAATATTTCATAAGAGAAAATGAAAAAACATTTAGTATAATTATTTTTACAACCATTCCCCTATTCTTACTTACAAGAAAGATTTAAGAATTAGTAGTGATTATCATAATCATAAATATCATCTTTTCTTGGAAGGGAACTATTACGAGCTTAAAACACAGCAATATATACTGCACAATGAGTTAGATAGTAATCTAAGGAAATTTAAATTACAAAGTTCACTATCTACACAGATAATAAATTTAAATTGATACAAAGTCAATCCAATATCAAGATGTGATATTATCATTTAAACCAAGTTGTAACAATCACTATTTCCAACAAATAGTAAATATGAATGTCATGATTCATTAAAAAAGTTATATAAATATGCAAGAATATTGATATAAATTCAGTACAAATTTCATTTTTCCAGAGGAAAATATCAAAGGAAAAATTTTTCTCTAATGAAATAGTGCTGAAAGAAGCTATGTATATTCAAATTTCTTATGTAATATAAATAATTATAACACAATGACCAAGTGTTCAAAATGTGATTGAGGCAATTTATCACAATTCCACAATTAAGGTATAGGCACAAGAAGAGTGGGAATAGTTTCATTACTAGCTCAATGAATTAATAATTTAAAATATGCATACAAACTGGCAATAATTATTTTCAATGCTTTGTAATTATAATTTGTCACATGTAAACATTTTTACAAGTGTATAAAAAATGCATTTTAAGGAATTTAGTAGTCATTCCAGACTTAAATCCATTTCGCCACCTTACAGAGCCCCAATAAAACAATAATTCCTTTCAATGTTAAAATGATTATTTTTCAATTAAAACATGCCAACGACAAATCTGTTCTCCCTTTATCTGGCACATATCTTGCCAATGTGAGAGTTCTTCAACGCCTGAGCTGTTTTGTCCAAGACAAAACCATCCTAACATCTCTTTTCGTTTCATTGGTCTTTTACAGAATACTGATACCATCAGTGTGACATCAGCGAGCTGAAATAGAGCTACCTAAAAGATAAAAAAACATTATATACTTCCAATGTCAAAAGCTTTTATGGTGATTAAGAATAATATTAATATTACTAATATAATAATAACAAGTGCCCACCTGGGCAGCCTCTATATGCTACTGAATCCACTATCACCTTTTAGAAAATTTCATTCAACATACACTATATCTACTTTGTCGATCTGATCAAAGATTCGAAATGGTTAATGTTCGGGCTTTTGAAAAGGCATTAAGAGAAAAGGTATATGTACATGTAGAGATTCGTACTGTTTTTAGGCCAATCGCCGTACAATGAGGTGCTTCGACCGAGATCATGCACAGTCACCAGGTTTTTTCCCCATTTTCGGGTACCCACTTTCTGAAAAGCAATATTAAGTCTTTTTGCAAAATGCAGAAATTTCGTTAGAACAAACAATAACAGGTCCAAAGAACTAAGGTCTTCAACTGGTATTAGGCAAGGTCTTAGCCCGCTTCTCTTCATTTTGGTGTTAGATGCTGCCTTGAAGAATGGCAAGAACAATATGAGAAGTTTCCACATGCAAGTGGACCACTTAAACGTATTCGCCTTCGCTAATTGATATGTCTTCCGAATGCCAGATGAGAGAACAGCCAGGCTGACATATGACTTTAGAGTAGATGGAAGAAGGAGTCGAGAACGCCCTAGAAAAACCTGGGAGGAAGGTGTTAGTGGCCAGAAATCTGGATTAGGGAAGAGCACAGGACCAAGCACAATGGATCAAGCTCTACAGATGGAACCCTCACACTACACCAGGTGGTAGACGAGGAGTGAATTAGGTAAGTAACATACAAAGAGGGCACTTACCTTGGGAACCTACTCTCTTATTTAAGCCAGGTGATACAGTCTTTGAAAGAATGCTATTGCAGAGGATTTTCAGAGGAATTTATGTGAACGGCCAATGGAGAAGACGTACTAACAAATAAGTGTACGAAATGTTTGGGGAGCCTGATACAGTTTCCTGGATGAAGATGTACAGACTCAGATGGGCCGGGCATGTGGTGAGAATGAGTAGCAATGATCCTGTTAAGAGATTGCTCGAGGGAAAGTTGGACCGTAGCAGAGGAAGAGGACGACCGAGACTGCGATGGTCAGAT
Source organism: Piezodorus guildinii (assembly GCA_023052935.1). Classification (NCBI taxonomy): domain Eukaryota; kingdom Metazoa; phylum Arthropoda; class Insecta; order Hemiptera; family Pentatomidae; genus Piezodorus; species Piezodorus guildinii. The sequence goes on along the minus strand of CM041295.1, from coordinate 39,624,539 downwards.
GCTGTGGCTCAAGATGCGAGGAATATCTTGAACGTCCGTGACTGGAGGGCGACTGCATTAGATAGAGCCACCTGGTGAAGGCTCCTTGAGGAGGCTAAGACCCACATAGGGTTGTAATGCCATTAAATAAATAAATAATACATGGACTGACATGTCAAAAAGTGAGGCCCATCAGGCAGTTTTTGATTTTTATATAAAAAAATATTAAATAATTGATAACTTTCATAAATAGCTGTTACCTCATGCAAGTGTTACTTACTAATAGGATAGTTACTATGAAATCCAGTTCTACAGTGGAAATCCATGGCCCTCGAATGTTATGAAAGAATCTCAAAAAATAAGTAAAAGAAAAGATAAACAAATATCCCATGAATTCAGATTCTTGGGTAATTAAATGTATTCATAATTTGACATTAAAGTTTAGTTCCATTTTTTATAGCATGTTTAGCAAAAATGTTACCCACTGTAATTTTAAATGTAATCAAAGTAGCCTTTAAAACCATTTGGATTCAATTAGGCCAGCTTGGATCCATATTATATGAATTAAAGACTATTAATATTTATTCACACAAATAAATTCTTCCCCCTAATCAAGTAAACATAAGAACTTAAAGCAATCATAAATATAAATTATTGATCTATTAATTAATATTCCTATACTTTTAATTTGATCTCTAATAGCTAATAAAACCTATGAAATATAGTTGCAATAGAGTTTACCTGGAACATAAAAGTTTCTTTGAATAGTGGGTTGGGTTGAGCTCTTCTAATACTTGTCTTACTGCGAGTCATTTCTTGACCTGTACTACTTACTAAACTGAGTTTTACATAAGTGTCAGGAGCACGGTTTAATGTAGCATCCCTGAAATTAAACAACATTTATAAATTTTAGTTTTTTAAAATAATATATGAACACTCAAGAGAACAAATTTTAGCTATAAAAAATATAATCAAAATTGGAGAATAGTCAAACTTTAACTGAGAACACCAATTATATATTTATATAATACATAAAATCATCTTTTAACAATTAAATTCATAAAAAATCAATTGAACTTTTTTTCTACTAACTTGCTAAAACTTCCCAGTTATTATAATTCATAATTACTTAATTTATATATACCTGAAATGGCTTCCTTTAATTATCTCAACAGTCAATCTCCCCGTAGTTCCACTATAAGCTAAACCTAATAATAATTCAGCAACACCTTGATGAAGACTTACTGAAGAACCAGTACTATCACTTTGGCCCAAACTTACAACATCACCACACCAAGTATTTGTCTAAAATAAAAATAAGCCAACAGCTATAATTTATTTATTTCAATCAAATATATAGCCGCGCAAGGTACAAAAGGCTAAAAACTCTAACTTTAAAATTTCAATGCGGTATTTTCTTGTAAAAATAGTTGGTAAGGGAATGGAAGTTAAAATGAGATTTAATATTTAAGCACTTCAAATCAAACCTTACACTGAAAAAATAGTAAAGGAATATTCAATTACCTATGTATGAATGCACATTGAATCCATTAATAGTATATATACAAGAAAGCATTTCTGGTAGTAACTCTAGCATACAATCCCATCACTTTAATTATGCAGATGGTGAGATAAACTTTATTTTCTTCAGGTCTTTTCTTTTTACATAATCGAAAATAATAAAATTAAATGGCTTGAAGACATATTATGAATGTAACTAAGCAGAATTGCTGGAAACTTCTATCAATCCAAAGTAGAGGGTAAGTGAATAAAAGGTTGGCCAAGAACGAACTGGGAAGAGGATGTAAAAAAAAGATTTTGAGAAAAGATGGGTTAGTAGGAATAAGAGAACGCAGTCTGTGGAAGACTAAAAGAGTTGGAGTGGGCTCTGGAGACAGCATTAAGAGAAGAAGGCTTAATATAATGATGTTTCAACTACAATTTAGTAATATTGTGCTTCTTGAACTGATCTACGACATAATATGTAATTATTTGTTAATTTGTATCCTATTTATTAGCAATTTTAATATTAAAATTATTTAAGATGTATTTTACAAAAATCTGTTTTTACTGATAGGACATAAATATGAGAACAGTAAAATCTCAAATTGTCACCAAAACATTTAGTTGTATATTAATTGACTGAATTTTAAGACCCTTGAAACGTTAATAATGTATTATTAACAGTCAACAAAAGAAAACATATATATACTATATATTAGTGTCTATGGAAAAATGTGCTAGATATTTTGTATGTTGAATACCATAGTTTTGTATGTAATTAGTATGAGTATTTTCATTTATTTACTTCTATTAGTACTCAATATATATATTTCATATTTAACAAAAAATAAGAAAAAAATCTTATTTATAAAGATATTGCTGTATGTATTATTTGAATTGTGAGTAAATAACCTAAGGTTAGAATGTTTACACTCACGAAAGTATGAACTGAAGGATCCATTGTTAGCCATAAGTTTGATTCAAGATCCAGATTGACTTGAACTAAACTTAATGTAGCTTCACCAAGTAATCTTTGCCTTCTCAGTCTTTCCCAAGCATAAACTCTTAATCTCACACCCAATTTTGAAATATCCTCTGTAAAATTAATTTGGTATTTTAGTCAACACTAAGCACGTCCAAACTTTACCTAAAGAAATCATATGATATATAAAGCAAAATAGCTCATAAATATAAATAAATAAATAAATAAATATATATATATATATATATATATATATATATATATATATATATATATATATATATATATATATAAAGGCTATAATCTTATAAAATTAGAACTGAATAAACAGTGCTTCTATTCATTAAATAAATATTCCATTATATAAATATTACCAACCAATTCCATTGGTATGCTTTTGACGTTATGAAGACAAAAAAAAAAAAAGGATAAGATACAAGCAATAAATAGATAGAATGTAGAAAGTCTATATAAACAATTGTTTTATCATTATCCAATGATATAACAAATATTTTGTAGCAGATAGGCTACATGTTTTATTTATTTGAAAAAATTAAAAGTTTTTAGGAGTCCAGTGTATATTTTTATAGTTCGCATATTAGATCAAATTAATGAAAGAAATCAGAAATTCTAGAAATAGAAAACTAGAGAATTGTGTTGCAAGCAGTATTCAAAATGAATCGGAATTTATCCATAATCCACAGATTATCTTCCCATAAAACATCTTGAAATGTATTTTGTGACCCTTGGAAACTTTCTATAATCAAAATGATACCCAAACCCAATAAGCCACTAGAACACTCATCTTCCTACCATCCTATCTTTCCTTTCCAAATTATGGGTAAAATCTTGAAAAAAAAACTTATTCTGAAACACTTGTAACCCATCCTAGATTCTAATCACACAGCCCTAGATCACCAATTTGGATTCCTAACATTCTACTCAATATCCAGCAATGAAATCTCGCCTAGAACATAGTCCCTTCTGCATTGGGGCATGGTTTTTCGGTACAGGAGTCTTCCTTAAAGTAGAAGAGGCTTTTGACTGACTCCATGATTACTTTATAAACTCAGTAAATTTCTCTCTACAACCTATTTCCTCATTATTCAATACCACCTCACTGACAAATAATTCAAATTGAATCACGATAGTACCTATTCTTCCCTTTTTAATTAGCCTATTGGTGCTCCTCAAGTCTGTGTCCTTGTTAACATTCTTTACACAGTTTATCCAGCTAATATCCCAACCCATCATTCTTACAACCTGATGAGAAATGTGAGTTATCAGTCAAAAATCATCCAAGTATCGCTTTCCAAACTCTTCTATCTCACCCAGAGACCTTAAAAAATAGAGTCAAAATGGGAGGATTAAAATAAACTATAACAAATCTCATCAAATAATTTTTACCATTCATCATAAACCTACTACTTCCTGTCATGCAGTATCCTTTAATTATATTCCTCTCGTTAATGTTGAACAGATCCAACCAGACCTAGAACCCCATCTTGACAAAAGTCTAAGTTCGAATCATTATACAAGACTGAAATGAAAAGGAAATCCTCAATGTTTTGCTATGCTACTTTAACGCTCTCTAATCTTTCACTTAAGTACAAAAAGATCATTCACATTAATATCATGAGGCTAATCTTGTCATATGGAGTTATTTTTTATCCTGAATCCAATCCTTACAATCCAAAATCATTTGTGAAATTTTTAATACTCCTTACTTAGTCGTTAATGATCAATCAATAGTTAATTGGCCTGAACTAGGGACCATTCCTTCCATGACAAACTCCCTTTCCACTCTAACCCATTAGTATCAATCTTGGCTTCCTCCTTAATCCCTGATTATTCTCCTAGGAGCCTGAAAATAAGTGGGCCACGAGACCTTCAGACTCTGAATTCCTATAGCAATGCTACCAATAGGTAATTCATATACATGTTTGTTTCATGTCATATTATCATTGCAGATATTTATGTTATATTATAGGTGTTTTTGTTTATACAATTACATGTTAACAATAAAGTTGTAAATTTCAAATAAATAATAATAAAAATACATTTTTTAAAAGTGTTCAAATATTTTTTCAAATTTCAAATATCCATTGAACTATACAAGTAATTTATTTTTTTATTAAATCAAATCTTCAACTTTACCTGGACTAATCCTATGGAATAAAAAGCTTTCCATGAATTGTGGATTCTCTCCTTGTCTGCACTTACTTTTATATCTCTGTTTCTTGTTAGGCAAGAGAACAACCCTTACCTATAATTAAAATTAACAATATGAACATGTACATACTGAAGATTAAAATAAGTTTATTGTAAAACATAAACATTAAATATGTTATAATGTTGCTGAAACATCCCTCTTCAATTTCTGTAATAAATACATAATAATAAATAATTAATACAGTTATGATTTAAATTGTATTTATTAAACTAATAATATGAAATTATTTGTTAAACTTAAAAATTAAGAGACAAATATGAGTTTTTTCTAGCCATTTAAGTTAGTGATTAGCTGTACAAAAAGATCTAGAATTTTGATATTTTATTCACGGCAGATTGAGTAAAAAATATATTTGATGAAAAAAATATACTTAGTATGCCTAAGAACAAAACATATTACACAGTCAGTTTTTAGTCAAATATACACTTATTTATAAAATTCCACTAATATAGAAGTATAAAATAAAATAAATGATAGTTTCAACAGCCAATCAAGTTAATTACTGTTATACCTGTAGATTTGTTGGAGGAGAAGGCATGTCAGTAGCTTGGAGAAGATGAAGGGTTAGTTTTCTAGTTGGTGCATCATAAGCAAGAGAGACTTGTAATGCACCAGAACCATCACCATGCCCTCCCCGTTTCACATCACTTAAATCAAAAGCTGGTTCTTGGCCCATTATTACTATGCACTAGAACAAGAGTATATCATATAATTCAAAATTAAAGCTATTGAATTTTTATTTTATATGTATGTATGTATTTATGTATGTATATATATATATATATATATATATATATATATATATATATATATATATATAGGTATATAGGTATATATATGGGTCAATCCATTTGAAATCATCCAATATTCATTAATTTTGCCGCTCAAAATTTTTTATTTCATTGATTTTTTTACTCCTTCCTGATTAAAAAACCGTAAATAAAATATTTTTCTGGCTGATACTTTTAGTGTTGCAGCTATTTTAAATCAGCTTCGCGGCTGAAAACATGTGTTAGGAAAATCGATCTATTTCTTATAATTTTCTAGATATCAAATCAAAATAAAAATTGAAAGTAATATAAGCGTATGCCACTAAATTTTATACTACGATACTGATCATATAGAGGTATACTCTGTACAAGTTTCATCATATTTTATTCACTCCATTTCACAATATTCCGCTTTTAATTTAGCTGAACTTGGCACTAAGCCTACTTTAAACAATATTATTTAAAAAAACAATACTAAGACGATCAAAACTTCTACAACCAGTAGTACAATGATAAGGCTATACAAGAAAAAATACAAGTGTGAGACTCCTTTCTAATCTTCCTTCTTATAGCGAACAAAAAGTTTTAGTTGATGTAAATATTCGTGAATTTGTTTAACCATTTTCTTGGCTACTTAGGAAATTTGTTGTAAGGACCGAAATTGTAGATAGTACTTTCATCATCATTCAAGTTTTTATTTTGTCCTGAAATATGCAAAATAACCGGAGTGAATAATTTTTCAGAAAAACGTTATCTTAACAGTTAAGATAATTTTATAACTCCGAAACCAGCTTAATCTCAATCACCAAATTTATGTCACTTATACTCATCATTCAGATGTATAAATAAATTTTCACTCAGTCCCTATTGAGATATTTCAGGGTTCACTTCGCAAAAACGTATTTTTGAAAATTCATATACAAAAAGGACTATGTTCGCAAGATCATAATTCTTACAGGAAGTATGACTATGACTAAGCTACATATATACGGAAAAAAATAAGGTAAGTTTTGCTTCCTGTGTATACTTTTAACTCGCTAAAAGTTCCGTTTTTTATTCGTTTTCGAGAATTTTTTAAACCAATTTCTTTACTTTTTAGGCAATGAATTATGGAAACAAAAATGTAAAGCATACCTTTATCTTACTGCCGATTTTTGTTTTGATTTGATACCTAGAAAATTACATGAATTAAAAAGATTTTCCCAACACATGTTTTCAGCGGCAAAGCTGACTTAAAATGGCTGCAACACTTGAAGTATCAGACAGAAAACTATTTTATTTACTTTTTTTTTAATCAGGAAGGGATAGAGAATAACTGGTAAAAAAAAACTTGAAAATCAAAAATGTTCAGAGGCAAGGTCTGGACGATTTTGAATGGATTGACCCATGTGTGTGTATATATATATATATATATATATATACACTGTTAAACACAATGTCTTATAGTCCTCACCATAAAAATAAAAAAAAAATAATGAAAAAAAAAAATATATATATATATTATAATAATAATAATAAAAACTTTATTCTGGGACTACGTCCCTTAAGAATAACAGAAATGAACAGTAGATATTCATATATGTCTGGTCAAGAAAACAATAAAATTAATTTTTATTTACAAATGAGCAAAAAGGAAAAATTGAACACTACCAAGACTTATATACATTCATGTACAAAAAGTATGGATAATAAACACACAAGATTAGAAAAAGAAAGAAAGAAAGAAGAGAAATCTCCTAAAGGCTACTGATAGGGTTGAGGGAATTATAAAAAACAAAACAAACTAATTATATATATATATATATATATATATATATATATATATATATATATATATATATATAAAGTATAAACCCACAAAAAAAGGGTGTAAAAAAAGCCAAAAAAAAAAAAAAAAAACCAATGAGATATATTTACAATAAAACCTATTTATTATATAGATAAACAAAAATACTTACATAATATTTTTTGCTTAAATTGGTGAAACAATTTTAAATATAGATAAATTAATGAAACTTACATCATTTTGATTATCCTGTTGATTATCATTCTTTTTGAGCTTTTTGTCCCTATTTCTAATTCCTTCTTCCATACTTGTACTAGAGCAACATGAACTAGCACTGCTTCTTTCCTCATGCTCATTTTCTCCTTCTAAATGGGTTCCTAAAATAAATTATATTTATTAATTATATTAATAAAGCAGTAAAAAGGCTGATATTTGATGGGGCCCTACAGGGGCGGGCTGAAGCCTCTGACTGTCTTCCATGGGTTTCTGTCTTTCATCGCACAAAATAGTTGTAAGAAATGGGGGATGGAACAAAAAAAAAAAAAAAAAATAGCTGGCTCAATAGTGTAAGGAATTAAGTTATAAAAACATTTTATAATAATTTAAAAAACATAATATCTAAATAAGAAAAAACATCTTTATATCTTTTTGTATGATAAAAAGGAGAAAGGAAAGATATAGATGCACATCCTATAACAAAACCTTACAACTATAAATAATTATTTAATGTACAGTATAAACATGTATTTGAATATAAATATCAATGAAAGTTGAAATATATTAATGTAATACTTTTAACATAGTTGATTTTATGTTAATTTAATTAGCTCACTGATATTGAAGTGGGGAGGATGGCTGGTGGTTGTTGAGTGTAGGGTCATAGACTTATGCAACTTATTAATAACTTCTTCATCACTGTCAGAACTACTCTCGGCTTCAGCAACCTTAAAAGCTTCTCCTAAAAGTATAAACAAACATAAAATAATTTTAAAAAACATGATGAACAAAAACTATTCCACCAAAAATTATGTTAATGTTTTAAATTTCACAAACTTATAAGAATCAAATTAATGCATTAATAGAACTATAAAATCTAATTTATGAAGTAGGTGCAGATTAATTTTACAGAAATAATCCTAATGTTTAATCATGCCTAAATAAATCACTCTGCTTTAATTTAGAATTATTATCATCAACTTGCTTATTCAATTACACCAGTAAAATTATAACTGCATTATAAAGAAAAAATTGTTAGTACATACATGTTAACTTTTTAAGTAAGTTAATGAAATGTATAAAGTAAGTTTGAAATGGCCAAAATCATGTCATATTTTTTAAATTCAATTGTTTTGTTTTTTTTGGATTGTGGTTCTTTTATTTTATCGTCTATTTAATAATTATTATGGATATTTTGAATTAGAAACTACAAATTTTAAAGGTGAAAAATTTGAATCATTTATAAAATAATAATAATTCAAGACAGAGAAGTTGGTTGGGGGTGCAGTCATCAAGAAATTACACTGACCAACTTCTCCATAATATATTCTAAAGGGTCAACTATTACTCCATTATTAATAATAGTTCAATGTGAACTTTCAGTTTGTACCTAGACTGGAGGAGGGTCTGAGACTTTTGTCACAACATGGCAAATTAAGGTGAACTCCATATTGAAAACAAAGCTTCTTGTGGAAATAAACAGCCAACACTATCAGTATAAGGATGCAACCAGAACCCATTCCAACAACTGCACTTGTAGCATCTCCATCTGGAATTGATATTAATTATTACAGGAATGTAATTTAGCTTAATAATAATGAAGTTATAAATTTGTAATTATTTTGTAAAATGTTGTAAATTATTAAGAAGATTCAATTTAATTAATAAAATTGCCTTCTGTCTATATAGGCAAGAACAAACTATTAAGCACTCAATATATAAGTATGGTAAATAAAAGATCAAGATTTACTGTGTCTACTTTTGAAAGGAGAATACTGGCCAATGACAGACATTGCTATTCACAATAAATTAATATTGTAGACTTTCAAGGAATCCACATATTTGTATATATATGTGTGTGTGTATGTTATGTATCTTTATATATACACGGGGTGACTCATAAATCTCCAATCATATTGTGAGAGCAGATACTAAACCTAAATATGGACAAAATTTCATGTGACCCAATTGAAGCAAAGCAAAGGCTCACTTGAACCACAGTCAAATCTTCAATGGTTAGGGAGGAAAATTAAATTTTGATTTTATTTGTTTCTGTTATTCTTGGTTTTCATAAGAAAACCTCATATCTATTTCATGTGCACACACAGAAAAATAAGTGGTACAAAATTAAAGAAGAAAATATTTCCCAGAAGATTAAAAAGTCAAACACTCAAAATAGGAGAGTAAATAAAGGGGCACGTTTATCTAGATGGGGCTTGTTTAGGGTGTAAACCATGGATAACAGCAAAATTTGATTTCTCTCCCTAACCATTGAAAATAGGACTATGGGTCATTTAAAAATTTGTTCCTCTTAAAGTCTAGTATTTTATATATATATTCTTTCTGGTCATCGTAGTTTCGCAAAATCGAGTATGGTTGTGAAGTTGAAATTTCTTCGGAAGGTTAGTCTTACCGTCTGTCTATATGTGCAATAGGGCTGCATTTGGGAAAATTCGTCCTCAAAGTGATTTAAAAAAATATTTTTCTAAAACGTAGAACAAAATTGGTTTTCGAAGAACTCCAAAACTATACACATTCGAAAAAACTATAAGTACTCATTTGAATGACAATCAAATTTTTAACTACCTAGAAGAAAATTGTCTTAATCTGATTTAGGTATATTTCGTTTCATAGGCACGATTCGTGTATAGGTTTCTATCAAATTCATGTTTAATTGTTGTTTTTTTTTAAATGATCAATAGGCTGAAAAAGGATTAAGTTTTGAAAAGATAACAGAACTTAGTTCTGTATCCCCAAAAAACTGCGAGCTTATTCAGTTGGAAGGGTACACCTCCGAGTTGAAAAAATACGCATTTATGTTACATAGAAGTTACGATAGTATAAAATGATGTTTTAAAGCAAGTATGATAATCACGGGTATGACTACTTGCTACTGGTATGTTATTATGGATTAAATCATATATCTGACAATCAACAATAATCATTTATTTTTCATACATAGACATCAGTTAAAAGTTTAACTCACTGCTATCTCATGTATATTTTTATTGTATAACCTCAACTAACACAGTTATTATTAACAACATTCTTGATTCTCAGCAATTAAATAAATATGAAATAGTCGTGCGCAAAGCCGCGAGGGTATATATATATATTATATATATATATATATATACATCAATCTTTTTTTGCCTAGAATACATCTGCAGAATTATTAAACAAAAGTCTAGTATCTGCTCCCACAATCTGACTAGACACTTATGAGATACCCTATAGAGTCACTAATGTAAAAAACACACCTTGGGGTGTACTAGACTTGTCAACTTCTGTTACTTATAGTAAATAAAGTGAAGAAAAAATGGATCATATTTATTAATAAACCTATAAAAATATTAATGATAAAATATAAAAAAAAATCTTTACTATGAGCAATGAGAGGTAGTTTACTACTTCTAATACACGAACATTATAGCACTTTAACTTTAATGGACGGCATTTTGAAATGTGGGCATTTAAGCCCTGTCTGACCGTTCCAATGTGGTTGATATACACTAGGTCTTAGAAAGATTAGTTTAATAGTACATTTTCTTAAGGAGTCCACTCAAAATAATTTGAATCATTTTCGAGAAAACATTAAAAAGCAGTAAAATCGATGATATAAAGTGGCACTTTTGCTTAATATATTTCATTGAAAAACATGGAATATCCCAGGCCTATGTTGGCCGTTTATTTTGAAAGTTGAAATAATAATTATAATAATAATAATTTAGTTTGAAAGTCCATTTATCAATTATTTCCGTTTGTTCGATGTATTTCCGACACAACTTCAATTTATCTACCAAACAACCGAGGTTACTTATAAATAATAAATAAATTCTTTATTATTCTGGGACATCTCCCTTAAAAATATACAGAATGTACAAAAAGGCTTTAGAGTCTTAGAGTAAATTATATAAATATAAACAAGTTAATAATTACTGGTATAACATAGACATATTTAAATGAGAAGAAAAAAAAAAAAATTATTTACAATTCTATTGAGCTTGGATATTCAATAAGTGATCAAATATGCGGGATTTCAAGGTAGAAAGAGAATTGGAGTGACGGATGGAGAAGGAGGGATAGAATTCCATAGGATTGAGGATCGGATAAGAAAGGATCTGTCGAAATGCGCAGTTCTGTGGGCCGCACTGTATAAATCTGAAGGCCTGGAGCGTGTACAACGGGAATGGACAGAGGATTTGAATTGTAGGAGGTCAAAAATGTATGATGGGCGGCGGGATTGGAGAACTTGGTACAGGAATGACGCAAGGAAATACTTGCGACGAATGGAAGGGTTAAGCTACTTCAACTCGTCATAAAATTGTTCCGAGTAAATACAATAACTCTTGACACATAAGTATTCAGAGTTATTTCAATGATTGAGCCGTTTATTTCAACTGTGGCTTAAGTTCATTTATGCTTAAATTAAGATATTGATTATTGACAATGTGCGAAAGCAGTGATGAACGTAATTTTAATCAATCAGTATTTAACAAGTTAACCTAAGTGTATGGATAATTGCATTAGTTGAATAATCCAGTTCGTTTAATTAATGCAGTTAAACAAAATTTACTCAACATACATAATATGCTTTGCAAAGATATGAACCGTACAGAATTTTCTAAAATACACCAATGAAAAGTTTAAAGCCCTGAATTTATTACCACATCGGGGTAGACCTAGGAAGTTTAAAAATATTGTATGAACACACAATATCTTTACACTTTCTATGTACACTATATAAAAATATCAGACAAATTACAACAGGGAAATTCAAGGACGTAATTACCAATAACAATATGATATATACAACCGAAACATCATTATTTCTTCGAATCCCTTTCACACACAAAATTTAAATGAGAAATAAAGTGTATTGTAATTTATGTTCGTATGTTGTAACTTGTGACATGGACAGTGCTAAAATCGTCTGAAAGAAGATTGTTGGCTCAGGAGATGGACTTTTGGAGAAGAGCTTGCGGCATATCCAGACTGCAAAGAATTCCTAATGTGGAAATAAGAAAAAAGTAGGGGCTGAGCTGAACATCTTGAATGTGATATCAAAGAAGAAACACATGTGGTATGGCCATGTCATGAGGAAGGAAGGGACACGGTGGCCACATAAAATGATGAAGTATTCCCCGCAGAAGAGGCGAAGACGAGGAAGACCCCGCAAAACGTGGATAGAGAGTGTGAGGGAGGACATGGCGGCCAGAGACTTAATGGAGGAGGACTGCAGGGATAGGGGGCACTGGCGTTCGGAAATACTAAGTTTCGGGATGTGACTCAAGTGGCAGAACCCGAAGAAAAAAAAATGTAACTTTAAATTATGTTTTTGAAGTGTAAAAATGTATATAATAAATTGAGTATTTTTTTTATTAATAAATTATTCTTTCAATTTGAAGCATCTTAAATTACGTCGAATGGACTTCTTGGGATTCTTCAAATTATATCACGAATCTGGTCGTTAATTGTAATAGTGGCCTAACTCCATTCTTGGTAAGAAAACGTGTATTATTCCCTTGATGATTGCCAACATTTCAATAGGAATAATAAATTTAACTCTTATTCAGACTTAAGCAGTATGACTCAGTAATATGCTGTACGTATATTTTTAATTTCATTAAAACGCAAAACCTAAAATATCTCAATTCAAGTATAAATGAAATTTAGCCAGCTTCGCAATAAACGACTCATATATTAAAATAAATACATTATTTTAAGGAACATATAAAATATTTCCTTTTGACGATGAATTATAAAATAGCAATCATATAACGGTAGAGTTAAACTTTCCCGGTATGTGCAATATGCTTGAGGGAGTAATTTGCAGTATGCAGTTAATTGAAAACCAAAGGGAAGTAATTAATATGCATCAATCATTAATTATTTGGTAGAGGAAATACACGTTACAGTTAATTAGTAATGTGAATTACTGAAAATGACCAACACATACTCACTTCTCAGAAAACCTTGTAATTTAATTATTCGATATGATAAAAGGCCAAACATTTTATACAAATAATTACATACTATAATAAATGTCTTGCAATATTTACTTGATATTCAAATAAGGTAAAATAGAAACAAATTAAACGATATCAAATGTTGATCTCTACTAATATAATATCACTTGAATTATTTTATAATTTTTTAACGAATTTTATCACCACACAAATCAAGTAACTATTCTAAAAACAAAGTGACAATTAGTTAACTGTTTAGTTATAATTAACAGTTATAAAACTTTGTCCAATATATATCTTTTTTAATTAACAAAATTATGAGTACCTTTATTTTTTAAATATGAGTGGACATTAGTGGAAAAAACGTTATTTAAAGTCACTAAAAGATAAGCAGCTTATAGATGGCATACAATAAATAACTAAACAGGGTCTTTTATTATATTATTATTATTTATTTTATTATTATATGTGACTTATTCATTTAATAATATATTTATTATTTTTTATTATATTATTAATTCAGGAAGTATAAAAATAAATCTTCCTGAATTTTTTTTTCTAAACACCTGTTGTATTTTCTCTTAATGTTATGATTATTATAATAATTTTACATCCCTGAATTAATAAATATTACCCGAAAGTTAATTTCATTAAGTATGTGTTGTGAGATTGCTAATGTTAAAAGATGGAAACAATGTAAATACTCAATTAATAGCCTTATTTTATTTAAGTTCTCCGATTTCAAGAACAGTGTCAAAAATGTTTTGTGTATAAGGCACTGTGTTTACTGTACCCGCAATACTAAAACCAGGAAATTCCCATGCAACAAGCATTTTATTAACTCTATGAATGTGGAGTAAGTGCATTTTATATTGGACCAAGATTGTAAAAGTTTTCAATGGAATTCTATCCTGTTCCCATGGAAACACCTGGAAATATAATCTAAATATGGAATATATATATATTGTTTGATCAGTTCTCGACTGTTGATAATGTAAGTTTTTGTTGTTCTCAGGTTCCAGTCAATGAATAAACAATTTTATCTATGCCACGTTTCGAGAATTTATTGTTCTCATTATCATGTCTTAACAATGGAAAAACAAAAAAAACAGAACATTAATATTATTATACAATAATTAATATACGAGGTTATCGTTAGAGATATAGAAAAGAATACATTGAACAATGAATACTCATACAGTAGGTACATAGATATTTTAAATTAAGATTTACATTAAAGATATTATTATAAAATTATTAACAATTTTGGACAAAATAGTGTCTTAATTAGACATGTGTAGCCTACAAACTTTGAAAGAACACTGAAAAAATAAAAAAGGAATAGTTCAAGTATGGAAGATTTTCTAGGAATTTATGATGACGTCAGGAGTCTGGGGTATTCTCCTATTGTTGAGTTTTTTTCATTTTATTTTCTATTATTATTAAGACGTTAATTTAATTTTTTTTTTTTTTTTTTTATCTTTAACAATGTGTTCATCTATATCTCTAACTTTTCTATTATATTAATGTTCTTTTTTTTTGTTTTCCCATTGTTAAGGCATGATTATGAGAACAATAAATTCTCGAAACGTCGCATAGATAAAAATGTTTATTCATTGACTGAAACCTGAGAACAACAAAAAATTATATATAAATATATAATCAAAATATGGAATAAACTGGAAATATAAAAGCAAAAATTAGTAAATACAATAATATCTTTAGTTTGTAGATCTTTTGTAACTAATAGTTCTACTACTTAATTTTTTGCAAACAAAACTTCGCAATATTAAAGCAACAACGCAGCTGTGGACAAGCTCTGTGAGAGGTAAAAGAAGCGAAGAAGTGGTCATTACAAGACTGAGGATTGGACATACCAATTTAACCCACAAGACGCAAGTAATGCTGTGCATAACCTGATTGACTTGCTTAGGGAAACACATTTATTTCTCAAAATATAATGAATGAAAGTAAATATATTTATGTGTGTGTGTGTGTGTTTGTGTGTATGTCTGTGCGTATGTTTGCATGTGTACGTGGTATGTATGTATAAGTGTATATATGTGTGTGTGTGTTTTTGTGTGCGTGTATATACATATATATTTTTAATTAATTAATTTATTTTTTTTTAATTTAATTTTACAACATATAACTAAATCGAAACACGTTAAATATAACAGTTAAAACAGTTAAAAAAAAAAAAAAAAATTAAAATCTTAATGATTAATTTTATTATTTTATTTTGCTTATAATTATAACCAAATGGCGTATCAAGAAACTCATTAAGAGCATAATAACCTAGAAGTTGATTGCCCGGAAAAAACAGTAATCTAATCTTAATTTTTTGCATATTAATGTTTCTAAAATCTTACGCTCTATAATATATATCTATATAAAATGATAACACGATTTAGCTTTCCGCGAACTCCTTCTAAACCACAAGACGTATTTCGATTCGGATTTCACCATCATTTAGGACATTCTTTCCTAAAGGTTTATAAGTAAAATAAATTTCAATTTAGCTTTTCTTTAAAGAGGAAAAATAAATTTTCTGTATCCAAGTCATCAAAAAATTATTCATGAAACATAAGTAGTAATGTAGACGTATAATAAGCCGTTGGAAAGAGCAATAATTTGAAAAGTTAATATGCAATAAAAGAAATCGTATGAATTAATATAAAGTTGTAAGCCCATAAACTTATGAACATATGTTATTGGTTAAGAGGGAGGTTATAATAGTTAAATGTAAAGGATCGTGCAAGTTATATTCTTCCATTTAGTACGCAAGATTTCAGAAAAAATATTACGTCCAGAATTGTAACTAAGTTGTTAAAATAAATAGCAAGTTGTTATAAATCTATAAACTTACACTGTTATTAATTATTTAAATTTTAATACTATTACATGAAAACGGATGTTTCAATGTAAAATAAATGGTATTTCATACCATTTTCAACGGTGAATTCAACAGCAAATATTTGAAATTATTATCTTTACAAAGATGCAAGATCAAATTATATATATGTTTAAAGAAGAATAGTAATTTCCTTTGTTTTTAAAAACTGTATACATACATGCATATGTTGGTGTGTGTATGTGTGTATGTATGTGTGTGTGTGTGTTTATGTATATATGTGTATATATATGTATAATATATATATATATATATATATATATATATATATATATATATATATATATATATATATATGTGTGTATATATATTTCTTTTATCTGATTAAATTTTTTTTTATATAATTTTTTGTTCTCATGTTAACATACTTTTATTTTTCTGGTTTGTACATTTTTATTACAATTTAGCTTTTAAGTTATTTTATTAGTTCATGTTATTAGTTTAATTCTTTTCTGTTTTTCAGTCATTTTACTCTAAGACTCTAAGACTCTAGTCTTAAGTCCACCTTTTTATTTCCTGTTATGTTATTCTGAAGGGACTTGTCCCAGAATAAATAAAGAATTATTATTATTATTATTTTATATATATATATATATATATATATATATATATATATATATATATATATACAAATTTTCTGCTTTGGTTAGTTCTCAAATGATTTTATATTTCATATTTACCCTTTAATCAATGATAAAAAAGGAAAGAATCAAATGAAGAAGTATTTTTTTGAGATCCGGAAAAATTACAACCTGACGATAGAAGAGCCCTTAAAATGCTCGAATATTAAAATTTCTGCATGATGCTATGGGACACTTATTTTTCTATTGGAATGTTCGACTTCTTAAACTTGGGGGAAATTTTCTCTTCTTTATTTGGTACCAATTTTTTTCTATGAGTGCACATCAAGCAGATATACTTTGATATAGTTGATTTTCCTCCCTAACCGTTGATAATCGGACATTTTATGTTTTTGTTGAGGTCTACTATAAATTCTTACAATATGACAAGACATTCATTAGACAACTTATATCGAGTTTCGATTGAAACATGTTTTTAGTTAAATAATATATTATATTATTATCTGATACAATCAGTCAGTTTTATTCGCTTTTCATCTCACTCCCTTGACTTTTAAAACTTTTTGTTTAAGATAATACTTTTCCTCAAATCTTTTCCTTCCCAACGGTATATGATTCTTTATAATCTATTATTTAAAAATTTCCAGTCACGGTGTTTGTGGTCGTACTCCTCTGAAACGGCACGGCCGATTTTTATGAAATTTTTTTACGTATATTTGGTAGATATCAGAATCCGTCCTAAAGTATATTTCATACCGCTAGGTGATTCGGATGTCATTATACAGACATTTTTTTTTTTTTATGAATTTTTTTTTTTATAGGCAAAAAAAAGTAGATATGACCTTAAATTTTCAGCGTCTTTCCCCCTCACCCCTCGCAATTTTAGTATTTTCTGTGAACAATATATATATATATATTATATATATATATATATATATATATATATATATATTATATATATATATATATAAATAATTTAACTGGCGTTCTTGTCACAAAAATCTGGCGCGGGCAACACGAAAGTCTCGCTTACCCTTCAGATTTACGCTTTAAAAAAACTCAAAGTTGTAAAAAGTTTAAAGTTAATTTAAATAAAAAGCTTATTCAGTTTCGTAAGAAAAATATTATTCATGATTCAATAATATAACAATATAAAATTGTTACGTATAATTATCAGTAATAACTTTATGCCCTATTTGTCCCTTTACATTGCTTTTCACAACTTTGTATATAAGATAATATTTTTTCTAAAATCTTTAGCTTTCCAACGGTATATTATACATCTATGTTCCTATTTTCAAAAAACCAAAAATTATATAAAAAATATTATTTCTCTTTTCTCCTTTAGTTGGATATCGAATTCGTTCAACTTGTAAATTTACCCGTCTGTTATCACTACTAATAAGATTATTTGGTTAGGTTTTTGGAATCTACTAAATTAAAGGTACTTTAGAGGAAGAAAATTTTAAATGTCAGCATTTAAGCCCTGTCAGACTATTGTAATCAAAATAATAACTACATAATATTAAAGTCCTATCAATTTTATATAGATAAAGCGAATTTAATCAAAATGGTTTAAGTTTTGAAAACAATTGCAAAAAGGTTAAAAATGAACTATACATTTCATATATAGATAAGAAAAACTACTTTAAAAAAGAAGGGATTACCAGTCATAATGATCAAATCCTTTCTAATCACTGATTAGTTTTTACATGTATTTATTTTTCCAAATGCTGTTATTTAATTAATCACGGAATCGTAATAGTATTTAATTTTGCAAAATTTGAGCAATATATCGAAATATTATAGGGGATTTGATGTCTTTCGATTTGTTGGTTAACAGGTGCTTGAAGATGGGGAGGGCGCAGATGGATTGATCGATACAGGGCTTAACCTTGTCTCCTCTCAGGCCACGCCCACTCTGTTAGAGGAAATTATCCTTTCCTTTTGCTTTATATTTTACCTTGAAAATTTTGTCAATAATAAAATATTTTTCGGTTAAATGTTAGATGGAATCCCACAAATATTTACTTTCACTTACAAATATATGAAATATATGCAATGATTTAGAGGTAAAATTAAGATTAAGAAACAAAAAATAATGGTTTTCTCAGTTGAATTCAATTTCAGTAACGGGTATTGCTTCCTCTTGCTTGAATTACTGCCTGGAGCCTTGTAGGCATACTTCTGATAAGGTTTGCTACAACATCTCGCGGGATTTCCTCCCATGATTCCACTAAAGAAACGCTTAGCTACTGTAAGTTTTCAGGAAGGTAAATTATTCTTCTCACACGTCTGCCAATTTCATCCCTGAGATGTTCTTATTTTGCTTCTCCCTATAGAGTGCGTATCAGCAAATCGAAGCGTTTAGCCAGCCAGTTTAGACTCCAATTCTCTCTATTCCCAGCTAGGTATCTGGCCTGACCAAGATCTTCCTCTCGTCCTCAGCAAAACTTGTCAACGTACTCTAGGTAGGACATCCTTGGTCTCCCCCGAGGCCTTTTCCCATCTGGCACGTAATCCGTGGTTTTTAGGGGATCCCTGTGTTCCTCCATTCTAATGACGTGGCCGAATCTCTTTAACTGACGGTTTTGCAAAATTTCCTTAAATGGCGCAACCTCCAGTTCCTGGCATATCCGTTCATTCCTGACAAGATCTCTTCTTGTCTTTCCCATTTTTCTTCGCAGGAACTTCAGCAGCTGTGACCCTGCTCTCCTGCCGGTCCGTCAATATCCAGCTTTCAGCTCCATACAGGAGTATTGAGATGTTCAACAGGATTTATGTCAGGGTTACGAGCTGGTCATCATAAAGTCTGAATTCGTGTATAATTAAGATATTGCTTAACACAGTTTGGAGTGTGTGGTCGAGCATTGTCATGCATAAAAGTGAAATTTTCTCCAATAAATGGAGCAAACTCAAAACGGACTCTTCGATGATTTACTGTGAGCTGTGGAACTGTGACTACCCTCCGGGGTGTAAGCTCATTTCAGTACGTCTTCTTCTGACAGTGTCGGCACTAATTTAAACATCGTGAACCATTCGGAGCCTTTGAGCAGTCCCAGAAGCAGTAGAAAAGCGATTTCGAAGAGTATGTATTAAAATAAACCGATCATCTCGTGGCTGTGTCGTTCTTGAGCGATCATTACTATTATTATTAATTAAAGCAAGAGGATTGAAAGTTTTTCAGAGGAAATGAAGTTCAAACTGGGGTGGGGGGGGGGTTTAGACAAAGGGGACTTTTTAGAAACTCTTCCTTTTAATGAGTTGTCACAACTGGCAAAAATTCAGCTTATCAATAATGTCTCCCGACATAAGGCCATTTTTGACCTTCATATAAAGGATAAGAGAATATAAAGAGAAGAGAAGAGATGTCCATAAAGGGCTTAGCGGAATAAGCATGTGAAATCTGCCCCCGCGTATATTAGAACAAAATTTATACCATTGATTCACACCTATCAGAAACAACCTTATGCAAATTTTTAGCTCCTTAATCTTTATAGGGGGGAAGTTATGTAGGAGGGAAGGAATAAAAAAAAAATGTTTTTTTTCCCCTGAACTGCTTACCCGATTTTCACCAAAAAAATATATTGGATATAATTAGTTGACCGATGAGAATTATTAGAAGTAATTAGTCCGGGTGGCGGTCAGTGAATGAAACATTTAAGTAGTTTCAACCATTTATTTCCGCCAACGTTAGTTGGTTGGGAAGTAGTCAGTCTTATAAATGATATGGTATACCATATACTTTATCCATTATTGTTCTCACTGTTATATTTAGGTTTTACTTTAAGAACTTTATTAAAACATTTTCTAGTATCATTATGATATTATTACTATTATATGTATAATCTGATTACTTCTTATGTTAATATTAGAATTTTACTCAATGTTGTCAGATCCCGTCTAAATGCGGTACGTATTTTCTACATTCTACCAACGTTTCTTACGTACTTTCCTATCTACCTACCTACATCCCATTCCACCAAATTGTACCTAGTTTCCACTCGCCTACAATACGGTACGTATCTCCAACCTACTCCATGTTTTAATGTTTTTTATTTCATGAATTTTTTTATACCCTTGTACATTATGTTTAGCCATTATCTGCACTGTATAGTTCTCTCATTATTATACCTTAGTCATTGTAATTTAATTAACCGACTTTTGTACACATCTAGTTTCTTTTTATGTTTTATTATTGACAATCATTAGCTCAATATTTTTTAAAATAGTATATTTAATCTTATTGTAAATGTATCTCTTTAGCCCTGATGATGACACACAAGAGGGGTCGAAACGTTGGCAGAAAATAAATGGTTGAAACTACCTAATTGTTTCATTCATCAACCGCCACCCAGACTATTCCCTTCTAGAAAAAATATAAGTTAGCAAAAAAATACATCATATCTTTTTGGATCAACTTATAATAATCTGAAAACATATATATTAAAAAAATCTTAGTAGTTTTATATAAAAGTGATACATACATATATTCCATCCAATAGAAGATATTTATAATAATAAGTATAATAAATAAAATGGACGGGCACAGTGTGTAAGTAATATCTAATGCCGTAACGATCCTACGGCTCTAACTCTACTCTTCATGCTTGACCAGTTACTACTCACAGAGAGCTGAAAAAATGCTGTTTTTTTTATTTTTCACTATTGGGTACACTTGAGATCAAATTGAAAAAAATATATATTGTGCAGGACCCTCCAATGAATTAAAGTAGCAAACAATTGTAAGTGTACCAATCCAACATAACTTGGAAAAAAATTTGAAAAGTTAAAAATTTTGACTCTCGTTTTCGAAATAAAAATTTTGAAAAAAATGTTTTTTGGAACTCTTTTAGAAAACTATTAGCATATATTTTTTCCCCCCGTGAAAGTCAGTTTATCCGTTCAGGGGAAAAAAATGTTTTTTTTAATTGTTAACCATTGGGTACACTTGAGATAAAATCGAAAAAATAAGTATATTATGGTGTACCATCATAACCTTAAAATATTTTTTTGAAAAATTCAAAAGAAATTTTTGACTAACATTTTCATAGATAATTATCTTTAAAAAATTTTTTTTGAAACTGTTTTGTAAAATCTATAACTATATATTTTTTTCGTGAAAATCGGTTGAGCAGTTCAGGAGAAAACAATTTTTTCTGTTTTTTTTTTCTCCCTCCATAACTCCTTCGTCTTTTCTATGGGTTGAATATGGAATCGTCCAAACGAAAAACCGTCCATTACTAAACGACCAATCAAATATTTAATACCTGAAGTCAGTAATTTTTCTTCAACTGTGCTAGTGAAATATCGATTTACACCTACACATTTAGGCTTTAGATCGATAATTCTGAGAAACTATCAGTAAACTTCCTCTACAAGGACGAGATTAAAAATATCCTCCAAATTTTCCATTTCTACGCTGTATGGCTTCATGATTAAAAAATATGCCTCAAACTTATAATAATAATAATATTGCTTTATTGGGAAATAATACAATCTGCCACTATCTTGGGCAATAAGTATTAGGGCTAAAAGAAGTCATTCATACCATATGTACACCGTAAAAAAAAATAAAATAAAAAAAGATAATAATAATAATGCATAAATAAATAATTAAAAAAAAAAAAAAATATAATATATATATATATATATATATATATATATTATATATAATAACATAAGATGAAATAAGATAAGTAAACTTAACTAACAAATGCAAATAAAAATAAAATATAAAGTAAATAAAATCTTGGCCACATTCATACCTATATACATCATTTACATACTGCCCCTGGAAACTCCGAATCGAACCCCTACACCCAGTGGATGGAGTGGCACAACACCATGAGTTCCCAGCGCCTCTCAGTCAGCCGCGTCACCAGTATAGCCAGTGGAGACTGAGTGAGGGCGCTAGAGCCATACACTCTCAGGCATGAGTGGAGAAATTGGCCATTGCCAGCACTCCAGTTGCATTTTTATAGGAGATCTCTCGGCTACTGCCGCCTCAGCCTACGAGGAGGGATGTAAGGATGGTT
This sequence comes from Piezodorus guildinii, assembly GCA_023052935.1. Classification (NCBI taxonomy): domain Eukaryota; kingdom Metazoa; phylum Arthropoda; class Insecta; order Hemiptera; family Pentatomidae; genus Piezodorus; species Piezodorus guildinii. The sequence continues at coordinate 39,601,568 of CM041295.1, read as the reverse complement.
GGTACTAGATAGGGATTGTGCCAGAGGATTAGGAAGAAGATTAAGTTTCTGGTGGAAGGTAGAGAATTTAGATGGGATGAGATCAAGAACATAAGGGATCTTAAGGTCATGATGTAAGGTCTTGTTCGTAACATAATAGGGAGCATTGGCTATTGTTCTAAGGACTTTGGACTGAAAGGATTGGATACGTTTGATGTTCGAAAATTTAGTAGTTCCCCATAGTTCAATTCCGTAGGTCCACATTGGTCAAACTTATAAATTTCAAGTAATGGAAAAATTAGAAGAGAGTGCGGTCATCAAATAAAACACACCAATAACAAGAAATCATTTCATTGTGTGCCAAACAAAATAAAATAAGTTTATCATATTAGTGTAGTTTTTTTTTTTTTTTAGAATTTGACCAAAATATTAAGCGGCCACTTTTTTGAGATATTATCTCGGATTCAGCCCTAATGAAGACACAAAATGTAGGCTGAAACGTCGCCACACAATAAATTATATTCATCTTATTAGTGTGTTTTATTTGATGACCGCACCCTCAACCAACTTCTCCATTATATAATCTCAACTTTGAACCATAACTCCATCAATATGAATTTGAAAATTGGATAAAAATATTATGGGGCCACTTTATGAGATACTCTCTCGGATTTAGCCCTAATGAAGGCACAAAATGTAGGCTGAAACGTCGCCACACAATAAATTATATTTATCTTATTAGTGTGTTTTATTTGATGACAGCACCCTCAACCAACTTCTCCATTATATAATCTCAACTTTGAACCATAACTCCATCAATATGAATTTGAAAATTGGATAAAAATATTATGGGGCCACTTTATGAGATACTCTCTCGGATTTAGCCCTAATGAAGGCACAAAATGTAGGCTGAAACGTCGCCACACAATAAATTATATTCATCTTATTAGTGTGTTTTATTTGATGACAGCACCCTCAACCAACTTCTCCATTATATAATCTCAACTTTGAACCATAACTCCATCAATATGAATTTGAAAATTGGATAAAAATATTATGGGGCCACTTTATGAGATACTCTCTCGGATTTAGCCCTAATGAAGGCACAAAATGTAGGCTAAAACGTCGCCACACAATAAATATATTTATCTTATCAGTGTGTTTATTTGATGACCGCACCCTCACTCAACTTCTCCATCATATATTTTCAACTGAACAACAACTCCATCGATATGAATTTTAGAATTTGTTATAAATATTATGGGGCCACTTTTTGAAATACTCTCTCGGATTCAGCCTTTATGAAGGCACAAAATGTAGGCTGAAACGCCGCCACACAATAAAATAAATTTATCTTATCAGTGTGTTTATTTGATGACCCCACCCTCAATCAACTTTTCCATCATATATTCTCAACGGTGAACCATAACTCCATCAATATGAATTTTAGAATTTCATATAAATATTATCGGGGGAATTTTCGAGATGCTCTCTCCGAGCCGATGAAGGCACAAAATGTAGGCTGAAACGTCGCCACACAATAAATTATATTCATCTTATTAGTGTGTTTTATTTGATGACAGCACCCTCAACCAACTTCTCCATTATATAATCTCAACTTTGAACCATAACTCCATCAATATGAATTTGAAAATTGGATAAAAATATTATGGGGCCACTTTATGAGATACTCTCTCGGATTTAGCCCTAATGAAGGCACAAAATGTAGGCTGAAACGTCGCCACACAATAAATTATATTTATCTTATTAGTGTGTTTTATTTGATGACAGCACCCTCAACCAACTTCTCCATTATATAATCTCAACTTTGAACCATAACTCCATCAATATGAATTTGAAAATTGGATAAAAATATTATGGGGCCACTTTATGAGATACTCTCTCGGATTTAGCCCTAATGAAGGCACAAAATGTAGGCTGAAACGTCGCCACACAATAAATTATATTCATCTTATTAGTGTGTTTTATTTGATGACAGCACCCTCAACCAACTTCTCCATTATATAATCTCAACTTTGAACCATAACTCCATCAATATGAATTTGAAAATTGGATAAAAATATTATGGGGCCACTTTATGAGATACTCTCTCGGATTTAGCCCTAATGAAGGCACAAAATGTAGGCTAAAACGTCGCCACACAATAAAATATATTTATCTTATCAGTGTGTTTATTTGATGACCGCACCCTCACTCAACTTCTCCATCATATATTTTCAACTGAACAACAACTCCATCGATATGAATTTTAGAATTTGTTATAAATATTATGGGGCCACTTTTTGAAATACTCTCTCGGATTCAGCATTCAGCCTTTATGAAGGCACAAAATGTAGGCTGAAACGCCGCCACACAATAAAATAAATTTATCTTATCAGTGTGTTTATTTGATGACCCCACCCTCAATCAACTTTTCCATCATATATTCTCAACGGTGAACCATAACTCCATCAATATGAATTTTAGAATTTCATATAAATATTATCGGGGGAATTTTCGAGATGCTCTCTCCGAGCCGATGAAGGCACAAAATGTAGGCTGAAACGTCGCCACACAATAAAATATATTTATCTTATCAGTGCGTTTTATTTGATGACCGCATCCAAACCAAATTACCCGTCATATCCCTTAACTCATCCCTTATAATTGCTGCGGTAAGAAGTTTTTCTTTTTTTTAGCGGGAACGATTAAAAGTACAATTCAAACGTAGAATATAATATACGAAGCATATATATCCAAATATGTACCCTAATAGTATATATTATATTATGACTTATTTACGATACATTTACTTACTTTATATGTAATTATAGACTAACTAGAACAGAGGTGTATTTGGATAGAATTTCTTCAGAGCTTCGGAGTAAAACGTTAACAACCAAACATTTATGAATTTATGATTAAAGGGATACTCCAAAATATATTCATAAAAATAAAAATTATGTAAAAACTGTGAAAATCATATAGAAACGAACTGTTCAGCAGAAAAACTAGAACTGTGTCGAGGTATTCCCCCTCGACATTGCGTGAGGTCATGACAATTTTTACTTTTTTCATGTTCTTCTAGTCATGAAATTATAAAGTATTTGTGAAATTAATGAACCTAATGGTATTAACCTAATTTGTAGATTTGAACTAATTTGATGGGAGACTACGATACTAGCTAGAAGTCATTACGCATTGTGGTTAATTTTCTGATAGCTGAAATGTAATATTAAAAAATAAAACAATAGAAGAAAAGGTGTGAAATTACTAACTTAATGAAGATATCTAAAATTGAGTAAGACACAAATAATAAATTAATATATAAGAGAAAAATAATTAAAAGAGGGGCTTAAAATTTGGGATATAAAATAGACTATTTTAACCATAAAGCTGAAATATTTTTTATAAATAACCTGTAAGATACCACAAATTCAGGCAAGGAAGGAAAATTATATAATAAATAGAAAAGATAAAATGGGTAATTTATATGTAACAAAGAAATTCCCAAAATTCGAGAATTCTCTGTTGTCCTATTTTTTAACAATTTAGGGAAGGAAGATACAGGGTACCCCAATGAAATCCTTCGGAACGCGAGGAAAGGGTGGCTTTCATTTTTGGTGGTTACTTACTGACTTTTAATAAGTTTGATATAAAACGTATATACAGGATCGAAACTCAATTATTTCAGTTCAATCACACCAACCCTAGAACTTTAATTTTAAATTTAACGTAACAGCAGGCCGTTATTCATAAATAGTCTAGTTAAGAAAAATACGTTTGTCTGTTAATAAACTATTGTAAAAATTATACTAAATCATTGTTACATATCAGGTAACTCTGAAGGTCTACAAGAAAAGATCAGTCTCCAGCAACGCAAAACCTAGACTTTATTATTCAGTCATAAGCCCAAAAGCTTTATACATAGCTGAATGCTTTGCAATGTTGTGAAAAGGTCTTTTAGAAAAGCTAGAAGCGAAGGAGAGAAAGATCCTTGGACCAATCAAGGAAAATGATGATTAAAGGAGGCGACATAACAGCGAACTGTATCAGCATATTGAGAGGATAACATAATGTCATTCGGAAAAGAGGGATTAGTTTTTATGGCCATGTACCACGCATGAGCTGACAGAGATAGACCAACAAGATCCTTTCCTACTTTCTTGACAAGAAAACCAAAGGACACTGTCCCATCGATGTTGAAAAGGACCTTCAAGAATTTGGAATCACACTCGAAGACACCTAGAAATGAGCTCCCCCCAGAAAAAACTTCGAGAGTACCAGTGCTTTCAAGAAACACCAAAGGTAAACGGGCAAGAAATGGACTGATGAAAGAAACAAGGCTCACAGAATAATACTGTAGAATAAGGCTCACAGCGTGAGTATTGGGGAAGGATTAAAGCTGAAGGATGCAAGTGGTCGAAATAACGTGGTCCACAGCAGGCCGAAATTAATTAATTATAATAAACCATCGTTACACTAATTCCCAAATTTCCTCCAGCTTCATGGGGCATATAAAAAAAATGTCTCCGACTTAAAGCCATGTCGAAGTAAAATATTCTAGCGATCCTGTAAGCAGAGGTAGTAAGAGAAAATATGGCAAAATCGATTATGGTGTGGTTTATAGGCGTTCAAACAGAGAGTGGTCTGACAAAATTAATATTGTACAATATCCCACAACCACTGAAAACTCATTAGAATTGAATTAGTGGGAGTAGATGACATACCCGCCAAATGGATTTTATTACAAGCAAATAGACAGGTCCACGGGACATGAGGTTCGTTCTTTGATGTCCAATATGTAAAACCCGATTGGAAGTTTTAGATTATTAAGAGTTCCCCCCACCCCCTCCCCGATAAAAGCCTTTCTACCTTCGGTAGCGAGAATGAAAAAATAGCAATCAAAGAGAAAATTCGGAGAAGCTCTCTTGGGGGATAAAAAAGTCGAGGACACAGGGCGGGCTGATGAATCCAATCTCTCAGCTATAAATACTTTATACCCTGCATATGATAGCTGACCGTGGAATTTAATCAAGGGTATGGAACTTTGAGGTTCGCCGCACCACCGTCATCTCTTTCGATAAATATTTAGTTTTGAAAGCATTGGTCTCCAACAGTATCCTGTCGGACTTATTTATTTTCTGTTTAAAAATATACATATAGAATTTTCCAAAGGAGAATATAAATAAATATTCAGAATCATTGATAATGGGCTTCTACTAGCACTAAATTGAATTCATAATTGAAATAAAAATAACGCTATTTTTCTACCACTGGTGTTAGAACGTAAGCGGCTTATAATATACAAATAAAAATAGCAGGGTGAAGGAAGAAACAGAGTCGAATTCCCAATTTTTTTCTTCAAATCATCTTAAATATCCTCAAAAGCAAGAATCTATTAATATATTATTCGACAGTACTTACATATGATTTAGAATGTTGGAGATATTACCAAGTGCGTACGCTGGATTTTCGTTAGGGTCTACGCTTCCAATCTTCTCTTTTATTTCCTTGCAATATTCCTTTACCAAGTTATCCAATCCCGCCGTCCTTCATACATTTTCGACCTTCTACAATTCAAATCCTCTATCCCGTTATACAGAATCTAGAATTTATATACCACGGCCAATCTGCACATTTCGACAGATCGCTTCTTATCCGATCCTCAATCCTATAGAATTCTATTCCTCTTTCTATCCGTCACTCAAACTCTCTTCCTACCTTCAAATCCCGCTTAGTTATTCATCTCATGATCACACATTCATAACAAATTGTAAATAAGAATCTATTTTGTTCTATTATGTACTTATTTTCATATGTAAATTTTATATTAGTTTTAGTTGACTTGTTTATATTTATTTAATTACTCGGGGACATTGAAGCTCATTTTAAATATTATGTTAATGTTATTCTAAAGGGACTTGTCCCAGGATAAAAAAAATGTATTAATTAACTACACCTTTTCTCATAATACCTTATTTTATTTTTATTATTTGTATTTGTCCCACATATATTACTGTGAACTAAGACATCATAGTAAATAAATAAATAAAAACTACGAAATTACTTTTAATTGTGTATTCAATAATCTTTAATTTTATTAGGCGCAATAAATTCAAAATAGAGTCAGATAAAATTAATTAATTTGAATATTTGTTGTTGCTAGATATTATGTCTGTGGCCTCTTATAGTACAGAAGAAAATGAAGTTAATCAGGTTTTATTAAGGTAATGCATTAGAATAAGAAAATATCAAAAATAGTTAAAAATGTCAGTCATCAGGATGTATATTATACCATAATACTAAAATACCAAGATAAAATTTGGTGGATCAAATGCCATCGGTTAGAGTTGAGATTTGGGCTCTATTTTAAAAATAAAAATAACTTTTATTTTTGGACTAGTAGTCCACTAAGAATAATAAAAATAATGAAACAAATGATACTTGTCTAGTTTTTTAAGACTTCAGAATAGAAATGGATCAGGATTGGTAACGCCGACTAGTTTTCATCTATAGCTTTAATTATTGCAAAGGTTAAGTAGATGGATAGCTCAGGAGATAGAGAAATGGTCAGAACATGTAAGAATATTGAGTATGTAAGGAGGTTTTTCATTTTATTTGAAACATCGGAAAATTATTACCGACGAAAAGAACGATTGGTTCATTTTAAGTCAGTATACTTACGGGAAACATGGGAGCGTCTGGGCATGGAAACGATTTGATTTCCAAAAGGTACTATAGGACAATTTTTTTTTACAAATATGCATTCCAATGGTTTAGTTTTATCTAATTCCGTCATCAGATTTTATTTAAAAAAACATAAAAATCTTTAAAAATTGTATTTGTAAATTTCAGTTAATTCCAATAGGTACTAAAACCATATTTCATTTCATTCCAAAACGTACTTACTAAAAACATTTCCTTCCAAAATGTATCATGTCCTTTGTAAACAGATAACATTTCCTTCCACTTTCTTCCAAAAGGTACAATACTATATTTCCTATTATACAGCAGAAGCACATAAATCCATCATATATTACCATTAATTTATTGTTTTCACCATTTTGTGCCTTTTCATTGGTCAATTTAGCACGTATTGAATCAGAGTCATTATGTCAATCAATGGTTTTAACCTAATAATGAATTTTTAGGTTATTTTAAATAACTTGATTTGGTTCTCGTAGCATTTTTAGAAACTCACATTTTTCTAGAATAATGGAATTTGATCCAGAAAATGGTTACAATTACCATTCCTTGACCTATTTAAATATGAGAAGACAAACTGCCAGATCTAACCTAATAGGAAAAAAAAATAATAAAAAGGTAAAAAGACTAAAATAAAAGCTTGAAAGTCAATTATTTATCAGTTTCTATAGTTAAACGAAGTTAATAATATAAATGTTTTTCCTCAATTCATAGAAATAGTAAATAAAAGTTCAAAACAAGCTAAATAATTACATACTTTCTTATTTTAGTGCCATAAAAGCACATAAATCCATCATATATTACCATTAATTTATTGTTTTCACCATTTTGTGCCTTTTCATTGGTCAATTTAGCACGTATTGAATCAGAGTCATTATGTCAATCAATGGTTTTAACCTAATAATGAATTTTTAGGTTATTTTAAATAACTTGATTTGGTTCTCGTAGCATTTTTAGAAACTCACATTTTTCTAGAATAATGGAATTTGATCCAGAAAATGGTTACAATTACCATTCCTTGACCTATTTAAATATGAGAAGACAAACTGCCAGATCTAATCTAATAGGAAAAAAAAAATAATAAAAAGGTAAAAAGACTAAAATAAAAGCTTGAAAGTCAATTATTTATCAGTTTCTATAGTTAAACGAAGTTAATAATATAAATGTTTTTCCTCAATTCATAGAAATAGTAAATAAAAGTTCAAAACAAGCTAAATAATTACATACTTTCTTATTTTAGTGCCATAAAAAAAAAAAAAGATCCTTTGAATATTTTCTTTCTTGATGAAGTATAGGTAATTGAGAATAAGTATTTCATAACTAATGTATATTTCATAACTTAATAAGTAACACAATAAAGACGTTATTCACTATAAAGGACTATATCCATAATATATAGTTAAACAGTCTTGGAAAAAGTGCTATAATTTGGAGATATTAGTTGTTAACACAGTAAAAAAACCACTTTGGATTTCAATAAAAAAATAATGAAATGAATTGGTGCAATGATAAATAAGGATCAATCCATTTGAAAACGTCAAATTTTGATTAATTTTGCCGCTCAACATTTTTGATTTTTATGATTTTATAACCAGTTATCCTTAATCATTTCATGAGTAAAAAACCGTGAATAATATTTTTTTCTAGAAAATACTTTTATTGTTATAGCAGTTTTAAGTAAGCTTAGCGAATGAAAATATGTGTTGGGAAAATCTCTCTAATCCTAGTCATTTTGTAAATATCGAGTCAAAACAAAAACTAACAATAAGATAAGGACATGCTTTATATATTTTATCTATTACCTTTAAAGTGAAGAAAGTTATTTAAAAAACTCTAGAAAATGAATAAAAAACGAGACTTTTAGCGACTCAACTTTGATTATATTTTTATAGATAGCTTAGTCACAACCCTACTTGCTGTAAAAATTTCGATCTTGAAAACATAGTCCTTCTTCTTATACGAATTTTCAAAAATGGCAAAAAGTGTTTATTCGCGATGACAAATTTGGTGACAGACTGAGCTGGTTCTCGAGTCATAAAATTATCTTCGCTGCTAAAATAACGTTATCTTTAAAAATTATCAACTCCTGTAATTTTGTATATTTCAGAACGAAACAAAAACTAGAGTGTTGAAGAGCATACTGTATACACTTTTGGTCCTTACAGTATATTACCTAAGTAGCCAAGAACATTGTTTAAAAAATTCACGAAAATTTAAATCTACTAATACAGCGAGCTATATCAAGGGAGGTTAGAAAGGAGTCCCACGCTTAATTTTTGTTTTCTTATATAGTCTATTGTTGCACTACTTTCTAAAATATGCAAAATTACGAGTTAATAATCTTTAAATAAAACATTATTTTAACAACGAAGATAATTTTATAGCTCGATAACCAGCTCAGTCCCAGTAACCAAATTTATGTCACTTATAAAAATCGCATAGATATATGACCTGTGTTAGTTACATAATTTTTCACTCAGTCCCTTTTGAGGTATTTCCGTGTAAACTTAGAGTAAAACGAGTTTTTGCCATTTTTGAAAATTCATATATGAAAAAGGACTGTTTTTAAGATCGAAATTTTTATAGTAAGTAGGGCTGTGACAAAGCTATTTCTGAAAAATTTTCAAAGGTGAGTCTGTTTCCCTTTATAGACTTCTAACTCGCTAAATGTCTCATTTTTTATTAATTTTCGAGAATTTCGTTAACCCCTTTCTTCACTTTTAAGGTAATAAGTTGTGAGAATAAAATATATAATTCATGTCCTTATCTTATTACTAGTTTTTGTTTTGACTCGATCTATGCAAAATTACCAGAAATAGAGCGATTTTCCCAACATATGTTTTCAGTCGAGAAGCTGACTTAAAAAGGCTGCAACACTTAAAGTATTTTCCAGAAAAAAAAATGATATCCACGGTATTTTACTCATGAAAGAATAGAGAATAACTGGTTAAAAAATCAAAAATATTGAGCTGCAAGGTCTAGACGATTTAGAATGGATTGACCCATAAATGACAGATTTTGACTTTCCCTGTAAAATTTTCTAAAATGGATAAAAAATTACATTAATTTTTTTATTATTTTTGGGGGGGGGGGGAGTTTAATAATATACTTATAATATAATACGTGTAAAATACAACATAACATAAAACAGAATACAAGGAAGTAAGGATATTAGTCATAACCGTGGATGTAGCAAACGGGATAGTTGTAAAAGTGTCGGGGATTAAGGAGTAGAACAGAATCCTGAAAATATTAATAGTTTATAAGTCCTTGGTATCTTTCAGAAAGGAAAGCAATAGGTATTTAAATTGATAACACAAATTTAGACCGAGATTTAAAAAAAATAAAATAAAATAAAACGCAAGGAGTTAAAACATATAGGAAATAATTATTAGAATACTGAATTATGAATATAAATAGAAAAGCATAACAAAAATATTGTAAATAAAAAATTAAAATATTCCATAACAAAAATAATATGTCTTCTTTAAGGAAACGATATAAATATTTGACACGAAGTCTGTAAGTTCAAAACAAACCTCAGGCAAAGTTATCTAAGTCGGCCTGTCTATTAATTATTACCGCTGGACACCCATCGGCCTTCCGGCACCTCAGACGACCACCACTGAACCACACATATTTCATCTTTGCAGACACCTTTTTCTATCTTTAAACTAGTATTTCGAAAAAAATATTCATCTTGTTAGCATTGATAAGAATCGGGTAAATACACAGGTAGAAAGAATTTGATAACACACTTAAGGATAAAAAAGCAAAGTGTGTCGTTTTTTTTTTTGTTTTTTTTTGAGTAGTCATGCAGATGTATAATGTACCGTAGAAAAGCTAAATATTTTAGAAAAAACTGTGATCTTATATACAAAGTTGTAGAAGGTAATGAAAAGCGGTTAAAACTAACTGATTGTAGTACAAAATGATTTCTATGTCAAATTATTCAATCTAAATACACGTTGCCATCGAAACTTTAACTATTTAACTTTTCGTGAAAGTCGTGTGCTTCGGGCACCAGATTTTTATTGGTAATATGTGAACTTGAAAGTATGAGAACCTTTAGATGGAGTTGATAATCAAATAAAAGAAAAACATTTTTAGGTTTTTGTATTTTTTTAAATTGGAGCGTCGTGGTTTAGTGGATCTAGCTCGGCTAAAGCATACTTATTTATTCTTTTATTTTTGCCGAGGGGCGACCCTTGGGTAGAGATACCTTCCTGGGGTACACCCAGCCTCTACAAAATGGGTACCAAAAATTGGTGAAGGGCAGGTGGCTGAGCGTGATCAAGACCTAATCACCTCCTTACGTGTACGTTGAAAAGTACAAATCTATACTGAACCCAAGACTCCAGAATGTTTATGTTTTTTGATTGTTTTTATTTATTTTTTTTATTTATAAGGAACAGTGATGTAGGTGTATCAGAATAATTATTTATTTATTTTTGTCTCCCTACGTTGCCATATGGCAATAAGGGCGTCGGTAGCCATGCCTAAGATGCTGCCAGTAGTAATCTTGACATTTTTTTTTCTTTCTTTTCTCAGCTTTTTCACTCTGGTCTCTCCTCGATGACCATATCTTCAACTTCTGCTTCTTCTCTCGGAGGTGGTCTTCTTCGATCCCGTCCAGTTCCACCTACGTTAAAAGCTGCTGGGCCAAGTAAAGTTTTCCACCCTTGGATAAATGACAGAAAATGTTGATAAATCTGTTTAGACACCAGCTGAGGAAAATCGCTCTCCGAGAGGACCCAGAGCCCACATTCCCTCAGCAGTTTGGCCCTTAGTGCTTCGAAGGTGTAGCAGTCCACAATTATGTGCTCAGCAGTCTCCGGGACTCCACAAGAGGGCATCTACGTCTTTTCCGAAACTGTGCAGCTTACTTCGGAAAGCCCCGTGTCCAGTGAGGAATTGCGAGATCCAGTAATTCGGAACAATCTATTTAGCTTTCAATCGTGACCGGACCGTGGGGAAGAATTTCCTTAAGGTAGCACCTTTTGAGGTTGTCACCCACCGTCTGTCCCACTCATCCATGGTATCTTCCCGGATTGCACGCTTTCCTTGGGTCTTCCGCAATCCTCATTTGGATATTTCCCGGTAGAACTGCTGAGCCTTGCCTCTTGTAGTCATCTTTAAAAGAGTCTTCGCGCAGAAGTAGGTCGAGAGGTACCCCTCCTGCTAGAATTTGAACCGCCTCATGGGATACAGTACGGTAAGCCTTTGTTACTCGTAGCAAAGCCGTTCGCTGAATAGTCGCCAACCTGCGACTAATACTTATTTTGTTATATTAGCTTGTTATATGACTCTCATGAGATCTTGATAACTTACTCTCCATATAGGTACTCGAAATTTGGATAAAAACCCCTATGGTTTATTCTGTTCAGGGACGAAACACCTCTTGCACAGCCGTTCGAAAAAAAATATAACTGATCCTCACTACGTACTAAAAACAAAAGTATTTTAGAGGTTTTAGTGGCTTTATACTACGATATTACACTTTTGAAAAATCGCTGCAACAGTGGAATTCTCAGAGTGAAAGTATAAGTGGATGCATTCTTTAACGTTTCTATTGTTAGGTCATACGCAAACGTTTAGTAAATATAAATAAGTCAATAACTCGAAAATATTTTGAATATCTGAGCATCCATTAGCCAAGTCACGTCATGGTAGGAATAAACTATTCAATGATTTATAGATTTCGATTCAACGCACCACCTTCCTTAGTTTATATTTAGCCAGAATCGATTTTTTATGATTACTAATGAAATATGTTAAAATATGAATGTGAACAACGTCAACATTAAATTTTTCAGAATCTAATAAGTTATTGATGATAATTATAACAGATTCCACTATAAATTTTATGCAGTGCAGAAAAACGAGTAATTGATTTTTTTCGTATAAGCTTAAAAAGTATAAACTGATTTTTTTAAGGGAACCTTGTGAAATGAAATGAAAAATAATTTCTATTCTGGAACATTTCGTGCCCTAAGAATAATATACAGTCAACAGAAGCCCAATTTGTCTGGCTTCATTTTATATATAATTATTTAATAATAATAATATAGGCTTAGCGAACCCGAAGGTTCGATGCCGATACCACCAAATTTCGCCTACACAGACTCGTCCAATGTTCACCGTTCAAGCCCAAGCCCCCGAGATCAGCCTTAACGCAATCCTCCCATCGACGCTTCGGCCTACCTTTCGGACGCCTACCAGTCGGGTCAGCAAATACCAACTTTCTCGGAATCCGCTCCTCATCGAGCCTAACAACCTGACTCGCCCATTTGAGTCTCCGCGATGCTATCAACTCAATTATAAGTTCCGCAATTCCGCGTTGTGCAACCTTCTCAACTCCCCAGTGGCCTCATCTCTCTTCGGACCAAATATTTTACGCAGTACCTTATTCTCGAAAACCTTAAGCCGTTGTTCATCCTTCAAAGTAAGCGGCCACGTTTCACATCCGTAAAGAACCGTCGGAAGAATAAAAGTTTTATAAATTCTAACGTTTAAGTTTTTAGATAGAAGCCGCGAACTAAGTAACTTAGCAACTGAAGAATAACTTGCATTTCCCACCTTTACCCGGGACTTTATTTCTTCCTAGATTTCATTTTTTCTTGTTATCAACTTTCTCTACGTGTTCAAAAGTATACCCTGATACATCAATATCACCAAGATCGACACCGTTTCTGCTACTAATCATATATTTCGTCTTCTCGGTATTTAATTTGAGTCCTATTTCTTTACCGGATTTTATTAACACACTTGTATGGTTTCCGCGTCTTCACCTAGCAGTACCAGATCATCGGCATACCCCAAAATCGGATTCTTGTCACATATAAGATGAACAAAACAAAACAAACAGATAACAACAACATCAAATGAGTTTAGTTTAGTATTATCGGAGTCTAGATTTATCATATATGTGCGGAAGATTGATTTTTGAGAAGGCGGTTAAATAATTGTTCTTAATTATTATAATTATAATTAAACCTTGTGCTTCTATTTATTGCAAGATTTATTAATATAAATCAAAGATGATCAAACACAAAACTGAAACGACAAGAAACTGCTCGAAGATACCGATCACATAAAAACTTACTTGAAAAACGTTCGAAACTTCCAGTCCATTACAAAAAACTCATTTACGTCACTATTATAGACCTATTTGTACATATGGAATGGAGTTCTGGAGCTCTACTGACCATCTAATTCCTACCTCATCCAATCCTTACAACCCAAAATCCTTCGCAAAATCCTGAATGCACCTCATTATCTAACAAATCAAGTACTCGTAACAGATGACCTCAACATCCCATTTGTTGCAGACCTAACCCGAAAAAGATATATCTCTTTCCACTCCAAACTCTTATTATTGCGATCGTGAAAATTATCTATTTTAACGGAACTAAACGTTTTAGGGAACTCTGAGTCCAAATGACCAAGCCCTGCAAAATAATCTGTGTGTATGTATGTGGTAATATATGGTAAACAAAAATTCGTAAGGAGCTGTAATTTCGCGTTGAGTTCAATTATATGCCTGGGATGTTACAACATTTTTATTTTACTAAAATCGACCGACCAGAAGAGCCACTTTATGCCATAAATTTTGCACAGTTTAGCGAAGTTCTCTAACGATTTTGATTGAACTTTCTAAATTGATATAAAATTAAACGGCCTTTGATTTTATGTAAGTTTTATCGTCTTTGATATAATCTGACAGGGATTTGGAAATAATTGACCAATCCTGTTAGTTAGTTTTGATGAGAAATGTGATAGTATAAAATATGTAAGAATTTGATAATCAACTGAAGAAGAAAACAGTAGAAATATTTTTCTTGGTTAATTTTTATCCCCCGCCAAACATAATAACAATACAGATGTTTAATAAACTGTTGTAAAGTACTAGGCAGAGAAAGCATCGTTGTTTTCGTTGATAATTCGTATAAATGGTTTGGTAACACTTTTGGTAGTTACTCACAGAGAGTTTGTTTGTTTGTTAATTATGTAACATCACTTCATGCTACTGTGGCTAATCGAACGATGCCATTGTGGGATTTCTAAATTTTGCATATATAGGTTTAATTAGGATAGGGATCTCCTTTCAAGGTCCCCTCAGAAGGACGACATAACTAAGGATTTTTTACTCCCATTAAAAAATCCTAGGACCACTTGCGGGTTTAAACCCGTGATCTTTGGCCTAGAAGGCTATTATGCTAGCCACCCTGCTACAGGCGATCCCCACAAAGTTAGTAATCTGTGCTTTCAGAAATGGAATAATTAATTATTTAAATTTAACAATATAATATGACCAATAAATAGGCAATTATAGGCACAAAGAACTCTCAAGATG
Organism: Piezodorus guildinii; assembly: GCA_023052935.1. NCBI lineage: Eukaryota > Metazoa > Arthropoda > Insecta > Hemiptera > Pentatomidae > Piezodorus > Piezodorus guildinii. The sequence goes on along the minus strand of CM041295.1, from coordinate 39,586,525 downwards.
TATGTAGTCAGATCTCAGATGTATATATGTACCTTTCATAATAGCATATCTAACCAAAATGTCTGAATGAGTTATCAGGATGACTTCTTTCTGAGAGATCCCGGACAAACCTATTTACATCTGGACATAGCATTCCTGATCGGTCTACTAAGCCTATCACAGAAGAGATAAGCCACCTGTAGCACATGGACAAGGCAAGGTGTCGATCTTCGCTTCCTAGGAACAGTACCAATAGTAGGAGGCACATGTGGTGTAGTGGCTAGCATAACACCTTTCTATGCTGAAGGTTGCGATAAGGCGTTGCCTTATGACTCATTAAATTGACTAAAAGTCCTTGTTATGCCATACTTTGGAGAGAAATGGATGTCTTGAGCATGTGCGATGTCAGGTACCCGTTAAAGATCCTTATAATAATTAAACCTGGATAGGCCAAATTAATGACTCCCACAGTAGCATCGTCCGATTAACAGTAGTAACTAACATAAAGTGATGTAAAATTACAAAACAAGTAACAACGGCAAGCTGTTCACTGGTTTCATTGATATCTAGAAGAGAGGTGTCTAGATCATTAATACTTCAGAATTATTTGATTTGCAATAGAAAACTGCAGATAATACTTGTGCATTTATATATTGGGTTGTTTCACATGAAATGTCCGTTTATATAGTTTCTGAAATACATAAAGGATTTTGCAGGTCTCTGTTGTTTTCTTCCGAATGTTTACATATTTAAAGTAAACAGTTACTAATCCTCTACCTTTGTATTATAAACATTACCTTCCCAATCAATTACCCACTTTTTAGTATACCTCTAAATATAAACATGGAAACACGCAATTTTCGAGTAATATTTTTGTACGAGTTTAAACTCGGCCATTCAGCAGCTGAGGCCGCTAGAAATATTTGCAAGGCGTTTGGGGAAGGAAGTGTTAATGAACGGAACATTTGCCGTTGGTTTGCTAACTTGAGGGACTTGGAAAACTTGTCCCGAGGAAGACCTCCGTCCGTAATAGACAACGATGTCCTCAAACATACAGTAGAAGGAAACCCCTACCAAACAGTTAAAGGACTCTCAGCACAACTAAATGCAAGTGCATCTACCGTTTCCAGACATTTAAAGTGTATTGGGAAAGTAAAAAAGCTCGATACATGGGTACCTCATGATCTCACTGAGCGGCATGTTTCAAAACATACCGTTCAAAAATTGAAAGAACTGGGCTACGAAGTTCTTCCGCAACCACCATATTCTCCCTTCTTGTCTCCAACAGATTACCACCTGTTCAGGAATTTAGACAATTTCATCAAAGGAAAACTTTTTGAAAATGATGATGAAGTGAAAAGTCCGTTTTCAGATTTTGTTTCACTTCAAAGCTCAGAGTTTTTCAGTTCGGGGATAAAAAAGTTGGTGTCACGTTGGGAAAAATGTGTAGAAAAAGAAGGTAAATACTTCGAATAAAATTATCTTGTTTTCATATCGTATTTTTAATAAAAATCCTTTACCTTGAAAACGGACATTTCATGTGACACAACCCAATATAATGAATTGTATATAATCAACAAACTTCAGGTCTCAAAATAAAATGGATCTTAACTGTTGTTAGTCTCTCTTCGCACGGATGAAATTTCTATATGGTGAATGAGGTGTCATTCATCTTTAAAAAAACTCAGTCTGACCAATTTAGAGTTTATTGCTTTGGGAGTTTTAGTTCACTGTAACGGAAAGTGCAATTAGCAAGAAAATAAATTTATTTTATAACGTCTATTCATTATTATATTTAATCGTCGGCAGAAAAGAAAAACATAAACCAAAATTAGTTAAGTTTATTTGCTTGTTATTTTTAATAAAATAACAGATAATGGAAAATTTAATTTTCCCAAATGAAGAAAATTGTATTGCTATGCATGTATTGACAAACTACAGGTTCCTTTTTATTCGGTTTATTATTATTTTATGTTTCAAATGAACTATTTAAATTACATTCGAAAGGTTAAGTAAAGTTTCCATAGGAATCCCATTTTTTTACAGTGAAATATCCGTTTTCATAAAATAGTATTAAATTTGAAATACTTAATAACAATGTTATTTTATAGACATAACAACTTACCATTTATGTTAACAACTTAGTAACAGTTCGGTACGTAATACTGTTTCTAAAATCTAGCTTTCTAAATGGAATAATATAACATTAATGCATGATCCTGTACATTTAACTACAATAACCTCCCGCTTTACCAATAACTTTTGTTTATAAGTTTATGGGCTCACAACTACATAATATTAAATCCTACGATTTATTTAATTGCATATTAGCTATTCTAAATTCTTGCTCTTATCAAAAGTATATAATACGTCTATATTACTACTTATATTTCAGGAATAATTTTTTGATGACTTGGATACAGAAAATTTATTTGTCCTGTTCAAAGAAAAGCTCAATGCCCATGTATTTTACTTATAAACCTTTAGGAAATAATGCCCTAAATTATAGAAAAAACCGTATCAAAATCCGTCTTTTGGTTTAGAAGGAGTTAGCGGAAACCAAAATAGCGTTATCATTATATATATATGTGTGTGTGTACACGTGTGTGAAATACATAGTAAGAATTGCGTTTTAGGATTCCCTGGGTACAAACGACCAAGTCCCACAAATGTTCTGATTGTGTGCTCGTGGTATGTCGTATGAAACGAAAATTATACATTTAAGACCTTGTCTATAGCTGGGATGTTAAAGCAACTTTTCCATCAAGATTGGCCGACCAGAAAATCTACTTTGTTCAATACGTTTTGCACATTTTTACATTTTTCTCAAATACGGCTATAACAATTTTGATTTAACTCGCTAAACCGATGTAAAATTCAATGGGCTTTAATATCATGTAGGTTTCATTATGATTGAAATAGTCTGACTTAGCATAAATGCCTATGTTTTTATATTGCTTCTTCTAAAGTACATTTTGTAGATTCAAAAAAATTAACCGTTTCGTACTGTTAACATTGAATTAAAAAAAAAGTAAATATAAAATATGAATGAATCATATAACCATCTGAAAAAAAGAAGAGCAAACATTTTTCTGGTATTAAAAATATCAAATATTTTTTACCGAATATGAGAATAGTAATATAGATTTATAATATGCCGTTGAAAAGCTAAATATTTTAGAACGAAATGTCAAAATTGTGCAAGGTAATAAATAGAAAGTGATGAAAAGCGGGTATAACTAAGAGATTATAGATAATGATTTATATTGTCGGATTATTTAACCTAAAACAAATGTTACTATCGAAGATCAATGTCATTGTTCAGAATTTTTTTTAACTCAATCTTCAGTTTAAATATCTTAAACTGTTTTAACAAGTGAAAGTCGTGCGTTGCACGCACCAGATTATTTTCAGAATGGGAAACCATTAACAAATTATATTATGAGATAGAAATCCATTTTCATATTTTTTCCCACTGCCGCGACAAGCCGTGTAGGCCGTTGGCCGCGTGGTGTAATCTACTGGGAGAATACACTCACCTTTCTTGATGAAATTTTAAAGGGTAGGGTCATCAATCTTACGCCTATTTTTGTGAGTGGCCACCAATTGGCTTGATGGCTAAGGCAGGATATTATTTATTCTTTTATATCGGCCAGGGGGTGACTCTAGGGTATAGAGACCCACCTGGGTTAGGCCCAGCCTTTATAAAGTGGGTATCTGAATTAATAGGGAAAAGCCTGGAGGCGGAGTGAGATCTTGGCCTGATCACCTCATTGCACAGCCGCACTCTGAGGCGAAATACCACATTATTGGACATTGTAGTATTATGGCTAGACAGTTGGCCGTACGAAAAGAAGGTTAAACGGAGACCCCCATTATTTTTTAAACAAGGAATCGATTTCCGTATTCAGATTTTAATTTTAATGTACAGGGTGTCCAAGAAGACACTTTTTTTTTTTATTTGGAGCCCTATCATTTGACGTCTTAAATTGATTCCACACCCTATTTCCAGCAACTTTTACTTAGAACACTTTTTTTTTATAGGAGCAACCGTATAAAAGGATTACGAAGTTTTTGGGCAAACCAAAACCCCTTTTTTTCATATAAGAGGAGTAGGTACCATTTAATTGAAAATAAATAAAATGAACGAAATCCATACAAATTTTTTTTCAAAATATTATAATTAGTTACTGTTAGCACATAATTGTGTATTACAAAAGAAAATTATTTTTTAATGATCTATGTTGGTTAGTAAATATTAAAAAAGTAAAAAAAATGATTTATTAACAAATTTAGAGCATCGGGTGATAATTTATTTTTACAATTCATAATATGAATTAGAAGACAATAATAGATTCATAAAGATTAAGCAAACATTTAAAACAAAGAAACTGAAAAAAAATTTCTCGTAAACCGGAACGAAACAGCAGGTAATTATTAATGGAAAGTAAACTATAAAACTTCTAGTTAATTTCTGTGGTGAAAGATTTCAGGGCGATTTTCGTTATGAGTGTTTTAAATTCTTTTCATGTTTTTCATTAATAAAACCTTTAAGAATCTATAAAAGTTCAAGCTGCATAAACTTAAATTATGATAATAAAGTTAAATTATCGGAATAGAGATAATTCATTAATTTTGGTTCATCAAAATAGTTGTAATTTTTTTTTTAAAAGGTCATTTTTCATATACAGTCGTTTTAATAAGATATCTTCGGTGGAAATTAAAAAAAATCTGGTGGCGGGCAACACACGACATTCACTTACCTCCATTTTTAAAATCAATGAAAGAATTTTCAAATACAGTTAGAGATAAAAATACGTGAAATTATTAAGGAATTAATCAAATTGAATTTATATAGAAACATGTGTTTTATTAAAAAATCTATTATATTATTATCTTAAATAATCAGTTAGTTTTATCTTCTTTTCATCACCCTCCATTAACTTTTAAAAGCTTGTGTATGAGATGATATTTTTTCTAAAATCTTTAGCTTTCCAACGGTATATCATACATGTTTATTACTGCTCTTATATTAAAAAACGAAAAATTGCATTTAAAAAATATTTTTTCTGTTTTCTCCTTTAGTTGGGTATCGAATTTATTCAATTTATATATTTACCTGTTTTTCATCAGCGTTAACAAGATAATCTAGTTATTATTATTGAATCTACAAAATTAAAGGTACTTTAGGGGAAGACAATTTAAAATATCGGCATTTAAGCCCTGTCAGACCATTTTTATCCAAATAAAACCTACATGATATTAAAGCCCATTAAATTTTACATCGATATAGCGAGTTTAATAAAAATCGTCGGAACCGTTTTCGAGAAAATCGAAAAAAGGTGCAAAATGCATGGTATAAAGTGCCTCTTCTGGTAAGCTCATTTTGATGAAAAAAGTTTTGTCACGTCTCGGGCGTATAGTTGTCTTAAATATGAAATTTCAGTTTCATAGGACTAACCGTTTCCGCCCAGGAGTTACCACACAGACCTTTTTGCGGGGCTTGGTTATTTGGACTCAGGGGACCCTAAAACGTGTATTTCCGTTGACAACTGGAATTCGAAAATTTTCACAATCGCAATACTTCCCCTTACTATATATAGTAAGTGAAAGTAAAAAAACTAATGATGGAAACTAAGAAGAACAACTGAATAAAAAAAATATGGAGATATTCGAAATTTCAGATATTGGTCCTATGTCCACCGAATGCATTGGCTCGCCCCACTGTGCTCCGTGACAAAAAAATTTAACCTGGAAAACTATTTCTACTGTTTTATCCTTCAGTTGGTCATAAAATTCTTTTATATTTAATATCTATCCATTTTTTATCAATGACTATGACTTAGAAATGGTTAATCACTTCTGATAACCAAAAGTAAAAGTGCTTTAGAGAATAAAATTTTCAAAATTTGACATTTAAGCCATAACCCACTTTTTAAATCAGAATGAAACCTACATGATATTAAAGGGCATTTGATTCTACATCGAAACAGAGAGTTTAAAGAAATATTTTTCAGCCTTTTTTGAGAAAATCGTAATCAGGTACAAAATGTATGGTATTGGGTTATAAAATAAGTTGGTAGCGTTTTTTACTTGTGATTTCAATAAAAACTTCAGATTCTTGTAAATGTTTTTAATCAATTATACATGACATATTTTGATATATTACATACTTTCATCTTTCAGGTAATTTTTTAATCCCTTCCTCACAGAATAGTTGAAGGACGACCCGAGCGCTTTGCGTCTTCCAAGTCAAAATTTCCGGTTCTCAACCGAACAAACCACTTACGGACGGTCCTTCCTCCTAAGGCATCATATTCATACGCACTGCAAGTTTTGTTAACCATCTAGGCAGCGGATTTTCCTTTTCGGAAATAAAAATCATTGAACGATGAAAATGAATTTTTTTTCTCTTCCATTTTGAGCAAACAAAATACCACTTAAAGATAATGAATCTCGGTGGAACCGATGCGTAAAAGCACCTTAACTAATCCTCTATTTTAGAACATTTAAACATTATTGACCAAGTTAACATGCTTTCATAAGCACATCCTCTCCGTTTAAGTAAAAAAACACAAAATAACAACAGATAAATTATATACTTATTACTTTATTAAAAACTTAAAGCAAAATTTGCAGTTTATGCAACATAGAGATAACCTATGAAAAATATTTGGTTCTAGGTCAATGGTTGCCGTAGACTACATATAACCGATAAATATTGCAAGGGCCAAAGGCATATTGATCGCTTTCCAAGTTGGGGCAGTTGTTGCTGGTTATTCTTTTTTAAAGGAATAAATAAAATATTAATGTGAGTTCAATTTTAACTCTACACTTAGTTGCAAACATTCTGTTATATTTATAATAACACGGGTCATACATGCAAAGTATTCATAGCGAATTAATGGAAGGATTTCGTGGAGTTTCCCACTCATAAAAAATGGAGTTGTTCGAAACGAATTATCTGCCCAAGCCTAAAAGCTTTATTGATAATCCTATTGTTCAATTGGTACGAACGCCGAGAGACGTGCTAAGTAGAACCAAACGAAAATTAAAAAAAAAAATTTGTTAACATACATCCTGCCCTCCTAAGTATTGACAATATATTCTCTGACTCAATATAAAATGAAAAGTTATGAGGTGTCAGGTGGATAGTTGTTTGTTTATTCATTTACTTGTATGTGACTGTATGCTACTGTGGCTAATCGGATGATGCTACAGTGGAAGACCTAAATTTTTACTATCTAGGTTCGATTAGGATGGGACCACCACTTTATGTCTACTCCGAAGGACGGCCTAACCAGGGAATTTTTTTACTCTCTATTAAAATCATGCACCCATCTCCCGGGTTACATTTTTTATTTAGACTGATTTGTATTGCTATTTAATTTACAAATATCTATACGACAGACTTACCTGAGGATGACTATACTTTATTAGCCATTTTAGAAGATATCACAGCACTATTGACACCCCACCAAAACCCAGTTCTGGCGTCTACCTTGACGATATCAACAAAGAGTGCGTTCATTTTCTTCACCATGGGGTATGTCCAGAAGAGTATTTCAACGATATTCTAGTACATACTTCAGAAGAATAACGATATCTGGGACTTTATTTAGACAAAGACTGACTTTGAGGCCGACATTGGATTTAAGAGAAAACAGTTGAATGAACTATTATCCACTACTACTTGGCAAAAGATCAAATTATCCTTGAAAACCAAAATCACTATATACACAGTACTCATTAAACCCTCATGGAACGATATAGAGTTATGGGACTCGGCCAAAACCTCCAACATACAAAGAATTCAATCTTTCTATTCCAAAGTTTTACGAAAGCTCGTGGATGCACCATTCTATTTGATAAATGAATTGCTCCACAAATAATTGGACACACTGTTTCAGATATTGTTGCAGAATACTATAACAATTTCCACGGCAGAATGGCTTTTGAGGCGGTTGCCAAGAAATTCCCTGATTTAACATAGCTTTCGGATGAACTTGACTGGTTCAGGTTTCAGAAGAGAACATATTTGCTTATTGCTAATAATTTTTTGTTTTGTTTGCAGATGGCAAATAACGAAATAATGTCAAAATATTTAAATGTTTTAAATAATAAATTTCCAAATTATGCATTTTTATATTGTTTTTAAATACTGAATAAGGCATTGTAAATATCAATAGTTTTAGTAAAACATGGTTGTCTGATTATAATTCCTACTCATGTCTCACATTAACATTCATCTTTCTTATTTTATTATTATTATTATTTTTTTAAATATGTTGTCTACAATTTATCTATACAAGAAAAAAATTATTTTGAAACATGCCTTTACTCAAGCAATGACTAATTAAAAAAATAAAGTTTTTGTTTGTTTAACCCTTCTTTCGTAATTGTGGTAAAATTGTTTTTTTTTACTTTCACTTACATAACTATGAAATATTTATCAGTAAATGAAAAGTAAAGGGAAAGTACTACGATTTTAAAAATATTTGAATCCGAGATTTCGACAGAAATATATGTTGAAGACTCTGAGCCAAATAACCGAGTCTAGCGAAATGTGTTTCATCACAAAATGCAACTAAGTGTAGAGTTAAAATTGAACTCACATTAATATTTTATTTATTCTTTTAAAAAAGAATAACCAGCAACAACTGCCCCAACTTGGAAAGCGATCAATATGCCTTTGGCCCTTGCAATATTTATCGGTTATATGTAGTCTACGGCAACCATTGACCTAGAACCAAATATTTTTCATAGGTTATCTCTATGTTGCATAAACTGCAAATTTTGCTTTAAGTTTTTAATAAAGTAATAAGTATATAATTTATCTGTTGTTATTTTGTGTTTTTTACTTAAACGGAGAGGATGTGCTTATGAAAGCATGTTAACTTGGTCAATAATGTTTAAATGTTCTAAAATAGAGGATTAGTTAAGGTGCTTTTACGCATCGGTTCCACCGAGATTCATTATCTTTAAGTGGTATTTTGTTTGCTCAAAATGGAAGAGAAAAAAAATTCATTTTCATCGTTCAATGATTTTTATTTCCGAAAAGGAAAATCCGCTGCCTAGATGGTTAACAAAACTTGCAGTGCGTATGAATATGATGCCTTAGGAGGAAGGACCGTCCGTAAGTGGTTTGTTCGGTTGAGGACCGGAAATTTTGACTTGGAAGAGGCAAAGCGCTCGGGTCGTCCTTCAACTATTCTGTGAGGAAGGGATTGAAAAATTACCTGAAAGATGAAAGTATGTAATAGATCAAAATAGGTCATGTATAATTGATTAAAAACATATACAAGAATCTGAAGTTTTTATTGAAATCACAAGTAAAAAACGCTACCAACTTATTTTATAACCCAATACCATACATTTTGTACCTGATTACGATTTTCTCAAAAAAGGCTGAAAAATATTTCTTTAAACTCTCTGTTTCGATGTAGAATCAAATGCCCTTTAATATCATGTAGGTTTCATTCTGATTTAAAAAGTGGGTTATGGCTTAAATGTCAAATTTTGAAAATTTTATTCTCTAAAGCACTTTTAATTTTGGTTATCAGAAGTGATTAACCATTTCTAAGTCATAGCATTCATAAAAAATGGATAGATGTGAAATATAAAAGAATTTTATGACCAACTGAAGGATAAAACAGCAGAAATAGTTTTCCAGGTTAAATATTTTTGTCACGAAGCACAGTGGGGCGAGCCAATGCATTCGGTGGACATAGGACCAATATCTGAAATTTCGAATATCTCCACATTTTTACTTTCACTTACTATATATAGTAAGGAAAGTATTGCGATCGTGAAATTTTGCGAATTCCAGTTTTCAACGGAAATACACGTTTTAGGGTCCACTGAGTCCAAATAACAAGTCCCGCAAAAAGGTCTGTGTGTGTGTGTGTGTGGTAACTCCCGGGCGGAAACGGTAAGCCCTATGAAACAGAAATTTCATATTTAAGACAACTATACGCCCGAGACGAGACAAAACTTTTTTCATCAAAATGAGCTTACCAGAAGAGGCACTTTATACCATGCATTTTGCACCTTTTTTCGATTTTCTCGAAAACGGTTCCGACGATTTTTATTAAACTTGCTATATCGATGTAAAATTTAATGGGCTTTAATATCATGTAGGTTTTATTTATATAAAAATGGTCTGACAGGGCTTAAATGCCGATATTTTAAATTGTCTTCCCCTAAAGTACCTTTAATTTTGTAGATTCAATAATAATAACTAGATTATCTTGTTAACGCTGATGATAAACAGGTAAATATATAAATTGAATAAATTCGATACCCAACTAAAGGAGAAAACATAAAAAATATTTTTTAAATGCAATTTTTCGTTTTTGAACATAAGAGCAGTAATATACATGTATGATATACCTTTGGAAAGCTAAAGATTTTAGAAAAAATATCATCTCATACACAAGCTTTTAAAAGTTAATGGAGAGTGATGAAAAGAAGATAAAACTAACTGATTATTAAAGATAATAATATAATAGATTTTTTAATAAAACTCATGTTTCTATATAAATTCAATTTGATTAATTCCTTAATAATTTCACGTATTTTTATCTCTAACTGTATTTGAAAATTATTTCATTGATTTTAAAAATGGAGGTAAGTGAAAGTCGTGTGTTGCCTGAACCAGATTTTTTTTTAATTTCCACCGAAGATATCTTATTAAAACGACTGTATATGAAAAATGCCCTTTTAAAAAAAAAATTACAACTATTTTGATGAACCAAAATTAATAAATTATCTCTATTCCGATAATTTAACTTTATTATCATAATTTAAGTTTATGCAGCTTAAACTTTTATAGATTCTTAAAGTTTTTATTTAATGAAAACTGACTCAGTGTGTGCCAATAGTGGAAGAGCTATACGAGTATATTACACCGTTTAAAAGCTCAAGACGTTTAAATAATATAAAGTCGTAGAATACAATATGACGAATGACTAAAACCTCCAAAACTTGAGTGAAAATGAATATTAAAGGTTTCTATGGAAAATAAATCAAATTTCCAAGGAGATTAACATAAGTGGAAACTTTTGAAAGTTCGCAAACCATACTTGGACAGAAATTTCTCCTCAAAGTTGTGTGAAGCATGTCCCTCCCCCCCCCCATTCCCCCAGTTATCTTTCTTTTCCTATTAAAAAAATAAAACCTATAATTTCCCAAAAGTATTGTTTGTTATATCAAATCTTGGAAGTTTCCTAATTAAATATGCTCAAAATCTTTCTGATACATTCGATTTTTCAAAACGTCGAACATTACAATTCGATACACATAAATTAAAGTCTCTTTGCCATCCCTGTGCACATTTAACATCGACAGTTGAAAAAAATGCTCATCAAATATACAATATACATACATCAACCTAAGGCTACAGAACACGTGAAGGAAAATGAAGTTAGCATAACAACTGTGGGGGAAAAATGTACTACCATTCAAAGAGCAATCAGCATACACAGAAAATACCCAAACTATGTAATGAAACTATTTTGAAAATTCTGATTAAATTAATTAGATTAAAGTAAAACGTTGAGAGTACATACTAAAGATATTAGAGGTATTCTCTGAGTACAATAGAAAAAAGTTATATTTAAAAGGGTATCAGAAAAATTATTAAAAAATTTAAAATACATAATAATTACAAAAAATATAAATGCAAAAAGGTATGAAGTTAAGTTATTCTAAAATACTTAACGCTTGAGAAACGAAAATATTCAAATTTCTGCTGTTAGTTTTGTACAGCAATATCGAAATTCTTTACAATTTTAAAAGCCTTTTTGTAGGGTATTTTTCTTTTCGGTTTTTTTTTTTTTCTCCCTTTGTACCAATCAAATCTTATCAAAGCGTGCAAATATAATGCCGCGAGACTCTTTTTTATTGGTATTCTTACTATCATACTGAAGTTGATTTTGTGATTTTTCTGCATGCGAACCTCCCAGCAAGTATATAATATAAGGAACAATAGATGGTTTGTAATGTCTTTGAATTATGTTCCATTTTTACTTCGTAAGTTTTTTTTATAATGCTAACGTGAAATGTGTGGTCTTTTCTTTTCCTAATGATGCCCCAAAAGGCAAATCGTTGATTTCTTAGTTATTTATAGCGATTTGAGAGACTTAAGGCATTTTTCTTCTTTTTAATTCACGGAATAGTTTTTATCGAGTTGCTTTGCGTTGCCCTACGTAATTTTGGAAATGAATCCCTAATGAATTACTTTAATAGTTAAATCTGGGCATAATGCTTGCAATATAATCGTTGATTAATTAAATATTGGTTTAACATGATAAAGTTGAATGCAATATAATAAAGTGAAATGGGCTTTACTTTTCTCATCACTAAACTAGATTACCAGTATCATGAGTATAAGGTATCATGCGATCGAAGCTCGTTGGTAAAGTGGATATGAGCTATAACCACTTTAGGGAGCTAGTAAAACCCTTTTGGGCACCCAATCACCGATCACCAATCTCACCGATTAATGTTTTCTACCCCCTTCAAATCGATTCCTTCCTTCTCGGATGTTTTAAGGGACGGCATAGCAGAATAGGATTCGTGTATTACTTATAATTAGTAACAGTTTGAATAACATTACAAGCCCATACGTGAGGAGAGGGACAACAAATCTAAATCTCATACACTCGTGAACGAAATAGAGTTGGAAGAAGTACAATAGTTTTTTTTATTGCAATCAAACCAGGCTTTACATTTATACAAACAAGCATATTGCACTTCCTCTAAATTTGCGAAAATTGAGCTTCCCTACTTTTTTTCAAAGCAATAGTTTTTAAACTATAAAAACAATTATTTCATTTATACCTTAAGGTATGTCTGAACTAACATAATTTTTAACTGTTATGCACCCATATGTGAAATAATAAAGATAGCTATTACGAAATATTGAAAATCTATGTTTTCAAAGGAACGACATGTTTTAAGATCACCTGGGTCCAAAAAACCACGCTAAAAGTTCTGTGTGTCTTATCTCAAACGTCTTCGCAACGTAGGGAAGAAAATTTAATAAAAGAAATCGGACTCTTTCAAAGAAAAAGACAGAGGAGATGCCAAAAAGAAGCTTAGAAACAACCTGTAGATTGTTCACAAGCTAAAGTGGTCCGGGCGGGGCGAAGTGAGGACTCCAATGGCATCTGATACAAAACGCTGTGGGTTCGACTCTAACCTAAATATCTTTGAATGATTAAAAAACAGTGGAAACCAAAATAGTATACAGCCAAAGCTAGAAAAATTGTGCCAGAACTTTCTTCATCAACAAAATATATCCTCTCATAAAATAAAAACAAGGAGTAGAAAAGAAAATTGTTATTTATTATAGTTTGAAAAAATCGTATATTTATCTTTATGATTAGAGGAATAAACAAGTGTATAGTTATATTTTATTTATTTTTTGCCTCATAAATAATTGATTAGAAGACATATTAGTAAATTCAAATTTCTTCGAGTAAAATTAAATGTTTATTAATCCTCAAATCTAGATAATTCGTAGTATGACTGAGCCCTTTTTTTGGGGGGGGGGGGTGAGGAAGGATTATTAAAAAATATGGCTCGCAATTTATTAGAAGCATAACCAATCTTATTAATCAAACGCATGTTTTTTGATAAAGCAGCTCTAATGAGACCCATAAGTATTTATATTATTAATTGTGTCCCAATCGTACTAACGTCAATAAATTAAAGATGATAATATCAATTAAATTTCATACTGTAGAAATGTTGCAATAATATGAAGTGACAATCATACTTATTACAAACAGTTTTTTAAACATTAGAGTAGGGTCTGTAAATTCAAACGCCCATACCACTTTCGTTTAAAGATAAATATTAATATAAACAATGTAAATACATATTTTCATCCATTACGTTTGTTTAATGTTGGATTCTTCTCTAGGATACGGTGTTAGTTTCCACTGCAAATTGGTGATAGGTAAATAATAACAAAAAAAAAGACATATTATTAATTCTAGATTAATGTTTGATAAATAAAAATCAACATGAAATATAAATTATGAAACTTTGAAAAGTGTGATTACTTATATAAATATATATGTACATTAATGCAATAGAACACTTAAATCAGCAGTAAGCATGCCGATAGTGATAAATCAATAGATAAATTAAAGATTTATACAAGTTTCAAATTTAATATTTTCGAATACTACATTAAAATGTATTCTTATTTACTATACTCACTGTAGATAAAAGACTGAGATTCCGCTATCATAGCTTTAATGATACAAAAGGTGCTTAAAATCTCTCAAATAGTAAGAGTTATTTCATGTAACCATCTCTATATAATTTGTAAACAATTATGTTTTCTATATACCACGGAATTCAGATACATGGGTTCTATTAAGATGATCGGCGACTGTATTACTACTAACCAACTGAGGAAGATTGCGCGACTTAATACAACTGCTCATACGGCGCAACTCCCTCAAATAAGCAAAACAGATCGAACTCCATAGAGGTAGCACCTACCTCAAACTTGATTGTCTTTGACCATGTTTTTCCATTTCAAATGGTGGGAGTTTATAGTTAGGTTTAGCAGCTATTTTTTACAAAATTGCTAGTTGAAGCCAAACTATTTATTTATGAAATAAATCATCTCAAGAATAGCGTTTTTGCCTTGACTGCCATTTGGTGTCCTAATGTACCTGCCATTTTACAAGGTTTTGTGAACATCTTAAGTAATTTTTGTGAGTAATAAATTGTTGACATTTAGGAGTGCTTGTTATTCATAATGATACATTTGAAGAATACCATACCATACCATTTTAATAACTCACATTGGTTGAAATTCACACTGTCAAGCTAATGGAAACATTTTTTTAAATAGTTTAAATAAATTACATTCAATATTACATTACTCAAAAGGGATTCACTAAGCAGTGTCCGAATCATAATGAATAGATTAAATAAATTAAAATAGTTCTGGCATTACATTGCTGGATATACTTGTTTCTGTAGATATAAGCAGTAATAAATATTTTCCGCAGTATTCAGAACTAATTAGATGTAGTTGAATCTCCATTTTAATTTGTATTGCTCGAGTTTTAGAGAATGTTAGCTTTTTTAAGTTACTGAATGATTAGCTAGGAGCTATTGTTATGCCAATGACTAGTGGTTTTTTTCCAAATTGCTCTGATATTTCATTTCCATTATATTCAATCTTACTTTACAGCTGTGAATTTCTATGATGTTATTTTGAAATTCACTTATTAAAGCCCCAATTGTTAATTGTTTCTATTGAAAGTACTGTATTTTATTTACAAAGCTAAAATTAGAATTGACTTTAAACCCAGGACATAGTTACATTTACATACATCTTTAGTTGTGCTCTTAATCATTTTTAATTGGTGCTTTAATTTATTTATTTATTTTTAACTAATAAGGTAATTGATAAATGTACAATTGTGTACATATTAGATGTAATGGGGAATTGGGATTTCTGACACACTCTTTTTAAAATTTATATCATGACATTAAAATGTAACAATTCTATTGTATATATAATATTTTCATATAGCACATTCTGGGTAAGGCAGTTTTGTATTTCATTTATTTTCTCATTTCATCCTTTTTTTTTTTTTTTTTTTTTTCTTTTATGTACTTACCTGATTATTTTTTAGGTATTTTTATTATGTTAGTAATCATATGAACTCACTCTCATAATGAAGCCCTGCGACCATCATTCCATCTTGAATTAAAATGTATTAAAACTATGATCTTTAATTTTTTTTTTTTTTTTTTTTTTATAAATATTTATTAGGCTTTCTAAAATAGATAACTAATTGTTTTCTACTGTGTTTTTTTTTTTAAATATATTTAAATGTACATAATATATAATCTTTTACTGTCTTGGTATCATGTAATCTTTCAATGTTGTTAAGAGCAGATAAACATAATTCTAAGAAATGGTTTTTGAAAAAGTATCCTTAAATTATATTTAACATTTGAGAGATGATTTGCTCAGTATTTTTTATGGGAATAATTTCCAGTAAATTTGTCAGACTAACCTCTTTTAAATTTAAATTGACTTATAGAAAAACGCGCGGGGTCATTGCTCGAGTGTCTCTTCCATGTGCACAGATTGTCACCTGAAGCTAGCAAAGAAGTAGGTGGTCTTTGATGGACTTATCGTTTTTTTTTTTGTTTTTTTTCCTTTGAAATATAGTGGTCTTACACACCAGTGTTCTGTCAAAAAGTTTAATTAAGCTACTTAGCAAGTTTCAAAAACAATTGTTATATAATGTTTCTAACAATTTTATTTATCTAGAGCTACATTAAAAAAAATATGTATATTAAATTTATTGACTACTTTATTTACTATGTGTATGCTCCTTTAAATTTACTTTTCTTTTTAGATCTTGTAAGTATGTCATTGTTTCAATTTCGATGGCTACGTCGACTTATAAGGAATAATACCAAGCCTATACCAATGGAAAAAGCAGCAATATGGAAAGAGCGTTTAGCTGTTGCCTATATGTTTGTTTCATTTAACCTTGTTGGTACTATGATTTATTGTATGTACCATGGAAAATCTGATTTAGCTGCATATTTTGGGCTTAAAAGTGAGGAAGAGATGAACAAAAAACCAGGTGATTTAAAAATATACTATATCTATGGGCCTTATCGTGAGGTGCAAGAGAAAAAAAACCTTACCCTTAAGTTTATGAAAATATAGGTCTAATTAGTTAATGTAAACACTTCTTTTTTTTTTTTTTATCAATGTTTATTATCTATAGTTTAATAACACTTTCATTTGACTTAGTTTACACTTGGATATGGGGGTTAGAGAGAAAAAAGAAAAAACAATACAACAACTGATCCATTGAGAAATGATTCTTAAATAAGAATTGATCTCTGAATATATTTTTTTTTTTTCAATTTTTACACTCACTCCTTGACTGTATTGAATGATATGGTCTATGATCTACTCATTGAGCTTTGTGTTATTTGTTCACTGGTCACAAGTAGAGCAGGTCCCAACCATCCTGGATTACAGCAGCTTCTAAGTCATGTTCTGTCTTTTCTTCTTGCTCGGTAGAGTCTTATGTTTAGCAACTTTTCAGGGATTCCTTTTTCTGATATTCCTACCTTTGCTTTGCCCGACTTTAAGAATGTGTTCTTAAAATACTCTAAGGATCGCATAAATAGGCATGTCATATGCAAAACTAAGTATTTGTAACAATATATTAAATATTGTATCATTAGTTAGGATTTTTAAATCACAAATCTCTACTGGGGCTAACTTAAAAAGTAGGTAAGCAAGACAATCATCCTGCCTTACTCTTATGTAAATAAACTCTGGGAACATGTCAGGCAGTTGTTGTAGCATCGATCCATCTTCTTTTTAACCCAGATGGTGAGGATTATATTGTAGAGGGCTCTCCAAAACTTGTCAAGGCCCTGCTTAATGAGCTCAGCCAGAATTCCATCTTCCCCTGGAGCTTTATTATTGTTCAACCTCCTTATGGCATCAAAAATATCCTCACATATTGGTAGATCTGAATTTCAAAATCATACTGAAAACCTGGGATCACTAACTCTTTTTGTGTCTTCATTTAAGAGGTTGTCAGCGAGACCGTCAGTTCCTGGTTTCATTTTGTCTCACATGCTTCTTTGTTTTCTCTAGCTGCTTCCTTTCCCACATTCTCTCTTCATCTTCCAATTCAATCACTTCTCCTCTCTCGCTTATTTTTAGCATCTGTGGCCACCTCACATACTGTGCCAAATGAAGGAGATTGAGCTACTTTCTACTGATTGTATTAAATGACAAAGAACATCTTAGCCATTTTCAAAACTGATGATTAGTTTCAACTCGGTGGAATGATTAGGCTGAGATCACACCCAGCTGCCAAATTTTCCCCCAAAATTTTGCATACCCACCTTATAGAGGATTGGTGAACAGTAGGATTTCCCCTTATAATTAATTATCTTACCATAGCCAGATTTGAATCCAGGACATAGAGAGTAGTAGTCACTATCCACTTAACCAGCCTGTTCCTTATGTAAGGGAAGATCCAAAATATTTAAGTAGACAGAAATTTAGAAAAATAGCCTATATTTAAAATGTTTAAGATTCCTTACTTTAATCATAGTTACGAAGAGGTAAAATTTATGGAATATCAAGGATTTTAGCTATAAAGAATCTTAATGATGGAGTTATTGATGACTGTTAAGAATATATGATGGAGGAATTGGTTGAAGTTCGTTTTGGCCTTCATCTGGGTTGACTCGGTGAGAATATCTCTAAACAACTATGTAGCCTAAAACATTGGCACACAATGTTATAAGTTTATCTTATTAGTGTGTTTTTCATCTCCTCATCATTGTCATTTTCTCCATCATATAAAGAATCTTATGCTAAATGAGATGATTTTAATTTTTTAATTTCCATAAACATACCTGTCTCCTCAGTTGCCTACTACTCCATGTGCTTAGATTTAAAAGTAGTTGATTACTACTTAGGAGACTAAGTCCACTGATTTCATATTACTTTATTTTTTTTACTTTTTTGTCGATGTTGTTTTCAGTATTTTTTATTTGCATTCTGTTTCAGCTATATATTATGCAGAGCTCTTAGGAATTAAAAAAACTCATGTTGTAAGGTATAAAGGGTTCCAAAAAGTAGAAGAATTTGACTATGAAAAACCAGAAACTGAAAAAGAAAAAATTAGAAAAAATCAGCAGGATTTGAAAACTGAGGAGTAACATTTTTGTTAATTTTGAGTCTATAAAGTGAAATTAATATAATTTTGGTTTGTTTCTATTATTTATTATTAGTGTTAGGTTTTAAAAATTGTTTATTTGTATTGGTTGTAAATATGTAAATAGGTCAACCCTGTTTAATGAGGATAAATGACTGAAATAAATTCATCATCTATTTTGATGTTTATGCTAGATTTGTTAATGGTTGCTTTAAATAAACGATACCAAAATGAGGAGTGATTTATTTTTATTTTGTCAAATAAAAATATTTAACTTGTATTAAACATAGGTTAAGAAGGTATTAGTCCAACTTTCCATTTTCCTGTTGTAATAATAGAATTTATTATTTAATGCAGTTCAATTGGTAATAACTCAAAGTTGATTCCCCAATTGGATGTATCATTTATGATTGGATTAATTTTTGGTTCTTCACGAGATTTTGTAAGCAGATTAATAAACTCTTTACTTTTATCTTCTACTAAAAATTAATGGCTTTTTGAGTTCCAAATATTTATTGTATTCTGTTAAACTTTTAATTATTTTATAATCAATGTTTGTTGTTTCCATTATCATTTTACGTTATATAATAGCTTAAAGGAATGGAACTACTTCATACATGTTTCGAACATGGAGTGGAACTTTTCGTATGGAGATGCACCACAGCTTTCTCTTAAGACACATCGAAGATGGTTCACTGTACTAAACGAGTAAAGAAATTACTTTAAAAATAAAAATAATACTAAGTTGAATCTAGAATTTTTTTATACTTGCAACATGAGAGAGCGGATCATGAATGAATTTTAAATAAACTTTATTCTGGGATAAGTTCTCTTAAGAATAGCATGCATGTACAAGACAAATAAAAATTATCATGTGTTATAGAATGTGCATAAAAACAGAATATAGCATTTAATGGAATTTCAAGTAAAGAGCCTCAAATCATTTTTATATACTTCAAATAGATTTATTTCAAGAATATAAAGTCACTCAAACCACCTGTTAGTTACATCTCTAAATGCCAGTTGTACCTACCCAGGTCAAAGTGCGGTAAGGGTAACCTCTGTTGTATGTAGTCAGCCATTGCCCGTTGCACCATCTAGGGTAGGGATACTGAATCCACAGTAAACTTTACTGGGCAAGGCTCACTATTTAACGTCCAGTAAAGAGCTAACCATCCAGGGACTTGTTTGTGAAATAGTATCACTTTTGTTTTATGTTATTTTTTTTCCTGCTACTATTTCAAAGAAATGGATTTGATTAACATTGAACACTTGACAGATGACAAAGAATATATTATTAATTTGTTATTAATTAATATTTGTAGTTATTATTTACTAAAGGTTTTTTAATTTTTGTTTTTTCAAAATTTTTAACACAAATGATTGATTTTTCATTAACCAATTAATATTATTATTAATGCATTTAAATGTAGACTAGAGACAAATATTCCTAGTTTTGTACAAAATGATCTACAGTATATTTTATATAATTAGGGTTTTACTTTTCAATTGACAAGAGGGGTATGTTGTTAATTTCATTCTTGGGACTCCACATGAAATTACAAAAGTGACTAAAAACCAAAATAGATGATATTTTGTTGACTTATAAACTGATTGCTGTGAAATGAAAGTAAACAAAAGAAAAAAAAATCACAAACAATCCAAACAAATTTATTCACATTCAGGAAACAAATAATAAATTAATTATATTCTTTTAATAACCACAATAAATAATAATAATAGATGTAAGAGGCCCACTTTATGTTGGCAGCCGTGCTTCCTAGTATGTGATTCACAGAGGTGACAGTCTAGTCAGTATTTGATGAGGCATTAGTTTAGTTGCTATTTTTTCTCGGTACTCTTGTAATATAGTCAAATTTAACATGAGTACATCACAACGTGTTTGTGCCAACAGTCCAGAAGTGTTTTGTTATATATGTGGCAGTTTTGTGGTTGCAAAGCAGAGACAAAATATTACGAAGTTTGTGGAAAATGTGTACTTTGCTTACTTTGGTGTGAAACTTGGCGACCAAGATAAAGCATGGGCTCCCCATAAAGTGTGCCGTACATGTGTGGAGGCGTTGTGACTTTGGAAATCAGGTAAAAAAAAGTCTTTGCCTTTTGGTATTCTTATGGTATGGAGGGAACCAGCCAATCATTATGATGATTATTATTTTTGCATGACGAAAATATTTGGCTATTCTGCTAAGAATAAAAATTCCATTGTATATCCAAACTTGCCATCTGCTATCAGGCCTATTCCACATGATGACACAGTACCCGTTCCAACTCCTCCTGATGTTCTTGTTGATGTGCTAGCTGAATTTAGTTCTCAAACCAGTGGAAGTGAGCCTGATGAAGCTGATGATGGAAATATATCCAGCCGTAAGAGGATTAAGTCCCAAAGCTCTTTACTCAAGGAGAGTTGAAAAAAAAACCTATTGGCCTGAGGGGTTGCATTTTCATGGTATTGACATTGGTAACAGGAAATTGTATCTTTCTTTAAAGATATTGTATTTTCTATGGTCTTTTGTCACGATATTAATTCTTTAATTGGGTTTTATGGAACTGAACACTCCCCAACTGAGTGGAGGCTGTTTGTAGATGCTTCTAAGGCTAGTTTAAAAGAAGTCCTTCTTCATAATGGAATAAATATTCATCTATACCTATACTTCATTCTGTGCATTTGAACGAAACTTATCAAAACCTGAAAATTGTATTAGAAAACATTGAATACCACACTCACAAATGGATGGTGTGCGGAGATTTCAAGGTCATTGGCCTGTTACTAGGCCTGCAGGCTGGATTCACTAAGATGCCTTGTTTTCTATGTGAGTGGGATAGTAGGGCCAGAGCAAAGCACTGGATCATTAAAGGTTGCCCCCCAAGAACAGAGTTAATACCTGGCTCAAAAAACGTTATAAATTCACCTATGTTGTAACCTAAAAGTGTGTTGCTTCCACCCTTACATATCAAACTCGGGCTTATGGAGCAGTTTATTAAAGCTCTGAATCACGAAGACCCTTGTTTTCAGTATTTAGAAAAGAATTTTCCCAAAGTAACTTCAGAAAAAAAAAATCGGGTATATTTGTTGGCCCCCAAATCCGCCAGCTTTTTAAATACCGTGAATTTGAGAACACCATGAATTCCCTGGAAAAGGAAGACTGGCTAAGCTTCAAGGCTGTGGTGGAAGGTTTCCTAGGCAACAACAAGGACCCCAATTACCGGAATTTGGTGGAACGCTTGTTGAAAGCTTTCCAAAATCTTGGCTGTCTCATGAGCGTGAAGATTCATTTCCTTCATTCGCACATAGATTATTTCCCCCAAAATTTAGGGCATTACAGTGAAGAACAAGGTGAAAGGTTCCACCAGGACATAAAAGTGATGGAGCAGCGATACCAGGGGAAATGGAATGCCACCATGATGGCTGATTACTGTTGGAACCTAAAAAGGGACTCTGAAGGTGAAAGAACATCCAGAAAGTCGAGTAAAAAAAAATTCTGGAGCCACTGATTTGTACTAAAACTTCAAAAATATTCTTATTTCATTTAAAATTTATGTAATTAAAGATATTATTTATAAAATTTTCTATTTTACTTGTAATTTTTCTTTAAATTTACTTTTGAAGCATGATCTCGTGGCTCATCTGAGTTGACAGATTTTGTGGAAAATATGTACGTGATAGAGAAAAACTGACTCTTAAATCAAATTCACTGTGGAAAAATATGTTGAAAACACCATTTAAGTTAAAAACATCGATCAAAGTTTTAATAAATGCAGCATTGTGTAATAAATCAAAGCACCACCACAAAAAATTGAAGGATCTTCACATAAGCTTTATGTCCTTTTATTCTGAACTCTACTACAGTAATCAACTTTAAATTTATCTAATTTAGTTAATATTAATAATTAAATAATAAAGTAAAAGAATGGAATGTGAATTTACCAAGATGGATGACGAGTCATGAGCTTTGAAAGAGAATAAAGATCATTCAACAATGATAGTATTCTAATTAAATATATTTATTTTCTATAGACACCAGATCAAATATACAGAACATTTTTCTTTACAACTGTATCTATATTTAAATATAATTATAAAAATTAAAGAAATTTTGTCATTAACTTCCGGTTCAAACTTCATTCAAGTTCCGATTTGAACCCCTGTTTCTATTAGGGATTCAAGGCTCGTGCTCATCAGCGATAATGCTTAAAATTAAGTACAATTAATATTTTACAATTTTTTTTTTCCTAGCTTTTGAGCTGGCATGGATCAAAATCATCAACAGGTGATCATAAAAAACATAGATGTCAATATTATATTAAACTTTCTCAACTCTTTTTCTTTTTTTGGCAAAAATCATGATGAAAAAATATTCTTACTGGTCCACACAGTTAAACAAGCTAAACAACTCCTGGCAGAACAAGCATTGTCAGCCTATGATAAATTAATACAATTCTACAGCATGATTATTAGAGATAACATTCTCTTATGTAAAACATCATTCTATTACAATAATCTATTAAACATATGTTGATCAATGGTCCCAATAGCAGATTTTCTATTCCAACTTCCATTGGTAATGGTTTGTAGATATTCTTCTCAAGCTGTAGCATCAAATACATCATGTTATCCATAATAATCGATCCTAATTATTTTCCTCATTAAAAAAAAATCCATGTACCATGATCATGAATTCCCGTCATCTTAAGACATTTATAAAGACAACCACATAAAAAAATTATCTTTTTCAACTGCAGCAAATCCTAAAATGCATAAATACTTTTATTAAAATTATGTAGGTTTAAAGTGAAAATTTTAAAGGTATCTCTTTCTATATTTCAACTTATTCATTACCTTATTCTACATGTTCATATTTATGAGTGACTAAATATTTATCACTTGATTTCTTTTCATATTTGTCGGTTTCAATTGATACTTGGCACATACAATAAGCAATCATTATCACTGAAGCATTCACAATGATAGAACCTGGAATAAATTAAAATATTTACAATATACATGAATCGTGAACTATTACTGAGATCCTACAAAACATCCCTGAATCATAAAAGGTATAAATGTCTGGGTGTCGGAGTATAGTTTCCCCAACATGGGAAGGGGGTCCAGTGGCTGTCAGTGATACAACAAGGGAATGGAGCTGTCAAGTCCAGATTATTTTTTAAAAATAAAATTTAAATTTATAGAAAACAAATCAGATACCTTTAAAAAGCTCTTCAAAGTATAACATTCCCATTTTATGACCTCCAAAAAACATAAAGTTCGAGATAACAGCAAAAAGCCACAATGGAGATGCAACAAAAGCTTCAAGTCTTCTTAGATTTTGTTGACTAAGATTAGTTACCTGTAAAATAAGTTATATTGCAAATAATTATTGTACAAGAAAAAAATTAGAAAGGTAAGAAATTATAAAATGTTTAAATAACTAACAAACACTGTATTAAATTGTAATGAAGTTATAAAAAAATATTTGAAATTAAATACATACAAGCCAACGATTAACTACATTGTTCTTCCAGAATTGTCTGCAAATTGCTTCACACAGTAAACCAACAAAATTAAATAAAGACCAATAAAACACACTGATTGTACCACCATGCCATATGTATACAAATAAAAAACATAAAAATGAAGCAAACGACTTTTTTATGATTGAAGCATTTTTCTTTCCACAAACTGGGGAGTAAATACACCTGAAAAATGTACAATTTTTTTAATTTTATCACATTTATGTTACTCTCCTTCAGTCAAAATTGAGATATTTTTACATTTGAATTGAAATTATCAAATAAAAAAAAAAAAAAATTTGGATTGAATAAAAACTTAATAATAATATGGACTACTTAAAATAAGAATAGAAATGAAATTAGATAATTATTTATACTTTAAATATCA
The DNA here is from genome assembly GCA_023052935.1 of Piezodorus guildinii. Classification (NCBI taxonomy): domain Eukaryota; kingdom Metazoa; phylum Arthropoda; class Insecta; order Hemiptera; family Pentatomidae; genus Piezodorus; species Piezodorus guildinii. The sequence goes on along the minus strand of CM041295.1, from coordinate 39,561,877 downwards.
TATGCATTGCATAATCATTAGATTTTTTACAAGAGCAATCAATAAATCAAGAGGTTAACGTAATTTTTCACAATCATAGTAGTGATTTGAGCTTTAGTATGCGAGTCAATGAAAACAATAATTTAATGGTAAAATATTACAGAAGTAAGATAATTCTGCTGTCTTAATAGGAAATACAGTAACTTTTTACAAAAGATACACTATGTTATGGTAGGAAATTTTTTTTAGAATGCTCATGGAAGGAAATTACCTATGTATTTAGAAACTTTTGGGAAGAATTGAGAATGGAAAGCAATATTTAAACACATTTTTAAAGGACTTATGTCTTTTATAGATTAATTAGATGACCGATTCAGTGTCTCAATCGTAAAATATATGTATGGGACAATATGGTCCAATAATTAAATTAGAAAACAGAATACAGATAAATATCAACAAGAGTTTAAAAATAATTTGGTCATCACATTATATTATACATATAATAAGCATAAAAACTTTATAGTTACCTGAAAATAAAAAGGTAGAAACCTCTATCAAAATGCCTCCACATTTTAGAATAGAGATGAATCCTGTAAATACACTTAGGGAGATCAGGAGTTATGAAATTCTCATACTTTGCAATGCTTGTTGAGAAACCATAGACAACAATATACTTTAAATAAAAAAAGTTAGCCATACATAATCCAATGCCGCTCAGCGTCCATAGTCCATCAGGAATCAAATTCTGAAAATTTAGACAATGCTATAAAAGCAATGCACACTAAATACCAGAAAAATAATTTAAAAACTAATTATTAATTAAAATTAAATGGATGCAATATGAATGAAATAATTCATAAAAATCTTCATTACTGTGTTAACCATGTCATTTTCAGTTTAATATGTTGTTAAGGTAGTTGGAACCGAAAAGTATGGCTTTGAACTTTACCACATTGAACACAGCCCCTCCTTAACGCAGTCTGTAATGTAATATTAACACATAGATAGTATATGATTTTTCTATTTTAACGAATAAAATTAAACAACACTTTTTTTGATTAAATTGAGCAACAGTGTTATTAATTTCTAACATCTATACAATCAGACTCGACTAACTTTAAAAGACTTGGAATCAGTTGTTCCTCCTTCCACAAGACACTGTTAGATATTTTTCACATAATTTATAATTATTAAACATGACTCCAGATTTTTTAATTGAATAAATTATAAAAATATGCACCAGTCCAGTCTCAAATATAACTAGTAGATCTTATTCCAATGTATTCTGCAAGGCATAATTATAATCTGAATAAATTTAGTACAACTTCTTAATAACAATCAAAATATTTACTAATACTTATGTTCCAATCAGACTTTTCCTTATACTTATTTCCTAATTCAATTTAAAAGATTTTTTTTAATCATTATTTTGATTTATGTATGATTTTTGTACAAAGTGGAAAAGTAGTAGCAAGTATAAGAAATATCTTCCCATTTAAAAAACAAAGTTCATAATGTGATCACTTCAAGCAAAAACTGAAATAATGTAAAAAAAAAAAAAAATATATATATATATATATACACATATTTATACACCATTTCAAAAAATTCTGGTGTATAAAGGAGTATGAAAGATATTGTCTGAAAAAAAAAAAAAAAAAAAATGGTGATTGAAACTTTTCAAAAAGTACATATTTTGGTTTTCTTTCTTCCGATAAAAATTGGGTTTTCATTTAAAAATCATGATCATATCATTTTTTCATGCCTCTGACTCCCTTTTAGAAAAATCTCGAAAACAGTATGTATTAAAAAGCTATAAATTAAGGTGAATTATTTTTATTCCAAACTAAATTGATCCCCCAAATTTGAGTTAAAAAAAAGCAGCAGGGGCAGATTTACCATCCTAACCCGGCTATACCCTTTACTTGTCATTCCTTACTTTGAACTTATTACGAGCAGCAGAAAAGCTCCAAAATGACCTTAACTGAATTATTCATTGGGCAATAAATTTTAACTTAAATTAAATTCTGAAAAGACCAAGGCAATTGCAAACCCACAAGCTTCTGGTCTCTTCCCTGATATTTCCCCACTTTTACTATTGCTGTGCGGTGATTAGTTGTGTCTCTGGAGATTTTGAAGAAAACTAAAACGGTAATATAATTACTTCATTTGATTCATCTTTGAGATCTTCAGGAACACTTCTGTCACTCGATTCTACGAATAGTTAAAGTAGCTTTATCCTTCCTCCTACCATCGCAAGTACTTCCTAGCATCTGTCCTTAACAAAATTTCCACAAAACTCGTATTATGCAGCCTTCTGATATGCATATTATGTCCCATCGAACTGCAGATTTCAACAGATCTTTCATAATCCGATCCTCTTCCATATGGAGCTCTATTTCTTCCATTCTTATATTTCTTATATCCATAATTATAATACGCTTCCGACTTTCCCAAATCCCATCTATTCCATAACTTCCTGTCCATTCAATTTCCAAAGAATCCTGACTGATCTAGTTTTCATAAAAACATGTAAACAGAAAAAAGTTATAGAAATGTTTTGTAATTTTTTAATTAAATAAGAATTTTATTTTATTGTCGAGGTTATGTATATGAATATGATGTATTCATATGATACATATGAAATATGATGTATATGAATATGATCATTTATATTTTTTATAAATATTTTTACAAGTTTCTGAAGCTATATACTGATTTATTATATTTTTCATTTTTTGTCATTTATTGTATTTTTTATTAACTTATTATTATTCATGTATTTAAAAAAAAATATATATATATTCCTACTCTAAGGCAATAAATCTTAGATTATTGTATTGGGTAGTAAAATAAGTTTGTAGCATTTTTCAATATTACAATTTAATTTTTTCATTTTCACCATTTAATGATTTTTTATTTTTAAAAAGGAAAATCCAATCCCTGGACACCCTTTTGCTGATTGGGTCATAATATAGAACCATTGTCCCATCCCCAGTTACAACTGAGTCCAAAAAATTTTTTGGGACAGCATTATATTTATGTAAAAATTCATTACAGCAGTGAACTCTTTCCTCTTTTTGAGCAGCTGAAAGAATTGCTCATATGCAAATATTCTTTGATGATCTTCAAAACACTTGTTTTTGAAAGCCCTAACTTCACTGCTGTTTCCTTGGTTTTCAGTTGGTGGTCAGACAGCAATTCAGATTCCACAAATTGGATTGTTTCAGAAGTGACACCTTCCAATGGGCAACCAGGATGTGGGTCATCTTCTCTCTCTAACTTAAATAATTATGCCCATTCTTTCACTGTGGAATACTAGGGGGAGGACTGTCCGCAAACAAATCCAACTGCTCTTTAATTTTCACAAGGGTAAGATTCTGTTTACAAAAACATTTAATAACTGCACAGTACTTGAGTTTAACATAGTAAAAATTGGGAGTTCCCTTCAAGGATGGACACTGACTGACTGCAGATCCCAGCATGTTTGAAGAAGGGGAAGCAGGACAGGCCGGAAACTTATGGACCTTACTACCTACATTGTTGGCATAACATAAGATCAATTAACCCTTCAATTAAAAGCTTCTTATATTTATAATATAAAAATCCAAGAAAGGGTGCAGTGCAACTAATGAGTTAAAGAAATCATTTAGATTGTCCTATTCAACACTAGGTACTTAAGGTACTAAAAATTTAATAAAATGTGAGTCATTCTATTTCACAGAAGTAAAAGGTATTATGCTAAGATAATACATATTAAACAAAAAACCAGATAGTCACTTCTATAACATGATGCATTGCGTTGCAGTACAGTAAATGAGACAAAAACTCAAACAATAAGTAATAGAGATAATATTTGACAACTGAGCTTAACAGGCTAAAAAATCTCTTTTTATAACCATCATGTTGAGTTTTAGACACCTAAAACAAAAAAAATAAAGTAAATAAAAAAATTAAAAAAATCATCACAAATAAAAATATAAAATGTGATAAAAGTTAAAAATATTTAATTCACCAACAATAAAATTAATAAAGCATTTCCAAACATTCACAAACACACATCCACAGCTGTTACCAACATTGTGTTAAAAGTGTGAAAATTGTTCGCAATTTCAAAGTATTTATTTTACTCGGTAATTCGAAGTTATTCGGTGTATGTAGTGCCCTAAATAGTTATCAAGAACAAGGCTCCTGTTAGGACTTCGGCGGGGGTAGTGGCAGAGAGACCTTCGCGCTGTTTAACAGATAACCTTTTGATATATTTATTATCTTTTAATTAGTTTCCTTATGAATATTATTTTCTTTGTAAACCTATTGTATAGTTATTTTTTAGATTGTTTTATCGTTATTTCTGTAAATTGTGAAAAATTCAGCACTGAAATAACTCACTATGTCTGGCACAAGTGATGGGAGGGAGGTTATCCCGCCTGATAAGTTAAGTAGTTTGAGTAATGATGCAATAATAGACTCAAACACGGAAATAGAAATGATGCCAACAGAATACAAAAATAATACAACCAACAAAGAGCAGGAAATTAATAAAGCCTCAACAGATTATAAAACACAAAACTCTCTACCATGCTTATATGAGGAGAGAGACATGGACCCATATTTTGTTTTTATTGAGAGTAGGTCGATGGAAGGGGTTGGAATTAGTCAAATACATCCAATGTCTGTAGGAAAATTATTAAATGATTCTTGTCCAGTAATCTACAATAACATTCTGTCCATCACCAGGTCGGGTCGTAATAGAATACAAGTTAAAACTCGCTTAGGTTCACACGCGAACGCACTGGTAAATTTTTTTTATTTTATTTGCTTTCGGGGTAATCCCCATACAAATAGAGCTGGCTACATAACAAATATATTATACAAAATATACTTCAATAAAGAGTTAGCAAGATACTAATTCATTACATTATAAGCTCTAGGTACAATAAACAATGATAAATTACAATAAAACCTATAACAAAATAACTCAAAGACAATATATGAATGATATAACATTTTCCAATACAATAAATACAAAAATATATTATTTTACATAATATGGCGAGACACGATAAATAATCTAATAAAGTTAACAAATACGTTTATTCATTAATTATAAATGATCTGATTTGGCAACATTGCCTGGCATAATAATAAATATTTTTTAATTCATCAATATCATCGGTGGTAAAAAGAGTGATAAAATTTGTACTGTTCATATTTAAGGCCCTAGGGATGTTAATGGGTTCGGTACGGTGCGTATATGGGGCATCGAATGAAAATATGGAATAAGTCCTCTCTTTCGTTTAGATTACATAGGGTGCAGTTCTCCTTGGGTTTAAAATGGTAATATTATTGTTAAATGTTAATTTGATATTGTAGTTTCCAGAAATTCTTAGTTGTGCAAATATTTTTATGACAGGGAACGGTGCGTTTAATAATAAGTAAGCTTGAGGCTTATGTCTATTGTTATGAATGGATGGATAGAGTGGGTTGTATTTACCGGGGGTGATTAACTTCTGTTTATCTATTGTCTCCATATGATTTGTAAACAGTATCATTGTTTTGTGCATCTCTAACTGAAAAATAGATTGATTTTCTATTTCTAATATAGACTGTTTGTTTATTCGTTTTAATATACAGTATAATTGGTGAAACCAGTTGTATTTTTGTTCTTTATTTGTTGGCTCATGCATTTTCTTTAGTGTATTGAAGCATATTTTTGGGAGTCGGTTATCACTGAGTTTTAAAATTGTATGCACCCAAGAGAGAGAAAGCTTTAAATATTGAGATTAGGCAATGGGGAACATTAAATCCCGACCGTATTAATAAAAAAGGAATATTTTTGTTTAATGCGAATAAACGTTTATAAAAGTTTATGTTTACGCTCTCTATCCTGTCTACATATCTTAGTCCCCATATTTGCACATTATTAAAGAGGATACTCATTGCTATTGCATTATTTATTTTAATTTTGTTTTCCCATGATCTTAGTTTTGTTTTTGGACAAAGTGCGATAACAGAACCTATTGCAGTTTTAGTTTTGGATTCGAAGTAGTAGTGGCTTTGTAAAATATTCCCGTTTCAGAAAATGGTACTCCTAGATACGTGTACTCCGGTACTCTTTCTATTTCACTATTTTCATAGTATATCTTGCCAACCCGTTTACATTTTCCTTTGTGAAAGCATATTATTTTTGTTTTCTGAGTATTAACTTCTAGCCTTTTCATCAAGCAGTATTGATTCAAAATATTTATTTTGTTTTTGGCGTCGGTATAGCTATCTGCTAGGATAATGAGGTCGTCCGCGTAAAGGAGTAGCAGTATGTCGCACGAGTTATTTACTTTTATGCCTCCTACATTTTTGCTTCGGAAAAACACATCTATATCATTTAGATAAAGGCTAAATAAATAAGGGGACAATATTTCCCCTAGCAGTAGACCCAATGTGACATTGATCTCTTCTGATATCATACCGTCACTTTTAACAACAGCCGAGGCGTTCCGGTAAATATTTTTTAAAATTCTAATAATTTTTCCACTAATGCCTTGATTGTGAAGAGATTGCCATAGCAGATTGTGATTAATCAAATCAAAGGCTCGCTTAAAATCGACAAATATGGCAAAAAACTTTTTTCCCCGAGATCCCAGCTGCATCTGAATAAGAGCTGTCAATATAAACAAATTATCCAAACAGCTTCTATCTTTACGAAACCCGGATTGTACACTGGTAAATTCAGAAAGTTTAAAGTCTAAAAATTTTGTAGTGTATATTCCACAATTTATGCTGGAAAGAAAAGGAGTAATTAGAGGAATAGATACTAATTTATCCGAGGAAGACAAATTAATAATACATTCAATCAGTAGTACAGTGTCAAGCATGATTTCGTTATGGTCACGTGACCACTCAATGTAAAAGTACAACAGGTGTTCAGATTGCGGTGAAAGAAGAGTGCTCTTCCGGCACATTATTGAAATGCATTCATTGCCATCAAAATCATTCTTCTCTAGCTAAAGACATATGTCCGGAATTCAAAAAATATAAAAGAATTAATGGCCACCCAAAATCTGACCTAGATGGAAGCAAAACATTTCCTAGAAGGCAAATCATACAGTTGGGCCGTATTAAGACAGACACCTGAATCGTTTCCAGCATTAGAACAAACTATTAATAAACAATTATTTAACAAAAATAATTCTTCAGTAATAAGTAAAATCAGTGTAAATAAAAGGGTAAAAGTCCAAGTCCGGATAAACATCCAAGCGTTGACCCTACCGAACAAGCAAGGAGGGAGATTAATAATAGTTATAAAATGCCTTTATACCCGGGTTTGATGGGTATAAAGGCATTTTATGGAAAGTTCACAATGATCCCTTAGGTTCTAATCATTTACCCATCGTAATGGAGATTCACAATATGCAATTCAAAGATACCAATATGAGGCTGCTAATTGGAAGGAATACCAAACTTTTATCTCAAATAATTTCCATTTTCTATCCGATAACCCTACATATGTACATTTCATAAAATTTTTAAATAATGCTTGCGCAAAGTCAATACCAACTTATAAAAAAAGTAACGGGCGAAAATTTAGCAGAGGTTGGTGGGATAAAGAATGTAGTCTTACACTACAAAATAGAAAAAATGCCAACAAAACATATACAAAAGCCCCAAGTTCTACAACATTTTTGACTTACAAAAAGGCGGATGCGGAATTCAAAAAACTTACAAGAGATAAACATAGAAATTCCTGGCGGCTATACTGTGGAAGTGTCAATAAATCCACCCAAATTAAGGATATTTTGCATAAACTAGCTGTACTCAGCAATCGCAAAACAAGTAACCGCTCACCAGTCACAAAGGATGAATGGCGTGAAGAATTTATGGACACACTGGCCCCCCTCCCCATACGTCACATAAAAAAATATTTTTATGACTGACAATAGAGAAGAAATGTCAGAAGAAAATGTTTAACTAATGAAAGAGTTTACACTAGAAGAACTCAATAATTCTTTAAAGAAGAATCCTAATACAGCACCAGGGCTAGACAATATACATTACATCATGTTAAACAAACTTCCTAAGAAAATTAAAATGTGCTTATTAAAAATCTTAAATGATGTTTGGCAATAAAATGTAATACCTGACTCATGGAGAAGGAGTACTGTATTGTACCAATATTGAAACCAGATAAGGATCCAAATAACGCTTCATCATATAGACTGATTTTGTTAAGTTCGTGTGTACTAAAGACATTTGAAAGAATGGTAAAGGAGCGAATGGAGTGGTGGTTAGAATCTCAAGATAAATTGCCTAATTACTAGTTCGGTTTTCGTAAAGGTAAATCAACAGTGGATCCCCTTCTAGAATTACATACTGACATACATACAGCATTCACATCAGGGAAAAAAACAGTCGCTTTATTTTTAGACATAGCAAAGGCATATGAGACTGTTCTGTTACACATACTAAATTGTTACTTATGCTTCTTTGTAATATTTGTTATACTTCTGCATTGTATGCTATATTGGAAGCCGTCAGATACATTAATAAATCCGCGGATTGTAGTTTTGTTATTTTGACGGATTGTAAAAGTGCATTATTGTCATTGACTAGTAGTATTAACAGAAACATCAGTAGCTTACAAATGGAGATCATGAAAAACTACTACATAGCAGTCAAAAATAATAAACATTTAGCCTTTAGGTGGATTAAGGGTCATGGGGGAATCCCAGGCAACGAGATAGTGGATGGACTGTCTAGATCTGCCATCACAGCTGGTCAACTGGTTCACTTTCAGATACCATATAAAGATTTTTACAAACCGATTAAATTAAATACATTCAAAGTTTGGCAACAGTTATATCAGAAACACCCCACTGGACAATTTTGCAAAATTATGTTTCCCAAAATTATTAGAAAACTCTGGTTTGCGGAAACAAATTTTAGTAAAAACATATATTAGAATATGGACAAATCACGGGATCTGCAACAATTACCTTCATAAAATAGGCGTATCAGAATCTCTGCAATGTGACAAATGTGGTGGCAGGGAGACCCTAAAACACATAATATTGGAGTGCCCGGCATATAAAACTCAAACAGAAAAAATGATTTTTGAAATAAATCATAATCAGAACATTATTTATGAAAACTTATTAAAATTTATGGACAATAAAAATGTTTTCAGTATAAATAAATATTTACAATCGACTAACAAAAGAATTTGATAATATGGTCATTGTAATAGTTTTCACTAATAAGATATAATATATAAAATGACTGTATGGTGTATGGCAATGCCATCCATTCATGGAAAAAAAAACAACAAAAAAACCATTCACAATCATGAAATTTGTATGATAATTGAGGATAAAACATTAATTTCCATCAGATTTACGTGATTCTCTATTCATTTTAGGAAAAATATTGATGTCTAAAATTTTCATCATCCCAAAAACAATTTTTTTGCAGGATCAATATTTTTTTTGTTTTTATTAACAAGCTCAATGCAAAAACTAGAATGCAAAATATAAAATTGCATCAATTAACACTTCTTTAAAATAAAGAAACTAGAAAGAACAGAAAATTACACACTTTGAAAAAAATTAATAATTTTTTTAAGTACAGGACTTTGAGAACCTATTGGGCTATTGTTTGGTCATAATTATGAATTTTTTTAGATTATGTTAAGAAAGGCAAGAGTGATTTTTTCAAACCACTAGTACTTAAAGTTAAGTAGAAAATCAATTTTTTTTTTCTAACTTAACCCTTTAGTGTCCATGGACTACTATAGTAGTTTTGCTTCTCTAATGTTTCAAGTCCGTTAGCTATTGTTGTAGCTCTGTTTCTAGAGCCATCTAGTGGTCTGGTTAGACAATGTGAAGTAAGTTTCCTTGACAACAGATATTGTACGGAACCACTTTTGGCTATATATTGAGATTGAGGCTATAATACTGAGAGCAATTTCTATGCAATTGCATATTTTGTTTAGATCCTCTGATAACCCTGAAAATCAATTTTATATCCGAACCATGTATCTAGGATACTGGTTAAACTTTATATTGCATTTTTGAAGAATTTTGCATAAATTTATTAAATTAATGAAAACATTTACATTATTTTTTTTTTAATTAAGAAAAAAAGTTTTTAAATCCACCGGTGCGGTCCAATGTCCGGATCAAAAAAGGTGTTTTGAAACTGAAAGGTATTAACGAAAAAAAAAAAAGATAAATAAGTGCAGAGTCAAAAAGTTATCGGTCCAGCGGGCACAGCTGCCTTCACTACCAGCCAGTCCAGCAAGCCGCTCTACCTCCACAATAGTCGGACGCTAAAGGGTTAAACATTAATATATTTTTATTTTCGAGAATAATGTATTTTATTAACTCATTGTATGAGGTAGCATATTATGTATTATTTCTTTTCTAAAGCTGTTTCAATAAACTTTGTTTATCATTTTGCAAAATTTTGACTTACACAAATAAAAGTATTGTTTCTATCAAAGTTCTGTTAATTTAGCAAGCCTGACAATCCACTAAAACTTACTTAATTTTATAAAACTAACATAATAATTATGAAATTAAGTCTTCCTCAATTGATAAAATTACTTCTCCTGGTATAATTGAATAAAAAATTAATATTTTAAAAAGGAATTCTAAAGCTATTAACATAAAAATTACCTGCAACTTGAAGCATTCATATGGTATAAAAGGACCAAAGAAAAAACATGGTAAATAAAAAGTATATGCCAATAAATTCAGAAACCGAGGCCATTGTTCATTACTTTCTTTTACTTCTGATAAAGCAAAATCAAGACATCTAATCAGAAACCAAGCTAATAGAACAGATGTAAGGCGGTCTTCATCAGTCATTCTGTTGGTATCCTACAATAAATATTTATATATTTGATTAAAAACAATACAAATAAACTTAACAATGACATCAGTAATGATGAATGTTTACTATAGATACTATAGATAAAAGCATTTAAATTATTATTAAAAAATATTTATATTTATCATTCCACGGGGACACCTGTAGTGTAGTGGCTAGCATATAACAGCCTTCTATGCCCCAGGTCACAGGTTTAAATCCGGAAAATGGTCCGAGGCATTTTTAAAGGGAGTAATAAATCCTTGTTAAGCCATCCTTCCAATGGGATGTGTGTAAAATGGTGGTTCCGAGCCTGTAAGATATCAGGTACTTGTTAAAAATCCGTATCCTAATTAAACCTGGATAGGCAAAATTTAAGACTCCCACGAATTAGCCACAGTAGCATAAAGTGACATTAACTGAATAAAGAAACTAACAAATATAAAAATATTTACACATTATAACTAAAAAAAAACTTTTATCATTGTTTTTAATTAAAACATCATATAGCAAATATTAAAGCAGAAGTAGCATCAATAATAGTAAATACAGAACAAAGATAAGTATTAGATACTAAAATAGGATATACCTAGCATGTTTATATGTTTTAGTGCTCATATTTTATTCCATATTCAGTATCAACCCACGAGAATAAAAATAATACAATAAATTTGTTTGGTATATTTGAGGTTGGTAAGTCACGTACACATAGCCTCAAACCTCTCCCTACCAAAAGTCTTCCCCAATAAATTACAGTTCAATTCCCTAATGTAATATAAAGCTAATTATCCCAAAAAGCAAATTGGTTAATAATTTCCCAGTTTAGGATAGTTATAAATAGAGTCCTGATTTCCTTCATCTTGCAAGTTTTATTTGCTTGCATGTATGAGCTTCAAACTCGGAAAGCCATCCCATTCATGAATAAGGGAATAATATATTGCAAAAAATTGCCTTTGCTCTAAATGCACGTTTTTTATTTTATTGCTTAAATTGCATTTTTTGCACTTTTGGGTTAAATTTGATTACTGAATTTTAATATCATAGATCGAACCAAATCCTGGATAATAAAAATAAATGGATATACTTATAAATATTAAAAAAATTTATTTTATCATCTTTCTCTGGTTAAATCTACAATTAAATTATTAGTTAAGAAGAAAAAAAATGAAAAAATATTAGGGTCAATACTGACTTTAGCAAATAAACACAACCGACTAACACTGTGTTTTATTGTTTTTATTCGTTTAACGTCATTTTCGAATAAACACTTCTTGGAAGGACTAATTTGTTCATTTTTGTTGTTATACTGAATCCTCTGTTTGCTGCTCTTCGGAATTCTCTGTACGTATTTAGTTTGAAGTGCTATTATATCAAATCTATGATTTTTTTCAGAACTTGTATAGGGTAAAAAAGTTAAATATCAATGTTTAAGTAATGCCAAAAGGATAACAAGTGTCTTGTCAAAAATTAAAACCTGGTTATTTAATTACCATGAGCTTAGATCTGATGGGAAAAACTGTTTTGGATCATGGATGTTTGCTTTTGATCAGTCAGAATCAATGGGGTGTAAAATAAAATCCCAAACAGACGGTTATTGTAAAACAAATTAAATTAGAGCTTCAGTGTCTTAGAGTACAAAAAAAAAAAAATAAATAAATAAAAAGCAACAGAAATGACAAAGAAAATGAATAATAGATATAAATTCATCGGTAGCTTCTTATAATAATTTAAAAAAACAAATTAGACAAGAATAAAAAAATAGAAATATGTTCATATATATAGTGCAAAATAAATTATGCTTATGAACATGCATAAAATAAAATTCATAAATCTTTAATATATAAAATAAAATTTAGGGTGTAATTTATAATAATAATAATAGGCTTACCGAACCCGAAAGTTCGATGCCGATACCACCAAATTCTGTCAACACAGACTCATCCAATGTTCACCGTTCAAGCCCAAGCCCCCGAGATCAGCCTTAACGCAATCCTCCCATCGACGCTTTGGCCTACCTTTCGGACGCCTGCCAGTCGGATCAGTGAATACCAACTTTCTCAGAATCCGCTCCTCACCGAGCCCAACCACTTCATGCGCCCATTTGAGTCTCCGCGATGCTATCAACTCAATTATCTTCACAGGATACAAGTTCCACAATTCCGCGTTGTGCAACCTTCTAAACTCCCCAGTGGCCTCATCTCTTTTTGGACCAAATATTTTATGCAGTACCTTATTTTCGAAAGCCTTAAGCCGTTGTTCATCCTTCAAAGTAAGCAGCCACGTTTCACATCTGTAAAGAACCGTCGGAAGAATAATAGTTTTATGTATTCTAACCTTTAAGTCTTTAGATAGAAGCCGCGAACTAAGTAACTTTGCAACTTAATAATAACACGCATTTTCCACCTTTAAACGGGACTTTATTTCTTCCTGGATTTCATTTTTCCTTGTTATCAATGTACCTAAATACTTGAATTCCTCTACGTGTTCAAAAGTATGCCCAGATATATCAATATCACTAAGATCGCCACCCTTTCTGCTACTAATCATATATTTCGTCTTATCGGCATTGAATTTGAGTCCTATTTCTTTACCGGTTTTTATTAACACACTTGTAGTTAGTTGTATGGTTTCCGTGTCTTCCCTAGCAGTACCAAATCATCGGCATACCCCAGAACCGGAATCTTGTCACCCATATTTAAATATTCTCGGTACACATCACCTTTTCTATGACATATTCTAAAGCTATATTAAATAACACAGGTGAAAGAGAGTCACCCTGTTTCAAACCCGATCGCACCTCAAATTTCTCAGAGTAATTATGACCTATTCTAATGTAATTTATAAACATTATTATTATTTATTTTGTTGTTAGCTGGAAGCAAGCATATATTGAAGCAGAAAAAGTAGATCTATAGAAAAACAGCGGTAAATTACCATTGAATATTATTTTAAATTAAAATTATATATATTTAATTAATTACCTTGGTCTAAATAACATAGCTCTATGTATTATTCACAAGAATTTCTGATCTAATCATTAAACTGTTTTCAGTGAGTTCTTCTAGATTAACTTATTACATGCTTTGTAAATCTAATTAAGTATTAAAGATATGAACAACAAAAATTGTTTATTGGTGATCAATTATTTAATTAAACTAGTGAATGATTTGGATAATTTTGTTTAGTTATAAAAAAAATGTATATATATATCTTTTATTTACGTGATTCATGTTTGTTTTTTTATTTCTATAGGGAAGTAATTTCTCAAGAAAACAACTTTTAAAGGTTAAATTCCTATTCCATATAGATTTAGGTTAGTTAATTTTTTGGACGTTAAAGGTGCATATACCCAAAATTTTATATTTTAGGGTTTTGCTGCACTATTTTGCACATTTCGAGATTTTCACTACACAATATTGCACGTTTTGAGGTTTTTAATGCACGTTTTTCGGCTTTTTATTGCACGAAAATCCGGTCTATAGTTATAAATTATGTATTAATCTCTTTATTTAAATACTTCAAATTAAATTCGATATCATTCTTGTTTAATATTCTAATTTGATAGAAATATTAAACAAGAAACATGTCTTTCCTAAAGCCAAATTTTACAGGCCTTCAATCAGGCACTCTTGAATAAGAAACGATGACTACTGTAGTGTCTAATTCATTATTTTTTCACTAAAGGCACAATGACGAGGGTTTTCTCATAAGTAAAAAAAAAAGGAAAGTATAATTGAGAGGATCACACCGAATTATTACTAAGCAGTTAACCTCAAGGGTTCGGAAGATCATTATTGTGCCCTGTTATGCCTCCATGTAGGTGAATAACAATACAGATAAGAATACCTACAGCCTTCACCACAGCATGCTATATAAGGTAAAGAAGTAAGACATCATCATACTCATAGGCAAATTCCATGCAACATTTTGAAGTGACAATGAAAGAGTGGAGACATTCATGAGGAAGAATGGCCTGTGGTAAAAGAACAATAATGGCGAGAGGCTTTGAAACCTTTGTATGCATTATAATTCAGTCATTGGGGAAACTATTTTTAAACATGAACATTGCCATCAAACTACATGGATGTATATATGTAGGCATGAGTGGGAACTATTAAAATCAAGGCTTCTGGGTGTGTCTAAGAAACTTCAACCTCTGTTACAGAAGATATGGTTGAAAGCTGTGCTGTTGAAAGATCATACTTCTCTTGGTGCCTTTTAAGGTACTGTCCAGCATTATCCTATGAAGAATATAGCCCAAGGTTGAAAAATACTTTAGATAGAAGCCATCCATTTACACTGTGTGTTGCTGAATCATTTAAGCATAGACCTGATCTAAATGACAAGGATAATCTTGGAGCAGTCCAAAGCAGGTGTTCATGAATTTCCTGACGGCATTCGACAAGGTGGATCGAGATAGAATTTGGACAATCTTAGAAGGATGGAAGATCTTGAAAAGGATTTTAAAGCAATTCAAGCAATAGCAATAAGTAGCTCAGGGATCCAGAGGGATCTCCAAAAGTGACTGGAAGGGATTCAGTATGCAGACAACACATGAGGATATCATTTCAAATTCAATCATATTTTCAGACATCCAGGAAAAGATACAAGGCCTTTTTCAAGGTGGCAAAGAGGTATGGTTTGGCAACAATCATCTCCAGAACAAAATACAATGCGGTTCAATAAAATAAATGAGGAGGAAGTCATAATTCAAGGACAAATACTAGAAGAAGGGGAGTCTTTTACATACCTTGGAAGTGCATTAGTGAAAAATGGATGGCGGAACTGAATACAATATAAAAACAGAGTCAGAAAAGCTAAGAGCACTTTCACACAGCTCTGTACCATTTGACGAGCTAAGGTAATAAGTCCGAACATAGGGCTCCGGATATTCTACTCTAATGTACAGTCCATGCTCGAGGATGTGGAGACTGACCCAATCCATCTCAGCATATCTACAAACTTTCTGCAATAGATACTATCTTGGGAAATCGGTGGCCAAAAACAATATCCAATGAAGAGTTAAAGGGATGGGCCAACCAGAGAAAACTAAAAGACAACATTAGGATAAGAGAATGGATATGGATTGGGCACATCTCAAGTATGAGAGAAGTTATCACCTGAGAGGCTCTGGAGTGAAATCCTCAAGGCAGTGACAAGTCGACTGGCCAAGGAAAACTTGAAGAAGCTAGGATCCAAAATCATACTTGGGCAACTCTCAAGGAACTTGCTCCGGACAGAGAAGGATGACGGTATTTTGTTAAGGCCCTATGTCCCTTAAAGGCACAAAGGAAATTAAAAATAAGTCATAAGTGCATCAACCCAAATAAAGATAATAAAATTTATAATTAGAGATCACAAGTATTTATATTTTACAATCATACACAATTAAAGATTTACAATACATATAATAAAAGGCAGCAACTTGCAGTATAATGTTTCATTTAAGTGTATTATAGTAGAGAGTGTTAACACTGACCCTACTCACTTAAACAGGCTCTACTCACAATATATAATTATAAATAAAGGCAATGATTAAGAGATAGCAGGCCAGAACAACTAAGTGAAATGGTATAATAATTTTAGATAGTTCTATGTTTATATGAACAAATGACACATTAAATGACAATATTATATGAACTGTGATATATTATTGTTAAGACTGCTATTAGTCACTCTAATATATGGAAATCTGAACTGAAACTTGGTGAAACCACATGAATATGAAAGGTGTCTTAAATAACTAAGTGGAAAGAGGTATGAGATTTATGAACTCTTACTGCAGCCACCATTTAACTCCTAAAACAATTATAATTGAAAAAATCACTCACCATAAAAAAATCTTTACCAACACTTATGAGAAGCAAATAAAATATTCCAAGAAACCATACAAAACATTTTGAAGCTGTTAACATCCCAATAAAAAATAAACAAAGTTGAACAATCAGAAAGGCTGATAGTATAGGTGGAAAATGGGATAATAAAAGCAAAATTGTAATCAACATATAGCATAATGGAATAGCCTGAAAAAAAAAAAAAAAAAACTGTCAGAGACTAGTAAATGAACAAGATAAATTAAATTTTTAAAAAGACCAACTATCTATATAAATATTAAAAAAATATTTGAAACTTTTTTCTGAAGAGGCTGGTCTCAACCTTAAATTATGAGGGAAACTTCAGCAAATCCATAAATTCATTAAAATGTTAAATTTAAATGCCATAGGCGATATTAACTCAAACAAATTATTATATATATTATTTCAAAATATTTAAATTTTTAACCAATTCCTTTTAAACAGAAGGATGTTATGTTATGTTTTAAAACTTAAAATTGTATCCTGTATTTATTTGGAACCACAATAAGCACAAGACCAAACTGTTTTTTTTACAAAACTTGATGTACCAATATCTAGAAATAGAAATAGAAAAAAAAACTTTATTCTGGGACAAGGTCCCTTGAGAATAACAATTATGAACAAAATAATAAATTATAACTGGCCAAAAACAATATATAACTACAATTAAATAACAAAATAATGACAAAAAAAGGGTCAGAGTACCATCTCTATTTACAATTTCAAGAAATAAATAAATAAGAATAAACATAAAATGTAACTTTTACATCTCATTAAAGTAAGTGCATTAAATTCAAATTCACCTTACATAAGATGGCATAATAAAAATTAGCTAACATCTGTCTGAAGAGAAAGGAAGTATTGAAAGAGGAGGGATTTAAAAGATGATAGGGAAGGAGCATGACGGATGTTTCAAGGGAGAGTATTCCATAAGGCAGTGGAACGGGCTAAAAAGGAGCAGTCATATTTTTTGGTTCTATGGAAAGGAGTGTGGAGGTCAGACAGACGGGATCTTGTTTCCTGGTGATGGGTTGAGGATTTAAATACCAGAAGGCTGTAGACATAAAATGGATGGTGGGAGCTTATGATTTGATAAAGGAATGATCCAAGGAAATATTGTCTTCCAAAGGTTGGGGTTAACCACTTTAACTCGTCGTAGAGGTGGGATACATGGGACCGTCTCGAGGTGCCGAACACAAATCTTAAGAAGCAATTCATAATCCTTCTCAATCTGCCCTCGAGCACCTTCGAGAGGCTGCCACATGCCACACAACCATAGTCAAAGTGGGGAAAAATGAGTGATGAAACTAGGAGTTTACGGTTAGATTGTGGTAGGAGATGGCGGGATCGGTGGAATAATTTCAAGGTACTAATCGATCGACGGGAAATTTGGGGTTTCCAGGATAGGTTTTGGTCGATGATGATGCCAAGATTTTAACAGAGGAACTAAAAACAACAGGATGATCATTAAGCAAAAGCGGAGGAAGGGTGGTGATAGATCGGAGGAGGGATTTGGAACCAATAAGGATGGCCTGAGTTTTTGTAGGATTAAGCCTCAAGTTATTCAGGTTTGCCCAAGCACTGATTCCATCTAGGTCTTCCTGCATACTGGCAAATGCTACAGATAACTCGGAGGGAGGGAAGGATAAATAGATTTGGAGGTCGTCAGCATATAGGTGGTAGAAACACGGTGGATTGAATTGGGAAGGTCATTGATGTAGGTATTGAACAGAAGGGACAAAATACTCGAGCCTTGGGCAACGCCTGACGTTAGGGCAAGGAAATCAGATAGGGTTGATGAGGAATGACAACCGCTTGAGTACGGTTGGAAAGAAAGGATTGAAACCATCGAACTGAACTGTTGGAAAAGGATAATGATTTTAATTTAGAGAAAAGGATCGAATGGTTGAGGGAATCAAAGGCTTTGGTAAAATCTAAAAGTATAAGGACAGTTAATCTTTTTTCATCTATAGCGGTATAAATAGCATTGGTGATTTTGGTCAGAGCGGATTGCGAATCTATTGCCTACTAATGATCTCCTGATGTGAATACTCATGAAAGATAGAATTCATCAGTAGACATATTCTTTATCAATCCTAATAAGTGTTTCTCACACTTCTGGCATATATTTTTCGTTAAGGAACAACTTTGATGCTGGTCTGAAATCCAACTTTGACCACTTTAACAATGCCAGGGGTCTTATACAATATCCCTACCTTTGAATTGGTCCAAATCCTCCATACCTCATAATTAAGTAAAAGCCTGAATATATTTTACATAGGTTAATACAGGTTTGGTGGTCTTGTAAAAGTTCAACTAAATCCAATGGGACAAAGAAGCATTGTTGGCAGAAAAGCTTCTATCTGAGCATTAAAGTTAAAAGCTGAGCTGGGAACCTACATAAATAAACTCTTTAACCCTCTACAAGATATTAATCCCAATCTCAATCATGAGTAAGTCTTGGACAGCTCTATAAGATCCTATACACATTGGTTAATACTTAATTCACAAAGAGTAATATTCTAGGCAGCTTTTTGAATCCCAAGATCTACCTTTTATATATCTGTAAAGTTTCTTCTAAAAATATCCACAAAAATTAAAAAACAATTTAGAACTATCATTAGTTAAATCAACCTACATAAGAAAAAAAAAATTTAATGGTAAGCCATCAAAGCATGGCTCTTGTGCACCTGGTGTTCAACCAGGACCAGCAAAATAAAACTATCAATACTTTTTTATGACAGCTAAATGAGATGTTCCTTGGCCTCCTTACATATACCTCTCCACTAAACTATTCATTCTTAATGTTTAAAAATTTTTCTCAACAGTTTCCCTCACCAACTTTCATCTGACTCAAGTCCTAATGAAGCCTGATACTGTACACAAATTACGATCAGTAGACCATAACACAGAATATAAATATAACCATCTCAATAAAAATATAAAACCCAAATGATCCTGACTAGCAGCAGACAGATAACAATTACATTCACTCTGTTGATAATACAAAATTTTAATATTAATTACTTGATAATAACTCTAAAAACTTAAATACTTTGAAAAATGAAAATTGATGTTTTAGTTTAAAAACCTATCAGTTACAAAGAAGTTACCTGACTTTAGTGGGTGAGGACTACAGTTGACAAATGATTCCCCTCCTTAAAAGGCACATAATATAACCAAAACATTGAAATACAGTGATAACAGGCTGGAACCCATCTCGAATGCTGAAAGGTTACTTCAAGCGCAATCGTGCACAAGAGCCATGTTTCAACAGTACTACCCTTTAAATAAAATTAGCCATTAAATATTAGATAAATCAATACATATAAATGCTATCAAATTAAAATTATTATTTATAACACAGTGAAAATACTTGACTATATTTTGAAAAATAACTGTCAAGTAAATAAGAACCACTAACTTCACAACATATTTTAATCTGAAAAACGAATAAGTGACACAGGAATTCTCGACTAGAATAAACACAAGTTTTTTCTTAAGGTAAAAATAGTAATTAAAAAAATCGGATTCAATTACAATTGTAAGTTGTATACATTAATTACGCAAAACATTGAATAGTGGTCTATTTGAGAGACTTTAAACAAAATATGATATTAAATAAATAATTTTCATATATAATATAAAAAGCAACCTCAATCAAAAATATTCGTGTAATTTCAGAAAGTGTTAAATGACCAATGAACCATGGAGCCAATGTAACAGAAAAATTGGTCCATAGTACCCACTCATCATCAGAATCATCCTTTCTTCTTGAAAGTACAGACCAACCATCAATAAAATAATTTGATTTGGATATTTCAAATGGAACTCCTACAAATCATAGTTACAGTGTCAGTAAACCACAAGAATATAGTACATAAAAAGTATATGATTTAAAAAAAAATTACCAAGTAAGTAAACATTATAAAATGAAAAGGAAAAACTAAATACCCATACTAGAAAACAAATGGATATTTCTACTTTCGGTAGCTCTGCAATCATACCGAACTAAAAGTAATTTAAACAAAAGAATATTTAAAGTATCGCAATTATCTGTTTGAAAAGCCCTGGCTTTTGACTATCAGTTAAGATAACATAGAGGACTAAAAGAACGATTATAAACAAATAAACACATAATTGATTTTGATGACGTAATTTGAATTTTTTATTTACATAAAGGTAATTTAAATTAAAGATTTAGCAATAACATTATTATTTTGCTACTGATGAAATAATGTATTCTAAACATTTTTCATTTGCCGCATGAGGATTCCCTTCATCATAGCCAATACTGCTTCTTTTATCACTTTTTCAGAGCCTCTCACCTGCTTCTTTTCATTTCGAACCTGAACCCATTTCGTCTAGTTCCACGCTTTTCAATTTTCTCTGCCACTTAATACTATTCCTTATCCAAATATACCAAGGAGTGGAGAAAAAATCCTGTATTATCGACGCATGAATCCGATGAACGCTAAGTCTGATTCTCAAATTTGATATTTTTTAGATGAGCGCTATTCAAAAGGTAAATTTTATGTGTGCTAATTGTGAAGAGAGTGATATAATCTTTCTAAAATTCGGTATAGAAAATTTCTTCTTCAGAACAGAATTTTTTGTTGAGAAAATTGACAATAATCATTACCATCGTCTAATTTATATAGTAATAATTTCGAAAGAGCATTGGCACTTTTTTCACTTGATACAATTTACTGAGAATCTCGCCATCATAGGCATTTTTATATGTCTTTACCTTGGTAACATTCACGGCATTGAATGTTAACTGAATTTAATTTTTGATAGCTCTCATGTAAAACTTACCATTCGAGAACCAAACTATAGTATTCGTTGGATTTCCATGAGATACATAGCTTTTAGTTGTGTAGTTTAGTTATTAGTCGTACACATCAATTTACAATAAAACCCGATAATTCCGGTTGTTGATATATTTCTTATAATTATATTTTGTATATTTGTAGCCTTTGGCAAAGCTTCTTTACCTTCATGCCCTCAATATCGTTCCTCAGAATGACTATCCTCGCAAATCACGAATGGTTAGAAGTAAACACGACGATTTGCCCAAGTACCGTTTAGAGAAATACAGTGGGTCAAAAAAGTATTGGCACACCCTGTTTTTTCCATTTAATTCTTAAAGTATGTAACTTATTAGTGAGTAATAAATTTTATTTTTGAATAGACATCAATAACCATTGATATAGCCAAAAGAAAATTGAAATAATTAAGGTAGAAATGAATGAGGAAAATAAATTGTAAAAATGTAAGTAAAAAAAGTATTGGCACACCCATTTATTAATAAGAAAAATAATATATTTAAGTAAATAAAATTCATTAATAATTTGTTATCATTCCTTTGGCATCAGTTATAGCTTGTAATATTCTTTCCGTCGTAGAAACAAGATTTTCCGTGACCTCAGGTCCAATTTTTTTCCTTTCCTCTAACAACACACCTTTTAACACATTTTTTGAAGAAATTTTGCGTTTTCCTACCTTCAAATCCAAAACATACCATAAATGTTCAATGGGATTTATATGCAGAGACTGAGGGGGTGTTTTAAATTGTCTCCACACATTGTGCAATAACCATTCCTTCGTTTTACTGGCTGTGTGTTTAGGATCGTTATCTTTCTGAAATATAAACGTACCCTACAGTCCTTATTTTTAAGCACTGGAAAGCAGATTATGTCGCAACATGTCTACATACCTTTCAGCATTCATTATACTTTCGACGAAGCATAACTTTCCAACACCATTCGCTGCCATGCAGCCCCAAATCAATACATAAAAAAGGAAAAAAGGATAGCTTGGAGAATTTTCGCCCGATTTCATTAACCCAAAGCATCTACAAACTATTTTGTAATATTTTAAAAAATAGAATAATAATAACTATTTATTAAGATCACGATATAGAACAAGCCGGCTTCCGTCCTACTTTCAGTACAACAGATCAACTCCAATGTATAAATCAGCTCATAGAGAAAAGTAGAGAATACGACAGACAGGTCTATTTATGTTTTATCGACTATTTCAAGGCTTTCGACTCGATCAGACATAAGTATTTATGGGAAGCACTGGGTGAATCTGGCGTGGAGAAGCTCTACATTGAAATCATTATGGAGCTTTATAGGAACGGAAAAGCATTCGTGGCGTTGGATAGGGAAGGCGAATACTTTGAGGTTAAACGAGGAGTAAAACAAGGGTGCCCTCTATCTCCGATTCTATTTAATTGTGTTTTAAATAAACTATTTAGAGAATTAAATTGGGAAAGCCTGGGAATATCCGTCAATGGGAAAATGCTCAACAACTTAAGATTTGCGGACGATATATGTCTAATATCTCCGGACATAAACGGCCTAAGGCGGATGATAGAGGAAATAGAAGGCATTAGCAAAAAATATGGACTTAATATAAATATAGCAAAAACTAAAATCATGACAAACTCAATAAAAATACTAGTTTATGCTAACAATAGTGAGATAGAATATATAGAGGAGTAACTTTACTTAGGGCAGACGATATCATTTAGAGAAAATATGAATAATAAAATAGAAAGTAGAGTAAAGCTCGGGTGGTGCAAATATTGGTCACTCCAAAAGATCTTTAAAAGCAATCTATCATTAGATCTTAAAACCAAAGTTCTTACCACATGTGTATATCCCACGGTTCTCTACGGGGCTCAAACCTGGGCACTTACAAGAAAACTTTACCGGAGGCTGAATACCATGCAAATGCAACTTCTAAGAAGTTTAATGTTTATTCAGAAAAGGGAGAGAATAAAAAACAAAAATATTCTTCAGAAAGTGAACATTAAAAATCTAAGGGTTGGGGCACATCGATTAAAATGGAGCTGGGCTGGGCACTTGGCCAGGCTGAAAGACGAAAGATGGACCAGAGCTTGCACGGGGTGGATCCCGAGAGAGGACAGCAGACAGAGGGGGCGACCACATCGCAGGTGGAGGGCCGAATTGACGCAGACTGTTGGCGAAAACTAGTGGCTGGTTGCGAGGGACAAATCCTGGTGGATAAACGTTTTTTTTTGTTGTTT
Organism: Piezodorus guildinii; assembly: GCA_023052935.1. Classification (NCBI taxonomy): domain Eukaryota; kingdom Metazoa; phylum Arthropoda; class Insecta; order Hemiptera; family Pentatomidae; genus Piezodorus; species Piezodorus guildinii. The sequence goes on along the minus strand of CM041295.1, from coordinate 39,538,120 downwards.
TTTTAACTTCAAATCTTTATTCACACCTGTAAATAATACAATGAACAATCAGTGAATGTGCGGTCAATTTTAAGAAACATGGCGTGATAGGCATGAGGGAGAGCAGCACCCAGCGGTACCTACTCCTGGCATGAAATTAGTGTATATTACTAAAGGAGAAGGTCTCTCATCCAACTCCTCTTCAGCCTTCTGTAGGCATTTCCTGGCATGAGTGTTGTGGCCATGTCATTGATTAGTGTGTTAGGGTGACCTTGTAGTTTGTCGTGGAAACGTTTGTAGTGTGTCCGTATGTGCTCATTGACGGTTGGCATCTTAAGGTCAGTATGTAAAGTTATGTTGCTAACGTACCACGGTGCTTTTGTAATTGTTCTAAACATTTTAGCCTGAAAGATTTGAAGTTTGTTAATGTGAGTCTTTTTAGCTGTCCCATATAGCTGTGATGCGTAAGTCCAAATAGGTTTCAGTAGGTAAGTATAGGTGTTTAATTTCTGTCGAAGTTTTAGTTTCGAGTGTTTTGAAAAGAGTGAGTAAAGAAGTCTCAGTCTTTGGTTAAGGGTTTTCTTTTTTTGGTTAATATGCGGGCCCCAAGTCATTCTTCTGTCAAACGTCAAACCAAGATAATGTACAGTGTCCGTCTGTGGAATTTGTGTGTTGTCTAAAAAAACGGGAGGACTCGTGTCATGTCGAAGAGTAAAGGTGATATGGTGTGATTTGTCATTATTCAATCGGATTTTCCAGAGTTTGAACCAGTCATGTAATTTTATTAGATGTTCTTGTAGGATCTCTGAGGCGTGGGTTCCAATTTTATGTTTTGTTAAGATCGCTGTGTCGTCGGCATAAGTCGCTGTTAGAATATTGGGGCTGTAAGGTATGTCATGAGTGTAAAGAATGTAGAGTAACGGAGCGAGCACTGCACCTTGGGGTACTCCTGCTGCGATAGATCTCATGGCAGATAGCTCTGATCCCTGTCGAACGGAGAAAAATCTGTGAGAAAGGAAAGAATGAATAATGAGGTAGTAAGTAGGCGGAAGGATAGTCTTGAGTTTGAAGAGAAGCCCCTGGTGCCAAACTCTGTCGAAGGCTTGAGCAACGTCGAGAAATACGCCAGTAGTGTATAACTTCTGCTCTAGTGCGGTGGATATGTAGTCCGTCACTCTGTGTAGTTGGTGCAATGTCGAGTGATGTCTTCTAAATCCAAATTGATGATCTGGTACGATGTCGTTGTTAGTTAGTACATCAAGAAGTCTTTTATGTAGTAGATGTTCGAAAATTTTGGAGCATAGCGGAAGTAAGCTTATTGGTCGGTATGATGAGGGAGTATTTTTGTCCTTGTTGGTCTTGTGAATCATTGTAATATGTGAGTATTTCCATTGAAGCGGGAATTTGGTTGTCCTCAGTATCGCGTTATAGATTGAAGTCAGAAACACTAGAGCTTTCCTGGGCATTTGCTGGAGTACCTCAGCGTTAATTAAGTCGTGTCCAGGGGCTTTCTTTTAGGCAACTTTCTGATTTGTTCAGCGACTTGAGCAGGTGTAAAGGAAGGAGGAGGTAATATCAGTTGTAAAGGTTCATCCAGAGTTTTAAGTACAATTTTATCATGTTCGATGTTGTTGAATTCTGTGTGTGGTGTAAAGATAGAAGATAGATATTCGGCGAACAGTTCGGATTTTTCTCCGTCAGCCATGGCCCAGGAACCATCTTCTTTTCGGAGGGGTGCAGGCACTTCCCGATGCTTAGTAAGGTTTTTAGTATGCCTCCACAAGCTGCCATCATCAGTCGAAAGGTTACTAATGTAGTTATCATAAGTTGTTCTTTTAAATTTTGCAATTTGTCGTTTGAGTTCGTTGTTGAGTCGGTTGTAAATTTGTTTGTCTGATGGAAGTCGGTCTGTCTGCCATATTTTCCGGGCTCTTCTTTTTGCTCTGATCAAATCCCTTATGTACTGTGGATAAATTGGTAGCTTTTCATGTTTTCTTCGTCTAGGAATTGATGAGGACCATGCAGCGTCTTGTAGCTTCTGTGTGAAGCATTCTACAGCATCCTCAAGCTCTTCTTCATTTTTAATAGCCAAAGGAATGGAGAGAGCAGTATTTAGACAGTTTCTGAACGCATCCCAATCCATTATGCCATTTGTGAGAGATGTGTGTTTCTTAGCTACAAGTGGTTCTTCAAATAGTTCTAAATGCAAAAGAGAATGATCAGAGCAAAGATCTGTGCTCGTACTTATTGTGTGAGGTGTAGTGCGGAGTCCTTTAGTTATGAAAAAATCAAGTAAATCTGGTGTCTTACGTCTAGATGTTGGCCAGTAAGTAGGTGAGTGTGGTGATATCGTGTCTAATGAAAGTTCGTGAAGGACATACCTGAGATTTCTTCCTCTTGGGGTTGATAATCTAGATCCCCAAGTCGGGTCTTTAGCATTATAATCGCCACCTGCGACAAAGCATCTGCCGAGACGTTTGAAGAAGTTACTAAACATCGTGGAAGTCAGGACATATCTCGGAGGGCAATAAACAGCAGCAAGAGTAATGTTGTGATGTTCAGAGAATAGTGAAATGGCTGTAGCTTGTATGTCAGGTGATATGGGTAATTGCAAAGGATGGTGTTTTAGTGTTGATCTGATGAGAATAGCAGTGCCTCCGTGTGAAGTATTGTCTGGATGGTCAGTTCTATAGATTTTGTAATCATGAATGTAAAATTTGGATTTTGGTGTAAAATGTGTTTCAGTGATTAGTGCTATGTCAATTCGTTTCTAGTGTAAATATATGTCTTAGTTCTGTCCTATGTTGATTAAGTCCGTTTGCGTTCCATAGTATGATAGACATGGAGCCTACAGTCATCTGATTAATGGGCATATAATTGTCTAAGGGCAAGGGTAGTTTGAGAGAGTTGTTGAAGAAGACCGAAGAGGGGCTGAATGAGATTGTTTAAGTTATTGATAATATTGTATAACTGGCCAGAGGAGTTATCTACCGGCGGGACCGGTAGGGTAGTGCCCCCACTCATACCTGTATATCTGTGTCGTTGGTGTGGCGCTTGAGCTGGTAGCTGTTGGTGTGGGGCTTGCGATGGTTGTTGCGGCTGTCTCTGGTGCTGTTGGTACTGGGCTTGAGCTGGTTGTTGTGGCTGTCTCTGATCTTGATGGTCTGGTGCTAGAGCTGGTTGATTCAACTGCCTCTGATGCTCCCGGTCAGTTCTTGGATGAGGTGGCTGAGGTGGATTTAGTTGTGGAAGAGGTGGAAACTCATTGAGGGCAGGCGGTGCATGTCTTACTGTTGGAGGTCGCTGAGGAGCGTACTGCTTCGAGTGATGTTTTCGAAGTTCTTTCAAAGTTTGGCAGCCCCTATAGTTGGCGGGATGAGCGCCATTACAGTTGGCGCAGGTTGCAGCTGTTTCTCTTGGTTTTGTGCAAGCACTGCTTTCGTGGCCCAGTCCACACCTTACACATTTTGGTGGGTAGTTGCAGTACGTTTTTGTGTGTCCGTACTGCTGGCATCGAATACATTGAGGAATCATTTTTCTTTTGCGCGGTTCCTCTATTTTTATATGGCTATAGTACAAAAATTCAATGTCAAAGATTTTGTCATTGAATGTTGCTTTTGAGACGTCCACGAAAAACATGGGAAGGGGTGTTTTAAATCGTGAAATGACGTTGACAATACTTGTTGCCTCATATCCATATTTGGCCAGTTCTTCTTTTATGGTGGTTAGTGGTGTGCCGTAGTGTAGGTTTTTGATAACAACTCGTGGACTTTTTTCCTCTGGTAGTTGATATGTGTGGAAGTACGCACCTCCCTTTCTTAAACTAGTCACTAACTTTCGGTAAACATCTGAGTTTTCAGGTATACGGTTACTCCCCTGATAGATGTCTTGAGCCTGAAACTGTTTGCCCCTCCCTCATTATGAAGGAATGTTATGAGTGCAGGGTAATCTTTAACGTCAGATAAATGTATGGGTGGCGGTTTGGTGTTGGTAGGTTGATTAGTTGATGGCTCAGGTTCATCTATTGAGGGTGATAACGGTTCGAACCTGTTCTGAGTATTTGTAGGTGGACTAACTGGATAAACGTTTTAAAAAATATTTAATTTGTGTTTGATTTAGGTGTATTTTTCAAGGACTCTGTTTTGTTTTTTTAGAGTTTTGTATTTTATAATTATTTGTATTTTTTCTTTCTTTGGATTATTTGCTTTTTTTTTCAATATTTTATTATATCTAACTATAGCCAACTTCTATAAATTCCTCCCTATGGGAGAGGCTTTTGTCAATATGATGCCAATAAAGCTATTATATTATTATTATTATTAAGGATTGGGATGTAGGAATGGGCATGGGTAAGGAATTCCAAAATGAAGTAGCTCGAATAACGAAAGATCTCTTGAAGGAAATAGTTCTGTAGCAGGAACGAACAGGTTCAGGGACTGGGATCTTGTGTTGATAGAGTGGACAGAGGAGAGTGGGGTGAACATGTTATAGATATAGAGAGGTGTTTTGGTTCTGAAGGATTGGTAAAGATGGGTTCCTAGGAAGTATTGCCGTCGGAATTTCAGATAATCAAAGACGAATTCGTAAAACACCGCTATTAGAGGACATTACCAATGTTTAACATAGTGGAACTTCTTATCCAGCATCTCAGCGATGTATATTTTTCACAATATTTTTTTCACTGTGAGATTAAACTGAAATGTTCAATAGCCTTTAAAGTCAAAATGTGTCTAGTTTTATAGAGATGAGTGATCACAGTATATAAACATGCCTTCTTCAATAAACCTTTGATGTATAATCCACACGTGAAGTTCATGAATCAATACAAATCTTAATTCCTCCCTCTCTCTCTCTTCACCAATAAAAAGTCCAAGTTGAGAGAATTTATATTTAGTCAAACACAGGAACAACGAAAAACAGCTCAATTTTACAAGTAACTTGCAGCGATTCTTGCCATTAACTTTACAGTATGAAGTAAGCAAGTGCAGTGGGAACTAGAATAAGAAGCAAGCCTGTATCTGGCGTGAGCAAAGAGGTTATGTAAAATTGAGTTGTATCTGTTTCAAACATTTTTTACATTTAAATATTTTCTTTGTTTATTTAAATCCATTTATTAACACCTCTTCACCTTTAGCTGGTTTTGATTTTACATTCTCATTTGGTTTGATTAATATAAAGTGTCTGTACTTTGGAATTTTCTTATAGACTTCAGATTTATATCACGTTTTTGTTACAATTAGATGATGAAAGTATTTAAATGAACGTTACGAGTATGGTCCAACTAAAATTTTTGTTGGTCGATAATCCGAATATAAGTCGAAATTTTCATAAGATGACCAGATAATTAGTGAGAAGCGTGAAACAATTAAAAAAAATCAACTTCCCAAAAGAAATGTCTGCCATCTCGAAGCATAATAGACCCATTATTTTTTTTATTAAATACACTTTTTTTTAGTATACATTTCTCATAATATAGATATTATTATCACATAATCAAGCGAATTTTAGTTATTTTTTTTCTAACAATAATTTCATACTTTGCATTTACGATAGGAAGGAAATGAAATGTTTTAGTATGATTAGTAATATAATTTAAAATTGTTCTTAAGAAGATATAAGTTGGTGGATTTTGATAAACATATAGCGGGTAGATTACAAAATTTGTCAAAATATCAATTTCGAAAAAAATGTACTTATCTCAGTTGAGATATTAATTACCTTAGTATACATAATTTCAATCTAAATGGACTACATTCGAGTGGATTTAAAACTTTAAAATGTTTTCTGCACTGCTACCACCAACTTATGAGCGGCAGGCTTGAGCAATTTTTTTCTGTTTTCATCTGCTATTATAAGATCAAAAGGAAAATCGTCTTTTTGATCTATTTTTCATAGCCAAACATTTTGTAATACGCCCGCTTTAGATTGGTATTGGTTCATGTTTTCTTCGTCTAGGAATTGATGAGGACCATGCAGCGTCTTGTAGCTTCTGTGTGAAGCATTCTACAGCATCCTCAAGCTCTTCTTCATTTTTAATAGCCAAAGGAATGGAGAGAGCAGTATTTAGACAGTTTCTGAACGCATCCCAATCCATTATGCCATTTGTGAGAGATGTGTGTTTCTTAGCTACAAGTGGTTCTTCAAATAGTTCTAAATGCAAAAGAGAATGATCAGAGCAAAGATCTGTGCTCGTACTTATTGTGTGAGGTGTAGTGCGGAGTCCTTTAGTTATGAAAAAATCAAGTAAATCTGGTGTCTTACGTCTAGATGTTGGCCAGTAAGTAGGTGAGTGTGGTGATATCGTGTCTAATGAAAGTTCGTGAAGGACATACCTGAGATTTCTTCCTCTTGGGGTTGATAATCTAGATCCCCAAGTCGGGTCTTTAGCATTATAATCGCCACCTGCGACAAAGCATCTGCCGAGACGTTTGAAGAAGTTACTAAACATCGTGGAAGTCAGGACATATCTCGGAGGGCAATAAACAGCAGCAAGAGTAATGTTGTGATGTTCAGAGAATAGTGAAATGGCTGTAGCTTGTATGTCAGGTGATATGGGTAATTGCAAAGGATGGTGTTTTAGTGTTGATCTGATGAGAATAGCAGTGCCTCCGTGTGAAGTATTGTCTGGATGGTCAGTTCTATAGATTTTGTAATCATGAATGTAAAATTTGGATTTTGGTGTAAAATGTGTTTCAGTGATTAGTGCTATGTCAATTCGTTTCTAGTGTAAATATATGTCTAGTTCTGTCCTATGTTGATTAAGTCCGTTTGCGTTCCATAGTATGATAGACATGGAGCCTACAGTCATCTGATTAATGGGCATATAATTGTCTAAGGGCAAGGGTAGTTTGAGAGAGTTGTTGAAGAAGACCGAAGAGGGGCTGAATGAGATTGTTTAAGTTATTGATAATATTGTATAACTGGCCAGAGGAGTTATCTACCGGCGGGACCGGTAGGGTAGTGCCCCCACTCATACCTGTATATCTGTGTCGTTGGTGTGGCGCTTGAGCTGGTAGCTGTTGGTGTGGGCTTGCGATGGTTGTTGCGGCTGTCTCTGGTGCTGTTGGTACTGGGCTTGAGCTGGTTGTTGTGGCTGTCTCTGATCTTGATGGTCTGGTGCTAGAGCTGGTTGATTCAACTGCCTCTGATGCTCCCGGTCAGTTCTTGGATGAGGTGGCTGAGGTGGATTTAGTTGTGGAAGAGGTGGAAACTCATTGAGGGCAGGCGGTGCATGTCTTACTGTTGGAGGTCGCTGAGGAGCGTACTGCTTCGAGTGATGTTTTCGAAGTTCTTTCAAAGTTTGGCAGCCCCTATAGTTGGCGGGATGAGCGCCATTACAGTTGGCGCAGGTTGCAGCTGTTTCTCTTGGTTTTGTGCAAGCACTGCTTTCGTGGCCCAGTCCACACCTTACACATTTTGGTGGGTAGTTGCAGTACGTTTTTGTGTGTCCGTACTGCTGGCATCGAATACATTGAGGAATCATTTTTCTTTTGCGCGGTTCCTCTATTTTTATATGGCTATAGTACAAAAATTCAATGTCAAAGATTTTGTCATTGAATGTTGCTTTTGAGACGTCCACGAAAAACATGGGAAGGGGTGTTTTAAATCGTGAAATGACGTTGACAATACTTGTTGCCTCATATCCATATTTGGCCAGTTCTTCTTTTATGGTGGTTAGTGGTGTGCCGTAGTGTAGGTTTTTGATAACAACTCGTGGACTTTTTTCCTCTGGTAGTTGATATGTGTGGAAGTACGCACCTCCCTTTCTTAAACTAGTCACTAACTTTCGGTAAACATCTGAGTTTTCAGGGTATACGGTTACTCCCCTGATAGATGTCTTGAGCCTGAAACTGTTTGCCCCTCCCTCATTATGAAGGAATGTTATGAGTGCAGGGTAATCTTTAACGTCAGATAAATGTATGGGTGGCGGTTTGGTGTTGGTAGGTTGATTAGTTGATGGCTCAGGTTCATCTATTGAGGGTGATAACGGTTCGAACCTGTTCTGAGTATTTGTAGGTGGACTAACTGGATAAACGTTTTAAAAAATATTTAATTTGTGTTTGATTTAGGTGTATTTTTCAAGGACTCTGTTTTGTTTTTTTAGAGTTTTGTATTTTATAATTATTTGTATTTTTTCTTTCTTTGGATTATTTGCTTTTTTTTTCAATATTTTATTATATCTAACTATAGCCAACTTCTATAAATTCCTCCCTATGGGAGAGGCTTTTGTCAATATGATGCCAATAAAGCTATTATTATTATTATTATTATTAAGGATTGGGATGTAGGAATGGGCATGGGTAAGGAATTCCAAAATGAAGTAGCTCGAATAACGAAAGATCTCTTGAAGGAAATAGTTCTGTAGCAGGGAACGAACAGGTTCAGGGACTGGGATCTTGTGTTGATAGAGTGGACAGAGGAGAGTGGGGTGAACATGTTATAGATATAGAGAGGTGTTTTTGGTTCTGAAGGATTGGTAAAGATGGGTTCCTAGGAAGTATTGCCGTCGGAATTTCAGATAATCAAAGACGAATTCGTAAAACACCGCTATTAGAGACATTACCAATGTTTAACATAGTGGAACTTCTTATCCAGCATCTCAGCGATGTATATTTTTCACAATATTTTTTTCACTGTGAGATTAAACTGAAATGTTCAATAGCCTTTAAAGTCAAAATGTGTCTAGTTTTATAGAGATGGAGTGATCACAGTATATAAACATGCCTTCTTCAATAAACCTTTGATGTATAATCCACACGTGAAGTTCATGAATCAATACAAATCTTAATTCCTCCCTCTCTCTCTCTTCACCAATAAAAAGTCCAAGTTGAGAGAAATTTATATTTAGTCAAAACACAGGAACAACGAAAAAACAGCTCAATTTTACAAGTAACTTGCAGCGATTCTTGCCATTAACTTTACAGTATGAAGTAAGCAAGTGCAGTGGGAACTAGAATAAGAAGCAAGCCTTTATCTGGCGTGAGCAAAGAGGTTATGTAAAATTGAGTTGTAACTGCTTCAAACATTTTTACATTTAAATAATTTTCTTTGTTTATTTAAATCCATTATTAACACCTCTTCACCTTTAGCTGGTTTTGATTTTACATTCCTCATTTGGTTTGATTAAATATAAAGTGCTCAGTACTTGGAATTTTCTTATAGACTTCAGATTTATATCACGATTTTGTTACATTAGATGATGAAAGTATATAAATTGAAACGTTCCGAGTATGGTCCAACTAAAATTTTTGTTGGTCGAATCCGAATATAAGTCGAAATTTTCATAAGATGACCGATAATTAGAGAGAAGCGTGAACAATTAAAAAAATCAACTTCAAAAGAAATTTCTGCCACTCGAATCAATAATAGACCCATTATTTTTTTTATTAAATACACTTTTTTTTAATATACATTTCTCCATAATATAAGATATTATTATCAATAATCAAGCGAATTTAGTTAATTTTTTTTCTAACTATATTCATAACATTGCATTTACGATAGGAAGGAAATGAAATGTTTTAGTATGATTAGGAAATAAATTAAATGTTCTTAAGAAGATATAAGTTGGTGGATTTTGATAAACATATACGGGTAGATTACAAATATGTCAAAATATCAATTTCGAAAAAAATGTACTTTATCTCAGTTGAGATATTAATTACCTTATATACATAATTTCAATCTAATGACTACATTCGAGAGGATTTAAAACTTTAAAATGTTTCTGCCACTGCTACCCACCAACTTATGAGCGGCAGGCTTGAGCAATTTTTTTCTGTTTTCATCTAGTATTATAAGATCAAAAGGAAAATCGTCTTTTTGATCTATTTTTCATAGCCAACATTTTGTAATACGCCCGCTTTAGATTGGTATTGGTGCATTTTTTGCTTTACCATAACGTTGTTTGTTTATTTAACGTCACTTAATGCTACTGTGGCTAATCGGACGATGTTTCAGTGGGAGTCCTAAAATTTTCCTAACCAGGTTTAGTTAGGATAATGTAGAACCATAATGTATATACTCCATAAAACGAAAACTACTTTATCAAAATCACAGTTTACAACATTATCGTAGTTCATTCTTTATTATAAACTATTTAGAAAAACTTCTCCATTCTTAATACAGAAATAAATAGACAGTCGAGCTTCCAGATGATGAACGACGAAATATGCAGCCTAGAGAAGCAACTTCTCTGTCTAAATTTATCATTGATGATCAAATAATTTACTCTGCATTTTTGATATCACGCGCCATGTACCGGCACTTTGTATAAGATGTACTACCTCTTAGAGCATGTTTTATAACCCCTAGTTTAGCTGAAGGTTATTTGTTGACATTTTTTTTTTGTTCTACATGTATGGAGTTTTATTGTTTACTACTTGATATGCCAACATTTATTGAAATTCGAATCGACAAAAATGTATTTGTTTGAAATTAAATATATTTAGGTAATTGAGTCTGTCTTTTATTTTCTGTAATATCTTCTTAGGATTTTTTATTTATAAAAGTAGAAATTTAAAATATTATTATATATTTCTTTAACATTCATCAAGTAGTGTTTATTAGATTAGAGGAATATATATGCATTTTACTATCTTATCTTCCTTTGTTTCATGGAATAATGGTTTTTAATTTAAAATTTTTCTTGTTGAAATCTTTCTAATGGTAGTTATTTATTATCTCTAACTTATGTTGGTTTTAGATTATTATATTAGTGTATTTGGTTAATATTTAATGTGTAGCATAGCTGCAAATATAATTAATTTTTAAGACCAATGTGAACTATGATTGTTTCTAGCTGCCAGCTATGATTCAATAAAATTAATCAATGTTTATATCAAGTATATATTTCAATGATTCCTATTATAATTATCACTTGTTTAATAACTTTATAATATATAATTTGCAAGTTAGTTGTAGTTCTACTTTCTCATTATACTATGGTACAGTGAAGTTTTTATAAACTGAACAAATAACTTGTCAAATAGTTTTCTTATCCTCCGATGATCTCTATTAGTTTAGTAATCATAACCATTTGACATGCACTCTTGATTCTAGATGCAGATAGTGTATTTTGTATTCAGTTGTTTAAAAAATAATTGGCTTTTGCTATGGTTGACATACTTAAATGTATTGCTCAGATTTCAACCGCATGAAATTTACGTCTTATTTATTTATATTAAATTTTACTTCAGATAAAGTGTTTGAGAAGCATAATTAGAAATATTGAAGATAATCATTAATTGTTTTTTTATGGCTTGTCTTCGGTACCCGAGGCGGTTTTTGACAGTTTGAAGTGCCTTCTCCCCTCCTTATGCCAACAGTTTTTCCCTGGATCATTCCTATACAAATCTATCATCTCCTGGCATACTTCCTACATCCATTGTCTCCTTCGGTTTTATCTTCAGACTACTTCCTAGAAACAAGATTAGGCTGTCTTGATCTTTATATCCTACTAAAGGAACTAAAGCCTTCAATCAAACCTTTCTTTCCTGTTCAACTGGGTTCTGGAATTCTATTCCTTCCAATATACGTCTTGCTTCTTCTTGGTATTTTTTCATGACTCCTTTTCCAACACCTTCTGTTATTCCCAGTATCTGCTTTTTAGTCGTAAAATTTTAATTTAGGTATGTTTTTTATTAGAAGAACACCATCTTTCTGATGACCCGATTTCATCTTTTGATTTGTTTTATTAATTTCTTATTAAATTGTTTTATTTGTTTTTTCCTAACATCTATATAAACAAACCCCCTGTCAAAAGTATTGCCAACACTTATAAATATTTGAATTTTACAAAAACGTTCTGTTCTTTTTATAATAAAGAAAGGTTCTGAAGTCAATAATAGAGATTTTTAAACTGGAAAAAACAAGTTTTAGTCAAATAAATTACAATATTTCTTCCAGCAAACAAATAATTTAGAAAACTTATTTTTAAATTTTCCTTATTTACAATTTTAACTTTTAAATTACAATTTCAATTTTAATTTGCATATAATGAGACGTATTGCCCCTTTTGATTTGAATGACTGCTTCCACCCATCATAGCATACTTTTAAAAAGAAAATCTTGGGGTATATTGTCCCACTCCTTCAATACCCTGTCTTTAGCATTTGAAGGGTAGTAGGAGGTGAATCTCGTGACTGAACCTTTCTTTCGATATAATCCCAAATGTGCTCGATTGGGTTAAGGTCAGGTCTTCTTGCTGGCCAATCAATGGTATGAATATTTGTGGTGTTCAGGTATTCAGAAACACATCTTCCCTTGTTAGGACGAACATTATGCATGAGCAATAATTCAGAGCTTATAAATGGAATAGAAGGCACTACATGATCTTGAGGAATCGTTTCTATATACCTCAAAGCATTCAAGCCCCTCCTTGGATTGGCATTAACTTGGCGCGTGCCTACCAAGATATGCCACCCTAGAACATGATCAAACCCCCTCCAAATGGCTCAGTTTCTAACGTGCAGCGCTGACTGCACAGTTCTCCAGGCCTTCTCCAAATTCTTTCATGGCCATCTGGGCTGTTAAGGGCCACTCTCGTCTCATCAGTGAATAAAACTTTTTCGCATTCCTCCACAGTCCAAGATTGGTGTTCCCTTGCAAATCTTAATCTTTTTACACATTATTTTGCAGTATGAAGAGGACCTTTCACAGGCCCTCTTGACCTGAGGTTTGATGCTCTCAGTCTTCTGATGACCATTGACTCCAAGATCAATAACCCTCGAAAACCAGCAATCAAGTTTTTAATGGAAGACACAGTAGAATTACGCTTCCGAAGTTCTTGTTTTTTAATAAAGTGGTCATCTATGGAGTTAGTAATCCTGGGACACCCTGACGTTGGTCGTCTTGAATGACTACCGGTCTCCCTGTACTTTTTTATGGCCCTTGAAACGGTAGAATAGTGCATCCCAATGTAACGCAATGGTTTGCCTTCTTCATAGAGAGTGATGATTCTGACGAAATCATTGTGAATAAAATTAATTGTTTTGGCTAGACTTAAGAGACAACAGAGAACAGACTTGAGAAAACAAAAGATAAACATGGACTGAAAGGATATTTGAAACAATGAAATCAAATTTCATCGTTTGTTGGTAAACAGTGAATAAAAATGATATTTCTAATCCCTAATATCTCTCATTTAATAAATAATATTGCTAAAAATATAAACAAAGTCTGTATTAAGGTAAAAACCAAGAAAATCTCGAGAACTATGGGTGTTGCAATACTTTTGACAGGGAGTATAGTTAAGGATTTTATGAAATATGTTTTGGCCAGATATTGTTGTTTTGTTGAAACCAACTTGATATTCTTAAAATAGGATTATTTTTCTATTATCTAAATAGGTGTTATTTTAGAAATAAATTGGTAATTTTAGAATGGAAGAAAATGATGGCAGCCCTGAGGATGGAAAGGGAACATCATTTTGGAAAAAAAACAATCGTGCAGTTCCTGGACGGTAATTTTTTCTTCTTTATTTATTTAATGTTTTTATAACAATTTATTTGCTTCATAAAAAGTTTTGATTACAAATAAATTATTCAAATGGGAACCAAACAACATGTTAAATGGTTTAACTAAAAATTATAATTTTGGGATTCACGAATAATAATTTTTTTTTGTGCTGGTTGCTTTCCAGTATATAGAAATGAGATTTGTGATAATTATTATTTTATAGTATTATATTTTCTTAGTTATTGTATAGGTTTCAGAAATCCATTAGAAGTTTTATGAGGACTCAATTATTTATTAGAGGCCAACATTTCAGCCCAAACACTTTAAGTCATCACCAATGCTGAAATAAGTTGATTCCTTGAGGTAGGCATCAGAACTGTTGAAGGAATAATAATTAACTGACGTTGATTGATCAAACTCCCAATTACTCTTCCTATTGAGAACACTACAATTGATTGTGTTCCTTGAACATTTGTTCTTAGAAAAAAAAAATCAGTTTCAAGCTTTAATGATGTTAAAACATTGTTGAATAACTTCCATAATTTTTTTTTTTTAAATATTTATTTATTGGAATTTACAACTGTATAACAAGTAATACAAAGTAAATTTGAATGAAATATAAAAAGGCATGAAACAGATGTAGAGAAGCTTCCCAATGGAAGCACTCTAAAAATATTCTAAACTAGAAGGTCCCGGGGCCATCTCCTTTTCAGACGCCTCGAAGGATTGTCAGGAATTGAAGAGGAAGAAAGGATTGAAACGAAAGGATTAGGGTGGGAATGGAGTTTGTCATGGAAGGATTGATACCACTTCCATAATTTATATTATATATTAATTTATTGCAATTGAATAAATCATAAATTTTAATATCCAGTCATTGTTAATATCATTTGTGATAAGATTTTGTTTTATATACAGTGTTTCTCCACCTAGTACGAAACAGGGGTATGAGAAATAGTGATTCCAAACCCTAAAATATATTGGTGCCTTCGTTATTGTGTGGAGATTTGTTTCATGCCAGGGAAAGGATTTTTAATGTAGATGGCTTTATGAACATTTTGCCATATAATGTCTATACCACTGCTATCATTAAGGGAATTAGGGATCAGTAAATGTTTCATCAGGATGAAGACCCGAAAAAGAAACAAACACATAACCTATACCTTTACAACTTATGGAGGCTCTTGGGTTCAGTACTTATAGATATTTGTACTGTTTCACAGCCATCAGCCATGCAAGGAGGTGATTAGGCTTGAATCAAGCTTAACCACCAGGCTTTTCTCCCCGAATTTGGTTACCTATTTTATAGACTCTAGGTGTGCCCTAGGAGGGTCTCCATACCCCAAGATCTTTCCATGGCTGAAATAACAGAATAAATAATTCTGCCATAGCCCAGGTTCTATAGAACCTGAGACCTGGAGAACGATAGACTAGTGCTCTAACCACTAGACCACGCCATTCGCATACACAGCTACATAAACCCCTTATGTTACAAATAATGTACAGAACACCACTTGTTCAAGATGTGAAGTAACATATCATCATTAGTGGGCATCGTCTTTAAAAACTTTTATTTAAAAAGGAAACAATTTCTTTGTTATGATATTTTTGTTTACCCTTCTCCTCATTAGTTCTCCTCATTACAACTTTGTTAAGGATATTATAATTAAGTCAAAATTTCTTTTTACAATTTTCAATGGATCTATGCATTATTTCAGAACCTTCTGTGTTCAAAATACTTCAGCCACTAGTCTGTGTGCCAGTTTGTTTTTGAGGTTGTCTAAAGCTTCCAATACCAGTGAACACCTTTTAGTGGAAAAATGGAAGAGGAAGCCGAAATAAGGTGCAGGGTAGCAACAGCCAACAGAGCTAATTTTTCCTTACCAAAGTTTGTTAAAAGCAGACTTCTAAGCTGAGCTCCAAAAATAAGAATGTATAAATGACTTTTAAGGCTTATAACAACTTATGCGTGTGAAACGTGGGCACTGAACAAGTCTATTGCTCTTAAGGTTGATCGAGACAAAGATCCTGAGATGCGTTCCCGGACCTGTTAAAGAAAATGAAATTTGGCATGTACTCAGAAAAATGAATCTGTATGCTGAATACCAAGATATGAGATATGAGCTGAGATTGAAGTGTTTTAGGTTTATGCTCAGGATAGAAGATTGCTGAGTCTCTGTAAAAACATACAGGAACAACATAACAGGCAGAAAAAGACTCATGAGATGTCCAAGATCGCATTGGTATGATAGTGTCCTCTCACACCTAAGACAAACAAGAATGAGGACTGGACTGCCTGCGTTAAAATGAATGCCAATGAAACAAAGTCTGTGCCCAGATTATCGATGGAACAGATAAACCACTTTTGTTACTTTTTTTTTTTTATTATTTGTTTAGAAGTTCAGTTGGTCTTTTAAAAAATAAATCTTTGAAAGGATAAATTTATCTATTACAAGAAATCAGGTTCCAAGTTTTATATATTAATATAATAACCTAAGGGATCAAATAATAATACAATGAAAAATAATCTGTTCATTAATTTAGTGTGTCTGAGGCATTAAAGTTAGGTTATATGTTTTCTCTGTATAATTTCACATATGTTTTTGTTTATGCTTAGTATTTTCAAATGTTAATTCAAAGTAAAACTTACCTTAGCAATTTTTTTGTTTTTATTTTATTTCGCAACACTTGGGTAAATAATTTTCTTTGATAGTTCCAACTAACATTTTAATTGCATTTTCTCTCCTTAAATTATTAATATGAACTGTATTAATTTTTTTTTTTTTTTTTTTTTTTAATTCATCGGGAGAATATAAGCAATGAAATAACTTATTTATTTTGAACTCAATGATATAATGCTTATAAATCTCTGTTTAAACATAATGACATGATTTTGGTTCATATTTTACTCTGGTAAAATATTCACCATATAAATTTATAATATTTTTTTGAAGTTAGCTAACCATATCATTTTTTAAGTTATTAGTCACTCCAGACATTAGTTAACCAGATCAGTTTTCAAGTTATTAGTTTATACCAGACATTGTGAACCTTACTCGCTGACACATTGTGCTGAGTAAGCAAGCATCCACAATTTATTTGTTTTTCACTTGAAAAATGTCATTATAAAATTGTTTTTTATTTTACTGGATTTTTAAAAATTCAGTCTATATATCTAATAGAAATAATAGGAGGTTAGAAGGTGTTTATATATTTAATTTTAAATATATGTTTCATGAAGAACAAAATTTTGATGCTTGTGTAAAAATCAACTTACCTAATGTTATGATGGTATCTCAATAGGATTAGTACAAAAAAAAGTTCATTCACCAATTAGTGGTTATTGAGTAATATCTGATGTGGTAAATAACTTTAAAACACTGTTTGCAAAATAGTTTAAATTTATTGAAATATGATTTATACTGAGCATATTATATTTATCTTTAGTAATAATAATGTTTAAATATTTTGTTGGAGTGTAAATATAATTATAAATAACTTTTATTCATTGTTTCTCAAATTGTATTTTTAAAACAGGCCAAGTCCTCGAAAGGATGTCAAAAGCATAAACTCTTTTAGTCCATCTTCATCGTCATCATTTCAAGATTTTCAACAAAGTATCAGTGATGCTTGGGATTTAGGCGACGATGAGTTTTGTAATATTTCAAGTAAGTGGTAATATGTATTATTAGTTGTTTTAATCTGTGTAATTTATAAATTATTAAAGAATGTTATCATGTTTGTTGACATTGTTAAATGGTCATATTTATGTCAGTTTGTTTTGCTTGCAAAAATAAGCCTTTATATACTATCATCTGAATAATTTTATTGATTTACTTTTTTATTTTTTTTATTACAGTATTTTCTTTATTTTCATCTTGCTAAAACATGTAATTTATTGGGTTCTAACACACGAAATGTTCGATTGTTTCTTGTATTAATCTTTCTAGAGGATTTAGCTTTGTCTGTTGATTCCTATACAAATATTTACCATTGTTATAAACACTTCCCCCCTCCCCTCGGTAGGCATACAGATTTTAGTATAATTTTAATCATATCTCTGGAAACACTCAATTTCTGAGATTTTTTAAAGTACAAATAGAGTCCTGTTGGCTAGGAATATTAATAATTTTTTTCATGAAGGAAGTTCTAATGAAAAAACCATCCATCGTTGGTTTACAAAATTTTCTTCAGGAGATACAATATTAGAAAATTTGCCCTGTGGACAGCCTCTAACATAAATGGAGAATGGAGATCTTGAGGAAGCTGTGGAAAAAGACCCTCATAAACAGTCATAGAACTTGCATCAGAGCTAGTCACAACACATGTGACACTTTATAGGAATTTAAAATTGATCAGAAAGGCAAAAAATGCTCAATTACTGATATTTTCACCATCTCAATGGATATCAGCAGTTGAATTGTCAAGAGACACGTGTTTCTTTGATTGTTCATCAAAGAAACGTAGCATTTCTTTGGCATATAATAACTTGTGATAAAAGTGGATCATCTATGACAATCGATGCCGATCATCCACATGGGCACATTCCAAACAGAATCTCTGTCTGAAGAATTTAACAGTTGCTGTATGGTAGTCCATGGCTGGTGTCATTTATTCTTCTTTTCTACCATAGAGAAAAACTATTTATTCAACATCTTACTGCCAAGAAGTTTATCAAATGCATCAAAATTTCATCAAGCAACAGTATAAGTAATGTTAATTAGTCATTAACACCAGTACAAGTCGATACTGGTAAACAGGAAAGGACCTATTCTCCTTCATGATAACACCCTGCCTCATATTTCAATACTTACAGTGAATAAATTAAAGGTATTGGGCTATGACATCCTATCACACACCCCATATTCTCCCGATCTATCCCCTACAGACTACCACTTTTTTTCGGAGTTTGGACTACTTTCTGTGAGAAAAATTGCTTACCAATGATTTAGACTTTAAAAATGTGTTTTCTTTCAATTTTTTTGCGACGCAAAGTTTTTCTAATCTGGAATACAAAATTTAGTAAGCTATTGGCAGAAGTGAATAGAAAATTATGGCAAATACTTTGAATAAAAAATGTTAGATTTAATCTCAATTTATTATTTTCTTCCTGATGCCCAAAATGGCCATTTCATTTGTTATAACCCAATGAAATAAATGTTTGAACTCAACATAATAGCCATGCCTTGTCTAAGTCTGGATTAATAAAACAGGATCCTAGTTATAATATATTTCATGAATGTAATCTCTGGCTATGTTTAATTTATTTATTTTTTTTATCCTTTCCATTTCTGATCTTATATCTAAAATCCTCAACATGCACTAATTTATGCCTATTTATTATTTTCTTTGTAAATATCATATTGTAAAAATGTAAAGTCATAAAATAAAGAAATAAATACGGTAAAAAGCTATCATATTATTTTACTACCTGTATCCTATAGTGTTAAATTTATTTGTTTTTAATTTTTTAGATTTAAAAATCTCAAAGAAAGTATCCCAAACAGCTGCTGAAAATGTTATTAACATTCATAAATACAAATCCAGTGAATCAGTGCCAAATAAGAAACAAATTCAATGTGATAAAGATGAAAGCATTCTTGGAAAAGATGATATAGACAGAGGTTAGTGGAACTGTCATTTATAATATAATTAGAAAGAGATTTTGTGATGTTTTTCTGTATAAAGTTTTTCATATCTGAATAAATTTAAGCTTTTTTTTTTTCCTTAGTAGCAAAGGAATGTTGATTTTATTACTGAATATAAACTGTTTTAATACTTTATAATTTCTTTTATGAATATTTAATTCTATGGTGAGATTTAGAAACTTGACTAATCCATAAATTCTCATTGTATTTGTTGTTTCAATTGAACAGCTGCTATTGTCATTTAATTCTGTCTATAAATAAAAATTATAGTTTTAAAATTTATGGACTGTAAAATATAAATACATCATTACAAACCCCTGTCTTTTTAAAAAAATTATATGTGATGCATGACTATTCTGATATCTACAGTTACATTAACTTTTCTTGTTAATTAGTCTGCTTCAACTTTCAGTGGTATTCAATCATTTAAAAAAAATTCTATTTGAGAACTAATGTCAGATGATTTCTGGAATTGTAGACCTAATGTTTTAGTTTACTTTTTTTTATATTACTCGCAGTTGACAGATAATTCTAGAATATCTTTCTCTGAGGAACATATTGCACAATCCATTTAAGTCCCATATTTAAAATTTCAGAAGCAGCAGAATCCATTTAGCATCTGTGTGACGTTTCATGTGTTATCCTTCATGGCATTGATTAATTGAGCTGGGGATTCAATTTGTTGGAATGTGTTGCACCTATAACTAGGCAGGTTGTTTGTCAGCTCTTTTACAGTTATTTGGAGTCAGAAGTTTTGCATATTCGAAATATTTGTGATATATTTGTTGATATATATATATATATATATATATATATATATATATATATAACTTATGAGCTGGCCAATATAAAACTTTAAAAAAATAAGAAAAAGGGGCACAATAACAACTCACTTGATGGCTAGTTAAACACTGATTTATTGATACATATAATCCTCTATATATAGATTCAAGGTGTTTACATCCGGTGAGTTGGAATTAAGGCTGATACTCAACCTTATCAGACCTTAACTCCCCCCCACCAGTTTACGAACAATCCTCGTAAACTAAAAAAAAAAAACTGAATACAAAATGCAAAAGAAAAGAAGTTCATAGAAAACAAGTACAAAAAGTCACACCGCTGAAAAACAAGAACTTCCTGAAACACCACACACACAAAAAAAAGGAAAAAACTGTGAACAAAATGAACAGTAACACTATAAAAAAAACAGCACCAAAACTTCCAAACTGCCCAAACTGAGGACACTCCAAAGGGTTAGGATGCGTCTGTCGGAGGAAGTTTCAATTGTTCAAGGTGGACCGTACGCCTCTTTTTGGGGTCGCGTACGCTTTCAATAGTGACCAAATTATGCTCCCTAATCACAACCACGCGGAAGGAACCCTCATAACGCCGAAGTTCCTTCCCCCGATTAGTCCCCACCCGACGGTACACTATCGTACCGATTTTGATGAGTCCCATCAGATCCCGGACCCCGAGATTATGGCGCGCGACGCGTCGCTGTTTCTCCCGCTCAATGCGATCGTGAACCGTACGCCAGAGTTTCCGCAGCGCAAGACTGTTGCTCACGATTTCACCCTCGCCCGCCGTTGCACCGCGACAATCCCGCCGACGACCCTGTAGTCCAAAAAGGATCTCGAATGGTGTGAATTCGGTCACTGAGTGCACGGAGTGATTATAAGCGACGACCGCGCGTTCCATCGCCACGTCCGCCTCCAGCCCTTTGTCTAACTGGAATACTCTAAGGTGGTCGCTAAGGGTGCTGTGAAGCCTCTCGATACCTCCGCGGCTCTTCGGATGTCCCGGGGTGTTATGATGCCAGACGACCCCCAAGAGCCTCATCTCCTCCCTGATACGGACATTGTCAAATTCCCGCCCACTATCGGAGGAAATACTGTCGGGCACCCCATAAAACTGGAACCAGATCCAGAGGGCTCGCAACACCGCCTCCGCCGTACGTTCCTGGACGGGATACGCCATCGCAACTTTGCTGAAGAGATCTAACACCGTGACCCACTTAAATCCCTTCCAGGTAAAGGTATCAACCTGGAGATCACTGAGCGGAGCAGCCGGGTAGGGGTCTCCTCCTGAACCGCACGGGGCGGATGCCTATCATATTTCGCACGCATGCATACATCGCAATTTCCGATAAGCTCCTGGATGGTACGCCTCATTCCTCGCCAGTAATACCGCCGGCGCAACACGTGCAACGTTTCGGTCAGCCCCCTGTGGTTCGTCTTGCCTTGGTGATAAGCGAGTGTCACCTCTCGTTTGCGTTCCTCATCACGTATGGTTTCCACAAGCAATGAACAGCGGATAAACGTCCGGTCAAGCCCGATGCGTTCTGTCCGCCACAACCGTTGAATACGCTCCCAGACGGCGTTACCTACGTACTAGTGGTGGGTCTGACCAACCGTCAACCCGCTGAAAGTCCAACTTCAGCAGCCCCGAAGTCCTCGTCTTCCAGATAATCTGCCTACGCTTATCGTTCACGATCTCGTCGAGCTCCTCCATGGCAACTGGACGCCCCTCATCCGACCCCTCGTCACCCGACGGCGCGTCTGCAGGCGAAGCCTCTTCCCCCGAAGTGAGTGCTCCTCCCCTGGGGTCCATTCCCTCAAAAACTGACGGACATCCCGCGACGGCCCGCCCCGATCCTCCTCCACGGCATTCACCATGAGCGCCCGAGAAAGCCAGTCCGCGACCACATTTTCCTTACCCGGCTTGTAGACGACGTCCATGTTGTATTGTCCGAGGATCTCCTTCCACCGCGTAACCCGCGCAGACGATTCCTTGAGCTTCCCGACCCATTGGAGAGGACGATGATCAGTTTGAACCCGAAATCGCCTTCCGAATACATAAGGCCTGAAGTGCTCGACAGCCCAAACAATCCCGAGAAGTTCCCGCTCTAAGGCACTATACCAGGCCTCCGCCCGTTCACCGTCCTGAGAAAGCACCGCACCCAGAGCGTATTCGCTATCATCCGTCGTGATCGTGAACATCTGGTTGAAGTCAGGGAACGCGAGTACCGGTTCGCGCTGGAGATGTTCGATGCACCGGCGCACCTTGTCCGCGATATCGGAGGTCATAACTAACTTACACCCTTTTCGAAGCAAATTATTAAGGGGCACGAGATATGCAGCCATAGCCGGAACAAAACGGCGGTAGTAATTCAACGCACCCAGCAACCTACGGACACCCTTAACTTCGGTCGGCACGGCGATCCGCTGCAAGGCAGCAACCTTCTGGGCATCCGGCTTCACGCCCTCCGCAGAAATGGTATGGCCCAAAAAATTGATCTCCCGAAGCCCCAGGGTGGACTTCTCCGGAGAAAGGCGTAGACGAATTCCCGCATGCGACGAAAGACAGCCCTCAGGTGCTCAACGTGATCCCGGTCGACCTACTGAAGACCAAAAGGTCATCCATGTACACCTGACACACGGACTCGTCCAGACCCCTCAAGAATTCGTCCATAAGCTGCTGAAACGTGATGGGGGCATTCTTAAGGCCGAACGGCATCCGCGTAAACTCATAATGGCCCCGTTCAAAGGTAAACGCGGTCTTATGCTGGTTACGCGGGTGCATTTGTATCTGATGATACCCCGCCTTTAAGTCCAAGGTACTAAAAATGTTCGCACCCCCCAACCGATCCAAAATGTCCTCGAAGCGCGGTATGGGATATTTTTCATCGACCGTGTTCTCGTTGAGCTTCCGGTAGTCGATGACAACGCGATATTTCTCCCTCGTGTCCCCCGGCGCACACTTTTTCTTCACGGCCCACAACGGACTATTATATGGCGAAGTGCTGTCCACTATAATACCCTGCCTTCGTAACTCCTCTAGCTCCTCCCGAATATGCCTGCGTAGAGCCTGCGGGTACCTCCGTTCTTTAACGTAAGTGACGCGCTCTTGCTTAAGGGGAATTTCATGCACTGTCCTCCCAGTTGTGCCAAGAACATCTCCCTCCTTAAAAAAGATGTCGTCAAATTCCTCTAGAACCGACGCCCTCCAATCCTCCATCTGATTAACCGCCCCAATGCGCGCTTTACCATCTCCCGCTGTGCGGGTACAGGCGTATTGTTTCCCCCCAATTTTAATGTCCCACTGACCTCCCCGATTACGGATCCGCGCACCCACCACGCCTAGCAAGTCGTTCCCTATAATGACTCGATAATCCCGCGGCATCCTAGTGACTACGTGGACTGATAACCCGCCACTTTGTTCCTCCCAGGTATGCAAACCCATCTCGTTTCCCCCTCTACACTGCAGGGCCCCCCCTAGGGTGATTAATTGACATTGGCATACCTGAACCTGGAGTGCCCTCTCTCTTCCGCTCCACTTCTCTAACGCCTCTCTACAGGCGATGGTACACGAGCTCCCAGTGTCCACCAGGCATGCGACTCCCTCCACGTTGATAATAGGCAGACCGCCGCTCCCGCCTCTCGCATGATAACTCACCAACGTGCGGCTGCCACTCTGCTGGTACGCTCCGCAAAGTTCTTCCCGGGCAGACTGCGCCGACGCTTCCTGTCGCCTCCACGCGCTCTTCCTGCTTCGCTGACCGCCTCCTCGAACAGGGACATCTGTATCCGTCTCTGTGTCTGCCGTCTCGGATCCTCTAGACGATCCACTCGCTGATCCGACTGACCTTCTTATAAACCTTCTTGGACGAACGTCCTGCGCATTGATCTCCATCGGTTCTGGCTGGTGTGTATCCCGACGCCGGTACATGTGGGGACAGTGTCTCACCAGGTGTCCCTCCGTTCCGCATTCAAAGCATCGAAGTGCGCGGACACTGGGCTACTAGGTAGGGGTACTATCTTGCCACACCCATGGCACTTACGATCCTCCCGCCGTCCATTGTTTCGTGGTCTCGCCTGACCTGACCGCGCTCTCCTTGCTGGGGACGGTCTCTCCTAGCTTCCCGGTATTCCTTCTCTCTTCTTCTCCATGGCTGAGCGCTCCTTGGTTGGTTGTACGCAACTCTGTCCATCCTGGTTCCTCTATCTCCATTCGGGATTCCTCCTCTCCGGCACTGGCGTCCATCATTTCTTGCGCACAGTCGATGAACGAGCGCTCTCTCGGGAACCCTTCCCGTTTGCCGGTTTCTTTCGCCAGCTGCACCTTCAACATAATGCCAGGAAATCCATTCTGAAGTGGACCTCCTCGACACTCGCAGTCTCTCTCATTTTTTCGGTTATGCGGTTGAACTTCGTAAGCAGTTCTCCCGCATACTGGCCATTAGACTGACGCGGCTTTTTTGACTCCCTAAGCATGTGGAACGCATCTTCTTCGGGGCCCATCTTCCCCCTCCATAGGCCTTCTTCAATCGTTCCTTGACGATATCCCAGGGTGTCTCTTCATCCCCCTGGATATGATTCAGGATGTTCCTCCTGACCCTGCAGACCACCGCAGCCTTCAATGCTGCAGCATCCTCCCCATCTAATAAGTTCTCAGACATTTTGGAGATGATTCTGGCCATCAGACGATCGCCCCCTTTTAAAAAATGATTCAGCTCACCAATCTCCCCGGTGAATCTGTCGAGGTCGGATATGGCTTTTCTCAGCTCCTGGGCCGTCGCGGTTTGGACTTTTATCCATTCTAATTTCGTTCTGTGCGCCTGCGCCAACGAAACTTCCGGAAGTGGCGGAAGTACATTTGCCGCCGCCGGTGCTGGTTCGGTTGGTGGTACGTTCAGAACTGCTGGTCTTAACACAACATTTTCCGCCATGATTACTATTTAGCCAATTTTAACGGAGAGAGAGAAAGAGAGAAAAGAAAAAAAAAATAAATAACAATAAAGCTGAAGATTTCCAGACGCGGAAAATAATAATAGAAAGAAAAAAAAATATACTGTCTAAAGGTCCCGGGTTTCGGCACCACTTATGAGCTGGCCAATATAAAACTTAAAAAAATAAGAAAAAGGGGCACAATAACAACTCACTTGATGGCTAGTTAAACACTGTTTTATTGATACATATAATGCTCTATATATACATTCAAGGTGTTTACATCCGGTGAGTTGGAATTAAGGCTGATACTCAACCTTATCAGACCTTAACTTATTAAATATATAATATATATATTATGTATGGCAGGTGTTGCAGAAAATTGGGATTTTTAAATATCTAATTGACATTTGTTATAAGCTTGGGTATATTGTGGTTAATCATAGGCATGTGCTTTACATGAAAACCAATCATTGATAAAATGGTAATTTATGTTTGTAAAATATTGGGCTGTCTGTAAAATAATGTAGGATTTTGGTTTAGAAAGAAATATTTACAACTGTTTTACTTAATCAAAGTAGTATCCCTACTATCAATATATTTCTGCCAACTTTTTCGTTTCTTCAGAATAGAATTTCCTATACTTAGAATTGATAAACTCCAAAAAGAAATTTTTTAGTCCTATATATCTATAAAATTTTTTTGTCACATAAGTAGTTGTCCTGGAGTCTAAAAAAATGATAATCCGTAGGGGAGAGGTCTGGAGAGTAGGGTTTTGTGATGTAACACCTGAGACATCTAGATAGGCAGGCATTGTCATGCAACAAATTTCTGATGCATCACATTAGTTCGGCTACAATTACGATACTACAATTTGGCTTTGCTGGTTTGATCACCTTTACTTCTCCTTGATTGGGCCACTGTCCATAACTTCTACTGTTATCGTGAAGTATCCACTTTCCATCACAAGTGACAATTCTGGGTAGAAAAGGATCGTTTTTTTTTGTTTTGTTTTTTGCAAAGATGCGTACCACAAACTTCATAAAGCTGTTTTTTTGGCGGTTGTTTAATGTTCGTGGAATCAAACTTTCAAGCTTTTTTACCTTTCCAATCACCTTGAAGTGGTCATTGATAATCGTTTTGCTACAGTTAAGTTTCCCTGCAATTTCTTGAACAGTTGTTTTGGGGTTTTCTTCCACCAAAGCCTGCAGAACATCATCATTAAAAGAGGAAGTCCTTTCACGACCTTATTTGTCTTCAAAGCTGAAGTCTTCTCCCAAAATTTTTTGGATTACCGTTACACTGTATACTCATTGTTGATGTTTCATGGGTTGACATCTTACTAAAGACTGAATTATTTCTTATTAGTTGACATTATCAATTATGAGTTGACATTCATGCAAATGAATAATCCAGTAAACGTAACCAGTTTGTTATATAGAGGAATATTTTAAAGAAAATTCAAAATACGGCTTCATTTTCCACAGAACCCTTCTTCTTTTGCATCACCAGGGTGTCTAACAACAGGGAAAGTCGGGAAAACCGGGAAAAGTCAGGGATTTTAAAAACATGAAAAAGTCAGGAAATTTGTTCTTTGGTCAGGGAAAATGGTCCCTAAATAACATCGTTTGTTCTTCACTCAGACAAAAGTTCCAATATGCCTAATTGTTGTGATGTTACAAATATCATAAAGCGAGTTTTATATTTAATATCATAAAAGGACAGGAGGGCTGTGGAGAAGAGAAAAGTCAACCTTCAGGTGAAGGAATTGGAGGCAAAAACAGCAAAACTGCTCCAAGAAGCTCTTCAGAAAGCTGAAGATTTGGCTGCAGAGATTCTAACATTAAAGAAAAGCTCTTAAAGTTTGTATAGATATATTGATTGTAAATAATTTGTAAATAAATTTGTAGTCAGATTTGTAAATATTGATTATTACTAACAGCAGTATTCTAGTTCATCATAATTCATTGGTAAGTCAACTTAAACAACTACAATTTCAGCTGGTGTCGGGTAGATATAGTTGAATCTTATTGTTAAATAATTAGTTATTATATATATTTTTAATCTAGTATACCATATTAATTATAATTATTCATTGTTTTGTCGATTTTCACTGATATTTGGCCAGGTAAAAGACTTCTTACAATATGGAGAAGTCAGGGAATCTCATTGAGCTGATTTGATAGACACCCTGTAGTGCCTTTTAGCGTAGGAGAGCGTTTAGCCAGGATTGCCAATGTTCCCTGTTGTATGCAAGATTTCTGACTTGTCGAATATTTACGTTTCATTATATGCATAAACAGTCGATGTATTCCAGGTATGACATTCTCGGTCAGCCAAGGGGTCTCTTACCATTGGGCATATAGTCCATGGTTTTCAATGGATCTTATGTCTGTCCCTCCATCCTGACGACATGTCCTTACCACTTAAGCTGCTGAGTTTCCAGGACATCCTTCATTGGGGTAACTCCCAACTCCTCTCTGATCCTTTCATTGCGAATGCTGTCTCGTCTGGTTTTTCCGAGCGATCATTCGAAGAAATCTCATCTCCACAGCAATGACTTTGCTCTCCATTCTACCAGTCATCTGCACCATATAGGAGTACGGGAAGTTTTCACTATTTCTGAATCCTCTTTCCCAGATCGATCCATAACAGTGCCATGGTAGGTTTAATCTGACACCACTTCCATACCTTCTCCATTGCAGTATAACATCTTCCTTTATCTTCCAAGCTGTAGGATCTTACTCTTACTTGTACTGATGTTCATGCTCTTCCTGTGGAGCTCTTCGTTCCATTTATCAACTGCCTACTGCAATTTCTCTACAGAATCTGCAATCAGGACAATATCGTCCGCATGCAGGAGAAGCTGTACCACAACTGGAAGCGAATTCCTTCGCCCCAGAAAAGTCCTTTCTCTTCGCCTTTTGCATATTGCAGCTATTTTATCCATATATAGTGTGAATAGCAATGGGCTTTTTTTTTTTTCCGTCTTATCTTATGCACTGCAGCCTTATTAGGCTTATTGTGCGCCATCCATTTCCATTAATACAGGCCTAGTGCTTTGGTGAAACTGACCAAGCTATATGGGTTAATCAGTTCATACAAATTTGGATCTAAAATACGGTCACTGCCAAAATGGTAAAACCGTATCCTAGCAATCTCTGGACAACTGCATACCACATGATATGCAGTTTCATCTTCCTTCTTGCAGAATCTGCAAGTAGGTGAGACCATCAACCCCATATTATGGAGATGCCTGTTAAGCTGGCAGTGTCCTGTATATAGTCCTGTCACTCTCCTCAGAGTTATCCTCTCCATTGAGAGTAGTGCACAACTTCTATCTTTGCAGGGTCCTTCCAAGAACATGTTTAAGTGATGCTGCTTTCCAGTATCCCTCCAGTATTGCCTAGATCTATTGCCAGTAGCCGCCTTGATCAAACTTTTAGCATAGCTGAGGCTTATCCACAGACAGATTCAGGTGTACAGGGTAACTGAGTAGAACCCCTCCTTGCGAGCTCTCTCATTACCTACGATGCTTGAGTGACCAGGCACCCAATAAACTCGGACTTTATTCAGCAGGGAAAGATTATTGAGATTTCTTTTTTCATTCCTCTACTAATTTGGACCGAGTCATGTAACTACCCAGAGCTCCTATTGTAGCTTGACTATCAGTATGAATAGTTATAAGCCTGTCTCTCATTCCTTTTAAAAATTAGGGTTTGAGCACATATATTTATTGCCATTACTTCAGCCTGAAAGACTGAAGTATGTTTACCTAGAGAGATAGATATCCCTTCTCTGGATTTGTCCATTCTCCATATTCCAGCCCCTGAGCCTATCTCTGTCAGGGATCCGTCTGTATAGCAATTGACTCCATTGTATGGTCTGTGTGCAATATCCTAGCTATGCCCTCAGACCTACACTACCTCAAAAGTCGTTGAAGCATGCAATCTGACCCTAAATAATCTTGCTAGGAAGAATATCATTAGCACCGAATGGGTACCTGGACACACTGGTTTCAGTGGAAACAAAAAAACTGATGAATTAGCTAGGAAGGGATCAGCAATGATTCCTATCACACCAGAACCCCTAAGTGGAATCAGCTTAAGTTATGCCTTTAGGAACATCAGTCAATCCTACTTGATTAAATTTAAACAACTTTGGTTAAATAAAGGACTTAAACAATCACTCAAATTCTTAGATGGTCCTAGTACCGGCAGAAGGAAGTGTCTTCTTGGTATGAGTAGGTCATGCCTTAAATTAAAACCCTGACTGCTGTCTATACAGGACACGGCAAACTTAATTACCACATGTTTAAACTTGGTATTTCTGACACCCCTTTATGCAGATTATGTGGTATGGAGGACGAAACATCGTTCCATATAGTCTGCCACTGTGACAGGCTAGCTAAGTTAAGGTTCACTCTATTTGGTGAAGTCCGTCTAGAACATCCTTTAAACAACAAACTTGTTAATTCTAACAACCTTTTGAAATTTGTTTCTGCAACTAAACTCATGCTTTAAATCTACCACCTTGTGATTCTATGGCGCACAATAGACCGTCTGGTCACGGTGCAACCCTATGCCAGCTTAAAAAAAAAAAAAAAAAAAAAAATGGTCTGTGTGAGTAAGTTCTATTAATCCCAACACTATAAAGTGTGTCCATATATTTATTTGCCTGAAGATCAGAATGCATAGCCAGCATCGAATCTTCATCAATCCTTCTGAACAAGTTACCATGACCCTGATATACCAGGGAGTTAGATCTTGTTCCTAACTTAGAAAGCCTATAGGCTGTGCTGAATGCTTGTGTTTCTACTGCTATGTGCAATGGTGTTAGGTTCAGTAGATTTCCATTGCCGCAGTTGGAGTAGTTCTCATAGCTCCAGTTGTCATAAGGCATGCCAATCTTTGCAACTTTCCAAGCTGGAGCATGGATTTGCATGTAACTGCCTTGTGCCACCACACAACAGCTGCATATAAGACCATAGGTCCTTATTGCTGTTTTATATATCCAAAGGACCTCTTAGGTTTAAGGCCCCATGTTTTTCCAACAGCCCCTTTGCATGCATAAAGACACTTAAGTGCTTTGGTGCAGGTTTTGTCAATGTGGCTGTTCCATTTTAGTTTACTATCGAGAGTAATTCCCAAATTCTTAACTTCACTACAGATATTGACCTCAACCTCACCAAGGTAGGGTGATCTAATTGTTATATTTCTTCTGTTAGTGAAGATACAGAGACTGACTTTCTGAGGGTTGATGCTAAGGCCGTTTGCCTGACACCAGATCTCTCAGAAGTCCCATTGTCATTTTAAGCAATTCCGAGATTGTTTCTGGAAACTTGCCTTTAATTAGTACAGCGATATCATCTGCATATCCCTGTGCATATAGACCTGCGGTGCTCAGTTTTGTCAACAAAGAGTCGACCACCAGACACCATAGGAGTGGAGATAGCACACCGCCTTGTGGACATCCTCCTCTCAGTCTCATCCACAGTCTGGAGTGTCCTAATTCAGATGTTAGCATCCTTCCCTCCAGCATGGCATTGATCCATCCGGAGGTTAGCTATCCCACACCGCTCCTTTCTAAGGCTATTGCCATAGTACCATAAGGAGTTTGGTCTAAGGCACCCTCGATGTCAACAAAGATGCCTGCCACAATTTCTCTGTTAGTCAGAGTTTTTTCAATCCTAGAGAACAAGAAATGTAAAGCAGTCCAGGCTGATACGCATATTGAGCGCTATGTAGCGGTCTATCAGCCAGTATATTGTCCCTAATATGTCTGTCAATAATTTTTTCCAATGTCTTCATTAGAAAGGATGTCAGACATATAGGTCTGTAAGCCTTGGGATGGTCATAGGACACCTTCCCAGGTTTGGGTATATATCACACTTAAGCCACATTCCAACTATTAGGTATGTGGTTAGTGCTAAACTGCCTCGCAGTAAAACAAGGAGATAGGGTCGCAGCACCTCAAAGCTCTTCTGTAGTAGAGCTGAAAAATTCCGTCAGTGCCGGCTGATTTGAAAGGGGCAAATGATTTAACTGCCCACTCCAATTCCCCAGAATTAACTATTTTGTTGGCTTCAGCCCACCTATCCATAATAATAGCTTGTCTTTCATAGGTGGGATTAATTGGTTCCTCATCCATCAGCTCACAGCCAGGGAAGTGTGCTCTTGTCAGTGCCTTCAGGGTGCTGATCTCTGAGTCGGTATGGCCCATCTTTACACTGATGGTACCCATAGCTCTCTGGCCCGGCCTCTTGGATAGGATTCTATTTACTCTAAAAGCAGAGGATGTTTCATTAATGTCATTGCAAAAATGTCTCCATGCCCCTCTCTTAGCTTTCCTAATGGTTTTGTTGTAGTCAGTCAGTGCTTGTTTATAAGCATCTCAACTACCTGTACTTTTGGCTTTGTTGAAGAGTTTCCTAGTTAAAGCTCTCAATTTGCCCAGTTCACTGTTCCACCAGTCAACGTTCCTGTTGGATTTGACTGAGCACACACTGTTATTGTCTGTGTAGGACTTCATTATTGCCTCAGTAAGTGATACATTGAGGCAATCCAGTTGCCATTTGTCTCTAATTGATTTGGGACACTGCCTTACTTCTTGTTCAAGTTGAGTACAATAGGAATTCCAGTCAGTAAGTTTGGGTTCCTGTTCACCGACTTAAACATATCATTAGCATCTATATCAAATCTGATATATTTATGATCTGAACATGTCTCCTCACAAGAAACATGTCAGTCCTTAATGAAATCATGAGCACTATTGGTACTTAGTGTGATATCAATGACCTCTGATCTATTTTTGTTTAAAAATATGGCAGTATTGCCTTTATTGTGGATTTCAAGATCATTGCTTAAAATATACTCTAATAGAGAATCACCTCTCCGGTCGTTATATGTGCTGCCCCAGATTCTGTGATGACCGTTGGCGTCTAATGATGTTATCAGGGCGCCTTTGCCTTCCATCACTGCAATTAGACTTCTAAATGCCTCTGTGGGGATGTCCTCTTCATAAGGAAGATACACAGAACAAACTGTGATATCCCTTCTGTTGTTGCCCCCTAGGAGGGTCACTTTGGCTGCTGCTAGATCTTTGTAACAATATTGCCGCAGGGGTAGCATCTTAAGGTTATTTTTATACAGAATGCAGGTCCTGGAGCACATGGGCACAGCTATTACACTGTACCCCCGCATTTCCAGCCCCTTTATACTGTCCTTAAAAAGGTAAGGTTCTTGTATTAGTATAATATCAATATTCTTCCCTCTTACATACTGCTGCAGGGCACCACATGCCGCAATGCAGTGATGTAGATTAATCTGCAACAGCCCCAAAACCATTACTGCTTTTTGGCCTTATGGGGGTCACACCGTACCTCCCCGCAGAGGTACCCGGAGCAGCTGGCCCCAGGGATCCAGCCTAGACACCAACCCCATACTGTCGCCGAAGAGCCATGCTTTCACCAGTCCTCCCAGCGGAGGTTCCTGGATCAGCATGCCCCCCGGACTCCACCGAAGAGCCAACTCCAGACGGGAGCCGACAACCGCGCCTCCACCATAATCAACGGGTCCCCCGGACCAGACGCCATGACTTCACTGGCCCCTACAACAGAGATCCCCGGATCGGCTAGCCTCAAAACCCCGACCACAGGGTCACCCCTGCTAGCCAGAGCAGTTTTTTCCCTTCAAGAGCTGCACTTCTCCATCCTGACCTGTCTTCATCTTCCTTTCTTCAGTCTGGGCATCGGATGAAACCTTAGTAACCATTCCCCTTGCTGGTTTGAGTGGCCTCTTCTTATCCAGCAACCTGAGTTGGACCTTGCCCATTCCAAAGGTCACCAGCCAGTTCCTCTCTTCTAAATATCTTAGGCTAGACTCCGGGATTCTTATCAAGGCAAAGAATCCGTGTCTCTCCTCCTTAATACCCAGCAGTGACCATCTGTTCACATCCGGTATTCTTGAATTCTGTATGTGTATACGCCTATAGAAAGAGTTCTCCGTGAGCTTCTCCCCAGGGAAAAAGTCACCGACTCTGATAGGCTTCTGAGCTCCTCAAAGTCGCCAGTGCGGAGCATTAAGCCCCCACTAATTTTAAGTTTTTTGGTTGTTTTCGAAAACCAGTCTCTAGTGTCCTTATTGTCACACACCACCACACATGCACCCATCTTATAGTTGAAACCACTGTACTCAGCCTGGGTGCCACCTTCCTCTATATGATCAACAAAGCCGATCAGCTGCTTCTTAACCTCCTCACTCTGCTCCCAGGTGAGCTGCTCAGCTGGGTATCGAGCAGGAATGATTGCTACCTTACTCCCTCCGGCAGCTAGAGCGTTAGAAATAACATTAGGAGCCACACTCCTGGCTCTCTTTGCCATAGGCCCAGAGGTCCCGGGTGAGGTCCTTGGTCTCTTCTCAGAGCCTGTACCAGGAACTGCCATACTCCGGCCCTCCAAGGGTACCAAAGGTCCTGCGGTCTGAGCCACCTGATTCTGGCTCTCCGAAAGTCCAGGATCATCCCTGGTCTGAACCCTTAATTTTTTTTATTTTCTTCTCTGAGCACCAGAGGGCTTCTTCACCTCCTGGGACTTGGGGGTTCTCTCACAGGTCCCACCCAAGCTCCGCTCACCCTCCGATGCTACCTCTTCTAGGAGCATCGCTAAGGAGCTCTTAGTTTCTTCATCGTTTAACTGCATTCTAGCAGTCGACAGGTCATTTTGAGACCCCACCCGGCCATGAAAGGATGATGAAGAATCCTCCACGGCCATCATCTCCAACAACTCCTCCGCCTCCACTTCCTCCTTGCTATCTGAAAATTATTATAATTAGTTGACATATTGTTCCCACGAGTACGGGGGTAAATACACTGCAGGTACGACCCCCTCTCCCTGCAGGGGATTAAGTTAAATGGGGTGCGCCAGGTGCCCCAAGTGGGTCGATCAAAGACAGTGTATTTTTATACACCCCTGCCATTCAGCCTCAGCTCGAGTGCCCTCCACCTGGTTGGGTGTCTTTTTATTCATGATGATCCCATGATTTTTGCATAAGATTCCTATATGGTCCTGCTTCTAATATCCTGGTCTGAATCCAACTTGCTCCTCTCATCTAAATGGCTCAACTAGAGGTCTCAGGATGGTTGTATACCACAGGAGACAGGCATATAGGTCTGTAGTTGGAGTATTCAGCCTCGCTGCCTTTTTCACGTATGGGAATCATCATATTATATTACATTCTGTAGGGACCTTTTCCTCCTCCCAGGCTTTTTTAAAAAGTTTTTGGAGAAACCTCACTAACTCCATTCCACCATACTTAACAAACTCTCCAACTATAGTATTCTGCCCTGTAGCTTTTCCTGTCTCAATCTTTTCGATAGCTAGCTCAACTTGTTCCTACTCTATGACATCATCAACTCAGTTTCATTCCACTGCCCCTCTTGACTGTTCAAAGGATACACATATTTATTTATGAATTGCTTTTCATAATGTCTCCTCCATACCTCTAGGATGCTTTTATCTTCTGAGACCATTTCTCCTAGCTCATTGTTAATATTTCTGATTCTCTTGCCTGTTCGTCCTCTCAGTGCTTTGATTTTTTCCTGAATAATTTATGTTTTCACCATGATCTTGGTTCAATCTCTCTCCGAATTCTCTCCAAAACCTCTTTTTTGCTGTTTTTACGGCCTCCTTGCTATTATTCCAGGCCAATACATATGACTGCCACTTTTCTGCAGTTTTGTCAGTGCATTAATTTTTCCAGGCTACTTTATTTTCCTTAACCAGTGCTTTTAATTAATTGCTCCACTATGCAGTTCTTTTACCTTTTGTATATATTCTTTTGAATCTGCATACCAATTTAGCTGATTCCAGAATACTATCCTTTATATGTTTCCATACATCATCCAAGCTAGCATCCTTATTCAATTCCTGAAGTTTTCTTTTCAGTTCATCTTCATACCTCTGTGTTATCTGAGGGTCCTGAAGCTTTTTTACCTCTATCCTAGCATATACTTTTGGTTTTGTCTTGCATTCTTAAGTATCCTCATATCAGCGACTAGTACATATGATCACTACCAATTTCTGCTCCTCTGATAACCTTCACATCTGTAAAAAACCTCCGATGTCCTGGTCATATGTATATATATATATAGTCAATAACGCTATTTGCATTACGTTACGCTGCTGAGAAGGTGATTTTGTGCACTGGCTTGTGAGGTCTCCCATGATGAGGATGCTTCTGTTACTATTTTTTATTTTTTGTCACGAAACGATCAAGGGGAGCATAAAACTGTTCCTTATCCAATATGCTTGCATCATTTGTCGGAGCATACACTTTTATTAACATCCAGTGTCCTATGCGTAAATTAATATTAACTGCAAGAAGGCGTGGGTTCACTGGCTCCCATTCTTCCACTCTTCTGAACAGCTCATCTTTCATTATAATGCCGACTCCCTCCATAGCTATATTTCCTGGAGGAACCCCTGAATATATTAACCTATGAAAATCGTCCATCGCTACCTCTCGAGCTCCTTTCCTTCGTACTTCATTGATTTCTGATTCTTTGCCTGTACGAGATCTAATATTCTATGTTCCTAAACGTATATCCTTTTCCATGCTGAGCCGTTTCCTTCTAGTCTGTCCAAATCCGAGGCTATAGCTAATGTTTCTATGAATTGTACATTCTTATGGGTGATTGGCCCAGTAAGAACAAAAGTGGTTAGCTATACCTCCAACCTTAGGTCCACCACTATACTGCACAACCCTATTGGTTATTTATTCAATGTGTGTAATTAGTGGAAAGAAGATAAAATGAGATGATTTAGCATTGTTAAGGATGTTTGTCTTCTTACCTTTTATTTAATTTTTGTATTCAAATATTTAACTTAAAGAATGATAAATTTGAAATTCAGGAAGGTACATAGTTAGAATCATGGAGCAGAAACTTAGTGTATATGATCTAATTAATAGATAACATAATAACAGTTTAAATGGTTGTTTAAATGTAAAATTGTTAACTTGTTTTTGAAAAAATTATTAAAAATGTAATTAGTACTTACTACTAAAGACTGCAAAATAGACTAAAAGTAGATGGGAGAGAAGCATTAAATCTGAACTTGTTGATCTGTTTTTGCTGGTGTTTGGTGGAGGAAAGTATGCTGGGGTTTGACTCTCCAGACTTTTGGTTTTTCAAGCCTTTCTTATTAAACATTTAGTTTCTTAGTTGTCTTTTAATTAACATTTAATCAACATAGCCTATCTAACTTTAGTAACTTTTGATTATTAGCCAAACTTGAAGTATTTTACTCATTTGGTATATATATACACCATTTGGTATATAAATAAATAAATATTGGCTGATTGATTTTCTTAATTTTTTTTTTTTTTTTTAACTTTTCCAGGTGATCCTAGACCCAAAGTTATTCATAAGTTTAACTCAGAGTTAGATCTACAATTATTAGGTATGTTTTTGTTTGTTTTTTATTTTATTTTTTTAATTACATATCTGTACCATTTAGTATTTAAATTAATAAATAGTTTTGATTAATGAAATTCTGATGGAAAACTTAAAATTGTGTGAGCATATTAGCTGTAAATATATTAGTAAATTTTGTATTTCACTAATGAAGGGGACTTGGATCCAAAATAAGATTTAAAAACACACACACACACACACACAGATATATATATATATATATATATATATACTGTATTAGTGTTCGTACTAAAGATAATTTTGGTAAATGTCAATCTTCCGATTTGTCATTTTCATTCAATTGAAACATCTCATGATTGCTGGAATTATATATCAATTTTCAAAATTATGGTTAATGTTTTACATTTTAAACAAAATTTAAATTTATTATTATGTGTATTTTGGTCTAGTTATTATTTCATTTTATTTAATTGAAAAAAAAACTTCATTATTTTAATAAATTAAGTATGTCTGATTATTACTGTATTACAGTCTTATTTAGTTTTATTGAACTAAACTAGACTTCTAATGTTTATAAATATTTATGAAACTTTTATTTTGTCTCTGATAAATTAAATAAGACTTGTTATTGCCATAATATATATATTTTTTTTTTTATACATCAAAACTAGACTTGCAGTGCTCAATATTTGTTAAACTTTAATACAATAATTTGTATTATTTTTATATAATTTTGCAAGGATCTTTTGTAGCATTTCATTTTGCTGAGGAAAAAATTATAAAATTCAAGTGTTTATTGGAGTCTTCATTACTGAATTTAAGTGATTTACAAAATTTAAGTTGGCCTGGTATTCCCTTCCCAGTAAAAGCTGATACTTGGAGACTTCTGGCTGTAAGTTACCTATTTTATTATATTTGGGAATCATTTAAAATGTTAAGTATAAGATTATTATTGTTATATAAAACTTCTTGAGGTATCATGTTTTTAATCAACCAATTTGTGGCATGAGAATACAGGACAATGGAAAATCATTTATATTCTGAAATTTGTCTTGGAATAGAATAGAAACAGCCATATCAAAATGTTTTTTTGTTTTTTTTTGTCATGAGTTCCCTTTCTTCTCTCTAACTCTTGACCAGTTTTAGTAGTACTAATTTAAAATAAATTTCTTATGTTGTATATTAGTTGTGGTAATGTCTCTCAATCCATTATGTCTCTTAATTGAGTTGGTTTATTAACTTTCCATTGGGCCCAGCCACCATTATATGTCCTGTCGCAGTTTTCTGTATTTAGGTTGCCTTTTTCTGGCCCAGTATTTAATGGATAAAGCCTCTTTAGTTCATCTGTGGAATCTCAAGCATCTAAATTATTTTTCTTTCCATTATGATAATGGTAATACATATAATTCCGTTTCCTTCAATTTTGTTTACCTCAAAAGCTGCCTTGAGGATTGAACAAGGTTTTTTAAATGTTT
Organism: Piezodorus guildinii; assembly: GCA_023052935.1. Taxonomy (NCBI): domain Eukaryota; kingdom Metazoa; phylum Arthropoda; class Insecta; order Hemiptera; family Pentatomidae; genus Piezodorus; species Piezodorus guildinii. The sequence goes on along the minus strand of CM041295.1, from coordinate 39,500,401 downwards.
TAATGTCAATAAGAACTTTTGAACTAACACTTTATCCATTCAGTCCATTATTGATAAATAAGCTTATAAATTAAGCTAAGTGTTATAAAGAGATAATTTCTGGTTGGTAAACTATGAATAGAATTGATTTGTTCACAATTCTTTTGATTCACACATTGGAGAGAAATGGCATTTTTACTTTTTTTATACAGCCCATTAGTTCAGTTCATCAAACGTACCTGATACTTTTTATGTCAGGTAGAGGTACCACCTAGCTAAATGTTCCTGAATGTTCAGGAATACATTTGATTAAGGATATTCAAGATTCAGGACCCGATAAAGATTCACTGCAACTAAAATATCGGCAACAATTTTAGGGAATTGTTGAGTTTCAATATGGGATCATTCTATCTTGAAAATAAAGTTCAATTAAGAGATTCAAAGTCTTTAATGTTTTATAATTTTTTTATAATGTTAGGAATATATTGAAAACCCTTCTTATAAAGGGATTCAACTAATGATTTCTATTTGTAAGATTTCTTACTATATCAGCTAGTATAAAAAGGATATAAATTTACTAGACAATAAGGTCAAAGTGGGGATTGAAATTAACTATTATTTTTCTTTTCTATGGGATAGAAGTAGAAACTTTCACATCAGACTTTTATTTTTGGGCTCAATAAAATAAAAGTCACAATTTGGTTTTTATATTTTAAATCCCATGAATAAAAGCCCATGATTATTTATTATTATTATTATCAGCAAATTCTCCCTAGAACGGAAGACGTTAAGCAGCTATCTCGGTCAGTCTTTCTTTTGATTTCTTCTTATTCTTTAAAAGGCTTCCATTCTTTCTGAAAAAGCTTTTTTACACTCATCCAACCACTTTGGTCTACACTGTTTTGATTTCGGTTGCTCTGATACAACCTCACACTTGTCTACTTTGTGTCTGAAGGTGCCTCTATATAAAATGTCGTTTGGTCTTATGTTCGCACTATTTAGGTCCTTTCATCCCACCAAGTTGTTGAGTTCTTAAGTGAGGTTACATAATCTATTATTCTCTTCATCAATCGATTTTCTGGTAGTTGGCTGAGATGACCAAAGAATTTCATTTGCCTTTTCCTAATATCCATTTCAATGTTTGAAAACTTTTCTGTTGTTTTAATTGATTGTAGCCTATAACCGTCGTGGGTATATCTTCCTGCTACAATTTTACTGATGATCATTTTCTCTTCTTTTTTGATGTCTTCAAGTTGTTTCCTGTTAAGGGTTAGTGTTTCACTTGCTTGAGAATTGCTTGTTATTTGACTGTATTGTAGTGTCAAATTTTCACACCTCTTGACATTGATGTTTTGTTGCATGAGGTTTTGCGTTAACCCCAAATGCCTTTTTTAATTTTTTTAAGGCGATGTTGCTGTGACATTTTTTCAATTCCTGTTGGTTCAATGAATTCTCTAAGGTATTTAAAGTATGGGACCCTGTTGATTTTACCATATTTTTCGATTATTTATATTATGTAATTTTATATTATTTATATAGTTTGTATTATTTATATTGAGAGTGAAAATAAAATATTTTCTGTATTGAGATCATCGAACCATTATTATGTTTTGGAATATGCTGATTTTGAAAAAATAAAAAATAAATAAAAATATCAATTACAAGATTGCTCGGTTTCTAATTAATTTATTTTAACATATCAGATATAGTATACTAGCTTGTCTCGTGTTGGCAAGTTAGAGGTAGAGAAGGTGATTAGGACTATGCCTCCCTCCTAAAAATTTATAGGAAAATAAAAATAATAAAATTTAAAGATGAAAAAATAATATATGGTAGTGATTAGAGAATCTTTTTACTTTCAAGCACATACTTACCTTTTAAATTTCTTTGTATACAGATAGTGTTTGGGTAAAATAGGTTATATTTTAAACTGTTTGACCTCCCTCCATTATGATTTTCACCCTACTTTGAGCACCCCTAACAAAAATTCTGCCTATGTCCTTCATGGCTTATAACCCTCGCTGCTAATTGTAGAACTACGCTTAAGTGAATAATGGATAATGGCACACTTTATTGGACCTTTCAGTCTAGATTATGCTTATTAAAAAAAAACTAATAATTAAAATATATTTAGACAAATTAAATATATAAAACAAATTATAAATACAAAACAAAAAGATAAAACATATTAATGCACAGATGTGTATTTGCAATAGGGTTTAGATAGAGAATGTTGAACCTATTTACATTCTTTAATTAAGCAAACACACTTAATATATGAAAGTAACTCATGAGTACTGTAAGAAGAAGGCATTTATTATGTTTTAATATTTTAACCTAGCTGTTATCTACTTTTTTTTCCTTCACCCACTCCTTCCCACCATGGAACCCCCATTGCATTGAGGTGTATTTCTGGAACGTTAAAATAAATATATTAATGTATGCACGATCTTAAAATTAATAGTTTTTCTTGTTCAGCACATCTCAGAACTTAATAATATTCCTCAATACTGATGATATCCACTGTGTATGTAAAAATCCATAAAATATAAAAGTCATTTCTTGACTTTCATTCTCTAGGAGAGATAAATAAGTGCTTGTTTCAATCTCTGGTTCAAAGACTTTGATAAAGCCATTAAGTTATGTCAAGAACAACTAAAAGGTATTTACTGACTGTATTTCTTTATATCATGATTTATCACTTACAAGTTCTATATATTATATTTACAGGGGTACACACCCACTTGTTTAGAACTTCGGGATGAAACTTTAAAAAAAAAAAGATTAGAGTATTGGAACTATGTTTCTCAGTATTATGAGACTGATGCAAGAGATGACATTTATCAAGGAACTTATAGACAGGTATGATTAATGGTAATATGTAATGTTTTTTTTTTTAATACTGTGAAGTGGGGTGACTTACAGCTGTAGTTACATTGTTGCATTGACAATTTTTAAATTTAAATGTTTCTAGCATGGTTGAAAATATTAGGAATGGAGTTTATCTTGTTCTTGGTTGAAGTAGTTATTTAATGTAAGCTCCTTGCTCTTTTCTATCCAGCCTCCATAGACATATGCATATTCCCTACCTTTAGTGATGAAGTACAAGAAATGAAGTGATAATTAAATCTAACATAACTTACACTGTTCAACAGGCTAAAAATATCCCAGCAATGAGTGAGTTCATCGTGCATGTTGAACATTTGAGATTTATTTTTGGATGCCATTTAGATATTGTGGTATTGCAAGGGGACAATGCTGTTGGTAAAGGAAGGGTTTGTTAATGGATGGGAATCATGATATTTGGTTTGTAGAAAGCGGTAATTATTGTTTAGTTACTATGTTTCTGATTAGAAATAGGTAGCATTCTGTATTGAAAGGTGTATAATTTCTAGTGATAAAATACATGCACCTACCATTTTATCATCATAGTGATGACAAATTACTGCAAAACTGTATAAAAATAATATTAGGAGACACAAATGCAAAGATGGAAAGGGAAGAAATATACTTATCTACGATTGGTTTAGAAAGTTTGGAAAAGTATAATGATAATGTGATCAAACTAATAAATGTTGCTATTTCAAAAACCTATTTATCAAAAGTACTACATTTAAGCACTAGGATATTCATAAGTAGCTTATGATGACATCAACAGATTCACAAACATGAAACCAAGTTAATCATGTCTTGGTACTACATATATGACAAAATATAATATCTAAACTGAGATATTGAGGGGCAGATCATAAATTAGTCATCACGAACCTTTGACAAAAACTTAACTAAAAAAAAAAAGAGAAATTAAATCAGTATTAATTTCAAAAATTATGATCTAGATAAATTTAAAGTATTTCAATTAGAACATTTCATGATAGAAGTCATCAATAGGTTTGATGCTTTGGAATCTTTAGATGAGGAACAAAAAGATATTAGCAAGTTATAGAAAGGGATTATGTATAGTATTAAGGAGGTTGGTAATATTTATCAAAAAAAAACACAAAAAAAAAAAAAAAAAAACAGTTTGGTATCCTTATTATAATCTGGTTTGTTTTAAATGGAATGTATGTAATTATTAGACCTAAGAGTATATGAAGAGCCAAGATTTCTAACCTTCAATTGAGACATTGATTTCCAAAAGGTACTAAAGTTCATTTTTTTACAAAAATGATATTATGAAATATTTGTATTATCATCAATTAGTTATATTTAAATCTTCTATTTGATTTGATCTAATGAAATTTCAAGTCCTTTAATCCTTTAGCGTCTGTGGACTACTATATATAGTAGTCTTAGCGCTCCGTTCACTGTGTACCATGGACTACTGTAGTAGCTTTGCTTCTCTAGTATTTCAAGTCTGTTAGCTACCTCTGTTTGTAGAGCTATCTAGTGGTCTGGTTGATAATGTGAAGTACGTTTTCTTGACAATAGATGTCGTACGGATCCACTTTTGGCTATATTATTGAGATTGAGGCTATAATACTGAGAGTAGATTTCTATGCAATTCTGTATTTTGTTTTGAGCCCCTGAACACTCCGGAAATCAATTTCCTATCCATACCAGGATGCTACTGGAATATTGCATATTTTAAGAATTTTGCATAATTAAGAATTTTGCGTAATTTAAGAATTTTTACAAACACGTATCGAATATTTCGCACAATATGTCTCATTGTAACAATAAGTTTTAAGACAAAGAATAAAATATAAAAACTGAAGAACAAGAAATAATTAAAATTCAAAGAATAGTGGAGTCAAAAAGTAGTCGGTCCAGAGGGCACAGTTCCCTTCAGTACACATTGAGCTTCATTCCAAATCATACTAAAACATTTCATGTCATTGCTTTAATATAGTAAAAAAACAATTCTAGATTTCAATGCGAAAAGAATCAAATAAGTTGGTATTAATGATTTAGTAATGAGAGATTTTTGTGCTTCCTGTAAAATTTCCTGGAATTAATAGAATACCTTTTGGAAATCAACTTCTCAATTGTTGTATGTTTAAGATTTTATTGTTATTGTTTTTTAAAGGTAGTAAGTTTATGTGTTTGTAGTATTTTATTTAATTATTATCAATGGGGCAATAACCCAATTAGTGAATCAGGGTCTTCTGAAGATTTCTCCATCTCTCCCTAACCTAGTCAGCCAAAATCCAGTTTTATACACCAAACAGACTTCTTGAACATGTCTGTCTCTCCACTGTGGAGTTTCTTTCTTCCAGTGTCTCTAGAGCCATACATTTGGTCAGACATAATCTTTCTAGGAATACTCTGTTCTGTCATTATGGCAGTGGGTTCAATCCATCTAAGCCTCCTAAAATATTGTAAATAAGGGATGTTAAACTATTTAAAAAAAATATAGACATATTGAATATTACATCTTGGAGAAATATCTTGTGTATGCTACTCACAACTTTCTGCACCTCTCTTGTTAAAATCAATGTTAGAACTTTTAAATAAAATCAAATATTAAAAATAAAAATTGTATTGAATTTCAATTAAATCATTTATTTTAGATCAAATAATATAATAATAATAATAGGCTTATGATGCCAAAACCACCAAATTTCGCCTACACAGACTTGTCCAATGCTCACCCCTCAAGCCAAAGCCCCCGAGATCAGCCTTAACGCAATCCTCCCATCGATGCTTCGGTCTACCTTTCGGACGCCTACCAGTCGGATCAGCGAATACCAACTTTCTCGGAATCCGTTCCTCACCGAGCCCAACAACTTTACTCGCCCATTCGAGTCTCTGTGATGCTATCCACTCAATTATATTCACAGGATACAAGTTTCGCAATTCCGTGTTGTGCAACCTTCTAAACTCCCCCGTGGCCTCATCTCTCTTCGGACCAAATATTTTACCCAGTACCTTATTTTCGAAAACCTTAAGCCATTGTTCATCCTTCAAAGTAAGCGGCCACATTTCACATCCATAAAGTACCGTCGGAAGAATAATAGTTTTATAAATTCTAACCTTTAAGTTTTAAGATAGAAGTCGAGATCTAAGTAACTTAGCAACTGAATAATAACACGCATTTCCCACCTTTAACCAGGACTTCATTTCTTCCTGGATTTCATTTTTTCTTGTTATCATTGTACCTAAATACTTGAATTTCTCTATGTGTTCAAAAGTATGCTCTGATTTATCAATATCACCTGGATCGCCACCGTTTCTACTACTAATCATATATTTCGTATAATCGGTATTTAATTCAAGTCCTATTTCTTTACCGGTTTTTATTAACACACTTGTAGTTAGTTGTGTGGTTTCCATGTCTTCACCTAGCAGTACCAAATCATCAGCATACCCCAAAACCGGAATCTTGTCACCTATATTCAAACCCTTCTCGGTACACATCACCTTTGCTGTAACATATTCTAAAGCTATATTAAATAAAACAGGTGAAAGGGTGTCACCCTGTTTCAAACCCGATTGCACCTCAAATCTCTCGGAGTAATTATGACCGATTCTGACTTTATGGAATGTTTCCGACAAACACATCTCTACTAGGTTTACTAACTTTCTAGGCATTCCCTGTTCAATCATGATGTTATACAGCTTCTGATGGTCTATTGAATCATAAACCTTTTTAAAATTGATATAAAGTTGATGGACCACACCATTGTATTCCAACTTTTTCTCTAATATTTGACATAAGGAAAATATTTGATCGATAGTCGAGCGATTCCATCTAAAACCACATTGGTAGTCTCTGATGATAATTTCCTCAGCGCATTTCATGATTCGGCTAGTTGGTATTGATGAGAATATTTTATATAGCATACTGGGAGAAGAGAGATCACGCGATAGTTGTTACAATCCGTCCTCGGTCCTTTTTTGTGAATCGGAATAAGTATTGATTCTTTCCATTCTTTGGGCATTTTTTCATTTTCCCAGATCTTTTTAATTAAAAAATGTAATTTGGAAACGCCCGCTTCTCCACACGCCTTGATTAATTCACTTATGATATTATCATTTCCTGCAGCTTTATAATGTTTTAATTTTCCTATCGCCAATTCGGCTTCCTCTTTACTCGTGCGTCTGTCCATGGTTCAGCGCTCTGGTATTCAGAGTGAGGAGATTGGTTATTATTTTTCGTATTCAGAATGCCGTCAAAGTGTTGTTTAAATTTATTTAATATTTCAGTCGGATCCGCAATTATTTTGTTATTTGCATCTTTAACCACATTCAATAGGGGTTCAAATCTTTTACACGATTTATTTATAAGTCCTACTTTTATCTGTTCATAAGTCGTTTTAATTTTATTTCTAGTTCATCAGTTAGTCCCCCTTACACCAGGCAACCGTAGTCAAAGATTGGGAAGATAATAGAGGAAACAAGTAGCTGACGGGTTTTTAAAGGTAAGGATTCATGAAATCTATAGATCTGTTTGAGTAGGGAAATGGATATTTCGGATACATGGTTAATTCTAGGATAGGTTTTGGTTAAAGGTAATTCCAAGATTTTTAACAGTTTTCTGGAAAGGAATAGGGATTTTATTAAGAAAGAGCAATGGGTAGAATGGAAGGGAGTTCAAGGTTAGTTTGGAGCCAATAAGGATTGCTTTAGTTTTACCTGCATTAAGCTGCAGCTTGTTTTTATTTGCTCATTGACAGATTTGATCTATATCATACAGTATTTTATGAGTTGCTTCTATAAGATTTGAAGGGTGGAATGAAAAGTATATTTGCAGATCATCGGCGTAAAGAGGGTATCGGGAGTGATGAATGGAATCTGGTAAATCATTTACATAAATCGAAAAAAGAGTAGGTGACAGAGAAGAACCTTGAGGAACACAATGTGAGAGAAAGAGAGGAGATGAAGGACCTTTGAATATTACTTTGGCTGTAATGTTTCATAGAAAATTTGGCTCAAAAAAAGTTATAAATATTTGTCATTCTTTCGGCTTTTGTGCTTCATACAAAGATACAAAGACGTTATATGAAGCTTCCGCAACTTTTGCATCTTATACGGAAATAAAACCTGGCAGTTTTGTTTAATTTGTGTATGATAAATAAATAAACCATGATAAGAATGTTTTATATTGTAGTGTAGCACGTTTACAGTGCAATGGAAATAGTTGCCTTAATACTTTACCTATCATTAAAATAACTGCAGTGGAAGGGAATATTTGATGCACACCAATGATGTAAAATCCCTAAATAAACCAAAATTTTATTTTAAATGTTACTTTTTTTTCCCCTTGAATTACTCCATTTTCCCACTTATGCTTATAGAAAAATATACATTAACTTAATTTTCATATAATAAAAAAAAACATTTTACAGCCTAATATACCTCATAATATTTGAATTATTATAATTATTAATTTTTTTAAATCAAAAGCACAAATTTTTAATTGTAAACTTTTTTATTTATGTTATTAAATAAAAGTTCCAATTTTTTATTTATGATTTTTACGCTCCAGGCACTCCACTATTGTTTTTGATCCTCTGTCCACACTCTCTTTGGTCAAGGTTTGGGCTTCTTTTCTTCATAAGTTGTATTTTCTATCTGTAGCTGGAAGCAATTTCTGTCATATATTATTTCCTCTGTAACATCTGTTTTATTTGCTTTTTTTTTTATTTTTTATTTATTTTTTTTTTTATTGCTTTATCCTACAGTTTTCCTCAGTTTAGAGAAGTAGTGTGTTTTCCATTCTCTTTGTATGTTCAAAAATTTTAGTTCTCTCTTCCTCTTTATATTAGTGTTTTTTTCCCTGCATTTTCATATAAATATTCATTTTCTATAAATAATATCTACTAGAAATATTTAATTATTTCAAACCAACAAAATAAAAGGTAGTTAAAAAAAAAAAAAAAAAAAAAAAAAAAATGGTATTAAAGCCCTGTTTGACTATTTAAATGTGGTTAAAACCTATATGAAACTAAAGCCAATTTAATTTTACTTTTTTAGAGTGAGTCTAATCAAAATTGTTTATACCGTTTTTGAGATTGCTGTGAAAAGGTGCAAAATGCTTAGTATAAAGTGGCTCTTCTAGATATATTGTTGTGAAAATGTTGCTGTAATATCCCAGGAATATACTCTTAATTATAAAATTTCAGTTTTGTAAGACTATTTGTTTTTTAGCGAGACTCACAACACACACACACATTCAGACCCTTTTGCATTTGAGCTCTACTATTCATGTAACTACTAACTTAATATATTTTAACATTCAATCTTCTAAGTTCTGAAAGTGCTCTTCTTCAGTCTCAATTTGGTTCCATTTCCATTTCTTTGATTCTCTTATTATCTAGATGTTCTTTCCTCTTTTAACGTTGCAGCATGTGTTGAATTTCAGTGGAGGGTCAGGCCTTATTTCTAGATAATTTATATTTAATCATTGAATAATGGGCTTCTTTGAGTTATAATTAGTTTGATTAACCATTAATAATTAAATAGTTAGTTATAATTAGTTTAATTCACCATTAATAATTAAATAGTTAGTTATGTGTTCTAATATTTTTAGTTGTGGTGTATTGGTAAAGTGAGCTTGTACTCAAGTGGTTATTCTGATCATGTTTTATATTTATAGTAATTGTTTTTGCATTGCTATGATTAAATCTTTATTACTTTTTATATGTTTGCAGATTCATATTGACATTCCTAGAATGAGTCCAACTATAAGCCTTTTTAGACAAAAGATAGTTCAGCAAATGTTTGAACGAATTTTGTTTATTTGGTCTATTAGACATCCTGCTTCTGGCTACGTTCAAGGAATTAATGATTTAGTTACACCTTTTTTTATTGTATTCCTACATCAAGTTTTACCAAAAGGTAATGTAGCAGATATAGATAATTGTAATTCAGCTTAAATATAATAAATGAAATTGGTACTAAGAAGTTACATTTTACATCAAGTTAAGTGATGTTTCTTGCAAGATTTCAGCATAGTTATAGTTACAAAGAAAAAAAAAATGCTTATACTTTTTAAAGGTAGAATCAAATTTATAATATATAATTTCTTATATATTTTTAAATTGTAAATACCCCTCCTCCCCCCTCCCCCCAAAAAAAAATAAAAAGTGACTTTATCTGTGCATTTAGTTGTAATAAGAAGCTATGACTGTTGTAAGATAGTGAGTTTACCATTCTGTCAATTTATTCTGTTAGAAATATAAAAAGGTTTCAAGAATTATCATATTCATATTAATTATTGATTTATTTAAACTTTATATTGTGTGATTTCCTAAAAATCTTGGTCTTTTACCACTTGCTGGTGTTTTACAATCAGTCATGCTGAAATTTGTACTTGAAAAAAAAAAATATATATGTATATATATAGGAGCTTGTATCCTGTGAGTATAATTGAGTTGATAGCATTGTGGAGACTTAAATGGGCGAGTAGAGTTGTTGGGTTTGGTGAGGTACGGATTCCGAGAAAGGTGTTATTCGCTGATTCGATTGGTAGGCTTACTTTTTAAAAAATTTCTCTTTTTACAATTTTAACTTTTAAATTTCAATTTCAATTTTTAATTTACATTTAATAAGACATATTGCCCCCTCTGGCTTCCACCCGCATTTGAAGGGTAGAAGGAGGTGAATCTCGTGACCGAATCTTTCTTTTGAGATAATCCCAAACGTGCTCGATTGGGTTAAGGTCAGGACTTCTTGTTATCCAATCAATGGTGTGAATACTTGAGGTAGCAATGATTCAGAGCCTATGAATGGCATAAAAGGCACTACAGGATCGTGAAGAATCATTTATACATACCTCAACGCATTCAAAGTCCCTTCTTGGATTGGCACTAACTCGGCACATGTCTCCCAAGATATGCCACCCCAGAACATGATAGATACCCCTCCAAATGGCTCAGTTTCTAACATGCAGCACTGACTATACCGTTCTCCAGGCTTTCTTCAAACTCTTTCATGGGCAAATTCTGGATTAATGTCAAAACCAAGAAAATCTCGAGAATTATGGGTTGCAATACTTTTGACTGGGAGTGTATTTTCCTATCCCTTGGACATTATTCATCGTCAAAATTATATCTAAACCTAACAAGCCACTAGAGTATCCATCCTCCTACCACTCCATCTCTCTTTTATGTATTACGGATAAAATCCTAGAAAAACTACTGCTGAAACAAATATATCCCATCCTCGATTCCAATCACATTATCCCAGATCATCTGTTTGGATTCCAAACATCCCATTCCACTATCCAACAATGTCATCCTATGGTGGACGTTATCTCATCTGCATTGGAGCGTGAATTGTACTGCATGAGAACTTCTTTGACGTTGAACAGACCTTTGGCCGAATCTGGCACCCAGGATTTCTTTACAAACTCCTTAATTTTTTTCCTCCTACATAATTCCTCATTATCCAGTCCTATGTCACTGACAGATCCTTTAAAATAAATCAGAATAATTCCAATTTGTCTCTTTTTTTCTCAGGCTGCTAGTGTTCCTTAATGCACAGCATCCTAGGAACTATCCTTTACACAGTCTATACAGCTGATATTCCAACTCATCCTAACACCTTTTTTTTACCTATGCTGATAACACTTGTATGTTATTTGTAAATAATGGTCCATCCAATTACTGCATCTTAAACTCTTCAATCCCACATCAAAGACCTTAAGCAATGGTGTCAAAATTGGAGAATCAAAATGAATCCCGTCAAATAACCTTTGCCCTTTGTCGTAAACCTATGACTTCCTGCCGTCCAGTATCCTTTAATAACTTTCCACTAGTCCCTGTTGAACAGATCAGATACCTAGGACCCCTGCTTGACAAACGACTTACTTGGAATTCTCATTCAAGACTGAAACAAATAGAAAGTGCTCAACGTTTTGGTTACTTCAACACTTACGACACAAACGTTCTAATCTTTCACTAAACTACATATGGCTCATTTGCTTAACTATTATTAGGCCAATCTGGATGTACGGAGTTGGGCTTTGAAACTCTGTCAAACCATTGTATTCCTCTAGAATCCAATACTTACAATCCAAAATCCTTTGTAAAATGTTCAATGCTCCCTACTTTGTCACAAACAAACTCATCCATAACGACCTTAATGTTCCGTATATTACTGACTGGGCCTGAACCCAGTACCTCTCCTTCCATGACAAACTCCATTTCTACTCCAACCCATCAGTTTCTATCCTTCCTTTCTCTTCAATACCTGATAACACTCTGAGGTATCTGAAAAGAAGATGACCAGAAGACCTAGTTCAGAATATTTTTAGAGTGCTGCCAAAGAGTAGCTTCTCTACAAGTCTTGTTCGTGTCTATTTTCTTTTAGCCTATTTACTAATTGTGTTTTTAATACAGTTGTAAATATGAGGCATGTTTTTTGAGTAAGTACCGTTTTGCGATTCTGCCGCCGTAGCGCTACGGTCGGCATTCTGCGCTGGTTACCTATATCTCTTGTCTACGCACTGACGCCATTACAGTCAGATTCTTCATTGTATAAGTTGTTTAATGAGTGTTTAAGATGCCTCCGACAATCGTGAGTCCTGCTGATTGTGAAGTATGGGCTGTTATACGATTTCTTAGTGCTGAAGGCGTAAAACCGATCGATATTCATCGTGATGTCGTTGAAATTTACGGACAAAACATTATGAGTGATGGAATGGTAAGGAAATGGGTGAGAGCATCTAAAGACCAAAGATCTCATCAAATCATTTAAATGGAAAACTCTAGATCATCCTCCATAAAGCTCTGATCTGGCGCCCAGTGACTACCATTTGTTCCTGCACTTGAAGAAACACCTGGGCGGTTGGCGTCTTCAAGACGATAACGAAGTCAAAACATTTGTGATGCAGTGGTTGGCAAGTCAGACGGCAGAATTTTTTGAGGAGGTATTCAAAAACTGGTGCTGCGTTATGACAAGTCCTTCAAAATTCATGGAAATTATGTAGAAAAGTAGATTAAGGTACAGGCTTTCATGTAAAAATAAAATTATTGCGATATCTTTGCACGTCTTATTTTTAAATTCCAAAACGGTATTTACTTAAAAAACATGCCTCGTATCAATAAATGATTTTAAATAACAAATTAAATCTTATGTTTTTAAGTGTAAATATGTGTATCCAAAGATGAAGGCGAATCTGTTTATAAATTATTTAAAATGGTTGCTAGACTATAAACACTTTTTTGTATTTATTGTTTTTGTTCCTATCCCCTAAGATTTGGTCCTTTCATATCAATAGAAAAATCATTTCAGAAACAATTTAATGTAAATTGTTAATTAAAAGGCATATTCATTTAAAAATACTTTTTCCACAGGATTGGCATTTTTTTTTTTTTTTTTTAAAGAAATATGGTAAAATTATCCAAATTGCTTTTTATAGGTGTCTGAAAAAATAATAATGACACTCAGAATACTTGATTATAGAATGCTGAAAATTCTTTAATTTAGAGATATTGAAATGTACTTTGCAGGGTATTTCATTACTTTTAATTGACTACAAATAAGTGTATTAAAAAGTAGGTGTTATCTGTAAACTCGAGGTTTTCAACTAAATTCATCTTACTGATGTTAAAAATCAGTAAAAATTGGACCAACAGTCAGAGAACTATATCTTATCCTCAGGATCTTTTTATTGACTCATTCCTCTTGTCCTGAAAAGATTTTGATCTCAGGACACCAATTATATTTCCTGTTTTAAATTAAAACACTTCTTCTGTAATAAATTAAATATTATCTTAAGAAAGTGGATTAACTTAGTAATGCTAATATCTCAACGGGAAATTTCTGAATAACCTCTGAGTAAAATTAATAATAGTATATTAATCGTTGTTCATGAGAAAAAAAAATAGTAATCAAAGAATTTTTAAGGATTTAGGTTACATAGTTTTTAAATATTTTGAATGTGAAGTACAAAATTATTTGTTATTCTTTATTGAATAAATTTCTCTCCAATATTTCTCAATTATAATTAAAATATAAGATGATATGATATTATATTGAAATTTGCGATTGCATTTTTTAGGAACTAATTTAGAAGAGGTTGATTTATCTCTTCTTGATGAAGAAAAACGTAATATTGTTGAAGCTGATTCGTACTGGTGTTTTTGCAAATTCCTTGATGGTATTCAGGATAATTATATATTTCCTCAGCTAGGTATTCAACATAAAATTAATCGATTGAGGGAATTAATACAGAGAATAGATGGTAATGAATGATTCACTTTTATTGTTGTTATATGTTAGTTTAATGTAAAGTCTTAAGGTTTTGATTTATGACATGAAATAATCATTTATTTATCATTTATGAAATATATAATTTTATGAAAAAAACAAAAACAGTTTTCTGTGGAATAAAATGTGTTCATTGATTATACTTTCTGTCTTATGGAATCATTTTTTCAAGATTGAATTATTTTTGAACTTCTTGTATTTTATTACATTTTTTTCCAAAAATATTTTCTAGTGTCTAATTTTTTCATTTCAATCATTCTATATTTTTTTTGCTTATAGTAAATAGAATAATAATCTATATTTTAATTGTTTATATAAAAATCTTATTATTATTATTTTTTTTTTTTAAATCTTATTACAGATTAGGAATCGGAATTTATCAAATTAATATTGTATGTATTATATTACATATTTCATTTATAGTTATGTAATTTATTATTAGATTTTAACTTAACATTTTAATAAGTAATATTTTATAATCAGTAATTTAATGTCAGTGTGTCTTTCTACAGGAGTTTTACATAATCACCTTCAAAAGAATGGAGTTGAATATTTACAATTTTCTTTTCGATGGATGAATAATCTACTAACACGTGAGCTTCCTCTGAGATGTCTTATAAGACTATGGGATACTTATCTTGCTGAATTGGATACTTTTTCATCATTTCAGTTGTTTGTATGTGCTGCATTTCTTCTACATTGGAGACAGGACCTGATGGTGGAAAAAGACTTCCAGGTTTATCTTCTATTCCTATTTTTTATTTTTTAAATTAATTTTTTTTAAATTATGAAAATTTTAAGTTGATTGAATATTACAAATTCTTTTGAAAATTCAAATACAGTGTATGAAATTAGTTGGTATTTTTATGTTATATTATTAGTGCCTGAGGTAATTGAAGTCAGTCATTAGGTTTTTAGGCTAGATGTTTTCAGCTATCTATTAACTACATTTTACTACCTTAAAATTGTTTTTTGGCTGCTCTAATTTAATAAATGAATTTATGAAAATTTTATCAATTAATTTCTTTTAATCTATATTTTAGGGGCTGATGCTGTTCCTGCAAAATCTACCTACTCAAAACTGGAATGATTCCGATATTAATCTTCTGGTCGCTGAGGCTTATAGACTTAAATGTACATTTGCTGATGCACCAAATCATTTTCAATCAAAAGACAGTTGACTATTAATTAAAGAAATCAATGTTTTTCCAAATGTATTTCTAAGCAAGCCATCCATAATTTGTCACATTTACTTTAAAGTACACATGTTATTTGTTTCAAATTAATTTTCTGGCCAATCTATTCTTTAAAAAAAATCATTAGATATACCTACATACACCCATGAGCACACACTACATTTGTAAATATATTGTGTGATAAGGTGTTTGTAATGTGCAGTTTGGTAATACTAATCTTTACATAACTTTAAGCAAAGCTGTTATTCTGGTTTTTTGTGTTTGTTTTCTCAGTTGAAGTCTACTGTGTGAATATATTTACAAAACAATACATATATGTCTTTTCTATTTCTTATTATTCCAAGTTTATTTTCTAAAATTATTTTCTATCTCCCTTACTTTTTAGTTTTAAACTGAAATTTTATTCTGGCGAATAAATAAAAAAAGTACTTTTAATTTTTTTTTTTGTTGTTGTTTCATGATGTTGCTTTATTAAATATAAATAATTTATTGTTAGAAATTTGTATTGGTATGTTCTTGTTTTTTGTTGTAATCGTGGGTATATTATAGGGACCACTTTTAAAAATGATTCATATAAAAAAGTATCACTTAAGTTAATCTATTATTAGGAAGTCAATAATGTAATAATTCATATTGATCCAATAACTTAAAAAAAAAAAAGAACTATTAAAAATTATGGGTAAGTCTACTTTTGTTATACTTTAATAGGTTTTTGTTATCATCTAATATATGATTTATTTATTGACAATATGCCATATTGATATTCTGACCTAAGCATATCATTAAATATAAATAAGGTTGATCCATTGATTAGCTGTTTAATAGTTTACAATTTGAATTTTGTAAGCTCCTGCTTACACTTTACAATTATCTTTATATATCTCAAAAGATACCAAAGGTAGCTACAAAAACCGTTTTTGCTAAATAATTGCAATGATATATAAAATAAATGTCATTTCTGTTTTAAAAAAATCTTGTTACATTTTAAATACATATTTAAAATATACTTACTATCCATTAACACAAATAAGAAAAACATCAAATCATGGTATTTTGGTGTATCTTTATGGCTGTCAAAAATGTAAATAGTTGGAATAATTGAAAATGAAATTTAAAAAATTACTATTCACAATGGTTGTAAGCTTTGATGGAGAGATTCTTCTTTATGGTGTAAATTTATTACTTGGGAGGATGTTTTTTTTTTTTTTTTTTTTTTTTCAAAATGTTTAAGCTTATTTACTCATTAATTTATAAGCTAAATATTTTATGTTGTTTAGATTAAAATAATTTGTTTTAAAACCCATCTTATTTCCTGTATGAGGTATTTTATTTTCTATATATTTTTTTTTGTATGAATTATTAAGTCTCTATTTTATAAAGAATATTTTAAGTGATAAAATGTTTATTTAGTTGTAAACTAAGTGCCATTCTACACAAGTTTTTGAAATGTGTCAGAATTGCTAAAACTTCTGTATAGGTTATATTACTATAAGCGCTAATTGCTAAATTATGTCCCACTGAATTAAAAGTTATAAAGCAGAGTAATGTGTCTTATCAAGGTGTTTGTTCCCTTTTCTTTTTTAAGTATGTTGGGGCTGTAAGATAAACTGTTTAACGAGCCATTCAAACTGATATTTCAATTACTCTTGTATTTTTAAAAAAAATTTATATTCTGTGGAAAACTCACTGTCATATTTTTATTTATAGAGATTTTGAGTATTTAAAAAATATTCTACCTCCAATTTTAATAGTTAGTCAATTGACCTTAATATTTATTTCTTGAAGCTTATACCAAATTATATTATACCAAATTTTAATACCATAAGAAACTCACAACTTATTATCATTTACTTGTTTTTCTTTAAAATGTGCCAGGGCTTCCTTCACATTTAATCCACTTTTTATTCAACAACTTGCTTTTAATATGATATTTATACCTTAAATTTTGTGAAGGCTGTGGGCAAATTGTAAATAACTTTTATGCCTTTGTACAAGAGTATATTTAATGTTTATAATTAAATCATACGCTCAACTCAATATATTTTAATATATTTTTCTTTATTGTAAGATATTCTATTTATGTTGACACTTTTTTTAGTGTACATAATGATATATTTATTAAAAACAAAGGTTTACATTTTCATGTTAAACTTAAAAAGTTCATTAGTAGTGATAATATGTTGTTATATAATATGTTTAATTCAATAATTAAAAGTTAAAAAGAAGTAATTTTATTCTTAAATAAAATTCTTTTTTACAATTTGATATCATAGAACGATATGGAATTGTTATGTGGGTAGTAATATGACATAAACTTGTATGATCTTGTATAATTCTTGATAATCCCAGATTAAAATGGCTTAGATGAAGTTTTATGATTACTGAATGGTTTGAAGTTACTTGATACAGTAGTTCATTTTAATTGAGTACATAGTCTAAATTTGCACCAAAAACATTAAAGTAACAAATATAAGTATAACTCCTGTTCTGGGGATCAGAAAAGACCCTTCATTTTACTTTTTACGTTTGTATATATATATATTCACGTTTACGTATGTGTATATATATTCACCCCTGTCTCAACCATCGAATGGAAACTTTAGAAACAATTACACACTCATCTTTTATTACTATTTTTTTTATGTTAAGAAATTGAAATAGGTGATTTGTTGGTTTCTGTAAAGAGAATCTCATGTTTTTAAGTTGACTGGAATATTTATTAATGTACAAATTAAGATATGTATGTTATTTGTGTTATTATGATGGAATTGTTATTTGTGTACATTATAAAAAAATATATATAAAAGTATATATAATGGTAGGCGGGGTAGTTATTTAGTTATCATCTTTATTCACTATCAAAATAATTTGGTTTTGCTGGAAAGAAGCATACAAATATTTAACTATATATAATTTTATGGGTTGAGCGTTTTGTTAAAATCTTTTTGTGTATTGCAATTTAAACTGTATATATTACATCCTAAATTTCCAAAATGTTCTGTGTGGTTAATACAATGAGACTAATATATATGTTCATCATATATGGTATTATTTATTAATTTTCTTTAAAATTCTAGATGTAATTCATTTATTAAGAAATTAGAAGTTGTTTTTTTCTCATGTACCATGTGTGCCAAATATGCCATGACCATTCTCTAATGATTCTATCCTCTATTGTTATCATTGTTTGAATACTGAACCACAATGTTGGGTGAAATGTCTAAAGAATTAAAATCCATTTTTTATTAATGAATGGACTTAATTAAATCCACTTTATAATTATAATAGGGTACAAATATATAAAGCTGTGTATTTATTGAACAATTAAATTGATTGGTTGTTTGGTCAGTAATTTATTATAACATGGTAAAGATGTGTAAAGATTTTATTGAACTAGGAAAGTAGTTTATATTGTTATATATAATAAAAAATTTTGATTTGAGGCTCGCTAGGTTTTCTTAATGATTTTGAGATCTTCACTTATCATGGCCTCAAGTCTTATAGCTTCTTCAGACAGCTCTAGAATACTAATTAAAAAAATGTATTGAAATTAGAAGTATTAAATAAAATAAATTGTGAAATTGTGTTTATTGGGAAAGTGAGCCTTAAAGTATATCTAAACATTAATAAATTGTAATAATTTATGAACTTAATTCAATTAAAAATCATAGGTTATATGTATCACATAGAAACATTGATTAATTAAGACAGATTAAGCAATAAATGGCAACACTTGTTAATACCAGCATAATTCATTAAAAAGTAAAACATACAGTCCAATCCCATTTAGTGATTAAACTAAAATTGTTAATACAAAATCTTGATATTAATGATAGTAAAATTAAAGTTGTAATAAATTTTTGTTTTGATAGAGATTACCCCTTGCTCTCTCTTTCATAATCGAGTTCTAAGTTAAAATATGTATGAGAAAAAGTAAAAGTTAAATATGTATGAGAAAAAAATGTTTAGAAACTATCCAAAAACAATTTCAATTCCTGTTTTTACAAAAACTTAAGGCTTGTTTTCCTAAAAAATAAATACTAGAAGGAATTAGTCCGGGTGGATTAATGAAACAATTAGGTAGTTTCAAACATTTATTTTCTGCCAACAATTCGACCCCCATGGTGGGTCATCATCAGGGCATATTGTAGGAGAGTGGAAAAAAAAAACTTTTCTCTTGGTTTTTTTTTTTTCCACTCTCCTACAATCTCCCCTGTTGACCCACAATGAGGATCGAAACGTTGGCAGAAAATAAATGTTTGAAATGTTAGGGGTCACCCATAGCGTTGTGCTAGCATAACAGCTTTCTATGTCAAAGGTTGCGGGTTCAAACCTGCGGGTGGCCCTAGGGTTTTTTAATGGGAATAAAAAATCCTTAGTTATGCCGTCCTTCGGAAGGGACGTTAAAAGGTGGTCCCGAGCCAGTGCGATGTCAGGTACTCGTTCTAATAAAATCCCTATTCTAATAAAACCTGGATAGGCAAAATTTAGGACTCCCACTGTAGCATCCTCCGATTAGCCATAGTAGCATAAAGTGACGTTAAACAAACAAATGTTTGAAACTACCTAATTGTTTCATTAATCCACCGCCACCCAGACTAATTCCTTCTAGTAATTCTCAATGGTCAACTAATTATATCCAGTAAAATAAAAAATAAATAGGTTCTATTTTTAAGAATTTTATTTGGTCATTATCAACCTTCAGCTCGAAACTTAATCTTCATCTCTTAAGAAGAAGAAACGTGTAACAGAAAAGCTTTACAGTCTATTCTATATAAAATTACCAATGCTTTCTCCTCTCAGTGAAATATATCATAATTTATTATTTTAACTAATAATTAAATATTTAATTATTATTCCAGTACAAAACACTTGACATCAAATTTTAGACTCTACCCCATATTTTATTACAGCCATTTATAATTGACTAAAATGTTGCTAAAAATCATCTCTAATAAATTATATTTTAATGTATATAATTGATATAATTATATCAAAATTTTGATTTTAATGTAAAAGTAAAAACCAATAAAGATCATAATGGAACAATGGAAATAATTTCAGTGATAGAAAAATTTGATTGAATATTGTTTCTTCTCATCTGGTTTAAAAAAAAAAATTAAATTTTAAATGGATTAATATATTTCTTAAGAGACTAATAATCTTAAGGGACTAGGTTTAAGCTGAGCTGAGATAGGATAATCATTCGGTTATATCAGCTGTGATTCATCCCTGAGAATGGGTGACCCTTCTGAGGCTTATCCAGCCCCTATAAACTGGTACTGGTAATTGGTAAAAACCTGGGGCTTCAGCATGACATAAGCTGCATTACCTGTACCTTACCTTAACGTAAGTATACTTTATGAATGATGATATGACTACCATATTAATTTGAGGGGATTCATCATGTATCAATGATATATTTATTTTTAATGATTTATCAATAATTTGTATGTAGTATACTTACTCATTAATTCTTATAATTTTATTTTAGTACATAATAACTATTATATATGTCTCTGATATTTACTTACTCGTCATTTAGGTTTTTGCGAATTCTAATGGTGGTGTTTTTTAATTCTGACAATTTTGATGCTAAATTGTATTTGTCTGAAACAAAATATAATAAATTAAATAATGTAAAAAATGAATAAATAATGAATGAGAAATCAAGTATTTTAAAATGAAATTTGTTAACTAAGTAAAAACTAAATTAAGTAATAATAATAATAAATAAACGAAAATATTAATGATAAAAAATCAACGATTCTTTAAAAAAAATAGAATAAAAATGAATAGTGTTACTGAAGATATATTTTGTTTTTGAGAGGAAAGAATTTTCAAGGTTGATAAAAGGTATAATATAATATTGTGGATGTAATTAGTTGACCGTTGAGAATTACTGGAAGGAATTAGTCCGGGTGGCGGTCATTAAATGAAACAACTAAATAGTTTCAACTATTTTATTGTTTGCCAACGTTTCGACCCCCTTTGTGGGTCATCATCAGGGCTGAGGTTGTAGAAATGATGGCTTGTTGAGATGAAAATGCCTGCTGTTGTTGAGATGTAGATAGTATGTCCTGCTTTCGATTTTGTATTCTGGCGCTGCGGCGGAGAGTTGAGGAGGATGTATCTTTTTGTTGTTCCCGTGTTGGCAAACAATAAAATAGTTGAAACTATTTAGTTGTTTCATTTAATGACCGCCACCCGGACTAATTCCTTCCAGTAATTCTCAACGGTCAACTAATTACATCCACAATGATAAAAAGAACACGGGAACAACAAAAAGATACATCCTCCTCAACTCTCCACCGCAGCGCCAGAATACAAAATCGAAAGCAGGACATACTATCTACATCTCAACAACAGCAGGCATTTTCATCTCAACAAGCCATCATTTCTACAACCTCAGCCCTGATGATGACCCACAAAGGGGGTCGAAACGTTGGCAAACAATAAAATAGTTGAAACTATTTAGTTGTTTCATTTAATGACCGCCACCCGGACTAATTCCTTCCAGTAATTCTCAACGGTCAACTAATTACATCCACAATGATAAAAAGAACACGGGAACAACAAAAAGATACATCCTCCTCAACTCTCCGCCGCAGCGCCAGAATACAAAATCGAAAGCAGGACATACTATCTACATCTCAACAACAGCAGGCATTTTCATCTCAACAAGCCATCATTTCTACAACCTCAGCCCTGATGATGACCCACAATGGGGGTCGAAACGTTGGCAAACAATAAAATAGTTGAAACTATTTAGTTGTATCATTTAATGACCGCCACCCGGACTAATTCCTTCCAGTAATTCTCAACGGTCAACTAATTACATCCACAATGATAAAAAGAACACGGGAACAACAAAAAGATACATCCTCCTCAACTCTCCGCCGCAGCGCCAGAATACAAAATCGAAAGCAGGACATACTATCTACATCTCAACAACAGCAGGCATTTTCATCTCAACAAGCCATCATTTCTACAACCTCAGCCCTGATGATGACCCACAAAGGGGTCGAAACGTTGGCAAACAATAAAATAGTTGAAACTATTTAGTTGTTTCATTTAATGACCGCCACCCGGACTAATTCCTTCCAGTAATTCTCAACGGTCAACTAATTACATCCACAATGATAAAAAGAACACGGGAACAACAAAAAGATACATCCTCCTCAACTCTCCGCCGCAGCGCCAGAATACAAAATCGAAAGCAGGACATACTATCTACATCTCAACAACAGCAGGCATTTTCATCTCAACAAGCCATCATTTCTACAACCTCAGCCCTGATGATGACCCACAAAGGGGGTCGAAACGTTGGCAAACAATAAAATAGTTGAAACTATTTAGTTGTTTCATTTAATGACCGCCACCCGGACTAATTC
This sequence comes from Piezodorus guildinii, assembly GCA_023052935.1. Lineage (NCBI taxonomy): Eukaryota > Metazoa > Arthropoda > Insecta > Hemiptera > Pentatomidae > Piezodorus > Piezodorus guildinii. The sequence goes on along the minus strand of CM041295.1, from coordinate 39,477,672 downwards.
CTTCCAGTAATTCTCAACGGTCAACTAATTACATCCACAATGATAAAAAGAACACGGGAACAACAAAAAGATACATCCTCCTCAACTCTCCGCCGCAGCGCCAGAATACAAAATCGAAAGCAGGACATACTATCTACATCTCAACAACAGCAGGCATTTTCATCTCAACAAGCCATCATTTCTACAACCTCAGCCCTGATGATGACCCACAAAGGGGGTCGAAACGTTGGCAAACAATAAAATAGTTGAAACTATTTAGTTGTTTCATTTAATGACCGCCACCCGGACTAATTCCTTCCAGTAACTATAATATAATATGTTCCTATATCATCATTACATTACCACCTTCATACGAAGTACAAAGGATGTCTCTTTTCAGTAGTTGACATTTTTTATATTAAATACTTAGGTACACCTTAAATAAAGTTAAATTTACATATTTTAAAATGTTACTTCTTAATCTATATTTATATAAAAAAATATTTAAAAAACTCACTTCTTGACAATAGAGGAAGATTTCCCTTAATTCTTTTAATGTCAGCATAAATATTGAATAGTGCATTATTATAAGACTTCATTGTTTGTAATCTGCTGAGACAAAAATTAGGAATAGAATAAAAAAATAATTAAAAAAATCAATACAAAAAAAAAAATAGAATAGAATAGAAATTTTTTTATTATTCTGGGACAGGGTCCCTTAAGAACAATTGATATGTACAATTACGATATACGATGTGTCTGGCCAAAAGACCAAAGGATTATAATAAATTTTTATTTACAATGGTATCAGAAAAAAAAAAAGTGGATTAAAGTATATAAAAGAGTAAATAAAATAAAAGAGTAATATACATAACATCTTATAGATTAAAGCGTTTAATAAAATAAAACATTGAAACTGGTTCATAATAACATATTCATTAACTGAGTTTAATATAAACAATAAATAATAAATTTTCTGTATGAATTGAAATTTGATTTGAAATATCAGGCTTGTAGTTCAGCGTCTGTTTGGGATGATAGTAGGTACTGGAACAACTGAGACTTGAATGATGGTAGGGATGAAGGATGGTGGATATGAGTAGGTAAGGAATTCAAGAGAGTAGTAGAGCGGACAAGAAAGGAGTGATCAAAAGTTTTTGTTCTATGGATAGGAATATAAAGGTCGGAATGGCGTGATCTTGTTTTGAGGGAGTGGATTGACGATTTAAATAGCAGAAGACTGTGGATATAGGGAGGTAGCAGGGAGTGTATGGTTTGGTAAAGGTATGATCCTAGGAAATATTGTCTGCGGATAGAGGGAAGGAGCCACTTTAACTCGCTGTATAAATGGGTCACATGAGACCTCTTCGGTGTGCCGAGGACAAATCTTAAAAATATGTTCATAATTCGCTTAAGCCTATCCTCGAGCGCAATCGAGAGTCCACCATATACCCCGCAGCAGTAGTCAAAGTGGGGGAAAATAAGTGAGGAGACAAGGAGCTTACGGGTGGACAGTGGAAGAAGATGACGGGAGCGATTGAAAAATTTGAGGGTACTTATTGTTCTTCGGGAGATTTGGGCAATATGGGGTTTCCAGGAAAGGGTTTGGTCAATGGTAATCCCCAGGTTTTTGACAGAGGAAGTGAAGGTGATTGGGTGGTCATTTAGGGTTAGAGTTGGAAATGTAGTATGGGATCTGAGGAGGGAATTGGAACCTATAACAATGGCTTGAGTTTTCATAGCATTTAGCCTTAATTTATTTAGGGTTGCCCAGGCACAGATTCTATCTAGGTCTTCCTGAATATTGGCAAATGCTACTAGACACTCGGAGGGAGAGAAGGATAAGTAGATCTGGAAATCATCAGCGTATAAGTGGTGGGAGCAGTGATGGACGGAATTGGGAAGATCATTGATATAGGAATTAAAAAGGAGAGGAGATATGCTTGAACCCTGGGCCACACCTGCCGAGAGACCAAGGAAGGAAGATAGAGGATGGTTAGGAATGGTTACAGCTTGAGTCCTATTAGAGAGAAATGATTTAAACCAATGTATAGTGCTGTTGGAGAAGGATAGAGACTGTAGCTTGGAAAAAAGGATAGAGTGATCAAGTGAGTCAAAAGCTTTTGAGAAGTCTAGAAGTATTAGTACTGTCAGTTTCTTTTCGTCTATGGCAGTATGTATGTCACTAGTGATTTTGAGGAGGGCGGATTGTGTGGAAAAGCCGGGTCGGAAACCAGATTGGAGAGGGTCAAGAAGTTTGGACTTTTCGAGGAAGTTAGACAATTGTGACTGGACTATTCTTTCTAAAGGTTTGGAAAGGTTAGATAGGATGTGCTGTGATAACTTTGTTAATAAAGAAAAGTCTTGTTTAACTCATAATTAAACACTTAGCATATTTAAATCTTGGTTTATATTAAGATAAAATATTATATTTATTAGGTATTTCAAAACATTAAGTGTAGGGAGACATTTTACCAATCAATTAGTCACATCAAGGTGTATAATTATTATTTTTACCGGTCACTCCTATTAAAATATTTAAAGTAAAGGAATAAATATAATTTTTTTCATTTTAAAATATTAGTAGAAGGAAATTATCTAATCTCTGCTAAAATATTGTAACAAAAATTGCCCTTAGACAATGATTTCCATTTTTAAAAATTAGTCAAAAATTCCAAGGATATTTTCTGGGAGCACTAAAATCAATCATTGTTTTATTAATTTATGAGGGCCTTTCAGCATTAAGATCTAGAAATGTTTTTTTACTTTATTTATTATTTTAATTTTAAGTTATGGAAGGAAATGTTTTAGTATGATTAGGAATGGAATTTAATAGTGTACTTAGTACCTTTTACAAAAAACTGCAACTTTCAAGTGCGTCTTTAAAGGACCTTTTTATTTGTTTTTTTATATGAAATCGAAAGGCAAATTTCTATAAAACTAAACAATTATAATGCAAATATATCAATTTTTAAAAAAATGCCTGTAAGTACCTTTTGGCAATCTACGCCTCAGTTGTATTTAGTCATTTATAAATATGTACTTCAATGGGGGGAAAAAATTAATTTAAGAACCTTACATACTGTTTAAATATATGTAATTAGCCAGTAATTGAAAATTAAGGTTTAAAATCAGATAACCAATAAAGCTCAGTTATAGACACTTTATAATAATTATAAGACATGTTCTCATTTATGTCAGTTATGCATTGTTTTGTCCTCTTTACCATAATTAGAGAAGGAAAAAACATTAATCAAAAATAGAACATAAGGTTTGCCTTGTTTCGAAATTAAACTCAAATCCCTCACTATAAACTATTTAACTAAAGTTGTTATAAATACAAAAAAAAAAAAAAAAAAATAGAGCAATATTGAAATGAATTATGAATAAAATTAATTGAAAAGAATTCTGATTATATAACAATCATGATTTGATAAAATTGTATTTTAAATAGAGAAACAGAAGTAATTTAAAATAAAAATTTCAAAGTTGTTTGTTTCAAAAATGTATATTAATAACATTTTACCTTGATTCTTCAAGCTTTTTTTGTATTGCACAAATTTCATTTGCTTGATTATTTCGCATTTGTTTGAGTGTTCTTACTATTTCTTTCTCCATTGTGGCAGAGTGGTGGTATTGTTTACTGGTCACTATGGGAATCATCATGAAGAGTCATTTTGATAGTTGATTAAAAAACTTTATACTAACCTAAATGAGTTTCAGTAAGTAAATAGAGTGACCATAAATGAAATTTTCTATTAAAAATTAAATATTTTAAGAGCATTGAATACTTTTTGCAATTATATATAACAAAACAAAATTATTAGTGATAAGCCTATTATATTGAATAGAAAATTATGGCTTATTCAGTGAAGTCCTACATAGTAACCATGTCATGTTTTCAACAGAGCCCTGGTTATGACTCCTAGTGAAGCCTTTACTTAAAATATCATTACAACCATTATACTATAGTTACTTTTTTAAATATAATTCGAAGTAATACCCAACACGATATGTCCAACTTCTAGAAGTGTTTCTTAGCCAGTTGCAAATACAGATGTTTAAGTACTTCCGATCTGTAATAACGTTACTTTCCCACCAATAATATCGATATTAGTAATATCATGCGATATTTCAGTGTTACCGATATTTTTTTCTGATAAGGTCATTAGTACGGTTATGTTACTTCAGATATACCATATTCTACCTGAAAAAATCAAGAATATCCACTGCCACCAGCATGATGTATCAAACCGAAGAGCAACGCTAAACATCAAGAGTAGAAGAAAGTAAAATATGAAAATATGTGATGTCGTGATGTGAAGTCGTTGATAGTGAATTATCACATACACTTTCAATGTATGATAATGAATATAAAATAACCGTATTTCCTACTTAACTTTATGATTTTTTTGTTTTTATTAAATATTACTTTCACTTACCTATATCTATAGCATTTCCAAGTCAAATTCAACCTTTTCCTAGTCGAATTCAACCTTTTCCAAGCCAAATTCAACCTTTTCCAAGTCAAATTCAACCTTTTCCATTTCAAACTCAACCTTTTTTGATGTCAATAAAGTAATAAAAATCACGTTAACATAATTTTATGTTTTTTTGGTTATTATAATTATACATTATGTTTTTAACTCTTGTGGCTAATTAACTGTTCCTAGGGGCCCTTTTACATACATTTACTAACGATTATAATAATAAGTATAGCCGATATTTTGCTTTTAAGACATTTTCGATACAAGGGCTGGTTTTACGGATTAGCGGGGGTTCCTTAAATTTTAAAATCGTGGGATTCAATATTGAATTATTTTAGCTATTCGGATTTATTCGGTACTACGCTCAGTAGCTGTGTTACGAGTGGTTCTATCCTGATTATTCTATTAATTTTAAGCTCTCTCAAATATGGGTTTATTTATTATAGCTTGTTCGTATTTAATCTATATTAGGCATGTATATATAAACTGTATTATACAGGTATTATACCTGTATAGGGTGAAGGTTATTTGGTGGGATATATTGTAATCTATTTTTATCCTTTAATTCTGACACCATACTTCTAGTTCTATGATGTGGAATTGAAAGGTTTGAGAGGCAATAGTGGAATCATTATTGATCGATAACACACAGTTGTCATCAGCATAGGTAGAAAGGGAGGTGGAAGGATGGGTTGGGATATCAGCTATAAAGAATCGGTCCAAGAATACTGTGTGGCGGATGCTTCACACGCTCGCTCACAGATAGCGCTAGCGGCGGCCACATGGATTACCGGCCGAATCTATGGACGTAGAATTTAATGATATTGTATAATGTAACTCATTAACACCATTGTAAATATCTTTGTTTATGTAACTGATTTATAAGAATTAATAAACCTGTCAAGGTAATTTGACCCAGGGACTATACGCAAGTCTGGTAGCATAGCTCTCACCGTCAATTATCGACATGGATGACTATCATCTCCAAGAGCTGGCACAGCTCTTCAGATCACCTAACTGGTATCTCCCTAGGTCAGATTAACTCTGCCTTTGTAACATTATATGGCCTATCTTCTTTTTATTTCCTTCATGTACCTTCTCTCTTACTAACCAACACTACTATTGTGCTACTACCACGCAGGGTGAATTCTTTCCTCCTAACCAACACTACTGTCGTGCTACTACCACACAGGGTGTAACCCTTCCTAACCAGTCCCTTCTGCCAATTGGTAGGTGCGGGTTTGCCCTCTACCTGGCTGAGTAACCTCACACCTGGTGCTACCTCGGCGAGCACCATTTCCTTCTTACTCTCTTCCTTGCATGAATACGCAATTGTTGAAGCCTTCTGATACTCTTTCTTGTCCATCCTAACAACCATAACTCGACAGGAGGTTTATTTCGAATGCAAGAAAAGCAGAACTGGACTGTGATCTGATGAGAGATCATTCAGGGGTTTAATTAGGGTTTGGGAGGAGGATATCTGTGAGGAAACAAACATATCCAGGATATCAGGACGTTTCCGGTTTTGAGTCGGTTTGACGTTTTATAGAGGTTGATTGACTGGCGTCAGTTGGAGTAGAAGGAATAAGGGAATGGTCTCATAATTTAAAACTAGTTTATACCTGACAATCTAAGTGTGTTTTTGTTTTTGAAAAATAAACAATTTGCGTTTAATGACCATGTATTAAATTCACTCGTTAAGATTTGCGTCATACGATGTAATGGGAAATGCTGAAGAAGATTTGAAAAGTGTACTAGCATACAATTAGTTGTGGATTCATACGTCAAGATTCATATTGACAATTTTCTTTATTAGAAGCAATGTAGAAGGAAAAGGTATGTTAAGGAATAACGTAGAAATAGAATTTGACGAGTCCAAAAATAAAAAATGCAAAATGGCATTCCAGGAAAAAAAATGAATAAAAGCGTGGAAAACGATTTTTAACGGTTAAAAATCTGAGGCGTGTGGAACATCGCATTAGTATGGTAAATATTTCTTTACATATTTTTTTTGTTGTTCTAAAAACAAAATAGAAAATTGTATTTAATGTCATTGCTATGAAACACTGATTGTTATTTTGATGCTGCATTATACGTTAATTAATTAAACGTGTGTGTTTGAATTATACTTTTGTGATAATTTTATTTTAAAAATGCATAATAAAACAACGAATAAAATGAAAGATAAAAAGAGGGAGGATCCCATATCCTTGGAATATCACTGGGCAAAAGCCGCTAAACTTCCGATGTGCAGCTATAGACATCTCGGCAGAATCTACTTTGATAAAATTTTTATAGGTCACATTGATTCCGAACTAAATTTCTTTTTAATTAAGGTAAACATAAGAACAAAACAGTTTCAACTACTTATATTTATATATATGTTTGTCAGCTATGCCTTTATTAGCAATTTTATCTTTTTTTTTGTTTGTTTGTTTATCAATTTAGCGTCACTTTATGCTACATTTTCTAATCGAACGATGCTACAGTGGGGGTCCTAAATTTTGCCTATGCAGGTTTGATTAGGATAACTCTGCCTGTGAAAGTTGTTTTGCGGTGAACACAGCCGGTCCCAAGCCCGGATAAAAGAGGAGGGTTGTGGCATGGGGCTAAGACCCCCGTCTACATAAAAAGTCTACTGTTTGAAATTTCACAAAAAGGCTGATTTTGGGCTGACTTACTGCAACGACCGGGACCACGTCAAATGGACACTTCAATATATAGACTAGTAACATGGAATGTGAGGACGCTGTTTAGACCTGGTGCCTTTGATGAGATCAGACTAGAGTGCACTAAACACGATTTTGATATAGTAGCTCTTCAGGAACTGCGATTGTTAGGAATGGGAATGTTGCAAAAGAGGGGCTATACCCTATACTACGATGGAAGTAGTGAGCGACATGAGTTCAGCTGTGCTTTTCTGCTTAGATCAAAGTATCGTAATGCAGTAATGGAGTTCCAGCCAATCAACAACTGCAAATGCAAGATAAGATTACGAGGGACCCTATATAATACAAGCATAATTAATGTACATGCACCCTCAGAAGATAAAGATGATGAAACCAAGAAAGATTTCTACTCTACACTAGAGCGAGTATACGGCTCTTGCAGCAAGTATGATATAAAGATAATTGCAGGAGATCTAAATGCTAAAATCGGGAAGGGAGAAGTATACAAGCCAACTGTTGGAAATCTTAGTCTACACAAAATTACAAACGATAACGGTGAAAGTCTGGTCCTATTTGCAGCATCCAAAATGTCGGTTGTAATGAGCACGGTATTTCCACATAAAAATATTCACAGACATGGCCCACACCGGATGAAAGAAACGCTAATCAAATTGACCTTTATTTTATTTTATTATTATTATTTTTTTTCTCTTCCTACCTAGCCATTTCTGACACACGGTAGGAGGGAGCAGATTGGTGGTGCGCTAGGTGTACGCATACCTCTGCTCCCAATAAACATCTTTTTATAAATTGATTTTACAAATTTTATTTGTACAGAATATGATGCAGCCCGGTGCACGGGTGTGTGCCTTAGAGCTGCACCTTGTCCGCTACTGCGGTACAACCCAGTGCGGGTGCGTACTTTACTGTTGGGGTTGAAGCTTAACCAGATTCCGTCCAGATCTCCTGGCGCTCTGCTTCCGTCCCGATGCCGTCCAGCATTCCAGGTCCGACACGTACGTCCGAGTGCCGTCCATTGGTGGTCGTCTTCTTCTTCCCCTATTTGTGTCGCTTGTTACTCGTCGGCGACTTATGCTCTTCCTAAGGTAAAGTGAGAAGGGCCAACCATTTTCTTCCACGCATAGACGAATTCCTTGAAGGAGAAGTACTCCACCTACAATAGGCGCGGAAGGTCAGTCTCTGCGAGCGTGTAGATCCCGGTATTTATTAACAACTTGGCGCGGTGCCGCTCCATGGAAGTGTAGGACAAGACCACGTGTTCTGCTTTCTCAGGGACTCCGCAGGTAGGGCACCGGGGGTCTATATCCTTCCCATGATCACGAAGCTCCCCCCGAAATCCTCCATGTCATGTTAATATTTGTGAGACCCTCTTACATTCGTATCTCAATAAGTCTTCCTTGAGGATGAGGTCAAGGGGCATCGCTCCGGCCAGCACCTGCACTGCCTCGTGCGACACCGTTCTGTAAGCCTTCGTGACCCTTAGCAGAGCAAGTCGCTGAATAGTGGCCTGTCCTCTCTTCTTTCACGCGAGGGATGCATACCTCAGGATACCCAAGACCACTCCTCTGTAAATGGTTATGGTTGCATGGTATCTGAGGCCCCAAAATGCACCCCCTATCCTACTTAAGCCATTAATCTACAGGGTCTCCCTATCCCTCAGGTACGCTATGTGAGGGGTGACGTCAAATCCTTTTCTTATCTTCACTCCCAGATAAGTCACCTCCTCCCCTAATCTCACCCTCACTCCTCCGGTATCCAGACTGATAGGGTGAGCCCTGTCCGTAGAGCCTCTTAGAGCACGGCCCAAGTGTTTGCAGAGGCAGTGCTCATCTTCCTCTTTTCACCCCAAGCTTGTATTAGACTGGCGCAGCTTTCTGCTTCTGTCTTCACTCTGGCTCTGCTGTTTTGGGCCACCATGACTGGCGTCGTCTAAGTAGGCCGTGGCAATTTGTAATCAAATTGACCATTTTTGTGTTGATGCTAGGCATCGAAGCTCTTATATGGATGTAAGAAGCTTCAGAGATCCATGCATAGATTCTGATCACTATCCAGTTGTGATGAAATATTAGCAGAAAATAAAGATAACGGTGCATCGAGGAAAAAATGGAATATCGACAAGCTCAAGATTGAAGAAACAACAGTTCTCTTTAAAGAAAATATGGAAAGAAAACTACAAATGCCTCAAACGGATAGGGAGTCTGACCCAACCATAGACGACATGTGGAACAAAATGTAGCTGATAATATCGACCGTAACTGCAAAAACTGTAGGATGTGCGGAGCCCAGAAGGAGAAATGAGTGGTTTGATAGTGAATGCAAAGAAACCATCGACAAGAGAAATAGTCTCCGACACAAGAGCTAGCAGCAACCAACCAGACAGCAGGAAATGGAGTACCGTGAAGGAAGGTGAGAGGCAAAGAAAATTTTCAAAAAACAGACAATAAAGGGACAGCTAAAAGAGGCTTTGAAGAGGCTGCCAACAAAACTGAAAGCAGGAAATACTATAGAAAAATTGGGACAATCAAGAATGGATTTACACCCATCAAAAACTGGATCAGAAGCAAGGAAGGAACGCTCCCGATATCAAATCAAGAGATTCTATTCAATAACACGATAGGAAGAGCATTTCGTAGAACTCTTGAATATAGGGAAGGCGTAGATCCAGCCACAACCACGGGTAGAGAACGCAGCTGGGAGGACCCGGAATCCATAGATGGGAAGAAAACATTCTCCCCACTATAGAAGATGTAGACGAAGTAATACCCAAGGGTAAAATAAATAAACCAGGTGAGGTGATAATATTAATGCAGAGCTACTCAAACATATGGGTGACAGTATGTTAAAAGAAGTACATCATCTTATAGAAGTGTATATGGGAAGAAGAGCACATGCCATAAAAATAGAACAGTGGTATCATTAATGTGATTCACAAGAAAGGCGATGTTACTGAATGTTGCAATAAAAGAGGAATCACTTTGCTGAATGTTGGTTATAAAATCATAGCCGCGCTACCCGTATCGCACCCTATTACGAAAGAACAATTTGTGATTACCAATGTGGGTTTCGAAGAAATAGATCAATTATAGATCAGATTTTGCTCTTCGACAGATATATGAAAAGATGTGGGAATACAACACGGTGACATGGCGGCTGTTTGTGCATTTTAGGGCAGCGCATGATACGACGTACAGATCCACGGTGTATAAGGCAATGGAAGAGACCAGGATTCCCCCTAAATTAATATCTCTGTTAAGGATGACAATGAGGCACTCTAAGTGTCAAATAAGAATAAATGGAGAACTTTTAACGAGTTTCGTTAAATGCAAATCTTATTTAGTAATTGAAAGTTATCTAACCAAAACAAAGCACATTTATTATTTAAATACACTTTTTTTATCAACAAAATTAAAGCCGTTTTTTTTACAAAAAGGTTACTTTTTGGTTAGCCACCTGGTACACATTTTATAAATTATATATAAATAAATGAACAGGATGAGTGAGGACAGGCAGGTGAAGAAGACATACCAAGGAACAATCTTAGCCACACGCAAAAAGGGGAGGCCAAGAGCGCGATGGAAGGACAACGTCCTGGAGGATATACGGATATCCGTATGGTGGAGGATAGAGGACTGTGACAGGCTATGTCGAGGTAGCCCAAGGACCACTTCGGTCTGTAGTGACAGAATAAGAAGAGGTTTGATTAGGTTAGGGATCTTTAACGAGTACCTGGCTCGGACCACCAGTTTACGTCCCCTACGACATAACTAAGGATTTTTTACTCCCTTTTAAAAAATCCTAGGGCCACCTTCCGGGTTTAAACCTGCAACTTTGGGCCTAAAAGACTGTTAGGCTAGTCACTACACCACATGTGACCCTTTTCTTTTTTTTAAAAAACATTAATTCAAGTCAAGTTTGGATGTGTTGGGTCAAATGTGTGTAATGTCAATTTTTAAATATATTTACAAGTTTAGTATTCGATTTTACCCTTTGGGAAATCTTCACACTTTTTGTTGCCTCCGGTACTTCCAGTGATCGACTGTAGTTAGTCGTCATTATAACGATTTTTTTTTCTCAATCAGAATGAGTGACAAAACGTCATGCATTAATTCAAAATGAAGTTTTGTAAAACTCAACATTTTTTGATTTATTATTATTATTTTTATTATATTTAACCCAGAAGAAACCGAATATGGGTTATTTGGGTGAGGATTTATGCCTTGGAATCTTGTTGGAAATTTAAGTTTTTCAGTGGCATTATAAATGCCAATAATAATAATAAATAATAATAATAATAATAACTAACAAAGTAGTAATGAAAAGATGGGAATTAAAGATTCGTATTTCAGCAAGACATTCTTGATACACACGCAACTGCGTTATAATGGATCAGGTTAACTCGATATTTTCTATTAAAAACCGTTTTATTTGTTTTACCAACAGTTTACAATGAAATATGTTAAGAAGGTACCCCAAGATTTACTCATTTGGTATATTTTCTTCATCAATATATATTCAGAAGCAAATGATGGAAAAATGTGTCTATTATTTTCATTTAGTTTTTTACATATTTACTCGTGATATGAATAGTACAAATCATTATTATCCGTGGTACATAATACAACTCCTGTAGATATGTGGACTCATTAAGCTTGGTCTACCACTCTTCTGTATTGGTTGATACTGTTCTCCAATTGTGGATCGTTCGGAGCCTTGGTCTTTCCCTGAAACCTTCCTCCTGAGGTTCGAGAGGAGGATATTGAGAAGTTATGGCCCAGTTGTAATGGAATCTAGAGGATAAGGACGAATGATGAGCAAACAAAACCCAACAAGAGATCAGATATAGTAAGGGTAATTAAAGTAGGCCGGTTTCGTTAGGTTGATCATATATATAGAATGACCCACGGTTAGATTCCTACGATGGTCCTAGAAAAAAGGATTTGGGGATTGCTCGAGAATAGTAGACATATTTTCTATTTCACTTATTTTTTCGGAAGTATAGATTCTTCTGTCTGTCTGAAATGTGTCATAGTGATCCATATGAGCTGTATCTTTTAATAGTATTGAGATTAGAGCTTTGTTGAGTTAAAATGCAGTTATTTAATGGAAACACTAAATTTATCACTTTATTCTCTTTAAAACGTAGTAATAGTGATGTCCTTTTCCATGGGGAGCTTTAATAATTCATGCATGACCCTTTGGTGCCAACATGTTATGAGAAGGGATATATAGGCGACTCCCCAACACGTGGACTTATGTTAAAATGTATATTTTAAAGAAAAATAACGGGATATAAGAAAGGAATGTAGGATATGTTGGAACCAATGTGAGTAGCCATCATTTTGTCTGCATTCAGATGTAGCTTGTTATAATCAGTACATTGTTGTATAGAGTCTCCATCCTACTGATATTCTACTCTTTGTCAGAGGCTTATATGAAATCAGTAGGTACCTTAGAATAAATGCTTAATGCAATATACATTAATCATTCCCTTTTGCCTTACCTCATTGAGCGATTTATTGTTATTTTTAATATGCTTACGCAGTTTCTTTTGTTTCAGTATTTTACCAACAAAAGAGCGAATTTATGTATGCCTCTTACGAGAAGAGAAGTTGATCATCCGATGGGCCCCAGGATGACCGAATTGCCACTCTCGCAATTCTTCAATAAGAGGAACCCCTTTCCGAAATACACTGATTTTAAAGGGTATTTCGAAAATCTTTCGTTTCTTTGGTTTCGTGAAAATACTTATTTAGACCCATTTCAGTGTGTATGGGATGTCAATGACGCAGGTAAAATATGCATATAAATATATTTAGTTTTTTAATATTGGGTTGTAACCCATAAAATGTCCAATTTTATAAATCTCAATCTTTATACAGGATTAAAGCTTCATCTGTTGATTACTTCAAAATATTTACTATCCGTAATAAACACTTGTTAATTCTTTATTTGCTACCCATGTTTCTTTTTATCCCAAGTAGGCATACAGATTTAATTATAATTTTAATCGTATGACAGTTTCTAGGATTTTAAAATTGATCAGGAAGGCAAAAAATCTCGCTTCCTGGGTCCCACACAAGCTCAACGAACGTCAGAAGTTAAAACGTCAAGAGGTATTTGTTTCTTGGTTTGCTTATCAATGAAACGAATGATTTCTCTGGCGAGTAATAACTTGTAGTGAAAAGTGGATCATGTATGGCAATCGACGCCGATCAGCCTCCTTGGCACATGCAAAAAAAGAAAATCCATCCCAAAATGTAATTGAATATGAAGGATGAAATAGTTCGGGTAGTTGTAAAAAAAGTTAAGAATACTATTTAATACTAAAAGTGAACAACTATTTATTGTTTAACGTTTTGGCCTCGCCGCGGGAGTACATTAGGGCTTTCAGGCAAGAGTCAAGAAGCCCCTGAAGAAGACCCGCAACGTAGGTCGAAACGTTGGACACAAAATATTTGTTCACCATTTTCTCAACTCTTTTGTTTGCGACAACTATTTAATATTCAATATGGAAAAGTAAAATGTTACACATATGGTGGTCTATGGCCAGGGTCATTTATTGTTCTTTCCTACCAAAGGGAAAAACAATTGATTCAATATCATAATGCCAAGAAATTTACCAAATGTATCAACATTTTATCAAGTAACATCCTACAGTGTTGAACAGGAAAGGCCTATTCTCATTCACGATAAAGCCCGACCTCATTTTTCAATACAGATCGGAGGAATGGAGTTAGGCTATACAGACTTTCCCTTTTTTCGGAGTTTAGACGAATTTTTACGAAGAAAATGGTTTCTCAATGGATAAAGTATTAAAAATGTGTTTTCTGAATTTCTTTCAGCACTTGACTCAAAGATTTTTAAATCTATTATAGAAAACTTAGTAAGCCGTTTTCAGAAGTGTATCAAAAATGATAGTAAATGCTTTGAATACAAAATAAGTTAGATTTGATTTAAGTTTTTTTATATTCTTCCTGATTCTTAAAACGGTCATTTCATGTGTTACAACCCAATGTAAACTATGCTTGAATCTAAATATACACAAATACATACATGGAATATTATTACTAATCATGCAGGCGGGCTGAATGGAGGCGTTGATTTCCAAAAGGTACTATATCCATTCTGGAAAATTGTACAGGAAGCGCAAAAATCTCTCTTTACTATATTATTAAACCAACTTATTTGATTTTTTTCGCTTTAAAATCTAACATAATTTTTTTACTATATTAATAAAACTACTTTAAAGGTATGGAATGAAATGTTTTGGTATATATATAGGAACGAAACTAAGTGTGTAATTAGTCCCTTTAGAAAATAATTGCGTTACTAAATCGCGCTTTAAAAGGACTTGATAGTTCATTAGATAAAATCAAATAGAAGATTTAGATGAAACTATATGATGAAAATGCAAATATGTCAAAATATCAATTTCGTAAAACATGTCCTTGACTACCTTTTAGAAATCAACGGCTCAATTGTTAATTACGCCATTATGGGATCATATTCCATTATGTTTAGTCGGCAATTGCAATTTCACATTCATGTCTTCTATCTATTCGTTCGTCAAACCCTTCTACCGGTTTTAAGAGAATAGTTATATTCAATAACTCAAATGATTACTTCTCCTGTAAGAAAGAAAGAAAAAAAAAAAAAAAAAACTAGTACTTTTTTTTCTGGCATCGGAGTTTTCCATATAGTTATGTATTGATAATACTGAGGGGAGTTGAAATGCATTATTAAGTAACTTTAATGTTAATATAAATTAATAATAAGCCGTCGACGGTAAAAGTACAAAATACGTTTAGCTAACACCCCTGGGGGCCAGCCTCTACCAAGACCCCAGCAAGTGCGGCAGCTGACAAGGATATTTGGGATGGTCAATTGATAAACATACCTATCCATACATATCCTTGGCCACTTCTTAAAATTTGTATCTACAAAGGCTAGACCACCGACCCCGGGCACTTCCCTTATCAGATCCACCTCCTCTTGTCATTACCACCAATAGGAGATTGGTAGGTGTGTCTATGTTCAAAAAATATCATTTTTGAGAAGAGGGGAGGAAAGACGAAGAGAATTTAAAATCGGAAGAGGTCAGTCAAACCACGACGAGAGAAAAGGCCGTTGCGGGTCGAAGAGCAAAAATAGAGGAGTCGATCTAGATGCTGGGGAATGAAACCAAGAAGGAACGCTTAAGACGGATTCCACCTTCACCAGTCAGCTAAATGTCCTGAGGTACCCCTTTTTTGCAATATTGTATAGCAAATTAATAAGTGTTCTCAGTCGTATTTCTATGTAATTTCTAATTTAAATATAATTTAATTGTGATCGGTATTTCTAATTGAACATTAATAATTACTGAATTACATTAAATAAACACTGAAGTGCTACCCATAGGTAATTTCTTCTCACGCCTGAATCAAGCCTATATGATCAATGATCACGTTTACATAATGTATTTATTTATTAATTTTTTTGTAAATACAGTTGTATATATCATTATAATACATTTTTAAAAAATAATAAAAAAGATTCCCAATTATTACTTAAATTATATAATTAAGAATGTCACAGCAGGTTTTTTTTTTTTTTTTACTATGCCGCTAAACATTATAGTTTTTACTATTTTTTTATTTTTTTTTATTTTATTTTTTTTTTTTTTACATGCGGTTTTCTCATAAAGGACCAACGATTTTAACGAAACTCGTCTAAGTCTTCCATAGAGACCGCATTGTGGAACTACGCTACACGGGAAGATCCACTGGATGCTACAAAGAGCGACAACAAAGAATTGCCCCCGAATAATGAATTTATAAATTGCCTGCTGCAAACGCTATATATCTCTTAATCTATTAAAATAATATAATATAGTCCCCAAATGTCATACATTCTGTTGTGTGTTTTTTGAGAGAGACAATATGCTAAATATGCAATCATATCGATTATATATAATACTCTCTCATTAAATGATTTTTTTACATTTGAAAATTGAATGCACAATATTGAGAAATATAAATTTAATTTTTTTTTTTAGAAATTGCAAAAGATCCAGAGTTGTAGCTATTTATCGCATAACATAGTCTTGAAACCGTTCTGGAGGACGGCGAGTTCGAGCGGATCGCCCGGCGGATTCCACTATTAGAAATTGTCCAGTTTGATTTTCAGATTCGACATCAGGAATCACGTCCGATCTAGGATTGACTGGTAGGAGCAGGCAGGGATGCTAGTTCTTCGTGGCGGTGATTAATTTCAGGTGGTTTCGGGTCTGCAGATGCTCGTGGAGGTTGCAAGGGTGGCAGATGTATCGGACTGGTATTGACGTTGGTTTTTCTCAGCTGGTTTGTGTGTCGTTTGAGACGGTATCCATCATTGAGTTCGACTTGGTAGTGTAGATGTCCAAATTTTCTGATGATCGAACCAATTGTCCAAGTATCCTTATTGTTCGAATACCATCTGGCGAAAATCCTTTCCCCAATTTTGAATTGTCGGGATAGTGGCAGGTCGAATCGCACTCGCTTTTGGATTTTGGGAGAATGAGGCTTGAAGACGTCGAGATGGCACCCTATGTTTTGATTTAAATACAATTCGGCTGGAGTTTTGCCATTCTGAGAGGGGCGGCTCTGTATCTGAATAATACTGCACGGAATTCGTGTTGAATAGTACCTGGCTCAGTCTTACAGTTGAGTTTTTATTTCAAGGTTTTCATCTTCTTGGTTTTCTGTTGCATGAGAGTAGAAATGCAAACGACTGAAACATGACTCGTTCGTTTGCATCGGAATTTCCATCGGTCAGAACGGCAACCTTTGGTAGGGTGCTTAAAAGAACACCGGAGGCGGCGGTTATCGACTCCGAGATGCTGGTAACGTTGTTGTGACCGTATTTTGAGCGCGGATCTCGAGATGAATTTGGTGCATTTTGAGATCAGCATTTTGAAGAACTGATCCGATTGTCCTGGCTGGTGGCTCGATTTTGAGCGCGTGACTTGTGTTGGCCAATTTTGTTGATTTCGTTTCCTGCAAGAAATATTGATGAAGTTGGTTGAAGGTAAGAAATTTCGCAGCTGTCAAATTTAGCATTGAAATTCTCTAACGGCGGTTTAAGAACTTGTGGATTCACAGGGACTTGAGTTTGAGGACCACCAGCGATAATTTTTGAAAGAGTCTCTATAAGTATCCTTTGGTGGTTATTGAAAGCTTCCATAAGCGATTCGAACTGTATATATCAACTTCGATGCAGGCCGGAAATATCGAAATTAAGAAATATTTAAAGATAAGGTTACCTTAACACTTAGACACAACGCAATTGTCACTTCACGTTCACCTCGTCGCCAAAATTTGTTGTGTTCTTGAATAATAATTGTAATTATAAACAACTATTTTATTTGATTAATTAGAACCATGTGAACACTGTTGTGTGTTTTGAGAGAGACAATATGCCAACATTGCAATTATATCGATTATATATAATACTTACCATAACAAAGTTATATCGGAATATGTAGATCATAATCATACATATTTATAGATATAATGTATTAACAAGGATATAAGTAATTTTTCATATTTTTTTTTTTCAGATGAATCACTAAGCTACTATACGCAATTATACAATTCCATATTTTATCCTCGAAAAAGTGGTAAGATTTTTAGCATTTATATTATAAATAATTTTGTTGACCTATTTTAATCATATTTGGGTGTAATATATGTTTAGAAATTTTCATCACATTCAAGGATCTGAGCAGGATTTTCGTTAGGGTAGACAAGTGAGTTGAAATAGTTTGAGGGACAAGTATGTCGGAAATAATAAGTTTTTTTTTCAAACACTGTCTAAACCCTTATTAATTTGAAAATTAAGTACGTGAAATATCTCTAACTACACCTTTTATCCAAATATTTAGTTTTTTACTTTCGATTAACTATATATTAATTATATTGTAAGGGAAAGTATTTATTTTTGTCTTTTACTTTTAGAATGTTTATTTGTGCCACCGAGTGTTGATTTGATAATTTACTGTATATATATATATATATATATATATATATATATATATATATATATATATATATATATATATATAAATTACTATTCGCAATGAAGTTTACACTTCTCTCGTGCGATGTTAAGCACACACATTTTTAAAAAATATTTTCGCTAGGTATGGAACAAGATATAATTCCATATTATTAATAAAGGGCCTAGCCGAATAAGCATGTGAAATCTGCCCCCGCGTGTATTAGAACCAAATTTATACCATTGAGTCACACCTATGAGAAACAACCTTACGCAAATTTTTAGCCCCTTAATCCTAAAGGGAGGGAAGTTATGGAGGGGAGAAGAAAAAACAAAAAAAATTGTTTTCTCCTGAACAGCTCAACCGATTTTCACGAAAAAAATATATGTTATGGACTTTACAAATAGGTTTCAAAAAATATTTTAATAAATTTTTTTCCACGAAAATGCTGGTCAAAAAATTTTTTTGAATTTTTCAAAAAAATATTTTCTGTTTATGATGGTTTGGTACACCTCCAATTTTTCGTTACTTTATTTCATTGGCGGGTCCTCCATAACATATATTTTTTTCAATTTTATTGCAAGTGTACCCCATGGTGAAAAATAAAAAAAACAAATTTTTCTCCTGAACGGATCAACCGAATTTCACGAAAAAAATATATGTTAATGGTTTTCTAAAAGAGTTTCAAAAAACATTTTTTTAAATTTTTTATTTCGAAAACGTGAGTAAAAATTTTTATTTTTAATTTTTTTATTTATTTTTTAAATTATTGTGGATTGGTACACCAATAATTTTTTGCTAATTTAATTCATTAGAGGGCCCTGCACAATATATATATTTTTTCGAGTTGATCTAAAATGTACCAAATAGTGAAAAATAAAAAAAGCAGCATTTTTTCAGCTCCTTGAGTAGTAGCTGGTCACGCATGAAGAGTAGGGATGGAGCTGTAGGATAATAATGTCATTAGACTTTACTTACACACTATGCACATACATCCTATTTATTATACCTATTAATTGTACTGATGTATGGAATGATCGTTCAAAAAATAAATAAAAATACTAATATTTTTTGCTATTTCAGGTTAATTAGATAGATAGACAATAATTAAAGAATAAATAATTTTTACTGTTCGTAAAAAACGGAATAATTTCATTCGTTAACGAAGATAGTGGTTTTTTTCTCGAAAATTTTATGAGCGTCTAAATTCTAGTCTGACATTATAGATTTTTAGATTAACATATAATAATATGAAAAAATATATATTAAGAAATCTTTGTAGTTATGTTTTGTATAAATATAGTATATAGTGCTATGTAGTAGTTATCTAAGTAAAAAAAAATGAAATAAATACAAAAAATATATATTCCATCCAATATAAGATATTTATAATAATTTATTTTTAACTTTTACTTATTTATTGAGATATATTACAATCTGTTACAAAATGAACAACAGTAATAGTGATATGAGACCACATTTATAATAATAGGTATAATAAATAGTATGTATGTGCATAGTGTGTAAGTAATATCTAATGACATTACAATCCTACAGCTCTATCCCTACTCTTCATGCGTGACCAGCTACTACTCAGAGAGCTGAAAAAATGCTGCTTTTTTTTTATTTTTCACTATTTGGTACATTTTAGATCAACTCGAAAAAATATATATATTGTGAAGGACCCTCTAATGAATTAAATTAGCAAAAAATTGTTGGTGTACCAATCCACAATAATTTAAAAAATAAATAAAAAAATTAAAAATAAAAATTTTTACTCACGTTTTCGAAATAAAAAATTTAAAAAAATGTTTTTTGAAACTCTTTTAGAAAACCATTAACATATATTTTTTTCGTGAAATTCGGTTGATCCGTTCAGGAGAAAAATTTGTTTTTTTTATTTTTCACCATGGGGTACACTTGCAATAAAATTGAAAAAAATATATGTTATGGAGGACCCGCCAATGAAATAAAGTAACGAAAAATTGGAGGTGTACCAAACCATCATAAACAGAAAATATTTTTTTAAAAAATTCAAAAAAATTTTTTGACCAGCATTTTCGTGGAAAAAAATTTAAAAAAATATTTTTTGAAATCTATTTGTAAAGTCCATAACATATATTTTTTTCGTGAAAATCCGTTGAGCTGTTCAGGAGAAAACAATTTTTTTTGTTTTTTCTTCTCCCCTCCATAACTTCTCTCCCGTTAGGATTAAGGGGCTAAAAATTTGCGTAAGGTTGTTTCTCATAGGTGTGACTCAATGGTATAAATTTGGTTCTAATACACGCGGGGGCAGATTTCACATGCTTATTCGGCTAGGCCCTTTATTCTGATATTGCTAACTATTTAATAAAATTTGTATTATTATAATTTTTTTTTTTTTTAGATAAAGTTGATGAACAAAAACTTGGTATGCTTATGTGCCAGAACTGCGTCCAACGGACAAGGAAGAAAACGCTTTATGACTGGATGAAGGATAAAATAACGTTGCCAAGGTCTATTGGATCCTATTTGCATAAAGATATCTACATCGATCACATTCAGAAGGTCGGCCGAAACAAGGAATACGCTGAAGACATTATTTTGAAAGAACGTATCGCGTCATTACTAAACAATGATGAAGAACTGCTACGTCAGATGGAACAATTACATTTTGCTAATAGGAGATATACGCTTTACGGTAGTCGCAAAGCGAAGGATATAGACGTGAGTTTTTATTAATTCACAAAATGCATAACATGATATAGTCACGGTGCGTATGCGTATATATTTTTATTCTGTTAATGGAAGTTGTTTCCTTATGTAGGCCCATTTGAAATCGTCCAATTTTGATTACTTTTTCCGCTCAAGATTTCCGATTTTCATAGTTTTTTTCACCAGTTGTTCTCTATCCATGCCTGAATAGAATAAAGTATACAATTTTTTTTTTTTCTAGCTAATACTTTTAGCGTTACAGCAATTTTTAGCAATATTCGTTTCTGAAAACATGTGTTGGGAAAATCTTTCTAATGCTGAATGTTGCAGATATCGAATTAAAATAAATACTAACAGTAATATAAAAATATAGATTATATTTTTATCCTCACATTTCATCACCCAAACAGTGAAGAAAGTGGTTAAAAAGATTCTCGAAAATTAATTCAAAACGAGAATTTTGACGAGTTAAAAGTTTATATTGGAAAAAGACTCACCTTTGATCATTTGTTTATACAAAGTTTTGTCATATTTCGACTCACAGTAAAAATGTCGATCATCAGAATATACAGAATACTGTAGGATAAAATTTAGTGGCTGGGACTAAACTGGTTCTGGTGTTATTAGTTTGTTTTGGCTTATAGTAGGTTGATATGATGAGATGTAATGTTTCATATATGAATTAAGTTTATGTTTCAAATACAAACTGAATCTCAACCACTAAATTTATAGAAGAAGAATTTGCATGAGTTCCATCATCTTTCACTGGGTCCCTTTTAAGATATCCCGCATTTAATATTCCTGAACTTGGCACGAACCCTTCTTTGAAAATTTATATTTAAATAAGGACATTGCTCACAGAATCGAAATTGCTACGACAAATAGGGCAATTATAAGACTATACGAGAGAGAAAACAAAATTAAACTTGAGACCAGTGATGGGCAAATACTCAAAAAATTTGAGTACTGATTACTGTAATCAAATGATGCTCGCTGCTGATTACAAAATCTACTCAGCTTTCCTCCTGATTACTTTCTACTTTCCTCTGTAATCAAATTTTCGTACTTTTGAGTACTTGATTACTTTTTTATATGAGGTGGCTAGAATAGATTATATTACATACATCTATTAAGTTAAATTCTATTAATAATTTCTTTAAGCCATCTTTTTTTTCGTATTGTCGATTATTTTAAACTTTTCTTAAAAAATTGATAAGGGTCAATTATTATTATAAAGATGGTGGGTTTATAGATTATTGTAAACTCTTCAGATAAAATCGATATAGGGGCCTATTATTATTTTGTTTACACTTGGAATTTCATTTTAACTTTTTCGTATTTTCTGGATATTAGGCTCAGTAGCTGGGTTACCAATGGTTCGTTACCGATTATACTATTAATTTTAATCGCGCTCGCTCAAAAATTGGTTAATTTTAACTTTTTCGTATTTATTCGATACCAGGCTCGGTAGCTGGGTTCCCAAAGGTTCGTTACCGATTATACTATTAATTTTAATCGCGCTCGCTCAGGAATAGGTTTATTTTAACTTTTTCGTATTTATTCGATACCAGGCTCTGTAGCTGGGTTTCCAAAGGTTCGTTACCGATTATACTATTAATTTTAATCGCGCTTGCTCAAGAATAGATTAATTTTAACTTTTTCGTATTTATTCGATACCAGGCTCGGTAGCTAGGTTCCCAAAGGTTCGTTACAGATTATACTATTAATTTTAATCGCGCTCGCTCAAGAATAGGTTTATTTATACTTTTTCGTATTTTCTGGATATTAGGCTCGGTAGCTGGGTTCCCAAAGGTTCGTTACCGATTATAATATTAATTTTAATCGCGCTTGCTCAAGAATAGATTAATTTTAACTTTTTCGTATTTATTCAATACCAGGCTCGGTAGCTTGGTTCCCAAAGGTTCGTTACAGATTATACTATTAATTTTAGTCGCGCTCGCTCAAGAATAGGTTTATTTTAACTTTTTCGTATTTTCTGGATATTAGGCTCGGTAGCTGGGTTCTCAAAGGTTCGTTACCGATTATAATATTAATTTTAATCGCGCTTGCTCAAGAATATGTTAATTTTAACTTTTTCTTATGTATTCGATACCAGGCTCGGTAGCCGGGTTTCCAAAGGTTCGTTACCGATTATACTAATTATTTTAATCGCGCTTGCTCAAGAATAAGTTAATTTTAACTTTTTTGTATTTATTCGATACCAGGCTCGGTAGGAGGGTTCCCAAAGGTTCGTTACCGATTATACTATTAATTTTAATCGCGCTTGCTCAAGAATAGGTTTATTTTAACTTTTTCGTATTTATTCGATACCAGGCTCAGTAGCTGGGTTCCCAAAGGTTCGTTACCGATTATAATATTAATTTTAATCGCACTTGCTCAAGAATAGGTTTATTTTAACTTTTTCGTATTTATTCGATACCAGGCTCGGTAGCTGGGTTTCCAAAGGTTCGTTACCGATTATACTATTAATTTTAATCGCGCTTGCTCAAGAATAGATTAATTTTAACTTTTTCGTATTTATTCGATACCAGGCTCGGTAGCTAGGTTCCCAAAGGTTCGTTACAGATTATACTATTAATTTTAATCGCGCTCGCTCAAGAATAGGTTTATTTTAACTTTTTCGTATTTTCTGGATATTAGGCTCGGTAGCTGGGTTCCCAAAGGTTCGTTACCGATTATAATATTAATTTTAATCGCGCTTGCTCAAGAATAGATTAATTTTAACTTTTTCGTATTTATTCAATACCAGGCTCGGTAGCTAGGTTCCCAAAGGTTCGTTACAGATTATACTATTAATTTTAGTCGCGCTCGCTCAAGAATAGGTTTATTTTAACTTTTTCGTATTTTCTGGATATTAGGCTCGGTAGCTGGGTTCTCAAAGGTTCGTTACCGATTATAATATTAATTTTAATCGCGCTTGCTCAAGAATATGTTAATTTTAACTTTTTCTTATGTATTCGATACCAGGCTCGGTAGCCGGGTTTCCAAAGGTTCGTTACCGATTATACTAATTATTTTAATCGCGCTTGCTCAAGAATAAGTTAATTTTAACTTTTTCGTATTTATTCGATACCAGGCTCGGTAGGAGGGTTCCCAAAGGTTCGTTACCGATTATACTATTAATTTTAATCGCGCTTGCTCAAGAATAGGTTTATTTTAACTTCTTCGTATTTATTTGACACCCGTAACTGACTGAAATCAATTATACCAATGACCAAATTTAATTTAAAAAGTAAATATATTTCCTCTAAATATAATCCTCTACTTAAGCGAGAGCGATTAAAATAAATAGGATAATCGATAACGAACCCTTGGCAACGAAGCTACCTAGCCTGGTATCGAATAAAAACGAAAAAGTTGAAATAAACCTATTCTTGAGCGAGCGCGGTTAAAATTAATAGTATAATCGGTAGCGAACCTTTGGGAACCCAGCTACCGAGCCTGGTATCGAATAAATACGAAAAAGTTAAAATAAACCTATTCTGGAGTAAGCGCGATTAAAATTAATAGTATAATCTGTAACGAACCTTTGGAAACCCAGCTACAGAGCCTAGTATCGAATAAATACGAAAAAGTTAAAATAAACCTATTCTTGAGCAAGTGCGATTAAAATTAATAGTATAATCGGTAGCGAACCTTTGGGAACCCAGCTACTGAGCCTGGTATCGAATAAATACGAAAAAGTTAAAATTAACCTATTCTTGAGCGTGCGCGATTAAAATTAATAGTATAATCGGTAACGAACCTTTGGGAACCCAGCTACCGAGACTGGTATCGAATAAACACGAAAAAGTTAAAATTAACCTATTCTTGAGCGAGCGCGATTAAAATTAATAGTATAATCGGTAGCGAACCTTTGGGAACCCAGCTACCGAGCCTGGTATCGAATAAATACGAAAAAGTTAAAATAAACCTATTCTTGAGTGAGCGCGATTAAAATTAATAGTATAATTGGTAGCGAACCTTTGGGAACCCAGCTACAGAGCCTGGTATCGAATAAATACGAAAAAGTTAAAATAAACCTATTCTTGAGCAAGCGCGATTAAAATTAATAGTATAATCGGTAGCGAACCTTTGGGAACCCAGCTACCGAGCCTGGTATCGAATAAATACGAAAAAGTTAAAATTAACCTATTCTTGAGCGAGCGCGATTAAAATTAATAGTATAATCGGTAACGAACCTTTGGGAACCCAGCTACCGAGACTGGTATCGAATAAACACGAAAAAGTTAAAATTAACCTATTCTTGAGCGAGCGCGATTAAAATTAATAGTATAATCGGTAGCGAACCTTTGGGAACCCAGCTACCGAGCCTGGTATCGAATAAATACGAAAAAGTTAAAATAAACCTATTCTTGAGTAAGCGCGATTAAAATTAATAGTATAATCGGTAGCGAACCTTTGGGAACCCAGCTACCGAGCCTGGTATCGAATAAATACGAAAAAGTTAAAATAAACCTATTCTTGAGCAAGCGCGATTAAAATTAATAGTATAATCGGTAACGAACCTTTGGGAACCCAGCTACCGAGACTGGTATCGAATAAACACGAAAAAGTTAAAATTAACCTATTCTTGAGCGAGCGCGATTAAAATTAATAGTATAATCGGTAACGAACCTTTGGGAACCCAGCTACCGAGACTGGTATCGAATAAACACGAAAAAGTTAAAATTAACCTATTCTTGAGCGAGCGCGATTAAAATTAATAGTATAATCGGTAACGAACCTTTGGAAATCCAGCTACAGAGCCTGGTATCGAATAAATACGAAAAAGTTAAAATGAAATTCCAAGTGTAAAAAAAATAATAATAGGCCCCTATATCGATTTTATCTGAAGAGTTTACAATAATCTATAAACCCACCATCTTTATAATAATAATTGACCCTTATCAATTTTTTAAGAAAAGTTTAAAATAATCGACAATACGAAAAAAAAGATGGTTTAAAGAAATTATTAATAGAATTTAACTTAATAGATGTATGTAATATAATCTATTTTAGCCACCTCATATAAAAAAGTAATCAAGTACTCAAAAGTACGAAAATTTTGATTACAGAGGAAAGTAGAAAGTAATCAGGAGGAAAACTGAGTAGATTTTGTAATCAGCAGCGAGCATCATTTGATTACAGTAATCATTACTCAAATTTTTTGATTATTTGCCCATCACTGCTTGAGACTCCTTTCTAAGCTTCCTTGTTCAAGCGCTCTAAAAGTTTCAGCTAATTTTCGTGAATGTTTTTGATAATTTTCTTGGCTGTTTAGGTTGTGTGTTTTAAGGTCCAAAACTGTACATTGTAATCTCATCATCATCCTAGTTTTCGCTTTGTTCTGAAATAAGCAAAATTACAGGAGATAGTAATTTTTAAAGAAAACGTTATTTTATTGGCGAGAAGAATTATATAACAAGGGAAGCAGCTCAGTCTCAGTCGCCAAATGTATGCCACTTATACTAATCTTATAGATGTGTAATCTGTATCAGTAACATAATTTTTCACTCAGTCCCTTTTGAGATATTTTTTTGTAGGCTTCGCGAAAAAGTTTTGGCCAAAATTCATTTACAAAAAAGAACTATATTCTAATGACCACCATTCAACGGCAAGTAGAAATATGACAAAGCTATGTATGAAAAAATAATCAAAGGCGAGTCTCTTTTCCTATTTAAACTTTAAACTCGATAAGTTCTCATTTTGAATTAATTTTCGAGAATTTTTTTAACCACTTTCTTCACTGTTTAGGTAATGTATTGTGAGGACAAAAAATACAGAGCTAGAAAGATTTTCCCAAAACATGCTTTCAGCCGCGAATCTGGCTTAAAATGGCTGCAGCGCTAAAAGTATTAGCCAAAAAAAAGAACAAAAAAAAATTATATAAGCTTTTTTATTCAGGCAAGGATAGAGAATAACTGGTAAAACAATCATGAAAATCGAACTATACGTCCAAGTCCCTTGAAGGAACACAAACATCATCATCATATTGATACATTGATTTATGGATGATTCAGGTTGAATTAATCAGATACTTTGTATCTGATTCTGAAAAGTATTTGATACACGTAGTTGATACAAACAAAATGTATCTGATACAGATACTCGAGTTGATACAAACTAACAAAATACAGCGCCAGTTAATACTACTACTGAGTTGGTATAGCTCGTATCTTATGTAAAAGTAGCCAGATAGAGCGAGTTTGTAACCATTACAGATGTAACAAGTACAAAATTATCAGTATCAATTGTATCAGATACAAGAAATTCTTGTATCTATCCGCTCCTATATTCTACTTACCATGGTTTTCATTTTCAAACGGTATAACAGTAAGCTACCTATAGCCCCACAACGAGCCGGTGCAAATTTGATAGCGGCCTTTCCATCGATTTATTCTTTTTCAAGCACTGTTACAGATCGGTAGAGATTCATTGATTTGGCTCAATATGTTTTAACGGGGGGATACGAGGAGCATTATTTTTATAATATGGGGTTGGTAGCTTCACCGATCTGCAGATTATGTATGATGAAAAATGAAACTGCACATCATGTGATATGCAGTTGTAAAGAAATAGCTAAGATACGGTTTAACCACTTCGGTTACGCCCTTTTATTAGATCCTAAGCTCTTCTTTTTCCAGAGGCGCGACAGGCCTTGTAGGCCCTGTGGTGTAATCACCTGGGAGATTACACTCACGTTTCTCGAACACTCCCTACGCCTAATTTAAGAGTAGCCACCATTTGGATGACGGATCTCACATACCTGGGTGAGAGGCTGTGAGTGAATCTCCATTTAATTATATCGTTATAAAAGCCCCGTCGGGACTGGGATTCGAACTCACAACCTATAGTATGAGAGACTAGCGCGCTAGCCACTCAGTCACGGGATCCTAAGCTCTACGAACTGATAAACACTTGTAGTTTGGTCAGATTTGCAAATGCCTGTACTAGGCTTATGTCTGTATTATTTATTTATGTCATTGAATTCCGTCAATATATTTAAATATATATACATATGTATAGGTATATGGTATATAATTTATTATTAATTGGTCTCTTAAAAAATTTTAAAATTAAAAACAAATCTTACTGAAGAATTAAATTAAATTAATTTATATCTAAAAATGTACAAAAATGACGTATCATATATTTAAACATAATAAAATTTAATTCGCAGCGCGTTTTTGGTACTGAAGTGACGTCTCGAAGAGTTATGCCTAAAATGCGAGTGATATCATGGGATGCCTTCAATCAATGGATTTTTCCATGTTCCATTCTGATTTACAACATTGCAGACAGTGAGACTCAAAGGACGGAAGCTAAATTTGTAGTGAACAGTAAGTTTAAACTCTCATTTTATATTTTTTAAAAGGAGATAACATTTTACATATAAAAATAGTTAAAATTTTAGCAATAGATATGTGACCTGTTTCTCATATATTGGGAGATAAAGTTTCTCATTTTTAATGATGTAATGTTAAATTAAAGTAAAAATATATTTATTATTGAATAAAAATTAAATATTTGATATCATATATTATACTTGATATTTTACATGATCACTTTTCATTACTAGACCTTTTGATGGGCTATTGGTAATGTTAAGTACCTCTATTTGAGTTAAAATATTTACAATAGCCTTTGAGGTATTTACAATATCTGATTCTTCTCTCTCTCTCTCTCTCCGAAGTTTATATTTATAAAATTAAAAATATGAAATAAAGTATAAAGCTGTAATATTAATACAAAATCAGTCCTCAGACCTAGCTGTTGTACGCCCTTAATTTAAATCAAACAGAAGAGATTTATTGGTGGTTGCTGAGGTACCTGATAAAATCTTTGTTATCTCTAGAGGCCATATTTATAGTTTTATTTTATTCTTTAATTTAAAAAGCAATTATACATGAAATAAATATTGTGTATATAAATAAATAATGCAAGGAAATTCAAGACCAGGATTGCTCTTTACCCCATGAATAAGAAAGCAGAGATGGGCATATTCGTATTCAAAATTACAAATATGGACTCATTCGGGAATAACGGGATTTGTGAATACGAATACATTCATAAAAAAAAAATCTGGTACCGGCAACACACGACTTTCACTTTGCTACGTTTTAAAATTAATTTAAGAATATTTAAATACACTTTGAGATGAGAAAATATCAAAGAATTAATTACATAAAGTTTCGATAGAAACATATCTTTTATTAAAAAATCTATTATATTTTTATCTAGAATAATCATTTAGTATTATCGGCTTTTCATAACTCTCCATTGACTTTTACAATTCCGTGTTTAGATAATATTTTTTCTAAAATCTTTGGCTTCCCATCGGCATATTACACATCTATTTTACTATTCTTGTATTCAAAACACAAAAAATTGTATAAAAAAAATATTTTTGAAATTTTCTCCTTTAGTTGTTTATCAAATTCACTCAAGTTGCATATCTCCCCGTCATTTATGAACAAGATGATATGCCTACTTTTTTGAAATCTACAAAATTGCAGGTACTTTAAATTTAAAATATCGGTATTTAAGCCCTGTCAGACTATTTAAATCAGGATGAAACCTACATGATATTGAATTCCATTAAATTTTACATCGATATAGGGAGTTCAATCAAAATCGTTAGAGCCGTTTTTGAGAAAATCGTAATAAGGTGCAAAATGCGTGGTATAAGGTAGATCTTCCGGTAAGCCGATTTTGAATAAAAAGTTACTGTAACATCTCGGACGTCTAGTTTTATCAAATATGAAATTTCAGTTTCGTAGGACTTTTCATTTTTGCGCTAGACTTACCACACACACACAGACGCGGGACTTGGCTGTTTGGACTCAGGGGACCCTAAAACGTGTATTACCATCGACAACTGGAATTCGAAAAAAGTAACTATGTTTACACACTGAATTCGTCTTAATAAGGGCTCAGTAGTGTAGTTTATTGTAAACCAACACGAGTTACGATTCAGTTCATACAGTTCATTTTCTGCATATTATGTTGCTCTTTTTTAAAATATGGAAAAACGCAGCCCGAACTGCAAGACAGATTCATCCCGTGTATGGCAGCAATTCAATTGCTGATAGCACGGTTCAGAAGTGGTTTTCGCGGTTTAGATCAGGAGATTTGTAAGACCAAACCCGGGCTGGCCGGAGTTCAACTCTTGACATTGAGGATATTATGACGTTCATCGCAAACAATCCACGAATTACAGTCCGTGAGATAGCTGCGGAGTTAAGAGCCTGCAAATCGACCGGTTTTGATCATCTAAAGAATGCCGGTACGTCATAATTCCGGGTACGTCTGTCGTTACGACGTTTGAATTCCCCATGAGCTCAGTGAAAGGAATCTTATTGAAAGGATTTCATTTTGTGATTTGCTGCTGAAAAAAATGTGGAGGATTCATTTTTAAAACGAGTTGTTATTCGCGACGAAAAATGGATTCTCTACATCAACACCAGCCAAAAAAATCTTGGGAGTTGCCTGGAACGAAGCTGCTCGCAACACCAAAGGCCGGCTTGCATCCCAGAAAGGTGATGCTCAGTGTTTAGTGGGATTGGAAGGGACCCATTCATTTTGAGCTCTTTCCACAAAACCAAACTATAAATACGGACCAGTTAGATCGATAGAAGGCAGCAATTGAAGGGAAACGGCCAGAGTTGGCAAATTGGAAAGGAGTGATATTCCACCAAGACAAATGCTAGGCCCCATGTGTCTTCAAGGACTTGAAAAAAGTTATTAATCTTCATACGGGAGGTTTTACCTCACCCGTCGTACTCTCCTGAAATTGCTCCTTCGGATTTCCGTCCTTTCCGTTCCCTCGAAAATGTTCTACAAGGGAAAGCCTACTATCCTGAACATGACGTCAAAAGGGACCTTTTATTGTTCTAAGGACAATGATTTTTGCAAAAAAGGAATAATGGACCTTCCAAACTGTTGGGAAAGAGTAATCGATAACGGTGGTAACTATTATGTAGATTAAATAAATAAAATTTAAACTGTTCATCAATTTTAATTTTTGTCCAAATTTCTCTACGAACTTTCCGGGCTACCTAATATTTACATATGGTTATTCTCATACATTTCTGTTCTTTATTAATGAATTATTACTTTACTTTCACTCATTACTTTCTTAAATAATGTAATGAGTAAAAGTAATCCAGGTAGTCATAGCCGGAACCAACGGAAGTCTATTCTGTTTCTAGGCCTCTCGTTATATATCGGTAACGGTTAGTATATGATGACACTATTACTAAAAGAAACACCACCGTTATTATTGATAAATAAAAACACATGTTATTTTCTATGAAATTTGTTCAGTTCATACACGTTCAGACAGAAGAAGACTGCATTGTCTTTCTGCAGGAGACTGGATCCATTCCGAAGGAATGAGCCTTCCGTAATGATTAAAACATCACTTAGTAAAATAGAGGAGTAGCATCGCGGTGGAGGTGCTACTAGCCAGGGTGTAAAGAATCCAAAGGAGCGAAGATCGATGGTTCGAGTGTTGGAAAATACTCTTCACTAAAATAATAAGATTACCCTTAAACAAAAGAAAGAACTTCTATCAAATACTGCAAGGAAGAGTTGTGGTTAGGACATTGCAATGTAGTGGATTTAAACAAATTATTAAGAGAGGTATGTGCGTTTGAATTACTAAAACATTCAACCTTTATAGGCGGTTTTGAAGACGTGGTAGAAATCGATGAATAAGTTTTCTCGTAGAGGAAGTCGCACAAAGGAAGATTCTACCCACAACAGTGGGTTTTCGGATGGACATCGAGGACTACAAAGGAGTGTTTCCAACAATTTTAACAAACGTCAAAGACTTAACGGCTGCAGACTTCAAATTCCCAACTTAGATGCTATAATTTTGTTTAATAAAATATACACGTAGTTTGATTGGTTTATAAAAGTCACTCGTAGTAGCAGTTTCATAGATAGTAATGGTACCGTTATATAACCGAAGGCCTAGAAACAGATTAGAACCGTCGGATGCGCCTTACAATTAATAAATTATTTGGAATGGATACTCTACATTTATAGGTATTATATTTATATTAATATATATTTATATCATATATATATATATATGGCATTGCCAGAGACGGCAACCAGTCAACATCGTTCCTGTGCATTTTTATTTACAACTTTTAGGTTCGTTATTTTCAATTTTTTTTCTCTCTATTTGTGTATCACATTATAAACAATAGTTTTTGTGTATTTACTCTTTATTTAATCAAACACACTGCTTCAAGAACTGGTGCGAGGGCTGAGAGTTTACTGAGATACAGCGGTTAGTTCGTCCTATAATCTCTAATCTCAAAGGTATTACGGACGTCAACACCTGTGACTATTTACCTTAATTCTCTACTGTGAGTACTGTTTTTTTTTTTTTTTATAACTGTATTTTTTCAATTTCATCTTAAAAATGGTTCAGTGTTCCTTGTGCGAATGTGCCATCACTCGTGATGACAAAAACAATTTAAATTGCAGTAAATGCCGTGTTGTTTATCACGGTAAATGCTGTAATTTGAAAGAAAAAGAAATTGAAACTCTGAAATTTAATAAAAATTCATGGTTGTGCCCTAAATGTGACCTAGAAAAAAAAAACAATTGATAAACCCTCATCACCTTCCAAGACCAGTGAGCTGAACTCAGGTATGCCAACCTTGGCCGATGTAATGGCTGCAGTGAAAAGTCAAGTATCCCAGGTCAATGAGGAAATAAAAAATATGCGCGGTTCCCTCGAAAAATATGGTGAACTTAGTTTTGAATTAAATGAGAGGCTCTCCAAAATTGAAAGTCATCTAGAAGGCCAGGCAAAATATATCGAAGAGCTCTCTCTAGAAAACAAAACTTTAAAAAATAAAGTAGGTGAGCTTGAGGTTCGGCTTAATAAGGCCGATCAGGGCCTACTTCGTAGGTCCCTGGAAATTCGAGGTGTCCCGGTCCGCCCGGGCGAAACCCCTGCGGCTCTGGTGACCAGTGTAGCGGCGGGCCTAGGTATGAAGATTTCTCCCGAGGACCTGGACATGGTGGTACGACGCAGATCGAAGCCGGGTGACGAGAGAACACCTCCTGTTGTTGTCCGTTTCGTCAGGCAAATCACGAGGGACGAGCTGGTGAAGCAAAGAAAGGTAAAAAGGGATTTCACCACGCTGGATATCGGGTGGGAATCTAATGATTGCCACCGTATTTACCTGAGTGAAGAAATGTCTCCTGGAAACAGACACCTTTACTGGCTCGCCCGACAGAAGAGATCGCCTGGAAAACTAAAATACGTCTGGTTTTCCGCCGGCAGAGTTCGCTGTCGTAAGGACGACGGACATCCGGTGGTCTTCATCGACCGAGCGCAGGACCTAGAGGTCTTCGGCTGACGTCCCGGCTACCGTCTGCTCTCTGGCTACCAACGAATTCACACCACGGATTCTATATGCAATATACTGACTTTTATGTTTAATGTCGCGGTTTATTTTTATTTTTATACAGCTTTTATTTTCTTCAATAATCATCATTTATTTTATTTATCAAGTATTCTTCACTCAACACTTTTGATTGTATATTATTGTATCTATCTTCTTCTAATTTTTAAATTTAACCAAAATCTAGCTACATCGTCTTCCTACCATCAGTGTTTTTCCCCATCCCGTCCCTATGACTAGTATCCTAACCATCTGCCATGTCAACTCCCAATCCTTACCCGCTCATTATGATGAATTCCTTCAATACTTTACCCAGAACTTTTACCATATCATTGCAGTATCAGAAACTTGGCTAAAACCTTACATTCCTTCCTCTTCTATTTCCTTACCCGACCACTCCTTCTTACGTCATGACCGATTAGGCCGCACTGGCGGAGGCGTCGGTCTCTATGTTCATAATAGCCTAAAATCCCGTATCCTAGATGTCTCAACCCCATCCGATCATCCTCATATTGAATTTATTA
Organism: Piezodorus guildinii; assembly: GCA_023052935.1. Lineage (NCBI taxonomy): Eukaryota > Metazoa > Arthropoda > Insecta > Hemiptera > Pentatomidae > Piezodorus > Piezodorus guildinii. The sequence continues at coordinate 39,443,847 of CM041295.1, read as the reverse complement.
TCCTTGAAATTATTTGTAACAATCATCCTCTCCTATTTGCAGTAGTGTATCGCCCTCCTTTAGTTCCGTTCGATGCTCCTTTTGAAACTACCCTCTACAGTTACGTTCCTCTCTATAACAATATTATAATCTCCGGCGACCTCAACACCAATTTCCTTTCCAACTCCAATGACAAACTGTACCTCGAAAATCTCTTCTTTTCTCTTAATCTTTTCATTGTACCTTTCTCTCCCACCCATCATACTCGTTGTTCAAATACCTGGCTCGACCTTCATGTAATTGATTCAGCACATAGCCTTCTCTCTTCATCTCAATTACCAGTCCCATTCTTATCATGTCACGACCTAATTCACATATCATACAATATCCAAACTCCAGTAATCCTTCCTAAAACAACAACATTCCGTAATATCAATTCCCTTACTCGTGAAATTATCCAATCCGATCTTGAAGTCCTAAAGTGGGACGATATATATTCTTGTACCTGTATAGATTCAATGGTCGATATCCTCACCTCTAACCTAATTAGTATCCTCGATAAACATGCTCCCCTCAAAACCTGCACCTTCCGTCGCCGCCCCGCTCCTTGGATGAGTCCAGAAATAAAAGACTTACAAAAGAGGCGTGAGGCAGCCCGTAGACGCTTTAGACGTACTAGACTAACGGAAGACTATCAAGCGTTCAGGGCACTCCGCAATCTGACAATTTCCATCCTATCTAACCTATCCAAGCCTTTAGAAAGAATAGTCCAATCCCAATTATCTAATTACCTTGAAAAGTCTAAACTTCTTGATCCTCTCCAATCCGGTTTCCGGCCTGGTTTTTCCACACAATCCGCTCTCCTCAAAATCACCAGCGACATACATACTGCTATGGATGAAAAGAAACTGACCGTACTAATACTTCTAGACTTTTCAAAAGCTTTCGACTCCATGGACCACTCCATCCTTTACTCCAAACTTCAATCCCTATCCTTTTCCAACAGCACTATCCGTTGGTTTCACTCATTTCTTTCTGATAGAACCCAAGCCGTCAATATTCCTAATCAACCTCTATCTTCCTTTCTTACCCTTTCGGCAGGTGTGGCCCAGGGTTCAAGTATATCTCCTCTCCTTTTTAATTCCTACATCAATGACCTTCCCAACTCTATCCATCATTGCTCCCACCATTTGTACGCTGATGATTTCCAGATCTACCTATCCTTCTCCCCCTCCGAGACATTAGCAGCATTTCTGAAGATTCAGGAGGACCTGGATAGAATCAGCGCCTGGGGAAATCTGAATAAACTTAAGCTAAATACTATGAAGACGCAAGCAATAGTAATAGGTTCCAAAACCCTTATCAAATCTAATACCAACTTCCCAAGTCTAATCCTCAGTAATTACCCAATTACCTTCAGTTCCTCTGTAAAAAACCTAGGTATCACAATCGACCAATCCCTCTCCTGGAAACCACATATTGCCCAAATCTCTCAAAGAACAATAAGTATCCTTAAATTTTTCCATCGCTCCCGTCATCTTCTCCCACTATCCACTCGTAAGCTCCTCGTTTCCTCACTCATTTCCCCCCACTTTGACTATTGTTGTGTGGCATATGACGGCCTCCCGACTGTGCTTGAAGACAGATTAAAGCGCATTATGAACATTTTCTTAAGATTTGTCTTCGGCACTTCAAGGAGATCTCATGTTACCCACTTATACGGTGAGTTAAAGTGGCTCCTTCCCTCCACCCGCAGACAATATTTCCTTGGATCATACCTTTATCAAACTATCAACTCCCAGCGTCCATCCTACATCCATAGTCTCCTTCAATTTAAATCCTCAGTCCACTTACTCGAAACTAGATCCCGACATTCTGACCTTTATGCTCCTACCCACAGAACCAAAACTTTTGATCGTTCCTTTATTGTTCGCTCTACTGCACTCTGGAATTCTCTACCGAACCATATCCGCCATGCCACTTCTTTATCCTCATTCAAATCCCAACTTTTCCTTTACCTACTGTCATCCCAAATAGACGATCAGCAAATATGATATGTCAATTTCATCTAGAAGTCTACATTGAATGAAAGACGATTTTTTGCTAACTAATTACATCCACAAAGACGATTTTTGTTTACCACCCAAATTTTAATTTGATTTTGTTAAAATTAGATTTTATTTTCTCAGAAGTCAATATTTAGAAGATATTATATATGTATATATATTTTTTTATTTTTTTGAAGTAATTTGTTTGTTTTTTTATGTATAGCTTTTCTCCCCATTGTTAATAATTGTATTTGTAAATAATCGTTGTAATTAATAAGTACTCATGTTTATTTTGTCTGTTGGCCAGACATATTATATTTTTCTATTGTACATAACTATTATTCTTAGGGGACCTAGTCCCAGAATAAATTTTTTTTTCTATTCTATTCTATTCTATTCTATATATATATTAACCATTTTTGAATTTTGGGGGTCCTAGCCTTGGTTGTATGAAGGGGCCCGCAAAAAAAAAAAAAATATTTGGAACCATGTTTTAGGGAATCATATCAAACCTTTTATGCTGGTGTAGTAAAATTAAAATATTTCAGTGTGAAAAAATTGAAACTGAACATAATACTTAATATTGAATTTCTGAATACTACTAATGCATATGTAATCCTGGTCTCATTTCCAGTTTGTTTTATTAATTATATTTATAATGTTTGTTACAGTGCTACTAATTAAACTGTCCATGATGGGTACAGAGGAAAGATTAAGATTCCAGAGTCTCTATGGCATTCATACTGTTGTCATCCTGTCAACGCTTTGTACCTGGGGCAAAACACCTATCCATTTATATGTGAGTATTTAAAAATTAAATAAAGTAGTTTCACAGGTGGGACTTTGGTCTCCTCGCACTGCCTTCCATTAACCATTTATAACAACTTGATGTTTATGGAGATTGAAATGGTTGAATGAAAGATATATATATATATTTATGATTCTTATGTTTAAAAAATATTATGTACTTTTTGTCACTTTCTTTTGTTTTGTTTTTAATATTGTGTACTTCACCTTATACTCGATGAGATTTCTCAGGTACCCGTCGTTAAATGGTTACAAAAATGTAAATTAAAAACTGAATTGTTTACAATAATAAATATTTGACACTATTTTTAATAAACATTTATTGATCTGAACCATATCCATCCTCAATTTAAAAAATTAAAATTTAAACTACATGATATATATATATATATATATATATATATATATATATATATATATATATATATATATTTATTTATTTATAAATAAATAAACCATTTTCATGATTATTTATTATTATTTTTACTAATAAAGCTTTTATTTAACTGAGATGTTGCAATATATTTTTATTTCTATTTCTCTCCAGGTTATTATTCTATACCAATCATATTATGTTAATTTACAATAGTTTATGTTTAATTTAAGTATGATTATGTATTAGCAATCAATTAGTCGATAAATTTCTGTATTAATATTTATTTTTAAAGGCTGACTTTAATGACACACCCTTATTTGAAGAATATTTTAACAAGAGAATTCCATTGGAAGATTATCGCCATATTTATGATGTCGAATCGTACTTTTTGGATTTAGCTGTCCAGGTTAGTTGAAATTATAAATACATGAGCTTACATAGTATATATTTGATATTGGACCAGTGTAGTTATAATAATCCTCTAAAGAGATTAGATTTATTAATAATTCATTTTTAATTATTAAAATTAACATGGAATTATGTATAATAAAATTAAATAAAGATAAATCAATGAAATGAATTTAAATTTAATAACGCCATATTATATGATGAATAGATGATTTTCTGTTATTGTCTCACTGGTACAAAAAAAAAAGTTGAACAAAAAAATTATAATGTGGTGAAATTAGAATAATAAAAAATGTGGACCAAAAATTAGTTATCAATAAGAAGAAAATCATTGTAAAAATATCCTTTATAATTGAGGTAATATGCTATGCCTAAAAGTCGCATTTCTCTTTATTCAGTAATGCCTGGTAGAAATTAAAAACTTTTAATAATTTATAACTTACATATGTTTAGCCACCTTACAAAATCAATATTATTGATATAATAATACTAATACAATATACTGATGAAATTTTAAGTAGACTCAATAATATTGAACATGTAAGATAGGCTTTAAAAAATGTATTTTAGTACATTTATATGTTTTTCAGTACAGAGATATGGTTAGAATAATTGTTATTGGGTGTGGAATAATTTATGGACATTTTGGACGTTTCACTCCTGACTCAAAACATTTGACGAAATGGTTTACATGCACTTTATTCCACAAGGAGAGCCCACTAATCATCGGGTCAGGATTGAACCTTATTGCATTAATACACATAAAGGATTTGGTGAGGTAAATAAGTAATACTTGAATTTACTCATTTCCTTAATTTATTAGTAGAATAGAATAGAATAGGATAGGAAAAATAAATTATTATGGGATTTGGTCCCCTAAGAATAACATATATGTAGAATTAAAATTTGTCAGGCCAAAAGAGCAAAGGAACAATTATTTCTTATTTACAATAGTTAGTAAATAAGAAAAACAAATGGTATACAGCAAGAAAAAAAATTAAAATATGCATAAATAAATTAAGTTTGATAAATGTGCTGAACAACTTTAAAAATAAATTAATTGATTACTTGACTTAAAGTTGAGCAATAAATAATTGGTTTTTTTTTTCATTCAAAGTCTAAAATTTGATTAGAAATATCAGAGTTGCTGGGCTTCTCTTTGGGAAGACAGAAGGTATTGGAACAGCTGGGACTTGAATGAGGGTGGGAAGGAGGCAAGTTAACTCGCTGTATAAGAGTTACACGAGACCTCTTCGGAGTACCAAATACAAATCTTAAAAACATTTTTATAATCCGCTTTAACCTGCCCTCAAGTGGAGAAGCCCCCATTAACACACAGCAATAGCTAAGTGGGGGAAAATAACCGAGGATACAAGGGAGCTTACGAGAGGATAATGGTAGAAGGTGACGATAATGATGTCTTCCATCACTTCCATCCTGTTTTAGTTTACTTATTGTTCTATGGGAGATTTTTAGGAATATGAGGTTTCCAGGAAAGGGTTTGGTCGATGGTAATACCTAGGTTTTTGCCTGAAGAACTGACAGGGATTGGGTGATCATTTAGTATTAGATTAGGAAAGTGGTATTGGATCTTAGAAGGGAATTGGTACATATAACATTTAGCTTTAGTTTATTCAGGTTGCCCAGAATTTTATATATAAACACACAATGACAAAATAATCCTTTATGATTTTAGGGTTATTCACCAAGCGATCGCCTTTTGCCCCAGAAACAAGCATTACATTATAGCATGTGAAATGCTTGGGTGTAACCAACATCATCTGATGGATGTGAGTACTATAGTCTGAACAAATAAAAGTATATTATTATAAATGTATTACTTTTTATTGGTACGGATATCTTTCTTTTCTTTTTTAAAGCAGTCACTATGTTTTATTATTTTACTGTTTTTTCTATTCTAATTTAATTCTATTGAAACTGAGAAATGAAATTTACATTTTTTAGATTAAAAATACAATTTATTCAAGAAAATAATTAATATTTTTGATTTTTTAGTTATTTTATTTTTTTTAAATTCTGATATTCTTTTCCTGAGCCATGGAATATTTAAAGTAATATGTAAACTGTAACAAAATAAAACCAGGGGTATTTATACAGGTAGTCCTTAAGAGGAACAAAAAAGGTTAATTGCACTATTGGTCGATTTTATAGAGAAAAATGAGTTATTCCATTGTTTTAAATTTTAAGTTGGTTAAGTTTTTTGTTAAACAGGAAGTGATCACTCAAAAAAATTCAGATTTTATCATGAAAGAGTATACTGAATTCATATAAGAAAAATTTTGTGCTGGAAAGTATGTCCTTTCGGTTTTTATGTTCATTTTTATTTCACTATGACACACTTCTTATCTGATGAATTATTTACCCTGAAATGAAACTGTCTGTAAGAAATTATTCTTAACAAGATAATTTTCCAAAAAAAAAACCAAGGCTGATTATTATTCTAAACAATAATAAATTATTTGTATCTGATATGACAGTAACATGTTAAATTTGCAGCAAGGCTATATAATCAACTGTTTAAAAATATAAATTAATAAATAGAAAAATCAATCCAACCAAACTATTAAATAATTAATAATTTTTAGATAATGTTTTATTTCTTTTACTAAAAAGTTCTTTACTTTTTAGGTGTTAGCCCAGAGCTTATGTAAGAGTCCATTCGTGTTGCATTATGGTGCTGAAGAGCTTATCACCTGTTGCAAAGAAACTGATGTATGTATGCATTTATGTAAAATATATAAATTATGCATATTTCAGAACAATTCTGGACACCATTAAGCATGGAGAGATTCCTTGTTAGCAATTGATTTATGATAATATTTTACGGATGTTGGTTCAAAATCGTGTGACCAAAAATAAATAATCTTATAATAGTTATGATAATGTGAAAATATTGGATAGCCCAGAAAATAATGCAGGACTTTAAATACGTTACCCCTTTGTATAATTAACTGCCTATCTTTGCTGGATAATTCCTTTTTTTTAAATGTAAACATGTATTAATCCTTGTTAAATACATAAAATCTTGTAGTTTTCAAAAATGTGCTAGTAAAAAATAATTCAGTTTTTACTAAGATTTCAAAGACTAAGATTCTTACTATCTTGTAATTTAAAATTGAATTAGGCTGGAACAGGGCCCAAATGACAAGAAATTTGAACAATGTATTAAGGCAATATGAGTGAGTACACCCTTCAACAGTGGTTCTGAAATTTCCAGGGGGTGACTTCAGCCTGGAAGACAAAGAAAGTTCAACGTTGCTTTGGAGGAAGAAAATTTCTGGAAAACTTCTAGGAAACCCCAATACAAGCAAATCAACTAATGATGACCACCTTTTTCTTTTTATTCTGCCATTCAGAGAACCTCGTCATCAACGGAAGAAGTCCTTCCACGAACTTGTTCGTCTTCCAGGCCAAAATCTCCCTCTCGAAAATTGTTTGACCCACTGTTGAATGGTGCACTCACTAATACTGCCTTTGCCACATACTTTGTTGACATTCCTGGTTCCATTTGGGTCCCCTTCCAACCAAGTTCAAACTAGCACAATAGAATTAGCCAAGTCAACTTCAACCTTGTCCAATCCAAATCGAACCTTTTCCAAGTCAAATTCAATCTTTTCCAAGTCTAATTTAACCTTTTCCATTTCGAATTCAACCTTTTACGGTTTTAATAAAATAATAAAAATCAAGTTAAGATAATTGTATTTTATGAATATATTAATTGGAATATTCTCTTCTGATTTGTTTATATATTAATTTATCATAACATATCAAACATGATTATTACATTACGTTTCGAGGTACCTTATTCCTCATCTTCAGATTTTCAAATATTATCTAAAATACAATTGAATAAATATTATAAGCAATTATATATACATTAAGAACAACATTATCAATAAATTAAAATCAATTTATCATTTAAAATATTTACAGTTTGTTTATTATTAGAATTCTAACTTACATTTATTTCCATATTGTATCTCAATATAGGTCAATTACTATTAAATTATTATTCATAATAAGCTCATAGATATGAATAATAATTCTGTTAAAATCTATCTTTTCATTATCACATATTCATTGTTTCATCCTTTTGTTGCTGTGCACTTGTAACTATCATGTATACTAAAATAACATTTATCTAATACCTTTCTTGTGCTATTCAATGTTTTCAAATATCCACAACATAATTTTTATCTAGTTTAGAGATTAATTATATATATATATATATATATATATATATATATATATATATATATATATACATTTTCATACTTATACATACCCACACATACACACATATATACACCACACACATACATATATACACATATATAAATATATATATACATACGTACATACACACCTATACATACACTCATATACACATGCACACCCACAATAATAATAAAAATTAAGTTATTATAATTTTATGTTTTTATGGGGAATGGCCGCAACTGTAGTTCAACTTTGTTGTCGATCCGCATTTACTTTCAATCCTTAGTGGTGTTAGACTACGGATTACGTCCAAATTTTATAAACATTATTGTTAAGTGTTTATGAACATTTCTATTATTCCTGATTGGGTGAGTGCTTAATTAAATCTATTAATAGTGAGACGTTGTGAACCTAGCCTAGAGTGTCTGCCACGTGGTGGGGCTTCCCGTTACCTGCCCGCTTCCGTACTGAGGCTATTACTCACTAGAGCTGTCTCTTATCAGATCGCTGGTAGCGCAGTCGGCTGGAGCGCTGCATTCAGTATGCTGTATCTATTCGTGCGCGAGTTCGTAATCAGAAGATTTTTTTTTTTTTTTTATTTAATTATTTAATTTTCTTTTCTCTAGAAATGTTTTCCTTTTATTTATTTTTCTATATTGTATATAATTGTAAATATTCAGAGAGTTAATTTTATTTATTTTATTTCTTAAAAATACGTCGTAATGTCTTCTGAAAAAAATTCGTGCATGGACACTGAAGATGATACCGCTTTCTCTGAAGTGAGTGAGACAGACTCACAATACCTCAAAAGACGCACTCTTCAAAAACGCCAAAGGAACCTGACTCCTGGTTCTCCTACAAAATCGCCTAACAAAAAAAAGAATAAAAATACTAAAACGAAACAACATTCTGAAAATCGAAGTCTACCTTCAACCAGCAGCAATCCACCAATCTTACCAGCCTTACCGACTAGCAATAAATTTGAAGTCCTCAAAGATCTACCTACTGAATCATCTGTACCCAGCAACTTCACGGACCCAGAACCACCACCAATATTTGTCAGCAATATTGTTGACTTCATGAAATTCGGAAAGGAAATCGCCAATTTAATTGGACAAACAAATTTTAGATGTTTCTCAAGAGTCAAAGACATCAAAATCTGCACAAGCGGCAAAGAAAATTATAAAAAAGTGGTTAGTCACTTGACTGCTAACAACTATGATTTTCATTGTTTTCAACTCAGAGAAGAAAAGCCATTTAGGGTAGTCCTAAGAGGACTACACAGCACAACACCTACGGCTGCCATCAAGCGGGACCTCGAAGAGTTGGGACACAATGTCAGGAACATTTCTTGTGTGATTCATCCTCAAGAAAAGTACCCACTTCCTTTATTTTTTGTCGACCTTGAGCCAGCACCTAACAATAAGGATATATTCGAAATAAATCGCTTAGTATACTCAGTTATCCGATTCGAGGAGCCTAGACGTAAAACGAAATAGTGCAATGTACTAACTGCCAACATTTGGGACACACAATAGCATATTGTCATCATCAGTCGCGATGTGTCAAATGTGCAGTTCCGCACGCATCAGGCACCTGCCAGAAGCCTCGAGACACACCAGCAAAATGTGTTTTATGTAATGAAGAACATCCTGCAAATTATAAAGGCTGAATAGTCTATAAAACTATGTTTAGGCAAAAAGCTCAAAACTTATCATATAAATTGCAAAGCCAGAGAAATACCGCTCCAGAAGAAGAGATACCCGGTCCTTCACCGAGAACTGATCCTACTCCTCAGAGGACTGCAACCTTCAACCCAAGACCACCTACCTACAATAGCTCAGTAAAACAACACTCAACGATACTGCTACCTCGCCCTCAACCGCCTCAACACTCAACATCCCAACCTCAAACCTCCTATCATCCTCAACAACAGATTGTCCAACCACAGCCCCAGACCTCTCATTTCCTTCCCCAGACCTCCCATTCTCAGCCGAAATCTCCGAAAACGGACCTCACCCCTAAAAATGCTTCCCAGCGGGTTAAGTTACCTCCAGTTATTCCTCCTCCCAAAGTTCCAGTCTCCTCTCTTCCTTCCTTTCAGTTCCCACCCTCTTCAGCTGTACCTTCAAATATAGAACCTATACAACGGCCTCAAAGGAAAATTCAACCACCACCTTCCCAAATTAACACTCCATCCCATGATACCGCCAATTATTCCTATCCCAGCCAACACCCATCTGACATAACGTCTATCCTTTCCTCATTCCTTCTCGATCTACAAAATACAATCAGACCCCTCATCACTCTCCTTACAAGACTCCTTTCAGCATTCCCTCTTAGTTTCCCACAATGAACAATAAGAACCCTAGTTCTTCTTCTTTGGAATGCCAATGGTTTGAATAATCACCGGGACGAACTTGACATATTTCTTCATGACAATTACATAGACATAGCTCTGATTACAGAAACTCATTTCACTACTCATTCTCACTTTTACATACGTGACTACATTACCTACAGATCAGATCACCCAGACAACACATCCCACGCTGGTTCATGTATCCTTATTCACAAATCCTTACCCCACTCCCTAGTTCCCTCCACTCCAACCGACACCATTCAGTCGACCTCTGTTACTTTATCGGTCCTACCATTTAACATAACCTTCTCAGCTGTATATTGCCCTCCTGCTACCTCTCTCACCTATAACAACCTTGAATCCTTATTCCGATCCTTTGGTCCGCGCTTCATTGCTGGGGGCGATTACAACGCCAAAGACCAACGGTGGGGATGCCGAACGTCCAACACTCGTGGCAGGATTCTTTCCAACGTCACAACCTCCAATAGCTATTCCATCTTGTCACCCCAGAATCCCACGTACTGGCCAACTTCCCTTAAAAAACGTCCAGATATACTTGACATCTTTATTAGTTCCCAAATTCCCTCCGCTCATACTACAATCAAATCCCTCGATGACCTCTCCTCAGATCATAGTCCGGTTCTTCTCCTCATGCATTCACAACCAGTTATTAAACCCTCTCTTCCTTCCCTGATTGAAGGTCGCGTTGACTGGGACTGTTTTCGTAATGATTTAGAGATCAAACTTGACTTAAACATTCCGTTAAAAAACTAAACATGACATAGACTCCGCCATACAAGAACTTACAAAGTCGATAGAAACTGTCATAGACACCAACACATCGCTTCGCAAAATTTGACATCTTCATAAAACAAACTTACCGAATCACATTCGACTCCTACTAACTGACAAACGTAGGGCAAGGAAAAAATGGCACAACACAAGATATCCATCTGACAAAAAGCATTACAATCACCTGACAAACAAATTAAAAACAGAAATAAGAAAATTCAAGATACAAAACTTTCAGAACTTTACAGAGAACTTGACCACTTCAGACAAATCTTTATGGACAACAACCGCAAAACTGCTGAAATTTAAATACCTTTAATCATCCTCTCCTCACTAAATCCCAAACCTGGTCGAGATCCGATGAAGAGAAATCCCAAATCTTTGGAGAACACCTTTTCAACACGTTTAATCCGCACCCTGATATCCTTAATCCCAGCCATAGTGAACATGTTGAAGCAGAACTAACTGTTCCTCTCCAAATGTCCCTTCCTCCTAAGGCCTTTCACCCTTCCGAAATCATTAATATCATTCAAAGATTACCATCCAAAAAAGCTCCTGGCCATGATCTCATCACATCCCATATCCTGAAACAGCTCCCCAAAAAAGCCATACTCTTACTCACCTACATATATAATGCCACACTTCGTTCTACCTACTTTCCCGATCCTTGGAAATTGTCCATTATCAAAATGATTCCTAAACCTAAAAAGTCTCTAGAAAATCCATCATCCTACCGTCCTATCTCTCTTTTGCCCATCATGGGCAAAATACTGGAAAAACTCCTCCTAAAACGTCTATATCCAATCCTTGACATTCATCACATTATTCCTGACCACCAGTTTGGATTTCGCTCATCCCATTCCACTATACCGCAGTGTCACCGTGTGGTGGATGTGATATCTTCCACATTGGAGCGCGGAATGTATTGCACTGGAGCCTTCCTCGACGTGGAACAGGCTTTTGACCGAGTTTGGCATTCAGGACTGCTCTACAAAATTCGTCACTTCCTCCCTCCTACCTACTTCTTATTAATCCGTTCCTACCTCACAGATAGAACCTTTAAAGTAAACCATAACCTTTCCTTCTCCGCCATATTTCCTCAGAACGCAGTTGTGCCCCAAGGTAGCATCCTGGGTCCAATCCTTTATACCATATATACAGCTGATATTCCTACTCATCCTTGCACTGTCCTCACTACATACGCCGATGACACATGTGTGTTATCTGTAAGCAATGACCCAACTATTGCTTCCCAAACTCTTCAGTCTCACATTGTTTCCATTGAAGAATGGTGTCAAAAGTGGAGGATCAAAATAAATCCTACTAAATCCCACCAAATTACCTTTACCCTGCGCCGCAAACCTATGTCTACCTGTCCCACTATATCCTTTGGCAATATTCCACTCACCTCAGTTGAACAGATCCGATACCTTGGACTGCATCTTGACAGACGACTTACTTGGAATCCTCACACTAGACTGAAACGACAAGAAACAGCTCGCAGATATCGCTTATTACAACATTTACTTGACAAACGTTCAAAACTTCCCACCTACTACAAAAAACTAATTTATATTACCATACTTAGGCCTATTTGGACATATGGAATTGAACTATGGGGATCCACCAAGCCATCAAATTCCTCTCGCATCCAATCCTTGCAATCCAAAATCCTCCGAAAGATCCTAAACGCCCCTTACTTTGTCACCAATAAAATAATCCACAAAGACCTGAATATCCCATTAGTTGCAGACTTAGCCCGAATTAGATATTCTTCCTTTCACTCCAAATTACCACTCCACCCAAACCCACTAGTCCGCAATCTCTCATCTCCTTCTATTCCTGATCATCCTCCGAGGCGGCTGAAACGACGATGGCCTCGAGACCTTCTTGTCTGAAAAACCTTTGAAGTGCTACCAATGGGTAGATTCTTCTCACGCCTATCATGTCCATATCTCATGTATGAACAGTCACATTTACTTGATGTATTTTTTGTGTTAATACAGTTGTAAATATCTCTATAATAAATAAAAAAAAAAAAAAAAAAATGTTTTTATGGTTATTTTAATTATACATTATGTTTTTAACCTCTGTGGCTTTTTAACTGTTCCCTTAGGGCCCTTCCACACACAATTACTCACGATCATAATAATAAGTATAACCAATACGTTACTTTTCAGACATTTTCAATACAAGGTCTGGTTGTACGGATTAGCGGGGGTAAGTTTAATTTTAGTTTAAAATCGCGGGCTAGACTATTGAATTATTTTAGCTATTCGGATCTATTCGATACTACGCTCAGTAACTACGTTACCAAGGGTTCGTATGCTGGTTAATTACTATTAATTTTGAGTGATCCCGCTCAAATATGTGTTTATTATAACTTTTTCGTATTTATTCGATATTAGGCTCAGTAGCTGGGTTACGGGCGGGTTCATATCTCCATTATACTATTAATATTAAGTGCCCTCGCTCAAATATAGGTTTATTGTAACTTCTTCGGATCTATTCGATACTACGCTCAGTAACTACGTTACCAAGGGTTCGTATGCTGGTTATACTATTAATTTTGAGTGATCCCGCTCAAATATGTGTTTATTATAACTTTTTCGTATTTATTCGATATTAGGCTCAGTAGCTGGGTTACGGGCGGGTTCATATCTCCATTATACTATTAATATTAAGTGCCCTCGCTCAAATATAGGTTTATTGTAACTTCTTCGGATCTATTCGATACTACGCTCAGTAACTACGTTACCAAGGGTTCGTATGCTGGTTATACTATTAATTTTGAGTGATCCCGCTCAAATATGTGTTTATTATAACTTTTTCGTATTTATTCGATATTAGGCTCAGTAGCTGGGTTACGGGCGGGTTCATATCTCCATTATACTATTAATATTAAGTGCCCTCGCTCAAATATAGGTTTATTGTAACTTCTTCGTATTTAGTCGATACTATGCTCAGTAGCTACGTAACCAAGGGTTCCAATACTGATTATACTATTAATATTAAGTGCGCTCGCTCAAATATGTGTTTATTATAACTTTTCGTATTTATTCGATAGTAGGCTCAGTAGGTGGGTTACGGAGGTTCATATCCCGATTATACTCTTAATATTAAGTGCGCTCGCTCAAATATGAGTTTATTATAACTTTTTCATATTTATTCGATAATAAGCTCAGTAGCTAGCTGCGTTACCTGTGTTTCGTATAGTGATTATACTATTAATTATAATATCGATCCACTAATATAGATTTATTTAAACTTTTTCGGATTTTTTTTTATTCTAGTATTGTAAATATATTTACATATATTGTAAATATATATACTTTTTAAGGGATGTGGTTAGTGAATGAATTATTATTTTTTTTTTTTCGGTTTCTCTTATGTAGATATTGTTTGAATTTTTTTCGGTTCAATCAATGTTGGGGTTCAATACCACATAATGGGTTGATTTTGTTATCAATTAAATATCACGTCTATACAAATAGCGATATTTAGCTAATTATTATCTGAATCCGAAATCTAAGAAAACAGATATTTTGCCTAAACGGATAAAGAGGATCAGCAGTAACAAGATCACAGAAAAAAAAACAAACTAAAAATGAATCTACAATAGACCAACTGACTAAAAAACAAAAATAAAATCAGCAACCGAACCCACGAAAAAAACAATACAGAATTAAGCATACAAATGAAATCCGAAAAAGTTAAAATAAATCAATGCTTTTAGGAATGAACGTGAAATCATTAATATGTTTACGAGCCGAACCATCGAAAAAATAAAGAAATTAATATACAAAGGAAGTCCAACAATTTAAAATAAACCAATGCTATTGCGAAGGAATATAAAATGATTAATGCCTTTATTAACCGAAAGTCAGAAAAACCAAATACATAAATTAGTATTGAAAAAATGGAAATAAATATATGCTTGAGGGAACGATCTTAAAATTAATAGTGTAATCTGGATACGAGCCCCCTGTACCGCAGCTACTTACTAAGCGTAACTGTACATTTTTTGTCCTTTTTTTTTTTTTTGTGCAGTTTCTTTTAGTTTTATCAGAAGCGTTAAATATTAGTTAATTATATTGCCACCAAGTGTATTTATTTCTTATCATTATTTTTATTTATTTATTTTCTTTTTACTTATGTCAAATCTATTATTGTTTTTCCTCACTAATTTTGTATCTTGGCCAGATGTGAATATTTTACTATGTTAAATTTCATGTTACTCTTAGGGGACTTAGTCCTAGAATAAAGTTTTTTCTTCTTCTTCTTCTAAACCAATATTTGAGCTAGCGCACTTAAAATTAATAGCATGATTGGGATAGGACCCCCCGTAACGCAGCTACTGAAGCTAATATGGAATAAATACGAAAAAGTTGTAATAAACCCATATATGAGTGGGAAAACTTAAAATTAATAATGTAATGAGTAGACGAACCCTTGGTAATGTAGTTATCGAGCGTAGCATCGAATAAATCCAAATAGCTAAAAATATTCAATATTCTAGCCCGCAATTTCAAACTAAAATTAAACTCACCCCCCGCTAATCCGTACAACCAGACCTTGTATTGAAAATGTCTGAAAAGTAAAGTATCGGTTATACTTATTATTATAATCGCAAGTAATTGTATGTAAAAGGGCCCCTGGGAAGAGTTAACAAGCCACAAGGGTTAAAATCATAATGTGTAATTAAAATAACCATAAAAACATAAAATTATGTAAACTTAATTTTTATTATTTTATTGAAATGGAAAAAGGTTGAATTCGACTTGGAAAAGGTTGAATTTGACTTGGAAATGCTATATGACAAATTCAAGCGGATTATGAATATGTTTATAAGATTTATCTTCGGTACCTTCATGAGGTCACCAGTAACCCACTTATACTTTACCAAGTCATTAAATCTCAACATCCTCCATATATTCACAGTAGCCTTCAATTCAAATCCTCAATTCACTCACTTGAAACCAGATCGCGTCATTCTGACCTTTACATTCCTACCCATAGAACCAAATCTTTTGATAATTCCTTTTATATCCGCTCTGCATCTCTCTGGAATTCCCTACCTAATCATATTCGCCATGCTTCTTCCCTTCTCTCATTCAAATCCTATCTTTTCCAACACCTTCTAAGATCCCAAAGAGACGCACACTAAATGTAAAACTGTTAATACACTATCCTAATTTCAACGTAAGACAATTTGTTTTCATTTTATCAAAATCCTAGAGTTATGGATTAATTCATTTATTTGGAAAGTGTTCAGCTCTATTATTTTATAGCACTTATTTTTCTTTTGTTTATATTCCATATATTTTGTATATATCTATATAAATAGGTTTTATTTTATTTTTTTTCACATTTGTAAATAAAAGTTTATTTCATTGGTCTCTCGGCCAGACATGTATAAACGTAGAAGTGTATATTTACTGTGCGACATTATTATTCTTAAGGGACATAGTCCCAGAATAAAGTTATTTTTATTATTATTATTATATATGTATAAAAACCGTGGATGAACCCTGGGGCTCATCCAGAAGCACAAAAAAAAATCAATGGTGATTGAGAATGATATTGGCCTAATCACCTCCTTCTAAAGCAGTTTGCTAAGACCTAGATCCTGTAGTCCTTTCTACTCCGAGGTGGCAAAATTTACTACAGGAATTAAAAATAGCTTTGATATTCTAGAATTTAAGGAAGAGATAAAATTTATAAACATATCTCATATCCTGATTCGATTCCAGTCGAGACGAATTAGCAAATGAAAACCACAAAAATAAGCAGGAACATCGTCAGTTAAAAAAAATATATATGAAAGGAGTTATGGACTAATTTTCATTGGAATGAACTAATAGACAATATCTCAAAGGAAGCGTTGTAATATTGTTCTAGCTGATGCTTCACGCGCTCGCTCACAGGTAGCGCTAGCGGTGCCTACTTAAGTCACTGGCCGAAGAAATTTATAAAAATGAATATAGGCAGATGTGTTCACACATCTATTAAATATAAATAAAATCCTTTTGAAAATATTAGCAAAAGAGAAAAAATTATTTTTTTGTTTTTAGTTCCAACTTCTGGGTAGGTTAGTTGCAAATATCCCACTATACCCAAAGCTGATTTTGGAAAATGGCTTTAAATTGCAACGTTTCTGGAAAACAGACATCTTAACGAGCGTAGCAGGATGTATAAAACTTAGGCAAACACAGGTAATTCCTTTTTTATTTGTATGATTTTATAGTTGAGAAAAGCAGAAATTAGTTATGAATATATTTTGTTACTTTATTGAACTTATATTCGACAAAGTAACATGTAACATAATATAATATATAAATTTAATCATATGTATATATTTTTTTGAGTGAGTTATTTTAATTACAGGTTTTTTAAATAATTGTGATTCACATTTTTCACTCATCAATTTATTTTTCCATTTCCAACGTTTTGGTCAAGGCCATTTTCAAGGAACCTAATAACATATTTTTATAAATTAAAAGATAATAAACATTTATAAATTGTTGTAGAACATTTACATAACATTATTCTGTCACATTCATTTATATATATACATGTAGTCAACATATCAAACATCTCAGGCTGAACCAGCCTTGTCAACTTCTTTTACACTAGATCAAGGTAATTATTTCCTAATAGTGCAATGCTTTGTAAATTGTTACTTTGAATTATGATTTAATATATTTTTGTAAATTCTGTATAACATATTTTAAGGAAAGATAATTAATGATAAATAATGTTTTTAATTTGAATTGTTATTAAAATTAAAGAATAGAATTACCTTAATCTAGTAGTGTAAAAGAAGCTGACAAGGCTGGTTCTGTCTGGGATGTTTGATATTTTGAATACACACACACACACAAATATATATATATATATATATATATATATATAATATATATATATATATATATATATATAAGTTATGCTTGGTCGAAACAAATGAATTAAAAAAAAGAAAAAGGTTAAGAAGAAACAACACTCACGGTTCCAGAAACAATACTGCTTTATTCATAAAAGTAGTCCTGCTTTTATATGTTTGGGATGTTGTTTACATCCCAAGATGGTATTAAGACTAATACTGCCCGACTCCTATCCTTAACTCCCCCCCCACCAGTTTACAAAGATACTCTCAATTTTTGGAAACTCAGACCCAAAATGGAGAGAGCAGTCCTTAGCCTTGATACCTTACAATCCAAAACTAACTGTACAATTACAATGACAATTTAATTACAATCTTACAAGCTAAAATGAGTGAAAAAAAGAAAATAACAGACCTGCACAGAACTAGCGCTAAAAAACAAAAACACACTTGCATATAAACTTAAAAAGAAAAGAGAAAGAAAAAAAAATATACTACAATAACACTTCTCAATATCTACACACTAACCTAAATCAAAAGGTACAAAAACAACATGAGGAACAAAGTTCTTCAAAAACGGTGCACTGACATTCTCACCACTACTAACAGAAATACAAAAACATATTTAATAAAAAAAAAATGTACGGAACTGCACAACGAGAAACGAGGAGGCGTGCAGAGGCGAGAGCAAGACAGGTCGCGGTGGCTAGCGCGGATCTACCATTATAAGCTTAAGCTGTTCTATATGAACTGTGCGCCTCTTTTTAGGCTCCCGAAGACTGTCGATCGTGACGAGATTATGCTCCCTGATCGCGGTTACCCTGAAAGGACCTTCGTACCGGAGCAACTCCTTCCCCCGATTAGTGGTCAGTTTTCGATAGACGATAGTACCTATCTTGATGTCGCCCATCTGATCACGCAGTTTGAGGTTTTCCCGCTCCACTCGCCTACATTTCTCCCGTTGCATCTTGTGCCGCACCTTGCCCCATACTTACGCACCTCGACCCTATTGGCCACGATTTCGCTGACGCAACGAGTAGTTGATAAAAGGGTGTTGAGGAATTTTTTAGGAGCTCTGACCTTGAGGAGCAATATCATGCAGTAGTAGGGTTAATGTTGACCTTGAGAGGTCATTGACCGACCTTGTGCGGGCGAGGGGGGTGTTGTGTTAGGGCGAGGGGGGGTGCCTTGAGTAGTGTGAGGCTGTTTTGGGGTCGTTGCCTGACCTCGTTTTTTTTGAAAAAAGTTAGATGGCAACAGTGTATGTAGATTTGGCAACAGCGCGGAGCAGATGGCTCTGGGCCGGTGCCCCCGCGTATGATGACGTAATCTTACGATGAGTCACGGATCCATTCATGTGTATTTTTTGTTGAGTCAGTTAATTGTCATTCTTTCCCCGATTACAATAAATATAAAAATATTCAAAGCACATATTCCTTTGAATACGATATCCTTCCCAACTCCAATAAAGGATATAAAACGATTTGAAAATTTAAATAATGTCTCTATAAATGTTTACGGCTTGGACGATAAAAATAATGTGTATCCGATAAAAATTAGTAAAAAGGAAAATTATGATAAAATGTTCGATTTATTGTTTTTACAAAATGGTGAAAATTTTCATTATTGTTTAATCACAAATCTTTCACGATTAGTAAGTGCACAAATATCTTTGCATAAAGGTGCATATACCATCTGCCGCAGATGTTTAACAACATTTCCAAAGAGGTACGTAAACAAGTTTGGACTAAATGGAGATGAGCGAATGCGAGAACACGAATTATTTTGCCGTAACCATAAACCGATTCGATTTGAGTTTCCGAAAGAAGATAAAATTGAATTTAAGCAGGTGGAATATACACAAACAATTCCAATTGTAGTTTATGCGGATATAGAATCTCTTTTAATACCAATTTCGGGGCCTGCTCCGAATCCGTCAACATCTTGGAACAAAGCTATACACGAGCATCGGGCCTTTTCTGTTTCACTTCTGGTCAAGTCTAACATGTTTGATTTAAAACCATTTGTTTATACAGGAGAAAACTGTATGCAAGTATTTATAGAAAAACTTGAACAAATAGTTGTTGAAGCGGATAATATATATGCCAATCCGCTTCCTATGGAAGTAATGAGTTATTTATCAAACTTTTATTCTGCTAAAGACTGTATATTATGTCAATACCCTTTAGACGAACACGATCGCGTGCGTCATCACTGCCACTTTACAGGAAAATTTATTGGACCAGCACATAACGCGTGCAATTTAAGGGCAAAAAAGCCCGATTTCGTACCCGTTTTTATGCATAACTTACAAGGCTATGATTCTCATTTTATAATCCCTTTCCTGGCACAATGTGAAAAGGTTCATGTAATACCTAGTAATACCGAAAAATATATAAGTTTTAGTATAAAATTTAGAGGATGTAGAACAAAAATACGATTTGTTGACTCGTTTAAATTTCTCTCATCAAGTTTGGATACATTAGTAAACAATTTAAAAAATCAATCAAAGTCAATTAGTGAAATATTTCCAAATATGGCTAGTATTATTAATGACGAAAACAAAATTAAATTGTTGACAAGAAAAGGTGTTTTTCCATATACTTATTTTAGTTCGTTTGAATGTCTAAATGAAACAAAATTACCATCTAAAATTTCATTTTTTAATGATTTAACAAAACAATCCATTAGCGAAGTAGATTATGATCATGCAAAAAATGTCTGGAAAACGTTTAAAATCCAAACATTAAAAGATTATGCAGAATTATATGTAAAAACAGATGTAATTCTGTTGTGTGAAGTTTTCGAAACCTTCCGACTTATCTGTCAACAAATTTATCAACTCGACCCCGCATGGTTTTTTACAAATGTGGACAGACGGTCTTCTTCATGTCTTAGGCTCCAACCTGTTCGCCTCCCCATCTTGAACTAATGTCCTAACGTCTCACACGATAAGACTTGAATGACTCATCCGGTCACAGCTGAGTCACATGCGGAACTTGAATGAACCTGACTAAAAACAAAAAAAATTAAATGGATCCGTGACTCGAATCCGGAACTTGAATGGATTACGTCACTATACGTGGGACACCGGTGCGGTTTACTTCTTAAGTATCAATGAATGAACTCGAAATCAAACAGCTGAGTAAGTAAAGGTAGTATAACATTTATCAAAGACGACCAACACCGGATTCTTATATCTTAAATGGCTCGAGGCGAGACAGATTACCCATGTTCCCCGACACTGTTAATGTCAATGACGTCCACTTGCCGTCTCATACGAGGTGGGGGACAGACAGATGTTCCCGCCACCGTGGGCAAGGAAGGCCGTCCTCTAGACACATGGTCAACGTATGTGTAAACTTGAATGAAACTGACTAAAAAATTAAATGGATCCGTGACTCACATCCGGAACTTGAATGAAATTCACAAAAAAACATGAATGGATCCGTGACTCATCGTAAGATTACGTCATCATACGCGGGGGCACCGGCCCAGAGCCATCTGCTCCGCGCTGTTGCCAAATCTACATACACTGTTGCCATCTAACTTTTTTCAAAAAAAACGAGGTCAGGCAACGACCCCAAAACAGCCTCACACTACTCAAGGACACCCCCCCTCGCCCTAACACAACACCCCCCTCGCCCGCACAAGGTCGGTCAATGACCTCTCAAGGTCAACATTAACCCTACTACTGCATGATATTGCTCCTCAAGGTCAGAGCTCCTAAAAAATTCCTCAACACCCTTTTATCAACTACTGCAACGCTCGTTCGTAGTGGTATCCATCCAGTCGCGACGCTGCCCATGCAACCCGAATAAAACCTCGTTCGGGGAGAACCCAAAGACGGAGTGGATGGAGTGGTTGTAGGCCACGATTGCCTTTCTCATAGCCACGTCCGGCTCCAAACCCTTCTCGCCCTGAAACACGCGGAGGTGATCGCTCAGAGTGGTATGCAACCTCTCAATGCTACCCCTACTTTGCGGATGGCCCGGCGTTGTGAAATGCCATGCTATTTCGAAACGTTTCGCTTCTTCCCGGAGCGGGACGTTATCGAATTCTCGTCCCCCGTCCGAGGAAATTCTCCCAGGCACGCCCATAGAATTGCATCCTCTAGGACCTCTAATACTGCTTCTGCGGACTTGTCGAGCACCTGGTACCCCATGGCCACCTTGCTAAAGAGGTCTATAATAGTGACCCACTTGTAACCCCTCCAGGTGAAAGTGTCGATTTGGAGGTCTTGGAGAGGCACGTCCCACGTAGGTGTCTCTTCCTGGATACCCCGCGGGGAGTGACGGTCGTATTTTGTGCGCAGGCACACTTCGCACGCACCGATCGTGTCTTGGATGGTTTTTTTTCATCCCCCACCAAAAATACCTCCTACGCAACGCGTGTAATGTCTCATTCAAACCGCGGTGGTTGGTTTTACCCTGGTGGTACGCGAGGGTTACCTCCTTCTGCCGCTCCTCGTCCTGAAGCGTTTCCACGGAGTACCTGCACCGGATAAACGACCGATCGACACCGATCCTCTCGCAGCGCCATATACGTCTAATCTTGTCCCAAATAGTAGCGTTCCCCACGTAAAGGTGGTGCTCTTTCCCCGGTTCCGATGCATCCAGCAACGCCCTGCAAATTTGATCTTCGCGAACCCCCGGTTGAGACCAGACGATATTAATTTTGCACTTACCATATGTGCGATACTCGATTTTTACTGTCCCTTCGGTACGCGTTTTCCAAATGACCTGGCGACGCTTATCATTGATAATTTCATCATTCTCCTCCATTTCCACCGGCCCATCGTCCGCGGAGCTCCCGTCTTCCGGCGACCCCGCATCACCCTCCACTCCCGCAGCACCAGCTTCTCCCTCGCCGTCTGGTGTCCACTCGCTCAAAAACTGCCTCACGTCGCGGGACGGCTCTCCTTCCTCTACGGCATTGATCATAATGGCTCGCGACAGCCAGTCCGCCACGACGTTGTCCTTCCCAGGCTTATAGACAATCTCGATGTTGAACTGACCCAAAAACTCCTTCCACCTCGCGACCCTCGCCGAGGACTCTTTTATCTTCCCGACCCACTGCAGCGGCCGGTGATCGATATGGACGCGGAATGTTCTCCCGAAAACGTAGGGCCTAAAATGCTCTATTGCCCACACTATACCCAGAAACTCCCGCTCCAAAGCACTATACCGGGTCTCCGCGTCTGTGAGGCGCCTGCTCGCATACGCCACAGGACGATCGCCCCCGTCATGATCTTGTGAAGAGACCGCCCCCACCGCGTATTCGCTAGCATCGGTAGTAATGGTGAACGGCTTAGTAAAGTCCGGAAACGCCAGTACCGGTTCCGCCTGTAAACGATCCATGCACTTACGGATGTTATGTTCCATTACCGGCGTCACGACAAGCTTAGCCCCCTTTTTCAGCAAATTATAAATAGGGACCAGATATTCCGCCATATCCGGAACGAACCGGCGATAATAGTTAAGTGTTCCGAGGAGGCGACGGATCCCTTTTACATCCCGGGGAATCGCCATACGTCGAATTGCTTCCACTTTCGTAGCGTCCGGCTTGACACCCTCACGAGAAATCGTATGGCCGAGGAAATTGATCTGCTCTTGCCCCAGTGTCGACTTTTCCTTGGACAATTTGAGACCGAACTGACGCACCCTCTGAAAAACCCGGCGCAAGTGTACCACATGTTCGTCCACTGACCTACTAAAGACTAACAGGTCGTCCATATAGACCTGGCAGACAGTTTCGTCCAGGCTCCTCAAAAATTCGTCCATCAGTCTCTGGAATGTAATGGGAGCGTTCTTGAGTCCGAACGGCATTCTAGTAAATTCGTAGTGCCCCCTTTCAAAGGTAAAAGCCGTTTTGGGTTGATCCCGGGGGTGCATCTTGATCTGATGATATCCGGCTTTAAGATCCAACGTGCTAAATACCACCGCTCCGCTCAGTCTGTCCAAGATATCCTCAAAACGCGGAATCGGATAACGTTCGTCCACAGTGTTATCGTTTAGGAGCCGATAATCTATCACCACCCTGTACCGTTCGGTATTATCCCCTGGTATCGCCTTCTTTTTCACCGCCCATAAGGGACTGTTATACGGCGAAGTGCTGTTAACGATGATCCCCTGTGCCAGCAGACTGTCCAACTCCTCCCGAATGTGCTTGCGGAGCGCCTGAGGATACCGTCGTTCCTTAACATAAGTGATCCGTTCTTGTTTCAGGGGGATCTCGTGGACCGTCCTTCCCGTCACGCCTAAGATCTCACCCTCTCGAAAAAAAATGTCGTCAAATTCCGCCCTGATTAGGTCCCTCCAGTCGTCCACTTTATTAACTGCGCCTATCCGCGCCTTGTTTCCACTTACGATTCCCCGACATGTGTAAGTCTGTTGTCCGAGCCTAATGCTCCAGATCCCCTGGCTGTTTCTGACTCTTGCCCCTACCCGTCCTAGCAGGTCACACCCCACTATCACATGGTATTCCCGGGTCATGTTACCCACTATATGTACCTTTAAATTACCCCCTTTTTCCACCCAACGACCTAAATCGATCTCTGCTTCTCCCTCTACCTTACACGGTCCCCCCAATGTAATTAGCTGGCAATCGCATTTTCGAATCTGAGTTGCTCTCTCTCTATCGCACAACTTATCCAACGCCTCCCGAGTCATTATGGTGCTAGAACTCCCCGTATCTACTAAGCACTTCACTCCCCCAGACACTTTAATTATAGGCAACCAGCATTGCTTACCTCGGATGTTGTTACATATTGCTGTGCGGTCGCCTCTCTGCGAGCACACTCCTCAGATCCCAGCTCTCAGCCTCCTTCCGGCTGCTGCTCGTCGCGGGTGGCTCCACCAGCTGCCTCCCTCTCCTCCACTGCCGCTGCTCCCTGCTACCTCTACTGAAGGCCCGCTTCTTCGAGATGGGATGCGAGTTCTCTCTATCTTCTGCATATTTACCTCCATCGGTTCATCCCGCGAGGCATTTTGCCTTCTAACCATATACGGGCATTGTCAGCTATGTGCCCCTCGGTTCCGCATTCAAAACATTTAGTACGGGGACACTGGGCTATCAAATGTCCCTGCTTTCCGCAACCGTGGCACTTCCTATCGTCTCTTCGAAACCCATTCCTCGTTCGTTGTTGTCCTGACCTCCTCTCTCCTCCCGCCGTAGGTCTGTCTCTGGTTCCATACGCCTGATCTTTCCGTCTCCAAGTTGTCTGCGTGTTCCGAGGACGTCTGTCGGGTATTATGCTCCACCCTGGTTCCTCTACTTCCATCCTGGATTCTTCTTCTCTAGCGCTGGAATCTACCATATCCTGGGCACATTCGATGAATGTACGATCCCGCGGTAGGGAGTCTCTTTTCCCGGTTTCTTTGGCCAACTGCACCTTGAGAATCGTTGATAAGAAATTCATTCGGCCTTCTACCTCGGGCGCACTCATTGTCTCCCGCATCTTCTCGGTTATCCTATTGTATCTTGCAAGTAGGATTCCCGCATATTGTCCGGCTGTCTGGCGAGGTGAACGTCTTTCCCGGAACATCTGGAAGATATCTTCTTCCGGGGTCCAGCGTCCTCCGCCGAAGGCTTTCTTCAACCTTTCCTTGACTATCGCCCATGGTGTTTCTTCATCCACCTGGATCTGGTTCAAGATGTTACGTCTCACGCGACAAACTAAGGCCGCCCTCAAAGCTTCGGCGTCCCCCTGGGGTAGTAGGTCTTCTGCTACCTTAGCCTCGATCCTTGCCATGAGACGATCTCCGCCCTTGAGGAAGTGGTTTAGGTCACCTACCTCGCCACCGAAACGTTCCAGATCCGAAATTGCTTTCCTCAGATCTTGGCATGTCGCCGTTTTAATCCTCATCCATGCCATGGCATTAGCATGTGCTTCCGCTAACGTATTCCTGGGTAACGGAGGGAGTTCCGGCACAGGCGGGGGCTGAACTTCCTGGACTTGCGGGTTTTCTTGTATATTCAGATCTGCTGGTCTTATCAAGCCGTCCATTCTTCTTGCTTATCGGAGAAGTAAAGAAAAAAATAATAAAACCTCAAAATTTACGGCGGTTAAAAAAAAACGATCCACTTACTTCAATAGCCTGCCCGTTCTGAGTTCCCGGGTTTCGGCACCAGTTATGCTTGGTCGAAACAAATGAATTAAAAAAAAGAAAAAGGTTAAGAAGAAACAACACTCACGGTTCCAGAAACAATACTGCTTTATTCATGAAAGTAATCCTCCTTTTATATGTTTGGGATGTTGTTTACATCCCAAGATGGTATTAAGGCTAATACTGCCCGACTCCTATCCTTAACTCCCCCCCCCCAGTTTACAAAGATACTCTCAATTTTTGGAAACTCAGACCAAATGGAGAGAGCATCTTACCTTGATACCTTACAATCCAAAACTAACTATATAAATATATATATTTGAATGTAAATGAATATGTCAGATTAGTGATAGGTAAATATTTATAGCAATGAATAATTGGTCATCATCTTTGAATTTATAAAAATAATGTTATTAGGTTTCTTGAAAATGGCCTAGACCGAAATGTTGGAAATGGAAAAATAAATTGTTGAGTGAAAATTGTGGATCACAATTATTTAAAAAATTTATAAATAATATATAAAGGTTTTTATTTTTAACAAGATGGATAAGTATTCCGTCAGATATAAAACATTGACTAAGTGAAAGTTAAATCATTTTAATAAATTTATCAAACATATTAAATAGTTATATTTACTAACGATATAGGTAAATCCATTAGAAATCGTCCACACAACAATTTTGATTTTCATGATATTATTACCAGCTATTTTCTACCCTTTCCTGAATTTGAAACCGTGGATAATAAAACTTTCTGAACAATACTTTTAATTTGGCAACTATTTTAAGTCAGCTTTGAGGCTGGAAACTTGTTGGGAAAACCTCTTTAACTCTAGTAAATTTGAAGATACCGAATCAAAACAAAAACTATCACTATGATAAGGGCGTGGTATACATCTTTTGTCCTCGCAGTACATTACCTAAACAGTGTAGCAAGTGGTTTGATAAATTACCCTAAAATTAATAAAAAACGAGACTTTCAGCGAGTTAAAAGTTTATAAAGAAAATAGACCCAGCTTTAATTATTTTCCTTATATAATTCAGTCATTAATCTACTAGCTGTAAAAATTTCGATATTGAGAATATATTGTGGTATTTTTTTTATATATGGGTCATTTCATACAAAATAGACCTGGCCGCTCAAAATTTTTTATTGTACCAACTGGAGCGGCGTGGTCTAGTGGGTAGAGCGCTAGTCTACTGTGCTCTGGGTCCTGGATTCGAATCCCAGCTGTGGGGAATATTATTTATTCTGTTATTTCAGCCGGGGGGCGATCCCGGGCGGGGCATGGAGACCCTCCTGGGGCACACCCAGCCTCATAAACTGGGTACCCAAAAAAGGGGAAAACCAGGCGGCTGAGCGTGATCTTGGCCGAATCACGTCATTGCACGGCCGTTGGCCTAAAAACAGTACGATTCTCTACATGTACTGAGCCAAAACTCTTCATGGGTTGTAGTGGTACAGGTTTTTTTTTTTTTTTACCAGTTATTCTCTATCCTTTCAGGAATACAAAGCCGGGAATAATTTTTTTTTCTGACAACTAAGTTTTGTGTTGCAGCCGTTTTATGTCAGCTTCGCGACTGAAAACAAGTCTTGGGAAAATCTCATTCTTTGTCCTTCTTTTTTAATATAGATTTTCATAGAAGAAATATCACCAAGTTCAACAATATTAAAAGCGGCATGTCGTAAAAGGGATCAAATAAAAAACGGTGAAACTTATACAGATTACACCTCAATATAATAAGTACTGTAGGATAAAATTTTGTGCTTGAGACTCAGTTCGTTTTCGAAATATAATACATTATATATTACTGCCTTGCAATTGTTGCCCCCATCTTATCAATCTACTAGATGCCAAACCAAACTAATAACGCTTGAACCAGTTGAGTTTCAGCCATTAAATTTAATCCTGTATCACTTATCATATAGAGGTATGATACTGTACCAGTTCCATCATATTTGACTCATTCTCTTTTAAAATATTTCTCTATAAATATTACTGAACTTGGAGATAGCCCTTCTTTGAAAATTTATATTTAAAGAAGAACAATATTTACACGAAATTATCTCATTATATCTTCACAGAAACTATCTGAGTAGCGAGAATTTCTTTAAAAAATTGCGAAATTCTGAGCTGCAAAATTAATTAAAATTGGACGATTTCAAATGGATTGATCCATATTTTTTTTAAATTAATATAATATTATTATTTATTCATTTTATGTAATTCAAGCATCATAAAAAAAACAAATGTTCATTTTTTTTTGTAATCATTATTTTAATTGATTACCCTCATTATTAGTAGATGGGGCTACAGTAGCTATGTCTATGACATAAATGCTAAATACAATAAACTTTTTTTTTTCTCCCAATTTCTTTAAAAATTGTGCTACGTTAATTACTAAAGCTATTCACAGTTTACAAATAGATTATAGTTTTAATTTTTTTTAATAATTTATTTTTCTCCAATATGTACTTTCAGTTGCATCCAACTTTTCGTTCTTTGTTAAACGTTGTTTATGAAATGATTAATAAAATAACAACCAGAATTTTACTCTTAGGGGAATGGTATCCTTATTAGTTTTATTTTATTTACCATTTTTAAAATTCAATTTTGTATATTATTTCAGTCGTTGCGCATCCTAGTGTTAGGAACACACCCAGAAAGATCCAGAATTGCTAAAGCGTTAAGCAAAATTTTCGATCTTCCTCTCCTTACTCCGAAGCGTTGTATCAAACGCTTCCTAAAACGGATGGTAAGTTCATCATACATAAAAATTTTAGTGAAGTGAGAATGGTTGACTGTGCGAGTAAGTGAGATAAGTTAGTTCAGGGTGCAGTCAAAAGCACACACAATTAAGAAAAACCTAATAGACTGGTGCCGACGTTTCGACCTAAATTATAGGCCTTCCTCAGGGCTATAAAAAAAAAGATAGCAACCAGATGTAGAATACAAAATAAATATATAGATAATAAAAACAAAGTAAAATGAAGGTAAAGACAGAAGACAAAATAGGAACAAAAGATAATAAAATAGAAAGATAATAGAAAATAAAATTAAAATTAAAAAAGAGGTGAGAGATATTAAATCAGATATGAGTACGTACTGTTTGAAGGGGGTCGTCAGAACAATGGAGCAATAATGACATCCAGGGTGGTGAAATATTGAACTAAAATTTGTATATTTCTCCACCATGGGCGTCATTATTGCTCCATTGTTCTGACGAAGATCAGCTGATGCGCTCGATGATAACAGTCATACGTTACTTCGTCTCTCAGATTTTTGCCTTTTTCAGTAGGAATTTGCTTGTGTTCAGTCTGGAAAACATCACTAGACCTCAGGAATACTACATCAGTGAATATTGGAGAAATTTCGGTAAGCAAAGTTATAATTTACTTTGTACAATCACGAAAAAAGTGAAAGGAGGGTAACTGATCAGCTGATTGCCGCTAGCTCGGGCTTGCTTTTCTTTTCCTTATCTTTCTTTTATTTATTTTTTTTTTCCTTCTTTTTCTTATTCCATTATATATTTATTCCTATTTATTTTTTTTTTAATCAATGCGATATTTTCATCAAGTGATGTCTTCGAAAGTTACAAATAAAAGATCTAGATCTGCAGGTTCAAACTCGTCTCCCACAAAACAGAGACCTCGCCGTGATAATAATAAAAAAATGATTCCACCAGCGACTGCTTCAGCTACCTCTTTAGGATCTGAACCACAGCCTAGCACATCACAAGGATTAACTGAAGAATCACCGTTTTTTACACCGAACCCATTTCAGATCCTTCAAATTGAAAAAGAAACAATGGAATCTTCTCCTATACCAAAAGAACCACAACCTCCACCAATATTTGTTAAAAATATTAAAAACTTTCAACTACTGTGTGCGCATTTAAACAAATTAACCGATCCTAACAGTTATTATTGTATAAGTAGAACCAGTGATACTAAAATATCCCCGACTACCGCCGAAACCTACAGAAAAATAGTAAAATATCTGACTGAGACCAAAGCTGATTTTCATACATATCAGTTACGCCAGGAGAGAGCTTTAAGGGTTGTAATTAGAAACCTACACCCTTCGACACCAGCAGCAGCTATCCAAGAAGAACTGACGGAGATGGGGTATAAAGTGCGACAAGTCACCAACGTCCTAAAAGATAAAATTCCACTTCCTCTATTCTTTGTGGACTTGGAACCATCAGCAGGAGTTGAAAAAATTTATGACCTCAATAGATTATACTATACTAGTGTAAGAGTTGAAAAACCTTACACTAAGAAAGAAATAGTTCAGTGCCACAATTGTCAGGCATATGGTCATACCAGAAGTTATTGTCACCACATACCACGCTGTGTGAAATGCGGTGAACAACATAAGTCAGAAGAATGTACAAGACCAAGATCAACACCCGCTGTTTGTGCTCTGTGCCTCAAGGACCACCCGGCTAGCTACAAGGGATGTCAAATCTACAAGAACCTCAAAAGCAGATACCAAAAACCTCAGAATCTGGATGAAACAGCTGAACCGATCAGAAGCAGAAGACAACCTTCGAAAACCATTGATTCCAATGTAACATTTGTCCCATCTACTTGGAGGTGGGAACCAGAACAAAGAGGCCGAGGCCCTGCCGGAGCAACGCACACTTCAAAATCCTCAACCCGTTCCACAACCAGCTATTCCTCAAAATTTACCCAACCCTCAAAAACCCCATCCGCATCAAATTTCTCACATTCCTCCTCCATCAAATGTCACAGACCTTACAAGTTTGATGACATCCTTCATCACTGAAATCAAATCCCTCGTTATGCCGCTAATATCACTACTTACTAATCTTGTATCAAACTTAATCCCTTCCTTAAAAAAACCTTAAATGACTTCACCTAACTCCTTATCCATTCTCCTATGGAATGCGAATGGTGTTAGAAATCATACTGACGAACTTACAGCTTTATTGCAAGACAAAAACGTTGACGTAGCACTTATTACTGAAACTAGACTAACCACTAAACAGTTCTTCAAAATACCTCAATACGTGACCTACCGTACGGACCACCCAGACGGCAAAGCCCATGCCGGTACTGCTGTCATTGTGCACCAGTCCCTCTCTCATCACTTACTCCCACTTCCTACCTATGATTTCCTACAAACCACCGCCATAATAATCAAAACTTTTTCCTTTCCGGTAACCCTTACATCAGCATATTGCCCTCCTAAACACTCCATTTCCACCCGAATTTGTATCCTTTCTAAATTCCTTAGGAAATCATTTCATTCTGGGTGCAGACTTAAATGCCAAGCATCAACAGTGGGGTTCAAGAACCACGAATTCTCGTGGACGAAATTTGCTGTCTGCACTCAACTCCCGTCATTTCAATCTCCTACCTCCTGATTCCCCTACCTACTGGCCAACCGATCCCAACCGTAATCCTGACATCCTTGACTTCTTCATTCACAGCGGATTAGGCTCCCTCAACTTATCTGTAGCTCGACTTGATGAACTATCCTCAGACCATAGTCCACTGATCCTAAAAGTATCTCTCACTCCAATTCCAAAACCTATCTCACCGTCATTTATCCGAGGACCTGTCAACTGGAACCTATTTCGCCAAATCCTGACCGATAATATTAACCTCAGAGCGACCCTCAAAACCCCGGAAGACCTTGACGATTCCGTCTACTCCTTCACCACCGCCATTCAGCAAGCTGTCTGGACTGCCTCCTCTCCTAAGCACTCCAATATAACTCCTCACCAAAACCATTTGCCTCAACACCTTACAGACCTAATCCATGCAAAACGCCGTGCCAGATCATTATGGCAGCGCACCCGACACCCAACAGATCGCCGCTCCTATAACTTCTATTGTAGACAATTGAAGCAGGAGTTGGCGACCTTCCGTTCCCAGTCCTTTAATTCCTACCTCTCCTCTCTGTCAGCTAGTGATAATTCCCTGTGGAATGTCACGAAGAAGATTTTAAAATCCCATCAAGTTTCCCATCCTCTCCGGCGTGGTGATGACTCCTGGGCTGCATCTGATGAAGATAAAGCCGAGGAATTCGCCACACACCTCTCCAAAGTATTCACTCCTCACCCGGAATCCCAAAGCAATCATACCGCAGCAGTACAAGACTTCCTTTTGTCACCAATACCTCTTTCCCTACCTCCTAAAGCTATTAATCCCTCTGAGGTTAAATATCTTCTCCAGAAACTGACCCTCCGTAAATCTCCTGGACATGATCTCCTTACCCCCCAGATCCTCCGTCAACTTCCACAGAAAGCTATTATATTCCTTACCTATATCTACAACTGCATCCTTCGCACCACCTATTTTCCTCTCTTATGGAAACATTCCACAATCATTCTCTTCCTAAAACCAGGTAAACCTTCCAGCAACACTTCATCCTACAGACCTATTAGTCTACTCCCTATCCTCTCAAAAGTCTTTGAAAAACTCCTTCTAAAACGAATCCTGCCTATATTAGAATCACAAAATCTTCCTTCCCATCAGTTTGGTTTCCGTGCTCATCATTCCACTGTTCAACAAGGACTCCGAGTTGTAGACCATATTTCCTCAGCCCTTGAATGCAAAGAGTATTGTTCTGGTGCGTTTCTGGACATAGCGCAAGCTTTTGACCGGGTATGGCACACCGGATTACTCTTCAAGCTTAAAACGCATTTACCCCAGTCTCTATACCTCATTCTACGATCCTATCTCTCAAACCGCTCCTTCCGAGTTCGCTGTGGTGTAGAATTTTCTAACTTTTATCCCATTGAGGCCGGTGTTCCTCAAGGCAGCGTCTTGGGACCCGTCCTCTACATCCTTTACACTGCTGATATTCCTAATCATCCTGACACCTTTCTGGCAACATTTGCAGATGACACCGCCATCCTATCATCCAATTCCGATCCCGAAATAGCATCCTTAATCCTGCAAAGACACCTTTGTCTTATCGAGGACTGGTGTAATGCTTGGCGTATTAAGGTTAATGAAAGCAAATGCACCCACGTCACCTTCACCCTTCGACGCAAATCCTGTCCAATGGTTCATTTCAATTCCATACCACTTCCTTCCTCAGACACAGTCGGTATCTTGGCTTACTACTAGACAAAAGATTGACGTGGAACCCACATACAAGACTTAAACGAAAAGAACTCAACAGACGATTCGGACAGTTATACAGACTACTAAACAAAAAATATAAGCTTACTGTTGACAAAAATTATTACTTTACAAGACAATACTGAAGCCAATCTGGACCTACGGACTTGAACTGTGGGGGACAGCTAAACGTTCTAACATCAAACGCATTCAATCCTTTCAATCCAAAGTCCTCCGAACAATAGTAAATGCTCCTTATTATGTCTCCAACTATACCTTACACCACGACCTTAATGTTCCATTTATTTCAGACCTGATTCCATCTAAATTTTCCAAATTCCACCAGAACCTCATTCATCATCCTAATCCTCTAGCACAATCCCTATCCAGCTCCACTCATCCATACAACCCTCCCAGAAGGTTGAAACGGCAGTGGCCCCGAGACATATTGTAATCTATTCTGGAGTTCTGACACTGGTCAGATTCTCCTCTCATGTGCGGTGTGATTGTGGCTGTGGCGCCCTCACTTAGCTTCCGCTGGCTCACACCAGTGATGCGGCTGAGAGGGAGGCGCTGGGATCCTTTGGACTCTGCTTGTCCTTCCACAAGTGGGGGGACAAGCCCCGTCCGGGGTTCCCGAGCTGATTGTAAATATTGTACATAGGTATGAATGTGACATGTTTTGTTTATTTATTTGTTAACTTCAATTATTTGTATTTATTTTGTCTATAAATTTTGTTATTGTATACGTTTATTTATTTTGATTTTATTTTATGTAATTTGACTTTCTTTTTGATTATATTGTAAATATTGTATGAATGAGATCCTGTAGCACTATTATTATTGTCTATTATGACAAATTGTAATAAATACGAATAAAAAAAAAAAAAAAAAAAAAAAATTGTTCTGACGCTTCCTTCAAACAGTACGTACTGTTTGAAGGGGATCATCAGAACAATGGAGCAATAATGACATCCAGGGTGGTGAAATATTGAACTAAAATTTGTATATTTCTCCACCATGGGCGTCATTATTGCTCCATTGTTCTGACGCTTCCCTTCAAACAGTACGTACTCATATCTGATTTAATATCTCTCACCTCTTTTTTAATTTTAATTTTATTTTCTATTATCTTTCTATTTTATTATCTTTTGTTCCTATTTTGTCTTCTGTCTTTACCTTCATTTTACTTTGTTTTTATTATCTGTATATTTATTTTACTTATCATCTTTATTTTGTATTCTACATCTGGTTTCTATCTTTTTTTTTTTTTCTTTTTTTTATTATAGCCCCGAGAAAAGCCCCTAAAAAATAATTTAGGTTGAAACGTCGGCACCAGTCTATTAGGTTTTTCTTAATTGTGAGTTCTTTTGACTGCACCCTGAACTAACTTCTCTCACAAAAAGTTTTAGACATAATTTTTGAATATTTATAATTTTTTAAATATTATTTATTGAAATTCACAACTGTATTTCCAATACAACTATATATGCTGAAAGACGAAAGACATGAAACAAAAGTTAAGAGAAACAACCTATTGGCAGCACTCCAGTAGACATTTTAAACCACAAGGCCATCTTCTTTTTCTAAAATCATGAGTAGTGTACGGAAGAATATAACCTTTACGATACTGTACGGTGCCAACACTGAATCACCATAACCTCTCTCATTAAAACATTAGAAATAACTCATGTTCATAAGTTTATGGGCTTATAACAGCTCTCTATTAGCTTGTATGACGTATTATTTGCATATTAACTTTTCTAAAATCTTATTATGCAGCATATAATATGTTGCGACTCATATTTGTGGAATAATTTTTTTATGACTTGATAACAGAAAATTTAATTTTCCATTCTAAAGAAAAATTTAATTTCAACGTATTTAACTAATAAACATTCAGGAAAGAATATCGTATATTAAGATGAAAACCATATCAAAATCCGTCATGTGGTTTCGCGAAAAAACAAGAATCACATAATTTTATGTATAGATAGATTATTATATTATTCATGGATTTGTATACATTTATTTTGTATGAAACTTATCTTGTATTTCATTACTGTAGAGAACCAGGATCATGGTACCTCTTTTGTATTATATAATACTATATTATGAGGGGATTAACACGAAAGCAAATAATGTTATATACATTAATTCATACATCTACTAGCTTAATCTATTTTTAGGAGAAGGGGCGGTATCAAAACATCCACCACGATCCTTCTTCCCCAAATTATATGATATACGCTGATTCAAAATTAGTTACAAATTCAATAATTTTATTTATAAATAAAGTGATTAAAAGAAAAAAAAAAAGAAAAATTTTTTGTTATACCCTTTTAATATAATAAATATAACATAAATTGAAACTTATACTTATTAACAAAAAATAAAAATAAAATAAACTTTAAATAAATGGCTCTAATAAAAAACAAAACAAAAAAATTAAATTAAAACCCTGAAAGATTAAAAAGTAATTAAAAAAAAAAATCTCAATGCAATAACAATTGGCACACCTAGTGGCTCCCTCGCTGCTATATAAGTAAGATAAAGATGGCCGTGACGATTATATTGGAAGCCGGACCCGGCTAGGTTGGCTTTAATGTTAATGGTTACAGTAACATAAAATGCCCAGTGCACTAAAATTTAGGTCTTGTTGGGGCAAAGAATGAGGCGAGAGTGGAGGGGACGCTAATTCCATCCCCGCTTATAAACAATTATAGTATTATAGTTGTATATAGCAATACAACATTGATACACGATGATAAAACTAAAAATGTTCCTTAATTTATAAATAAACATGTTATATTAATATCAAATATAATTAACGTGAAACTAAATTTAAAGTTATCTACAAAACAAAAGTATAATTAAAATAATAAATAAAAAAAGAAACTAAAGACGGGCTTGAATGGGCTTATTAAAAATAAATAAAATAGTGGTTACAGAAATAACCTAATTGGTGATTAGAAATCACTCTAACAATGAATTGTAGCATAAACATATTTAAGTTTGCTTTTATGTATCAATATAATTTTTTTTATTATCATTTTTGTTTCAGGAAGATATCGAAATAGAAATTAGCAATGACAAACTACGGAAAATTGTGTTGAATATAGCCAAAACGAGAAGAAGAACACTAAAAAAATTAAGAAGACGTTTTAAAAAATTACACAAACTTAAATTAAGAAGAATAGTAAAAACGACCATGAATAATCTACAAATGCAATTAGAACTTTACATCCATGCATTGGATCGCGAGCAACCGATTGAAAAATGTGGTATGCTAAAAAAGTATTTATACCTACCAAAATATAAAGAATTGAAATACGTCAGCTCCGGGGAACCTATTACAGAGGAAAAAGACTTGATATTAAGACCGACAAGGAAAATACACTTGACAAGGCGTGAAGATCTTCGCTACTTCATACCAATGCAAAGTTCTTCAGTGTCTGATGTAAAAAATTTGAAACAAGAAAAGTCGAAACTTGTTATCAATGATTTACTGAGGCTTAATATTTACGAGGAAGATGAGAAAATCGTGAACGAAGTAGTAATAAATGTCCAAAGGACGAATAAAGAAGCTGAAATGGAAGAACAAATTATTATGACCAACATGCATGAATGGAATATAGATTCGATATTCAGCAGTAGTACCTCTACAAGCCCCTCAAGCTCCACAACCTCCACAAGAACAACCGACTCTGAAAGTGAAGAGTCTGAGGAAGATGAAATATACATCATAAAACGGATCCTCAAAGGAAAAAGTGGAGCTTCGAGAAAAATGTTTCCTGTGGAAGGTTATTTAACAATGGATGGAGAAAGAAAATATAGATACGCACCACCATCCAAAACAACTAACGTCTTTGCATTTACTAATAAATCATGTTCCGTTAACGAAGTATTTTCTTCGAATTCATCGACAGTTCAGTCAAGTGTGAGCACTTGTAAGATGAAGACAATTGTCAGAGTTTCTAATTCTTTCCAAGATGTATCTCGACAAAATAGGTCAGAAATTTTAATTAAATGTAATCGAAAAAATGAAAGAGAGGGCCATTGGAACAAGGCTGGTGGTAATTTACTTAATGAGGGTGGAAAATCTTTACATTACAGCTTATCTAAAATCGATAAAGAAAGACGTGAAGAATTTGTACCTGGTGCTAGCATTAGAAATTATGAAAACATTTTCTCATCTTCTAAAAGTGTTTCAAAATCAAATCGAATTCAACTCGGCACAAGTTCCTTCTTGAGAAACATATCTGGCAGTCACATTTCATCTAATCCGACAACCCCAATTGTTAACAAATTCGTATCTGAGCGGGACGTGATTGAGGATTTTACAGCGTATTTCAGTAGATTTTCGAGACACAATATAAAACGTTTACATCATGAAATAAATCGACGTATGGTTAACCACGATCCGGAAAGGTTCAAAGACCCACGTTTCGTAATGTCACCGCCTCCAATAAATGTTCAACGTTTTCCACTTGCTATTGATCCTCACTTGAAACATAAACTATGTTTAGCATTCGCAAAAGTCATTTTGCAAATGTTCCCATGCTTAAAAAGGGAAAAGAAACGCCATAAGATATTTTTTATAAAACGTGGTGATCCACCAGTATTATCTGTGAACGGATACCCTGTCTTCGTTTTATGTGCAATGAATTGAGCGATAAAAGTCCACCTTCAAAGGAGCACATCATTACCAGTAGAATCGCCCCTAACCGACGGTTTTCTCTCCAGCGATCCAATCCCTTTCCTTCAGTCAATTATATATGTGCTCATGGAACCATTTCTGAAAGGGCTTCATCTTTATTTAGCCGCCTCTCGAGTAAATTAAAAAGCAAACTAACCACGCAATCTTCTGAAAGGCATTCTAGTAGATTCAGGCTTATTTCAAAATTTTCACTCCATAAAGGGGAAAAGGATGTGAATTTGAAAATTTTAGTTTATAGAATTCAATGTCTTTTTATCGTTTTGGGAAAATGTATTTACAAAATGAAAAGCGAACGACAGGTTATTTTGCACGAAATCGCTAAATTGATCAGGCTTTTCAATGCATTTATGGAGTTTAAGAGACTGAGTAAGAGGCGCCCGTTAATAGGAAAAAAATTGAGTTCAACAGAAATTCAATGCGATATACAAGATCGAATTAAGAACATCGGATTCAAAAAAGTGAAAATTGGTGTACAAGTGTCGTCTGGAGATCCGACAATAAAGCGTAAACTCTTTCACAATTTCGATGATATGATGTGCGTGTTTCTGAAAAACTACGAAAATATGGTGACGATTAGTAACGTTCCAGACCTGCAATATGTATGTAACATCGATGGAAGAGAAATGGTTTTTGAAGGAACAGTCCACCCTTGTATATACTATGCTGATACTCTTCTGAGAAATTTGCGTTGCAGCGTTACTTATGCCGGAGTGCTCTATACAGAATCTGCTAGTTCAAGCGATGATGATAATGATGATCCTGAATTATTAACACTGAGTGGATTAGTTTGGGATGATTTTAGCCTCGAATCCCTCATATTTGTAGAATTATTAATGAAAAATAAAGAAGACAATCGAAGATATTTGGGTTTGCCACGTGGAATTACTAAGATTTTAGTTAAAGATGTAAAAAGCGCAATAAAGAAAAAAACAGAAATGTTCTGCAATTTGAAAACGTCAATATTATTAGATCTCCTTGTAGGAAAACCTTGTTTGAGAAAAAACTCACGTTTGATTCATCACAGCGATTTCGACAAAAGAACATTAGATGGATTGTGTTTAGGAGAACTTGTATTTATTTGGAAACACCTAAAAATAACTGAAAAGACATTACTAGGCCCCGAAACGATCAGATTAAATATAGCTCGAATTATGTTGCATGAAAAGGAGAAACACATACATATTTTTGTTAGTCGGTTTCTATCTGTAACGTCATTAGGTCGCAAAGGTACTGCTATCTACAAATTGGTTCACAGAGGTATAGTAAACCACCTTTTCCGAATGCCCCATCTGATACCTCCCCTAAAATGTTTCAGATGTGGAGTCCTGACTAAAACCTC
Source organism: Piezodorus guildinii (assembly GCA_023052935.1). Lineage (NCBI taxonomy): Eukaryota > Metazoa > Arthropoda > Insecta > Hemiptera > Pentatomidae > Piezodorus > Piezodorus guildinii. The sequence continues at coordinate 39,404,685 of CM041295.1, read as the reverse complement.
CTTATTTCTCAATCCCGAACTTGCCTTCGTTGTATTGAAAATTGCCAAGGATATGATTTGTCGAATATTCAACGAGTTAGGGGATGTTATCACAGCGTTATATAAAAAAATGATTGACAACAACAAGAAAGGCTACCTTTACGACAAAAAACTTGATAAAAATTTATATCGTCTGCTCATAAGGAAGCATCCCATTCTTAAAGAACTGTATAAATTAATATTCACTCGGAACTCCCAGAGGGCATCTGATATAGCCAATTTTATGCAACCCAAAAGAACTTTGCGCCGTAGACGTTTATTAAGAAAATATTTGAGGTCAGGCAAAAGTGTAGACAAACAAAAAATAAGTTTTATAATGCAAAATTATGAATCTAAGGGCAAAGGAATTCAGTCTTACATAGATATCATGGATTGTATTCACAATGGTAAAAGTTACAGATTATCGACCAATTACAAGCCAAAAGTGATTCAACGAAAAGTTAGTGCGAACAAGAGAGTCAAGAGTAAACCTTTTTTTTCGAATTACAAAACTGTGGTGTCAACAGTACAGAATTCACCACCTTTAAACTGGATAGAATTTCAACATATTCAAACCGGCATGAGACCGAATCTCGGATTTCGGAGTTGTCACAACTTGGATAGAAAACACAGTCCTTCACATGGAAGAATTTGTAAGAGCCACAAATCGAAAGCGAAAGGTTTCAAGCGCGAAGATTCTTTTTCTAAGAATAATCAAACGGCAGATGCCCATCATTTATATAGAACTCTTTGCGACATATTCTCTGGAGTAAAGACTTCTAAAAACTTCTCAGGTGTAGAAAAAAAAGAATTGATTGATGTTTTAATGTCTCTCAGGCCGATGTTCTTGACTGGACAATCACATAAAGCGAAAGAAAAGCCTATATGCAGGAGACACGAAGAAAGAAAGAAGTGTTACTTTGATTTTCACCAAGGACAGTCAAAATATTTTAAGATATCGAAACGTAAACGCTTGCATAGTGAATGCCGTCGACTGAAAAAACTTATAGCTAAAGTATGCTACAGGTTAAAACACAAACCATTTCTGCGAATTGTGAAGGTTGCACTACGTAGCTTAATTGTTTCGGTTACTAATAGGCCATCTGAAGAAGAAATTCAGCCTCCCCCCGAACCGGAGGTAGAGAATGTAAAAGTACAAGATGTGCCGCCGAAACTGGAAAACATTCTCAAGACCGAACAATCAGAAAAGAAGGCGGACGCTAAAAAGTTGGGTTTGTCTTTTAGCTTTCACGACAAACCCAAACCGACATATCCAAACTTGAATGCTCTCCTAGAAAACAATATAAAAGTCGTATGTGAGCCGATCTTAAAAGACTATCTGAATTCGAAAATATCTGAGCCTTTAATTCAAAATAAAACTTTCTCCACGCTGCTTTGTAGTACTATAGAAAAACAAGTTTTCGATGTCATTATGAAAAAGCTTCTCGGTCATATTATAATAAATCCGAACAAAAATTCGCCAATAACATTTAAATATTACCGTTCATTGGCTAATAAATTCACTTTCATGCCTAACAACCAAGGGGCAAGCGTTTATGGGTCTGACGAGTGGACATCATCGATTATTGAAAGACAATATGATATCTTCGGAGAGTCGAACGAAATCGAATTGACTATACCCATTAATGATATCGTCTTCTAACATGGACGAATCCGTTAAAGGAGAACAGCCCACCGTTACTGTTAAACAAGAAGTAGTAAATGAACCAAACCTAGTAGTAAAACCTTTGGTGAAGAAACCAAGTCAAATATCCAGATTTGAATATGGAGGTAGGAGGAGAGGTCGGGGTCATAAAGACACAAAAAGTTTGGGTTTTGAGTCTATGAGGGATTTTCATATGCACAATCCACCAATAAATTTAGCAGGATGGGATAAGATACAAAATGAGCGCAAAGTCTGCCTTGGTCCAGAGGGTAATGGAGTGGATATTGTAGTGTGTCTTAAGCGAGAAGCTAATCGACGCAACTTTATTAGTGAGCTCTTGGGGGGTCTTAAGAAATGCCTTATTAAAATACCCAAGTCAATGATAAAGACTTATAGATCGACTATTGCTAAAAAATCCGCCAAGTATATTAAGCATATCAAGAACAGAATAACAAAGAGACATAAAAGAAAAATAAATAAATCGAAGATTTTTGAACCTCATAGACTATCATCCCAATGTAAACATTTATTATTAATTCGAAACCTGTACAAGCGTTTTAAAAAAAAATTGAAAGTAGTAAAAAGGCTAAAAAGATTAGCCGAAGAACTCAAAGAGGAATCATCTATGAGCTTGGTAGTAATACTTCCCATGGGCTAAAACGTTTTCCTAGAGCAATGGTAGATAAAAATTCGATACCTACTGTGCAAAAAATCGATCTCTTCGCGCCAATGGCACTTAAGGTGCGTAAACCATTAATGGGATTGCCCAAACCGAGTGATATTTTCATGTACAAAAAAGATGTTCAGTCGAGTGAAGACCCTCCTAAAGCAACTGAAAACAAAATATCGTCACTTCCAAAATACAAGCGTTACAAAAATAAATTAAGGAACGCCAGACAGAAAAGAAGATTCCAACCTTACACATTAAAAAGGAAACAACCTAGTTTTTTGAAATACCAATCTGACCGGTTCACATCACTCAAAATGTTCAGTGACAGTAAGAAAAGGAAACGCATTTCACTAATGCCGAGTATCATAAGAGGAATAGACGCTATTAGAGATACTGAAATGAAGAGATTAATAAATTGGGCAAGAAATATCAAAATCAATCTCTTTGCTGCAAGTGCTTCCAAATGCCAATGGAAAAAGAATAAGATACTGTTGGATATTTTTGCAACAGAATTGCAAACATTGACAAAGCGGAAAGCCAAAAAAAAGAAAACTATGATATACAAACCGATGTTCTACAAAAAGAACCAAATGCAGCGGAAAAAAGTCGCACCGACTCGGCATCCCCCAAAACCGGTCATCTCTAAAAACAGATTTTCAAATTTCAAAAAAAAAATCGTAAAACCGATCAGACGCAAGGATTCAATATTATATGAAAATTTCAGAAAACTTTTGAGGAGCAAGAATACTCATCCTAGTAAACGCCGACCACCCCCTAGCTACAGAAGTTTCATTACGAAATCAAAGAAAGTCTTCAAGTATAAAGCAGCTACAGTCTTAGTGACACAAAGGCTGAGGACTTTTGTGAGGCTGCGTAATAAGAGGCGGAAGAGGCGAAAGAGATTGAGGAACAGGGCTATGAGGAAGGCCTGCAACAAACTTCAGTCATTCAGCGCCAGAAACTTATCGCTTTATCAATCTGGCGGAAAAAACATCAGTAGTATAAAAATACGAACGAAAGGAAAAATTTCTGCAGCACCAAAGAAAATTCACATGTCACACCTCATTAAACGAGAAAAAAAAATCCAAACATTACTGGATAATATCGAAACAGCAAGGAGAATAATAAAAGACGTACAGAACAAAAATACTCAGAACAAAATGAAGATGCAATTGTTTTTTAGAAAAAAAAGGTTGATAAAAAGACTAAAATTGGTTAAAAAAGATCAAAGATATCATGTTTTCCGCAAAAAATATGTCAAAAGAAAACGAAAGCTTTTGAAACAATTTGCCACTAATAAAAGATTCATCAAAACGTTAGACAAACACCAGAAAGTGTATTCTTACTTTTTACAACATGAAAAAGGTAATGTAGGCCTATTGTGCTCAACTACGGCGAAACAAAGCGACAATAAAGCAATAAAGAAAAAAAGACACTTAAGACATTATCCAAAATTCGATTATCAAGCAGATATGCCTTTTAAATGCCAATGCCCTAAATCGATTACGTATTTTCAACCAAAAAAAAAAGCTACAGAAATAGGTAATCATTTCCTTCGTCAATATAAATTAACAATATGCAACTTTTCGATATAGAGAAAGAAATAAGTGGTCATAAGAAAAGTGTAAAAAGAAGTCATGAAAATAAGACAATACAAACTTGACTCGTTGAGGGAATTGAGAAGTCACGGCCTCTACATCTTTGAAATTCCTAAGTATTTATTTTCTTATTGTTTTGACTTCTTTTAACAATATTCTTATCACCACTTATTTATTTCTCCTTCTTCTCCTACCATTATTCTATTAGCCCCATATTTATATATATACCCACCTATATACTATTATTTACCTAATTTGCTTAACTTTTATTTATTGGTTTCTCTCTATAATCTTCAAATACTTAGATAACAAAATTATTAATTGATATTACTTCCCATATTTTGGTTGCAAGGATCTGTCTATATAAGGGAGGGAGATTATTAACAATAAATTATTAACTTAGTGGATCAGTTTTCCCTCGAAAAGGACAATTTTTCCTATTTCAAAGTATACGCCTGATTTTCAAAGAATACCTATGCCTAATTTTAATATTTTTTATTTTTATTTTATAAGCTAAAGTTGCCATTCTCGATGAAAGGATCCTTAACATCAGATATTTCTGGGAAATAGGTTACGGTTCAGATAGGAAGAGAGGCAACATTTTTGACTCGAATACATCTTAGAATCGATATGAATGGAGATATTATCAGCGGTAACTATATTAGAACTGGGAGATTTTTATTTTGCTATAAATAAATTCGTATGTAGGAGCCCAACTCGATATTTTACTAAACTCTGGGACTCTTGGGTAGCATACTGGAGCTTGATCTCAGTTTTCATATATTCCTTTAAAATACACTTTGAGAAACTATTTATCAGTCATTTAATAATTATATATTTCAAGTAATTTCGAAACCGCTTTGAGTGGCAGCTATGTAAATATATATTTATATCGACCGATCGATATCAGCCATATCGACTTTAATGAATATATTCGCCTTCTAAGAATTAGATGTGAGGAAATAAGATATCTTTGATATAACATCTGTGAAAAATAAAGACATGGTGATTCTTAAATGTTCGTCAATTTTAATTAGAAATGATGTATTAAGGGCGAAACGTAAGTTGAACGAATACGAAATATTTAAGAATATTAAAATAAAAGAAAATTTATCATTCCAAGTAAGAAAGGTACGGAGAGAGCTATATAGATTTATGCTTCAAGAAATTGAAGAAGGACTTAAAGTCATAATGTAATATGACAAATTATTGATCGACGGCACTTTACATACACTAGAAGAATTGAGACGTTGATTTCCAAAAGGTACTATATCCATTCTGGGGAATTTTACAGGAAGCGCGAAAATCTCTCATTACTATATTATTAAACCAGCTAATTTGATTCTTTTCGCATTAAAATCTAGAATTATTTCTTTACTATATTAATAAAACCATATTAAAGTTATGAAATGAAATGTTCTGTTATGATTTGGAATGAAACTAAATGTGTAATAAGTATCTTAAGAAATCAATATCATCAATACATGAGTGTTCATTAAATACAATCGAATTTAAGATTTAGATAAAACTAAATGAGGAGAATAAAAATATATAAAAATATCAATTTCGTAAAAAAATGTCCTTTAGTACCTTTTGGAAATTAACGTCTCAATTAAATAATAGTGAAAGAAGAAATAGTGTTAAAAGACCAATAAGTGAAGAATCGATTCCCGAAAAAGTGACCGAATCACCTTGAACAAATGGGATAGACGTTTCACAGATTGAAAAATAATCAATAAGAAAAAAAAATGCGGGTTCAAATCAACAAGTACCAATTTGGACCGATATCTTGAAAAGGATAACAACGAGTTTATAAAAGAAACCAGGAGAATATAAATGAAAATAAAAAATATGAAAAAGCACTAGGATCCACGGAGATAGGCTCTTTACCAACCTTTTAGCAGTTAAGGAGCAATAAAGTTATCAACACAGGATATGACCTCGGAAATGCGAATAGGAAATAAATAAATTATTAAATATAAAAACCTGGGATATAATCACCTATAATTGTGGAACATTGATTCACAACTAATTGAGTTAAAAACTGAACTGGACTCTCATTGGCCTATCAGAAATGAGGAGATATGGTACTGGCTGTTTTGAGTATAAAGATGGCACCACACTTTATTATAATGGATTTTATATACAATGAAAGGACAAGGTGGAACTGGGTTCCTTATTAATAAAAACAAAGAATTGGAAGTGCTGTCATTCAAAACATACACCCATCGGTTCTCTAGGCTGTTACTAAAGTTTAATAAAATAAAGAAAACAACTTATAAAATAATACAGATTTAGAATAGAATAGAATAGAAAAAATATATTTATTCTGGGACATGGTCCCTTAAGAACAATTCATATGTACAATTAAGATATATATATAATGTGTCTGGCTACAAGACCAAAGTAATATAATTATTTCTCATTCACAATGTTACATAAAGAAAAGAAAGGATATAATAAAACAAAAGAGTAAAATAAATAAATAATAACTTCTGGTGCATTAAACAAAACTAAACATTGAAATTGATTCATAATTAAAAATATAAAAATATTAACAATAAATAACAAATTTTCTTTTTGATTTAAAATATCTTATTGAGCGTATTTTTGGGATGACAGTAGGTACTGGAACAGCTGGGACTTGAATGATGGCAGGGAAGAAGCATGGCGGATATGAGTAGGTAAGGAATTCCATAGAGTAGTGGAGCGGACAATAAAGGAATGATGGAAAGTTGTTGTTCTATGGGTAGGAATATAAAGGTCGGAATGGCGCGATCTTGTTTGGAGGGAGTCTACTGACGATTTAAATTGCAGAGGTCTGTAGATATATGGAGGTAGCTGGGAGTTGATTGTTTGGTAAATATATGATCCTAGGAAATTGTCTTCAGATAGAAGGATGGAGCCACTTTAACTCATTGTACAAATGGGTCACATGAGACCTCTTCGGTGTACCAAGGACAAATCTTAAAAATATGTTCATAATTCGCTTTAGCCTGTCCTCGAGCACAGCCGGGAGGCCACTATATACCATTCAGCAATAGTCAAAGGGGGGGAAAATAAATGAGGATAAAAGGAGCTTGGTAGACAGTGGAAGAAGATGACAGGAGCGATTGAAAAATTTGAGGGTACTTATTGTTCTTCGGGAGATTTGGGCAATATGGGGTTTCCAGGAAAGGGTTTGGTCAATGGTAATACCTAGGTTTTTGACAGAGGAAGAGAAGGTGATTGGGTGATCATTTAGGGTTAGACTCGGAAAAGTAGTATGGGATCTGAGGAGGGTATTGGAACCTATAACAATCGCCTGAGTTTTTATAGCATTTAGACTTAGTTTATTCAAAGTTGCCCAGGCACAGATTTTATCCAGGTCTTCCAGAATATTGGCAAATGCTATTAGAGACTCGGAGGGAGGAAAGGATAGGTAGATCTGGAAATCATCACCGTATAAATGGTGGGAGCAGTGATGGATGGCATTGGGAAGGTCATTAATATAGGAATTAAAAAGGAGAGGAGATATGCTTGAACCCTGGGCCACACCGGCCGAAAGGGTAAGTAAGGAAGATAGAGGATGGTTAGGAATGGTAACAGTTTGAGTTCTATTTGAGAGAAATGATTTGAACCAATGAATAGTGTTGGAAAAGGATAAGGACTGTAGTTTGGAAAAAAGGATAGAGTGATCAAGTGAGTCAAAAGCTTTTGAGAAGTCCAGAAGTATTAGTACTGTAAGTTTCTTTTCGTCTATGGCAGTATGTATGTCACTAGTGATTTTAAGGAGGGCGGATTGTGTGGAAAAACCGGGTCGAAAACCGGATTGGAGAGGATCAAGACGTTTGGACTTTTCGAGGAAGTTTGACAATTGTGACTGGACTATTCTTTCTAAAGGTTTGGAAAGGTTAGATAGGATGGAAATTGGGCGATAGTCTTTAGGGGATGTAGGGTTCGAGGTTTTATTTATAGGATGAACTATCGCTTTTTTCCAAGTAGTTGGAAATACGGAATTTTGAAGTGAAAAATTATATATAAAGAGAAGAACTGGTAGGATGTCGGGAAGGCATAATTTTAGTAATTTGACAGGTATTCCATCAAATCCTATGGAGTTGGTATGGGATTTCACAACAGAGGATATAAGGTCAGTTGGTGAGATATCTGAAAAATAAAAATTATCAGGGTTAAATGATGGAATTATTGAAAACTCGGGAGGAGATGGTGTAGAATTGATTTATGCTCCTACTACCTACCGATGCTGAAGATAGTGAGGTTGAAGAATTTTATTATAACTTACAAATAGCTATAGATGAAGGAAAATATAACCAAATAGTTATTATTGGAGATTTTAATTCAAAGATTGGTAGTAAATTTAAATCAAATTGCATTGGGAAATTCAGAAATCGAGAATTGAATAATAGAGGTGAAGGACTTATTGAGTTTGTTGAAGCAAATGGTTTTTATATCATGAACAGCTTCTTTGAAAAAAATCCTCAAAATAAATGGACATGGCAGAGCCCAGATAAGGTGACAAAGAATGAAATAGATTTTATAATTGTTAAAAAAAAAAAAAAATAGTAAACAATGTGGAAGTTTTAAATCACACTGATATAGGCAGCGATCACAGACCAGTAGGGGCAGTATTGAGTACTAAGTTCAGCACATTAAAAACTAAAAAATCAAACAGAATATCTGGAAAAATTAAATCAGAAAACTTAATTAAATGGAAATTCGAGGATAACTTAAAAATCAATCATGCCAACATTAAACCAAGATATGACTCCTTCAATCCAAATTAGGGAAATAACAGATTCGTTAAAAAAAGTATTAGAACACCTTAAACAAGAGAATTCTATCATAAATGAAAATTGTCAAAATCTCCCAAGCAAGATAAAAAATCTTCTAGGCGAAGATAAAAAGATGACGTTTGAAAAAAAAAAAAGAACAAGATACAAGGCAACTCAACAAATTTATCCAAAAAGAAATTGAGAACCGGTGGAGAGAAAAGAATGTAGGAAGAATCGAGGGAGCTCTAAAGGAAGGACGGAAATTAAAAGAGGGAGGAATTGCTAAAACTAAAATCACTGTTATTTTAAATGAAAAGGGACAAGAATTAAATGATATCTTAGAAATAATAACTAGAATAAAAGAATACTATGTGTATATATATATATATATATATATATATATATATACAAGTTTTCTTTAGTAATGTAACAGTACAATAGTTCAACAATGATGGGTTCAACATTCCCCTTACACTGTACATAAATTGTTGTTACCATTTTTAAAAGAATATTATGAAAATCTATTATTACGACAGAAAAAGTGATAAAAATGAAGAGTGAAATATAGAATGCTGGGACCCAAACAAAGAAATTATGATTGAAGAAGTAACGAGCGTAATTGGTAGCTGTAAGGAAGAAAAATCAGGAGGTACTGACAGTCTGACAATTTCACTTGTCTAGAATAAAATAAGAAATAAAAAAAAAGCTGGAGGACTGATTCTAGAGCAGGCCCTTTCCTGTTTCACAGGGTCAACGATATTGCCTTACATTAATCGACCGGTTTAGTTCATGGTCAGAAGCTATACCTATTGAAGATATCACCGCTAAAACTATTGCTAAAGTTTTTGTTCGGGACTGAATTGCACGATATGGTGTACCTACCAGCGTTACTACTGACCGAGGATATTTTGAATCGGACCTATTTCGAGAACTGAATCACCTACTGGGCACAAAGCACTTCAGAACCACAGCCTATCACCCGCAATTGAACGACAAAATCGAGAGGTGGCACCGTTCCTTAAAGACAGCGCTCAGATGTCATAATTCTGTAAATTGGGTTGCCACGTTACCGATTGTGTTGTTAGGTTTAAGGACTGTTGTTCCTGAAAACGGATATGCTGCAGCCGAACTTCTCTATGGCGAGAACATTCGCCTTCCTGGATAGTTTCTAGAATCCACCAATAAATTCAGTCACGGCAAATCGTCATTTATCAAGGATCTAAGGTCAACACTTCAATAGTATAGACCAACATTTTTTCAGCGTAAGGATTCTCGAAAATTCTTTATACATCAGGAACTGCCGAATGCTTCTCACGTTTATGTCAGGGATGACACCATACGAAAACCACTTCAGCAGCCCTACCAAGGCCCTTTTCGAGTTGTCAGAAGGAATACTAAATATTACACCATAAATCGGCATGGAAAGGAAGAAGACATATCAATTGATAGGTTGAAACCAGCGTTAATGCAGACTAGTTTCCTGATGACGAACTCCCTTTCTTCTGCTGAGGACGAACCAACGCCACCCGTTGCTTCTCCGACTGCAACTGCAATTTCATGTGTCTAAATGTTCCTCTTTCAGTACTGTGGCGTCAACACATGTGGTTGCCAAGGAGAAATAACCATCATGTGTTTTGTTTTACAAAAATACCTTTTGTGTTTAAAAACAATGTTAAATGTGGTGTGTGTTTTAATAAAGATATAACCCATTATTAATGTTATTTATATGGTGATACCACCACACACACACACACACACACACACACACACACACACATATATATAATTGAACAAAAGAGGAAGTTTTGTATATATATTTTTTGTTATATTTTATGTACAAATAAAGGTTATTATTATTATCATTTATTTTCTTCCTCTCAGATAACTGGAACATCATCAATCTGCTTCCCGGACAAAAGTCAAGGGGAAGTAGAATTTTTACTTATTTAAAACTTTTCTCACAATTCTGCAGGTATTAAGCAGAACTGCTTTCTGCGCTAATTTTAGATTCTTTAGGTCTAGGCCAAGCTCTTCTCTGCCCTCTGTGGTGCTTTTTAGGATTAGGCCATTTGAAGAGAGAACAATTGGAGTTGTTGTTACTTTTTATAGGTGGTAAAGTGATTTTAGTTTAAGAACGAGTTCTTGTTATTTTCGGATTTTTTCAGCTCAAGTGCACAACAGATTAGATTCACTCAGAACAGCAATATCGATTATTCTGGCCATTTTGTTGGTTTTATCTAACACTAAAATATCCGGACGACTATGCAGCACTCTGTGGTCGGTGATAATTTGCTCATCCCAATAAACGTTTACATCTTTATTTTCCATAAGTTTCTCAGAGGTATAACGATAATAGGGTATCTCTTCATCACCTAACAATCCCAGAGCTCTGCATAAACTTTGGTGATATATTTTAGCAACATTATTATGTCTTGTCAAATAGCTTGTCCCAGCCAAAGCCTCACAACCATTTGTCACATGTTGAATAGACTCATGGGTCTTGGAGCAAAGGCGAAATTTATCTATTACCGTATTTTCCTTCATTGTGTGCCTCCTGTTGCAACAACTTGGTCTTGTATAGCAAGAACGAGTCCCTCTGTCTCCCCAAACAGTTGACCTATCCTCAACCAGTCGACTGAGAGCTCACTGTCAATATCAGGCAGTTGATAGTAAAACCTCTCATGCAATTATTTTTTTTTCCATAAGGATGTTTAGTGATCCGCATTTTTTATTTCATGCAGCATGGGGTCTTTGAGATTAAGTGCTGTGAATTCCTCATCTAAATTTCGCATCATGTTGATGATTGAAGATGGGCATGTCAGAATGTTGCTGAGCACGAGCGGGAAGAGTAGCCTCTTCCAAGCGCGAGTTCAGGCGATGGACCGTAGAATGCAGCCTTGTGGTCCGTTGCGACAGGGTGGCGCCACTCGCTTCGCCAGGTCCTGAAGGAGGTTGTCGAATATTCTCGCCTGATGCAACCTCAGTATCAGGCTCGTCCGAGGCTAAGAATATATTATGTGGCTCCATATTGATTATGGGGATTGCATTTATACCTTCTGCCTGGTGTGTTAACAGGCGTCCCTGACATGGGAACAGACCCTGACCAGAAAGCCGCCTACTGTGGGATCAGTCACTTCTGGAATTGATGCTAGTTTTGGTCCGCCCCGGGTATTTTATTTCCCCGTTACCCATCATATCTGATGAGAATTCCCCTATCCGCCACCTGGGGAGGCGTCCGATAGGAGACCAGCAACTCCCCACGGATTATTATTATTAGTAGTATTATATATATATATTATATTGAAAGATTAAGTCAAATTAAGATTATACTTTTTTTTATAATTTACTACTTTTACTTGTGATATATGTGAAATATAATTTACTACTTTCACTTGTGATATATGTGAAATATATAGTAAGGGAAAGTTTTGCGATATTGAATATTTTCTAATTCCAGTTTTCATCGGAAATAAACGTTTTAGGATCCCTTGAGTCCAAATTACCAAGTCCCGCCAAAAAGTTCTGTGTGTGTGGGTATTTTTTTTTTTTTTTTTTTTATTGTAGGGGAAAATCATTCATAAGACGAAGTGGGCTCCTGAATCCACAACAGTGTGAGATTCTCATTCACTAAAAAACACCTACATTCTCTTCGATGACACACCGCGGAACTGCTTGCAAGCATTACTTCGCGGTGGACAGGATGGCTAAGCGGCGCTACTTCGATGCCTACTTCTCTACTGCATACTTGACGGTATTTGACCTCTTCTCGCTCGCTTCTCGGTTCTCAGTATTCTTCCGACTCTCCCAGCATAATCTGAAACAGCATTCCAGTTTTCTTGACTGGTCACCATGAGCTGTACCAGATTTTCCGGTATGTACCAGCTGGATCTTTCACCCAGCACAATATCTAGCTGAACCTTCTCCACGGTAAATTTCTTGCATGCGAAGAAAGCATGCTCCACTGTTTCATCCAAAAGAGGACAGGTGGTACATGATGACTCTTCATCCAGCTTGAACCTGTGGACATATGACCTGAAGCAGCCATGTCCAGAGAGCAGTTAAGTAAGGTAATAATCAACCTCTCCATTTGTGCGTGTCACCCACGATGTAATATCTGATATCAGGCGGTTTGTCCACCTTCCAGATGTTGATGAGTCCCAGCGTCTCTGCCATATACGAAGAGTTTCCAGTCTCTCGTCTTTCGCTAACGTTAGCCAATGATCCTCTGGCGCTTCACGTTTTCTGCGGTAGATTATGTCGGCGATGATGCACACGGCATCATATAATACAGTGCGAAATGCTCCTGCGACGCGCAGGGCATTTCTATGATGGACGCTAATCGCCTTACGAGAATATGATCTCACTTGGAAGCTATGACACCAGATTGGTGCAGCATACAAAAGCACCGAGTTGGTTACATTAGCAAGGAGCCTCATCTGGCTTTGTGCAGGCCCACCGATATTTGGCATGATTCTAGAAAGTGCGTTCGTTACTTTCGTTGCTTCTATGCTTACTACCTGAAAGTGTTCATCAAATCGCAGCCTGGCACCAATCTGCACACCTAGGTATTTAATGGAGGGCTTTGAGGGGATGTTAATCTCTCCAACGGTCAAATTGATTTTTTCCCTCGCTTTCCTGCTGGTAATAAGTACAGCTTATGCACAGCCAGTTGTAGGCCCACGGACGAAAGCTACTGGCTAATATTAAATATTGCTTTGTTGGCCTTGTACGTTATCTGTTCCAAAAGCTTTTCTCGAGCAATGATAGATAGATCGTCTGCGAATCCTACCGTGGTAGTTCCTTCCGGCATAGGAAGTCTGAGTACGGCATCGTACATAACATTCCATAACAACGGTCCTAATACGGAACCTTGAGGAACGCCACCTGTTATTTTGTAGGTTTTTGGTCCTGCGTCTGTTGCATACCTCAGGATTCTGTCAGAAAAATAACTTCTGATAATCTTAAGGAGGTACTGGGGAAGTTTTTTCTTACTCAACTCTTCCATGATGCAATCCCATCTTGCTGAGTTAAACGCATTCTTGGCATCTAACGTTATCACGGCGCAATACTTTTTTCCACCCCTTCTCCATCTTTTTCCTGCAGTGGCTTCTCTGGCTGACTTTATCACAAAGTCTATTGCATCGACTGTTGACCTACCTTTCCGAAAACCATATTGATTTTCAGACAATCCTCGATTTTCCTCAATATGCTTTGTAATTCTATTGCACACAATCCTCTTCAGAATTTTACCCGCAGTGTTTAGAAGACAGATTGGACGGTAGTATGTAGGGTCACCTGGAGACCCTTTACCTTTTGGCAGGAGTACCAATTGCTGCTTTTCCACTCAACTGGAAATATCCCTTCACGGAGACAGGAGTTGTACACGTCCAGGAAGAGTTCTGGTCTGCTACTGACTGCTGCTTTTTAGGGCAAAGTTTGGAACATTATCCGGTCCTGAGGCTTTGTTATCCCCTACTTTGCGACAGGCTGTCTCAAGTTGTTCTTGTACGATTTCTGGTACCTGGTCCTGTTCTAGTTGCGGTATTATATCGAAGACTACTTCTGGTCTTGTCGGGAACAGCTCTAAAACTATTTTCCCTAATAGGTCAGGAGAGCTGGGTGGCGATAAGTTTGAGCTTTTTAGCCTTGCCATAACTATTTCGTATGGCCTTCCCCACGTATCCTCATCTACTTCTTCGCAGAGTTTCTTCCAACATTTACGTTTCGCATCTTTGATTGCCTTGACCAAGTGCTTTTTTGCGTCCCGATGTTCCTGTTTCTTTGAGGGCGGCGATCTCTTCATTCCACCAATTCACTGGTATGTGACGGGTTGTTTTTCGTGTTTTGGGCATTGAAGCATCACAGGCGTCAGTGATAAGCTTCATTAGTTGTTTGACTTTTTCCTCTGCCCGTCCGAGTAATGTAACTTCATCCTCTATCATTGTGACAAAGGAATCTCGGTCAAATTATCGATGGTTCCACACTGATCGTTTCGTATGGGATGTTTTCCTTAATGTACCCGGGACTTCGACTTCGAAACAAATTTCTCGGTGATCACTATGGTATAGAGTTGGCTTACGTGCCATTTGTTGTCAGAAACAAGGCATGGACTAACACAAGCCAGATCAACAATCGAAGCGCGATCATTTCTGGTGAAAGTAGGGGTGGACCCTGTGTTTAAGAGCACAACGTCGAGCGCAGCGAATACATCGAGAACACACTCACCTCTCTTATTCGTCTCTTTGCTTCCCTAATGCCGTAGCCCAAGCGTTAAAGTCTCCTGCTATGACAAGTGGTTGACAACCTCGCAGTTCCTTTACAATTCCATTGTACAATCTTCCGCTTAGAGATGCGTAGACACTAAAGATGTAGATACCACCCACTTTAACCCAAACGAAGTAATTTGTTAAATTTTCCTGGATTTTCTGAATAAAATGATTCCCTTCCTTATCCAGACAGCTGCTCTTCCGGTTTTGTCCGTCTTCCATAAACAGGAATTTTCCATGTTCTTGTACTGTTCACACAGTACAGCAACGTCAATACCCTTCTCATTTATAGTTTGCAGCAAAGATCCTGGGCCGCTTCGCAGTGGTTTAGATTTAGTTGCAATAATCTCATCTTGCGTGATGACCTGCCTCTTTGTTTGCCTGTTGATAAACGGGGCAGCCAAAGCCACCTGTCGCGTGTCTACGGTTTCTATCCTCAGGGCATAGAAGACAGCGCCGCACTGCAGTACATTCCTTGGCTGGATGTCCGTCTTCGCCGCATCGCAAGCAAAGTCCCGCACGGTCAGGACCGTTACATTTCCGAGCAATGTATGCAAGGCTTCGGAAACATCTCTGAAGAGAAATCTTTTCCCTCACTCGGCTGTTAATCCAACCTACACGAATGGTGCGCTTTTCAAGGACTTTTCTGGCCAATTCAGCGGGCAGCACTACTACAGTTGTCTGTGTGCCCCCGTAAGCCTTCCTAAGAGATTTTACAACAGAGATTTCAATATTCTTTGCCCCGTTTAGTTGATTTTGAAGAGCTTTGTGGACTTCTTCAGCTACCGTCAATTCGTCGAGATCCTTTAATTCAATGGCGACAGAGTCAATCTTGCTGGTGACCTCTGCTTTGTCAGCCATTTTTTCTGCTATGGTAGAACGGAATTCTTCTGTCTTGTGCTGCACCTTTTTGTCTAAAACCAAACGAGACTTCCTTTTTGGCTCTTTCGAATTTTTTGGACGTTTTCCCCTATCGCTTGAAGCTCCGGATTGCTTCTCAACATTCGCAAGACATCTGCATATGATGATCCCTTATTTGCGGTAACCATTAAGGCATCAGGACGAGCAGGTCTCGTACTTTTTTTTACCAATATGACCACCTTATTCTTTTCCCTTTTGGCTTTCACCGTCTGATTGATTAGCCGGTCGATCACTGGAAGGATTAATTTTAGCTGAAAGAGGAACATGCTCTTCCAGTCCATTCCGTACCCTTGTCTTTTTTGCCTCTTTTTTTTCTTTTTGTTCATTGGATGAGGAGGTGGTGTCCTTCGTTCAGGTCATTCATAGAGAACAGGTTGTCTGTGTTCCACAGTGGTTTTCAGTTACCGCTTGAACAGATCCGGAAAATTGAAAATCCGTTCTCTGTATACAACTATTAAATGATTGATAAATAATTTCTTGAAATGTATTTTATACAAATATAGCAAAAACTGAGATCAACCCCAATCTAGTATGCTACCTAAAAAATTCCAGTGTTTACTAACAAATCCTCATGTAACTTCTCCAATTCTTCATCATGTGTTCTCAACCACCATCATTATAAATGAATAAAATTATAACCTGAATACTTAATAAATAAGTTTAATTAATTAGCATATAAGTACTTAATGAAACATTTCTATCAGGGATTAGAATAAGTCTTCTAATGCCTAGATTAATAAATTAGCGACTAAATTTAACAATAACTTGTTTTTAGTCTAAAAACATTTTCTACTACCAATTACCTCTGTATGACATATATAGTAATAAAAAGTATTGCGATCATAAGAATTTTCGAATTTCGAATCATTAAGGCTTTAATATCATTTTATTCTCATTCTCATGGGAACATTCTACAGGGCTTAAATGCCGATATTTTCAATTTTCTTCATTTAAAAAACCTTTGATTTGGTTGATACGAAAAAATTAACCAAATCATCTCATATCGTAATACTTTTTATTACGCAATTTTTCGTTTTAAATAAAATTAAAAACAGTAATATAAATTTATAATATACCGTTGGAGAGCAAAAGATTTTAGAAAAGATATTATCTTATACACAAGCTTATAAAAGTAAATAAAGACTGATGAAAAGCCGATAAAACTAACTGATTTTTATTTCAGATAGTAATATAATAGATTTTTTAATAAAACACATGTTTCTATAGAAATTAAATTAAATTAATTCTTTATTAGTTTCACTCATTTTTTCTCTAACTATATTGAAAAAATTCTTAAATTGGTTTTAACAACGCAGGTAAGTGAAACTCGTGAGTGCACGCACCATATTTTTTACTTTGTAACTTAAGCCATAAATTATATGCGCTTTACCTATTTTTTAATTTATTATTATTTTTTTTTAGAAAAAAGAAAACCGAAAAAAAAAGAAGGGCCTAACCGAGCTATTCGTGAAAAAATTCGGAAGATAGTAAGGTTCATGTCGAGAAGGATCAAAAGATCTCGATTCAAAAAATATTATATTAAAAAAACACAAATCAATAAAGCGTAAAGGTAAAAAGCGTAGACATGAAATGCATAAAAGTAAAGAGAATAAAGATAAAATGCATAAACGTGAAAAGAAAAAATATAAAGAGGGAAATAAAAATAAAAAAAGATCTGGTTCAAAAAAACGCCGAAACAAGAGAGCAAAAATCAAGAGATCAAAGACAAAATTGAGACGATTGACTAAGCTGAGTAGAAAAGAACGCCTTATAATTGAGATTAAAAAGTTGAGAAAAAAAGAAAAAGAAAGCAGATTATTGATTTACCAAAATGAAATGAACAATCGTCGATATTATTTGTATGACCGCTTTATAAAAGAAAATGAAACGATGCTCGAATTGCCCGAGAGACAGTACCCATCACAATTTTATCACGTGGCAAAGCTTCACGAAATTAGAAGAACCCTTCATCGCAAAGGAAAATTGAAAGGTGTATCCCTAGCTGTGTAAAGTAACTTCTTTGTTATTCAGTTTTTTTTTTAAATTATTATTTGTCGTACGGAAGGCTAATTTAGAACAAAAATGTTAATTAGATAAGAATCATATTAAAACAAATGTGTGCCAGGTAGTTCAGTATAGCTTAGCCCCGTTTCTATTTGGGTACTTTATATATATATATATATATATATATATTTAATGGGTGGGAAAAAAAACTATGTACAAAATCCTTTTAGAATAAGTAAAATGTACAAAAAAAAAATAAAAATTATAACTGGGCAAAGAACATTAAAAAAAACAAAACAACTAAAAAAATGATTGCAGTTAATATATACAATTATCTTTAAATGATTAAATGAAAGAATAAAATTAAAACAATATCTTAAAATAAAAATCAACTTTACGACAATTGTTGTCAAGAAGTGAAAACTTCACTTTAATCGGTATACATAAATTAGTATCTCGTTAGGAAGTAAGAATGTGTTGAAAAAGAATATATATATATATATATATATATATATATATATATATATATAAAACACTAGTCCCAAGTGAGAAACACAGTTTTGACACCAAAATTATTTTTCTACCTTCACTAGAACAAGAGATATTAAATAAAATGTTTTTTCACGTGAAAACTTTCCGATTTTTTTACGCGGCTCCTGGGAAGCGTTGGCCCTAAATATGTTTCAGAGTCTAATAGTTAATGTCAAGATTTATTTTTTAAAGAATTCATCAAAATCGGTGAGACACATTTGGGATCCTTTCCTTGTAAGTAAAAAGGGGATAGTTTTTTTTTTTTTTAAATTTTATTTATTCTCATTTCCGAGAACAGGCCTTCTATTACCACTCAAAACATCGTCTCGCTTCTCTCTTCTTTTTCCAAAACTCCTTCATCCTAGCCGACTACCTCGCCCCTCTCTCTTCAGTCCATCCTTTTCCAATGGGATTCATATGCCCATAGAAAATCCATCTTCGTTTGACCATAGTATCCTTCTTACCAAACTCCAAAATCTTCCAATATCTACAGTGATTTATGCTGTTTTAATCCTTCCTTCAAGATTTTTTCTCGGTATGTAGTAGTGCCAGACCAGCCTCCATCCTAAAGAAAGAGAAAAAATGTAAATTTTATTCATGGACCTTCAGTCCCCTAAGAATAACAGAAACTGAGACTTGTGTCTTGCACAGAAACAAAAACATAAAAGAAATACAAACTTAATATATACATATATTATTTATAAACAAAGTAAATATGACTACTTAGTATATATATGTTTATAATTATATGATCATATCTGTGTATGTGAAGATATATTATATTTGTGCTTCTTATGGTATAATAAAATCATAGAGAAAAACAAAAAGAAAGAAAAGGAAAAAAGAAAAAAAAAAGAAAGATGTTTACATATGGTGCTCATTTTAGAATGGAATATGACCATTATTCTAACATTTTGTTTACAATAAGTCGGAAGATGGATGGCTGAGAAAATGAAGGGACAGTTTGCTTTTAAATGAGGTTAAAGAAGGTGCTTTGCGTATAGAGGTTGTTATGGAATTCCAGAACCATGTGGCACGCAAAGTAAATGATTTTTTAAAGGATGGTGTTCGATGAATAGTAAAATAGAGGTTAGTGGACTGGAATCTTGTATTAAACGAATGTACAGATGAACAAGAGATGAGTAGGTCAAGAATGTAGAATGGATTTTTGGTATTGAAGCTGGAGTGCCTAAGGACTCCGAAGATGAATCAAATGAAACATTTCATAATGTTCACCATGTTAACCTTGCCCCTTTCCTGTGGTGTCCCCAGGGGTCGTCTCCATCCTCTGCCATATTCGCTATTTACATTAATGACCCACCTTAATATTAATCACTTTAAATACAACCTCTATGCTGAAGATTTTCAAATATATCCTTACTTCGTACCTGCCGACCTATTACCAGCCACAAAAAGACTACAAGAGGACTTAGATCGAATAAGTCACTGGACTGTAGTCAATAAGCTAAAACTAAATGTTAAAAAAAGAAAAGCGATTGTAATAGGGTCCCATGACTTCCTGTAAACTGTTACACATATTCCGACCCTCTTCTCAAATAGTAATCCTATAAAGTTCTATAAGACCGTCAGGAATCTGGGTATAACCTTTGATCAGACATTATCCTTCAAAAACCATATTTCCGGAATTTCCCGTCGTGATTTTTCCAACCTTAAAGCGATTGAATTCCCTTTGTCACCTATTACCAAACGAAACTCCTCTTTACCTCTCTAATATTCCCCCACTTCGACTACTGTTGCAGGGTAAACGGACGTGTTTCTGGGAATCTCGAAGTTAAAATAAAACACCTAATTAATTGCTTTGTTCGATTTACCTTCGGGGTTCCGAGGTACACCTCGGTCTCCGAATTTTATTGAGTTGAGGTGGCTTGCACCATTCCTTTACCAACTTGTCCAATCCCCTCGTCCATCATAAGTTTTTGACCTTTTACAATTCAAATCCTCTGTCCGTTCCCGTTATACACATTCTAGGCCTGCTGATTCATAAACTACACGCCACCAATCTGCACATTTTGACAGATCCAGAATTGTAAATAAGGATATACTTTATTTTATTTTCTACTTATTTGCGTATGTCTGTTTACTTATAGTTTTAGTTAACTTGTTTATATTTATTTAATTATTTTAAGACTCTGAAGTCCATTTTATAAATTATGTTAATGTTATACTATATGGACTTGTCCCAGAATAATAAATTTAATTTATTAAGTAAGGATTTATTCATTAAGGATAATTTCTTAATTTAATAAATTAAGGATAATTTATTTAACTCAATAAATAAATTTATAATCAGTAAATAAATACAGGTCCTTAATTTTACTGTAGATCACAAGTGGGTCCTTTTTACTATGATCTATTAACAAAAGAGGGGAGCACGTGGCTGAGTGGCTAGCGCGCTAGTCTCTCGTGCTAAAGTTGTGAGTTCGAATCCCAGTCCGGCGGGGCTTTTATACGGAAGTAATTAAATGGGGATTCATTCACAGCCTCTCCCCCGGGTATGTGAGACCCGTCAGCCTAATAGTGGCCACTCACAAAATTAGGCATTGGGAGTGATGACCCTACGCTACAAATTGCATCGAGAAACGCGAGTGTAATCTCCCAGGAGGTTACTCAGCGAGGCCCTTGGCCTGCACGGCCTGTCGAGCCACTGAAAAAAAAAATAACAAAATATTTTTTTAAGACTAATATTTTAGATATTAAGATTACATATTCTCATAACTAATCGTGTGGTTAAATCATGTGTTTTTTTTTTCAGAATGATGAACGAAATGATGCAGGAAATAACTTTTTCTGACCTATCAGGATATGTCCTCGACGGTTTCCCAAGAACCGCACGTGAAGCTTCTATTTTGTTCAGCGAGCCACCCGTATATTGCCAATGCAAATTGGGAACTAAGGAAATCAGACATAAAGTTTTTTCAAATATAAATTTAGCAACGTGTACAGGTCGACGGTCTCAATGTTATTGTCTAGACAACTGTAGCTGTACTAAAACTTACATGATTGATAAAAATAAGTTCCCAAGTAAGCTATATATATATTTTATATATATATATATATATAATTATATATATATATTATATATATATATAACATTATTTTTAATTTTAGACATCGTAATTATTTAAAAATTATTAAATTTAATTATACATCATCACATATATGGTTACCAATGTTACAATCTTTTTTTTTTCTTTCTGAGAAGTAATAATACTAATAACTTAATGCTGGGACTATGTCGCTTAAGAATAACATTTATGTACAGTACGTATACATGTTAATTCATGTCCGGCCGAGAGACCAATAAAATTAATTGTTATTCACAAACGTTTAAAAAAAACCTATACATATGTATAACAGATGTGGAATATGAACAAACGAAAAAGGAATGAAAGTGGAAAAAAGATACTATGTAAATAATTTTAAAAAATAAATGGATTATGTCTTACATCAAAAGCAGGATAATAGATTTGTAATTTTTCCGTTTGGTGTGCGTATGTTAGGGATCCTGGAATGTGTTGTAAAAGATGGAATCTGAATGAGAGAAGGGAAGAAGCATGACGCATATGAGTACGTAGGGAATTCCAGAGGGCTGCAGAGTAGATATAAAAGGAATTATCAAAATATTTAGTTCTGTGGGAAGGAATGTTAACGTCAGATTTTTTTTTTTTTTTTTTTTTTTTTTTTTTTATAGATAGAATATATATCTCAAACTCATTTATTAAACAAAATATCAAAAGATAAAGATTGATTATTTATTTACTATATTAAGACTGACAACAAAGGTTAACACGTTTAATACTAAAAAACAGGTTTTAATCACCTGATAAACAAATGAACGATAACGATGGAGGTAGTTGCCCACCTCTTTGTCTAGTTCTGTGTGTTTTAGTGTATCATCGCTGCATTTATCATAATTAGTCAAGTTCTGTATATTTTAGGGTGCGTGAATACTGTGGCGCAGTTCAATTTATGATTATCATGGGGAACGCCATCAATTTATTAACTTTCCTAGAAGAAACATGCTTTAACTTATGATGAGGTACACAGAAACGGTGCTGCTGCTGTTCGACGATATCGTGAAAACTTTCCTACCCAAAGAATACCAAATCGTAAAACGTTTGAGGCTATTGAAAGACGCCTTAGGGATAATGGCACGCTAAAACCTATAGGAGTGAACGCCGGTCGACAAAGATTTCGACGAGCTGCAAACGTTAAAGAAGAAATACTGGATGCTGTTCAGTTATCTCCTACTACCAGTTCCAGAAGATTGTTACGTTGTTTCGATGTTTCCTCTACCAGCGTATGGTGAACTTAACGCGTACAACAATTGTATCCATTTCACGTATCGAGTAGGCAAGATTTGTTACCACAAGATTATAACGTGTGCAGAAATTTTTTTCAGTGGTTAATTTCACAATGCACTCGAGATCCTGAATTCCTGAACTGTGTTTTGGTTACTGATGAATCTTGCTTTACAAGAAATGGGATTCATAATTTTCGAAGTAACCCTACTTGGACTGAAAAAACAACAAAAAACTCTGGTGTTGGACATTACCCACATACCTTTTCTTTAGATGTGTGTGTAATAAGCGACATCTTCATCGGCCCCTTCAGGTCGAACCGGACCTGTTAAATGGCCACCACGATCTCAGGATTAAAGGCCATTAGATTATTTTGTGTGGGGCTGGAAGAAGTCTACGCTTTCTTCTGCGGCAGTCGGCACGCAAGAAGAGCTAAGAAATCGGATGGTGGAAGCCGCAGTAACTATCCTGATACTACACGAAGAGAAACAGAAGCATGGGTTCGTCGTGCTGAATGTTGCATTCAACAAAATGGAGACCCCATTGAACAGTTACTCTTAATGTTGTAATAATAAATTATCGATCTTTAACCTTTGATATATGTTTAATAAATAAGTTTGAGATATACGTTAATATGAACTTTTTTGTTTATTTTACGTTAGAGATAACCTATCTAAAATAGGGTCATGCAATTACAAAACACCTGGTTTCCGCGAACTCCTTTCAAACCACAGGACGGAATTTGATAAACCTTTAACTATCATTTAGGGCATTCTTTTCTGAAAGCTTATAGGTAATATAGGTTGTAATTTAGCTTTTCTTTAGGGGTAAAAATAAATTTTCCGTAACCAAGTCATCAAAAAATTATTCTTGAAACATGAGTAGTAATATAGACGTAAAATATACCGTTGGAAAACGCAAGATTTAAGAAAAGTTAATATGCAGTAAAATAAATCAAACCAGTTAATATAAAGTTGTTGCAGGCCCGTAAACTTATGAGCATATGTTATTAGTTAGAGAGGTTGGTTATGATAGTTAAATGTGGCAACCGTCGTACAGGATTGTGCAAGTATTCCTTCATTCGGTACGCAAGAATTTAGAAAAAATGTTTGTACCAAACTGTAAGTTGTTAAAATAAATCTTAATTTATAGATTTATAGCAACTTACCATGAATCTATAAACTAAGATTTTTATCAGTTATTTCAATGTTTAAATTATTCCAATGAAAACAGATGTTTCACCGTAAAATAAATCGGTTTCCCAAGGAAGCTGAGTTAAGTCTTTAAAATGTATTTTTCTAATAAAATAGTTCATTTGAAATAATAAATGGTAATAAACCGAATAGGATAGAAACATTTGTTAGTTCTATAATTTTTAAAAACATACATTGCGGTCAAGTTTTATTTTGATGGAAAAATTAAATTTTCTGTTATCTATGCTTCCTTTTAAAATAACAAACAAATAAAATGACACGATTTGGATTTATTGACTTTGTGATGGGCCTGATGTGTGTGAGGGAGTGAGGTTATAACACACAGCTGGTGGGAGCAAAGACGTTATGTGAAATGGATTTGTCACTGCCTCAAACATGTTTATATTTTAGTTTTCTTTATATTTAATTGAAGGTCATTTTTATTTATTATTTTATTTTCTGTGTTTTATGATAGTAGAAAGATTATTTTATTTTACAGTGGCAAATCCATTGCAACCTCTCACCAGCTGTGGTTTTGATCTATCTCAATTTGTGTGTGCTCCTCATATTGTTTTCTTCTTTTTGTATTCTGTTATTCCTTATTTTATTCAACTGTTTTAAACCTTAAGAACAATAAAAGAACCATTTGTACCAATAGTGCCAGGCTGTAGTCATTTCGCCCTCACCTCCTCAAAAGTGGTGACCCCGACGGTGAGTGTTAAACTATTTTTTTCTTCTCTTTCTCCTTTTTTTATTTTTCCCTCAATATCATTATAATGCCATTCGACTTATTAACGCTGGACTTGGAGGACAAGAAAGTGGAGGTGGAGTCAGCATCGGCCCCCAATGCGCTGGCGAGATTGCCATCTTTTTATAGAGAAGAGCCAGATCTGTGGTTCATTCAAGCTGAGGCGGTATTCAGCTCATGTAAGATCAGTAATAGTAAGAGCAAATTTCAGCTGATTATCGCCCAGCTTGATTTTCAGACTCTTCGACAAGTCGCAGATCTGGCTCGTAATCCGCCTGTTAATGAGCCCTATGAAAGGTTAAAAGAGCGGCTACTTTCCAGCTTCGGGCAGTCAGATAGCTGGAAGATGAAAAAACTCCTGGAAGAGCAGAAATTGGGCGATCAGAGGCCTTCCCAATTTCTGCGATAGATGCAGCAGCTGGCAGGAGAGAAGGTCCCGGAGGACATGCTTAGTACTTTGTGGCTCCGGGGGTTACCTGAGGGAATGCAGGCGGCTTTGGCTGCTACCGATCATACTGATCTGACCAAGTTGGCCCGCATCGCAGATAAAATAGCTGAGATTCAGCAACCCCCAGGTAATCCGATTATGGCTTATCAGCCGGAGCCAACTCCGGGGCCTTCAAGAAGAGATGGAGGAGACATAGGTGCTGCCATAGAGCGCCTGACTGCCGAAGTAGCCGCTCTCAAAGCGCAAAAGGGGGCCAGGACAAGTCGGCGGGAGAGCGGATCGCCTGGTCGGAATTGCAGGGGCTCTAGAAGCTAGAGTAGACGGCGTCTCTGTTTTTACCACGAACGCTTCAGAGATAAGGGGACCAGATGCCGTCAACCCTGCGACTGGAAACCGGCTAGGGCTTTAAACTAGTAATAGCGGCGAACAAGGCGGGTCCCGTCGCTATGGCTAACAACCGTCGACTCTTCGTCTCTGACAGAAAGTCGGGGGTCAGATATCTGGTGGATACTGGAGCCACCCTATCTGTCTACCCGGTGACGAACAGGACGAAGTCCACCGAGGAGTTCACGTTGTATGCTGCCAATGGGACGCCCATTCCAACGTATGGCACGATTGTCCAGAACCTTGATCTGGGGCTCCGGCGGAAAATGTCATGGCGATTTATCGTTGCCAAGGTTAGCCATCCCATCATCGGCTCAAGAGATGAAGAGAAGCACAAAGCACATATGGAGGAAGTGCTACGGCGGCTGCAGGATCACGGCTTCACGGTGAACCTGACGAAGTGTGTCTTCGCTCGTCAGGAGGTCGAGTTTCTGGGACATAGGGTGAACTCCTCCGGCTTCAGCGCCCAGTCAGCGAAGGTGGAGGCCATAGTTTCCTATCCTAGGCCGGCTACTATCAAGGACCTGCGGCGTTTTCTGGGTATGTTTAACTTTTATCGCCGTTGCATACCCAGAGCGGCGGAAATGCAAGCTCCGCTCAACAGGTTCCTTGCTGGAGCGAAGAAGAATGACAAGAGGCCAGTCGAATGGAACATCAAAGCCGTAGAAGCGTTCGAGCGCTGCAAGACTGCCATCAAGAACTCCGCGGTACTGGGACATCCTAAGGCTAACGCTGAGCTTGTCCTGGTATGTGATGCCTCCAGCACAGTTATGGGAGCAGTCTTGCAGCAGAAGGATGGCGACGTTTGGCGGCCTCTTGGATTTTTCTCCAAGGCTCTCGCTCCAGCGCAACAGAAGTACGCCACGTACGACAGGGAACTATTGGCCATCCACCGCGCCATCAAGCACTTTCGCCATTACCTTGAGGGGAGACATTTTGCTGTCTGGACGGACCACAAACCGCTGGAACAAGCGTTCTATCAGAAGCCAGAGACAGAGACGCCCATGCGGATTCGGTTGGTGAACTTTATCAGCCAGTTCACAACCGACATCCGCCACGTACCCGGGGAAGACAACGCAGTTGCCGACGCGCTCTCGAGGGTTGAGGACATCGACTGTACCGAGGACTATGAGCGCCTTGCGTCCGAGCAGCAGAAGGATCCGTCGGTTTCTGAGCTTCAGAAGAACAGCCGTCTTCAGCTTCGCTGGATCCAGCCTCCCGGTACAGCCTTGTCTGTCCTCTGCGAAACCTCTACGCCTCAAGCGCGACCATACGTTCCTGAGTCCATGCGAGAAGAGATCTTTCACCGCCTGCATGGGCTCAGTTACCCCGGGATACGGACCTCGAGGCGGCTGGTCAATCAGCGTTTCTTTTGGCCAGGCATGAACGCCGACGTCTCGAGGTGGGCACGCTGCTGCATTCTCTGCCAGCGATCGAAAGTTGTCCGTCACACAGTGACTCCTCCAGGTACCTTTGCACCCAGCGGAAGGATGGAGCATATCCACGTGGACATCGTTGGGCCCTGCCCCCTCCAACGGCATGCGTTATTGCCTCACGATGATAGATCGATTCACGCGTTGGCCTGAGGCGTGCCCGCTAGAGGAAATTACAAGCACCAAGGTAGCAGAAGCAATAGTGGGCACGTGGATTTCCCGTTATGGTACGCCTGCAAGGATTACTACCGACCAAGGGCGCCAGTTTGAGTCAGACCTCTTTATTAGCCTCACTCGCGTCCTTGGTATCCAGAGGAGCAGGACTACGGCGTACCATCCTCAGTCCAAACGAGTGCGTGGAGCGGTGGCATAGGTCCCTTAAGGCATCCCTAAGGGCAACGTTGGGAAATATGGGGTGGACTAAGGTGCTACCCACCGTCCTTTTGGGTCTTCGGTCAGCGGTGAGAGAAGATGTTGGTGCCAGCGCTGCGGAAATGGTCTTCGGCCAACCACTTCGCCTCCCTGGAGAATTTTTTGAACCCTCTGAACGGCGGGAGGACGCTGAGGCGACAATGAAGACGCTGAGGGAGGCGATGAAGATGCTCCGGCCAGCAGTACGGCTCGCACCTTTGTTCACCGCGACCTCAAGGACTGCACCCACGTTTTCCTTAGGGATGACACCGTCCGACGCCCACTGACGCCGCCTTACACCGGCCCTTATCAGGTTCTCTCGAGGGAGGAGAAGACATTCAAGCTGCTGCTACCGACAGGACCGAAGACCGTCTCCATGGATCGCCTGAAGGTAGCACATCTTCTCCCGGGACCGGCAGAGGACAGCGGCAACAGGGATCTGCCTACTCCATCGCCCTCTGGTGTGGCCAACGGCAAGTGCGATCACCCCACTCCTTCTCCCACATCGGCGGACTCCGGACCTTCAAATGACCTCGACTCAGAACAGCAGGACGCACCACCGCCTTATCGCACCCGGTCTGGTCGGGTGGTAAAACCAAAGGTTCGTTTCTGTGCCAATGTCATTGGGGGAGAGTGATGTGATGGGCCTGATGTGTGTGAGGGAGTGAGGTTATAACACACAGCTGGTGGGAGCAAAGACGTTATGTGAAATGGATTTGTCACTGCCTCAAACATGTTTATATTTTAGTTTTCTTTATATTTAATTGAAGGTCATTTTTATTTATTATTTTATTTTCTGTGTTTTATGATAGTAGAAAGATTATTTTATTTTACAGTGGCAAATCCATTGCAACCTCTCACCAGCTGTGGTTTTGATCTATCTCGATTTGTGTGTGCTCCTCATATTGTTTTCTTCTTTTTGTATTCTGTTATTCCTTATTTAATTCAACTGTTTTAAACCTTAAGAACAATAAAAGAACCATTTGTGCCAATAGTGCCAGGCTGTAGTCATTTCGCCCTCACCTCCTTAAAAACTTTATGTTTCTCATTTCTGCCGACGATAAAATATAATAATGAATAGACGTTATAAAATAAACATATTTTCTTGCTAAGTGCACTTTTTATTACAACGGACTAAAGTCCCAAAGCAATAAACTATAAATAAGACAAACAGAGTTGAAAAAAAAAAATAAAATGAAACCCCATTCAAATTGCACCTGTGCGAAACAGGGGCAAGTCAACTAGAATCATATAATTTAAGATTTTTTGTTTATTTTCATTAAGAGTGTTGTAAAATAAAGAAATAGATATTTATTTAGGTATTATTTAAACCACCAATAGATTGGAATCAAATGATTTATACGCATATTTATTTTTCAGGATTCGTTATAATGCCAATTGAATATGAAAATACCGTATCTGAAGAGCCACCATTAAAACTTGCGAAATTTGTCCAGCAATATCCCCTTAAAAGAATTGTGACTTTATGGAGAAAACAACTGAAACTCAAGTATGGTTTAACCTTTTACTAAACCTAATAAGTTCGTACAAAATAAAAAGAAAGGAAAGAAAACAATCGAAAAAGAATTTCTAATTTTACTTTCTGCGGAAGTTGACGGAGGATCTGGGGGGTAAGGAGATCATGTCCAGGAGATTTACGGAGGGTCAGTTTCTGGAGAAGATATTTAACCTCAGAGGGATTAATAGCTTTAGGAGGTAGGGAAAGAGGTATTGGTGACAAAAGGAAGTCTTGTACTGCTGTGGTATGATTATTTTGGGATTCCGGGTGAGGAGTGAATACTTTGGAGAGGTGTGTGGCGAATTCCTCGGCTTTATCTTCATCAGACGCAGCCCAGGAGTCATCACCACGCCGGAGAGGATGGGAAACTTGATGGGATTTTAAAATCTTCTTCGTGACATTCCACAGGGAATTATCACTAGATGACAGAGAGGAGAGGTAGGAATTAAAGAACTGGGAACGGAAGATCGCCACTCCTGCTTCAATTGTCTACAATAGCAGTTATAGGAGCGGCGATCTGTTGGGTGTCGAGTGCGCTGCCATAATGATCTGGCACGGCGTTTTGCATGGATTAGGTCTGTAAGGTGTTGAGGCAAATGGTGTTGGATAGGAGTTATATTGGAGTGCTTAGGAGAGGAGGCAGTCCAGACAGCTTGCTGAATGGCGGTGGTGAAGGAGTAGACGGATTCGTCAAGGTCTTCTGGGGTTTTGAGGGTCGCTCTGAGGTTAATATTATCGGTCAGGATTTGGCGAAATAGGTTCCAGTTGACAGGGCCTCGGATAAATGACGGTGGGATAGGTTTTGGAATTGGAGTGAGAGATACTTTTAGGATCAGTGGACTATGGTCTGAGAATAGTTCATCAAGTCGAGCTACAGATAAGTTGAGGGAGCCTAATCCGCTGTGAATGAAGAAGTCAAGGATGTCAGGATTACGGTTGAGATCGGTTGGCCAGTAGTTAGGGGAATCAGGAGGTAGGAGATTGGAATGACGGGAGTTGAGTGCAGACAGCAAATTTCGTCCACGAGAATTCGTGGTTCTCGAACCCCACTGTTGATGCTTGGCATTTAAGTCTGCACCCAGAATGAAATGATTTCCTAAGGAATTTAGAAAGGATACAAATTCGGTGTTGGAAATGGAATGTTTGGGAGGGCAATATGCTGATGAAAGGGTTACCGGAAAGGAAAAGGTTTTGATTACTATGGCTGTGGTTTGTAGGAAATCATAGGTAGGAAGTGGGAGTAAGTGATGAGAGAGGGACTGGTGCACAATGACAGCAGTACCGGCATGGGCTTTGCCGTCTAGGTGGTCCGTACGCTATGTTACGTATTGAGGTATTTTGAAGAACTGTTTAGTGGTTAGTCTAGTTTCAGTAATAAGTGCTACGTCAACGTTTTTGTCTTGCAATAAAGCTGTAAGTTCGTCAGTATGATTTCTAACACCATTCGCATTCCATAGGAGAATGGATAAGGAGTTAGGTGAAGTCATTTAAGGATTTTTTAAGGAAGGGATTAAGTTTGATACAAGATTAGTAAGTAGTGATATTAGCGGCATAACGAGGGATTTGATTTCAGTGATGAAGGATGTCATCAAACTTGTAAGGTCTGAGACATTTGATGGAGGAGGAATATGAGAAATTTGATGCGGATGAGGTTTTTGAGGGTTGGGTAAATTTTGAGGAATAGCTGGTTGTGGAACGGTTTGAGGATTTTGAACTGTGCGTTGTTCCGGCAGGGCCTCGGCCTCTTTGTTCTGGTTCCCACCTCCAAGTAGATGGGCAAATGTAACATTGGAATCAATTGTTTTTGAAGGTTGTCTTCTGCTTCTGATCGGTTCAGCTGTTTCATCCAGATTCTGAGGTTTTTGGTATCTGCTTTTGAGGTTCTTGTAGATTTGACATCCCTTGTAGCTAGCCGGGTGGTCCTTGAGGCACAGAGCACAAACAGCGGGTGTTGATCTTGGTCTTGTACATTCTTCTGACTTATGTTGTTCACCGCATTTCACACAGCGTGGTATGTGGTGACAATAACTTCTAGTATGACCATATGCCTGACAATTGTGGCACTGTACTATTTCTTTCTTAGTGTAAGGTTTTTCAACTCTTACACTAGTATAGTATAATCTATTGAGGTCATAAATTTTTTCAACTCCTGCTGATGGCTCCAAGTCCACAAAGAATAGAGGCAGTGGAATTTTATCTTTTAGGACGTTGGTGACTTGCCGCACTTTATAGCCTATCTCCGTCAGTTCTTCTTGGATAGCTGCTGCTAGTGTCGAAGGGTGTAGGTTTCTAATTACAACCCTTAAAGCTCTCTCCTGGCGTAACTGATATGTATGAAAATCAGCTTTGGTCTCCGTCAGATATTTTACTATTTTTCTGTAGGTTTCGGCGGTATATAGGGATATTTTAGTATCACTGTTTCTACTTATACAATAATAACTGTTAGGATCAGTTAATTTATTTAGATGCGCACACAGTAGTTGAAAGTTTTTAATATTTTTAACAAATATTGGTGGAGGTTGTGGTTCTTTTGGTATAGGAGAAGATTCCATTGTTTCTTTTTCAATTTGAAGGATCTGAAATGGGTTCGGTGTAAAAAACGGCGATTCTTCAGTTAATCCTTGTGATGATGTGCTAGGCTGTGGTTCAGATCCTAAAGAGGTAGCTGAAGCAGTCACTGGTGGAATCATTTTTTTATTATTATCACGGCGAGGTCTCTGTTTTGTGGGAGACGAGTTTGAACCTGCAGATCTAGATCTTTTACTTGTAACTTTCGAGGACATCACTTGATGAAAATATCGCATTGATTAAAAAAAATAAATAGGAATAAATATATAATGGAATAAGAATAAGAAGGAAAAAAAAATAAATAAAAGAAAGATAAGGAAAAGAAAAGCAAGCCCGCGCTTGCCGAGCTAGCGACAATCACCTGATCAGCTCCCTTCACTTTTTCGTGATTGTACAAAGTAAATTATAACTTTGCTTACCGAAATTTCTCCAATATTCACTGCTGTAGTATTCCTGAGGTCTAGAGATGTTTTCCAGACTGAACTCAAGCGAATTCATACTGAAAAAAGCAAAAATCTGAGAAACGAAGTAACGTATGACTGTTATCATCGAGCGCATCAGCTGATCCTATATCTACAACTGCATCCTAAGCACAACCTATTTTCCTCTCTTGTGGAAACATTCCACAATCATTCTCTTCCTAAAACCAGGTAAACCTTCCAGCATTACTTCATTCTACAGACCTATTAGTCTACTCCCC
Organism: Piezodorus guildinii; assembly: GCA_023052935.1. NCBI lineage: Eukaryota > Metazoa > Arthropoda > Insecta > Hemiptera > Pentatomidae > Piezodorus > Piezodorus guildinii. The sequence goes on along the minus strand of CM041295.1, from coordinate 39,372,513 downwards.
ATCCTCTCAAAAGTCTTTGAAAAACTCCTTCTAAAACGAATCCTTCCTATATTAGAATCACAAAATCTTCCTTCCCATCAGTTTGGTTTCCGTGCTCATCATTCCACTGTTCAACAAGGACTCCGAGTTGTAGACCATATTTCCTCAGCCCTTGAATGCAAAGAGTATTGTTCTGGTGCGTTTCTGGACATAGCGCAAGCTTTTGACCGGGTATGGCACACCGGATTACTCTTCAAGCTTAAAACGCATTTACCCCAGTCTCTATACCTCATTCTACGATCCTATCTCTCAAACCGCTCCTTCCGAGTTCGCTGTGGTGTAGAATTTTCTAATTTTTATCCCATTGAGGCCGGTGTTCCTCAAGGCAGCGTCTTGGGACCCGTCCTCTACATCCTTTACACTGCTGATATTCCTTATTCCTGACACTTTTCTGGCAACATTTGCAGATGACACCGCCATCCTATCATCCAATTCCGATCCTGAAATAGCATCCTTAATCCTGCAAAGACACCTTTGTCTTATCGAGGACTGGTGTAATGCTTGGCGTATTAAGGTTAATGAAAGCAAATGCACCCACGTCACCTTCACCCTTCGACGCAAATCCTGTCCAATGGTTCATTTCAATTCCATACCGCTTCCTTCCTCAGACACAGTCCGGTATCTTGGCTTACTACTAGACAAAAGATTGACGTGGAACCCACATACAAGACTTAAACGAAAAGAACTCAACAGACGATTCGGACAGTTATACAGACTACTAAACAGAAAATCTAAGCTTACAGTTGACAACAAATTATTACTTTACAAGACAATACTGAAGCCAATGTGGACCTACGGACTTGGTTTAACGGACTTGGTTTAACTGTGGGGGACAGCTAAACGTTCTAACATCAAACGCATTCCATCCTTTCAATCCAAAGTCCTCCGAACAATAGTAAATGCTCCTTATTATGTCTCCAACTATACCCTACACCACGACCTTAATTTTCCATTTATTTCAGACCTGATTCCATCTAAATTTTCCAAATTCCACCAGAACCTCATTCATCATCCTAATCCTCTAGCACAATCCCTATCCAGCTCCGCTCACCCATACAACCCTCCTAGAAGGTTGAAACGGCAGTGGCCCCGAGACATATTGTAAACCTCTATTCTGGAGTTCTGACACTGGTCAGATTCTCCTCTCATGTGCGATGTGATTGTGGCTGTGGCGCCCTCACTTAGCTTCCGCTGGCTCTCACCAGTGATGCGGCTGAGAGGGAGGCGCTGGGATCCTTTGGGCTCTGCTTGTCCTTCCACAAGTGGGGGGACAAGCCCCGTCTGGGGTTCCCGAGCTGATTGTAAATATTGTACATAGGTATGAATGTGACATGTTTTGTTTATTTATTTTTTAACTTCATTTATTTTGTCTATAAATTTTGTTATTGTATACGTTTATTTATTTTTATTTTATTTTATGTAATTTGACTTTCCTTTTGTTTATATTGTAAATATTGTATGAATGAGATCCTGTAGCACTATTATTATTGTCTATTATGACAAATTGTAATATATACGAATAAAGAAAAGTACGAACACTGTACTCAAATAATCAACCAATAAAAATAGGGAGTATACTTTTCAGTAATTTGTCTCAGTCCGTTTTGAGGTCTTATAATAATTATTTAGACTATCTTCAAATTCATATTATCGATTTGAAAATAATTTATTTTAAACCCTTCAGATATATTTGACATTGAGGTCTATAATTATGTTTTATTACTCCTGGAATCACATGGTACTATCGGCTTTAAGATGGGGCACTCTCGTATCGATTATTTTAAACTCATCAGGTATAATCGATATATGGGTGCATTATTATGTTTTCTTACTCGAGAAATCACATGGTACTAACAATTTTAATATTACGCACTCGCGTATAGATTATTTTAAACTCTTTAAATGTATTTGATAAATGGGTCTATTTAAATACATTGAAGTCAATTTACAAACTGTTATGTTTATGATATGTTCTAAAGAGCGATAGCTTCAAAAACAGTATTAATTAATATATTCAATGTATGTATAGACTACATTTACTGGAAACATTGGAGTTCTTTTCTGAAGTCATTGTGTTTATCAATCCCAATTGGTGGCATGCAAGGGATGATTAAATTACAGGTTTCATGAAATGACGTTATTATTAAAATTAGCTTATACATATCCTTTCTATTTACACAAAGCCTAGAACTATGACTGAGAATACTGAGGGACATCTTACAGTTAACTTAACAATATTACAACAAAAAGGACACCTTAAAAACACTTAGCAGACTGGTGAAGGTGGCATTCGTCACTCCTCAGTTTCATCCCCCGACGGACTTCTCTGGGTGGACTTGGCTCTTCGGTCTCTCCAATAAGACTAACCTCTTCTCCTGAATAGAACACGAATGACCTCTTCTGCTTCTCGATTCTTATCCTCGTCACCTATATACCCTCCTAAAAATACTATATTTTGGAAATTTCCGATCTCTTATCGGTGGTCATGACAGAGGGAGGCGGGGCAGATATGAGAAGTGCCCGAAGTCGGCGGTCTTGCCTTTGTCCACTCTTGGTACTCTTGTCGGCTAGTAGGGTGTAAGAAGTTCCTGGGGTATCGCGGGGCTATACCGATAGGTAATCTTAGGGGGCTAGGAAACGCCTTTTGTACTTTTCCCGACTAAGGCTTATTTACTTGATTAATATTAAAATTACCTAATAATGAATTTACTTCCCTCAGTATTACCAATACATAACAAAACATACATACATATAAAGGGGTATGTTTTTTCATTCGTGAAATAACAAGGTACTATCGATTTTAAAATTGCACGCACGTGTATCAACCATTTAAACTCTAAATTCAACCCTTTTGGATTTTTATAAATTCATAAAACTCAAGTTAACATAGCTTTATGTGTTTATGGTTATTTTGATTAGCAATTATGTTTTTAACAAAAGTAGGTAGTTAAGTGTTCTTCTTCTTCCAGAGGCGCGACAGGCATTCTGTATTCTCGAAGTATTTTGTAGTGTAGGGTCATCACTCATTACTCCTAATTTTGTGAGTGGCCACCATTTGGCTGACGGGTCTCACATATTCGGGGCAGAGGCTGTGAGTGAATCCCTATAAGTAAAACGGTTACCGAGGGCCATTTCACATCAAATTTATCGATATATAGGAAGAGTTTGAAATCGATATTACTGTTTGATTACACGAGTACAAAAACATAACAGACCTCTTTATAAAATATATCTGAAGAATTTAAAATAATCGATTTTAAAAATCGGTAATATGAAAAAAAATAGATGGGATAAAGAAATTATTGACAGGCCCAAAATTGACAGAGACCTTCTGTACTTTAACTGGTTTATTATTTGAGTAAAGTTCTCGTACATTTTTTTATGAGTATTTGACCATCTCTAATTTTAATAAAGCAGGTTCATTTATATTTCTTAACTGATTGAATGTAATTTCTTGTTGATGAGGTGCAAATAAAAGATGCACCACGTCCAGTAGCTTGCATGCCGTTGAGTTCACTACTGGCCTAGTAGAATTAGCTCAAATGAGAGAGTTGGCTTCAACAAGACGAGGAATTTTTTTTATTTTTAGGTGTGTTGGTATGAACTGATCCCCTTTTTAAAACCCCAAGTTTTCACACTCAGACCTAGTGTTTTTTCAACCATCTTGGAAAAGAATACTAAAAACGAGCACTTTTTTTTTCTAAAATTTTTTTCTCAATAACTGGCTTCCAGAGTATTTTATGTATAAGATTGTCGTTGGCAGTTTTATTTATTTATTTGTAACATAAAGGCTTTTCAACCATAGAGGTTATTTTAGCCCTAAACTAATAATGCAGATACAATATAATAAAAGTAATAATACATGCATATATACTAATAATACATACATATATACTATGTATTATTAGTATATATGCATGTATTATTACTTTTATTATATTGTATCTGCATTATTAGTTTAGGGCTAAAATAACCTCTATTTTACCGTAAAATAAAATAAAATAACCTCTATATACCGTTGGCAGTTTTAAAGACAATTAAATTACTGCAAGTTCTGTACTAAACATACTGTAGGGACTGAAACAGCTTCTGAGATACGAGGCAGCCAATTCTGACAAAATGTAAAAAAAAAAACAACCTAAAAAGTCAGTTGTGTGAGCAATTTTTTTTTCTTTAACGTTTTTTACCTGAAGGTAGGACTGCCCAGTTGTACAGGGGTCAGCTAATGCATATCACCCGTAAAATTGCCTATTCTCATCTCTCTCTCTCTCTCTCTCTCTCTATCATATGTTTATATATATATATATATATATATATATATATATATATATAATAATACCGCGATTCTTGGTTTCCGGGAACTCCTTCTAAATTAATGGACGGATTTTGATACGGTTTTTACGACCATATAGGGCATTCTTTCTTATAAGTAAAATACATTTCAATTTAGCTTTTCTCTTGGTGCGAAAAATAGATCTTCTGTGCAATAAAATAAATCAAACAAATTAATATAAAGTTTTTGTAAGCCCATAAAGTTATTAACATATGTTATTAGTAAAGAGAGAGGTTATGATAGTTGAATGTAGCCACCGTCATACAGTATCGTACAAGGGAGGAAATTCCAATTTGGATCTGCTGCTCAACTTCGCTGAGTTGCTACAGTACACAGCATACCGCATCAATCCCGAAGACAATCTTAAAGAAGAAAAAAGATAGAGAGAGATTCCGCCAAATAGGAAATACATATATTTTACTAATTTTAAAATCGGTCATGGACATCTGAAAATCCCGACTAGCCTCAATATATATGGTGATGCAGGATTCCCAGTGAGTCCATGATTATGGTCTCCGCCATGTTTTGCATCTCATTTTTTCCGAGTTATAATATTTCATTCAATACCCAAAGTTTTAGAAACAATATTACTTACCAAATCATAACAAAGTTGTCAAAATAACTGGTAAGTTGTAATAAATCTATAAATGAAAATTGCTATTAATTATTTCAACGATAAAATTATTTCATGAAAATAGATCTTTCCCAGCAAAAAATAGTATTCCCATGGAAACTAAATTAAACCTTTAAAATATATTTTAAATAGTTTATTTGAAATATAAAATAGTAGTAAACCTAATAGGATGGGAACATTTGTTATTTCTATAGCTTTTTAAAACATACTTTACAATCAAGTTTTCTTTATGTAGGAAAATTAAATTTTCTGTCAGCTATGCTTCACTTTAAAATAATAAATAAATAAACTGAACCTATTTCGATTTATGTTTTCCATTTTCGCCCATGATTAAATATAATTATAGATATACGTTATAAAATAAACATATTTTCTTGTTAATTGCACTTTTTTTTACGAAGAACTAAAAATCCCAAGGCGATAAACTCTAAACTGGTCAGACAGACCTTTTTAAAACATAAATGACACCTCAATCAAATTTCACCAGTGTGATGGGGCGGAACCACTAGTTTGTAGTATAATTAAATATTCTTCCTACCAATCCGTTTATTGGTGTCCCAGACACAGACACATAGCCATCGGTAAGCCCGGAAACGCACAGGTTAATTCAAAATCGCACATCGAAATTTTGATCCGATTGCAATTCTTCTTAGTGCAGAAAATTAAAAACACCTTGTGTTGAACAACAATTTTATTTATATAATAAGAAATCTAATATATAAAATTCTCGTGTCACAGTTTTCGTTACCATACTCCTCCGAAACGGCTTGACCGATTTTCAGGAACTTTTATATGCATATTCAATAGGTCTGAGAATCGGCTACTATCTATTTTTCATACACCTAGGTGATAAGGGTCGTACACCACAAACATTTTTCTTATATTTTTGGAGATTTTTTTTTTAAATTTTTTTATAATGTGGCAATCCTAAATTTTCACCTTTCTGTCACCAACCCCAATTTTTTAATAGTAATTTTAGTATTTTTTCATCCCGTTATATTTGATGAATTATCGCTTGGTAAGTTATCCCGGCTAGAGGTCTATCAGTGTCACTTCTCAGCCAGCCAACGGAGTAGGATGGGACCGAAGCCGGTCTCCTCTTTCTCTCAGACAATAGGCCTTTTCTCACCCGTCCACAGTTTTAGGCCATTATTATTGTTTATTCATCAAGCGTTGTAGTAACCATTACAATTATCATATTACTATCTCAGTGTAACTCATGTTTTTCACACGGATAATTTACGTGGCATGTTCTCGAGTGGGTAAACCATTCAGTTTGTTTGTGTTAGCTAAAGATGGGCCAACGAAAAATATTGTTCCCGCTATAGCATTAAGAGATGGATATTGTTTGTTAGTGTTTCTGTCGTAATTAATAAATGATATATATAATTTTAGGAAATACATTTAAAAAATTAATGTTTGGTGTTTTGTTATTTTTATATTACATCATCGTTCACAGCACTCCATACCTCTTTCACTCATATACCACATCCTTACACACACAGTAAGTTAGTTTTTTTTTTTTTTTTCCTAGAAATAATTTATACGGCAAAACAATGTTTGGCAGATCAGCTAGTATTTATATATATCTTGAAGTTAATAAGACCTGTACAATACTTTAATTTTTTTTTTTTGTTTCAGAAAGCGACTCCGAGTTCGTTTTACTACTGCGACTAGTTATTTTGAACATTATGGATTGCCAACTCTGTATTTTCCATTTGGCGGTAAAAATATATTCATGGACAATATGCATAAAATTGTTGAAATGATTGACATTCCAAAAGAAGGTATGATTTCAAAATAATCAAGGGATAGTTTAAAACCCATATAAATTTAACTATACACTTTACAGTAGTGATATATTTAGGGATAATTAATTATGAAAATATATCCATGGACGGAGTTTGTTGAAAGGTGTCTTTACCTTGCCATGTTTTAAGACAAAACGAACCCTATTACAATAATTGCAAAATGCAACGTTGAACTTCAAAGAAATATAGGGATTTAAAAAGTAGAGATTCAATTAATGAAGAAATTTAATTTCACAATATTGTACGTACGTTATTGTAAGTGTATAATTCGGAATAATTTCATTGCTGTCCGTGAAAAATTCTGATACGAACATTTTCGTGATTACAATACTTCCCTTCCCCTTATTATATATTTTATGTATAGGTAAGTGAAATTGAAAAACAGAAAATTAATCGAGCCATACAAACATGGATGTCAGGTTAGAAATAACCACCGGTTACTTCATTTACAGATCTCCCATGTTCTCAGCAATTCAGTTTTGAAAATAACAGGGTATTTTATAAAAAATAAAAAATAAATCACAATTTTTCATGCAAATATTTGTATTATTAGTTCTTTGACATAAAATACAATTAATACTCAAAGAATAATCCACTGTTATTTACCATCACTAGCCATCGGCCAGCCAATTACTCGATCCTTTGGCTCGATGAATTGCCTTTTTCCCCAGACTCGTAGGTAATACTTCCTTGGATTATTCCTATACCAAACCATCAACTCCCAGCATCCTCCCTATATCTACATTCTCCTGCAGTTTAAACCCTCAATTCATCATATAGAAACGAGATCCCGTATTTCCAACCTTATATCCCTTCCCACAGAACAAAAAATATGAATGCTCCTTTCTGGCCCGTTCGACCAGTTTCTGAAATACCCTCCCATCAAACATCCATCATGCTCCCTCTCTCTCCACATTCAAATACCTTTTTTTTCAGTACCTTTTAGCATCAAAAAATTACGCTGCCTGACAATGTGATCATTTTTAATACTCTTCTTAATACTATTCAATATTCTTATTATTTTTTATTTCTACAAGTATTTATTTATGATTTTTCAACTTTTTTATCTTGAAAACTTTTTTTGTTTATATCCTTAAACTATTTTTTATATTGTCATTAGAAGATTTTTTTTCTTATTTTTGTAGTATATTATTTTCACCTCGCGCGGATCTCATTACCGCGTATGGGGAGCGTCCCACGGGTGGCGGATGTGGGGATGGTCGGTGGAATTTCCTCGGAAGCTCCTCCCGGCTAAGTCCGATGGACTCGCTGACCAACAATGAGAGCGGCCCTCCAGGCTTGCTGGAGGGTGTGACGTAGGTTCGAACGCCCTACTCACATATTTTAGTTCACAAAATACCACAAACAGTCATGGATTCCTCTGAGGTAAAACGCCCATTATCCGGAAGCAAACTAGTCCCCCGTTCGGGTCTCCGGGTGGGGACTGCTTCAGAGGAATCTAGGCGCAAGATGAAAAGTAGAGATCTAACAATAGGGACGTGGAACGTTAGAAGTTTAAATACGGCAGGTGGGTTAAAGTCGGTCGCGAATGAAGTTAAGGGTTACCATTTAGATATCGTTGCATTACAAGAGGTTCGCTGGCCAGGGGAGGGTTCGTTAACAGAAGGAAAGTATACTATTTGGTACGGGGGGAGCGTTAATTATTGTCTAGGTACCGGGTTTCTGATTAGGAATAGATTTCTTTCTGCATTACGGGATGTACAGTTCTTTAGTGAAAGAATATCGGTTGCTATATTTCAGGGTCGTTGGTATAAAATCGCGTTTATAAACATTCACTCCCCCACCGAAGATAGTGATGATGAAGTAAAATGCGAATTTTATGATAAACTAGAATCGGTTTACGATAAGTTACCGCGAAATTACATTAAAATTATACTAGGTGACGCAAACGCAAAGGTTGGAAGGGAAGAAGTATATCGTCCTACAATCGGTAAAGAAAGTTTGCACGAATATAGTAATGATAATGGGACCCGACTAATAAACTTTGCCATTTCGAAAAACCTAATAATCAAAAGTACTACGTTTAAACATAAGGACATTCATAAGTATACGTGGACATCGCCGGATGGACATACTCGTAATCAAATAGATCATATTTTAGTACAAAACAGATGGCAAAGTAGCATAATTAACGTGAGATCGTATCGTGGTGCAGAATGCGGATCTGATCATGAATTAGTAATCGCGAAACTTCGACAAAAACTAAATACAAAAAAGAGAACACCGAACTATATTCATCCCGAGAATTTTGATGTTGTTAAATTGAACAACCCCGAAATTAGAAAACAATTCGCGATAGAAGTAAAAAATAGGTTCGATGCTTTGGAATCTTCAGACGAGAAAAACGAAGATGTAAACAAATTGTGGGAAGGGATCAGGGATAATATTAAAGAGGTCGGTAACTTATGTCTTGGGAAAATCGAAAATAAAAAGAACAAACCTTGGTTCGACAGGGATTGTCAAAATATGTGTGAAAAAAGAAAAACCGCTAAACTGAATTCCTTAAATAATCCAAGCGATAATAATGTGGCTTACTTTCGGTTAGTAAAAAACGAAACTTCAAAATTCTTAAAAAATAAGAAAAGGGAGTATCTCAAAGGCAAAATAATAGAAATAGAAAAACACAGAAGCGAAAATAACGTAAGAGAGATGTTCAAAGGTATAAACAAATCGCGTAAAAGATTTGAACCTCTATTGAATGGGGTTAAAGATGCGAATAACAACATAATTGCGGATCCGACTGAGATATTAAATACATTTAAACAACACTTTGACGGCATTCTAAATACGGAAAATAATAATCAATCTCCTCCCTCTGAATACCAGAGCGCTGAACCATGGGTAGACGCACCGAGTAAAGAGGAAGTTGAAATGGCGATAGGAAAATTAAAACGGTATAAAGCTGCAGGAAATGATAATATCACGAGTGAATTAATCAAAGCGTGTGGGAAGCGGGCGTTTCCAAATTACATGTTTTAGTTAAAAAGATCTGGGAAAATGAAAAAATACCCGAAGAATGGAAAGAATCAATACTTATTCCGATTCACAAAAAAGGACCGAGGACGGATTGTAACAACTATCGTGGGATCTCTCTTCTCCCAGTATGCTATAAAATATTCTCGTCAATACTAACTAGCCGAATCACGGAATACGCTGAGGAAATTATCGGAGACTACCAATGTGGTTTTAGGCGGAATCGCTCGACTATTGATCAAATATTTTCCTTACGTCAAATATTAGAGAAGAAACTGGAATACAACGGAGTAGTCCATCAACTTTATATAGATTTTAAAAAGGCTTATGATTCCATAGACCGTCAGAAGCTATATAACATCATGATTGAACAGGGGATACCTAAAAAGTTAGTAAACCTAGTAGAGATGTGTTTGTCGGAAACATTTCATAAAGTTAGAATCGGTCATAATTACTCCGAGAGATTTGAGGTGCGATCGGGTTTGAAACAGGGTGACTCCCTTTCACCTGTTTTGTTTAATATAGCCTTAGAATATGTTATAGAAAAGGTGATGAGTACCGAGAAAGGCTTACATATGGGTGACAAGATTCCGGTTTTGGGGTATGCCGATGATTTGGTACTACTAGGTGAAGACACAGAAACTATACAACTAAATACAAGTGTGTTAATAAAAACCGGTAAACAAATAGGTCTCGAATTAAATACCGATAAGACGAAATATATGATTAGTTGCAGAAATGGTGGCGATCTTGATGATATTAATATTTCAGGTCATACTTTTGAACACGTAGAGAAATTCAAGTATTTAGGTTCAATGATAACAAGAAAAAATGAAATCCAGGAAGAAATAAAGTCCCGGTTAAAGGTGGGAAATGCGTGTTATTATTCGGTTGCTAAATTGCTTAGCTCGCGGCTTCTGTCTAAAAACTTAAAGGTTAGAACTTATAAAACTATTATTCTTCCAACGGTTCTTTACGGATGCGAAACGTGGCCGCTTACTTTGAAGGATGAACAACGGCTTAAGGTTTTCGAGAATAAGGTGCTGCGTAAAATATTTGGTCCGAAGAGAGATGAGGCCACTGGGGAGTTTAGAAGGTTGCACAACGCGGAATTGCGGAGTTTGTACCCTGTGAATATAATTGAGTTGATAGCATCGCGGAGACTCAAATGGGCGCGTAAAGTTGTTGGGCTTAGTGAGGAACGGATTCCGAGAAAGTTGGTATTCGCTGAACCGACTGGTAGGCGTCCGAAAGGTAGGCCGAAGCGTCGATGGGAGGATTGCATTAAGGCTGATCTCGGGGGCTTGGGCTTGACCGGTGAACATTGGACGAGTCTGTGCAGGCGAAGTTTGGTGGTATCGGCATCGAACCTTCGGGTTCGGTAAGCCTATTATTATTATTATTATTATATTATTTTCATTTATGTTTTAATTAATTTATTTTTCATTAATTCTTAGTCAATTAATGATCCTTTATTATTGTAAAGCTTATGTTATTCTTAGAAGACTAAGTATCAGAATAATGTAAATATTTATTAATTTAATTCTTCTTTTTGTTTTATATTTAAAATCATTTCTTTTTCATTTCGTTCAACACAATTATGTTCAGAGGATTGTTTTTATTTTAATTATTTTATTTTATTTGTTTATTGTATTTTTTATTATGTACATATGTATCCATAATTGTAAATATCAGTTAGTTATGTTCATTTTTTTTGTTGGCTAGACATATTGTATATTATAAACTGTGCAAAATTGTTATTCTGTTAGTCCCAGAATAAAATTTACTTTCTATTCTATTCGATCCCACGATGATACCATTCTTTGGGATGGGTGTCAAAAAAAACAAACTTGAACCGCAATTTCAACTTCCGAATTTTTTGTTTTTTTCATTGAAGAAGATGGTTCATGTATAGAAACAAGTAGTAATCCAATGTTGCGAGTTCTCGACTATATGGTCGATGTGGCAGTAATTGGAACTCATGAAGTTGTTTGAACTTTTATTTGGTTCCACAGGAAGTGAGGGCTGATTGCTGAGGAGTATGTTTGTGAGGGACCAGCCTACTGCTCGTTTTCACCTTCTTCATGTAGACGATAAGGCGAATAAGTACCTTTCGACTCATCGCACTCTCTGGCAAGTTCGCTAGTACTTGTGGGCAGATTTGACTTAACAGCTTCCTACAGAAACTCATCAATATCCATCAACGGTCGTCCTGAACTCCTATCCAACGTCGTATCTCCACTGTTAATCTTTTCAGACCAGCGCACAGTGGTTCCAAACGTACTTTTCCGTGTGTTGCCCGCAACATATTTTTCACTATTAGCTCATTTTAAAATACTAATATTAATTAAGCAGGTACAAGTTATGTGTGTCTGTGTTGTATTTTTGATAATCACAGTAATATAGACGTAGAATATACTGTTGGAAAGAGAAATATTTTAGAAAAAAATATTATCTGATACACAAAGTTGTAAAAGGTAATATAATGTGACGAACGGGGAATAAACGTATTTCTAATTAACAATTTAATAGAGTTATATTACTTAATCTAAATCATATGTTTCTAACGAAAATGAATAAAAGTTTTTTTTTTACATCAACTTAAAGTATTTTTTAAATTGAAGTATATTTAATAATTTTTAAATTGATTTTAACAGCCGAGGTAAGTGAAAGTCGTGTGTTGCCCGCAACATATTTTTCACTATTAGCTCATTTTAAAATACTAATATTAATTAGCAGGTACAAGTTATAGACACGCATAATATTGTTTCAATTTTCACACTATTGAGTTAAAAAAAATCATTTTATTCAAGCTCATGGATATCCTACATCTAATTTCAGTCCATTTATATATAATAAGGTGTTAAAAAAAAATATGACCATTTTATCAAATTCAAGATTTCAAAGGAATGTAAATATTTTAATCGTATTTAATACCTACCAATACTTAATAATCCCTTTAGAGAATTCTCTAAGCTTTTTTAATCCCATTCGACTTCTTTTAGAAAAATCCTCACTTTAGTTATTTGTTACAAAGGAAAAACATGAAAGTTTCCTAGAAATTCTCGTGATTTTAAGGTATTTCTGGAAGATAAAAAAATTCAAAACTACTGAAGCAACATTTGTAATTATTAAACATGAAGGAGAAGGTATCCATGTCCAGCGTACATTATAACGTTATTTTGTTCCTTAGTAAATTCACTTTCAATGGTATGATTGGCATATTTGTAGCTCGTTTTTATGCCATAAAAATATATAGTTTTTTTAAAGTGATTTCAGAGAAATATCTCTGTAACTAATTATTCTTATATATATATATATATATATATATATATTTCTTGCATTTAACATTGTTCACAATTATTAGTAGATAAGTTTATCGAAACTTTAGGTTTCATAAAACGACTTGGTGTTTTTTTAAGAATTTTAAAATAAAATGTCATAAAAATTAAAATGATTTTAAATATCTCAATTTATACACAATATAATGGAAAGCAAATTTATACTCTTTTATTGAAGTAGAACGCATAGTTGGATAGCCAGGTTTCTTCAATGGAAAGACCAGAAAAAATTTACATATTAAATTATTTTGATGTCTAACACCTAATTTTTCCAAATGATGAACCATCATGAAGTACTGCCCCTAAGTGAGAGACAATTATAATTGTGTTTGATTAGCGTATTTTTGTTATTTACATTCCTAGAATTTAATGTACCTATGTAATGTTTACAATTTGAATGATAAACTAGCATTTCCGATTAGATATAATGTATATAATAAATAACGAAAAAAGAATTTCTCCTCCGAAACACAACACAAGGTCGATAATTGAAATTATCGTGTAATGATAGGAATAACTGGTAGGCATCACTGCATCTCTGATAGTCAATGCCAGTTTCACTATTCGACATTGTTTTGTGTTTCGGAGCAGGATTTTTCTTTATTTATATTTCATATACATTCTATATAATCTGAAATGTTAGTTTATTATTTAATTATAAACATTACACAGGCATATCGGGGAGCCCGTGGCTGAGTGGCTAGCGCGCTAGTTTCTCATGCTAGAGGTTGCGAGTTCAAATCCCAGTCCCGGCGGGGATTTTATAATGATGTAAATAATTGGGGATTCACTCGCAGCCTCTCCCCCGGGTATGTGAGACCCGTCAGCCAAATGGTAGCTACTCACAAAATCAGGCGTAGGGAGTGATGACCCTACACTACGAATTTCATCGTGAAACGCGAGTGTAATCTCTCAGGAGATCACACCGCGAGGCTCAGGGCCTGCACGGCCTGTCGCGCCACTGAAACAAACAAACAAACACAGGCATATTAGATATATTTATTCTAGGAAAATAAATTTTTAAAAATTCCCTTCACAAACAAATTTATTGTTGTATCTTGCTTCGGGGCAGTAATTCATTATGGTTTTATCATTTGGAAAAATTAAGTTAGAAATCAAAATAATTTTTAATGTCAAATGTTTTCTGGTCTTTCCATTGAAGAAATTTTAGCAATCATTTTAGCAAAAGCGTAGTAATCAATTTAAAGTTTCAAAATTCAAAAAATTTAGAAAGCAATTTGCTTTTTATTATGTTATGTATATTTTGAAATATTTAAAATAATTTTAATTTGTATAACATTTTTTGAAAATTTTAAAAAAATCACCAAGTCCTTTTATGAAGCTGAAGTTTTCTTAAACTTGTCTACTAATGATTGTGAACAATTTTAAATGCAGGAAGTATATATATATATATATAATATATATATATATATACTAATGATTGTGAACAATTTTAAATGCAGGAAATATATATATATAAGAATAATTAGTTACAGAGACATTTCTCTGAAATCATTGAAAAAAAAACTATATATTTTTATGGCATAAAAACGAGCTACAAATATGCCAGTCATACCTTTGAAAATGAATTTACTAAGGAAACAAATAACGTTATAATGGCTGATATGTCTTAAACAGAATGAACAGTGCAGCAGACTTTTGTCCCGAAAAAGTGCGACTGGAACCACTGTGCAACGTCACGCTGTAAGCTGGACATGGATACCTTCTCTTTCATGTTTAATAATTACAAAAGTTGCTTCAGTAGTTTTGAATTTTTTTGTCTTCCAGAAATACCTTAAAATCACGAGAATTTCTAGGAAACTTTCATGTTTTTTCTTTGTAACAAATAACTTAAGTGAGGATTTTTTAAAATAAGTCGAATGGGATTAAACAAGCTTAGAGAATTCTCTAAAGGGATTATTAAGTATTGGTAGGTATTAAATATGATTAAAATATTTACATTCCTTTGAAATCTTGAATTTGATAAAATGGTCATATGTTTTTTTTTTAATACCGTATTATATAAAAATGGACTGAAATTAGATGTAGGATATCCATGAGCTTGAATAAAATGATTTTTTGTAACTCAATAGTGTGAAAATTGAAACAATATTATGTATGTCTATAACTTGTACCTGCTTAATACTTTTTTACTTTTTACTTTATAGGCGTTCCATCAAGGGTTGCCTCCACCAGTCAGTGCAGAGTTCCAAGCGCTTCGGTCCAACCAATCATCTTCTTGCAGGCCTCGGCCAGCCATTTCTTCTTGGACTCCTTCAATCCACCTGCTTCTGGGTCGTCCGCGCCCTCTCCTTCCTGGTGGAACCCAATCCAGGATTCTAGTGGGCCAACATTCCTCATTCATTCTTTTAACATGTCCATACCATCTTAGGCGGCGTGCCCCGATCCTTTCATTCACCGATGTACCCACCTCCATCCTCTGGCGAACAACTTCATTTCTAACCTTGTCCAGCCTGGTAACCCGAATACACCTTCTCCAGAAATCCATCTCCACCGCTTGCACCTTCGAATACAAACGGGAGTTCATTGTCCATGTTTCTGAAGCGTATGTCAGGATAGACTCAACTATGGCTGAGAAAATTCGGCGTTTGTTCTCGGAAGATACCTCCGTATTCCAAAGGACTGGATGTAACATTCGGGTAGCCTTACGGGCCTGTTCCACCTTCTTTCTCACGTCATGCTCAGACGACCCGGTAGCATCCAAATAAGATCCAAGATATTTGAAAACGTCCACCTTTTTACAAGTTTCGCTGTCTACCCGAAGCGCACCAGTGTCATTATCGCCAATGGCCATGTACTCGGTCTTCTCGAAGTTAATTTTTAAGCCCGCCGCTTCATAGCAGGACTTCAGTGAGAGTATCATCATTTCGAGATAGACTTTCCGCCTCGCAAAAACGACCTGGTCATCCGCAAAAAACAAAGATATCAGCTGCTCGTCGTCAATGAACGGTCCAACATCCCCACATTGCTCGTACCATGGCTTCACCGATTCATGCAGGTATATCTTAAAAAGAGTAGGTGACATACTACACCCCTGCTTTAATCCCTTGGTACCATGAAAAGGGTTAGAGAGCTGGTTCCCACATCTTATCTGATATACATCATTGCTGTACAAGTGCCTCACAGCCTTTATCAATGACCCACTTATACCAGCCTCCCTAAGTGCCAACCACAGTCTCTCCCTGGGTACATTATCATACGCCTGTTCCAGGTCGATAAACGCCATATGGAGTTGCTGCTTTCTTTCTTGGGACTTCTCAATAAGCTGGCGAAGAACAAATAAGTTGTCCGTACACGACCGGCCCGCTGTAAAACCTGCTTGCTCCCGAGGGGTAAAATATGCCTCCTCTAACTTGTCCCGGAGCATTCTCCCCATAATCCTGGTGACGGAGCTTTGTACGCATATTCCTCGGTAGTTCCTGCACACTTTTCTGTCTCCCCTCTTGTATATTGACGAAATATAACCAGCTCTCAGATCTTCCGGAATATCATCTCCCTTGAGAACAAGATTAATCACATCCGTCAAAAGAGTGACCAATTTCGCACTTCCCGCTTTCAGGAGCTCCATAGCAATTCCGCCTGGTCCCGGAGATGTGCCAGTCTTTGCCTTTGATAGGGCCCGTTGAACATCGTCCTCCTTCACCTGGACCGGTGTGTTATCTGCTTCGGACTCGGTGTCATTTTCCCTATTTGTAAACTGTGGCCTATCTTCAGTTAGGAGAGTTTTGTAGTGGTTTTCCCACTCCTTTTCCTTAATAGGGGAAAGTATATTTCCTTTCCTTGATGCCCGCAACTTTTTCAGTACGCTCCAGGACTCTCGGATCCGATTGAACCCTAACGTACTGTTGATCTGTTGGCAACACCTTTCCCATGAAGCGTTCTTGGCTTTTGTAACCATTTCTTTTACCTTCCGGTTCAGGGTTCTATATGTCACCCAGTCCTCTCTCATGGTGGAGGAAAGATATTTTCCATAGGCTGTCTTCTTTTCTCTTACCAGCTGGGCTACTTCTTGTGACCACCAATCCGGCAGACGTCGCTCATCCTCCTCTCCAAGAGCCTCCCTCGCCGCCAAATGAACACATTCCTTCAAATGCCCATACTTCTCTTTCGCTGTTGACCCATAAGATACATCTATCTTTTCATCCAATCTCCATTGGTACAGAGTTCTAACACTTGAGTCACCCAGAAGCTGTAAGTTGTACTTTGGAGTGTCCAGAGCACATGTATCATGTTTCTCCTGCCTATATTTTGACATTATCCAAGGGAAGAGAATTTTGGCTCTCAGCATATAATGGTCACTGCCACACTCCCATCCTCTGAAAACTCTCACATCTTCCACCTTGAATGAACATCGTTGCCTTGTGATGCAATAATCCAACATCGAGGGCTGGAAACCCGGTTTGTTCCACGTGATTTGATGGATTTGCTTATGTCTAAAAAAGGTGTTTTTGAATTTTAAGATCGAATGCCTCACAGATATCTATGAGTCTCCGACCATTATCCGTCACCATCCTTTCACCACAACGTCCAACCACCCGGCTACCAATTTCCTGTCCCACCCTCGCATTGAAATCACCAGCAAGAATGATCTCTGTGTTAGGCCGCACTTTTTCCAAAACATCTCTTAGGCTTTCCTCAAAGGAATCTTTTATCACCTGCGGTTCGTGGTTCCCTGGTGCATACACTCCTATAACTACTACACTCCTTCCCCAGAGGTTGAGATCCACTCTCATCAGCCTCTCGGAATATTCCTCGCAATGTGTTATTCTATTTTTTAGTTTTTTCTTCACCACGACAGAGACACCCGCTTTTGCTCGTTCTTCCTTTGGCACACCACTCCATAAATGAACATAATCTCCCATCCATTCTTGCCCTTTTCCTTTTAACTTGGTTTCTGTAAGTACGATCACATCTAACTGGGATCCAGATATCTCTCTTTGTACTTCTTGTTTCTTATTGGATAAACTTTGTACATTCCACGTTCCGAAATGGAGGGTCCGTATCCGTTTCCATTGTCTATTTCCATATAATCCGTCCGAATCCGAGGCTCTGTTTTGACTGTTTTTAGCAAAGCAAATTTTACACCGTTGAGCAGCTAACCCAAACGACAACCCCCAACCTGGAGGACCGGGGTTTTATTTCAGGATTTTCCTTTCCTTAGACAGACTGCCATCACCTGGTTGACGAGTTCCATCTACCCGGGTTTTTCTTCGGAGTTGTCCTTCTCCTAGGCGGAGTCCCGCACTAGGGGGCAGCGCTTTTTTAGTGGCGGCGCTCCTCGCCACGTCACCGAAGTCGTCTCAAGGCCTACTGGGGTATTTTGCTTAATAAATATTAGTATTTTAAAATAAGCTAATAGTGAAAAATATGTTGCGGGCAACACACGACTTTCACTTACCTCGGCTGTTAAAATCAATTTAAAAATTATTAAATATACTTCAATTTAAAAAATACTTTAAGTTTATTTAAAAAAAAAACTTTTGTTCATTTTCGTTGGAAACATATAATTTAGATTAAGTAATATAACTCTATTAAATTGTTAATTGGAAATACGTTTATTCCCTGTTCGTCACATTATATTACCTTTTACAACTCTGTGTATCAGATAATATTTTTTCTAAAATATTTCTCTTTCCAATGGTATATTATACGTCTATATTACTGTGATTATCAAAAATACAACACAGACACACACACACCTTTTTTCGGGAGTTGGTCGTTTGGACTTAGAGGACCCTAAAAAGTGTATTTTCGTCGAAAACTGGAATTTGAAAACTTTCACGATCGCAATACTTTCCCTAACTATATATTTCGTATACAGGTAAGTGAAAGTAAAAATCTAATTTAATGTAGTATGATTTTTCTTTATATATTTAAATTTTATTATACGTATACGATCTTGTATTGGATTGTTTCACATGAAATGTCCGTTTTTATAGTTTCTGAAATACATAAAGGATTTTGCAGGTCTCTGTTGTTTTCTTCCGAATGTTAACATATTTAAAGTAAACAGTTACTAATCCTCTACCTTTGTATTATAAACATTAGCTTCCCAATCAATTACCCACTTTTTAGTATACCTCCAAATATGAACAAGGAAACACGCGATTTTCGAGTAATATTTTTGTACGAGTTTAAACTCGACCATTCAGCAGCTGAGGCAGCTAGAAATATTTGCAAGGCGTTTAAAGGTTAAAGGTTAACAGTTAAAGGACTCTCAGCACAACTAAATGCAAGTGCATCTACCGTTTTCAGACATTTAAAGTGTATTGGGAAAGTAAAAAAGCTCGATACATGGGTACGTCATGATCTCACTGAGCGGCAGCAAGACCCCAAGTTTCAAAACATATGTGCAACAATTGAAAGAACTGGGTTACGAAGTTCTTCCGCACCCACCATATTCTCCCGACTTGTCTCCAACAGTTTACCACCTGTTCAGGAATTTAGACAACTTCGTCAAAGGAAAACTTTTTGATGATCAAGTGAAAAGTGCGTTATCAGATTTTGTTTCACTTCAAAGCTCAGGGTGTTTCAGTTCGGGTATAAAAAAGTTGGCGTCATGTTGGGAAAAATGTGTAGAAAAAGAAGGTAAATACTTCGAATGAAATTATCTTGTTTTCATATCGTATTTTTAATAAAAATCCTTTACCTTGAAAACGGACATTTCATGTGGCACAACCCAATATTTATTATTATTACTATTACTTTTTTTTTTTTTTTTAGAGAAAACTATTTTCCAGTCGGTTGAATCGGTTTTCGAACGAAAAAAAGTTATCGAACCGGAGCTATTAAGAAGACAAAAACACTTCAGCAAATGTTATGCTATAATAAAAAGGGCAGTATACAACTTTTATCATGTAAGAAAGAAGACATATTAATTTATCATTTAGCGAAGTTTTATTCTTATTAATTTATATTTTATATTAATATTAACACGTAAACATACATATTTACACAAACAAAATATAGTTAACAAACGTATATTTTATTATAACCATAAACTTAAAACCATATTCATATTATTTATTTTTTTTTTAAACAGAGTCAGCTTATATATTTATTTGTACGATGTTTCGGTCTTTTATTTTATATTGTATGATAAAAAAGGAAGGATAACGTTTGTTAAGATAATCTACTATATCTAAAAAGTTCAAGATTATAAATATTGGGTGGATCCATAAGTTCGTTCGGTTTTGAAGGGTGAAATGTAACAAATTTATTTATTATAGAAAGAATACATTTTATTGAATATAAGTGGATCCCCAGCTTCGCTCAGGTGCAATTTGAATGTTGTATCATATATCTTATCACAGAAACCAAGAATCTCGAGATGATAGATAAATAGATAGTGAAGAGAAAAAGAGACTTAAGACGAGAAATATTCATATTCTGAATTTCATGGATAATACTAACTTACATGTAAAAAATTTCGATAAATATTCAAAAATAAATAAAAGAAAAAAAATAATTTTAAATATTAATTTGTTTAATGTTTGCTTTGATTCCATTGTTACCGTCAATATTAATTCCTCATTTCCCCACCCAGGGCACCATAATTAATTAATTATCCCATTGTTGGTGACTTCTCAGCTCACACAATCAGTAAGTACACATATCTGATTTAAATGTCTCTCACCTCTTTACCCATCCACTTCTGAAATCTCAACCTTTCCAACTTTTAGTTCTCTTCAAATATTTAAAAGAAAACAAAAAAAGAAAAAAAAAAAATATATATATATATAAGTATTTCACAGAGAGATATGTATATCAAAAGGGTGAAAAATGTCACTATAAGAGAAGCACTTGAAATAAAGCACAACATTCTTGAGGTGATGGAAGAAAGGAGGCTTAGGTGGTACGGCCATGTGAAACGAATGGGAGACAATCGCTTACCTAAAATAATTATGGATTGGAGGCAGATGGTAGAAGAAGGAGAGGAAGACCCCTAGTTAGATGGAAGGATAGAGTGGTGGAGAGTATGAATGGTAGGGGGCTGTCGGAGGAGGACGCGATGGACCGGCAGAGATGGAAAGACCTGCTGGGGCAGGAGTTTGGTTAAGGAAACCTTCAAATTGAAGAAAATCCAGTCGAAAAAAAAAAATATGTATACACACGTATTCACTATATTTTATATTTTAATTTTTCACACTTTATGAAAGAATGGACATTTTGTACGTCATAGAATTATAACTCTTTTTCTCTTACTGTTAAAAGTATTTTTCAACTTTATAATGTCTCATCATTTTTTTTTTCATACTGTAAAAAAATAACAGTAATTAATTAATTAAAAGTAATTAATTAATTAAAACTGTAAAAAAAAACACACACACATTTTATTGAAATTTCTTTCCCCCCTTTTGTTTTTAGAAATTATTATATTTATCAATTGTCATTGCTACTATTTCACTTTGTTTGTAATCTTCAGTATTATTTATTTTTCTTATCATCTTTATATAGATAGCATTTCCAAGTCAAATCCAACCTTTTCCATTTCAAATTCAACCTTTTCCAAGTCAAATTCAACCTTTTCCATTTCAAATTCAACCTTTTCCATTTCAAATTCAACCTTTTTCGATTTCTAATTCAACCTTTTTCGATATCAATAAAATAATAAAAACAAATTAATATAATTTTATGTTTTTATTGTTATTTTAATTATACATTATGTTTTTAACCCTTGTGGCTTGTTAACTATTCCCAGGGACCTTTTTACATATAATAAGTCACAATTATAATAATAAGTATAACCGATACTTTAATTTTCAGACATTTTCTATACAAGGGCTGGTAGTCGGATTAGCGGGGGTTCGTTTTATTTTAGTATTAGAATCGCGGGCGAGAATATTATTAATAGAGGTTTGCTTAAACTTTTTCGTATTTATTGGATACTAGGCTCAGTAGCTGCGTTCCCAAAGGTTCGTTACCGATTATACTATTAATTTTAATCGCTCTCGCTGAAATATGGGTTTATTATAACTTTTTCGTATTTATTCCCAATTATGCTCAGTAGCTGCGTTACGGGGGGTTCTATCCCGACCATTCTATTAATTATTCGTGAGCTCGCTCAAATATGGGTTTATTATAACTTTTTCGTATTTATTCGCTATTAGGCTCGTTTACGATTTACGTTACGGGGAGTTCTATCCCGTCATTCAATTTATTTTAATGCGCTCGCTCAAGAAGAAGTTTATTTTAACTTTATCGTATTTATTGGATACTATGCTATATAGCTGCGTTACCAACGTTTCTTATGATTATCACACTTATTTTTAACATTTCTTCTTCCAGAAAAGATTGATTTCAATACTAATTTCTGTATTTTGTTTTTTGGTCTGGCTAATAAACATTTTATTGGTTTTAAGTTCGTTCGGATAAAAATTGATTTGTTTTAACGTCTTCGTGTTTCTTTTCTATGCTAATTTCTGTATTTGTGTTTGGGGGGTTTAGTTAGTGAATGTGTTAATGTTTTTTTAGTCAGTTGTTCTAATGTATGTTTACTTCGTGTTTTTTGTAACTTTCTATTGGGTTACCGATAATCCTTTTTATCAGGATAGTAAGTTATATTTTTGGTTAATATTTTGGAGTTTGATAATAATCAGCAAAAAAGAACGATTTTATACGCCCATTTTTATTTGATAAAAAAAATTCAAACAAAATCTAGTCTAAAGCAACCGACAGAAATCAATAATACCATTAACAAAATCCTTTAAAAAGTAAATATATTTTCAAGCATACAAATAATACGAACATGTTAAAATAAACCTCTATTTGAGTTAGCGCAATTCAAATTAATAGTATAATCAGTAACGAGCCCTTGATTACGCAGCGACTGAGCCTAGTATGCAATAAATACGAACAAGTTAAAATTAACCTCTTCTTGAGCGAGAGCGATTAAAATTAATAGTATAATCGGTAACTAACCTTCGGGAACGCAGCTACTGAGCCTAGTATCCAATAAATACGATAAAGTTAAAATAAACTTCTTCTTGAGCGAGCGCATTAAAATAAATTGAATAATCGGGATAGAACTCCCCGTAACGCAGCTACTTAGCCTAAAAGCGAATAAATACGAAAAAGTTATAATAAACCCACATTTGAACGAGCGCACGAATAATTAATTGAATTAATTTGTTTTTATTATTTTATTGAAATCGAAAAAGGTTGAATTTGAAATAGAAAAGGTTGAATTTGAAATAGAAAAGGTTGAATTTGACTTGGAAAAGGTTGAATTTGAAATGGAAAAGGTTGAATTTGACTTGGAAAAGGTTGAATTTGAAATGGAAAAGGTTGAATTTGACTTGGAAGTGCTATATATTGTATTCCACTACTGGTTGTTATCTTTGTTTTTTTGGTTTTTTTATACTAGAGCCTGAAGAAGGCCCTATAATTAAGTTCACGCTTAATTGTGTGTTTTATTGACTGCACCCTGAACCAACTTCTCTCAAATATCAACTTACATTTAAAAGAATCAAATGGTTAAAATAATATTTTAAAAATATGCCTTCTTACACTAGGAAATTTATGCTGTATAAAAAAACAAAAACCAACGGAAATAACAAAAGTACCAATTTTATTCGGTTAATTATTATTTTATGTTTCAAATGAGCCCAAAAAAAAAAAGGTTTTATGTTTCAAAAAAGTTCAATTTATTTTCCATAAAATTTCTATTTAGTTTAAACTCAATCATCTATTATTTACATGAAATTGTCTTTACAGCAAAAATAATTAATAACAATGTCGGTTTATGGATTTATAACAAATTACCATTTATTTTAAGAACTTACAATTTGGTACGGGTCAATCCATTCGATACACGATCAAAATTTCTAAAACTAGTAGTGCGATGATGAGGTTATATAGAGAAAAATAATTAAGCATGAAAATCATTTCTAACCTTCCTCGTCATAGCGCGCCAAAGGTTTCAGTTGATGTAATTTGTCATGATTTTTTTAAACTATATTCTTGGCTACTTAGGTAATGTGTTTTAAGGACCAAAGTTATATAAAATACTCTTATCATCATTGTATTTTTTTGTTTGGTTCGTAAATATGCAAAATTACCGGAGTTAATATTTTTTAAAGAAAACGTTATTTTAACAGTTAAGAGAATTTTATAACTCCGGAACCAGCTTAGTCTCGAAGACCAAATTTATATCACTTAAACACATCCTATAGATAGGTAATCTGTATTCTTATTTCTTTCAGTGGCGCGACAGGCCGTGTAAACCCAGGACCTCGCGGTGTAAACTGCGAGTTTACCTCACATTTCATGATGCTGTTTTTAGTGTAGGGTCATCACTCCCTACGACTTATTTTGTGAGTGACCACCCTTTGGCTGACGGGTCTCACATACCCGGGGGAGAGGTTGTGAGGGAATCCCCATTTTTTTACATCCTTATAAAAGCCCCCCCGGGACTGGGATTCGAACTATGAACCTGTAGCTTAAGAGACTAGCGCGCTAGCCACTCAGCTACGGGCTCCCCTAGGTAATCTGTATTAGTTTCATAATTTTTCACTAAAAAAAATGAATTTTTGCCAATTTTGAATATTCATATACAAGAAAGGACTATGTTCTCAAGATCGAAATTTTTACAAGTAGGGGTGTGACTAAGCTATCAATGAAAAAAATAATCAAAGGTGAGACTCTTTTCGTTTTTAGACTTTAATCTCGTTAAATGTCTCGTTTTTTAACTCATTTTCGATAATTGTTTTTAATAAATTTCTTCACTATTTAGGTAATGAGTTGCATTGCATTGCAATAAAATTGCACGGAGATATTGAAACGATTTACTTGATTTTTTTTTTGCACTGAAATCTGGAATTATTTTATTTTTTTATTGTGTCAATATAGCTAATGTTGAAGTTATGCAAGGTAATATTTAGTATGCTTGGATAAGTTAGTAGAAAGGAATGAAATATGAAGTCAGTACCGTACAGTCAGTACAGTTGCAGAAAGAACTGAGATTTTCAAAAGCGCTTTTTATGATATATGTGGGCTTTAGGTAAAATCGGATGAATGATTTATATATTTAATGTCAAATGAATTCATAAAATTTCTGCTAAAATATAATTTGATTGATAAGTACGCTGTGTAAGGTTTGCCACCCAATACATTTGTGGTGCATTTTTTTTGTTTTGTTATGCACTATTAATGAAAAAATTCTGCATGGGTTTATATATATAGCATTTCCAAGTCAATTGTAACCTTTTCCAAGTCAAATGTAACTTTTTCCAAGTCAAATGTAACCTTTTCCAAGTCAAATGTAACCCTTTCCAAGTCAATTGTAACCCTTTCCAAGTCAAATGTAACTTTTTCCATTTCAAATGTCACCTTTTCCATTTCAAATGTTACCTTTTCCAAGTCAAATGTCACCTTTTTCTTCACTTCTAGCCTTAAATATTCCGTTTTATTTATTGAAAAATAATTAGTTTAATTAAAATTATGACTTTTTTAATAATTTTGGCATATCATATCACTGTTTTTTTTAGATATTTGATATCAAGTTCTGTTTTTACGAACTAATATTTAAAAAAAATATTTAGTTTTAAAATAGTTGTTGATTTTGAATTTTTAGAGGGGAGGGATAGTTTTTGGGAATAATTAATGTGTTTTCGGGTATTATAATGACGTTTTTCACGATGTATTTTTATCGCTCGCGTGCATATTACATTTTTACATAGGTTATGATTACATTTTTTGAGCTCTATCCTTTATCGCTCATGCGTATTTCAACTCGCATTTACTTTTTATGTTTTTTATTGATATAGGGATTAATTATTGTGCTTTCGGGTGGTTATGGTTACGTTTTTTGACCTCTATCTTTTATCGCTCATGCGTATTTCAACTCGCATTTACTTTTTATGTTTTTTATTGATATGGGATTAATTATTGTGCTTTCGGGTGGTATGGTTACGTTTTTGACCTCTATCTTTTATCGCTCATGCGTTTCACTCGCATTTACTTTATGTTTTTGTTAGGGATGATTATGTTCTTTCGGTGTTATGATTAAGTTTTTGATTGATTATTTTGTTTTTAGTTCTCATTATAACGTTGCTGGAATATACCTACATCATTTAGCTTTTTATTATTTATTTATTTATTTTTATTGTATTACTTTTTATTTTATTTTTTTAGCTCAAAAAACGTAAACCACCCGAAAGCACAATAATTAATCCCTATATCAATAAAAAACATAAAAAGTAAATGCGAGTTGAAATACGCATGAGCGATAAAGGATAGAGCTCAAAAAATGTAATCATAACCTCCCGAATGCACGATAATTCATCCATATATCAATAAAAAACATAAAAAGTAAATGCGAGTTGAGATATCCATGAGCGATAAAAAATACAGCTCAAAAAACGTAATCATAACCACCCGAAAACACAATAATTCATCCCTATATCAATAAAAAACATTAAAAGTAAATGCGAGTTGAAATACGCATGAGCGATAAAAAATACAGCTCGAAAAACGTAATCATAACCACCCGAAAGCACAATAATTAATCCCTATATAATAAAAAACATTAACAGTAAATTCAAGTTGAAATACGCATGAGCGATAAAAAATACAGCTCGAAAAACGTAATCATAGCCCCCCGAAAGAAAAATAATTAATCCCTATATCAATAAAAAACATTAAAAGTAAATACGAGTTAATATGCACGCGAGCGATAAAAATACATCGTGAAAAACGTCATTATAATACCCGAAAACACATTAATTATTCCCAAAAACTATCCCTCCCCTCTAAAAATTCAAAATCAACAACTATTTTAAAACTAAATATTTTTTTTAAATATTAGTTCGTAAAAACAGAACTTGATATCAAATATCTAAAAAAAACAGTGATATGATATGCCAAAATTATTAAAAAAGTTATAATTTTAATAAAACTAATTATTTTTCAATAAATAAAACGGAATATTTAAGGCTAGAAGTGAAGAAAAAGGTGACATTTGACTTGGAAAAGGTAACATTTGAAATGGAAAAGGTGACATTTGAAATGGAAAAAGTTACATTTGACTTGGAAAAGGTTACATTTTAAATGGAAAGGGTTACATTTGACTTGGAAAAGGTTACATTTGACTTGGAAAAAGTTACATTTGACTTGGAAAAGGTTACAATTGACTTGGAAATGCTATATGTATGTTATATGTATAACATCAAGTTCCATACCTTAATGGTATACTACTTAAATAATAATATGATTACATTAATTTACAAATGAAAGTAGTATAACATTTAACAATTATTACAGAATAATGTTTCAAATAAAATAAAACAAAATAAATAAATTAACTAACATTAAATATAACAAATTCAAAATAAAATTTTAGTCAACAGAATTACCTACGCTGCCCATCTTTAGTAAGTGATTCGAAGTCAATGTTTTTAATGAATTTAAGTAAGTCTGTCTTGAATTTAGAGAACAAATTTTGTTCCGTCTCTGGCCAGTTTTTAAGTATTATATTTTTAATTAAATGAAATATTTGTCTTCATATAATAATAATAATTGTATAATTTTAATTTGTATAATTTCATATAATTGTAATAATTTTATATGATTATGATTTATAGAGATTTCGTTAAACAACATTCATAATTTAGAAAATTTAATCTCATACTTTTTAATCCTATAAGATATTTAAAATACTCTAAATGTAACTAATTCAGCTTCATCTTATACTTCACTATTCTTTAAACCAAATGTAAGACGGGAATTAAATATAAATATTATTACGTACCTAAAGAATATTATAATAATACTGAAAAATTAATGAATTTATTTATTTTAGAATGCTGAAACATACAAAGCAAAAAAACAATGGTCAAAGGAGATGACTGATATGATGCCCCGAATTCATCATCACTACTCTATTATGGAAAAAACAGGCATGATTACAAGTATTGCTGGAGGAATAGCAAATATTTTTGTCGAAAGAGCTAAAACAGGAAAAGTTGATGATCCTATGATGATTTTGGTAATTTTTTGTAGCACTTATGATTTTCATTTATATTTATACCAATAAATTAAATATAAAAGTCTAATTAAGGAAGATCATAAATATGTTACATCAGAGCATTAAATATTCAAAATAAAATTTGAAAAACGTTGCAATTATTACACAATTGTTTATTATTTCCAAATTACTATATTGGGATATAACTGTTTATATAGCTGTTTCAAGGCAATTAACTAATATAAAAAGCAATAAATAATACAAAGGAAAATGGTCAATCGGCATTGCTAATTTTAAAACGATGTATCTCTGCTATTTCTGAACCGATTTAAATTATTCATTTTTATTTTTGTAGAAAATAAATAAAAAAATGTATATAAAGGCAAGATCTCAATTTGGTTTTCCTTTATTTTTTTATTCTTTCCGGTGTTCTGATCCTAAAAGTTCATACAAATTTGTTTCTGTCTTAAAAAATAACTGAGTTATATGTGTGTTTATGGATAAAATAGCAATTTTTTTTTTTTTTTTATAATTATTCACGGTTTCTTGGTTGAAAAAAATTTAATAATTCTATCTTCAAAAATAACTGAGTTATTGAATAAATAATATTTAATAAGAGGAAGTAATGTTACGAACGGATGAGTTTGAATAAGAATTGAGTTTGTAATGGAATATTAATACAGTGTCTGGCTAAATCGGATATATAATAATAATAGCGTTATTATATATTCTGGGAGGGGGGGGGACTTAAATAAATATATGTTCACGCCATATGTTATGGCCTGATAAGGCTTTTATGGTCGTCTAATTGAAAATAGATAAGCTCCAACATTTGTTTGATATTTATCATAAAACCATTCTTTAAATTTATCTTTATGTTATATTTGTCTTAAATTTTTTTGCCACGAATGTGATAACAGATAGAAGAAAGAGACAGCAGAATGAATTCGGATTTCAATTGTTTTATTACTGACCCGATGCGAGTCGAGTGTTGAGATAGCGTCTGAGCGGTGAAGCTGTGCCGTATATAAGGTCAACCCAAATCTGCTCTCAAGAAGTTCTGAACGTTTGCAAACGTATTTGTTCACTAGCTGCGTTCTTCATCTTCTCATCGTTCCCCTTGGAACTTGGAAGAGCCGCCCTGCGGTCGATTTCTTCAATTGTCAATTTTTTTTAATAATTGTTCACGGTTTTTTGGTTGAAAAAATCTAATAATTCTTTTCTCTATCTTCAAAAATAACTGAGTTATTGAATTAAATAATATTTAATCAGCTGCTATTTTAAAAATAATCTGCAGATATCAACATATAGGTGTTAGGATCATCGTTGGATGCGTTGGTAATGTGCCGGGTTTCAAAAGATCTTTTTTGGAACAAGTACGTGTTTGGACAGTCTATAATCTTTAATTCTAATAACTTTAGGTGTATTTTTTAAATATTTTATCTTAAAAAGGAGGTGGGGCGTTGCTTACACCCACGTCAGAATGTAGAAATTTCAATATTCTGAATACAAAATTATAGATTAAAAGGACAGGATGATAAGCAAAACGATGCTGTCATTGTACTCTACCACTTAATTTTTTGTTTTTTAAATTGCTACGTTTCGGCTACAAGAACAGGGTGAATTTCAGGGAGGCATAATTTGATTAAATATTGAATAGTTAACCGTAAAATGAATATGAAGGCTGTAATAAATCGTCAAACGGCTTTTCTCTGAAACTACTGGACCGATTTTTTGATACTCGGCACATTACCAACGCATCCAACGATGATTCCAACACCTAGACGTTGATATCTGCAGATTATTTTTAAAATGGTGACCGATTAAATATGATTTAATTCAATAACTCAGTTATTTTTAAATACTTAAACAGACGTAAAAAGAAAAAAAAATAGAAAAAAAAATTAACCTAATTAAATAGATTTAAGAAAATATGAGAAACAAAATTGAAGAAAGTTAATGTACCAATAAAAGTATAAATAAATTAAATTAACAAAATAGGTTAAACATAGGCTATAGTCACCTAAGCAAAGTCGAGTTGATAATTGAAGAAATCGACCGCAGGGCGGCTCTTCCAAGTTCCAAGAGGAACGATGAGAAGATGAAGAACGCAGCTAGTGAACAAATACGTTTGCAAACGTTCAGAACTTCTTGAGAGCAGATTTGGGTTGACCCTATATACGGCACAGCTTCACCGCTCCGACGCTATCTCAACACTCGACTCGCATCGAGTCAGTAATAAAACAATTGAAATCCGAATTCATTCTGCTGTCTCTTTCTTCTATCTGTTTTACATTCGTGGCAAAAAACTTTTAAAACAAATATAACATAAAGATAAATTTAAAGAATGGTCTTATGATAAATATCAAACAAATGTTGGAGCTTATCTATTTTCAATTAGACGACTATAAAAGCCTTATCAGGCCATAACATATGGCGTGAACATATATTTATTTAAGTTCCCCCCCCCCTCCCAGAATATATAATAACGCTATTATTATTATATATCCGATTTAGCCAGACACTGTATTAATATTCCATTACAAACTCAATTCTTATTCAAACTCATCCGTTCGTAACATTACTTCCTCTTTAGACCCTGATAATCATCCGTCGGTTATTTCTATATGAGACGATGATTTCCAGAAGGTACTATATCCATTCTAGGAAATTTAACAGGAAGCGCACTAATCTATCATTACTATACAGACTAACCAACTTCATTGATCTTTTTGCATTCAAAACTAGAATTGTTTTTTAAATA
This sequence comes from Piezodorus guildinii, assembly GCA_023052935.1. Lineage (NCBI taxonomy): Eukaryota > Metazoa > Arthropoda > Insecta > Hemiptera > Pentatomidae > Piezodorus > Piezodorus guildinii. The sequence continues at coordinate 39,341,611 of CM041295.1, read as the reverse complement.
TTCACTAAATTAAAGTTGTGAAATGAAATGTTTTAGTACAATTTGGAACAAAACTAAATGCGTAATTAGTACCTTTAGAAAATAATTGCATCGCAGAGATAAATCGCATTTTTAAAAACAAATAGAAGATTTAGATGTTCCCCTTTTGACTTTACACTTATATTTAATTTCCGTGGCCAGTCATCAATATCAACACGCAGCATTCCTTGAGGAAAGCGCTCAACTGATCGGACCAGAGATTGTTTTAGCCTTTCAAATGAGGGCGTGCTCTTTGGCATGCCATCCTCTCCAGTTCGGGCCAAAGGGCCAATCCGAGCCAGAGATGAAAGCTGGATTGTTCCTTTGCAGCCACTGCTGAGTTGACCTGACTTTGCGAGCTGTAGAGGAATCCTGTAGGAAAACCCAGTGACTTCCATTAAACAGAGTATCCTTTAGAGGCTTGACAACAGGTTCCAAAATATCGTACTGATAGCTTTGGGTCTTTTCCACAAAAAAGGAGCATTGTGGTGCTATAAAAGCAACCTCATCACAAAACTATCACTGAAAACGTGTGATTGCATATTTCCACTCTTTTAACGACTTCATTGGCTTCTTTGTGCGTACACACGATCGTTTTGGAGATCCAGTTTTCTTGGATCGTAAATATTTTCCCATTTCTAAACAAAATCTTTCGATGAAGACCATTGCTGTAACGTCCACGGGGCACTTTGCATCTATCCACTCCAATTTGTTTTAGGAAAGTGATTAGCCTTTGTCCTGCCATTCTTTGAAATGCACCCACCCTAAGGTCACTTTTTACTATGCAAGACAGTGATCTGGCAGAGATTCCCATTTTCCGAGACATGATTTGTTGTTTTCATATGAAATTTCTTCTGATTTGAGCAGCCACTGATCTGAAAGGGTTTGCCGTTTTCACAATGCAGGGACGACCCGGTCGAAGTCTGTCACATACAGATAGGATCTCATTATATCCATTTACAGTGCGGTACGCGAACATACGGCTGGTACCCAAAGATTGCAAAAGGTCGAAAATTTCTCACCAACATTTTTCAACTTTGTGTAAGGCGACTACACCTATTCGGTTTTCTTTATCACCCCACTCCAAGTTAACTGACCGAAAGAAAAACACAAATTAATTCGGATTATTACCGTGACATGTAAAGAAAACAAATCTGATAGACGTGAGGATTATCTGAATAATACCAAAGGATGTAAATGAAGTTCAACTTTTGTAACGGTATTAATGGCTGAACTAGGTATTGATACTGAGGGAAATTAAATTTCTATTTACATTCATAATTCAGTATTTTAATAATTCTTTATGTTTTAGCTCCTTACATTTTATATAATTTTGAAAACCTCAGTCTAAATTTACGTTATCAATTTGAAAATCTATTGCTTGATTTTTTGACAGATAATAGCGACTTATAAATTATTAACATTTTTAGGATTAGCTCTATTCTACTCCTTAATCCCCGACCCTTTTACAATTATCCCAATTGCCACATCTACGGTAATGACTAATTTCCTTACTTTTATTCTATTTTATGTTATTTTGTATTTTGAACATAATATATTAATAGTATATTAATTGACCCAAAAAATAAAATAAAAATCAATGTACACTTCTTTTTCATCAAAATTTTATATATCTCTTATTTTGTTTATTATATAGTTTAATTTTCAATATTTTTATTTGAGGTTGTTTATTAATTTATTGTTGTTATTTTTTTTTGTAATTTGCATTTTGTTTTTTTGTTTGTTTTTATACTCTAAGACTCTAAAGTGTATATTTTATTTTCTTGTAATATTATTCTTAAGGGACTAGTCCCAGAATAAATAAAGAATTTGTTATTATATTATTATTATTATTATATATATATATATATATATATATTATAATTAAAATTATTATTAAAATTATATATATATATATATATATATATATATATATATATATATATATATATATATATATATATAAAATTAAACTAAAAACGTCACTGAGCCAAAATTAATCGGATCCTTATTATATTATATATTCTTCTTTAAAAAAATATATATACTAAAAAAAAAATAAACAAAATAAAAATTAAAGTAGGGCCGATCAAAGAGGCAAAGTAGATTGCAATTGAGATTAAACGATTAGAATCTTAGAATTAATTTTAATTTTTGTTTCAGGCAATTAAGTCGTTCAAAAGCAATAAACTGGCCAGAACATTTCGAATGCGCCCGAAAAGTTCGCCTCCAAGTACGCTTCGAAAACAAAGAATTTTACATGACCTTGAAAGAATGATGCCACAACGTCGGAAAAAGGTACACCGTCGCAAAAAAGGCAGAGGTAAAAAGGGCCGTCGCCGTCGCCGTCGCTCAAAGAAAAGACACAGTTTGAAAAAAGTTAGGGATTTCTTTAGTCCTCCCGATACAAACCGACCTGGGGTTCTGTATTTTGAAGATTTTATGAACAGGTCACCATCTTCCCATGGATCTCGCCATAAAGGTACTAGAAAAATAAAAAAAAAGTTGTAATACGCCTTAATTCTACGATGGCAATTTCAGGGAGCAGAAAAAATTTGCCGGGGGGGCATGTTCGTTTTAGGAAAAGTACAAATGCTGACACCATTATTTCACCGAGGCCTCACTCTTTCAGAATACAACATAAAAATGAAAATGAAAAACATAAAAATAAGAGGATTTCTGGTCATGGCAAACCAAACGACTTCATTAAGAAAAAAGAAAAATATAAGGGTAATCAAATTGAAAAAAAATCCAACAACCAAACTTCATATAAATCTACAGTTATTTCAAAGAGTCCGTTTAGGAATAAATCTAACAATGAAACTTCGCAGAAATCTAAAGTTTATTCAAGGAGTCCGTTTAAGAATAAATCTAACAACGAAACAACGTATAAATCTACAGTTTCTTCAACGAGTCCTTTCAGGAAAAAATCTAACAACGAAACAGAATATAAACCTAAGATTTATGTAAGGAGTACTTATAGGAATAAATCTATCGACGACTTAGCGTATAACGCAATATTTTATCCAGAAAATCCTATTAAAGTCACTAGTGAGGAAAGAACTTTATTCCAGAATATTCAAAAAGAAGCTTATAAAAATAATAGACGAAAAGTTCCCAAGCCCATCGAAGTATTAACGAAATTCCCACAGGTTAAGAATCACGTAAAATTTCAACGTATGACGAAGATTATTGAAGGCAATAGCGTCGATTATAATATAAATCGTATTCTAGAAAGTTAAATCAACGAACTGGAGAAATATGGTTGGATTGATTAAATAACATGCACATTTTATTGTTTGTTTTATTGTTTACATTGTTCAAATTATTGTTTGGTACGAAATTGATTTAGTATAGTGATTATAGAAAGAAAATAAACTTTATTTGCAAAATGACAACATATTTAGGAATGAGACATCCTAACAATCACCAACATTCTCTTTTTTGGAAATAAATATTCATTAGCATAAGAATTATAGAAAAGTTATATTTACAAGATAGAAGGATTTGCTAATTATATTTGTAATGATTTCGGTTTTCCTTAAATTAACAATTTTATTTTGGTCTGACACTTTTTGAACATGTAGTAGAAGGAAGTACATAGTAGGAAAAATATACACAAAAAACTTACCCAAAATAAAATTAAAATAAATAAATAAAATAAAGTAAAAAATAATAAAAATATATAAATAATAATAAGAAAGTAAAATAATCATATGCACGGAAGTTAAAAATAAGTAAATATTAAAATAGTTTGGAATTAAATAATACTTATTGAAAGTATAATAATAAGTATTTTTAATAGATATTAACATGCTAACAATAAGGTAGTAAATAAAAACGAGTAAACTTATATATATGTACATATATTCGTATAATATTGTTCAAGTTAGATTTATTAATAATCTGTTAAAAATGTATAATACACATAATTAATTTAACAATAAATCTTTTATCCTTTTAAGAATGTAGCGTTTAAGAGAGTGTTTAATAATAATAATAATTCTTTATTTATTCTGGGACGAGTCCCTTTAGAATAATATAGCAGGAAATTAAAAGTTGGCTTAAGACTCTAGTCTTAGAGTATAATGATTGAAAATAATCAAATTAAACTAAAATGTATAAATAAGATAAACATAAAAGACAGATTCTAATAAAAATGCAATAAAAAAAAATATAAATGTATGTTAACATAAAAGAATGAAAAAAAACAGATAATAAGATTTAAAAAGAGAGAAAATTGGGGAATGGAACCTATTACAATTGCCTTGGTCTTCTCAGCATTCAAATTGAGCTTGTCAGCTGCCCAGGTGCTGATTCTATTTAGATCCTCTTAAAGCATTTTCGTGGCTAGTAATATGTCGGAAGGAGGAAAGGATAGATAGATTTGGAGGTCATCAGCATAGATATGGTATTGGGAGTGTTTGATCTGGAGGAGAAGGTCATTAATATAAACTGCAAATAGGGTGGGGGATAATGATGATCCCTGAGGCACACCGCATGATAGAGGCAGGGTTCTGGAAGGAGGTTGACCTGGGGTCCCTACATACTGTGAACGGTTGGAGAGGAGGGATTTGAACCAGTAAAGAGCACTGTTTGATAAAGGAATATTTCGTAGTTTGGCCAGAAGGATATTATGGTCTACCGTATCGAAAGCTTTGGAGAAATCTGTTCTTATAACTATCCAAATCCTTCGATGGGGATGGTTATAAGTTTTGGTGTTCAATGGCGGATTGGAGGTCTTGAGTTATTTTTAGTTGAGCGGATTGAGTTGAATAACCGGGTCGGAAGCCGGATTGGAAAGGTTTGATCAGGGAACGTTCTTCTAAAAAAATTGATAACTGGATTTGCGCAAGGCGTTCCAGGCGTTTGGATAAATTAGAAAGGAGAGAAATAGGACGGAAATCAGAAGGTGAGGTAGGATTCGGAACTTTGTTTAATGGACGAACTAAGGCGGTTTTCCAGGAATTAGGAAATATGGAGTTTTGAAAGGAAAAATTGTAGGTATGGTAAAGTACTGGTATTAGAACAGGAAGAGAAGATTTTATTAGTTTTACGGGATTGTTGTCGGGCCCATAATCGTTGGTCTGGGATTTAAGGATAGCTGTTTGTATTGCGTCATAATAGAGGTGGGAGAAGAAGAAGCTTTCTGGGTTGAAACTCTGATGGTCAATATCGGTGGCAGGAGAAGATTCAGGAGCAAAAGATATAAAATGAATGTTGAGATCTTCCGAAGAAACAGAGAGAGGAATGTGGTTATTGGGTTTTAGGATAGATAATTTTCGGATAATATTCCATTTGGATTTGGAATCAGGAGCTTTGGAGAGTGCATTATGGATGTGGAGGGATTTAGCACGTCGAACCGCGTCCTGGGTTCTATTACGAAGTTGTTTAAAATGTTCGTAATCAGACGGCGTACGCGTGCGACGAAATTTTCTTCTTGCTGCTTCTCCATTTTTCATCATCTCCTTTAGGTCATGAGTTAGTCAGGGCGCGGTTGGACGGCGTAACATTCGGGTTTTCAAAGGTCTAGTAAGGTTTTGAGGTATGAGGTAAGAGTGGATATCATATGATCTAGAGAATTAGAGGAGTATATAGAATCCCAATGGAGTGATTACAGGTCGGTTGGAAGGGATTCGTAAGAGAGGAGGTCCAAACTACGATAGGAGACCAATTTGGGAGTCAAGGATTTCACGGGTAGGTTGTATGAGATCTGGATAAGATCGTGTGATGAAAGAAAGGGAACCGGGTGCTGGGAGGATGAAAGGACCTTTAGAGGAGAGTCAGTAATGTGAAGGTCAAGCCAGGTGTCAAAGAATTGGGTATGATGGGTAGGAAGGTAAGGAACGAGATAAAGATTCAGAGAATAAAGTAGGTTTACTAGGAAAGATTTGTCATAGGATTCTGCAAGCATATTGGTATTGAAATCTCCAGAGATGATAACATTAGTATAACTGGAAACCCATTGGACAAGGGAAGATTCGAAAATGTTATCGAATGGAACATGAGGAGGTCGATATACTAGGATATATAGAAGAGGGGTTTTGAAGGATAAAATTTCAACGAATAGGTATTCGAGGTGGAAATGATCATAAGATGGAGATTGGAGAAGGATTTTGGCCTCGACACTGTCATGTATATACAACCCCACACCACCACCCCTGCGATCAGATCTATCGTGGCGAAGGAAGGAATAATTGGTAAGGGATACTTGGGAGGAAGGAATGTAAGGTTTAAGCCATGTTTCGGATACTGCTATAATGTGATGAAAGTTATCTAGAAAATACTGTTTGAATTCATCATAGTGGGCAATAATGGATTGTGCATTGATGTGACAGGATGTTAGGATGTTAGTCATGATTAAAGAGGGAGATGGGGTAGTCGAGAAAAGGTTTGGGGATAGGAAATAGGTTATAACGAAATTTTAAAATATACATAATTTCAAGTTTGAAGTTATATAATATAGATAAGTAAATAAATAAATGATCTACTAGTAATTTTAATAAAATAATTAAAGATTTCAAAAATAAAATAAAATATTATAACAAAAGCAAATAAAACATACAGATAACTTTTATTAAAATAAAGAAAAATAAAGCGAACGATAGAACGAATATCATAAAGATGAAACAAACTAATATTTTTGTCAATTGAGTACGAAAGAAAAACAAAAATAAAAAAAAGAAAGATATCCTCGATATAAATAAAATGAAGTTTTACAATAATAATAGTCCTGAGGTGACTTGATCTCGGAGTTCAAATGAAAACAACTAAGTCAGATGATTTGTTTATTATAACAGCCGGGTAACCGTCAGACTTCCGACACCTGACCCTGCCCCCACTGAACCAAACATATTTTATGCCAGCCGATATCTTTTTCTGGCGGGCTAGCCAGTAGAGGTGTCGGTTAGTGGACGTCATCGCCTCGCTGACGTAGACTCGGTGAGTACTGTTCTCTTCCCAGCACAAGTGACGGGTAGAGAAGTCTCTTTTGATTCGCCGCACTAATTCATCTCTCACGATCCGCCGAACAAACCGAGCGATGGCGATGATAGTCCCCGGAGTCCCGCTTCTTTGGGCTTGAGACGAACAGCGTGGTCCAGATCTCCCGGGCTGAGCTGGACGCCCAGGCCGTGCCGACGCTGAGTACTGTGCCCATAATAGTTTCGCCTGGCCTTTCCGGGATACCTCGTATTTCCAGGGTATTAGTTAGGTTATTTTGTTCTGCGTTATTTAAGCGGGCTTCTAAATCAGAAATTTTAACTTTTAAAGAATTATTTTCGAGCGTCAGTTTTTCGAGTTGATTTGTTTACTGCTCTAATAAATTTTCTATTTTTCCTAATCTTTCTATATTTTGAAAGGAAAGTTCGGATAGTTTATTCAGGATGTCCTTAATGTCTTTAATATCGTCGATCCCCTGAAGCTTTTTTTTTTTTTTTTTTTAAATATTTTTATTGAAATTTACAACTGTATTTTGTAATACAACAAGTAAATATGTTAATAATGATAAAATACATGAAAAAAACGCGAAGAGAAAATGCCCATTGGCATCACTCCACTAAGGAACTAAACTAGAAGGTCTCGAGGCCATCTTCTTTTCAGGCGCCTCGTAGGATTGTCAGGAATTGAAGAGGAAGCAAGAATTGAAACTAGAGGATTAGAGTGGGAGTGGAGTTTGTCATGGAAGGATTGATACCTGGTTCGGCCCAAATCAGCAACATATGGGATGTTAAGATCTTTATGGATGAGTTTATTTGTGACAAAGTATGGAGTATTGAGGATTTTTCGAAGGATTTTGGATTGTAAGGATTGAATACGGGAAGAATTTGATGGTTTCGTAGAGCCCCAAAGCTCAACTCCGTAAGTCCAGGTAGGCCTTATGATGGTGATATAGATGAGCCTTTTGTAGATAAGTGGAAGGTTGGAGCGTCTGTCCAGTAAGTGTTGTAGTATGCGAAAGCGACGGCCCTGAAGCTTAGTCTTCATTTCCCGAACTTCCTGCGCCAGCGCCCTCTGCAGGTCCATCATTGAACTAGCCTCCGATTGTGGTGATGGCCGTGATAATATCTCACAATCAGGACACGTCTTTTTTTTAGATACTTCTGTGTCCATAACTTCTATTTTTAAACATTTTATATGGTATAAAGTTGAACAAATACTACAGGCAACTTTTAATTTGTCATCACGGCCTGCTGATTTGTTACATAATTTACAATTAACCATTTTTACTAATTAAGTTATTTGTTATGCGAAAATAAAAATATTCACAATAATAAGTTTGTTTCCGCGGAGCCCGTTAGGATTAGGGCTAGTAAACAGATTGTCCCCACTACTGTTACACCACAGCTCTCCTTAATAAACTCTTAGTTGTTTTTTCTTTCACTATTTTTATATCTAATAGTAGAAAAAATAAATTATAGCGTTACCTGTTAGAGCAATTCTATATTGTTAAAGAATTTTACTGAAAACAGTTAAAGTGTTCTATTGAATAAGACGGGAACACTGGAGACATTAAAGAAGAGATGAAATCAAGGCTGGGAGCCCAGAGCAAGTGTTAGCATAACACTCTTGAAGACAACTTTTTAAAAAATCTCAACGAAAGGGTATGAAGAATCAGACCCAAAATACTGCCTTGTGGAATACTGGAAGATTGTGGGAAGAAAGATGATAATGCTATTCTGAGAACTAAAATCTTATGCTATCTGAAGCGTTCATTAAAAAAATAAGTAGAAAATCAGGATCTGGTTATGAGTTGCAGAATTGAACTATTTTTTTATTTTATTTTTTTGTGTATTTTTTACTTCTATGTTAAGTTAGAATTGTATAAACTATGAATTTAATTAAATTGAGAACTGATATAAAATGTCAAAAGTTATGTTGTCTAAATATTGACTTCAACGGCTTACCTTAGTGGGATAGTGACTTAGAATTCCACTGTAAAAATGTCTAAAATTTGATTAAAATAAAGAAGATATTCCGAAAAAAAAAAAAAAAGAGAATAGGAGCTTTTTCAAAGACGAATTGGATTAGAACGGAGTTCTTTGCTGACGTATGCACTTTTCTCATCATTCTTTTATGATAATAAACAATTTATCGGAAGAGGTGTAAATGTAACCGTTCTGGTCTATACACATTCATATAATGGTTTTGCTTCCCACAAAATGAATAAATTGGTTTATATATATGATGACAAATAAAGTTTTTTTTTTTTTCTAACAATAATGATATTCCTTGCATTTTATGCTTGGTAGTGTGGGTTCAGGATACACTATCATAGGTCATTATTGACACAAATTGTGTATATAAATATATATTTGTATAAAATATATATGTTTTCAAGAAAAATGATTCAATGGAGTTATATATGACTATATTGCATCCTTTTTAAATTGCCTTTGTACGGATTCATTTATTGACATTTACATCACTATGAAAACCTCTCTTTACAGCACCTGTAATATTATATCCTTTTGTTCTGATTTATTATAAACTTGGCTTTGCTTGAGAATTTTGAAAATTATCTTTAAGGGTGCTATGCTAATAATTGCTGTGGGCTTCCAACCTTTATTTCATCTTTTCTTTAAAGTTTAAATTTATTATTTATATTGAATATTTTTCATATTACTGAAGGGATTCAAGATCTTACACTAAATCAGTTTGTTGAGAATATATAGTCGACTATTGACTATGGGTAGAAAAAATCGGGAGTCAGTCGTTTAAAAATATAATTTACAATATTTTTTACTATATAGTGTATATAATTAGTTGACCATCTGAGAATTACTGGAAGGAATTAGTCCAGGTTGCGGTTAGTAAATTAAACAACTAAATAGTTTAAACTATTTATTGTTTGCCAACGTTTCGACCCCCATTGTGATTCATCGAATCATTTTGGGTCATCAAACCATAGTGGGTCATTACTTCTTCTGAAAGTCAAAAGAAATTAATGATGACCTACCATGGGGGTCGAAACGTTGGCAAACACTAAAAAGTTGAGACTATTTAGTTGTTTCCTTTAGTGACCGCCATCCGGACTAATCCCTTCCGGTGAAAATTTTTTAACAAATGACTTACGATAATTTCTATCTATCTAAATAAATTTATTTTATTTTATGTTGATCCATAATATATTTATTTTTTCTGGTTGTATCCATCCCCCTCACCCATTCATCAAGTTTAATGGTTTTCAAGTGAAATATTCAATGAGGGGATAAGGTTTTCATATTAAAATACTACTTATGCCCTAAAATACTTCTCATACCTCCTCTTCCTAGAATCATCAAACTAAACTGACTCTTTTATTAGTTCACATTTTTCTTTACAATTTTCAGCTCCTAAGTAAAAAAAAAAAAAAAAAAAAAAAAAAAAAACTTATTTTCAATCAAATTAAGGAATAATAAAATGAGAAAAAATTCCAAATGACAATTTCGATTATCATCTCAAAATAATGAGACTAAGAAGGCAATTTACTAACTCAGGAGAGTATTGTGTATAATCAAGAAGAGTGAGTGGAGGATGACGGGAAAGCGTCAAATGCGGCAAATTTAAACTAACCTAAATAACATTTAGTACCAGGAGAGCATGACCCACGAAGAGGTAAGTAGGTAAGGTAACAAGGAGAGTATGATTAAGGAGGCGTGGAAGATTAAAGAGACGGGAAAGCGTCAAATTCGAACAGACGCTTTTCAACATTTAGTAAAAGGAGAGCATGAGTACCAAGGAGGTTAGCCTATCGGTAACATTTGTTCTGGTCCTTACAGCCATGATAATTCTTATAAATTGAGACGTTTACTTACTAGTATGTCTTTTAGAGTTTATGTTCTTATCAATGAGTTACCTATTGATAATATTCGTAAATAAATCGAGAAATTTGTTTCTGAAAGTAACTATTATTAATAAAAATCCTAAGCTAAAACTTGTATATAACTTCAATTCAGTCGTTTTATTTATATTAAGTTCCTTTTAAGAAGTGCACTTTTTGAGAAGGCCCACTATGTAAGCCGAAACGTCGGCACACAATAAAAATAAGTACTAATTGTTAGTGTGTGTTTTTTGTTGATGACCACACCTCCCAACCATTTAATTTAAAATATTTTCAAACGACTAGCTCCCAATTATTTCTACCTATGAAAATTTCAACAGTCGACTATACATCCTCAATAAATTGATTTAGGGTAAGATCTAAAATCCCTTCAGTAATATGAAGAATATTGAATATAAATAATAAATTTAAACATTAAAGAAGAGATGAAATCAAGGCTGGGAGCCCAGAGCAAGTGTTAGCATAACACTCTTGAAGACAACTTTTTAAAAAATCTCAACGAAAGGGTATGAAGAATCAGACCCAAAATACTGCCTTGTGGAATACTGGAAGATTGTGGGAAGAAAGATGATAATGCTATTCTGAGAACTAAAATCTTATGCTATCTGAAGCGTTCATTAAAAAAATAAGTAGAAAATCAGGATCTGGTTATGAGTTGCAGAATTGAACTATTTTTTTATTTTATTTTTTTGTGTATTTTTTACTTCTATGTTAAGTTAGAATTGTATAAACTATGAATTTAATTAAATTGAGAACTGATATAAAATGTCAAAAGTTATGTTGTCTAAATATTGACTTCAACGGCTTACCTTAGTGGGATAGTGACTTAGAATTCCACTGTAAAAATGTCTAAAATTTGATTAAAATAAAGAAGATATTCCGAAAAAAAAAAAAAAAGAATAGGAGCTTTTTCAAAGACGAATTGGATTAGAACGGAGTTCTTTGCTGACGTATGCACTTTTCTCATCATTCTTTTATGATAATAAACAATTTATCGGAAGAGGTGTAAATGTAACCGTTCTGGTCTATACACATTCATATAATAGTTTTGCTTCCCACAAAATGAATAAATTGGTTTATATATATGATGACAAATAAAGTTTTTTTTTTTTCTAACAATAATGATATTCCTTGCATTTTATGCTTGGTAGTGTGGGTTCAGGATACACTATCATAGGTCATTATTGACACAAATTGTGTATATAAATATATATTTGTATAAAATATATATGTTTTCAAGAAAAATGATTCAATGGAGTTATATATGACTATATTGCATCCTTTTTAAATTGCCTTTGTACGGATTCATTTATTGACATTTACATCACTATGAAAACCTCTCTTTACAGCACCTGTAATATTATATCCTTTTGTTCTGATTTATTATAAACTTGGCTTTGCTTGAGAATTTTGAAAATTATCTTTAAGGGTGCTATGCTAATAATTGCTGTGGGCTTCCAACCTTTATTTCATCTTTTCTTTAAAGTTTAAATTTATTATTTATATTGAATATTTTTCATATTACTGAAGGGATTCAAGATCTTACACTAAATCAGTTTGTTGAGAATATATAGTCGACTATTGACTATGGGTAGAAAAAATCGGGAGTCAGTCGTTTAAAAATATAATTTACAATATTTTTTACTATATAGTGTATATAATTAGTTGACCATCTGAGAATTACTGGAAGGAATTAGTCCAGGTTGCGGTTAGTAAATTAAACAACTAAATAGTTTAAACTATTTATTGTTTGCCAACGTTTCGACCCCCATTGTGATTCATCGAATCATTTTGGGTCATCAAACCATAGTGGGTCATTACTTCTTCTGAAAGTCAAAAGAAATTAATGATGACCTACCATGGGGGTCGAAACGTTGGCAAACACTAAAAAGTTGAGACTATTTAGTTGTTTCCTTTAGTGACCGCCATCCGGACTAATCCCTTCCGGTGAAATATTTTTGAATAAATGACTAACGATAATTTCTACCTATCTAAATAAATTTATTTTATTTTATGTTGATCCATAATATATTTATTTTTTCTGGTTGTATCCATCCCCCTCACCCATTCATCAAGTTTAATGGTTTTCAAGTGAAATATTCGATGAGGGGATAAGGTTTTCATATTAAAATACTACTTATGCCCTAAAATACTTCTCATACTCCTCTTCCTAGAATCATCAAACTAAACTGACTCTTTTATTAGTTCACATTTTTCTTTACAATTTTCAGCTCCTAAGTAAAAAAAAAAAAAAAAAAAAAAAAAAAAAAAACTTATTTTCAATCAAATTAGGGAATAATAAAATGAGAAAAAATTCCAATTGACAATTTCGATTATCATCTCAAAATAATGAGACTAAGAAGGCAATTTACTAACTCAGGAGAGTATTGTGTCAATCAAGAAGAGTGAGTGGAGGATGACGGGAAAGCGTCAAATGCGGCAAATTTTAAACTAACCTAAATAACATTTAGTACCAGGAGAGCATGACCCACGAAGAGGTAAGTAAGTAAGGTAACAAGGAGAGTATGATTAAGGAGGCGTGGAAGATTAAAGAGACGGGAAAGCGTCAAATTCGAACAGACGCTTTTCAACATTTAGTAAAAGGAGAGCATGAGTACCAAGGAGGTTAGCCTATCGGTAACATTTGTTCTGGTCCTTACAGCCATGATAATTCTTATAAATTGAGACGTTTACTTACTAGTATGTCTTTTAGAGTTTATGTTCTTATCAATGAGTTACCTATTGATAATATTCGTAAATAAATCGAGAAATTTGTTTCTGAAAGTAACTATTATTGATAAAAATCCTAAGCTAAAACTTGTATATAACTTCAATTCAGTCGTTTTATTTATATTAAGTTCCTTTTAAGAAGTGCACTTTTTGAGAAGGCCCACTATGTAAGCCGAAACGTCGGCACACAATAAAAATAAGTACTAATTGTTAGTGTGTGTTTTTTGTTGATGACCACACCTCCCAACCATTTAATTTAAAATATTTTCAAACGACTAGCTCCCAATTATTTCTACCTATGAAAATTTCAACAGTCGACTATACATCCTCAATAAATTGATTTAGGGTAAGATCTAAAATCCCTTCAGTAATATGAAGAATATTGAATATAAATAATAAATTTAAACATTAAAGAAGAGATGAAATCAAGGCTGGGAGCCCAGAGCAAGTGTTAGCATAACACTCTTGAAGACAACTTTTTAAAAAATCTCAACGAAAGGGTATGAAGAATCAGACCCAAAATACTGCCTTGTGGAATACTGGAAGATTGTGGGAAGAAAGATGATAATGCTATTCTGAGAACTAAAATCTTATGCTATCTGAAGCGTTCATTAAAAAAATAAGTAGAAAATCAGGATCTGGTTATGAGTTGCAGAATTGAACTATTTTTTTATTTTATTTTTTTGTGTATTTTTTACTTCTATGTTAAGTTAGAATTGTATAAACTATGAATTTAATTAAATTGAGAACTGATATAAAATGTCAAAAGTTATGTTGTCTAAATATTGACTTCAACGGCTTACCTTAGTGGGATAGTGACTTAGAATTCCACTGTAAAAATGTCTAAAATTTGATTAAAATAAAGAAGATATTCCGAAAAAAAAAAAAAAAGAATAGGAGCTTTTTCAAAGACGAATTGGATTAGAACGGAGTTCTTTGCTGACGTATGCACTTTTCTCATCATTCTTTTATGATAATAAACAATTTATCGGAAGAGGTGTAAATGTAACCGTTCTGGTCTATACACATTCATATAATGGTTTTGCTTCCCACAAAATGAATAAATTGGTTTATATATATGATGACAAATAAAGTTTTTTTTTTTTTCTAACAATAATGATATTCCTTGCATTTTATGCTTGGTAGTGTGGGTTCAGGATACACTATCATAGGTCATTATTGACACAAATTGTGTATATAAATATATATTTGTATAAAATATATATGTTTTCAAGAAAAATGATTCAATGGAGTTATATATGACTATATTGCATCCTTTTTAAATTGCCTTTGTACGGATTCATTTATTGACATTTACATCACTATGAAAACCTCTCTTTACAGCACCTGTAATATTATATCCTTTTGTTCTGATTTATTATAAACTTGGCTTTGCTTGAGAATTTTGAAAATTATCTTTAAGGGTGCTATGCTAATAATTGCTGTGGGCTTCCAACCTTTATTTCATCTTTTCTTTAAAGTTTAAATTTATTATTTATATTGAATATTTTTCATATTACTGAAGGGATTCAAGATCTTACACTAAATCAGTTTGTTGAGAATATATAGTCGACTATTGACTATGGGTAGAAAAAATCGGGAGTCAGTCGTTTAAAAATATAATTTACAATATTTTTTACTATATAGTGTATATAATTAGTTGACCATCTGAGAATTACTGGAAGGAATTAGTCCAGGTTGCGGTGAGTAAATTAAACAACTAAATAGTTTAAACTATTTATTGTTTGCCAACGTTTCGACCCCCATTGTGATTCATCAAATCATTTTGGGTCATCAAACCACAGTGGGTCATTACTTCTTCTGAAAGTCAAAAGAAATTAATGATGACCTACCATGGGGGTCGAAACGTTGGCAAACACTAAAAAGTTGAGACTATTTAGTTGTTTCCTTTAGTGACCGCCATCCGGACTAATCCCTTCCGGTGAAATATTTTTGAATAAATGACTAACGATAATTTCTACCTATCTAAATAAATTTATTTTATTTTATGTTGATCCATAATATATTTATTTTTTCTGGTTGTATCCATCCCCCTCACCCATTCATCAAGTTTAATGGTTTTCAAGTGAAATATTCGATGAGGGGATAAGGTTTTCATATTAAAATACTACTTATGCCCTAAAATACTTCTCATACCTCCTCTTCCTAGAATCATCAAACTAAACTGACTCTTTTATTAGTTCACATTTTTCTTTACAATTTTCAGCTCCTAAGTAAAAAAAAAACAAAAAAAAAAAAAAAAAAAACTTATTTTCAATCAAATTAGGGAATAATAAAATGAGAAAAAATTCCAATTGACAATTTCGATTATCATCTCAAAATAATGAGACTAAGAAGGCAATTTACTAACTCAGGAGAGTATTGTGTATAATCAAGAAGAGTGAGTGGAGGATGACGGGAAAGCGTCAAATGCGGCAAATTTAAACTAACCTAAATAACATTTAGTACCAGGAGAGCATGACCCACGAAGAGGTAAGTAGGTAAGGTAACAAGGAGAGTATGATTAAGGAGGCGTGGAAGATTAAAGAGACGGGAAAGCGTCAAATTCGAACAGACGCTTTTCAACATTTAGTAAAAGGAGAGCATGAGTACCAAGGAGGTTAGCCTATCGGTAACATTTGTTCTGGTCCTTACAGCCATGATAATTCTTATAAATTGAGACGTTTACTTACTAGTATGTCTTTTAGAGTTTATGTTCTTATCAATGAGTTACCTATTGATAATATTCGTAAATAAATCGAGAAATTTGTTTCTGAAAGTAACTATTATTAATAAAAATCCTAAGCTAAAACTTGTATATAACTTCAATTCAGTCGTTTTATTTATATTAAGTTCCTTTTAAGAAGTGCACTTTTTGAGAAGGCCCACTATGTAAGCCGAAACGTCGGCACACAATAAAAATAAGTACTAATTGTTAGTGTGTGTTTTTTGTTGATGACCACACCTCCCAACCATTTAATTTAAAATATTTTCAAACGACTAGCTCCCAATTATTTCTACCTATGAAAATTTCAACAGTCGACTATACATCCTCAATAAATTGATTTAGGGTAAGATCTAAAATCCCTTCAGTAATATGAAGAATATTGAATATAAATAATAAATTTAAACATTAAAGAAGAGATGAAATCAAGGCTGGGAGCCCAGAGCAAGTGTTAGCATAACACTCTTGAAGACAACTTTTTAAAAAATCTCAACGAAAGGGTATGAAGAATCAGACCCAAAATACTGCCTTGTGGAATACTGGAAGATTGTGGGAAGAAAGATGATAATGCTATTCTGAGAACTAAAATCTTATGCTATCTGAAGCGTTCATTAAAAAAATAAGTAGAAAATCAGGATCTGGTTATGAGTTGCAGAATTGAACTATTTTTTTATTTTATTTTTTTGTGTATTTTTTACTTCTATGTTAAGTTAGAATTGTATAAACTATGAATTTAATTAAATTGAGAACTGATATAAAATGTCAAAAGTTATGTTGTCTAAATATTGACTTCAACGGCTTACCTTAGTGGGATAGTGACTTAGAATTCCACTGTAAAAATGTCTAAAATTTGATTAAAATAAAGAAGATATTCCGAAAAAAAAAAAAAAAGAATAGGAGCTTTTTCAAAGACGAATTGGATTAGAACGGAGTTCTTTGCTGACGTATGCACTTTTCTCATCATTCTTTTATGATAATAAACAATTTATCGGAAGAGGTGTAAATGTAACCGTTCTGGTCTATACACATTCATATAATAGTTTTGCTTCCCACAAAATGAATAAATTGGTTTATATATATGATGACAAATAAAGTTTTTTTTTTTTCTAACAATAATGATATTCCTTGCATTTTATGCTTGGTAGTGTGGGTTCAGGATACACTATCATAGGTCATTATTGACACAAATTGTGTATATAAATATATATTTGTATAAAATATATATGTTTTCAAGAAAAATGATTCAATGGAGTTATATATGACTATATTGCATCCTTTTTAAATTGCCTTTGTACGGATTCATTTATTGACATTTACATCACTATGAAAACCTCTCTTTACAGCACCTGTAATATTATATCCTTTTGTTCTGATTTATTATAAACTTGGCTTTGCTTGAGAATTTTGAAAATTATCTTTAAGGGTGCTATGCTAATAATTGCTGTGGGCTTCCAGCCTTTATTTCATCTTTTCTTTAAAGTTTAAATTTATTATTTATATTGAATATTTTTCATATTACTGAAGGGATTCAAGATCTTACACTAAATCAGTTTGTTGAGAATATATAGTCGACTATTGACTATGGGTAGAAAAAATCGGGAGTCAGTCGTTTAAAAATATAATTTACAATATTTTTTACTATATAGTGTATATAATTAGTTGACCATCTGAGAATTACTGGAAGGAATTAGTCCAGGTTGCGGTGAGTAAATTAAACAACTAAATAGTTTAAACTATTTATTGTTTGCCAACGTTTCGACCCCCATTGTGATTCATCAAATCATTTTGGGTCATCAAACCAAGTGGGTCATTACTTCTTCTGAAAGTCAAAAGAAATTAATGATGACCTACCATGGGGGTCGAAACGTTGGCAAACACTAAAAAGTTGAGACTATTTAGTTGTTTCCATTTAGTGACCGCCATCCGGACTAATCCCTTCCGGTGAAAAATTTTTTTAACAAATGACTTAACGATAATTTCTATCTATCTAAATAAATTTATTTTATTTTATGTTGATCCATAATATATTTATTTTTTCTGGTTGTATCCATCCCCCTCACCCATTCATCAAGTTTAATGGTTTTCAAGTGAAATATTCAATGAGGGGATAAGGTTTTCATATTAAAATACTACTTATGCCCTAAAATACTTCTCATACCTCCTCTTCCTAGAATCATCAAACTAAACTGACTCTTTTATTAGTTCACATTTTTCTTTACAATTTTCAGCTCCTAAGTAAAAAAAAAAAAAAAAAAAAAAAAAAAACTTATTTTCAATCAAATTAAGGAATAATAAAATGAGAAAAAATTCCAAATGACAATTTCGATTATCATCTCAAAATAATGAGACTAAGAAGGCAATTTACTAACTCAGGAGAGTATTGTGTATAATCAAGAAGAGTGAGTGGAGGATGACGGGAAAGCGTCAAATGCGGCAAATTTAAACTAACCTAAATAACATTTAGTACCAGGAGAGCATGACCCACGAAGAGGTAAGTAGGTAAGGTAACAAGGAGAGTATGATTAAGGAGGCGTGGAAGATTAAAGAGACGGGAAAGCGTCAAATTCGAACAGACGCTTTTCAACATTTAGTAAAAGGAGAGCATGAGTACCAAGGAGGTTAGCCTATCGGTAACATTTGTTCTGGTCCTTACAGCCATGATAATTCTTATAAATTGAGACGTTTACTTACTAGTATGTCTTTTAGAGTTTATGTTCTTATCAATGAGTTACCTATTGATAATATTCGTAAATAAATCGAGAAATTTGTTTCTGAAAGTAACTATTATTAATAAAAATCCTAAGCTAAAACTTGTATATAACTTCAATTCAGTCGTTTTATTTATATTAAGTTCCTTTTAAGAAGTGCACTTTTTGAGAAGGCCCACTATGTAAGCCGAAACGTCGGCACACAATAAAAATAAGTACTAATTGTTAGTGTGTGTTTTTTGTTGATGACCACACCTCCCAACCATTTAATTTAAAATATTTTCAAACGACTAGCTCCCAATTATTTCTACCTATGAAAATTTCAACAGTCGACTATACATCCTCAATAAATTGATTTAGGGTAAGATCTAAAATCCCTTCAGTAATATGAAGAATATTGAATATAAATAATAAATTTAAACATTAAAGAAGAGATGAAATCAAGGCTGGGAGCCCAGAGCAAGTGTTAGCATAACACTCTTGAAGACAACTTTTTAAAAAATCTCAACGAAAGGGTATGAAGAATCAGACCCAAAATACTGCCTTGTGGAATACTGGAAGATTGTGGGAAGAAAGATGATAATGCTATTCTGAGAACTAAAATCTTATGCTATCTGAAGCGTTCATTAAAAAAATAAGTAGAAAATCAGGATCTGGTTATGAGTTGCAGAATTGAACTATTTTTTTATTTTATTTTTTTGTGTATTTTTTACTTCTATGTTAAGTTAGAATTGTATAAACTATGAATTTAATTAAATTGAGAACTGATATAAAATGTCAAAAGTTATGTTGTCTAAATATTGACTTCAACGGCTTACCTTAGTGGGATAGTGACTTAGAATTCCACTGTAAAAATGTCTAAAATTTGATTAAAATAAAGAAGATATTCCGAAAAAAAAAAAAAAAGAATAGGAGCTTTTTCAAAGACGAATTGGATTAGAACGGAGTTCTTTGCTGACGTATGCACTTTTCTCATCATTCTTTTATGATAATAAACAATTTATCGGAAGAGGTGTAAATGTAACCGTTCTGGTCTATACACATTCATATAATAGTTTTGCTTCCCACAAAATGAATAAATTGGTTTATATATATGATGACAAATAAAGTTTTTTTTTTTTCTAACAATAATGATATTCCTTGCATTTTATGCTTGGTAGTGTGGGTTCAGGATACACTATCATAGGTCATTATTGACACAAATTGTGTATATAAATATATATTTGTATAAAATATATATGTTTTCAAGAAAAATGATTCAATGGAGTTATATATGACTATATTGCATCCTTTTTAAATTGCCTTTGTACGGATTCATTTATTGACATTTACATCACTATGAAAACCTCTCTTTACAGCACCTGTAATATTATATCCTTTTGTTCTGATTTATTATAAACTTGGCTTTGCTTGAGAATTTTGAAAATTATCTTTAAGGGTGCTATGCTAATAATTGCTGTGGGCTTCCAGCCTTTATTTCATCTTTTCTTTAAAGTTTAAATTTATTATTTATATTGAATATTTTTCATATTACTGAAGGGATTCAAGATCTTACACTAAATCAGTTTGTTGAGAATATATAGTCGACTATTGACTATGGGTAGAAAAAATCGGGAGTCAGTCGTTTAAAAATATAATTTACAATATTTTTTACTATATAGTGTATATAATTAGTTGACCATCTGAGAATTACTGGAAGGAATTAGTCCAGGTTGCGGTGAGTAAATTAAACAACTAAATAGTTTAAACTATTTATTGTTTGCCAACGTTTCGACCCCCATTGTGATTCATCAAATCATTTTGGGTCATCAAACCATAGTGGGTCATTACTTCTTCTGAAAGTCAAAAGAAATTAATGATGACCTACCATGGGGGTCGAAACGTTGGCAAACACTAAAAAGTTGAGACTATTTAGTTGTTTCATTTAGTGACCGCCATCCGGACTAATCCCTTCCGGTGAAAAATTTTTTTAACAAATGACTTACGATAATTTCTATCTATCTAAATAAATTTATTTTATTTTATGTTGATCCATAATATATTTATTTTTTCTGGTTGTATCCATCCCCCTCACCCATTCATCAAGTTTAATGGTTTTCAAGTGAAATATTCAATGAGGGGATAAGGTTTTCATATTAAAATACTACTTATGCCCTAAAATACTTCTCATACCTCCTCTTCCTAGAATCATCAAACTAAACTGACTCTTTTATTAGTTCACATTTTTCTTTACAATTTTCAGCTCCTAAGTAAAAAAAAAAAAAAAAAAAAAAAAAAAAACTTATTTTCAATCAAATTAAGGAATAATAAAATGAGAAAAAATTCCAAATGACAATTTCGATTATCATCTCAAAATAATGAGACTAAGAAGGCAATTTACTAACTCAGGAGAGTATTGTGTATAATCAAGAAGAGTGAGTGGAGGATGACGGGAAAGCGTCAAATGCGGCAAATTTAAACTAACCTAAATAACATTTAGTACCAGGAGAGCATGACCCACGAAGAGGTAAGTAGGTAAGGTAACAAGGAGAGTATGATTAAGGAGGCGTGGAAGATTAAAGAGACGGGAAAGCGTCAAATTCGAACAGACGCTTTTCAACATTTAGTAAAAGGAGAGCATGAGTACCAAGGAGGTTAGCCTATCGGTAACATTTGTTCTGGTCCTTACAGCCATGATAATTCTTATAAATTGAGACGTTTACTTACTAGTATGTCTTTTAGAGTTTATGTTCTTATCAATGAGTTACCTATTGATAATATTCGTAAATAAATCGAGAAATTTGTTTCTGAAAGTAACTATTATTATAAAAATCCTAAGCTAAAACTTGTATATAACTTCAATTCAGTCGTTTTATTTATATTAAGTTCCTTTTAAGAAGTGCACTTTTTGAGAAGGCCCACTATGTAAGCCGAAACGTCGGCACACAATAAAAATAAGTACTAATTGTTAGTGTGTGTTTTTTGTTGATGACCACACCTCCCAACCATTTAATTTAAAATATTTTCAAACGACTAGCTCCCAATTATTTCTACCTATGAAAATTTCAACAGTCGACTATACATCCTCAATAAATTGATTTAGGGTAAGATCTAAAATCCCTTCAGTAATATGAAGAATATTGAATATAAATAATAAATTTAAACATTAAAGAAGAGATGAAATCAAGGCTGGGAGCCCAGAGCAAGTGTTAGCATAACACTCTTGAAGACAACTTTTTAAAAAATCTCAACGAAAGGGTATGAAGAATCAGACCCAAAATACTGCCTTGTGGAATACTGGAAGATTGTGGGAAGAAAGATGATAATGCTATTCTGAGAACTAAAATCTTATGCTATCTGAAGCGTTCATTAAAAAAATAAGTAGAAAATCAGGATCTGGTTATGAGTTGCAGAATTGAACTATTTTTTATTTTATTTTTTTGTGTATTTTTTACTTCTATGTTAAGTTAGAATTGTATAAACTATGAATTTAATTAAATTGAGAACTGATATAAAATGTCAAAAGTTATGTTGTCTAAATATTGACTTCAACGGCTTACCTTAGTGGGATAGTGACTTAGAATTCCACTGTAAAAATGTCTAAAATTTGATTAAAATAAAGAAGAATATTCCGAAAAAAAAAAAAAAAAGAATAGGAGCTTTTTCAAAGACGAATTGGATTAGAACGGAGTTCTTTGCTGACGTATGCACTTTTCTCATCATTCTTTTATGATAATAAACAATTTATCGGAAGAGGTGTAAATGTAACCGTTCTGGTCTATACACATTCATATAATAGTTTTGCTTCCCACAAAATGAATAAATTGGTTTATATATATGATGACAAATAAAGTTTTTTTTTTTTCTAACAATAATGATATTCCTTGCATTTTATGCTTGGTAGTGTGGGTTCAGGATACACTATCATAGGTCATTATTGACACAAATTGTGTATATAAATATATATTTGTATAAAATATATATGTTTTCAAGAAAAATGATTCAATGGAGTTATATATGACTATATTGCATCCTTTTTAAATTGCCTTTGTACGGATTCATTTATTGACATTTACATCACTATGAAAACCTCTCTTTACAGCACCTGTAATATTATATCCTTTTGTTCTGATTTATTATAAACTTGGCTTTGCTTGAGAATTTTGAAAATTATCTTTAAGGGTGCTATGCTAATAATTGCTGTGGGCTTCCAACCTTTATTTCATCTTTTCTTTAAAGTTTAAATTTATTATTTATATTGAATATTTTTCATATTACTGAAGGGATTCAAGATCTTACCCTAAATAAGTTTGTTGAGAATATATAATCGACTATTGACTATGGGTAGAAAAAATCGGGAGTCAGTCGTTTAAAAATATAATTTACAATATTTTTTACTATATAGTGTATATAATTAGTTGACCATCTGAGAATTACTGGAAGGAATTAGTCCAGGTTGCAGTTAGTAAATTAAACAACTAAATAGTTTAAACTATTTATTGTTTGCCAACGTTTCGACCCCCATTGTGATTCATCAAATCATTTTGGGTCATCAAACCATAGTGGGTCATTACTTCTTCTGAAAGTCAAAAGAAATTAATGATGACCTACCATGGGGGTCGAAACGTTGGCAAACACTAAAAAGTTGAGACTATTTAGTTGTTTCATTTAGTGACCGCCATCCGGACTAATCCCTTCCGGTGAAATATTTTTTTAACAAATGACTTACGATAATTTCTATCTATCTAAATAAATTTATTTTATTTTATGTTGATCCATAATATATTTATTTTTTCTGGTTGTATCCATCCCCCTCACCCATTCATCAAGTTTAATGGTTTTCAAGTGAAATATTCGATGAGGGGATAAGGTTTTCATATTAAAATACTACTTATGCCCTAAAATACTTCTCATACCTCCTCTTCCTAGAATCATCAAACTAAACTGACTCTTTTATTAGTTCACATTTTTCTTTACAATTTTCAGCTCCTAAGTAAAAAAAAAAAAAAAAAAAAAAAAAAAAACTTATTTTCAATCAAATTAGGAATAATAAAATGAGAAAAAATTCCAATTGACAATTTCGATTATCATCTCAAAATAATGAGACTAAGAAGGCAATTTACTAACTCAGGAGAGTATTGTGTATAATCAAGAAGAGTGAGTGGAGGATGACGGGAAAGCGTCAAATGCGGCAAATTTAAACTAACCTAAATAACATTTAGTACCAGGAGAGCATGACCCACGAAGAGGTAAGTAGGTAAGGTAACAAGGAGAGTATGATTAAGGAGGCGTGGAAGATTAAAGAGACGGGAAAGCGTCAAATTCGAACAGACGCTTTTCAACATTTAGTAAAAGGAGAGCATGAGTACCAAGGAGGTTAGCCTATCGGTAACATTTGTTCTGGTCCTTACAGCCATGATAATTCTTATAAATTGAGACGTTTACTTACTAGTATGTCTTTTAGAGTTTATGTTCTTATCAATGAGTTACCTATTGATAATATTCGTAAATAAATCGAGAAATTTGTTTCTGAAAGTAACTATTATTAATAAAAATCCTAAGCTAAAACTTGTATATAACTTCAATTCAGTCGTTTTATTTATATTAAGTTCCTTTTAAGAAGTGCACTTTTTGAGAAGGCCCACTATGTAAGCCAAAACGTCGGCACACAATAAAAATAAGTACTAATTGTTAGTGTGTGTTTTTTTGTTGATGACCACACCTCCCAACCATTTAATTTAAAATATTTTCAAACGACTAGCTCCCAATTATTTCTACCTATGAAAATTTCAACAGTCGACTATACATCCTCAATAAATTGATTTAGGGTAAGATCTAAAATCCCTTCAGTAATATGAAGAATATTGAATATAAATAATAAATTTAAACATTAAAGAAGAGATGAAATCAAGGCTGGGAGCCCAGAGCAAGTGTTAGCATAACACTCTTGAAGACAACTTTTTAAAAAATCTCAACGAAAGGGTATGAAGAATCAGACCCAAAATACTGCCTTGTGGAATACTGGAAGATTGTGGGAAGAAAGATGATAATGCTATTCTGAGAACTAAAATCTTATGCTATCTGAAGCGTTCATTAAAAAAATAAGTAGAAAATCAGGATCTGGTTATGAGTTGCAGAATTGAACTATTTTTTTATTTTATTTTTTTGTGTATTTTTTACTTCTATGTTAAGTTAGAATTGTATAAACTATGAATTTAATTAAATTGAGAACTGATATAAAATGTCAAAAGTTATGTTGTCTAAATATTGACTTCAACGGCTTACCTTAGTGGGATAGTGACTTAGAATTCCACTGTAAAAATGTCTAAAATTTGATTAAAATAAAGAAGATATTCCGAAAAAAAAAAAAAAAAGAATAGGAGCTTTTTCAAAGACGAATTGGATTAGAACGGAGTTCTTTGCTGACGTATGCACTTTTCTCATCATTCTTTTATGATAATAAACAATTTATCGGAAGAGGTGTAAATGTAACCGTTCTGGTCTATACACATTCATATAATAGTTTTGCTTCCCACAAAATGAATAAATTGGTTTATATATATGATGACAAATAAAGTTTTTTTTTTTTCTAACAATAATGATATTCCTTGCATTTTATGCTTGGTAGTGTGGGTTCAGGATACACTATCATAGGTCATTATTGACACAAATTGTGTATATAAATATATATTTGTATAAAATATATATGTTTTCAAGAAAAATGATTCAATGGAGTTATATATGACTATATTGCATCCTTTTTAAATTGCCTTTGTACGGATTCATTTATTGACATTTACATCACTATGAAAACCTCTCTTTACAGCACCTGTAATATTATATCCTTTTGTTCTGATTTATTATAAACTTGGCTTTGCTTGAGAATTTTGAAAATTATCTTTAAGGGTGCTATGCTAATAATTGCTGTGGGCTTCCAACCTTTATTTCATCTTTTCTTTAAAGTTTAAATTTATTATTTATATTGAATATTTTTCATATTACTGAAGGGATTCAAGATCTTACCACTAAATCAGTTTGTTGAGAATATATAATCGACTATTGACTATGGGTAGAAAAAATCGGGAGTCAGTCGTTTAAAAATATAATTTACAATATTTTTTACTATATAGTGTATATAATTAGTTGACCATCTGAGAATTACTGGAAGGAATTAGTCCAGGTTGCAGTAGTAAATTAAACAACTAAATAGTTTAAACTATTTATTGTTTGCCAACGTTTCGACCCCCATTGTGATTCATCAAATCATTTTGGGTCATCAAACCATAGTGGGTCATTACTTCTTCTGAAAGTCAAAAGAAATTAATGATGACCTACCATGGGGGTCGAAACGTTGGCAAACACTAAAAAGTTGAGACTATTTAGTTGTTTCATTTAGTGACCGCCATCCGGACTAATCCCTTCCGGTGAAAATTTTTTTAACAAATGACTTACGATAATTTCTATCTATCTAAATAAATTTATTTTATTTTATGTTGATCCATAATATATTTATTTTTTCTGGTTGTATCCATCCCCCTCACCCATTCATCAAGTTTAATGGTTTTCAAGTGAAATATTCGATGAGGGGATAAGGTTTTCATATTAAAATACTACTTATGCCCTAAAATACTTCTCATACCTCCTCTTCCTAGAATCATCAAACTAAACTGACTCTTTTATTAGTTCACATTTTTCTTTACAATTTTCAGCTCCTAAGTAAAAAAAAAAAAAAAAAAAAAAAAAAAAAAACTTATTTTCAATCAAATTAGGAATAATAAAATGAGAAAAAATTCCAATTGACAATTTCGATTATCATCTCAAAATAATGAGACTAAGAAGGCAATTTACTAACTCAGGAGAGTATTGTGTATAATCAAGAAGAGTGAGTGGAGGATGACGGGAAAGCGTCAAATGCGGCAAATTTAAACTAACCTAAATAACATTTAGTACCAGGAGAGCATGACCCACGAAGAGGTAAGTAGGTAAGGTAACAAGGAGAGTATGATTAAGGAGGCGTGGAAGATTAAAGAGACGGGAAAGCGTCAAATTCGAACAGACGCTTTTCAACATTTAGTAAAAGGAGAGCATGAGTACCAAGGAGGTTAGCCTATCGGTAACATTTGTTCTGGTCCTTACAGCCATGATAATTCTTATAAATTGAGACGTTTACTTACTAGTATGTCTTTTAGAGTTTATGTTCTTATCAATGAGTTACCTATTGATAATATTCGTAAATAAATCGAGAAATTTGTTTCTGAAAGTAACTATTATTAATAAAAATCCTAAGCTAAAACTTGTATATAACTTCAATTCAGTCGTTTTATTTATATTAAGTTCCTTTTAAGAAGTGCACTTTTTGAGAAGGCCCACTATGTAAGCCAAAACGTCGGCACACAATAAAAATAAGTACTAATTGTTAGTGTGTGTTTTTTGTTGATGACCACACCTCCCAACCATTTAATTTAAAATATTTTCAAACGACTAGCTCCCAATTATTTCTACCTATGAAAATTTCAACAGTCGACTATACATCCTCAATAAATTGATTTAGGGTAAGATCTAAAATCCCTTCAGTAATATGAAGAATATTGAATATAAATAATAAATTTAAACATTAAAGAAGAGATGAAATCAAGGCTGGGAGCCCAGAGCAAGTGTTAGCATAACACTCTTGAAGACAACTTTTTAAAAAATCTCAACGAAAGGGTATGAAGAATCAGACCCAAAATACTGCCTTGTGGAATACTGGAAGATTGTGGGAAGAAAGATGATAATGCTATTCTGAGAACTAAAATCTTATGCTATCTGAAGCGTTCATTAAAAAAATAAGTAGAAAATCAGGATCTGGTTATGAGTTGCAGAATTGAACTATTTTTTTATTTTATTTTTTTGTGTATTTTTTACTTCTATGTTAAGTTAGAATTGTATAAACTATGAATTTAATTAAATTGAGAACTGATATAAAATGTCAAAAGTTATGTTGTCTAAATATTGACTTCAACGGCTTACCTTAGTGGGATAGTGACTTAGAATTCCACTGTAAAAATGTCTAAAATTTGATTAAAATAAAGAAGATATTCCGAAAAAAAAAAAAAAAGAATAGGAGCTTTTTCAAAGACGAATTGGATTAGAACGGAGTTCTTTGCTGACGTATGCACTTTTCTCATCATTCTTTTATGATAATAAACAATTTATCGGAAGAGGTGTAAATGTAACCGTTCTGGTCTATACACATTCATATAATAGTTTTGCTTCCCACAAAATGAATAAATTGGTTTATATATATGATGACAAATAAAGTTTTTTTTTTTTCTAACAATAATGATATTCCTTGCATTTTATGCTTGGTAGTGTGGGTTCAGGATACACTATCATAGGTCATTATTGACACAAATTGTGTATATAAATATATATTTGTATAAAATATATATGTTTTCAAGAAAAATGATTCAATGGAGTTATATATGACTATATTGCATCCTTTTTAAATTGCCTTTGTACGGATTCATTTATTGACATTTACATCACTATGAAAACCTCTCTTTACAGCACCTGTAATATTATATCCTTTTGTTCTGATTTATTATAAACTTGGCTTTGCTTGAGAATTTTGAAAATTATCTTTAAGGGTGCTATGCTAATAATTGCTGTGGGCTTCCAACCTTTATTTCATCTTTTCTTTAAAGTTTAAATTTATTATTTATATTGAATATTTTTCATATTACTGAAGGGATTCAAGATCTTACCCTAAATAAGTTTGTTGAGAATATATAATCGACTATTGACTATGGGTAGAAAAAATCGGGAGTCAGTCGTTTAAAAATATAATTTACAATATTTTTTACTATATAGTGTATATAATTAGTTGACCATCTGAGAATTACTGGAAGGAATTAGTCCAGGTTGCAGTTAGTAAATTAAACAACTAAATAGTTTAAACTATTTATTGTTTGCCAACGTTTCGACCCCCATTGTGATTCATCAAATCATTTTGGGTCATCAAACCATAGTGGGTCATTACTTCTTCTGAAAGTCAAAAGAAATTAATGATGACCTACCATGGGGGTCGAAACGTTGGCAAACACTAAAAAGTTGAGACTATTTAGTTGTTTCATTTAGTGACCGCCATCCGGACTAATCCCTTCCGGTGAAATATTTTTTTAACAAATGACTTACGATAATTTCTATCTATCTAAATAAATTTATTTTATTTTATGTTGATCCATAATATATTTATTTTTTCTGGTTGTATCCATCCCCCTCACCCATTCATCAAGTTTAATGGTTTTCAAGTGAAATATTCGATGAGGGGATAAGGTTTTCATATTAAAATACTACTTATGCCCTAAAATACTTCTCATACCTCCTCTTCCTAGAATCATCAAACTAAACTGACTCTTTTATTAGTTCACATTTTTCTTTACAATTTTCAGCTCCTAAGTAAAAAAAAAAAAAAAAAAAAAAAAAAAAAAACTTATTTTCAATCAAATTAGGGAATAATAAAATGAGAAAAAATTCCAATGACAATTTCGATTATCATCTCAAAATAATGAGACTAAGAAGGCAATTTACTAACTCAGGAGAGTATTGTGTATAATCAAGAAGAGTGAGTGGAGGATGACGGGAAAGCGTCAAATGCGGCAAATTTAAACTAACCTAAATAACATTTAGTACCAGGAGAGCATGACCCACGAAGAGGTAAGTAGGTAAGGTAACAAGGAGAGTATGATTAAGGAGGCGTGGAAGATTAAAGAGACGGGAAAGCGTCAAATTCGAACAGACGCTTTTCAACATTTAGTAAAAGGAGAGCATGAGTACCAAGGAGGTTAGCCTATCGGTAACATTTGTTCTGGTCCTTACAGCCATGATAATTCTTATAAATTGAGACGTTTACTTACTAGTATGTCTTTTAGAGTTTATGTTCTTATCAATGAGTTACCTATTGATAATATTCGTAAATAAATCGAGAAATTTGTTTCTGAAAGTAACTATTATTAATAAAAATCCTAAGCTAAAACTTGTATATAACTTCAATTCAGTCGTTTTATTTATATTAAGTTCCTTTTAAGAAGTGCACTTTTTGAGAAGGCCCACTATGTAAGCCGAAACGTCGGCACACAATAAAAATAAGTACTAATTGTTAGTGTGTGTTTTTTGTTGATGACCACACCTCCCAACCATTTAATTTAAAATATTTTCAAACGACTAGCTCCCAATTATTTCTACCTATGAAAATTTCAACAGTCGACTATACATCCTCAATAAATTGATTTAGGGTAAGATCTAAAATCCCTTCAGTAATATGAAGAATATTGAATATAAATAATAAATTTAAACATTAAAGAAGAGATGAAATCAAGGCTGGGAGCCCAGAGCAAGTGTTAGCATAACACTCTTGAAGACAACTTTTTAAAAAATCTCAACGAAAGGGTATGAAGAATCAGACCCAAAATACTGCCTTGTGGAATACTGGAAGATTGTGGGAAGAAAGATGATAATGCTATTCTGAGAACTAAAATCTTATGCTATCTGAAGCGTTCATTAAAAAAATAAGTAGAAAATCAGGATCTGGTTATGAGTTGCAGAATTGAACTATTTTTTTATTTTATTTTTTTGTGTATTTTTTACTTCTATGTTAAGTTAGAATTGTATAAACTATGAATTTAATTAAATTGAGAACTGATATAAAATGTCAAAAGTTATGTTGTCTAAATATGACTTCAACGGCTTACCTTAGTGGGATAGTGACTTAGAATTCCACTGTAAAAATGTCTAAAATTTGATTAAAATAAAGAAGATATTCCGAAAAAAAAAAAAAAAGAATAGGAGCTTTTTCAAAGACGAATTGGATTAGAACGGAGTTCTTTGCTGACGTATGCACTTTTCTCATCATTCTTTTATGATAATAAACAATTTATCGGAAGAGGTGTAAATGTAACCGTTCTGGTCTATACACATTCATATAATAGTTTTGCTTCCCACAAAATGAATAAATTGGTTTATATATATGATGACAAATAAAGTTTTTTTTTTTTTCTAACAATAATGATATTCCTTGCATTTTATGCTTGGTAGTGTGGGTTCAGGATACACTATCATAGGTCATTATTGACACAAATTGTGTATATAAATATATATTTGTATAAAATATATATGTTTTCAAGAAAAATGATTCAATGGAGTTATATATGACTATATTGCATCCTTTTTAAATTGCCTTTGTACGGATTCATTTATTGACATTTACATCACTATGAAAACCTCTCTTTACAGCACCTGTAATATTATATCCTTTTGTTCTGATTTATTATAAACTTGGCTTTGCTTGAGAATTTTGAAAATTATCTTTAAGGGTGCTATGCTAATAATTGCTGTGGGCTTCCAGCCTTTATTTCATCTTTTCTTTAAAGTTTAAATTTATTATTTATATTGAATATTTTTCATATTACTGAAGGGATTCAAGATCTTACACTAAATCAGTTTGTTGAGAATATATAGTCGACTATTGACTATGGGTAGAAAAAATCGGGAGTCAGTCGTTTAAAAATATAATTTACAATATTTTTTACTATATAGTGTATATAATTAGTTGACCATCTGAGAATTACTGGAAGGAATTAGTCCAGGTTGCGGTGAGTAAATTAAACAACTAAATAGTTTAAACTATTTATTGTTTGCCAACGTTTCGACCCCCATTGTGATTCATCAAATCATTTTGGGTCATCAAACCATAGTGGGTCATTACTTCTTCTGAAAGTCAAAAGAAATTAATGATGACCTACCATGGGGGTCGAAACGTTGGCAAACACTAAAAAGTTGAGACTATTTAGTTGTTTCATTTAGTGACCGCCATCCGGACTAATCCCTTCCGGTGAAAAATTTTTTTAACAAATGACTTACGATAATTTCTATCTATCTAAATAAATTTATTTTATTTTATGTTGATCCATAATATATTTATTTTTTCTGGTTGTATCCATCCCCCTCACCCATTCATCAAGTTTAATGGTTTTCAAGTGAAATATTCAATGAGGGGATAAGGTTTTCATATTTAAAATACTACTTATGCCCTAAAATACTTCTCATACCTCCTCTTCCTAGAATCATCAAACTAAACTGACTCTTTTATTAGTTCACATTTTTCTTTACAATTTTCAGCTCCTAAGTAAAAAAAAAAAAAAAAAAAAAAAAAAAAAAACTTATTTTCAATCAAATTAAGGAATAATAAAATGAGAAAAAATTCCAAATGACAATTTCGATTATCATCTCAAAATAATGAGACTAAGAAGGCAATTTACTAACTCAGGAGAGTATTGTGTATAATCAAGAAGAGTGAGTGGAGGATGACGGGAAAGCGTCAAATGCGGCAAATTTAAACTAACCTAAATAACATTTAGTACCAGGAGAGCATGACCCACGAAGAGGTAAGTAGGTAAGGTAACAAGGAGAGTATGATTAAGGAGGCGTGGAAGATTAAAGAGACGGGAAAGCGTCAAATTCGAACAGACGCTTTTCAACATTTAGTAAAAGGAGAGCATGAGTACCAAGGAGGTTAGCCTATCGGTAACATTTGTTCTGGTCCTTACAGCCATGATAATTCTTATAAATTGAGACGTTTACTTACTAGTATGTCTTTTAGAGTTTATGTTCTTATCAATGAGTTACCTATTGATAATATTCGTAAATAAATCGAGAAATTTGTTTCTGAAAGTAACTATTAAAAAAAAATCCTAAGCTAAAACTTGTATATAACTTCAATTCAGTCGTTTTATTTATATTAAGTTCCTTTTAAGAAGTGCACTTTTTGAGAAGGCCCACTATGTAAGCCGAAACGTCGGCACACAATAAAAATAAGTACTAATTGTTAGTGTGTGTTTTTTGTTGATGACCACACCTCCCAACCATTTAATTTAAAATATTTTCAAACGACTAGCTCCCAATTATTTCTACCTATGAAAATTTCAACAGTCGACTATACATCCTCAATAAATTGATTTAGGGTAAGATCTAAAATCCCTTCAGTAATATGAAGAATATTGAATATAAATAATAAATTTAAACATTAAAGAAGAGATGAAATCAAGGCTGGGAGCCCAGAGCAAGTGTTAGCATAACACTCTTGAAGACAACTTTTTAAAAAATCTCAACGAAAGGGTATGAAGAATCAGACCCAAAATACTGCCTTGTGGAATACTGGAAGATTGTGGGAAGAAAGATGATAATGCTATTCTGAGAACTAAAATCTTATGCTATCTGAAGCGTTCATTAAAAAAATAAGTAGAAAATCAGGATCTGGTTATGAGTTGCAGAATTGAACTATTTTTTTATTTTATTTTTTTGTGTATTTTTTACTTCTATGTTAAGTTAGAATTGTATAAACTATGAATTTAATTAAATTGAGAACTGATATAAAATGTCAAAAGTTATGTTGTCTAAATATTGACTTCAACGGCTTACCTTAGTGGGATAGTGACTTAGAATTCCACTGTAAAAATGTCTAAAATTTGATTAAAATAAAGAAGATATTCCGAAAAAAAAAAAAAAAGAATAGGAGCTTTTTCAAAGACGAATTGGATTAGAACGGAGTTCTTTGCTGACGTATGCACTTTTCTCATCATTCTTTTATGATAATAAACAATTTATCGGAAGAGGTGTAAATGTAACCGTTCTGGTCTATACACATTCATATAATAGTTTTGCTTCCCACAAAATGAATAAATTGGTTTATATATATGATGACAAATAAAGTTTTTTTTTTTTTCTAACAATAATGATATTCCTTGCATTTTATGCTTGGTAGTGTGGGTTCAGGATACACTATCATAGGTCATTATTGACACAAATTGTGTATATAAATATATATTTGTATAAAATATATATGTTTTCAAGAAAAATGATTCAATGGAGTTATATATGACTATATTGCATCCTTTTTAAATTGCCTTTGTACGGATTCATTTATTGACATTTACATCACTATGAAAACCTCTCTTTACAGCACCTGTAATATTATATCCTTTTGTTCTGATTTATTATAAACTTGGCTTTGCTTGAGAATTTTGAAAATTATCTTTAAGGGTGCTATGCTAATAATTGCTGTGGGCTTCCAACCTTTATTTCATCTTTTCTTTAAAGTTTAAATTTATTATTTATATTGAATATTTTTCATATTACTGAAGGGATTCAAGATCTTACCTAAATCAGTTTGTTGAGAATATATAATCGACTATTGACTATGGGTAGAAAAAATCGGGAGTCAGTCGTTTAAAAATATAATTTACAATATTTTTTACTATATAGTGTATATAATTAGTTGACCATCTGAGAATTACTGGAAGGAATTAGTCCAGGTTGCAGTTAGTAAATTAAACAACTAAATAGTTTAAACTATTTATTGTTTGCCAACGTTTCGACCCCCATTGTGATTCATCAAATCATTTTGGGTCATCAAACCATAGTGGGTCATTACTTCTTCTGAAAGTCAAAAGAAATTAATGATGACCTACCATGGGGGTCGAAACGTTGGCAAACACTAAAAAGTTGAGACTATTTAGTTGTTTCATTTAGTGACCGCCATCCGGACTAATCCCTTCCGGTGAAATATTTTTTTAACAAATGACTTACGATAATTTCTATCTATCTAAATAAATTTATTTTATTTTATGTTGATCCATAATATATTTATTTTTTCTGGTTGTATCCATCCCCCTCACCCATTCATCAAGTTTAATGGTTTTCAAGTGAAATATTCGATGAGGGGATAAGGTTTTCATATTAAAATACTACTTATGCCCTAAAATACTTCTCATACCTCCTCTTCCTAGAATCATCAAACTAAACTGACTCTTTTATTAGTTCACATTTTTCTTTACAATTTTCAGCTCCTAAGTAAAAAAAAAAAAAAAAAAAAAAAAAAAAACTTATTTTCAATCAAATTAAGGAATAATAAAATGAGAAAAAATTCCAAATGACAATTTCGATTATCATCTCAAAATAATGAGACTAAGAAGGCAATTTACTAACTCAGGAGAGTATTGTGTATAATCAAGAAGAGTGAGTGGAGGATGACGGGAAAGCGTCAAATGCGGCAAATTTAAACTAACCTAAATAACATTTAGTACCAGGAGAGCATGACCCACGAAGAGGTAAGTAGTAAGGTAACAAGGAGAGTATGATTAAGGAGGCGTGGAAGATTAAAGAGACGGGAAAGCGTCAAATTCGAACAGACGCTTTTCAACATTTAGTAAAAGGAGAGCATGAGTACCAAGGAGGTTAGCCTATCGGTAACATTTGTTCTGGTCCTTACAGCCATGATAATTCTTATAAATTGAGACGTTTACTTACTAGTATGTCTTTTAGAGTTTATGTTCTTATCAATGAGTTACCTATTGATAATATTCGTAAATAAATCGAGAAATTTGTTTCTGAAAGTAACTATTATTGATAAAAATCCTAAGCTAAAACTTGTATATAACTTCAATTCAGTCGTTTTATTTATATTAAGTTCCTTTTAAGAAGTGCACTTTTTGAGAAGGCCCACTATGTAAGCCGAAACGTCGGCACACAATAAAAATAAGTACTAATTGTTAGTGTGTGTTTTTTGTTGATGACCACACCTCCCAACCATTTAATTTAAAATATTTTCAAACGACTAGCTCCCAATTATTTCTACCTATGAAAATTTCAACAGTCGACTATACATCCTCAATAAATTGATTTAGGGTAAGATCTAAAATCCCTTCAGTAATATGAAGAATATTGAATATAAATAATAAATTTAAACATTAAAGAAGAGATGAAATCAAGGCTGGGAGCCCAGAGCAAGTGTTAGCATAACACTCTTGAAGACAACTTTTTAAAAAATCTCAACGAAAGGGTATGAAGAATCAGACCCAAAATACTGCCTTGTGGAATACTGGAAGATTGTGGGAAGAAAGATGATAATGCTATTCTGAGAACTAAAATCTTATGCTATCTGAAGCGTTCATTAAAAAAATAAGTAGAAAATCAGGATCTGGTTATGAGTTGCAGAATTGAACTATTTTTTTATTTTATTTTTTTGTGTATTTTTTACTTCTATGTTAAGTTAGAATTGTATAAACTATGAATTTAATTAAATTGAGAACTGATATAAAATGTCAAAAGTTATGTTGTCTAAATATTGACTTCAACGGCTTACCTTAGTGGGATAGTGACTTAGAATTCCACTGTAAAAATGTCTAAAATTTGATTAAAATAAAGAAGATATTCCGAAAAAAAAAAAAAAAAGAATAGGAGCTTTTTCAAAGACGAATTGGATTAGAACGGAGTTCTTTGCTGACGTATGCACTTTTCTCATCATTCTTTTATGATAATAAACAATTTATCGGAAGAGGTGTAAATGTAACCGTTCTGGTCTATACACATTCATATAATAGTTTTGCTTCCCACAAAATGAATAAATTGGTTTATATATATGATGACAAATAAAGTTTTTTTTTTTTTCTAACAATAATGATATTCCTTGCATTTTATGCTTGGTAGTGTGGGTTCAGGATACACTATCATAGGTCATTATTGACACAAATTGTGTATATAAATATATATTTGTATAAAATATATATGTTTTCAAGAAAAATGATTCAATGGAGTTATTAAAGACTATATTGCATCCTTTTTAAATTGCCTTTGTACGGATTCATTTATTGACATTTACATCACTATGAAAACCTCTCTTTACAGCACCTGTAATATTATATCCTTTTGTTCTGATTTATTATAAACTTGGCTTTGCTTGAGAATTTTGAAAATTATCTTTAAGGGTGCTATGCTAATAATTGCTGTGGCTTCCAACCTTTATTTCATCTTTTCTTTAAAGTTTAAATTTATTATTTATATTGAATATTTTTCATATTACTGAAGGGATTCAAGATCTTACCTAAATAGTTTGTTGAGAATATATATCGACTATTGACTATGGGTAGAAAAAATCGGGAGTCAGTCGTTTAAAAATATAATTTACAATATTTTTTACTATATAGTGTATATAATTAGTTGACCATCTGAGAATTACTGGAAGGAATTAGTCCAGGTTGCGGTGAGTAAATTAAACAACTAAATAGTTTAAACTATTTATTGTTTGCCAACGTTTCGACCCCCATTGTGATTCATCAAATCATTTTGGGTCATCAAACCATAGTGGGTCATTACTTCTTCTGAAAGTCAAAAGAAATTAATGATGACCTACCATGGGGGTCGAAACGTTGGCAAACACTAAAAAGTTGAGACTATTTAGTTGTTTCATTTAGTGACCGCCATCCGGACTAATCCCTTCCGGTGAAATATTTTTTTAACAAATGACTTACGATAATTTCTATCTATCTAAATAAATTTATTTTATTTTATGTTGATCCATAATATATTTATTTTTTCTGGTTGTATCCATCCCCCTCACCCATTCATCAAGTTTAATGGTTTTCAAGTGAAATATTCGATGAGGGGATAAGGTTTTCATATTAAAATACTACTTATGCCCTAAAATACTTCTCATACCTCCTCTTCCTAGAATCATCAAACTAAACTGACTCTTTTATTAGTTCACATTTTTCTTTACAATCTTCAGCTCCTAAGTAAAAAAAAAAAAAAAAAAAAAAAAAAAAAAAAAAAAAAAAAAAAAAAAAAAAAAAACTTATTTTCAATCAAATTAAGGAATAATAAAATGAGAAAAAATTCCAAATGACAATTTCGATTATCATCTCAAAATAATGAGACTAAGAAGGCAATTTACTAACTCAGCAGAGTATTGTGTATAATCAAGAAGAGTGAGTGGAGGATGACGGGAAAGCGTCAAATGCGGCAAATTTAAACTAACCTAAATAACATTTAGTACCAGGAGAGCATGACCGACGAAGAGGTAAGTAGGTAAGGTAACAAGGAGAGTATGATTATGGAGACGGGAAAGCGTCAAATTGGAACAGACGCTTTTCTTCATTTAGTAAAAGGAGAGCATAAGTACCAAGGAGGTTAGCCTATCGGTAACATTTGTTCTTGTCCTTACAGCCATGATAATTCTTATAAATTGAGACGTTTACTTACTAGTATGTCTTTTAGAGTTTATGTTCTTATCAATGAGTTACCTATTGATAATATTCGTAAATAAATCGAGAAATTTGTTTCTGAAAGTAACTATTATTGATAAAAATTCTAAGCTAAAACTTGTATATAACTTCAATTCAGTCGTTTTATTTATATTAAGTTCCTTTTAAGAAGTGCACTTTTTGAGAAGGCCCACTATGTAAGCCGAAACGTCGGCACACAATAAAAATAAGTACTAATTGTTAGTGTGTGATTTTTATTGATGAACACACCTCCCAACCATCTTCATCATCTAATATTCTCATCGGTCAACAAATTTGGATTAGAACGGAGTTCTTTGCTGATGTATGCTCTTTTCTCATCATTCTTTTATGATAATAAACAATA
Source organism: Piezodorus guildinii (assembly GCA_023052935.1). Lineage (NCBI taxonomy): Eukaryota > Metazoa > Arthropoda > Insecta > Hemiptera > Pentatomidae > Piezodorus > Piezodorus guildinii. The sequence continues at coordinate 39,303,168 of CM041295.1, read as the reverse complement.
TATCGGAAGAGGTGTAAATGTAACCGTTCTGGTATATGTACATTCATATAATAGTTTTGCTTCCCACAAAAAGAATTAATTGGTTTATATCTGATGACTAATAAAGTTTTTTTTTTTAACAATAATGATATTCCTTGCATTTTATGCTTGGTAGTGTGGGTTCAGGATTCACTATCATAGGTCATTATTGACAGAAATTGTGTATATAAATATATATTTGTATAAAATAATTCTATTCTGAGAACTAAAATTTTATGCTATCTGAAGCGTTCATTAAAAAAATAAATAGAAAATCAGGGTCTGGTTATGAGCTGATGATATGAACTATTTTTTTTTATTTATTTTTTTTTTTTTGGTATTTTTTACTTCTATGTTAAGTTAGAATTGTATAAACTATGAATTTGATTAAATTGAGAACTGATATAAAATGTCAAAAGTTATGTTGTCTAAATATTGACTTCAACGGCTTACCTTAGTGGGATAGTGACTAAGAATTCCACTGTAAAAATGTCTAAAATTTGATTAAAATGAAGAAGATATTCCGAAAAAGAATAGGACCTTTTTCAAAGACGACTTGGATTAGAACGGAGTTCTTTGCTGATGTATGCTCTTTTCTCATCATTCTTTTATGATAATAAACAATATATCGGAAGAGGTGTAAATGTAACCGTTCTGGTATATGTACATTCATATAATAGTTTTGCTTCCCACAAAAAGAATTAATTGGTTTATATCTGATGACTAATAAAGTTTTTTTTTTTCTAACAATAATTATATTCCTTGCATTTTATGCTTGGTAGTGTGGGTTCAGGATTCACTATCATAGGTCATTATTGACAGAAATTGTGTATATAAATATATATTTGTATAAAATAATGCTATTCTGAGAACTAAAATTTTATGCTATCTGAAGCGTTCATTAAAAAAATAAATAGAAAATCAGGGTCTGGTTATGAGCTGATGATATGAACTATTTTTTTTTATTTATTTTTTTTTTTTTTTGTGTATTTTTTACTTCTATGTTAAGTTAGAATTGTATAAACTATGAATTTGATTAAATTGAGAACTGATATAAAATGTCAAAAGTTATGTTGTCTAAATATTGACTTCAACGGCTTACCTTAGTGGGATAGTGACTAAGAATTCCACTGCAAAAATGTCTAAAATTTGATTAAAATGAAGAAGATATTCCGAAAAAGAATAGGACCTTTTTCAAAGACGACTTGGATTAGAACGGAGTTCTTTGCTGATGTATGCTCTTTTCTCATCATTCTTTTATGATAATAAACAATATATCGGAAGAGGTGTAAATGTAACCGTTCTGGTATATGTACATTCATATAATAGTTTTGCTTCCCACAAAAGAATTAATTGGTTTATATCTGATGACTAATAAAGTGTTTTTTTTTAACAATAATTTATTCCTTGCATTTTATGCTTGGTAGTGTGGGTTCAGGATACACTATCATAGGTCATTATTGACACAAATTGTGTATATAAATATATATTTGTATAAAATATATATGTTTTCAAGAAAAATGATTCAATGGAGTTATATATGACTATATTGCATCCTTTTTAAATTGCCTTTGTACGGATTCATTTATTGACATTTACATCATTATGAAAACCTTTCTTTTCAGCACCTGTTATATTATATCCTTTTGTTCTGATTTATTATAAACTTGGCTTTGGTTGAGATTTTTGAAAATTATCTTTAAGGGTGCTATGCTAAGAATTGCTGTGGGCTTCCAACCTTTATTTCATCTTTTCTTTAAAGTTTAAATTTATTATTTATATTGAATATTTTTCATATTTCTGAAGGGATTCAAGATCTTACATCGGAAGAGGTGTAAATGTAACCGTTCTGGTATATGTACATTCATATAATAGTTTTGCTTCCCACAAAAAGAATTAATTGGTTTATATCTGATGACTAATAAAGTTTTTTTTTTCTAACAATAATTATATTCCTTGCATTTTATGCTTGGTAGTGTGGGTTCAGGATTCACTATCATAGGTCATTATTGACAGAAATTGTGTATATAAATATATATTGTATAAAATAATGCTATTCTGAGAACTAAAATTTTATGCTATCTGAAGCGTTCATTAAAAAAATAATAGAAAATCAGGGTCTGGTTATGAGCTGATGATATGAACTATTTTTTTTTATTTATTTTTTTTTTTTGTGTATTTTTTACTTCTATGTTAAGTTAGAATTGTATAAACTATGAATTTGATTAAATTGAGAACTGATATAAAATGTCAAAAGTTATGTTGTCTAAATATTGACTTCAACGGCTTACCTTAGTGGGATAGTGACTAAGAATTCCACTGTAAAAATGTCTAAAATTTGATTAAAATGAAGAAGATATTCCGAAAAAGAATAGGACCTTTTTCAAAGACGACTTGGATTAGAACGGAGTTCTTTGCTGATGTATGCTCTTTTCTCATCATTCTTTTATGATAATAAACAATATATCGGAAGAGGTGTAAACGTAACCGTTCTGGTATATGTACATTCATATAATAGTTTTGCTTCCCACAAAAAGAATTAATTGGTTTATATCTGATGACTAATAAAGTTTTTTTTTTTAACAATAATGATTAAGTTCCTTTTAAGAAGTGCACTTTTTGAGAAGGCCCACTATGTAAGCCGAAACGTCGGCACACAATAAAAATAAGTACTAATTGTTAGTGTGTGTTTTTTATTGATGAACACACCTCCTAACCATCTTCATCATCTAATATTCTCATCGGTCAACAAAACTTGGATTAGAACGGAGTTCTTTGCTGATGTATGCTCTTTTCTCATCATTCTTTTATGATAATAAACTATATATCGGAAGAGGTGTAAATGTAACCGTTCTGGTATATGTACATTCATATAATAGTTTTGCTTCCCACAAAAAGAATTAATTGGTTTATATCTGATGACTAATAAAGTTTTTTTTTTTAACAATAATGATATTCCTTGCATTTTATGCTTGGTAGTGTGGGTTCAGGATTCACTATCATAGGTCATTATTGACAGAAATTGTGTATATAAATATATATTTGTATAAAATAATGCTATTCTGAGAACTAAAATTTTATGCTATCTGAAGCGTTCATTAAAAAAATAAATAGAAAATCAGGGTCTGGTTATGAGCTGATGATATGAACTATTTTTTTTTATTTATTTTTTTTTTTTGTGTGTATTTTTTACTTCTATGTTAAGTTAGAATTGTATAAACTATGAATTTGATTAAATTGAGAACTGATATAAAATGTCAAAAGTTATGTTGTCTAAATATTGACTTCAACGGCTTACCTTAGTGGGATAGTGACTAAGAATTTCACTGTAAAAATGTCTAAAATTTGATTAAAATGAAGAAGATATTCCGAAAAAGAATAGGACCTTTTTCAAAGACGACTTGGATTAGAACGAAGTTCTTTGCTGATGTATGCTCTTTTCTCTTCATTAGAAAAATCAGTTAACCACCAAACAGACGTTGACAACCTAAACACCTTTTATGCAAGTACTATCGAGAGAGTAAATATATAAATCCTTTGGCATCCCCACCCCAAGTTCAGTCGCGCACGAGAACACCTAAAAGGCGGCTGAAAACTGTTAAGTAAGTTGGAAAAAATGTTTCTTTTCTTTTTTTAATAAATAGATCCCCTTTTTCAATGGATGATGAAAAATAATATGATATTTTTGAATACAGGTTTTTTTGAAAAATGACTTTTTAAAAAAATTATGACGACGCTGCTGAAAAGCGGTAAAATTAAAAGATAATTGAGATGGATATGCATGGTAGGTGACATAATTATTAAAAATAATTTATTATATGTTGTTGTAATTGAATTGTTGGAAATATATAAATGCAATGTGACTTTAATTGATTACAGAAGCTTGATAATGGCCCTAGAGGCTGAAATGTCGCAATGACTGGAATAAATAAATTGTTTTAAAAAAAATATCCAAGAATTTCTTTTGTAAATCGGCCTGATAATTATCGAACAAATATTAAAACAAAAGAACAATAACGACAATGATGAGAAAAATGTAAATGTAACCGTTCTGGTCTATGTACATTCATATAATAGTTTTGCTTCCCACAAAATGAATAAATTGGTTTATATATATGATGACAAATAAAGTTTTTTTTTTTTTCTAACAGTAATGATATTCCTTGCATTTTATGCTTGGTAGTGTGGGTTCAGGATACAATATCATTGGTCATTATTGACAGAAATTGTGTATATAAATATATATTTGTATAAAATATATATGTTTTCAAGAAAAATGATTCAATGGAGTTATATATGACTATATTGAATCCTTTTTAAATTGCCTATGTACGGATTCATTTATTGACATTTACATCATTATGAAAACCTTTCTTTTCAGCACCTGTAATATTATATCCTTTTGTTCTGATTTATTATAAACTTGGCTTTGCTTGAGAATTTTGAAAATTATCTTTAAGGGTGCTATGCTAATAATTGCTGTGGGCTTCCAACCTTTATTTCATCTTTTCTTTAAAGTTTAAATTTATTATTTATATTGAATATTTTTCATATTACTGAAGGGATTCAAGATCTTACCCTAAATCAGTTTGTTGAGAATATATAATCGACTATTGACTATGGGTAGAAAAAATCGGGAGTCAGTCGTTTAAAAATATAATTTACAATATTTTTTACTATATAGTGTATATAATTAGTTGACCATCTGAGAATTACTGGAAGGAATTAGTCCAGGTTGCAGTTAGTAAATTAAACAACTAAATAGTTTAAACTATTTATTGTTTGCCAACGTTTCGACCCCCATTGTGATTCATCGAATCATTTGGGTCATCAAACCATAGTGGGTCATTACTTCTTCTGAAAGTCAAAAGAAATTAATGATGACCTACCATGGGGGTCGAAACGTTGGCAAACACTAAAAGTTGAACTATTTAGTTGTTTCCTTTAGTGACCGCCATCGGACTAATCCCTTCCGGTGAAATATTTTTGAATAAATGACTAACGATAATTTCTACCTATCTAAATAAATTATTTTATTTTATGTTGATCCTAATATATTTATTTTTCTGGTTGTATCCATCCCCCTCACCCATTCATCAAGTTTAATGGTTTTCAAGTGAAATATTCGATGAGGGGATAAGGTTTTCATATTAAAATACTACTTATGCCTAAAATACTTCTCATACCTCCTCTTCCTAGAATCATCAAACTAAACTGACTCTTTTATTAGTTCACATTTTTCTTTACAATTTTCAGCTCTAGTAAAAAAAAAAAAAAAAAAAAAAAACTTATTTTCAATCAAATTAGGGAATAATAAAATGAGAAAAAATTCCAATGACAATTTCGATTATCATCTCAAAATAATGAGACTAAGAAGGCAATTTACTAACTCAGGAGAGTATTGTGTATAATCAAGAAGAGTGAGTGGAGGATGACGGGAAAGCGTCAAATGCGGCAAATTTAAACTAACCTAAATAACATTTAGTACCAGGAGAGCATGACCGACGAAGAGGTAAGTAGGTAAGGTAACAAGGAGAGTATGATTAAGGAGGCGTGGAAGATTAAAGAGACGGGAAAGCGTCAAATTTGAACAGACGCTTTTCAACATTTAGTTTTTATGTTCTTATCAATGAGTTACCTATTTATAATATTCGTAAATAATCGAGAAATTTGTTTCTGAAAGTAACTATTATTGATAAAAATCCTAAGCTAAAACTTGTATATAACTTCAATTCAGTCGTTTTATTTATATTAAGTTCCTTTTAAGAAGTGCACTTTTTGAGAAGCCACTATGTAAGCCGAAACGTCGGCACAATAAAATAAGTACTAATTGTTGTGTGTGTTTTTTGTTGATGACCACACCTCCCAACCATTTAATTTAAAATATTTTCAAACGACTAGCTCCCAATTATTTCTACCTATGAAAATTCAACAGTCGACTATACATCCTCAATAAATTGATTTTGGTAAGATCTAAAATCCCTTCAGTAATATGAAGAATATTAAATTGAGAACTGATATAAAATGTCAAAAGTTATGTTGTTTACATGTTCAACGGCTTGTCTTAGTGGGATAGTGACTTCTACTTGTGCTGTAAAAATTTCTACAATTTGATTTAAATGAAGAAGATATTCCAAAAAAAAAAAAAAAGAAAAAATGTTTATACAATTTTTTATTTATAATAATAACTTACAAAGAATATGCAGGCTAACCAAGATCCCTCTTCATATTCAGCAGCAGCTCCTCCTCTCTCAGGTCATAACTCAAAACTAACTAAGACCAGGTGTAAAGATACCTGCCATTTTGTACCTAGTTCATTTTTACCTGGTAAAACCCTTGCATCCAAAATGGATTCTATGTTTGTAAACAAATAACCAAATAAGAGCTGTTATTTAAATTTTACTTTTTATCTTATTGTTAGCCAGCCTAACTCAATAATAAATATATAAATTAATAACTACTAAAATTATAAAAAATGGGTATATTTTATTTCTCCCCAATCCTAGGTGAAAAAAAATATTTTGGAAGGAAATTTTTTATTTTTTTAATTTATCATTTTTTAAAACATACTCAATAAACTCATTTAGTTACAAGGAGGAATTCCAATTTGGATCTGCTGCTCAACTTCGCTGAGTTGCTACAGTACACAGCATACCGCATCAATCCCGAAGACAATCTTAAAGAAAAAAGATAGAGAGAGATTCTGCTAAAAAAGAAATACATATATTTTACTAATTTTGAAATCGATCATGGACATCTGAAAATCCAGACCAGCCTCAATATATATGGTGATGCAGGATTCCCAGTGAGTCCAAGATTATGGTCTCCGCCATGTTTTGCATCTCATTTTTTCCGAGTCCATAGTTCTCTAAAAATTATCCAGTGGCTACTGGGATGGTGCCTCTGCTTCCGAACAAAAGTCCCACGACTTTAAATTCCCTTTCGCCGAACTCCTCACGAAATTTTTCCCTCAGGTATGTAATACATTTTGTATAAATGTTCTCTTTCTCCTCTTGAATCCTCTTGCCTTGTTCCTGGTCATTTGTTTCATATCTGATAGTGGGGTCCACTATCAGTGATTCATTTTTTGTGGCATTAAATGCCAAGATATCCACAAATCTTGTCGACCCATCTGTATCAAGGCAAAAAACTTCCTGAAAACATTTATACTTTTTCACTTCCAAAAGTTCTGCTATTTCTTTCTTTATGCGGTTGTGCCGGCGGGTAACGAGAAGCATGTTATGTGGACATTTTCCCAACACATGTGAAGGGGTTTCTAACTCTCGACCGCATCTGCGTAATTAAATATATTGCAGCTGCGTAAATAGCTTATATACAATATTGCAGCATTTTTATTATTAATATTTTTTTTTCTTTTACCTTGAAAACTACATATGTACAAATTAAATATACACAAAAGAAATCCACTAAGTCTATATACAATTAAGAACATATTGAAACTAATCACATCTGCAAAATAAACTATATTAACAAATTCAGGCGAAAACAGTGAAATATTAATATGATACATTTATTTTCATTAAGTAATTAATTTTTACTAACTGATCAACGTTCATATAATAAAATAATATAGAAAGAAAAGATTTACGTAGTAACAGAATAACAATTTAAACATTTATGTTTATCTAGACCCCAATGAGATATGGTTCTGCGTTATTTAAGACTGAGTAATAAAAAGCATGAATAATGGATTTAAAAAATAATTAGACCAGCTATTAAAAATGGTATAAGCTAAAATTCTAATAATAACATGATATTTACAAATTTTTCTAGTATGGTTCAATCTGAACATTGTTCAGACTGCCCATTGTTTAGCTCATCTAACAGAAGGAACGCTAATCATCCCTTTTTATCCTCTGGAAAAGGATAAAGATTGCCGTGTCCAAAAATAATATGGTGTCCAATCTTTCCCAACATGGTCCAAGACCATGTAACCATTATAAAATTAATATGTTAACATTTTGGTGATGATATGTTTGGTTTGCACATCTCTGTATTGATTAAATATATTCACTATTGGTAATAAACAATTATTGAAGATGGAGGAATCTATTTTTGGATTATTTAAAACACTTAATCTGTAAAATACCATCTGAGGTCTATTTTGGGTACCTAAGGAGCTTATACAAGTATTAAGTATTTGCTGCCACTAGGTTTTACATCATGAATCTAATCTTCTTTGATATTGCTGTAAAATAATAACTGGGGTTTATTTTGGAGACTTAAATCACTTATTAAAGTTCTGAAAGTTAAGCACTTGCTGTCACTGGGTTTCATTTCACAAATTTCATCTTCTTTGATGTTAACATTTTATCAACACAGCTTCATATCAATAGAGCTAGTCATTAAGTCCTGGGCCTCTTCAATCATAACATTACAGGGATTAGTCATTAACATAGGTTCTACGGTACACATTGGAGTTACTGTTTCTGTTTCACTTGGTAAGTAGGATCTTCAGAAGGTACAGTCTTTGATAGAAGTTCTTCTGTACAATTAGGAGTTACTGTTTCACACTCTTGGTCCATAGGTTCTTTATTCTTGTTTTCTTTATCTTCAGTGGAGGTTCTTTTCTGGGAATAAATTTTCATTTTGTTGTAATATTTGTAACAGTTTCTAATACTTATGTTCCAAATTTATTGATCTTTTGTTCCAATTTTTCCATCATCATACGTAGTAACAGAATAACAATTTAAACATTTATGTTTATCTAGACCCCAATGAGATATGGTTCTGCGTTATTTAAGACTGAGTAATAAAAAGCATGAATAATGGATTTAAAAAATAATTAGACCAGCTATTAAAAATGGTATAAGCTAAAATTCTAATAATAACATGATATTTACAAATTTTTCCAGTATGGTTCAATCTGAACATTGTTCAGACTGCCCATTGTTTAGCTCATCTAACAGAAGGAACGCTAATCATCCCTTTTTATCCTCTGGAAAAGGATAAAGATTGCCGTGTACCAAAAATAATATGGTGTCCAATCTTTCCCAACATGGTCCAAGACCATGTAACCATTATAAAATTAATATGTTAACATTTTGGTGATGATATGTTTGGTTTGCACATCTCTGTATTGATTAAATATATTCACTATTGGTAATAAACAATTATTGAAGATGGAGGAATCTATTTTTGGATTATTTAAAACACTTAATCTGTAAAATACCATCTGAGGTCTATTTTGGGTACCTAAGGAGCAAACGTAGTGAGTACCCCTAATATATAATAGTTTTGCTATTCACAAAATATTTGTATAAAATGTATATATTTTCAAAAATCAAGAAAAAAGATTCAATGGAGTTTTATATGAATATATTGAATCCTGTTTTGATTGTATTTGTACAGATTCATTTATTGACCTTTATATCATTATGAAAACCTTTCTTTACAGCAACTGTAATATTATATCCTTTTCTTCTGATTTATTATGAACTTGGCTTTGGTTGAGATTTTTGAAAATTGTCTTTAAGGGTGTTCTGCTTGCTCTGGGCTGCCAGCCTTTATTTAATCTTTTCTTCAATGTTTATATTCGATATTGTTAATATTACTGAAGGGATTTTAGATCTTATCATAAATCAATTTATTGAAATGTATAGTCAACTGTTGAAATTTTCATTTGAAACTGTTCTGATTTTTTATGAATTTTGCTTTTGTTGAGATTTTTGAAAGTTGTATGAGTCATAATCTCCTGGTACTAAATGTCAATTAGGTTAGGTTAAATCTGCCGCATTTGACGCTTTCCCGTCATCCTCCATTCTTCTTTATTATACACAATACTCTCTCCTGAGTTCGTAAATTGCCTTCTTAGTCTCATTATTTTGAGATCATAATCGATATTGTCATTTGGAATTTTTTATTATTCCTTTATTTGATTGAAAATAAGTTTTTTTTATACTTTTGAGCTTAAATTTGTAAAGAAAAAACTGAACTTATAAAAGAGTCAGTTTAGTTTGATGCTTCTAGGAACAGGAGGTATAAGAAGTATTTAAGGGCATAAGTAGAATTTTAATCAGAAGTTGCCGTTTTCGACTTGTTCCCATTATCGATTATTTCACTTGAAAACCATTGAACCTGATCAATAGGGGGAGGGGGGTTGGACAACCAGAAAAAGTTAAAATATTATTTATCATCATAACACAAAATAAATGTATTTAGATAGGCAGAAATGATTGGGAGTCAGTTTTTAAATAATATTTCACTGGAAGGAATGAGTCCGGATGGCGGTCATTAAATGAAAGGACTAAATAGTTTCAACTATTTATTGTTTGCCAACGTTTCGACCCCCATGGTGGGTCATCATTAATTTTTTTGCACTTTCAAAAAAAGTAATGATCCACTATGGTTTGATGAACCACAATGGGGGTCAAAACGTTGGCAAACAATAAATAGTTGAAACTATTTAGTTGTTTCATTTACTCACCGCAACCTGGACTAATTCCTTCCAGTAATTCTCAGACGGTCAACTAATTATATATACTATATAGTAAAAAATATTGTAAATTATATTGTTAAGCGACTGACTCCCGATTTTTTCTACCTATGGAAATTTCAACAGTCGACTATATATTCTCAACAAATTGATTTAGGGTAAGATCTTGAATCCCATCAGTTATATGAAAAATATTGAATATAAGTAATAAATTTAAACATTAAAGAAAGGATGAAATAAAGGTGTAAGCCCACAGCAAGTGTTAGCATAGCACTCTTAAAGACAATTTTCAAAAATCTCAAGCAAAGCCAAGTCCATAATAAATCAGAACAAAAGGATATAATATTACAGGTGCTGTAAAAAAAAAAAAAATTTCATGATGATGTAAAGGTCAATAAATGAAGACATAATGAAGTTTCTGTCAATACTGACCTATGATAGCGAATCCTGAACCCACACTACCAAGCACAAAATGTAAGGAATATCATTATTGTTAGAAAAACACAAAAAAAAAACAACATTATTAGTCATCATACATAAACCAACTAATTCCTTTTGTGGATAGCAAAACTATTATATATATGTACATAGACAATACAGGCAACATTTACATCTCTACCGATATATTGTTAATTATCATTAAAGAATGATGAGAAAAGGGCATACATCAGCAAAGAACTGAGCTCTAAGCCAACTCGTCTTTGAAAAAGCTCCTTTTTTATTTTTTTTAATGAACCCTTCAGATAGCATAAGATTTTAGTTCTCAGAATAGTATTATCATCTTTCTTTCCACAATCAGCCAGTATTCCACAAGGCAGTATTTTGGGTCTGATTCTTCATACCCTTTATAAAGCTGGCGTTGTTACATACACTAATGACAAATGTGCCGACGACCCAACTGAAGCATCCCTAACACTACAGTCATACCTGGCAATGATCAAAGAATGATGTCAAGAGTGGAGAACTTAATCTATCCTAACAAATTCCAACAGTTCACTTTTACCATTTTTATTTGTTTAATGAACCCTTCAGATAGCATAAGATTTTAGTTCTCAGAATAGCATTATCATCTTTCTTTCCACAATCTGCCAGTATTCCACAAGGCAGTATTTTGGGTCTGATTCTTCATACCCTTTATAAAGCTGGCGTTTTTACTAATGACAAATGTGCTGATGACCCTACAGAAGCATCCCTAACACTACAGTCATACCTTGCAATGATGGAAGAATAATGTCAACATTGGAGAATCTTTATATACCCTAACAAATCCAACAGATCACTGTTACCATTCTCCCCAAAATCTCAATACCCTCACCACCACTATCCTATAATAATTTCCTACTGATCGCCGCCAAACAGTTCTGTAAATATATGACTATTGATTAATTTTTAATTGCCTTTGCTCAGATTCATTTGTTGACCTTTATATCACTATGAAAACCTTTTTTAATTGCACCTTGAATATTGTGTGGTTTTCTTCTGATTTATCATGAATTTGGCTTTCGTTGAGATTTTTGAAAGTTGTCTTCAAGAGTGTTATGCTAACACTTGCTCTGGGCTCCCAGCCTTGATTTCATCTCTTCTTTAATGTTTAAATTTATTATTTATATTCAATATTCTTCATATTACTGAAGGGATTTTAGATCTTACCCTAAACCAATTTATTGAGGATGTATAGTCGACAGTTGAAATTTTCATAGGTAGAAATAATTGGGAGTCAGTCCTTTAAAAATGTAATTTAAAATATTTTCAAATGACTGACTCTCGATTATTTCTACCTATCCAAATCAATTTAGTTTATTTTATGTTGATGGAGTTTGGTTGATGGATGAGGATATTAGATGAGGAAAATGGTTGGGGGGTGTGGTCATCAACAAACAACACACACTAACAAGTAGTACTTATTTTTAATTGTGTGCCGACGTTTCGGCCTACATAGTGGGCCTTCTCAAGGAGTGCACTTCTTAAAACGAACATAATATAAATAAAACGACTGAATTGAAGTTATGTACAATTTTTAACTTAGGATTTTTATAAATAATATTTACTTTCAGAGACAAATTTCGCGATTTATTTCCGAATATTATCAATAGGTAACTCAATGATGTGAACATAAACTCTAAAAGACATACGAGTAAGTAAACGTCTCAATTTATAAGAATTATCATGGCTGTAGAGACCAGAACAAGTGGAACTGATAGCCTAACCTCCTAGGTACTAAATAGAGGTGGGATTAATCGATTATTCGTCATAATTGTATGATCGGTTTCAGTAATTGAATCAAGGAGTTGTTAATAGTATGGTGGTAGCATGTGGGCAATTTAGGGGTGGCAACTTATTCCTGCATAGCCGCCATTGTTTGCGTATTGCTATTACTGTCAGTTGTCTCTTGGTTGTCACTTTATTCTGACTTCTATCTATAAACATAATTTCCAACTATGGTGCATTGTGTGGCTTATGGTTTCAGTAATAATTCAGGCAAGGATAATCGTATAAAGAAACTGAGCTTTTTTAGATAAGTGTTTTATCTTTAATTAGATATACATGTTTATATAAGTTTTTGTGCATAACTTTTTGATTGATCCTGAAACCTATAATTTTTGCTGGCAAATCGTGAAATACAAGTTTATATGTACTGGCAAAGTGAAATAAATTAATAATTGGTTTTAAATGTAAAGAATAATATGTAAACAGGTCTAATATTGTTGACAGGTATCAAATTATCTAATTTTTTCACAGGTGCCTGTTCACTGTTTTGCATTTACCTTGAATACTTTTGATATTTTTTATTCTAGATAAGGTAGAGTAAGTAATTTTATATAACATGACTGGTTAAATATGAAAGATCTAAAATAAAGAATGTTAATTTTCTCTGGTACTTGACTTAAACATTTAAGTTATGTTGTTGTATTTTAATGATATATTTTGTAGGTTTCCTGGTCTAAAGGAACCAGAAAGAAGACAAGCCTGGATAAATGCTGTAAAAAGAGTTAATTGGGTTCCCACAAAATATAGTTTTTTATGTAGCGAACATTTCACAGCTGATCAAATTGAGACAACTTTCATTAGTGGACCACGGCTTAAACCTGGATCAGTATCAAATGTGTTTGAGACCTATCCTGTTCATTTGAAACCAAAGATTGTTGTGGTGAGTTGGCAATTATGAAAAAAATATTTATATGAAAGATTGAAAACTCAAATTTTTAGTGTCAGGTGTTAAAAATTAATTTTAGAAAAGAATGTCTCCTGGAAACGGACAACTAGGAAGAAGCTTGATTTTAATAATAATGAAAAGGAGGCAATACCTGCTGATACAACTGTGCAGGAGGTAGCCATCTTCTCTACTCCAGTAGGTGTGTATACTAAGATTATAACTTAATAAAAGCAAAAAAAGTTAGTTGATTGTCAAATAATTTTCAATCTTAAGAATTTCCTCAACTTATTTTTGTTTTAGATGATGTCTGAAAACGGTCACTGCAAGAAGAAAATGAGAAACTAAAGAAAAAAATACAGTGGTTTGAAGTCAATAAAGAAAAAAAGATAGATTAATTAAAAATTTGCGCCAGAGCATATACAGGAAAAAAAAAGAAGAAATAATATGTCAACTATATTGAACCAGCTTCGTAATAAAAGCCTGCTCAATGATGAATTGGAAGTTTGTTTGAGGGATATGCCTAAAATATCGAAAGAACTTTTTCTTAAGAGGCCATCAAGATCCTCTTATTCTGAAGAAGTTCGTGTCTTTGCTTTGACTTTGCAGTTCTACTCTTCAAAGGCATACAACTATTTAAGGACGTCTTTTATCACAGCACTCCTACATCCTAAGACACTGGCCAAGTGGTATACTTCTATTGATGCTGAACCTGGATTTTTAACTGAATCTCTTTGGACACTAAGGCAGTTGGTGAGTCTTGTAAGTATCCCCTTTTATGTTCTTTATTATTTGATGAAATGGCCATCCGTAAAGGAGTGGAATGGACAACTAAATGTATTGTTGGGTATACTTCTTTTGATGGTAGTGATCTTGCCAAAGAAATATTAGTTTTTATGTTGTATTAGTAAATGCTGCTTGGAGAATCCCAATTAGTTATTTCTTTAATAATGGAATGACAGGTTCCCAGAAAAAAAGGTTCCCACTGGTAAAAGGAGAATTGGCTTTATAGGCTTTATAGTTGCCATTGAAAATGCTCAATATTTATATGACACATTAGTCATTGAAGAAAAACTTGTAAAATACATTCCATTTTATAAGTTAAGCCAAGACCACCTCGAGATTTTTTTCGGACATATAAGGTCGAAGTTTGGATATAACAATAACCCAACAGCCTTTCAATTCACTAAATTAATGAAAAAAATACTTGTGTAAAGGGAGCTGCACGCACCAGTAGGTGGCAATTGTCAGCCCATTGAGAACATGACTATCTTGACATGTTCCAGTTCATGAAGGTTAAGGTAGAAAACCTCGCGAACCAATTACCATCTGATCATGATTACATATCAGTTCCCATTAATGTTGACCTCAGCCACTATAGTGAGCAAGTTATAAAATATATATGTGGCTTTATAGTTAAAAAAATTGAGAAAAGCATTTATTGTACGGTGTGTTTATACTCCTTAAGAAGCAATGTGCCCCTTTCATCTGTTTTGATACATATTAAAGATAAGGGTGGTTTACTTTATCCAAGCCAGGATGTGTTAATAATTTGTAGAAACACAGAGCAAGCTCTGCGGGGATTTACAAAAGTAAGAGGCCTGCATCATTGGAGCACCTATTCAGAGAAGGCTTTAACAATATCAATTGTCCAAAAAAGCCTTGACCAGCAAGCTTTCAGCTGTCTTTCACAGCACATATTAAATCAGAGTGTTGATGATAGTCACATGTACCACCTTATTAAAGTAATTATTAAATATTATATGAAAGTAAGGGTTAGCCACTCTTGCAAAAGTATATCTGAAGTAGCCCAAGGGGTGAGTATAAGGCACTTCAACAACAAAATTACCTTGTTTAGAGGCAATTAAAAAGTTTCCATTTCTTTAATAATAGTCAATATATTTTTCATGAAACATGCTTTTTATTATAATTAATAAACCGTTTCATTATTTAATATTATGTTTATATCCATTTTATTGTTTTATTTGTTTTCATTTTATATCACATATATTTTTGCATGTGTATTATAAACCTATTATTATGATTATGTGTATAGTTTATATTAATTTATTTTATTTCTCGGAACAACCCACTGAAATGATTGGTGGATGTGGAAGCTGCCAGGAGACTCCAAGAAGAAGAATTGGATGTATTATTTGTGAAATAAAATATTGTCTATTCCAAACATTTTTATTGATTAGCATTTTTAATTCCATCCTTATTCCTTAACATTTCTTCCTAACATGACATGTAAATTGAGGAGCTACCTATTAAAGGAATAGTGCCTCATCGTCCATGAGATATTACTTGTAAGCAGGGTTTGATTTTTTGTTTAAATGGACTGATTTATCAGAATTTTAAAATAAAAGTTTTATACTTTTCTAATAATTTTCATGAGAAAAGATTCTAGTTACAAAAAAATTAATTAGCATTTTTCAATGGTACCCTTGATCCTTAAAGTACCGCAAGTTTTGAGAATCTTACCAATGGTGTATTAATTTAGATTCCTCCCTTAAAATAAAAATTTAGGAGCATCCTATTAAATATATAGAATATTTTATTGAATAAACTATAGAAATAAGTAGTTTAAGGGGGGTTGAATTTTCATTGGAGTAATTTTATTTGAAAGAATTTTAAAATAAAATTTGGATGAAGACTTTTTTAATAAGCTCCATGGCAAAAAAAAAAATAGTTCAAGAAATATAAAAATGTTTTAAAATATTAATTACTGTTAAAAGTTAAGAAATAATTAGTAAGTTGTGATTCAAACTTTGCCTTGAATTCACATTTGTGGAACATACTGTTGTGCGGGTTGCCTATCTTTGAGCGAACGGCGTTGCCACAGGCAAGACAAAGGGAAGGAGGGGTAAGGCTCCCTCCATGCTATTACAACCTCTTTGAATTGAATGATTCCATAATCGAATGATCGAATGATTCATATGCATTCTGAAAGATAATATGGCACAATTCCTCCCACCATCATTACTCAGGTTAGGTGTCAGATGCATATAATTTATGTGATGAGCAAAAAAAAAAAAAAAAAAAAAGTTTCGTCCTGACACTTACCTTTCATTTAACAGAGATGTTTTGCTCTATTCGTGTCTTCTCCTAGGATCCACTATGCTACGTAGATATTTCATTTATACCTCCAGTGGTTCGGCTGATATGTTGATTGATGGTATTTACTTTGCATTATTTTATTATACATTTATCTACATGTATGTCAACTATTGAAAAAAAAAGTTTATTCTGTTATTAGTGCCTGGGCCCAACAACCACATTGGCAGTATTCATCTATATCCCAATGGAACATCTCTTTTCAAATGGAATTACTTGTAAAATAATGGGATATATACCTTGCATGTTCCTCTTGCCAATAATCTTTGATTTTGTCCACCTCTTACCTCTTTTAAGTATTTCGTCGATAAAACATTTTAAAAAGCAGTAAATTGTAACAGAATGGTTTATTATTTCCGAATAATTATATTATGATTTTATAATTTATATACCTATGTAGACAATTAACTTATCTTAATTGCAATCAATTAATCAAAGAGCTTAAGAAATAAGAACCAACAAAACTGTCAATTTATATTCAAGGTAAATGGACAAACACGACTGCTAAATTCAAAACGATATACCTCCACTATTAAAAAAAGTATTCATCAATTCGCACGATCTACAGACTGATTCTTTTTAAATTCGCTATTTGCGATATATGTATCTTGAAACGTAAGAACTTAAATTTTGGAGTGGTGTTATTTTTCTTGGTCGATTACAAAGGTTCACTATTGAAAATAATAAAACATTAGCTCTTATACTGGACTTATTACCTTTCTTTTTCGTCTACTTATCTTTGAACTAATTCAAATAAAAATTCCTGATTCCAGAACACTTTTCATTTTTCACGTATCTTTAAAAATGACTGAGATATTGGGAATTTTATTTATTTATTTTTCAACCATGTTCATCACGGTGTCTTGATCCAGAAAAAAAAGTGCATTTTTTTTTCTATCTTTAATAATAAGTGAGTTAGACGTACAGCACCGGTTTATATCTACCATATAAATATTATGATTTGTTATTTATTTATTTTTTGTTTATCGCGGTGTCCTGATCTTAAAACATTATACTTTCTTTCTCTATTTTCTTAAAGTTACCAAGTTATTGACGCATTTGTAGATTAAATTTAAATTTTTCCCTTTTCTTTTATATTTATTATTATTTTTCGCGGTGTCCTGAATGTAATACTCGATATCTTCAAAAATAACTGAGTTATTGAATTAAAACATTTTTAATCGGCCGCCATTTTGAAACCTATCTTCTGATATCATCGATATGTTAGGATCATGGATGACCTGCAATTTTTTTTGTCGAATTTCGAATAAGTCGGCCCAGTAGTCTCGAAGAAAAGTTGCGGACGGCGTAGGTCGGATTTTTTTATGTATTCGTTATATGGGTTCTACGTATTTTGATACGTTAGACCATAAATTTGGAGGGTAGAGTACACACACACACACATATATATATATATATATATATATATATATATATATATATATATATATATATATATATATATTATTTATTTTTTTTTTTTTTTCATATTACAAAGATTCATTATTGAAAATAATGAACCAAAAAAAAGCTCTGCTCTGCCAGAGGAATGATCCTTTGTCCATCTGGAATGTTTCAGACTCCCTCAGGTCTGCACTGTTACAGCATTTTTTTTATTCCAGTGATATAATCTCCTCATGGAGGTTATTCTACTCCAAAGTATTACTGATGTTGAATGGTGTGAAAAGAGCCTTCAGATCGAGGAAGGCATGAAAAATCCCAAATCTCGGAACCGTACCTTCTTCAGCACGTTTTAAAGAACACATATATGACCCTGTATCTGCCTAGAAGGGTCTATCATTTACTGAGGATTCCTCTAGTCCCATGATCACTTGCCGTGTAGTGGCTTGTATAACAGCCTTCTATACTCATGGTCTCGGGTTCAAATCTGGCAGGTGGACTATAAATCGGAGTAAAAAATCCTTAGTTTGCCGATGGGACATAAAAAGGTCGTCCCGAGATTATCCCGAGATGATCCCAATCCAATAAAATATCCCATCCCTAATAAAATAATAATTTCCCAAGATCCCTATCCTAATAAAACCCGGGTAGGCAAAATTAAGAACTTCCACTGTAGCATCATCCAATTAGCCACAGTAGCATGAAGTGAAGTTAAATTAATTAAATTAAACAACAAACCTTTAGTCTTAGAAATGATTTTACCATTGCTTCATATTTTGAATATGCTTTTTATACTTCCTCTCTCCATAATATATATTTTAACTTTTGCCAATTCTTACCTATTCTCGAGACACATCTTTTAAATTTAACCGTCTGTTTCCTTCATTAAGTACATTTTATTTTTCAAGTAAACTGGTGCATGTTACATTTCCTTGATGCTTTGCTCTTACGATCCTAAAATATGTTCTTAATAAATATATAGGATATATTAATGATCCTGTTTTATTATTTCATCCAATGCCTCCCTCAGGATCGTGAACATATTTTCTGCCCATGTAAATGTAATAAGCTTACCTAGTTATCAAGCCCTGATGGATGAATGTACTTACTCTTCGATGACAGAGACTTTCTCCACACTTACTAATCTATAGATCAAACTCTATTATTCCACACCCATCAGTTTATAAAAGGAGAGGGGGCAAAAAAATCACAACTTCTGTTTGTTTATTCATTTAACGTCACTTTATGATACTATGGCAAATCGGACGATGCTACAGTGGTAAGACCTATATTTTGCCAATCCAGGTTTAATTAGGATAGTGGTCTTTAACAAGTACATGGCATGGCCAGGCTTTTTAGGTCCCCTTCGAATGATGGCATGATCACGACTTCTGTCGCCAACTCTTCCTTAGCTACTCTATTACCAAAAGTCTATAATCATTCTTGAGTCCGATATATTTCTCAATTTTTCTATCCTTAAACATTTCAATACGATCAGTAAACCAATTTTTAATTCTCTTTCATATTTCAGTTAAAAAAGCTTGTATTGGATGCATCGTTCTCTGGTATAAGCCTACCTCAGCAAGATGGCTGAATTCTAGGTACAATAGACCTCTTTCAGAACATAGATTTCGTCTTAGTTATTAGATTTTTTACTGAGCTGATTAAATGTGAGAGAACTACTAAATTTCTATATGTTGCAAATTAACTAGTTACTCTGCTGAAATGCAATATCACATTAAAGCAGGCTAGTTTTCTGGGTAGAAATTATTCTTTTTTACAAAGCATATTTATGAGATCAAGCTCCCCCTTAATGTCATGTAGATAAAGCTCAAAAGCTTTGGTCCAAAATTGCAAGGAATAGTGATTAGAGCATCATTACACACAAACCATAGGTATAGTATCTCTGAGGTAACCCAGATTACTTTTCAAATCATCATCTAATTGTAAGTGTTAGGTTCAAACAAATGCGATTCCATATTGTTAAGAATACAATATGAGGATACAAAAAATTCTCATGGACATTGGGTTGAACATAATTTTATTTTCATTAATTATATTTTAATGGTATCTGATTCCCCAATTAATAATTCACAGTAGCTCAATAGACTTTGGTTAGTAAGCTTGATCTATGAAATAGCGATGGGAGAGGGACCAGATGGATGCCTACAACCTGATAACCAAAGTTGATGACCATAAAATAATTATGAGCTATGGCCTCCTTTATATTTTCATCATTTAACCGTTAAAAAATCTGGTGCGCGCAACACACGACTTTCACTTACCTCCGTTGTTAAAATCAATTTAAGAATTTTAAAATACATTTAAAGATACAAATAAATCGTTAAAGAATTAATTATTTTGAATTTCAATAGAAACATATATTTTATTACATAATCTATTATATTTTTATCTACAAGAATCAGTTAGTTTTATCGTCTTTTCATCACTCTTCATTAACCCTTAAAATTCCGTATATTTTATAGCATTTTTTTCTAAAACGGTATATTATACTTCCATATTACTATTCTTCTGTCCAAAAACACAAAAATTGAATAAAAAAACATGTTGGCACTTTTCTCCTTTAGTAGTTAATCAGTTTCGCTCAACTTGCATATTAACACGTTATTTATCAATGCTAGTAAGATGATGTTCCAAATGTTTTGAAATCTACAAAATTAAACGTACTTTAGAGGAATGTAATTTAAAATATAGGCATTTCAGACCTGTCAGACTATTTCGATCAGAATGAAACCTACATTATATAATTTTGGTGTTCGTGCTCGTTATTGTAAAAAAAAATATTTTATTTATTCAAAAGTTACAAAATATCGATAATAACACTTTAAAAGACAATAATGACAATCTTGATAATAACAATATGGCTATACTAGATCTGACATAGATTACGTACCGTAATTACTGCGAGGACTTGAAGAGAGAGTGATCCCTGGGAGAAGGGACAGGGTATATAAAGGTTAATAGGACTGCTGAATAAGATTCAAGGAATATGGTGTGATCTGCAGGTGCACTATGGCCTCATGGTGGCGTGACTCCTCCGTCCTTATGAGAGTGAAGCCCACTGAACTCTAAATTTAAGGATTTGGGACGGTTTGTCTATTCTGTAAATATTGAAACCAAGCTCTGGCTCTGCCATCAAAACATTCAGGTGGTTGAGGATGGGTACTTGGATTATCATTTGAAGGATTAGAACACAGTAATTCCAGTTTACAATACTGACGATAAAGATTATAGCATAAAAGATATAAACATATTACATAAAATATATAAGAAATAAATTGGGATACAGTTATATCATAAGGTTCTAATTCTTCTATTTCTATATTACTTAAGTCTATTTGTTGTAATTCCTCAAAAGTAAAATTTGTTGATACAATAGTTTTATTATTAACAGAATGATAGGAAATAAAAGGAATATTTACATTGTCAACATAAGAAAGTGGTACATTTATATTTACAAATTTCTCATTTTCATTAAGATTAAGGAAGCTAGTAGATGGTAGATGATACATTTGTGTGTTTGTTACACTAGTTGTTACATTGCTAATATTAAAGGTTAAATATTGGTGTAATGTGGGTATAAGTTTGATTATAGGGTTTGTTCTTATTTCTACAGCTTTACAATCATTTAATTCTATATTCTTACATAATTCTAAAATACATTTGTCCTTAATCTCTATCATGTCTTTACAGTAATGATGATTATTGAATTTAATACAATTTCCATTGTAAAACGAATTTTTAAATCTAATGATTAGTTGTTCTTTAATCTTTAGAGTAATGACTTTATTATTCCTTGTAACTGGATATGACATAGCATAATAAGTTGTTTTTGGCAATGATTTCAAAGGGATTTTAATAAAATAATAAATTAATCCTGTATCTGATAGGGAACAAAATGTGGAGCTAAGTAACCAGTTTAATTCTACATTTTCTGTGATTGGTTCTCCGAACGGTATGTTTAATTGTTCTAGTTCTCTAGTCGTTAATATGCTTGGATGGGTAATTCCTAATTTACATTGTTCTAAGGAAAATTCTATATCATTTAATTGATTTTCTACTAAATCTAATACGGCTAATAAATCATGATACATTAACTTAGTAAGAGCTAAATCTGTAAAATTATTTATTTTTTCTATACTATCCTTATATTTATTTAAAACAATTATTTCTTTATTAAGTTTAGATGTTAATTCTTTATTTAATCCTAATCTAACATTTTCATTATGCTCTATGTGATACATATTTCTCTCGATTTTATTTAAAATATTATCATACTTTTCTTTGTCATCGGCGTCCATATTGCCGGTGAGCCAACTAATAGCATTGCCTAGTCCGTTAATTAAACCTCTTTTTGATCGGTTATTCCGATTTATATTTACAATATGATTAATTTTTTCTAATATCTTGTTATATTTTTGTTCAATAATATTATGCAAAGTTTTATATTCATTACTAATTGTTAATACGTCAATGCTAATCTTAAGGGTTTGAATTTCTCTTGTTAAATTTGTAAGATTCTTATAATGTAAAAATGTGTACCAATCTTCAATTATAAAAGATGGATTAATTTGTACGATGGATGCTCCTGGTCCGTCAGATAAATCTTGTATTAGCAGGGTCTGTATCTGAACCGTAAGCGCTGCGATCAGAAGATACTTGAAACAATTCGTCGTCGAACTCAAAGTCATCTTGGCTGACTCCTGTAACATTAGACGTTTCTATTTCTTTTATGACATTCTCAATATCTTCATCAGTTATTTCTGGGTTTTTTTGACTTGTACTAGGTTTATTATTATTATTATTATTTGATTTCTTTTTCTTAGTGACCTTTTTCGGTCGTTTGACTTGATCAGGGTGGAGTTTTTTCTTTCTACCTTTATTTCTATTTTGAAATCTTTTATCAACATACTTTCCTTTTTCGTATTTAGGATCTATTTTCTTTTTCTGTTGTCTCTTTATATACACATCTTCCGGGATTTCTATGTCTTCTCTATTTTCATTTAACTTGCCTATTTTTCTCTCTTTATTTTGTTCTATACCTTTCTTAGTTATTTCGAAAAGCTGCTTCATTTTCCGATGGTACTCATGAACAAGATATTCTTTTATTTCCGGGGATTCATTATAAGTTTCATTAGTGATACCGAAAGTTATTTCGTTAGGGGTCATTTTAAGATCTTGATTAAGGGAATTATTATATGCTGTCGTTGCTTGCTCTAACTTATCTTCCTCTTTATCATCTTTGTTTTCTATGTTTATAAGTCTTAAAATTTCTAATAACGAAGAGCTTGCTCGATTAAGCAATCCAAGAGAGTTAGGGTGATTGGGGGTAGTATAATGTAATTCAATATTTAAGTAGTTTAGAAAATCTTTAAACAAGTTATTGTCGAATTCTCTTCCGTTGTCACATGATATTTTTTGGGGTTTTGGAAAATATGCTAAATATTTTTTCAATACTTTCATGCTTTCTATGGCATTATAACTCGTTGCGTAATAAGAAAATATTCTTTTGGAAAAAGTATCTACTATTAAATAAATGTAATAATTACTCATGTGTAAGGTATCAATCATTAAATCTGTAAAGGGTTTCTCAGGTGTGGGAGTAATTTTAAATTTTTGTTTTATAGGTCTTCTATCGTATTTGCCTTTTCCACATGTGTCACATTTGTTTATAATTTCTGTGATATGATCTTTCATATTGGGCCAATAAAATTTGGTTTTCAAAACTAAATATGTTTCATTTATACCTCTGTGGCATGTCTTGGCGATATGATAATCAAGGATAAGTAATTTCTGGTCTTCCGTGTTCTTTACATCTGGCAATAGTTTATAATATCTTTTAATTCTATTTGTGGGAAATTTTTCTCTAATGAGTGATGCAACTTTATTAAATAATGCATTATACCAATTATTTTCACTTTCTATAGAATCTGATATGGGTGAGCAGTATATGCCGTAAGTTATATTTGGTCTTAAGATTTCTAAAAGTTTTTCTTCTATTTCAAAATCTTTTTCATGATAAGGCCAAGTAAATTCAATTGTTGTTCTTTGCTTATTATTGAATATTGTTTCGCGTTGAATTTTCGCGTGTCCCTTTTTTATTATTATTTGATTTTTCTCAACATTTACTGGTCTAGATTTATCATCAACTATTAAGATTCTGTTATCGGAGGATTCTGTGGAGTGCTGCGTTGCTAAAGAAGATATATCATCTTGAATTATTTCTTGGTGTTCACCATTATTATTTTCTTCTATGTTTTCATCATTATTAATTCCTTCTAAGTTTTCATTGTTAGCTTCTTCTTGGGTTTCTTCTATTCCCATTTCTTGTAATAAATCTACGATTTCTTGTGAATAGTTATTAGGAGAATTTTCTGTATGAAAAATATCAAATTCTGGTTCTTTTAATTTCCTTTCTTCAATAGGGTAACGGGATAAATGATCGGCGACTTTATTAGCCTTTCCTTCAATGTATTTTATGTCATATTCGAAATCTTCTAACAATAATTTCCATCTAATTAATCTGGCGTTCTGTGTTTTACACGTTCTTAAATATTCTAAAGGTTTGTGATCTGAATATATGAAAAATTTTCTACCGTATAAGTAGGGTCGAAAATGATTGCAAGCCCAAATAATGGCTAAACATTCCTTTTCCGTTGTTGAGTAATTTTGTTCGGCTTTATTAAGTGTTCTGGATGCAAAACATACAGGGAGTTCTTTTCCATCTTTCTTCTGTGCTAATACTGCACCAATGGCGAAATTACTTGCGTCAGTTGTTAAGAAAAAGTCCTGATTGAAATCTGGAATTTGCAAAATGGGGCTACTACATACAAGTTGTTTCAATTTCTCAAAAGCGTTTTCATATAACTCTGGTTTGATTTCTTTTTGATCTTTTCGAAGACATCTCGTTAATGGGGAAGCTATCTTTGCGTAATTTGGTATCATTTTCCTATAGAAACCAGTTAATCCTAAAAAGCTTTTAATTTCTTTTTCATTTTTAGGGAGTTTAAAATCTTTTACTGCTTTTATCTTTTCTGGATTAGGTTCTATGCCGCGTTCGCTGATAATATGTCCGAGGAATAACAATTCTTTCTTGCAAAATTCTGTCTTATCGAGCTGAATCTTTAAGTTATGTTTTTCTAACTTTTTAAGAGTTTCTTCTAAATGTTTCCAATGATCTTTGTAATTTTCAGAAAAAAATATAATATCGTCCATATAGACTAAAACGTTAATAGAATCTGAAAAAATGATATTCATGGCTCTTTGAAACGTTGCTGGGGCATTACTGAGTCCAAATGGCATGCGAAGGAATTCAAAGTGGCCTTGATCTGTAGAAAATGCTGTTTTTGGAATAGAACTTTCTTCGACTTTTATTTGATGGAAGCCTGAGCAAAGGTCCATTGCTGTAAATATCGTCGCTTTTCCTAATTTGCCTAAAAGGTCTTCAATATTAGGAATGGGGAATTTATCCGGGGTTGTTTCTCGATTTAATTTCCTGTAATCAATCACCATTCGTATTTTTCTTTTTCCTGATGCGTCTGGCTTTTTCGGGACAATCCAAACGGGAGAATTGTAAGGGGAATTGCTGGGTCTTATTATTTTGGATTCTAACATCTTTTTAATTTCTTCCTTAATATTTTCTTTGAATTGGTGGGGATATCTGTAATTTTTCGAATATATCGGGTCTTCGGTTTTTGTTTTAATCTTATGCTCCAATAAATCAGTGGCTGAAAGGGGATCATTTTCAGTCTTAAATACTGATGGATATTTCGATAATAATTTAATTAAATTTGATTTTTCTTGAGGAGGTATATGGTCGGTTCTGATTAGTTGGGGGATTTGTTTTATTATTTCATGGTTTCCTTTTTTATTAGAATCTGTTAATTCTACTTCTTCTTTTTGCAAATAGTATAAAGGTAAATATATGGTTTCGTTAACTTTACTGTCGATTATTATATTTTGATCATAGATGCCAGGTTTAATTTTAATCTTATCATCTTCATAGTCAATAAAATATAGATTTTTATTTTGTTCTACTTTTATCTGATTTTCGCCTTCTTTCAAAACTAATTTTAAAACTTCGTCTTCCATAATAAAATCAAACTCTGTATAGCGAGTTTTTATTTTGTTGGTTTCGAAATCGATATTAAATTTCATTTCCCTCATTGTCTCATTTCCTAGTAGTATTTCGTAATTGGGACTGAAATTAAATAGATAAAATTTTATTTTTTCGGGGTTTTTAAGAAAATTATTTCTGCAATAAACTGAAATAGATTCCGTGCCAAGTTCTTCTCCGGTTGCTGTTTTTATTGTAAAATTTTCTTTTTCTCTTTCAACATCTGGTGGTACAATGTCTGGTCTTATATAATTCTTCCAAGATCCGGTATCAATAAGCCATTTACGATTCGCGTGGTCTTTAACATAAGGCAGTTGGCTTTTATTCTCTTCTTTTATGTGTTTTGATTGTCTGGCGGGCCTTTCTCTAAAAAAGAATTATTTGGATCTAATTTTTCTAATTTCTCTCTTAATTCTCTGATTTCTTGGTCTTTCGGGTCTTCTTGCTGAATTTGGAAATTAGGCTGTTTCGGTTTATTCCCGAATGCGCTAACTGTTCTCATGGATACAGTTGGATTTTCATCTTTCTTATTATTATTATAATTTTGATTCCGGTATCGACCTGAACCGTTGAAATACCTTTGTTGTTCTTGACGGGGCCATTGTTGGTAATAATTATTATTATTATTATTCTGCCGGTAGTCTTGTGGAGGTTCTTGTTGTCGATATTGATGCTCTTGTCTTTGATTATGTGGGTTATACGGGTTATTGGGATTTTGCCAATTATTAAATCGTTTGTGATGTTTTTTATCGAACTTTTTCTTATGGTCGAAGCCTCTTTTGTAATCATGTTCTCCGGGTCTTCTCATATTTCCCGAATTTATGAGGTCATCGAAGAGTAGATGGTTCTCATTCTGAATTAAATTTCTCAAATCATCTAATGTTCTTAACTTTTCTGCTTTAGTCATAAGATATGTTCTTATGTGAAGGGGCATGTTAGTGTAAAAAAAATAAAGAATACTTTTCTCTAATGCGCTAATAATTGTTTCTCTATTTGGTGTGTTTTCTATCCGATGTTTAGAAATTATTAAAGTGCGGATCTTATCAATTCTTTGAAGGAAATCAAGAGGGTGTTCCTTATGATGTATTTTGTTATTAAATAATTCATGCGATAATTGTTCAATTGAGCGGCTGTCTCTGAAGGTTCTTTCGAGATAATTTAGTAATTCTTCAACACGACTAAATTCGCACGTTGTATTTATATAATCAGCTTCATCCGTAAGTTTTGCTAAAAGTTTACTTAATAATCTTTGTTCGTTTAGTTCCTTAAACGAGTTGTCCGGTTTACACACGATTTGGTAAACTTGTCTACAAACTGTCACGAATTTTAACAGATTGTGTGGATTTCCATTAAAATTAGGGATATGATCGTAGTCTGCCGATTTAATTTGAAAGCTTGCCATATTTGTAGTTAATATTAAATTATTTACTCGCAGGATTAAAGAATTTAAATAATCATCAGACATAAAATTACAATAGTAAAGGAAATTAACTTACAAAAATTGAGTACGCTGTCAAAATAATCTTCGACGGGGTGTGAAGATCTGTCCTTGAGCTGGATACCTGACGACAGTGAAGTCCGGCCAAGGTTGAGTGCAGATAAGAGACTTTGCCTGCGTTGCGAGATGCTCGGGGTGAGTGAACTCGTCCAGAATCTGAAGATCTCGAAGTTGGTAGTCCTCGGTAGGTAAGCCAAAATCTTGAGTCTTCACAGGTGAGGAATCCTAGGCGGTAGTCCTAATTCTGGATTTGCGGAAAAAGTTCGGATCTGCGGAAACTCGGTTCTTAAAACTGCGATAAAAATATGCAGTCCCTATTTGGGCGCCAATTTTGGTGTTCGTGCTCGTTATTGTAAAAAAAAATATTTTATTTATTCAAAAGTTACAAAATATCGATAATAACACTTTAAAAGACAATAATGACAATCTTGATAATAACAATATGGCTATACTAGATCTGACATAGATTACGTACCGTAATTACTGCGAGGACTTGAAGAGAGAGTGATCCCTGGGAGAAGGGACAGGGTATATAAAGGTTAATAGGACTGCTGAATAAGATTCAAGGAATATGGTGTGATCTGCAGGTGCACTATGGCCTCATGGTGGCGTGACTTATTAAAGCCCATTAAATTTTACATCGATATAGAGAGTTTATTCAAAATCGTTAGAGCCATTTTTGAGAAAATCGTAAAAAGGTGCTAAATGCATGGTATTAAGTAGATCTTCCGGTCAGCTGATTTTGATTAAAAAGATTCTGTAACATCTCGGACGTATAGTTGTCTTAAATATGAAAATTCAGTTTCATAGAACTTTTCGTTTTCGCCCGGGAGTTACCACACACACACAGACCTTTTTGCGGAACTTGGTCATTTGGACTCAGTAGACAATTATGGAAACCATTCACAGGAGAATCCCAAAGCTCAGCACTTTCTCCTGACAATGTATAAATACCCCACCCTATTCCTTTCTAGCATCAGTCTACATCCAGTCATGAATTAGTTCACACATAGTTATTATTCTGTAATTAGTCAGTTTGTAGAAGTAGTACAATAGACATTCATGTAATTTTTGTTTTTAACAAATAAACTTTTTTTTAAGTCAAAGTGAGTACGGGAGATTTAATTGACCCTAAAACGTGTATTTCCGTCAAAAACTGGAATTCGAAAATTTCACGATCGCAATACTTTCCCTTACTATATAAAGTGATGGAAAAAAGTATTTGCACATCATGTTTTTATTAATAAAAGAGTTCAAGAAAACAAAAAACTTCGCTTTCCTTTACAAAAATGATAAGTACATTTATTTAAAACTGATAAAAACCTTTTATAAAAAAATGACAACACTTCATAGTGAAACAAAGAAATTAAAACAATAAAAGTGGTTGGAAAAAAGTATTTGCACACTTGTTTACTACGACTCACAAGCTCTATTTACTTTTGCATTAATCCTCCTGTGTCCATAGGTTTGTTCAATAATTTATCTCTAACCGTTTTTTACCAGTATTCTCTAGTCTTAATCAGTTTCCTTCAGTCAATAGACAATTATCATGCCAAAGACAAGTGAACTGTGTACCACGACTAGCGAAAAAAAGTTTTACAGAAGCATCAGCAAAAACATATCGCCAAATTGCCGATTTCTTAGGGTTGAATTTTTCTACAGTGAGATGCGTCACGTGCTTCAATCGAAAACAGTGAGCGTAAGTTTCCCAAAAAAGTTAACTCCCAGGCTGAAGAGGAAAATAAGAAAAAAAGCTCTCAAAAATCCCGTGATAAGTTTTCGGGAGCTGGCTGTCATGGTCCAATCAACGTCTGGAGTCCAGGTTACAAGCAGAACAACTAGCTGCTTGTAACCTGGACTCCAGACGTTGATTGGACCATGGCAGCCAGCTCCTGAGAACTTATCACGGGATTCTTGAGAGTTTTATTTATAAGCTTGTGTATAAGATAATATATTTTCTAAAGTAGTTCTCCTTCAAACGGTACGTTATACGTCTATATTACTGTTCTTATGTTCAAAAACAAAATTATATGCCCTGAATTCGGAAGGGCTCCATCGTAGAGTTCCGAGAAAGAAGCCATAAATCAGTGAAACGAATTGCAAAAAGCGCCTTGCTTTTGCTAGGGAGTACGTGCAGAAACCCTTAATCTTTTGGAAAAATGTCGTCTTTTCTGACGAAACCAAATTTAATTTGTTTGGTTCAGATGGTCGAAGGACAACATGGCGACGACGTAATGAGGCCCTAAAGAAGCAAAATGTTATAATGACTGTAAAGCATGGTGGAGGGCATGATATGGTTTGGGGTGTGTTTCCATTGCGTGAGAAATCTTGCGAGCATCGAAGGCATTTTGAATGCGGAAGGCTATGTGAACATTTTGCACCGTAATTTGAATGTTAGTGTCGAAAAAATTGGAATCCAGGATCAGTAATATTTCCAGCAGGACAACGATCCAAAACTTACCGCGAAGAGAACAAATGATTGGTTAATGTTTAATGTTCCCAAGAGAGCTCTAAAATCCTGCTGTCACCAGATATAAATATAATTGAAAATTTATGGCACACCCTTGACCAAAATTTAAGAAAACACCATATCACTAGTGGACATCACCTTAAACAACTACTTGTTCAAGAATGGGAACAAATAAACCTACATTTAATTAAAAATCTAGTACATTCAATACCTAGACTTCTACAAGCAAATGGCCTATTTACAAAATATTACTCAACTCTAGATAATATAATTATTTTTATAGAATCTACAAAATTAAAGGTACTTTAGAGGAAGAAAATTTAAAATATCTGCATTTAAGCCCCGTCAGACTATTTCAACTATTCTCAATCCAAATGGAAAATCCTCCGCAAACTATCCCTTCCAGAATCTTATAACTGCAATTCTATTTCTGTCCCACCAGACGATCTTAACAATTATTTCGTATCCTTATCAGCTTTCTCATCTTCCACTACCGATATTGGACATAATACTTTTAATCCAGAAAGTTTCTTCTTCTGCCATATTCCATATGACGAATTAATAACAACTGTTCTTAAATCCCACACTAATGATTATGGACCCAATAACATACCAGTAAAACTAATTAAATCCTTTCTACCATTTCTTATTCCAGTAGTCTATCATATATATAATTTTTCCTTTCAAAACTCCATATTTTCTACTTCCTGAAAAATTGCCTTAGTTCGTCCATTAAAAAAAATTACAAATCCTTCCTCACCGTCTGACTTTCGTCCTATTTCTTTACTTTCTAATCTTCCCAAACCTTTGGAACGCCTTGCACAAAACCAACTATCAAATTTCCTGGAAGAACGCGCCCTAATCAATCCTCTCCAATCCGGCTTCCGACCTGGTTATTCCACACAATCCGCTCTCCTAAAAATAATCCACGACTTCCAATCCGCCACTGAAAACAAAAAACTGACTATCCTCATCCTTCTAGATTTCTCTAAATCCTTTGACACAGTTGACCATAATATCCTCCTTACCAAACTACGAAATCTCCCTTTATCCAATAGTGCTCTGCGCTGGTTTCAATCCTTCCTCTCAGATCGTTTGCAGTACGTGGTAGTTCCAGGCCAACCTCCTTTCAGAACTTTACCTTTGTCTTGTGGTGTTCCTCAAGGATCATTACTGTCTCCCACTTTATTTTCTATTACATTAATGTCCTTCCTCTCCAAATTTTTTAATGAAAATTGTATATATGTACATATTTCTTATTATGTTTATTATCTAGTTTAATTTTCAATATTATTATTTGAGGCTGCTTTTTAATCTATTGTTTGTAATTTCTATTGTTTTTGTATACTCTAAGACTAAAGTTTTATTTTAATTTTCTTGTTATGTTATTCTAAAGGGACTATTCACTAAAACAGTTTCAATAGAAGCACTTCTTGAAGTGGAATATTAATATATATATTGACATTTCAAAAATGCAGAAAATCAATATTAAGAAAAGCAAATAATTTAAACTGGCACTTGCGATATCTATGACAAAGTACATTTTACACTGATTTTATTTGCTTTCATTTAGTTAAAAAATATGTAATACATACTGCTAGTCAAAAAATCTGGTGCGCACAACACATGACTTTCACTTACCTCTGTTTTTATATCATTTGAGAATTTTTATCAAATTTAGAAATGAAAAATTTACACTGGATTTTAAGAGAAACACGTGTTTTATTAAATAATCTATAATATTATTATCTACGATGCGCCGTTAACTTTTACAATTGTTAGTATAAAAAGATATGTTTTCTAAACTCGTTAGCATTCCAAAGGTATATCATATGTGTATATTACTTTTGTTAAGTTCAAAAACAGAAAATTGCATTAAAAATATTTTTGCAGTTTTCTCATTTAGTTGGATATCGAATTCGTTCAACTTATGTATTTACCTGTTTTTTAGCAATGCCAATCAGATAATATGGTCAATTTCATAAAATCTACAAAATTAAAGATACATTAGAGGAAGAAATTTTGAAATATCGGCATTTAAGCCCTGTCGGACTATTTCAATCAGAATGAAATCTATATGATATTAAAGCCTGTCTAACTTTACATCAGTATAACGAGTTTAATCAAAAACGGAATGGCTGTTTTGGAGAAAATCGTGAAATGGCATAAAATGCATGATATAAAGTGGCTCTTCTGGTACATCGATTTTGAAGCAAATGTTGCTGTAACATCTCTGGATTATAGTTGTCTCAAATAAGAATTTTCAGTTAGGTACACCTTTTTGTTTTCGTCGGGGACTTACCACACACACAGTTTTTTGGAACATGGTTATTTGGACTCAGGAGACCCTAAAAGGTGTATTTCCGTCGAAAACTGGAATTCGAAAATTTTCACGATTGCAATACTTTCCCTTACTATATATTTCATATATATATATATATATATATATATATATATATATATATATATATATATATATATAGGTAGGTGAAAGTAAAAATATTGAATTGAATAAATTAAATTAGGTTTAATGAAAATACAATTTAATGTAACAGAAACGATACTGTTTCAATATATCTAGACATCTAATTTACTAACAACCTTCTGTTGTATTCAAGTAGGTATGCAAGTACATTTTTTCAATTTGTTTAAAAAAAAATACTTTCCAGGGTGTTATATTCAATATTAGGAGCTCTAATTGATTCAACAAACATATTTAAAATTGACTCACAACTTTACATGTTTTATACATCAAACAACAAACTGAAAGGTTGAGAAACAATATGGAATTGATTTGTTGAAATAACTGCTGCTAATGATGTCCAATTACTTCTTGATCTTTTATGGAACACCTGTTATATTATACCACCACTGCTTTTTCAATGATTTCTAAATTTAATGTTCTAGAAATAAGTCTCTTACAATATTTATTAGGTTCCATGAAGTAAATGCAGAGCTAAATAATTTTCCTTTTTATTTTGCCTTACAATTTACAATCTATTTACTAAATGGTCACTGTGCATCTAATGTTATTATCTACTGAAAAATATAATATACATAATAAATCTTAAAGTTCATTAACATATAAAAATATAGGCATCAATAATTTGTATAACCTTATTAAATACTTCAATATCGACAAAAATAAGTTAAATAACAGGAAAAAAGACAATATTTAGCATTTATGATTTACAAATACAAAATCAGAGTGGTAACTCAAAATAAATATTAAAAGGACCTACACCTTTTTTTTTCTAAATAAAAAAAACAAATAATAATACTTTTTCAGTAACCTATTAGAAAAAAAAAAAAATAATAATAATACAAAATAGAAAATAGAAAAAAAAAGCACTCATATTCAAAGGTGTGTTCTAATGCTAACAAAATATGTAGCCAACAATGGGTGGAACATAG
Organism: Piezodorus guildinii; assembly: GCA_023052935.1. Taxonomy (NCBI): domain Eukaryota; kingdom Metazoa; phylum Arthropoda; class Insecta; order Hemiptera; family Pentatomidae; genus Piezodorus; species Piezodorus guildinii. The sequence continues at coordinate 39,269,506 of CM041295.1, read as the reverse complement.
ATGGGGAGGAAAGAAAGAAATAGGGAAACTACAGAAAGAAATGTTCAACTAAGTCTTGTTCACATCAAAACCCACCTTGATAACAATTTTTGGAATACTGTCGCACTTTGACCAGTATTAAAATATCTCATATACATTTCTAATACAAAGATTCATTTATACATAAAATTGGAAAGTAAACCAACATGATGAGCATAAATGTTAATTAATAGTCACATACTCAATGCATTTTTTTTTGTTTGTTTTTTATTTGTATTTAATTTATATTGACAGGTTTTATATAGACACCTTGCTGTTGATAAAACTTCTCTAACAACTAAGTCTACCTAACTGTTTATACTTTCGATCATTAACATCAAAATAATTAAAAACAAGTTTTTTTCCTTTTTCTTTCACTTTCATAAAATGACATAACTGTCATAACTTTACACACGGTCACTAATAAGATCCACACAAAATGTCTATTTCACAGCCGCATTCTGATTTGAGGCTGCCCATGAACTAAAAACGTCTCTGAAAATAATGATAGATTTAATTTTTTAAAAATTACTATTTAACAAAGAATTAAATAAAATCAACTAATATACAGAAAATTGAAATATACAGTTTGAGTCAATTTAAAATTAAAAAAAAAAAAAAAATTATACAATAAACAGTTATGTGTAATCAAAAATTATTATTGTTATCAGCCAGCCCTGGCCCTTAGAAATAGCAGTCCTAATATCAAAAAGCCAGACCAAATATAAAAATAAGTAATATATTTATAATCGTGTTGGTTGAGGGAGCAGTCACCAAGAAAGGACGCCAATATGACAAACTTCTTTTATTTGTTTGTCGACATTTCAGTCTACATTTTAAGCCTGAATCAGGGCTTACTTTGAGAGAAATTTCCAAGGAAGGATCTCTTGAGACTTGACTTCCTTGGGAATATCTCTCGAAGTCAGCCCTAATGAAGGCTCACAAGGTAGACCAGAATGTCGGCACACAAAATAAAATAAGCTTGTCTTATTTGAGTGTTTTCTTGGTGAGAGCACCCCTAACCAAATTCTCTATCATATTGTCAACAAAAACTAGATCAATATTTTAAATAGATATTTTACGGTAATAGATTTGATAATTCGTTTTGTCCTTTGAGATAATAAGTCCTTGTTAATTTCATAAAATTAATTTGTAAGTCACCTTGGAAAAGTATAGCTTCAGACATTTTAGCATTAATAAAAATTCTTACGAAACAAACATATATATTACCATTGCTATAGAGCTCAACTTGTAGCCAATTGCGTACTGGAAACATGTAAAAATATAAAATGTTACCTGCAGTGAGTAACGACACATTCATTACTGCAATATTCGTCCTCCCACTCCGAGTTGGCTACAGCGATGTTGGTGCAGCCGGCGCGGATGCAATGGTTCGGGGGTGGATTCACTGGCTCACTCCCGCCGTTGGGGGGCTCCTGTAACACCATGACCACCGAACAGACAAATTGCAATTGCTTCAAGTCTTCATGAACAGGCTCATAACGATTTATTGAAGACCAGAATATAAATAAAGAATTTGGAATTCTATTACCCTTGTAAATACTTTTTTATTTTTCTAGAAAAATTAATGGTTAATTAGGCTGTGTTGATGTTTCCGTAATATTTGAAACACTATAGATAGTTCCTAAAACTAAAAAAGTTTAATTCACTATTCATATTCATTAAGCTGGGTCCCCATGTAAATAACATTTATATAGTTGAAAGTATCAGTTTAAGAATTATCAAATATGGTAAATTATCAGACTCCAAAAACGCAACAGACCAATATTTAGACTCAGTCAATCAACAAGAGTGTATTTGGAGAGTGCCTACTATAATACATCCTATTTGAGATCACCTATGGTGTAGTGGTTAGCATAACAGCATTCTATGCTCAAGGGCACAGGTTGAAACCCGCAAGATGGCTATATGAATTTGTATAGGGAATAAAATGTTTCTGAGAATCTACTATTCTGTAAATTCTTTCCAAAGTAGACTAACTGTCCCTTCTAGTCTCAATATCTATTGAGGGTGACATCTAGTTTATATGTATGAGAGGGTGGAATATAGTTATATCTAGTATCTACTTCATAAGTGCACAGTATATAATCATAAATATACAATACAGCAAGATCTAAAAATTTTTATATTAGTTTATAAAATTTCAAAAATGTTCCTTAAGATTGTTAACGTTGAACATACAGAAATAAGAGTAGCAACAGTACTACTTACACAGGAAAAACGCTGTTAGGAATTTTTAAATATTACTGATTAAAATATAAGTTTTAGGGAGTTGAATTTAAAATCCAATTGCTGAACAGTTTGACTAAAAACATTGCAACCCTTTTAAGTGCAGGGTATTTTTTTTTTTAGCCCCTTTATTATAATAATGAAAATCCAGAATGTTTCCTATCTGATAACAAGTTAAAAATGGGAGGGAGTTATATTACTAGGTTCTTTCCAGCACGAGGTTAACTATATGGTGGGCAAGTGAGGATGTTTTGAGAAGGAAAACCTGTATTGTGTATTGGCAATCAAATATTTGATGTTGGAAATGACCAAATTACTATTTAACTTCTCATAAAATTCTATCATCGAAATTCAATGGTAGTTTTCAGTAAATCATACCAATCCCTGAATAGTAAACAAAAGTTACCATTATAACAATTTTAATATTAACATTTACTCATCAGTAAGGTAAAGTGTAAATAAAAGAATCACAATATGATTTGACAATTAAATCAATATATTAATGTTTTAAAATTTGGACATTTAATAACTTAATCATTTTAATATAATGTTTAAACACAGTAAACATTATCGCTTTTCACACATTCACTTTATCGCAAAATGATATCAACACCCAAATTAAGAATTTTTAATGATTAAAATTAAACAAAAACCTTCTAGAAAACAAAACAGTATCTATGTTTATACATTCCAGTCATATGGAGATATGGATATCAAGGGTACAGAAAAAAACTTTTAGATATTTACCTGCTGCTGTTGGGAGTTGTTGGGATTTACTTGGTGTGGGGAGGGTTGGTTAACTTGTTGCTGCTGCTGTTGTTGCTGTAGGGGCTGATTTTGTTGTTGTTGTCCCATGTGACTCATCATGACCTAAACATTTTATAAATTAAGATGGAATATTTCTTAATTTATCCTGATACTGAATCACAGTTAATTCAACAATCACTCCGGTAGTTCTTTTGCGATTATAATTACGATGTTAGTTTAAATGGATCTAATAATAACTTTACCATTAAATGAGCGGCAATTTATAAGAAAAATTAACAATTAAAGGGAAGGACACACTGAGCGTATAAACAACTGGCTGGTACCATCAATACTAAAGCGGCCTGTGCGCAGGTCACGGCCATGACGTAATAACACCGCTATATTTAATTCAAAATGTCTGAATTCATATCATTTCATTTTTCGATCTACTTTAACAGGTAGAAAATAGAAAACTAATTCAAAAGAAACGACTCGTAGAAAACAAGTTGAAATATCGAACATAACTGCTTTCCTTCTAATTTTTTGGAATCATAAAGATTTTAAAATAAACTACATAAGTATATTATAATATTCAATCTTAGAATGTGGGAGTAAATTGACAAATAAAATACAAAAAATTAATTTATTTCTAAAGGTATTTCACAGAGAAATTAAAAAAACAAAAAAAAAACGGAATGTTAAGAAAATATTCTGATGATTTTGGGTATATTTATTTTATAATTGTAATCATGACATCAGTTTATCTTTTAATTCTTAGGTAAGATAATCTAGTTGTTATTAGTTCATTACTTTATTGAAATGTACCTACAGAATCTAAAAATAATTGTTTCAAAGAAAATAAATTTTGTATTATTATCAAATGTATATGAACAAATTATATTGAAAAACATGGCATAAATAAATATTTAAAAACTTATAAATATGAGTAATAAATTAAAAATATGCATAATAAATTTAACATCCATTGTCTTTTGTCTTTAGTAATCAGAGGTTTGATTTAAAACAATTAGTTAAAAGGAGTGTTTCCTTGCCCCTAATTTTTCAGTGATAAGGCAGAGCATGCGCATTGTTATTCCGTTCCAACAGGCTCTGTTGGAACGAAAATGTCCTGCCTTATCTCTAAAAATAAAAAAATAGCAGTTAGGGAACAGACCTTAGGTAGTATTTAAATATTTAATTTGTTAAAATCTTGTTTTCAAAAACAATAGGGGCAAAATAAAGCGTTATCCATATCAACAAAAGGAGAATGAAAAAATGATTTCTTTGGAAAGAATATTTATAAAAGAAATATTTTAGTGGCTATAAGGAATTCTGTGGTGTTTATTTATTTTTTTATTATTATTTTTTTTTTTAATTAACATTTTAGATAAGAAGTACTGAAGCCCAAGCACATTGGAGAGAGGGTTCCTGAGTGGCTCGTTGGGATTGGTGAAGTTACTTTCTTTAATAAAAATCATTATTTTGAATTAGTTCTGTGAAAGAATTCTTGACACTTCCACTCTGGTTAATGCTTGGCAGCAATCTGTAGCTATTAAGAGTTGGTAAACAGAATCAATTTTTGTTAGTATCAATGTTTTATGTAATGTATAATTGTGTCTGTCATGATGTTTAATTATTCTTATAAAGTCCTAAACTGTTTGTAAAATACTAACCTGAGTTGTTTGATTCTGCCTTTGTCTTGTGGCATCATTGGGTGTGTTGGCTTCTTCAAATGATGTTGTGGTGAGGGTGCGGACATGGGAGGGGATGGAAGTCCAGTAGGTGGTGAATAGTCTCTATATCCTCCATACATTGTCTCTTGTACACTTCCACCCTGCTTTCCAGGTTTATTTATTATTTTTAAACAATTAAATACGCAATTTTATTTAAATCCAGCTCATAAAACATATACATATATACACCATAATCTATTATTTATAAATAAGGTTTATTCCACCTAATCACTATGTATTGAAACAATAACTTCAGTTTTTATTATTCTTCTTCATCTTTCCTCTCTACCGCACAGCAGTGTGAGGGGGTCGCTTGTAGAGGCTGATCCAGGCATTCCTATTCTGCGCCATTCCCCTGCTGATCTCCAATCTATATCTCTTTTTCGGCAGGCTTTCCTGATCCCATCCTCCCAAGTCTTCCTAGGTCTTCCTCTTGGTCTCCTCCCTCTACTTTCAGCTCATATGTTGCTTTTGCCACGCGATCCTCCGACATTCTTGAGACATGGCCGTACCATCTTAGCTGAATTTCTTCAACAATATCCTTGGCCGGTCTGACATCAAGGTTGGATCTTATTATGGTATTTCTCATCCTATCTCTCCTCGTCTTACCCTCAACTTTCCTCAAGTAGCACATCTCCATAGCCTGGAGTTGGCCCAGGATTCGCTGGCATACGTCAATATAGGTAAGAAGGTTGTTTTGTATACTACCATTTTTGTATGTTTGGAGACCTCTGTTTTGCCTATAAAGCCCTTCTTAAGAGATAGGAAACACCTTCCGGCAGACTTTATTCTTTCCTTTATGTCTTCATCCACCCAGCCCTGCTCATTTAGATGTGCGCCCAGATACTTGAAACTCTTTACGTGCTCAATCTTTTCTCCCCCTAGCCTGATGACTCGTCCAATTCGGTTCTCGGGCATTTATTTCCATGTTTATGGGGTTGGGGTTAAGTGCTTCCTGGAGGACGCGAAGATTGAACTGGAGATCTCTTCCATTATTGGCTAATACGACGATGTCATCAGCATATGCGAGTATGGTGAGGTGGGTAGGCGATAGATTCAAGTTTCCTAAGCAGTAGGGTCTCATTCTCGACTTGGCCTTCTTTAGAGCTCCATCCAGGACCATTATGAACAGCAGTGGGCTGAGACTGCAACCTTGTCTGATGCCTTGAGATATCTTAAATTCTTTTGACAAGTGTTTGCATGTTCTGATGATACCTCTCTGGTTCATATAAAGCCCTGATATGGCCATTTATAATCCTTTATTAATTCTCCTTTCATTGAGCTCCCTCACGCTGTCTTGTTTCCTGACCCAATCAAATGCTTTGGCCAGATCAACAAAGAATGCCAGAACACTTATATCCTTTTCTATTACTTTTTCAGTGACCTGCAGCATAGTGAATATAAGATCTTGGATAATTCTGTTTGGCCTGAATCCATATTGTTCTTCTCAAAGCTTTTTCTCAATTTGTCTCCTTAGCCTTCTCTCAAGGATTATGGAATAGACCTTACTCGAGACGCTTAGAAGGGAGGTGCCTCTGTGGTTTTTTACATTCTCTTTGATCACCACTTTTATATATAGGAAGAATGATGGACATTTCACAATCTTTAGGAATCTTCATTTCTTTCTATACTAGATTAAGCACATGCTGGAATATTTCTTCACCTTTTGTTCCCATGTGTTTAATTATTTCCGGAGTTATTTCATCTATACCAGCTGCTTTCCCTAGATTTAGCCGTTCTAGTGCTTCGGTTATCTCGTCTTCTGCTATATAATCCTCTTCTATGTAACTCACTTTCTGAGCTACATCCGAGTTATCTGTTGATGATCCGCTGGAGTCAAATAGGTCTGTGAAGTATTCCACCCATCTTTCCATGATTTCCTTGGATTCGGTCAGTACTTCTCCATTTTTATTCTTGACATGCTTGAGCACGGGCCGTTTCTCTTTGCGCATATTCTTGAGTGTTCTGTAAAACAGCTTCTGATTTTCTTTATAATTTGCTTCCAATTTTTCTCCAAAGTCATCCCAAGCTTTTCTCTTTTGTTGCCTGACCATTTCCTTTACTCTTTTCCTCTGTTCTTTGTACTCGGCGTAGTGGGTCATAGATTTTGTTTGGGGGTAATGCTTCCAAAGAACTTTTTTCTTTTTGGTTTCATTTCTTATCTCCTCGTTCCACCATACCGTTCTTTTGCTTCTCTGATTGGAGATTGTTTTTCCACATACTCTCTCAGCAGCATCTCTGAGAATTCCCTTGAATGAGTTCCAACTTACCTCTATGTTATTAGAATCCCAGGGGTAGTCTCTGCTTTGAGCTTTTTCCCCAATTGCTGTTACGTAGGCCTGTCTTATTTCTTCTGAATTAAGTTTGTAGCTATTGATCTTGTATGATCACCTAATTTTATCTTTTCCGGTTGTCCCAACCTCTCTACCAATAATCATATCCATCTTCAAGAGAAAATGGTCAGATCCTATCTCATAACCCCTTTTGACCCTGACATCCAGTGTTAGTTTTATTGTCTCTCTTGGGATCAGGAAATAATCTATAATAGATTTTTCGTCTCGGGTGGGCTCCACTCTTGTATATTGGTGGATTTTCTTATGAGGGAATATACTGTTGGCGACCACTAATCCATTCGATAAGCATAAGTTTAATATTTGTTCGCCATTGTCATTTATAAGTTCCTCACCATACCTACCAAGGGCTACATGCCACCTAATATGGTCTTTGCCTACTCTCCCGTTGAGATCTCCCATGATAATAGGGGTATCCTTGCAGTCATCTAGGGTTCGTTGCAACTCTTCGAAGAATATATCTTTATCTGGCTTTCGCGTGTTTTCATTTGGGCCATAAATAATATGTAATGTGAATATGTTGGCTCCTAATTTTAGTTTCAAGACAAGAATTCGGTCACTGATCGCTTTCCAGTCACTAACGTGGGGGCTCAAGTCAGCGTGGAAAATACAGCCTACTCCACTTCTGGCATGTTCTTGGTGGTTCACTCCAGAGTAAATATGGACATAGTCTCCTATCAGTTTTTATTATAAAAAATAAAAAATTTAAAACAAGTTAAATCTGATGATAAATTTATTCTAAACTTCAAGCGAAAACAATAGATTTATTCTTATTGAAAAGTATAAAATAAAATTTACCTTAGAGCCAAGACTTGCTCTGTAAGCTGCTAATGCCTTAAGATAATCTTTTTTTGCAGCCTATGTTTTCTTCTTACACACATGTATATTAACAATTATTAATTAATATTTTGATATTATATTACAAAATTGATGAAATTCATGGTTTCAATATTTACATGTTTGTGTTCTGCATCCAAAGAGTCCCACATTGATGCAACAATTTTTGACACCTCCCCAAAACTAGCATTTGAATTTTGCCCTTTGATTGCAGCTTGAGTATCTCTGAAGAATAATGCATAATCAGTCTGGTCACTCTTGATCACTCTATCCCTTTTTCCAAACTACGGTCTTTATCCTTTTCCAATAGTTCTATTCATTGGTTTAAATCATTTCTCTCTAATAGGACTCAAGCTGTCACCATTCCTAACCATCCTCTATCTTCCTTTCTTGCCTTTTCGGCAGGTGTGGTCCAGGGTTCCAGCATATCTCCGATCCTTTTTAACTCCTATATCAATGATCTTCCCAATTCCATCCATCACTGCTCCCATCACTTATACGCTGATGATTTCCAGATCTACTTATCCTTCTCTCCCTCCGAGTCTCTTGTAGCATTTGCCAATATTCAGGCAGACCTGGATAGAATCTGTGCCTGGGCAACGCTAAATAAACTAAGACTAAATGCTATGAAAACTCAGGCGATTGTTATAGGTTCCAATTCCATCCTCAGATCCCATACTACATTTCCGAGTCTAACCATAAATGATCACACAACCACCTTCACTTCCTCTGTCAAAAACCTAGGTACTACCATCGACCAAACCCTTTCCTGGAAACCCCATATTGCCTAAATCTCCCAAAGAACAATAAGTACCCTCAAATTTTTCAAATTCAATTATATGGTGGCCTCTCGACTGTGCTCGAGGACAGGCTAAAGCGAATTATGAATACATTTTCAAGATTTGTCCTTGGCACACCAAAGAGGTCTCATGTGACCCATTTATACAGTGAGTTAAAGTGGCTCCTTCCCTCAAACCGCAGACAATATTTCCTTGGATCATTCCTTTACCAAACCATCAACTCCCAGCTACCTCCCTATATCCACAAACTTCTGCAATTTAAATCGTCAGTCCGCTCCCTCCAAACAAGATCGCCCCATTCTGACCTTTATATTCCTGCCCACAGAACAACAAGTTTTGAACATTCCTTTCTTGTCCGCTCTACTACTATCTGGAATTCCCTACCTACTCATATCCGACATGCTTCTTCCCTACCATCATTCAAGTCCCAGCTGTTTGAGTACCTATTGTCATCTCAAACAGACGCTCCACAAGCCTGATATTTCAAATCAAATATCTATTCAAAAAGAAAATTTATTATTTATTATTCATGTTTTTATATCGATCAATTATAATGAATCAGTTTCAGTGTTAAGTTTTGTTCAACCTATCAGAAGCTATTCATTTATTTTACTCTTTTAGTTATTTTACTCTTTTGTTTTATTGTATCCTACTTTTCATCTTAAAGCTTTGTAAATAAGAATTAATTATAATCCTTTGGTCTTGTGGCCAGACACATTGTATATATTAATTGTACATATCATATTGTTCTTAAGGGACCCAGTCCCAAAATAAAAATTATTTTTCTATTCTATTCTAATCAGAAACTGGCCTGAAAAAGAAATTAAAAAAAAATTAACTGTAAAAATTTCCATTAAAAAAAAATATTTTGGAAATTTGGCTTACTTTTGTGGTTCATTGGGGTCCCTCTTCTTCTTCTTTTGTGTTTTTGGTTTCTTCTGGATTTTGGCTAAGCCATTTTCAGCTGGTTCGGGAGATGGTTGTTTCATCCCAGCAATCTGCAACAAAATGTATTCATAAAAAATACATGAAGAAAAAAATCACTTCCAAAGATTATTTTTAAGATCCACTTTTAATTATACAGAATCATTATATATGATTATAAATTAAATCTGTAAAAATATATTCATAAAATTTCTGTTATTTACTGCATAATTATGTATTTTTTTTTTTTTTTAATGTTAATCTTTGAAAGTTTTGTAGGTTTTAGTATACTGATTTCTATATATTTTTCCATTTTGCTGCTGGCTGTTGTCACCACTAAAACAAAGATAAGTTTCCATCAGTAATCCTTCAATATATTTGATCAATGAGAACTGATAATGTTAAGTAACTCAATGTTAACTATTTCCATTAGCAACAGAGAAGTTGAGCTGGTATTTAATATAGTCATTATCAGAAGTCTAAAAAAACTTGATATAGGAACATTTTCTTACATTTTACATTTAATTAAAATTATGTTCTATGCAGGCTCTGATTTGCAGCTGAAAACATTGGGCATTTGTTGAAGGTGCTAGTTTTTTTAGGAGTGGGAGTATTAGGGATCCCCTTAAATACAGAAATTTTTTATTTATATTTTTTGTAGAAATACAAATTTCGTTGCCATAGCGTACTGATATGGGGCGAGTCAATGGGAAATTTGATATTGACTATTGTAGTTTTCTTCAAAATATTAGTCATAAAATCACATACCCTACACCTATACAACCCATGATAGTTCATGGGTTCAGTACATATCTTTATATGTGCTATACTCATTCTGTTTCTGTTTCAACTACTTATATATAGGGGTTTATAGGGATTGTCCCCCAGGGTTGTCTCTCGACTGAAATAGCATAATAATTAATTATTATGCCACAGTCCAGGTTTGAATTCAGGACCCGGAGAACAAAAGGCTAGTACTCTTTCCATTAGACCTCGCAAAAATCAAATATTTCAGAAAAATATTTTATAATTGCCACACTATATAGCATGTTTTATTCACAATGGCCTGTTCTATTATATTTATTCTATGGGTTCAGTACATATAGAGATTCGTACTGTTTCTAGGCCAACATCTGAAAAGGAGGCCCAGATCATGCTCAACCGTCAGTTTATTCCCCAATTTAGGGATACCCAAGGACGAGTTGCGCCCCACAAGAGTACTCCGATAATAATATTTGTACATATATTTGTACATACACCTTAAATATATATATAAATATTCTAAATATACGTTGTGACTTATTGGTATAAGTTTCCAAAATGTAATTTGTAAACTGGTGGGGGGGGGGGGGAGGAGTTAAGGACGGAAGTCCATTATTATTTGCTTTAATACCATTTAGTATATATAGTAAACATTAATAATACTAAAAAAATCACATGTTATTATTTGCGATCAATAAAAAAGCATTAGTATTATTTCTGAAATCGTACGAGTTATTCATTTCCTTTTTCTATTATTTTGTATCAACTAAACATAACTGGTGCCGAAACCCGGGAACCTCAAAGCAGGCAGGTTACCAAAATTATTGACAAGTTTTATTTTTCATCTCGCCTTAGAGTTTAAAGAAAAATTGCTTTTGTTTTTTTTTCTTCTCCAATAAGAAAGAAGAATGGATGGTATTCTCAGGCCACCAGTACTGAACCTACCAGATAACCCACAAGTTCCGGAAGTTCAGCTACCGACCGTGATTGAAATCCCTCTGTTGCCTAGAGAAACGTTAGGAGAGGCACCGCCAATGCCATGGCCTGGATAAGAATAAAAACAGCGACATGTCAGGACCTGCGAAAAGCAATTTCGGACCTGGAGCGCTTCGGTGGCGAGGTAGGTGATTTAAATCACTTTATAAAGGGCGAGGATCGAGGCTAAAACAGTTGAAGATCTTCTTAACCAGGGGGACGCCGAAGCATTGAAGGCGGCCTTGGTTTGTCGAGTTAAGAGGAATATCCTGAACCAGATCCAAGCTGATGAGGATACACCGTGGCCAATAGTTAAAGAAAGGTTGAAGAAGGCTTATGATGGAGGACGCTGGACCCCAGAAGAAGATATATTTCAAATGTTCCGGGAAAGTCGTGCACCGCGGCTAGGGATTGCAATCCGGAAAACCGGATCCCGGCATCATTATACGTTAACCGGATCCGATTATAGCAATTTTTGCCCCAAAATAGTGCAGTTTAATAAAAAAAAAAGTACTTTAAATGCGTTACATTTGGTTTACATGTATGGTGGTGTCGTTCGACGCCAAATTACATCACGTCATCAGTTCAGCCTAGCATCATTCGTTCGCCTTTCACGAGACAGTACATGTGCTTTTGTTTTGTCGGTGCTTCACCTAAATGTAAGTTAACAGATATTATTATCTTGGATATACGCGAGCTATAGCATCCTATAAGTTGTCTGTTGAGGAACTTCTGAAATAACTAACTTTTTTTAGAGAAATTGCTCACTCAAGTACTGACTCACTCAAGTGTACTGAATTATATGATAAACTGCTTACAAATCTATGGAAATCTAGGAAGACTGAGCTACGTTACTGCTCACGTCTTCCTATACTTCACTTTTTCAGATAGCTCAATTCATTTATTAAGTTACTTTATAAAATCCTATATAATTATCCTTGCGTAATTAACTCAGATGGGAATTGTGATAACAATAATTTTAAATTATTTGAGAATGCTATCAATCACAAACAACTCTTATATTAATGATAGACACAATCATATTTTGATGAATATGTCTGATGAATGACATAATTATCACAATAATGAGTTTGTGTTATGAGTATGAATCTTTAAATTATTCTACTGACAATATTTGTTTTTAAATAGTACGTAAGTACTAATAACTTTAGTATATATTATCAAAAATCAATTTTGATTTTGGAAAAAGGGTAGTAGAAAACAAATAGTCTTTATTTTCAGCAAATAGTAATAGCCATTAAAATTTTACTAGTTACCTATACTTAGTAATTATACGTAATTATATTAAATTATACTTTAATTTTTTTGCTCCATATCTAATCCTAACATAATTTTTATTTTATAAACTTCCTATTATGAGTACAATTATACTCTAATAACATACTAACAGTTCATCTTGGACCGAAAAGTGAAAATCAACCTGATTTAGTCATAACATCCGGATCCGTCCGGATTGATGAAATTTGGGACCGGATCCGGCCGGATTGGAAATGACACCGGATTGCAATCAGGTTGGGCAAGGGTTAGAAATAATCGGGGGGTCTGGAGCATAAGGCTCGGAAAACGTACTTACGAATGCCAGAACATTGTCAGGAGAAAGAGGGGGCGAATCGGTGCGATTGACAGGGTTAGTGGCTGGAGATGATAAGGGCAGAGTTCCGGGATATTTTTTTTCGAGAGGGCGAGGTTTTAGGGTGACGGGAAGGACAGTCCACGAGATTCCGTTGAAGGAGGACAGAATCACGTACGTAAAGGAACGGCGTTATCCACATGCGCTCCGGCAGCATATTCGGGAGGAATTAAAAAGTCTACGAGCACAAGGGATTATCGTTGACAGTACGTCACCGTATAATAGCCCCTTATGGGCGGTGAAGAAGAAGGCGGCGCTGGGTGACAATAGGGAGAAATATAGGGTGGTGAGAGATTATCGGAAGTTAAATGATAACACCGTAGATGAATGATACCCTATCCCTCGGTTCGAGGATATATTGGACCGGTTAAGTGGGGCGGTAGTCTTTAGCACGCTTGATCTCAAAGCGGGGTACCACCAAATAAAGATGAACCCGAAAGACCCGCATAAAACAGCTTTTACGTTTGAACGAGGGCACTATGAATTTACTTGAATGCCGTTTGGTCTTAAAAACGCTCCTATCACCTTCCAAAGGCTGTTGGATGAATTTTTGAGGGGTCTAGACGAATCTGTATGCCAAGTCTACATGGATGACCTCTTGATCTTTAGTAGGACAGAAAAAGAACATGTGGAGCACTTGCGCCGCGTTTTTCAGAGAGTGCGTCAGTTTGGGCTGAAATTGTCAGGGGAAAAATCGATACTTGGGCAGGCTCAGATTAATTTCTTAGGTCATACGATCACCCGTGAGGGAGTCAAGCCGGACACCGCAAAAGTGGAGGCAATTAGGCGATTCCTCGGGACGTCAAAGGGATCCGTCGCCTCCTTGGGACGCTCAATTACTAAAGGCGATTCATCCCTGACATGGCGGAATATCTGGTTCCGATTAATAATTTGTTGAAAAAGGGAGCGAAGCTAGTCGAGACACCTGTGATGGAGCATAACATCCGTAAATGCATGGAGAGTTTACAGGCTAAACCGGTCCTGGCGTTTCCGGACTTTAACAAAATATTTACTGTCACTACTGATGCCAGCTAACTACACGGGGGGGCAGTCTTATCTCAGGACGGTGACGGAGGAGACTGCCACGTGGCATACGCAAGCAGGCGCCTCACAGATGCCTAAACGAGATATAGTGCATTGGAGCGGGAGCTACTAGGCGTAGTGTGGGCTATTGACCACTTTAGGCCTTATGTTTTCGGAAGGAAGTATCGAGTCCAAACCGACCACCGGCCGCTGCAATGGGTCGGGAAGTTGAAAGAGTCCTCGGCGAGGGTTTCAAGGTGGAAGGAATTTCTAAGCCAGTATAATTTCGAGATAGTCTATAAGCCGGGAAAAGACAACGTCGTGGCTGACTGGTTGTCTAGGGCCATCATGATAAACGCCATCGAGGAGGGAGAAACATCACGTGACGTAAATCAGTTTTTGAGCGAATGGACGCCTGAACGAGAGGGGGAGGCTGGCACTGCAGGCTCGGAAGGTGATAAGGGAATACCGGATGACGGGAGCTCGGCGGAGGATAGGCCGGTGGAAATGGAGGAGATCGACGAGATCATAAATGATAAACGTCGACAGTTAATTTGGAAGACGCGAAGTGAGGGAAAGATTAAAATCGAAAATAGGACAGACGGAAAGTGCAAAATTAATATTATCTGGTCTCAACCGGGGGTCCGTGGCGATGAGCTTCGCAAGGCGTTATTGGATGCATCGGAACCGGGAAAGATTCATCACCTGTACGTAGGGAACTCATCGATCTGGAATAAGATTAGACGGATTTGGCGGTCCGAGCGGATAGGTATCGATCGTTCTTTTACCCGATGTAAATATTTGGTCGAAACGCTCAAGGACGAGGAGCAACAGAACGCGGTAACGCTCGCTTACCACCAGGGGAAGACTAATCATCGCGGGGTTCATGAAACCCTACAGGCCTTGCGCAGAAAGTACTTCTGGTGGGGAATGAAGGAAACTATACAGAACAGGATTGGTGCGTGCGAGGTCTGTCTGCGCACGAAATACGATAGGCACCCCCCGCGCGGTATGCAGGAAGAATCGGCTACAGGAGACGCGCCTCTTCAAGACCTACAAATTGACATATTCACCTGGAGGGGTTACAAGTGGGTTACTATTATGGACCTTTTTAGCAAAGTGGCTATGGGATATTAGGTGATGGATAAGTCCGCGGAGGCAGTGTTAGAGGCCATCCATACTAGGATGCAATTTTACGGGGTGCCCGACAGCATTTCGTCTAATGGGGGGCGAGAATTCGATAATGTTGCGATCCGGGAAGAGGCGAAACGACTGGAGATTAGGTGGCATTTCACCACCCCGAGCCACCCTAAAAGCAGGGGCAGCATCGAGCGCCTGCATAGCACCCTCAGCGACCACCTCCGCGTGTATCAGGGTGAGAAGGGGTTGTAGCCGGGTGTGGCTATGAAAAAGGCCATTGTTGCATACAATCTCTCCATACACTCCGTCACAGGGTTTTCCCCTAACGAGGTTCTATTCGGGTTGCGAGGGCAGCGTCGTGATTGGACGGGTACCACTACCAATGAACGATGCGTGGGTGACATAATTGCAAACCGGGTCGAGATAGGCAAGGTGTGGGGTAAGGTAAGGGGGAAAATACAACGGGAAAAGAGTAGGCGCGTACAGCGGGAAAATCTTAAAGTGAAGGATCAGATGGGCGACATCAAGATAGGCACTATCGTTTACCGTAAACTGAGCACGAATAGAGGGAAAGAGTTGCTCCGGTACGAAGGCCCGTTCAGGGTAACCGCGATCAGGGAGCATAATCTAGTTACGATCGATAGTGTTAGGGAGCCTAAAAAGAGGCGCACCGTTCATATCGAACAACTCAAACTTCCAATGGTAGCATCGCGCTAGCCGTGGCACGCTGTTGTACAGAAACATTGTTTTTAATTACTATGTACGTTTCCCTTCTCAGCATAGGTGATGCAATCTGTTTTTTTTTTTTTTCTCGTTCGAAAACCTTTAATTGGTTGATATTTTTGTTTATTTAGAGCTTTATATTTTAATATGTACATGTGAGTGGTATCATTCTGTTCTATTTTTTATATGGATTTTCGGTTGTTTTTTTTTTCTATTTTGTATTGGTAACACTGTTGCGTTATTTTAGGTTATTTATTATTTTGTTTTGTAAGAACCATAGCAAGGTATCAAGGCTAAGAATTGCTCACCCCGTTCTGACTTATTGGTATAAGTTTCCAAAATGTAATTTGTAAACTGGTGGGGAGAGTTAAGGACGGAAGTCCATTATTATTAGCTTTAATACCATTTAGTATAGTAAACATTAATAATAACTAAAAAAACACATGTTATTATTTGCGATCAATAAAAAAGCATTAGTATTGTTTCTGAAATCGTACGAGTTATTCATTTCCTTTTTCTATTATTTTGTATCAACTAAACATAACTTATATATATATATATATATATATATATATATATATATATATATATATATATATATAAAAAAGAAATTAAAGAGTAGCTGGAAGGAAATCAAATTTACTCATTGATATTTATAGGTATGATTAATTATTTACTTTGGTGCAAATGTAATCTTGACAAAAAAATAATTGAACAATTTCTTTTTTTTTAATTGAAATATTTCATGACAAATTGAAACTTTAATAACCATTGGCTATTAAAGTTTCTAAACCAAAATGAGGAAGTTTTTATATTTGCAATATTTTTTCTGTTTGCAATAGTTTTTAATAAAAACATATTATGTTTATTTATAAAAATCAAGATTTTTTTTTTATTAACAATTACAGTACTATCGATGAAGTAACATTAAATTTTGTGCTTGATTAAGAAAAACATTGCTTATAAAACATAACGCAACATTTAATATTTAAACAATAGTTCGGACAAACTATTGGTCACTCTCATTTGTTTATTTTGTAATGGTTCAAAAATTTATTTTCTAAAACCGTTTTCAGGTTACAAGAACATATTTTGTTTGCGAACTCACTTCATGTCGAGGTTCAGGTTGTAAGAAATAAAGGCTGACAGCCCAGAGCAAGTGTTAGTATAACACCCTTAAAGACAATTTTCAAAAATCTCAACCAAAGCCAAGTTCATAACAAATCAGAAGAAAAGGACATAATATTACAGGTGCTGTAAAGAAAGGTTTTCATAATGATATAAGGGTCAATAAATGAATCTGTAAAAAGGCAATTAAAAAATGATTCGAAATAGTCATATATAACTCCATTGAATCTTATTTCTTGATTTTTGAAAATATATACATTTTATACAAATATATATATTTTTATATACAGTTTCTATCAATAGTGAAATACGCTAGTGAATCCTGAGCCCTCACTACCAAGCATGAAATGTAAGGAAGATCATTATTGCTAGAAAAAAAAACAACAACCGTAATCTCTTTTCACTTACAGATAAAGTACTGACCCACAATGGTTTGATGACCCACAATGATTTGATGAACCACAATGATTTGATGAACCACAATGGGGGTCGAAACGTTGGCAAACGATAAACAGTTGAAACTATTTAGTTGTTTCATTTACTCAACGCGACCTGGACTAATTCCTTCCAGTAATTCTCTGACGGTCAACTAATTATTTCCACTTGTAAAAAATATTGTAAATTACGTCTTTAAACGACTGACTCCCGATTATTTCTACCTATGAAAATTTCAACAGTCGAATATATATTCTCAATAAATAGATTTATGATAAGATCTAAAATCCTTTCAGTAATATAAACAATATTGAATATAAATAATAAATATAAACATCAAAGAAAAGATTAAATAAAGGCAGGCAGACTAGAGCAAGTGTGAGCATAACACCCTTAAAGAAAATTTTCAAAAATCTTAACCAAAGCCAAGTTCATAATAAATCGGAAGAAAAGGATATAATATTACAGGTCCTGTAAAGAAATGTTTTCATAATGATATAAAGGTCAATAAATGAATCTGTACAAAGGCAATTAAATAATGATTCAAAAAATTCATATATAACTCCATTGAATCTTATTTCTTGATTTTTGAAAATATATACATTTTATACAAATATATATT
Source organism: Piezodorus guildinii (assembly GCA_023052935.1). Classification (NCBI taxonomy): domain Eukaryota; kingdom Metazoa; phylum Arthropoda; class Insecta; order Hemiptera; family Pentatomidae; genus Piezodorus; species Piezodorus guildinii. The sequence goes on along the minus strand of CM041295.1, from coordinate 39,251,387 downwards.
TTTATATAAAGTTTCTATCAATAGTGAAATACGCTAGTGAATCCTGAGCCCTCACCACCAAGCATGAAATGTAAGGAAGTTCATTATTGCTAGAAAAAAAACAACAACTGTATTAGTCATCATATATAAAACCAATTCATTCCTTCTGTGAATAGCAAAACTATTATATATACACATAGACCAGGAAGGCAACATTTATGCCTCCTCCAATATATATTGTTGATTATCATTAAAGAATGATGAGAAAAGAGCGTACATCAGCAAAGAACTCTGTTCTAAGCAGACTGATCTTTTAAAAAGCTCCTTTTTCCTTTTTTTGGAATATCTTCTTTATTTAAATCAAATTATAGACATTCTTACAGCACAAGAAGAATTCACCATCCCACTAAGACAAGCTGTTGAAAATATAAACAACAAAGCTTTTTACATTTTATATCAGTCCTCAATTTAATTAAGTTTATAAATTATACAATTCTAACATATCATGGAAATAAATAAAACAAGTTCATATCTGCGGCTCATAACCAGATCCTGATTTTCTATTTATTTATATATTTTTTTAATGAACCCTTCAGATAGCATAAGATTTTAGTTCTCAAAATAGTATTATCATCTTTATAGTTTATTTTATAATGATGGAGTTTAGTTGACCGATGAGAATATTAGATGAGGAAGGTGGTTGGGGGGGTGCGTTCAACAACAAAAAAACTACTTTTATTTTTATTTTGGTAATGCTTCTCAAAGGAATTAACAACAAATAAAAGGATAAGTTTTTACATTTAATTGATTTTAATTTATTTATATAAATTTTATTTTGGAATACAATAACTCATATAACAGATAATTTAAAATTTTTAAAGTTATATAATTTTCATAACCAGAATGAGATAGTCTTGACTGTTTATATAAGTTAGTTAAAAAAAATTACCTTTCTTTTCTTGTCCTACTTGCATTCTTGGTTCAAAAGAAAAGGATTTAATTGACTTGAGTTTCATCTAACTTGATTAACAATAATCCTATATTTCTTATTAATTATAACACAATGATGATTTTATATTATATTAAATAGTTTTTTATTATAGCTAAAGAGTAAAACACATAGCTTTTTTGCTCTGAATGTATCTTTTAGATTTTAATGATCAATTCGACTTCCTTCTTTTTTCACTTAATTATTTCCCTGACAGGAAAAAGAAATAAACATTAATCTATAATTTGATTTAATACATCTGGCTTTTAGAAAATATTTTACGAAGATAGTCCGTGGGTTATATTTCTTTGAATTATTTTTTACTAAGATAAGATGACAGTTGTACATGTTTGGAACAATGATTTTAACATGTGAATTCAATATGATGAATTTTTTTTTATAACACTGAACTCACTGAGGTAAACAATTATTTCCATTAAAAATATTTAAATAGTAAACATGATCTTATTACTAGAAATTAACGGAATATTTAATATACATAGTCAAAATCTCTATTAAAATATATATAATATACAAAGATTAAAAAGAGACAAAGGTGAAACAAAAATTTTAAAAATTTAACATTAATACGAAAAAATTAGTTAAATTTAAATTAATTAAAGACTGTCAGATTAATGATTAAAAAATATTATCCATTAAATTTCGATAATTAAATTTTATAAATATTATTTTATAATTTACAAGAAATAAGGAACCCAAGCATAAATTAAGGAAATTTTCAAAAAACAATGTTTATACAAAAACATTATTCTGTAAAATTTATAAAAAGGAAGAAATTGCCAATTTATTTGATTCATAATAATATAAACTCTGAAGAATTTTTAAAATATCTTTTAAAAAGTTTTTCCTTTTGGAATACTCTATTTAATAATAAATAAGAAGAGATACACAAACACGTTAAATAAAAACAATTTTCTTTATAGCAATTATTATTTATAAATACAATTAATATGTAAAAATATCTAGATAACAGACTATTCAATAATTTTTTAACCGATCTAAGTTTTTTCATTTTTTTTTTTTTTTATAATTGAGTTTTCGAAGAAATTAGAGGTGGGGGGGTGTTAACAACATACAATACTTATTTAATTGTTGGTACATTCTTCTAGAATAATCTTAACACATAAATAAAAGCTATTATTATATTTTATACTTGATTTATTTATTAAAAATTTTTATTTATTTAAATATATGTACCAATAAAAGAAAGTTGCGTTAAATTAAAAAGTTTTGGGACATGGCCCAAGCTAATCTTAAGCATTAAGACTAATGTTTAAGGGAAAAATCGATTTCTCGTTTTGTCCCTTATTTGTATCATCTCCTGTAAAAAGTAAATAAGTATTGACGTTGGTTTCCATCTTCCTTGTTAACAACACTGATTAATGCTTTTTTCAATCGATTTTTAATGAAATTATTCTTTTTGTTTCTTGCTAAGTGAAAATTAAAAGGTTTTAGTTTGAGCTTTCAGATTAACTATTACATAATTATTATTTTCACTTTCCATTATGATTTCAACTAATATTGACATAAAAGTTAAAGAATAAGGGCAGTAGCAAATTTACTCCTTTCCTGTCCTTTCAAATTTTAGAAAAAAATTATTTCGTGACCTGGGTTCTACCCTGTACCATTTCCTACAAAATAAAATATAAATTGGAGGTTACATTGCGTCTTTTCATTTACAATCTCGAGTGAATCTCTAGTTCATTTGGTTATCAATTCATTTTGATTATAATTATGACCATTTTGATTGACCAAATATTTTTTTTTAACATGTAGATTAAAAAAGGTGAGTGAAGTAAATGAAACTATTTAGTTGTTTCATTTACTCAACGCGACCTGGACTAATTCCTTCCAGTAATTCTCTGACGGTCAACTAATTATTTCCACTTGTAAAAAATATTGTAAATTACGTCTTTAAACGACTGACTCCCGATTATTTCTACCTATGAAAAAATTTTAACAGTCGAATATATATTCTCAATAAATAGATTTACGATAAGATCTAAAATCCTTTCAGTAATATAAACAATATTGAATATAAATAATAAATATAAACATCAAAGAAAAGATTAAATAAAGGCTGGCATACCAGAGCAAGTGTGAGCATAATACCCTTAAAGACAATTTTCAAAAATCTCAACCAAAGCCAAGTTGATAATAAATCAGATGAAAAGGATATAATATTACAGGTGCTGTAAAGAAAGGTTTTCATAATGATATAAAGGTCAATAAATGAATCTGTACAAAGGATATTAAAAAATGATTCAAAATAGTCATATATAACTCCATTGAATCTTATTTCTTGATTTTTGAAAATATATATATTTTATACAAATATATATATTTTTATATACAGTTTCTATCAATAGTGAAATACGCTATTGAATCCTGAGCCTCACTACCAAGCATGAAATGTAAGGAAGATCATTATTGCTAGAAAAAAAACAACAACTGTATTAGTCATCATATATAAACCAATTCATTCCTTCTGTGAATAGCAATACTATTTTATATATATATATATATATACATAGACCAGGAAGGCAACATTTACGCCTCCTCCAATATATATTGTTAATTATCATTAAAGAATGATGAGAAAGAGCGTACATCAGCAAAAACTCTGTTCTAAGCAGACTGGTCTTTGAAAAAAGCTCCTTTTTACTTTTTTTGGAGTATCTTCTTTATTTAAATCAAATTATAGACATTCTTACAGCACAAGTAGAATTCACTATCCCACTAAGACAAGCCGTTGAAAATATAAACAACAAAGCTTTTTACATTTTATATCAGTTCTTAATTTAATTAAGTTCATAAATTATACAATTCTAACATATCATGGAAATAAATAAAACAAGTTCATATCTGTGGCTCATAACCAGATCCTGATTATCTATTTATTTATATACTTTTTTAATGAACCCTTCAGATTGTATAAGGTTTTAGTTCTCAAAATAGTATTATCATCTTTATAGTTTATTTTATAATGATGGAGTTTAGTTGACCGATGAGAATATTAGATGAGGAAGGTGGTTGGGGGGGTGCATTCATCAACAAAAAAAAAACACTAACACGTAGTACTTATTTTTAACTGTGTGGGCCTAAATATTGGACCTTATCAAGAAGTGTAATTCTTAAAACGAACAGAATATAAATAAAAGGACTGAATTGGAGTTATATACAATTTTTAACTTAGGATTTTTATCAATATTATTTACTATCAGAAATTTTTTTTCGATTTATTTACGAATATTATCAATAGCTAACTCAATGATAAGCAGATAAACTTTAAAAGAAATATTAGCACGTTAAAAGTCTCGATTTATAAATAATTGAGATTATCATGGCTGTAGAGCCCAGAACAAGTGGCACCGATAGCCTAACCTCCTTGGTACTCATGCTCTCCTTATCGCTCATGCTCTCCTCGTACTAAATGTTTAAAAGCGGGGGAAAAAAATTGCACGCTTTCCCGTCGTTCTCCTTGGTACTCCTTACCTCCTTGCTACTCATGCTCTCCTGGTACAAAATGTAAATAAGGGTAGTTTAAATTGGACGCGTTTGACGCTTTCCCGTCATCCTACACTCTCCTTGATTATACACAATACACTCCTGAGTTAGTATATTGCCTTCTTAGTCTCATTATTTTGAGATCATAATCGACAATGTCATTTGGAATTGTTATAATTTTATTATTCCTTTATTTGATTGAAAATAAGTTTTTTTTTTTACTTATGAGCTAAAGATTGTAAAGAAAAAACTGAACTTATAAAAGAGTCTGTTTAGTTTGATGCTTCTAGGAAGAAGAGGTATAAGACGTATTTAAGGGCATAAGTAGTATTTTAATCAGAAGTTTTTGTTTTCGACTTGTTCCCATTATCGATTATTTTTCACTTGAAAACCATTAAATTTTCTCACTTGACCAATGGGGGAACAACAGGAAAAAGTAAACAAATTAAGGATCATCATAAAATAAAATAAATTGATTTAGATAGGTAGAAATAATCTGGAGTCAGTTGTTAAAAAAATATTTTACCGGAAAGGATTAGTGCGGATGGCGGTCAGTAAATGAACGTTTCGACCCCCATGGTGGGTCATCATTAATCTCTTTTCACTTACAGATAAAGTACTGACCCACAATGGTTTGATGACCCACAATGATTTGATGAACCACAATGGGGGTCGAAACGTTGGCAAACGATAAACAGTTGAAACTATTTAGTTGTTTCATTTACTCAACGCGACCTGGACTAATTCCTTCCAGTAATTCTCTGACGGTCAACTAATTATTTCCACTTGTAAAAAATATTGTAAATTACGTCTTTAAACGACTGACTCCCGATTATTTCTACCTATGAAAATTTCAACAGTCGAATATACATTCTCAATAAATTGATTTACGATAAGATCTAAAATCCCTTCAGTAATATGAACAATATTGAATATAAATAATAAATATAAACATCAAAGAAAAGATTAACAAAAGGCTGGCATACCAGAGCAAGTGTGAGCATAATACCCTTAAAGACAATTTTCAAAAATCTCAACCAAAGCCAAGTTGATAATAAATCAGATGAAAAGGATATAATATTACAGGTGCTGTAAAGAAAGGTTTTCATAATGATATAAAGGTCAATAAATGAATCTGTACAAAGGATATTAAAAAATGATTCAAAATAGTCATATATAACTCCATTGAATCTTATTTCTTGATTTTTGAAAATATATATATTTTATACAAATATATATATTTTTATATACAGTTTCTATCAATAGTGAAATACGCTATTGAATCCTGAGCCTCACTACCAAGCATGAAATGTAAGGAAGATCATTATTGCTAGAAAAAAAACAACAACTGTATTAGTCATCATATATAAACCAATTCATTCCTTCTGTGAATAGCAATACTATTTTATATATATATATATATATACATAGACCAGGAAGGCAACATTTACGCCTCCTCCAATATATATTGTTAATTATCATTAAAGAATGATGAGAAAAGAGCGTACATCAGCAAAGAACTCTGTTCTAAGCAGACTGGTCTTTGAAAAAGCTCCTTTTTACTTTTTTTGGAGTATCTTCTTTATTTAAATCAAATTATAGACATTCTTACATCACAAGTAGAATTCACTATCCCACTAAGACAAGTCGTTGAAAATATAAACAACAAAGCTTTATACATTTTATATCAGTTCTAATTTAATTAAGTTCATAAATTATACAATTCTAACATATCATGGAAATAAATAAAACAAGTTCATATCTGTGGCTCATAACCAGATCCTGATTATCTATTTATTTATATACTTTTTTAATGAACCCTTCAGATTGTATAAGGTTTTAGTTCTCAAAATAGTATTATCATCTTTATAGTTTATTTTATAATGATGGAGTTTAGTTGACCGATGAGAATATTAGATGAGGAAGGTGGTTGGGGGGGTGCATTCATCAACAAAAAAAAAAACACTAACACGTAGTACTTATTTTTAACTGTGTGGGCCTAAATATTGGACCTTATCAAGAAGTGTAATTCTTAAAACGAACAGAATATAAATAAAAGGACTGAATTGGAGTTATATACAATTTTTAACTTAGGATTTTTATCAATATTATTTACTATCAGATAATTTTTTTTCGATTTATTTACGAATATTATCAATAGCTAACTCAATGATAAGCAGATAAACTTTAAAAGAAATATTAGCACGTTAAAAGTCTCGATTTATAAATAATTGAGATTATCATGGCTGTAGAGCCCAGAACAAGTGGCACCGATAGCCTAACCTCCTTGGTACTCATGCTCTCCTTATCGCTCATGCTCTCCTCGTACTAAATGTTTAAAAGCGGGGGAAAAAAATTGCACGCTTTCCCGTCGTTCTCCTTGGTACTCCTTACCTCCTTGCTACTCATGCTCTCCTGGTACAAAATGTAAATAAGGGTAGTTTAAATTGGACGCGTTTGACGCTTTCCCGTCATCCTACACTCTCCTTGATTATACACAATACACTCCTGAGTTAGTATATTGCCTTCTTAGTCTCATTATTTTGAGATCATAATCGACTATGTCATTTGGAATTGTTATAATTTTATTATTCCTTTATTTGATTGAAAATAAGTTTTTTTTTTTACTTATGAGCTAAAGATTGTAAAGAAAAAACTGAACTTATAAAAGAGTCTGTTTAGTTTGATGCTTCTAGGAAGAAGAGGTATAAGAGGTATTTAAGGGCATAAGTAGTATTTTAATCAGAAGTTTTTGTTTTCGACTTGTTCCCATTATCGATTATTTTTCACTTGAAAACCATTAAATTTTCTCACTTGACCAATGGGGGGAACAACAGGAAAAAGTAAACAAATTAAGGATCATCATAAAATAAAATAAATTGATTTAGATAGGTAGAAATAATCTGGAGTCAGTTGTTAAAAAAATATTTTACCGGAAAGGATTAGTGCGGATGGCGGTCAGTAAATGAACGTTTCGACCCCCATGGTGGGTCATCATTAATCTCTTTTCACTTACAGATAAAGTACTGACCCACAATGGTTTGATGACCCACAATGATTTGATGAACCACAATGGGGGTCGAAACGTTGGCAAACGATAAACAGTTGAAACTATTTAGTTGTTTCATTTACTCAACGCGACCTGGACTAATTCCTTCCAGTAATTCTCTGACGGTCAACTAATTATTTCCACTTGTAAAAAATATTGTAAATTACGTCTTTAAACGACTGACTCCCGATTATTTCTACCTATGAAAATTTCAACAGTCGAATATACATTCTCAATAAATTGATTTACGATAAGATCTAAAATCCCTTCAGTAATATGAACAATATTGAATATAAATAATAAATATAAACATCAAAGAAAAGATTAACAAAAGGCTGGCATACCAGAGCAAGTGTGAGCATAATACCCTTAAAGACAATTTTCAAAAATCTCAACCAAAGCCAAGTTGATAATAAATCAGAAGAAAAGGATATAATATTACAGGTGCTGTAAAGAAAGGTTTTCATAATGATATAAAGGTCAATAAATGAATCTGTACAAAGGATATTAAAAAATGATTCAAAATAGTCATATATAACTCCATTGAATCTTATTTCTTGATTTTTGAAAATATATATATTTTATACAAATATATATATTTTTATATACAGTTTCTATCAATAGTGAAATACGCTATTGAATCCTGAGCCTCACTACCAAGCATGAAATGTAAGGAAGATCATTATTGCTAGAAAAAAAACAACAACTGTATTAGTTATCATATATAAACCAATTCATTCCTTCTGTGAATAGCAATACTATTTTATATATATATATATATACATAGACCAGGAAGGCAACATTTACGCCTCCTCCAATATATATTGTTAATTATCATTAAAGAATGATGAGAAAACGAGCGTACATCAGCAAAAAACTCTGTTCTAAGCAGACTGGTCTTTAAAAAGCTCCTTTTTACTTTTTTTGGAGTATCTTCTTTATTTAAATCAAATTATAGACATTCTTACAGCACAAGTAGAATTCACTATCCCACTAAGACAAGCCGTTGAAAATATAAACAACAAAGCTTTTTACATTTTATATCAGTTCTCAATTTAATTAAGTTCATAAATTATACAATTCTAACATATCATGGAAATAAATAAAACAAGTTCATATCTGTGGCTCATAACCAGATCCTGATTATCTATTTATTTATATACTTTTTTAATGAACCCTTCAGATTGCATAAGGTTTTAGTTCTCAAAATAGTATTATCATCTTTATAGTTTATTTTATAATGATGGAGTTTAGTTGACCGATGAGAATATTAGATGAGGAAGGTGGTTGGGGGGGTGCATTCATCAACAAAAAAAACAACACTAACACGTAGTACTTATTTTTAACTGTGTGGGCCTAAATATTGGACCTTATCAAGAAGTGTAATTCTTAAAACGAACAGAATATAAATAAAAGGACTGAATTGGAGTTATATACAATTTTTAACTTAGGATTTTTATCAATATTATTTACTATCAGAAAAATTTTTTTTCGATTTATTTACGAATATTATCAATAGCTAACTCAATGATAAGCAGATAAACTTTAAAAGAAATATTAGCACGTTAAAAGTCTCGATTTATAAATAATTGAGATTATCATGGCTGTAGAGCCCAGAACAAGTGGCACCGATAGCCTAACCTCCTTGGTACTCATGCTCTCCTTATCGCTCATGCTCTCCTCGTACTAAATGTTTAAAAGCGGGGGAAAAAAATTGCACGCTTTCCCGTCGTTCTCCTTGGTACTCCTTACCTCCTTGCTACTCATGCTCTCCTGGTACAAAATGTAAATAAGGGTAGTTTAAATTGGACGCGTTTGACGCTTTCCCGTCATCCTACACTCTCCTTGATTATACACAATACACTCCTGAGTTAGTATATTGCCTTCTTAGTCTCATTATTTTGAGATCATAATCGACAATGTCATTTGGAATTGTTATAATTTTATTATTCCTTTATTTGATTGAAAATAAGTTTTTTTTTTTACTTATGAGCTAAAGATTGTAAAGAAAAAACTGAACTTATAAAAGAGTCTGTTTAGTTTGATGCTTCTAGGAAGAAGAGGTATAAGAGTATTTAAGGGCATAAGTAGTATTTTAATCAGAAGTTTTTGTTTTCGACTTGTTCCCATTATCGATTATTTTTCACTTGAAAACCATTAAATTTTCTCACTTGACCAATGAGGGGAACAACAGGAAAAAGTAAACAAATTAAGGATCATCATAAAATAAAATAAATTGATTTAGATAGGTAGAAATAATCTGGAGTCAGTTGTTAAAAAAATATTTTACCGGAAAGGATTAGTGCGGATGGGGGTCAGTAAATGAACGTTTCGACCCCCATGGTGGGTCATCATTAATCTCTTTTCACTTACAGATAAAGTACTGACCCACAATGGTTTGATGACCCACAATGATTTGATGAACCACAATGGGGGTCGAAACGTTGGCAAACGATAAACAGTTGAAACTATTTAGTTGTTTCATTTACTCAACGCGACCTGGACTAATTCCTTCCAGTAATTCTCTGACGGTCAACTAATTATTTCCACTTGTAAAAAATATTGTAAATTACGTCTTTAAACGACTGACTCCCGATTATTTCTACCTATGAAAATTTCAACAGTCGAATATACATTCTCAATAAATTGATTTACGATAAGATCTAAAATCCCTTCAGTAATATGAACAATATTGAATATAAATAATAAATATAAACATCAAAGAAAAGATTAACAAAAGGCTGGCATACCAGAGCAAGTGTGAGCATAATACCCTTAAAGACAATTTTCAAAAATCTCAACCAAAGCCAAGTTGATAATAAATCAGAGAAAAGGATATAATATTACAGGTGCTGTAAAGAAAGGTTTTCATAATGATATAAAGGTCAATAAATGAATCTGTACAAAGGATATTAAAAAATGATTCAAAATAGTCATATATAACTCCATTGAATCTTATTTCTTGATTTTTGAAAATATATATATTTTATACAAATATATATATTTTTATATACAGTTTCTATCAATAGTGAAATACGCTATTGAATCCTGAGCCTCACTACCAAGCATGAAATGTAAGGAAGATCATTATTGCTAGAAAAAAAACAACAACTGTATTAGTCATCATATATAAACCAATTCATTCCTTCTGTGAATAGCAATACTATTTTATATATATATATATATATATACATAGACCAGGAAGGCAACATTTACGCCTCCTCCAATATATATTGTTAATTATCATTAAAGAATGATGAGAAACGAGCGTACATCAGCAAAAAACTCTGTTCTAAGCAGACTGGTCTTTAAAAAAGCTCCTTTTTACTTTTTTTGGAGTATCTTCTTTATTTAAATCAAATTATAGACATTCTTACAGCACAAGTAGAATTCACTATCCCACTAAGACAAGCCGTTGAAAATATAAACAACAAAGCTTTTTACATTTTATATCAGTTCTCAATTTAATTAAGTTCATAAATTATACAATTCTAACATATCATGGAAATAAATAAAACAAGTTCATATCTGTGGCTCATAACCAGATCCTGATTATCTATTTATTTATATACTTTTTTAATGAACCCTTCAGATTGATAAGGTTTTAGTTCTCAAAATAGTATTATCATCTTTATAGTTTATTTTATAATGATGGAGTTTAGTTGACCGATGAGAATATTAGATGAGGAAGGTGGTTGGGGGGGTGCATTCATCAACAAAAAAAACAACACTAACACGTAGTACTTATTTTTAACTGTGTGGGCCTAAATATTGGACCTTATCAAGAAGTGTAATTCTTAAAACGAACAGAATATAAATAAAAGGACTGAATTGGAGTTATATACAATTTTTAACTTAGGATTTTTATCAATATTATTTACTATCAGAAAATTTTTTTTTCGATTTATTTACGAATATTATCAATAGCTAACTCAATGATAAGCAGATAAACTTTAAAAGAAATATTAGCACGTTAAAAGTCTCGATTTATAAATAATTGAGATTATCATGGCTGTAGAGCCCAGAACAAGTGGCACCGATAGCCTAACCTCCTTGGTACTCATGCTCTCCTTATCGCTCATGCTCTCCTCGTACTAAATGTTTAAAAGCGGGGGAAAAAAATTGCACGCTTTCCCGTCGTTCTCCTTGGTACTCCTTACCTCCTTGCTACTCATGCTCTCCTGGTACAAAATGTAAATAAGGGTAGTTTAAATTGGACGCGTTTGACGCTTTCCCGTCATCCTACACTCTCCTTGATTATACACAATACACTCCTGAGTTAGTATATTGCCTTCTTAGTCTCATTATTTTGAGATCATAATCGACAATGTCATTTGGAATTGTTATAATTTTATTATTCCTTTATTTGATTGAAAATAAGTTTTTTTTTTACTTATGAGCTAAAGATTGTAAAGAAAAAACTGAACTTATAAAAGAGTCTGTTTAGTTTGATGCTTCTAGGAAGAAGAGGTATAAGATGTATTTAAGGGCATAAGTAGTATTTTAATCAGAAGTTTTTGTTTTCGACTTGTTCCCATTATCGATTATTTTTCACTTGAAAACCATTAAATTTTCTCACTTGACCAATGGGGGAACAACAGGAAAAAGTAAACAAATTAAGGATCATCATAAAATAAAATAAATTGATTTAGATAGGTAGAAATAATCTGGAGTCAGTTGTTAAAAAAATATTTTACCGGAAAGGATTAGTGCGGATGGGGGTCAGTAAATGAACGTTTCGACCCCCATGGTGGGTCATCATTAATCTCTTTTCACTTACAGATAAAGTACTGACCCACAATGGTTTGATGACCCACAATGATTTGATGAACCACAATGGGGGTCGAAACGTTGGCAAACGATAAACAGTTGAAACTATTTAGTTGTTTCATTTACTCAACGCGACCTGGACTAATTCCTTCCAGTAATTCTCTGACGGTCAACTAATTATTTCCACTTGTAAAAAATATTGTAAATTACGTCTTTAAACGACTGACTCCCGATTATTTCTACCTATGAAAATTTCAACAGTCGAATATACATTCTCAATAAATTGATTTACGATAAGATCTAAAATCCCTTCAGTAATATGAACAATATTGAATATAAATAATAAATATAAACATCAAAGAAAAGATTAACAAAAGGCTGGCATACCAGAGCAAGTGTGAGCATAATACCCTTAAAGACAATTTTCAAAAATCTCAACCAAAGCCAAGTTGATAATAAATCAGAAGAAAAGGATATAATATTACAGGTGCTGTAAAGAAAGGTTTTCATAATGATATAAAGGTCAATAAATGAATCTGTACAAAGGATATTAAAAAATGATTCAAAATAGTCATATATAACTCCATTGAATCTTATTTCTTGATTTTTGAAAATATATATATTTTATACAAATATATATATTTTTATATACAGTTTCTATCAATAGTGAAATACGCTATTGAATCCTGAGCCTCACTACCAAGCATGAAATGTAAGGAAGATCATTATTGCTAGAAAAAAAACAACAACTGTATTAGTCATCATATATAAACCAATTCATTCCTTCTGTGAATAGCAATACTATTTTATATATATATATATATACATAGACCAGGAAGGCAACATTTACGCCTCCTCCAATATATATTGTTAATTATCATTAAAGAATGATGAGAAACGAGCGTACATCAGCAAAAACTCTGTTCTAAGCAGACTGGTCTTTAAAAAGCTCCTTTTTACTTTTTTTGGAGTATCTTCTTTATTTAAATCAAATTATAGACATTCTTACAGCACAAGTAGAATTCACTATCCCACTAAGACAAGCCGTTGAAAATATAAACAACAAAGCTTTTTACATTTTATATCAGTTCTCAATTTAATTAAGTTCATAAATTATACAATTCTAACATATCATGGAAATAAATAAAACAAGTTCATATCTGTGGCTCATAACCAGATCCTGATTATCTATTTATTTATATACTTTTTTAATGAACCCTTCAGATTGCATAAGGTTTTAGTTCTCAAAATAGTATTATCATCTTTATAGTTTATTTTATAATGATGGAGTTTAGTTGACCGATGAGAATATTAGATGAGGAAGGTGGTTGGGGGGGTGCATTCATCAACAAAAAAAACAACACTAACACGTAGTACTTATTTTTAACTGTGTGGGCCTAAATATTGGACCTTATCAAGAAGTGTAATTCTTAAAACGAACAGAATATAAATAAAAGGACTGAATTGGAGTTATATACAATTTTTAACTTAGGATTTTTATCAATATTATTTACTATCAGAAAATTTTTTTTCGATTTATTTACGAATATTATCAATAGCTAACTCAATGATAAGCAGATAAACTTTAAAAGAAATATTAGCACGTTAAAAGTCTCGATTTATAAATAATTGAGATTATCATGGCTGTAGAGCCCAGAACAAGTGGCACCGATAGCCTAACCTCCTTGGTACTCATGCTCTCCTTATCGCTCATGCTCTCCTCGTACTAAATGTTTAAAAGCGGGGGAAAAAAATTGCACGCTTTCCCGTCGTTCTCCTTGGTACTCCTTACCTCCTTGCTACTCATGCTCTCCTGGTACAAAATGTAAATAAGGGTAGTTTAAATTGGACGCGTTTGACGCTTTCCCGTCATCCTACACTCTCCTTGATTATACACAATACACTCCTGAGTTAGTATATTGCCTTCTTAGTCTCATTATTTTGAGATCATAATCGACAATGTCATTTGGAATTGTTATAATTTTATTATTCCTTTATTTGATTGAAAATAAGTTTTTTTTTTTACTTATGAGCTAAAGATTGTAAAGAAAAAACTGAACTTATAAAAGAGTCTGTTTAGTTTGATGCTTCTAGGAAGAAGAGGTATAAGATGTATTTAAGGGCATAAGTAGTATTTTAATCAGAAGTTTTTGTTTTCGACTTGTTCCCATTATCGATTATTTTTCACTTGAAAACCATTAAATTTTCTCACTTGACCAATGAGGGGAACAACAGGAAAAAGTAAACAAATTAAGGATCATCATAAAATAAAATAAATTGATTTAGATAGGTAGAAATAATCTGGAGTCAGTTGTTAAAAAAATATTTTACCGGAAAGGATTAGTGCGGATGGGGGTCAGTAAATGAACGTTTCGACCCCCATGGTGGGTCATCATTAATCTCTTTTCACTTACAGATAAAGTACTGACCCACAATGGTTTGATGACCCACAATGATTTGATGAACCACAATGGGGGTCGAAACGTTGGCAAACGATAAACAGTTGAAACTATTTAGTTGTTTCATTTACTCAACGCGACCTGGACTAATTCCTTCCAGTAATTCTCTGACGGTCAACTAATTATTTCCACTTGTAAAAAATATTGTAAATTACGTCTTTAAACGACTGACTCCCGATTATTTCTACCTATGAAAATTTCAACAGTCGAATATACATTCTCAATAAATTGATTTACGATAAGATCTAAAATCCCTTCAGTAATATGAACAATATTGAATATAAATAATAAATATAAACATCAAAGAAAAGATTAACAAAAGGCTGGCATACCAGAGCAAGTGTGAGCATAATACCCTTAAAGACAATTTTCAAAAATCTCAACCAAAGCCAAGTTGATAATAAATCAGAAGAAAAGGATATAATATTACAGGTGCTGTAAAGAAAGGTTTTCATAATGATATAAAGGTCAATAAATGAATCTGTACAAAGGATATTAAAAAATGATTCAAAATAGTCATATATAACTCCATTGAATCTTATTTCTTGATTTTTGAAAATATATATATTTTATACAAATATATATATTTTTATATACAGTTTCTATCAATAGTGAAATACGCTATTGAATCCTGAGCCTCACTACCAAGCATGAAATGTAAGGAAGATCATTATTGCTAGAAAAAAAACAACAACTGTATTAGTCATCATATATAAACCAATTCATTCCTTCTGTGAATAGCAATACTATTTTATATATTATATATATATACATAGACCAGGAAGGCAACATTTACGCCTCCTCCAATATATATTGTTAATTATCATTAAAGAATGATGAGAAACGAGCGTACATCAGCAAAAAACTCTGTTCTAAGCAGACTGGTCTTTAAAAAAGCTCCTTTTTACTTTTTTTGGAGTATCTTCTTTATTTAAATCAAATTATAGACATTCTTACAGCACAAGTAGAATTCACTATCCCACTAAGACAAGCCGTTGAAAATATAAACAACAAAGCTTTTTACATTTTATATCAGTTCTCAATTTAATTAAGTTCATAAATTATACAATTCTAACATATCATGGAAATAAATAAAACAAGTTCATATCTGTGGCTCATAACCAGATCCTGATTATCTATTTATTTATATACTTTTTTAATGAACCCTTCAGATTGCATAAGGTTTTAGTTCTCAAAATAGTATTATCATCTTTATAGTTTATTTTATAATGATGGAGTTTAGTTGACCGATGAGAATATTAGATGAGGAAGGTGGTTGGGGGGGTGCATTCATCAACAAAAAAAAACAACACTAACACGTAGTACTTATTTTTAACTGTGTGGGCCTAAATATTGGACCTTATCAAGAAGTGTAATTCTTAAAACGAACAGAATATAAATAAAAGGACTGAATTGGAGTTATATACAATTTTTAACTTAGGATTTTTATCAATATTATTTACTATCAGATAATTTTTTTTCGATTTATTTACGAATATTATCAATAGCTAACTCAATGATAAGCAGATAAACTTTAAAAGAAATATTAGCACGTTAAAAGTCTCGATTTATAAATAATTGAGATTATCATGGCTGTAGAGCCCAGAACAAGTGGCACCGATAGCCTAACCTCCTTGGTACTCATGCTCTCCTTATCGCTCATGCTCTCCTCGTACTAAATGTTTAAAAGCGGGGGAAAAAAATTGCACGCTTTCCCGTCGTTCTCCTTGGTACTCCTTACCTCCTTGCTACTCATGCTCTCCTGGTACAAAATGTAAATAAGGGTAGTTTAAATTGGACGCGTTTGACGCTTTCCCGTCATCCTACACTCTCCTTGATTATACACAATACACTCCTGAGTTAGTATATTGCCTTCTTAGTCTCATTATTTTGAGATCATAATCGACTATGTCATTTGGAATTGTTATAATTTTATTATTCCTTTATTTGATTGAAAATAAGTTTTTTTTTTTTACTTATGAGCTAAAGATTGTAAAGAAAAAACTGAACTTATAAAAGAGTCTGTTTAGTTTGATGCTTCTAGGAAGAAGAGGTATAAGAGGTATTTAAGGGCATAAGTAGTATTTTAATCAGAAGTTTTTGTTTTCGACTTGTTCCCATTATCGATTATTTTTCACTTGAAAACCATTAAATTTTCTCACTTGACCAATGGGGGGAACAACAGGAAAAAGTAAACAAATTAAGGATCATCATAAAATAAAATAAATTGATTTAGATAGGTAGAAATAATCTGGAGTCAGTTGTTAAAAAAATATTTTACCGGAAAGGATTAGTGCGGATGGCGGTCAGTAAATGAACGTTTCGACCCCCATGGTGGGTCATCATTAATCTCTTTTCACTTACAGATAAAGTACTGACCCACAATGGTTTGATGACCCACAATGATTTGATGAACCACAATGGGGGTCGAAACGTTGGCAAACGATAAACAGTTGAAACTATTTAGTTGTTTCATTTACTCAACGCGACCTGGACTAATTCCTTCCAGTAATTCTCTGACGGTCAACTAATTATTTCCACTTGTAAAAAATATTGTAAATTACGTCTTTAAACGACTGACTCCCGATTATTTCTACCTATGAAAATTTCAACAGTCGAATATACATTCTCAATAAATTGATTTACGATAAGATCTAAAATCCCTTCAGTAATATGAACAATATTGAATATAAATAATAAATATAAACATCAAAGAAAAGATTAACAAAAGGCTGGCATACCAGAGCAAGTGTGAGCATAATACCCTTAAAGACAATTTTCAAAAATCTCAACCAAAGCCAAGTTGATAATAAATCAGATGAAAAGGATATAATATTACAGGTGCTGTAAAGAAAGGTTTTCATAATGATATAAAGGTCAATAAATGAATCTGTACAAAGGATATTAAAAAATGATTCAAAATAGTCATATATAACTCCATTGAATCTTATTTCTTGATTTTTGAAAATATATATATTTTATACAAATATATATATTTTTATATACAGTTTCTATCAATAGTGAAATACGCTATTGAATCCTGAGCCTCACTACCAAGCATGAAATGTAAGGAAGATCATTATTGCTAGAAAAAAAACAACAACTGTATTAGTCATCATATATAAACCAATTCATTCCTTCTGTGAATAGCAATACTATTTATATATATATATATATACATAGACCAGGAAGGCAACATTTACGCCTCCTCCAATATATATTGTTAATTATCATTAAAGAATGATGAGAAAAGAGCGTACATCAGCAAAGAACTCTGTTCTAAGCAGACTGGTCTTTGAAAAAGCTCCTTTTTACTTTTTTTGGAGTATCTTCTTTATTTAAATCAAATTATAGACATTCTTACAGCACAAGTAGAATTCACTATCCACTAAGACAAGCCGTTGAAAATATAAACAACAAAGCTTTTTACATTTTATATCAGTTCTCAATTTAATTAAGTTCATAAATTATACAATTTTAACATATCATGGAAATAAATAAAACAAGTTCATATCTGTGGCTCATAACCAGATCCTGATTATCTATTTATTTATATACTTTTTTAATGAACCCTTCAGATTGCATAAGGTTTTAGTTCTCAAAATAGTATTATCATCTTTATAGTTTATTTTATATATGATGGAGTTTAGTTGACCGATGAGAATATTAGATGAGGAAGGTGGTTGGGGGGGTGCATTCATCAACAAAAAAAAAACACTAACATGTAGTACTTATTTTTAGCTGTGTGGTCTTAAATATTGGACCTTATCAAGAAGTGTAATTCTTAAAACGAACAGAATATAAATAAAAGGACTGAATTGGAGTTATATACAATTTTTAACTTAGGATTTTTATCAATATTATTTACTATCAGAAATTTTTTTTCGATTTATTTACGAATATTATCAATAGCTAACTCAATGATAAGCAGATAAACTTTAAAAGAAATATTAGCACGTTAAAAGTCTCGATTTATAAATAATTGAGATTATCATGGCTGTAGAGCCCAGAACAAGTGGCACCGATAGCCTAACCTCCTTGGTACTCATGCTCTCCTTATCACTCATGCTCTCCTCGTACTAAATGTTTAAAAGCGGGGGAAAAAAATTGGACGCTTTCCCGTCGTTCTCCTTCGTACTCCTTACCTCCTTGCTACTCATGCTCTCCTGGTACAAAATGTAAATAAGGGTAGTTTAAATTGGACGCGTTTGACGCTTTCCCGTCATCCTACACTCTCCTTGATTATACACAATACACTTCTGAGTTAGTATATTGCCTTCTTAGTCTCATTATTTTGAGATCATAATCGACAATGTCATTTGGAATTGCTATAATTTTATTATTCCTTTATTTGATTGAATTGTAAAAAATATTGTATATTACGTCTTTAAACGACTGACTCCTAATTATTTCTACCTATGAAAATTTCAACTGTCGACTATTTGAGACTAAACTTCAATAAATTGATTTAGGGTAAGATCTAAATTCCCTTCAGTAATATGAAGAATATTGAATATAAACAATAAATTTAAACATTAAAGAAGAGGGAAAATCAAGGCTGGGAGCCCAGAGCAAGTGTTTGCATAACACTCTTGAAGACAACTTTCAAAAATCTCAACGAAAGCCAAGTTCATTATAAATCAGAAGAAAAACCATTTAATATTCAAGGTGCTGTAAAAAAAAGTTTTTCATAATGATATAGAGGTCAACAAATGAATCTGAGCAAAGGCAATTAAAAACGAATCAATTGAGTCATATATATATATATATATATATATATATATATATATATATATATATATATATATATATATATATATATATATATATATATACACAGAACTGTTTGGCATCAGTCTTGTGTCAACCGTGGTAGCGTTAACATCGCGGTGTGCAGTCTTTGAAGTTTCGGCACCTTTGATAGTGAGGCAGTAGTCTTCAGAAGCCGTGCCGACAACGGATGCTATCCAGCAGCAGATAAGCCCTTGTGGATTTTCTATTGAAAATTTCTTATTTGAATAATTCGTTTATTTTAATTACTTGTTTTTTGTTGTTTCTTGTTTGTATATATTAGGAAGTAATGTTTGTTTATTACTATCCTTACGTTTAATTTTTTGTTAGTTGAATTTAGTTAATTTTCTTATCTAGTTTAAGTTTTTTATTATTTCTATTTGTATTTCATTGATAGATTTATTAACCGTTACTATAGACTTATTTCGTATTCCTATATTTACTAACTTTTACTGCTTTTCCATTGCTTCCCTTTTATTAAGTTAAGTTTTAGTATTTTTTAAGTTGCGTTCATAAATTAAGTTAATTTGGTTATATAGTTATTGACTTTGATTTCTTATTTAATCTTTATTCCGTCGCTATTTATATTATAAACTTAAGCTTTTTCATTTTTTAAGTTAGGTTAATTTTTTACTTAGGCATAAAATTATTAGTTGTCCCCGAGATTCTCTATTTGTATTCTTCTTATAATATTTTTCCTAAAAATTGTTTACTTCTTCTTTTATAATTACAGTTTAACTTTTTTTCTAATTATTTCGTTAATCTATAAATATTTCATTGTCTTTTTTTGTTTTGTTTTTTTTTTATTCCTATAGTTATTACTTAATCATTGAACAGTTTTTTACAATCTGCGGTTATTTTATTTTTTATATATTTTCTTTTTTCTTTCAATAAATCATAAAATATGGGAGACCAATCGCCTGACTCCATTAGCACTACTAAACCTTCTCGATCCCGAGTTAAAATTCCAACCGAAAAAATCATTGCTGATTCTAACATTCAAGTACATCCGACATACTTAATAATTAAAAGAACAGACCAGGAGGGCTTCCAAAAGATCTCCCCATTTATTATAAACAAATTCATCTCAGATCTAGTCGGAGATGTAAAAAAAGTTAAAAAATTAAGAGACGGCTCACTATTGGTAGAAGTAGCAAGAGGACAACAATCCGAAGTTCTATTACAATGTAAGGATTTTGGTGGGCAATTTCCTATAGAAATTGTTCCCCATAAAACCTTGAACTATTCGAAAGGCGCCATTAGGTACTTTGATTTCCAATACCTCAAAATAGAAGAAATTATGAAAGAATTGGCATCAGTGATTAAAAACATTGTTAGGATCAAAATAAAAAAAGGCGGAAAAGAAATATATACTAACTCATATATAATCACATTCCCAACGCCTAATCTACCAGATTATATAAAGATCGGATATGAGAAAATCAAGGTCCAGCCCTACATTTCAAATCCGTTACGATGCTTCCGATGTTTTGGCTTTTCTCATCCTACAGCATTATGCAAAAAAACAGCCGTTTGTATACAGTGCGGGCAGGCCAAACATGGGGAAAATATAAGGTGTGGCTTGGCTCCAAAATGTGTAAATTGTGGAGGCTCACACAATGCGTTAAACCGTAATTGCCCGGAATTTCTGTTACAAAAAGAGATAAAAAATATTCAAACTTCTCTTAAAATATCATTTAACGAGGCAAAAATCATTTACAGAGAAAGAAATCGAACTTCTTCTAACATATATTTTGCAGAAGCCATTAAGAAAAATATTAAACCTGTTGAAACAAAAGAAATAGGAACTCAGGTAAATCTTCTATCTTCACCTACTGGAGAAACACTCATAACTTCAATTGAGGGTAGTTCTCAAACGACTGAAATGCCAATTACAAAATCCGTCAGAACAGATAATGGCATTGCCTCTATCCAGCCCTCAGTAACTCTCCCCACAAACCAACATCTCCCATAATGTCCAATCCTTCTAAATTCTCTCCCGATAATCTATCCACTCCCGCTACACCCTCTTCTAATATTTTCCCAAATCCTGACCTGCCAGCTCCTATCACCTCTGTTAACCATCTTGTGCCCACTCCAAACCATTTGCCGGTTCGGACTAGAAGTGTAACAAGAACGGAAAGTATGCTCACATCTTCCATTCAGCCTTCTATGGCTCAATCAATAACGTCCACAGCTTCCACCTCAACAACTTCTGAGGAAGATACCTCAGAAAACTCCGTGTCGTGTGGTGAGACAGTTGACGACCAACAGTATAAAAAAGTTATATGTAAGAACAGTAATAAGAAGAATCAATCGAAGGCTAAAGAAAACGAAAATAAACACTTAAAATAGATCCAGCTATACAAATATTTTTAATTATTGCAGTTTGATTTCGGTCTATCTAAACGTATTCTACTTCCTCTTCCTGAACTACTATGACCCTAATTCAGTGGAACTGCAATGGAGCCAAAGTACATTACAATGACTTAAAAATATTACTCCGAGACATAAACCCGGTTTGCATAAGCCTCCAAGAAACTGACTTAAAACCTTCAGACATATTTACAATAAAAGGATTCGACATTTTTAGAAAGGACAATGACAGTAACCGCGCTTTTAGAGGAGTAGCTCTTGCTATTAAAAAAACTGTATATTCAAAATTTATAGAAATAGATTCACCTCTTCAAGTTGTAGCAGCCACAGTTCACTTGGGCATAAGTTTTACCCTTTGTAATATATATCTTCCTCAAGACAATTCAATAAGGATGGAAAATCTTATCCATATTCATCAACAGCTTCCTAAACCTGTTATCTATACCAGCGACTTCAACGGCCACAACCCACTTTGGGGATGTAAAGATATTAATGGACGAGGCAGAATGATCGAATGTTTCATAAACTCGACCAATCTTCTCACTTTAAACACAGGCAAGCCAACCTTCTTGAGTTCCAGTTATGGCGCCTTTTCAGCTATTGACCTATCTCTATGCAGCCCCTCTTTATATCATTCCATAGACTGGACAGTACTACCGGAACTTTATGGTAGCGACCACTTCCCTATACAGTTGAAACTGCCAAACACATCATACAAAAGGAAGCCAAGATGGATAATTGAAAAGGCGGATTGGACAAGCTTTTCCTCTTTAGCGAATCCTCCTCCAGAAATAGCAGATAATCTGGATATTGATCAAGGATGCCAAGCCATAACAGAAGTCATTATCATGGCCGCTGAATCTTCCATACCAAAAACCAAAGGATTTTCAAATCGACCATCTGTCCCTTGGTTTAATAAAGAGTGCAAAAAAGCAATACAAAATCGTAGAAGAGCTCTTAATAAATTTCGGAAAAATATGAACCCTGCAAACTTAATCGAATATAAAAAACAAAGGTCAATATGCAGAAGAACTTTAAACAGCAGTAAAAAGGAATCATGGAAATCCTTCGTGGAATCTATTAACTCTTCAACTCCAGCTAAGGTAGTATGGAATAAAATTAGGAAGATTAAAGGAATAGGTTCTCCCACTGGATACATATTATTAATTGATGGGAAATTGTGTGATGACCCTAAAGTTGTGACACAAAATTTCGCAACTTATTATTCGGAAATATACAACGAACCCACTACCAGCGGGCGTGCAGAGAATCTTGACTTCTCGACCCCAGATACAATTTTGATCTACAATTCGCCATTCACGATGTGGGAGCTTCAGGCTGTGTTAAAGAGTGTTTGGGGTTCTTCACCAGGCCCTGATAATATCCACTACTCTATGATCCAACACCTTCCTAATAACACACTAACCTGGCTCTTAAATTATTACAACCACATTTGGCGGACTGGCGAATTTCCTGACTCCTGGCTTCAATCAGAGGTAATCCCAATTTTGAAAAATGGTCAAGATAAGAGATACCCAACAAGCTACAGACCAATCTTCTTAACGAGCTGCTTGTGCAAAGTCATTGAACGCATGGTTAATAAAAGACTTACCTGGATTCTGGAAAACAACAATTACATCCAAAATTTCCAATGTGGATTCCGTAAAGGTAGATCCACAATTGACCATTTAGTTCAAATGGAGGCAGAACTTCAATACACTTTTATTCAGGATGAACAAGCCATCGCTATTTTCTTTGTCATGTACAAAGCATTCGACAAAACCAATACTAAGATCATTCTGAGAAAATTAATGTCATTAGGATTCCGTGGTAACATGCCGAACTTCATCCATAAATTTCTTGGCCGTCGCTATTTCAAAGTTCGAGTAGGAAATTCGCTATCCAAGCCACATGAACAAAGAAATGGTATTCCACAAGGTTGTGTTCTAAGTACAACACTTTTCACTCTTGCAATCAGTGACCTGGCCAACCAATTTACCACGTGGTATCAAACCGATGCTTTTTGTGGATGATCTGGCAATCTTTTGCCGATCCAAATCTTTGATATGTATAAAAGAGAAGCTACAAACGTCATTAAATCGACTAAACGAGTGGTCTCAAAATTCAGGACTAACTTTTTCGGCAAATAAAACAAAATGTTTATATTTTAGTAGAAGAAAAAATATCCCCGACCTACCACATCTCATGCTTAACAATGTTCCGCTACCCTACGTAAATACCTGTCGATTTTTAGGATTGGAATTTGATAGACGCCTGAATTGGGAGAATCATATAAAATCTTTAAAAGAAAAATGTTTAAAAAAACTAAATATTTTAAAAGTCTTGAGTGGAACAAGTTGGGGTGCAGATCGCAACACCTTACTCAAGATATATCTGTCAGTAATATGTACAAAGATGGAGTATGGCTGTTTTGTTTTTGGATCGGCAAGAAAGGACATTTTGACTAAACTAGATGTAGTACACCATGCAGGCATACGCATTGCTACTGGCGCTTTCAGGACCAGCCCTTCACAAAGTCTTTGCGCAGAATCTGGCTTACCACCATTATCTTACCGACGCGATAAACTGGCCATCAACTACATCACCAAACTATTCACACAATCTACCCATCCTACCCACAGATACATCTTTAAACCTAAATACTCCACAAATTTTCAACTAAAGGCTAAACCAACCTTACCACTAGCAGAAAGAATGTTATCCGCCGTTACCCAGTTAAAATTAATTAATATAAATTCAATAGAAAACAGGACCCCATCATGGACATTTCAAAAACCCCATCTATATCTTCAATTGACAAACTCTACTAAAGAGAATTCCAATTCAAAAGATTTCAAAAAACGCTTTGAGAAGATCATCAGCGCATTGCCTAGCCACAAGTTAATATTCACAGATGGTTCAAAGTCGGACTCATCCACTGGTTCAGCTTTTGTTGCGTCGAAGCTTCATCAATTTTGCTCTGTCTATACTGCTGAAGTGAATGCGATCGCAATGGCTTTAGATTATTCTAGAACTTTCCCAATAGAAAATGTCATCATAGCCTCAGATTCATTGAGCGCTCTGAAAGCTCTTGACAATATGTATTCCAGTCATCCAGGAATTTTAAGAATCCTGGAATTGACCAAATCAATGGCTGAAGACGGAAAAATAATTCATTATGTCTGGATACCGGGCCATATGGGGATAATGGGAAATGAAATGGCAGATAAGGCAGCCAAAGAGGCTCTCACTCTCCCTGGTCGTGGTAAAGCACTGTTAACACCATCAGAACTAGCGCGCCCTCTAATTGAAAATGTTTTTAAAAAATGGGATGAAACATGGAAAAACAGCTATCCAAGCAAGCTGAAAGCGATTAAGAGTGAGCCAAAGTCTTGGAAAACCTCAAAGGTCCTGGCCCACCTGAGAATCGGACATACAAGGTTAACCCATGGGCACTTAATATCTAAGGATTTGCCCCCAAGATGTCAGCATTGTGAGGGAGCCCTGACAGTTACTCATATTTTCGAGGAATGTCCCTTCTACACAGGGAAATTGAACCAAAGGGGAATACCACTCAATGTCGAGGTTGCTTTGGGGAACGATGTAAATAGAATTGACGAATTGATGAGCTTTCTTACGGAAATGGACTTTTACAAGCAGATTTGAAAATTGCATTTTACTATTATTATTATTTTTAAAATTATTATTTTATTTTCTAAATTAATTAATTAATTCTTAACTTTTTTTATATACATACATATAAATATATATAAATATATATATATATATATATATATATATATATATATATATATGTATATATGTATATATATATATATATATATATATATATATATATATATATATATATATATATTTTTTTTTTTTTTTTTTCTTTTTATTATTTTTTTTTTTTTTATTTTTTTTTAATTTAACCTGATATATGTTTATCCTTTGCTAATGCTGTTACATTTTTTCTTACTAGTGGTTATTCTTATTTGATTATTCTTATTAGTTAATTGTTTTCAACTATTTGTTGTTATTTGTTTTTTAGTATAACAATTGTTCATTATTTAACCTTAATTTAGTTTCTAAAAATGATTGTCTGGCACTGATGACCGAGATGTTTTGTGCCAATAAAATATAACAACCAACCAACCAGAACTGTTTGGCTGCGATCAGTGGGAAATTATTAGAGGATAGTGGTGGTGAGGGTATTGAGGTTTTGCGGTGAATGGTAAAACTGATCTGATGTAATTTGTTAGGATAGATAAAGATTCTAAAATGTTGACATCATTCTTCGATCATTGCTAGGTATGACTTTAGTGTTAGGGATGCTTGAGTAGGGTCATCGGCACATTTGTCATTAGTGTATGTAGTAAGGGCTATGGTAAGATGTGTAAGAACACCAGCTTTATAAAGGGTATGAAGAATCAGACACAAAATACTGCCTTGTGGAAAGAAAGATGATAATACTATTCTAAGAACAAAATTCTAAGAAGGGTTAATAAACTTGAAGGGTTTATTAAAAAAAAAATAAAAAAGGAGCTTTTTCAAAGACGAGTTGGCTTAGAACTCAGTTCTTTGATGATGTATGCTCTTTTCACATCATTCTTTAATGATAATTAACAATATATCGGAAGAGGTGTAAATGTTGCTTGTCTGGCCTATGTACATATATATATAATAGTTTTTCTATTACCTATTACATATATAGGTAAGGTCTGTGTACATATATGTGTATATATAATAGTGTATATATGTGTATATGTATATGTATGTATGTGTGTGTGTATGTTTGTATATATGTATGTATGTATGTGTATGAATGTGTTTATATATAATTAATCTCTAACCTAAATAACAATTATGTTGTGGATTTTTGAAAACTTTGAATAGAACAAGAAAGGAATTAGATAAATGCTAATTTAGTCTACATGATAGTTGCAAGTGTTTAGCAGCAAAATGTTGAAAGAATTAATATGTGACAATGAAATGATAAATTATTTTAACAGAATTACAGAATTATTCATATATAGGTATTAAAGTTATAGAAATTTAGAAATTTTTTATTTTGTCTTTGGGGCTTCCCCATACAAATAGAGCCTAGCTTGGCTATAAATTACAATATTATGGTTTTAGAACTTTATATACATATCGATTAAAAATAAATAAAATAATAGAGAAAATTTACTAAAACAATTTGACTTTCAAAAATAAATTACAGATTAAAGAATAAACAGTTACTGGTGCTATAACAGAAACAATAAATAAGCAAAATACCACTTTGAAGATAAAATAAAAATAAACACTGAATAGAAAATGTTCTAGGATAAAGAATTGAGCACTTTTTGAACTCCTATCATGTAATAGTACACTTTATGTAACTTATCTACACTATCGATACTCAGTATATCATGGATACTTTGGATGTCGGAAGATTCTAAAATGAAGTTTTGAAGAAATTGCCGTCTATTTTCATTGTGTGCCGGGCAGTGAAGGAGAATGTGATGAAGACTGTTGTAGATAAATCGATTGCATAATATACAGCTTTCTTGTGACTTGAACAAAAAAGATGAGTTTTTTCCATAGATTCTAATATGTTCTGGATTTGCAACTCTTAATTGGCTGACACATCTCAGTTTCTTTATATGTACTTTAAATGTGAGGTACATTTCAGGGTCGGGAGCATTGTAATTGCATAGTAATCTATATATAGGATAGTTAGTCGAATTTAGGGTCCTTTGTATGTCGGCTGAGAGATAATGGTTATGTGCTTTTTCTAGTATGTCGTCTTTGTATCGAAGAAGTCCGTTTGTATGGTGAACAGAAAGCTCTTCTGCAAAGGCATTTAGCTCGGCTATTGCTCTAAATTGGGACACCCAATTGAAGTTTATGTCGGGTTTATCCTTGTCTAATAATGTCAGTCTATTGAAGCAAAGTTTTGGAAGTCGTTCTTCTGGCATGAACTCGAGCTTGGTCCATAGATTTGTCATCTTTTTTATCACCTTCATGGCTAATGGTTCTCTTCCTGTTTCGAGACGGACTATATAATTTGGGGTATTCCTAGGCCATCCAAATAAGTGCTTTAAAAATTTAAGTTGGACCGTTTCGATTGCCTCAAGATAATTGGGACTCCATACTTCAGAAGCATAAAGCAAAGTTGATGAGACCATTGAGTTAAATAAAGTTCTTTTTGTTTCCCAAGAGTCACTTTTCCCTTTTTTCAATATGTCTATGACTTTTGCAGATGCCACTGATGACTTCTGAGTAAAGTGTCCACATGCTTGTTTAAATTTTCCCGATGATGTGAAGGGAACTCCCAAATAAGTATACCTTTTTGTATACTCCAATATCTTATCATGCCAGTATAACGGTTTGAGCTGTTTAAGCTTTGGAGATTTATGAAAAACAAGAGTTTTGGATTTCTCCGCATTTAATATGAGAGAATTGTTACTGCAGTACTCCTGTAGTATTTTTATATTTTTCTGTGCTCCATGCCAACTGTTACTTAATAAGATGATATCATCAGCTAGAAGGAGCATTGTCACCTCGTGTAAGGTGTCTATGCTTATACCTGCCGCTCCTTTGTCATGAAAGAATTGAACTATGTCGGAGATGAATAGCAAGAACAAGGTTGGGCTCAGACTTTCGCCTTGTAAAAGTCCTAAGGTGATATCGATATCTTCTGAAAGTTGTTCGTTAACGGAAATTTGTGTTGATGCATTATCATACAACATTTTAATAATTTTGACAATTTTTCCCCCGATTCCTAGAGTAATAAGCTTTCTCCAAAGGAGTCCGTGATTAACTGAATCGAAGGCTCTTTTGAGGTCGATGAAGGTGGCGTATAGATATCTTCCTTCTGTTTTGAACGTTATTCCGATAAGTGCTGAAAGAGTGAAGATATGATCAATGCAGCCTCTTCCTTTCCTGAATCCTGCTTGCTCTTCGGGTATTAGATTTTGAGAGTCCGCCCATAGCATTATTCTCCTCGCAATGATGGCGGTAAATAACTTAGCAATCGTGTTCAGTAGGGATATACCTCTATAGTTATCTACATCGCTTCTATTACCTTTTTTAAAAAGTAAGTAGAGTTTGGATTTAGACCACTGGGTAGGTAATTTTTCTTGATCAAGTACAGAATTGAATAAATTCAAAATATAGTGTTCCCACTCTGGGGTGAGATTCTTCAAATTTTCATAAATTATAAGGTCCGGTCCAGGAGCTTTGTGGTTTTTAGAGAGATTAATACAAAGCTGCATCTCTTCCAGGGTTATATTAGCTTCTAGAATTGAGTTGGTAGTGGGGATGAATTCTAAGTTCTGAATGATCTTCTGGCCGTAGTGGGCTCTGTAGAATTCGGTCCATTCTTCTATGGATACTGCATTCTCATTGGGTTTGTATGGTTTCAGGTGATTGACGGTTTTCCAAAACTGTTTGCTATTTTTTGTATCCTGCAGGTTTTTAATAATTTGAAATCTAAATTCCATTTTCTTACCATTAATTAAATTTCTGTAAGAATCCCTTGTTTGGATGTAGTCCTGTAATGCTTGTGGGGAAAAATTTAATTTAATTAATGCTCTATATTTTCTCCTAACTTCCCTTTTCAGATTACTGCACTCTAAATCAAACCAGGGTTGATTAGGCTGAAACTTGATATACTTCGCTGTTTTTTTTATTAAAAGCATTCCAGCAGAAGACATACTTTCATGCAAGCATTCAACGAAATTATCATAGAGATGATTCACATCATAAGAATTAAAGTAAATTTTTTCACTGCAAGCTAAATTTGATCTGAATAATATACTTTTATTCCCTTCCCATTTAACAAATTTTTTGGGTCCCATGCCTATATAAGTGAACGGTCGATGATTTGGTAAGCAAACGTGTGGTTTCACGGAAGTAGTGCAAGCTAAATGGTCCAGAGAATCAGACATGGCTATAACTTCCATATCATCTAATATCTCTAGTGCCATATCGTTGATCCAAACTAGATCAATAGCGCTTTTTCCAACTTTAGACATAAATGTGAACTTTCCAGGTCTATCTGAAGGGGTCCTGCCATTGCATAGTATGAGCCCTAATGATTCCATCGCTTCCACCAATTGTTTTCCTCGTCTGTTAATATGTTTATGACTATTCGTCCTGGTAGCGTATAGATTTGAGTTGTACAATATTTCTTCCTCCAAACAATTCAGGTCACCTACATGACTGTTAAAGTCACCATTAACAAACAGGTAAGTATTCGAATGATTAAGTAGTATTTCCGTGATAGTATTACACAGATCTTCCAGTATTACATCCATATCACATACAGGGGGCAAGTAAATGTTTCCAATTGTTAATAATTTGTTATTAATTTTAATATTGACAAAAAGCCAGTAGCGGTTGCAATATACAATATTTGTTCCTGAATTAATCGAACTATGGACTAGGGTTAGTATACCGCCGCTGCCACGCCCTCTTGTGTTCTCTTTTACAGCCTTACTGCTAAATGGTGTATACTCATGTAACCAAGGGGGTAAAGAGAAATTATCGTCTGTCATCCAAGTCTCTACGAAGCATAATATGAGATATTGTCTTATTGTATCACATTCATTTACTGTAAATTTGAATAAATTTTTTAAGCCATTTATATTGCAAAACAAAATATGATGTCCGCATTGTTTTATATTTTTGGGATAGGTAGTTTTACCGAGTCCTTTCCGTGAATCATTAACAGGTATCAGGCCAGAGGAGATAGATTTGTTCTGTCATGACGACTTATCTATTGCTGAGACTGATGAACTTCGTGGTCGATATTTATATTTATTTAGTCTATTTTCAGCTTTTCTTTTCTTTTTTACTTGTTCCTCATCAGATGTTGGGAGCAGGTCCGCCTGTGATATAGAGATGGGGATATCAGCTTCAGACTCTTGGATTAGGTTCTCTACTTCATTCATTCTATAGAATGAACCTCTTATTTTGAAAAAACCTTTCCTATAAGAAGCATTGCTATCGATATTTTTTAATTTAATTAAGCATGCGTAAACTTTCCTCCCTTCCTCTCTCTCTTCAGGTGTCTTATCATGACTTAAAAAAATGTTTTTATTTTTTAAAATATCCCTACTCTTAAAAATCTCTTGTTTGACATTATTATTATTGAGTGATACCAGAATTGGGCCTTTTCGAAGTCTATAACAGGTGTTAACTGCATAATCTGGAATAGTTATGTTACACTCTCTGAATCTATCTCTAACTTTGTTGAGTGTATTTTCATTTTCACTGAAAGGGACATTATGGATTAAAAAATTATTCTTTTTTATCTGCCGCTTTAAGAAATGTATTTCTTTTTCGAGTTTCGTGTTCTTTAACTCTAGGTTTTGGCAGGTATTTTTTAACATGGCACATTCTTTTAATACATCATTTATGAGAGAGTTATTAGTTTCGAGTGATCTTTTCATTTCATTAATAGCTTTCATTATGTCATCATTGGAAACCATTGTGAAGGAAAATATACGTAGGTGACAGTGATGTGATATGATAACGGTGACACTGACCTTATACAGCTGGAGCGGTTGTGGTGGGGGTTTACAGGTCCAGTTCGGCACACTGATAAGCAGCCCAGTCTAGGCAGCAGGCTAATTTTTGTACAATTTTCCCCTATCGAAAATCCTCGGTCAATTTTAACGAAATTTGAGAAATCAGTTCCTGGTACTGAGAACTACAAGCGTGTAAACTTTGAGCTAAATCGAACGAAAACAAACTGATGAAAACTTTAAACAATTAAGACCCGATGTTTACTCGTTGCCGGCCGTAGCTAGACTCAACTTAGACTTAACTTTTTTTATATACATACATATAAATATATATAAATATATATAAATATATATATATATATATATATATATATATATATATATATGTATATATGTATATATATATATATATATATATATATATATATATATTTTTTTTTTTTTTTTTCTTTTTATTATTTTTTTTTATTTTATTTTTTTTTTAATTTAACCTGATATATGTTTATCCTTTGCTAATGCTGTTACATTTTTTCTTACTAGTGGTTATTCTTATTTGATTATTCTTATTAGTTAATTGTTTTCAACTATTTGTTGTTATTTGTTTTTTAGTATAACAATTGTTCATTATTTAACCTTAATTTAGTTTCTAAAAATGATTGTTTGGCACTGATGACCGAGATGTTTTGTGCCAATAAAATATAACAACCAACCAACCAGAACTGTTTGGCTGCGATCAGTGGGAAATTATTAGAGGATAGTGGTGGTGAGGGTATTGAGGTTTTGCGGTGAATGGTAAAACTGATCTGATGTAATTTGTTAGGATAGATAAAGATTCTAAAATGTTGACATCATTCTTCGATCATTGCTAGGTATGACTTTAGTGTTAGGGATGCTTGAGTAGGGTCATCGGCACATTTGTCATTAGTGTATGTAGTAAGGGCTATGGTAAGATGTGTAAGAACACCAGCTTTATAAAGGGTATGAAGAATCAGACACAAAATACTGCCTTGTGGAAAGAAAGATGATAATACTATTCTAAGAACAAAATTCTAAGAAGGGTTAATAAACTTGAAGGGTTTATTAAAAAAAAATAAAAAAAGGAGCTTTTTCAAAGACGAGTTGGCTTAGAACTCAGTTCTTTGATGATGTATGCTCTTTTCACATCATTCTTTAATGATAATTAACAATATATCGGAAGAGGTGTAAATGTTGCTTGTCTGGCCTATGTACATATATATATAATAGTTTTTCTATTACCTATTACATATATAGGTAAGGTCTGTGTACATATATGTGTATATATAATAGTGTATATATGTGTATATGTATATGTATGTATGTGTGTGTGTATGTTTGTATATATGTATATATGTGTGTATGTATGTGTATGAATGTGTTTATATATAATTAATCTCTAACCTAAATAACAATTATGTTGTGGATTTTTGAAAACTTTGAATAGAACAAGAAAGGAATTAGATAAATGCTAATTTAGTCTACATGATAGTTGCAAGTGTTTAGCAGCAAAATGTTGAAAGAATTAATATGTGACAATGAAATGATAAATTATTTTAACAGAATTACAGAATTATTCATATATAGGTATTAAAGTTATAGAGTATTAGGCAGTGGAATAAAAGAACCTTGTACTAGACAGCTTGTTTATTACTGCTATATATACAAACAACATGGCGCAGGGGACGCTACCAACTGGACTGTACTGTTTGTTGTTGGGCTGCTGTACACCTAGGTGGAAGTTCAGTGCCACAACTATCTTTACATATACAATCGATATTTAAACACACCCCTCAATTGAATGTTTTCAAATATATACATACACAAGTAAATATTCAATTGTATCTCACATACAAAACAAGTAAAAATATTATTCTACTACAAAATTCTACACCACAAAACAAGTAAAAATATTATTCTATTAAAAAATTCTATACAACAAAGCAAGTAAAATATTATACTATTACAAAATTCTATACAACAATTTTAGCACAATATATATACATGACATTAATATATTAATTAATTAAAGCCTTCCGAAACATTTAAAACTTATCAAACGCAAGTGGTTTTGTGAACAAATCTGCCACATTGCGGTTAGAATTGATGTGTTCCACAGATATTATTTCTTTGGAAATAAGATCTTTAACAAAATGGAATTTTATATCAATGTGCTTTGCTCGTTTAGAGTTTTCACAATGCTTTATTAAAGCTATAGCACTAGTGTTATCCACCAACAGTTTTCCACTTACTGTTTCACCACTGAACTCACTAATTATTCCACTTAAACTCACAATTTCCTGTGATGCCATTCCTGCTGCAATGTACTCCGCTTCCATCGTTGACAGAGCCACACATGCTTGCTTTCTTGAATGCCAAGCTATGGGATTGCTTCCGCAGAATGCTGCAAAGCCACTTACACTCTTTCGTGTTTCTATGTCACCTGCCCAGTCAGCATCTGAATAACCAATAAGTCCTAGGTTCTCACTTGGTTGAAAGTAAGACCCCTATCTCGAGTTTCTTTGAGATATCTGAGTATTCGTTTTGCAGCTTTCCAAGACTGCTGAGTAGCTTTATCTAAACATCTAGATAAATAGCTAATTGGGAATGATAAATCCGGTCGAGTTGTTGTGCTCAGATACATAAGTCCACATACCAAGCTCCTGTATGGTATATTTTCATCTAAAGGTGGACTGTCAGCGTTAAGTTTAAATCCAACCTCCATGGGGGTTGATACCTTCCTGCACTCTACCATATTATAATCTTCAAGGAGTTTATCAATAAAGCGGGTTTGTGTAACCGTTATTTTCTTTTCTTGCCTTTCAATTTTCATCCCTAAAAATTGAGAAGCCTTCATTTCTTTAATGCTGAACTCTCCTTTTAAATTGTTCACTAATTCTTCAATAGCCTTTTCATCCCCTGTAATTAGGCCATCATCCACAAAAAGAACAAAGAATACCCTACTCTTGTAGTAAAGGCATAAATCATATTGGGATCTCTTAAATCCCAATTTTAACATAAAAGAATTAAATCTTTCATTCCAATACTTCGGTGCTTTCTTGAGTCCATAAAGTGGCCTATTTAGTCTCAGAGTTTTTGTAGAACAACTTACACCTTTAGGTGGTTTTATAAACACAGGATAGTCCAGTGAGCCATTGAGAAAGGCTGTTGGCACATCAACTTGTCTAATACTCCAATCGTTTTGGCATGCAAATGACAACATAGTTCTTACAGTATCCATTCGGCAAACTGGCGAGTAATTAAATACACAATCACCTTGAGTTTGTTCTTCAAACCCTCTTGCTACCAATCTGGCCTTTTTGATTCCATCTTCCTTCACTGTGAAAACCCATTTAGTTGTGATTGGGACACTTCCATTCGGTGCTTCCTCTTCAGACCAAGTGTTCATCTTCTCGTGAGCTTTTAGTTCTTTAATAATGGCTTCCTGCCATTCCTCCTTTTTATTAGCATCCTCATAAGATGATGGAACTCCATCTGATCGGCTTACCATACAGTATGCATTATATAACTCATAATCATTTAGGAAATGAGGTTTTGACCGGTTTCTCTGAGGTCTAGAAGTTTCTTCTGAATGCTCTGGATTGGATTCTTCATTCTGAAGTCTTGAAGGGTTTTCTGACTGCTCTGGATTACAATTATTCTGAGGTCTATAAGTATCTTCTGGCTGCTCTGAAATATTAGTGTTATTCTCTTCACCATTTTTCCTTCCCTCTTCATAGCTTCCACCACTATTATGATAGACAATAGGTACATTTTTAACTTCTTTATAGGGCATTTGGCTCTCATCGAATATCACATAAACTTTCTGCTCGTCTGGCAACCAAATCCTATACCCACCACCACAATAACCAACCATCACCCCCTCCTTGCTTCTGGGATCCAATTTGGAACCTTTAGGAAGAAGGGTGGGCCTTTCTGGGAAAACCAAAAAAAACAAAGTTTAGACAGTCTTTTTCTGCCATTCCATTTTAATGAGGGTTTCACCTTTTTTTAAAGGGGCTGATGTAGGTGACCTATCCATTTCAAAGGGCGAAAATCGGCGGGTTTCCCCCCACAAGAATTTGGGGATCCCGGGAACTGATCCCTTAGAAAGGGCATAAAGTTCAAATAGTGTCCTATTCATTCTTTCCTCTTTCCTTTTCTTTTTGGGGCTATAGGGCTTTTGAATATTCAATTTTTATACCTTTATCTGAACAATTTTTTTAAAAAAATTTAGACAAAAATTCTCCTCCATTATCAAAAACTTTAGCCTTTTCACTGGGAAAACCCCCGCGCCCTTTTTAGTTCCCCTTAAAATAAAACCATCAGGTTTGTTTCAGCTCGGGTTTCAAAGGAGGGGTTTTACATGCACAAAAGAAATGGGAAATCATCCAAAATCACCTGCCCTATACCCATGGCCCCTTTAAAAATGATTCAGGAAATTTAAAGGAACATAAAATCAGAAGTGGGAAAAAAAATTTAAAACCCAACCCCTTTTAAGTGCTTTCCTATTATTTGAAAAGGGGGCTGTCCCAGTTGCCTTAAACCCTTTAATTCATTTCCGAACACTTCTTGTCACTTAAAGGGGAAACCCAAACTTTTGATTTGCTAAAAAAAAACTAAACTAGCCGTTTATGCCATGATTTTCCATCCCTTAAACAAATTGAAAAGTTGCAAATTGACTTTGGGTTTTCATGGGTTTATCAAAAGTAAAAATGTACAATCCATTCACTCGTGGAAAACTCGCAAAAATTTCTCCACAGATTTTTTTATTTTCCCTTAGAAACTTTTAAAACACTTTTAAGCCTTTTGAGGGGGAAATGCAACTCAAAGATAATAAATTATGTTTTTAAAAACCCGGATATTAAAAACCTTTTAAAGTTACAAAATTTTTTTTACCCTTTAAAGGGGGACTCTTTGGGGACCTTTTTTCTAGTAAAAAAATTTTACCATTAAACTAATTTTGTATGGCAACAAACATGATCAAGTTTGAAACATTTTACCAAAAAGGGGGGCCAATTCCCGCCTTAAAAAAATTTGGTTTTCTCGCACCTGAAACGACTAAAAAAAAACATTGTTAGATTTATGTTTTAAAATTACCCCAATTTAGGGCCACCCTTACAACCCTTTTTCATCAATCTGCTGAATTTTCCCTGGATTTTTCCCCCTTCTTTTCCCACGAAAAACTTCTATTTTAAAAAATTTTCTTCCATGGGTCGCTTAAATTTGGGACACTGTGCCTTGAAAGGGCTTTTTCCCCACATTTTAAAGCCAACCCCCTGTGCTTTAAATGATACTTTGAAGTAGTAAAATGACGCCATAGTACCGGGAAAAAAAATCACTAATAAAAAAAAAATCACCCGCGAACTACGCGTTGAAAAATATTTCACCCAAAACCAAAAATTCACAAAAATACTCTGGGCCCATAAACCCATTAAAGTTATAAGGGGATTGGCATGGAAAAAAAAGAAACCCTTTTACAAGACCCGTTGTTTTTACTGCTATATATACAAAACCCAAAATGGCGCAAAGGGGCGCCCACCAACTTTTGGACTGAAATGTTTTTTGTTGGGGGGGCTGTAAAACCTAGGGGGGAAGTTCATGCCCCAACAAATTTTTCATAAAAAAATCGATATTTTTAAAAATAGGAAAATTTTAAATAATAATAATACAATATTAAAGTTATAGAAATTTAGAAATTTTTTATTTTGTCTTTGGGGCTTCCCCATACAAATAGAGCCTAGCTTGGCTATAAATTACAATATTATGGTTTTAGAACTTTATATACATATCGATTAAAAATAAATAAAATAATAGAGAAAATTTACTAAAACAATTTGACTTTCAAAAATAAATTACAGATTAAAGAATAAACAGTTACTGGTGCTATAACAGAAACAATAAATAAGCAAAATACCACTTTGAAGATAAAATAAAAATAAACACTGAATAGAAAATGTTCTAGGATAAAGAATTGAGCACTTTTTGAACTCCTATCATGTAATAGTACACTTTATGTAACTTATCTACACTATCGATACTCAGTATATCATGGATACTTTGGATGTCGGAAGATTCTAAAATGAAGTTTTGAAGAAATTGCCGTCTATTTTCATTGTGTGCCGGGCAGTGAAGGAGAATGTGATGAAGACTGTTGTAGATAAATCGATTGCATAATATACAGCTTTCTTGTGACTTGAACAAAAAAGATGAGTTTTTTCCATAGATTCTAATATGTTCTGGATTTGCAACTCTTAATTGGCTGACACATCTCAGTTTCTTTATATGTACTTTAAATGTGAGGTACATTTCAGGGTCGGGAGCATTGTAATTGCATAGTAATCTATATATAGGATAGTTAGTCGAATTTAGGGTCCTTTGTATGTCGGCTGAGAGATAATGGTTATGTGCTTTTTCTAGTATGTCGTCTTTGTATCGAAGAAGTCCGTTTGTATGGTGAACAGAAAGCTCTTCTGCAAAGGCATTTAGCTCGGCTATTGCTCTAAATTGGGACACCCAATTGAAGTTTATGTCGGGTTTATCCTTGTCTAATAATGTCAGTCTATTGAAGCAAAGTTTTGGAAGTCGTTCTTCTGGCATGAACTCGAGCTTGGTCCATAGATTTGTCATCTTTTTTATCACCTTCATGGCTAATGGTTCTCTTCCTGTTTCGAGACGGACTATATAATTTGGGGTATTCCTAGGCCATCCAAATAAGTGCTTTAAAAATTTAAGTTGGACCGTTTCGATTGCCTCAAGATAATTGGGACTCCATACTTCAGAAGCATAAAGCAAAGTTGATGAGACCATTGAGTTAAATAAAGTTCTTTTTGTTTCCCAAGAGTCACTTTTCCCTTTTTTCAATATGTCTATGACTTTTGCAGATGCCACTGATGACTTCTGAGTAAAGTGTCCACATGCTTGTTTAAATTTTCCCGATGATGTGAAGGGAACTCCCAAATAAGTATACCTTTTTGTATACTCCAATATCTTATCATGCCAGTATAACGGTTTGAGCTGTTTAAGCTTTGGAGATTTATGAAAAACAAGAGTTTTGGATTTCTCCGCATTTAATATGAGAGAATTGTTACTGCAGTACTCCTGTAGTATTTTTATATTTTTCTGTGCTCCATGCCAACTGTTACTTAATAAGATGATATCATCAGCTAGAAGGAGCATTGTCACCT
Source organism: Piezodorus guildinii (assembly GCA_023052935.1). Lineage (NCBI taxonomy): Eukaryota > Metazoa > Arthropoda > Insecta > Hemiptera > Pentatomidae > Piezodorus > Piezodorus guildinii. The sequence goes on along the minus strand of CM041295.1, from coordinate 39,212,724 downwards.
CGTGTAAGGTGTCTATGCTTATACCTGCCGCTCCTTTGTCATGAAAGAATTGAACTATGTCGGAGATGAATAGCAAGAACAAGGTTGGGCTCAGACTTTCGCCTTGTAAAAGTCCTAAGGTGATATCGATATCTTCTGAAAGTTGTTCGTTAACGGAAATTTGTGTTGATGCATTATCATACAACATTTTAATAATTTTGACAATTTTTCCCCCGATTCCTAGAGTAATAAGCTTTCTCCAAAGGAGTCCGTGATTAACTGAATCGAAGGCTCTTTTGAGGTCGATGAAGGTGGCGTATAGATATCTTCCTTCTGTTTTGAACGTTATTCCGATAAGTGCTGAAAGAGTGAAGATATGATCAATGCAGCCTCTTCCTTTCCTGAATCCTGCTTGCTCTTCGGGTATTAGATTTTGAGAGTCCGCCCATAGCATTATTCTCCTCGCAATGATGGCGGTAAATAACTTAGCAATCGTGTTCAGTAGGGATATACCTCTATAGTTATCTACATCGCTTCTATTACCTTTTTTAAAAAGTAAGTAGAGTTTGGATTTAGACCACTGGGTAGGTAATTTTTCTTGATCAAGTACAGAATTGAATAAATTCAAAATATAGTGTTCCCACTCTGGGGTGAGATTCTTCAAATTTTCATAAATTATAAGGTCCGGTCCAGGAGCTTTGTGGTTTTTAGAGAGATTAATACAAAGCTGCATCTCTTCCAGGGTTATATTAGCTTCTAGAATTGAGTTGGTAGTGGGGATGAATTCTAAGTTCTGAATGATCTTCTGGCCGTAGTGGGCTCTGTAGAATTCGGTCCATTCTTCTATGGATACTGCATTCTCATTGGGTTTGTATGGTTTCAGGTGATTGACGGTTTTCCAAAACTGTTTGCTATTTTTTGTATCCTGCAGGTTTTTAATAATTTGAAATCTAAATTCCATTTTCTTACCATTAATTAAATTTCTGTAAGAATCCCTTGTTTGGATGTAGTCCTGTAATGCTTGTGGGGAAAAATTTAATTTAATTAATGCTCTATATTTTCTCCTAACTTCCCTTTTCAGATTACTGCACTCTAAATCAAACCAGGGTTGATTAGGCTGAAACTTGATATACTTCGCTGTTTTTTTTATTAAAAGCATTCCAGCAGAAGACATACTTTCATGCAAGCATTCAACGAAATTATCATAGAGATGATTCACATCATAAGAATTAAAGTAAATTTTTTCACTGCAAGCTAAATTTGATCTGAATAATATACTTTTATTCCCTTCCCATTTAACAAATTTTTTGGGTCCCATGCCTATATAAGTGAACGGTCGATGATTTGGTAAGCAAACGTGTGGTTTCACGGAAGTAGTGCAAGCTAAATGGTCCAGAGAATCAGACATGGCTATAACTTCCATATCATCTAATATCTCTAGTGCCATATCGTTGATCCAAACTAGATCAATAGCGCTTTTTCCAACTTTAGACATAAATGTGAACTTTCCAGGTCTATCTGAAGGGGTCCTGCCATTGCATAGTATGAGCCCTAATGATTCCATCGCTTCCACCAATTGTTTTCCTCGTCTGTTAATATGTTTATGACTATTCGTCCTGGTAGCGTATAGATTTGAGTTGTACAATATTTCTTCCTCCAAACAATTCAGGTCACCTACATGACTGTTAAAGTCACCATTAACAAACAGGTAAGTATTCGAATGATTAAGTAGTATTTCCGTGATAGTATTACACAGATCTTCCAGTATTACATCCATATCACATACAGGGGGCAAGTAAATGTTTCCAATTGTTAATAATTTGTTATTAATTTTAATATTGACAAAAAGCCAGTAGCGGTTGCAATATACAATATTTGTTCCTGAATTAATCGAACTATGGACTAGGGTTAGTATACCGCCGCTGCCACGCCCTCTTGTGTTCTCTTTTACAGCCTTACTGCTAAATGGTGTATACTCATGTAACCAAGGGGGTAAAGAGAAATTATCGTCTGTCATCCAAGTCTCTACGAAGCATAATATGAGATATTGTCTTATTGTATCACATTCATTTACTGTAAATTTGAATAAATTTTTTAAGCCATTTATATTGCAAAACAAAATATGATGTCCGCATTGTTTTATATTTTTGGGATAGGTAGTTTTACCGAGTCCTTTCCGTGAATCATTAACAGGTATCAGGCCAGAGGAGATAGATTTGTTCTGTCATGACGACTTATCTATTGCTGAGACTGATGAACTTCGTGGTCGATATTTATATTTATTTAGTCTATTTTCAGCTTTTCTTTTCTTTTTTACTTGTTCCTCATCAGATGTTGGGAGCAGGTCCGCCTGTGATATAGAGATGGGGATATCAGCTTCAGACTCTTGGATTAGGTTCTCTACTTCATTCATTCTATAGAATGAACCTCTTATTTTGAAAAAACCTTTCCTATAAGAAGCATTGCTATCGATATTTTTTAATTTAATTAAGCATGCGTAAACTTTCCTCCCTTCCTCTCTCTCTTCAGGTGTCTTATCATGACTTAAAAAAATGTTTTTATTTTTTAAAATATCCCTACTCTTAAAAATCTCTTGTTTGACATTATTATTATTGAGTGATACCAGAATTGGGCCTTTTCGAAGTCTATAACAGGTGTTAACTGCATAATCTGGAATAGTTATGTTACACTCTCTGAATCTATCTCTAACTTTGTTGAGTGTATTTTCATTTTCACTGAAAGGGACATTATGGATTAAAAAATTATTCTTTTTTATCTGCCGCTTTAAGAAATGTATTTCTTTTTCGAGTTTCGTGTTCTTTAACTCTAGGTTTTGGCAGGTATTTTTTAACATGGCACATTCTTTTAATACATCATTTATGAGAGAGTTATTAGTTTCGAGTGATCTTTTCATTTCATTAATAGCTTTCATTATGTCATCATTGGAAACCATTGTGAAGGAAAATATACGTAGGTGACAGTGATGTGATATGATAACGGTGACACTGACCTTATACAGCTGGAGCGGTTGTGGTGGGGGTTTACAGGTCCAGTTCGGCACACTGATAAGCAGCCCAGTCTAGGCAGCAGGCTAATTTTTGTACAATTTTCCCCTATCGAAAATCCTCGGTCAATTTTAACGAAATTTGAGAAATCAGTTCCTGGTACTGAGAACTACAAGCGTGTAAACTTTGAGCTAAATCGAACGAAAACAAACTGATGAAAACTTTAAACAATTAAGACCCGATGTTTACTCGTTGCCGGCCGTAGCTAGACTCAACTTAGACTTAACTTTTTTTATATACATACATATAAATATATATAAATATATATAAATATATATATATATATATATATATATATATATATATATGTATATATGTATATATATATATATATATATATATATATATATATATATATTTTTTTTTTTTTTTTTCTTTTTATTATTTTTTTTTATTTTATTTTTTTTTTAATTTAACCTGATATATGTTTATCCTTTGCTAATGCTGTTACATTTTTTCTTACTAGTGGTTATTCTTATTTGATTATTCTTATTAGTTAATTGTTTTCAACTATTTGTTGTTATTTGTTTTTTAGTATAACAATTGTTCATTATTTAACCTTAATTTAGTTTCTAAAAATGATTGTTTGGCACTGATGACCGAGATGTTTTGTGCCAATAAAATATAACAACCAACCAACCAGAACTGTTTGGCTGCGATCAGTGGGAAATTATTAGAGGATAGTGGTGGTGAGGGTATTGAGGTTTTGCGGTGAATGGTAAAACTGATCTGATGTAATTTGTTAGGATAGATAAAGATTCTAAAATGTTGACATCATTCTTCGATCATTGCTAGGTATGACTTTAGTGTTAGGGATGCTTGAGTAGGGTCATCGGCACATTTGTCATTAGTGTATGTAGTAAGGGCTATGGTAAGATGTGTAAGAACACCAGCTTTATAAAGGGTATGAAGAATCAGACACAAAATACTGCCTTGTGGAAAGAAAGATGATAATACTATTCTAAGAACAAAATTCTAAGAAGGGTTAATAAACTTGAAGGGTTTATTAAAAAAAAAAAAAAAAGGAGCTTTTTCAAAGACGAGTTGGCTTAGAACTCAGTTCTTTGATGATGTATGCTCTTTTCACATCATTCTTTAATGATAATTAACAATATATCGGAAGAGGTGTAAATGTTGCTTGTCTGGCCTATGTACATATATATATAATAGTTTTTCTATTACCTATTACATATATAGGTAAGGTCTGTGTACATATATGTGTATATATAATAGTGTATATATGTGTATATGTATATGTATGTATGTGTGTGTGTATGTTTGTATATATGTATATATGTGTGTATGTATGTGTATGAATGTGTTTATATATAATTAATCTCTAACCTAAATAACAATTATGTTGTGGATTTTTGAAAACTTTGAATAGAACAAGAAAGGAATTAGATAAATGCTAATTTAGTCTACATGATAGTTGCAAGTGTTTAGCAGCAAAATGTTGAAAGAATTAATATGTGACAATGAAATGATAAATTATTTTAACAGAATTACAGAATTATTCATATATAGGTATTAAAGTTATAGAGTATTAGGCAGTGGAATAAAAGAACCTTGTACTAGACAGCTTGTTTATTACTGCTATATATACAAACAACATGGCGCAGGGGACGCTACCAACTGGACTGTACTGTTTGTTGTTGGGCTGCTGTACACCTAGGTGGAAGTTCAGTGCCACAACTATCTTTACATATACAATCGATATTTAACACACCCCCTCAATTGAATGTTTTCAAATATATACATACACAAGTAAATATTCAATTGTATCTCACATACAAAACAAGTAAAAATATTATTCTACTACAAAATTCTACACCACAAAACAAGTAAAAATATTATTCTATTAAAAAATTCTATACAACAAAGCAAGTAAAATATTATACTATTACAAAATTCTATACAACAATTTTAGCACAATATATATACATGACATTAATATATTAATTAATTAAAGCCTTCCGAAACATTTAAAACTTATCAAACGCAAGTGGTTTTGTGAACAAATCTGCCACATTGCGGTTAGAATTGATGTGTTCCACAGATATTATTTCTTTGGAAATAAGATCTTTAACAAAATGGAATTTTATATCAATGTGCTTTGCTCGTTTAGAGTTTTCACAATGCTTTATTAAAGCTATAGCACTAGTGTTATCCACCAACAGTTTTCCACTTACTGTTTCACCACTGAACTCACTAATTATTCCACTTAAACTCACAATTTCCTGTGATGCCATTCCTGCTGCAATGTACTCCGCTTCCATCGTTGACAGAGCCACACATGCTTGCTTTCTTGAATGCCAAGCTATGGGATTGCTTCCGCAGAATGCTGCAAAGCCACTTACACTCTTTCGTGTTTCTATGTCACCTGCCCAGTCAGCATCTGAATAACCAATAAGTCCTAGGTTCTCACTTGGTTTGAAAGTAAGACCCCTATCTCGAGTTTCTTTGAGATATCTGAGTATTCGTTTTGCAGCTTTCCAAGACTGCTGAGTAGCTTTATCTAAACATCTAGATAAATAGCTAATTGGGAATGATAAATCCGGTCGAGTTGTTGTGCTCAGATACATAAGTCCACATACCAAGCTCCTGTATGGTATATTTTCATCTAAAGGTGGACTGTCAGCGTTAAGTTTAAATCCAACCTCCATGGGGGTTGATACCTTCCTGCACTCTACCATATTATAATCTTCAAGGAGTTTATCAATAAAGCGGGTTTGTGTAACCGTTATTTTCTTTTCTTGCCTTTCAATTTTCATCCCTAAAAATTGAGAAGCCTTCATTTCTTTAATGCTGAACTCTCCTTTTAAATTGTTCACTAATTCTTCAATAGCCTTTTCATCCCCTGTAATTAGGCCATCATCCACAAAAAGAACAAAGAATACCCTACTCTTGTAGTAAAGGCATAAATCATATTGGGATCTCTTAAATCCCAATTTTAACATAAAAGAATTAAATCTTTCATTCCAATACTTCGGTGCTTTCTTGAGTCCATAAAGTGGCCTATTTAGTCTCAGAGTTTTTGTAGAACAACTTACACCTTTAGGTGGTTTTATAAACACAGGATAGTCCAGTGAGCCATTGAGAAAGGCTGTTGGCACATCAACTTGTCTAATACTCCAATCGTTTTGGCATGCAAATGACAACATAGTTCTTACAGTATCCATTCGGCAAACTGGCGAGTAATTAAATACACAATCACCTTGAGTTTGTTCTTCAAACCCTCTTGCTACCAATCTGGCCTTTTTGATTCCATCTTCCTTCACTGTGAAAACCCATTTAGTTGTGATTGGGACACTTCCATTCGGTGCTTCCTCTTCAGACCAAGTGTTCATCTTCTCGTGAGCTTTTAGTTCTTTAATAATGGCTTCCTGCCATTCCTCCTTTTTATTAGCATCCTCATAAGATGATGGAACTCCATCTGATCGGCTTACCATACAGTATGCATTATATAACTCATAATCATTTAGGAAATGAGGTTTTGACCGGTTTCTCTGAGGTCTAGAAGTTTCTTCTGAATGCTCTGGATTGGATTCTTCATTCTGAAGTCTTGAAGGGTTTTCTGACTGCTCTGGATTACAATTATTCTGAGGTCTATAAGTATCTTCTGGCTGCTCTGAAATATTAGTGTTATTCTCTTCACCATTTTTCCTTCCCTCTTCATAGCTTCCACCACTATTATGATAGACAATAGGTACATTTTTAACTTCTTTATAGGGCATTTGGCTCTCATCGAATATCACATAAACTTTCTGCTCGTCTGGCAACCAAATCCTATACCCACCACCACAATAACCAACCATCACCCCCTCCTTGCTTCTGGGATCCAATTTGGAACCTTTAGGAAGAATGGTAGGCCATGCTCGGCAACCAAATATACGAAGTTTAGACAGATCATTTCTGCCATTCCATATTAATGAGGGAGTTTCACCTTTATTTAAGGCTGATGTAGGTGACCTATTCAGTTCATAAGCAGAACATCGAGCTGCTTCCCCCCACAAGAACTTGGGGATACCGGAATCTGATACCTTAGTACGCATCATGTCTAATAGTGTCCTATTCATTCTTTCACTCTTTCCGTTCATTTGAGGGCTATATGGCAATGAATATTCTAATTTTATACCTTTATCTGAACAATATTTTTGAAAAAATTTAGACGTAAATTCTCCTCCATTATCTAAACGTAGCCTTTTCACTGGGACACCCTGCTGCCTTTCTAGTTCCGCTATATAATCCATCAGGTTTGTTTCAGCTTCGCTCTTCATATGGAGAAGTTTGACATGCACAAAATGAGTGAAGTCATCCAAAATCACCTGCATATACCTATGGCCTTCAACTGATTCAGGATTGAAAGGACCACATATATCAGAGTGAATTAATTCACCAACCTTTGAAGTGCGTTTCCTATTATTTGAAAAGGGCTGTCTAGTAGCCTTACCTTCAATGCATGCCGAACACTTCTTGTCACTATAGGGTAATCCTAAACTTTTGAGTAGCTAAACTAAACTAAACTAGCCGTTTATGCCATAGATCTCCATCCGTAGCACTTGAAATGTTGCACTTGACTTGATTATCACTGGGTTTATCAAACGTAAATATGTACAATCCATTCACTCGTGGACAACTCAGCTTAAAATTTCTTCCACAGATTTTCATCTCCTTAGAATCTGTAATCACTTTTAAGCCTTTTGAGGTAACTGCACTCACTGATAATAAATTATGTTTTAACCCCGGGACTATTAAACCTTTAATGTTTACAATCCTACCTTGAGAGGTTACTCTTAGGGTACCTTCTTTTCTAGTAAACATTTTATCACCATTAGCTATATGTATGGCAACATCATGATCAAGATTCGAAACATTTGACAAAAGGGGTTCCAATTCTGCCTTAAAAAGATGGTTACTCGCACCTGAATCGACTAAAAACACATTGTTAGATGATAGTTTAATATTACCACAATTTAGGGCCACCATTACAACTTCTTCATCTACATCTGCTGAATTACCCTGGATTGTTCCTCTTCTTTTCCCACGAAAGCTTCTATTAAAGGATTTACTTCCATGGTTCTGCTTATTTTTGGGACACTGTGCCTTGAAATGTCTTTTATCCCCACATATAAAGCAACCACTCTGTGCTTTAAATGATACTTCTGATGTAGTAACTGACGCCATAGTACCGGTAAACAAAAATCACTAATAAAATAATATCACTTCGCGACTACGCGTTGACACTATACACCAATACTATGCTCTGCACAAAAATACTCTGGGCCCATAACCTATTAAAGTTATAGAGTATTAGGCAGTGGAATAAAAGAACCTTGTACTAGACAGCTTGTTTATTACTGCTATATATACAAACAACATGGCGCAGGGGACGCTACCAACTGGACTGTACTGTTTGTTGTTGGGCTGCTGTACACCTAGGTGGAAGTTCAGTGCCACAACTATCTTTACATATACAATCGATATTTAACAATAGGAACTTAATATGAATAATAATACAATATTAAATGACCTATATTAGGATATAGTATGGAAATAAATGTAAGTAGAATTTTAATAAAAATTGTAAATAATTTAAGTGATAAATTGACTCTAAATTATTGATAATTTGTTGTTAATGTATGTATAGTTGCTTATAATAATTATTGAATTATATTTTAGATGATATTTAAAGATCTGAAGATGAGGCATAAGGTACCTCGAAATGTAATGTTTTAATAATCATGGTTTATATATGTTATGATAAATAAATATATAAATAAAATAGAAGAGACTGTTCCGAATAATATATTTATAACTTAAATTACTCTTCTATAATAGTAATTTATATAAAATAATTGTTTTGCTATCCACAAAAGGAATTAATTGCTTTATATATGATGACTTTTTTTATTTTTTTTTTATTTATTGAGAAATATTACAATTTGTTACATAATGAACAGTAGTAATAGTGATGTAATACACATTCATACAATATATACAGAAAATAATGATAAAGTCAAATTACATAAAATCGGAAATAAATAAATTTAAAAAAAATAACAATTAATAAAAACAAGAAACAAATCAAAACAACAACCTGTAGTAGAGATAAATACAAGTTGGGAAATAAATAAAAATCATACAAGCAAACTTAACTATATACAATATATACAATCTGCTAAAGGGGCCCTAGACTAGGCTGCTCCCTCCACAAGTGGAGGGAGAAGCCGAATCCAAGAGATCCCAGCGCCTCTCACTCAGCACTTCACTGGTGTCAGTCAGTGGAGGCCGAGCTAGGGCGGAATAGCCACAAACATACAGTACATGAGTGGAGGATCTGACCAGTGTCAGAACTCCAAATAAATGTTTACAAAACGTCGGGGGACCACTGCCGTTTCAATCTTCGAGGAGGATTGTAGAGATGGGTGGAGGTGGAAAGCGATTGAGCAAGAGGATTAGAATGATGAAGAAGGTTCTGATGGAATTTGGAGAATTTGGATGGTACCAGGTCTAAAATAAATAGAATATTAAGGTCATGGGTATAGTTGGTAACGTAATAAGGAGCATTAACTATTGTTCGGAGGACTTTGGATTGGAAGGATTGGATACGTTTGATGTTAGAATGTTTAGTTGTCCCCCATAGTTCAAGTCCGTAGGTCCATATAGGTTTCAGTACTGTCTTATATTTTAGTAATTTGTTGTAGACTGTAAGATGAGATTTTCTGTTTAGTAGTTTGTATAACCGGCCGATTCTGCGGTTGAGTTCTATCCTTTTAAGTCTTGTATGTGGGTTCCACGTCAGTCTTTTGTCTAGTAAAAAGCCAAGGTACCGGACTGTGTCTGAGGAAGGAAGCGGTATGGAATTGAATTTAACTGTTGGATAGGATTTACGTCGAAGGGAGAAGGTGACGTGTGTGCATTTGCTTTCGTTCACCTTAATTCGCCAAGCCTTACACCAGTCTTTGACAAGGGAAAGGTGCCTTTGGAGATTTAGCGATGCTACTTCAGGATCGGGATTGGATGATAAAATGGCTGTGTCATCAGCAAATGTTGCCAGGAAGGTATCGGGATCGATAGGGATATCGGCGGTGTAGAGGATGTAGAGGACGGGTCCTAAGACGCTGCCTTGAGGAACACCGGCCTCAACAGTATAATGTTTGGAAAATTCGGAACCACAGCGAACCCGGAAGGGTCAGATTGATAAATAGGATCGGAGGATTAGGTATAAGGATTGAGGTAAATGGGTTTTGAGCTTAAAGAGCAATCCCGGGTGCTACACCCGGTCAAAAGCTTGAGCTAAGTCCAGAAAGGCACCCGAACAATACTCCTTGCACTCAAGGGCGGAGGAAATGTGATCCACAACTCGGAGTCCTTGCTGAACTGTGGAATGTTGAGAACGAAATCCAAACTGATGTGAAGGAAAATTTTGAAATTTGGCTAGGATTCGTTTTAGTAGGAGCTTTTCGAATTTTTTTTAGAGGATCGGAAGTAGCTAATAGGTCTGTAAGATGACGTGCTGTTGGAAGGTTTGCCTGGTTTCAGGAAAAGGATGATAGTTGAATATTTCTATAAGAGAGGAAAATAGGTAGTGCGTAGGATACTGTTATAGAGATATGTAAGGAATCTAATGGCTTTCTGTGGAAGTTGTCTTAAGATCTGAGGCGTGTGGAGATCATATCCAGGGGATTTACGGAGAGGAAGCTTTTTAAGAAGATATTTGACCTCAGAGGTATTAACTGCTGTAGGAGGTAAGGAGAGTGGTATTGGTGAAGTAAGGAACTGTTCATCTGTTGAGGTATGGTTCGGATTCAACTCAGGATGAGGAGTGAAAACTTTGGAAAGGTGCTGTGCGAATTCCTGGGTTTTATCCTTGTCAGAAGCAGCCCAGGAACTATCACCGCGCAGAAGAGGATGAGAAATCGTGTGAGTATTCAGGATTCTCTTCGTGATATTCCACACAGAATTGTCACGAGTCGAGAGAGAGGAGAGGTAGGAATTGTAGGATTGGGAACGAAAGGTCGCCATCTCCGCTTTAATTTTCTACAATGAAAGTTATAAGAGCGGCGATCTTTTGGGTGGCGGGTGCGTTGCCATAATGTTCTGGCTCCGCCTTTGGTGTTGATGAGGTCCGTCAGGTGTTGTGGTAAATGGCTTTTGTAAGGAATTATTTGGGAAAGGAGGAAGTCCAGGCAGCTTGTTGAATCAAGGTTGTAAAGGAATAAACGGCATCGTCAAGGTCAGTTGGGGTTTTGAGAGTCACTCTGAGGTCGATATCATTGGTGAGGATTTCGCAGAAGAGGTTCCAGTTGATGGGGCCTCTGATGAATGACGGTGGAACAGGTTTCGGAATTGGTGTTAGGGATACGTTTAGGATCAGTGGACTATGGTCAGAGGATAGTTCATCAAGGCGAGTTACGGACAAGTTCAGGGAGCCTAATCCGCTGTGGATGAAGAAGTCGAGGATGTCTGGATTACGGTTAGGATCTGTTGGCCAGTAGGTAGGGGAATCGGAAGGTAGGAGATTAAGGCGTCTGGAGTTGAGTGCAGACTGCAATGTCCGTCCACGAGTATTTGTAGTTCTGGAACCCCATTGTTGGTGCTTCGCGTTTAAGTCTGCACCCAGAATAAAGTGATTCCCCAATGAGTTGAGGAAGGATCCAAATAGAAATAGAATTTTTAGGAGGGCAGGAAATTTGATACAAGATTCATGAGGATTGTTATTAGGGGCATGTCAAGGGATTTGATTTCGGAAATGAAGGATGTCATCAAACTGATAAGGTCTGTGGCATTTGAAGGAGGGGGGATATGAGAGATTTGTTGTGGATGAGGATTTTTAGGCCTGATTACGTTTTGAGGAAGAGGTATTTGTGGAATGGATTGAGGATATTGAAGTACATTTTGTAGTTCCGGCAGGGCCTCGGTTTCAGTACATTGGTTCCCACCTCCAAGTAAGTGGGCAAATGATACGTTGCATCGATTAATTTTGAGGGTTCTCTTCTAGTTCTTGCCTGTCTTGCTGTTTCATCCAGTACTTGGGGTTTTTGATACCTGGCCTTAGTTCCTTATAGATTTGGCATCCTTTGTAGTTGGCCGGGTGGTCCTTGAGGCAATGAGCACATACAGCGGGTGTTGACTTCGGTTTTGTACATTCCACGGACTTGTGCTGTTCACCGCATTTCACGCAGCGTGGTATGTGATGACAGTAACTTTTGGTATGACCATACGCCTGACAATTGTAACACTGAACAATTTCTCTCTTTGTATAAGGTTTTTCGAGTTTTACACTTGTATAATACAGTCTTTTTAGATCATAAATTTTTTCTACCCCTGCTAATGGTTGAAAGTCAACGAAGAATAGAGGCAGTTGAACTCTATATTTTATGACATTAGTGACGTCGCACTTTGTAACCCATCTCCGTGAGTTCTTCTTTGATAGCGTCAACTGGTGTTGAAGGGTGTAGATTTCTGATCACAACTCTAAGAGCTCTTTCTTGCCGTAGCTGATAAGTGTGGAAATCCGCTTTAGTTTCAGTTAGGTATTTCACAATTTTTCTATATGCCTCGGCGGTGGTCGGTGATATTTTGGTGTCATTAATTTTACTCATACAGTAGTAGCTGGCGGATTCTGTAATCTTGTTTAATTGCGCACACAACAACTGGAAATTTTTAATATTTTTGACAAATATCGGTGGAGACCGTGGTTCACTGGGTGTAGGAGCAGATTCCATGTATTCTTTTTCATTATGTTGGATTAGAAAAGGATTTGGGGTGAAAAACGGAGATTCGTCAGTCATCCCCTGTGACGATGTGCCAGGCTGTGGTTCAGATTCTGTATTAGTACCTGAAGGGGTTGCTTGTTGATTTAATCTTTTATTAGTATCACGGCGGGGTCTTTGTTTTATGGTAGACGTGATTGAACCACTAGATCTAGATCTTTTAGTTGATGCTTTGGAGGATCAATGCTTGGTGAAAATATCGCATTTCATGAGAAGAAGATAACAAGATAATAACTAGATGTGGGAAGTAAAACAATAAATAAAGAAAAGAAAACCAGTCCCGGCCTTGCCGAGCTATTGGCAATCAGCTGATGTGAAGAGGTTACCCAGCATTCACTTTACACCGTAAATTGTAACAAAACTTACTGTTGTTTGCTCCAATATTTACTGCAGTTGTTATCCTGAAGTCTGGTGATGTTTTCAAGATTGCACTGAAGAGAATTCAAACTAAAAAAAGCAAGAAATCCAAGAGCCGATTTGAAAGATGACTGCTATACTCATGCGCATGCGCTATGTACATATATATAATAGTTTTGCTATCCACAAAAGGAATTAATTGCTTTATATATGATGACTAATAAAGTTTTTTTTTTCGAACTATAATGATATTCCTGACATTTTATGCTTGGTAGTGTGGGTTCAGTCCGGATGGTTTGACTAAATCAGGTTGGTTTTCACTTTTCGCTCCAAGATGAACTGTTCTTATGTTATTCGAGTATAATTGTATTCATAATAGGAAGTTTATAAAATAAAAGTTTTGTTAGGATTAGATATGGAGCAAAAAAATGAAAGTTTAGTAGTTTAGGTAACTAGTAAAGTTTAATGGATGTTAAAACAGTCGGCTATTGATTACTATTTGCTGAAAATAAGACTATTTGTTTTCTACCACTCTTTTTCCAAAATCAAAATTGATTTTTGATAATGTATACTAAAGTTATTAGTACTTTCATACTATTTAAAAAACAAATAATGTAAGTAGAATAATTTAAAGATTTATACTTCTAATACAAACTCATTATTGTGATAATTATGCCATTCATCAGACTTATTAATCAAAATATGATTGTGTCTATCATTAATATAAGAGTTGTTTGTGATTTTTAGCATACTCAAATGATTTAAAATTATTGTTATCACAATTCCCAGCTGACAACTTATAGGATGCTCGCGTATATCCAAAATAATAATATCTGTTAACTTACATTTAGGTGAAACAACGACAAAACAAAAACACATGTACTGTCTCGTGAAAGGCGAACGAATGATGCTGGACTGAACTGATGACGTGATGTAATTTGGCGTCGAACAACACCTCCACACATGTACACTAAATGTGTCGCATTTAAAGTACATTTTTTTATTAAACTGAACTATTTTTGGCCAAAAATTGCTATCATCGGATCCGGTTAACGTATAATGATGCCGGATCCGCCGGATTACCGGATCCGGTTTTCCGGATTGCAATCCCTATCAGTATTGTCAGAAACTGTGTATAGAAATTTATATTTGTATAAAATATATATATTTTCAAGAATCGAGGGAAAAGAATCAATGGAGTTATATATGACTATATTGAATCCTTTTTTAATTGCCTTTGTACAGATTCATTTGTTGACCTTTATATCATTATGAAAACCTTTTTAACAGCACCTTGAATATTATATGGTTTTCTTCTGATTTATTATGAACTTGGCTTTGGTTGAGATTTTTTAAAGTTGTTTTCAAGAGTGTTATGCTAACACTTGCTCTGGGCTCCCAGCCTTGATTTCTTTCTCTTCTTCAATGTTTAAATTTATTATGTATATTCAAAATTGTTTATATTACTGAAAGGATTCAAGATCTTACCCTAAATCAATTTGTTGAGAATATATAGTCGACTGTTGAAATCTTCATAGGTAGGAAAAATCGGGAGTCAGTCGTTTAAAAATATAATTTACAATCTTTTTTACTGTATAGTGGATATAATTAGTTGACCGTCCGAGAATTACTGAAGGAATTAGTCCAGATTGACGTGAGTAAATAAAACAACTAAATAGTTTCAACTATTTATTTGCCAACGTTTCCACCCCCATTGTGGTTCCTAGCCGGTTTCCAGCAGTAGGGCTGACGGCATCTGGTCGCCATGTCTCTGAAGCGTTCGTGGTAGAAACTGTGACGCCGTCTACTCTTGCTTCTAAAGCCTCTGCGATTCCGACTAGGCGATTCGCTGTCCCGCCGACTTGTCCAGGCTCCCATTTGCGCTTTTAGAGCGGCTACTTCGGCAGTCAGGCGCTCGATGGCAGCTCCTATGTCTCCTCCATCTCTTCTTGAAGGCCCCGGAGTTGGCTCCGGCTGATAAGCCATAATCAGATTACCTGGGGGTTGCTGAATCTCAGCAATTTTGCCTGCGATGCGGTCCAACTTGGTCAGATCAGTATGATCGGTAGCAGCCATAGCCGCCTGCATTCCCTCAAGTAACCCCCGGAGCCATAGAGTATTAAGCATGTCCTCCGGGACCTTCTCTCCTGCCAGCTGCTGCATCTCTCGCAGAAATTGGGAAGGCCTCTGTTCGCCCAATTTCTGCTCTTCCAGGAGTTTTTTCATCTTCCAGCTATCTGACTGCCCGAAGCTGGAAAGTAGCTGCTCTTTCTCCCCTAACAGGCGGATTACGAGCCAGATCTGCGACTTGTCTAAGAGTCTGAAAATCAAGCTAGGCGACAATCAGCTGAAATTTGCTCTTGCTATTACTTATCTTACATGAGCTGAATACCTCCACTTTCTTTTCCTCCATGTCCAGCGTTAATAAATCGAATGGCATGATAATAAGCTTGATGGAAAAATAAAAAAAAGGAGAAAGAGAAGAAAAAAAATTTTAAAACTCACCGTCGGAGTCACCACTTTAGAGGAGGTGAGGGCGAAATGAATACAGCCTGGTACAATTGTGACAAAATATTATTTTATTATTCTGAAGGAAAAAATGGTTAAATAAAACGATGAATAGCAAAATACGCACAATAGAGACAATATGAGGAGCGCACAAAAATCGAGATAGATAAAACTACAGCTGGTAAGAGGTTGCAAAGGATTTGCCACTGTAAAGTAAAATAATCTTTCAACTATAATAAAACACATAAAGTAAAGTTAGAAATAAAAATGAGCTTCAATTAAATATAAAGAACTAATATATAAACTAAAATATAAACATGTTTGAGGCAGTGACAAATCCGTTTCACATAACCTCTTTGCTCCCACCAGCTGTGTGTTAATAACCTCACTCCCTTTCACACATCAGGCCCGTCACCACACCACCGTTCACAGGAATGTCATTATTGTTCGAAAAAAAAAAACACTTTATTAGTCATCATATATAAAGCAATTAATTCCTTTTGTGGATAGAAAAACTATTATATATATGTACATAGGCCAGACAGGCAACATTTACACCTCTTCCGATATATTGTTAATTATCATTAAAGAATGATGTGAAAAGAGCATACATCAGCAAAGAACTGGGTTCTAAGCCAACTCGCCTTTGAAAAAGCTCCTTTTTTTTTTTTTTCTAATTTATTTATTTGTTTAATGAACCCTTCAGATAGTATAAGAGTTTAGTTCTCAGAATAGTATTATATTATCTTTCATTATCTTTCCTTACTACATACACTAATGACAAATGTGCCGATGACCCTACTCAAGCATCCCTAACACTACAGCCACACCTAGCAATGATCGAAGAATGATGTCAACATTGGAGAATCTTTATCTATCCTAACAAATTACAACAGATCACTTTTATCATTCTCCGCAAAATCTCAATACCCTCACCACCACTATCCTCTAATAATTTCCCACTGATCGCAGCCAAACAGTTCTGTATATATATGACTCTATTGATTCGTTTTTAATTGACTCCCGATTTTTCCTACCTATGAAGATTTCAACAGTCGACTATATATTCTCAACAAATCGATTTAGGGTAATATCTTGAATCCCTTCAGTAATATGAAAAATATTGAATATAAATAATAAATTTAAACATTAAAGAAAAGATGAAATAAAGGTTGGAAGCCCACAGCGAGTGTTAGCATAGCCCCCTTAAAGACAATTTAAAAAAATCTCAAGCAAAGCCAAGTTCATAATAAATCAGAACAAAAAGATATAATATTGCAGGTGCTGTAAAGAAAGGTTTTCATAATGATATAAAGGTTTTAGAGGAGGTGAGGGCGAAATGAATACAGCCTGGTACAATCGTGACAAAATATTCTTTTATTGTTCTGAAGGAAAAAACGGTCAAATAAAACGATGTATTGCAAAATACACACAATAGAATCTTAGGCTAAATTCTGCTGCTAATGACCCCGGTTCCATAGAAGAAAAAGTACTAAATATCTTATTTCGTTACCGAGCAACACCGCTTGCCTCCGGAAAATCTCCAGCAGAACTATATTTACACCGCCAGCTGAGAATCCGCTTAAATGCTATTTTTCCATATAAACCTCAGCCTTTGCAGATTCGTACAAATAGGTGTTCTTTCCAAGTGGGAGAGAGAATTCAAGTCCGATTATATACAAACAATAAATAAGTTTGGCAATTCGGTGAAATAAATAAGAAATCAGGTTCACGTCATTACCAAGTAAGGCTAGATTCAGGGAGATCGTTAAGGCAACATATCAACCAGCTTCGAAATACAATGGTGCACAAGCCAAGGAAGAAAACTACGTTTGGACCATCTCAATCATATGACATCCCCAGGTTTTCTACTCAAAATTCGACGAGCCCTCCCAGGAGTCCCGCTGCAAATGTCCTGACGGCGCCAGAGGAAGATGCAGCAAATACTGAACAACAGCCGGTCGTTCAACAAGACGTCAACACCGGCCATCCTCAAAGAGTTCTTCGGCCTCCATCACGTTTCATCGATTTCGAAATGAACGATTGAACCATTGAAAATAACCGAAATGTAAATTTTATAAGTGGGGGAAGAACTGTGGCAACTCTGATTCCCAGTACCCTTCCCTGGCAACACTGGTTCCCAATACGTTCCAATGTTTTTTATATATGTTATTATTAATTAAAATATAAGTGTGTTATTAGTTTATATGCTTTTCTTATTTATTAAATATACATTTATTCAATAGTTTTCCAGATATAATAAGTACACATTAACAATATAGTGGAACCAACATCAGATGATGTAACCTAAAATGTGAGTATTCTTTTCCCCAACATTAATCTGGAAACAGGATGCCCTCTCGGTTTTAAGGCTAATTTCATAGTATTGTGTCCAATCATCGGCGCCTTCAGTATCAAGCGAGGATGATGCCTGTCATAATCTCTCTATACGCTAGAGTTAATGAGGCTCACCTGAAGTAGGCATTGCGAAGTTCTCTGCTCGTGTTCCACCTCTTCCTGAGTGAAATGAGTACATTTATTTCTTCTACGAGCGCCTCAAGGGAGTTTTAGATGCATCCTCTTTCAGAAATTCATCACTCTTCCTCCAGAATCTGCGACTCCAAATCAACAATTATTAATCATTTAATGTACCATAATTTCTATATAAACTACTATAACTGTTCGTAAAAACTAATATTACAGAAACATGTTTCCTATACTATATATTTTATATATTATATTCCTATGTTATATTATATTATACTATATAAAATTAATTTTGACTCATCATTCTACTGTTGCCTCACAACAGTTCAATTCGCAACAATGATCAATTAGATTTCATTATAAATCCTGATCTCGAGTGGGATAGATTCGTAAAAAAAATAAAAAAAGGTAAACCTGTGATATTTTTTTAGTTTGACACTTCTATTTTTTAGAATGACATCGATGGACCCTGAACAAAAGGAGTTAACAGAAACGAACAACTTGCCTGAAGATGAACAAGTTCCAGAAGAATTTGCAGGAAATGAACCGGTGGAGTCTGGAAATGAACAAGGCGAACAGGAAACACCAGATAAAGTGCCAATTCAACCCGAGGTAGTTGAAGAAGAAATAAAACCCTTAGAACAAACCGCTAATCCTGAAATGGAACTTGAGCAAATTGAGAATAGATCTGAACCAAATGAAAACGATACAAAAGCGAAGGGAAACGAGGATGAACCAAATGAAAACGATACAGATCCGAATGAAAATACATCTGAAACACACGAAGACGGAATTAATCCAAATAAAAGTGAAAATGAACCAAATGAAAACAAAGTCAATGAAAACGAAAATGAAAATATTCCTGAAGAGAACGCTATTAAAGAGGAAACAGAACCAGTAGATCCAAATTTGGTTGATGTAGAAGAAAATGAAGAAACGGTGTCGAGTGTAGAGTCGATTATAGAAACGGATCTCCTGGTGAAGAACTTCTGTGGGTGTTAATAGAGGATCACGGAGAAGAACTCCTGGTGTTCATAAAAGATGAAGAATGTGAACTTTCTCAAGAGGTATATATTAATTAAATTTATCTTAATGAAAAATTAAAATAAATAATTTAGAAATAAACATCTTAATGTGTCCTCAACTTTGTTTTGATTTGGTTAAATAGAAGAACTTTATCTGAGTATAAATTGATGTTCATACGATTCATTTTTTATTTATTGCTCTACTCAGGTTGGTTTAATTTTTTAGGTCCTATCCATACTCCAGGAGGTCATAGATTCAACCATCACGATCGAAATAGTTGATGTTAGCGCAGTGACAAGTAAGTTTTTTAAATTTTATTTTATTCTATTTAGACCAATTTAAAGACAAATACTTTAAACTATAAAATGACTAATTTTCATAGCACATATATTTGAGGTGGTGTAAAATAACTTAAATATTAGCGTAATATTACGTAGTAATTATGAAAATAGATAATAGAAAATCATAACTAATCACTCCATTGTGGCTCAAATTACATCTTTCTCAAGAAAAAATGACTCCGTTAGCAGCACGGGATTTCCAGCCAAACCTAATTTAAGTGGCGATCGATTATTGAATTAGTAACAGTCCAAGAACTATCTTCTCCCCATATAACGAGAAAAAATTAATTATTTAAATTGGCATCGTACCCAACATGAATAAAAGACGACCTCAGCTGCTTCTGGATAGACAAAGTTATGGTAACCAACTAATTAGCTAGCTAAAGTTATGGATAAACTTAACTTTAATATACTATAAACATAAATGTGGTGAGTTTAAAGAATTTATTTCTTAAAAACGGCTATAAAATTATTTTTAAGAATTAAAAAATTATCCTCTAAACTACTCTAAATAGGAAAGAAAGGGGGGCTATCCGACAGGTAAAACCAGCCTAGTTGGCAAAGTTCATCTTCCTTCTACCGCCCACCACATATCATGTCATCCACCTTCCAAACATCTCCCCTCACTTATGCTAATTTGTATAATGACCTTACTATAAGAATTATAGCAGATCACTCAGACTCTCTCAATAAGACGTACTTAGTTGACCTGATTTATTTCTCGAACGTATTAATTGTTCCTTTCTATCCAACTCATCATAAAAAGGTTTTTAAATGTAATTATTGATCTAACATTCGTCGATTCTCTGACCTCCCATTTCGTAGATGAGATAGTGGAATCCATCTTTATCCTTAAACAGCTCTTAAGTTTACGTGACTTTTCCTACAAGTATCCATTATCTCCTAGTGTCCTCTCATAGAACTCCTTCCTTTGAAAGGTCTTAGATAATCCGTGCTACCATATCTTGGAGATCCTTACTCATATCCCTTAGTAAATTATCATTAGTAACCATAATATATTTCTCTACCTTCTCAAAAACTAACTAAAGTATCAGGAAATTCTTCTCTGTCCTCAAAGAGCTCTTAAGTTTCCGCTACGCTTTTGCTAGAATTACTCATCAACTCCTAGTGTCCCCTCTCTCTGATTCCCTACTTTGACTATAGATTCTGTAGGACTATAGACTCTGACGAGTGCGAGATGAGGCTAAAAAGATTCTGTTGTATTAAGTAATATTCACATAAACAGTTCGTAAGAACGTTTTTATTAACAATAATTTACATTAACAACCATATGATATAATTAATTATTTATATCTCTATCCAAAGAGCTACTACAACATCTCCTTCATAAGTCCAATATTTTCCTCGGCTTGGGTTCTCGTGATGATCTATGGAGAATCGGACAAGGTTCTGCGACAGGGAGGGATTCCAAAGATACAGGAACAGCCTGCATGCTGGAAGTGTCGTTCTGCTGAACATCTTGTAAATCTCTAGAACCCATCACCTGAGGGCCAGCTTCTTCCAATTGTTGTTTTGTCTCACATAGGCCGGTTGTATCGGAGCTTCATTTAGAATCGTCCATTCTTGTCGGTGCTACTTTTTTACATACTGGGATAGAGTAGGCATGGTTTGGGGAGAAGTAGAAATGGTTGGGTGGACAACAAAATAGGGATATTTTATGGGAACCAAGTTGACTTGGTTTCTTCTCAATATATTGGTTGCGGTTTTGACTAAATATGATCTAGGCTGGGTCAAATGTTTAACAATGACCCCACATTTCTTCGCATCCTGTATCCATACCCTTTCCCGCAAGTGAAGAGGTCGTAAACTTCGAGTGCCATGAGTTTCATTGTAATTTTTTTCAATCCTTTTACGGCGATGTTCCTCCCTTTGTTTTACTTTCGAATGTAAGGGCAATTTAGGGTTTAGGTTTTCAGAAATTATAGGTAGAGTGTCCCTTAGTCGGCGGCCCATAGATAGTTGAGCAGGAGAATAACCATTTTCCAGAATGGAATTTCTGTATGCCAATAAGCCATGAGGAAGTCCGACTCTTTTGTTATTATGCTTTTTACAATTTTAACCCCTGCTTCAGCTAAGCCGTTAGCCTGTGGGTGCTTGGGCTGCTAGTTTCAAGTCTGAATCCTTAGGTTTGCGCAAACAAATTAAATTTATTAGAACCCCAGAAGGGTTAAAATTGAGAGCCACAGTCAGTCATGATAGTTTCCGGAATACCATAGCGAGCCATTATAGCTGACATCTTGTACATGATAGTGTTCATCGTCAGGAGAGAAATGCTTTATTTTATCAAAATTACAATAAAACAAAACCGTGCTGCCCAACTGTATTGGGTTGCTATCATACACAGCGTACTTATCAATCTTGTTGCTTGCGTACTTATCAATAGTTCTTCTATTTCTGGATATCTGGAGTATCTTTCAATCATCAGAAGGAACCACTTCCCATGAATCTTATACAAATCGACAGATGCTTCTTCCCAAGGTCTAGAAGGTAATGGAAACTGAATCAGAGGTTCATTGTGTTGAATCCTAGTTGTGGCACAAACAGGACAACTTTCGACCACGGCTTTAATCTCTCGCGAGATATATGGCCACCACACAGCGTTTTTCGCCTTGGAACTACACTTGGTAATGCCCAAATGACCCTTATGTAATGCTTTCAGCACACGACGACGAGATGAAATTGGTATCACCACTCTATTATTCATTAAAAGCAATTCCGCATGTAAATTTGGTTCTCTGGAATGTGGTGGCGCTCAGGCCAACCTATCAGTATAAATTCTTTTACAGCGACACATTCTTTGTCTTCCTGTTGCTCCTTTCGAATTCGTTCATCATACTTCTTGTTTAGATCTTGAACTGTGATTTCCATCAGGAGTTCCGCTTCAGTTGTAGGTTTGTATGGTACAGAAGTAAGCAAGGGATGCCTCGACAGATGATCGGCTGTTTGCAGCTGTTTTCCTGGGACATGAATAATTTTGTAGTTGAACCTCAACATGCGTAAACGAAATCGTAGCAATCTGGGTGACAAGTCATCCATAGGGATCGTTGAAAATATAGGGACCAGGGGTTTGTGGTATGATTTTAAGATAAAATGTATTCCAATGAGGAAATCTCGCAACCTCTCACAGCACTATGTAGCAGCTAATGCTTCCTTCTCGATTTGAGAGTAACGCTTTTCAGTGTCACTCATTGTTCTTGAAACGTAGGCCACTGGACTAAGGAGACCGTCATGTTCTTGAAGCAGAGCTCCACCGATCCCATAGGAAGAAGCATCAGCTGTAACAACTGTTTTCCGAGAGGGATCAAAAACAGCTAAACCGGGTGCTGAAGCCAAAGCATCTTTTGGTTTTTCAAAAGCTTCCTGTTGTTTTTTACCCCACACAAATACTCTATCTTGCTTTTCCGATTCATATAAAGGTGCCAGTAATTGAGTTCGGTTAGGAATGGCTTTAGACAAAACATTCACCATTCCCAGAAGCCCTCGCAATTCTCTTAGGTTCGTGGGTGCATCAAGATCCTTTATTGTTCGAACTTTATCTGGATGAAGTGGATCCCGTCACTGTTTACCAGATGGCCCAAAAATTCTATTTCACGTTGGCAAATTTGAGTTTTGGATTTATTCAGTGTCATTCCAATGTCATTGAGCTTTTTGAGTACCCCCCGTAGATTCTGATTGTGCTCTTCCTTTGTGGAGCCAAAAATCACAATATCGTCCATCATGCATACCGTTCCTGGTAAATCCTCCAATATATCTTTCATTCGCCTCTGGAAATATTCAGGAGCAGAGCTTATTCCGAAAGGCAGCCCGTTAAGTCTATACCTGCCATAAGGCGTGATGAATGTGGTTAGATTTTTTGAATCTTCTTGCGATTCTATTTGATGGAATCCACATTCAGCGTCTAATTTTGAAAAGTATTTTGCTCCCTTTAGAAGACTGAGAGTGTACGTTACGTCTGGAATTGGATGAAAACCCCTTTGAACACGATTATTGAGCGGTCGGAGGTTCACATAAAGCCTAACATCTGTTTTGTCCTTCGAGCTCTTTTTGGGAACAACCACCAAGACTGAGCACTAATCAGTTGGTTCCGTCACTTTCTCAATGATTCCTCTTTTTTCCATATCCTCCAGTTTATGTTTAACTAAGGTTCTTAGGAGAATAGGTATACGCCGAGGCGAAGTTACAGCGACAGGTACACTATTTGGCTTAAGTGTAATCTTATATTTTACAGGTATTTTCCCAAATCCTGAAAAAAGGTCAGGAAATTCAGAGCGTACCTCTTCAAACGATTTTAGATTCGGTTTTCTTATGGCCCGAAGACACAATTTCATAGATCCTGGAAGATAATCCAAATTGTTCAATGGCTTTCTGGCCAAGAAGGGGACCCTGAAGCCCCTTAATACAAAAAATTCTTTGTATAATCGATTTAGATTTATAAGTCAGTGTTTCGGATCTTATTCCCACACAATCAAGTTTTGAACTGTCGGCTGTTGTGAGACGTTTTGTGGAGTTCATTAAACCCTTCCTTTCCTTAAGATAACTTAAAGGGAGCGCTATTACGTAACTGCAAGTATCTCTAACTTAAATTCATTTTCTTATTCCCTAGTGTTACAATAGCAGACCACGGTGTTCATTTATCTGCACCAATAGCACAAACAGATCCCTCTGAAGAGTCGTAAATAAATTGATCAGATTCATCAACTTGACTATCATAACGTCTCCTACTCGCATTGGTCGTGCTAATTTTTTCCCCCCCATTTCTTTTCGAACAAGTTCGAGCAAAGTGTCCCTTGACATGACAGTGGTTACATTTTTCATTAAGAGCAGGGCATTTACCTCTGTCTTGTGCCGAAAACAAGCAATAAGAACATAAAGTATTTATTGCACTTCGTTCTAAAATTTGTTTTGGAACGATCAATTTTCCCAGAGTTCCCAGCGAAGTTTCGTTTAGCTTCATTACCTGCTGATGTTCCTAAATTAATGGATTCTAATTGTTTCTTTACTTCTTCTGATTGCCTAGCCATTTTAATAGCTGTTTCCAGGTTTAAGTTTTCATTCAAGTGAAAAGTGTCATGGCTACTAGTGAATTTAGAATAGAATAGAATAGAAAAATAATTTTTATTCTGGGACTGGGTCCCTTAAGAACAATATGATATGTACAATTAATATATACAATGTGTCTGGCCACAAGACCAAAGGATTATAATTAATTTTTATTTACAAAGCTTTAAGAAGAAAAGTAGGATACAATAAAACAAAAGAGTAAAATATCTAAAAGTGTAAAATAAATTACTAACTTCTGATATGTTGAACAAAACTTAACATTGAAAACTGATTCATAATAATTGATCGAAACAGAATCATGAACAATAAATAATAAATTTTCTTTTTGAATAGATATTTGATTTGAAAACTCAGGCTTGTGGAGCGTCTGTTTGAGATGACAATAGGTACTCGAACAGCTGGGACTTGAATGATGGTAGGGAAGAAGCATGGCGGATTTGAGTAGGTAGGGAATTCCAGAGAGTAGTAGAGCGGACAAGAAAGGAATGTTCAAAACTTGTTGTTCTGTGGGCAGGAATATAAAGGTCAGAATGGCGCGATCTTGTTTGGAGCGAGCTGACGGACGATTTAAATTGCAGACGTTTGTGGATATAGGGAGGTAGCTGGGAATTGATAGTTTGATAAAGGAATGATCCAAGGAAATATTGTCTGCGGTTTGAGGGAAGGAGCCACTTTAACTCACTGTATAAATGGGTCACATGAGACCTCTGCTGTGTGCCAAGGACAAATCTTAAAAATGTATTCATAATTCGCTTTAGCCTGTCCTCGAGCACAGTCGAGAGGCCACCATATACCCCGCAGCAGTAGTCAAAGTGGGGGAAAATAAGTGAGGATACAAGGAGCTTACGGGTGGATTGTGGAAAAAAATGGCGGGAGCGATGGAAAAATTTGAGGGTACTTATTGTTCTTCGGGAGATTTGGGCAATATGGGGTTTCCAGGAAAGGGTTTGGTCAATGGTAATACCGAGGTTTTTGACAGAAGAAGTGAAGGTGATTGGCTGATCATTTAGGGTTAGACTCGGAAATGTAGTATGGGATCTGAGGAGATAATTGGAACCTATAAGAATCGCCTGAGTTTTCATAGCATTTAGCCTAAGTTTATTCAGGGTTGCCCAGGCACAGATTCTATCCAGGTCTGCCTGAATATTGGCAAATGCTACATGAGACTCGGAGGGAGAGAAGGATAAGTAGATCTGGAAATCATCAGCGTATAAGTGATGGGAGCAGTGATGGATGGAATTGGGAAGATCATTGATATAGGAATTAAAAAGGATTGGAGATATGCTGGAACCCTGGGCCACACCTGCCGAAGGGGCAAGGAAGGAAGATAGAGGATGGTTAGGGATGGTGACGGCTTGAGTCCTATTAGAGAGAAATGATTTAAACCAATGAATAGAGCTATTGGAAAAGGATAAAGTCCGTAGTTTGGAAAAGAGGATAGAGTAATCAAGAGAGTCAAAAGCTTTTGAGAAGTCCAGAAGTATTAGTATTGTCAGTTTCTTTTCGTCAATGGCGGTATGTATGTCGCTAGTGATTTTGAGTAGAGCGGATTGAGTGGAAAAGCCGGGCCGAAAACCAGATTGAAGAGGATCAAGAAATTTGGATTTTTCGAGGAAGTTAGACAATTGTGACTGGACTATTCTTTCTAAAGGTTTGGAAAGGTTAGATAAAATGGAAATTGGGCGATAGTCTTTAGGGGATGTAGGATTTGAGGTTTTATTTATAGGATGACTAACGCTTTTTTCCAAGTATTAGGGAATACGGAATTTTGAAGGGAAAAATTGTATATAAAGAGAAGAATTGGTAGGATATCGGGAAGGCATAATTTTAGTAATTTGACAGGTATTCCATTAAATCCTATAGAGCTGGTATGGGATTTCATGATAGAGGATGTAAGGTCAGTTGGTGAGATATCGGAAAAATAAAAATTATCAGGGTTAAATGATGGGATTGTTGAAAACTTGGGAGGAGATGGTGTGGAATTATTAGAGGAGATGGATGAGAAATAAGAATTTAATTTATCGGGTGAGACTTGAAAGACTGGTGAGGAATATGATTTGCAGAGTGATAATTTGCGAAGGAGTTGCCATTTTGACTTGGAATCGGGGGTGGAGGAGAAGGCTGCGTGAAAGTAGTTTGTTTTTGCCTGTCTGATTGTCGCTTGAGTAAGATTGCGGAGTGCCCTGTACGCTTGATAGTCCTCTGTCAGTCTTGTACGTCTAAAGCGTCTGCGGGCTGCCTCACGCCTCTTTTGTAATTCTTTTATTTCTGGATACATCCAAGGAGCGGGACGGCGTCGGAAGGTACGGGTTTTGAGTGGAGCATGTTTGTCTAGGATACTGAGGAGATTGGAAGTGAGAATGTCAACCATTGAATCAATAGTCGAACAGGTATAGATTTTATTCCAATTCATGGTTTCTAGTCGGGTGCAATATTTTCTCGGGTGAGATTATCTAGGTTTCGGAAAGTTGACGTTTTGGGAAGGAACGCTGATGTTTGGAAATTGTATGAAATTTGGATAAGATCGTGAGATGATAGGAACGGAACAGGCAGTTGAGAAGAGGAAAGAAGGTTTTGCGCGGAATCAATGATATTTAGATCAAGCCAGGTGTCGGAATGGTGAGTGTGATGAGTTGGAGCATATGGAACAATGAACAGGTGAAGAGAGAAGAAAAGGTTAACCAGGTAATTTCTATCAATGGAGTCAGAAAGGAGGTTGGTGTTAAAATCACCACATATTATGATATTGTCATATAGGGGGATGTGGTTGTATAGGATAGATTCAAGGGATGAATCAAAAGGTACTAAAGGGGGTCGGTACACCACAGCATAGAGGAGAGGGTTAGTATTGTAGAATTTACTCATAGTTATGGCTCTATAATGAGAAGAGAGGCAGCAAGACGGAAATTTCGCCGAACTCGCTTTCCAGGTGATTATACTTGTTTTAAATTTCTCCGTAATGACACCCAAGAAGCAGTACGAGGTGCTAAATCCCACTGCATTCATAGCTCCCTTTCCAATGCTCCAGATTCTAAATCCAAATGGAAAATACACCGAAAATTATCCCTTCCAGAATCCAATAAATGCAATACCATTCCTGTTACACCAGACGATCTCAATAATTATTTCGTATCCCTATCTCCTGGTTCATCTTCTACAACCGATATTCAACATCATAGTTTCAATCCATAAAGTTTTTTCTTTTCCCATGTTCCATATGACGAACTAATAACTACTATTCATAAATCCCACACAAACGATTACGGACCGGACAACGTTCCAGTAAAATTAATTAAATCCTGTCTCCCAGCTCTTCTACCGATCCTATATCATATTTACAACTTTTTCTTGCAAAACTCCATTTTTCCTACATCTTGGAAAACCGTCTTAGTTCGACCACTAAATAAAATTCCTAATCCTTCCTTACCATCCGACTTCCGTCCTATATCTCAGCTTTCAAATCTTTCTAAACCACTGGAACGCATTGTTCAAAATCAGTTGTCAAATTTTCTAGAAGAATATTGGAGGGATATAAGAAGGGAGAGTATTGGAATGACGGATATAAGAAGGAATAGAATTCCATATGGACGAGGATCGGATAAGGAAAGATCTGTCGAAAGCTGCGGTTCGATGAGGCGTTATATACAGGTCTGAAGACCGTGAACGAGTGTTGCGGGAGTGGATGGAGGATTTAAATGAAAGTATATCAGAGATGTACGATGGACGTTGAGATCGGAGAACTTGGAAGAGAAAGGATGCCAGGAAGTACTTAGAGCGGTATGATGGGTAAAGCCACTTTAACTCCTCGTAGAATCGGGTTACAGAGGTGTCCCTGGATATCCCAAAGATGAAACGTACCAGACAGTTAAATAATCGTTTTAGTTTAGCTTCAAGATCCCCAGAGACACCCCCATAAACCGCGCAACAGTAGTCAAAGTGGGGGAATATTAGTGAGCAAACCAAAAGTCTGCGGGCTTTTAATGGAAGAAGGTGACGATGGTGATTTAGGAGTTTTAAGATGGAAATTGTGCGTCGAGAAATTTCGGAAACGTGGTTACGGTTATTCCAAGGTTTTTGACGGTTTGATGGAATTTTATAGGTTCATTATTTAAAAACAATGTTGGGATTAAGGAAAGGGTTTTGAGGAGTGGATTGGAACCTATTACAATCGCCTTAGTTTTATCTGCATTTAACTTTAACTTGTTGTCAGCTGCCCAGCAACTAATTCGGTTTAAATCATCCTGGAGCTTTTCTGTTGCTAGTAATAGGTCCGACGGAGGGAAGGAGAGGTAAATTTGGAGGTCATCCGCATACAAATGGTATTGGGAGTGATGGTTATGGGAGGAAAGGTCGTTTATGTAGATAGCAAAGAGGGTAGGAGATAGTGATGATCCCTGAGGAACACCACATGACAGAGGCAGAGTCCTGGAAGGAGGTTGGTCTGGGACTACCACATACTGAGTGCGATCGGAGAGGAAGGACTTGAACCAGTGCAGAGCACTGTTGGATAAGGGAAGATTTTGTAGTTTGGTAAGAAGAATTGTATGGTCAACTGTATCAAATGCCTTGGAAAAATCTAGCAGGACAAGGATAGTAAGTTGTTTATGTTCAGCGGCAGATTGTAGGTCATGAGTTATTTTTAGGAGAGCGGATTGCGTTGAATAACCAGGTCGGAAGCCGGATTGGAGGGGATTAATAAGATATCGTTCTTCTAGGAAATTCGATAATTGATTTTGTACAAGACGTTCTAGGGGTTTGGAGAGATTAGAGAGAAGAGAAATAGGACGGAAGTCAGACGGTGAGGTAGGATTTGGGATCTTATTTAGTGGTCGTACTAAAGCGGTTTTCCAATAAGAAGGGAATATGGAGTTTTGCAAGGAAAAATTGTAAATATGATATAAAACTGGTATAAGGACTGGAAGACAGGATTTTATTAGTTTTACTGGTATGTTGTCAGGTCCGTAATCGTTAGTGTGGGATTTAAGAATAGCTGTCAACAATTCGTCATAGGAAATATGGGTGAAAAAGAAACTTTCTGGATTAAAACTGTGGTGTTCAATATCGGTAGTGGATGATGGGTCTTGAGATAAGGATACGAAATGCATGTTGAGATCGTTTGGTGGGACAGGAATGGAATAGCAGTTATTGGATTCTGGAAGGGATAATTTTCGGAGGATTTTCCATTTGGATTTAGGACTGGGGCATTGGACAAGGCACTGTGGGTGTAGAGGGATTTCGCACGTCGCACTGCATCCTGTGTTCTGTTCCGAAGTTGTTTAAAACTAGCGTAGTCATCTGGAAAGCGAGTGCGGCGGAATTTACGTCTAGCTGCTTCTCTTCTTTTCATCAGATCATTCAGTTCAGGAGTCAGCCAAGGAGCAGTGGGACGGCGTAAGGTTCGGGTTTTAAGAGGAGCATGGGTGTCAAGTATGGTTTTTAGGTTTGAGGTGAGAGTTGATACCATTGAGATTGAATCATAGGAGTATATGGCATCCCAATGGAGTGTTTCGAGATCGGTTTGAAGGGATTCGTAGGAAAGGATGTATAAACTACGATAGGTGACTACTTTAGGAGTGAAGGATTTTATGGGTAGATCGTATGAAATCTCTATGAGGTCATGTGAAGATAGAAACGGGACCGGGTGCTGAGAGGATGAAAGGACGTTTACAGATGAATCGGTTATGTGAAGATCCAGCCAGGAGTCGGAGAATTGCGTATGATGGGTGGGGAAGTATGGAACTAGATATAGATTTAGGGAAAACAGTAGGTTTACCAGGAAGGATTTATCGTGCGATTCAGAGATCATATTAACATTGAAATCTAGGGAAGATTCAAAAAGGGTATCAAATGGAACATGAGGAGGTCGATAAACAATAGCATACAGGAGAGGAGATGAAATAGTTGAGATTTCCACAAACAGGTATTCGATATGAGGATGATCAGGAGAAGGGATTGGAGAAGGATTTTGGCCTTGAGACTATCGTGTATATAGAACCCCACTCCACCACCCCTGCGGTCAGATCTGTCATGGCGAAGTAAGGAATAATTGGTGAGGGATACATGGGAGGAAGGAATAAAAGGTTTTAACCAGGTTTCAGATACTGCTATGATGTGGTAAAAATTGTCAAGAAAATATTTTTGAAATTGATCATAGTGGGCAATAAGGGATTGCGCATTAATGTGACATGAGGTGAAAATATTAGTCATGACTGCTGAGGTGGGGATCGGAATAATTGTGAAAGGATTGGAAGTTAGGAGGTAAGTAATTGCAATTTCTTAAGATGTACATAATTTCAAAAGCATACACAGAGTATATAGCGAGCAAAACATAGTAAAAAAATAAAGCAAGAAAAATGATAACTTTAAAATAAAATAAAAATTTATACTATAACTTTTAGAAGGAAATAAAAAAATAAATAAAAAATACATACATAGACAGATGAGACATCTAGATAACCACTGAAAGATAAAAGTATTAAATAGAATATGGCAATAAAAAGAATGTGGATATAAATAAAAATATCCAATAGGAAATTTAATAATATAAAAAAAAAAAAGAAGAAAATTTTAGACTACAAATTTTAGAAATCAAATAAAATAATAATAAATACAGGCTGATAGAACAATAATAACGATTATAAAGATAAAAAGTAGATAGTAATAAGAAGAATGTGGATATAAAATAAAAATATCCCAAAGAAACTCTGATAATTTTAAAAGAAAATATAAATTTAGATTAAGTTTTAGAAAGGAGAAAAAATAGATAAAATAACTGCAGGCAGATAGAACATATAGATAATGATTATAAAGGCTAAAAAGTAAATAAAATATTAAAACTAGAATAGTGTGGATGTAAAATAAGAATATTCCAGGGCTAATTGGTAGCTTTAAAGTTGAATTTAAATATAGGCTAAAAGGTTCATGAAAACTAAGTAAAATACAGGCATATAGAACATAAAGATAAAGATGATAAAGGTAAAAAATAAAATAGAATAAAGGTAAGTGAAATATTAAAACAAAAAGATTGTGGATAAAAATTAAATGAGAAATTGGTAATTTTAAAGGAAAGTATAAGTTTAGGCTAAAAGTTTGAGAATGACATAAAATACAGGTAGATAAAGCATAAAGATAATGATTATAAGGATGAAAACAATTAAATTGAATAAAACAATAAGAAAAATGTGGATATAAAATGAAAATATTCCAAACTAACAAACTAAAATTGGTAACTTTTAAAGAGCGAGAAAAAATAAACGAAAATAAAAGGTCTTTTAAGATAAAATAAAATAAATGTCTAACTATATATTGGTGACCTGAAATAAAATTTCAAATAAAAACATTTAAATCTGACGGGTTGTTTATTATTATCGCTGGGCACCCATCGGCTTTCCGGCACCTCACTCGACCCCCACCGAACCAAACATACTTTATTTTAGCAGACACCTTTTTCTGCCTCGCCAGCCAGTATAGATGTTTGTTAGTGGGTGTCATCGCCTTGCTGACGTAGACGGAATAGCTATCATTTACCTCCCAGCCTAGGTGGCGCGTTGAAAAATTTCTTTTTATTCTTCTCTGTCGCACCATGTCGTCTTTCAAAGTCCGTCGAACGAAACGAGCGATAATGGTCCCCGGCGTACCAGGGTCTTTGGGCCTGAGACGTATCGCGTGATCGAGATCTGCCGGGTTGAGCTTGACGCCCAGGCCGGCGCCAACGCTGAGTATCGTTCCTACGACGGTCTTGCCCGGCCTTTCCGGTATGCCTCTTATTTCAATTGTGTTACTTAGCTGGTTTTGCTCAGCGTTATTTAAACGGTTTTCTAGAACAACTATTTTTTCTTTTAAACAATTATTTTCAAGTGTTAATTTTTCCACCTGATTTTTTTGTTCTTCCAAGAGGTTTTCTATTTTTTGTAGCCTTTCCATGTTTTCAAAAGAAACTCAGTTTGTTTTTGTAGGGCTTCCTTAATTTCCTTAAGCTCCTCTATTTCTTGAAGCTTAGTCTTCATTCCCCTGACCTCCTCTGCCAGCGCCTTCAGAAGGTCAGTCATAGAACTAGGCTCAGGGACTGGTGATATCTGCGATGATGCCTCGCATTCAGGACATATCCATGTTTTATAAGTTTCTGGGTCCGCAGATTCCAATTTAACACACTTCGTATGGAACGACTTTTGACAGGTTATACACTGTACTCGTAATTTGTCATCGCGACCAGTTGACTTATTGCATAATTTGCAGTTATCCATTTTTACTAGGTTTATTATAAATTATAATAAACGAAAACTGAAATATTTACAGTGTAATAAAAATAATACTCTGTATTTACGCCGAGCGCGATGGGATTAGAGCTAGTAAATAACGGATTGTCCCCGCTACTACTGTACTCTGGCTCACAAACTCTAAAATTTTTCTTTTTCTTTTTTTCTATTTCGGGATTTAGCAATAACAAATAGACTATATGTTACCTAGTTGAGGTATCCTATGTTTGACAGAATTTCACTTTTCAAAAAGAAGCAGAAGCTAATATAATATATACATATAATATATATATGTATATATAACATGTATATATATATATATACATATATATATAAAATATATATATATATAACACTTTTTGCACAGCACTGGTTTTTGAACAGAAACAACAAAAATGAAATAAAAATCTTCTATGGCAAACTCCAGCGCGCTATTCGTAGCTCCTATCGGGAGCTTCAGTTACTCTAGGTGAACAGTCTGCCGCTTTTTGGGCTCGCTGAGGCTCTCGATGGTGAAAACATTGTGCTCACGAATGCCAATCACCCTGTATGGCCCTTCGTACCTCT
The DNA here is from genome assembly GCA_023052935.1 of Piezodorus guildinii. NCBI lineage: Eukaryota > Metazoa > Arthropoda > Insecta > Hemiptera > Pentatomidae > Piezodorus > Piezodorus guildinii. The sequence continues at coordinate 39,179,278 of CM041295.1, read as the reverse complement.
CCAGCTCTTTCCCATGGTTAGACCCTTTTCGTTTATATACCGTCATCCCAATCTTGACGGCCCCCATTAGGTCCATGACGTTACGATTTTCTCTGGCTACCCTTCTGTTTTTTTCCCTTTCGATTCTTCCCCGAACTTTTTCCCATCGTTTGGCCAAAGCCAGGCGGTTGTACATAACGTCTTTCGAAAGCGGTACTCGCGCTATCCCTACGCCGTTCACGAAGTTCGAAAAGATTCTCGAACGGAGAGAACCCGGCCACGGTGTGAATAGAGTGGTTGTATGCCGCAACTGCTCTTGCCATCGCCGTGTCCGGCTCCATGCCCCGTTCTACCTGGTAAACTCGTAGATGGTCGCCGAGCGTGGTGTGGAGACGTTCAATCCCCCCTCTGCTCTTCGGGTGTCCAGGGGTATTGAGGTAAGGACCAGGTAAGCCATCGCTGCCTTACTAAATAGGTCCAACACTGTTACCCACTTATAAGCATCCGAAAAATCAGGTCTTCCTTAATCCCGGGTTGCGACCAGATTGTAGTAATGGTACACCGACCGTGCCGCTCGCACTCAACCTTTGTCGGTCCTGAGGTCTTGGTTTTCCAAATAATTTGCCGCCGCTTATCGTTGACGATTGCTTCAAGTTCTACCATCTCATCAGGGCGATCATCCATGGAGCTATCCTCTTCTTGGGTTTCCTCATCAGTCGGTATCCCACATTCCACTCCTCTCTCTGATGTCAGTAGCATGTCTTGATGTTTCCCCTTGCTCTTCCTCAATCGCGTTAACCATTATTGCCCGGGAGAGCCAATCAGCCACAACATTCTCCTTCCCCGGTTTGTAAAGAATTTCAATATTAAACTGGCTCAAGAACTCCTTCCATCTGGTAATCCGAGCGGACGATTCTTTTATTTTTCCCACCCATTGGAGAGATCGATGGTCCGTAAGGATCCGGAATCGTCTCCTATAGACATACGGCCTAAAATGATCGATGGCCCGCACGATCCCAAGGAGCTCCCTCTCCAAAGCGCTGTAACGTGATTCGGAATCGGTAAGGCGCCGACTAACATATGCCACTGGTCTATCACCCCCTGCCCCATCTTGCGACAATACTGCCCCCAAAGCATATTCGCTTGCATCCGTCGTGATGGTGAATTTCCTCGAGAAATCAGGGAACGCCAGAACAGGTTCCTCTTGCAGACGCGACATGCACCGTTGAATGTTGGATTCCATTTGAGGCGTCAATATCACTTTTTCCCTTTCTTAAGTAAATCATTTAAGGGTACAAGATATTCCGCCATCTCCGGCACAAATCGCCTGTAGTAATTTAATGAGCCTAACAATCGCCGGATTCCTCTAACGTCTCTTGGAATGGCCATTCTCTGAAGCGCTCCTACCTTACTTTTGTCTGGTTTTACCCCTTTCTGGGAGATGGTGTGCCCCAAAAAATTAATTTCCTTCATACCAAGTATCGATTTCTCCCTTGACAATTTTAACCCAAACTTACGCACCCGTTCAAATACGCTTCGCAGATGTGCTTGGTGCAACTCTTCGGACTTGCCAAAGACCAGAAGATCGTCCGTATAAACCTGGCAAAACGATTCGCTGATACCCCGGAGGAACTCATCCATGAGCCTTCCATGAGGCATTCTTGTAAATTCGTAATGACCTCTTTCAAAAGTGAAAGCCGTCTTTTGCTGGTCCCTGGGATGCATCCTAATCTGGTGATGTCCAGCTTTAAGGTCTAGTGTGCTGAACACTGTTGCTCCACTCAGCCTATCAACGATGTCGTCGAACCTAGGGATGGGGTAACGCTCATCGACTGTATTTTCGTTGAGCTTTCTGTAGTCGATAACCAATCTATATTTTTCTTCACCAGGCGCACTTTTCTTTTTTACCGCCCACAGAGGACTATTATACGGAGATGTACTATTTACGATAATACCCTGTTTTTTTAGGTATTCTATCTCCTCCCTAATGTGTCCCCGTAACGCGTGTGGGTATCTTCTCTCTTTCACATACGTCACAATGTTCCGTTTCAGAGGTATTTCGTGGACAGTCACTCCCGTAACTCCCAATATATCGCCTTCCCTGAAGAATATATTATCATATTCATCCCTTAAACCCTTCCTCCAATCTACCGTACGATCAATCGCTCCTACTCTTTCAATGTCACCCTCTACGAACTTTTGTTACTTGTACTTCTTCTTCCCGATCCTAACTGACCACCGTCCGTTCTCGATAATAAAACGCGCTCCTACCTTCCCTAAAAGATCGCAACCTATAGTACCTTTGTATTCTCGAGGAATCTTTTCCACGATGTGTATAGGTAAACGGCCCCTTTCCATGACCCACCTCTCCAATTTCATTAAAGTTTCCCCCACTACTTCGCAAGGGCCACCCAGAGTGATTTGTTTGCAAGCACATACCTGTACCTCAAGTGTCGCCTTGCCGCCACACAGCTGCTCCGCCGCCCCTCGACTCAGGATCGTGCAGAAGCTCCCCGTGTCCACCAGGCACCTCACTTTAGCGACTCCGATGATGGGCAGACCGCCGTACTCACTCCTCAAGCTGCAGTTAACCAAGATGCGGTCGCCCCACTCCTGCCACTCTCCTCAGGCCGCAACGCGTTCTCTCCTTCCTGTCGCCGCTCACCGTTGTCCGCACCTCCGGGTTTTCCCTCCTCCTTCGCCTCCGCTGGTCCCTGATCTCTCCTCCTCACACTCAGTCTCAGACGACCCCGACGTTCATGCTGACTCAGAGATCGCTCTGCTTCTTGGCCGTACTCTGTGGACGTTTATTTCCATTGGTTCACCTCTTGATGACTCCAGACGTCTAAAAATGTAAGGGCTTTGGCGGGCAATATGCCCCTCTACACCGCATTCTAAACACTTCGTACGAGGACATTGCGCCACCAGGTGTCCATGTTTTCCACACCAGTGGCACCGCCGCTCTTCTCTTCTTTCGCTAAATTTCGGTTTTCGAGAACCAAATCTCCTCCTTTCATTCGTTGCTCTCTCTTTTTATCCAAGCCGGACGAACAAGTCTAGTCTTCCGATACGTTACTCCACTCTAGCCCTAATCTTCTACTTCTATTCGCGCTTCTTCTTCCCGGGCACTAGCGTCTATCATATCTTGGGCCCACTCGACAAATGTGCGGTCTTTTCGCATTCTATTCTTTTTCCCAGTTTCTCGGGCTAATTGAACCATCAAGATGGTTGACAAACATCCCATCCTTGCTTCCACACCGGGTGCATCTATCTTCTCGGTAATTTTATTGAAACGAGCAAGGAGCTCCCCAGCGTACTGCCCATTATTCTGACGTGGCCGCCTCGCCTCCCTGAACATCAGGAATATATCTTCTTCTGTCGTCCATCTTCCACCGCCGTAAGCTTTCTTCAATCGCTCCTTTATCACCGGCCACTGGGTGTCTTCATCAGCTTGAATGATGTTAAGGACGCTCCTTTTGACTCGGCACACCAGATCAGCTTTAATTGATTCAGCGTCCCCAGCTTCGAGTAAGCGCTCAGCCATCTTTACCTCTATTCGCGCCATCAGGCGATCCCCTCCTTTCAGGAAATGATTCAGTTCACCAACTTCCCCGTTGAATCTCTCCAGCTCGGAGATGGCTTTTTCTTAAATTCTGGGCGGAGGCCGCCCGAACCTTCATCCATGCCAAGGTGTTGGCGTGGGCCTCTGCCAGCGTATCTCGCGGCAAAAGAGGAATTTCAGGTTCCACCGGCAAAGTCAATACCGGTGGTCTTATGAATCCAGCTTCTGCCATCTTAAGTTACGGAAGCTTCACGAAAATACAAATTACTTAAGAAGAGAAAAAAAAATAACGAAGAAAATAAAACTAAAATAGAACGGCCACTAATCACGTGATCCCGGGTTCCGGCACCAGTTAACGAACGCCGCTATACAAGTATAAAAGAAAAGGGGGATCGATAAATACACTGATCTAGACTAAGAACAGAACTGACTTTATTGTATCTTAATACAAACAAATAGTACGTTGTTTACCAGGAATAATATTAAGCCTAATACAGTCGTACTCGGGATCTTAATATATATATATATATATATATATATATATATATATATATATATATATGGACATTTTTTATTTATTTTGTTTTTATAGTTTTGTTATTAATTATTAGAAGGTACCTTTTAATTTATTATAATAGTTCATATTTGTCTTTATTTTTATTATTTTGTTTGTTTTCTTACACTCTAAGACACTAAAGTTTTTTTATGTAAAATTTGTAATATTATTCTAAAGGGACTTGTCCCAGTATATATAAAGAATTTATTATTATTATAATCATTTTTTTTTATTGTTGCGGTACTAGCCCATATTTCATAGTTAAAGTTTGTAAACATTGACTTAACATAGAAGTGCACAATATTACATCCACGTTTTGTATGGTGTCTTAAAAACTGACTTATTAGCAGTGAAAATTATAGAGTGTAGTAGGCTGGTCAACCACGTGGAGGAGGCAGATCTTAACCTGCCTGCTAGGAGCCGCTAGCTATCACTGCCTTTAACTGTTATTCTAGTATCAGTGTACAGATAGTTCACTTAGCTAAAGCGCTGCTCCTGGTGTTCTTACTCCTGTTGGGCACGTGTTCAGCGCCCGAGTCTTTAATTTTTTTTTTTTTTTTTAGAGAATTCTATTTTTTTCCTTTACATTATTAATGTAAATTATTTGCAAATTCAGCATAATTTTTTTATTTTATTAATTATATATAATTATTTTTATTTTAAAAATAAAATAAAATAAAATGAGTAAAACTTCGTGCATTAGCACGGATCAGGATATAGCCATCTCCGAGATAAGTGAGACTGACTCACCATAATTAAAACGAAGAACCCTAGCTAAGAGACAAAGGAACGCTAATCCTCCGTCAGCTGAAAGTTCGCCAAACAAAAAAACAAAAAAAAAAAAAACAAGAAGACGAAAAAACAAAGTTCCAACTCTAATATTCACAGTAATTCTGCAACCTACGAAATTAATCCATAACCAACGCAAACCGCTTCTACCTCAGCTATATCTACCATAAAACCAGCAATAAATTTGCAGCCTTGAGTAATACTGAAACAGAATCGAATGTACCAAGACAACTCACTGAGCCCGAACCACCTCCAATCTTTGTCGCTAACATAGTGGATTTCGTGACTTTCGGACAAGAAATTTCAAATTTAATCGGGCAGACAAACTTTAAATGTTTTTCTCGACTTAAAGACATAAAAATAAATACCACAACCAAAGAAAATTACAAAAAACTGATCAATCATCTGACTACCAAAAACTACCAGTTCCATTGCTATCAACTTAAGGAAGATAGGCCGTATAGAGTAGTACTGAGATGTCTACACACCACCACATCTATTTCAGCTATTAAAAGAGACATTGAAGAACTTGGACACAGTGTCAAAAATATTTCTAATGTGATCCATCCTACCGATAAATATTCTCTCCCTCTGTTTTTTTATAGACCTGGAGCCAGCTCCCAACAACTTAAAAATCTTTCAAGTTAACAGGTTGGCATACTTCGGCGTCAGGTTTGAAGAATCGAGACTTCTAGCCATACTGGATTCTAGCTATATTATTATGGAATGCAAATGGTCTACAAAACCACGAAGACGAATTGGACATATTCCTACACGACAATTTCATCGACATTGCTCTTGCGACTGAGACCCATTTCACTACACAGACTCGCTTTTACATACGTGACTACATCACATACAGAACAGATCACCCAGACAACACATCTCACGCTGGTTCATGTATCTTCATTCACAAATCCTTATTCCACTCTCAAATTCCTTCTACTGCAACTGACACCATTCAGTCAACCTCCATAACCTTATCCTCCCGCCCTTTTAATCTAACATTCTCAGCTGTATATTGCCCTCCTGGCAATACCCTTTCCTTCAGTCACCTCGATTCATTATTCCGATCCTTTGGTCCGCGCTTCATTGGTGGAGGAGATTACAACGCCAAAGTACAACGGTGGGGATGCCGAACGTCCAATACTCGTGGCAGGATCCTTTTCAGGGTCACAACCTCCAATAGTTATTCTATTTTGTCACCCCAGAACCCTACGTACTGGCCTACATCCCATAAAAAACGTCCCGACATCCTTGATATTTTCATTACTTCCCAAATCTCTTCCACCCAATCTACAATCAGATCCTTAGATGACCTCTCCTCGGATCATAGTCGGTTTTGCTCCTAATGCATTCTAATCCTATTCATAAGCCTTCTATCCCTCTTTAAAAACTAAACAAGACATAGACTTCGCCATTGACAAACTTACCAAATCAATAGAAAATGCCATAGATACAAACACATCACACTATACAAATAGGAAACCTCATGAAACCAACTTGCTATATTACGTTCGGCTCTTACTAACTGAAAAATGCCAAGCTAGAGCTAAGTGTCATAGAACAAGATACCCTTCGGATAAAACCCTTTACAATAAACTGACTAACAAACTCAAGACAGAAATATGAAAACTCAAAATTCAAAACTTCACAGAAAAATTAACCACGTCCGACAAATCATTATGGATAACAACTAAAAAACTACTGAAATACAAAACCTTTAATCATCCACTTCTTACCGAATCAAAGTCCTGGACAAAATCCGATGAAGAAAAATCACAGCTATTCGGAGAACACATATCCAAAACATTTAACCCACACCCTGACATCCTTGACCCAAACCAAATCGACAGTGTTGAAGCAGAATTCACTGTTCCTCTCCAAATGTCCCTTCCTCCTAAGGTCTTTCATCCATCAGAAGTCATCAACATTATTGAAAATTTACATTTTAAAAAAGCACCTGGCCATGATCTGATTACATCCCACATCCTAAAACAGCTCCCCAAAAAAGCCATATTCTTCCTCACCTATATATATAATGCAACTCTCCGTTCTACGTATTTTCCAGACCCTTGGAAACTGTCCATTATCAAAATGATTTCTAAACCCAAAAAGCCAATTGAAAATCCATCCTCTTACCGTCCTATCTCTCTTTTGCCCATTCTGGGCAAAATTCTCGAAAAACCTCTCCTCAAACGTTTATACCCAATCCTCGAATCCAACCACGTGATTCCTGACCACCAGTTTGGATTTCAGACATCCCATTCTACTATATAGCAGTGTCACCGACTGTTGGATGTTATATCTTCCAAATTGGAGCACGGAATGTATTGCGCTAGAGCCTTTCTCGATGTGGAACAGTCTTTTGATCGAGTTTGGCATCCAGGTCTGCTATACAAACTTCGTCAATTCCTCTATCCAGCGTACTTCCTTTTAATTCGTCCCTACCTCTCTGATAGAGCCTTTAAAGTTAACCTCGACCTTTCTTACTTATCCTTATTTACTCAGTCCGCCGGTGTACCTCAAGGTAATGTCCTGGGTCCGATCCTTTATACGGTATATACAGCTGATATCCCCATCCATCCTAGCACTGTCCTCACTACGTATGCTGATGACACATGTGTGTTATCAGTAAGCAATGACCCAACTGTCGCATCACACATCGACTCCATTGGAGAGTGGTGTCAGAAATGGAGAATTAAAATCAATCCTAACAAATCCCATCAAATCACGTTTACCCCTCGTCGCAAACCTATGACCTTCTGTCCCACTGTATCCTTTAGTAACATCCCACTAATTACTGTTGAACGGATCCGCTACCTAGGACTCCACCTTGACTAACGTCTAACTTGGAATCCTCACACCAGACTGAAAAGACAAGAAACTACTCGCAGATACCGATTGTTACAACACTTACTTCAAAAACGTTCAAAGCTCCCAATCTACTACAAAAAACTAATTTATATAGCCATTATTAGACCTATTTGGACATATGGTATTGAGCTATGGGGATCCACCAAGCCATCAAATTCCTCCCGCATCCAATCCTTGCAATCCAAAATCCTCCGAAAGATTCTAAATGCTCCGTATTTTGTCACTAACAAAACTATCCATAAAGACCTGAATATTCCGTTAGTTGCAGACTTAGCCAGAACTTGATATACCTCCTTTAATTCCCAACTGCCAGCCCACTCAAACCCACTTGTCTGTATCCTCTCATCTCCATCTATTCCTGATAACCCTCTGAGGTGTCTGAAAAGACGGTGGCCTCGAGACCTGCTAATGAGATAAACATTGAAGTGCTACCGCTGGGTAGCACTTCAATGTTTGACTTTATCAAGCCAATTGTTACTTTTTTTCACATTTACTTGTTTTGTTTTTTCCTATAGAGTTGTAAATATCAATTAATAAATAAAATAAAAAAAAGTTTTCATTCATTTGCATCCTCTCTGCTAGAGTTTTGTCTATAATGCCTACAACTATCCTGTCCCTAATTAATTCGTCCTTAAAGGTCTTATAATCACACTTTTCTGCAAGATTGTGTAAAGCAGTAATAAAATCAGCAACTGGCTCTCCCAAATTTTGGATTCTAATATTAAATTTAGTTCTCTCATATATTACGTTAGTTTTGGGAGAAAAGTAATCATCAAACTTTTTAATGACCTTCTGGGAATCCTTGACTTCATCTGGGGTCAATTTAAATTCTAAAATTATTTCGTCTGCCTTATCGCCCATTAAATAAATTAATGGATTAACCTGCTCCTCTTCGCTAGATTTATTCAATGTAACTCGCTTATTTCTCCATTTTTCTATAAAAAAAAAGGTTATATATATATATATATATAAACGACTCACCGAGTGTAAGAGTTGGTTCACTTAAAAGTTGATCGTTTCGTAATTTTCTTCTTAATTTATATTTACTTAATCTTCCCACCGCTGCCACCATGTTGTATTAAGTAATATTTACATAAACAATTCGTAAGAACGTTTTTATTAACAATAATTTACATTAACAACCATATGATATAATTAATTATTTTCAATACCTCTATCCAAAGAGCTACTACAACAGATTCACCTCACTCCGCGCTCTTTCATAAATACTTTCTTTAACTACCAATTTATAAATACCTTCTCATTGAACTGTTTCCTTTGAAAAGTCTTTTACCATGCTATTATATCTTGGAACTCATTACCCATATCCCTTCGTTAAGTATCACCACTAACCGCATTCAAACATCTTTCATTTCTCCATCTCCCAAAAGATCAATCTTCCGCATACATGTAATCTATCTTGACCAAATCAATTAGAGAAATAATTTTATCCAATTTAGTTTAATATATTCTATTATCATTAGCTGTCTAACTAATTATGCACCTCAATGAAGCGAGGCAAACTGTACTTATTCTCTTCAGTGGTCATTATTCTTTAAAATAAAAATTATTTTCATTCAAGAGTGAAAAAGTCAAAATTTAGGTAAGCTATTTTTATTCCCATTACAAGTTAAACGATGCGAATTTCGGCAGGATAAATTAATTTCACCACGTTGATTATAAATTCCTACCGCCATATTTTATTTATTAATGGATTTCTTTCCTTTTTAAAAAGTATTTCCACCACAACCTTTATCTGATCCCTATGATCTCAGAAAAATAGCTCAAACCAAATATTTCCATTAACTCTGCACCGTTTCACAATTACACCTATACCTAAAGTTGTTTTTAATTAAGAATAAAATGAATTTGTTGGGGAGAGGGGCGACAGCACACTCGCTCGCAGCCTCAACCCGAACGTTAAATGTGAGTCGCCGAATTTCTTATACTTGTTTAGGTTTCGTTATGGGTTTATTCAGATTACTAACTTTGTAAAACATATATATTGAGGAAAACAAAATACAAAAGAACAAATAAAATTAACTTATAAACGTGAGTGAACTGTACTTAAAGTCACGAGGACGATGGCGAGCGACGAAGGGTAGTAGCGACTGCGAAGCGACCTTTCTCTCTTGGCACCCAGAGCACTCTCCCTCCTGAGCGGTCACTATCACTTAATCCCTCTTAGGTAAATAGTGCCCCCCTCTTGCGTCTGAACTTAATATTTACTAAATATATACAAACATACATACATATATATATATATATATATATATATATTATATATATATATATATATATATAACTAAATCAGTATTTCTCAATTCTTAACATGCCGCCCACCAATTTTATAACATAAAATTTAAATTTTGGAATTGTGACATGGGACAGAATTAAGTGATAAAAGTAAGTAAAGTACAGCGAGGATGAGCGATGTTTGGTCGATGATTCTTCCAGGGTGGTCCGATGAGGCGAGGAACGCTTCTGTAGACACATCTGAGACTACTAATAGAGCGATCTTGTCCTATTGGTAGATGTATAAATTAAACCAAAGATATTTGTCTTGTACTATAGCGAGGAATTTAATCTGCCGCCCACCTTGACGAGTCCTGGATTGCAGAATTTAGTCAGTGAATTATTTAAGGGACGATCAGTTTCAAATTCTTGGCTATTCTTAGGGTACGTGATATGCGAAGTTGTTAACGTGTCACTTACATGACCAGTTATGACCAAACCAAAAATCGTCTTTAATCCATTCGGAAAACCTGAGGAAGTGTTGATGGTTTCTCCTGTAAATATTTTACTGAACAAATCAGCTCCGAGAAGAAAATCTATGTGACACGGTTTGTCAAAGCCAGGATCAGCTAGATCGTATTTATTAAAGATTTCTTTAATTTTTGGTGATAAGCAGCGGGTGGGTAATTTATCGGTAATATGCGATATTAATATGGCATTTGTTTCCAATAGGGGTTGATCCAGTCCGCACTGGCGTAAAATACATTTTGTTTGGTGTTCTCCACCACGAATCTGACTATCTGCAAAGCCACTGATCTTATGAGGGTTTCTGGAAAGGGGTAATCCTAAGCGTTGCGAACAATGAGTGGTTATGAAAGATCTCTGTGACCCACTATCTATAACTAATCTTATTGGATGGTAGTTACCCTCTTGGTCCCTAATTTCGGCGCAGGCAGTTCCAAGTAGGACATTAATTCCTCCATTATTTGCAGTAGAAAGTACTACTTCCTTTGAGTCATTTGAAGTTGCTGGTTTGGCGTCCACGGGACAAAATGTTTTAGGCTGGCTGATACATGAAGAGCGACTGATTGAAGTTTGTTCGTTAGCGACCTGTTTAGAATGAAATGCGAGACGATTTGATGGCGAAAAATGTAATAGTGTGTGATGTTTTCTACCACAGGAACGACAGGAATTGCGAGAGGGGCAGCCTTTTGCAGGGTGGCCCGAAGACAAGCAGTTAAAGCATCGATTAAGTTTCTTGACTTCTTCGTATCTTTGTGATTGACTTAAAGTTCTGAATTGGGGGCATTCATAAATGCGGTGGTTCTGTTGGCATTTAAAACATTTCAGAGATGCATTATCGGAGATAGTTGACATAAAGACGCGTCTTGGTTCAATGAAATATTTAGATTTTTGTTGCGGGACTATTGTTTCTACTGAGCGGTTAGAAGTTAAGGCTTTGGTTTGTAATTTTATGCAAATTTCTTGAATGAAGTTCTGAAAATTATGAAGTGTGGGTAATGTGGTCGAAGAAGAATATTTTGTCTCAAACTGGTCGCGGGATTTTTCATCTAACAATGTCAAGCCATACGTCATAAGAATAAATCCCGCCGGATCCTCTAATTTCAAGTTCTGAAATAAAATAATATTTTCTAAAACTACATTCGAGAAAGTTTCCAAGGAGGCCAAATTTTGATTTTTAAGTGATTGAAATTGAAATATTTTCATAAGAAATGTAATGGCTTGCGATCTCTTGTTTTCATATCGTTTAGAAAACGTTTCCCAAGCATGCAGGTACTGAGCGTCAGATATCGGAATAGAAGCTATTATCTGAGCGGCGGCCCCCTTTAATGCAGACTTTAAATAATGAAATTTCTGCACATTAGGTAAATCATTGTTATGATGAATCAGCGAAATATAAGTGTCCTTAAATGGCCCCCAATCTGAAATATTACCGTCGAAACTGGGTAAGTTTATAGGTGGTAGTTGGAGAACGGGCGTAGAACTGATCGAATTATTTTTTATAGAGATTTGATTTTCGTGTACATCATAAGACAAAGCTTCGTAGTAGGCTTCTCTAGCCTCATGTTTCATTTTTAAGCATAGCGAAGTATCATAACCTTCTATTCGTGTAGCAAGCGATTTTATTTCTCGAAATATTTGAGAAAACTTCTCAAAAGTACCATCTATACGCGATAAGCGTGCCTTAAATAATGCCCTCTTAGATTTATCTGTGGTGGAAATAAAACCTAGATTATTAGTGTTTTTAATGTCCTCATATAAATCACTAAATTCGTCCATTAAAAATTGTAACTTAAGTTCATCACTTTCTAAATTAGAACCTTTATCAGCTTTGGGCGGCATATTAGATAACAATAAATTTTGACGAAAATAACAAATTTAAATCAAAGAAAATATCAAAAATGGAAATACTTTTCTCAAATTAATTACAAACTAATTATAATTAAAGAGCTTTAGCGAGTTGTAGTTAAATAATAATCAATGGAAAAAAAAAATAAAGTGACCTATAAAATATTATAAAATTAAAATGAATAATGCGTAGTGAATAATTAAATTAATATGCATTCGAAGTGACTTACGTATAGTATTAAAGAAATAAACATATACTTTATAATACACAGTGAGTTAATAAAGAAAATAAATATGTACAAAGTGCACTACGTAGTATTAACGAAATTAAGATTTGCAATAATCAAATATAATTATTGAAAAACACTAACATATATATAAAAGATTTAAAATAAAATGAAAATATATATGTACAAAGAATTAAAAATAAAACGAAAACATGTATGCACAAAGATTTAAAATAAAATGAAAATAGTTCTCTCTACTATATTATACACAAATAAAATAAAAATGCTAGAGATTAAGAAACAAATTAACTGATAAAAAAATGCGAATAAAATAATGCGAAAGCGTAACCTATTAAATCAATTTAATTTCAAAGCGATAGTCACCAAAACGAAACCTAAACAAATCGAGAAACTCGGCAATCTCGCCGGTGCCTCCAAATTTATGTTGGGGAGAGGGGCGACAGCACACTCGCTCGCAGCCTCAACCCGAACGTTAAATGTGAGTCGCCGAATTTCTTATACTTGTTTAGGTTTCGTTATGGGTTTATTCAGATTACTAACTTTGTAAAACATATATATTGAGGAAAACAAAATACAAAAGAACAAATAAAATTAACTTATATATATATATATATGTATGTATGTTTGTATATATTTAGTAAATATTAAGTTCAGACGCAAGAGGGGGGCACTATTTACCTAAAAGGGATTAAGTGATAGTGACCGCTCGGGAGGGAGAGTGCTCTGGGTGCCAAGAGAGAAAGGTCGCTTAGCAGTCGCTACTACCCTTCGTCGCTCGCCATCGTCCTCGTGACTTTAAGTACAGTTCACTCACGTTTATAAGTTAATTTTATTTGTTCTTTTGTATTTTGTTTTCCTCAATATATATGTTTTACAAAGTTAGTAATCTGAATAAACCCATAACGAAACCTAAACAAGTATAAGAAATTCGGCGACTCACATTTAACGTTCGGGTTGAGGCTGCGAGCGAGTGTGCTGTCGCCCCTCTCCCCAACATAAATTTGGAGGCACCGGCGAGATTGCCGAGTTTCTCGATTTGTTTAGGTTTCGTTTTGGTGACTATCGCTTTGAAATTAAATTGATTTAATAGGTTACGCTTTCGCATTATTTTATTCGCATTTTTTTATCAGTTAATTTGTTTCTTAATCTCTAGCATTTTTATTTTATTTGTGTATAATATAGTAGAGAGAACTATTTTCATTTTATTTTAAATCTTTGTGCATACATGTTTTCGTTTTATTTTTAATTCTTTGTACATATATATTTTCATTTTATTTTAAATCTTTTATATATATGTTAGTGTTTTTCAATAATTATATTTGATTATTGCAAATCTTAATTTCGTTAATACTACGTAGTGCACTTTGTACATATTTATTTTCTTTATTAACTCACTGTGTATTATAAAGTATATGTTTATTTCTTTAATACTATACGTAAGTCACTTCGAATGCATATTAATTTAATTATTCACTACGCATTATTCATTTTAATTTTATAATATTTTATAGGTCACTTTATTTTTTTTTTCCATTGATTATTATTTAACTACAACTCGCTAAAGCTCTTTAATTATAATTAGTTTGTAATTAATTTGAGAAAAGTATTTCCATTTTTGATATTTTCTTTGATTTAAATTTGTTATTTTCGTCAAAATTTATTGTTATCTAATATGCCGCCCAAAGCTGATAAAGGTTCTAATTTAGAAAGTGATGAACTTAAGTTACAATTTTTAATGGACGAATTTAGTGATTTATATGAGGACATTAAAAACACTAATAATCTAGGTTTTATTTCCACCACAGATAAATCTAAGAGGGCATTATTTAAGGCACGCTTATCGCGTATAGATGGTACTTTTGAGAAGTTTTCTCAAATATTTCGAGAAATAAAATCGCTTGCTACACGAATAGAAGGTTATGATACTTCGCTATGCTTAAAAATGAAACATGAGGCTAGAGAAGCCTACTACGAAGCTTTGTCTTATGATGTACACGAAAATCAAATCTCTATAAAAAATAATTCGATCAGTTCTACGCCCGTTCTCCAACTACCACCTATAAACTTACCCAGTTTCGACGGTAATATTTCAGATTGGGGGCCATTTAAGGACACTTATATTTCGCTGATTCATCATAACAATGATTTACCTAATGTGCAGAAATTTCATTATTTAAAGTCTGCATTAAAGGGGGCCGCCGCTCAGATAATAGCTTCTATTCCGATATCTGACGCTCAGTACCTGCATGCTTGGGAAACGTTTTCTAAACGATATGAAAACAAGAGATCGCAAGCCATTACATTTCTTATGAAAATATTTCAATTTCAATCACTTAAAAATCAAAATTTGGCCTCCTTGGAAACTTTCTCGAATGTAGTTTTAGAAAATATTATTTTATTTCAGAACTTGAAATTAGAGGATCCGGCGGGATTTATTCTTATGACGTATGGCTTGACATTGTTAGATGAAAAATCCCGCGACCAGTTTGAGACAAAATATTCTTCTTCGACCACATTACCCACACTTCATAATTTTCAGAACTTCATTCAAGAAATTTGCATAAAATTACAAACCAAAGCCTTAACTTCTAACCGCTCAGTAGAAACAATAGTCCCGCAACAAAAATCTAAATATTTCATTGAACCAAGACGCGTCTTTATGTCAACTATCTCCGATAATGCATCTCTGAAATGTTTTAAATGCCAACAGAACCACCGCATTTATGAATGCCCCCAATTCAGAACTTTAAGTCAATCACAAAGATACGAAGAAGTCAAGAAACTTAATCGATGCTTTAACTGCTTGTCTTCGGGCCACCCTGCAAAAGGCTGCCCCTCTCGCAATTCCTGTCGTTCCTGTGGTAGAAAACATCACACACTATTACATTTTTCGCCATCAAATCGTCTCGCATTTCATTCTAAACAGGTCGCTAACGAACAAACTTCAATCAGTCGCTCTTCATGTATCAGCCAGCCTAAAACATTTTGTCCCGTGGACGCCAAACCAGCAACTTCAAATGACTCAAAGGAAGTAGTACTTTCTACTGCAAATAATGGAGGAATTAATGTCCTACTTGGAACTGCCTGCGCCGAAATTAGGGACCAAGAGGGTAACTACCATCCAATAAGATTAGTTATAGATAGTGGGTCACAGAGATCTTTCATAACCACTCATTGTTCGCAACGCTTAGGATTACCCCTTTCCAGAAACCCTCATAAGATCAGTGGCTTTGCAGATAGTCAGATTCGTGGTGGAGAACACCAAACAAAATGTATTTTACGCCAGTGCGGACTGGATCAACCACTATTGGAAACAAATGCCATATTAATATCGCATATTACCGATAAATTACCCACCCGCTGCTTATCACCAAAAATTAAAGAAATCTTTAATAAATACGATCTAGCTGATCCTGGCTTTGACAAACCGTGTCACATAGATTTTCTTCTCGGAGCTGATTTGTTCAGTAAAATATTTACAGGAGAAACCATCAACACTTCCTCAGGTTTTCCGAATGGATTAAAGACGATTTTCGGTTTGGTCATAACTGGTCATGTAAGTGACACGTTAACAACTTCGCATATCACGTACCCTAAGAATAGCCAAGAATTTGAAACTGATCGTCCCTTAAATAATTCACTGACTAAATTCTGCAATCCAGGACTCGTCAAGGTGGGCGGCAGATTAAATTCCTCGCTATAGTACAAGACAAATATCTTTGGTTTAATTTATACATCTACCAATAGGACAAGATCGCTCTATTAGTAGTCTCAGATGTGTCTACAGAAGCGTTCCTCGCCTCATCGGACCACCCTGGAAGAATCATCGACCAAACATCGCTCATCCTCGCTGTACTTTACTTACTTTTATCACTTAATTCTGTCCCATGTCACAATTCCAAAATTTAAATTTTATGTTATAAAATTGGTGGGCGGCATGTTAAGAATTGAGAAATACTGATTTAGTTTATATATATATATATATATATATATATATATATATATATATATATATATATATATATATATGTATGTATGTTTGTATATATTTAGTAAATATTAAGTTCAGACGCAAGAGGGGGGCACTATTTACCTAAGAGGGATTAAGTGATAGTGACCGCTCAGGAGGGAGAGTGCTCTGGGTGCCAAGAGAGAAAGGTCGCTTCGCAGTCGCTACTACCCTTCGTCGCTCGCCATCGTCCTCGTGACTTTAAGTACAGTTCACTCACGTTTATAAGTTAATTTTATTTGTTCTTTTGTATTTTGTTTTCCTCAATATATATGTTTTACAAAGTTAGTAATCTGAATAAACCCATAACGAAACCTAAACAAGTATAAGAAATTCGGCGACTCACATTTAACGTTCGGGTTGAGGCTGCGAGCGAGTGTGCTGTCGCCCCTCTCCCCAACAAATTCATTTTATTCTTAATTAAAAACAACTTTAGGTATAGGTGTAATTGTGAAACGGTGCAGAGTTAATGGAAATATTTGGTTTGAGCTATTTTTCTGAGATCATAGGGATCAGATAAAGGTTGTGGTGGAAATACTTTTTAAAAAGGAAAGAAATCCATTAATAAATAAAATATGGCGGTAGGAATTTATAATCAACGTGGTGAAATTAATTTATCCTGCCGAAATTCGCATCGTTTAACTTGTAATGGGAATAAAAATAGCTTACCTAAATTTTGACTTTTTCACTCTTGAATGAAAATAATTTTTATTTTAAAGAATAATGACCACTGAAGAGAATAAGTACAGTTTGCCTCGCTTCATTGAGGTGCATAATTAGTTAGACAGCTAATGATAATAGAATATATTAAACTAAATTGGATAAAATTATTTCTCTAATTGATTTGGTCAAGATAGATTACATGTATGCGGAAGATTGATCTTTTGGGAGATGGAGAAATGAAAGATGTTTGAATGCGGTTAGTGGTGATACTTAACGAAGGGATATGGGTAATGAGTTCCAAGATATAATAGCATGGTAAAAGACTTTTCAAAGGAAACAGTTCAATGAGAAGGTATTTATAAATTGGTAGTTAAAGAAAGTATTTATGAAAGAGCGCGGAGTGAGGTGAATCTGTTGTAGTAGCTCTTTGGATAGAGGTATTGAAAATAATTAATTATATCATATGGTTGTTAATGTAAATTATTGTTAATAAAAACGTTCTTACGAATTGTTTATGTAAATATTACTTAATACAACATGGTGGCAGCGGTGGGAAGATTAAGTAAATATAAATTAAGAAGAAAATTACGAAACGATCAACTTTTAAGTGAACCAACTCTTACACTCGGTGAGTCGTTTATATATATATATATATAACCTTTTTTTTTATAGAAAAATGGAGAAATAAGCGAGTTACATTGAATAAATCTAGCGAAGAGGAGCAGGTTAATCCATTAATTTATTTAATGGGCGATAAGGCAGACGAAATAATTTTAGAATTTAAATTGACCCCAGATGAAGTCAAGGATTCCCAGAAGGTCATTAAAAAGTTTGATGATTACTTTTCTCCCAAAACTAACGTAATATATGAGAGAACTAAATTTAATATTAGAATCCAAAATTTGGGAGAGCCAGTTGCTGATTTTATTACTGCTTTACACAATCTTGCAGAAAAGTGTGATTATAAGACCTTTAAGGACGAATTAATTAGGGACAGGATAGTTGTAGGCATTATAGACAAAACTCTAGCAGAGAGGATGCAAATGAATGAAAACTTTTTTTTATTTTATTTATTAATTGATATTTACAACTCTATAGGAAAAAACAAAACAAGTAAATGTGAAAAAAAGTAACAATTGGCTTGATAAAGTCAAACATTGAAGTGCTACCCAGCGGTAGCACTTCAATGTTTATCTCATTAGCAGGTCTCGAGGCCAGATTTGCAATAATCAAATATAATTATTGAAAAACACTAACATATATATAAAAGATTTAAAATAAAATGAAAATATATATGTACAAAGAATTAAAAATAAAACGAAAACATGTATGCACAAAGATTTAAAATAAAATGAAAATAGTTCTCTCTACTATATTATACACAAATAAAATAAAAATGCTAGAGATTAAGAAACAAATTAACTGATAAAAAAATGCGAATAAAATAATGCGAAAGCGTAACCTATTAAATCAATTTAATTTCAAAGCGATAGTCACCAAAACGAAACCTAAACAAATCGAGAAACTCGGCAATCTCGCCGGTGCCTCCAAATTTATGTTGGGGAGAGGGGCGACAGCACACTCGCTCGCAGCCTCAACCCGAACGTTAAATGTGAGTCGCCGAATTTCTTATACTTGTTTAGGTTTCGTTATGGGTTTATTCAGATTACTAACTTTGTAAAACATATATATTGAGGAAAACAAAATACAAAAGAACAAATAAAATTAACTTATAAACGTGAGTGAACTGTACTTAAAGTCACGAGGACGATGGCGAGCGACGAAGGGTAGTAGCGACTGCTAAGCGACCTTTCTCTCTTGGCACCCAGAGCACTCTCCCTCCCGAGCGGTCACTATCACTTAATCCCTTTTAGGTAAATAGTGCCCCCCTCTTGCGTCTGAACTTAATATTTACTAAATATATACAAACATACATACATATATATATATATATATATATATATATATATATAAACTAAATCAGTATTTCTCAATTCTTAACAGAATTAATATAAGTAATTAAGTCACGGTAATGAGAGCTTTAAGAATAGTTGTGTAATACATATTCAATTATGTTTTGTTAAAGTGTGATTAATATTGTATTAAATGTTCAATTAATTGTCGTTAATTTAGTCACCCAATTTTTATAAAGTCGGGAATATCTTCCTACTGAAATAATCCGCCGCGTTGATTGAACATGGTTTCTCTTGTTCCGACTTTGAGATCTTCTTATGTTGTAGTATGTGACGCTGCTCCTTTCGTATGCTCTATTTAATTTGTTTTAACCTCGTCAAGAAGTAATAGCAGATCCTTGAATCGGGTCTTTTTCGTTTTAGACAACCTGTTACTAAGTTATGATAACGGTTATTTAAATAATAACAAAGGTTACATCATTATTGAAAAACACATGATTTATTTACTACATATCTAACTTATTAACAAGAAATATTGCAAAAAAAGAAAAAAAGAAAAAAAAAGAAAAGGTTATTGTTCTGGAGGCCAATTGACTTTCATTGCCTCGAAACTTTCTATGAATAAATCTTTGCCTTCGTTACGACGCCTCCATACGTGCTCACACAAGTAGGAGTCAGGCATACTTCATCGAGTCCCATTTTCTTTTTTGTTTCGGCATTTAACTGATGACCACAATGACTCAACTTGTTGAGTATATACAGCACTTATAGGGTCTATGAAATTTCTGGAATGATTAACTATATAATGACTGTACTGCATTCCAGGTAATTTTTTAAGATCCTTGTACGACTTCCAGCAGTGAGAAAGTATTATGCTTCTTGGCCTTACTGAGGCCTTTATACATTCAGTGAGAGTATGAGCTGTCCTATCTGGAACGGTATATTAAAATATTCGGTTGTCTGAAAAGTTCGTAGAGATTTAAAAAATAAAATTTACCTTATATTTTTACTTTCACTTACTATATATAGTAAGGGGAAGTATTGCGATCGTGAAAATTTTCGAATTCCAGTTTTCAACGGAAATACACGTTTTAGGGTCCCCTGAGTCCAAATAACCATGTCCCGCAAAAAGGTCTGTGTGTGTGTGTGTGTGTGTCTGTGTGTGTGTGTGTGTGTGGTAGCTCCCGGGCGGAAACGGTAAGTCCTATGAAACTGAAATTTCATATTTAAGACAACTAAACGCCCGAGACGTGACAAAACTTTTTTCATCAAAATGAGCCTACCAGAAGAGGCACTTTATACCATGCATTTTGCACCTTTTTTCGATTTTCTCAAAAACGGTTCCGACGATTTTAATTAAACTCGCTATATCGATGTAAAATTTAATGGGCTTTAATATCATGTAGGTTTTATTTAGATAAAAATGGTCTGACAGGGCTTAAAGGCCGATATTTTAAATTTTCTTCCCCTAAAGTACCTTTAATTTTGTAGATTCAATAATAATAACTAGATTATCTTGTTAACGCTGATGAAAAACTGGTAAATATGTAAATTGAATAAACTCGATACCCAACTAAAGGAGAAAACAGAAAAAATATTTTTTTAATGCAATTTTTCGTTTTTGAACATAAGAGCAGTAATATACACTTATAATATACCGTTGGAAATCTTTGATTTTAGAAAAAAAAATATTATCTAATACACAAGAGCTTGTAAAAGTTAATAAAGAGTGATGAAAAGAAGATAGAACTAATTATTTTAGATAATAATGCAATAGATTTTTTAATAAAACACATGTTTCTATATAAATTCAATTTAATTAATTCTTTAATAGTTTCACGTAGTTTTATCTTTTAGTGTATTTGAAAATTCTTTCATTGAGTTTAAAAATGGTGGTAAGTGAAAGTCGTGTGTTGCCCGCACCAGATTTTTTCTACTAAAAATGAATAACTAAGGTAATGCTTATTTATATGCCTTTAATCCTCATGGAATTAACTATGTTTCACACCGAATTCGTCTTTATTAAGGCTTAGTAGTGTAGTTTAAATTTACATATCCTTCTCTTCTTTTTGGTTATTAACAGCGTCTACCTCTATTCAGGTAGACCAAGATAAGATCAGTGCCTGGGCAAACCTGAATAAGCTAAGCTTAAAAGCTATGAAAAGTCAGGTTATCATAATTGGTTTCAATTCCCTCCTGAGATCTAACACTACCTTTCCAAACTTATCCTAAATGGATATCCTGTCGCTTTCAGTTCCTCGGTCAAAACCCTTGGAATTACTATTGCCCAAACCCTATCCTAGAAACCCATATTTAAACCACCAGGCCACGCCCCTTTTTAGCCACGTGACCCTTTATCAACCTAACTTAAACGACTAGGCCACGCCCCTTTTGGTCACGTGATCACTGTTAGAGGGTATTAAGTCTTTATTAAGCATGAGTCTACTGGCGGCCATTTTCTTTTCACTACGTTTTGAGCGTATTAAGTCATTATAAAGCATGGGTCTATCCGGTCGCCATTTTGTTTTTAGAACGTCACAATTTACAAAGCATGAGTCAACCCGGACGCATTTTGCTCCCCCACTCCTTCATTAGCCAACCAATCACAGTGCCTATCTTGTGAGTTTCTCCCGGCTAGGTCCGATGGTCAAATTGTAATGTGTGCTTTAACGAAACCTTTATAAATGTGACATAACATTCCCATTGTTTACATTTTTAGAAACATCCCTTACTATTACATAACCCTCCCATTGCTTACATTTTCTGAAACCTTTCTTGCTGTTACATAACCTACCTATTGTTTACATTATCTGAAACTTTCCTAACTGTTACATAACCTCCCCACCCATTGTTTACATTTTCGAAACCTCCCTTACTGTTACAAAAACTTTCCAATGTTTACATTATAGCTTCGTATATGCTTAATTTATGTTATCTTCCCAATAACTTTTTTTTTAAGTGTAGATTTTTCCAGCCAACATTATGTTTTTATGACGTCACAATTTAAACAGAAAACGAATCTACCCGATCGACATTTTGTTTTTATATAGGTTGAGTCTACCCGGACGCAATTTTCTTATTATATAGAATGAGTCTACCCGGACACTATTTTGTTTATATGACGTCACAATTTAAATAATTTTAACCGGTTCGAACATGTTCGAGCATGCAGTGACAGGTTGGATCATGTAGAAACTGGTTTGTGAAAGTACAAACAGGTTTAAACATGCAGGTAAGTGAAACGTAAACATGGACTTAGAACCTTCTTATGGCTTTAATATAAACATAGTGCTTTTTAATCCTATACAGCTTTGAACTTCGATCCTTAATCTTACAATTTAAATAGCGATAAAAAGTTCCTTAAGCTTAAACGCAAACATGGACTTTGAACCTTCTTAAAGGCTTTAATATTAACATCGTTATAGGGCTTCTTAATCCTAAACAGCTTTGAACTTAGACCTTAATCTTACTATTTAAATGGCGATAGAAGGTTCCTTAAGCTCTTGGACTATGTGTTTAAACAGCTTTGTGTAAGTACAAACTGGTTTGAATCAAGTTGAAACATGCAGGTAACTGAAATGTAAACTTGGACTTTGAACCTTCTTAATGGCTTAAATTGAAACATCGTTATAGGACTTCTTAATCCTATACAGCTTTGAACTTTGATCCTCAATCCTTCTATTTAAATAGCGATATAGTGTTCCTTAAGCTCTAAGACTTTGAACTATTACCCTCCTATTTTTAAATATAAATATAATTCGGACCTTGTTCGTTTTATATCATAACCATAAATAGACAGTTAATCCCTAATGATTTAATCGTAAACAACATCAATTTAAGACGTAAATATTAACTTTGTCTCACATTGCTTCCATTGAAGAATGGTGTCAAAATTGGAGGATCAAAATAAATCCTACTAAATCCCACCAAATAACCTTTACCCTTCGCCACGAACCTATGTCTGCCTGTCCCTCTATATTCTTTGGCAATATTCCACTTACCTCAGTTGAACAGATCCGGTACCTTGGACTGCACCTTGACAGACGACTTACTTGGAATCCTCACACTAGACTGAAACGACAAGAAACAGCTCGCAGATATCGTTTATTACAACATTTCCTTGACAAACGTTCAAAACTTCCCACCAACTACAAAAAACTAATTTATATTCAACCAACTTTTTTCTTCTGGTATCCAAAATATTATCTTTAGAGTCTTATGCGGACTAATGGCTGTAGTTTGAAATTTAAGGCTATTTTTGGGGAGTTTTTGTAAATTTCCAGTTCTGGAGTTAAGATCTCCGATAACTATATAATTTAGGTTTTTTATGTCTAGTATTTCGACTAACATTGAAAAATCCTCCTCCCATTTATTTAAATATACCGGCATTAAATGAACGATCTTGTGTTTTATGCTAATTTTTATAAAGCCTCTGTCTAAAATTTGTGTAAATACCGCAAAATTATTTATTTTCAAGGATTCTTTTATTCCTAATATACAACCACCACTCGCCCTACCAAATATTACTTCCCTTTTTGCCGGAATCCATATTAGCTCAAACTTTGTAAAATATTTTTTGAATTTTTCTATAGCATGTTTTTCTAGAAATGTTTCACACAAAAATATTACATCAAAATTTGTTACAAAATCGAAAAAACTTTGGTTTTTAGAGGCTAATCCATGTACATTATAGGATAATATTCTTCATTCTTCTAACTTTGTGGAGCTTTTAGTATTTACCTGCGACCCAGGCAGCCCAGTTGATCGATAATTTAGCTTATCTTTTTTCAATTTCCAAATAGATTCGTCCTGAGATAGCCGATTGTGGTTCCTTCCTTCCTAGTTCTCCTTGATTCAATCTTTTTCCGAACTGGCTACTGGTTTTGTTTTGATGTTCTGTCACGAAATCGAAACTGTTCAAATTTTTCTTCTATTTTTTTTCGTTTATTTACTTTAGTTGGTGATGAATTAAACGGAAGCCTCCCTTCACCAAGACTCGCTAAAAGTTCTTCAATCTCCGAAATGTGATATCTATTTTCCTTAACTTTAAAAAAATGTCTCTTATACGTAACAGAAGGATCTACATTGCATAGTCTTTTTAAGTAAGTATATATGCGCTTCCCCTCTTCTCTTTCTTCAATTGTTCTATCATGTTTTACAATAATATTATTTTCTCTAAATACTTCTTTCTTATTCATAATTTCACTATGAATTAATGTTTTATTCTCTGAAGGTTCTAACTCAGCAATCTCACAAAACTGAAGCACTTGAGATGAGTTGTAAATTATTTTAAGTTCCACTCACCGGTGACGTATTCAACGTGCTTAGACAGGTAATTTTCCTGTTCCCAGTCCTCTACTTTCTGCTGTTTTAATAGATCAAAAGTTAGATCAAACAGTGCACAGAAACTTCTTTTTTATAATCAAAATTTAAAGTTTACACCAAAATACACAATTGAGACAAATTTTAACACACTTGGGCTAGATTTAACCACTAAAAAACACACACAAACGTGAACTCGATTTACACCACACCACGGTCTATAGTGGAGGTACGGAGCGTCCCTGAGTCATGAAACTTATTCCGCCGAAAGTCTCGCGACTTGAGGTCTACAGCACTAGTGCGACTCGAACTCACAAACTTCTGAAGAGGAAAGTGGAATTGGTGACATAAGAAAGTCTTGCACTGTTGCGGTGTGATTGAGGTGGGATTCCGGGTGAGGAGTGAATACTTTGGAGAGGTGTGTGGCGAATTCCTCGGCTTTATCTTCATCAGAAGCAGCCCAGGAGTCATCACCACGTCGGATAGGATGGAAAACTTGATGGTATTTTAGGATCTTTTTCGTGACATTCCACAGGGAATTATCACGAGCTGATAGAGAGGAGAGGTAGGAATTAAAGGACTAGGAACGGAAGGTCGCCAACTCCCTCTTCAATTGTCTACAATAGAAGTTATAGGAGCGGCGATCTGTTGGGTGTCGGGTGCGCTGCCATAATGATCTTGCTCGGCGTTTGGTGTGGATAAGGTCTATGATGGGTTGCGGTAAATTGTTTTGGTGAGGATTTATATTGGTGTGCATAGGAGAGGAGGCAGTCCAGACAGCTTGCTGAATGGCGGTGGTAAAGGAGTTTACGGCATTGTCAAGATCATTTGGGGTTTTGAGGGTCACTCTGAGGTCAATATTATAGGTCAGGATTTGGCGGAAAAGGTTCCAGTTGACAGGGCCTCGGATGAATGAATATGGAATGGGTTTTGGAATTGGAGTGAGAGATACTTTTAGGATCAGTGGACTATGGTCTGAGGATAGTTCATCAAGGCGAGTTACAGACAAGTTGAGGGAGCCTAATCCGCTGTGGATAAAGAAGTCGAGGATGTCAGGATTGCGGTTAGGATCGGTTGGCCAGTAGGTAGGGGAGTCAGGAGGCAGGATATTATATTTCGGGAGTTGAGTGCAGACAGCAAATTTCGTCCCCCAGAATTCGTGGTTCTGGAACCCCACTGCTGATGCTTGGCGTTTAAGTCTGCACCCAGAATGAAACGATTTTCTAAGGAATCCAGGAAGGATACAAATTCGGAATTAGAAATGGAATGTTTAGGAGGGCAATATGCAGATGTGAGGGTTACCGAAAAGAAAAAAGTCTTGATTACTATGGCTGTGGCTTGTAGGAAATCATAGGTGGGAAGTAAATGATGAGAGAGGGATTGGTGGACAATGATAGCAGAACCGGCATGGGCTTTGCCGTCTGGATGGTCAGTACGGTATGTCATGTATTGCGGTATTTTGAAGTACTGTTTAGTCGTTTTAGTCTTGTTTCAGTTATAAGTGCAACAACGCTGTCAGTTCGTCAGTATGATTTCTAACACCATTCGCATTCTAAAGGAGAATGGATAAGGAGTTAGGTGAAGTCATTTAAGGATTTTTCAAGGCAGGGATTAGATTTGATACTAGATTTGTAAGGAGTGATATAAGCGGCATAACAAAGATTTGATTTCGGAGATGAACGATGTCATTAGACTGGTAAGATCTGTGACGTTTGATGGTGGAGGGATATGGGAAATTTGATGTTGAGGAGTTTTTTGAAGATTAGGTAAACTTTGAGGGATAGATTGTTGTACAATAGATTGAGAATGTTGAGGAAAATGTTGTTCCGGCAGTGCCTCGACTTCATGACTCTGGTTTCCACCTCCAAGCAAGTGGGCAAATGACACGTTAGAATTTACAAGTTAGAGGGTTTCTTCTGCTTGATTGTATACTGATTCAATCGGATCCTGAGGGTTTTGGTATCTGGTTCTGAGTTTCTTGTAGATTTCACATCCCTTGTAGTTAGCCGGGTGGTCCTTGAGGCACAGAGCACATACAGCGGGTGTTGATCTTGATCTTGTACATTCTTCTGATTTATGCTGTTCACCGCATTTAACACAGCGTGGTATGTGATGGCAATAAGTTTTGGTATGACCTGACAGTTATGGCACTGAACTATTTCTTTCTTTGTGTAAGGTTTTTCAACTTTTACACGGGTACAGTCTACTGAGGTCATCGATTTTTTCGACTCCTGCTGATGGTTCCAAGTCCACGAAGAATAGAGGCAGTGGACTTTTATCTTTTAGAACGTTGGTAACTTGCCTCACTTGGAATCCTAATTCTGTCAGTTCTTCTTTGATAGCTTCAATGGGTGTTGAGGAATGTAGGTTTCTGATTACGACCCTTAATGCTCTCTCCTGGTGCAGCTGATAAGTATGAAAGTTAGCTTTGGTCTCAGTCAGATATTTTACAATCTTTCTGTAGGTTTCAGCAGTAGTCTACTGATACAATAATAACTATTAGGATCAGTTACTTTGTTTAAATGCGCACACATCAGTTTAATTATTTTAACAAATATTGGTGGAGGTAGTGTTTCCCTGGGTATAGGAGAAGATTCCATGGTTTCTTTTTCATTTTGGAGGATCTGAAATGGATTCGGTGTAAAAAACGGGGATTCATCAGTTATTCCTTGTGCTGGGCTTTGGTTCAGATCCTAAAGAGGTAGCTGACGCGGTCGCTGGTGGAATCATTTTTTTATTTTGTTCACGATCATTTTGATCTTTTACTTGCAGACTTTGAAGACATGACTTGATGAAAATATCTCATTGATTAAGAAAATAATAATAATAATAAATAAATAATGAGATAAGAATTAAAGATAAAAGAAAGATAAGTAAAAGAAAAGCAAGCCCGAGGTTGCCGAGCTAGCGGCAATCAGCTGATCAGTGACCCTCCTTTCACTTTTTCGTGAATGTACAAAGTAAATTATAACTTTGCTTACCGAGATTTCTCCAATATTCACTGCTGTAGTATTCCTGAGGTCGAGTGATGTTCTCTAGACTGAATTCAAGCGAATTCATACTGAAAAAAGCAAAAATCTGAGAGACGATGTAACGTATGACTGTTACCATCGAGCGGATCAGCTGATCAATCCAAACACCGCATATAGGTAATTTCTTTTTTTCCCTTAGATTTCCTATCAGTGCGTTAAGGGTAAAAATATGATCAATGCAGCCTCTTTTTCCTCTAAATCCTGCCTGTTCTTCAGGGATAATACTTTAAGGATCCGCCCATAACATAAGTCTTCTTGAAAGGATATTAGTAAATAATTTTGCCATCGTATTACTATGTTCCGGTGGCATATTGGGGAATAAATTAATTATCTTAAAATATACGTTTATTTATTAAAAAAAAAAAAAACACTTATTAAAACACATTATTATTACACATAAAACGTGGTACAGTGAGACATGTTATTATCAAGAATACTGAGGTTCTATTTACCACATAATATAACTTAAAGGTACCTTTAGACATATCTGCATAATTGTTCCCTGGTTTGGCCCCCCGACCTGCTCCGTCCGTGGCTTCCGATTCCTATCCTCTCCGAGCTAAGACTCCTCAGGTACCCCGCTATCCCTGCTATAGGAGTGGAGGGATCTATTTTTGGTATAGCCCTTCTAAGAATCGTTTTTGCTTGTAGTCCGGAAACTGCTCAATTTGAAATGATTCGATATTATTTCTATTCCTCCCAATATTCTCGATACATAGCAGTATTTATCAATGATATCCCAATATAATTATCAGTATCTTTCCTTTCAGCTTTCTTAAACAACATATGAAGTTTTGATTTCGACCAAGAAAGAGGTGTTTTTTCGTGGTTCAATATAAGGTTAAATAAATTTAGAAGATAATGTTCCCAATCAGGCCTAAGGTTTTTAAATATCTTATGGATAATCCTAATAAAGATCTAATCCTGTGGATTTTTTATTTTTTGAGAGACGCACACGCTGTTGTAGTTCTTCTAGAGAAATATCACTATCTAAAAGTGGATGGGTCACCGAGAAAAAAATTATTATAATTTATAAACATATAGTGTTTTATAGACTCTGCCACAATCTGTCGTCTTAGCTGCCTGTATGATTTCCTAGCTTCAATAAATTCATTGAAAAATTCAATTAAAATGTGGAATTTAATCATTGCTCTATGTGTTTTTCTAAAAACTTTTTTGGAATTTCTACAATCTCCATCAAACCATGGTTGTTTAGATCGAAATTTTGGATTGTTTGATGATTTGGTAGTTATCATTAGTCCAGTTTCAGACATATTTTCATAGATGCTTTGAATGAAATTGGTATATAATGAGTTAGTATCTTGAGAATAATAGTATAATAATATTTTATCAGAGAAAGATAAATGTGCTTTAAAGTCGTTGGATTTATTTTCATCCCATTTGACAAGCCTGTTAATAGTGTAAGCTACGTTGTTTAAGGAAATACTATATGGGAGATCAGCAAGTTTTTGTGATGAAGGTATTCGTAACAAGGTTATACATGATAAATGGTCCAGGGTGTCGGACATAAGTTTTACCTCCACGCTATTGAAAATATCTAGGGTTTTGTCATTTGTCTATACTAGATCTATTGTACTTAGCCCTATGTTTGATACAAATGTATATTTTCCTGGTTTCTGCGAAGAGCGTCCATTGCATAGTATGAGACCCGATGATTCCATCCATAGTTTCCACCTTCGTGAACAATTCTTGAGTTTCCCTCGCTTGTTGACTTGTGTGTGGTTACTTATTATAATGACTTAAAATCTTCTTTTCAAAATTAGTTGTCTTTTACTTGTCATTTATTGTATTTTTTTTACTTTACTTTATGTTTATTTTTTCTTTTGTACATAGATGTATATATAGCATTTCCAAGTCAAATTCAACCTTTTCCAAGTCAAATTCAACCTTTTCCAAGTCAAATTCAACCTTTTCCATTTCAAATTCAACCTTTTTCGATTTCAATAAAAATCAAATTAACATGATTTTATGTTTTAATGGTTATTTTAATTACACCTTGTGTTTTTAACCCTTGTGGCTTGTTAAATGTTCCCAGGGGCCTTTCTACATATAATTATTCACGAATATAATAATAAGTATAACCGATACTTTAATTTTAAGACATTTGCGATACACGGTCTGGTGGTCGGATTAGCGGGATTCGTTTTATTTTAGTTTTATAATCGCGGGCGAAAATATTATCAATAGAGGTTTATTTTAACTTTTTCGTATTTATTGGATACAAGGCTCAGTAGCTGCGTTCCCAAATGTTCGTTACCGATTATACTATTAATTTTAATCGCGCTCGCTCAAATATGGGTTCATTTAACTTTTTCGTATTTATTGGATACAAGGCTCAGTAGCTCCGTTTCCAAAGGTTCGTTACCGATTACACTATTAATTTTAATCTCGCTCGCTCAAATATGGGTTTATTATAACTTTTTCGTATTTATTGGATACTAGGCACAGTAGCTTCGTTACGGGGGGTTCTTTCCCGACCAGTCTATTAATTATTCGTGCGCTCACTCAAATATGGGTTTATTATAACTTTTTCGTATTTATTGGATACTAGGCTCAGTTGCTGCGTTACGGGGGGTTCTTTCCCGACCATTCTATTAATTATTCGTGCGCTCGCTCAAATGTGGGTTTATTATAACTTTTTCGTATTTATTGGATACTAGGCTCAGTTGCTGCGTTACGGGGGGTTCTTTCCCGACCATTCTATTAATTATTCGTAAGCTCGCTCAAATATGGGTTTATTATAACTTTTTCGTATTTATTCGCTATTAGGCTCAGTTGATGCGTTGCGGGGGTTTCTATCCCAATTATTCAATTTATTTTAAGTGCTCTCGCTCAAGAATAGGTTTATTTTAACTTGTTCGTATTTATAGTATACTAGGCTCAGTCGCTGCGTAACCAAGGACTCGTTACAGATTATACTATTAATTTTAATTGCGCTAACTCAAGTAGAGTTTTATCAAATAAGAATGTACTTATAAAATCGTTCTGTTTAGCTGATTATTATCAAACTCCAAAATATTAACCAAAAAGATAACTTACTATCCTGAAAAAAAGGATAAGCGGTAACCTAATACATGATAAGTTACAAAAAACACGAATATCACAATAAACCCATATTTGAGTGATCGCACGAATAATTAATAGACTGGTCGGGAAAGAACCCCCCGTAACGCAGCTACTGTGCCTAGTATCCAATAAATACGAAAAATTTATAATAAACCCATATTTGAGTGAGCGCACGAATAATTAATAGACAGGTCGGAAAAGAACCCCCCGTAACGCAGCTACTGTGCCTAGTATCCAATAAATACGAAAAAGTTATAATAAACCTATATTTGAGCGAGCGCGATTAAAATTAATAGTATAATCGGTAACGAACCTTTGGGAACGCAGCTACTGAGCCTTGTATCCAATAAATACGAAAAAGTTATAATAAACCCATATTTGAGCGAGCGCGATTAAAATTAATAGTATAATCGGTAACGAACCTTTGGGAACGCAACTACTGAGCCTACTATCCAAAAAATACGAAAAAGTTAAAATAAACCTCTATTGATAATATTTTCGCCCGCGATTATAAAACTAAAATAAAACGAATCCCGCTAATCCGACTACCAGACCTTGTATCGCAAATGTCTTAAAATTAAAGTATCGGTTATACTTATTATTATATTCGTGAATAATTATATGTAGAAAGGCCCCTGGGAACATTTAACAAGCCACAAGGGTTAAAAACACAAGGTGTAATTAAAATAACCATTAAAACATAAAATCATGTTAATTTGATTTTTATTATTTTATTGAAATCGAAAAAGGTTGAATTTGAAATGGAAAAGGTTGAATTTGACTTGGAAAAGGTTGAATTTGACTTGGAAAAGGTTGAATTTGACTTGGAAAAGGTTGAATTTGACTTGGAAATGCTATATATACCCAGGAACTCAGTTTGGTAGTGCTTAAAGTTTTTTTTTAACGCTCCTTCTTTTCCGTTCATTTTAATTTAAATTAACGACTGATCTGGCAGAAAACGTTTTAAGACCAGCAACCCTTCAAATACCAGGAGTACCAGTGGAGATGCCAGTGGAGATTCCAGTCCATCAAGTGGAGATGCCTCCGTTACCACGGGAGACTATGGCCGAGGCTCACGCAAACACTTTAGCCTGGCTAAAAGTGAAAGCTGCAAATGCACAGGACCTGAGGATGGCGATCTCGGATGTGGATATGGAGAAATTTACTGGGGAAACTGGAGAACTGAACCATTTCCTAAAAAACTGTGACCGCATTATGTCCCGCATCGAGATTAAGGCAGCGGATAATATACTAGGAGAAAGAGATGCGGAGTCGCTGAAGGCCGACCTGGTGTGTCGCGTAACTCAACTTTATCCAAGCGGACGAGGAGACCCCGTGGGCTGTAGTAAAGGAACGGCTCAAGAAAGCTTACGGGGGTGGCAGATGGAGTCCCGAGGAAGACATCTTCCAGATGTTCAGGGAGGTGAAACACCCCCGTCAGTCCAGTGGACACTACGCAGGGAAGCTGCTCGTGCGTTTTCACAAAATAACGGAAAAGTTACGAGAGATCATGAGCGCAGTAGAGGTGACAGCAAGAATGGACTTTCTTTCACCAATTCTAGGAAACGGGAAAAAAAGACGGTTTCCCCAAAGGCCGTTCTTTCATAGAGTGCGCCCAAGAGCAAAGGGACGCTAGCGCACGAGATGAGGAAACACGGATGGAATCGGAGTAAAACAGGTGGAGCCGAGGATCCTACCGGAGAGCCAGAGCCAATCCTGGGCCTTGGAGGAGGAAGGAGCCAGAGTATGAAAGACGGGAGAGGGTCACTAATGACGGCAGAAGGCAATTCCAGCGGAAGACCAGACCCACTGGAAGGCGTGAGGAAAGACGGTGTCACGGATGTGGGAAGCCGGGACATTTAGTAGCACAGTGTCCGAAGACAAAATGCTTTGAATGCGGTACGGAGGGCCACATCGCAAGGCAGTGCCCATACTTCTACCGCCAACGGGATGCAACAAGAGGAGAACCAATGGAGGTGAGTGCCCAAAGGATGTGGAAGAGGAGTAGAGGGACGACAGATTCCACTGACGGTACCGAGACATCCGAGACGGACGGCGACGAACAAGGATGCCGCAGCGGAAAAAGACGCAGTGGAGGTCGGCGAGCCGAAAGACAGGCGGCAGCAGCGGAGAGGAGAGTACGAGCAGATGCCTGAGGAGCGTGTCAGAGGTGGGGCGACCGCACGATAGTAAGCCACAACATCAGAAGCGAGTGCGGCGGTCTGCCTATCATTAAAGTCGAGAAGGGTGTGAGGTGTCTAGTGGATACAGGGAGCTGCAGCACCATCATGAGTCGGCGAGCGGCGGAGTTGATGTGTCGTGACGGCTGGGCACTCCAGCCACAGGTATGTAGATGTAAATTGGTCACCCTGGGTGGGCTATGGGACGTAAAGGGGGAAGTACGTCTAGGTTTAGAACGGTGGGCGACAGGGGGAGGCGAAATTACAGTGCATACAGTCGGAAGCATGCACCGCGAATATGGAGTAATCATAGGATGCAATCTGTTAGGGAAGGTGGGAGCCAAAATTAGGAGCAAAAGGGGGCGTTGGTCAATAAAGATAGGTAATAAAACTTACCGGTGCCGGGATTTCGTTAGAGACGGGAGAATAGGAGCGGTCAATAGAGTAAGGGACTGGAGGACAGAATTGAGGGAAGGATATCGCGACATTTTGTTTAACGAAGACGAAATTTTGGGAGCAACCGGAAAAACTGTGCATGAGATTCCCCTGAAACAGGATAGGGTAACATACGTGAAGGAAAGGCGGTACCCTCTAGCACTTAGGAAACACATCAGGGAGGAAATTCGGGACCTGAAGAATCAGGGGATAATTGTGGATAGCACGTCACGGTTTAATAGTCCCCTGCGGATAGTAAAAAAGAAGAGTGCACCGAGGGAAAGTAAGGAGAAATATCGATTGGTGGTCGATTTCAGAAAGTTGAATGAAAATACGGTGGATGAAAAGTATCCCATTCCAAGAATCAATGACATCCTCGACCGGCTAAGCGGGGCTACTATATTTTGTACGCTCGACCTTAAAGCGGGTTACCACCAAACAAAGATGCACCCCAAAGATTGCCACAAGACGGCATTTACGTTTGAACGCGGACATTACGAATTCCGTAGGATGCCGATCGGCTTGAAAAACGCGCCGATCACTTTTCAAAGATTAATAGACGAGTTCTTGAGGGGGGTAGACGAATCGGTCCGTCAAGTGTACATGGACGATTTAGTCGTTTTTTGTAAAACGGAGGACCAGCATATCGTCCACCTGCGGAGTGTGTTTGATAGGGTGAAGCAGTTTGGCCTCAAGCTGTCCCCGGACAAGTCTTTGTTGGGCCAGGAGCAAATTAATTTTTTAGGCCACACTATTTCCAAGAAAGGGGTGAGCCCCGATAAAACGGAGGTAGAGGCGATACAACGGATGGCGGTGCCGCGTGATGTCAAGGGCATACGGTGGTTACTTGGGACTTTGAACTATTATCGGCGGTTCATTCCAGAATTGGCTGCGTACTTGGTGCGCCTAAATAACCTGCTCAAAAAAGGGAAGAAGGTGGTGGTGACGCCCGAGATGGAAAACAACATTAGGCTTTGTATGGCAAGGGTGCAGGAAGGGCCCGTGCTCGCTTTCCCTGACTATTCGCGATGCTTCAACATCACGACCGATGCCAGTGAATATGCGTTGGGTGCAGTATTATCTCAGGAGCAAGTCGAGGGGGACCGCCCTATTGCGTACGCTAGCCGACGCCTCACAGATGCGGAAACTCGGTACAGTGCCCTGGAATGCGAATTGTCTGGACCATCGAACACTTTCGGCCTTACATTTTCAGGAGGAAATTCAAGGTTCACACGGACCATCGTCCGTAACAATGAGTGGGCACTTTGAAAGAATCCTCGGCGCGGGTCACCTCCTTCCACCGAGTTTCTTAGCCAATACAATTTTGACATTGTGTATAAGCCAGGTAAAGAGAACGTGGTGGTAGACTAGCTGTCCTGGGCCATTGTAGTTAACGCGGTAGAACAAGAAGTGGGTGAACCGTCTGGGGAACTCAAGCGCTTTATCAGAGATTGGACGCCAGACGGGGAGGGCGAGCGAGCCTCTGCTGAGGAAGAGGCTACGGAAATCGAGAGTTCGGCGGATGAGAGAGCCACGCATATGAAAGAGGTGGAAGAAATTATCAACGATAAACCCAGGCAGATCATTTGGAAGACGAGGACGGCGGGGTTGCTTAAGCTTGAATATAGTCAGTTTGGAAAAACCAAAATTACAACAATTTGGTCGCAACCGGGTGTTAGCGAGGAGGGGATTTGCTGTGCGCTTAAAGACGCTTCTAAGCCCGGACGAACGCATCACCTGTATTTCGGGAATAATACCGTGTGGGACAAAATCAAGCGTCTCTGGCGTGAGGAGAAAATTGAGATGGATAGGTCGTTAGGG
The DNA here is from genome assembly GCA_023052935.1 of Piezodorus guildinii. NCBI lineage: Eukaryota > Metazoa > Arthropoda > Insecta > Hemiptera > Pentatomidae > Piezodorus > Piezodorus guildinii. Next base: position 39,144,200 of record CM041295.1, on the reverse strand, counting down.
CCAGCAGCGGTTGTCGGAAGTGGTGTTGGAAGCCTTGGTGACGTGGTTCCAATTCTACGGAGTCCCCGAAAAGATAGCGTCTGACAGTGGCAATTTGAAAACGCTCTTGTGCGGACGGAAGCCAAGACCTTGGATTTTACGTGGCACCTCAATACACCGGGGCACCCGAAGATCAGGGGAGGAATTAAACGGCTTCACGGTACATTATCAGGTATATCAGGTGGCCAACGGAGTAGACCCAGATGTAGCCATGGCGAAGGCGGTCGCGGCCTACAATCACTCCGTACATACGGTTACGGGCTTCACGCCGTTCGAAATACTGTTTGGCTTGCGGGATCGCCAGAGGGACTGGTCGGGGACTGTTGCGGGCAACGAACCTTTGGATCGGGCGGTTGCTAACCGCGTGTCACTGGTGAAACGTTGGGGCAAGGTCGGAGAGAGGATCAAGGCTGAGAAACGTCGATGGGTTGCTAAACATAACCTGGGTGTTAGGGATATTGCGGGGGAAATTAAAATCGGGCTGGTTGTGTACCGTCGAAGAGGTTCGAACCGGGGAAAGGAGTTAAAGCGGTACGAGGGCCCGTTCCGCGTGATCGCTTTTCGCGAACACATCGTGGTCACCATTTAGAGTCTGAAAGACCCCTTCTGATTCTCCGCATCCCTAGTGGCCCAGTTTGCCCCGTCGGCCCGCCATTACTCAGAGTATCTTTCTTCATTTCTTTTTCGTTTTTAGTTTGTTTCACAGTGTCGTGCTTCTTTTTCTTTTTTATGTCTAGTGTTTTGGTTCCTAGTGATTCAGAGTTTTGTATTATAAATTTCGTTTGTTGCTATTTGTTATGGAGATTTTTTTTTCTTTCTTATTGTTCTATTGTATATTATGTTATTTTCAGAGTTCATTCTTATTGTATATTATGTTGATTCTTATTGTACTATTGTATATTATGTTCTTTTCAGAGTTGTACATTATGTTTTGTCGGCTCCCCGCTTGAATCTGTAAGTTTACGAGGGATGTTCGTAAACTGGCGGGGGGATTATGGACCGAGGCGAGTCGGTATCAGCTTAATACCAACTCTTATCATGTAAACAATGCGATAATGTATAAATAGAGGATTTATAGAGAATAAAGTTAGTCTTAACACAGTTGCATTTGTGCACCTCCTTTATCTCATTTAATTTTATTTAAGTTACTCGAGTCTTCATAACTTACATATATATATATATTGACAGATTCACCAGGGAGATTGGGGAGTTAAATCAATTTTTAAAAGGGGGCGATCGTCTGATGGCTAGGATCATCTCAAAATTATCCGAGAACCAATTAGATGGGGAGGATGCTGCAGCATTGAAGGCTGCGGTGATCTGCAGGGTCAGTAGGAACGTCCTGAATCATATCATGGGGGATGAGGAGACACCCTGGTGCATCGTGAAGGAGCGACCGATGACCTATGGATAGGGAAGATGGACCTCCAAAGAAGATGTGTTTCACATGATTAGGAAAACAAAGAAGCCGCGTCAGTCTAATGGCCAGAAACAACCGAAAAAATGAGAGAGACCGCGAGTGTTGAGGAGGTCCACTTTAGAATGGATTTTTTGGCGATAATTTTAAAGGTGCAGCTGGCGAAAGAAACCGGTAAAAGAGAACGGTTTCCGAGGGAGCGCTCATTCGTCAGTTAATGAATCACACACAGTGAAGATATTAAAATACTGCTTTTATTATGAGAACATAATACACATTCTGACTACAATACACTGTGCTGAAGAGTTTGGGTGACTACAAGCGTACATTCCGAGGTCTCCTTCTATGAGCGTGACACAAGTAATGTTACAACTAGAGTGATGAGTTTTGAGGATCAAAGGGTATATATAGCAAGGGATTGTAGGGGGATGAGGAAGCGGCATGGGCACCACAAAGCAAGTGCTTCCAGGTGTTGGGTACTGTGTCCTAAGTACAGGTATGTGTTCTTTGTCGGTACTTGGTCAGTCCTTTCTAGGTAGCTGGTTTATGGGGACAGCCTTAGATATAGAAAAAGAAGTTATTAATAATTACTCTATATTATTTATTAGTTAAGTCTCATTCTATAACTGTTGGAATGATGGACGTCAGTGCCAGAGAAGAGGAATCCCGAATGGAGATTGAGGAGCTATGCTGGACGAGAGTTGCGTACAACCAGCCAAGGGTCATTTCGGCATGGAAAAGAAGAGAGAGAGAGTATCGCGAAGCTAGGAGAGAGAGACCCCAGCAAGGAGAGCGACGGCCAGGCCAGGTGAGACCAAGGAACAGTGGACGGCGGGAGGATCGCTAGTGCCAGGGGTGTGGCAAGATCGGACACCTACTAGCCCAGTGTCCGCGCACTTGATGCTTCGAATTTGCGCCGGTTCATAGAGCATCTAAAGCGCGAACCGGTGCTCGCGTTCCCCAACTTCAATAAGCTGTTCACGATCACGACGATGCTAGCGAATACGCCTTGGGTGCGGTACTTTCTCAGGACAGCCAACTGGGGGAGCGGCCCCGTATGCCAGCAGGCGCCTCATGGAGGCGGAGACCCGTTATAGCGCCTTGGAGCGGGAACTCCTCGGGGTTGTCTGTGCTGTCGAACACTTCAGGTGTTGTGTATTCGGGAGGCGATTTCGGGTTCAGACCGAACATCGACCTCTCCAATGGGTCGGGAAGTTCAAAGAATCTACGAGGGTTACGCGATGGAAAGAGCTCCTCGGGAAATACAATATGAATGTCGTATACAAGCCGGGTAAGCAAAATGTGATCGCGGACTGGCTTTCCCGGGCGCTCATGATGAATACCGTGGAGGAGGATCGGGGCGGGCCTTTGCGGGACGTTCGTAAGTTTTTGAGTGAATGAACCCCCAGGGGACGAGCATCCACCTCATGCAGAGGAGGCTTTGGCTGAGGGGCGTCCGGTGGCCATGGAGGAAGTCGACGAGATTGTGAATGACAAGCGTCGGCAGATTGTCTGGAAGACGTGGACTTCGGGGCTGCTGACGGGACTTTCAGGGGGTTGGCGGTTATTCAGTCGCGAGTATCTGGTCTCAAGTCCCACCGTCGGGGTGGAACAGATCTGTAGGGAGCTCGCCGAAGCGTCGAAACCGGGTCAGACCCTTCACTTGTACGTAGGTAACACCGTGGTCTGGGAGCGTATTCAACGCTTGTGGCGGACGGAACGTATCGGGATTGACCGGACGTTTATCCGTTGTTCAATGCTGGTTGAAACCATACGCGATGTGGAACGCCAACGGGAGGTAACACACGCTTACCACCAGTGCGCGCGTTACGCCGGCGGTATTATTGGCGGGGGATGAAGCGTACCATCCAGGAGGGTATCGGGAATTGTGATATATGCATGTGCGCGAAATATGATCGGCATCCACCCCGTGCGATCCATGAGGAGACTCCTAACGCGGCTGCTCTGCTCAGTGATCTCCAAGTCGATACCTTTACCTGGAAGGGATTTAAGTGGGTCACGATCAAATAGTCACGATGGCGTTTCCCGTTTAGGAGCGTATGGCGGAGGCGGTGTAGCGAGCCCTCTGGATCTGGTCCCAGTTTTACGGGGTGCACGACAGTATTTCCTCTGACAGTGGTCGGGAATTCGATAATGTCAGTATCAGGGAGGAGATGAAGGTCTTGGGGGTCGTATGGTATCTTAACACCCCGGGACATCCGGAGAGCCGTAGAGGTATCGAGCGGCTTCACAGCACCCTTAGCGACCACCTAAGACCACCTTGGTCTTTCAGTTTGAGAAAGGGTTGAAGCCGGACGTGGCTAAGGAACGCACGATCGTAGTTTATAATGACTCCGTCCACTCTGTGACCGAATTCACACCTATCAAGATTCTTTTTTGGGTTATAGGGTCGGCGGCGTGATTGTCACGGGGCGGCAGCTGGCGAGGGTGAAATCGTGAGCAACAGCCTTGCGCTTTGGAAACTTTGGGTTTCGGTTCGCGATCGCATCGAGCGGGAGAAGCGGCATCGGGTGGCGCGCCATACTCTCGGGGTCCGGGATTTGATGGGACTCATCGAAATTGGTACGGTGGTGTACCGTCGGGTGTGGACTAATCGGTGGATGGAACTTTGGCGTTACGAGAGTCCCTTCAGCGTGGTTGTGATTAAGGAGCATAATTTGGTCACTATTGAGCGTTTAAATGACCCAAAACGGACAATTATGGTCCACCTTGAACAATTGAAACTCCCGCCGACGGAAGCATCCTAAGCCTTTGGAGGGTCCTCAGCTTAGGCAGTTTTTGTTTTCCAGTGTTCATGTTCAGTTTATTCATAGTGTTGTTGTTTTTGTTTGTTGTTGTGTTTCAGGAGTTTTTTTTTTTTTTTTTTTTTCAGATGTTTTTTGTATTTGTATATCTCTATCATGTGAACTTATTTTATTTTCCTTTTTGTATCATCTTATGCATTTAGTATTCAGTAGTTTTTTTTGGATGTAGTTTACGAGAATTGTTCGTGAACCGCTGTCGGAGGGGGGGGGGAGGGAGTTAAGGTCTTATAAGGTAGACTATCAGCCTTAATTCCAACTCACCGGATGTAAACACCATGAATGTATTCATAGAGGATTATATAAATCAATAAATCAGTGTTTAACTAGTCATCAAGTGAGTTGTTATTGTGATCCTTTTCCTCATTTTTTTCAAGTTTTATGTTGGCCAGCTCATAAGTTATATATATATAAGTTAAGATCGCGAGTATGACCGTATTAGGCCTAATACCCTTGTTGGTTGTAAACAGGACCCTTAATGTATACATTAAGACGGAATAAAGCCAGTTTTGGTTTCAGTCTATACGAGTATGGTTCTTTATCCCCGTTCCTTTTATACTTCATAGTGGCGTACGTTAACTTATATATACATATACAGGTGCCGAAACCCGTGTTCACGTGATCAAGATCTTAGTTCGTTTTTCTTTTGTTTATTTATTTGTTATTATTATTGTTATCGTTTTTTATTCTTTAATATTTTTTTTAAAATTTAAAAAAAAAATATTTTTTTTATAATTTAAAAAAAAAGACTTAATTTTTTTTCTTTCTTCGCGTACTGGTTTCACGTAATTTCGAGATGGCCGAAGCAGTAATAAGACCAGCCGTTCTGAACTTGCCGACGGAACCAGAAATAATATTTCCATTGCCAAGAGATACGCTCGCAGAGGCCCACGCCAACACCTTGGCTTGGGTGAGGATGCGGGCGGCCACTGTCCAGGACTTACGGGAGGCTGTCTCCGAGCTGGAGAGATTCGATGGGGAGGTCGGTAAACTAAATCACTTTTTGAAAGGTGGTGACCGACTGATGGCACGGATAGAGGTGAAGATTGCTGAGCGCTTGGTCGACCCGTGTGACGCTCAATCGATTAAAGCTGACCTCGTGTGCCGAGTAAAAAGGAGTGTGCTCAATCTTATCCAGGCTGACGAAGGAACCCCGTGGTTAGTGATAAAGGAGCGGTTGAAGAAGGCTTATTGCGGTGGGAGATGTACAACCGAAGAAGATATTTTCCACATGTTTCGAGAGGTAAAGCGGCCTCGTCAGAATAACGGGCAAAACGCGGGGGAGCTCCTAGCCCGCTATAATAAAATTGCAGAGAAAATGAGGGAGGTGATTGATGTGCCTGGGGTGGAGGCAAGGATGGGTTTTTCGTCTACCATCTTAATGGTACAACTAGCGCGGGAAACGGGAAGAAAGGAAGGGCATTCGACAGACCGCACGTTTGTCGAGTGGGCTCAGGAAATGATTGATGCTAGTGCCCGGAAGAAGAAGCGCTGATGGAGGTAGACGATCACGGCTGGAGCAGAGTAGCCTATCACAAAACCCGGGGTCGTACAACCGGCTTGGAAAAGAAGAGGTGCGGAGAACTATGGAAGAGAGAGATTAGCGCATGAGGGAAGGAGGCTAGGCTCTCGAAAACCGAGACCTAGCGGAAGAAGAGAGGAGCGGAGGTGCCACGGGTGTGGGAAATCTGGACACCTTGTTGCACAATGTCCTCGAACCAAATGTTTCGAATGTGGTGGAGAGGGTCATATTGCGCGGCAGTGCCCGTACATGTTTAGGCGCCAGGAATCATCAAGGGTAGAACCCATGGAAGTTAACGCTCAGAACTTATGGCCAAGAAGTAGAGCGCTCTCTGAGTCGACTGGAACATCGGGATCGTCTGAGACTGTGTGTGAGGAGGAGGCGGGATAAGGAGCCGGTGGAGGCGAAGGAAGAAGGAACACCGTCGGAACGGAAAACGGCGAGCGGCGGCAGGAAGGAGAGAACGCGTTGCGGCCTGAGGTGAGTGGCAGGAGTGGGGCGACCGCGCGTTAGTCAACAACAGCGTTAGGAGCGGGTGCGGCGGTCTGCCCTTATGGGTGAGTTTCTGCGAGGTATCAACGAATCGTTTTTCCAAGTGCATATGGACGACCTTCTTGTCTTCAGCAAGTCGGAAGAGTCGCACCAAGAACATTTGCGAAGAGTATTTGAACGGGTTCGTTCTCCAAATTCGGGTTGAAATTGTCAAGAGAAAAGTCAAAACTAGGTATGGAGGAAATAAACTTTTTGGGGCACACCATTTCCAAGGAGGGAGTGAAACCTGACAAAAGTAAGGTGGAGGCGCTACAAAGAATGGCTATTCCCAGAGATGTAAGAGGAGTCCGACGATTGCTTGGATCATTAAATTTCTATCGGCGATTCGTTCCGGAGATGGCAGAATACCTTGTTCCCCTTAACAATATGCTCAAGAAAGGAAGAAAAGTGATCTTGACGCCTGAAATGGAAACTAACATTCAGCGATGCATGGCACGTCTGCAGGAGGAACCAGTTTTGGCGTTTCCTGATTTCTCGCGGCAATTTACCATTACTACTGACGCGAGCGAGTACGCGTTGGGGGCCGTATTAACGCAGGATGGGCTTGGTGGTGATAGACCTATAGCGTATGCTAGTAGGCGCCTTGCTGACGCGGAATCACGAAACAGCGCCTTAGAGAGGGAGCTTCTCGGGATCGTGTGGGCCGTAGACCATTTCAGACCATACGTCTACGGGAGAAGATTTCGGATTCTTACCGACCATCGGCCGCTCCAATGGGTAGGGAAATTAAAAGAAACTTCTTCACGGATTACCAGATGGAAGGAGTTATTAAGCCAATATAATATTGACATCATCTACAAACCGGGGAAGGAGAATGTTGTGGCTGATTGGCTCTCCTGGGCGATAATGGTAAACGCGGTTGAGGAAGAGAAACAGGAAACATCCGGAGGCGTGGGACAATTTCTACAAGAAGAGACACCAGAAAGAGAAGTGGATCAAGCGACACCAACCGAGGAGGAGACCCAAGAAGAGGACAGTTCCACGGACGATCGCCCTGTAGAGATAGAGGAACAGAAGTCAATCATCAACGGTAAGCGTCGCCAAATTATATGGATAACAAGGACCTCTGGGCCAACAAAGGTTGAGTACGAGCTATACGGAAAATGCTGCATCACAAGGATCTGGTCAACGCCGAGGCTTAGGGAAGACCTGATTTGTCGTTCGCTCAAAGACGCGTCGAAACCAGGAATGCTTCACCACCTCTATGTGGGAAATGCGGTTGTTTGGGAGAAGATCAACCTACTTTGGAGGGATGAGCGAATCGGTATGGACCGGACTTTTATCCGTTGTACACTACGGTTTGAGACCCTGAAAGATGAAGAGAGCCAGCGAGAGGTAACGTTAGCTTATCATTAGGGTAAACCAACCACCGGGGAATACAGGAAACACTACAGGCACTGAAAAGGAAGTATTTTTGGTGGGGTATGCGACAGACCATAACTGACGTCATCGGGAATTGTGGCATCTGTTTAAAGACCAAATATGACAGGCATCCTCCGAAAGCGTTACAAGAAGAAACACCCACGACAGCATCTCCGCATACAGATTTTCAGTTTCTCGACCATCGGGCTCAGGTGCCTTTTTCTTCCAAGTTCCCGGTCTATTTCGGTTCCTGCCGACCTCTGTCCTCCTGTAAGGCACTCTCGTCAATTCTATAGCCGCTTCCCCGCTCCTGGACTCCTCGTCTCTGGCGCTCGCATCCACCATCTCTTGAGCGCATTCGACGAACGTCTTGTCTCTGGGAAGACCCTCTTTCTTTCCCGTTTTCCTCGCAAGTTGCACTCTCAGGATAGTAGATAGGAAAGCCATTTTGTCTTCTACTACCTCCGCAGAAAGTGTTTCCCGCAATTTCTCTGTGATGCGTTTGTAACGGGCTAATATTAATCCGGCGTACTGTCCACTTGACTGGTATGGACGTTTCGTTTCCCGAAACATCTGGAAGATGTCTTCTTCCGGGGCCCATCGGCCTTCTCCGAATGCTTTCTTAAGCCTATCTTTGATAATACCCCACGCCGTGTCCTCATCAGCCTATATCAAGTTTAAGATCTGCCTACGGACCCGGCATACTAATGCCGCTCTAAGTGATACAGCGTCTTGAGAATTTATCAAACTCTCAGACAATTTCGCCTCAATAGTTGCCATAATTCTGTCGCCTCCCTTCAAGAAATGATTGAGGTCGCCGACCTCTCCGTCAAAGCGTTCCAGCTCGGAAATGGCTTTTCTGACATCTTGCGCTGTCGCCGTCCAAACCTTGACCCACTCTAGAGTGGTTGTGTGGTTCCCGATGGGAACTTGTGCTCCCGCTAGCGACTGAGCCGGTAGTGGTTGTATCTCCTGAGTTGAAGACTGAGGTAATGTTCTATCTTCCGTAAGGACTGGTGGTATCGAAATATTTTCTGTCATTTTTAAAGAGAGAAATGGAAAAAACAAAGAGAGAGGTTATAATGAGAAGAAAAAAAACTTACGTAGAGTAAAACAGACGATAAAACAGTTTCTTCTCACTCGAAAACGATCAAAATAACGTTCCCGGGTTTCGGCACCACTTATTTCTACCGAGAAAAATATATTAAAAAAGGGAAACAGAGAGGCGAAATAAAACCCACGCTTACTTGATAACATATGATTTATTATCACTTATACATTAAAAAGGTTTCATAAATTCAGGTGTTGTTTACATTTACATCAAAGGTGATTAAAGTTAATATTAACACTCTTCCCATCTTAACTTATATATATAAATTTCTTTCTCTAATTCTTTTACCTACGTAAATAATTAATTAAATAATAAGGTGGAATCCTTGGTATCGAATCTGTTTAACAGGGACTAGTGGAGTGTCGTTAAAGGATACTGTAGGACAGGAAGATTATTTTTGAATTTCTTTCTTTCTCTACTTTGCCTATGTAAATAATTATCATTTTATACCCTATTCTAAAATTGAACATATATTTTTATTCTCTATTAACCTTTTTTTAATGAAGTTATTAAAACATGATAATAATAATAATAATTTTGACTGATAAGAATTGTTGGGGGGGGTAAAGGTATTTATAAATTAATGTTGTATTATATATAATATAATTTACAACCACGAAAAAAAAGAAAATGTTGCAAGTAATCATATAATCATAAGTGTGGTCCATAGTAATCGTTTATACCAATTGTAAAAATAAAAATGTTGAGAAACGATATTCATTAATGAATTTAACGTTTTTAGAACAGCTACGCTAGGGTGAGTTTGGTATCCAACAGTTAATTTTTTTTTTTGCAGGTATTGTCACAGACTTTGAAGAAGCTTTGACAATGTTCACCGGAAACACCCCTCCCTTAGTTTTCTGCAAGAAGGAATATAGGGCCAATTATAATGACATCATCGTTGCAAAGCGTTTCGGACGCGTTGATCTAGTCATAGATCCACCCCCTTGCCCCGTGTATCACATAGTCATTATCGGTAGTGGTCCCGGAGCCCAATCTGTAGTAACAGTAAGTTTAAATAAAAACTAATGATTTTAAAAATAAATTTACTATTTTATGTTAGTTTTATATTATTTTAAACATATTTATTGATATTTATAAGTATATCAAGAGATATATTAACTACCCATCTGCAGTACTCCAACAGGAATTCTAAATGATAAGATCACTCGGCCATTTTCTTCTCAGACGCCTTGGAGGATTAATGGGAATCTATGGGATTTTAGGATAGAGAAACTAGTGGGTATGGTATTTTTCACGAGAATAATGGTTCTGGTTTAGGCCAAATCAGCAACTTGTGAACATTGAGGATTTTACCAAGTATTTTGGATAGTAAGGATTGGGTGCGAGAAGAATTCGATGGTTAGCCCCATAGTTCTACTCCGTAAGTCCAGATTGGTCTTACAATAGACACGTAGATGAGCCTTTTTTAGTTAAGAGGAAGTTTTTTATACTAAGTGGGGAAGTAGTCGACAGTTTTTGCCGTTTTAATCTCGTATGGGGATTTCATGTTTGACGTTTGGCTAGCTGGAGACCTATGAAACGGATTTCTTGGACAGGAATTAGCTGAGTGTTATTTATGGATAATATAGGGCAGGAAGTCATAGGTTTACGACTGAGGGTAAAGGTCATTTGTTGAGATTTTTAGGACTTTATTTTTATTCTTAAGTTCTAAAACCATCCTTCTAGGTCTTTGATGCGAGATTAAAGAGTATGGGTTATGTTAGTTAAAATAAAAATAGTTACATATGAGTTGTTTAGGATAAAAAAAATTTAACAATGCTAACACTGCAACTGGTATAACTTCATATCAATTTCAAAATTAAGTCCGTGCTTGTAAGTAAAAACACTGTATAACCACACTTTTCTTCCTAATACTTCTTTATACTTTATTTTTATCTGCCAAAACAATCCTGATCCCCCAATTCTCTACGCCCAGGTTCCTGAGCAGATTATATGTTTTCTCTTTTCTAACCTTCGCTAATTAAAAATAAAGCGTTCTTACTAATTTTTAAAATAGAGAACTTTGGCTTGCTATACGAAAAAGGCCATCGACGGGTTTCAACGGATGAAAATAGAATGTTAAAATGATTGAGTTAAAACGAAAGTTTCATAAAAGTAACTGGGCTAAGATTTCATGATCTATGAATGGATGGAGGGCATGAAGTACTCATATTAATAAAGTGCTGTATAACATTTTTATATTGTGAGAGTTGTAATGTTTCAACATTTTATATATTTATTTTTTTTTACCTACGAGAAGTTCCTTATTTCCCAAATTAACCCCGATTATCAGTTTATAAGCAAAGTATGTATAAAATGTTCACGATTTAGCAACGTAATCGGATCAAATAAGGTATCACTTTATCATTACACGAAATTGCAGGTTAAATTAAATGTAAAACACACACGAATATAATTATTACTAAATGTGATATGAAATTTAATTTCAGGAACTCGAGCGTTATCCCAATAAGGATTTCAAAGTTGCACTGATAGACTGGACATCCCCATTTCTGTACGGATCGAGTGGTCTTTTGGGCTTGGGACCTCAGGGGAACCTCCCCCGAAAGATGTTATGGGACACCATCCGCGATGTACAAGCAACAACCGAAGGAGGCCGTTTATTGAGCGAAGAGAGTCTCTCAGATTGTATGCAAATGCATCTAAATACTCATTATAATTTTTTAATAGTTATTTTATCTAAAATAAAACCTTTAAAGACAACCCTTTATGATAGATATAATATGATGTGTTGTATTTTTATATATATCAGATAAAACGTTCCATTATGAATAATGGTAAGTAATAATAATAATAATAGGCTTAGCGAACCCGAAGGTTCGATGCCGATACCACCAAATTCCGCCTACACAGACTGGTCCAATGTTCACCGTTCAAACCCAAGCCCCCGAGATCAGCCTTAACGCAATCCTCCCATCTACGCTTCGGCCTACCTTTCGGACGTCTAACAGTCGGATCAGCGAATACCAACTTTCTCGGAATCCGCTCCTCATCGAGCCCAACAACTTTACTCGCCCATTTGAGTCTCCGCGATGCAATCAGCTCAATTATATTTACAGGATACAAGTTCCACAATTCCGCGTTGTGCAACCTTCTAAACTCCCCAGTGGCCTCATCTCTCTTCGGACCAAATATTTTACGCAGTACCTTATTTACGAAAACCTTAAGCCGTTGTTCATCCTTCAAAGTAAGCGGCTACGTTTCACATGGTACGAATGGTAAGTAACAAAAATATTTTCCAGACCATACCAAAATAGTTTGTAGCGCGTTCACCCTCACCCCTTCCTCACATGCGTTTGCATTTTTGCGTGTATTCATCTTATATATAAGCCATTCAGTGCACACACCGACTAACTCCAAAAAACAAAAAGTAGAGAAATGCGATAAAGTAATGTATATTGTTTTTAAAAATTCCTGCTATAATATAAATTGAAATATATAATATAGAATGCATAAATGCATATATAGCTTTCATGTAACGGTATATAAAGTTAATAACAAAGAATAGTGAAAAAATAATTGTCAGTAATGCTGCAGTTTTAATGTGACTGGTGGAGTTAATCGACTTGGAAACTGAAAATAGTAATAAAGTTAAAAAAAAAAAAAAAAACTTGTACCACTACAACCCATGAAGAGTTTTGGGCTCAGTACATGTAGAGATTCGTACTGTTTCTAGGCCAACGGCCGTGCAATGAGGTGATTCGGCCGAGATCACGCTCAGCCGCCAGGTTTTTAACATTGACAATTATGTTATGATATATTATTTGTGATTAATTCATCAGCAATATTATCAATAATATCTTCTTCATCATCTGTATACGAGGATTTGTCATTTCGATTTGTTATTAAGTTTTATAGTGATTATGTTTAACAGGAAGAATGAAAGCAGGTCCTTTTCGTTTTTCCCTTGTCACAGTGTTCTACCTTCAGTATATATAAAGGCTGATCTATATTTTTTAAACTTAGCGGTCTACCTACTACAGATTTTCTTATATTGATGGGTTCAAATTATGTATCTTCATTATAGTCACATTTGAATTTTATGAAAGGGGTTTGGACCTTTCTGACTTTATCCTGCTTATTTTAAGCCGCTGTACTGGAAACCCTGTCATGGTAACTTTTCTGTTAATGATAGATTGTTCTAAAGGCTTTGTTGAAAAAAAACCTTGGTGGGTCGTGGGTCATTTGGATTAGATGAAATGACACTGTCTTTTTACATGTTCTGATTACATCGTACCAATCATGTGGTGAAAAAATGTTTTGATTTTTTTTCGCACGTAACTCAATAATGGCAAATCTGAGTCAACCAAAAAGTTTATTTGAATTGACTCAGCTATTATTTCTGTACTTTGTAAAACTTTCAATAAACTTAAGACTGTTTTAATATTCATGTTTTGCCCGGTACACAGGGGGAAAGCATCTTCGGCGGTTTAAAAAAAAAGCGTTCAAGAACAGCCGGAACATGTACATTACAGTATGGAGTTAATTGAAATGGCTTCTGAAATAAATGACTTATTATTCAGTGGCCAAAAAAAATTTGTCGTTTAATGATATTAATCTTAATTATTACGGAAAGTTATTATAAATACAAAAAGTTATGATTATAACTTTGAAACTAAAATTTAAGATTTTTCAAAAAGTGGAGTTAGTCGATGTGTGCACTGAACGGCTCATATATGACCTTAAAGGAAGCATAATTAATAATAAATGTGATAGTAACAAATTATGAAACCTTTACTCAAGGAATAGAAATCCCGAATTCGAGTGGCTGCTCAACTTTGCTGATGAACACACAACATTCTACATCAATCTATAAGACGATATTTATTATAAACAAATAAAAAGAGAGAGAATAATAGATACAATTTAAAACGTTATAGAATTAAAATAAAAATAAGTCATGGAATTGACAAATTTAGCCTGGTATTACTACATATTACTCTCAAAAAATACTAAAATAATGATCTATCTAGGTCGACCAGTGTTGTTTTATGACAACGAGGCTTGGACCATATCAAAAACAGATCTGTAAAGGCTTGTGATATTTGTGAGCATGATCATAAAAAATATCCATGGACCCATAAAAGTAGGCGAAGCATGAAGAAGATGCAAGAGCCGGGAACTTTCAAACCTTCTCAGTAGACAAGATGTTGTCAAGGTTGCCAAGCTTGGGAGGTTCAGATGGGCAGGTCATGTAGTAAGAATGGAGGATATGTCGGTTCCCAAGAAGTTCCTCACTGAAGAAATCAATTGGACGTTAAGAGAAAGAAGGTGGATGGAAGCTGTCTCAGAGGGACCTTACTCAGTGTTGAGGACTGGAGAAATGCTGCTCAAGATAAAGACAACTAGCAGATGCCACTATAGGCTGTCCAGATGAGATGAAGAGTTGTTGCTCCAGTTGATTATGATGCCTTAATTTGGATGATAGTATAAGATTCCTAGTGAGACAGTTCATAATGATGGTTCCCTCCTTGCTCTGGAACTCATTTCAAAACTAAACTCCAAAAATGCACCTGTAGTTAATGGGATGGTCATCCTACTTCCAAAGCCCTTTAACTGTAACTCGCCGGATTCCTCTCGGAATTTCTCTTGCAAGTTAGGGATGCACTTTGCATAAATGTTTTCTCTTTATTATTGTAATTTAATACCTTGTCCTTGATCGTTTAATTCATACCTAACAGTGGGTCTACGATTAATTTTATTTATTTGTTTTTTTAATAGAATTAAACTCATTTCAAAACTTTTTGGTTATATGGTTACGGCCACATCGAAATAACTTGTGAAAAAATCGATCATACGTTGAACGAATTTGCTATTTAATTCAATAAGGTTATACAAACCAGAAGTTTATTAACAAAATTTTTTTTTAGTTATGGCCAACTTGGGACCACGCTACTACTGTTTTCTTTTGGCCCAGTATTGCATCATCACACAATAAACAATAAATACATTTTATTTATTTCGTATCATAGCATTAAGTATAGTTATTAATAAATCTTAATTGATATTTCCTTACCTCCACATAAATTCCGCCAAATGTTACGCTAAGAAGTCTAGTTTCATCCACCATATTTTCTTAGTCCTCCATTTTGCACTCGGTGCCTTTCTATCGTTTTATCAATTGTAAGGGTTTCAGGATCAACCTTCCAAGCACACACTTCCCTCATATACCACTCCAATTATCAAATGGGATTTCGGAAATATTCAGATGCTCCTGGCAAAATCTAGTATTGGTCAATTCCTTAGCCTAGCAATGAATGAAATAAACGATGTTTTTCCAAATCTAACCTTGATCCTTCTAACCAATTATCTGTTCTTAACACACTTAACTGAGTTTTCATCGGAAATAGAAGTTTAAGGGTCCCCTGAGTCCAAATGACAAAAAATGTACCGCAAAAAGGTCTTTCTTTGTTTGTATGTGTGCTGGTTAGTCTAGCACTAAAACCAAAAGTCGTACTGAAATTTCATATTTAAGACAATTATACGCTCGAGATGTTACAGCAACTTTTTCATTAGAATCAGCGAACCAGAAGAGGAACTTTATACCATGCATTTTGCACCTTTTTACGATTTTCTCAAAAACGGCTCTAGTAATTTTGATTAAACTCGGCATACTGATGTAAAATTTAATGAGCTTTGATATGATATAAGTTTTTGATTTAAATTGTCTGACAGGGTGTAAATGTCGTATTTTTTTCCCCATGAAGTACCTTTAAATGTATACATTTCAAAAGATTAACCATATCATGTTATTAGCATTGATAAATAACGGGTTATATTACAAGTTGAACGAACTTAATGATCAACTAAAGAATAAAAAAAAAAAAAGATTTTTTAAATTTATTTTTTCTTTATTATGATCCGTTGGAAAGAGAAATATTTAAGAAAAAATCTTAGCTTATACACAAAGTTGTAAAAAATAATGAAAAGTGACGAATAGGACATAAAACTTATTACTGATTATTATATATAACAATTTAATATATATTATTATGTAATCTAAATCATATGTTTCCAAAGAAAATAAATATACTATTTTTTATTTTATCGGTTGGCGCGACAGACCTGGAGGCCCTTGGCCGGGCGGTATGGTTTCTTAATTTTCAACACCGCGATACTCAATGACATTTTATAGGGTAGGGTCATCACTCCCTACGCCATGTTATTTGTCTTAATTAACTTATATTTATTTGCAACTTTAAAATTCTGTAATAGTTCTTAAATTGAATTTAACAGCCGAGATAAATGAAGGTCGTGTGTTGCCCGCACCAGATTTTTATAGTTTGGAATAATTTCGTGTACCTGTATAAAACTCATTATTTTTTCTTAAAATATCTTTCGATTTATTAATAATGATAAGGGTTGTTGGGGAGAGGGGCGACAGCACACTCGCTCGCAGCCTCAACCCGAACGTTAAATATGAGTCGCCGAATCCCTGAGATTTATTTAGGTTTCGTTATGGGTTTAATAATGTAACTAACTTAGTCAAATACATATATTGAGAGGAAAAAAAATACATATGAAACAAATAAAATTAACTTCCTGAGAAACGTAAAGAGTACTTAGGGTCACGAGGACAATTGCGAGGTGATGATGGCGACAGCGACGAAGGCGACAGCGAAGAAGGCGTCCAGTCTCTCCCGTAACTCAGAGCACTCTGATTCCCGAGCGGTCACTGTCACTTAATCCCCTTTTGGTGTAAATAGAACCCCCCTCTTGCATCTGAACTTAATATTAACAAAATATATATGTAAGAGAAATAATATTCTGAATTAGTATTTTCCAATTCTTGACAAGGGTGATATATTGTTGTGTATTGAGGATACTGAGGGCATCAAATTCATCATTATTGGATAATTTTGGAATTAATCGTGTAGATATTAATACGCCTTTGTCGGCAAAAGTACACACCCCGGTACTAGACTCCAGAGGCAGCCGACAAGAGTATTAGGCCTGGCCACAAGATAGGCATAAATTAGTATTTACAAAGACTGACCCACCGACTTCGGGCACTTCCCATATCAGTCCCCCCCCCTTGTCATGACCAATAGGAGATTGGTATTTTCTAAAAAATAGTATTTAAAAAAAAAAAAGAGGGGATAGAGGAGGAAAATTGAGAAAGAGAAGAGGTCAGTCGCACTGCAGAGATTCGGCAGAAGTCCATCGGGTCGGAGAGCAGCTTGAGAGGAGTCGATACAGAGGCTGGGGGATGAAACTAGGAAGGGTCGCCTAAGACGGATTCCACCTTCGCCAGCCAACTAAGTGTTTTTAAGGTACCTTTTTGTAATATTGGTTGGAAAAGTTACCAATAATAACTCCCTCAGTATTCTCAGTCATAGTTCTAGGCGTTGTGTAAATATAATGGATAGGTATGAGCTAATTATTTATTGAAACCTATTTAATTTAATCTTCCCCTGCATGCCACCTATTGCGAT
This sequence comes from Piezodorus guildinii, assembly GCA_023052935.1. Taxonomy (NCBI): domain Eukaryota; kingdom Metazoa; phylum Arthropoda; class Insecta; order Hemiptera; family Pentatomidae; genus Piezodorus; species Piezodorus guildinii. The sequence continues at coordinate 39,126,916 of CM041295.1, read as the reverse complement.
TGGTTAACACGACAACCTTGGAAAAGAATTCCAATAGTTCCAGAAAATAAAATTGATAAATTCATGAAATATATTACTCAATTCATTTTTTGAAGAAGGCCCTAGAAAAGCAGCCGGTCAAAACATAGCATTATGTAGAAGGTAATAAATTATATGATCGATTTTTCATGAGCTATTTTAATGTGGCCCGGGTTACCGACTTGTATCCTTATCCCTTACTTTTGCTCACATTGCCTTACCATCTATATAAAATTCGTTTCGAACGTCAAATGCGCCGATCAAATCCGAGTTATCAAAGGAAATGCACGTTTAACGATCCTTTAATCTAAAAAAACAAAGACTCACAGAATGGTCTCTTGGTGAGAGTGTACATATGAGGTCGAAATCTCTGAAATGTTACAATATTTTAAACCAAAAGGATTTACAGCAAGTGCTACATTATATCATCAATTGTAATTTAAAGTAATCCTTCAAACGCCCAATGTTTTCTGCTTTCAGGTATGAGTGATCTCTGGGATGATGCTACGTACAGCATCTGCCATGAGATTTTAAGAGCTAATTGGGAATTCCGGAAGAGACTTTCAGCTGCCGGTATTGACTTTTATCGTGGTGAGATGGAATTTGTAGGAAAAGAGACGATAACGGTGAGTCATGCCGTTTTTGCATTAGTAATATATACTATTTATATACTATGATATATATATATATATATATATATATATATAATATATATATAAGTTAGATGTATATAGTTGTCAACAATCCATTTAGTCTTAAGATAATTCTACTATTATATATGTAAACATAAGCCTACTATAAATAGGAGTGTACAAAGACAATAAAGTTAGTTCATTTCTAGACGTCGTTGTGATTACTTGCCCTAACCCCCCCCCTTTTTTTTAGTCTTACGAGTTCAGTCTATCGTAACTGGTGCCGAAACCCGGGAATCGCTTGATAACTTCTAAATACAGTGACGATTTTAGAAATTAGCACTATTTCCGCGATACTTTCAGAAGAGGGTCGACCAGCAAATTGACGAAGAGAAGAAGCAGTTAGAATACAGGCTGGCGCAGGCAGCGGTCGAGCGATCAAAACTGGAGGCCCAACTCACCAAGGCGAATGAGACGACGCAGCTGGAACTTGCTAAAATACAAACCCAAAACTCCGCGTTCATTCACGAAGTAATTAGCCAGCTAGAGCCCTTCGGCGGAGTTATAGGTGATCTAGAACATTTTATTAAGGGCGGGGACCAGATCAAGAGTTTGATTCTAGCACGCCAAGAGAATGGCGTGTTATCAGAACCAGACGCGAAACTTTTGGAAGCCTCGCTGGTAGGCCGAATTTCAAAGAGGGTGCTAAATGCGATCCAGGGCGACTTGTCTCAAACCTGGGATACGTTGAAAATAAGGCTGAAGAAGCTGTACGGTGGGGGTAGATGGACCCCCGAAGAGAATGTATTTTACCTTCTGAAGGAGCGGAGGACTCAAGACCAATCTGAGGGCGAATTCGCCGAAAAACTCCTGGTGCTATACAATAGACTGGGGGAAAAGATGGTGGAGACCTTTGGGCCAGCGGAGGGGGCCCAAAAGATGGAATTAGTAAGGGGCATACTGAAGGTCCAATTGAACCATTATACTGACAGACCTGGTTCTCTCCCTAGGGACAGGGATTTTGTCGAATGTGCCCACGACCTCATCGACGCTCGGGAACGCAACGAGGCACGATTCGAGAGACCGGAGGCAGAATGGACGGAGGTGAGGTCACCCAAGAGAAGGCTACGGAGCCCACCCAGGCGTAATACGAGTGGCAGAGGACCCGACAGAAGAGGGCCAAACGACAGAAGGCAGATGAGAGGCACAGACGACAGGAGACGGCGCGGCGAAAGGCGGTGTTACCAATGTAGCAAAACGGGCCACGTGGCAGCTCAATGTAACCTCACGCGATGCTACAAGTGCGGAAGACGAGGCCACGTAGCGAGAGAGTGTTCGAGGCGCAATCCCCGTACGGGTAGGAGAGAGCAGGTAAAACCGATGGAGGTAAATCTCTAGGACTCGAGCAGCAGAAGAGCCGGAGGGAGGAGGAGCAGCGGCCGATATGCAAGCGAAGAGTCATCGGGAGAGGAGAGTGTCTCGTCTGAGCGCAGCGGTTCGGCTACGAGGCGAAATGAGGTGAGTAGAGGGGTTCCCTGGAGGGGAGGCTCATTCGGGGCGGAAGTCGCGGAGCCGCGTCCGCGTTCAGATTGAGGACGCGATAATGGGCGGGGCAACAAGAGGGGCGTGTTGATCAGCAACAACAGTGCGCTGAAAGGAAAATGGTATCAGATTTGGGTAGCACAAATTCGTTGATCAGTAGGCAGGGAGCTAAAAGATTTGGTATCTGGGAGCGGCGTAGACAATGCGACTGCGCGATCACTACGGTTAGCGGAAAATGCCGAACTTTAGGGGAGACTCTGCTAAACCTCAAGGAGCTAACGGGGCGAAATATACGTATGAGGGTCCACGTCATCGAGGAGCTTATGCCGGGATTCGAGCTCATTATATGGTGCGATGTGCTACAACGGGTAGGACTGAAATTGGAAGTCAGGCACAATACCTGGGAGTACGTGATAGGTCGGCGGAACTTTTGGGCCACGACGGTAGCAGATAATGATGGTATCACTATCGGGACAGTACAATGCGGCAGAGGGACCATAACACAGTTAGTCAAGGACAACACCAAGTTATTTTAACGGAAAAATGAAGTTTTACCAACAACGGGGAGGACTGTCGGATACTCCTCAAATCGGAAACACCGGTTTACGTGAAGGACCGACGTTACCCTCAAGCCATGCGGGATATCATTCGTGAACAATTGGGCGGACTCCTGAAGCAGGGTATTATAAGGCATAGCAATTCCCCGTTCAATAGTCCGTTGTGGGTAGTAGAGAAAAGGCAAGGCGAGCGGGACGGCGGCTCGAAAAAATATCGGGTGGTGGTTGACTACCGGAAACTCAACGAAGCGACGAAGGACGAACGGTATTCTCTACCTCGCGTCGGAGATATACTCGATCGGTTATCGGGGGCAACGTTCTTAAGCACTCTCGATCTCAAAAGCAGCTATCACCAGGTTAATATGGCCGAGGAAGATATCGGCAAGACCGCGTTTTCGTGGGAACGGGGCCATTTCGAATTCGTTAGAATGCCATTCGGGCTGAAGGGTGCGCCCCTAACTTTCCAGCGACTTACGGACGAGCTCCAGCGGGGATTGGGCGAGGATTTTTCGCAGGTCTATATGGACGACTTAATAGTTTTTAGCAGGTCCGAGGAAGAACATATCATCCATTTGAAACGCGTTTTTGATCGGATACGAGAATTCGGCCTTAAACTATCTCGAGAAAAATCAAAGTTTGGATTACGCGAGATTCGGTTTTTGGGTCACGTGGTTTCGCATGAAGGGGTCCAGCCAGACCATGATCGAGTAAGAGCCATTCTAGAAGCACCATTACCAAAGAACACACGCGGTCTTAGGCGGTTTTTAGTGATGGTCAACTATTATCGTAGATTTATACCCGTATAGCCAAATTAACGCATCCTCTGACCGAAATGCTAAGGAAGGGGAAACACTTTTACCTCGGACCCGAAAAACTATGGAGTACTGAAAAATGCCGGGAAATAATAACAACGAGACCGCTACTGGCATTCCCCGATTTCCAGCGCACTTTTCGAATCACAACAGATGCAAGTGAGGTCGCTATCGGTTCCGTTTTGTCGCAAAATTTCGAGGAGGGAGATAAACCAATAGCGTATGCCGGCAGGAAATTAAACGACGCAGAAAAAAGGTATAGCGCGATAGAACGCGAATTGTTAGCGGTAGTATGGGTGGTCGAACATTTCCGGCCCTACGTCTACGGGAGAAGGTTTGAGCTATGCACCGACCACAAACCCCTACTATCTCTTGGTACGCTCAAGGAATCCTCAGCGCGAGTAGCACGATGGAAGGAACGGTTAGCAGCATATAATTTCCACACGGTGCATAAGAAGGGAGTCGAAAACGCAGTCGCTGATTGGTTATCTCGAGACCTGTTAGTCAATGCGTTAGGCGAAGAGGATAATAACGCAGAGCCGTTTGCGTTACAATACTTGCGTGACTGGGCGGAGAACGGGCCCGAGATTCCATTGGTCCAGCGCGAATCGGACGACAACGATGTTCCGGTAGACAGGCCTGCAGAGTTACCCGAAGTCGACCAGATCATCAACGATAAAAAACTGCAGGTTATTATAAAATCGAAACAAGCCGCTGGAACGGAGACGCGAGCGAGCGCATATGAGGGCCTTTCAATTATATCGGTCCGTACACCCGTCACCATCGATGAAAACGAGTTAGAACGTATATTTACCGAATTTAGTAATCCCAGCCGAACTTGCTACGTATACGTCGGGAATAGGGTGATCGCTGATAAACTAAAAAGGTTATGGAGATAGGAGCGGGTAGGAGTGGGGTATTCGCTAGTCCGGTGTCTTCGCGAGGTCGAGACGGTTACCGACACCGCGGTCCAACAGCGGCTCGTTAACGATCATCACATCGGCAAAACAAATCATAGCGGAATAGAGGAAACAACGCGAGCTCTAAAACGGCTCTACTACTGGAAAGCTATCGATCGTACGGTGCGCGACTGCATAGCGCGATGCGAAATCTGTCAACGGGCGAAATACGACCGCCAACCTCCGGTCGCGGCTCAGACCGCCACACCTACCGATATGGAACCACTGACGTCCATCCAAGTCGATATTTACTCCAATGAGGGACAATCGTGGCTAACGACAATCGACCCGTTCAGTAAACTCGCGAACACCTCCGCTTACTCAAGCTGGGTCGTAATATCGAACCGTATGACGCCATGCCTCGAGCCGTGATCGCATATAATAACACCATCCATTCAGCAACGGGTTTGTCCCTGGTAGAAATCGTATTTGGACAGAGGCGACGCGATAGAGGAGATCTCTTCACCATTAATCAGAGGAAATTAAAAGCGATACTGTGTGCGGCGAGGACGGAACGGAGGAAGACGTGGGCAACGGTCCGCGAAAAATTAATCCGAGACAAGCTGACGCGCGTAGATAAAGCCAATAATCGTCCGGTCGTATATCGTAAGGGCCCTTTGGCATTGGGCACTATCGTGTACCGGCGGTTGAAGACCGCAAGAAATAAGACGGCCGCGCGATAAGAGGGGCAAAATCACCACCATACGGGAGAACAATCTGTTTACCATTAAGGACGTGAACCACCCCTTTCGTTCACGCACGGTACACCTCGAGGAACTTCGGGTGCCCCATATCATGGAACAACTCGAGCCGGACAGCGGCGCTCAGGAGGAGACATCACAACATTAACCATCGTCGTTCTTTCCTTTCAAGTCTGCCTTTTTATTTTTATTCTTATTTTAATGTAATACATTCCTTCTATGTATCCCTTGTAAGATCATTTTACGTTACTTCGTTAATTTCGTTAGATGTATGTTCTCTTTTCAGGTCAACCTTGGTGTATCGTGTGAAATTATTTTCTTTTTCTGTTAATTCTAAGAAACTATGTAAATTATCATATACTGAAGTCTTTTTGTTTTAGTTAGTTCCTCCTTACGAAGGAACTGGAGGGAGGGAGTTAGATGTATATAGTTGTCAACAATCCATTTAGTCTTAAGATAATTCTACTATTATATATGTAAACATAAGCCTACTATAAATAGGAGTGTACAAAGACAATAAAGTCAGTTCATTTCTAGACGTCGTTGTGATTACTTGCCCTAACCCCCCCTTTATTTTAGTCTTACGAGTTCAGTCTATCGTACTTATATAAATATATATATATATATATATATATATATATATATATATATTTAAAAACTATTTTAAATAGTATTTTTAAAAATCTAAAAAAAACATTTTGATTTTACTTGCCTCTATATATGGAAATGAACGGAAATAAAATTCAAGGAAATAAACGTAAAAAGGTGTAAATTTTATATCGAAGACAATTTATATGCCCGGGATGTTACAGCAACATTTTTACCGAATTGGAGAACCAGGAAAGTAACTTCATAACAGCATTTTACCCTTTTTTTTACGATTGACTACGGCTTTAATGATTTTGATTAAACTCACTAAATTGATGTAAAATTAAATGGGCTTTAATATAGTCCAGACTTTATTCTCATTTGAATAGTCTATCAGGGCTTAGATGCCAAATGCTCAAAATCTCTCCCTCTAAAGTACTTTTAATTTTCCAGGTGACGAAAAGGTCAAACAATTAAATTATTGTTGGATATAATAATATTAATTATTATATTACTAAATTTAGAAGTGCCTCTTGAGATCTTGTGGAAAAACTAAAACGATATCTCAATTGCTTCATACGTTTTATATTTGGGATCACCAGGGACACTTCTGTCATCCGATTCTACAAAGAGTTGAATCCCAGGAGGACTTTTTCAAATATTTAATTAAATGGAGATTCATTCACAACCTCTCCATGAGTATGTGAGACTAGTCAGGAAGGTTAGAGGATTAGTGGCCCCACTATCCGAAAACAAATCACTACGAAATCTCAAAAATCAGCCTCGGATGTGAATGGTCTAAACTGAAACCGACTCGGCAATCATCAACGGCTTAACCTAGGCTTTTGGAACATATTATCACTCTACAGGGCTGGAGCCCTGAACGTACTTCTGGAACAACTTGACAAGTACAAAATGGACATTACTGCCAACCAGGAGCTAAGATGGACTGGCAAAGAAATCCTCAAGAAGAAGCGGTATACCGTGTACTACAGATGTAATGAGAGAGAGCACACGTTTGGAACTGGATTTGTTATGAGCAACTCTCTGCGTTCCCTGGTACTGGGCTTCGAACCTATCAGCCCACGAATGTGCGTATTGCGCATTAAAGGGAGGTTTTACAACCTGAGAATTTTGAGTGTCCATGCACCGACTGAAACATCAGAAGAAGAGGAGAAAGATGAGTTATATGAGGCACTAGAAACATGAAGATTATTGCAGGGGATCTCAACGCTAAAGTAGGCCGAGAAGAAGTATGCATCCCGACTGTTGGTAGATACAGCATACACGAAGGTACTAACGACGATGGACTGAGGCTCATCAACTTTGCTGTCTCCCAAGATCTTTTTATAGGAACTACAATCTTCCCTCACAAACGCATTCATAAAGAAACTTGGACCTGTCCTGATGGAGCTACTGTGAACCAAATTGATCACATCATGATAGATAAAAGGCATACCAGCTCTCTCACAGATGTTCGAGTGTATCGTGGCGCAAATGTAGACTCCGACCACTACCTCAGCATTGCTCATATTACAGGCAGAATCAATACCTCAAGGCCTAGATCCCAAATATTAATGATAAAAAGATATAATCGGGATAAGCTGTTTGATCCAAAAGAAAGGATGAGATTCATGAAAGCAATGGATCAAGTGCTCTCCACATCTGTCTATGAAGAGAACGATCTAAATGAGCAATGGAATAAGATGCGATCAACTGTACCCGAGGTGGCGGAGAACATATTAGGTGTAGAAGAAGAAAATTAAAATCTCCATGGTTTGACGAGGAATGTTCCCTTGCAACAAAGGACAAAAATAATGCATATCAAGCACTGACTGCAAGACGCACTAGACGCACGGTTGAAGAGTATACGGAAAAGAGAAGAATGGAGAAATTGCTTCATAAAAGAAAGAAAAAATCCTGGGAGAGAAAGCAACTACAGGCAGCTGAAAAGCTTATATCTATGGGTGATACCAGAAGATTATACGCCTCAGTCAATCAAAGCAAGAAGCCCTTTAAGCCCACCCACTCAGCTTGCAGGAATCGCGAAGGCAATATAATTGTTGAAAAGGCAGCGTGCATGAATGTATGAAAGGAACACTTCGCGAATATTTATGCAGGACATCAAGAGGAGGATGAAAACAACTACCCTCAACTTTATCAGGATGGGGATGTTGAACCACCAGATAATGAAGAGGTAGCTGATGTTTTGGTAGCTTTGAATCACCACAAGACCCTAGGGGCAGACAATCTACCAGCTGAGTTGCTCAAGTACGGTGGTGAACGTTTGAAAATAGCCCTACACAATCTGATTACGGACATATGGGAAAAGAAAGATATGCCATCGGAATGGAGGAAATCTTTAATATGCCCACTTTAGCGTTGAGATCCCCTGCAATAATCTTCATGTCATGACCTGGGCACGAGTCGAAGGCCCGTTCTAGTGCCTCATAGAACTCATCTTTCTCCTCTTCTTCTGATGTTTCAGTCGGTGCATGGACACTCAAAATTCTCAGGTTGTAAAACATCCCTTTAACGCGCAATACGCACATTCGTGGGCTGAAAGCCCAGTACCAGGGAATGCAGAGAGTTGCTCATAACAAATCCAGTTCCAAACGTGTGCTCTCTCTCATTACATCTGTAGTATACGGTGTAGCGCTTCTTCTTGAGGATTCCTTTGCCAGTCCATCTTAGCTCCTGGTTGGCAGTAATGTCCATTTTGTACTTGTCAAGTTGTTCCAGAAGTACGTTCAGGGCTCCAGCCCTGTAGAGTGATAATATGTTCCAAAAGCCTAGGTTAAGCCGTTGATGATTGCCGCGTCGTTTTCCGTTTAGACCATTTACATCCGAGGCTGATTTTTGAGGTTTCGTAGTGATTTGTTTTCGGATAGTGGGGCCACTAACCCTCTCTACGTATCCTAGTATGCTGGTGGGGCTGCCTCCTTGGTGCCTACATACCTGCACCCCCTCCAGGGCGGCTTCCTAGAGAAGGTGATCCTAGGGTGTGTACTGTAGGTGACCTTGTGTATTGTGTGCTGTGCTTGTGTGTTAGTGTATTGTTCCCCCAATCTGGAGGGCCAATAGCTGATTACAGCCTTTCGGCCGGCCGATGGGGTCGCCACATCCCTACGGCTTCAATTCTTCGCTGAATCGGATGAAAAAAGTATCTCGTGGGAACCCTAAGATGAAACTAATGAATCAATTAAGTAACTATTTTGGTTTTCCCGCAAGAACTGCAGTGGCACTTTATTATTTTTTTCGGTTGGCGCGACAGGCCGTGGAGACCCTTGGCCGGACAGTGAGGCTTTATAAGATTCTTAAACCGCGATTCTTGATGACAATTATAGGGTAGGGTCATCACACCTCCATTTTTCTGGGTGGCCACCAGTTTGCTGACCAGTCTCACATACTCATGGAGAGGTTGTGAAGGAATCTCCATTTAATTAAATATTTGAAAAAGTCCTCCTGGGATTCAACTCTTTGTAGAATCGGATGACAGAAGTGTCCCTGGTGATCCCAAATATAAAACGTATGAAGCAATTGAGATATCGTTTTAGTTTTTCCACAAGATCTCAAGAGCACTTCTAAATTTAGTAATATAATAATTAATATTATTATATCCAACAATAATTTAATTGTTTGACCTTTTCGTCACCTGGAAAATTAAAAGTACTTTAGAGGGAGAGATTTTGAGCATTTGGCATCTAAGCCCTGATAGACTATTCAAATGAGAATAAAGTCTGGACTATATTAAAGCCCATTTAATTTTACATCAATTTAGTGAGTTTAATCAAAATCATTAAAGCCGTAGTCAATCGTAAAAAAAAGGGTAAAACTATCGGGGCATAGCCCTCCTACCAAAGTCCTTTCAAGCATTCTGTTTCAACGGCTTCTTCCATACGCAGAAAGAGAATTAGGCCCTTACCAATGTGGGTTTAGAAAAGGAAAATCCACAACAGACCAAGTATTTTGCCTCAGGACTATATTGGAAAAGGGACATGCGTTTCGTATAACCACACATCATTTATTCATAGACTTTAAAGCGGCATATGATAGTGTGGATCGAAAGGGTCTCTAGGAAGCCTTGAGACAGCTGAACGTACCCGAAGGCCTAATAAGACTGATCAAGATGACCATGACAGACCTCGAATGCGTTATACAAGTGCAAGGCGATTGCTCAGAACGTTATTCGTCCAGAAAAGGAGTGCGCCAGGGTGATGCCCTAGCATGTCTACTGATTAACAATGCTCTAGAGAAGGCAATAAGAGATTCAACGATTCAGACCACAGAAAATATTATAAATAGAACCGTACAGCTCCTAGCATACGCCGACGACATCGATATAATTGGACGCACAAAGAAGTCAGTCAAAGAGGCATTCCTAACTCTCGCAGAAGCAGTAAGAAAATTTGGTCTGGTGGTAAACCATGATATGATCGCTGAACAACGCCCAAGACATCCAGGGGAATAGGTGGAATTTGGAAATTTTCTCTTCAAATGGGTCTCTGACTTTACATATCTTGTCTCACAAGTCACATACGACAATGCCATTGAAACAGAGATCAATGGAAGGATGTTGGCCGCAAATAGATGTTGCTTTAGTACAGCAGCATCTGTCAAGCAGGTCAGTGACCAGGAAAAAAAAAGTCACTCTGTATAAAACATTGATTCACCCAGTCCTTACGTATGGAGCGGAGACATGGACCATGGCAAAGGAGATGATTAGAGGTTGGCCGCATTTAAGCGAAAAATACTCAGGAAGATTTTTGGACCGGTGTTGGTTGGTGGAGAGTGGAGGAGAAAAAAAAATGAAGAGGTTTACAACCTCTTTGGAGAGCCTGACGTTGTTTGCGTCAACAAGCGACATCGCCCAAGTTGGGCTGGACATGTGGCCAGGATGGAAGAATACGAAACTAAAAGCTTATTGACGGAGATAGTCCATATCCGGAGAAGAGTTGGCCGCCCCCGCCTTCGATGGACTGACTGTGTCTGCGGATGCGAGGAGTTTAGGAGTCCACAACTGGATTGCTGCAGCACAGGACAGAAACTTATGGAGGTTGCTGGTTGAGGAGGCCTGGACGCGTCAACGTTTTGTAGCGCCAAATCAATTCAGCGAAGAATTGAAGTGGTTTTATGTTTTCTATTGGGTTGATGCAAAATTAATGCAGGTTTCCTCTATTGCAATATCTTAATTCCAATTGTGTAAACAAAGCTAATCCTAACATTGATCATTATTATACCAAAACAAACCTTATCTAATACCCTCTCTTTCACCATGAATTTGTTTAGTAAAATCGTTTTGTTCAGTGTGTTCAAAGGTCTTGAATCGAAAATGTCAAAGTGCGATTTTCGTCAAATTTATTTTTACGAATTTAAATTAGGGCGGAGCGCTGCGCAAACGGCTCGTAATATTAATGAAGTGTGGGGTCAGGGGGCTATTAATGAGTGCACGGTGCAGCGTTGGTTCCAGAAGTTTCGCAGAGGAGATTTCGACCTCGAAGACAAGGAAGGTCGGGGCCGTCATCTTGCTCTGGACAACGACCAGCTGAGGTCAAAAGTGGAAGAAGACCCAACCAAAACCACACGAGAAATGGCGGCGGAACTCGGAACTCAAAAATTGCTACGTCTTTGCCCAGCATTGATGAATCGGAAGGGGCCGATCCTGCTCCACGATAACGCCAGACCCGCGTTGCACAACCAACGCTTCGACGACTGCACGAGTTGGGCTACGAAGTTCTCCAACATCCGCCTTATTAACCTGACCTCTCTCCTACAGACTTCCACTTTTTCAGGCATCTGGACAACTTTTTGAAGGAGAAAAATTTTCAAAACCAGGACGACATTGAAAATTCTTTTCGTGATTTCATTGAGTCCAGGGATTCGGATTTTTTTTCTGGTGGAATAAGAAAGCTTGTTGAACGTTGGCAAAAGTGCATTGATTCAGATGAAAATTATTTTGATTAAATATATATGGTTAAAGTAAAGATAGGGCGTATTTACAATACCTACTAAAAACCTGCATTAATTTTGCATCAACCCAATAAATAAGGAATTTATTATTATTAAATTAATGTTATCATCGAAACAATATAATATATATATAAGGGGCTGAGTGAAAATGCTAGGCGAACCAGATTTATTATAATTTTTAATAGGCTGAAATTATAAGTTTTATCATCTATTTTACATTCTCATTGTTATTACAGCTTAACACTGTCGACGAATACGACGATTACTACGAAGAGGTCAGTGAAGAGAGTTCGAGCGATGAAAGTGCGAGCGAAGACAGAAGTACCAATATAGCTGGAATGAAATTTATTATATGTGGCGGTTCCCTCCCCCGAGTTTCAGAATTTCCCGGATTTGAAAATTGTGTTACCATCGATAAATTCCTGTACGAGGAAGAATTGCCCCCGACCGCATTGATCATTGGAAACACACCAGAAGTATTCGAAACAGCTCATTTGATTGCCTCATATGGTGGAGAAGTTACTGTGATGGTAAGTTGAATGAACTTTTATTTGTATGTCATACTAATTTTTTCCATCGCTTATTTCACTATCCACTCGTAAGTTCCTTAAACATTTTTTCAAGATTTATCTTTGGCACTTCAAAGAGATCTCATGTTACCCACTTACACGATGAGTAATTGAGTATCCTTCCCTCTACTTGTAGAAAATCTTCCCTAGGATCGTACCTTTACCAAACCACTAACTCCCAGCATCCTCCCTACATCCACAGTCTTCAACTTAAGTCCTCAGTCCCGTTGGAGCGCGGATTGTACTGCACGGGAGCCTTTCTCGACGTAGAACAGGCCTTTGACCGAGTCTGGCACCCGGGATTGCTTTACAAGCTCCGTCTATTCCTCCCTCCTACCTATTTTCTAATTATCCAATCCTACCTCGCTGATAGATCTTTTAAAATAAATCACAATAGTTCCTATTCCTCCCTGTTTTCTCAATCTGCGGTGTTCCTCAAGGCAGCATCCTAGGACCCGTTCTTTATACAGTCTATACAGCTGATATCCCAACCCATCCTAACACATTCCTTTCTACCTATGCTGAAGACACGTGTGTGCTATCAGTAGATAATGATCCTATTACAGCCTCCCACACCCTTCAATCCCACATCCGAGACCTTGAAGTATGGTGCCAGAATTGGAGGATTAAAATTAATTCTAACAAATCCCACCAGATAACATTTACCCTTCGTCGTAAACCCATGACTTCCTGCCCTACAGTATCCTTTAATGACACTCCACTAGCCCCAGTTGAACAGATTCGATATCTAGGACTCCACCTTGACAAACGTCTAACTTGGAATCCCCATACAAGACTGAAACGACAAGAAACTGCCCGACGTTTTCGACTACTTCAACACTTACTGGACAAACGTTCCAACCTACCACTTAATTACAAAAGACTTATTTATATGACCATCATTAGACCGATATGGACTTACGGAATAGAGCTATGGGGCTCTACTAAACCATCGAATTCTTCTCGTATCCAATCCTTACAATCCAAAATCCTTCGTAAAATCCTTAACGCTCCTTACTTTGTCACGAATAAGCTCATCCATAAAGACCTTAATGTCCCATATGTTTCTGAATTAGCACGAACCAGGTATCTATCATTCCATGAAAAACTCCATTTCCACTCTAATCCACTAGTTTCTATTCTGTCATCCTCTTCCATTCCTGACAATCCCCCGAGGCGTCTGAAAAGAAGATGGCCTCGAGACCTTCTAGTTTAAAATACTTTTAGAGTGCTGCCAATGGGTAGCGTCTCTACATGTAACTCATGTCAGTTTACTATGTCCATCACATTTACTTGTTGTATATAATAATACAGTTGTAAATATCAATAAATATGTTTAAAAAAAAAAAAAAAAAAGTCCTCAGTCCAAACTCTAAACAAAATCGTGCCATTGTGACCTTATGTTCCTACCCTCAGACATAAATGTTTTTATCGTTCCATTGTTGTCCACTCTACTACCCTCTGGAATTCTCTGTCAGCCCATATCTGCCGTGCTGCTTCTCTATCCTCATTCAAATCTCAAAATTCCTTCTGCCATCCCGAACAGGCGCTCATTAATTGAGATATTTCTATTCTAGATATCAAACTTTGAATGAGTGAAAATAATTTTTTACTACCAAAATTTAAATTTTGTTTATGCACTCATTTATGTTTAATTTTGTTAAACACAATTGTCTATAAATTTTTTGTTGAATAATATGTCTTCTTCTTTGTTCTCTCATTATTGTGAATATTAAATAATAATACTTATTTTGTCCATTGACCAGGAATATATATTCCTTTATTTATTAGAAAGATATTTATATATTTCAATTGTACTTCATAACGAACCCAATTCCAGAATAAAACTATTTTCTAGAACATTCTAAATAGTCTGCTATTTATATAATTTTTCAAAGTTATCATATAATTAATGTTTGTTAAAAATATTAACTAATCTAATCAGTTCTTTTATTTTCATTATAATGATTTATTCCCTTTTATTTAGAATAAATCCATACGATGGTTACCTAATTACGATCAAGAATGTATTGAGAAAGTTATGGAGAGCTTCAGCGAACTTCCAGTAAAATTCATAAAAATTTCAAGAATTCTTTTTATAAGAGAAACGAAAACAGGATATAAGGTAAATTAATTGAGTCCCGAACTAGAACGAAAATTTCTGAATAATAACATACAAATTACACCTTTTTATCATTTTCTCGAAAACGGCTCTTCCGATTTTGATCAAACTCGTTATAACAATGGTCAATCCTATGAGCTAGGTCTTATTATATTTGAAATAGTCTGAAAAGACATAGTATATTATTATAAATCAATATATACTTTTAATTAGGTAATTATTGTTATTTTTTTCAATATTAATTATGTGTGATTAATTTCCTTCCACAGGTCCGTGTGAAGCTCGATAATGGAAAGCATTACAGTAGACTGTATTTTACCGTCATAATGGATTTCACGAAAATTCCCATATCTTCCCATATAAATATAGAGGCAGCTGGTGTGCAATGCGATTGCCTGTAAGCCATTTTTATGATATTTTAAGCTAAATAATAAGTTATATCTAATATACATTTCAGTCAATTGTAACCTTTTCCAAGTCAATTGTAACCTTTTCCAAGTCAAATGTAACTTTTTCCATTTCAAATGTAACCTTTTCCAAGTCAAATGTAACCCTTTCCATTTCAAATGTCACCTTTTCCAAGTCAAATGTCATCTTTTCCATTTCAAATGTTACCTTTTCCAAGTCAAATGTCACCTTTTTCTTCACTTCTAGCCTTAAATATTCCGTTTTATTTATTTATTTATTGAAAAATAATTAGTTTAATTAACATTATGACTTTTTTAATAATTTTGGCGTATAATAATTGATATTTTTTTTGGGTCTCTTAGATATTTGATATCAAGTTCTGTTTTTTACTAGCTAATATTTAAAAAAAAATAATTATCGTCTATTTAGTTTTAAGATAGTTGTTGATTTGTATTTTTTAGAGAGGAGGGGTAGTTTTTTTATAATAATTAATGTGTTTTCGGGTATTATAATTTAATTTTTCGAGCTGTATTTTTTATCGCTCGCGTGCATGTTAACTCGCATTAAATTTTAATGTTTTTTTATTGTATAGGGATTAATTAATGTGCTTTCGGGTGGTTATGATTACGTTTTTTGAGCTGTATCTTTTATCGGTCATGCGTATTTCAATTCACATTTACTTTTAATGTTTTTTATTGATATAGTGATTAATTAATGTGCTTTTGGGTGGTTATGATTACGTTTTTTGAGCTGTAATTTTTATCGGTCATGCGTATTTCAACTCACAGTTACTTTTAATGTTTTTTATTGATATAGGGATTAATTAATGTGTTTTCGGGTGTTATAATTACGTTTTTCGAGCTGTATTTTTTATCGCTCGCGTGAATTAAATTGTAATGTTTTTTATTGATATAGGGATTAATTAATCTGCTTTCGGGTGGTTATGATTACGTTTTTCGAACTGTATTTTTTATCGCTCTCGCTTATTTTAACTAAAATTTACTTTTTATGTTTCTTTTAGATATAGGTGTTGATAATTGTGTTTTCGGGTGGTTATGATTACGTTTTTCGAGCTGTATTTTTTATCGCTCATGCGTATTTCAAATCGCATTTACTTTTAATGTTTTTTATTGATATAGGGATTAATTAATGTGCTTTCGGGTGGTTATGATTACGTTTTTCGAGCTGTATTTTTTATCGCTCGCGTGCATTAAATTGTAATGTTTTTTATTGATATAGTGATTAATTAATGTGCTTTTGGGTGGTTATGATTACGTTTTTCGAGCTGTATTTTTTCATCGCTCATGCGTATTTCAACTCGCATTTACTTTTATTGTTTTTTATTGATATAGGGATTTATTAATGTTCTTTCGGGTGGTTATGATTACGTTTTTCGAGCTGTATGTTTTATTGCTCATGCGTATTTCAACTTTTATTTACTTTTAATCTTTTTATTTTTATAGAGATCTATCCTTGTGTTTTCGCGGGGTTATGAAAATGTTTAAAAGCTTTTTTATTATCAATCGTGCGGATTTCAACTTGCCTTTATTTTTGATATTTTTTTTTTTTATTGGTATTGATTATTTTGTTTTTGGTTCTCATTATAACGTTGCTGGAATATGCATCGTTTAGCTTTTTCTTTTATTATTATTATTTTATAAAAGGATTAGTTATAGGTCCTTTTCTAGCGTCCTGAGTAATTTTTTTCAACTAAATCTTTTGTAAAGCATCCGCTTCCTAACTTGGTTTGATAATTTAATTGAGGAATCGTTTATTCTATTTTCGGGTGTTATTTGAACCAAATTTGTTATCGCTTTTACTCATTTTAAGTATTCACTGTTCCTATCTCATAAATATTCGATAAAGGGGTCGTTTATAGTGTTTTTGGGAATACTAATAGAGTTTATGCATGTATTTATAGCTACTGCACATTTTAACTTAAATGAAAAGTGATCTAGAAGAATGCGAAATCGCGATGTAACGTCCAAATCCAAAATGTAATCAGATCCTGCAAAAACACAATAAATAATTTGTACATATAACATAATACCTACGGTTTGTAGAAATTTTCAAGCGCATAAAAGAATAAAGTTCAAAACACGTTATGAGAATCCCCTAAAACAAAAACAAAGAAAGACCACGGCAAATGCAAGTTGAAATGAGAGCAAGCGACAATAAAAACTGCTTAAAAAACGTAATCACAAGACCCGAAAATATAATTACAAACGTCTATAACAATAAAAAATATCAAAAGTAAATCCGATCTATAAGAAACATAAAAAGTAAATTTTAGTTAAAATAAGCGAGAGCGATAAAAAGAACAGCTCGAAAAACGTGATCATAACCACCCGAAAGAACATTGATTAATCCCTTTATCAATAAAAAACATTAAAAGTAAATGCGATTTGAAATACGCATGAGCGATAAAAAATACAGGTCAAAAAACGTGATCATAACCACCCGAAAGAACATTGATTAATCCCTATATCAATAAAAAACATTAAAAGTAAATGCGATTTGAAATACGCATGAGCGATAAAAAATACAGGTCAAAAAACGTAATCATAACCACCCGAAAGCACATTAATGAATCACTATATCAATAAAACACATAAAAAAAAAAAGCGATAAAAAATACAGCTCGAAAAAACGTAATCATAACCACCGGAATGCACAATAATTCATCCCTATATCAATAAAAAACATTAAAAGTAAATGCGAGTTGAAATACGCATGAGCGATAAAAAATACAGCTCGAAAAACGTAATCATAACCACCCGAAAACACAATTATCAACACCTATATCTATAAGAAACATAAAAAGTAAATTTTAGTGAAAATAAGCGAGAGCGATCAAAAATACAGCTCGAAAAACGTAATCATAACCACCCGAAAGCAGATTAATTAATCCCTATATCAATAAAAAAACATTAAAATTTAATGCGAGTTAACATACACGCGAGCGATAAAAAATACAGCTCGAAAAATTAAATTATAATACCGAAAACACATTAATTATTATAAAAAACTACCCCTCCTCTCTAAAAAATATCAACAACTATCTTAAAACTAAATAGACAATAATTATTTTTTTTTAATATTAGCTAGTAAAAAACAGAACTTGATATCAAATATCTAAGAGACACAAAAAAAATATCAATTATTATATGCCAAAATTATTAAAAAAGTCATAATGTTAATTAAACTAATTATCATTTTTCAATAAATAAATAAATAAAACGGAATATTTAAGGCTAGAAGTGAAGAAAAAGGTGACATTTGACTTGGAAAAGGTAACATTTGAAATGGAAAAGGTGACATTTGACTTGGAAAAGGTGACATTTGAAATGGAAAGGGTTACATTTGACTTGGAAAAGGTTACATTTGAAATGGAAAAAGTTACATTTGACTTAGAAAAGGTTACAATTGAAATGGAAAAGGTTACATTTGACTTGAAAAAGGTTACAATTGACTTGGAAATGCTATATACGGTTGTAACTCTGTTGTTTTTTTACAAAGATAGAGAAAATCTATAAAATTTTAGAATCAGAATTAATAGCGGTAATTATAAAACAGAATTGAAATTCAATTTATAGATATGCCCTTAACTCAGTTATTTTTTTAAGATAAATAATAAATAAATACCGAAAATTCAATAGAGATTAAATTTTTTTACAAAACGAAGAAAGAATCCTTAAAGTCAGGTTAGAAATAGGAGAGATATATCATTTTGAAATTAGCAGTAGTGATTGACCATCCTTCTTTGAATTGTTATTATTTAATTGCCTTTAAACAATAAACCAAATAATAAACCATGGGGTAATCATATTATAGCATTACGTTATATAGTATAGATTGAAGTTGGTTAAATAGATATAGTTTGTAAGGTGTGTTAAAAAATATGGATTTATTTCAATTTAAATTCGCCAGTACAATCAGTATAAAATCGCAGTTTGATTTGAAATCGAGAAAAATACATCTTAAAAATAATCGGTATACAAATATGTTGTTACGTTAAAGATTTCGAGAGAAAAATATTCATGAACGAATAATAGAAATACTTAATTTAATTACCTTTTTCAAAACTTTTGATAAAAAATTCTTATATGCTACAAAAGCTACAATTTATTTATTTTAATAAACTCATGAAATGTTCCAGGACACATAAAATGTTTGTAAACGGGGAGTTTAAAACTACAAATCCGTCAATATGGGCTTTCGGGGGAGTAGCAAGAAGACATTTGGGAACCCCGTATTTTGAAATACTAGCTGGAAAGCGGGTCATTAACGTAAGTACAAGAATAGAGTAATTCTTCATTCTCAAAACTAATTTAGCGTCTTTCAGGCGTTTTTTATACTGCAGCTAGGTGGATGCAGAGAAGTGAATACTTAGACCATATAGCTGTCATTTTCAACCATTAAAGAGTTTGGTATTTTACACGTAATATACAGTTATACGGGTCACATCAAAATTGCTTCGGAAAAATCGATCATATGATTGATTACACTCAACATGTTTCCTCATTAGTATCGTACTTACATCATCATATGCATCAATATGTATACATTAAAATATAGTTTTAGACAAATCAACAGAGAGAAAGTGCAGTGAACTTTCTTCAGTTGCATCTGGATTATTCCAACACAAAAATAATGTAATTGCACACAAGACCTGGACATGTAAGTTGGTCCTAATTGGCGTTGCAATTTCTGAGGATGTGGAGAAAAGAAAGCATTAAGAAAAGATACCTATTTATAATAGTCAAGGTTAGAGATTTAGAAATAATCTTGTAGATTAATAATTTGTTAAAAACTGTAAGTTCAGATTTTCTGTTGAGTAGTCGGTATAACTGTCCGAATCGTCGGTTGAGTTCTTGTCTTTTAAGTCTTGTATGTGGGTTCCAAGTCAATATTTGTCTAACAGTAAGCCAAGATACCGGACTGTATCTGAGACAGTAATTGGAAATGAGTTGAAATAAACTGACGGACAGGATTTTCGTCTAAGAGTAAAGGTTATGTGTTTACAGTTGGTTTCGTTCACCTTTGCACGCCAGTTATTACACCAGTGTTCGATAAGGAAAAGGTGTCTCTGAAGGTTTAAGGATGCTGTTTCAGGATTGGAACTGGATGATAGGATGGCGGTGTCCTCGGCAAAAGTTGCCAGAAAGGTATCAGGATGTGTAGGAATATCAGCAGTGTAAAGGATATAGAGGATGGGTCCCAAGACGCTTCCTTGAGGAACACCGGCCTCAACGGGATAAAAGCTGGAAAATTCTACACCACAGCGAACTCGGAAGGAACGGTTTGAGAGATAGGATCGGAGAATGAGGTATAGAGACTGGGGTAAATGGGTTTTCAGCTTAAAGAGTAATCCAGTGTGCCATACCCGGTCAAAAGCTTGCGCATTGTCCAGAAACGCACCAGAACAATACTCTTTGCATTCAAGAGCTGAGGAAATATGGTCTACAACACGGAGCCCCTGTTGAACTGTGGAATGCTGAGGACGGAATCCAAACTGATGGGAAGGAAGATTTTTAGATTCTAAAATGGGTAGGATACGTTTAAGAAGAAGCCTTTCGAAGATTTTTGAGAGGATGGGGAGTAGACTAATAGGCCTGTAGGATGAAGTGTTGTTGGAAGGTTTGTCTGGTTTTAGAAAAAGAATGATAGTGGAATGTTTCCATAACAGAGGAAAATAGGTGATGCGTAGGATGCAATTGTGAATATAAGTAAGGAATATAATAGCTTTCTGCGGAAGTTGTCGGAGGATCTTGGGAGTAAGGAGATCGTGTCCAGGAGATTTACGGAGGGTCAAAACTTAACCCAACTGCTGATGCTTGGCGTTTAAGTTTGCGCCCAGAATGAAACGATTTCCTAAGGAATTCAGGAAGGATTGAAATTCGGAATTGGAAATGGAATGTTTAGGAGGGCAATATGCAATATGTGAGGGTTACCGGAAAGGAAAAAGTCTTGATTACTATGGCTGTGGGTTGTAGGAAATCATAGGTGGGAATTGGGAGTAAATGATGAGAGAGGGATTGGTGGACAATGATAGCAGAACCGGCATGGGCTTTGCCGTCTGGGTGGTCAGTACGGTATGTCATGTATTGCGGTATTTTGAAGTACTGTTTAGTCGTTAGTCTTGTTTCAGTTATAAGTGCAACATCGATAGTTTTGTCTTGTAACAACGCTGTCAGTTCGTCTGTATGATTTTTAACACCATTCGCATTCCAAAGGAGAATGGATAAGGAGTTAGCTGAAGTCATTTAAGGATTTTTCAAGGTAGGGATTAGATTTGATACTAGATTTGTAAGGAGTTATATAAGCGGCATAACAAGAGATTTGATTTCGGAGATGAACGATGTCATTAGACTGGTAAGATCTGTGACGTTTGATGGTTGAGGGATATGAGAAATTTGATGTTGAGTTTTTTGAAGATTAGGTAAACTTTGAGGGATAGATTGTTGTACAATAGATTGAGATTGTTGAGGAAAACGTTGTTCCGGCAGGGTCTCGACTTCATGACTCTGGTTCCCACCTCCGAGCAAGTGGGCAAATGACACGTTAGAATTTACAAGTTTAGATGGTTCTCTTCAGCTTCTGATTGGCACAGCTGTTTCATTCGGATCCTGAGGTTTTTGGTACCTGGTTCTGAGTTTCTTGTAGATTTCACACCCCTTGTAGTTAGCCGGGTGGTCCTTGAGGCACAGAGCACATACAGTGGGTGTTGATCTTGATCTTGTACAATCTTCTGATTTATGCTGTTCGCCGCATTTAACACAGCGTGGTATGTGATGGCAATAAATTTTGGTATGACCATATGCCTGACAGCTATGGCACTGAACTATTTCTTTCTTTGTGTAAGTTTTTCAACTTTTACACGGGTATAGTACAGTCTACTGAGGTCATAGATTTTTTCGACTCCTGCTGATGGTTCCAAGTCCACGAAGAATAGAGGCAGTGGATTTTTATCTTTTAGACGTTGGTGACTTGCCTCACTTGGAATCCTAATTCAGTCAGTTCTTCTTTGATAGCTTCAACGGGTGTTGAGGAATGTAGGTTTCTGATTACGACACTTAAAGCTCTCTCCTGGCTCAGCTGATAAGTATGAAAATCAGCTTTGGTCTCAGTCAGATATTTTACAATCTTTCTGTAGGTTTCAGCAGTAGTCGGAGATATTTTAGTATCATTGGTTCTACTTATACAAGAATAACTATTAGGATCAGTTACTTTGTTTATATGCGCACAAATCAGTTTAAAATTGTTAATATTTTTAACAAATATTGGTGGAGGTTGTGGTTCTCTGGGTATAGGAGAAGATTCCATGATTTCTTTTTCATTTTGGAAGATCTGAAATGGATTCGGTGTAAAAAACGGGGATTCATCAGTTATCCCTTGGGATGGTGTGCTGGTCTGTGGTTCAGATCCTAATGAGGTAGCTGACGCGGTCGCTGGTGGAATCATTTTTTTATTTTGTTCACGGCGGGGTCTCTGTTTTGTGGGAGACGAGTTTGAACCTGCAGATCTAGATCTTTTACTTGCAGACTTTGAGGACATGACTTAATGAAAATATCTCATTGATTAAGAAAATAGTAATAATAATAAATAAATAATAAGATAAGAATTAATGATAAAAGAAAGATAAGTAAAAGAAAAGCAAGCCCGAGCTTGCCGAGCTAGCGGCAATCAGCTGATCAGTGACCCTCCTTTCACTTTTTCGTGATTGTACAAAGTAAATTATAACTTTACTTACCGAGATTTATCCAATATTCACTGCTGTAGTATTCCTGAGGTCGAGTGATGTTCTCCAGACTGAATTCAAGCGAATTCATACTGAAAAGAGCAAAAATCTGAGAGACGAAGTAACGTATGACTATTATCATCGAGTGCATCAGCTGATTTTTTTTTTTTTGTGTAATTAGTAATTAATTATGTTCCTTCTGTCTGTTGGCGAGACATGTATACTTCAACTGTACAAGCCTGTTATTCTTAGGGGCCCCAGAATAAGAATTATTTTCTATTCTATTCTATAAAGACATGTTCTTGTCCTCGGATATTACAATATAGAATTAATATGTATTTTTCTCTTCTTAGATGATATTAACCGGAGTAGACAGTGTTCCAATGCAGAGGTTCTTCCCACGGGTGTTATTAACACCATTAGAATACGGTTTCGTTGGAGAAACCGAAAAATCAGCCAGGATTAAATATAAAAACCAAGTCACCGTCTATGAAGCCGAAAACCAACTGCTTAGTTTTGATAAAACAAGTACCTCGGGACCTGTATTCCAAATAAAGATTATTTGTACGGACCACTGGCACTGCTTTCACAGAGAGAAGGTAATAAATCACTAGGATAGTAGATTAGTAATTGGAGTTTTAATTTATTGAATAATTAAAATTCTGTCGAATAAATGGACAGTATACCTTTTAAGTTATGTCCTCATTTAGTGATTTTATAAGTATACTGCCTTTACATTAAAATAACTTCGTTTTCATTGTTTATAAGTTGCTTAGTTTTAGTATATGTTAGTAAATAGATTTTTTTTATTTATTTATTTTTTTAAATTTCTATCATTATTTAGTCACTATGTAATTTATTTCATAAACAAGTTTATTAATCCTCTCAAATAGCCTATAAAACGAATTAGTAGCTCAGATCGGTTGAGAGTTAAGTAGGGATATTGCACTGTGATTGAATGATTAGAGACGACCATTGTCAGGTGCCTGGAAAAGGGCGTGAGCTGATAGACAGTATAACTGCTGTGAATTTTGTCGCTCTCACGATTGGTATCCAGGACCTTTTTTATGGTATATATATATATATAATTTTTTTTTATGATGGCTGACAGTCAGCAATTAAAAAAAATAGTGAACATGTTGTGCTCTAATAGATAATTCTTTGATTAAATTTTAAAATAAATTTACAAAAACAACTAGGGGAGGCCAGGGCAATGCGGATAGCCCAGGTAAAGCGGATGGGCTGGCTCATTTTCCGAGATTCTACAACAGATGGTGCTGTAAGTCGCGGTCAAGTCGATGCATAAACTCTCTCTCGGCGCTAAAATAAAATAATTTAGGTGTTTTTCTTTCGATTTTCGACCAGGTTTGTATTGTATTCTTTTAATTTTATAATAAACTTTTAGGATAAAAAATTGTTTAACGGGTTCAGTATTTTTTATAAGTATTAATTGTGATTTTATTATTACATTACAAATCCGGCACTTTAAAATTGTGTATGCTTAATGTATGTCAAAAGGGTTCTTCGGGTATAACCTATCCGCTTTGCCTATACTGTAGCTGTTATTTGAGTTTTTTTGTTGAGAAAATTAAGACATCCAAGTTAGCTGGAATCAAAACACCAAAATCAACAAAAGGAAAAGTAAAGAGGAAGGCAACCCAGAAACTGAAAGGAAAAGACAATTTAGCAAGAAAAAGATTATTGATGCTTAGTATGCACTAAAAAATACATAAACCCACCTGTAGAAGATTGGATCCGATGTTCTCAATGTATGGAGGACGAGGAAGTTACTTCTGCGATAGCTGTGACGATTAAAAAATCAATCCGCTTTGTCCGCGTGGGTCGGGCAAAGCGGATAATCGACAGGATTTTGTTATTAATATATTATTCATATAAAAATTAAGAGTTAAGAAATTGTGATTATATGTAACCTAAGGTAATTAAATGTGCAATTGAAGATAATAAAGAAAGTTTTAAAGTAGCTTATTGCTATGTTTTTTTTTTACAGTCCCCCTTAATATATCCGCTTTGGCCGCTCTTCCCCTAGTGTGGAGTCTACCATATGTTGAACTAATGAAATGTTTGAACCCGCTTATGTACCTTAATAACAAAGTTTATAATTAATCATAATAATGAAAATATGACATTAATTCTTATTTTATTAAAAATTAATAGTAATTTTATATTTGCTAATAATACAACTTATGTTTTCAGCTGGAAAAGGTGATCGGCATACACTTCCTTGGTAAAAATGCCAGTCGGTTAATTACGGGATTCGCGGCATCATTAGAGAAAGGTCTCACCAAAAGAGAATTCGCAGAGCAATTATCAATTAAGAGTTCAACAGAATTGGTATGTTGACAACAAGAATTTATGATGTTATACACCTAAGAAGCAATTTTTTCTTTCTTTTTAACGAAATTATTAACACAGTCCGAGTTAGTTAATAAAACATAAGATGGCAAGGTGTCTATTGAATTGAAGCTTAAAAGTCCCCCTTGCAATATGATGTCGGGAGAGAGGAGTTGTAGGTATTAAAGTTATAGAGTATTAGGCAGTGGAATAAAAGAACCTTGTACTAGACAGCTTGTTTATTACTGCAATATATACAAACAACATGGCGCAGGGGACGCTACCAACTGGACTGTTTGTTGTTGGGCTGCTGTACACCTAGGTGGAAGTTCAGTGCCACAACTATCTTTACATATACAATCGATATTTAACACACCCCCTCAATTGAATGTTTTCAAATATATACATACACAAGTAAATATTCAATTGTATCTCACATACAAAACAAGTAAAAATATTATTCTACTACAAAATTCTACACCACAAAACAAGTAAAAATATTATTCTATTAAAAAATTCTATACAACAAAGCAAGTAAAAATATTATACTATTACAAAATTCTATACAACAATTTTAGCACAATATATATAAATGACATTAATATATTAATTAATTAAAGCCTTCCGAAACATTTGAAACTTATCAAAGGCAAGTGGTTTTGTGAACAAATCTGCCACATTGCGGTCAGAATTGATGTGTTCCACAGATATTATTTCTTTGGAAATAAGATCTTTAACAAAATGGAATTTTATATCAATGTGTTTTGCTCGTTTAGAGTTTTCACAATTCTTTATAAAAGCTATAGCACTAGTGTTATCCACCAACAGTTTTCCACTTACTGTTTCACCACTGAACTCACTAATTATTCCACTTAAATTCACAATTTCCTGTGATGCCATTCCTGCTGCAATGTACTCCGCTTCCATCGTTGACAGAGCCACACATGCTTGCTTTCTTGAATGCCAAGCTATGGGATTGCTTCCGCAGAATGCTGCAAAGCCACTTACACTCTTTCGTGTTTCTATGTCACCTGCCCAGTCAGCATCTGAATAACCAATAAGTCCTAGGTTCTCACTTGGTTTGAAAGTAAGACCCCTATCTCGAGTTTCTTTGAGATATCTGAGTATTCGTTTTGCAGCTTTCCAAGACTGCTGAGTAGCTTTATCTAAACATCTAGATAAATAGCTAATTGGGAATGATAAATCCGGGCGAGTTGTTGTGCTCAGATACATAAGTCCACATACCAAGCTCCTGTATGGTATATTTTCATCTAAAGGTGGACTGTCAGCGTTAAGTTTAAATCCAACCTCCATGGGGGTTGATACCTTCCTGCACTCTACCATATTATAATCTTCAAGGAGTTTATCAATAAAGCGGGTTTGTGTAACCCTTATTTTATTTTCTAGCCTTTCAATCTTCATCCCTAAAAATTGAGAAGCCTTCATTTCTTTAATGCTGAACTCTCCTTTTAAATTGTTCACTAATTCTTCAATAGCCTTTTCATCCCCTGTAATTAGGCCATCATCCACAAAAAGAACAAAGAATACCCTACTCTTGTAGTAAAGGCATAAATCATATTGGGATCTCTTAAATCCCAATTTTAACATAAAAGAATTAAATCTTTCATTCCAATACTTCGGTGCTTTCTTGAGTCCATAAAGTGGCCTATTTAGTCTCAGAGTTTTTGTAGAACAACTTACACCTTTAGGTGGTTTTATAAACACAGGATAGTCCAGTGAGCCATTGAGAAAGGCTGTTGGCACATCAACTTGTCTAATACTCCAATTGTTTTGGCATGCAAATGACAAGAGAGTTCTTACAGTATCCATTCGGCAAACTGGTGAGTAATTGAATACACAATCACCTTGAGTTTGTTCTTCAAACCCTCTTGCTACCAATCTGGCCTTTTTGATTCCATCTTCCTTCACTGTGAAAACCCATTTAGTTGTGATTGGGACACTTCCATTCGGTGCTTCCTCTTCAGACCAAGTGTTCATCTTCTCATGAGCTTTTAGTTCTTTAATAATGGCTTCTTGCCATTCCTCCTTTTTATTAGCATCCTCATAAGATGATGGAACTCCATCTGATCGGCTTACCATACAGTATGCATTATATAACTCATAATCATTTAGGAAATGAGGTTTTGACCGGTTTCTCTGAGGTCTAGAAGTTTCTTCTGAATGCTCTGGATTGGATTCTTCATTCTGAAGTCTTGAAGGGTTTTCTGACTGCTCTGGATTACAATCATTCTGAGGTCTAGAAGTTTCTTCTGGCTGCTCTGAAATATTAGTGTTATTCTCTTCACCATTTTTCCTTCCCTCTTCATAGCTTCCACCACTATTATGATAGACAATAGGTACATTTTTAACTTCTTTATAGGGCATTTGGCTCTCCTCGAATATCACATCTCTAGATCTAATAACTTTCTGCTCGTCTGGCAACCAAATCCTATACCCACCACCACAATAACCAACCATCACCCCCTCCTTGCTTCTGGGATCCAATTTAGAACCTTTAGGAAGAATGGTAGGCCATGCTCGGCAACCAAATATTCGAAGTTTAGACAGATCATTTCTGCCATTCCATATTAATGAGGGAGTTTCACCTTTACTTAAGGCTGAAGTAGGTGACCTATTCAGTTCATAAGCAGAACATCGAGCTGCTTCCCCCCACAAGAACTTGGGGATACCGGAATCTGATACCTTAGTACGCATCATGTCTAATAGTGTCCTATTCATTCTTTCACTCTTTCCGTTCATTTGAGGGCTATATGGCAATGAATATTCTAATTTTATACCTTTATCTGAACAATATTTTTGAAAACATTTAGACGTAAATTCTCCTCCATTATCTAAACGTAGCCTTTTCACTGGGACACCCTGCTGCCTTTCTAGTTCCGCTATATAATCCATCAGGTTTGTTTCAGCTTCGCTCTTCATATGGAGAAGTTTAACATGCACAAAATGAGTGAAGTCATCCAAAATCACCTGCATATACCTATGGCCTTCAACTGATTCAGGATTGAAAGGACCACATATATCAGAGTGAATTAATTCACCAACCTTTGAAGTGCGTTTCCTATTATTTGAAAAGGGCTGTCTAGTAGCCTTACCTTCAATGCATGCCGAACACTTCTTGTCACTATAGGGTAATCCTAAACTTTTGAGTCCATGCCGATTCAAATGTCGTAGACGTTTATGCCATAAATCTCCATCCGTAGCACTTGTAATGTTGCACTTGACTTGATTATCACTGGGATCATCAAACGTAAATATGTACAATCCATTCACTCGTGGACAACTCAGCTTAAAATTTCTTCCACAGATTTTCATCTCCTTAGAATCTGTAATCACTTTTAAGCCTTTTGAGGTAACTGCACTCACTGATAATAAATTATGTTTTAACCCTGGAACTATTAAACCTTTAATGTTTACAACCTT
Organism: Piezodorus guildinii; assembly: GCA_023052935.1. Lineage (NCBI taxonomy): Eukaryota > Metazoa > Arthropoda > Insecta > Hemiptera > Pentatomidae > Piezodorus > Piezodorus guildinii. The sequence goes on along the minus strand of CM041295.1, from coordinate 39,098,504 downwards.
ACCTTGAGAGGTTACTCTTAGGGTACCTTCTTTTCTAGTAAACATTTTATCACCATTAGCTATATGTATGGCGACATCATGATCAAGATTACAAACATTTGACAAAAGGGGTTCCAATTCTGCCTTAAAAAGATGGTTACTCGCACCTGAATCGACTAAAAACACATTGTTAGATGATAGTTTAATATTACCACAATTTAGGGCCACCATTACAACTTCTTCTTCTACATCTGCCGTATTTCCCTGGATTGTTCCTCTTCTTTTTCCACGAAAGCTTCTATTAAAAGATTTACTTCCACGGTTCTGCTTATTTTTGGGACATTGTGCCTTGAAATGTCTTTTATCCCCACATATAAAACAACCACTCTGTGCTTTAAATGATACTTCTGATGATGATGCACAAGCTGATGACTTTGACTTTAACTTGGTATCTGTATCTAGAAGTCTGGCTCGCACGAAATCCATTTGGACTTCTAAATTAGTTTCTAGAGCTGTCACAACTGTGTTAAATTCATCTGGTAAAGACATCAAAAGGTGACATACCTTGTCTGACTCTCCTAGAACTGTGCCTTGTTCTTGAAGGTTTCGGATAATGGTATCAAATGCCAAAAAATGTTCTTCCATATTTCCTTGAAGAGAATATTTCAGGCCCATCAACTTTCTGTACCAAGTCAATTTTGAAAAAGAGGTAGATCTGACAAAAACCTTCTTTAAAGCAGTTATCATTTCCTTGGAAGTTTGGCAATCCATGATTATTTCCAGATGTTTATCTGAAATGCCTTGGATAATGATGGACTTTGCCTTCGAGTCCTTAATGAGAAATTCCCTTTTCTCAGCACTAGAGGTAGGAGGATCTGCTTCCAACACATCTTTTACCTGTTCTCTTTCCAAAATAGATGACATTCTGAAAAACCAGCTGTTAAAACTTGTTCCGACCAGTACTGGAACTCCTGAAGTAGTAACTGACGCCATAGTACCGGTAAACAAAAATCACTAATAAAATAATATCACTTCGCGACTACGCGTTGACACTATACACAAATACTATGCTCTGCACAACAATACTCTGGGCCCATAACCTATTAAAGTTATAGAGTATTAGGCAGTGGAATAAAAGAACCTTGTACTAGACAGCTTGTTTATTACTGCAATATATACAAACAACATGGCGCAGGGGACGCTACCAACTGGACTGTTTGTTGTTGGGCTGCTGTACACCTAGGTGGAAGTTCAGTGCCACAACTATCTTTACATATACAATCGATATTTAACAGTAGGGTCACTGAACCACTATGCTTAGCATTCTTTCCAGCATTACTAAATGACAGTCTTTTTGGAACTGATGTCAAACAATCTCAATAACTATGATTTTTCATAAGGCGTAATTTGAATAAATTATCCTGTTATTCATTGTAATAAAAAGAATTATTTAAGGATTACTTTTAAAAATACAGGAACATAAGACATGCATAAGAACTTTATATAAGTAATTAATACTTTATATTTATATTAACTTCAATAATAAATTTATAACACCTTCAATAATCTGTGTTTAACACTCCTCTATCCCACTTTGTTTCTCAATCCAATTAATATAAGTAAATGTTTAAATCATCACGCTCCAATTAGTTCAGCTCAAGGAAAAAAAAAATATAATAAGATTGATAGTAGCAAATATAAATAAACATTGATTTTAACTGATAATTATTTTTTTCAGGGAGTATTCCAAACAGAGCTGCAGTTGAAGAACGTTTTAGAAAAAAAACTAAACCTGTCTCCGAATAGAGAAGTAATAAAGAAAAATGATTTCTTAAAACGCAATATACCTTACCGAAGTACCGACGAACCTCCTTATACCACGATGCACATGGCCCACACGAAAGAAACAAGTAGTGAAGTCAGTTTTCGACCAGATGCAAATCAACCAATTCATGCTTCGCCAGTCACCGATTTATGGGCTATACCTGAAACAATCTCTAGTACTTCGTCATCGTATACAACGTTTACGTCATCCTTCCAACCGAAGCATTTTTCTGATAGTTCGTCTGAATGTGATCCAGTTGATCGTGAACCCTCGTTCACCACCATATACACATCATACACACAACCGTCAGAACCAGATTCACTTCCTATCCAGGAATCTTCAGATACAGATTCAGATGCCAAAAAGACACCACTGATGCCGTGCATTTCTTCCACTAGCTCCTTGGAGGATGATGTTTCACAAGCTATAAATCAGTTCGATGGTCGCTTATCGCCGTCACTACCCGATAATCCTAATGATACCTCAAGAATGATGGACCGAACTCTTAAGTTTTCTTTGGCATTGTTCTTATTACCTCTAGTTATTGGTTCTGCAACTGAGGATTTACTAAATGAAAAAGAAATTTTCATTCATATGTCTGAGCTCGATTCTGGAAAATCTTCAAATACTCTCCATCTAATGTCTAGCAATCGTCAAGATACTTCAGAGGAAAGCAGCCATACAGATCTATCCCCTGATCCCAGCAAAATGGAGTTATAACTAAAGTTATTAAAGAAAGGAAAGGGTAAACAAGCAAAATCCAATGTAACAATTATGACCAGTATAACTAAATTTTCAATAAAATGTTGTTTTGTTTATACGTACTGAGTTGTTTTTATTTCTCTTATTAATAATAAAACTGTAAGTGTTTTTATCGCATTTGTTTCATGAAAGTTGTCTTTGAACGACAATTCATATTCTATTATTATATATCGTACTATATATATTTCATAGAAGAATAGTACTCTACCATAAAAAAGTGATGAAAATGTTGAAAGGAATTATTGGGTTGTAACCCCTGAAATGTCCGATTTTTTAAGTTTTAATCTTAAAAGAGGATTAAAGCGCTGTCTGTTGATTCCTAACAAAATATTTACCATGTGTAAGCAACACATGTTTGTAAACAATGTTCTTAATAAGAATAAGAGTGCAAACCAATAATTAATCCTGAGATTTACCAATCTTTATCTATACCAAATCATAATCATCCTAACAATAAAATACTAACTTTACTATTTACTACAATCTAAATTCTACCTATACAAAAATCTAACTATTTACAGAATATATACAAATTATTTACAACTTCCAGTCCGGTTCAACCTGAATATAGTTCAGGCTTTCCAATTATAGTTTGTCGCTAAATACTAAATACCCCCTGGAGTAAAAGAGTAAAGACTGCCGCACACTACCATTTTATGATATTGTTTGCGTTCTCTCTTAACATGGTCCAAGACATTATGAAATTGAAACATTAAAATAAGAATGAGAATTACTACTTCAGGTGTCACATCTGTTTAAAATTTCCGTGCATCGATGCTATGGGATAGTACAACTGAAAATGTATCTGATTCGAAATCGTCTAGGAGATATATATTTCTTTGAATACTGGGACGAATGAGATCTTTGAGAGTTAAATATTTTTCGTCGAAGGGCTTTCTAACCTGGAACTTATCTTCTGTAATATTTATATTTTCTTCTACTTCTGAATCGCAGATAATCGGGACCTGTCTTGGGTTTCTTCATTGTTCAAAAAATTAACGGTCGGCGTCATTGATATTGTAGGATCTTCACTTTCCCTGACTTCAGGATTTGTTTCTATCTATCCATGATGCTCCAACAACTTTTTTTTTTATAACATCATTTATTGAAATTTACAACTGTATTTCAAAATACAACAAGTAAATGTGTAGATGACAAAAGATAAATAGCGTGATACAGACTTGAAGAAGAACTACCCAATGGCAGCACTCCTGTAACTTTTCTAAACTAGAAGGTCTCGGGGCCATCTTCTTTTCAGAGCCTTGGAGGATTGTCAGGAATGGAAGAGGAAGCAAGGATTGAAACTAGTGGGTTAGAGTGGGAGAAGAGAGTTTGTTATGGAAGGAGTGATATCTGGTTCGGGCTAGATAAGCAACAAATGGAATATTTAGGTCTTTATGGATGAGCTTATTTGTGACAAAGTAAGGAGCATTGAGGATTTTACGAAGGATTTTGGATTGTAAGGATTGGATCCGGGAAGAATTTTAAGGTTTAGTAGAGCCCCAAAGCTCAACTCCGTAAGTCCATATAGGCCTAATGATAGTCATGTAGAGAGGAGTCTTTTGTAGTTAAGTGGAAGTTTTGAGCGTTTGTCAAGTAAGTGTTGAAGTAATCGAAAGCCACGAGCAGTTTCTTGTCGTTTCAGTCTAGTGTGCGGATTCCATGTTAAACGTTTGTCAAGTAGAAGCCCTAGGTAGCGGATCTATTCAACTGGAACGAGCGGAATGTTATTAAAGGATACTGTAGGGCAGGATGTCATAGGTTTACAACGGAGGGTAAAGGTTATTTGGTGGGATTTTTCTGAATTTATTTTAATTCTCCAGTTCTGACACCATACCTGAAGGTCTCTGATGTGGGATTGTAGGGTTTGAGAGGCAATAGTAGGATCGTTATTGACTGATAACACACAAGTGTCATCAGCATACGTAGAGAGGAAAGTGTTAGGATTGGTTGGGATGTCAGCTTTATAGACTGTGAAGAGAATGGGTCCGAGGATACTGCCTTGTGGGACGCCAGCGGACTGAACAAAAAGGGATGAATAGAGCACTTGTGATTTATTTGGAAGGATCTGTCAGTGAGATAGGACTGGATGATGAGGAAGTAAGTTGGAGGAAGGAATTTTCGGAGTTTGTAAAGCAGTCCTGGGTGCCAGACTCGGTCAAAGGCCTGTTCTACGTCAAGAAAGGCTCCAGTGCAGTACAATCCGCGCTCCAAAGCGGAGGATACCACATCCACCACACGATGACATTGCTGGATAGTGGAGTGGGATGTTCGAAAGCCAAACTGATGATCGGGGATAATATTATTGGAATCAAGGATGGGATAGATACGTTTTAGAAGCAGTTTTTCAAGGATTTTTCCCATGATGCATAAAAGAGAGATGGAGCGGTAAGAGGACGGATATTCTGGTGGCTTTTTGGGTTTATGTATCATTTTTACTGTGGATAATTTCCAGGAGTCAGGGAAATATGTTGTACGGAGTACAGCATTATAAATGTAGGTAAGGAATAGGATGGCTTTGCGTGAAAGGAGTTTTAAAATTTGGGATGTGATTAGATCGGGCCCTGGAGCTTTGCGGGATGACAGACTATGAATAATGCTGGAAATTTCAGAAGGATGGAAAGCTTTAGGTGGAAGAGACATTTGGAGAGGAATAGTTAGTTCTGCTTCAATACATTCAAGGTGATCGGGATTAAGGATATCCAGTTGTGGAATAAAAGTTTTAAGAAGGGGCTGACCAAAAAGCTGGGCTTTTTCCTCGTCTGATCTTGTCCAGCTTTGGGATTCGGTAAGGAGTGGATGATTGAAGTCTTTAAATTTGAGTAGCTTCTTAGTGGTAGTCCATAATGTTTTGTCAGTAGTGTTGAGAGTTTCGGTAAAATTGAGTAAATTTTGTATTTTGAATTTTTTTATTTCTGATTTTAGTTTGTTAGTCAGTTTAGTATAATAAGTTTTATCGGATGGGTATCTAGTCTTATGCCACTTCACTCTTGCTCTACGTTTTTCCCTTAATAACATGCAAAGGTGAGGTGGCAAGTTAGTCTGTTTTGTATTGATTGTAGTTCTGTTTGATGTATTATCTTTTAAACTGGTCTGTATTGATGTTGTAAGTGTTTCTACTGCTCTGTCAATGTCATTTGTTGTCTTGAGAGGAATTTTCAAGTCTAATTTATTGTCCAAATCATGTCGAAATCTGTCCCAGTTGATTCTTCCTGTAATCAGTTTAGGAGAGGAAGGTATTGGAGCGAAATCTGAATGTAATAAAAGCAGAACTGGACTATGATCTGATGAAAGGTCGTCCAAGGTCTTGATGATTGCTTGGGAGGAGGGAATCTGAGACGTGACAAATATATCGAGGATATCTGGACGTTTATTGCGGGATGTTGGCCAGTATGTGGGATTCATGGGTGAAAGAATTGAGTAAGAGTTGGATCTTGAGACATGAGAAAGGACATTACCACGGGGATTGGATGATCGACAACCCCATCGTTGGTGTTTAGCGTTGAAGTCACCTCCAGCTATAAAGCGCGGTCCGAGGGAACGAAATAAGGAATCAAGATGTTTGTATGAAAGGGCATTGCCAGGAGGACAGTATACAGCTGAGAACGTTAAATGGTAAGGACGGATTGTAATGTTTACTGAGGTGGATTGTATGGTGTCAGTTGGAGTAGAAGGAATAAGGGAATGGGGTAAGGATTTATGAACAAGTATACAAGAACCAGCATGTGAAGTGTTGTCTGGGTGGTCCGATCTGTAAGTAATGTAGTCACGTACATAAAAATGTGATCGTTGAGTGAAGTGAGTTTCAGTCAAAAGTGCAATATCTATGTTATTGTCATGTAGAAATATGTCAAGTTCGTCACGGTGGTTAAGTAGGCCATTTGCATTCCACAAAAGAATGGCTAGGGAGTTGTTGTTCATTGTGGGATATGGAAAGGAACTTCAGATAGGAGTCTGGTAAGGAGGGTAATAAGAGGTCTTATTGTATTTTGAAGATCTAAAAGGAAGGATGAAAGGATTGATGTAATTTCGGATGTATTTTGTGAAGGATAGGAGTAGTTGGAAGCTTCTTTGATTATAGGATTAGGCTGTTTATTAAGAAATTGGGCAGTCCGTCGGGTTTGCTGAGGAGGTTCAATGTTTGACGGAGCTGCTGGGGGTGGAATTACTTGGGAGGCAGGCTGGGAAGGATATTGTATTTTGGAGTTGATCTGGGGTGGTAACTGATCCCGTGGGAAATTTTTGGTGGGAAACTCTTTCCTAGGTGTGTTTTGAAGGGGTTGGGACGTCTGGGACTGCGGTAGGGAATTCTGAGGCTGATGATGGAATGGTAGAGGCTGTGGGTGATGATAGAGATGGTTGAGGCTGAGGAAGATGATGGGATGGTTGAGGCTGAAGTTGTTGATTACTGTTAAGTGAAGCTTCTGGTTTTCTGGCAACATTGGAGAACGTTTTGATCTTTATGTTGGAGGTCGTCGGACGTGGATCTTCGTTGGGCAGTTGGTTTCCAGAGGTAGCTCTATCATTCTTCGCCGAAGGGCCTGGGTTTTGGTATTGAGGAACGTTGCTATTGTGGAATTTAAATGTATTATTTACATGTTTTCGACGCTGCATGGTTTTGTAGACTACACAACCTTTATAATTGGCCGGGTGCCCTTCACCACATAGTGCACATATTGCTGGAGTATCTCTTGGTTTCTGGCATGTATTGGACGCATGTGGTCCAGCACATTTAATACATCTGTCCTGATGGTGACATTAAGCTTTTGTGTGGCCAAGGGTCTGACACTTGGCGCATTGTACAATGTCTGTTCTTTGCTTCGGCTCTTCGAAACGTATGCATGAATATACTAGCCTAGTGAAAGATGTCGATATTGTTGAATGCTGGTTCTAAGTCGACAAAAAACAGAGGCAAAGGATATTTTTCTATCGGGTGCAGTACATTAGTAATCCGCCTAACATTATGGCCCAGCTCTTCTATGTCCTGTTTGATGGCTGAAGTGGAAGTAGTAGAGTGAAGTCCCCTCAGAACTACCCTATACGACTTATCCTCCTTAAGTTGGTAGCAGTGAAAGTCATATTTGTTTTCAGTCAAGTGAGAGACTAATTTTTTGTAGTTTTCCTTGGTGGTCGTATTTATTTTTACGTCTTTTAATCGGGAAAAACATTTGAAATTAGTTTGTCCGATTAATCGAGATATTTCATTGGCGAAGGCGACAAAATTCGTGATGTGAGTAACAAAAATTGGCGGAGGTTCAGGCTCTGAATGGCTTGGTTTTGTGGCTTCAGTTTGAATATCTGAGAGGACTGCAAATTTATTGCTCGTAGGAATAGTAGGTTTGATTTGTGTGGCTGAGGTAGTTTCTTGTGAAGGACCAGGTAATTCGACTATGGATTTACTACGGGTGATAGGTACTGTGGCTTGTTTTTTACTATTTTTATTTATTTGGTGATCCTCCAGATCCCCTGGAACAATGTTACGTTGACGTTTCTGGAGAGTTCTAAGTTTTAAATATTGGGAGTCAGTTTCGCTGACTTCTGAGAAAGCCGTCTCTTCGTCCGTTTCCATTCCCGAAGATTCACCCATTTTCTTTTTAAGGATAGAGAGACAAGAAGAGAAAAAAAAATTAAGAACAAAATATTAAAATATATATCTATAATAAACTGCTGTGCAAAAATATTGCATGAGGATAAAATTAAATTAAAAAAATTGTATTTCTTTATTCACATTTTCCTAAACTTGATCTCTTGATACTTTAAGATAATACTGTCTATCCAAAGGTCACAAGTAGAGAATTAAGGCTTTACCCTACTCTGTAAGCCAAAAGAAGATAATTACTCCTAAATCAGCCAGTATGCAACTTTCCTTTGTCCAATTCACAATAGCTTTTCAAGTTTTTTCTTCAATTTTTTTCTTGTGATTTCTTCAAAGAGTCTTTTTTCTGCTAATTATGAACCGCGAGACTCACTTATCTGAAACAGACTGTGTCAGAATAGTGACGTTTTCTGAAACTGGAATGAGTCAGAGTGAAATTGCTCAGCGACTTAAAGTAAACCAATCCACAGTCTCAAGAGTTCTTCGTAGGCACAGGGAGTTCAGAAGCTACGGTAGAAGACCCGGGCAAGGCAGGCCAAGGATCACTACTGCTCAAGAAGACAGATTTCCATGGCTATCTGCCTTGAGAAATCGTACTTTCACGGGAAATCAGCTACGAGGATTCATCAGCCAATTCAGGAATGTTGAGATTTCGAGTTCTACAGTTAGAAGGCGTCTTAGGGAGAAAAACTTATCGTCTAGAAGACCTGCAACTGGGGTTCCTCTTCTTACTAGAGCACACAGAGTTTCCCGACTGGCATTCGCTCGACAACACGCGAATGGACAGATGATTGGAGGCGAGTTCTGTTTAGTGATGAGTCCAGATTCGCTTTGCACTCACCTGATGGAAGGGAAAGAGTGTGGAGAAGGAGAGGAGAGAGGTACGCAGCTTGCAACATGTCCTACAGATTAAGTTATGGAGGGGGCTCAATAATGGTTTGGGGCGGAATCAGCATCGAGGCACGAACTGAGCTCCACAGGATAACTGGAGGGGCTTTGACTGCTCACAGGTACTTGACAGAGGTGATTGATGATCACGTGATCCCTTTTGCTCCATATGTGGGTGATAACTTTCTTTTTTTACAAGACAATGCAAGACCCCATTCGGTGAATGTTGTCCGACAATACCTATAAGAGGTTGGAATCACACTTTTGGAGATCCCACTAAGAAGCCATGATCTCAATCCCATTAAGCACATTTAGGATGTGATAGAGAGGCGGCTCAGAGGTCTCAAAACCTCCCGACAACCCTGGATGATGTGGAGACAGCTGTCAGGGAGGAATGGGAGAATATTGACCATGCCGTCATCGCGAACGTTATTTCTTCGATGCCTGAGAGACTCAGAGAGATTATCCGTGCTAGGGGAGGGCTAACAAGATATTGTTAGAAGATTATTAACCACATTTAAATGTTTTTACATTTTTTTCTTTATTTTTCTTATGTCAATATAGAGGCATTTTCATTTATTTGTTTGTTTGTTTTTATTTATCCCTTCCCAGATAATTTTCAATGCTATAAATTTGTTTTATACATACTTCACAACAGTCTTATTAAATAAAATCGCCAGAAATGAAAGCATTGAAGTAATGATTTATAAGATATTAAAAAATATCCAAGTGATGCAATATTTTTGCACAGCAGTTTATATATAGATATATTTAAAAAAAAAAAAAGTTGAACTCCTTGAGTTTATAAATTATTTACCTAAACAGAGAAAAAAAGAAAGAAAATAAACAAGACATCTTTACAATAGTAACAAAATAATATTAATAATAATAAGATACAATTATAAGAATAAAAAAAAAGTTAAAAAACAGTCTACTGTCTATGGGCTACGAACTCGGGACTAAAAGAGGCGGGTCTGAGCGCTGTTGAAGTGCACGGAACAACTGAGCTATCGAAGCGATGATAAGAGAACTGCTACTGCTTAATGATGGCCAGTGCCGAGCAGGAAGCGGGACAGGACCCGTCTACCACGTGGAGACCTATCTAGCTCCTAGCGTGCACTATTAATCACAGTTATTAGGTCTATTAACTGCACTCACCTAACAAATGTAGTTCCAGTGTGTTCTCAATCACAAACACTCATTGTTTACAAGCGTTGGGAACAAAACATTAGGTAATACTAAGAGAATTCACAGGATAAACAGAGAGCTATATTAAGGTATAACTTCAGTTGCCGCCATGACACTTTACTCCGCTCCAACAACTATGATAAAAATATCATACATTGTTCTGCGCATGCGCATGAGTATAGCAGACATCTTTTAAATCGGCTCTTGGATTTCATGCTTTTTCAGTTTGAATTCTCTTCAGTGCAATCTTGAAAACATCACCAGACTTCAGGATAACAACAGCAGTAAATATTGGAGCAAACAACAGTAAGTTTTGTTACAATTTACGGTGTAAAGTGAATGCTGGGTAACCTCTTCACATCAGCTGATTGCCAATAGCTCGGCAAGGCCGGGATTGGTTTTCTTTTCTTTAGTTATTGTTTTATTTCCCACATCTAGTTATTATCTTCTTCACATGAAATGCAATATTTTCACCAAGTGATGTCCTCCAAAGCATCAACTAAAAGATCTAGATCTAGTGGTTCAATCACGTCTCCCATAAAACTAAGACCCCGCCGTGATACTAATAAAAAATTAAATCAACAAGCAACCCCTTCAGGTACTAATACCGAATCTGAACCACAGCCTGGCACATCGTCACAGGGGATGACTGACGAATCTCCGTTTTTCACCCCAAATCCTTTTCAAATCCTACATAATGAAAAAGAATACATGGAATCTGCTCCTACACCCAGTGAACCACGGTCTCCACCGATATTTGTCAAAAATATTAAAAATTTCCAGTTGTTGTGTGGGCAATTAAACAAGATTACCGACTCCACCAGCTACTACTGTATGAGTAGAATTAATGACACCAAAATATCAACCGACCACCGCCGAGGCATATAGAAAAATTGTGAAATACCTTACTGAAACTAAAGCGGATTTCCACACTTATCAGCTACGGCAAGAAAGAGCTCTTAGAGTTGTGATCAGAAATCTACACCCTTCAACACCAGTTGACGCTATCAAAGAAAAACTCATGGAGATGAGTTACAAAGTGCGACGTCACTAATGTCATAAAAGATAGAGTTCAACTGCCTCTATTCTTCGTTGACTTGGAACCATTAGCAGGGTAGAAAAAATTTATGATCTAAAAAGACTGTATTATACAAGTGTAAAAGTCGAAAAACCTTATACAAAGAGAGAAATTGTTCAGTGTTACAATTGTCAGGCGTATGGTCATACCAAAAGTTACTGTCATCACATACCACGCTGCGTGAAATGTGGTGAACAGCACAAGTCCGTGGAATGTACAAAACCGAAGACAACACCCGCTGTATGTGCTCATTGCCTCAAGGACCACCCGGCCAACTACAAAGGATGCCAAATCTATAAGGAACTAAGGACCAGGTATCAAAAACTCCAAGTACTGGATGAAACAGCAAGACAGGCAAGAACTAGAAGAGAACCCTCAAAAATAATCGATGCCAATGTATCATTTGCCCACTTACTTGGAGGTGGGAACCAATATACTGAAGCCGAGGCCCTGCCGGAACTACAAAATGTACTTCAATATCCTCAATCTATTCCACAAATACCTCTTCCTCAAAACGTAATCAGTCCTAAAAATCCTCATCCACAACAAATCTCTCATATCCCCCCTCCTTCAAATGCCACAGACCTTATCAGTTTGATGACATCCTTCATTTCCGAAATCAAATCCCTTGTCATGCCCCTAATAACAATCCTCACGAATCTTGTATCAAATTTCATTCCTAACTTAAAAAATCCATAAATGACCTCACCTAACTCCTTATCTATTCTCCTATGGAATGCGAATGGTGTTAGAACTCACACTGACGAACTTACAGCCTTACTGCAAGACAAAAAAGTTGACTGAAACTAGACTAACCACTAAACAGTACTTCAAAATACCTGAATACACGACATACCGGACAGACCATCCAGACGGCAAAGCCCATGCCGGTACTGCTTTCATTGTCAACCGATCTCTCTCTCATCACATCCACCCACTTCCCGCCCACGATTTCCTACAAGCCACCTCTATTATAATCAAGACCTTTTCCTTTCCGCTCGTCATCGCATCAGCATACTGCCCTCCTAAACATTCTATTTCTATTACCCAATTTGGATCCTTCCTCAACTCATTGGGGAATCACTTTATTCTGGGTGCAGACCTAAACGCCAAGCACCAGCAATAGGGTTCTAAAACCACAAATACTCGTGGACGGACATTGCAATCTGCACTCAACTCCAGACACCTTAATCTCCTACCTCCCAATTCCCCTACCTACTGGCCAACAGATACTAACCGTAATCCAGACATCCTCGACTTCTTCATCCACAGCGGATTAGGCTCCCTAAACTTGTCCGTAACTCGCCTTGATGAACTATCCTCTCACCACAGTCCACTGATCCTAAACGTATCCCTAACACCAATTCCGAAACCTGTTCCACCGTCATTCATCAGAGGCCCCATCAACTGGAACCTCTTCCGCGAAATCATCACCTATGATGTCGACCTCAGAGTGACTCTCAAAACCCCTGCTGACCTTGATGATGCCGTATACTCCTTTACAACCTTGATTCAACAAGCTGCCTGGACTGCCTCCTTTCCCAAACAATCCCAAATAATTCCTTACAAAAGCCGTTTACCACAACCCCTGACGGACCTCATCAACACCAAACGCCGATCCAGAACATTATGGCACCCACTCAGAAGATCGCCGCTCTTATAACTTTTATTGTAGAAAATTAAAGCAGGAGTTAGCGAACCTTTCGTTCCCAATCCTACAATTCCTACCTCTCCTCTCTCTCGACTTGTGACAATTCTCTGTGGAATGTTACGAAGAGAATCCTGAATACTTACACGATTTTCCATCCTCTCCTGCGCGGTGATGGTTCCTGGGCTGCTTCTGACAAGTATAGAGCCCAGGAATTCGCACAGCACCTTTCCAAAGTTTTCACTCCTCATCCTGAGTTGAATCCAAACCATACTTCAACAGTTGAACAGTTCCTTACTTCACCAATACCACTCTCCTTACCTCCTAAAGCAGTTAATCCCTCTGAGGTCAAATATCTTCTTAAAAAGCTTCCTTATACCTAATCCTCCGATCCTATTTTTCAAACCGCTTCTTCCGGGTTCGCTGTGGTTCCGAATTTTCCAAACATTATACTGTTGAGGCCGGTGTTCCTCAAGGCAGCGTCTTAGGACCCGTCCTCTACATCCTCTACACCGCCGATATCCCTACCGATCCCGATACCTTTCTGGCAACATTTGCTGATGACACAGCCATTTTATCATCCAATTCCAATCCTGAAGTAGCATCGCTAAATCTCCAAAGGCACCTTTCCCTTGTCGAAGACTGGTGTAAGGCTTGGCGAATTAAGGTGAACGAAAGCAAATGCACACACGTCACCTTCACCCTTCGACGTAAATCCTGTCCAACAGTTAAATTCAATTCCATACAGCTTCCTTCCTCAGACACAGTCCGGTACCTTGGCTTTTTACTAGACAAAAGACTGACGTGGAACCCACATACAAGACTAAAAAGGATAGAACTCAACCGCAGATTCGGCCTGTTATACAAACTACTAAACAGAAAATCTCATCTTACAGTCGACAACAAATTACTAATATATAAGACAGTACTGAAACCTATATGGACCTACGGACTTGAACTATGGGGGACAACTAAACATTCTAACATCAAACGTATCCAATCCTTCAAATCCAAAGTCCTCCGAACAATAGTTAATGCTCCTTATTACGTTACCAACTGTACCCTACACCATGACCTTAATATTCCATTTATTTTAGATCTGGTACTATCCAAATTCTCCAAATTCCATCAGAATCTTCTTCATCATCCTAATCCTCTTGCTCAATCGCTTTCCAGCTCCACCCATCCCTACAATCCTCCTCGAAGATTGAAACGGCAGTGGCCCCGCGATGTTTTGTAAACATTTATCTGGAGTTCTGACACTGGTCAGATCCTCCTCTCATGTACTGTATGTTTGTGGCTATTCCGCCCTAGCTCGGCCTCCACTGGCTTACACCATTGAAGCGCTGAGTGTGAGGCGCTGGAATCTCTTGTATTCGGCTTCTCCCCCCACTTGTGGACGGAGCAGCCGAGTCTAGAGTCCCTTTAGCAGATTGTATATATTGCATATAGTTAAGTTTGCTTGTAGGATTTTTATTTATTTCCCAACTTGTATTTATCTCTAATACAGGTTGTTGTTTTGATTTGTTTCTTGTTGTTTTTTGTTTTTATTAATTGTTATTTTTTTTGTATATATATGAATTTATTTATTTACGATTTTATGTAATTTGACCTTATCATTAGTTTATGTATATATTGCATGAATGTGTACTATATCACTATTACTACTGTTCATTATGTAACAAATTGTAATATTTCCAAATAAAAAAAAAAAATATATCATGTATAAAATTTATAAGTGTAAAGCAAAACGAATAGTTAAAAAAAAATTATGATTCAAAGGCGGTACGTCAATTGATAAAATAATGATGGGATTTTACCTGCTTAATATAAAGAAAAATATTTGTTTTCAATGGACAACAATTTTACTTAAACAATAAACATTTAGGGAAATAATTAATATGAGCCACATGCCAATATTTAAGCAAAACAATGAATTTTTTCAATACTTATAATCATACTGGCTACAATATATAATAATAAAAATAATGATATTTAGCGTGCATAATACTCTAAAAAAATATAATTCTATCTTGTTGGTAAATGTAACGTCCATGTAATGTTCCATTGATAAAACATAATGAGCCAAAAGCAATGATTTAAGCAAAACTATTATTTTCTTTTAGGAATTTAGATGGCACTAGCTACGATATGTAATAATAAAAATGATGGGATTTCGATAGCGTAATATTTAAAAAAAATCATTTGTTTTTAATGAACAATTGAAAAATAGTTAAGATGATATACTATGATATACAGAATACTAAAATTTTGTCTAACATCCTAACTACATGAAAGGATACATCGTGCCAAATTTCATGAAAATCTGAGATCTTAAAATTTCTGGATGAATTCGCATGGAATGGTCCGAATAAAAGTTGGTGACTGCTGAACAGGCCAAGGGCAGCCTCATGCGCCTGTGGAGCCCATAGAAGAAGAGATGGCCGCCTTACCAGCAGACTGGTATTAATAACATTCTGTGTCAATGTTTACTAAGCCATAAATTAGATATATTTGTAGTATGTAATAATAATAATAATAATTAGTTAATAAATACAACCATTATTATCTTCGTCATACATGATATGTCATCCTTGACTCGTCCGATAATACGTCTAAGGATAATACATACACAATTGTCTACCAAGGTTATATTATTTTTTAATAGGAATGGAGGAATGAATAGTAATTATTTTTATTCTAAGACATTAACAACTGTAAGAATAATTAACATAAAACTTCTAGTTTGTCTAGTTTCATTTAGATACATAATCACCTAGCCAGCTAAAAATTATGAAATATATAAAATTAAAATTAATAAAAGACACAAATAAAACGGGATGATTACTGAATGAATTTAGTTGCGCATAATTAGGTCACGACAGATTACAGCGGGTGAAAGATTGACCTTTTAGGAGTAGGAGAAATAAATGGTGTATGGATGTGGTTAGGGATGATACTTAACGACGGGAGATGGACGATGAGTTACAAAGTATGTTAGTTCGGATGATAAAGAACTTTTTATAGGCAGCAGTTCTGTGAAATGTTATATATAAATCAGTTGGTTGAGATCTTGGGTTTAGGAAATTAAGAATGAGCGCGGCGTAAGGAGGTCAAGGATATAGGAAGGCTCTCGAGGATTAGAATAAGAAGATACCAAGAAGGTGTTTTCTTGGGAAATCAGGATAGAACCCCCCTTGACCAGTGTAACGTCTCTATTTACGTTATATAATTATTTATTTAAATAAGTGCTAGCTCAGCGGAGGGGGAGTGAGTAGTAACCATTTTTGACTTGAAGCTTCTTTATTTTCACATCAGATAATTGAACCCCTACGGGTTCAATATTCATTAATAAATCAAAACCAAACTAATATAATAAACACGCATCACAAACTGAACAAGACTAAGATACACAACCAATAACACCATAAATCTTTTTGTAACCTCCCTTAATTTAAATACTTTTTAATTAAAAGATCAGCTGATATCTTCAGAGCGAGGGTTTGTTCCAACCCTAGTTTTTGTCAGCTGTGACATTCTCCTCTCTTCCTGGGGTAGCGGGAGGGCACTCTGCTGCTATGCTGCTCACGGTTTCTGTCCCATCAGTCTTCAACTCTTCTATGTGCCTATTCCCCAAGGGTCTTTCACCACGCCCTTTTCAAGTTTGGCGGCATAGTATGTGCCTAAATCTGAGATTGGATGAGTCCTTACCCATACTTGCTGACCTTCAACTAGCTGGCCTGGTCTCCGTCTAAGATTATAAAGTCGAGCGTTTTTTTCTTGGGCCTGAAGCAACCGACTTTGAACATCTTCCATGACTATACTGAGTTTTTTGTCCGGCGTAGTTATCTCTAGATTATCATTCGTCATGTATTGAGAAGCATGGCTAACCAGTTCGCGCCCGAAGTTGAGAAATGCTGTAGTATACCCTGTTGCTTCATGACTAGCCGTCCTTACAGCAAAGCCGAACTCAGCCAGATGTTTATCCCAAGTTCTATGGTTGTCTTTAACATACGATGCAATCATAGTTTTGAGCACCCTATTAACTCTTTCAGTAGGGTTAGCTTGGGGGTGATATCCTGGATTGTACCGACAAGCAGTGCCATATTTGTCAAGCATGTTTTTGAAGTTTTTGCTGGTGTATTGACTGCCATTGTCACAATATATTACTTGAGGCACGCCAAACATTAGGAAAACGTATATATATATATATATATATATATATATATATATATATATATATATATATATATATATATATATTATTATTATTATTATTATTATATTATATATATTATATATATATACGGGCTCTGCTAGCATAAGCAATCACTTTCTCTCCTTCGTCCATCTCTTGAGATAAAATTGCTCCCAATCCAACAGAAGTAGCATCTGTCTGCACGACAAATGGCCTTGTAAAATCCGGGCAAGCCAATACCGGTGCCTCTACCAATTTCGTTTTAATATCTAAAAAGGCGTCTTCTTGTTCTTGACCCCAACTCCACTTCTGACCTTTGGGAAGAAGATGTGTTAAAGGTGCCATTCTGGAGGCAAAGTCTGGAATAAATCTTCTGTACCAAGAAGCTAACCCTGTAAAAGCACGAATTTGACGTATTGTTTTCGGACGAGGATAGTTGAGAATGCTGCCTCTCAACCTTTTCCGGGTCTACTCTGAGTCCATTCCTATCTACCAGGTATCCAAGATATCTCAGCTCTTCTCGGGCGAACTTACATTTCTCTCGATTCAGGGTAAGGCCGGCATCGATAATACGTTTTAGTACTTTCTCAAGGGTCTCGAGATGCAGCGGAAAGTCTGGCGTCACTATGACAACATCGTCCAAGTAAACGAAAACATATGGCTCCAGCTCAGGTCCGAGCACCTGGTCGATTAGTCTTTGCCAAGTTGCGGGTGCGTTGTGGAGACCGAAGGGCATTCTGTTAAATTGGAAGAGTCCACGGCCAGGTACCGTGAAAGCCGTCTTTTCTTTACTTTCTTCTGAAAGACCTATCTGCCAATATGCTGATTTCAAATCCAGAGTACTAAGGTACTTCGCATTTCTGAGGCGGTCTAATATGGTAGACAAATATGGTAAGGGGTATGCATCCTTCTTGGATA
This sequence comes from Piezodorus guildinii, assembly GCA_023052935.1. Taxonomy (NCBI): domain Eukaryota; kingdom Metazoa; phylum Arthropoda; class Insecta; order Hemiptera; family Pentatomidae; genus Piezodorus; species Piezodorus guildinii. The sequence continues at coordinate 39,080,424 of CM041295.1, read as the reverse complement.
CCGCATTCAGACGTCTAATGTAAACGCAAAACCTGTATGATTTATCAGATTTCCTGACCATCATCACTGATGGAGAGGACCATGGGCTGCTACTTTTCTCGACCACACCCATAGCAATCATCTCATCCAACTGATTGTGCATTTCTCTAAGAACAGCTGGTGATACCGGATAATATCTTTGTTTTATGGGTGGATGGTCTCCTGTATCGATTTTATGAGTGTAGTTCTTGACACATCCAATCTTCGATCCCCTTTCATCGAGGTGTTTATTTAGAAGTTGTTGAAGATGTACTCGTTCAGCTGATGTTAGAAACTCTTCTGAAACCAACGCGCTAGCAACAAGACAATTTGCGTTATCGGTAGGGTCCTTGAACATCCAAATATTGTCGCCAAGATTCGGTACGACTCCCATCGATTTCCAGAAGTCCACTCCGAGGATCAAAGGTATAGGAAGATCAGGGGCTACTAAGGTTGTGATTACCCTAACTCTATTTTCCAATTTAAAGGGTATGGTTACCTCACCGAATACAGAGCATCCTTAACCGTTAGGGACCACAATCTTTCCGATATTAGATTTCCTCATCTCTAGTCGGCCTTTAATAAGGTCCCAACCCGGTCCACCTAAAATCGTCCGAGATACGCCGGAGTCCAATAACCCCATTATGGAACGGTCGAAAATGTTCACAAGTAGGTATGGCCGCTGATCTTGAGAACCGGATCTGCAGAGTATATATGTTCCTTGGGCCGCCTTAAATGTAGCCAACATATCTTCTTTGGCGTTCGACCGGCCCCGATTTGGCAGAGAGGTGCGGGGCAAGACTAATTCTCCTCTGCTTCACCATTTCCCGTCTTCGAGGGTTTCTTTGTCCTCCGCGTCCTACACTGACCACATTCATAAATTTTCAATCCTTTCTCGCCACAGCCATTACAAAAGATACGTCGAGGCTCTTTACAATCACGGAATCGGTGACCTTGTCCATCGCAATTCCAACAGATAGCGTTACAGACCTTTTCATTTATGGAAAACGATTCTGTTTTTCAACCGTATTTAATTCAGCCAAAGGCTCTTCTAAGGAAGTTTCCATATCTAGAGAAGCTACAACACAACGCTTTTCTCCATGATACCCTAAATCAGACTCTAACAGACCGCTGGATGGAGGTTCTCTGAATCTTGAGGCGAGGACTCTACCTAACGACAACTTTGAGAGTGTCAGCTCAAGTTCTTCTAAATTATCATAATTTGCTAATCCGAGAAGCGCCAAGTACTCCGGCCTCAAATTTCTTTCAATTATGTTAATATGTTCCCTCTCAGTTAAAGGGGTTGACAGCCGTCCCATAAGAGACCTTATTTTCGCAATAAATACCGCTGTTGGCTCATTAGCTCCCTGCGTCCGCCGGAGGATTTCGTTCATTAATATTCGATCATAATCAGGGTCCCTGAATGCCTGCTTGAGCCGACTCACTACCTCGCTCCAATTAGAAAACCGATTTCGATTCACTCTAAACCAAACCAATGCCGATCCAGTTAAGAGATCTCCGGTCGCTTGATATAACTCTTCTTGACTTATGTCACGTGCTAATCTTCGCTCTTCTACTTCTTCCAAAAATGAACTCAAAGATTTACTCCCTGGATCGCCTGAAAACTGTAGTCCCCATTTGTAAGCCTTGATGTTTCTAATATTCGACTTTTGATCTTCAGTAGGTGACATCGCAAGGAGAGACGGTTGGTAGTTCGATCGTCGGTTTTTTGTCCCACAATTCAGCCATTAAAAACATAACCCTGTCATTTTGACGCTTCCAACGCTCTTCGAATTCTGAGGTGACAGTCAACCGCCCTAAACGACCATTAATATGCCAAATCCGTGAATCCAGACGCCTAAATTCCACTATATCACTGACTGTAAGCTCATCAATTCGTTCCGCCAAAGCGGGATACTTTCTTATACAAACGTCTATCTCTTCCCCAACATTTAACGAACCTACAATTTCAGGTAGTGGCTGAACACTTTCAGCTAATGCTCTTGAAAGCCTCCACCTCAAATCCATGGCGTCACCAGAATCGGAAATTCCACGAATGCGTAACGCATACGCCACCTCGTCCTTGAGTAATTTTGTGGCATCCATTTTTGATACAAATTCTCCCCTTTAAATAATCTCCCGTTATATATAAATAAGTAACTACTAAAGTATTAGTGATATTTAGTAACTAAAAACTCTGCTTTCATACGGTCATTATTCCCAACAAACATCCCTCATCACCGCTTTATCTCTCTAGAGGTATTCTCCAAAGATTATCTCTCTCACCGACCTTATTTTCAAGTTATATAAATTATCTAACTATATTTATCCGATATTCACAGCATCATTTGTACACAGATGACCTAAAAATTTACGTATGCTTCTACCCGAAAGCACAGGGTGGTTATGATTACGTTTTTCGAGATGTCTTTTTCATCGCTCGCGTGCATATTAACTCGCATTTACTTTTAATGTTTTTTATTGATATAGGGATTAATTAATGTGCTTTCATGTGGTTATGATTACGTTTTTCGAGCTGTATTTTTTATCGCTCATGGATATTTCAAATCTTATTTACTTTTTATGTTTTTGATTGATATAGGGATTAATTATTCTGCTTTCGGGTGGTCATGATTAAGTTTTTGATTGATATTGGGATTGATTTTTTTGTTTTTAGTTCTCATTATAACGTTTCTGGAATATACATTATTTAGTTTTTTTATTTATTTTTATTTAAAATTTTTATTATTATTTTTTTATAAAAGGATCAGTTATAGTTCCTTTTTTAGCTTCCTGAGTAAGTTTTTTCAACTAAATATTTTATAATGGACTCACTTCCTCACTTGTTCTTACAATTATTGATAATTTAATTGAGGAATCGTTTATTCTATTTTCGGTGTTCTTATATACATTATTTGAACCTTATTTGTTATCGCTTTTAACTCATTTTTTAAGTTACTGTTCTTATTTCATAAATATTTGATAGATGGATCGTTTATAGTGTTTCGGGGAATACTAATAGAGTTTATGACATTTTTTTTATAGCTAGTGCACATTTTAACTTAAATAAAAAGTGATCTAGAACAATGCGCAATTGCGATGTAACATCCAGTTAAAAAAAGTAATCAGAACGAGCAAAAACACAACAAATAATTTTTACTTGAAATTATAACATAATATCTACGGTATGTAGAATTTCCCAAGCGCATAAAAGAATAATATTCAAAACACGTAATCAGAATCCCCTAAAACAAAAACAAAGAAAGACCACTCTATCAAAATATAAAATGATATTAGCACTAAGTTTAAAGGCGCGCGCGCTATAGAATAAGCAGTCCAAAAAAAGTTTTTTCATAACCACCCAAAAACACAAGTATAGATCCCTATAACAATAAAAAGATTAGAAGTAAATGCAAGTTGAAATGCGAACAAGCGACAATAAATACAGCTCAAAAAACGTAATTACAAGACCCGCAAAGACAATTACTAACCTATATATCAATAAAAAACATTAAAAGTAAATGCGAGTTAAAATACGCATGAGCGATAAAATATAGAGCTCGAAAAATGTAATCATAACCACCCGAATGCACAATAATTCATCCCTATATCAATAAAACACATTAAAGTAACTGCGAGTTGAAATACGCATGAGCGATAAAAGATAGAGCTCAAAAAACGTAATTATAATACCCGAAAACACATTAATTCATCCCTATATCAATAAAAAACATAAAAAGTAAATGCGAGTTGAAATATCCATGAGCGATAAAAAATACAGCTCGAAAAACGTAATTATAATACCCGAAAACACATTAATTCATCCCTATATCAATAAAAAACATAAAAAGTAAATGCGAGTTAATATGCACGCGAGCGATAAAAAAGACATCTCGAAAAACGTAATTATAATACCCGAAAACACATTAATTATTCCCAAAAACTATCCCTCCTCTCTAAAAATTCAAAATCAACAACTATTTTAAAACTAAATTTTTTTTTAAATATTAGTTCGTAAAAAACAGAACTTGATATCAAATATCTAAAAAAAAACAGTGATATGATATGCCAAAATTATTTTAAAAAAGTCATAATTTTAATTAAACTAATTATTTTTCAATAAATAAATAAATAAAACGGAATATTTAAGGCTAGAAGTGAAGAAAAAGGTGACATTTGAAATGGAAATGGTTACATTTGACTTGGAAAGGGTTACATTTGAAATGGAAAGGGTTACATTTGACTTGGAAAGGTTACATTTGACTTGGAAAAAGTTACATTTGACTTGGAAAAGGTTACAATTGACTTGGAAATGCTATATTTAAATATTCCTGCAGAAGTAATTAATAACAATATCTTAATTGCATTAGCAAAACAATATTGATGTTTTAAAATATCGTTAATGCTTTTCATTAATTGCAAAATATTTTAAAGGAATTGGAAGATCAACTGAAAACCTGTTGGTATATTTAAAGCCAGGATAACTATTTATTGACATATAAGAACAATGGTTATAGTTTATATATTGTATGATTTTTATATAGTGAAATAATGTAATATATAATAACTGCTATTGGTATCAAGTATTAGAATATAGTAATTATGGCCTCCCTGTACCAAACTACAGCGAGTGTCAAAAGTATTCGGAATTCACTACTATGCCGTAATTTACTTACTTTTAACTTATTTTTTATTACAACTAAAAGTTTTTTGAATGAATAATTGTATTGTTAGGTTCCTTTAATTAAAATGATCCATTTTCATTCAACTCATTTTATTTTCTTATTTTTTTCTCCCTACGTTTCGGACTTTTGCCATTTTCAAGGGATCTAAAAAAATCATTTATTTTAAACTAAAAGATAAACAACATTATTTTTTACATTCTTATAAAGCAATTTACATACCTTTTTATATTCTATCATGCACTCATATAAATATATATTTTGTCATAATTTAATAAAATAAAAATAAAACTATTACAGGCTGACCAGCCCTGTCCTGGTTGTTATCATCCACTGGATTAAAGAAATGTATTCCCTCATTCTTAACTATTGATATCAAAACCAATATATACACATATATTGTTTTATTTCCTTCTCCTCTAATCAGTCAAGTCCACATTTGTTTTCACAGCCAATTTTTTTTTTTTCTTTTAAAATTCTTTAATAAATTATTACCATACATAAAGATATACATATGCACACATCCACACATACATATACCCATACACATATATATTCATGCACACTCACACACACACACACACACACACACACACACACACACACACACACACACACACACACACACACACCACACATACATACATATACATAAACAAATATATTAATATCCAATTAAAAACAAGATAAATCACTTAACCACAAAATTCCAAATATTATTCTATTATATTAAGTTATTTAAACTTTATTCAAGAAATTCAATTTACTTAAATTATATTATTTATTCATTTTGCTCAATATCTCAGCATAATGATCATTTAAATTCTTTGTGTTTGTTTTGTAGTTTATACTATAGCCAATGTGTTCTGAAATATATATTGCCTCTAAAATTTTCCTTTTAAAATCATTGCTTTCTTTATGTACTACCATAGTATTTTCAAAGTCAAATTGATGTTTTTTATTTATCACATGCTGTACTAAAGCAGTCTTTTTATTATCTTTTTCTTTATTCTTAACATCATTTTGGTGCTGATACACCCTATCCTTCAAGAACTGCTTTGTTTCACACATGGTATTTTATATACCATTCCAGATTGAGAGTTTTTTTCTATTTTATCTTTTAGCTCACGTTTTTAAAAAATATTTTTAAGGAGTTGTTAACCACTTTATAATGTTAGATGGAAGGTATACAATAGCTTAAACCAAAAATTACGACAGCAATAAATTTATTTTTAACGCTTTGAACGTTCATTTACGAAAAAATAATTAATGTCAATCGTGTCAAAAGTGATCGGAATTACGTGGTTTCCTAATTATATTAATGCAGAGATCATAAATGAACCTCCAGTTGGTAAAACTTTTTGTATAATTATACATTTTAGCCTACTAGGAATTGATCTTACTAATTTAATTGATTGATGTGAAATATTATCCCACTCAAGTACTTTCTGTTTCTTGAGGCCATTTGCATTATGAATATAGTATTTCCTGATTTTACTTTTTAGTAGGACCCACAAATAGTTAATTAAATTTTAAAGAAATAATGGAAGAGGGATTTCGAGACTTTTTGAAAAATTGTCAGCAACTAAATCTGAATAGATAACGTATATATGTCCAGAGTCATGGTCGCGCGTATGTTAACGTATTCGTCATTTTTCTTCTACTTATAATTCTGACTTTTCATACTTAAAAAGTACACAAACCTAACAATAATTCTGCCCATGAATCCAATGTTATTAAACTTTTTCATTGAAAAACAGACCTAACTATCATTGACCGCTCTAGGTGTTTTACTACGGCATACTAAATTCTTTATTTGGTTTCCTACAAACCATAATTTTTTCATAAGAACTTTGTATTTTAGTATGGGAGTTATCTGTAAACATTTGAATTCATCAACTTATTCTTTAAAAAATATTACAAACATTCAGTCTATTATCTTATTGCCTTGAAAAATGTTTTCCGTAGTTCTTGTAAGATGTTTTTCTTTTCGTTATATTTTTTGAGAACGTGGCGAACACTTGAAACACTTATTATGTGTCTAACAGTTCTTGAAAAATTCAGAAATAAGCTAAGGTTTACTAATTTGAGGTATTGTTTTCTCATTTCATGAATAATCAGTGTTTTAGTTTTAACATTTAATAGTTTCTGGACTCTCTGGTTTTTGCTTTTATATTTTATTATTATGTCCTCTACACTTTACTCAGCCATACACATATTCTCATCAATTTTTTTAAACATTTCAACTACTTCTCTTTAAAAAAACATTCGAAGCCGTTGTTTGATCTTCACGTTTTTATTTTTTTCTATCTTATTAAAAAAATTTTTTCCAAGGTTGGGTACATGCTACATGAGAAAGAAGAATTGTTTAGAATATAAAATTATGTCGAAGATAAGTGAGAAAGTGAACATTTGAAACCATTAAATAACAGGATATTACGATATCCGAATGCTTTTGACACTGAATGATCTTATAATTTTACATTATTAATCAGATATTTTTAAAAACAATAAACTTTTCGGTTATCTGGTTAGTGATTTTCCTTTATGGGACTCTTTTTTAAAGGTTTACGAGTGAAAAGAATTATGTAAATTCATTGTTGTGAAATATATTTATTAAATGAAAAGAAATACTAATTCCTAATATTTTTGACACTCACTGTACTTGTTTGAACGACTCAGTCGTTATCGGTAAAGTTTGTGTTTTGATAACCGGTGCAACTTGTAAATAATGATAGTTGGGTTTTGATTTACTAGAAGGTATTTTAAAAAACATGTGATTTATCAATTCCTGATATAGGTTGTTTATTGGGAACATAGTTACAATCTATAAAATTGTGGATTATATTTTATTTTACTATAAGTTTTTTTTATTTTAGTTACTATACGTTAACTTTCTATAATATTTTGATAACTTAAATACTAATTGAACTTATAATTAACTATAATTTCATTGTTCGAAAATGGAGTATCAAAACGGATTAGTTTATTTTGAAGGTGTATGGTATCAAGGTATATGATTAAGTATTTCTATCTTACTAATTGAAATATCTCTATCATATCTTCTCACTTGTTTGTTTAGGCTTTAATTCAGGCTTTGATACATTTTATTTTTTCAGAAATTATAATCTCCTATGGAAAGTTTTTGAATGATAATTTGTTAATTAATTATTAATTCCTGATTTTGATAAACTGTTATTTTTGAAATACTTTAAATTAACATTACAAGACATTTATATTTTGATATTTTCATGTTTTAAATCAAATGGATTTTTCTCCTCCCAATTTTGTTAATTCACATCATGTTGTTCATCACTTTATAATTATTCCCATTCAGTGAATTTTGTTTTAAAATTATTTTATTTATTCATTTTGAAATCTTGTTTTTGTGATTTTTTTTAGATTTTTATCAAAAATCCTAAGATCTCTAGGGTGTTGATGTGCATATCAACATCCTAAACATGTTTTTCCTCCTGACAATGAATTCAATGGCTTAACGTATACTTCTTTATTATGCTGATAGATAAGTTATTTTTATTAGTATCAAAGCCTTCCAGTTATGAACTATTAGATTTGGCCTCATTATCAGGCTTGTTGTATCAAGACCAATTTGAATACTTTTCTCTTCCCTTACTCTTATGTTTTGCAACTTGTATTTAAAGTCCCCGCTTCACAGCAAAAGGTGAAAATAAAACATGTGAAGGTTTGTTGTGATGTCGGTGATAGTGAATTATCAATCACTCTCACACAATTTCAACATATTATTAATAAATATGCATTAGCTGTATTTTTTTATTAAATTTTATCATTTATTTTTTAAAAACCTTTAATATAATATTATAAATAAAGTTTAATTTCTTTAAATGGAGTTATGGAATATATACATATATATTAACATAACATGTTTTCATAATCTGTATATTACAGTTTTTTGTTTTGATATATCTTTATCATTTAGTTTTATCTTTTTTTTTTAAATAATATTTAATGATTCAGGATTTTTTTAAAGTATTATGTGATGTTATTATCCGACTTTATTAAAAACAAATTATGCCTTCCTTCTGTCCCACTACTTAGGTGAACTCTCCCAAGCCCTCACTCTCACGAATTTTCACCTACCTCTTCTCTCACCATATAGTGGGACCTTTACATTTTTTAAGGAGAGGGAGCTGTGTTTAAGTTTGAATTTGTAATTATATTATTCTGTCAACATACTTTAAGATTTTGTTGTCTTATAGTTTGTTTTTGCGTATTTAGATATTGAATAGAAAAATTCTTTCTGCATTCTGATACTGGAAACCTTAACAATTACAGAACTTGTTAAAATGAGACAAACAACATGTATAAATTTATTAAATTATGAGGAAGGAGACCTTTGGCTAAGAATGATTTACTGTACCACTTTTTAGTGTTTATAGAATTTTTTCAATAACGTCATCCAAACATTCACACCATAATTCATTTTATAAACCTTGAAGAAAGTGGTTAGCTGTCAGGTTTTTTATATCTAAAGCATTTAAAGGTACTCAAGGATTATGTAATAGTGTCAATAATTGTAGTTTGGAAAGCTTATACTGTTAATAATTCTAGCTTATAGATTTCAAATATTGTGAAAATTAAATTGTTTCTCTATGGAATTAATTAATGAAATATATAACACATGTTTCTTATTTCTGGTTTATACAAAATATTTGTTTGTCTACATTCATTTGATGCATATGTCCAAATCACCTTATCAAGTATAATACATTGATTAGTTTTGTTGTTTTTTGGTTCCTTGTTCTTCCTTGTAAAAATAAAACTGTGAATATCTCTATTATTTAACCCTTTATAGGATATTTGTCCCATTTGTAAAGAGGCATTCAAAAATCGCCCTCAATATCTTATTTTGTTTTTATAGGACCCCTAGACACAGAGAAAAATAAAAATGTGTAAACTATGCCAAAGGGTTCAGTGCACTAGTTGATTTTAGTGTAAGTGATGTTCATATCTCCCACAGCCTGTTCTCACTCTTCACGTGATTAGACCACGACACACAATTTTTTTTTGGAGCATGCACGCATGATTTGTGAAAATTGTTGGTTAAAGATATTATTAAAATTTGAGTATAGTGCTATCCTCTAAAGCATTATATCCTTCTCTTCAACAGAATATTCTTTAATTTTTAGGATATACTTAGTAATCAGTTCATGGAATACTTTAAGTACTTGGTTTAGTTAAAAATAAAAATGGTGCAAGATTTACAAAAGGAAAACAACCATTGGTTATTAATATTAATGCCACACACAAGCAATGAGGCAGCAGTCTTTCTTCTTCTCAGTCTATGAATTCTAGTCAATTTCAACAATGAGTGCTCTGTTTTTCTTCTTACTGAAAAAAAAACAACAACAACTAAATGTACCTTGCTCATTTACTTCTTAACATGACCAAATTAGGTGTCAATCAAAATTACTAAAAATATAATCACAATTAGTTTAATATTTCCCTGACCACTAAAATTTTCAAGATATAGAAATGTCAATTTTCACCTTGAATTCTCAAATTCCTATATTTTAGCCTCAAATTCTCTTAAATTATGTTAATGGCTTAAAATCACAGATAAAAACCAAAATCTCTCTGGTAAAATTTTTATAACTATGATTATGTATAACTTGAAGTGAATTCCTAATTTCCTCAAAAGTAGAATTTTTGAGAGTTGCTTCTTATATATCTTTTTGGAGTTGGAGTTCTTAATTAATGAAGTTGGAGGCTGACAATTAACTTTACCACTATCTATTTAATTATCATGCACTACGTATCGGCTCTAATGCCATCTTCTGGTGCAAAGAACAATTTTTACCTATTAGTATGGTATCTTTAAAAATAATCAGTCTCATAATTTATAACATCAAAATTACATAACAATATAATATGTTTAATTACAATAAATAAAATTTATGAAATAAAATTGCTAATAATTTATAAAAAGATTAATGTTACATTCTTAAAAATAGATAAACCAAATTAAACATGAAACAAAAAAATAAATAAAACAATTCAAAATTTATTTACAGATTATTTGCAATTTTATTTTATAAATTTTATTTATTGTAATTAAACATATCGTATTGTTATGTAATTTTGATGTTATTAATTATGAGACTGATTATTTTTAAAGATACCATATTCACATTTGCAGATAAAAACTGTTCTTTGCACCAGAAGATGGCATTATAGCTGAAACGTAGTGCATCATAATTAAATAAATAGTGGTAAAGTTAATTATCAGCTTCCAACTTAATATTTAAGCTTTGACCTTCACATAAAATAATCTACACCAAATATATATATATATATTTTTTTTTTTTTCAGAAATTACAGAAGAAGAAATGAGTTCATCATCATCATCATCAAGAAATAAATCTGTTCTTGCCACTCCTTCGCAATCTGAACCTTCTAGCTCTGGTCTTAATCTTAATATTGCAGCACCTTGTACATCAAAGGCTGGATTTGTTCGGAGCAAACATGAAGAATGTGAAGTGGAAGAAATAGTTGAACATCAAAAACCTCAGAAAACATCAAAAGAAAGCCATTCAAAGAGAATAAAACAATTGAGAAAGGAGTTGGAATACCTTGCAAGCACAGCATGGATGTACAAACCTGCTGAAAGTTACATTGGAAATCAGTGGTAGAAATAATTGATTTTTGGGTCACAAAATTATATATAAGAAACATAAAATTATATATTTAAAACTTGATTTTTATACTAATAATTATTAAAGTAAATGATAAATGTTAAAGTTCAATTAAAAGACATCAGTTGATATTTTGTTAGTTTTACTACTTCTTTTTTTTTCCTCATCATAATTTTCTTTATTACGCAGTTTTAAATTAGTTTCTAGTCTTAATATTTTGTACATGCTATTATATTTAATTACATTAATAGTGTAAGGTGTATATTTGAATCCCGAATATTTACTAAATATTATTTTACAATAAAAAACATTTATTTTTAACAGTTACTCAGTCTATTTTTTTGTCATTTATTTACTTTTTCAAAGTAATTAATCATCTAAACTACTTTTATAAATCTGGGTTAGCTTGTCTTTGGTATTATTCTTGTTACTTTATACATAAAATTGAATCAAGAGATTAGAAATAATTTCACCAATCTGAAGTTTTAAAAGTCTTGGTGTAGGTAAAGGAAAATCTATACATGTCTTTGTATATACATATAATAATAAACCTCTAGTAAACAATATATGAGGTTTTTAAGAGAAATTACATGAAATATGGTAGACACTCTCAGTATGAGCAAGCTGGTTCACCAATCTCAATGTGTTTTCTCTTCTTACCAGTCGAGGATTATGATGCAGTCTAAGGGTTTTAGGGCCCAAATTTTGAAAATTCCCGAATTGGTCTTTCTAGAAGACTCTATTTAATTTCTAATGCATTTAGACTTCTAGTTCATGGCATGTATTCTTGTTAATTACCCGATTCATAGTTGGTGTAGAAAAAAATTTTTAAGCATAATGTGGCCATAAAGAAAGTATATATTTTTGTTTTGGCCTTATTTGCTTCACTTATATTTGTAGTTATACTTGAGATGGGAGAGTCAACTGCTAGATAGGCTAAATCTGTGAAACTTGGGCACCTCAAAGTAGAAGACATGAGGAAATTACTAATCAGTAGTTGAGGTGATCTTGCATTTGCATCTAAACACTTTAAATGTTATAAATTCTGAGAATGGTTATATTAAGGAAATCATAATTGCACTTTGAGATAAAAATTTGTTTTTGCACCTGAAGATGGCACAATAGCCGAAATGTGCATTTTAATAAAAAGTGGTGAAATATAATTACAGCCTCTAATTCTATACTTTACTAACTGTTTTTGATTGTAAATGAAAAGGCTAATCTGATATTTTATTTAGCCTCAGTAGTTTATGTCTAAGTATTTTACTCTATACAATTTTCATCTGGAATTATCAGTTCTAATTTGAAACCCAAAGCAGTTGCATAATGGTGAATAGTACAGTGGTTCCCAACTAGTGGTTCAGTGGACCCCTGGGGGTCCGGGAGACCTCATGTATGAATTTTTTTGAATTACCTTAATGTAAAATATTTGTAAAGCCTTGATTTTTAATAAGAATCACACACTAAACACGGTCCATGGATAACAATTTAACATTCTAAGTGATATTTATTGATATTATAATTGCTTGTGTTTACTGACAGCTGCACAATCATAAGCTTAAAATAAGTCATTTTCGAACATTTCGAAAATAACGAGCTTAAAGAACGGATGTGTCACAGAAGATAATGAACAGTATTTGATATCATTATGAGTATTGGAATAAATACCTTCATCTATAAGTTTTTGTATTCATTTAACGTCATTTTATGCTACTGTGACTATCAGACAAAATTTAAATGGGAGTCCTAAATTTTGTCTATTCTGTTTTAATTAGGATGTGGTTCTTTAAGGAGTATCTGACTTGACAGAGGCTCTGGACCACCATTCACGTTCCCTTTTAAGGATGGTATAACGAAGGATTTATCACTCCCTTTAATAAAATCCCAGGACCATCAGCCAGGTTCAAAATTAAATTTTGGTTATTCAATGTTTCACGGTTTGAAGTAAACTAGAGCCTGGCTCTTTTCCCTTCATTCAAATCCTCGATTCATTCCCGCAACACTCGTGCATGCCCTTCTGATTTGTATATTCCGCCCCATCGAACTGCAGCTTTCGACAGATCTTTCATTATCCGATCATCTTCCGTATGGAACTCTATCCCTTCTCATATCCGTAACTCTAATACCCTTCCAACCTTTAAATCTCGTCTATTCAATTACTTCCTATCCATTCAATTTCCTAGGAATCTCGGCAATAACCAATTTTAAATGAAAATGTTCAAATAAAAAAAAAATCATAGTAGTGTTAACATAGAAGTTATTTTTATTTTTTTCTCATGTTTTTTTAATTAGATAGGAATTGTATATAATTATTTTTCGATCAAAGCTCTGCACAGGAACAGATTTTATATTTTATTTTAACCATCATCTAAATTAGTTTTATGTACATATATATTATTTTTTTTCTTTTTGTTTCTCTCACTCATTAGAATGAGAAGTCGATTTATTATATCCATCAGTTTGGTTTTATATTTTATCTTTGTCTTCTGTATTTATTTTTTACTTTATCACTGTATTTTTTTTTTTTCCATTATTACTCTAATGCATCTAATGTAAGACTTTATTTACTTTCATATGTATTATCCTGAAGGCACTTGTCCCAGAATAAATAAATAAATTATTATTATTATTATTTTCATTTCCCCAACTAGGTCATTTCTAAATATGGTGTTTCGGCGGAGGTATTTCGTGCGCAATGAATGTGATACGATCTAACCTAGTAAAAATCTAAATATATAGGTATTATTTAGGTTTTAGGGGGTCACTACCATTGAAATGATTGTATGACAGGGCCTGCAAAAAATTTTTGTTGGGAACCACTGGAATAGTAGAATCTGTCATTTTTCTAACATACGGAGAAGAGGTGAGAGGGGCGTTGTCTAGTGGATAGGCTGCTGTTCTCTGGGTCTCAGGTTCAAATCCTGGCTGTGGAAGAATTATATACTGTTATTTCAGATGCAGAGTCACCCTGGGGTATGGACACTCTCCTGTGGCACACCCACAACCCAGGCCGAGAGTGATTTAGGCCCAATCACCTCCTTACCTATGTACTGAACTCGAGACCCTTCATGGGTTGTAGAGGTACAGGATATTCCGACAAGAGGTCATAGCAGATTAAGAAGTAGGCGTTTTCATTCCCCAACATAAAGAGCAGTATTTATCACTAATTATATGAGTACAGAAAGAAAAGATATGTGTTAACAATTTAGCCTTGACAGATTTAGAATCTATTGTGTAAAATATTTAACCATAAATTACCGTATTGAACAAAATGCTAGATTAGCCTTTTCATTTACAATCAAAAGCACAGTTAGTACCCTGGATGAAATGCTCATACTGAGAGTGTCTCGATCAAATTGCATATAATCCGTCTTTAAAAAACATCATTTATTGTTTACTGTTAACAATATATATGTATACACACACATACATACATTTATATTATATTTATACATACATATATATATATATATATATATATATATATTTATTATATTTGTGTGTGTGTGTGTGGTGTGTGTGTGTGTGTGTGTGTGTTTGTGTTGTGTGTGTGTGTGTGTGTGTGTAATGGTTGAATTAATGAAAGCAAGGGGTTTTATGAAAATCTACCAAGTATATTAATTAGTAAAGTGTGATATTAACAAAGGTTAATCAAAGGAAGTATATATTTTGGAAATGTTTCACAATTTTCTAAAATATATTAATTTATTTTTCCAAGATCTTTATACATTTTGGCTAATACAATGAATTATCTTATTCTTAGGTCGTAATCTAAATTTGTAATATGTAAATGCTACAGCTATTAGCAATAGTACACCAATGCCCATTACAAAAATATCTAGAACTCTATGTTCATGATGTAAAGAATGGCTTATTTGTTCTTCATAATACTGTATGGCTTGTTCAGTATCTCTCTTTCCAAGTTTTTTATGCTGCTGGTACTGCCCTGAAATAGAAGAATCAAATGGTGGAAAAGGATTATGGTTCCTTAACATTACTTACCTGTTTAAATATTTATATTAGTTAAGTTTTGAATTACAATAATATTGTTGTAGTAATATATGGTGATATTTTCTCTTGTCAGTTTACTCGTAGTATGCTGGATGGAATCAAATGATTCATTAAAGACCTACTGAAATTTTATATTTTAGTTCTGTTTTCAGCGCATGCAACCCCCTCACACTGCTGTGCGGTAGAGAGGAAGGATAAAGAAGATGTTCTCATTTTGCAGAAGTTTTCATTCTATAGTTTTAAAAATATTACATTTCCTTCCTGTTAATCTATCAAACTTTAGCATTATTTAAAGTACAGATGATGTGATCCATTGTTTATTAATAGGCGTAAACAAGAGAATGTATATTACACAGTTTAGCGTCAAAATTAATAAGTTGATTATTTATATTATATTATATTATTGATTACTTAATTAGGGGTTGATTATTTTTCCCCTCCCAAAAATATGTCCAATTATATACCAAATAACTTATATAAATGTAAAACTGTAACATAAACTACTTACAGGAATGAAAGGAATGGAAACGTGGGTCAGCATTGCCATGAAAGTCATCTCTTTCTAATACCCCTTTCTCTGTTACTTCATCTTGAGCTCTTGTTTCCACTGACTTGTCCTTCTGAATACTCCTCTCCAAGCAACGTTTATCTTTAGATCCTGGAAAGCAAGGGGCAACTACTCCTTTTAATGATATTTCAGAAAAATCCCCAGTACAAATAGGGCCATCTGGTCCTGGAGAGCATCCGGAGGGGAGAGATTCTTGTGTCTTCTCATTTCTAGGTTTAACGTAATTTACAGGAGGCAAATACGTTGGAGGTACTTTAGTTGAAGACTGAAAAGTTTTAGGACATCTTGGATCTGGTGAACCAGGATAACAGAAGGGAAGTGCTTGCTTTAGTAACTGGATTTGTTGGCATCGAGGGTCCTTTGAGCCAGGAGAACATGAAATTTCTTCAATTTTGTTTGCCGAATTTAAAATGGATAAACCATAATCACTGGCTAAATTTATAAAAGATGGAGACTGAGAAATATTGCAGGTACATAGTATTGGTAAACCAGAGTGATAGTGTGGGATCTCGGTTGCAGTAGGAAAAACATATGGCTTTTCAGTTATTATAGGAAGCTGAGGACATCTTAGGTCTAGTGAACCAGGATAACAGCTTAGAGGTTCTTCAGTAGTTTTAGGAGTCTGTGGACATCTGGGATTAGGTGAACCAGGATAACAGATAAAAGGTTTTTCAGTGGTTTTGGGTGGTTGTGGACATCTTGGATCTTGTGAACCAGGATAACAGCTGAAAGGCTTTTCTGTCTTTAAAGAAGGTTGTGGACATCTTGGATCAAGTGCACCAGCATAACAGCTAAAAGGCTTTTGTGTGTTTTTGGAGGTTGTGGACATCTAGGATCAAGTGAACCAGGATAACAGCTAAAAGGCTTTTCTGAAGATTTTGGAAGCTGTGGACATCTTGGGTCTTGTGAACCAGGATAGCAGCTAAAAGGCTTTTCTGTCGTTTTAGGAGGCTGTGGACATCTTGGGTCTTGTGAACCAGGATAACAGCTGAAAGGCTTTTCTGTCGTTTTAGGAGGCTGTGGACATCTGGGATCAAGAGAACCAGGATAACAGCTGAAAGGTTTTTGTGAGGTTTTAGGAAGTTGTGGACACCTGGGATCAAGTGAACCAGAAAAACAACTGAAAGGCTTTTCTGTCGTTTTAGGAGGCTGTGGACATCTGGGATCAAGTGCACCAGGATAACAGCTAAAAGGTTTTTGTGTGGTTTTTGGAGGTTGTGGACATCTAGGATCAAGTGAACCAGGATAACAGCTAAAAGGTTTCGGAGTCGTTTTAGGAGGCTGTGGACATCTAGGGTCTTGTGAACCAGGATAACAGCTGAAAGGCTTTTCTGTTGTTTTAGGAGGTTGTGGACATCTGGGATCAAGTGAACCAGGATAGCAGCTAAAAGGTTTTTGTGTGGTTTTTGGAGGTTGTGTACATCTGGGATCAAGTGAACCAGGATAACAGCTGAAAGGTTTCGGAGAAGTTTTAGAAGGTTGTGGACATCTAGGGTCTTGTGAACCAGGATAACAGCTTAAAGGCTTTTCTGTTGTTTTAGGATGTTGTGGACATCTGGGATCAAGTGAACCAGGATAACAGCTAAAAGGTTTTTGTGTGGTTTTTGGAGGTTGTGGACATCGGGGATCAAGTGAACCAGGATAGCAGCTAAAAGGTTTCTGAGTAGTTTTAGGAGGCTCTGGACATCTAGGATCAAGTGAACCAGGATAGCAGCTTAATGGCTTTTCTGTTTGTTTTTGGAGGTTGTGGACATCGGGATCAAGTGAACCAGGATAGCAGCTAAAAGGTTTCTGAGTAGTTTTAGAGGCTCTGGACATCTGGATCAATGTGAACCAGGATAGCAGCTGTAAAGGCTTTTCTGTGTTTTTAGGAGGTTGTGGACATTCGGATCAAGTGAACCAGGATAGCAGCTGAAAGGCTTTCTGTAGTTTTAGGGGTGTGGACATCTGGGTCATGTGAACCAGGATAAGCAGCTGAAAGGTTTGGAGTAGTTTTAGGAGGTTGGGACATCTGGGATCAAGTGAACCAGGATAACAGCTTGAAAGGCTTTTCTGTCGTTTTTGGTAGGTTGTGGACATCTGGGTCTTGTGAACCAGGATAACAACTGAAAGGTTTTCGAGTAGTTTTAGTATGTGTGGACATCTTGGGTCTTGTGAACCAGGATACAGTGAAAGGCTTTTCTGTCGTTTTAGGAGGTGTGGACATCTGGGATCAAGTGAACCAGGATAACAGCTGAAAGGTTTTCGGGTAGTTTTAGGAGGTGTGGACATCTGGATCAAGTGAACCAGGATAACAGTGAAAGGCTTTTGTCGTTTTAGGAGGTTGTGGACATCTTGGGTCTTGTGAACCAGGATAGCAGCTAAAGGCTTTTCTGTGTTTTTGAGGTTGTGGACATCGGGATCAAGTGAACCAGGATAACATGAAAGGTTTCTAGTAGTTTTAGGAGGCTTGTGGACATCTTGGTCTTGTGAACCAGGATAAGCAGCTAAAGGCTTTTCTGTTGTTTTGGAGGTTGTGGACATCTGGGATCAAGTGAACCAGGATAGCAGCTAAAGGTTTTGTAGTTTTAGGAAGTTGGGACATCTTGGGTCAGTGAACCAGGATAGCAGCTAAGGCTTTTCTGTGTTTTTGGAGGTTGTGGACATCGGGGATCAAGTGAACCAGGATAGCAGCTAAAGGTTTCTGTAGTTTTAGGAGGCTGTGGACATCTAGGATAAGTGAACCAGGATAGCAGCTGAAAGGCTTGAGTAGTTTTAGGAGGTTGCGGACATCTGGGATCAAGTGAACCAGGATAACAGCTGAAGGCTTTTCGGTCGTTTTTGGAGTGTGGACATCTTGGGTCTTGTGAACCAGGATAGCAGCTGAATGGTTTTCGGTTTTAGGTATTGTGGACATCTTGGGTCTTGGAACAGGATAGCAGCTAATAGGTTTCGAGTAGTTTTAGGAGGTTGCGGACATCTGGGATCAAGTGAACCAGGATAACAGCTGAAAGGCTTTCGGTCGTTTTAGGAGGCTGTGGACATCTGGGATCAAGTGAACCAGGATAACATGTAAGGCTTTTCTGTCGTTTTTGGAGTTGTGGACATCTTGGGTCTTGTGAACCAGGATAGCAGCTAAAAGGCTTTTCTGTGGTTTTTGGAGGTTGTGGACATCGGGATCAAGTGAACCAGGATAGCAGCTAAAAGGTTTCTGAGTAGTTTTAGGAGGCTCTGGACATCTAGGATCAAGTGAACCAGGATAGCAGCTTAAGGCTTTTCTTTGTTTTGGAGGTTGTGGACATCGGGGATCAAGTGAACCAGGATAGCAGCTAAAGGTTTTGATAGTTTTAGGAGGCTCTGGACATCTGGTCGTGAACCAGGATAGCAGCTAAGGCTTTTCTGTTGTTTTTGGAGGTTGTGGACATCGGGGATCAAGTGTCCAGGATAGCAGCTAAAGGTTTCTGAGTAGTTTTGGAGGCTCTGGACATCTAGGATCAAGTGAACCAGGATAGCAGCTGAAAGGACTCTGAGTAGTTTTAGGAGGTTAGATAAAAGGTTTTTCATTGGTTTTGGGTGGTTGTGGACATCTTGGATCTTGTGAACCAGGATAACAGCTGAAAGGCTTTTCTGTTGTTTTTGGAGGTTGCGGACATCTGGGATCAAGTGAACCAGGATAACAGCTGAAAGGCTTTTCGGTCGTTTTAGGAGGCTGTGGACATCTAGGATCAAGTGAACCAGGATAACAGGTGAAAGATTCCGGAGTAGTTTTAGGAGGTTTTGGACATCTTGGGTCTTGTGAACCAGGATAGCAGCTGAATGGCTTTTCTGTCATTTTAGGATTTTGTGGACATCTTGGGTCTTGTGAACCAGGATAGCAGCTAAAAGGTTTTGGAGTAGTTTTAGGAGGTTGTGGACATCTGGATCTTGTGAACCAGGATAACAGCTGAAAGGCTTTTCTGTTGTTTTTGGAGGTTGCGGACATCTTGGATCAAGTGAACCAGGATAACATATGAAAGGTTTCGGAGTAGTTTTAGTAGGCTGTGGACATCTTGGGTCTTGTGAACCAGGATAACAGCTGAAAGGCTTTTCTGTCGTTTTAGGAGGCTGTGGACATCTGGGATCAAGAGAACCAGGATAACAGCTGAAAGGTTTCAGGGTAGTTTTAGAAGGTTGTGGACATCTGGCATCAAGTGAACCAGGATAACAGCTGAAAGGTTTTGGAGTAGTTTTAGGAGGTTGGGGACATCTTGGGTCTTGTGAACCAGGATAGCAGCTGAAAGGCTTTTCTGTCGTTTTTGTAGGTTGTGGACATCTGGGATCAAGTGAACCAGGATAACACCTAAAAGGTTCCGGAGTAGTTTTAGGAGGCTGTGGACATCTAGGGTCTTGTGAACCAGGATAACAGCTGAAAGGCTTTTCTGTTGTTTTAGGAGGTTGTGGACATCTGGGATCAAGTGAACCAGGATAAGCAGCTAATGGCTTTTCTGTCGTTTTAGGATTTTGTGGACATCTTGGGTCTTGTGAACCAGGATAGCAGCTAAAGGTTTTGGGTAGTTTTAGGAGGTTGTGGACATCTGGGATCAAGTGAACCAGGATAACAGTTGAAAGGCTTTTCTGTAGTTGTTTGTGTTTTGTGGACATTTTGGGGATCAGTTGTACCAGGGTAACAGCTAAAAGGTTCTGGAGTAGTTTTAGGAGGTTGTGGACATCTAGGGTCTTGTGAACCAGGATAACAGCTGAAAGGCTTTTCTGTGTTTTAGGAGGTTGTGGACATCTGGGATCAGTGAACCAGGATAGCAGCTGAAAGGCTTTTCTGTCGTTTTAGGAGTTTGTGGACATCTTGGGTCTTGTGAACCAGGATAGCAGCTAAAGGTTTTGGAGTGTTAGTTAGGAGGTTTGTGGACATTCTGGGATCTGTGAACCAGAGGAATAAACGGGACGTGAAAGGCCTTTTCTGTAGTTGTTTGTGTTTGTGGACATCTTGGATCGAGTGTACCAGGGTAACAGTTTGGTGATGTAAATGTGCATCTTGGGTCTTTTGAGTCTTTATCACATACCAGAATGGGTTTTTTGACTTTTTGAGTAATACTGATTTTGCATCGGTCGTCATCTGGGTCTGAGCATTTCATTGGTGTAGGTTTTCGTTCTTTTGAGGTTTCTGCACATGCCATGTTGCACTTTTCCTCACATATCTGAAAATGTTTTATCAAATTTGTTATTTATTTTTCAAATTTTAATATTTGTCCTATAAAATACTGTGATAGTTATGTTTTATTTATTTTTTTTCAACTTCATTTATTACACTTCTATTTATGTGTAATTTTTTACTTGCTTTATTTCTAATTTCCTTCAAATAGTTTTTTCTAGTCTCATATTTATATATTGTGTCAAAGGATAATTGGTAATATTTGTTCTATTTGAACAAAAAATTGATCGGATGGATCATAGTTAAAATACTTCCTTTAAATATCAAAATAAAATAAAAGGGGATAAATGCTTTCTAATTACTAAAAATACCTACACTGCACATGTTAAAAAATAAACCAAAACTTGTAAAACTCGATATTGTTAAGTTACCTCAATGTTGCATCTTAGAAGAACCTGTTGTTTTTCAGGGAATTTAAAAGCCGTGATGTGGTTATAAGCTAGCGTCGTTGCACCATTATTCTTTGATCTAGCTGTTGTTTTCCAGAAACCAATCAATTTAGATTTTCTGAAAATCAAATCATTTTTAAAGCTAACAAGAGTTTATGATTCAAGATATGTTAAGTATAGAAGCTTAGAAAACTATAGATCTTAGGCTCATGCAGAGTATACAAGTTATAAACCTGGAAATATAAAGGCTGATTCTACAACTGTACTGTTAAAAAAAAAAAAAAAAAGATTTTTCTTACACTTAAATCATATTAATATATTCTAAAAAAAAAAAAAAAAAAATGGAAGATCTCGTACAATATTAAAGAGCTGATTAAATTCTTCCATAAAAGCTATAAATTTTTTATTACATCAAAATTTGACGTTTCGGGATCTATAGGCGATTTCTGGAGAAGAGCCTGATGAATATCTAGACTGTAAAGAATCCCAAATGTGAAAATAAGATAAAAGGTAGGGCTGAGCTGAACATCCTTAATGAAATTTCAAAAAAGAGACTCGTTAGGTAGGGTCATATCATAAAGATGGAGAAGACACGTTGGCCACTCAGACTGCTCAAGTACTGCCCAAAGAAGAGGCAAAGGCGAAGAAGACCCCCCAAAATATTGACAGAGAATGTGAGGTAGGACATGACAGCAAGAGATTTGACGGGGGAGGACAGCAGGGATAGGGAGCACTGGCAAGTGGAAGTTCTTAGGTTTGGTACGTGATGCAAGTTCCAAAGCCCGAAATAGAAAACATAAAAAATATGATTTAAGGGCTGATTAAATTCTTCCATAAAAACTATAAATTTTTTATTACATCAAAATTTGACGTTTCGGGATCTTCTCCCATCTTCAGAAATCTACAAAGTAAAAATAACAAATGTCCATTAAAAAAACATACATTAAAAAACACTATAGTGAAGTGAATGGTTAAGAAATTTTGTAAAAAATTATTATAAGTTAGGTGTCATTATTAACAAAATTTAAACATTATTTTACGACAAATTTAGATAGGAGGTATTAAAAACAATGTTACATAGTAATAAGTTAAAGTCATAATTAAATATTTTAAAATTACCTGATCTATACCATTTTGAACTTCAATAATTCCTTCAAACATTATCACTGATGCATAAATTAAAAAAGAAACTCAGTAAAAACTAGTCAATTAGTTTGGTATTGCTTATGCTATTGTATTGGCAGGGTATTGCTCAGATCTTTGTCCTCAACTGGATTAAGGATTAGACCAATTTATTACTTATATTTGGTTATTGTTATTAAATAGTGTGACATTCTTAAAAACATTTTATTATTGCATTAATTATTTATATTATATTTTTAATTACATCAGAGTACGGGTAACTTAGGTGTCTATAGTCAATTTTGAAATTTACAGTGTTATCTATATTTTTACTGATGTATATAGCCTCAATGGTTTTTATATTATGTTTATTCTTGACTATTTCTAAAATTTGTGGTCTATTGAAATTAAACTTATATTTTAATTTTATACTTTGTTGTGATAATGCAGTTGTATTTATATTTTTGCTGTTATTACAATTACTATTGTGTTGTTTGATTCTGGTACTGATTTTTTTAGATGTTTCACCAATGTAGCATTTATTGCAGTCCAAACAATTTATTTTGTGAGGAATTTTCGTAATTTATTTTGGTTATAAAGGCCTAATTTGATGTTGGGTAAATCATATGTGAATAGTGTTTTATTTATTTCACTAGTAAGTTGTGGTATATAATGCATTTTGAAAAATTGTTCGGTATTTTTGCTCCTGTTTATTGTGGCATCTTTAATATTTTGATTATTAACATCTGTTGTTGTTTCGTCTAAAGAGCTCTTATAAAAATCTGTAATGGTTTTCTGTTTCATAAATTTCCCAATGGTATCCCTACCATTATTTTCAATTATTCTGTTTGGTGTATTTACATCAGAGTAAGGGTAACTTAGGTGTCTGTAGTCAGTTTTGAAATTTACAGTGTTATCTATATTTTTACTGATGTATAAAGCCTCAATGGTTTTTATATTTTGTTTATTCTTGACTATTTCTAAAATTTGTGGTCTATTGAGATTAAACTTATGTTTTAATTTTATACTATGTTGTGATAATGCAGTTGTATTTATATTTTTGCTGTTATTACAATTACTATTGTGTTGTTTGATTCTGGTACTGACTTTTTTAGATGTTTCACCAATGTAGCATTTATTGCAGTCCAGACAATTTTTTTGTATGCCACATTCAATTTATCTTTTTCTATATTTTTACTGATGTAGGTTTTAATGAAGGTTTTTCTATTTTGTTTACTCTTGACTATTTCTAAAATTTGAGGTCTATTGAGATCAAACTTATAAAAATGAGCTCTTATAAAAATCTGTAATGGTTTTCTGTTTTATAACTTTCCCACTATCCCTACCATTATCTTCAATTATCCTAACAGTATTTTATAAGTAGTGGTTTTTATTTCTTTTAAGTATTCCTTATCTGTAAGATTTACTGCTTTTTTAATCAAATTTTTAAAAACATTTATTTTCTGTACAATTATTTGGACTACCAATGGGTGGAGCCATGTCAATTAATCTCAGTGGTATTTATATAAATGACCTATTTAATAAAAATCTTATAAAATTAGGAGGAAGGCCAATTTCGTTGAAAAAATACATAGAGGATACGTTACTTATAATAGATAAAAACCAACAAAATAACCTCCTTGAAACTTTTAACAATCACCATAGCAGAATGATATTTACCATTGAAAAGCCTCATAACAATAAAATTAGTTTTTTTAAATATGGATATAATTCTTAATAACAAAATAATCAAAACTAAATGGACTAAAAAAGATATAACTAGTAATGTGCTACTAAATTACCATTCTAATCACCCACATATACAGAATATAAATGTAATAAAAAAAGCAATAACTTATACAGATAAAGAATACATAAAAAAAATAAAAACCACTACTTATAAAATACTGTTAGCAAATTTCTACCCACGAAAATTAATAAATAAAATTTGGTATTCTGAGTTTAAATATGTATCTCTTGAAAAGAACCCTGAAAATAGTATGGTTAACAAAATACACCAAACAGAATAATTGAAAATAATGGTAGGGATACCATTGGGAAATTTATGAAACAGAAAACCATTACAGATTTTTATAAGAGCTCTTTAGACGAAACAACAACAGATGTTAATAATCAAAATATTAAAGATGCCACAATAAACAGGAGCAAAAATACCGAACAATTTTTCAAAAGGCATTACATACCACAACTTACTAGTGAAATAAATAAAACACTATTCACATATGATTTACCCAACATCAAATTAGGCCTTTATAACCAAAATAAATTACGAAAATTCCTCACAAAATAAATTGTTTGGACTGCAATAAATGCTACATTGGTGAAACATCTAAAAAAATCAGTACCAGAATCAAACAACACAATAGTAATTGTAATAACAGCAAAAATATAAATACAACTGCATTATCACAACAAAGTATAAAATTAAAATATAAGTTTAATTTCAATAGACCACAAATTTTAGAAATAGTCAAGAATAAACATAATATAAAAACCATTGAGGCTATATACATCAGTAAAAATATAGATAACACTGTAAATTTCAAAATTGACTATAGACACCTAAGTTACCCGTACTCTGATGTAATTAAAAATATAATATAAATAATTAATGCAATAATAAAATGTTTTTAAGAATGTCACACTATTTAATAACAATAATCAAATATAAGTAATAAATTGGTCTAATCCATAATCCAGTTGAGGACAAAGATCTGAGCAATACCCTGCTCAGATCTGATGTATTTACCTAATTGACTAGTTTTTACTGAGTTTCTTTTTTAATTTATGCATCAGTGATAATGTTTGAAGGAATTATTGAAGTTCAAAATGGTATAATTGTAAAATAATGTTTAAATTTTGTTAATAATGACACCTAACTTATAATAATTTTTTACAAAATTTCTTAACCATTCACTTCACTGTAGTGTTTTTTAATGTATGTTTTTTTAATGGACATTTGTTATTTTTACTTTGTAGATTTCTGAAGATGGGAGAAGATCCCGAAACGTCAAATTTTGATGTAATAAAAAATTTATAGTTTTTATGGAAGAATTTAATCAGCCCTTAAATCATATTTTTTGTTTTCTATTTCGGGCTTTGGAACTTGCATCACGTACCAAACCTAAGAACTTCCACTTGCCAGTGCTCCCTATCCCTGCTATCCTCCCCCGTCAAATCTCTTGCTGTCATGTCCTACCTCACATTCTCTGTCAATATTTTGGGGGGTCTTCTTCGCCTTTGCCTCTTCTTTGGGCAGTACTTGAGCAGTCTGAGTGGCCAATGTGTCTTCTCCATCTTCATGATATGACCCTACCTAACGAGTCTCTTTTTTGAAATTTCATTAAGGATGTTCAGCTCAGCCCTACCTTTTATCTTATTTTCACATTTGGGATTCTTTACAGTCTAGATATTCATCAGGCTCTTCTCCAGAAATCGCCTATAATTTATTTTCAAATGATTTTGGCACTGCCCGTACCTAAGAAGAATGGAGTGGTATATTTTTTGTTCCGTACAGAGCGATGTACGTTTAAATCATTCTATATCTCCATATATTTTTTTAGTCTTGAAATATGATAATAAATTTGGATAGATGTAAAATAACATTAGCATTCTCCTCCCACTAGATAGGATAGGGCTAGTTTAAAATATAACATATAAAAATACCTACTATTGCTCAATACTTTTGAGTTACAGTAATGATATTAGCATGTTTGACATGATTGAAGTTGGAAAATAAGTTCAACATTTTTCCTCCAAAAATAAGTCCCTAACCCCCAAAAAATTGCCCATGGATCCGTCTCTAGTTAGAATCAGCCTCTGAAGTTTCCTTTTATATAATAATAATAATAACCACAAAGGACTCAAGGAATCTCCTTGCTATATTCCTCGACATATTTTTATATTATCAGTACTGTAGCTACAGCGGCCTTTACACATTACCATTTTAGTGCTCCAAGAAAAGTAAAGGACAGAAATTCTTTACAGCTTCTTTCAGGAGTGACCATGAGACACCAATCTCTAGGAGATTACTACAAATATCTGGGCATTAAACAAGCTATTAAGATACCCAAGAAAGAGGTGCTCTGCGAAATAATTATTAAGTTCAAGAAAAGGCTGCAGCAGATTCTTAGAAGTTATCTGAATGGAAAAAATAAAATCCATGCCATTAATACTTGGGCAATACCACTGGTAGCTTATAGTTTTGGTATAATAAAATGGTCTACTACCAAACTACAAGAAATTGACCAGCTTGTGCATACGATGATGACGGACGCTAAAATTCATCACCCAAAAGCTTCTGTGAGTAGGCTCTATCTGAAAAGAAAAGATGGTGGACGTGGGCTTATCTCAATTGAAGATCTGTGTCGAAAACAAGAAAATTCCATGAAGCACTGTTTTCTGCATGCCCATCTTCAATCATCAACATGATGCGAGATTTAGATGAGGAATTCACAGCACTTAATCTCAAAGACCCCATGCTGCATGAAATTAAAAATGCGGATCACTACAAATCCATTTGGAAAGAAAAATAATTGCATGAGAGGTTTTACTATCAACTAAATTCACCTGATATTGACAGTGAGCTCTCAGTAGAATGTTTGAGGATGGGTCAACTGTTTGGTGAAACAGAGGGATTTATTCTTGCTATACAAGACCAAGTTGTTGCAACGAGAGCATACAGGAGGCATATAATGAAGGAAAATGTAAAAGATAAATGTCGCCTTTGCTCCAAGACCCATGAGTCCATTCAACATGTGACAAATGGTTATGAGACTTTGGCTAGGACAGACTATTTGACAAGACATAACAATGTTGCTAAGATATACCACCAAAGTTTGTGAAGAGCTCTGGGATTGTTAGGTGATGAAGTGATACCCTACTATCGGTATGCCCCTGAAAAACTCATAGAAAATAAAGACGTAAAAGTTTATTGGGATGAACAAATTATCACTGACCACAGAGTGCTGCATAATCGTCCGGATATTTTGGTGTTAGATAAAACCAAGAAAATGGCCAGAATCATCGATATTGCTGTCCCAAGTGACTCTAATGGAATTGAACAGAGGAAGAAATTTTATTCTTGGATTATGTCCTTTAAGAATACCATCTATGAACCAAATTAAAATTGTAACTGGCCAAAAACATTAATGATAGTTATAAGTTTGTGCAATTTAAATAGCTAAAAGAAAGAAAGGGAGAAAAAGGTCACAATGAAATATTTGTGTACATATTAAGAAATAAAATAAATAATAATGAAAATAAAATGTATACACATCATTAAAAGTGTGAACACAATTCACGTCTTATTGTTTGGTATAATCAAAATAGCTTACATCTGATTGGAAAGGTAATGTAAGAGGTGGGATTTGAATGAGGATAAAAATGAAGCATGGAGCTGTTTGACAGGAGAGAATTACAGAAGACAGTAAACCAGAAACCAGGCTAAAAAGTGGCTCTGATATTTTTAGTTTCTATGAAAAGGGGCATAGAGGTCGAGCAGAAGGGATGTTTCCTGCGAATGATTATATTATATATATATATATATATATATATATATATATATATATATATATTATATATATAATATTGGGTTGTCCTAAAAATAATGCAGAATTATGGTTTTAAAATAAAAAGGAATGTTTATTCCTGTTTTTATCAGTCAAAATAGTTTCTTTGATTTTTAATACATTTCCGCCAACGTGTTTCCAGGTTTGCCGAATCCGCTGAATAGAATCCAGTTGGATTTGGAATCATTAAAATTTATAAATCCAGAAAACAGGCTTTAGAAAATGTGTTGCTTCACCTTTGTCAAGTCACTGGCTAGTGCGTCTCCTCTGATCGTACAAAATCCACTTTTCATCGCAAGTAATAATGCTGGACAGAAATAGATGATTGTTGCTTCGGAAAAGAATTGAGACGTTGATTTCCAAAAGGTACTATATCCATTCTAGGAAATTTTACAGGAAGCGCCAAAATCTCTCTTTATCATATTATTAAAGCAGCTAATTTGATTCTTTTCGCATCAAAATATAGAATTGTTTGTTTTTTTTTACTATATTAATAACATCATATTAAAGATCTGAAATGAAATGTTTTAGTATGATTTAGAACGAAATTAAATGTGTAATTAGTACCTTAAAAATTAATAGCTTTTCTAAATCGCGTTATTAATAGACTGCATTGGATACAATCAAATTTAAGATTCAGATAAAACTAAATGAGGAGAATATAAATATGTAAAAATATCAATTTCGTAAAAAATGTCCTTTAGTACCTTTTGGAAATCAACGTCTCAATTCCATAACCGTTTTTTATTTGACGGTCGTTTAATAAGTGAGAAATCTAGCATTCGATTTTCATCATCTTTCCAATCGCCTTGAGATGGTCACCGACGTCGATTTGCTTTCATTGAGTTTTCATGTTCTCGAACAGTTCTTATGGGAATTTCTTCCACCAAAGCTCGCAGAACAACTTTATCAAGTGAAAAGTTCTTACTTTTCTTCTAGACTGAAGTCTCCCTCTCAAAAATTTTAGAACCACTGTTAAACGGTGCATTCATTAATACCGCCCTTACCGCAGACTCGAAAAACAAAATTTTACCAAAATAACGCTTAAATATCTCAGTAGAGATGGCATTATTTCCATGTAGCGAAATGCTACAGAGGTAAACCAACATTTTTTTTTTTTTTTTTTAGTAGGGGATTAATTAAGTTTTGAAATCCATACAAATAAATAACACAGGGAACGTAAACAGTTAATGATATAGAGAGATATTTAAAGAAAAATCTAAAATCCTGCATTATTTTCCGAACGAACCAATATTATATACAATTTTTTAATATTCATTTTACCTCGGGCAACCGTTATTGTCGGTTAACTGAAGTCTAGTAGTTGACGGTGAGTCGTAATCTTCGTTGTCATATGCATAACAGTCTCGAACCTGTATGTCGTAGTTTTTTTTAGTACTTTTTAAGTATACAAAAATTGTCAGTTTCTCGCCAATTTTTATTATCCCGTCGACTGGTGAATTCTGTCAACAATGAAGTTATTATATTATTTTTTAATAAATATCAGCGCATAATAATAATAATAATAATTGTTATGAACTACTAACGTTTGGGTATTCTCCTCTTTGAATATCCATCCAACACTCCAGCGTACCACTACTCATTGGCACAGAAACTACTTCCAGCATATCTACAAGGATGGGCTTAAAGTATACTGCTCTGTTAGTTTTTCCTGGCATTTCACAGGAAATTTTGCGAGCCAGATCCGATGCTTCCTGTGAAACATGAACGTTATGTAATCATATATTGGCAAATAAGTCCTTTCGTTTTTTCTGCTTATTTTTATTTCACTATGATACAATTCTTATCTGATTAATTAATCCCTAAAGTGGATTATTTATCCTGTTTGTAATATGTCAACAACTATATTAGTTAACTCTTGTTGAAACTAGTCTAGGCTTGTTTTGTGTTTACTATTTGCACATACTAGTATTGTGTTTGCTATTGCACTGTGATTATGGAAGAAAAATTCATACCTTATCGGCATATTTTGTTGTATTATTTTAAAAAGGGTAGGCGTGCTGTAGAAGCTCATAGATAAATTTGCAGTATTTGTGGGGATGATGCCCTGACCGAACCCACCTGTTAAAATTGATTTGCCAACTTTCATTCAGGAAATTTTGACATCAATGATGCTCAACGGTCTGGTGAAACTGAAATAAGCAATCTTAAGGCCATTGTTCATCAAAATCCTACCGAATCAGTTCGAGAGATTGCATTGGGCCTCAATGTTTCGCACAAAAGCTTAGAAAAACATTTGCTCAAGCTCGGCTATGTTTCCAGGCTTAATGTTTGGGTTCCTCAATCTCTAACTCTCTCAGCTGCATGTATTTCTGTTTGTGAATCACTTTGGAAACGACCCATTATTGAAAAGAAATTACAAACTGAAGAGGACATTAAAAACCACTTGGATCAGATTTTTTACTATAAACCCCAGACATTCTATGAACATGACAGTATGCAGTTAGTGGAAAGATGGGATAATTCATATTAAATAATGTTCAATGTATTGAAGATTAAAATAAATAGTATGCCTATAGTACATAGAGACTTTTTTGTCGACCTAATATTTTATTGTTTTATTAATTAGTTGTAAGAGAATAATTTGAGGTTATGTAAGTGCTTTTTCAGCTAGGCCTGTTGTTTTTTTTTTTTTTTGTGGAATCTACTGAAGCTTTTCTTCAAAATTGCAGTATTCTAGAATAAATGCAGATCTTGGTGTTTGCTATGTATACCTCTTGAAAGCAATGTTCCAGGGTACCAAGTTCGGGCCGAGCTAAAAAATCGTCAAGTATCTATGTTGCTGTTCTAAGATCTGAAATGAAATCTTTCTCCGGTGTAATTTTTTCAATCAAAACGATATCATTGTATGCCAATTAAGAGTATTAACTTTAATGACGTTTTCACTCGAAATGATTTCGATGTTTAAAACAATGTCTTGCTAAAATTTTAGTTTTATTGCGTGATTGAGCTCAACGATTCTACCGTTTGATGTCAGAATGATCCATATGACACCAAACTGTAGAATAAACTGTATTTTTCTATATAAATTTATTAATACCTCGCCTTTCCCCTCTGCTAATAGCTAATTAACTACAGACCGCTTTGAGACGCAACATGTTGAGTCCTGATTTATAGGTTCCCCGTTAAATAAATTTATACAAAGTTCAAGTCCATTTCATTTACAGCGGTTCCGCCAGAATTTCATAAAAGGCATTCAAGGTAAAATTACTCAATAATGCATGCATAATTGGGATAATCAAATGGGATGATCGTACTTTATTTTCTTCGTACGCTGGACATCAAGAGAGAAAATGAAAATAATACTCTAATGCCACACTGCAGCAACACAAGCTGGGCAAAGCTTCTTTGGTAATATACGAGAAACATATTTAGCCACATTAACTAACTAACTAATATTCCATAAAACCCATTTTTTTTTTTTTTTAATGATAATTGATGTCAGAACTTTAAAAAGCACCGTTTGTTTCTTCATTACGCCAAATCGTAAACATACGAGTATATTTATACCATCAATGTAAGAAGTGAACTAATTGTATTTCCTTTTTCTTTAGAATCACTGACCAACAGTAAGCACTACCTTACCATATTGGTTAAAAATTAAAAGTAAAACCAATGAATAAAACTCCCGGATGGAAGTCTTGGATGTATGAAAAAGAACGATTGTGTAAGGGTATTTCGGTTCGTCGTTCCAAACCTACGGTTTTCCCCCACTATTTTCCTTCCTTCCTAGCGATGGACTGAAACGGCGAAATGAACGGTCGTGTAGGTGAGTCTTAACGATGGGCATGTAAAGCTGTTTCTTAAAAAGCGATCACTGTTCGGTAAGTGATTCTATGGAAATAGAAATATTAATGGATGAAATTAGTTTTTACTATATTATAATTGTTATAATTAAATAATATTATTGATATTTTATTAAAAGAAAGTTAATAAGTAAAAGAGCCCTTGATGTGCCCTTACACGGGCAAATATATTTGAAAACTGACGGGTTTTTTTCTGCCTCGGCCAGCTCACAGAACCGTCCTTCTAACTGGTCGGTTTTGGCCCTTACACGATCGTGTAAGTGAGGGAGGGATACCAGCTCCTTAATTCTGCGTTATGTAATTTTTAAATTCCCTAGTGGCCTCGTTCCTCTTTAGACCAACAATTTTAGAACCTTATTATCGAAACCTTAAGGCGTTGTTCATTCTTCAATGAGTGCGACTACGTTTTACGCCACATAGAACCGTTCTGAGAATATTTTTGTAAATTCTAACCTTACGTTCAACAGAAGCCAGGAACTAAGCAGTGTTGCTACAGAGAAATAACATGTATTTCTGCCATTAACTGCGAACTTCGTGAATTTCGTTTTTTTAGTCATCATAGAACCTAAATACTTAAATGAATCCTCATGTTCAAGCGTATACCATGATATATCCAAGTCTTACCGGATTTTCATTAAAGTACTTGTGTTTACTTACATAGTTCAGCGTATTCACCAACGTACAATCATCATCAGCTAATTGTAGTTAATAATTTATCCGGTTCCAAAATATGCACCAAAACAGGTATTCTACGAACTGGATTTAGCAGTTCCCACGCTACTCTAGATTTACATACTTGTTATGTTATTATATTAATGCTAATAATTTTTTTTTTTTTTGCCGAAAATACTTACTTGTATATTTTCATCTGTTTGAAAAATTAGGATATTCTCTGCATCACCAACACATGCACCTTGTGTGCATGGCCCGTGCTTTTTAGTACCACATTTATTGAGGGGTATATCAAATCGAAACTGTGTTTGTCCACTCCCAGGAGTGACGTATCTGAAAATTAATTTTATATAGGTGAAACATCCAAAAAATTGCAACAATATTCAAACAATTGTAAATATATATATATATATATTATATATATATATATATATACAACAATACAATTCATCGACCTTTTTATATATAATTTTTCAATGAAACTCAATCGGGTAATTGGTCTATATAATAACAATAGTAGCCTATTCAGTGACGATAAATACAATACAGTTGTATAAACCTATTACCCAATTAATTGTCATAAAAAATATACATACACACACACACACACACATATATATATATATATATATATATATATATATATATATATATATATATATCACAGCATTATCGCATTACTGTATAATTAACGAACATAAATTCGATTTTAGTAACACCAAAATTTTAAAAACTGAACATAAAACTAAAAATCTGTAAAGTCGTATATATTATCAAAATATAGATACCATTGTAAATTATACAATATATACCAAAAGTATCAATGACCATTACTGAGATACAATAAATAATTTAAAATCTAAATTCATTAAAAATAATAATATATGAAGAAGTACTAAATACAATAAATGATAATAAACAAATAATGAAGAGTGAGTTCAGGATTATAAAACATGAGATCAGAATTTAGAGTTCAATATGATTGTGAAATGAAGAGAATTAAATGTAAAGAATAGTTACCGATTTTAAAAAAAAATATTGATTAATACATTAATAAGATAGTATTTCAAGATATGTAATTATTTGAAAAATTATAAATAATAGTTTCAATTTTTTATTTTATTTTTTTTTTTTAATTTGCTAATCCGCCTGTACCCTTAAGGGTCATTGTGTGGTCGAAATAATTATATTCTATGGTAGAATCCTATCATTTTCGTGAATTCTATTAATGTATTTATACTTTCTTCCTCATCTTTGAGTGTTTCTCTCATAGTTTTCTTTAGGTTGACTTTTTTCCTTGATTGCTCAAAAAGTGAGCACTCAATTAGCAAGTGTTGCACAGTTAGAGGGACTTTTTTGCATTTTTCGCAGGTGGCGCTTCCAGACGTCTCAAAAGGTAACCATGTGTAAATTGGCAGTGCCCAATACTTAGCCTGCATACAATAATTTCCCCTTTCCTTGAAGTTCTCGCACTAGTTCTCCATTTTTGACAGTCGGATTTAAACTTTCTTATAGCTATTCACCCAATTCTTCATTGTGGTTTCTTTTATTTGAGTAATCAACACTGCTTCACCTTTTCTGGCTGACTCAGCTGCTTGATCAGCTCTTTTGTTTCCAATAATTCCGCAGTGAGATGGTACCCATATCATAATCACGACTTTAGACATAATGTTTGTCTCCCATCATTAATATATCTATAATTATGGCATTAGATGATGTTTGGCTGTCAATGGCTGCATGGGTGTCCATGACGTTTTTATTTTAGCTTCTTATCCATTCTCGCCTGGCAGACTGTCTTCCATTATGGATGCGTCAGTAATCAACATATCGAAGTCTTGATATTTGTCTGTCAGCCCAGAAAAGTTTCTAATTTCTATTGGGATAATTTGGCTTTCCTTATTTTCGCCATGGATCTATCTATATAAGGTCTCATTTTTAGCAAGTAAGGCTTTTTCAGTTCTGGGATGGATTTAATATTATTTATACTCATATTAATTTTGTTCAATGTTTTATAAATGTTTTGTTGGAAATGTTTTTCGATATCCTTGAGCCCACGGTCTCTTCCCTCTTCAGCAAATAAACAAGAAGCTAAGGGTTGATAACCATAAGCTTTTAATTTGGAGACATATTTAAGTAATAAAACTTCTCGCCGTAAATTCAAGGAAGGCTCTCCAGATTCTGCATTGATGTTTTCGATAGGTGAGGTTCTAAAAGCTCCAGTACAAATTCTCATCGCTGAGCTGTGGACAGAATCCAACATTCTTAACGATGTTTTGTTGGCCGTTCAATAGAATTGAACTCCATAATCCATTTTACTTCTTACAACGGATTTATAAATTCTTATGAGGGAGTTTCTATCGGCGCCTCAGTTTGAATTGGAAATGCATTTCAAAAGTTCGAGCCTTTTTGTGCATTCGTAATATTAATATATAATATACCGCTGGAAAGATCAAGTTTTTAGAAAAGTTAATATGCAATAAATGAAGAAGTTTAAGTTACAAAGTTTTTATATACGTAAGCCCATAAACGTATGGGCATATTTTATTTGTGATATTGTAATGAGGGAGGTTATAGTGGTTTAGTGTTGCCACCGAACATTATTGTAGAAGTTATATTTTTTCTTACAATACTCGTGTTTTAGAAAACATATTGGGTACCATATCGTAATTAAATTGTTAAAATAAATGGTAAGTTGTTTTAAATCCATAAACTAACATTCTTTAATTATTTAAAAAAATTATATTATTTCGCGAAAACAGATATTCCACATTAAACTAAATAGGACTCCCATAGAAACACATTTGAATTTCAAAATGTATTTAAGAAAAAGTTCATAGAAAAATGAGATAAATCGAATAAAATATCAACCGTTTAACATAAAAAACAAATAAACTAAACCAATTTTGATTTTTTAAACAATTGATGTTTCTGATTTCTGCCGATAATTAAATAAAATAATAAACATACGTTATAACGATGAACTCATAATCCCTAAGTAGTATACTCTAAAAAGGTACTAAAGGACATTTCTTTCTTGATGAAGATTAGATAATAAAAATCAAGTTAAACAACAAGGAAAGATATTTCTCAGCGGGATAATTGGTTAATATACATAATATAGTAATTAATAAAGACGTTAGTTAAAAAAAAAAGAAAAAAAAAAAAAAAAAAAGAGACTTATAGAACACCATTAGAGAATTAACTTTTAACCATGTATTATTGATGTTTATGTGAATTGAATAAGTAATGTATTATCAATTGAATTAATTATTGCCATTCGGCTTTTGGCTAATACATTTGTTATATATTTTTTTAAATTCCAAATAAACAGTTCTTATTAACATCATGCATTTTGATAAATCCGTGTATTTTTTTTTCGTTTTTCTACCAATAAAGATGACTAGTTTTCATTTATTTATTGATTTTTCATCACAAAATACTCCCAACACATCTATCCAAGTAACATAACAAGGACCAATGACGTAACCTAATATGTTATGCGGGTGTGCAGATCAGACTGAGCCCACCTCTCTGTATGTAAACACTTTGATGTTTTGTGAGAAAGGTTATGATGACTGTTATCTCGCGTTATATTCTTCCAAAAAGTACAATATCCATATTATATTGTTGAAAAGTCATGGGAAAAGTGCAATAATTTGGAAAAATCAGTTGTTAATACAGTAAAAAATCAACTTTAGGTCCTGTAATAAATAAACGACATATTTTTGCGTTTCATGTAAAACTGTCTAAATTTTAAATAGTACCTTTTGGAAATCAACTTCTCAATTGTCCATCTGAACTTTTTTAAACAATTATGACAACACATTTAAATTGCACCCGTGCGAAGCAAGGGCGGATAGCTAGTATTAAATATTTAAAATAGTTTTTGGAACTACCTGCATTCTGGATCATTGTAATGTCCCTTACTGTATATTATCCCATTAAAAGGATGTCCAACTTCAACAGATACGGAAATTATTTCACTTCCACAAACGATTTCTTTAACCTCAACTTGAAATTTAGGAGACCTTGCAAATCTTGCGACTTCATTACCAGTCCGTATGAAGACGCCATCTCCTAGGACCCCCTGAAAGCAAAAACACATTTAAAACAAGGGTAATTAATTATAAAATTAATATTAAGTAAATATTATTATAGGTCGGTTTTCAGTTAAATATTTTACTTTCACTTACATATATATGAAATAAATATTGAGGGAAAGTATTACGATCGTAGTAGTTTTCCAATTCCAGTTTTCAACAATAGAACACGTTTTAGGGTCTCCTGAGTCCAAATAACCTAGTCGCGCGAAAAGGACTAGCTTCTAAAAGCTGTGAATTTCGTCTCTCTAACGAGCGGTATCTAGCGGCTTTTTTTGATAACTACGTGCTCCATACTTGCCCCCCTTATCAATTCTTTTTTCCAATAGCGCGACAGGCTGTGTAGGCCCTGAGCCTCGTGATGAAACCCCTGGGAGATCGCACTCACGTTTCTCGATGCTTTTTGTAGTGTAGGGTCTACCTACGCCTTATTTTGTGAGTGACCGCCATTTGGCTGATGGGTCCTACTTACCCGGGGGAGAGAAGAGAGATGTGAGTGCATCCCCATTTAATTACATCCTCATAAAGCTCCGCCGGGACTGGGATTCGAACTCACAACCTTTAGCATGAGAGATTAGCGCGCTATCCACTCAGCCACGGGCTCCCCTTTTTAAATTACGCCCTTTTAATTACACAAGACATACCTAGGACTTTTATTTATTATTATTTTTTTTTTTTTTACAAAATATGGATCCTCTGTTTTCAATTAGGAGATCATCATGTCGGATGCCAAATACTGATACGTTTGCTCTTTTAAAGCTTTTTTTTTTGGTGTAAAAAAAAAAAAAAAAAAAGAAAGAAATGGGGGCAAGTATGGAACACATAGTTACCACAAAAGGCGCTAGATGCCGATCGTGATTGAGACAAAATTGACAGCTTTTAGACGCTAGTGCGAAAAGATGTGTGTGCTTGTGGTAGGTCTACCGCGAAAAAAGAAAATTCCTACATAACTATTTCATATTTAAGACAACCTTCCGCCTGATACGCGTTTGTGTGTGTGTGTTAGGTCTAGCACGATACCGAAAAGTCCTATGAGACTGAATTTTCATATTTAAGACAACTATACGTCCGAGATGTTACAGACTCTTTTTCATCAATATCACCTGTCCTGAAGATATACTTTATAACATGCATTTAGCACCTTTTTACGATTTTCTCAAAAACGGCTCTAACGATTTTGATTAAAATCCCTATATCGATGTAAAATTTAATGGACTTTAATATCGAAAGTTTCATTCTGATTGAAATAGTACGACGGGGCTTAAATGCCGAATTTTTTCCCAAATACCTTTAATTTCTTAGATCAATAAAGAATAATTATTACCTTGTTAACGCTGATGAAAAACAGGAAATATATAATTGAAAAATTCGATATTCAAACAATGGAGAAAACAGAAAAAATATTTTTTAAGCAATTTTCTTTTGAACATAAAGCGTAATTACATGTATGATACCGTTGGAAAGCTAATAGTTTCTTAGAAAAAATATTTCCATACACAGCTTTTAATTAATAGAGTAGTGATGCAGGAATTACACAAACAACTGATTATTTTAGATACAAACTAAATAGACTTTTAATGAAACACAGGGTTTTATAGAAATTTAAATTTAACTAATTCTTAAATAGTTCTCGAAATTTTATTTCTAACATTTGAAATTCTTTCATTATTTAAAAATGGTGTAAGTGAAAGTCGTGGTTGCCGCACCGATTTTTTATCTGTGTCATCACTCTCCGTTATTTACAATTTTCGAAAAAATTTAATATGTTTCTAAATCTTTAGCTTTCCAGCGGTATTTAACACATATACTGTTATCATCAAAACACAAAATTGCACAGAACAAATTTCGTTTGCCTATTTGTTTAGTTTGATAGGATCGAATACGTTCACGTTTGAATTGAATTCGTTTTATACAATGCAAAAAATGTGATATGCTATTTTTATAAAAACTAAAAAATGGAAGGTATAGTATAGGGTATAGTTGTCTTAAATATGAATTTTAAGTCTCGTACAACTTTTCGTTTTCTTGCTGGACTTATACCACACCACAACCGCTTGCGGGACTTGGTTATTTTGACTCAGTGGCAACTTTTTTTCGAAATCTTTCATTTTCTCAGAGGTAACTCTTATACGTCTATTATCACTGTATCTTACTTATCAAAAATCTGGTGCGGCACCACGACTTTCACTTACCTCGATTTTAATCATGAAAGAGTTTTTCAAATACAGTTAGAATAAAAATACTGAAAGCTTTAAGGAATTAATCAAATTAAATTTATATTAGAAACATGTCCTATGAGACTGAATTTTCAATATTAAGAAACTATTATCGAGATTTAAGAATCTTTTCAATCATATCCAATGTCGAAGAACCTTAAACAGTGCATTTTAGCACCTTTTTCATTTTCTCAAATCGGCTCTTACATTTTGACTAAAATCCCTATATCGATGTAAATTAAAGGCTTTAATATCGTGTTTCATTCTGATTGAATAGTACGACGGGCTTAATCCCGATATTTTAATTTTCTTCTCTATAGCAGCTTTAAATCTGTATTCTATAAAAATAATACATTATCTTGTTAGCATTGATAATTAACATCTAAATATGCAAGTTGAACGAATTTGTTCTAACTAAAGAGTAAACTGCAAATATTTTATGAAATTTTTCGTTTTGAAAATAAAACATATATAGATGTTAATATACCGTAAGACACCCAAATGATTTAGAAAAAATATACTATATCACAAGCTTGTAATAAGAGTGAGAAAAGCCATTAAACTAACTGATATTATTTCAGATATAAATATTTTTTTAATAAAAACAAATTCATAGAAATTCAATTTAATT
The DNA here is from genome assembly GCA_023052935.1 of Piezodorus guildinii. Lineage (NCBI taxonomy): Eukaryota > Metazoa > Arthropoda > Insecta > Hemiptera > Pentatomidae > Piezodorus > Piezodorus guildinii. The sequence continues at coordinate 39,040,738 of CM041295.1, read as the reverse complement.
ATTTTTATTATTTTTCACTCATTTATCTTACTCTATTTGAAAATTTTAATCGATTTTAACAACAGCGGTAATGAATGTGTGTTGCCGCACAATTTTTTCCTTGTGTTTATATATAAATTTTATTATGATCAAATATATTATGAATTTATTGTGTTTTTTAACAAGTTTTAATTACTACTTTTTATTTATGAACCTTTTAACTATTTTATTATTATTAAATTTTATTTTATAAGAAAAGACAAGGGTGCAAATACTTTCTTCGTCATTTATATAGAAAGTAACAAAAAAGAAAATTATAACACTTGGCAGGAGTTGAGAATGTCAAATTTCCTTTTCAATCCCCATGAGTATTAAATCCGTGATGCTTAACTCCGTAAATCTCTCAACGCAATTTAACCACAATTACAACATGGATGTAAATGACTAATCTTTATTCACGCCAAATGTCAGAGTGTGTTGGCAACCTCTTTAAGTGAAGTGGGAGGGGTAGAGAAGATATTGCATAACCTTTTGAGGGTCAAGGGCCAGCAATTTCCAGGGGAACCTGTTCATGACAACGGAAGCCTCCGTATTTAAATAGTTATTAAGTTCCCCATTTAAAGTTAAAGCCCGAACTTGATAAAGACTCCGAAAACTTCCGATCGTTTGGGAACATGCTTAGATAGATTTCTTGATGTCACGAGGGACTAGCGATGTAGGCAAAAATAAACTATAGTACGGCCCAACAGTGGGAAAAAAATGATAAATATCCAAGAATTATATTTTTGTTAAGTTAAGTAAATTATTAATTTTTACTTTCACTTACCTATATATGATATATAGTGAGGAAAGTATTGTGATCGTGAAAGTTTTTGAATTCCAGTTTTCGATGGAAATAAGTTTTTAGGTCACTGATCCAAATAACAAAAAATCCGAAAAAAGTCTGTGTAGTGGTATGTCCAACAACAAAATGTTGTACGAAACTGAAATTTATATTTAAGACAGCTATACGCACGAGATTTTACAGCGACTTTATTCTTTTTAAAATCAAAATGGAATCAAACCGGAATCAACTTTATACCATGCATTTGTATATTTTACGATTTCCCAAAACGCTATAACAATTTCGATAAATCTCGCTATATCATGTACAATTTAATGGCCTTTAATATGATGTAGGTTTAATTTTGATGAATTAGTCTGACAGGGATTAAATTCGATATTTAAAATTTTTCCTTAAAAGTACCATTTAATTTTGTAGGTTTCAATTAAATTAACCCATATCATCTGATTAGCATTAAAAAAACAACAGCTTAAATATAAAATTTGAACGAATTTTGATAACAACTAAAGAAGAATTTTAAATATCATTATTTAAGCCCGTCAGACTATTTAAATCAGAATGAAACCTAAATCATGTTGAAGCTAATTATATTTTTCATCGATATATGAAGTTAAGTCAACAAAATCGTTTGAGCCTTTTTGAGAAATCGTAAAAAGGTGCATGGTATAAAGTTAATATTCCGATTCAGCCGTATTTAAAATAAAAAGTTTGAAATGAAAACTTGGTATCGAAAACTTTCACGATCCTATATATTTCATATATAACTAAGTGAAAGTAATACACTATTAATTTAAAAGTACATGTCAAATATTTTAAGACTTAATTTTAAGTATTTCGGAATTTTTTGATTTTTACAATATTTCTTTGTTTTCATGTAGAAATAAACTGCCGTAAACTGGAAAGATATTATTCGTATTCCATTCCTGAAATTTTAGTAAATAGGGGAATTATTGATGATTTGGATTGTTTAGTTTTTTTTGTTATGAATATTACAAATTGAGCTCCAGACGGATGAGGCGTTAACAGATCTGGGCACGTATTGTTTTATATAAAATAAGAGCTTGTTCTGAGTACTGAACTTAAAATACAGAAAGAATTTGTAAATATATCTTTTGTTTTTTTCGATTTATTTTTAATATGTGAATGTCAGCGATCTGTCGGTCCTTCCTAAGTAATTTACTGATTTAAACCAGAAAATGTGGGATAAGTTAAATGTAACCTGATAGTTTAGGGATCACTTGTAGCTGGGTGGCTAGCGTAACAGCCTTCCCATGCTAAAGGTCACGGGTTCAAACCCGCAGGTGGTCCTAGGATTTTTTAATGGGAGTAAAAAATCCTTAGTTACGCCTTCCTTCGGAGGGGACGTTAAAAGGTGGTCCCGAGCATGTGCGATGTCATGTACTAGTTAAAGATCCCTATCCTAATAAAACCTGGATAGGCAAAATTTAGGACTCCCACTGCAGCATCGTCCGATTAGCCATAGTAGCATAAAGTGAGGTTAAATAAATAAATAAACGTGATGGTTTATGTTTAGCAAGGCAGGGAAAGGATATTTTGTATTGGGGTAAATTATTTACCTGACCTTCTACAATGCCTTGTGAAAAAGTTAATGCATTCAGTGACTGATGCTGATTAAATAATACCCGACATAATCTTTTCTTTAAAAAATCCCGCTTCACCTGTTAACATTTTTTTAGTTTCACTTACCTATGTATGACATATATATTGGGTTGATGCAAAATTAATGCAGGTTTTTAGTAGGTATTGTAAATACGCCATATCTTTACTTTAACCATATATATTTAATCAAAATAATTTCCATCTGAATCAATGCACTTTTGCCAACGTTCAACAAGCTTTCTTATTCCACCAGAAAAAAATCCGAATCCCTGGACTCAATGAAATCACGAAAAGAATTTTCAATGTCGTCCTGGTTTTGAAAATTTTTCTCCCTCAAAAAGTTGTCCAGATGCCTGAAAAAGTGGAAGTCTGTAGGAGAGAGGTCAGGTGAATAAGGCGGATGTTGGAGAACTTCGTAGCCCAACTCGTGCAGTCGTCGAAGCGTTGGTTGTGCAACGTGTGGTCTGGCGTTATCGTGGAGCAGGATCGGCCCCTTCCGATTCATCAATGCTGGGCAAAGACGTTGCAATTTTGAGTTCCGAGTTCCGCCGCCATTTCTCGTGTGGTTTTGGTTGGGTCTTCTTCCACTTTTGACCTCAGCTGGTCGTTGTCCAGAGCAAGATGACGGCCCCGACCTTCCTTGTCTTCGAGGTCGAAATCTCCTCTGCGAAACTTCTGGAACCAACGCTGCACCGTGCACTCATTAATAGCCCCTGACCCCACACTTCATTAATATTACGAGCCGTTTGCGCAGCGCTGTGCCCTAATTTAAATTCGTAAAAATAAATTTGACGAAAATCGCACTTTGACATTTTCGATTTAAGACCTTTGAACACACTGAACAAAACGATTTTACTGAACAAATTCATGGTGAAAGAGAGGGTATTAGATAAGGTTTGTTTTGGTATAATAATGATCAATGTTAGGATTAGCTTTGTTTACACAATTGGAATTAAGATATTGCAATAGAGGAAACCTGCATTAATTTTGCATCAACCCAATATATAGGTAGGTATATAAGAAAAATTATTTAGATCATTAAAATTTTCGAATTCTATCTTTTAACGGAAATAAACATTTTAGGGTTCATTGAATTAAAACAACTAGTTGACGCGAAGAGGTCTGTGTGGTAAGTCTGGGTCGAAAACGATATGTTGTATAAAACTGAAATTTAATATTTTTAGATAAGTATACGCCTAAAATGTTACAGCAGCTTTTTCTAAAAAACGGCACTAACTTTGATATCATGTAGGTTTTATTCTGGTTGAAATTGATGGAACAATCGAATTTATGAATTTTCTTTATCCCAAGTACTTGTAATTTTATATATTCCAAAAAATAGCCATATCGTCATATTAGCATTGATAAAAAACAGCTTAATTTACTAGGCGAAAGAATATAACAAACCAATTAAAGTAGAAAATATTATTAATATTTATAATGCCGTTACCCGCCGGCACAACCGCATAAAGAAAGAAATAGCAGAACTTTTGGAAGTAAAAAAGTATAAATGTTTTCAGGAAGTTTTTTGCCTTGATACAGATGGGTCGACAAGATTTGTGGATATCTTGGCGTTTAATGCCACAAAAAATGAAGCACTGATAGTGGACCCCACTATCAGATATGAAACAAATGACCAGGAACAAGGCAAGAGGATTCAAGAGGAGAAAGAAAACATTTATACAAAATTTATTCCATACCTGAGGGAAAAATTTCGTGAGGAGTTCGGCGAAAGGGAATTTAAAGTCGTGGGACGCAGAGGAACCATCCCAGTAGCCAGTGTATTATTTTTAGAGAACTATGGACTCGGAAGAAATGAGATGCAAAACATGGCGGAGACCATAATCTTGGACTCACTGGGAATCCTGCATCACCATATATATTGAGGCTGGTCTGGATTTTCGGATGTCCATGATCGATATCGAAATTAGTAAAATATATGTATTTCCTATTTGGCGGAATCTCTCTCTATCTTTTTTCTTCTTTAAGATTGTCTTCGGGATTGATGCGGTATGCTGTGTACTGTAGCAACTCAGCGAAGTTGAGCAGCAGATCCAAATTGGAATTTCCTCCTTCCTAGTATTGTATAACACATCTAGTAAATAGGCCAGAATAAAATAGGCATGGAAAAGACATGTAGAGAAGCTACCCACCGGCAGCACTCAAAAAATATTTTAAACTAGAAGGTCTCGAGGCCATCTTCTCTTCAGACGCCTCGGAGGATTATTAATAATTGAAGTGAAAGAAAGGATTGAAACTAGAGGGTTAGAGTGGGATGGGAGTTTGTCATGAAAGGTATTAAACCTGGTTCGGGCCAAATCAGCAACATATGGAACATTAAGGTCTTTATGGATGAGTTTTACTCGTGACAAAGTAAGGAGCATTGAGGATTTTCCGAAGGATTTTGGATTGTAAAGATTTTCATATGGGAAGAATTTGATGGTTTAGTAGAGTCCCAAAGCTTAATACCGTAGGTCCAGATAGGCCTTATGATGGTCATGTATATGAGCCTTTTGTAGTTGAGTGGAAGGCTAGAGCATCTGTCCAGTAAGTGTTGAAGAAACCAAAAGCTGTTAGCAGTTTCTTGTCGTTTTAGTCTAGTGTGTGGATTCCATGTTAGACGATGTCTAGTTGTAGTCCTGGGTAGCGGAGCTGTTCAACTGGGACAAGCGGAATATTATTAAAAGATAGTGTAAAGTAGGATGTCATAGCTTTACGGCGAAAAAAACAGATTATACTCGTTATTTAAGGATCCGCTTGGATTATTTTTATATTAATACGTAATTGTTATTGGTTTGGCGCTACAACACGTTGACGCGTCCAGGCCTCCTCAACCAGCAACCTCCAGAAGTCTCTGTCCTGTGCTGCAGCCATCCAGTTGTGGACTCCTAAGCTCCTCGCATCCGCGGCCACACAGCCACTCCATCGAAGGCGGGGGCGGTCAACTCTCCTCCGGCCATGTACTATATCCGTCAATAATCTTTTAGGAGTTTCGTGTTCCACATGTCCAGCCCATCTTAGGCGATGTCGCTTGATGACGCAAACAACGTCAGGCTCTCCAAAAAGGTTGTAAACATCTTCATTTTTTCTTCTCCTCCACTCTCCACCAACCAACACCGGTCCAAAAATCTTTCTGAGTATCTTTCGCTCAAATGCGGCCAACCTCTGGTACATCTCTTTTGCGATGGTCCATGTCTCCGCTCCATACTTAAGGACTGGGCGAATCAATGTTTTGTACAGAGTGACTTTTGTTTTCCTGGTCACTGACCTGCTTGACAGATGCTGCCTCAAACCAAAGTAACATCTGTTTGCGGCCAACATCCTTCCATTGATCTCCGTTTCAATGGTATTGTCGCATGTGACTTTTGAGCCAAGATATGTAAACTCAGAGACCCATTCGAAGAGACAATTTCCAAATTTCACCTTTTCCTCAGGATGTCTTGGGCGTTGTGCAGCAATCATATACTTGGTCTTATCATGGTTTATATTAATAAGTAAACGCAGTCTAAAATTCCTAACATCTTCGTTCAGTGTTCTTTTGAAGAGTGTAGTATCCACTCGGTTCTATGTAAGACACTATATTGCTTAAAATTGGGATGAATATGAGAACAATTAATTCTCTAAATATACACAATTGTATATTTATTGACTGAACCTCCAGACCCTTAAAAAATTTATATTAATATATTTCCTTATTTTCGAATATTTGTAGTCTATGTATTTTATTAGAAACAAATCCAAATAAAATAACCTTTAGACCATTTTATGTGATTTGATCGAAAATCTATTCTTACCTGAAAGATCCATAGGAAGGTTAAACTCCAGATCATCAATTGAATTTTGAAAATCTAAAAAACAAAAAAAAACAAAAATAAAAGGAAACTGAAGACATAAGTTCATATATTCCTAATTAGTGTATTAAGAAAATATAAAAAATCTATACCGAAGTTTGAACCATCAAGTTATTGTTATATATATATTTTTTTTTTTCCCTGTTCTTTTACGCTTGAAACCTTAACCTTCATGACATGAATGGAAAAATGCTTTATTCATAGGAGTTATCTGTGTCCAGAAAATTATAAAATTTTATTAAAACATACAGTGGAAAAGTGTGAACAACCGAAGAACGCCTCTTAGATTATTATCTAGCAAAAAAAATAAAATAAAAAAAATAATAATATTAAAAAACAGATAGGGATGGAAAAACTTTTTGAAATCCATAATAGATCGCTAACATAAGCTATTTCCCCTTACAAAATTTTTAAACCTTTAACTCATTTTTGGGGGGATTTAAAGTTTTGGTAGACGTTTTATTTTAATACCGCTGATTTAAAAACAACAACAACATATTCTAAGAGTATTGGCGTCGTTATGCTTTCGTTCGGGGATTACCCCTAATATACTTTTCCTATCTTTCTATTTTTTTAACTCGAGGAAGTTCTATGTATTTTTATATAATCAATTAGACATTCCAATAACATTTTTTTTTTCGATGATCCGAGGTCTTATCCCCATTTTTAAGATTTTAACAATTCAACAAAATTTAAATAAATAAATTCATTAGGTCAAAATACAATTTATTAATATATATATATATATATATATATATATATATATATATATATATATATATATATATATATATATATTAATTTGCAGTGTTATGTTTTTAATTTAACCTATTATGTTTTTGTCATTCTTATATATAATTTTGTAGCATAACGCTACATGTCAAAAAATGCATACACGATAGAATTTCTACAAGTAGTGCAACAATAAGACTATACAAGAAAAAGAAAATTAAGCGTGAGACTCCTTTCTAACCTCCTTTGTTATATATAGCCCGCTGTAGGTTTTAGTTTATTTAAATTTTCGTGAAATTTTTAAACAATGTTCTTGGCTAATTAAGTAATATGCTGTAAGGACCAAAACTGTACACAATACTCTCACCAACACTCTAGTTTTTGTTTCGTTCTGAAATATGCAAAACTACAGGAGTTAATATATATATATATTTTTTTTAAGAAAACGTTATTTTAGCAGCGAAGAGAATTTTATAACTCGAGAACCAGCTCAGTATCAATCTCTTTTATGTCACTTTCTAACATTGTATAGATTTGTAACCTGTGTTAGTTTCATAATTTTTCACTCTGCCCCTTTTGAGATACTTCCGTGTTAACGAGTTTTTGACATTTCATATAGTTCATACACGATAAAGGACTATGTTCTCAAGATCGAAATTTTGTACCTGTAAGTAGGGCTGTGACTAAGCTATGTATGAAAAAATAATCAAAGGTGAGTCTCTTTTTCTTTAACTCGCTAAAAGGCTCATTTGTTAATTCATTTTCGAGATTTTTTTTTAACCACCTTCTTCACTTTTAAGGTAATAAGTTGTAAGGGAAAACTATATAAAACATGTCCTTATCTTATCTTTAGTTTTTGTTTTGATTCGATATCTGCAAAATTAAGAGAATTAGAGAGATTTTCCCGACACGTTTTCAGTCGCGAAGCTGGCTTAGAACGGCTGAAAGTATTTGCCAGAAAAACATTTTATCCAGAGTTTTTTATTCAATAAAAGAATAACTGGTTAAAAATAAAAAATGTTATTAAAAGGTTATTAAAATAAAAAATGTTGAGTGTAAATGTTTGGACGATTTCAAAGGGATTGACCCATATACTTTTCCTATTAATGTGGCATACATTTAAATATTTTTAATATAATTTTATCATAAAATATAATTGAGTAAAGCTAATAATTATTACATTTTCTCACAATTAAAAAATATGGGAATTGAAATTTTGAGGTTAACTTAAAGATAAAGACGTTAATTCTATTGGTTTGTATGTTGTTTATTTATTTCCCAACTTTGTATTTATCTCTACTACAGGTTGTTGTTTTTATTTGTTTTATTAATTGTTATTGTTTTGTATATATTTGAATTTATTCATTTCCGATTTTATGTAATTTGACTTAATTATTATTTTCTGTATATACTGTATAAATGTGTATCACATTACTATTACTACTGTTTATTATGAAACAAATTGTAATAAATCTCAATAAATAAAAAAGATTCTATTGACGTATCATAAAGCCAAAAAGTGCAATAATATGTTAACGTATGAGTAAAATAAAATAATAAAAATTAGTCAAAGAACCATGACTTTCAACAGATAAGTGTTATGTGTTAAAGAAAATTATACTGACCTTTCAGAATAGAGGAAGAGTGGGCAAGTAATTCAGCATCCACTAGTGAAGACCAAATCCGCAATAAATAAAAAACTGAAGATGCCTGATAAGAATTGTGTTGAGCTAAAGTGTTCGATAACCTGATGTTGCAAGAAGGATTCATAGACTCTTCCTCATGACCCTGATTGCAAAGTTAAAGAGTAAAGTCAAAGGTTAGTGATAGATTAAAATAGCTTTAACCGGTAGCGGTTTCTATATAGTGGGGTAACTAGCAAATTATTATAGTCTAAGATCCGAATTTGAAACGATCTTCACCGAGCTGATAATAGAATGAAACATATTTTATAACAAATTTAGTATATAATAATATAATATAGTAATATTTATTTGTTTTCGGGGTAATCCCCATACAAAAGGAGTTGGTCAGTACAGTACATATGTTATAAATACAAAAATAAAAAAACAATTGGAGATTATTTACAGGCATTGTGAATATAAAGTAAACAAGTAAAGCGTATTTTTTTAAATCAAATACAAAAATGAAAAACAAAACAAAAAAATACATATACAAAACAAAAAAAAAGAACAATTGAGGAATTTAAAGTTATCCTTAGTGAAAATATAAATGTTTCAAATTTATAATGTTGTGTAAATTATTCTAAACAATTAAAATTAAGTAAACAATTTTATTTAAGCAAGTAAAAGAAAAAACAAATAAACACAAGTAATCTCACTTCACATTTTAATAAAATTTAATAAGGCATTAACCGTAAAATCTATATCATGAACCTTATTCATTTATTATAAACGATCTAATTTTTAAACTACCCACTGTATAGTAAAAAATGTCATTTAGTTTCTGCACAGTATCAATTGTTAGTAGATTTCTTAAGATAGAATTATTTTTCTCATTAATATATTTATATATATAGTGCTTCCTAAGATCTTTATACATTGGGCATTCTATCAAAAGATGATATAGATTTTCCGGCTTTTGTAAATTACACACAGTGCTGTTTTCATCCCCCTCCAGTTTATAGGATTTCCCCTCACTGTACACTACCGGTCTTGTCAAGGAACAAATTTAGTATATTAGAAAATATGTTAAGAATGGGTTGCCTAAAAAAATCCTGGACAGACTATTTTTAATTATTTTAAAAAAAAATTTTAAATTAAATGTTGCAACATCATGATAATAAGAAAACTTTTACCCTGACTTAAAGTATCAAAGGTATAGAATGTGCAGCCGTTAGGTTTGCTTATCTTTTCCTGGACAAACTATCGGCTGTCAGGTAAAAACGGGTATGTCCATATCAGTTATCTGCACTGGCTTGAGAATAGAAAAAAAATTATATCAATATAACCGATGTTTTATTGCAAACACATTATTAACAAAAACGTGGTCCTAATTTGGGTTGCCGAAGTTTAAAGATTAAATGCGTGACAGAGAGATCCGAGTTGAGTATAGCGTGTAATAATAAAGGAACCAACATTGCAGCCGCACGTAATCGGACATTGAATATAAGAAAGTTTGATATCCCGTATAAAATTACAGGACCATTTTTTACACAAATACCAAATAACAGGGTAAAAGTTTTCTTATTATCATGATGTTGCAACATTTAATTTAAAATAATTTTTTGAATAGTCTGTCCAGGATTTTTTTAGGCAACCCAATTTTAACATATTTTTTTAATTATCTAAATTTGTTATAAAATAAGTTTTATTCTATTAACAGCTCGGTGCAGATCGTTTCAAGTTCGGATCTTCTACTATTACACAATGGCGTATTATTGCCGAATAACTATATTAAGATATAACTGTTTATATAACTCTTTACAGTCAATCAACTATTTTATTTAAAGTTTTTTTCTCAATCTTTATAATAACTGAGATATAGGCGTATTTATGGGTAAAATTTCATTTTTTTTTTTTTAAATTTTTTATATTCTTATTTCTCTTTTTTATAATTGTTCGGGGTTTTTGGTTTAAAAACTCTAATACATCTTTTCTCAATATTTAAAAATAACAGAGTTATTGAATTCAATCACTTTTAATCGGCTGCCATTTTGAAAATACTCGGCTGATATCAACTTCTAGGTGTTATAGATAGAAACCTGTGAGAATCGTCGCACTCACGATCGGTAATTGTGGAAGTTTTTCTTTTTTCTTCCATTTATTAATGTTTCTTTATCCTATGTTTATGTTATTATGTGATTACTCAAGAGACTAGTCTACTTAGGTACAGCATTATGTAGGTTTGGTTTAGTTTATTATGTATTGCAAAAAAAAAAAAAAAAAAAAAAAGAAAAAAAGAAAGAAGCTAGCTGTATCGCTTTCCTTCTTAAGTAAATAGGTGCTCCAAGCTTGCCCCTTGAGACAAGAGAAAATTCCTGAGAGCGGGGTATTGTGAGAGTTCACGAAAGTAGTGGGAGATGGGGATGGCATATTATTAAAAAGATAAATAGGATTAATAACATTAAATATTACTTTTTAAAAAAATCTTATATTATTTAAAAGTAAATGATAATGTTATACCAAGACAAACAAGTGTAATATAAAAATCATGAAAACATATTTTTTTAATATAGAAACTCCATTTTAAAAAATTAAAAATTATTTATAATAAAAGTATAAAAAAATAAATGATCAAGTTTTATAGAAAATACGATTAAAAAAAGCGTTAGATACTGCTTCTGAGAGTGACAGTTTTTACAGGTTTTACACGCTAGTATCACTGTGTGATGTCACTTGTCAACCACTTAAGGTTAAAGGGTATTCAAATCCCAGCCTAGGTATATTTAGAAATTTTAAAATTTAATTTTAATATATATATGATGAGGGCACTGGGGAGTTTAGAAGGTTGCACAACGCGGAATTGCGGAACTTGTATCCTGTGAATATAATTGAGTTTATAGCATCGCGGAGACTCAAATGGGCGAGTAAAATTGTTGGGCTCGGTGAGGAACGGATTCCGAGAAAGTTGGTATTTGTTGATCCGACTGGTAGGCGTCCGAAAGGTAGGCCGAAGCGTCGATGGGAGGATTGCGTTAAGGCTGATCTTGGGGGCTTGGGCTTGTACGGAGAACATTGGACGAGTCTCTGTAGACGGAATATGGCGGTATCGGCATCGAACCTTCGGGTTCGTTAAGCCTATTATTATTATTATAAGTATATACATACATATATATATATATGTATATATATATATATATATATATACACACACACACACACACATACATCACCTCTCAACGTAAGGGAAATGTTGCTCAAGCATTGAGGGCTGCATTTGCCAGAATGAAGGCGTTCCGTCTCACTAGATCAGTGGTTACCAACAAAATAATTTTGCGAACCCCTTTATCCAATCAGTGACAAGGACCACCACGTTTAAAAAATCTTGAATATAGATATGATTCTGACTCCAACTAATACCACGAAAGTCCTTGAAAAGCGGGTTAGAAGTACCTATCCAAAAAGGTAAGATGTTCGTATTTAATTTTGTTCCAAAGCAAACTAAAACGTCTCCTTTCATAACGAAAAAAAAAAAAAAAGAAATATGAAAAGATAATATATTGTTTATAGAATTCTTGATTTCCATTCAAAAATAATCAAGTATGAACGAATACTGAATATTTTCTTAAATGGATATAGCACCTATTTTAAATCATCGTCTTAACTTTAAAATGTATCCGAATAACAGTAACTCTTTGTTCAATTACAGTTGGACTAAATCTTTCTATTAATAATGGACTAACGATTTAGTGCCCCCGATTTAAATTAATTATTAAAGATAATCCAAGTTATGCTAGATCAGTTTCGAAGTCTTATCACCTCATCTTCAGAATATCTTGTCAAAAATTTCTTCTTTATGCTCACTCAAATTGCCCCTAGTTCTAACACTCAAGTTCTTCTAGCACTTTTTAAATGGTGTTTCAACTTCATATTTTAGATTAATTTAATTTCAAAACACTAACCACGAAGAGTATAAATTTATTATTATATTAAAATTATAACACTCTCTTCTTAATATATTTCATATCACAACAATAATATATCATTTACGTTTTGAGGTCTTATCACCTTATCTTGAGAATAACACATTAAAAATTGCTTCTTGATGTTCACTCAAAATGGTTCCTACTTCTAATACTAAAGTTTTTTCTATCCCTTATAATAAGAATTCTGTGATAATTGCACATAATACTTTTTTAATCTAAAACATTCCAACAAAACTGAATATAATTCTTTAAACATTTTTTAATTTCACTTACCTATATTTAAACTTTAACTTTATTTAATATTTCTAAAATTGATTACGACAACCGAGGTAAGTGAAAGTCGTGTGATAATTTCAAATTGTGATAATTTAGAGTTTTTGTAATAATAATAATTTTTTTATTATTTTATAATAAAATAATTTTAAATATATTTTTTGACAATCACTACAAACAGCAATCTTTATTCCTTCTTTTATTTATTTTTTTTTTAAATTATTATTATTCAGGAGTGCTGCCATTGGGTAGTTCTTCTTCAAGTCTGTTTCACGCCATTTATCTTTTGTCAAATTTACTTGTTGTACCTTTAAGTACAATTTCAATAAATGATGTTTTAAAAAAAAATTATTATTATTAATAATAAATCGTATTTGAAAATGGCTAGTAATAAGGGCGGAAACGTAATATAGTGAGGACAATTAATTGAAATTTTAACATCGTTTAATTAATCAGCATTAATAATACAAATATAAGAAGATAAAAGGTTTTTTTTTATTAATCATAATAAGATTAACAGTTATATTAAAATTTTAATATCCATTTTCTAAAGATGTTCAACAATAATATAGTTGTAAAAACCTAATAGGAATATTATATTTATATTCATGTAAGACAAAATAATAAAATATTCGTTCATGAGAGATAAAATTAATATTAAATAAATATATGATGACTAACATAACTGATGAATTCTAGGTAGCTTCTTCAATCAAAGGTACGTCACATAAATATTTATTATTTATCTTCGATGTAATAAGATTATAAGAAATAGATTTAAGGTTTAACAATAAAAATGTTTAAAGAAAATAACATAAGTATGTATTAATTCGTTACCCTTTAATATGGCAATATCTTTCACAGCATCTTACTTCTTCGGATGAGTCTTGTGAATAATAAAATGTATATATATATATATATATATATATATATATATATATATATATATATATATATTACTTCTTTGAAAAAAATTATAAGCTTGATTTAAATCCTGAATTAATAAAATTAAGCAATATATTACCATAAAGGACAAAGATTTTATAATCTATGCTTAAAGAAAATATGGTGTGGGGAGGAAAATCTCTGAAAGCGAAAAATGATCTGCATGTCTTCAAATGCAGATTTTTACATAACAGAGACCCTTGAACAATATGTTATACGTTTTGCTCCATTTATTGGAGAATGGTTTGTTTTTATGCATGACAATGCTCGACCACACACTGCAAAATGTGTTCAGCAATATCTTAATGATACACGAATTCAGACTTTAAGATGGCCTGGTCATAGCCTTGACTTAAATCTTAACGAACAACTCTGGGATGAACTAGGCAGATGTGTGAGAAGAATAATTAGCCTTCCTGAAAACTTACAGAAGCTAAGAACTTCTTTCGTGGGATCATGGGAGGAAGTCCCGCAAGATGTATCAAACCTTATTAGAAGTATGCCAACAAGGCTCCAGGCAGTAACTCAAGCAAGAGGAAGCAATACTCGTTAGTGAAAGTTGAATTCAACTGATAATTTTTTTTTTAATATAAATTTTCGTTAATTTTCTTTTTTTTCTAAATAATTTTTTTTTTTTCTTAATCTTAATTTCACCTCTAAATCACCCCAAAAGAATACTATTTTATAAAAATGTTGATGTAATGCACATTAATTTCAAAGGAAAAAAAATTAAAACGATTTTTCAAAGTGCGCCACTTTTTTTGTGGTACAGTGGATATTATGTCATGTGTGATTGAGGTATGGGGTTCAACCAAACCATCGAATTCCTCCAAAAGATTGCAAGTGCCCTTACTCTGTCACCGATAAAAGTAATTGACAAAGACGTGAATATCCCATTAGTTGCAGACTTAGCTCGAAATAGATATACCTTCTTTTATTTAAAAAATATCAGCTCTGTCAAACTCAATGTAGGCAAGATTTCAATTTTCGTTAGTTATTTTTATTTTATTATTAATTGTCGCGTTGTCCTGATCCTAAAAATCAGTACACATTTTTCTTTATCTTAAAAATAACTGATTTATAGGCGTATTTTTTTAAATTAATTTGTTGAAATTTACAACTGTATGATCATACATCAAGTAAATATGCTACAATGATAATACACATGAAAAAAACATGAAGAGAAACTGCCCATTGGCAGCACTCTAGTAGTGAATCTACACAAGAAGGTCTCGAGGCCATCTTCTTTTCAGACGCCTCGGCGGATTGTCAGGAATTGAAGTGGGAGCAAGGATTGAAACTAGTGGATTAGAGTGGGAGTGGAGTTTTTCATGGAAGGAGTGATATCTGGTACAGGCCAAATCAGCAACATATGGAACATTAAGGTCTTTGTGGATGATTTTATTGGTGACAAAGTAAGGAGCGTTAAGGATTTTGGATTGGATACGGGAAGAGTTTGATGGTTTAGTAGAGCCCCAAAGCTCAACTCCGTAAGTCCAGATAGGCCTTATGACTGTCATGTAAATTAGTCTTTTGTAATAAAGAGAAAGGTTGGAGCGTCTGTCAAGTAAATGTTGAAGTAACCGAAATCGGCGAGCAGTTTCTTGTATTTTCAGTCTTGTATGCGGATTCCATGTAAGACGTTTGTCAAGCAGGAGGCCTAAATAACGGATCTGTTCAACAGGGACAAGCGGAATATCATTAAAGGACACTGTAGGGCAGAATGTCATATGTTTACGACGAAGGGTAAAGGTAATCTGGTGGGATTTATTGGAGTTGATTTTATAGGTATATTTATGGGTAAAATTTCATTTCTGATTCCAGTACACCTTATATTTTTTCCCTATCAACAATAGTAACCGAGTTATCAAGAAACTACTCTTATAAATTGGGGCTGGACCATATAAGATTTATTTTTCTTTGTTCATCGCGGTGTCCTCATCTCGAAAATCTTTTTGATTTTTCTATATCTTCAATAATGACGGAGATTTAGGGAGATTACTAATTATCAATTCCTGATAATCCTTAGAAGAGGCTGAAAAGAAGATTATTTCGGGACCTATTAACTTGAATAAACATTGAAATACTACCACTTAAGTATTACCTAGTTTTTACACACGCCTGTATCAAGCCAATAATCATTGTTTACATTTTCTTGATGTATTTTTTGTATTATACAGATATAAATATCATTGAAATTAAAAAAATAAAATAATAATACCTGTAAATTGTTTCACATAAAAATGATACTTAAAAACGTTGAGT
Organism: Piezodorus guildinii; assembly: GCA_023052935.1. Classification (NCBI taxonomy): domain Eukaryota; kingdom Metazoa; phylum Arthropoda; class Insecta; order Hemiptera; family Pentatomidae; genus Piezodorus; species Piezodorus guildinii. The sequence goes on along the minus strand of CM041295.1, from coordinate 39,024,621 downwards.
CTTTAATATAGATAATTTAAAAATGGACTGTGTGTCCTAGTGCGATAAATAAATTTAATATATTATTTTACATTTTAGTTTTCTTTTACTCATTTTTAAATTTCTTATTAGGAAATCTTTTAAAAATTAACATATTGACATAAAGATCTAATAAAGATTAAAAAACACAATATGAGTTTGGAAACAGAGGTTGAAAATATTTCGGATTTAAAAAATTAATTCGATCAAGTTAGGGAAATAATTTTTTTTTTTTAATTTATTTGTTTAAAGAAATTTACAACTGTATTGATTCAATTGGATTGATTTGGATTAAGACACATGATTGTCCTGTGAAGAAACTACCCATTGGTAGAACTCCAATGTCCAGTTTATGGTAAGAGTCTCTTGGCCTTCTTATTTTAAGTCGCCTCCGTGGATTGTCAGGAATAGATAGATGTTAAGGAGAGGTCACGGATAAGCGGGTTTGAGTGGGCAGGAAGTTGGGAATGGAACGATGTATATCTGGATTGGGCTAAGTCTTCGACTAATGGGATATTTAGGTCTTTATGGATAATTTTATTGGTAACAAAGTATGGAGCATTAAGGATTTTTCGAAGGATTGCAGGGATTGGATGCGAGAGGAATTCGATGGTTTAGTGGACCCCCATAACTCAATGCCGTAGGTCCAAATAGGCCTTATAATGGTTATTTAAATGAGTTTTTTGTAGTAAATAGAAAGTTTTGAGCGTTTGTCGAGTAAGTGTTGTAGTAATCGGTACCTACGAGCAGTTTCCTGTCGTTTCAGTCTAGTATGAGGGTTCCATGTGAGGCGTTTGTCTAGGTTTAGTCCTAAGTACCGAATCTGTTCAACAGGAGTTAGTAAGTGTTGTTAAAGGATACGGTGGGGCAGGAAGTCATAGGTTTACGACGTAGAGCGAAGGTTATTTGATGGGTTTTATTAGAATTTATTTTAATTCTCCAGTTCTGACACCATTCTTCGATTGCGGATGGGAAGTAATAAAACAAAAAATTATCACAGATAGAGTAAATTTATCCAACAAATATTTTCTACATATAAACTTCGACAAGATGTGATTTTTAAGTCCGGTGTGAGCTACTCGATCTAAATCATAAAGTATTCAATGAAGGTGACGTCCAAAAATGTTCTCTCAACAATAGAAAACAAAATTGAAAATTCCTTTCATTTTATAGCGGTGTGCTCCATAATGTCTGCAATTTAAATAAAAATTTTCCTGCATTAATAAAAATCCGTAAAATGGATTTAACTTACAGAGACAGGGTGGTAAAAGAGTTCAGTAACAGCTGATTAAATAAGTTATGTAAATAATATCTAAGTAGGTAATTTGTATTATACCATGCTAGCTGTACCTCGCGGCTTTGCATGCGACTATTTCCTCTTCTTTTTTTTTAATTGCTGAGAATTAAGAAAGTTTTGTATAATAACTGTGTTAGGTGAGGTTATACAATAGAAATATACCTCAGATAGCAGTGAGTTAAGCTTTTAACTATGTCTATGTACGATAAATGAATGATTATTGTTCATTGTTAGGTATTAATTTTATTCAGTTTAATCTACAATAACATACCAGCAGCAAGTAGCCATACCCCTGATTACGTAATACTGACATTTTTGCGTTAAAACATTATCATTCTATACCATCATAAATTCTATGTAACATAAATACCTATTTTTTCCACTCTGGGGTGTACCCTTTTAACTGAATAAGCTTGCATTTTTTTTAGGATTAAGAACTATGTTCTATTATCTTTTCACAACTTAAACCTTTTTCAGCCTATTGATCATTTTAAAAACCCAACAACAATGAAACATATGGATTGGATAGAATACACATGGCTACATACGAAACATGGCTATGAAACGAAATATACCCAAATATATTTGTTATAAGTATTTTAGTATCTATGCTATTACTGATCAGATTAAGACGATTTCGCTTCTAGGTGGTTAGATATATGCTCGTCATTCAAATAAGTACTTATAGTTTTTGAGTTATTCGAAAACCAATTTTGTTTTAGGCCTTATAAAAATATTTTTTTAAATCACTTAGGGGACGAATTTTCCCAAACCCAGCCTTATCGCACAGCTAGACGGTAAGACGAACCTCCAGGAGAAACTTCAACTTCACAACCATAGTCGTTTTTCGGAAACTGCGATGACCAGAAAATCGAGTGAAATGGCACTTTCTTTTATAAATATAGATTTAAAAAACGCACATATGTAAATAAATAAAAGTTTGTAAATAATATTAAGTTTATTATTATTATTTTTATTTGTTTTTTTTTTATGATTGTTTTAGTTTGGTGGAATAACTGTTTCGTTAAATTTGCTTAGGTCCAAAACGAATTTAGTTTGTATAAGAAATAGTAGGATATCAGTTGATTGATTACTCTAATTTTTTTACTTATTTATAATTTATGGCAACTTTCTCTAACAGACGGTCGTACGACTATGCTTAAATGCCTTTTAATAATTTCTTTATTTATTTGCCAACTTTTTATTTATCTCAATAATAGGTTTTTGTTTCGATTTGTTTTGTTTTTTATTTATTATTATTATTTTATTGTATATATATATATATGAATTTATTTATGTTCTATTTTATAAATTTGACCATTATTATTATTTTCTGTATATATAGTATGAATGTGGTATCTTATCAATATTATTATTGTTCATTTTGTAACAAATTGTAATATATCTCAATAAAAAAAAATAAAATAAAAAATAATTTCTAACGATTTTGAATATAAAGGATTATTATTATTACTCATTTATAATTAAATAATATAATCAAACTTTAATACAATATTTTCCAGTTAGGAAACTAAAATCCTTATTGAAAAACATGTGACGGGTGATCATTGGTTGCATCACTGGTATTAAATAAGCAAATGGAGATTCGTGTTGAGCATGCCATCTTCAAACGTTGAATGAACATGTTCATTATGTTATTAAAGATCAACTTTAACTTCGAGGATGGTTATATGGGTAAAAAAAAGATGATTAGTAAATAAAATACAAGACTAATGTAGCTAAATAATTTGTAATGTACCGAATAATCTTTTATTTATTTTTTTTTTTCAGCTATCTAGTCTATACGTTTTTAAACGATGAATTTGAATTTACCTAACCAATACCACTACCAATTTGTTTATATTATTTTTATCCACGCAGTGATTTATTTATTTTTAACTCTTTCACAAAAAATCGTACAAAATATTGAATATTATATATTAAGAATACCAGAAAACTGTTAATTTTCTTCTGATAACTATAATAATGTATGTATTTATATAATAATATGTATTAGATAAAATATATCTATTAGTTATCTTTATAAATATTTTGTACAACTAATATCACATATTTTAAAAATAATATATTGTACGAGGAGATTGATCATATATGTCAGTAACCCTCTAAAAATTTTCGGAATTTTCAGTTCTGAGGATACACTTTTTTTTCATGTACCTTATGCTATATATATATACTAGATGTACCCCGCGGCTTTGCACGTGACTATTTTTTTTTTTTTTTTTTTTTTTTTTTTTTTAGTTTCTGAGAATTAAGAAAGTATTATAAAATAACTGTGTTAGGTGAGGTTATACAATAGAAATATATCTGAGATAGCAGTGAGTTAAACTTTTAACTATGTCTATGTACGATAAATGAATGAATATTGTTGATTGTCAGATATTTATTCTATTCAGTTTAATCTACAATAACATACCATTAGCAAGTAGCCATACCCCTGATTATCTAATACTGACATTTTTGCTTTAAAACATTATCATTCTATACCATCGTAAATTCTATGTAACATAAATGCGTATTTTTTCCACTCAGGGATGTATCCTTTTAACTGAATTAGCTCGCATTCTTTTTTTAGGACTCAGAACTAAGTTCTATTATTTTGTTCACAACTTAAACCTTTTTCAGCCGATTGATCATTTTAAAAAACCAACAACAATGAAACATATGGATTGGGTAGAAACCTACACAGGAAACGTGGCTATGAAACGAAACATACCTAAATATATTTGTTATAAGTATTTTAGTATCAATGCTATTACTGATCAGATTAAGACGATTTTCCTTCTAGGTCGTTAGAAATTGGATTGTCATTCAAATCAGTGCTTACAGTTTTTGAGGATGCGTATAGGTTTTGAATTATTTAAAAATCAATTTTGTTTTACGTATTAGAAAAATATTTCTATAAATCACTTAGGGGACGAATTTTCCCAAACCCAGCCTTATCGCACATCTAGACGGTAAGACGAACCTCAGGAGAAATTTCAACTTCACAACCATAGTCATTTTTGAGTAACTGCGATGGCCAGAAAATCGAGTGAAATGGCACTTTCTTTTATAAATATATATATATATATATATATATATATATATATATATATATATATATATATATATATATATTAACGTTGCTGTGTTACAAAATCACTTTACATAATATTATAAACACTTGTGAAACATCAATAAATGAGATATGTAAAAAAAAGAAACTAAGGTTTATTCAATAAAAAAAAAAAAAAAAAATGTATTAATAATATCGTATGTGAAGTATGAGATTACTCTATAAACTTTGAAAACACGTTATGACAGTGTTGTCTATTACGTAAAATAACACAAAATGATTAACTATTATATATATATATATATATATATATATATATATATATATATATATATATATATATATTGTTTTATTTCATATTCTTAATGGACGCGTAAAAGGGGGAAGATCCAATACTACCATCGTCTTATAAATAAATTTTTATAATATAAGTTCGTTGGAAGGGCGGAATGAAGATATAAAACTTACAATTAAATGAAGAAACTTGTGTCAGTCTATTCGCCTAAAGTTTACGCCGAAACGTCGGCACATAATAAAATGTGTTTCCTTATCTAAGTGTGATTTCTTCATTGACCGCTTTCCCCACCATCTTCTCCTATGATTCATTCAAAGGTCAACTATTACTTCATTCATTAGGTATATTTTTTTTAAAAAAAATCTGGTCTTCGCAACACACGACTTTCACATACCTCTTTTGTTAAAATCAATCTTAGAACTCATAATTAAACTTGGACTTGAAGAAACTTTCAAAAATTAAATTGAGTTTTGATGGAAACATGTGTTTCAGATTGAATAATCTAACAATTAAAAATTATTATTTACACTTTACATAATATTATAAACAGTTGTGAAACATCAATAAATGAGATATGTAAAAAAAGAAACTGAACAAAAATTAGATTAAGAAAATATTTCTACATTATTTAGTTATTAAATGATATGGTTATTTTATTTTTATTTTTTTCAATCTAGGTACTTTGAAGGAAGCAAATTCAAAAATTAAAATAAATAAAAGCCTTTTAAGACTGTTTAGTTTAGAATTAAATATAATTAACATCATTTTATATTATAGCCCATTAAATGTTACATCGATATGAGAGTTTAATAACAATAGTTTCGGCCGTTTTTGAGAAAATTGTAAAAAAGTGCAAAACGTAAGGTATAAAGCGGGTCTCCTGGTTGGCCGATTTTGATGAATAATTTGCTGTAACATCTCAAGTATATATGCTTATAAAATATGAAATTTCAGTTTCATAGAACTCATCGTTTTTGAACTAGACTTACCACACCCATAAACCTTTTAGCGTAACTTATTTATTTGGACCCAGGGGACCCTTCAACGTATATTTCCGGTGAAAACTCGAATTCGAAAATTTTCAGGAACGCAATACTTTCCCTTAGTATTGTATATGTATTACATATATAGGTAAGTGAAAGTAAAATGGTTTCACTTAACTAAACACATTCAGGGAAATCAAAGGTCTCTAGTGTGCTTTTATTTATTTACTTTTATTATTATTTTATTATTGATATTTTTTTTATTCATTTTGTACTTAGTCTAGAATAAGCGATTCAGCAAAAAGTTGGTTAAAGCAGATACGTTAAACTCAAATTCCATTGAGCACAGTTTAGAATTTACGAAACATAAATGAATTTAAATCCTCACCGTTAGAGCTTGCCTTAAAAGGCTAAGACGAAATTGCCACATCACAATATCCAGCTATAGCAGCTATTGTTAAGCAAAACAGAAGGAAAATTTTTTTTGATATAATCGTAATATTGTTTGAGATTTTGATAAAATTGTTAAAGTTGTATCGCTAAACTGTTTAATTGATTAACTAAAAGTAAATAAACATTTGTATTTACACGGATTGGCATATAAAAGTACTTATAATAAGTATATAATAAATAAATAGAACTATATATAATATAGTTATTATATAATTCTATTTATTTTTTAACCATTACTTCCAATATGCCTAATTAATATGAACGTATAAATGTATTAATAGCTTATAATGGTTGATTCGATGTTTAGTCACATTTATTGTATCTATATGGAGTGTCTTATGCTGAAGTGATAACAATAAATAATTATAAAATGAAAACCATAATATTTATTAAATTTATTAGTTCTTCTAATAACTGCACTTTAGACAAAATAATTTATAATTATTTTGTAAATACATATTTCGTCATGAATAAGTGCCACAAAAAGAAAAATACGCCTTCGAATTTTATCTTATCATTAGTGTATTAATGCTAAAACACTTCACTGATTTAAATTTTTTTTTTTTTTTTTTTATTGTAATTTACAACTGTATAGGAATACATCAAGTAAATATGCTGATAAAAGATAGTGTACATGAAAACATGAAGAGAAACTGCTCATTGGCAGCACTCTAGTAATCAATCTAAATAAGAAGGCTCGAGTTCATCTTCTTTTCAGACACCTCGGAAGATTGTCGGGAATTGAAGAGGAAGTAAGGATTGAAACTAGTGGGTTAGAGTTGGAGTGGAGTTTGTCATAGAAGGATTGATACCTGGTTCGGGCCAAATCAGCTACAAAGGGAATATTAAGGTCTTTATGGATGAGCTTATTCGTGACAAAGTAAGGAGCGTTGAGAATTTTGGATTGTACGGATTGGATACGGGAAGAATTTGAAGAATTATGTTGTTTAATTCTAGGATTGGGTATAGGCGTAGAATTTTACCGATTATAGGTAAAAGAGAGATAGGACGGTAGGAAGAGGGAAGTTCTAGCGGCTTTTTGGGTTTAGGTATCATTTTAACGATAGATAATTTCCAGGGATTAGGAAAGTATGTAGTACGGAATATGGAGTTTTAGATGTAGGTGAGGAGTAGGATGGCTTTTCGCAGAAGTTGTTTTAGGATATGGGCAGTAATAATTCGTGTCCAGGTGCTTCCCGGGAAGGTAATCTTTGGATTATGTTATATCTCTAAGCACATGTGACAGTATCGATTATCGGAACATATGTTATAAATATAATTAAAATAGGTATTGAGGTTACTCATTGTTATTAAAATGTTCAAAACAAATAGTACGTCTTTGATTCTTAAATATTAATGACATAACATTGGCGACGAGGATGGGATTGACTTACACTTCTGAACTCGCGATGTCCGAACAACTTATCGAGTCGTTGGTGGCAGCTCTTCAACGGATTCAAGTCCGAGAAACTGCGGCTACAGAACAGTCCAAACACAAAGTTCACGGGCTTAATTTTCAACCTTTTGATGACCATGAGGAAACGTTCGAGGCCTACGTTTTGCGGCTCGAGAACTTCTTGGCTTTAAAAGGACTTGATGGTGCAGATGAAGCCTCCAAAACTCGTAAGTTACAAATTTTTATAAATAGCTTAAGTCCAAAAATATTCCAGACTTTAATTTCCTTGGCGGCACCTAGGAAGCCGCAAGATCTAGCTTATGAAGAAGCAATTAAGATTTTAAAAACTCATCTGTGTCCGCAAGCCAGCAAAATAGCAGAACAACATAGATTTGTCCTTCGACATCAGAAGTCTGATGAAACAATCGGTCAATATGTTGCTAATCTGCCGCAAATTGCCAATAATTGTGACTTCACCTGTCAAAAGTGTCAGGAGTCCACAATGGAAACTCATTTAAGAGCTCAATTTGTACGGGGTATTACTGATAATGACATTAGAGAAAAAATATTACAGCTGGGGGAAAATATGAGATTCCATGATGCTGTAAATTTAGCTCTTGCTACAGAGACTGCTAAACTAGAAAGCCAACAAATGAGAAGCTCACATTTTACTGTCAATAAAGTGAGCAGGGAGAAGAAACGATCACTGTACAGAGGGTCTCCCACAGTACAGGCTAGTTTTAGGGAGAAGTTGAAAAAACTTCGGGGCTGCTGTTATCGATGCGGGAAGAAAAGTCATCGCAGCGTGGATTGTAATGCCAAGAAAACAAAATGCCGAGAATGTGGAAAAATCGGACACCTGGCCCGCGTATGCCTCAGCACCGGAAGGCAGGAAAAACGTAATCAGAACCATATAGACGTCATGTCATCAGCGGAGGACGACTCGGAGATAGAAGAGAATTTTGAAGTTCATCAAATTCGAGATGTATACGAAATTCATCAGTTTCAGAGATGGCCCGATGGTAAAATGATGATCAATGTCATCATCGAAGGTAAGCATCTGCAACTAGAATTAGATACCGGTGCCGCCGTTACGACCATCTCGAAAAAGACTTTCGAAAGACTGCTCCCTGGCAAACAACTCCAACCTACCAACATAAAACTTCGAACATTCACCAACACTTAAATTAGAAGATGATGTCCGTCTAGATCGAACGCAAGATAAGGAGGGGAGAGACGGATCTCTTATAACGTCAACCCGAGAAGAAGGAAATTCACCGGAGGCGCCAGCGTTGGATCGTACGAGGAATAAAGAATGGAATGACGAGCACCCACCATTGAGGAGATCTACGAGGCAGCGCAGGCCACCGGACTGGTTTCGTATGTGAGGGAGCCGATTAGCGGAGGAGGACTGTTATATCTCTAAGCACATGTGACAGTATCGATTATCGGAACATATGTTATAAATATAATTAGAATAGGTATTGAGGTTACTCATTGTTATTAAAATGTTCAAAACAAATAGTACGTCTTTGATTCTTAAATATTAATGACATAACAGATTATGTTTGATATTTTTGAATGATGAAATGCTTTAGGAGGAAGGGCCATCTGGAGAGGAATATCCAATTCTGCTACAATACATTCGAGGAGATTGGGATTAAGGATATCAGGATGCGGATTGTAAATTTTAAAGAGATGCTGTGCGAATATCTGGGACTTTTCTTCTTCAGATTTCGTCCAGGATTGGGATTCATTAAGGAGTGGATGATTAAAATCTTTAAAATTTAGGAGCTTCTTAGTGGTCCTCCACAGTAATTTGTCGGTAGTGCTAAGGTTTTCAGATATGTGAAGGAAATTTCGAATTTTAAATGTCCTAATTTCAGATTTCAGTTTGTTAGTCAGTTGGGTATAATAAGTTTTAACTGCAAGGTACCTAGTCTTATGCCACTTCCATCTCGCTCGGCGCTTTTCTCTTATTAAGGTACGAATGTGCTGTGACAGGCTAGTTTATTGAGAGATGTTAATGTTGGTGGTTGTTGTGTTATCGTATATACTGCTAGTTATTGCGCCAGTCAGTTTTTCTCTATGGCTCTGTCGATATCTTATTTAGTCTTTAGTGGGAGTCTTAAGTCCACTTTGGATTTAAAGTCTGATCGAAATCTGTCCCAGTTTACTCGTCCATTTATTAATTTAGGAGGAGTAGGTTTAGGGACAAAACTCGAATGCAAGGAAAGCAGAACTGGACTGTGATCAGATGAGAGGTCGTTTAAGGACTTGACTATTGCTTGGGAGGAGGGGAATTGAGATGAGACAAATATATCCAGGATGTCGGGACGTTTTTAGAAGGATGTTGGTCAGTAAGTGGGAGTCATGGGCGAAAGGATAGAATAACTATTTGAGGTTTAGATGCTAGAGAGGATATTACCACGGGTATTGGATGTTCGAAAACCCCACCGTTGGTGTTTAGCGTTGTAGTCTCCTCCAGCAATGAAGCGGGGTTCAAGAGATTGGAAGAAGGAATTAAGAAGGCTATAGGAAATGGAGTTGCCAGGTGGACAGTATACAGCTGATAGAGTTATTTGGAAAGGACGAGTTCAAATGATTGCAGAAGTTGATTGTATGGCGTCAGTGGGAGTAGAAGAAAAAAGGGAATGGAGTATGGATTTATGGATTATAATGCAAGAACCAGCATGTGCAGTGTTGTCTGGGTGGTCAGATCTATAAGTAAAGTAGTCTCGTATGTAAAAACGTGACCGTTGTGTGAAGTGCGTTTCAGTCAGTAGTGTTTATGTCTATGTAGTTGTCATGTAAAAATAAGTCCAGTTCATCACGGTGGTTATTCAAGCCATTAGAATTCCACAAAATGATGGCTTTACACTCATCGTGAGAGATTGAATAGGATTTCGGTGACGATTCACATTAATATAATTTCTTACTAATTATTTAATTAATTATTATTGTTATTAAGACAGTCTTTATAATGTCACTCTATAATCGCAGTTTGGAAGTACCGTTTAGCGCTGTTAGTTTAGCGAAATTATAATATCTAAACTATTTATAATTTTTTTTTAAACAGAAAATATTTTAAATAAAGATTTTTTTTTTTCTTTTGGTATGCTGTGTTATAGCAACCCAATTAAGTTGGGCAGCATCATTTTGTTTATTTATTTATGAATAAAGTGTATCCCCTATACTTTTATAAGTTTATCACTGCCTTTAACTCAGTGACAAAATATTAACAGGAATATTTTTAGTACTAATCATTTCATCCTGACTCATATTATTGGAGTTTTTCACTAAAAAAAACGAAACAACTTCTTTAGTCTGTACATAAAATTATTTAATTTGTTTTTAACATTAATTATTATTATTTTATTGAAATCCCCCGTCCGATTTCATCTCAAAGATTCTCTTAATTCCTTTGGAAATTATTTTATGAACACAAATATTTCCAAAACTAATTTTACTCAGGATTCCATTCTAAACCATACTAAAATATTTCCTTCCACACGTAACAATAATGTTAATAATATAATTTTTGAAGAATTCTAGATTTCAATACGAAAAGAATCAAATAAATTAATAAGAAATTTATCAACGTCTCAATTAAAATTTTTTGTAAGACATTAATGTCACCCTACAATCGCATTTTGAAAAAACTGCATGTTTGAATAGTAAAATTACAAAATCTGAACTATTTATAATTTTTTATTGCAGTAAATATTAAAACTAAAAATCAGTTGTTTATTCTTTAACAAAAATATTTCACTAGAAATCCCCCCCCCAAAAAAAAAAAAAAATATATATATATATATATATATATTTACATCGCGGTACATTTCTAAGCGTCTATATAACAGTTAAATACATGGACTCAGATAGTAATAATTTCCTTATAATTATTATTTTATTCAAATATATTTATTTTGAAGTAAAAAATTGAATTCAAAAGTGAAAATAAAATATTTTTTAATTCAGCTGACAACCACAAAGATGATCAATTTAGTTATTTAGTTATTCATCTTTATTTGGCGTCAAAGCACTGGTCATGGAATACAATTACATAAAAGATTTACACATAAACAATATATATATATATATATATATATATATATATATATATATATATATATATATTTTTTTTTTTTTTTTTTTTTTTTTTTTTTTTTTTTTTTTTTTCCAGGGAAATATTTTTTAAAGAATAAACAACTGATTTTTAGTTTTAATATTTACTGCCATAGAAAATTATAGTTCAGATTTTGTAATTTTACTATTCAAGCATGCTTTTTTTTTTCTAAATGTTATTATAGGGTGACATTAATATCTTACAATCAATAATATTTGAGATCTTGATAAATTTTTCATTAATTTAATTGATTATTTTCGTATTGAAATCTGGAATTCTCCAAAACTATGTTATTAACATTATTTCTACGTATGGAACTCTGAAGTGTATTGGTAAATTTATTTTTTTCTGTACAGATTTTTCAATTAGAAATATTCGGAAATTTAATTTTTTTTTTTACATTAATTTTTACTCTTACTAAGGCAGTAGTGACTCTAAAATCGCAGTTTTTTTTATTATCAAAATCACTACATCAGTTTTAAAAAAATCACCGCAAAATATTTTATTGAATATTTTAAAATACGAAACATTGTTTAAAGTTATTAATTAATACAAATAATGATTTTTTATATGTATAGAAGTTATGGCAAAGTTTTTATACTTTTTCACCATCTAATAGGAACGCTAATAAAAACAAAGTTATATTTTTGAATTCAGTTGACAACCACAAAGACGATCAATTTAGTTATTCATCTTTATTTGTTGTCAAAGCACTGATTAAATTACAAAGAGATTATAAAAATTTATATATAAAATATGTATTTTTTTAAAAACCTGGAGTGTATTGGTAAACAATTTTTTATATTAATATTTATTCAGAAATATTCGGAAAATTAATTTTTTTTTTTGGAGGGGGGCGGATTTTTAGTTGTTTTTATTATATATTAATCACTATATCTCAATAGAACTTTTTTTTAACACTGAATATAATTGATTAAACTATCTAATACCAAAAAAAAACCGGCCAAAAGTTGATAATAGAAAATATTGTGGGGGGGTACTTACCGCGGCTGAAGTCCAATAGATAGTAACGCCAAACGGCGGATTGTGAAAGTATATATATACAGCTTAAGGTGCCTCTTTCGTCATCCTCATCTCTTGCCATGACAACGTTTGATGCATTGACCGAAACTTCTTCTTCAATGATCTTTTCGGCCTTAATATATCTAATGAATAATAGTTTCGAGACACCAAGAGCGAACAAAAAATCTGGTGCTCCCAAACACACCACTTTCACTTACCCCGCCTCACAGTGGACAATATGACCAATTTAGGTGGACAAAATTCTGAAACTTGTCTATATTTAACCTTTGGGGTCCAAGATTACGGGAAAAAATATTTAAAAAAATTATAAGAAAAAATTATAAAAACTAATTAATTTTTTTACACGATTGGCGAGCGTACTGTGGTCAAACATCAAATTTCTTTGCTAAAATCTAAAACTTCCCTTTATTTTACGTTTGAAGTCCCAGAATACGGGAAAAATAATACTAAAAATCGAATTATGGCTCAGAGTTGCTAAAACCTGCTGATAGATGTATTTTATGTCATTTAGGAAATTCTTGAAAATATAGATTGTAAAAATTTTGATTCGGAGTGTTGTATCACTCAAAACGCAAAAAATCGCAAAAATTCTTTGTATGCCGAAAGACTAGAAGGATTGATGAAACCAAACCTACAAACAAATCCTTGGAGTAACTTGGGGGTTATATAGTTTTTCGTTATTGAATAGGTCCATACATTTACAAATTGCTAAATTAACTCTACAGGTGAGATTGCAATGTTTATTCAATAACGGGTTTGGAAATATAATGTCTTACATGTCTCAGCAATGTCCATTGTTAAATAAAAGCAAAAACACTTTGCTCTAAATACATCTAAACACAATAAATGACCATAGAATAAAGATAATCCCACTGCCGGTTTTAAGGCTCTTGTGTGAACAGGAATGATTCGCTCATTTATTATTTATTAGTAAACACGGTATGGCGTAAAATATTGGTATTAAGGATATTGCCAACTAATAATGAAAAGGTGAAGCACTGGAAAATTCCAAACTTTTTACTTGACTTTTGTCCACCTAAATTGGTGATTTTGCCCACTGTGCGCCTGTTAAAATCAATTTAAGAATTATTAAATAAACTAAAAGTTTTAAGTTGATTCAAATGAAAAGATTATTCGATTTTTTGGAAACATATAATTAAGATAAAATAATATAGCAATATCAAATTGTTACGTACAAATATCAGCAATATTCATATTCAAACAGCACAATTTGTTTCCATATCTTTTCTGTTTATTTATTTAACGTCACTTTATGCTACTATGACTAATCGGACGATGCTGCAGTGGGAGTCCTAAATTTTGCCTATCCAGGTTTTATTAGGATAGGGATCTTTAACGAGTACCTGACATCACACAGGCTCGGGACCACCTTTTAACGTCCCCTCCGAAGGACGGCGTAACTAAAGATTTTTTACTCCCATTAAAAAATCCTAGGACCACCTGCGGGTTTGAACCCGTGACCTTTAGCATGAGAAGCTGTTACGCTAGCCACCCAGCTACAAGTGATCCCCCGAGTCATGATTGTCATGCAATCGAAAAAGTAATGACTAAACAACAACCCATATCTTTTTTATTTTCAATGTTATTCAAATTTTCACATGTAGCCAACGTTTCGGGGCTTTTTCCCCATTATCAAGACTAAAAAAATTTTTTTAAACATTTTGCTTTTAGTTTCATTTATTACATAATTGTTTTCATAATATATAATAAACTACAATTAACCTTTATTATCTGTACATGCTTATTTTCTATAGCTCACAGCTAAAACCGCTTATAAGGTTGACTATTGGGAATATATAGTGGGGAAAAAGCCCCGAAACGTTGACTACATGTGACAATTTGTGTAACAATGAAAATAAAAAAGATATGGAAGAAAAAATTGTGCTGTTTTAATATGAATAAATAAGTAAATCTTCCTCAAGTCGTACTGCTCTGGAAAACTATCAGCAATAATTGTATGCACTATTTGTCAATTTACATTACCTTTTAGAACTTTGTTCAAAAGATATTACATTTTTTTTAATCCTTCTCTTTCCAATGGTATATTATATATCTATGTTGCTGTTCATAGATTAAAAATAACAAAGCGCTCTAAAAGCACTAGAGAATATGTATTCCAGTCATCCAGGAATTTAAAGAATCCTGGAATTAACCAAAGTAATGGCTGAAAATGGGAAAAGAATCAATTATGTGTGGATACCAGGTCACATGGGGATAAGAGGAAATGAAATGGCAGATAAGGCTGCTAAAGAGGCTCTCACTGTCCCTGGTCGTGGTAGGGCACTGCTCACACCATCAGAGCTAGCACGCCCTCTTATAGAAAATGTATGGAAGAAATGGAATGAAGCATGGAAAAACAGTTATCCAAGCAAATTGAAAACCATTAAGAAAGAAGTAAAGTATTGGAAAACCTCAAGTCGCAGCAACCGCAGGGAGGAGGTGGTCTTGGCCCGCTTGAGAATAGGGCACACAAGGTTAACACATGGACATTTAGTATGTAAAGAGTTGCCCCCAAGATGTCAGCATCGTAGGGGAATCCTAACAATTACTCATGTGTTCGAGGAATGTCCCTTCTACACTAGACAACTGGACCAAAAGGGAATACCACACAATGTCGCGGTTGCATTAGGAAACGATGGGAATAGAATTGACCAATTAATGTGCCTCCTTTCTGAAATGGACTTTTATAAGAGGATTTGAGGACTTAATTTATTTTTATTTATTTCTATTTATGTTTATTTATTTTTATTATTATTTATTTTTTTATCCTTGAATATCGCCTACTAATCATCATCATCATCATCATCATCATAATCGTTTCCTCTTCTACCGATGTTCGGTGTGAGGATCCTGCCTGTAGAGTCTGGACCATATGTCTCTTTCCTGTGCCAACTCCACTCTCCTACTCCAGTCTATCCCACGCCTCCTGCATGCTTCCTTTACACCGTCCTCCCAGGAGATGCGGGGTCTTCCTCTGGGCCTTCTTCCTTCTGTGCGGGTCTCATACGTCTTCCTGGCACTTCTCTCCGGATCCATCCTAAGAAGATGTCCAAACCACCTCAGTTTGTGTTCCTCTAGAATGGTCTCCGCCGGTTTGACCTCAAGGTTAGCCCGTATAGTGGCGTTCCGTATCCTATCTCTCCGTGTCTTTCTCTCTATTTTTCGGAGATACCTCATTTCCATGGCCTGGATTTGGCTACTATGTTTTGAGGTAAGAGTCCAAGATTCTGAGGAGTACGATAGGATAGGAAGAAATATCGCCTACTAATATAACTTGATATATGTTTATTTTTTACTAACGCTGTCATATTTATTTTTATTATAGATTATTCTTATTCTTATTATCTGTTTTAATTAATATTATTATTTAATATTGAAAAAAAAAAATTGTCTAAATTAATTTTCTAAAATGAGCGTATCCGGCACTATTTATGAATGTATTATTTGTTAATTATGTATTATCTGTATGTATGTTTTCATGTATTATGGATGATTATTATTTATTATGATATTATTATGTCTATTATGTATTATTATTTGTTCATAATGTATTCGTTTATTGTGTATTATTATTATTTGTTTTGGTGTATTATTATCATTTGTTATATTGGTTCATTATTTATTTTAATTAATATTATTATTTAATATTTCAACTAAAACCATAATTGTTTGTTTTAAAAAACGTGTATCTTATAGTGAGTTAGGTATTATATATCTAAGTGTATCTTATAGTGAGTGTATCTGGCACTGATGACCAAGATGTTTTGTGCCAATAAATAAATCAAAAACCAAAACCTAAAATAACAAAAATTAAATTAATTTTTTTTTTGTTGCTTTTTTCTCCTTTAGTTGGTTGTCAAATTTGTTTATGTTTCTTACTTAGCAACTTTTTATCAATCCTAAGAAGATTATAGGGGTATTTTTTTCTGAATTTATAAAATTAAAGGTACTTTAGAAGAAGAAAATTTAAAATATCGGCATTTATGCCTTGTCAGACTATTTCAATCTGAATAAAATCTACACGATATTCAAGTCAATTAAATTTTACATCAATATGACGGGCTTAGTAAAAATAATTAGAGCTGTTTTTAAAAAAATCGTAAAAAGGTGCAAAATTCATGGTATTAAGTGGCTATACTTTCTCTTACTATACATTTCATATATAGAACTCTAACAAACTCTAACAATGATATATTTATAATGATTAAAGAAGTTCAAAACGAAATTCTTTATACGTTTTTATAATAGTAAATTTTATCGTTTCTCCATTAAAAATAAATAAATAAATAATTTTATCTATAAAGAAATATTGTATGACTATGATCTAAAAGCATAATTATTATCGTCAATATAGAGACAAATTGTAACATACTGAATAAAAATTGTTTAAAAAAAATTATCAGTTAGAAAAAATGAATAAAAACAATACAAATTAGATCATAACAAAATAAAATAATTACCTAATGGAGTATTGCTTATAAATAAATATAAAATCTATGAATGGGATTTAAATAAATTACTGCGGGCCGCCATTATGGTTTTATGGTCAACGTTTAATTTTTTTTTTATTTTCCATTGATTTGATTGGTATTTTACTAAATAATGGTTGATGAAAATTAATGGTTAATTAAAGTTTAGAACCTTTTTTTTGCTGTTTTCTCCTTTAGTTGATTAGAAAATTACTTCAACTTATATATTAAGCCGTTTTTTATCAATGCTAATAAGATGATTTTTTATTTTTTTTCAGATCTACAAAATTGAGAGTACATAAAAAGAAGAAAATTTAGAAAATCGACATTTAAGCCCTGTCAGTCTATTTCAATCAGAATTAAACCTACATCATATTAAATTTTGCCTGGATATTGTGAGTTTAATCAAAATCGTTAGAGCCGTTTTGGAGGAAATAGTGAAAAGGTGTTAAATGCATAGTATAAAATGGCTCCTCTGGACAACCGATTTTATACTATGCTTTTAACACCTTTTCCTTTATCCACATTTCATATATTCGCAGCAACAACCCAAAAGGGGAGACGGTGGCTGTGTGGTTAAGAAGCAAGTCCAAAGGTGGTGAGGTGAGCTCGAATCTGGGAGGTCTTTTTCAAGCAAATAATTAAATGAGTATTTACTATCAGCCTCTCCCCCGGGTATATGTGGCCTGTCAGCCAACTGGTGGCCACTCAAAGAAATAGGCGTAAGGAGTGATGACCCTCTCTTATAACTTATTGCGTATGGTAAGTCTAGCAGAAAGAAGACTCACGAAATTTAATTTTCATATTTAAGACAGACATATGCCTGGAATGTACCAGCAACGTTTTTACCAAATTCGACTAACCTGAATCACCATGCGCTTTGCACCTTTTTACGATTTTCTCCAAACAGTCCTAAAGATTTTGATAACTGTACTGTGGCAGGGGTCAAATAATAAGTTTCCAACAAAATTTTCCTCTGAACTGATTTTTTTATTGATTCCAGATAATTAACCATGTCATCTTATTAGCATTGATGAATAATGATTGAATATGAAATATAAAATAATTCGATTTCGAATAGTAGGAGAAAACTGCAGACTTTATTTTTTTAGTCCATTTTTGGTTGATCCATTTTGGAGGAAATCGTGAAAAGGTGTTAAAAGCATAGTATAAAATCGGTTGTCCAGAAGAGCCATTTTATACTATGCTTTTAACACCTTTTCACGATTTCCTCCAAATCGGCTCTAACGATTTTGATTAAACTCACAATATCCAGGCAAAATTTAATATGATGTAGGTTTAATTCTGATTGAAATACTCTGACAGGGCTTAAATGTCGATTTTCTAAATTTTCTTCTTCTAATGTACTCTGAATTTTGTAGATCTGAAAAAAAATAAACCGTTCACCTTCCGTTTTGGAGGAAATCGTGAAAAGGTGTTAAATGCATGGTATAAAAAAATGGCTCTTCTGGACAGCCGATTTTGATGAAAAATTTACTGTAACATCTCGCGTGTATAGTTGTCCAAGAGATAATTCTAAGTTTCGTACCACTTTTCGTTTTCTTGCTGGACTTAACACACACACACACACACACATAGAATTTTTGTGGGACTTGAAAAACTGAAATTCGAAAATTTTCACGATCGAAATATTTTCCCTTACGATATATTTTATAAATAGGTAAGTGAAAAAAAATCTGGTGCGCGCAAACACACGACTTTTACTTACCTCATTTGTTAAGATCAGTTTAACAACTTATAATTAAAGTTAGAGTTTTTAAATTTTAAAAACTTATATTAGGTTTCATCCATCGAAATAATATTACTAGTGTTTTGGCAAAAGGGTTTCAAGGTCTTGGATGTGATGTTTATAGGACGATTTTCCAAAGTTTTGATAAATTATTTTAAGTCCTGTCCTGTATTTTTTTTTTTTTTTTCATGAATCACTACATCATCTCATAAGTGGTTAATCTTTACAGTGAAATACAAACTTGAGAAATATATATTATTTCTTTATCTGAACACATATATTTCATTTTTATAAAAATGATGACCTTTTGTCAAACAACAGTTGTGTACAAAAAAAAAAAAATTATAAGCTCAACAATCACTTAATTTTATCCCCGTTTCATCACTCTCTATTACCTTCTATAACATTGTATATTAGATTTCTTTCTTTAGCTTTCCAACGGTATATTGTACATCTACATTAATAATCCTTTTTGCAGGAAAAAAAAAAGTTACCAGAAAAACATTCCTGATGTTTTCTCCTTCTATTCGCCATCGAATTCTTTCTTATTTCATATTCAATCGTTATTTATCAATGCTAGAAAGCAGAAATACTTAATTATTTTCAATAAAAAAAATTAAAGATAGTTTAGAGGAAAAGAATTTTGAAAATTTGGCATTTAAGCCATATCGCAGTATTTCAACCAGAAAAAAAATGCGTGAAATTAAAGCCCATCCAATTTTGCATCAATCTAAAAAAAAAAGTTTCTAAAACATCTCAGGCATGCACGCTTCTAAAATATGAAATTTCAGTTTTATACAAATTATAGTTTTCGATCTAGGCTTATCCCATACGCACATACACAAACCTTTTTGCGGGGCTTGGTCTTTTGGACCCTGGTACCAAAAACTAGTATTTTCAGTGAGAACCCGAATCACTTAATTTTATCGCCTTATCGTTACTTACCATTACCTTATTCAACTTTGTATGTTAGAAAACATATTTTTCTTTTATATTTAACCATCCAATGGTATATTATACATCTACATCATTATTATTATCAGAGGGAAAAAAAAAAAAAAATGGACTAAAAAAATAAAGTCTGCTGTTTTCTCCTACTATTCGAAATCGAATTATTTTATATTTCATATTCAATCATTAATTTATTAATGCTAATATGATGACATGCTTAATTCAGAGGAAACTTTTGTTGGAAACTTATTATTTGACCCCTGCCACAGTACAGTTATCAAAATCTTTAGGACTGTTTTGAGAAAATCGTAAAAAGGTGCAAAGCGCATGGTGATTCAGGTTAGTCGAATTTGGTAAAAACGTTGCTGGTACATTCCAGGCATATGTCTGTCTTAAATATGAAAATTCAATTTCGTACGACTTATTTCAGCTAGACTTACCATACGCAATAACTTATAAGAGAGGGTCATCACTCCTTACGCCTATTTCTTTGAGTGGCCACCAGTTGGCTGACAGGGCTGACCATACCTGGGGGAGAGGCTGAGAGTAAATACTCATTTAATTATTCGTTTGAAAAAGACCTCCCAGATTCGAGCTCACCTTACCACCTTTGGTGTGGTGGACTAGCTTCTTAACCACACAGCCACAGTCTTCCCTTTAGGGTTGTTGCTGTGAAAATATGAAAAGTGGATAAAGGAAAAGACAAGAAAGTTTCCGACAAAATGAGCAATATATTATTAATTGGTTATGGTTATAACGTGGATTTTTTTTCATTACTTCACAATTAATGATTGAGATCTCTTTACCCCTCAATAAAACTATTGAAAAAGTAGATTGTAAGGGATGGAACCAATGATGAGACTTTGATTTCCAAAAGGTACTAAAGGACATTTTTTTTTTTTTCGAAATTGATAATTGGACATATTTCTATACTAAACATATAAACATATTCAGTTGAATTCATTCTATTTCTTCATCCTCTGTATCAACATCCAAAGAAATTGTCAATAAGGTTTACACAATCTAAAAAAGGGTAAGTTGAGATACTTTTATGAATCAGTTTCAACAGAGATTCCTTATCTTTAAGTGGTATTTTGCTTGCTCAAAATGGAAGAGAAAAAAAAAAAATTGTCGTCGATACTTTTATTTCCGAACTGGTAAATCCGCTGCACTGACGGTTAACAGGATTTGTAGTGTGCCTTAAAAGAAGGCACAGTCAGTAAGTGGTTTGTTCGCTTTAGAACCGGAAATTTTGACTTGGCAGACGAAAAAGCGCCGTTTTAGGAGTAAAATAATACACTGAATAATAATAAGGCCTGATAAGGTTTTTATGGTCGTTTATTTGAAAATAAAAACTCCATCATTTTTATGATATTTATCAGAAGATCGTTATTTTGTTATTATTTCTATGTTATATTTGTTTTCTTCCTCTGAAGTACCTTTAATTTTGTAGATTAAAAAAAATTCACTAATATCATCTTGTTGGAACTAATTGAAAAACGGCTAAATATATAAGTTAAACAAATTCGATATCCAACTAAAGGATAAAACAGCAAGCATATATTTTTTTTTTAACGGAATTATCGTGTTTTAAACATAAAAAAAAGAAATATATATGTATAATATACCTTTGTTAAGCTAAAGATTTTAGAAACAAATATTATGTGATACAAAAAATTGTAAATGTTAATAGTGAATAATGAAAGGCCGACAAAATATATGGCTGTAAACAAATCTTGAATTAGAAATAATTATCACGAAAAAAAAAATCAACTAGGACTTGAACAGACTTAACAGCTATCTACCAAATTAATCACACGATGATTTCATTCTGTGCACGTTTTCATCCAATGCTTTTTTTTATTTTCATACTTAATTCTTTTTTAGGTTTTAATATCGATATATGTTTTCTTCTTATAGAATCATAATTTAACAATTAACTTTTTCTAAATTCTTTGCCTTACAAATTTGATTCGAATTTTCTTTTCCTTTCTCTGAAATTAGTGAAACGGACTCTCAATATTTGACTCGCCGTATGAAGCGGCATCGGAACTCCCTTCCTCCCGGATCTGGGGGTAATTCACCAAATAAAAAAAAAATAAATCAAATAAAACTAAGCAGGCGTCTGAGCAAAATATGTCACCGCCAAAAACCCGCAGTAAACTCACTGTAGCCAACACAATAGAACCAGTTCCATCATCATCAGCCACTCCGTCTGTCTTCACAGCGCCATCTACCTCTGCCAGTACGTCAGGTACAGCCAACATAATTTCAGAGACTCAAGGGTTTTGTGATCCCGAACCCCCACCAATATTTGTCAACAACATACAAAATTTTATATCGTTTGGTCAAGAAATTGCAGATTTGATCGGACAGCCCAACTTTCGTTGTTACTCGAGAATAAATGATATTAAGATCAACACAACAAATAAAGACAGTTACAAAAAGCTTGTCAACCATTTGAATTCCAAAAACTACGACTTCCATTGTTACCAATTGAAACAAGAAAAGTCATATCGTGTCGTTCTTAGAGGGCTCCACTCATCAACACCCACAGATGCTATCAAAAGAGGGATAGAAGAAATAGGCTACAATGTCAGAAAGGTCTCTCCCGTCTTCCATCCAAAGGGAAAATATCCACTGCCTCTATTTTTCGTGGATCTAGAACCTGCCACAAATAACCCAGAAATATTCAATATAATACGACTGGTATACTCCATTGTGCGATTTGAACAGCCTAGGCCGACATCTACAATAGTACAGTGTACTAAATGTCAAAATTTGGGACACACTAAATCCTACTGTTACCACCAGGCCCGGTGCGTCAAATATGCCGGCCCTCATGCTACAGAGACCTGCCCGAAATCTCGTGATGAACCAGCAAAATGTGCTCTCTGTGGTGAAGCACATCCAGCGAGCTACAGAGGCTGTTCGGTCTACAAAAATCTGCTCAGACAGAGATCACAAAACCCTCTACCCAAAAGTCTGGAACAGAAAAGTAATAGACCTGCACCACCTCCTGTACAGGTTAACCTGGTAAATTTTCCAGAAATACAGAAACCTTCTGTTAACATGACTCCACAGCCAACTACTCCAAGACCTGGAAATCAGGATCGACAGAACATTAAGAAGCCCTCCTCCGTTATCAACTCGCAGCCTCAACAACCTAGGCGGCAGGCGCCTCCGAACTCCCAACCCATGACCCAGATTTCCCATCCCCAGCTTGAAGCTCCACACCAACCAACCCCTCCTCATCAGATACCTGTTAGGGTTAAATTACCTCCAGAAAAACCTCACCCAATCCCACCCCGTTCTTCTGTACAGCCAAATCAACCCAATCCTCAACCCCAAACATCCCATAATGCATATCATTGTACCCCTCGACGGGTGCAGACTCCAGCCAATGTACCAGCTCAACTAAATTATCCTTCCCAACCCTATAATATACCCCCACCTGACTTTTACTCCATCCTTAATTCCTTCCTATTAGATCTCAAAGAAACCATCCAGCCACTTATCTCCCTTCTCACTCGTATCCTTTCCGAAATCCCATTTAATTTCCCACGATGAGTGTAAAGCCCCTAGCTATCCTCTTGTGGAACGCTAATGGCCTACTCAACCACCGAGACGATCTCGACATACTCCTACATGACAATCACATACATATTGCATTAATAACTGAAACTCATTTCACTCAACGATCAAAATTTTACATACGTGACTACATCACTTATAGAACAGACAACACTGCCCATGCCGGATCATGCGTTCTTATCCATAAATCCCTTCCACATTCCCTTATTCCTACTACTCCATCTGACGCTATACAATCCTCTTCTGTAATCATCTTAACTCGTCCTTTCCATCTCACACTCTCAGCTGTATACTGTCCTCCTGGTAACACCATTTCCTATAGCCTTCATAATTCCTTATTCCGATCTCTTGGGCCGCGCTTCATTGCTGGAGGTGATTACAACGCTAAACACCAACGATGGGGTTGTCGAGCATCCAACTCCCGTGGTAGTATCCTTTCTAACGTCACAAACTCCAATTGTTATTCTATCCTTGCTCCTACGAATCCCACATATTGGCCTACATCTCTAAAAAAAAAAACCTGATATCCTGGATATATACCTCTCAAATCCCTACTTCCCAAGCTGAAATCAAATCCCTGAATGACCTTTCATCTGACCACAGTCCTGTTCTGCTTTCTTTGCATTCAAACTTTGTTCCTAAACCCTCTCCTCCTACATTAATTACAGGACGTGTAAACTGGGACCAATTTCGATATGACATAGAAAATAAACTAGACTTAAAACTTCCACTAAAGACAAAACAAGATATTGACCTAGCCATAGTAAAACTTACTGACTCAATAAGTAGCACCATAACAGACAACACAACTAACACCAAACCTAATAAACCTCAGAAAAGTAACCTACCACAGCACATTCAGATCTTATTGAGAGAAAAGCGCACAGCAAGATCGAAGTGGCACAGGACCAGATACCCAACAGACAAAACTTATTACACCCAACTGACTAACAAACTAAAATCAGAACTCAAAAAATACAAAATACAAAATTTACAAAACTTGACGGAAAATCTTACGATTACTGACAAACCACTATGGACGACTACTAAAAAAATCCTGAAGTTTAAAGATTTCAACCATCCACTCCTTAATGAAACCCGATCCTGGACACGATCTGACGAAGAAAAATCCCAGATATTTGCTCAGCACCTCTCTAAAATATACAATCCTCACCCTGAAATACTCAATTCAAACCATGTTGAATGTATCGAAACAGAACTCGATATTCCTCTCCAAATGACCCTACCACCTAAAGAATTTCATCCTTCAGAAATAGCAAATATCATTCACAGATTACCTTCCCGCAAAGCTCCTGGACATGACCTAGTTACTTCCCATATAATGAAACAGCTTCCTCGCAAATCCATCTGTTTTCTTACCTACATATATAATGCTATCCTCCGGACCACATATTTTCCTGACTCCTGGAAACTATCCATTGTTAAGATGATTCCCAAACCCCAAAAGCCGCTCGAACATCCATCCTCTTACCGTCCAATTTCTCTATTACCTATTATGGGTAAAATCTTTGAAAAACTCCTTCTGAAACGAATATATCCCATCCTTGATTCTAATCATATCATCCCTGATCATCAGTTCGGATTCCGATCATCCCACTCCACTATCCAGCAATGTCATCGTGTGGTGGACGTTGTCTCTTCTGCTTTGGAGCGCGGGTTGTACTGCACGGGAGCCTTTCTCGATGTAGAACAGGCCTTTGATAGAGTCTGGCACCCAGGACTGTTGTACAAACTCCGTAAATTCCTTCCTCCCACATATTTCCTGATTCTTCAATCCTATCTCTCTGATAGATCCTTCAAAATTAGTCACAATAGTTCCTATTCATCCCTTTTTACACAGACTGCTGGTGTTCCTCAAGGCAGTATTCTAGGACCCATTCTATACACAGTATATACAGCTGATATCCCAACCCATCCTAACACTTTCCTTTCTACCTATGCTGACGACACCTGCGTGTTATCAGTTCATAAAGATCCATTTGTTGCTTCAAATACTCTTCAAGCCCACATCAAAGACCTAGAAGTATGGTGTCAGAACTGGAGAATAAAAATAAATTCCAACAAATCCCATCAAATAACCTTTACCCTTCGCCGTAAACCTTTGACTTCCTGCCCTAAAGTATCCTTTAATAACACTCAACTAGTTCCTGTTGAACAGATCCGATACCTAGGACTACTTCTTGACAAACGCCTAACTTGGAATCCACATACACGACTAAAACGACAAGAAACTGCTCGCCGCTTTAGGATACTTCAACACTTACTAGACAAACGATCAAACCTTCCTCTTAACTACAAACGGCTCATCTACATGACTATTATAAGACCAATCTGGACTTACGGAGTAGAGCTTTGGGGCTCTACTAAACCATCAAATTCTTCCCGCATCCAATCCTTACAATCCAAAATCCTTCGTAAAATCCTCAACGCTCCTTACTTTGTCACGAATAAACTTATCCATAAAGACCTTAATGTTCCCTATGTTACTGATTTGGCCCGGACCAGGTATCAATCCTTTCATGACAAACTCCATTCTCACCCTAACCCACTATTTTCAATCCTTTCTTCCTCTTCAATTCCGGATAATCCTCCGAGGCGCCTGAAAAGGAAATGGCCCCGGGACCTTCTAGTTTAAAATATTTTAAGAGTGCTGCCACTGGGTAGTGTCTCTACATGTTTTTCATGACAGTTTTGTATATTACCATCACATTTACTAGATGTATTTTATTTAATACAGTTGTAAATATCAATAAATATGTTTAAAAAAAAAAAAAAAAAGAATTTTCTTTTAAAAATAAAACAGAGAAAACCAATATTAAATTATTATGGCTCATGTCAGTTATAAATAAATTAACATTGTCATAGGATCAGATTAGCGTATGTCAGTATTTAATCTGACCAGCAATAATTATATTGAAAGTTAAAAATTAAATAAAACATGCGTAATAATCCAGACATTTATCGCCCTAAACTCTCTCCCATACCTACCTATATTAAATTAAAACTATTCTGTTGTATAAATGAGAATAACCTTGATTTCTAAAGGCTTTAATCGACATTAATACTTAACATATGTTTTAAATGATAATGATATTAATAATTAGTTAGGTTAGTAACTTCCTTATCACTCACCCCCGCTTTATTTAAAAACATAGTCCTTGAAGTAGGAGGGAGGTCTTGAGATGCGAGTAGACCTGCGGAGTGGCTGGTTCTCTCCAGAGCTCTCTGCTGTTTGGTCTAGGCGATCATCTGGCTGAGGATGTGCTTCGATCGGGGCAGCCTCTTCACTGGCAGCTTGTGCTGGCCGAGGATCGTCATTTAGCTCGGGACGGTCGTCTGGTTCCAATAAGTCTTCTTCATAGGATTCCGAACCTCCAGCGGGAGCGAGGTGCCGCAGATTAACCGTTGTCTCCTTCCCGTCTGGCAATCGTACAAGAGCATAATTTGGATTGGACTCCAAGAGTTCGACTTCCTGGACGAGGGGATCATATTTACTACCCCTAACGAAGTTTTTCATTAATATTTTACCAGGGGTACTTAACCAAGAAGGTAGAGCTACCCCATATGTGCCTTTTCGCTTGTGAAAGAACATTCTCTCGTGAGGAGTAGCGTTGGTAGCTGTGCAGAGTAATGACCGAATGCATTGTAATGCTTTTGGTAACACTGTTTGCCATTGTGTTATCGGCAGGTTTTTCGAATGAAGAGCCAGAGATACCGTTTTCCATATAATTCCATTGTACCTTTCCACTTGGCCATTTCCACAAGGATTATAAGGAGTTGTACGGCTCGTAGCTATCCCTTTGGAATGTAGATACATCTCGAGCTCTTTGGAGATGAAGGAAGTGCCTCGATCTGAATGAATATAACCTGGATAGCCAAATATTGAAAATATCTGGCTTAATGCACCAATCACAGTTTTTGATGATAAATCCTGACAGGGGATGGCAAAAGGATATCTTGAATATTCGTCAATTACTGTAAGAAGGTATTTGTATCTATTATCAGATGGCAGAGGTCCCTTAAAATCTATGCTCAGCCTTTCAAACGGCGTTGTTGCTTTGATAAGAGTACCTTTCGTTTTGTAAAACCGAGGTTTTAGTAATGCGCAGGTTTTACAAGCCGACGTTACTTTTCTAATTTCTTCTATAGAATACGGCAGATTTTGAATTTTCAAGAAATGAGACATGCGAGCTATCCCTGGGTGACACAATGATACGTGAAGAGATTCCAGCTTAGTTATAGAATGTGCAGTACTGCAAAATCTTGAAAATGCATCAGCTGCTAGATTTTGTTTGCCTGGACGATAAATGATATCGTAGTTGTATGCGGCCAATTCTAAACGCCATCGAGTGAATTTCTCATTTTTTATTTTTCCGGATGGTTAGTATCAAATAGGTACGAAATGGATTTCTGATCGGTGATCAGTTGAAATTTTCTGCCTACTAAACAATATCTCCACTTCCGAAGGGCTTCGATGATTGCGTATGCTTCTTTCTCCACTGCGGAATGATTTCGCTCAGTCTTAGATAAAGTTCTAGAGAAGAAAGCGACTGGTCGTTGGTTCTGTGTTAGGATTGCTGCAATAGCGACATCTGAAGCATCTGTCTCTACACAGAATGGCACGTTCTCTTCGACATTATGAACGACCGATTTAAGAATGCATGATCGAATATCATTGAAATCTTTGACAAGCCGAGAATCAAGCGGAAATTGCTTACAACTTACTAGCCTACTAATTTTGTGTGAGAATCTTGGAACCCATTTAGAATAATATGAAAACATTCCAAGAGCTCGCTGCAGTGATGCCTTGTTCTTTGGGAGTGGAAAATCAATCAATGGTTTTAGTCTGTCGGGATCAGGCCGTAGGGTGTTATTTTCGATCAGGTAACCAAGAATTGTAATGGACTTTAAATTAAATTTAGACTTTTGCTGGTTAATAGTTAAATTGTATTTCTTGCAGACTTCTAAGAATTTCTTTAAGTTGCGGTCATGTTCGTTCTGATCTCTTCCACTGACTGTTATATCGTCCAGATATATGTTGACACCATCTAGACCTTCTTTTGTTTTTATTTCGTTCATTTTCCTTTGAAACGCTGCAACACCATTAGTCACCCCCATTGGAATCCTTTTGAATTGCCACAGTTTGCCAACTGCTTCAAAGGCAGTGTAAGGTCGGTCTTCTCTTCGAATCGGTACTTGGTAATATGCGCTTTTCAAGTCGATAGTGCTATGTACGTTATACCTAGCTATACTGGAAGCGATTTTCTCTACCGGAGGTATAGGGTAAGCATCGAGTAAAGTGTATCTATTAATTGTCTGAGAATAATCGACAACCATCCGTTTTCTATGCGACCCTTTTACAACTAAGACCTGTGCCCTCCATGGAGAGTTACTTTCTTCGATTACACCTTCTCTTAGCAATTCATTACTGTGGAGTCGAATAAACTTTTCATCTGCATCAGTGTGCCTTCTTGATTTTATAGCTATAGGTTTGCAGTTTGGAGCTAAATGTTCAAACAGTGAGGCTGGTCCTACCTTGGAACATGCGAGACTACTGACACTAAGAGGAGGCCTACTTCCACCAAATGATACTGATAAACTAGAATGCTGATTAAGAATGTCGTGACCCATTATCACATCAGCACAGCAGCCCTTTAGAACACTTAGTCGGACGTTGGAATAAACATTGTTTAGCGCCTGCAAGTTTACTCTACAGTACGCCTTGATGGGCACAGCTAAATTTGATGAAGCCATGGAAACAGCAGATTCGGTAGGATATAGTTTGAGGTTATGTTTAGATACAAAAGTATCGCTAATAAAGCTCTCTGTGCTTCCAGTATCTATTAAACCATCTGCCGAAAATCCATCGATTTTTAAAGGAATTATAGATCTTACCAAACTAGCAGGCGATGCAGGTGATATTTCTGATGAATTTAGAAGAGGGCGAACTGCTGCAGTCGTAGCCCAGCTAAATTCATCTAAAGTATCGTCTTGGTTCTGGGTGGAAGCTGAGGTTTTCGATTTTGATCTACAAACTCTGGCAAAATGACCCCTTTTATTACAGTTTTTACAAAGAGATTCTCGAGGGGACAAGAAGGTCGAGGATGTCTAGTGAGGCCACAAAAATAACATTTTTGTGAGTTAGTTGAAGCTTTGGTAATTGAATCACATTGAGTGGATGAACATTGATCTGGAGTTTGTTGTGAGGATGTAGATGCAAGTTGAGAAGGTACCGGTTTATACGATTCGGAAAATACTTGGGCAGACTCCAAAGCACGGGCTTTTGAAAAAGCTTCATCTAAAGTTAAATTCAGATTCTCTAGTAACCTCTGTCTAATGGTTACTAAAGAAAGGCCATTAATGAATGCATCTCGAATGTATTCATCTCGGTAGACATTGGCTTTTACGTCTCGAAAATTACAGTCAGCGCTGAGGGTTCGTAAGCCCTGAAGGAACTGGTCTATTGATTCTTCTGAATTTTGAAATCGAGTCATTAACCTATGCCTAGAAAAAATTTCGTTCTTTGGTTTTATGTACAGAGAATCTAAGAGGGTAATAGCTTCCTGATATGATAAAGAATCCTTAACTAATTCAAAAATAGTGTGACTCACGTGATTGTAGAAGAGACTTAACTTTTCTTCGTCCTTTGCTTTGACTGAAGTGATGAATGTATCGAATGTCTTCTTCCAATGGATCCATTTCGAAGCACAGTCGGGAGAAGTGTATTCTGTGTCAAATCTCTCCGGTTGTAAATATTTATCCATTTTCTCAACAGATAAATATCATTAATGTCGATTAAATTGTTGTATAAATGAGAATAACCTTGATTTCTAAAGGCTTTAATCGACATTAATACTTAACATATGTTTTAAATGATAATGATATTAATAATTAGTTAGGTTAGTAACTTCCTTATCATATTCAAAACATCATCAAATTTATTAATTACAATTTTCAATAAAGAAAATAGTTTTAGAACCAGGAATAGTAATTAATTCGCGTCTCAAAATGAGCCTACACTAAAACATATTGCTTAACGAATCTAACATTTATCTACTATTCCATGCTAAATGGGGAACCATAGACATGCGATTTTCGTCCTCAAAACCATTAAGAAATATTTAGTGATGTGAGACTGGTTGACTGAGTGTATAAATTGGGGAGAAGTTGATTCCAGGTGGAGTCGTCAAGACACTTAATTAAGTATAAAACGTAAATTACTCGTGCCAACGTTTCAGCCTAAATTTTAGCCCTTCATCAGGGCGATTAAAGGAGAGAGGTAAC
The DNA here is from genome assembly GCA_023052935.1 of Piezodorus guildinii. NCBI lineage: Eukaryota > Metazoa > Arthropoda > Insecta > Hemiptera > Pentatomidae > Piezodorus > Piezodorus guildinii. Next base: position 38,993,837 of record CM041295.1, on the reverse strand, counting down.
AACAACGATAACATGATAACTAAATTGTTCTTATGACAACATGATGATAACAACATCGCTGTTACCTCCCTCCTTCAATGGCCCTGATGAAGGCCTAAATTTTAGGCCGACACGTTGACACAAATTAATTAAGTTTTCTACTTAATTAAGTGTTTTGATGACTGCACCCGGAATCAACTTCTCCCCAAGAAATGTTTAGATTTTACACACATACACACCTATATATAATATTTGTTTTATATTCTGATGCTCTTTCACAATAAAGTCCCTATTCCGTTCCAGAAAACTGTTAATAATCAATTAACAGTAAATACCTTGGAGTTACCTTTAACCAAAACCTATCTTAGAATAACCATGTATCTGAAATATCCCAAAAATCCATTTCCATACTCAAACAGCACGATTGATTCCGTGAATTCTTAACTTTAAAAACCCGTCAGCTACTTGTTTTCTCTGTTATCTTCCCAAACTTTGACAACGGTTGCCTGGTGGACGCGAGACTAACTAATCAACTGAAAATAAATTAAAACGTCTTTTGAACTGTTTTATAAAATTTATCCTCAGAGCCCCTGGACGTGGCCATATTTCTGGCTATTATACCAACTTAAAATGGCTTCATCCTTCTGTACGACGGCAATATTTCCTTGGTTCTTACCTACTCCAAACTTTAAAAAAATAGAAAAACTTCCTATATATAACTGAACACCTCACCCTTCGCTCTTATATCCATTCCTTGAACACTAGAACCCAATCAATAATTATTTATACCCCATCACATAGAACTGCATCCTTTCACACAATCTAACTTTACTTTAAAAGTTCTTTAATCATTTTATTAACGAAGGTAAGTGAAAGGCGTATGTGCACAATAAATATTTTAAAAATGTATAAATAAACTACGTATTACCAATAACACAACCGATTTTAGAAACATGTTTCAGACCATTGTCATGAAATTAACAATCATTTTTTTTTTTTTTTCAATTCTTTTATTGATATTTACAACTGTACACAGTAAACAAGTAAATGAGCTATTTACAGAACATTGGCTTGAAAAAGTCTTGAGAAGAATCTACTCAGTGGTAGCACTTCAGAGTTTATTTGGTAAGCAGGTCTCGAGGCCACCGTCTTTTCAGACGCCTCGGAGGATTATCTGGAAGAGGTGCCGATGAGAGGATACGGACAAGTGGGTTTGTATGGGCGCGTAATTTGGAATGAAAGGAGGAGTATCTTTTTTGGGAAATTTCTGCAACGAGTGGGATATTCAGGTCTCTATGGATGAGTTTGTCGGTAATAACGTCTAGGATTTGTCGAAGGATTTTGGATTGCAAGGATTGGATGCGGGAGGAATTCGATGGTTTAGTGGAGCCCCATAGCTCTATGTCATAAGTCCAGATAGGTCTAATAAGTTTTTTTAAGTAAAGAGGGAGTTTTGATCGTTTGTCAAGTAAGTGTTTTAATAGTCGATTTCCACGAGCAGTTTCTTGTCGTTTAAGTCTTGTATGAAGATTCCATGTAAGGCGTTTGTCAAGATGAAGTCCAAGGTATCGTATTTGTTCTACAGTGATGAGTGGGAACAATCATTTTAAGTTTACCAATTCTTCCTCATTATTTTTTTTATTGAGAAATATTACAATTTGTTACATAATGAACAATAGTAATAGTGATGTAATAAACATTCATACAATATATACAGACAATTATGATAAAGTCAAGTTACATAAAATCGGAAATAAACAAATTCAAATACATACAAAAAAATAACAATTAATAAAAACAAAAAACAACAACAAACAAATCAAAGCAACAACCTGTAGTAGAGATAAATACAAGTTAGGAAAAAAATAAAAATCATACAAGCAAACTTAACTATATACAATCATTAATATATATACAATGGGACCCCAGACTCGGCTGCTCCCTCCACAAGTGGGGGGAGAAGCCGAACCCAAGAGATCCCATCGCCTCTCACCCAGCGCATCACTGGTATAAGCCAGTGGAGGCCGAGCTTGGACGGAATAGCCACAAACGTTCAGTACATGAGTGGAGGATCTGACCAGTGTCAGAACTCCAGAATAAATGTTTACAAAACGTCGCGGGGCCACTGCCGTTTCAATCTTCGAGGAGGATTGTAGGGATGGGTGGAGCTCGAGAGCGATTGAGCAAGAGGATTTGGATGATGAAGAAGGTTCTGATGGAATTTGGAGAATTTGGATGGTACCAGGTCTAAAATAAATGGAATATTAAGGTCGTGGTGTAGGGTACAGTTGGTAACGTAATAAGGAGCATTAACTATTGTTCGGAGGACTTTGGATTGGAAGGATTGGATACGTTTGATGTTAGAATGTTCAGTTGTCCCCCATATTTCAAGTCCGTAGGTCCATATAGGTTTCAGTACTGTCTTATAAATTAGTAATTTGTTGTCGACTGTAAGATGAGAGTTTCTATTTAGTAGTCTGTATAACTGGCCGAATCAGCGGTTGAGTTCTTTTCTTTTAAGTCTTGTATGTGGGCCCTCATTTTTAATTTAAATAATACGTGTCGTAGTCGTAACGATTTCCAAAGTATAAACTTATGACATTTAAACCTTGGAAATGTTCAAAATTTGTCTGGAATTTGAATAGTCCAAGAAATTAGAACTGGTGCGCGCAACACACGACTTTTACCCGCCTCCGTTGTTAAAATCAATTTAAGAATTTTCAGGCATGAAAAAAGATTAAATAAATAAGTGCATTAATAGTAAGTTTCTATAGAAACACGTGTTTGTTTAAATAAATACGAAAATTGTGTGAAAAAATATTTTTGCTCTTTTCTCTTTTTGTTGGATATCGAATTCGTTCAACTTATATATTTACACGTTTTTTTATTTTTTTAATGAACGATAGCATGATAATATGGTTATTTTATTTTCTAGTGTACAAAATTAAAAGTATTTTGGAGGAGGAAAATTTAAACTATCGGCCTTTAAGTCCTGTCATCCTGTTTCAACTAGAATGAAACCTACGTGATATTAAAGCTAAATAAATTTTACATCCGGGGAGCCCGTGGGTGAATGGTTAGCGCGCTAGTTTCTCATGCTAAAGGTTGCGAGTTCGAATCCCAGTCCCGGCGGGGCTTTTATAAGGATGTAATAAAATGAGGATTCACTCGCAGCCTCCTCCCCGGGTATGTGAGACCCGTCAGCCAAATGGTGGCCACTCACAAAATTAGTCGTAGGGAGTGATGACCCTACACTATAAATTGCATCGTGAGACGCGTGTAGTAAACTCCCAGGAGATTACATTCGTGAGGCCCAGGGCCTGCACGGCCTGTCGCGCCAATGAAAAAAAAAATTTACATCCATGTAGCGAGTTTAATAAAAATCGTTGGAGTGATTTCTGATAAAATCGTAAACAGGTAGAAAATGTTGATGAAAAAGTTGCTGTAACATCTCGAATGTATATTTTTATTAAGTATAAAATTTCAGTTTCGTGCGACTTTTCGTTTTCGTGCTAGACTTACCACACACACACACTTACAAACTTTTTTCGGGACTTGGTCATTTAGACCCGGAGGATCCTAAAACGTTTATTTTCGGTGAAAACTAATATTTGAAATATTTAACGATCGCAATACTTTATATTTCATATATAGGTAAGTGAAAGTAAAAATCGTAATTTTCAGAAAAGGCTGCTTATTTTGAATGATCGTTGCCAAACCTTGCCTGATGGTTTAATGTATAGTGTTGGGTATGTTAGTAACCACTTAGTGCTGTGGAGCCGGGTTCAGGGAAATGACATTTAGCTAATTCAACAAATCGTTAAAAAACCTTCAACTCCAACCCTATTCTCCTCGGGCTTTTGGATTTGTCCCTAATCATAGGGCCTAAACCTGGAAAGATAATAAATAATAGTACTGTCGAAGTCTGAAACCACCTGCAAATTAATGTATGAATTATTTACAACGAATCATCTAGTAAAATTTATCTTATATTGTAAACATAGATCTATAAATATTGTGTCAGGCACCAAAATTTAAACTACTAGAAATAAGATCATTTAAAGATCTATATATATATATATACAAACTGATAACGTGATTTAGGCTTCCTCGAACTCCTTCCAAACCATAATACGGATTTCGATACGGTATTCACCATCGTTTAGGGCATTCTTTTCTGAAGGTAACCAAGACATCAAAAATTTATTCCTGAAATATAAGTAGTAATATAGACACATAATATACCTTTGGGATGCACAAGATTTTAGAAAACTTTATATGCAATTGAGACGTTGATTTCCAAAAGGTACTATATCCATTTTAGGAAATTTTACAGGAAGCGCCAAAATCTCTCGTTATTATATTATTAAACCTGCTAATTTGATTCTTTTCGCATTAAAATACAGAACTTTTTTCTCACTATATTAATAAAACCATATTAAAGTTATGAAATGAAATGTTTTAGTATGATTTAGAACGAAACTAAATGCGTAATTAGTACCTTAAGAAATTAATAGCATTTCTAAATCGCGTTATTAAAGGACTTGAGTGTTCATTAGATACAATCAAATTTAAGATTCAGATAAAACTAAATGAGGAGAATATAAATATGTAAAAATATCAATTTCTTAAAAAATGTCCTTTAGTACCTTTTGGAAATCAACGTCTCAATTAAAGAAATCGTGCAAATTCATATAAAGCTGTTGTAAGCCCATAAAATTCAAATGTTAAGAGGAAATATAAAACTACGGCACATCGTGAGAAAATTTATTTTGTTCTTTCTGGGAAATAGTCAGAAGTGTGACATTTAATGAAAATAATAGGACTAAAAAGGTAAATAAATAAGCATTAATTGAGACGTAGATTTCCAAAAGGTACTAAAGGACATTTTTTACGAAACTGATATTTTTACATATTTGTATTCTCATCACTTTTTGTAATCTAAATCTTCTATTTTATTTTATCTAATGAGCTCTCAAGTCCCTAAAAAAAGCGATTTAGAAATTCGATCATTTTCTAAAAGTACTAATTACGCATTTACATTCGTTCCAATTCATACTAAAAATTTCATTTCAAAACTTTAATATGATTTTATTAATATAGTGAAAACACAATTCTAGATTTTAATGCGAAAAGACCGAAATTTGGTAGTTTAATAATAAAGTAATAAGTGATTTTCGCGCTTCCTGTAAAATTTCCTAGAATTGATATAGTACCTTTTGGAAATCAACGCCTCAATTGCCGTCACGGGAGCGGCGTGGTCTAGTGGAAAGACAACGAGTCTGCTGTTCTCCGGTTCCGGGGTTCGAATCTTGGCTGTGGTGGAATATTATTTATTATGTTATTTCAGCCGCGTATGGAGGCCCGGGAGGTGAGCCGAGCCTCTATAAAGTGGGTACCCAAAATTGGGGAAAAACCTGGCTCACAAAAAGTACTAATCTCTATATACACTGACCCCAAGACCCTTCATGGGTAGCACAGGCGCAGATTTTTAATTGTATCCTTTAGTAACATCTCATTTACTAAAAATTCGATACTCCAGCTTGATCAGCGCCTGACTTATATTCCTCCCACAAGACTTAAACTACAAGAAACAGCTCGTGGATACCGATTATAACAACACTTACTTGACTAACGTATAAAACATCCAGTCTATAACAAAAAAATCTGGTGCGGGCAACACACGACTTTCACTTACGTCCATTTTTAAAATCAATGAAAGAATTTTCAAATACAGTTAGAGATAAAAATACGTGAAACTATTAAGGAATTAATCAAATTGAATTTATATAGAAACATGTGTTTTATTAAAAAATCTATTATATTATTATCTAAAATAATCATTTAGTTTTATCTTCTTTTCATCACTCTCTATTAACTTTTAAAAGCTTGTGTATGAGATGATATTTTTTCTAAAATCTTTAGCTTTCCAACGGTATATCATACATGTATATTACTGCTCTTATGTTCAAAAACGAAAAATTGCATTAAAAAAATATTTTCTCTGTTTTCTCCTTTAGTTGGGTATCGAATTTATTCAATTTATATATTTACCTGTTGTTCATCAGCTTTAACAAGATAATCTAGTTATTATTACTGAATCTACAAAATTAAAGGTACTTTAGGGGAAGAAAATTAAAATATCGGCATTTAAGCCCTGTCAGACCATTTTTATCCAAATAAAACCTACATGATATTAAAGCCCATTACATTCTACGTCGATATAGCGAGTTTAATCAAAATCGTTGGAACCGTTTTCGAGAAAATCGAAAAAAGGTGCAAAATGCATGGTATAAAGTGCCTCTTCTGGTAAGCTCATATTGAAAAAAAATGTTTTGTCACGTCTCGGGCGTATAGTGGTCTTAAATATGAAATTTCAGTTTCATAGGACTTTTTTTAGACCGTTTCCGCCCGGGAGTTACCACACACACACACTCACACACGGGACTTAGTTATTTGGACTCAGGGGACCCTAAAACGTGTATTTCCGTTGAAAACTGGCATTCGAAAATTTTCACGATCGCAATACTTCCCCTTACTATATATAGTAAGTGAAAGTAAAACTAGTTTTCGTCACTATTATCAAGCCTATTTGTACATATGAAAACGAGCTTTGAGGCTCTACTAAACCATCTAATTTGTCCCGCATCCAATCCTTACAATATAAAATCCTTCGAAAACTTCTGAATATCCCTTATCTTGTCACAAATCAACTCATCCATAATAACTTGAACAACCCATTTTTCGCAGACCTGGCCCGAAATACAGTCGTGGTCATAGAAATCGCATCACATATGCTTTAATTTTTTATTGTAATCACTTGGATCGAATCATCCAAAATTTTTGTTTTTGCTTACTTATTTATATCAGAGGCTTGATGCAATAAAGAAAAAAATAATAATGTTTCTTAGTCCTTGGTTAGTATTTTTAAGTAATATCATAATGCATTTTTTAATTATGTCGAATTTTAAGCATTTCATTTCGAGAACGTTAAATTACTAAAATTTAAAATAAGATAGGTATTTAATCAAATGATGATAAAGAAATCAAATATCACTCATTATCTTATGCGAAGTTACATATGTCTTTTAAGCTTGTTATTTTCGAAATGTTAAAAATGACCAATTTTAAATGTTTTGATTGTGCAAAAGCAGCCACTCATCGATGGTAAATAGCAATTTTATAACTTGAAATATTAATGTTGTCTGTGTTGAGTATGTACAATCAAAAGCCGAGGCTTCACAAATATTTTATACTATTTTTTTTTTTTAATAACTTCTTTATTTAAATCAAAATACAGACATTTTACAGAGCAAGTAGAAGTGACAATACCACTAAGGCGAGCCCGTGTGTGGGAAAGGAGTTCATCTGCGGCAATTCAATAAAGGTACAATAACAAACAGTAACACATTACACAGTAAGAAACAGTACAATACTTAAATAATATTACAAAATATAACACAATGTTTTATAAGCAGTAATTGACTATTCCAAAAAGCTGTAAGGAATACATATACATTTATAAAATTAAGGCAAGTAAATACAAAATTGAATTACATAATAAACAATTATAAAGAAACAGTAATTGACTATAACGAAACCTATAAAGAATACAAATTCATGTATGTAAGATATAAAATTAAGGCAAGTAAATTCAAAATTGAATTACACAATATACAATTATACTATGGAGCGCAATTTTGGGGTACCATAATTACCAACAATTAGAAACTATTCATCGATTATTTTTGAAGAAACTTTTTAACTTACCAAAGAACACACCTAACTACATGTTGTACCTGGAAACGGGCAGTAATCTGTTGTGTTTTAGTACAAGAAGTTTGCATTTAAATATTTTTTATAAAAATTTTAAACTATAGTGATGTACGCTTACCTAAAATTATAGCTCTTGATGGTATGAAAAACAAAAATTGTAGCTGGCTAAACGAATGGGTAAAACTAGCAGAAGATTTAGGCTGTCTATTTGATAGGGAGTTCGTATCGGTGCGAGGTGGAATAGTCAAATGATTAATATAATAGCTGCAGCCAAGGAAAATTTTAAAAAAGAACTAGGGATCTCCGTTATGGGTGCCCAACACCATCTAATTTATAAGAAGCTAGATTATGTTGTAAACTACATTAATGACAAAAACAATATAGAATTAATAAGAATAGTTTTTAATACAAGAGCCGAAATGATATCCCTAAATTGTAAACCATGGATGAGGGAAATAGTTTACACATGCTCAATTTGTAACAGTAAGGAGGACGAAAATATAATTCATTTTTTAGGTAAATGTACGGTATTTAATTATTTTTGGAAAAAGTATTTTGGAGAAAGTATTTGACTAAACAAAATAATAGACATTTGATAAACAAAATAATGGAAACAATTGGAACTCATTGTATAAATTTATGAAATGTGCTGTTAACTACAGAAGCTTTTTAATAAAGGAATTCAATTACAATAATCAAATAAACAGAGAATATGTTGTCACAGATAAAGTATAATTATATTTTGTTTATTCTATTTGGGAAACAAAGATTATCCCTCTATCTTTTTACAATAATGTATAATGTTTATTTATTTTTTGTTTGTTATTGTAAGCTTATTCTTTTGTTTATTAATAATGTATATAAATAAACCAACTTCCTGGCAGACGGAAATCCATGCCAGTATTTTGTGTTCTCTAGACAAATGTAAAGAAAAATATAAAATTTATTAATAAAACACATTTATCTATCTATCTATCTATCTATCTATACAATTATAAAGAAACATAATATAGTACACAGTAAGAACAGTAATTGACAAAACCAAAAAGCAATAAATAATACATATACTTGTATACAGGATAAATATCAGAGTGAGTGACGCAGGCTGGCATTGAGGACATGTCTATAGCGATAAGTAATTTGAATTTAATATGGGATTTCGCCCATATTTTATTATTGTAGTAATAATTTGGAGGATTCGTGTGAGAATATTGAAAATTTGGAGAAATATTATTGTAATGGAACAAGTCTGGTGTATCGTCAGGTATATTTTGGTATAATTACTATAGTAATTTTTCACTTTTGTAGAAAAACGGTGGTCAATTTTCCCGACTAGCTCATCCCGTCTAAAATACAGCTTTTTCATAATTAAGATTATGTATAATTTCTCTGCAGACATTACATTAAGGTCCGAGAATATATTATTTCTAAATTATTTCCCAGCTACGAAACTGCACATCGTCTGTAGACCACCTGTTGAGAACCACTGGCTTAGTTGATTGTCTATACAACATAGCTCGTTGTTCTACCATGTCGTGAGGGAGGGACTCGGTACTCTCAATGAGATTTCGCCTATTAGCTCCTTAGTCTTTGGCAATTCTTAAGCGATTATTGCGTACTTGCTTACACAATCAGCCCATCACTAGCTACGTCTTCCTCATCTTTGGGTCAAAATTCTGCAGATACGGGAATTTGGAAATACTGAAATCGCCGTTTATTCTTACTACATGGTAGGGCCATCGAAGCATTTATTATCAAAGCACTAAATAACATTTGATTAATTTTGATGGTAATTATTTTTCTCATTTTTACTTTCCCTTACCTATATATGAAATATGTAGTAAAGGAAGGTATTGCGATCGTAATCGACCTATAAAAATAATAATACAAATATATAATAAATATATTTTAGTTACTTTTCTTTTTTAATTTTTTTGGAAGTTTTCTTAATTGGAACTTTTAAAAAAGCACATAATACCTTCCATTCATCATCTAATCCTTTTATTTCATTAGTCCTTTAACATTTTTTTTTATCCAAGTCGACGTTTCGGGGTTGTTTCCCCATTTTCAAGACTTATTCCTTGCTACAACATTTTTCACATCTCATAGCCACTGCTACTTTTCCTAAGTTGTAGAATATAGGACAAGTAGCAGTGGCTATGAGATGTGAAAAATGTTGTAGCAAGGAATAAGTCTTGAAAATGGGGAAACAACCCCGAAACGTCGACTTGGATAAAAAAAATGTTAAAGGACTAATGAAATAAAAGGATTAGATGATGAATGGAAGGTATTATGTGTTTTTTAAAAGTTCTAAATATATTTTTTTTAAATATCCGCCGTACACAGGGCAAAATCACCAATTTAAGTGGACTAAAGACAAGCCAAAGTTAGAAATTTTCCAGTGCTTCGCCTTTTATTATTAGTTGGCAAGACCCTTAATAATAATATTTTCCGCCATACCGTGCTTACAAATAAATAGTAAATGAGTGAATCATTCCTGTTCACACAAGTGGCCAATAAACGGCAGTGGGATTATCTTTATTCGATGGTCATTTATTGTGTTCAAGGTGTATTTAGAGCAAACTCTTTTTGCTTTTATTTAACAATGGACATTGCTGAGACAGGTAAGACATTATATTTCCAAACTCGTCATTGAATATACATTGCAATCTCACCTGTAGAGTTAATTTAGCAATTTGTAAATGTATGCCCCTATTCAATAACGAAAAACTATATTACCCTCAAGTTACCCCAAGGATTTATTTAATCAATCCTTCTTTTTTTTTTTTTTTATTCGTATGTATTACGATTTGTCACAATGGACAATAATAATATCGCTAAAGGATCACATTCATACAATATTTACAATATAAACAAAAAAGGAAAACAAATTACATAAAATGAAACCAAACTAAATAAACGTATACAATAACAAAATTAGTAGATAAAATAAATACAAATAAATAAAGTTAACAAATAAATAAACAAAACATGTCCCATTCATACGTATGTACAATATTTACAATCAGCTAGGGAGCTCCCACTTGTGGAAGGACAAGCATCAATCCTTCTTGTCTTTAAATATTACAAAGAATTTTTCCGAGTTTTTGCGATTTGTGTGATACATAATTTTTTTCAGCAGAAATAATTTTTTTCAGGAAACATCATTTTTCCAGCAAATAAGATCAGTGATATAGATGTATGATACGTGGTTTTCATCGAAACAATTTTAGTCCTTATTACAATTTTAATTATTAAAATCCCGATTTTACGAAATATCGTGTATCGTGTTATTTTTTTAATATGATTATATCCATCCACAAAATGTTTGTGAGAGGTTTTTCTCCTCTATTTTTTCAAAACTTACATTAAAGAAAAAAAAAACAAACAGAAAACTATTTATTTGTTAAGCTGTGCTGCCAAACTTCATTGGTTAGGTTTAACGCCATCATCCTAAAATATTCTTTAGAAATATTTGTTTACAATAATCTATAATAAAACAAAATCACTTTTTTTTTCATTTTTATTTATTTTTTTATTATTATTTTTTTTTAAATATAAGTTATAAAAATATAGATACAAATAGAGAGGAAATATTAGTATTGGTACATATTACTATAAATCAATACTGACACCTTTATTTCTAAAGATAAGTATGTATTTATACCTCTCGGTTTTTTAGTATGCAATAAACATTTTGCCGGCATAGACGACTACAACATCCATAAAATCTTTGGTAAATATCACTCCTTCATAATTACGTAATGCCATCAATCATTACATTTGTTGGTTTAAAATTAAAACAAAACATAAAACGGTTAATTATAATGAATATAAAGTATATTGGATTGAGGAAGTATGACAGAGCAAATTCCAGTAAGCTCACAAGGGAAAAAATGCTAATAAACCCAGGCGTCTATGACTTGGTGAAAGCTGAGCTCAAGATTCCAGCCACCTGTTATGATACCTAAGAATAATAGCAAATTATTTTATTATTTTCGTTTAGAATTATCTTAATTTTATTCATATATTTAATTGTATTTATTAACTCATTTTGTAATTGGAAGAATCTAATATTAATTGAATCTATTGAATTACTCTTTCCAATAATGATTATAACATTTCATCTTAACTACAACGTTTCTTGACGCCTTGCTTATCTTCAGATACGTTAAATTTTAAATTAAAAAAAAACAACAATAAGAAATGTAAAAAAATGAATTTAAAAATAAATAAATGTAAAAAAAAATGTAAAAAATAAATAAATGTGAAAGAAATAAATGCAAAAAAAAAAAAAATGTAAAAAATAAATGTTTTTCGTATATAAAAATAGTAATATAATTAATCATTATTTATATGTTACAGGAAGTAGGTTAATACGCATTTCCCTATTTAATTTCATTTGCATATACATTTAATACATAGGAAAGGATAGATTGCGGTTGTCAACATTTTCATATTCAAGTTTTCAAAGGAAGTACAAGTTTTAGGGTCCCTTAAGTCCAAATGACCAAGCCCAGCAAAATGGAGTATGCAGTTATTCTTGCTAAAAAAAACCCAAAGTTGTACGAAACTGAATTTTTTTATTTTAGAAAAATATATTCCAGGAACGTTACAGAAACTTTTTCAGGAAAATCAATGGACCAGAAGAACTACTTTCTACTATGCATTTTGTACATTTGTTTACGATTTTTCCAAGAACTGCCTTAAAATTTGTTATTAAAATGACTACACCGATGAAAAATTAGATAGGCTTTGATTTCATACAGGTTTTATTCTAGTTAATAAATACTATGATAGGGCTTCAATGTCAAATTTTCTTCCTTTAAAGTGTCTTTAACTTTGTTGATTCGAAATAATTAACTACTTCTGCTTGATAGCATTTACGAAAAATGTGTGATTATAAACACGAAACAATTGGACCAAAAATAGAATGAGAAAACAGCTGAAATACTGGTGGTCAGTAAAAATGAACGTCCTCCAATTCAGTCATGCTTCACCCAGTAAGTACCCACTGCACTTAAGGTAATTTTCATATTTTAAAATTAAATTAGTGATTTTTTATATTTATAAAATAAACTTTTATTCAGTTGAATAGAAATTTTAACATTGATGAATATCGTACATCAACTGGTTAAATTCACAGTTTTCCTGTTTTTGTTGAATTGTTTAATTATTCTTTTTGTTTCAATTTTAATTTGGCTTATCTATTTTTCATAATGTAAGGTTAATCTTTTTATAGATTATTAGAAATTTTATTTCATAAATTTTGTTTGTTGTAATTAAACATATTGTATTGTATTGTATATAATTTTGATGTTATAATTATGAGATTGATTATTTTTAAAAAAACTATATTTTTACTTGCAGATAAAAATTATTCTTTCCACCGGAAGATTGCATTATAGCCGTTTCGTAGTGCATCATAATAAAACAAAATAGTAAAGAAGTTTATAATCAATCTCCAACTTTGAATTTTAGACTTTGAACTTCACCTAAAATAATCTACACCTAAAAAATTATGCCTACGTTTCGACCCCCATTGTGGGTAATCAATAGGGCTAAAAACATATAAAAGGAATGCAATGAGAGTATAGTAACACATATATGTGAAAGTACAATTAAAGAGAATATAGAAAAAAAAGGTATATGAATTATTAAAAATTATAACATTAAAAACAATATTTAATATACTATTTAGTTAGAGAGGCCGTGAGTGGATACCCATTTAATTGTATCCTTATAAAAGCCCCGCCGGAACTGGGATTCGAACTCACAACATTAAGCATGAGAGACTAGCGCGCTGGCCACTCAGCTACGGGCTCCCCAATTTTATATATTAATATCCTTTAACTAGAAAGTATATATTGTTTCTTTTTACTGATCGCCACCCGGAATAATTTCTTTCTTTAACCGGGAAAAATATTTCAGCTGTTTTCTCCTTCTAATCGTTATCGAATTCTTTCATATTTAATAATAACTCATTTTTTGTCAATGCTTACAAGTAGAAACAGTTAATTATTTTTAATCAACAAAACTAAAAATACTTTAGGGGAAGAAAAATTTGAAAATTTGGCATTTAAGCCTTGTTACAGTATTTCAACAAGAACAAAACCAGCGTGAAATTAAAGCCTATCTTATTTAATATCAGTAAAGTAATTTTTAAGGCCGTTTTTGGGAAAATCGTAAAAAGGTGCACACTGCATGGTAAATAAAAAATGGTTCAGTCGATTTTCAAAAAGTTGATCATTTTGAGGAAGTTGACAGCCATCCTAAATGGTATCAACGTGGAATCGAGCGAGTAGCAGATTGCTAATGACGGTATATTACAATGGACAATAATTTGGTGTTTTTTTTGTTTTGTTTTTTTGTGAAACTAGACATTAAACAATTATACTGTGCAAGTATTAGGGACCAACTCTTCCTAGGATTCCTGAAAAAAAAATCGGAAATTTGTACGCGAAAAACACGTTTTATTCAATAATTCTGGTTCTGGTGATAATAAAAAATTAAGTTTGGAGTAAAAATTACCCCATTTTGAAGCAGATTATTTAAAAATTTAGTCGTTAAAAATGTTTTATGCTAAATATAACCATAAAATTATAAATATTCTCCTTAAAAAAGTTTTTCTAATAAGTTTCCTTAAAAATTTGTTCAGATTAAGATTCGTTTTAGGAGTGAGGAATTCAGTTTTTAAGAAACCTTATTAAAAGTACGTTTTTGACAAGATTATTTACTGTTCTTCGAGCCCTGGATTCAATCCCGCTTATCACAGTTTATTATTTATTCTGTTATTTCAGCCGCAAGGCGATCCTGGGTATGGAGAACTTTGGAAAACTTGGACACACACATCCTCTATAAAGTGAGTACCCAAAAATGGGGAAAAACCTGGCAATTGAATCATCTCATTACACGTCCCTTGGCCTATAAACAGTACAAATCTCTATATGTACTGAGCCCAAGACCTTTCGTGAGATTTAGAGGTAATATTTTTAATTTATAAATAAAGGAAGTCGAGTTTTTAAAATGTTTCTTAAACAAAACGGTTAATTAACTTCATTTTTTTGAATAAGGGGAACATCTTGTTTGAAAAGACCCAAGGTTGAATTTAGTTATGCTAGTAACCGTCAGAAAAGAAGAAAGAACAGTTCGTTCCGTGATTCAGCTTCTGCCTAGGAACCTGTTATGCAACTTTAAAAAAAAAATGAGAGAAGGTTACTCTAACAAAATGTCCAGAGCGAAAACAATGGAAGATATATCCCGTTATTTACTTATTTTATCTGACTCGGTGATCTCACGCATATAAATCTTTTAATAAGAAGCCTCAACTGGTTGTGAAATGCCTAGGTCTTCTAGAAGCGCCACAATTGAAGGAAAGCGACTATGACCTCTCCATGCAAATGAATCGGATTCCGTTGCCAACGGATATTGATTCAGTATATATTTATTTAATACGTGATTAGTAAATTTGACTTAATTAGTAAATATTTTATTTTTGACGTAAAAGATTTATTGTCATTCTACAATAGTAAAATTTGGTGTAATCCAATTATTAAAAAACTAAAAAAAAACTATACCATTACAACCTATTAAGGGTCTTGGGTTCAGTCCTAATAGAGATTAGTACTGTTTCTACGCCAACGGTCGTGCAATGAGGTGATTCGGCCGAGATCAAGCTCGGGCGGAGAAACACTTTAACACGAAAAAATATTTTTGTGGTTTTCTCCGTTATTATATCAATGCTCACTAGTATAAATGGTTAATCATTTTTTGTCAACAAAATTACAGGTGATTTGAAGAAAGACATATTGAAAATTTTATGAAAAAATCATATACAAGAAATCCTTTTTGGAAACCTTATTTCGACTCAGGGGCTCTCTAAATTGTGTATTATCATTGAAAACCATAATTTGATATTTTTATGATCGAAATACTTACCCTGTTATATTTATATTTCATATATAGGTGAGTGAAAGTAGGAAAGCAGTGTAGTCTAGTTCATAGAGAACTTTTCTACTAATCTCCAAGTACCGGGTTCGAATCCTGGCTGTAGCAGAATAATGTTTTGAGGGCCGGAGTGGCTAAGTTGGTTAGGGCTTGATGCTGTAAACGCGCGTTGTCCAGCAACCACAGGTGACCAGAAATAATTACGAATTAATAATTATAGATAATTAATTTATTATAATAAAATTAAATAAATAATTAATTATTAAGAATTAAATAATTAAAATTTCGTGTCTTGGTGCCGGGGGCTATTATCTCGGAATTAATCCCCTCGTCCGAATGGCCACAGGGCATTAATGAATAAACGCTGCAAATTATTATGCAACGGTTTATTATTTCCAAATAACTGTATTAGGGTATAACTATTATGTCCCTGCACAGTGGACGAAATCCCAAATTTAGATGGAGAAAAGTCAAGTCAAAACTTTGGAATTTTCCAGTGATTCACATTTTTATTATTAGTTTCTTGATACTAATATTTCCCACCATACCGGGTTTACAAATAAATTGTAAATGAGTGAATCATTCCTCTTCGCACAAGTGTCTAATAACCGGCAGTGGGGTTATCTTTATTCGTCGGCCATTTATTGTGTTCAAGGTGTATTTAGAGCAAATTCTTCTTGCTTTTATTAAACAATGGACATTGCTGAGACAGGTAAGACATTATATTTCCAAACTGGTTATTGAATATACATTGCAATTTACCTGTAGAGTTAATTTAGCAATTTTTAAATGTATGCCCCTATTCAATAACGAAAAACTATATAACCCCAAAGTTACCCCAAGGATTTGTTAATAGGATGTGTTTCATCAATCCTTCTAGTCTTTAAATATTTCATAGAATTTTTTCGATTTTTTGCGTTTTGGGCGATACATAATTTTTTTCAGACACAACACTCCAAATGAAAAGTTTTACAATCTATAATTTGAAGAGTTTCCTAAATGATGTAAAATACATCTATATGCAGGTTTCAGCAACTCTGAATAGCCATGATTAGATTTTTGTATTATTTTTCCCGTATTCCGGGACTTCAAACGCTAAATGTAGGGAAGTTTTAGATTTTAGCAAATAAATTTGATGTTTGATCACTGTGCGCTCGAAAATCGTGTCAAAAAATAATGATTTTTTATATTTTTTTCATATAATTATTCTTCATATTTATTTCCGTAATCTAGGACCCTAAATATGGACAAGTTTCAGAATTTTGTCCACCTAAATCGGTCATATTTTACACTGTGCGCTGTTTAAAGGCAATAAATTATCCAAAGTAAAATGGTCAATCACCACTGTTAATTTCTTATTAAATTCTTTTATTGATATTTACAACTGTACAATTTACACAGTACAATAAGTAAATGTGCTAAAAACAGAAAATTGGCTTGAAAAAGACATGAGAAGAATCTACCCAGCGGTAGCACTTCAATGATTATTTGTTCAGCAGGTCTCGAGGCCACCGTCTTTTCAGACGCCTCGGAGGATTATCGGGAATATATGTCGATGAGAGGATGCGGACAAGCGGGTTTGTATGGGTGGGTAATTTGGAATGAAAGGAGGTGTATCTTTTTGTGTTAATTTCAAAACGATATATCTCTGCTATTTCTAAACTGATTTTAATCATTCTTTTTTTCGTCTTGAGAAAATTTAATTCTCTATCGAATAGCTCTAACAACTAACTGGGTATGTATTTATTTATTCATCTTTAAAAATAACTGAGTTAAGGGTGTATATATAGGTAAAATTTCAATTTTTGTTTTTCTGTTTTATAATTAATAGCGGTGTACTGATTCTAAAATACTTTATGATTATATTAATCGGAACATTCTCTTCTAATTATGTTTATATATATTTATTTATCAAAGATGATTATTATATTACGTTTCGAGGTACCCTATGCCTCATCTTCAGATTTTCAAATATTATCTAAAATATAATTGAATAAATATTATAACCAATTATATATACATTAAGAATACATTATCAATAAATTAGAATCAATTTATCATTTAAACTATTTACATTCTGTTTATTATTATAATTCTACTTACATTTATTTCCATATTGTATCACAATATAGGTCAATTACTATTATAAATTCTTCATATTAAGTTCATAGATATAAATAATCATTCTATTAAATTCTAACTTTTCACTATCACATATTCATTTTTCCAACTTTTTGTTGCTGTGCACTTGCAACTATCATGTATACTAAAATAGCCTTTATCTAATACCTTTCTTGTGCTAAATACTTAAGAATTTTTTCTCCATCTTCGAAAATAACGGAGTTACAAGCTTATAAAGAGTCAATATTTCAATTTTTTTCGTTGTGGCCTCCTGATCCTAAAACACACTACAATTTTGTCTCTATCTTAAAAAATAATTGAGTCATAGGCATATTTATCGGTAAAATTTCAATTTTTCTTTCTTTCCTTTTTTTTATTTCTATTCGCCGTTTCTTGGTTAAAAAAACTCTACTTTTTTTTTCTCTACCTTCAAAAATAATGGATAACGCCAATATAGTCATATTCACAGACTCGGCATCCTCGTGCAAACTATTGGAAAATGTCTATAAAAACAAATTAACAACATATATAGCTCTAGATATTATCCGCAATATAAAAACAGGGAGCAACAGTTATAGCTTCCAATGGACACCAAGTCATATAGGACTGTCAGGAAATGAAGCGGCTAATAGAGCTGCTGGGAAAAAACAAACCACAAAAGAAAATGCCAAAGTACCTCTCCAAGGCCTGTTGAAATGTCTGCAGAAAGAAGCAGTCCAGGAATGGCAGGATAAATATGACTGGGAGTCACAATTTAAAGGTGAAGATTATTATCAAACCCAGCCAACTGTGAGCCTGATACCATGGTTCTCCACGAACAAACAACTCGATAGAAAAGAAATTGTACAATTAGTAAGGCTACGAACCAACCGTGGCTGCACAAAAAAAATATCTACATTTAATGAAAACAGAAAACGATGGCAAGTGTGTAACATGCAAAGGCCACATTCTATTCCGATGCCGAAAATATGGAAAGCAAAGAGAAGTAGTTGTTCCCCTAGAAACAGAAGCCATATTTCTACAAGTGTTAGGTAAACAAAAGCTTAAGATGATCAAGCAATTCTTCATTAACGCTCAGTGTAAAATATAAATATATAAAAAATAAAAAAAATCTTCACAGAAGTTATTTTTATTTTATTTTAATCTCTTTTTACTTAATTTAATGATTTTTAAAAAGTATTTTTGTTTCCGTAACCTAAGTTTTTATTAAATTATGGCAAACATGAATTGACCATATAGGATTTGGTGTCAAATCTTGATATAATCGAAAAATAATGGAGTTAATGAATAAAATCCTATTTAATCGGCTGCCATTTTAAAACTAATCGGCGGATATCAACGTCCCGGTGTTGGAATCTTAGTTGGATGAGCTGGTATTTATTGCCAAGTTTCAAAGAAACCGATCCACCGAAAGCCGCGGACGGCAACAAACGGATTTTTTTTTCGTTATTCGGATTATACGTATCTTGAAACGTATCCCCCAAATTTTAAGGAGGAGGGGGGGGGCTATTTTTTTTTTGGCATATTACAAACGTTCATTATTGGAAATAATAAACCAAGACAAACATGAATGCCACCGCATTCAATTGCACCTGTGCGAAGCACTTGGTCACTTGTCTATATTAATACGCTTAAATAACGTGAAATAACCAGGTATACATAGTTTATTGATATGAATCGTATGTATTTCAAATAGGTATGTGTGTGAATGCCATATATAAATGACATTACTGAATTGAAACATCGTATTTCTGACCGATTCAGCTATGACTTCAACACTAGCTCGTTAAGTTTATGAGAATAATAATGCCATCACGGAGAGAACTTTGGAAATGTCAAAAGGGCGTGGATTATGAGAGGCCATAGCCGAGGAATTCTCACCGGAAGAAAGAGAAACGTTATTAGGATGGGTCGTCCGCGGCATATGCTCTTACGAAATCTCTTAAACTTTGTGCAACCGGCAAAGCGATGGATGAAACCTGTCGAGTTAATTTTTTAATATTCTATGTTAGAATAGGGAACTTTATATTTTTGGTATGAAAGCATATGATATTTATATCTATAATATAATATATTTATCGCTTATTATCTATTTAGAAGAGTTAAAATAATAATATTTCACTAAATGGGACATAAGTATATTTTTTAATTGCTGTAAATTGGTAATTTCTCTACAAGTATTTTTTTCTTAATTTGCTCATTTAGTTTAAATTATTATTTTTTTTTATCATTAATTGAAATTTACAACTGTATTAGTTAATAAATCAAGTAAATTAGCTAACAGAAATGCATGAAAAATACATGAAGAGTAAATGTCCATAGGGACCAATCCACTAAATTAAATAAATAGTGAGGTATCTCTGTACTGGCTAGGGCAACGGGCTACCGAACTCCAGTTACCGGGTCCGATCCCGATTGTGGCAGGATAAATATTTATCTCTTCTGTCTATATATAAAATTATACCGCCATCCTTGGTTTCCTCGAACTCCTTCTAAACCGCATGACGGATTTTGATACGGTTTTTACTATAACTTCGAACATATTTTCCTGAAGGTTTATAAGATAAATACATTGTGATTTAGCTTTTCTTTAAAAGGGAAAAATAAATTTCCTGTAACCAAGTCATTAAAAAAATTATTCCTGAAATATAAGTAGTAATATAGACGTATAATATACCGTTGGAAACCGAATGAGTAAAAAGTTAATATGCAATAAAAGAAATCGTACAGGTTAATATAAAGTGGTTTTAAGCCCATAAACTTATGAATATATCTTATTGGTAAAGAGGGAGTTTATGATAGCTAAATATTGCCACTGCCAGGATCTTGCAAGTATATATTTTTCCCTTTAGTACACACGATTTTAGAAATAATATTACGTACCGAATTGAAACTAAGTTGTTTACATAAATGATCCTTCTTCCAGTTGCGCGACAGGCGGTGTAGGCCCTCACATTTCTCGATGCATTTTGTAGTGTTGGGTCATCACTACCTACACCTAATTTTGTGAGTGGCCACCATTTGGCTGATGGGTCTCACATACCCGGGTGGAGGCTGTGAGTGAATCCCCATTTAATCACATCCTTATAAAAGCCCCGCCGGGACTGGGATTCGAACTCATAACCTTTAGCATGAGAGACTAGCGTGCCAGCCACTCAGCCACGGGCCTCCCTAACAAAAATGGTTAGTTTTAATAAATCTGTAAACTTATATTCTAATTCATTATTTCAAATTTATTACTATTTCACGAAAACAGATGTTTCACTATAAACTGAATAGGATTCCAATGTAAACTAAATTAAACCTTTTAAATGCATTTTAAATAGTTTATTTGAAATATTAAACAATTATAAACCTAGTAGGATAGAAACATTTGTTATTTTTATAGTTTTTGAATACATTCATAGCAATCAAGTTTTTTTTTATATGGGAATATTAAATTTTCCAAAATCTGTTCTTCACTTTAAAATAACAAACAAATAAACTGAACCAATTTTTATTTTTTCGGAACTATTTAAAAAAAACATTAACATATTTTTTTTTTTTTTTTTTTGTGCAAGTCGATGGATCCATTCAGGAGAAAAAATTGTTTTGTTTTTTATTTTTCACCATGGGGTACACGATAAAATTGAATATATATATATATATATATATATATATATATATATTCAATATATATATATTCAATATATATATATTATGGAGGATACTCCAATGAAATAAAGCAGCGAAAAATCGGAGGTGTTCCAAACAATCATAATCTGAAAAAAAAATTTAGCATGCTATAGTAAACGTAGTGAGTACCCCTATGATTATATCCGATGTTTCAACTATTTGTTTTATGAATGCTATGTTATATTAGGCTTGCTTTTATTCATAAACAATAGGGGTACTCACTACGTTTGCTGTAGCATGCTATTTGTGCTATTGTGCTAAACCCATCAATTTTATACAGGAAATAACTTTAGAAACTCGACAGGTTTAGCAAAATAACACAAATAGCATGCTATATCAAACGTAGTGAGTACCCCTATTAAATAAAAAGCGATTTAGTCCTGTATACACTTCAAAAATATAAAAGTTCAATTTTGTACAACTTATCATTTTCGAGCTAGATTGACCACATATATATTTCTATATCATGAAGTATTGGCTCATTAGAAAAAATAAACAAAATTCTTTGTAATTCTAGCATTGATAGTAGCAAATTGTAGGTAATGATTTTTCATCAATCTATGACTATAAAATTTTACTTTAAAACATATATCAAGAAAAAAACTTATTATGATTTCTAAAAATGACATAAATGCTGGTACTTTATTTAATATGATTCGGACAAGTTCCAATTATAAATGAAAAATCTGTGCTTTCCAACACACTCAAAACTCATGTATTCAGTTCAGATTGTAGATTTTAGTTAAAGAAAAAAAAAATAAATAAAATAAACCAATTGTAATTTTCAACTTTTTTTTTTCATAGCAATGTAACTTATAATTATTTAAGTGTCCTATCTTACCGTTTTATTTAACTCCGTCCCACTGTTTTTTATTTATTTTTGTCTGGCGCGACAGGCCGTGTAGGCCCTTGGCCACATGATATAATCTCCAGGCAGAATGTACTCACCACGCATCTCGATAGAATTTTATAGGGCAGGGCCATCATACCCTACGCTTGTTTTTGTGAGTGGCCACTTGTAGTATAACGGGTCTCTTTGTTTTTCTTTCCCCCTCCATAACTACTCTCCCATAAGGATTAAGGGGCTAAAAATTTGCATAAGGTTGTATTTCATAGATGTGAATCAATGGTATAAATTTTATTCTAATATACGCGGGGGCAGATTTCACATGCTTATTCCACTAGACCCTTTATGTCTGGGGTGAAAGTCCTGGATTTCTAAAATATATTTTGACAAGAAGTCAAAATAAAGGATTTTTCGATGTATGAATATGCTAATGAACTGCATGATTTTTGTGATATTTGGTTTCAAGATTTCACATTCTATTTTTGCTTATTTATGTCATTATTTATTTTCCTGACTTCCTCGATCGAGTAATTTCTCCTTTACTTAAACAAGAAAGATACGATGCCATAATATTTGTATTATGACAGAGGGAGGGGCATACATATAACTTCCGTCATTGAATAATTTCTTCATAATTTATAAACCATAAAATTCATTTTTTTAATAATTTATGCTGACGATTCCTTGAGCCATTTACTGGAATTTAATAATATAATTATAAATTAAAAAAAAAATGGTAAGCCCGCGGCTGAGTGGCTAGCTCGCTAGTCTCGCCCGCTAAAAGTCGTGAGCCCGAATCCCAGTCCCGGGGGTATTACCGGTCTTATAACTTTTTTAAGAGACCCGTTATACTACAAGTGGCCATTCACAAAAATAGGCGTAGGGTATGATGACCCTGCCCTATAAAATTCTACCGAGATGCGTGGTGAGTACATTCTCCCTGGAGTATGTTAATAATTTATCAGCACCAATAAACCATATCTACCAGTAACCCATTTTCCTCAAAATTATCCGAACACGCAATATACCTTGACCATCATTTTGATTTTGATAATCCTGAAATCCTATCCTCAGAACCTAACTACAAAAAGCGACTCTTCTCCGAAGCTGTACATATCTATGTGGAAAATGATCGAGTACCCGTCAATCATAAAACAGATAAAGAAATAATCTCTCCGTCGTATGCCAACATCTTCTGTCTCCTTAAGTTATAACTTTTTTACTTTATTGTATAATTTATATTTTATATACTGTATATTTTCTTTTCGTTTATAACACTTCTGTTTTTTGTTTTTTTTGTTTTTTTTTATATACCTCATGGATCTTTTACATACCTCAGATTCTAGTGTTTATAATTTTCTGTTAAAAATGTTAAGCCTTATTGTTCATATTTTGTTTTGTTTTTCCATTTTATACTTTTGTAAAACTTTTTAAAACAAAGATAAGCTGTAGTATTTATATTTAGAGGGGAAAACCTTCAGGGGTTTTTACATGAACCCCTCCCCATACTACCTATGTTTTCGGTTTTCCTCAGTTTATGCTTGGACATGGCTTAGTAATGGTACGTTTATATATAATTTTCTTACTTCTATTGTATATTAGAGTCAAAAGTTTTGTTTTTATGCTTATCATCATCATATTGTTTATAATATTATCATTATTTGTATCTATAATATTTAAGTATGTTGGTATATTTTCTATTTTATTTTAAATGTTATCATTCATATCATATACTACATTCAAACAAATTTTCATTATCACATCAATATGTATCTCTTTTGTTTTCTGATGTTTGTAGCCCTGATGATAGCTCACAAGCTTGAGCCGAAACGTCGGTAAAATTAAAAATATTTAGAAAAAATACTGACTCCTGGTTATTCCACCTATAACCAAAATATAAATAGGTTCACTCTTTAATCATAAACTATCGCTCCTGATCCATAAAAAATCTGGAATATGGCCTATTTCCACCAGAATATATCATTTATAGTTACACGAGGAAATATTTAGGAATAATATTTGGCTATATTCGACATGTATCCCATGAACATACTTTAACAGAAACAGAAACTTTATTTATTTACATAATATTTACAATGTACACTCAATACAAATATGTTTGGTTTCATGATTTCAGTGGACCTTTTTTCATGATAATGAACATACTTGATCTCCTACCACCTAGGGCCGAACTAATCACAAACAGTTAAAATCAATTCATCAAGGAAATTCTTGATGAAGAGGCCATGACTAAAATGAGAAGATGGCGCTGATGCTCATCACATTAATTGGATTCAATCTATCACTTTTGTGTTGGAGTGGGGTTTCATCGAGAGTAATTGTTATATCCTGTTTAGTGGTAGTTATCGAAGGTCGCTGTCGCTTGGTTTTGAACGGATTCACGATGGGATTATTTTATATGATAGTGAGGAGATATATATTTTAAGTGATCCTTTTAAATACCAAGTGATAAAATGTATTTTTTTTTCCACAGTAAATATGCACTCCTTTACTTCCTTATCTTTCACCTTTATTTTTCTTTCTCAATTTATTACATAGTTTTTCTATGTTTCGGGGTTCTTTCCCCATTATCAATCAATCATGCGTTTCTCAAAGTTCATCCATTTTTGTCTTCAGTTTGATGAATTGTTGGTCATATGGTTGGTCCTAATTTCCATATTTAAATTTAGTTTCTTTTCTTTTATAATTTTTAGGAAGTTTGTTTAATATTACACATTAAAACTGCACTCCTTTACTTCCTTATCTTACACCATTATTTTTCTTCTCATTTACATATTTTTAGTCGGTTCTCCATTATCAAAATCATGCGTTCTCATATCCATTTGTCTAGATTGAAATTGTTGGTCATATGCGTTGGTCCTAATTTCATATTTAAATTTAGTTTCTTTTCTTTTAATTTAATATTTAGGAAGTTGTTTTATTACACATTAAAACTCATCTTTAATTCTTATCATTAACTTTATTTTTTTCTCAATTATACATAGTTTTTATGTTTCGGGTTTTGCCATTATCAATCAACATGCGTTCCAAAGTTCATCCAATTTGCTTCGATTTGATGATTGTGGTCATATAGTGGTCATAATTTCCATATTAAATTTAGTTTTTTCTTATAATTTTAGGAAGTTTGTTCAATATTACAATAAAATGCACTCTTCTATCCTTATCTTACACCTTTTATTTTCGTTCTCAATTTATTACATAGTTTTTCTATGTTTCGGGGTTCTTTCCCCATTATCATCAATCATGGTTTCTCAAAAGTTCATCCATTTTTGTCTTCAGATTTGATGAATTGTTGGTCATTGTTGCCTAATTTCATATTTAAATTTAGTTTCTTTTCTTTTATAATTTTTAGGAAGTTTGTTTAATATTACACATTAAAACTGCACTCCTTTACTTCCTTATTCTTACACCTTTATTTTTCTTCTCAATTTATTACATAGTTTTTCTATGTTTCGGGGTTCTTTCCCCATTATCAATCAATCATGCGTTTTCTCAAAGTTCATCCATTTTTGTCTTCAGATTTGATGAATGTGGTATATGGTTGGTTAATTTCCATATTAAATTAGGTTTCTATTCCTTTAATTTTAGGAGTGTTTAATATTAACATTAAAACGCATCTTATCTTATCTTCACTTTATTTATTCTTCTCAATTTATACAAGTTTTATGTTTCGGTTTTTCCCATTATCAATCATCAGGTTCTCAAAGTTCATCATTTTGCTTCAGATAGTGAATTGTTGGTCATATGGTGTCCTAATTTCATATTTAATTTAGTTTCTTTTCTTTATAATTTTAGGAGTTGTTAATATTACATTAACTGCACTCTTTACTTCTTATTAACCTTTATTTTATCATTTTTTAATAGTTTTTATGTTTCGGTTCTTTCCCATACAACAACATGCGTTTCAAAGTTCATCCATTTTTGTCTTCAGAATTGATGAATGTTGGTATATGGTTGGTCTATTTACATATTTAATTTAGTTTTCTTATATTTTGGTAAGTTGTTATATATACACATTAACTGCATCTCCTTACTTCTTATTTTAACCTTTATATTTCTTCTCAATTATTACATAGTTTTCTATGTTTGGTTCTTTCCCTTATTCTTCATCATGAGTTCAAAGTTATCATTTTGTCTCAATTTGATGAATGTTGTCATATGGTTGGTCTAATTTCCATATTTAATTTAGTTTCTTTTTATAATTTTAGGAAGTTGTTTAATATTACACATAAAACTGCACTCTTTACTCTTATTTACTCCTTTATTTTCTTCTCAATTTAGTAATAGTTTTCTATGTTTGGGTTTTTCCATACATCAATCAGGTTTTCAAGTTATCCATTTTGTCTTCAGATTTGATGAATGTTGGTAATGGTTGGTCCAATTTCCATTTTAAATTATAGTTTCTTTTTTTTATAATTTTAGGAAGTTTGTTTAATATTAACCATTAAAGCATCCTTTACTTCTTATTACACTTATTTCTCTCAATTTATTACTATTTTCATTTTCGGTTCTTCCATTACAATCAATCATGCGTTTCTCAAGTTCATCCATTTTGTCTTCGATTGATGATTGTTGTCATATGTTGGTCTATTTCCATATTTAATTTAGTTTCTTTTCTTATAATTTTAGGAATTGTTTAATATTACACATAAACTCACTCCTTTACTCTTAATTCCATTTATTTTTCTTCATTATTAAATGTTTTTCTAGTTTCGGTCTTTCCATATCAATCAATCATCGTTTCTCAAAGTTCATCATTTTTTGTCTTCAGATTGATGAATTGTTGGTCATATGTGGTCTAATTTCAATTAAATTTAGTTCTTTTTAATTTTAGAAGTTTGTTATTTAAAACCCATAAAAGCACTCCTTTACTTCGTTATCTTCAACTTATTTTTCTTCTCAATTTATTACAATATTCTATGTTTCGGGTTCTTCCATTATCAATCATCATGCGTTCTCAAAATTTAATCATTTTTGTCTTCAGTTGATGATTGTGGTCATAGGTTGGGTCTAATATCCATATTTAAATTTAGTTTCTTTTCTTATAATTTTAGAAGTTTGTTTAATATTTACACATTAAAACTGCATCCTGCTTCTTTTTCAACCTTATTTTTACATTGAGCGTGATTTCCAAAGGTATATATCTTCTAGGAATTTACAGAGGCGAAAATCTTTCATTACCTTTTATTAAATACTAATTGGGTCTTGCATAAAACTAGATGTATTTTTACTATATTAATAATATCATATTAATTTGAATGATTTTTAGTATGAATTAGAACGAAAGTAAATGGTATAGCTTTAGAAATGCCGAATTTCTAATCGCTTTTTTAAGGATTGAGAGTATTGATAAAATAAATAGAAGATTTAGATTACAAAACTGATGAGATACAATATGTAAAGATCAGTTCGAAAATGTCTTTAGTATTGAAATAACGTTCAATTTATTACATAGTTTTTTAAGTTCGGGTTCTTTCCGATACAAATTTATATGGTTTTCTAAAAGTTCACCCATTTTGCTGCAATGATAATTGTTGGTCTAAATTTCCACATTTAAAATTTTACAGAGTGCTGCCATTGGTAGTTCTCTTAAGTTTGTTTCACGCCATTAACTTTTGTCACATTTATTGTTGTACTTTAAGTCAGTTGTTAATTTCATAATGATGTTAAAAATTTAGTTTCTTTTCTTTTATAATTTTTAGGAAGTTTGTTTAATATTGCACATTAAACCTGCACTCCTTAACTTCCTTTTCTTACACCTTTATTTTTCTTCTCAATCTATTACATTGTTTTTTTACGTTTCGGGGTTCTTTCCCAATTATCAAGATATTATATGCTTTTCTGAAAAATGCGAGGGTGGGGAATGGATGGTGAAAATTTGGGGTTGTACGTATTTTTATATACCATATAAACAAAAATAATTATCACTTGTAGCTGGGTGTTTAGTGCTAAAGTGCTAGGGGATCACTTGTAGCTGGGTGGCTAGCGTAATAGCCTCCCATGCTAAAGGTCACGGGTTCAAACCCGCAGGTGGTCCTAGGATTTTTTAATGGGAGTAAAAAAATCCTTAGTTACGCCGTCCTTCGGAGGGGACGTTAAAAGGGGGTCCCGAGCCTGTGCGATGTCAGGTACTCGTTAAAGATCCCTATCCTAATAAAACCTGGATAGGCAAAATTTAGGACTCCCACTGTAGCATCGTCCGATTAGCCATAGTAGCATAAAGTGACGTTAAATAAATAAACAAACAACAACAACAAAAATAATTAAAAAAACTATTATATAATTGATTAGAACTTTCTCTTCTTTTTAAACTTATTTATTATTACATTATTAAATCAATTCATATCCCTTAACGTCTCGAGGTCCAAACTCTTTCATTTTCATAAATATTAATTAAAAACTAAATACAACATTTTATATTAGAATTTAATTTTCAACATATTACTATAAATACTATATATACTAGAAAATTGAAATTAAAATAAAAAACATTTTTGTGGAAAAAAACAAAACAATTAACCTAGCGGTATGAAATATACTTAAGGCCCATTCTCATAATGACCATAAAAATCGGTCTAGTCGTTTTAGACGATTACGACCACAAAACTGTGACACGAGACTTTTATGTGTTAGATTATTTTTACGTCGTTTTTATCGTACAGGCCATGTTCTTTCGCAAAGTACTAAAGATTTTAGAAAAAATAATATTACCAAGTCCTACGTAAATTATTAAAATAAGTGGAAAGTTGTTATAAATTCATTAACTAACATTTTTAAATAATTATTTCTACTTTTAGATGAGGAAGATGGTTGGGGGTGCGGTCATTAGATAGAAACACACATTGAAACAAGTACTATTTTAATTATGTTCCGACGTTTCGGCCTACATTGTGGGTCTTCATCAGGGCTAAAAGAAACAAGATAACAACCAATGTAATTATAGACTTACATTAGGACAGTAATATAATATGGTAACAAATAAAATATTAAATGTAAAATGATAATAAGAAAACAGTTATAAAGTATGGAAAAAAAAATTAAGATGATAATTATAAATTATGGATGACAGTAATAATTGATAAGATGATAGTTATACAGTATGGAAGTAAACAAAATTAAGATGATAATATTTCAATAAGAATATATAAAGAGAGACTAAGCAAATGAAAAAATCTGGTGTGGGCAACACACGACTTTCACTTACCTCCATTTTTAAAATCAATCAAAGAATTTTTAAAAACAGTTAGAGATAAAACTGACCTGTTTTTCATCAGCGTTAACGAGATAATATAGTTATTTTTATTGAATCTACAAAATTAAAGGTACTTTAGGGAAAGAAAGTTTAAAATATCGGCATTTAAGCCCCGTCAGACCATTTAATCAGAATAAAACCTACATGATATTAAAGCCCATTAAATTTTACATCGATATAGCGAGTTTAATTAAAATCGTCGGAACCGTTTTTGAGAAAATCGAAAAAAGGTGCTACATTGTATAAAGTGCCTCTTCTGGTAAGCTCATTTTGATGAAAAAGGTTTTGTAACGTCTCGGGCATATATTTGTCTTAAATATGAAATTTCAGTTTCATAGGACTTACTGTTTCCGCCCGGGAGTTACCACACACACACACAGACCTTTTTGCGGGACTTGGTTATTTGGACTCAGGGGACCCTAAAACGTGTATTTCCGTTGAAAACTGGAATTCGAAAATTTTCACGATCGCAATACTTCCCCTTACTATATATAGTAAGTGAAAGTAAAAATGTAAAAAGAGTAATATGTGAACAATTAAAATTTTAAAATATGAAGTGATATTTGACGGTAATATATTAAAAACATAGTAAAGAGCATAAGTAGTACATAAAAAGAACATAGTCATTAGAAACGAGAAACAATATGAATCAAAAAAAAATATTTTAAATTTTAATGTAATGTGATATTAAACTCACAATTATATGTCTGGATATATACGAATAAGGAAAGAGGGAGGAAGAAATAAGCGGTTAAAAGAGGTCATAATCAATAAGAAAGAAAATACATAGTTGACCCTGAGACGGTGTCTAAAGAAGTGATATTGTTTTCTGTTTAAAATTAAACCTTTAAAATTGTATTTAGAAAAAGTTCATTTGAAATATAATATACTAATAAATCGATTAAAATAGGAACCGTTATATTTCTGTCGATGATTAAAGATAATAATGAATAGACGTTATAAAATAAATAAACGTAATAAAATACAAATATAAAAATAAAAATTAGCGTTATAAGGTGATGATCTCATAATTTCAGAGTGATTAACTCTTAAGTGGTCAAACTGTACTTTTTATAATTATAAATGATTATGCCACATTCAAATTGCACCTATTGCGAAGCAAGGGCGGGACGCTAGTGTATATACGTGTATATAGCATTTCAAAGTCAAATTCATCCTTTTCCAAGTCAAATTTAACCTTTTCCATTTCAAATTCAACCTTTTCCAAGTCAAATTCAACCTTTTCCAAGTCAAATTTAACCTTTTCCATTTCAAATTCAACCTTTTTCGAATTCATCATGTTCACATAATTTTGTTTTTATGGTTATTTGTATTATACATTATGTTTTCAACCCTTGTGGCTAGTTAACTGTTAACCCAGGAGCCACTTTACTTACAATTACTCACGATTATAATAATAAGTATAACCGATACTTAACTTTTCAGACATTTTCGATAAAAGGGCTTGTTGTACGGATTAGCGGGGATTCGTTTAATTTTAGTTTTAATATCGCGGGATAAATTATTTTAGCTATTCGGATTTATTCGATACTACGCTCGGTAGCTACGTTACTAAGGGTTCGTATCCCGGTTATTCTATTAATTTTAAGTGCGGTAGCTCAAATATGGGTTTATTATAACTTGTTCGTATTTATTCAATGTATTAGTAGCTGCGTTACATGGGATTCTAAATTATAGAATAATCAGG
The DNA here is from genome assembly GCA_023052935.1 of Piezodorus guildinii. Lineage (NCBI taxonomy): Eukaryota > Metazoa > Arthropoda > Insecta > Hemiptera > Pentatomidae > Piezodorus > Piezodorus guildinii. Next base: position 38,962,511 of record CM041295.1, on the reverse strand, counting down.
ATAGAACCCCCCGTAACCCAGCTACTGGGCCTAATTTCGCCGCTCAAAATTTTTCATTTTAATGATTATTTTACCAGTTCTTCTCTATCCGTTCATAAATAAAGAACCGTGGATATAAAATTGTTTTCTGGCAAATACTTTAAGTGTTGCCGATTTAAGTCAGCTTCGCGACTGGAAACATTTATTACTAAAATCTCTCTAATTCTGGTATTTTTTTTAGATATCTAGTCAAAACAAAAACTAACAATAATATAAGAAAATGCTTTATATTATGATGTTAATTTTCGTGTATTTTTTTTTACCATTTTCTTGGCTTCTTAGGTAATTTTTTGTAAGGTCTAAAATTATATAAAATACTCATCATAATTCTAGTTTCGTTGTCAAATGACCGGAGTTAATATTTCTTCTTCATCTTTCCTCTCTACCGCACAGGAGTGTGAGAAGGTCGCTTGTAGAGGCTGATCCAACCTATTCCTATTCTGCGCCATTTCTCTCGCTGATCTCCAATCTCTATCCCTTTTTCTGCAAGCTTTCCTGATCCCATCCCTCCAAGTCTTCCTAGGTCTTCCGATTTGACTACTTTCCTCTACTTTCACCTCATAGGTTGCTTTTGCCAAGCGATCCTCTGACATTATTGAGACATGGCCGTACAATCTTAGCTGGTTTTCTTCAATAATATCCTAGGCCAATCTCACATCAAGGTTGGGTATTATTGTGGTATTTCTTATTTTGTCTCTCTTCGTCTTATCCTCAATTTCCCTCAAGTAGCGCATCTCCATAGCCTGTAGTTGGCTTTTATGTTTAGTGGTGAGGGCCCAGGATTCGCTGGCATACGTCAATATAGGTAAGAAAGTTGTTTTGTATACTAATATTTTTGTGTGTTTGGAGACCTCTCTTTTGTCTATGAAGCCCTTCTTAAGAGATAGTAGTTAATATTTTTATATATATTAAGAGATAGGAGTTCATATATTTTTTTCAAAGAAAACGTTATTTTAACAGTAAAGAGAATTTTATGCCTCCATGACTAACATAGTCTCAATGAACAGATTTATATCACTTAAACTCATCGTATTGATGGTTAATCTGAATTAGTTTCATATTTGTTTACAGAGTCCCTTTTGAGATATTTCCGTGTAAACATCGCGAAAAAAGATTTTTGACCATTTTTAAAAATTCGTATACAAGTAACCTCTATGTTCTCAAGATTTCAATCTTAAACAGTAAGTAGGGTCGGGACTAAACTATGTATAAAAAAATAATCAAAGATGAGCCTCTTTTCCTTTTATAGACTTTTTAACTAGTTAAAAGTCTCATTTTTTATTAATTTTTGAGAATTTTTTGAACAACATTCTTCACTCTTTAGGTAAAGAGTTGTGGGGACAAAAATACAAAGCACGTCCTTATCTTAGTGTTAGTTTTATTTTTTATTTGATATCCAAAAAATTACAAGAATTGGAAAGATTTTCCCAACACGTTTTCGCCCGCAAAGCTGACTTGAAACGGTTTCAACACTATAATTATTGGCCAAAAAAAATTGTATTTATGGTTTTATATTCACGAAAGAATAGAGATTAACTGGTGTAAAAATCACGGAAATAAAAAATGTTGAGCAGCAAAGTCTGGACTCGAATGGATTGACCCATATATATATATATATATATATATATAATATATATATATATATATATATATATATATATATATATATATATATATATATATATATATATATATATATATAAATATAAATATACACACACACTCATACATACTTATATAGGTTATCCTAGGTTGCCTAATACGGTAATCCTGGTTATCCTAAGCTATTAATGAGCCAATGCATTGATGAGGGGCAACAAATCATTTGGGATATAATAGAAGCTCCCACCTTTGCACTCTCCTTGAACCCTCCTTCCACATCTTCATGCTCAATCTTCCTCCATATTTCTTCTCTCTTCTGGAGTTTCGTTTCATGGAATAATTAACGATGGTTTTGCCGTTGGCCAAGGTGAGGTCACAAAAGTTTCTATTTGATCAGTGGGAGGCTACCCAAATATATGTCAGTTCCATGTTAGAGGACGCACACTGGGGCGAAACACCAAATTATTGGACATTGTAGGATTATGGCCAGACTGTTGGCGGTAAGAAAAAAAAGGTTAAACGTACATTCCCATTTTTTTTTTTTACCGAGGAATCGATTTCTGTATTCAGATTTTAATTTTTATTTACAGGGTGTCCCAGAAGACACTTTCTTTTTTGAAAGTGTTGATTGATTCCACACCCTATTTCCGGCAACATTTACTATTGACATTTTATTTCATAGGAGCAACCGTATAAAAGGATTACGGAGTTTTCGGGCAAACCAAAGCCCCTCCCTTTCTATATCAGAGGAGTAGATACCATTCAATTGAGAATAAAAAAACATAAACGAAATTCATACAAATTATTATTCTAAAATATTATAATTAGTTTCTTTTACTAATTATCTTTGTGCATAATTATTTATTTGAAAAAAAAATTAATTACCTATAGATATATTGGTTTAGTAAATATAAAACTAAACAAAAATTAGAAAAAAATAATTAATTATTTATTATATGAGGAAGATGGTTGGGGGTGCGGTCATAAATTAGAAACACACATTTAAAATAAGTGCTATTTTAATTATGTGCCGACGTTTCGGCCTACAATGTGGGCCTTCATCAGGGTTGACTCTGAGACGCTGTCTTAAGGAGCGTCAACCAACCCACCTCTGCACCATAGCAATCTACCTCTAATCCTTAAGACAGCGTCTCAGAGTCAACCCTGATGAAGGCCCACATTGTAGGCCGAAACGTCGGCACATAATTAAAATAGCACTTATTGTAAATGTGTGTTTCTAATTTATGACCGCACCCCCAACCATCTTCCTCATCAAGTTTTTGGTAGTTAGTCAAGCAGGTTGAGCTCCAGACTAGCAAGGCGTATGTAATTAACGGGCGAATAAGTGATTTGTATATTATTAATTTGTTATGAGAGCTCAAATGGGATTTTTTGTTGAAGTATGGGAACATTTTAAATATTAATTGTTTGGCTTTATCGATTTTTCTATTGATATGGCCTGTGAAAGTAAGAGATTTGTCTAATTATATCCGAAATAAGAATGAAAAAAAGGTATTTTTTAAGTTGGGCAATAACTTTATAGAGGCTGGGTCTGCCCCAGGAGGGTTTCTATAATTCAGGGTCACCACACTACTGAATTAGCAAAATAAGTAATATTCTAACACAGCTGGGATTCGAACCCCGACACGAAGAACAGTATACTAGTACTTTGTCCACTATACCACGCCGCTCCCATATTCAATTTCAAGAAGGTTTTTTTTTTTTAATAATTTTTTTATTACGAGTTTCCAACAGAAAACAAAACACGTTTTTTGGGCCCCCTGAATCTCTATTATCAAGTCCCAAATAAAGATTTGTGTGTCTGAGTTTCTGTTTGTATGAGGTAAGTCTGGCTCAATGAAGAAAACTCGTACATTGGTTAAATTCCAGATTTAAGAAAAATATATGCCTGGAATGCTGCAGCGGCATTTTCGCCAGAATTGACAAACCTAATGCGCCATTTTAAACCTTCCATTTTACACCTTTTTGTGGTTTTCTCAAAATAGACTCAAACAGTTTTAATTGAACACGCTAAGTGATGTAATAATTAAATGAGCTTTAATTTCACATTAGTTTTATATTCATTGAGATAATTTGACTGCTCTTAAATGAACGATTTCCAAAATTGTCCATCTCTTATTGTTAAGGTAAATATGAAATAATTAAATCCCCAATTTAAGGAGATAACAGTAGAAATATTGTCTCCACAAAACAGGCATTGTAATCTAAAAATATTAATAATTATAATTTTAAGGAATATATTATTTTCAATAAAAATAAAAAAAATTGTTCATCTGTGGTGTAGTTATTAGCATAACAGCCTTCTATTACCAAGGTCTCGGTCAAACCCAGCAGATGGCCCAAGGAATGTTTAAAAGAAGTAAAAAATCATTGGACAATATTTCTACTGTTATCTCCTATACATACATACATATATAGGTGCCATTTCAAATTTTTTTTTCTGTTTCATAATGATTCTACAACTTCTATCTTAGAAAATGACGGAGTTACAAGTATATATGTATATATATATATATATATATATATATATATATATATATATATATATATATATATATATATATATATATATATATATAGATAGATAGATAGATAGATAGATAGATAGATAGATAGATAGATAGATAGATAGATAGATAGATAGATAGATAGATAGATAGATAGATAGATTTCAATTTTATTGCCTTTTTACATTTCTTTTTTTAAAATTGTTTCTCCATCTTAAAAAATACCTGAGTTATAGGCGCATTTATGGGTAAAATTTTATTTTTTTATTTTATTTTTATAGGAAGGAATTAGTCCGGGTGGCGGTAATTAAATGAAACAACTGAATAGTTTCAACTATTTTATTGTTTGCCAACGTTTCGACCCCCATTGTGGGTCATCATCAGGGCATCTGGTAGGCGAGTGGAAACTGATTTAATTTTTATAATTATTTGCGGTTTCGTAGTTAAAAAATTCTAATAATTTTCTCTATCTTCAAAAATAACAGAGTTATTGAATTACATCATATTTAATCGGCCCCCATTTTAAAACAATTCGACGGATATCGACGACTAGCTGTTAAGACCATTGTTGGATGCTCTACTATTTTTTTATGAGCTTAAAAAAAATTAGTGCAATAGTTTCAGAGAAACTTATGTAAAAGAGGGAGGAGTAATTTCTTTTTTTTTGGTCGATTACAAAGGTTAATTATTGAAAATAATAAACTAAAAACTCTATAGCCACACTTTTTATCCTAATACCTTATTTTACTTTTTTATCCTTTATTTTTATAATTTTAATTGTCCTAATAATATTTTTTGGGAGAGAGGGGGGCCCCTGAACCCCCCTGCCCTACACCCATGTTCACACTATTATGAAACCTGACTTAATGTCGTAGCGGATCGGTGCTTGTCAATGTGAAGGTGGAATGGGGTGGGGGTTTAATATCAACCGGCAAATTCACCGGGAATATCCTACGAATTATAGGATTATATCATGAAATCGCAAAGGTCAGCTTGGGTTAACGCAGAGGTGTAATGTCTAGATTTTCCGATAATACGCCGAAGAATTAACTTGCCAACATCTTGTCTTTAGCGCTGATTTGCATAGGTAGTCGATGCGTGACACTGCTACCAACCTATCTTGGTGGAAGCATCAATAAAAGCAGTACAAAGCATCTTTTCTTCACACTCGAAAAGCGTTGTTTAATATATTATATATTTCTTTATTGTTTTTTACTTTCACTTACCTAAATATGAAATATATAGTAAGGGAAACTATTGCAACGAGAAAATTTTCGAATTCCAGTTTTTAATTGAAATACAAGTTTTAGGTTCCTTCAGTACAAATGACCAATTATAACAAAAAGGTCTGCGTGTCTATATGTCTATCCGCCTGTGTATGTGTTTGTGGTAAGTCGTAGGAAACTGAAATTTCATATTTTATGAGCTTATATGCATGAGATCTTACAGGAACATTTTCATCAAAATCGGCCAACCGGAAGAGCCACTTTATAATGTGCATTTTGCACTTTTTTACGATTTTCTCAAAAACGGCTCTAACGATTTTGATTAAACTTGTATGTCGATGTAAAATTTACATCGCTTTAAAATCATGTAGGTTTTATTCTGATTGCTATAGTCTGATAGGGCTTAAATTAATTTAATTTTCTTTCTTTTAACCCATCGAGACGACGATTTTTTCAAACACAGTTCCTAGGAGCTAAATTTTTCTTTGTAAGAAAGGCTTCTGATAATTTTTTAATTTTTTGTACACAGTAAAACCAGTGCCAAATTTTGTTTTCCTCTACTTTACACTACTACAGTACGACTAGTTTACTCAGAATAACTGATAATTGCACATTACTGTTATACCATACACGGTGTGCAATCGGTCTCGAATGGTCAAAGTACTTTTAATTTTGTAAATTATAAAACAATAACAGTATCATTTTATTAGTATTGATAAATAATAGCAAAGTATACAAGTTTAACGAATTTTACAACCAAATAGAGGAAACATATGTTAATGCAATTTTTGTGTTTTTGGACATGAGAACAGCAATATAGATATATAATATACTGTTGGAAAGCTGGAAAAATGTTATCTTGCTTTCTAAAAAGGTAATATAAAATGACGAATGGGGAATAAACTTCACTGATTATTTTACATAACAATTTTATATTGTTATATATATATATATCATTTTTTTTTTTCTCTGGCGCGACAGACCGTGTAGGCCCTTGGCCTCGTGGTGTAATCTCCTGGGAGAATACGCTCACGATTCATCTATAACCCTGAGGTAGAGTCATCACTCCTTACGCCTATTTTTGTGACCACCATTTGGCTGACGGGTCTCACATACCCGGGGGAGAGGCTGTGAGTGAATCCCCATTTAATTGTATCCTTATAAAAGCCCCGCCGGGACTGGGATTCGAACTCAGAACCTCTAGCATGAGAGACTAGCGCGCTAGCCACTCAGCCACGGCTCACCTTTACTTAATCTAAAACATATCTTTCCAACAAAACTTAATATAATTCTTAAAATATTTTTATCTCTATTTCATAGTTCTTAAATTACTTTTATTAATCGAAGTAAGTGAAAGTCATGTGTTGCGCGCAGCAGATTTTTTTACGGTAAAAGATATCAGTCTAGCGACCCGTCCTTGCTTTGCACCGCGTGTAATTTAAATGTGTTTTTTTAAACATCGACAGATATTAGAAACATAAATGTGTCAGAAAATTAAAATTGGTTCGAGAATAAACTTCGAATATAGGGCATAAATCTCAAAATTATAGCTATAAATGCTCAAAATTATAGGGGAGCCCGTGGCTGAGTGGCTAGCGCGCTAGTCTCTCATGCTACAGGTTGTGAGTTCGAATCCTAGTCCCGGCAGGGCTTTTTTAAGGATATAATTAAATGGGGATATACTCACAGCCTCTCCCCCAGGTATGTCGGACCCGTCAGCCAATGGTGGCCACTCACAAAATTAGGCGTAGGGAGTGATGATCCCACACTACAAATTGTATCGAGAAACGCGAGTGTAGGAGATTACACCGCGAGGCCTAGGGCCTGTACGGCCTGTCGCGCCACTGAAAAAAAAACCCTCAAAATTATAGCCTTGAAGAAGTCCTGAAATTTAGACTGAAACGAAGGCACAAATAAATTAAATTTACACTTAATTGAGTGTTTATTTGACTGCACCCGGTGAACCATTCTCACTTCAACATAGGGTCAGTTTATTTGTTAGTTATGTTAAACGGTTCCTATTTTATTCGATTTTATTATTTTATGTTTCGAATTAACTTTTTCTTAATACCTTTTTAAAGTTCACTTTAGTTCCCATGACAGCCCCATTTAGTTTACAGCGGAACATCTGTTTTCATTAAATGATCTAAAAATAGAAATAATTATTAAAATGTTAGTTTATGGATTTATAAAAACTTTTCATTTATTCTAACAATTTACGTACTATTAGGTATGTACTATTTTGTTTTTAAATCTTGCGTACTGTATGGAAGAGTATAATCTGTACGAGACAGTATGGTGCCAACACTGATTCACCATACTCTCCTCAGCACAACATTACATATAACTTATGTTCATAAGTTCATGTGCTTATAAAAACTTTCTATTAACGAGTACGACGTAATTTATTTCATATTAACTTTTCTAAAATGTTACGCTTTCCAACAGTCCATTAAACGTCTATATCCCTAATTCAGGAATAATTTGTTGATGACTTGATTACAGAAAATTTTATGTTCCCTTTCAAAGAAAAACTTGATTGCAATTTATTTTACTTATAAACCTACAGGAAAGAATGTCCTAAATTGTAGTGAAAACCGTATCAAAATCCGAAGCTTGGTTTAGAAGGAATTCGCGGTATCATTTCATATATATAGAGAAGAGATACATATGAAGAAATGAATTCTATTTTATCGTTGTTAAAATATTTCTCTAAAAATGGTGTCCAGTTGTTTTTTAAGGTGAGTGTTTTGTAATATTACTAAGCTGTGAACCCTGGCCTTTGACCTATTGTATTTATAGAAATACGATGGTTCCTCGTCCTTGATGCTTAACATTTAAAACATTATTTTAGATAACTGTTAATTCAACCATACATTTTTTTATTCTGTCTCGCATCTAAAGGCTTGAAATATTTATCTCAAAATGTATTATATATTCATTATTATTTATGTTTTAATCTGATCGTTTAGGACAATGACAAACATAAGCGTAGACAGGGGAAGGAGCAGTAAAGGAGGAGGGGTATGGGTAAAAATTATTAGGAAATATAAAAATAAAACATAAAATATGGTATTAAGATAAAAGGTTTAATTATAGATACTAATTTTACTATAAAGCACATAAGTTAATTTCCGAACTTAGATGTTAGTTTGGAAATACAGTGTTTTGGAAAATAAAGTTATATTTTCAACCCTTTGCCTCTCTCCACAGTTGTTCAAAAAGCATTTTTCGGAACAAAACTCTGCCCTGGTCATTCTATACTTCAGCCATTTTAACGTCATTCTGTTCCTAATCAAATTCAATTTCAATGGAATGAATAGCAATTTTTCAAGTCATAAAATAAATTGCGCGTAACACACGACTTTCACTTACCTCGGTTGATAAAATTAATTTAAGAACTATGAAATAGAGTTTAAAACATTTTAAAGAACTATCGTCACATTACCCTTTTAAACTTTTTAAACAAATACCCTTTTATATATATATATATATATATATATATATATATATATATATATATATATATATATATTACTGTTCTTAGGTTAGTGAAAAAACAAACCTAAATATATATTTTTCCTCTTTTCTCTTCTAGTTAGTTATCAAATTCATTCAACTTGTATATTTAGCCGTTTTTTATCAATACTAATAAATTTATAGTGTTATTTCTTTGGAATATACAGAATTAAAAGTACTTGGAAGGCGGAAAATTCGGAATTTATAAATATTGGAATTTAAGCCCTGTCAGGCTGTTTCAATCAGAATGAAACCATCATGATATTAATTTTACATAGTTTTTAATAGCGAGTTTAATCAAAATTATTTGAGCTATTTTTGAGACAATTGTAAAAAAGTTCAAAATGCATGGTATATGTGGCTCTTCTGGTTGGCCGATTTTGATGAAAAAGTTGCTTTCTCATCTCACTCATATTATCGTTTTCGAGCTAGATTTACCACATACACACACACAAAGACTTTTTGGTGGACTTGGTCCTTTGGGCTCGTTGGACAGGAGACCCTAAATCGTGTATTTCCGGTGAAAATTGGAATTAGAAAATTTTCACGGTCGCAATATTTTCCCTTACTTTATATTTATATATAGTTAAGTGAAAGTAAAAATATATATTTTTAGCCGATGATTTAAGAAAAATATCTCAGTAACTAATTATTCTTATAGTTTCATATCACAACTTGGTGATTTTCGTGAATTTTCAAAAAACGTCGGAATGATTTTAATTCATTAAATATCTCAATATGTACAACATAATGGAGTGAAAATTTCTTTCGAAATTGTAGTTTTGTTTTTAATGACAAAATTGCAAAACCTTACATTGATTTCAACAATTTTTCAACATATAAATTGTACTCCAAAACACATTAAAATGTCGAGTACTTAAACTGGTTTAAATACCACGGAGGGTTTTGCATCAAATAAATTTTTCTCAGTTAACAAATAACCCTAGTATCTTTAAATAGCTGAAACAAATGCCTATAATTTTTTTTACAATTGTAATGGAATTTAACAATCTATAATTTTTTTCTTACATATTTATAATTATTGTGGCATGAAGAGCTATTCAAATTCGATTTTTTAAATTAATTGAGCTATTTATATTTAAATAAATGAGATATTATGAGGCAACTTCAAATTAACATTCATTATGACGGTAAAATCATCATCATCTCCGCCAGTTGGCTCTATCTTGCACATCATTTCTCCAGTTACTAATACTGAGTAAGGTCCTAGCATTCATCTTCGGAGACAGCCTCCCCATTCTTCTTCTGCCATAAATTTCTTCGGAGAGGATCTTCTTGGGAATCGACATATCCTCCATTCTAGCGACATGGCCTTCTCGTTTTGCTCTCCCAAACTTGGCAACCTTGACAACAACTGGGCTATTGAGGAGGTTATGAAGTTCTTGATTACTTCGTCTTCTCCATGCTTCATCTGCTTTTACGGGCCCATAGATCTTTCACAGGATCGTCCTCTCAAATATCTGAAGCCTTTTCTCATCAGCTTTTGTTATAACAACACTGGTCGCACTGTTTTGTAAACGATTATTTTTGTTTTCTTTCATATAAATTTTATTTTTAAACTGCTTCGTTAGACTTTAGTAGCATTAATTTTTCTTCGAATTTCCTAATAAATATCATTTTGCTCATTAATTTCGGTTCCCAAGTAGGCAAAGCTGTCAACGCATTTGAATTTTAATAGGCCAACTTCTAGGTATTTATTCCTTCATATTCCCATGCAATTAGTCTTGTCTGCGTTGACGCTAAGCCCAAGTTTCTTGGCTGCAACCTCCAATGCAAGGAATGCTTCCTTAAGTGCTTCCTCCGATCTTGCTATGATCTCAAGGTCGTCCAGTTTGTACCAGTTTGTTAAATATTGTTCCACCAACCTGGATTCCAGAGTTCCTTACTGATTTTTCTTCTGCAAGGTTGAACAGTAGACAGGCAAGGTCATCACCTTGTCTCACCCCTTTGTCGATGCTGAACACTTCTGAGAGATCATATTAAATTTTCACGGCACACATGGAACCTTTCATAGTTATTTGTACAAGAAGAATGTGCTTCTTATGTATATTCATTTCTCTAACAAACTAAAAAGTACCAATTGAATGTATACCTTAGGTCTGTGCTCTCCTTGCGTAGAGATGAGGCAGGGCATGCGCAGTAGACTGTTTCTGTCCTAACAGGTCCCGATCGTAACGAAAATTCTTTTATGTATATAAACGAAGTTTACGAATATATTTTGAGTCACTCTATGCCAGGAGTACCATTTTATTAAAATATAGAACATATTTAAAGAAAATAATTTATCTACTTGCAGATTAAATCAGGGTATTTTCGATGAATATAGAACAATAATCCAATAGCTGTCACTTATTTTTCCGTAAATATTTCTCACACCATATATTTTTTAATAAAATAACACTGATATAATTTTTAACTATATCGTTTCTGTAACTAAAGAACATGTTTGATTGTAATAAAAAGCTAGAGAAAATAATAATGATTAAGTAATTCCTTGTTGCGGAGAAGTATGATGGATAAAGGAGTTCGGAAAGTGGGTCTATAGAGTATCTTAGATATGGAAGGGAGATGCTTAATTAATTAAGGCGACAACACCTTAAATATCTCAGCTATCAAGCCTCACTGTGATCCTCACGACCCTTCCTCCCAGATTCAATACTATTCTATACTTACTATCCAAGTGGGCATCAGATTTTTTTCTAGATTTATAGTAAAAGTCTAAACTTCTTGGTCCTCTCCAATCTGGTTTTTGAGCCGAAACTGACAGTACTAATATTTTTAGACTTTTGAAAAGCGTTGACTCTCTTGACCACTATCCTTTTCAATGAACTCCGGAGTTCTATCCGCCACTGCTCTCGCCTCTTATACGCCGACGACTTTCAGATCTTGTCATTCTCTCCTTGTGAGGCATTAGTAGCATTTGCGAATCTTCAGAAAAACTTGAATAGAATCAGTGCCTGGTTAACCTTGTCGAGGTATAAGTGTTAAAATGGACAAGAAGGGTATCAGAAGGCCTCGACATGCGTATCAGCAGGGAAGAGAGTTGATGGGATGTGCTGCGTGATACGTATCGCAGCACCAGGATGAGGTTAGTCTGCCAGATAGGGCGAACCGACTATCATTGGCAAGCGACTGTAGATGGATAACCTGGTGTAGTACACGAGCATGTGTTAGAGATTCACCGTGCTGTAGTACCGAATAGTGAGGATAGCGAGAGAAGGTAAATGAAGGATGATAAATAATGATAAATCACATTGTGTTACAAAGGCAGAGTTAATCTGACCTAGGGAGATACCAATTTGCTGATTTGAAGAGCTGAGCTACTAGCTCTTGGGGATTTTAGTCATCTATGTCAATAATTGACAGTGAGAGCTTTGATAGCAGACTAGGGTCTTGGCCCTTGGTCAAATTACCTTGAGTGCTTTATTTATTCTCATAAAACAGTTATATAGATATAAATATTTACAATGACATTAATTAGTAACAATATACAATATTATTGGATATAGCGTCTTCCTATATCTGGCCGGTAACCCATATGGCCGCCGCTGTGAGCGAGCTTGTGAAGCATCCGCCACAATCTGAATAAGCTAAAACTAAATGTTATGAAAACTGAGACCGTTGTTGTAGGTTTCAGTTTCCACCTCAATGCCACTTTTCCTAATCTAATCCTTAGTGATCGCCTAATCCCCTTCAGTTCCTAAGTCAAAAACCTAGGTATTAACATCGCTCTAACACCCTCATAAATTCCCTATCTAGCCATATCCTGCGAAAGAAAAGTTATTATTTATTCAAATTTAACATAATTAATTTAGTATTAGTTTTGGTCAACACATTTATCAACCATACTTTATTTATTTATTTTACCCTTTTTTCTTCTCTCACCATAGTAAATAAGAATTAATTATGTATGTCCCTTTGGTCTTATGGTTATACACTTTGTATATTTTAATTGCACATATCTGTTATTCTTAAGGAACCCTGTCCAGAATAAAACTTATTTTTAATTTTCTAATCATTATAGATTTTGTAAATGTCTTTAATGAGTAAAACTACGAAATGTGTATCTAAGATCTACAAATATTATTAAACGATGACTGCATTCATATTCGTTATAATAATTCTTCTTTGTAATAGACTGAATGCATCTAGTTGAACGTAGTCGTTTACGATTGCCAGTGTGTTATGGGTTATTCAAAATCTATGTTTTATGTTTATTGCTGTCCTCTAATGAAATTAGTGACAAAGAAATTAAGCTGAACTCTAGTAGCGTGTTATTAGTTTTTTCATTACAGTGTTCCACTTAACATTGTCCAAGTTATGTCCAATAAAAGTTTAACCATTTACTGCATGACATTTTGGTGAACGCCTATTTCTTGGAAGATCCATTATTTATTTTTTTAATTGTAAGTACAAGGAACATTTGTTTTTAATACCGCTAGAATTTTAGTTTTAATGATGTGTCATGTATTTTAATTAAATGGTATTCCTGTGTTTACCTACCCTATGGTTAAGGTACCACTTGAAAAGTTGTTTTATTATTGTGTTAATAATTTTTTTATGGTTCTGTTAGTTAATTTATCTGGGCTGGCTGTTTTTTTAAATTAAACTGACCTAAAATTATATAAGAAGTGCATGATATTAAGTGCGAATTTTTAATTATTTTTATTGTTTCACTTGATGGTTGACAAAAAATTCTAACAAATAAACTATTTATATGTTAAGGCATCCGCTAACAATCACTTCATATAATGGAAGAATTAAGTGAGGCAAATGTATATTGCGAAGATGATTTCAAGGACCACTCATTCCATTATCAATCCAGTTCACCATTTCATTTTTACTTCCAAGTTGAGATTCATAGTCACAATGACACTGTTTTATCAATCGTAGTGATAGGATTTTGGTAGAGAATGGTTGAGGTTATAACTGATTAAATTCTCAGCTACTTTATATTAGTTCAAAAAGATTACTTAGGGTTTTAAACTGACGGTTGTCCAGTGTATAATTGGCTTGGGATAGTTGAAGTGGGGTAATCTTCAATGACCCCTGTCTGGAGATGGATTAGACATTACACAAACCCTTAAACAAATAAAGTTTTTATCATGTAATTTTAAAATCTCTATTTGGTAGATTGTGTATTAAATACTACATACTTTAATTAATTAATTTTATTGAACAGTTAAATTTTAATTTAAGGGAATGCTTTTCTCTTTGTCTAGATAATTCCATTCAGAAACCTGTTATGATCACTATGAAGTTTATTATTATTATCTAAATAAACATTATTTACAATTAGGATAATTTATTTATATATATATATATATATATATATATATATATATATATATATATACCCAGCCCCTTTAAAGCGAGTACGCAAATTGGGGAAAAACCTGGTGGCTGAGCGTGATCAAGGCTTAATCACCTCATTGCATAGCCCTTGGCCTAGAAACAGTACAAATCTCTATATGTACTGAGCCCAAGACCCTTCATCGGTTGTAGAGGTGTATAGGTTTACAGAGATGATTAAAATATTTTTGTGTTTCTTCTTGCAATTTGTTTTTTCTGTTGAAGCTAAATTTTATGAACTATATGTCACTATAGGCTTATAAATGTCTCCAAGTAGTATTTTCATAATTGTGGATACGTCTAATAAGATATGAATTGCACAAAACATTAATTTTTAAAAGTATTCAATTCATTTATAAACCATCCTTGTTCCTTCTTCTTAAATTCAGTCAATTTACCAGTGATTGTTTAAAAGAAGGTTTAGGTATCACACAGGTGCACTGGATTACTGATCTCCATCTCCTCAGATCCATCCTGGGCGTTTCAGGATAGTTATGTATTGTGTAATTTTAGTAGTAGTGATATTCTCCTGGGGCCCATCCAGTGTTTTTAAAGTTAGTATTCAATAATTGGAGGAAATACTTAATAGTTGACATAATCATGGCCTAATCACCTCCTTGCAGAGTCGTTGGCCTTGAAACAGTACTGATCACCACCACTATGCCCCAGACCCTTCATGGGTCGTAGTGGTTAAGGTTTTTTTTTTTTTCTTTTAACATTTGAATTGAATTAGTTATTAGATACACTTGCTGTTTTCACATTTAATTATTTTTTAAAATAATATTCTGTCCTACTTATTTTCTCTCCAAGGTCTTTTAAGTTCTGATTCAAGTATGCATCAGGGTCATCTGTGGTATAGTGCTAGCTAGCATAACAGCCTTCAATACCTAAAGTTGTAGGTTTAAACTCAACTGATGGCTTAGGATTTTTTTTAAGGTTGTCAAAAATTTTTGTTTATGTCATCCTTTGGAAAGGAAATTAAATGGTGGTTCTGAGCCTGTGCGATGTCAGGTTCTAGTTAAAGGTCCCTATCCTAGTTAAACCTAGATAGGCAAGATTGAAGACTCCCTCTGTTACATCATCTGATTAGCCTCAGTTCTATAAAAGGGACGTTGGGGAAGTTGAATACAGTCAATTTTTTATTGAGAATCTACTGATGAATTATTTTTATTTATAAGTAATCTTTCACCATCTCCATTTTTCACTATCAATAAATCACAGTTTTTTATCATATCATCATTGGTAAGTCGCTCTGATGAATAATTGAGGCATCTAAGTATTATTCAGCCATTATTTCAGTTGTCCTTGTATGTTATTCATGCACCATAAACACTTCTTGATTCATGCAGAGAATATATGAGAAAAACTTTTCTACTGCAGATCATTTCTCAGTTTAGAGATGTTATTAAAATTATTCCCTTCATTGATATAGCGTCCATATTTCTCCTTCTTAAGTTTAATAAATTTGTCTTTTATAGCCTGGAGATCTTATGTTCTTTACTAAGGGCAGACCTGTTCTTTTAGTTTACCGTTGATGTCTTTTGATCAAATGATTCTCATATACCTATAGGTCCTATCACTCATTCTGATAATCTGCTTATCCTTTAGTTTTTAATAGTAATAATATCACAATCGGCCAAAAATGCCTATGTGAAGTTAGAACTTCTAATCAATCACCTTGTGCATTATAGTATTTCTCGTTGTTTTTTTTGTCCCAATATTATATATTCTGTTATTTTAGCGGTGGGGGGAGCCTGTGGTATAGAGACCATGTACCCTCCTGGGACTAACCCAGCCTCTATAAAGTGGGTAGCCTAAAGTGGGAAAAAACCTGGCAGCTAAGTGTGATCTTGACCTGATCACTTCAATCCACAGCCGTTGACCTAGAAACAGTAAAAATTTGTATATTTACTGAGTCCAAGACCCTTTAGAGGTTGTAGAGGTATAGGTTTTTTTTTCTTGTCTGAAAATGCTTTGTGGCATGTTTTTGGACCTACAGTTTACTCTAATGTGTTTTCTGTGGTATCCCAAATCTTAAAACCAAACATAAGGCTAGGCGTAGCAACATACCTGTGTTATCTTCTCCTATTATATCTTTTCCTAAACATTTACATTATAATGAATCTTTTAGTATTGTATTAAAATCATCAATTTCTTGTTGATTATCTGTGTCTTCATCCTCTCATTTCATTTCTGTCTGCATGCCACTTTCTCATTATTTCTTTTCATTAAAAAGAGCATGTTAATTAAAAAAAAAAAAAAAAAAAAAAAAAAAAAAACCTGTACCACTACAACCCATGAAGGGTCTTGGGCTCAGTACATATAGAGATTCGTACTGTTTCTAGGCCAACGGTAGTGCAATGAGGTGATTAGGCCTCAATCACGCTCAGCCGCCAGGTTTTTCCTCAATTAATTTGGGTACCCACTTTATAGAGGCTGGGTCTGCCCCAGGAGGGTCTCCATACCCTAGGGTCGCCCCCCGACTGAATTAACAGAATAAATAATATTCTGCCACAGCCGGGATTCGAACCCAGGACCCGGAGCATAGCAGACTAGCGCTCTATCCACTAGACCACGCCGCTCCCTGCATGTTAATTAACATATTTTTATTATATTTCATGATTTTTATTTTCCTTGAAAATCTACCAAAAACTGTTTTTTAGTTAGTATTAGTTTCATTGTTTGTTTTATAACTTAATCTTTGACTGGTTGTTTTCTACCTGATCATCTTTTTGTGAATCATAGAAACAATCATAACTTATTATTTTATTATTTATTATAATGGTTTTGGAAATTCTGATTCTTATTTCACCGATGCTATCAAATTAAAATACTTGTCAATCGTTTTTTTGTATTTTTTGCTCATAGAGAGAATAGGCGAGTTTAAGTTTTAAGCTGATCTCATCCTCAATAGTAACTGCTGTGATCCAAAGTTATGTACATCCAGTGAGACATTGGCATTGCTCTCTCAGACAAGATATCGTTATGATTTGTTGATTGAATTGTCTTTCATAACTTAAATAATTTAATTTTGTGATTAAGTCATTCCTTTTTCTCCTCTAGTAGATTCCACCGTTATTTGCGTTTTCCAACCCCTAACCAGAAACTTAGGAAGCTATAAGAAGTACTCAAGTTGTATGGCTTAACTAAACATGCCTGAGAACTTTTTCACTTATGACATGCAAAATGTTGGCCACCAAAGCCTGGATAACTTTCTCATTTTGCTTGTTTTATAGTTACTTAAGAACAGCAATAAATGAATAGAAGAAGAATCGTGCTGCATTGGGGTTCTACTTCAGAGAAGTTTATTACACATTATATTTCACATATAACACACCTGGTTGGTGGATGTCAAAAACAGATTTGCACCTGTCCATGAAAATACATTTATGGATTATTCCTTATATTCAGATTATTTATTAGAAGAGATATTCTGCAAATGGTAGAAAATTACACTAAAACGTTTTTCTTCTTCGACCCAAATTCGTTACGTTCGGAGTGAAGATGTGACTGGAAATACATTAGTTTTTATAGAAGTAAAATGTTTACTATTTTATAAAAAATAAATAAAAATAATGCCAGGGATGTTGGTTCCTAAAATTATATTGGTAAGACATGAAACATCTAAAATTACCAATTGTGATTAGAATCGCCTAATAATAATTTTCTTTTCTAATCAAATACCACAGAATATCAATTAAATCCCAATATCTTAAATTGGAATGTATTGGTTTTTTAATATTTTGAACTATTTGAGCAATATTTGACACCACTATTTTCACATTTTGAAGTATTTTATTAATTCTCAAATTTTCCAATTTATTGTTTCTAAATTATTTGAAAGGAGGAGCGATGCCAATCAATCACTCACATGCCCACACCCTGAATGAATCCTGAATCCATGACTTTATTTTCAGGAATCGACTTACTACCAATTAAAACTTTTCGTAGATGTTAACAAAAAGTATTAATTATTTTAATTTATGTATTTGTAGTAATCGATATTTATATTTATGAACCACTGATATTGCCTGATATAAATAGTAAGCAAAATAATTTATTTAATGTTTATTATAGTATGTTTATAAATATGTTATCATAATTACTTATTTTATACAATTTTGTATGTATATGAGTTATTGAATTTATTAACCTTAATTATTTATTTAAATTTTATTTTTTTAAATAAAAAATGTAATGTTTAACTGTATATTTAACTGTATTAATACTTTGCTTATAAATATCCAGGCTCTATTTGTAAGGGGATTTCCAAAAAAACAAATCTATCTATCTGTATAAATATTTGTTTTAGTAATTGTTATTTTAAAGCTATTGTAGATTTGGGCATGTCCATGTAATTCTCATTTTCTAATTTTCTTATATCGTATGATGAGTCAGACTACCTGAGAATTATTATTAATCTCTTAAAAATTACTTACTGTGATAAATAAGGCTAATTTAGTGTACTGGTTTTAATTTAAGACTAAGTTTTTGAGATATTCCTAGTAGTACGCGATTTCTCCAATTTTCTAAGTTGATTTTTTTTTTAAATATTAGCGATCGTGGTTGAAATTCGGACTTTCGCGCGTATGATTGTTCAGGATTACCGACAACTACAGTTGATGAATCACCTTCCGGTTTTATCATAATTTTATTTACTATACGTTTAATGTTTTACGTCTTTTAAAAATAATTGTCAATGTCGGTAATTGTGATGTTTTACTTTTAAGTTGACTGTTATTGTGCATTTTGAAGTTTTCTTTGCTTGGTTTTGTTCAAACAAGCCATAATTCAATTTTAATGTGGTGTTAAGTGGAATGGCTTATTCGTACTAATAGAAGGAACCCCGCCAACAGCTGATACTAGCCATTATTGATTTTCTTCTAGATGCGGTCAGGTCTTCGTCCTGTTCCATGCTATCTTGTTTGTTGGTGTATTCCTCATCCATGCAGATAAGGTTGTGACAAACATACAAACACACAACTTTTATCATGCTCTCTGTATGACAGGACCGTCGCGAAATTGTTAAATTCGTTGGAGTGGTGAAATAAACGTTATTTTAAATTTCTGTTACGAAAATATAATCCAGGAAATTTTGAAGGTATGTGGTCTTGATATGTATTATGCACAATTTAATAAAATGTTTTTGTATTTATATTATTTTGTTAAGTTTTGAGCTCCTGCCAATGAACGATGTATTATGACACTGTTGCTGTATGGTATAAGAGTATTAACACTTAATTATTTGTTTACATCCAGGAAATGCTTTAGCAATTATTATTATAATAGCTTAGACCGAAAATGAATACAGAACAGTATTAATTGCAACCTGTGTTATCTTGATATCATACTCCTCTTAAAATTATTTATTTCTTCTTTATAATTTTTATAATATGCAATATTTTGGTTTAGAATTTTTTAAATATAAATATATTCAACTATTTGTTTATGTGTCATTATTATTTGTATTTGTTACCAATTACCTTTAACTGCTACTGCTAAATGAAAATTATTCTATTTAGCTCTTTATATAAATATTAAGAGTTTATAATGCTCCAGTTTTCTGTACAGTTCCACTATCACTAAGGGTCATTGGTTTACAAAATTTGTTTTGTTTTTAAATTAGAAATATTCTATATCCGTATTATTATATTAGGAATTATTTTCAGATGGATTTTACTGAATATGTACAATCAAACACTTTTTGACCCAATGAAAATAAATCTGAAGCAGCATATTATCCTTGTGTGCTATAAGTCTGCTATGTTCTCCTGCAAGATTATAAAGCATTGCTATTTAAGCTAAGCAGATCGGTGATCGGTATGGATTTCGATGTTACTTTTATTTTTAAATTTTATGGTATAATATACTTATAACTGTATTTCCAGATAACTTCCTATTTCTGTATCATTGGACTTTGTTAGTTAGAAGTATCATTAAATTACTAATTAAACCTCCCAAGTCCAAATATTGTACTAGTTTTAATTTGTATTCCTTTACCTTTAGTATCTCCTAGCTCAAGTACTTATGTCCATGTCACAGGTTGATTATTCATTAACTGCAACATAGACATTTATGGCTTTGCCAAGAGATATCAAATGTATGGAAGTAGTTAATCTAAATAAAAAAACCTATACTAGAAAATGTAGGCTTCAAGTTTATGTGAAACTTTAATTGGATCTGGAGGTGTTATATATATCCTACAATAACTTTAAATTAAGATCTTTATTTTTTTTTCAGGGAGTAGTTTATTTTGATTTCTATATTCCTTATCCCCTATGATCCTCACAAGTTCTCTGGGCTTCTATTGAGATTTAGGCCCTTAATTGAATACTTTTGTTTTTTATAGTGTGATATTTCATCTTTTTCCATTTCTTTTTATGATTTTCATGGATTGTAATTGCTAAACTCTTTTTCTTGGCTCCATCTTAATACCAAGAAGGCTTAGTACTGTATTAATATAACTATCCCAGATTGTTAATGTTTCACCTTATTGGCATAATAACATTGTAATATCTCAAAATTTCGATCCGACCAGTTTTCTGATATTTTGTCTATTTATATTGTTTTAAATAATATTCTTTACTATTTCTGATATAGCACACCTGTTTTCTTACCACACAGCTTTTGATGTAGTTTTCTGCATAAGGATCAACTTTGCATTCATTATTACTGTGCCTATAATGGGATTTCTGCTATGCTCTCCTTAAAAAGTTAGCACATGTTGAAGGCCTCATTTCCTCATTATATATAGTGCTGACCCAAAACAGATGAACCACCTCATTTTTTTTCCAGAGTGTTGACAATTTAATGATACTGTGAATAGAAAATCATCAAGGCAGTAATTTAATCAGTAGTGCAAATGAACCTAAAACAACCTTTTGACATTGAAACTTCAAGATGGTATATTGGACTTGTTAGTTCACTGAAGTTATGGAGATGGAGAAAGTTTTCTCTTGTGTTGTTATAATTATGAAATATGTAAATCTTTAGGGTGAACATATCGTGCCGATAGCTGATATTAGACAACAAAATTCAATAGTCTTATTTTTCGACTGCAAATCGTGGATTTGCGCAAATAAATAAAAATAAGCCTTTGATGGTTTTAATTAATTTCATATCACTTAAATTTATGGCAAAAATAATAAAATTTAAATTATAATTTCAAAGAGTTTTAAACATAAAGCTTGAAAAATTAACAATAACAGTAATAAAAACACTATAAACATATTCATTTGAATTCATCCTATTTCCTCATCCTCTGTATCAACATCCAAAGAAAAATTACTCTGTCTAAAGTGGACAGGCTTAATCACTAAACATTAAGCCAGAGTATGATGGACCTAGTGCTTCTGGTTCTAATTGAGACGCTGATTTTCAAATGGTACTAAAGGACATTTTTTTCGAAACTGATATTTTGACATATTTGTATTCTAAGTTTTTAATTTTATCTTTATCCGTCATCAGATTTTATCTGAAAAACATAGAAACCCTTTAAAAACGCATTTAAAATTTGCATTTCATTCCAAAAGGTACTAACTATATCCACATTTCATTTCATTCCAAAAAGCACTACATCCACATTTCATTTCATTCCATAAGGTATTATATTCACATTTCATTTCATTCCAAATTGTAATATATCCACATTTCATTCCATTCCAAAAGGTACTGTATTTCCTATTGTACAGCAGAAGCACCTAACCTCGTAATCTATCACCATTGAAATTATTGTTTCTTCCTTGTATGCATTTTTATTGGTTCATTTAGTACGTCTTGAATCATGGCTATTATTTTTATTAATGGTTTTAACCTAATAATCAGTTAAACAACTTAATTGCTTCCCTCCTGTTCTCCTTGGTTCTGCATTAAATTAAGTTTTTTCCTAGTATTTATTTTTGCAGCCACCTAAATTTTATATAAAAATTTTCAGAAACTCACATTTTAATAGAATAATGGTATTTTATGCAGCAAATGGTTGGAATTCCCTGACCTTGCTAAATATGAGAAGAAAAACTCTGCCTGATATAACCTTATACCTTTAATTTTTTTAAATGGTAAAAACCAAATTAAAAGTTTATAAGTTATTTATTTATCATTCTTTATAATTAAATATTGTTGACTCATAGTTAATAATATAAATACATTTGTTAAATTCACAGAAAGAATTAGTAAAAGTTCAAAACAAATTTCTTAATTACATACTTTCTAAAGTTATCATTTGTGAAAGAAGTATGATTATCTGAAAAAATAGAGAGTATAAACACTTTAAGATAATACGGGGACTATTTTTAGGTCAGTAACTTTTCGTAGATAGGATAGGATGCTATATTACTTTCAACATATTTTGAAAGTGTTTTTTGTCCTCCTAGATCAGCCTTACTTTACAGTTCATTAAAGAATTGATCTTTTAATAGTTTAGAATGTCTGTTATTGAAGGTCGGGAAGTTATCAAAATTTTGAACTAGCTCTTCTCTTTGAAATAATTCTTTTGAGGCTTTATTTTTATAAATGAACTGGCACTGATCTAACATAGCCATGTGATTAGTGTCCATACCCTTAAAAAACAGTATATTGTATACAGTATTAAGTTTTTACTTCTTTCTTTCTTAAGTTTCTTGTAACTTGGCAAAAACTTCAATGATTTAGCATTAAAGTTTTTGTATTTTTTAGAACTGTCATGATTTTTCTTAATTACTTTAGCTTCCATTAAAATTGGATAGGATTTTTCTGTATTTAAAATGTAGTATTAGATTAGGTGTATATATAAGCTTTTCTTATGCTATAAATGTCACATAACCAAAACCAATAATTCCAAATTGTTAAGTTAATCACAGGAATATAGTAATATAAGAAGTCTTTGTTTAAATAAAAATAAATAATTAATTAAATTATGGTCTTCTATTTTTTATTTAAAGGGCGTTGAGTAATTTTATAAATAATGAATTAAAAACTGTAGTAAACAGATTTTTTTAAACAGGTTGTTGTAAACAGCAGAATAATAACTGTGTTGTTTTTTCTAATACATCGTGAATATTTTGATATCATTTAAAAAATATAATATCATCAAATCTCAGTTATAAGATAAGTAAATAGTTAAAAGATCCTATCTCATTAAGTGCCAATTTTTTTTTTTATTTGCTGACTCAGGCAGTTCACTGATCAATTAAGTTGTATTCACCCAGTTAGCAAATAACCTCCATTATTTAACATTGATGCTGTTGCCACGATGCCGTTCTTTTGCTGTTGTATTCATTCTAAAAGAAAGTCAATTCAAAAGGTTTATTCTTTGACAAAATTAATTTACTGATAGGACTGTATAATATAATTTATCTTTTGAAGCATTAGGGTACTGTAGTACTATTAATTTATTAATTGTACAACCTTTTATTGTATAGGAACCAATGACACAACCAAAGCCTAAAGTTGTTGTTGCACTGTATCCTTTTAAGGCTATTGAAGCAGGCGATTTATCCTTAGAAAAGGTAAGTTTAAAAATCTATTCTGTATTTTATTTTACTTGAAAATATTTGTACTTTTAGTAAAGTTCAAATTTTATTGCTCATATTATGTTTAAGGTTATTACCATTTTTTATAGTTTTTACGTTACTAAATAATAATTTTCTCTTTCATTTATATCACATGGAAAGTTTAAATCGGGAAATTTAAAGTGTCCATTCTATAATTATTATTGTATATTAAATCTTATAATAAACTTAATCACATGATTGTACTGTATTTGTTTTCTGACAAATATTTTAGGCTCTTATCTTATTTCGAAATCTAATTAATAGTATCAGGAATTTCACCTAATTTGATTATTACCAAATAAGATATTTCTCTCAATGATTGTGTTTCTATATGCAATACAAATACAAAGTTAATAAATTACATATTGTATTTATATCTAAATTTATCATTTTATTAAATCTATTTTATTTTAAATTATGATTATTTTACTTAGGAACCATTGAAATTTGGAAATAGATATTTTTCAGACAAAGTTGTGAAAGTGTGGTTATAATATGATAATATAATAGATAAAATAATACACCCTGTGTTGGAGGAAACCAATATAGTTGCAAAGAATTTCTTTTTAAATAAAGTGCTTCTCTCATACATTTTTTTTTCTATACATTCTATTTTATTATTTTATTGAGCTTAAAATTGGATATTAAATGTGAATATTTTATTGTAGGGGGCTGAGTATGAAATTGTTGATGATTCCCAGGAACATTGGTGGAAAGTTGTTGATAGACATGGAGTTGTTGGATACATACCCAGTAACTATGTCAAAGAAAAGGATCTTCTTGGTCTCCAAAACTATGAGTAAATATTTTAAATTATGAGTAAAAAATTAATCTTATACAAAGGGTGTGACAGCCTAACATTTACCCACTGACACCAAGACGAATGACTGTAATTTAACATTTTCTTTGTATTGTGTGTCTTATTAGACACAAAACAGCTAGGTCATCAATGCCCATTGTTTATTTAGATTTAAATCTAGTTTAAGTCACCCAACCTATCTGAGACACCTCCAGGTCCCACATATCTAGTGGTAGTTATACGATTGTTTAGTATATGAGGAGTGATAAGAGAGTGTGAATAAAAAACACATAGTCTACCAAATTACACTATGCATTTTAGTATATTTCAATAATGTTTTTGATTTGATGTATTGGTCTGTATAATAAGTCTGTAAACATTTTTATTGGTGATTCAATTAAAAACTTCTGATGCTTGTAAATATATTTAAGCAATAACTTTTCAGTCATTATTATCTATAATATGTTGCCATCATTCCAGTATTTTTTGTTCTTTTATTTCTTCTTCCCAAAACATCCCATTGTCGATTGAACAATGCCGGTCATTTTTGGTCCACTGCTGCCTATAATTTTTCCAATTGTTTGTAATACTTATTGGAATCAGTAGTTCGGTTGGCCGGAAGGAGCTCATAGTAAAGCACACATTTCCAATCTCCAATTTCAACTGAAACTAATATATGCAAACACTTTAACTAATTCCTTTTCAAAGGATGTAAGCATTATTGACGAAACAAACATTGCTTCAAAAAGACAAAAAGGATGTAATTTATTAATGAAAAACGCTACAAACTTATTCCACACCTTGGATATATGGAAAAGTCATACATACATAAATATTATATGTATATAATTTCATTTCTTTATCCTACCTAGTTGTTTTGTTCTACTCATTTAATATTAACTGTTTGTAATAGCTAATTTTAACTTAATTTTAATAGGTGGTATGTTGGAGACATGTCTCGCCAGAGAGCAGAATCTTTGCTTAAGGAAGAAGAAAAAGAAGGATGTTTTGTTGTTCGGAATTCTTCCACAAAAGGACTTTATACATTGTCCTTATACATGAAAACGTATGATTTAATGTTATTTTTGTTTAATCAATATTTAGTTTATATTAATGTTTGAGTTGTATGCTACCCTTTACATCAGTGTTTTTATTTTCACTTACATCCACTCACACACACACACACAACAAACAACGCACATTTATCTCTTATTAGATTTTCAAGGCCGATATTTTCGAATATGCTATCAGATTTCCGATTGCACGTGGGCATTTCATGTTTCGGTTACTTTTGTAGTTGTTATTAATACATGCATCTTTTATTAGGTGTTCAAGACTGCTATTTTCCAATATGCTATCAGATTTTCAATCGCAAAGCGGGTTTCATGTTTCAATTACTATTATAGTTGTCATTAATATAGGTATTTTTTATTAGGTTTTTATGGACGCTGTTTCCGAATACACCATAAGATTTTCGATGGCTTATATAGTTATCAGGTTTTCAAGGATGATATTTCAGAATATCAGAATAACAACTATAAATATTAAAACAAGAAATTAATTGAAATTCCCTCATTAACAAAACATACTAATTTTTTTATTTTACAAAAATACCATATTTATATTAGGAAATAATTTAGTAATTAATTTATTCAATTATTGATTAATTAAAAATCACAATTTATATGCATATCCCCTTCCAAATTTTAATGTTTTTAAATAATCAAAACGTCAAGTTAGGCAAAACATTTATGAAAAGATAAAGCGAGTCAATATAATTTAGTCTAACATTAAAATTAAAATTTTATTATACTTATACTTAATATGCCCTAGAACAATCAGTTTATTTATTTTTCTTTTTTTATATGTATTATATTTATAGTTGTTATTCTGATATTCTGAAATAGCATCCTTGAAAACCCAATAACTACTATAAAAGTAATCAAAACAAGAAAAGCGCATGCTTGATCGAAAATCTAATAGCTTATTCTGAAATAGCGTCCTTGAAAACCTAATTAATGATACGTCCACTAATTAAAAACTATTAAAGTAATCAAAACATAAAATGTGCGTGCGGGATTGAAAATCTGATAGCATATTTAGAAATAGCAGCCTTGAAAACCTAATAAAAGATACCTCCATTAATAATTACTAAAAAAGTAATCAAATTGCTCATGGGCTATTGATAATCTGATAACATATTCGGAAATAGTGCCCTCGAAAACCTAATAATAGATACATCCATTAATAATAACTACTAAAATAATTGAAACACGAAACGCGCAGTTGGAAATCTGATTGTATTTTCGGAAATAATATTCTTGAAAACCTAAGTAAAGATACCTTCATCAAAAATAACTATAAAAGTAACAGAAACGTATTCTTAACAATTGAAAAGAAAGTTTTAAAAAGTTTGTACGGTACCCTTATTACTTATTCCAAAATTATTAATGAGAAAGACACTAACATTTATTTATTTGAAACACTTATATTTTTTTTAAAGAAATTTAATATTATTTTTAGGTATATATCTAGTAATTAATATTTATATTTTTATTCAATTTTTATCTGCAGAATAATTTTTTATTTGAATAATCATCTATGGGCGATGAATAAATTCAACTTATTCATTATTTGTGAAGGACAGATAAAATTATTTATTATTCAAAAGTTTCGAATAACAGATGATTATTCGTTATTGAAAAGTTTCGGATAACAGATGATTTATTCGTTGTTGAAAAGTTTTGAATAACAGATGATATATTCGTTATTGAAGGTTTTGAATAAATATTAGATGATTTATTCGTTATTCGAAAGTTTCAAATAAATAATAGATGATTTATTCGTTATTCGAATAACAGATAATTTATTTGTTATTCGTTATCTATTATCTATAGATAAATTTTGCCCAACTCTGAAAGAAAGTATTGCATACATGAAAATTTTCAAATTAGAGCTTAATTTGGAATTACATGTTTAATGGTTCTCTGAGTCTAAATAATCAGGTATCTTAAAAAAATATCTGTGTATGTTGTGAGTTTATCATTTGTGATTATTATTGTGTCTTGATCAATTATTAGCTCTGTTGGTTTTGAATTTTCGGCGTCTATTATATAAAATGAAATGAAATGTGTGACCGAAAGTTAATTCTGAATATTATTATTTGGTTATCAACTACTGTATAAAGTTTTCTGCTTTTAATTATTTCTCCTTTCCTTATTATTTTACCCTCATTTGCACTAGGAGTCTTCTTTGTATAGAGCCACATTGAAATATTAATGTGCTGAGCTAGTTTTTCTATTGATCCGGATTAATCAGAATCAGTTAAATTATTTTTAATTAAGCCCCTAAAAAGGTTTTCTAGGTTGTTATGAGGTTCTTAATTCTTTTACTTAGGTCTTAGATGCCACTTAAAGCCGGTGCTTTTCCAAGACTGCTTTCACACCAAAATTAGTGCAAAAACATAGTAAAAAATCTCATCTAGGTTTTGGTAAATAAATGTTTGGTTATTCTTTTTGTCTTCTTATATATTTTGTTGTAAACAGTAAGCTTATTTGTTGTCCATAGTTGCATTACACTTTTGAAAATATTTATAGTGACACAATTTCAGTTTAAAACTTTGAGGGACTGCTAAATTCAATACTTGGTGTAAAATTTATATTATATCTGACATCTATTCAATATAGTACCATTTGTGATACATGCGCAATGAAATCACATGTAATGTAATTAAAAAGCTTTTGCTTTATTTAAGCATTTTGTTATTATTGCTTATTTTATCTAATGAAAAATGATCTGGTAATAGGAGTTTTTTTTTTTTTATTAAATCATGTAATATTTATATTAACTAAGCAATATATTTGTCCATACTGTGTTGTATTAATTTAATTTAATGTTTGTTTGCTTTTAGGCCCCATCCTCATGTAAAGCATTATCATATAAAACAGAATAGTAGAGGGGAATATTTTTTATCAGAAAAACACTGTTGCTCAAGCATACCTGAATTAATTAATTATCATAGTCACAATAGTGGAGGGCTTGCGTCAAGACTGAAATCACCTCCATGTGATAGGATAGTGCCTCCCACAGCAGGCTTAAGTCATGGTATGTCATTTGTGATAATGTTACTCTGTCTTATTACTAAGATATTCATTTTGATTATGCAAGTTTATTATACTAATTAGTATATTATATAAATATTTGTAAACATTCTGGATAGTTAAAAACATCTTCAGACTTTTCTAATTAACCATTACATTATAAAATATTGTGGACATTCAGTAAATAATATATTAACTAGGTACGTTATATAAGTTCTAAATGTATAATGATGGGACATTCTGAATAGAGAATGAACATATAACTGTTTGTTCTAACACGAATAATAGTTCAGATGTAAGACAAACCAAAGAAAAGGGATAAACATGTGAGAATGTTGGACTTAAAGATGGACTCTCCTCTGAAATATTGTAAAATTTATAGGTTAATATAAAAGTCATGTGATATTTTTAATATCCAGAATAATTATAAATATTAATTTATTTTATATTTTTATCTTTTGAAATATTTTTATTATAAGTTAATAATTATTGTATTTGCCTGATCTAATAATTGCAATTTTGAACAAATTCTAAACAGAGGTTTTAATGAAACTGTTTAAAGTCCTCTGAATCCAAAGACCCAAATCTAACAAAATGTTTTTTTTTATTTTGCATTTTTACGCTTACCTTAAGTGGCACTCTTAATGTGTTTGTTGGTTTGTATCCGCATTTATTTAGTTTTGCTGTAATATGAATAAGAGATGATTCAGTGCAAGGGAAAACCTTATAGAAATATTCCTCTGATTTCATATTAATATATTTATGAGATCTAATTCATTAAGGGGTTAATTTCTCTTTACAAGTTGTTGATCTTTAATTTTGATCGTTCTACAAAACTATCAAGGAATTAGCAATAACACTCATATTTGTTTTAGACTTGTAGCCAGTAGGTCAATCAACATGCAACTCAGATTTTGATTTCTGCTGAGCGTGATTAATAATTTTTATAAAAGTGAATGATACACTACATTTATGAAACAATATATGTAGCCTGTGCATTTATAGTCATTATCAGCGATTATTTAATTCAGGTTGATTTTTTTTTTAAACGTTGCTATTTTAATTTTCTAATGGTTCGGTGAAATTTTTAGTTTGTTAAACTAACAATGGGTGTATACTGTTACTTGTCATTTTTAATAAGACCAGGCTCTATTAATATTTTCAGATAAATGGGAAATAGACCCTAATGAATTAATGCTCTTGGAAGAACTTGGTTCTGGTCAGTTTGGAGTTGTTCGTCGAGGAAAATGGCGTGGTTGTATTGATACAGCTGTTAAAATGATGAAAGAAGGTACTATGTCTGAAGATGAATTCATTGAAGAAGCAAAAGTGATGACGTAAGTTAATACTTAATTAACTATATTGGGAATATAAAAAAAGTATTTGTTTTAAATATATACCTATGTTTATGAGTAGTACTCAAAATTACTGATTCAATATTGTTCAAATTTAATCCTGTCTTTTTTTTACTATTTTGTTCTAACTATAATATTAGTATTAAAGGAATATATAGGCAGAATGATTGTATGGATTCAGCTATATTGATCTCTATACAACTCCTTCATTACATTGATGATTTATGAACAAAGCATATCTTGTTATTTAGGATTATGTCTTAAGGATTATTTCTGGGAAGACTTATACTGTGGTCACTTCCTCAGTACTTTAATAAGGTATGTGAGTATTCTCAGCAGTTCATGGATCTCTTGAAGTTGAATGGAAAAGTATAATAGTTTGTGTGTGTTGTTCAGAAATGTGGATGATGACTGTGAAATGTTAATCATTAACTGGCATGTAGAACTTACTAAGTTGCAGTCTTTGCTGAAGACCTTTGCACATTCTTAACTTTTGCCCCAACTAGAACAGTACTGGCCCAATAATTCCTTTTATCGTTGTGTTATAAGGTATGCAAAACCTGTTTTGCTCCTGTTTGTTAAATTTTGACAGTTGGTTATCTTAGATTGTCTTTGTACTGTAATGAAGGGTGTGTCCAATATTTTTCGTGCCAATTCCACAATGACTCTGTAGTTCACCCCTGTTTTTTTATGTTTTTTTTTTTTTTTTTTTTTTTAATGAAACTATTATGTTATAAGTATATTAAAATGTACCTAATTCAGTACACCAAATCTTCAATCAAATAAATAACTTTTATGGGGGATTAAAATACTAAAAGGGCATTTATTATCAAGTATATTTTATATTTTGGAGGCATTTATTCCAGCTAGCATGTTAATAATTCATTTGATGTTACCTTACTGCTCCTGTAAGAGGAAATCGACTTTTAAATCTAACATTATGATTTTTAATGGTTAATTAGTTGCATCAATGGTGATTTTTGTGCAGGTATGACAAGAAGTAGGGAAACTAATTTCAATATGATTGATAGCTCTTTATGCTTCTTTGTTTATTGGTTTGTTTTTGAATTTCGTTTTTTTCCTTGTGTGTTTGAATGTTCCATATATTCCAGTTGTTATTTAATGTCTAAACCTAATCGTAAATATCTAATTGTTTTAGAATATTTAAGTATTCATTTAAAATATATTTTTGTTCTCTGCTGTTCAGAATCAATACTTGGGTGTGTTTTGTAAATATTCAGTAACCCGTATTTATTGTTATCAAAGAGATATGTAAATATTGTCTGATTGTGTTGTTAAGAAAAAATATATGTATATGTTCTTTTCTTTATTTTTTATTAAAAGAATATATGGATACACAGATTATGAGCCCTATCTATTTCTAGTATTTTAACTCACCAAAATGTATGTTCTTCCTACATTTGTTTCTTTCCCTCTTAGTTCACACTTCCTTTTCCTCCATCCTCAATTCCTTGAAAGTGTGTACTACTAGATGTTGGCTACCCATCTGACACACAGATTAGCATAATAATAATGATATCAAGCATACTGGCTAGCAATGCCACAGGGCTTTGCTTTTTTGGTCAGCTTCAAAAGTCTCTACTGAAAGAACAATGATAGTTCTACTTGCATAAGCAGCTGGATATTTAAGATATGTGGTAGCTGGGGAGTAAGGGCACAGAGTTTGGGGCCTGCATACAGAGGACCATTAATAATCAATTTAATCTGTTATGAAATATTTTATTTATACAAAATAAATCATTAAATTTGTTTATTGGCAATATTCCATGTATTTATTCCAATATTCATGTTTATCCCAAGTAATGTCTGTAGTAATGTCATACACTTTTGCCAACATACAAATAACTTATTTATTCCAGCAGGAAAGTTATCTTGATTTCTTAAAAAAAAAATTAACTTCTGAAAACCTTTTTCAATATATCCTTGGTTTCTAATGTTGTTTTATTAAAAGTAGGTATTGGTTTTGTTTTGTTTTTAAATTATAACTAAACTTTTTAAAAATTAATTTATTGATTAGATTTATTTAAAATTCAGGCAGGAATGTTGGCACATAAATATAATAAATTTTTGTTATTAGTGTGATTTTTTTAGACCGCATCCCTAACCAACTTCTCTAATCATATTCATCATTCTATGAATTATATGGTCAAAGGTGATAATATTTGATTGTTGGCTAATGGTATAAATTTTGTGGTTGTGTTAATTATACAGTATGTCTACCACAACTGGAAAAAACAGTAAACTTAAAAAAAAATATATTAAAAAAAAGTACAAACTTAGGAATTCTATGTAGAAAGTTTTGGTAGACACTCTATTATGTTTATATAACTATATTTATGCAGCTATTGGAATTTATAGGAAACTGCAGCACAGTAATTTAGTCCAGCTGTATGGTGTTTGCAGTAAACATAGACCTATTTACATTGTCACTGAATACATGAAGCATGGATCATTGCTAAATTACCTTAGGAGACATGAAAATACATTAGCTGGAAATATTGGCCTTTTATTGGATATGTGTATTCAGGTAAATATTTAAAGTGAAACAAGTATATGAACTAAAACTTGATGCTTTTGGTTATTTTTCCATTCTATAACTTTTCTAAAATAATGTCGTTGAGAACTCTTATGACTCATATTATGAAGGAGATTTAAATGATTCTGTTGATTTCAAATATATTGATTAATTTGATTTAAAAGTTACTTAGTTAATGTGCTTGTTTAACCGAGATTTTACTTTCTCTTATTTCCTCAATTCTCTACTAGTTATGACAATTTCTATTTTCTTAAATACTTTTAATGGTTGTTAGTTCCAGAATATTGAACTAGGTAGGGAATTATGAAATTCATGTCACTTAATTTTTATTCATTTAATGTTATTTGTGGTTATTTAATAATAATTTTTATATTAATTGGTTTTATTTTATTTCTGCTATATTTGAAATTTTGGTAATAAAATTATGAAACGTTTATCATTGTGACATGATGGTTTGTTTTACTTAAATATAAATGTTATGACATTTTTGAGGGGAACTCACTTTCTTTATCATTTTGTTTTTTAAAGGTTTGTAATGGAATGGCATATTTAGAAAGACATAATTATATTCACAGAGATTTAGCTGCTAGGAATTGTCTGGTTGGATCTGAAAATGTTGTTAAGGTTGCAGATTTTGGTTTAGCAAGGTAAGTGAATTTCAGATAGCCATTTATTTATTTTCATTTATTAATATATGATTAATGCACTTTGATTTAATGCAAGTGTGATAACTTATGGAAGAGGACTTATGACTTTGCTTGTCACATTTGTTTGTTTTATTTGTATAATAATGTATTAAGTGTAATTTCATATTAAACCGAGATTTCATGCATTTTTGGTTCTTTAATTGACCCCTAATTAGAAAAATAGAAATAGATTTCCTATTAACATTCTTAAAATCTAAGATTGTTTAAATATTTAGCTAAGCAAAATGAATAATTTATACAGCTTCTATGTTGAAAAGAGATCTTTAATAATTTGTAATTACTGTTTAGTGTTCTCATCCTTTCTTCATATTATCCAACATTTATTCTTATTAGGTAGCTGAATCACAGGGTGCACAATATTTTTTTTCAATAAAATTATGGGAACAGAAGGTAAAATAGTTTTGTGTGATCCGCCAGATGTACATTAATTTAGAATGTACTTCTGTCTCTATGGACTACCCAAAGTTATATTATGTTAGTGCTAGGAATAAAAAAAAATAAGTAATTTTAATGGATGTAGAATGATATAATTTTAATTTTCAGGTATGTCCTTGATGATCAATATACCAGTTCAGGTGGAACGAAATTTCCATTAAAATGGGCACCCCCTGAAGTTCTAAATTATACAAGATTTTCTTCGAAATCTGATGTTTGGGCCTATGGTATGTCTGATTTTATATCAAATTCACACTTAAATATCAAGTAAATCTATTTGTCGGGAGCTAGTTTTGCTAAACCTAAAGAAGCTGGCAGCATGTCTGGTGAAAAGTTGGTGCAAAAATTGAAAACACGGGCGAAACCCGAAAACAACAATGAAAATAATAATTTAATCATTTCCAGTTATCAATCTTTTTGAGTTTCTCATCGCATGTGATATTTAATTAAACATGTTTATAAGTGAAATAATAATCCTGTTTTAATATTTTTTTTAACTAAAGAGATTTTAAGTCATTGATTTTTTTTCTATCTTGTTCAGTTTGAAATGTTGATTACAAACTTCAAACACTATGAACTTATTTTACCACCCAATTTATCCTTATCTTTGAATTCTCACTTTTTATCAAGTTCTAAAGTCAATAAGCCTTTAATCCTTAGGTTGGGATGCCCTGGATCAGTTTAAATTAAATATTGGCTCTCCTACTACCATCCTGAAGATTTTCCAACATGGTTTATTGGCCGCTAGTAATATTTGCAAGGCGTTTAGGGAAGGGAGTGTTAATGAACGGACCATTCGCCTAGTTTGCTAAGTTTTCAGCTGGGGATACCGACTTAAAAAACTTGTCCCGAGGAAGACCTCCGTCCGTAATAGACAACGATGTCCTCAAACATAGAGTAGAAGGAAACCCCTACCGAACAGTTAAAGGACTCTCAGCACAACCAAATGCAAGTGCATCTATTGTTTCCAAACATTTAAAGTGTATTGGGAAAGTAAAAAAGCTCGAAACATGGGTACCTCATGATATCACTGAGCAGCAACAGCAACACCCCATGTTTCAAAACATACTGTGCGAAAATTGAAAGAACTGGGCTACAAAGTTCTTCCGCACCCACCATATTCTCCCGACTTGTCTCTAACAGATTACCACCTGTTCAGGAATTTAGACAACTTCGTCAAAGGAAAACTTTTTGAAAATGATG
This sequence comes from Piezodorus guildinii, assembly GCA_023052935.1. Lineage (NCBI taxonomy): Eukaryota > Metazoa > Arthropoda > Insecta > Hemiptera > Pentatomidae > Piezodorus > Piezodorus guildinii. The sequence continues at coordinate 38,927,538 of CM041295.1, read as the reverse complement.
GTCAAGTGAATAGTGCGTTTTCAGACTTTGTTTCACTTCAAAGCTCAGAGTTTTTCAGTTCGGGATAAAAAGTTGGTGTCACGTTGGTAAAAATGTGTAGAAAAAGAAGGTAAATACTTCGAATAAAATTATCTTGTTTTCATATCATATTTTTAATAAAAATCCTTTACCTTGAAAATGGACATTTCATGTGACACAACCCAATATTTATTCGTCTGAGATTATGTTAGTTGGTATCGAGATCATCCCAAATTAATTAGACCATACTGTACATTAATTTATGATAGCAACAAATTTATTTTTATTGGCACACTTTTATTTTGAAATGACAGATTTTCTCCAAAGTTGAAGGAAATTTCAGGAGTAGTGTTGGCTTTAATTTTTTCCAAATTCCTTCCACCAGTTTCACTTTTGAACATTCACATGAACAAAGATTTCTATATTGACACCCCTGTATTTCAATGATTCAATTTCAATTTATTCATATGCATATTTATATAAATGAAAATATATTTAATAATATTCAATTCTAAAACAATTATTTTAGTTCAATAGAGAATTGAAGTGATTTGGACCTTTTACTATTTGTTGTTTTTATCTTAAAAATTCCATTATTATTTTAATTTTTAAAAAAATTATTTTAGTTTTCTTGTGCATTTCATTAATTCAGTAACGTTCATTAGGTTTTTGTATAGGGATATTTCAATAGACATTTACAAAAAAAAAATATGCTGACCTACTTGCCTTTTTTTTTTTTTTTTTAAGAATATTTCCCTCAGATACTATCATTCTAAATGTCTGCCATTCTCATTGTTGTATTTAATAGGTTTATAGAACATGTATTGTTTATAATTTATATTTACATATTTTTAGGAGTTTTAATGTGGGAGATCTTTACTTGTGGGAAAATGCCATATGGAAAACTTAAAAATACTGAAGTTGTAGAAAGAGTTCAGCGAGGAATTTTATTGGAAAGGCCTAAAGCTGCTCCCTCTGAAGTGTATCATGTATGTTTTATTATATGTTAGTTTGCATAGACCTTTAGTATATTTTCTGATTTAGTAAATATTTTGTTATATTTAATTGTTTACTTCAGCACATTAACATCTAAATATAGTTTCCTATAAAAACATTAATTTTTTATCATCTTATTGATTTCTTGATTATTTTCAAATTTATTTATACTTACTATGTTTCAGGTTATGAAACAGTGCTGGACACATGCTCCAGAAGAAAGGCCATCTTTTCGAGTATTAAGAGAAAAATTAGCACATATTGGACAAATAATACCCGAATAATTTTAAGATACCAAATACAATTGTTATATTGTAAATTTGTTTTATGGCTTAAAATTCACAATGAGGAATTTATTGCTAAATATTCATGAATATTATTGTATAATTGTAATATACGTCACTAATGATAATAGTATGTATTAGAATAACATGCATGTATATTTAGAAGCCCTTATGTTAGATAAATAATTTATATTTTATGTAATTAATGAAGGAATGCATAATTGTTTAATTAAGAGTTAGTTACTTCTACCTAACAATGTGCAGTTCAATTAAAATATATGTATATTGTTTTAACTCTTAAATTGACAAAGTTCATACATTAAGTAATTACTTTTTGGTTAAATAGGAGCATTTTGATCATATATTGCCGAAAACAGTTGATTTTTTATTTTATTTTATGTAAAAATGTTAACATTCACTCATAACAAATTTTGAGTCTCTAATATTTATATGTTACTTCATCATTTCAAGACTTAAATATTATAATAAGAACAGTATTATTGTTATAAAGTCAAATTTAAATTGGGTTTCTTATTATATATATATCTTTTTTTATACTTCATATGTTTTAAGATTTAAATTGTACAAAATTTAATTTAGGTGAGAAAATAAGTTTAATATTAGTTGTTTGATATGACTGATAAACTTTTTAATGTATATTTAAATTGTTTAAAATAATGTTCAAACATGTGATTTATTTTATTTGTATTAAGAATGAGCCTCACAAAGACATTGTTTTTGTACTGTATTTTTATAAAGAAAATATTTTGGTGTTTATTTTAATACTTTTTACACACAAATTTAGTGTGAATCTAAATATATTGTCATATTTATTATTAAGTATATGGTTTATATTTTAGCCTTACAGGGCTTATAAGCTAATTAAGTTACCAAAGTAATATAAAAAGATATTACGTATTTTTTCACAGTTTTAATGAAAAATTTAGAGATTATAAAGCCTCATTGTGAATGATACTGGTATTGTAGAAAGAAATGTTTTTCTATGAATTTACTATAAAGTTATTAATGTCACTTTATAACATATTGTTATACAATTTTATTATATATATATAAAACTTTTATTGACTTATGAACTGTCACTGCCATTATAATAAATTGTAGTTAAACATTTAATTATTTGAGGTTGAAACTTTCAAGTTTGAGATGGGATTTATAGGAGGTTTACTTTATTGTACTTTATCCATAGTATGTTATAAAACCATTAACAATATATTATATCTCTATTTACTGTATCTCTCCTAATCATTTTTACTATATCTTTGTTTTTCATTAGCTGAGTTGGTGGTGTGATAATCTGGTAATCTGTGCCTCTAATAAGAAGAGATTTAAACCGAATAATGTGCAGAATATCCTGTTATTTCTCATAGTCAATCATGATAACAAGACCATGTAATGAAATAGCAAAAAATAATATATGAATCCTTCAAAAAATGTTTTTCAGAAACTTGTATATTTTTATTATTAGTATTAATCCCTTGAATACTAATAGGTTCAATTTTTTCATGAATATGGTTATGGTTTTGACCATTTTTAAACATTTATTATTACTTTTCATTTAATTTTGTTTAGGCTTTGTTGCTTTATCATAAACCTATATCATTAATTTTAAATAAAGAATTTTCATAAATTTCATTAAATTTAGATAAAGATGTGGCAACCGAATTTTTAGATATCATGCAGGAAGTTTTCTTCAATTCAGTCTATTTAGAAGATGTGTTGTATGATACTGCTTTCTTGAAAGTAAGGAGATGGGTAAACTAAACTCATAATAAAATTCTTTTCTTTTATTAGAAACTGCTCAAAAACTCAGAAGTAAAACCTAATTGACAAACATTCAAAACTTCCAATTTAGCTCATTTATTTTACCTACCATTGTATCCTTTTATCATAAGTTATTGAGGTTCAGGACACTTCAGAACCAACTATCACTGTAGAGGCAAATAGGAATAATAATGAACTAAGACCTTTTAAAAACTTACTTGATTTTGTTTCTGATTAGAATGAATTGTCACATCTTGAGCATTGTAAGAAAATTGTAGTACCCTTTTTTAAGTCTATAAAGTGGTAAAATATATTTGATCAATTTTCCAATGTAATTAACAAAACCAAAAAATATTTTACTTTTGATAAGAGGCCACTTTACAGCTGAAGAAATTTTACTCAAATCCTTTCTTACTCATTGTTTTTCATTAGTGTGTCCTAGGTATTTAATCTTGTCTCAAAAAAAAAAAAAAAAAAAAAAAAAAAAAAAAAAAAAAGATTTCCTGATTTCAGCCAGTTACGATTAAGTTATCAAGATAGATAGCTACTCCATTAAGGTCCCATAAAGTTTTTTCTGTCTCCCTATAAAAATATGCATTCCTGGTTTAGGACTGAAAGTCAGCCTGTTGACTGTGAAGACTTCTCGATTTTTTTACCAAGAAGTTTTTTGTGTCATCAACTCCAAATAGTTCAGTTATGCCTGACGAATATTAAATTTTGAAAATCCTGACCCCTCTTCTAAGTTAGTCAATTTTCTTATATTCTCGGTAATAGCGGGTTAATATCTTTTGAGAGTTTAATTTAATTTCATAGTTGGCACTAATTCATACTTGAACAACAACTTTTCGTACTGGAACTAATTGTATATCCCACACTGTTGAATTAATCCTTTCTAGATAGATAGATAAAAGTATTTTATTCATAAATTTTGTACATTTTACTTTTCAATATGCACAGAACACAGAATAATGGCATGGACATATCATCTGCCAGGAAGCTGATCTACTTATATTCTCTTAAAATACAAATAAAAAATGCAAATTATACATTATTTACAAACAGGAGTGCAATGATCAGATTGAGCTTTGTTTTCCTTATAGAATGAACTAAATATCAATATATCCCTAAAATTGCGCTCCACAGAACATTACAGATTCCGCCACCGACTGGAACACCTTATATTTGAGTAAAGAGAGGTATTGGAACATTTTTATCACTGAAAAGGTAACTCCAGATACTGTTTGTACCTAACTTGGCTGTCTTTACTTTTTCCTTAAAATGCTTATGGAATGATAAGTTATCCTAAATTGTCAAACCCAAATATTCCACACAAACTCTTTCTCTTCCCCTTTTTATGATCCTTGTTTGTTCTGATAGGTGTAATCCCTAATCAATTAGCTCGCGACGGGAAAATGAGTCCAGTTTAAATTTACAAAATCGTTAGGTTTAAATTTGTAACAAGCATAATTCTTCTTCTTTTTCTGGCGCTACAGACCAAAGTGGTCCTTGGCCTGCTTCAACATCTGTTGCCACAGGGCTTAGTCCTCCACGAAACGAATGCCCGCCCATCGCTTGTGTTCCTCCATCGGTCTCTTGGTCTGCCGTTTGCTCTAGTGGCGAAGATCTTTTCTTTGTCTACTTTTTTTACCTGCCTGTCTTCATTTATTCGGTTGTTGTGGCCAAACCATTTCAGCCTACTGTTTCCGGTGAAATTTGACAGAGTTAAATCACTATATATATCGTACACTTCATTATTCTTCCTATTTCGCCACACGCCGTTATCAAGCACTCCACAAAACATTCCTCGCAGCTTTCTCCTCTCAAACCTGCCACAAGTCACCTTATTCATTATCCAGCATTCACCCCCATAACTAACTACTGGCCTGAATAGGGTTTTGTGAATTCTGATCTTATTTAGGATTAAGTTACTTCTAATCAAATATAGAAAAGCATGGCATATTCTGCTTCCTGCCAAAGTTCTTCTTTTGACCTCATCTGTTTCATTGGCTTCGTTATTCATTAATGATCCCAGCTACGGAAACGTTGACACTGCTTCACTGTTTTCCCCGCCTATGTTATAAGGTGGGTATTGCTGCCTCATCATATGCCTTTTCGATTGACTGTATGCTTTTTTCCAAAATCTTAAACATATTTGATTGTCCTAAGAGTTCGTAGAGATTTTTAAAATAAAATTTAGCTGTTATTTTTTCTACTAAAAATGAATTACGAATCTGATGTTTATTTATATGTCTCATGGAATTAACTATGCTTACACACTGAATTCGTCTCTATTAAGGCTCAGTAGTGCAGTTTATTGCAAACCAAATTGAATGACGATTCAGTTTATTTTCGGCATATTATGCTGTCCATTTTTAAAAAAGGGAAAAACGCAGCCCAAACTGCTAGAAAGATTCGTGTCGTGTATGGCAGCGATTCAATTGCTGATAGCACGGTTCAGAAGTAGTTTTCACGGTTTAGATCAGGAGATTTTGATCTGGAGGACCAACCCCGAGCTGAGCGGAGTTCAACTCTTGACATTGAGGATATTATGACGGTCATCGTCGTTAAGTCTATAGGCGGAGTTAAGAGCCTGCAAATCGAACGTTCTTGATCATCTAAAGTAGGCCGGGTACGTCTGTCGTTACCACGTTTGGGTTCTCCATGAGCTCAGTGAAAGGAACATTACAGAAAGGATTTCATGTTGTGATTTGCTACTGGTAAAAAATGTGGAGGATCCATTTTTGAAACGTGTTGTTATTGATGACGAAAAATGGATTCTCTACATCAACACCAGCCGAAAAAAATCTTGGGAGTTGCTTGGAACGACGCCGCTCGCAACACTAAAGGCCGATTTGCATCTAAGAAAGGTGATGCTCAGTATTTGGTGAAATTGGAAGGGACCTATACATTTTGAGCTCCTTCCACAAAATAAAACTATAAATACCGACTTTTACTGCGCCCAGTTAGATCGATTGAAGGCAGCAATTGAAGAGAAACGGCCAGAGTTGGCAAATCGGAAAGGAATGCTATTCCACCAAGACAACGCTAGGCACCATGTGTCTTTAAAGACTCGGCGAAAGTTATTAAGCTTCAAATGGGAGGTTTTACCTTACCCGCCGTACTCTCCTGACATTGCTCTCTCGGATTTCCATCTTTTCCGTTCCCTCGAAAATTTTCAACAAGAGAAATCCAACTCTTTAGAAGATGACGTCAAAACGGAACTTTTATTGTTCTTCAGGAGGAAGGACAGTTATTTTTGGAAAAAAGGGACAATGGACCTTCCAAGCCGTTGGGAAAGGGTAATCGCTAACGGTGGTAACTATTTTGTAGATTAAATAAATAAATTTTAAGCTGTTTATAATTTTTGTCCAAATTTCTTTACGAACTTTCCGGTGCTTACGGACTATTGGTCCTTTTTCGCCGCGGGTTAACTGCAATGCTTTACTGTGCTGCATTATGGATGGCATGAGAGGCAGGATGGTTTCAAGTGGTCAATCGTTTCTGCCTCTCAAATATTAAATGATACCGAAAGGATTTACTCCGTTATACTCAAAGAAGCTCTGCATATATTTCGGACGCCAATGAAATTTGCATCAATATCCAATGCAAACTAAACAATTTTGTGCAGTACACAACTTCTACTTAACTCGGTTGTTAAAATCAATTTAATAACTATTAAATGAAGTTAGATATGAATAAAGGTTAAAGAATTGTATTCTGTTTCGTTGGAAACATATATTTTAGATTAAATAATTCAACAATATACAATTTTTATGTGCAATAATCACTTAAGTTTATGACCTATTCGTCACTTAACATTACCTCCCAAAACTTTTTATATAAGATAACACTTTTTTCCCAAATCTTTAGCTTTCCAATGGTATATTATATATTACTATTCTTATTTTTGAAAAAAAAAATTAACGTAAAAAATATTTTTTCTCTGCTCTCCATTAGTTGGGTATAAAATTTGTTCAACTTGTATATTTAGTGATCTTTTTCTTTTTCAATTCTTATAAGATGGTGTGCAATTTTTTGTAATCTGAAAAAATAAAGGTACTTTAGAGGAAGAAAATAAAAAAATCCGGTTTCTAAGCCCTGTCAGAATATTAATTATCTTAATCAATTATAGTTAATTAGGGGTCCTTTCTCATAAAATAATTCATGATCTTAAGCACAACTATCAATCAATTTTTTTATACTTTCGAGCTTTTCTAATTTTTATCGATTCTAGGTTCAGCAAATTATCTATTTACTGGCTTCCTCATCTCTATGATATGAGGAGTCGAACTCGAAATATCGCCCAAAACAAAAAGTTATTGTAATATGTTAATGAATTATCATTGTCAAAAATTTATTTTAACAGCAGTATTTAATTTATAGTAATGTGTAATTTAGTGAATTTAATGTAAATGTGAACGAATTTTCCTCAAAACGATATTCTAGACGTTTTTCACTTTTGACCCCAATTTTCCGATCAATTTAATCGACAGAAGAGGCGGAACCCACTTGACTGTTATCAAGAAAATCATAATTATCTATTTAACGCTATCGCTTACCTGTATGTTATAACAGTCTGCATTTAATAACAGTCCCATAATGACTTTACTACTGTTTGTGTCATTTCTTACAGTTTTTTATGCAGTTAGTGCAACAACGTTTGATCAATGTGAGTGATAATATTGATTTATTTTTAATATTTCTATATTTTAAATTTACCAGCCAGTTTCATATGAGTAAACCCAGTATTATCTTATGTATTTATTTCACTTCGAATTTTCAAAATATAATAAATATTGATGTCGATTTACAATTCTTGGTGAATGTTTTAAAATATAAATATATTATATATTATACACTTAGAATAATGTAATAAATAATACTAATGTAAGAATTATTAGTATATACTTATACTAGTATTATGCTAGTGGAAGCTCGGATCCGGCAACGGGTTGTAGTGCTTATTTAATAATAATTAATTATTATTTAATTTAAAAATAATCAATAATAATAATATAAGTATACATTTAAATATACAATGTTAAGCAACACTGTTTGGTATTTAATTCATTTTAAATAAATACAAAAATTAAGATTGATTATCAAAGTAATATAGCTAAAATATTTTGATAAAATTTGTTTTTCTTTTCTCTTTGAGAGGAAATCACTATAATGCTAGATATTAACAATAAATTTTATTATTATTATTTTTGTAATTATATTGAATATTGGGGCATTTAACGTCATTTTATGCTAGTATGGCTAATCGGACGATGCTACAGTGGAAGTTCTACATTTTACCTATCCAGGTTTAATTAGGATAGGTATGTTTAACGTGTACCTGAAATTGCAGTGGCTCTGGACCATCTTTTTAAATCTCCTCCGAAGGACGGCGTGACTAAGGATGTTTTATTGCCTTTAAAAAATCGTATGGCCAACTGCCAGTTTTGAATCCGCGTCCTTGATCATGGATATACTTTGACCCCGAATCTTGGGACATATCCTGAAATTTTACATACCTCAGGAAGATATGTGGTATTTATTGTTTTCTTTATTAAGTGAAATAAAAAAAACTTCTTTATTATCCTGGGGCTAATGTCCTTTAAGAATAAAATATACATACATAATTGATGACCGGAAAAATGTGGTCGTGGCTTAGAATAACAAAATACTAAACTAAAAAATAATTAAGGACTTTCAGAATAAGAAAAACAAAAAACAGATATAGCTAGTTCATCAATGATAATTTGAGTAATATAAACACACTTATAAAGAACTAAGTGGTGTTTAATATTTAAACACTAAAATTATAATTGTGATTTAGAAATTGGTTTGGAGTGCGGTCATCAAGAAATAACTCACAAATAAGGAAAATGTACTATATTTTTGTAGAGACGTTTCGGCATAAATTGTAGACATTCACCAGGGATAAGAAAAAACAAGATAACAACCAATACATTTTTTTTTTTTAATAATAAAAGTTAAAAGTAAAATAATATGATAACAGTAATAAAATATGGAAACGACTAATAAAAGAATATGATATTTTTGGTATGAAAATATTTGAAGATTATAATGAGAAACCAAGGAATAAATAAGAGTTATGCAAATTAGGGATGTAATAGTGTACAGCGTACAGGTAATGTATTGATTTTTTTTACAAATAAAATTAAGAAGTAAGATGACAGCAATTAATATAATAATTCATTAATTAAAACAAACCCACCTATGGTATGTTTTATAAGACCCTACAAAAAAATCAGGCAATTGCTTTCTGATAAAAAGTGTGAATACGGGGTATAGTAGCTAGCATAGCAGCCTTCTGCCCAAGGTCGTGGGTTTAAACCTGGCAGGTGGCACTAGATTTTTTTTATGGGAATAAAACATCCTTAGTTATACCATCTTCAGAGGAGGAGTAAAAAGGTGGTCCCGAGCATGTGTGATGTCAGGTACTCGTTTTCTCGCAGATCCCTATCCTAATTAAACCTGGATTGGCGAAATTTAGGTCTTCCACTGTAGCTTCGTCCGATTGGCCACAGCGTAATGAATAAACAAAATACAAACGTGTGAATATAATTTTCCAAAAAATTAAACTTTCAGAAAAACGCAAATAAATCAGGTTTGCGACACAGAGATAAACATTTTTTAAATCTAATTTCGAATTGTAAGACGTTCATAAATAGGTTCATTATATTCGTTATAGCTTCTGGAATACTATTATTAATGTGTGAAATATTCTATTGCACCCTGAACTTGGAGATTGGGAATTGTGAATACAGTGGTACTTTTTATAAAAAATACTCTTATATGAAATGAAATGAAAAGTAATTTTAATCTGGGACGAGTAGTCCCCTAAGTACAATATAAAAATATAAATATAACAAGAAAAGTACAATATAAATAATAATTGTCTGGTCGTTTAAGACTTCCGTTTAACAATTAAAGACAGGTTCTGTGACAATGAATAGTTATCATCTATAACTTTTAAATATTACATATGTTGGGAAGATTGATACTTTAGGAGATGGAGAAATAGTTGATGTTTAAAAGTGGATAATGATAAGGATTTACGAATGGATACTAATATTGGGATCGGAAACCGGACTGTATTTAGAAGGTTTTTTTACCTCAAGAAAGTTGTTGAGCTGTGAGTGAACAATTCTTTCAAGAGGTTTGGATGGATTGGATAGTATGGAGATAGGTCTAAAATCGGAGAATGCGGCGGGATTAGGAACTTTATTCAGTGGACGTACGATGACTTTTTTCCAGGCTATTGGGAAAATAGATTTTTGAAGAGAATAATTATAAATATGTAGAAGGACAGGAAAGATGACAGGAAGAAACAATTTAATTAATTTCACAGAGATTTGGTCGGGTCCATGATCGTTCGTTCTGGACTTGAGAATGGAAGAGAGCAATTCTTCAGAAGATATATCCGAAAAATAGAAATTTTCCGGATTGAAGGATGTCTGTGGTAAAGAGTAATGAGTACTATGGGATATAGGAAGTGGTTCTGCGAAGTAGGAATTTAGTTCTTCGGGAGTAAATAGAACACAAGAAGAGGATTTGGAATTTATAATAGATAGGTTTCTGAGTAGTTTCCATTTGGTCTTAGGGTTGGGTGCTTGGGATAAGGAATTATGGAAAAAATTTAGCACGGCGAAAGGAAGGCTGAGCAAGGTTTCTTAGAGACTTAAACATGGAGAAATCATCTGGGGCTCGCGTGCGCCTAAATCGTCTCCTGGCGGCATCTCTTCTCCTCATCAACTCTCTTATTTCAGGAGTGATCCATGGTGCAGCGGGACGTTTAAAGGTTGAGGTCTTGAGTGGAGCATGGGTATTTAGAAATACAAGGAGGTTCGTAGAGAGGCATTCCACCATCTCGTTGATTGACGAAAAGGTAAAGATAGGTTCTAGGGCTTTGCATAATGAGTCAAAAAAAGGAACCAATTTATTAGATGATAGGGAGTCAAGATTTCGCCAGGATAGTTGTTTTGGGGGAATTTTGGGAGTTGGAATGTTATAAGAAATTTGGATGAGGTCATAGTATGAAAGAAAGGATACTGGATTCTGGGAGGAAGATAACAGTTTTTCGGAGGAATCTATTATGAACAGATCTAGCCACGTGCTTGTAGACTGGGAGTGGTGAGTCGGGTTGAAGGGTACTATGAACAGGTCCAGTAAATGAATGAGCTTGACAAAGTATGATCTGTCTGGAGATTCTAAAGAAAGGTTTGTGTTAAAGTCACCTGCTATTATTATATTATTGTATAAAGGAACGTAGGTAAAGAGTACACATATTATATTTTGCCCATCCACATCACCTTAATACTTCTCAGTATGGATTAAAATTAAAAAAAAAAAAATTTAATACTCATTTTTAAAATTTATTATTGATTTTAATTACAGGTATAGATAAAAATACTCATCGACCCATCGCTGTCCGAATCACCAACTGTACTACACCACCTTGTGACCTCGTCCGATCGACATATACTGTGTTGGAAATAGACTTCGAAGCAAGTAAGTACATTTAAAAGTTCACTCTAAATTGGGAGCAAAAAGATAAAATTAAACTTTTTGTTTTACTTTCACTTACCTATGTATGATATATATATATTGTAAGAAAAAGTATTGCGTTCGTGAAAGTTTTCGAATTCGAGTTTTCAACGTGAATTCACGTTTTAGGGTAACCTGAGCTCTAATGACCAAGTCCCGCAAAAAGACCTCTGTGCTGATCCTAGAATACTCATGTATAGACAAAATGTGTAGACAAATATTTTTTCAGCCGAAAATACATCCTTCGTGGAATCCATAGAGAATACTTGAACAAGTGAAACCTTATAAGAAATGATTGATAGAGGCTGTATAGACGACGTTACAGAGTGCTAGCCTGACGAGTGTTTTGAAAAACATAGCTTTAATCCAATCATTTTCTAGAAAAATTATTGAAAATGTTTTATGAGTAATTTAATTATGAATGTTTGTTGAGAAATAATTGTTTACACATTGTTCAATAATAATAAGAAATATAAGTTGAATGCGAGATTTTAGAAAAAAATAAGTTTTTTTTTTTCATATTGTTCCACCACTTCAAAAAATTCCTGTGTATAGAGGAATATAAAAGACATTTTCTGAAAAAAAAAATCGGGGATTGACATTTTTCAAAAAGGTTAAAAAAATACATATTTTTGTTTTATATCTTCTGCTAAAAATTGGCTTTTCGTTTAAGAATCATAACCATATAATTTTTTCATGCCCTTGACTCCTAAGAATTAGAGAAAAAAATCATCATTAATTAATTACAAATTTTACTATTAAAAAAAAATAAAATCGAAAAAAGATTTTTTTTTTTTTAAATCTCAAAAACCATTTGAATTAAAAGGGTAAAAAATGGGGTGAATTATTTTTATTCGCCATCAAATTGATCCCACAAGTTAGAGTCAAAAAAGCCTCCGGGGCAAATTTACCATCCTAACCCGGCTATACACTTTTAGTTGAATACAACAAAAAAATTAATAGGCTTTAATATCATGTAGTTTTATTTCTGATTGAAATAGTCTGACAGGGATTAAATGCAGACATTTTAAATTTTCTTGCTCTAAAGTAAATTTAATTTTGTACGTTCGAAAAGAAATTAACTTGTTAAGCTAATTAAGTGAATGGACATAAATGTATTTATTAAAACAGCTAAATATACATGTTATAGGCAAAAAATATGTTTTACGTAATGTTTATTTTTTTTAATAATTTATTTTCGAAAACAAGAATCGTAATATAGATGCATAATCTACTGTTGGAAATCTAAAGATTTTAGAAAAAATGTTAGCTTATATACAAAGATGTGGATGGTAATGCAAAGTGACATAAAGTGCATACAATTAAGGGATCGTTATGGACAATAATTTCTATTGTTTTATAATTTTATCTAAAATAAATGTTTACATAGAAACTAATAGTTAACCTTTTAATTTAACATTACCTAGCCAATGGACATATTCTCTTCATGTATTTTATCTATATATATTATCAGCTTATTTACTTGATGTATTTACTAATACAGTGGTAAATTTCAATAAATAAAAAAAAAAATCTGGTGCGGGCAACACACGACTTTCACTTAAATCTATTTTTAAAATCAATGAAAGAACTTTCAAAAACAGTTAGAGATAAAAATACGTGAAACTATAAAGGAATTAATTAAATTGAATTTATATAGAACATGTGTTTTAGTAAAAACGAAAAACTGCATTTAAAAAAATATTTTTTCTGTTTTCTCCTTTAGTTGGGTATCGAATTTATTCAATTTAAATATTTACCTGTTTTTCATCAGCGCTAACAAGATAATATAGTTATTTTTATTGAATCTACAAAATTAAAGGTACTTAAGGGGAAGAAAATTTTAAATATCGGCATTTAAGCACTGTCAGACCATTTTAATCAGAATAAAACATACATGATATTAAAGCCCATTAAATTTTACATCGATATAGCGAGTTTAATAAAAATCGTCGGAACCGTTTTTGAGAAAATCGAAAAAAATATAAAATTTCAGTTTCATAGGACTTACCGTTTCCGCCCGGGAGTTACCACACACACACACACACACACACACACAGAACTTTTTGCGGGACTGGGTTATTTGGACTCAGGGGACCCTAAAACGTGTATTTCCGTTGAAAACTGGAATTCGAAAATTTTCATGATCGCAATACTTCCCCTTACTATATATACTTAGTAAGTGAAAGTAAAAAGAAATTGTCCAGTACAGTTGTATATTTCAACAAATATATATTTAAAAACCAACAACACCTTATTCATCAGTTCTTAAATAGATTCCAACAAGGGAAGTAAGCAAAATTCGTGTATTACGCCCTCCAGATTTTTTTTAATTAAAATTTTTAAAATATGTTTATACGATATGTTAAATAAAAATATTTTTATTACTGGAAGAACGATAAGTCAGAAGAGGGTGGAATGGTTAGTGACCTATACCTGAATCCCTTTTGTTTTGTTGAACCCTTATACCTGTTAAGGGTTAGGGCCACCATTTTACTCCCTTTTTTGTTAATGATCATAAAAAAATAAGATTATATATATATATGTTTAACTGAAAACAAAAAACGGCAATTCTTGTCAATAGTCAATTCTTTAGTAATTTGTTTTCGTTTTTAAATGGGTTTAAAAATTCTTAAATTGATATAAATAAGGGAGGTAAGTGAAAGTCGTGTGTTGCGCGCACCAGATTTTTATTTATTCTGTTGGATCAATAAAGATTTCCGAGATCGATCCCTGGAATGTTTTAGGGTCTTATGTTTCGGAACACGCGTATACCTAAAGTATCATTCATAATATATTTTGATTCCAGCGAAAGATTTGGTAGAACTGAAAGCTGCTGCTCAAGCGTTTGCACTTGGCGTGGAAACGGTTTATCCTCTACCAAATCCTGACGTCTGCACGGCTTTGATGAACGGTGAATGTCCTTTGGATGCTGGAGAAGTAGTCACATATAGGCTGGAGATGCCCATTCTTGAAAGTTTTCCAAAGGTGAGGTGTTTATTATATCATATTTAAAGGCTTAACAATAAAATATGAATTATGAAGCTGTGTTGAATTACCTGCTATTCTGTGCTTTACATGATCGAAATTCCGATTTAGTCCCAAAGCAATATTGAAACCTTGGAATTCCATTCGTTTATTATTTTACTTGAAGTTACAGAGAATACATATTTGCAACCTTTCACACGGAAACCACCATAATCCTCAGTCAATGAATCACACATTTAAATAAACTGATGTAACATGGGAGCCCGTTGCTGAGTGGCTCGCGCGCTAATCTCTCATGCTAAAGGTTCTGAGTTCGAATCCCAGTCCAAGCGATGCTTTTGTAAGGATATAATTAAATGGGGATTCACTCACAGCCTCTCCCCCCGGTATGTGAGACCAAATGGTGGCAACTCACAAAAATAAGCGGAACGAGTGATGACCCTACCCTGTAAAATCTCATCGTGAATCGTAAGTATATTCTCCCAGGAGATTCCACCACGAGGCCAAGGGCCTACACGGCCTGTTGCGCCAGAGGAAGGAAGGAAGGATGTAACTTTTTAATAATCAAAATAGGAACATTTCATTCTAATTAAAGACAGCGCTACACGGTGAGAATTCGGTGAAAGGTGTAGGTGGGATGAAATTCGTAATATTTTGTGAGAGTGAATTATCATACTTTCAACATATAATAAATATTCAATAACCGAATTTTCTATATTACTTCATAATTTATTTATTTTTTACCTTTTATTAAAATAATGTTTAATTTCTTAAAATCGTGTTTCTATGTTAAAAAACATGTTTTCATGATGTGTATATTACATTTGTTTGTTTTGATATAACTTAATCATTTTTTTATTATTTAAAAAAAAAAAGAAGATATTTAATGATATTATAGGATTTGTCTAAAAGTAATATTTGATACTTTCGTGAACTCTCACAAGACCTTTTTTCACCCTACCTACACCTGCCTTTTCACCGTGTAGCGTTGCCTTTAATGATATTATTGGATTTTCCTGATGAGAGAAATTTGATAGTTTAGTCGAGCACCAAAGCTCAAGACCGTAGATTCAGATAGGCCTTATGACTGTCAAGTAAATGAGTCGTTTGTAGTCAAGTAGAAGGTTTAACCGGGTGTCCAGTAAGTGTCGAAGTAACTTAAAACGGCGAGCAGTTTCTTTTCTTTTCAGTCCTGTATGCAGATTTGTTTTTTTTATTTATTTAACGTCACTTTATGCTACTATGGCTAATCGGACGATGCTACAGTGAGAGTCCTAAATTTTTCCTATCCAGGTTTTACTAGGATAGGTCTTTAACGAGTACTTGACATCGCACAGGTTCGGGACCACCTTTTAAAGTCCCCTTCGAAGGACGGCATCCTTAAAAAAATCCTAGGACCACCTGCAGGTTTGAACCCATGACCTTTGGCATAGGAGGCTGCTAAGCTCCCCTCCTTGCTACAAGTGATCCCTGTATGCGAATTTCATGTTAAACATTTGTCAAGCATAAAAGCCGTAATAGCGGGTCTGTTCACCCGGGCAAGTGGAATATCATTAAAGGACACAACATGCAAGATGTCATAGGTTTACGACGAAGGGTAAAGGTAATTTGATGGAATTTATTAGAATTCGATGTGGGATTGAAGAGTTTGAGGGGCAGTAGTTTAATTGTTATTACCTAACAACACAAAAAATTATCAACTAATCTATCAAAAATGGTCAATATATCAAAAATTGATTTATTCCATTGATCCTTTATAGATATGACATTATACCTTATATGACTACGATATATGCCCTCAGCTTAAGCTTTTAAGAGACTAAATTTAATAGGGCATTCCTATTAAATAACAATAACAATAACAACGCATTTCACTGTAAACTGCACTAAATACAAGTTATTACAGCTAAATTACTGACATAAATCACTTTTTACGAGGTTTTCAGTCATTGTGTCAGATATTGGCCGCCGCATATCTCAGAAACTGTTACAATTACATCAATATGTTAATTATAGAGCTTGCAGCAAATTTAATGTTCTTTAATATTGCTAACGACAATGTTTTCCATAAAATGTACTGTTAGCGTGTTATTTAGAAAAAACTGATAAAAGTCCTTTTTTTAAAGATGGCAGAAAACGCACGAGGTCTGCGAATGTGAAAACTTGGGTTTTTAAAGGGGGGATCAGTACTTACCTAAAAATCAAACTAGCCCCACTTTTTTCTAGCCAAACCCCTTTTTTGAGCTATTTGTACTGCGCTAACAAGTGTCATCAGCATAGGTAGAAAGGAACGTTTTAGGATGGTTTGGGATATCAGCTGTATAGACTGTGTAAAGAATGGATCCTAAGATACTGCCTTGAGAAACACCAGCAGAATGAGTAAAAATGGATGATTAAAACGACTGTGGTTTATTTTGAAGGATCTTTCAGAGAGGTAGGACTGGATAATGCGATAGTATGTAGGTGGGAGGAATTTCCGGAGATTGTACAGCAATCCCTGGGTGGGTCTAAGTACTTAATTTTTTTAAAAATTTTTTACTTGTTCTTCAAGATTTAAACTAAGCTTTAATTTTTCCTGTCTTTCAGAAAACAAATAAATAAATCTAAATCAATAATCTTGAGTGGGGTATTGTACAATCTTAATCCTCCAAATCGTCAATGTTTATTCACCTGCAGACGGAAGATTGATAAGAACATAAGCACTCTTTAATCTACTTATACAGGAGACATAACATATATGAGAACACGTCATGGCAGAAAACTTTTATGTAATTAGAAGTGTCAAATTCCTTCGCGGTTTCGCTAATTATAAAAAATCTGGTGCGGGCAACACACGACTTTCACTTACCTCCATTTTTAAAATTAATGAAAGAATTTTCAAATACAGTTACAGACAAAATACGTGAAACTATTAAAGAATTATTTAAATTGAATTTATATAGAAACGTGTGTTTTATTAAAAATCTATTGTATTGTTATCTAAAATAATTAGTTAGTTTTATCTTCTTTTCATCACTCTCTATTAACTTCTAAAAGCTTGTGTAATGAGATGATATTTTTTCTAAAATCTTTAGCTTTCCAACGGTATATCATACATGTATATTACTGTTCTTATGTTCAAAAACGAAAAATTGCATTAAAAAATATTTTTTTCTTTTTTCTCCTTTATTTGGGTATCGAATTTATTCAATTTATATATTTACCTGTTTTTCATCAGTGGTAACAAGATAAATCTAGTTATGAATCTACAAAATTAAAGGTACTTTAGGGAAGAAAATTTAAAATATCGGCATTTAAGCCCTGTCAGACCATTTTTATCCAAATAAAACCTACATGATATTAAAGCCCATTAAATTTTACATCGATATAGCGAGTTTAATAAAAATCGTCGGAACCGTTTTGAGTAAATCGAAAAAAGGTGCAAAATGCATGGTATAAAGTGCCTCTTCTGGTAAGCTCATTTTGATGAAAATGGTTTTGTAACGTCTCGGTCGTATGTTTGTCTTAAATATGAAATTTCAGTTTCATAGGACTTACCGTTTTTGCCCGGGAGTTAACACAAACACACACACACACAGACCTTTTTGCGGGACTTGGTTATTTGGACTCAGGGGATCCTAAAAACGTATATTTCCGTTGAAAACTGGAATTCGAAAATTTTCACGATCGCAATACTTTCCCTTATTATATGTAGTAAGTGAAAGTAAAAAGTCATATGCCTAAGAGAGTTTGCAGTTGTTTAGTTGAAAAATAATAACAATATTTATCATACAAGCCTTTCCTTGAAATATGTCGCCCACAATTTTTAAGGCTTGCTAATTTGGGATGGTCAGCAGTAATAAATATATGTTATTGTTTTTATCTTTAAGGAGCATTTAAAATAAGTATGTTATCACTTAAATATTTCATGGTCTGCTGGGCTTATTATAAAAATAAGGTTTTATTTCTTAAGTACTATTTTATGGCACTTCATTCAGAAAATTGCCTTTTCTATAATCAGTTAGTCAGCTTCCTAATTCATATAAGAATGCTTTTAAAATAAATACTGCTGGAAAAATTCCTTTCTTTCCTCACTTTTATTTATTTTATTTTTTCAGTGCAGTTCTTTGTGTTAAAGTGTGCATTAAAAAAAAACAAAAAACGTACACTTCTTATTGTACTGAAAGTGTAATATACGAATCCGAGGTGATATTGTACAATATTAAAGCAAAAAATAATCTTTGTTTAATTTTTAAAAATGTTGATTCTTTTTTAACAATTTTTAGATTTGAACGCTTGAGTTGAGAATTCGATCCTTTCAATATTGTCATCTGCTTTTGATAACTTCTCCAACCATAAAGGGTGTTGAGTTCATTGTGTACAGTGATTCGTGGTGTTTTTTAGGTTAACGGCATAAGCCGAAATCACGCTTAAACTCCTGCTTTATCTCCGAGTTTTCCATTTCAATGTGCCATATATATATATATAATTTATTATAAATATATATAATATATATATATTAATATTATATATAATATATATATTGTTTGATCATTCTCGACTGTTGATAATTTAAGTTTGTGTTGTTCTTAGGTTTAGTCAATGATAAACAATTTTATCTATGCACTTTCGAGAATTATTGTTCTCATAATCATGCCTTAACAGTGGA
The DNA here is from genome assembly GCA_023052935.1 of Piezodorus guildinii. Taxonomy (NCBI): domain Eukaryota; kingdom Metazoa; phylum Arthropoda; class Insecta; order Hemiptera; family Pentatomidae; genus Piezodorus; species Piezodorus guildinii. The sequence continues at coordinate 38,908,263 of CM041295.1, read as the reverse complement.
AAAACAAAAAAAACAGAACATTAATATTATTATACAATAATTAATATATGTATTGTTAGAGATATAAAAAGTACATTGAACAATGAATAATCATACAGTAGGTACATTATCCATGCGTGTTTCTTAAAAGGGCGCCAGGCTGGTTAGGTATATAGGTAACTTGATCCAAAATATTGAAGTAAAAAAGATACAAGAATGGAATTAGATAAATGCTAATTTAGTCTGCCTGATAGTTGCAAGTGTTTGGCAGAAAAATGTTGAAGGAATTATTATGTGATAATGAAATAATAGATTATTTTAACAGACTGACAGAGTTATTCATATAGGGACTAAATATGAATAATATTACATTATTAAATGACCTATATTAGGATATAATATGGAAATAAATGTAAGTAGAATTTCAATAAAAAATTTTATAAACAGATTGTAAATATTTTAAGTGATAAATGAATTCTAAATTATTGATAATGTTTGTTATTGTTTTTATGTTTGCTTATAATATTTATGAATTGTATTTTAGATGATATTTAAAGATCTGAAGATGAGGCATAAGAAGTACCTTGAAACGTAACAGTGTTATAACCATAGTTTATATATGTTATGATAAATAAATATATAAATAAAAAGAAGAGATTGTTCCTAATAATACATTAATAATAAAAATGTTACATACCTGTCATAGAAATAAATTTAAATTGCTTCCCAGCAAACCTAAGGCAAGTAGTGATCGGTTTGTTTCAACTGGGAAGCAATGCAACTACTAGCAAAATCACTACTTCTAAAAGCATTTATTAATAATCTACAAAATAAAAGAACAATATACTATCACGGAAGAACATTATGTACAAAATTTAAATATTTACAATATAAAATATATATATATATATATATATATATATATATATATATATATATATATATATATATATATCTTCTTCTCTCTGGCGCGACAGGCCTTGTAGGCCCTTGGCCGCGTGGTGTAATCCCATGAGAGAATACACACACGTTTTTCGATGAAGTTTTTATAGGGTAGGGTCATCACTCCCTACGCCTATTTTTGCGAGTGGCCACCAGTAGTCTGACGGGTATTACATACCCGGGGAAGGGCTTATGATTGAATCCCTAATTTTATTATATTGCTTATAAACTCGAAATCGATCTCACAACCTTTAGCATGAGAGATTAGCCCGCTAGCCACTCAGCCATGGGCTCCCACTCTCTCTATATATATGAATAAGAGGTCAAGAAATATAACATTAGACAATAATAAAAAAGGAATGATAGGTAAGGTATGAGGTATCAAGGAAAGGTAAGGTCTCTCCTCGGTTACGAAGGCAGGTTCTGCCAACCGGTGCCGCCAACCGCAACCGGTTACAATATTATAATGGGGTTGTATTGAATTATTTAAAAATATACTAGCACGCCACCAGTCAAACAGTATGAGAGACTCTGATCTAAATTAAATTTAAAATATAAATATGTATACTGTCTTAATTAACGTTTTATTTTCTGTTTCAGGTGCACGCCCTCATTCAGTTTTCACTGGTTTCCGGTTCTGACATAGTTGCCTGTTTCAAAGTTTCTGCTAATGTCGTTGATCCTTAATGCTGTTCCTGTATTAATACTCCATTTATTTATTGAAGTACCGTTATAAATAGATATTTATTGTATATCATTCCGACTTTTATATGATTTATACGAAATAAAATATATTACTTAATAAAAAAATTGATTTACACAAATATCTTTTCTTACATTTTTACTTTCCCTTAGCTATGTATGAAATATACAGTGAGGGAAAGTATTGAGATCTTGAAAATTTTAGAATTTGAGTTTTCAGCGGAAATAAATGTTTTAGGATAAGCTCAAGTGACCTGCAAAAAGGTCTGCGTGCGTGTGCATTGAGTCAAGCTCGAAAACGATAAGTTTTATAAAACTGGAATTTTAAATTTTAAGAGTCTATATGACTTATATTTTAGCACCTTTTTTTCCATCAAAATTGGCGAAAAGAAGGAACCTTTTATTCCTAGTTTCTTACAACACATTAACATAATGAAATTAGTTAAAACAATAATTAAAAATTCACGAAAATTAACGTTAGTTGCTGAGTTTGTTTTTGAAATATATTATATCAAACATTACTGTATTGCAAGAGTTGCTCTCATCTTATCAACCTACTTTTATTCGAACAAAATTAACAACACCAGAACCAGTTGAATCTCAACCACTAAATTTTTATCGTGAAGCTGACCTAAAGCAGCTGCAACACTTAACTTTAAGATACATAATATTAGTAACTTTGGGAGCGGCGTGGCCTAGTGGATAGAGCACTAGGCTACTTTTCTCCGTGTTCTGGGTTGGAATCCCGGCTGTAACAGAATATTATTTATTCTGTTAATTCGGCCGGGGGACGACACTAGGGTATGGAGACCCTCCTGTGGCAGACCCTGCCTCTTTAAAGTGGGTACCCAAAATTGAGGAAAAACTTGGCGGCTGGGCGTGATCATCTAGAGGAAAAAATCATGAAAATCTAAAATGTCGAGCGGCAAAATTAAGGAAAAATTGGATTATTTCAAAAGGATTGACCCATATCATATATTTAATTCATATTGACCGCTTTATTTGGTTCCTCTTCCACTGAAATTTAGATATGTTTTTACTTTCACATATGTATATGAAATATATAGTAAGAGATAGTATTGCGAGAGGAAAATTTTTCGAATTTTCACCCGATGTGTATGTGGTAAATCTTTCGATAAGTTTTATGAAACTGAAATGTCATATTTTAGAAGCGTGTATGCCTGTGACGTTACAGCAACTTTTTCAACAACATCGGCAAACTAGGAGAGCCAATTAAATATCTTCAATATCATGTAGTTTTTATTCTGATTGAAATAGTCTGAAGGTCTTAACCCATTCGAGACGGCGATTTTTTTCGAACTCGGTCTCTAGGAGCGAATTTTTTTTCATCTTTTTATTGTTCATTTTTAATTTTAAAAACTTGTTTAATATGGAAAACGCCCAATTCGTAAGTGAATTCACATAAATAAGATCATTGCACACCGGGTGTGCAGCTCGCTCGTCGGAAAATTTTGTGTGCGGAGCGAATTGAACACCATGTGTGCAATGTAAGGGAAAATGAAAATGCATCATTAAAAAATGTATAAACATTTATTTCAAAAATAGTTAGATTAAATAAAATCGTTATTTTGCTTTCAGTAATAAAGAAGAAAATATAATGCGAAGACAATTTTCAAAAAGTAGTAAAAAGTAAAAAAAAAAAAGTTGAACAATGAAAAAAATAACATAAATGAGAAATAAATACTTTGAAAAATTTCTGAAGATAATTCAGTAATGTAACTCATAGAATCTTTCATGTAAGAAAGGCTTCAGATAATATTTAGATTTTTTGCTACATAGTAAATCCGATGCCAAATTTTGTTTTCCTGTACTCGCAGATTTCATTTTTTAATTTTCTTTATTTAAAGAATCTTTAATTTTGTAGATTCCTAAAAAATAACCATATCGTCTAATTTTCATTATTTTAAAACGGCTAAATATAAAAGTTGAAAGAATTGTATTAACAAATAAAGGAGAGAAGTGTATTTTTTTTCGAATATAAGGAGGGTAATATAGATGTATAATATACCGTTGGATAGCTAAAGATTTGAGTAAAAATTTTAACTTATATACAAATTTCTGGAAGCTAAACCGACGCAAAGTGCACAAACTTAATTAATTATGGTACGTTACAATTCTGTATTGCTAGTTTATTTATTATAAAACATGTGTTTAACGAAACTTTATATAACTCTTAAAACTTTTTTCAACTCTTTACTTAATAGGTCTTTTCACTGATTTTAATAACCGAAGTAAGTGGAATTCGTGTTGTCCGTACCAGATTTTTTTTTATTTATACATCCGTGTATAATATATGTATTTATTTTAGTGGGAGTGTTACAAAAATGTGTGAGTGGTAATCAAGGAAAAATAAACAAAATATATAAATAAATGTTTTACATAAACTGTAGCTGATGATTCCGCCACCGACTAAAAGGTAGCGCTTCATTACGCTTCTTTCCACCAAAGGAACGGAACTTCGACTATAGGTGTAAAAATATCACATTTTATTTTCTTTGATATTTCTAATATAACTGTTTACTTAAGTAATCTCCTGAAATAATTTTTTTTTTTATTAATATTAATATGTTTTTTTTTAGAAAACTTGATGAAAACCAACTAAAAGATAACCTTCTTTAAACCCAAAGTACAAGAGTTCGCTAGTAGTTATTTGTATTTACTTTTTATTTTTCTGTTATTATTATTTTACTGTACGGTTATTAGTACAAAAAAAAAAAAATGATAATGATAAAAAAATTGTTCTTAGTTCTACCTTAAAAGTTTATTTTACACCAGTAACAATTTAGAGTCAACGTTTCCAAATCTTCAGGACTCACTACAATACATAAAAAATTAACATTTATTATTACAAAAAGTATGTACTATTTTAAAATGCATTATTAGAAAAAAACAACACTGTTATATAAAAGTCTATTTACCTGACAGCACTGAATCAGTTATATAGATATCCATTTTTTTAAGTTTGTCAATAATAAATTAAATAAGAAGTCATTAAAAATCTATAAAAATATAACAATTCACCACGATAACAAATTATAAGAAATCCACCCATCACAGAAAACATATTCTTTGGCCCCTAATGGATTATGGCTATCCTATTACTGCGCAAATGTTCACACTAATATATTATTGATTTAATAATTCCTAGGTCAGTAATAAAAGGTTTATAATTATAATAATTTTATTGCATCAGCATAATGAAATTTGGGGTGTTTTGAACCTTTATTAAAATTTATAGTATCTTTTATATATTTCTATTCTAATTCAGATTCTATTTCTTATTATATTTTTTTCTATTTCTAAAATTTGAAAATATATTTCTTCCGAATAATTAATTTTATAATAAAAATGATTTAAATATTTAAAATCTATAATCACATGTTTATTATATTTTCCAATGTTAATATAAATATCACTAATAGCATGCTTGTTTGCATACCCTTAATGTTTATTGAGTTTAGAGTTTAGTTTATAGTTAAAGATTTGAACCATTTAATGTACATATTTGCCTAACATTGCTTATTTATACGTTTTTAAATTTCGGGGAAAAATTGGCAAATAATAGATTAAAAAAATGACATATAACTGTATGACTGTTTCTTATTTATGTAAAAAAAAAAAAAAAAAAAAAAAAAAAGGACCCATTTCTTATTTACGTTTTATTACTATTAAACAATGCTAATATACCTTATATTGCCTTTTTTGTTTTAGTTATCTAGTGTACATTTAAAAATTGTGTAAATTTTAGTGATTAAACCAAAATTATTTACTATTATTATTATTTTTACTTTTTTGCAGTATATATAATTATGCACTATACATAATGCTGTACCAAAAGTAGACCATTCTCTTAATGAAACACATAACTTAAACACAGAATACAATCTCTCATTAATAAATAAAAGGAGAAAAAACAGCAACAAAAAAACACCTTTAATTGGAGAAAAAATATATATATCTAACAGTAATATATGTTTTTTTTTTATAAGATAATTTTTGTTGGTAAAATATTCTTTAATAAGAGGTACTCCGAATTCTAAATGCATGGTTTTAATTTTAGTCTTGCATGGATAATTTCCAGTGAATATATTAAATAAAGAAGCAATAATTTCAAAATATAATATTTTTTATCATATCTACTGTTAGGATGATTTCACTGCGATAATTGTTGTAACACAGTTTGTTAAAAAACAATGTGTAAATAAAAATGTAATATTGATTTTTAAAGAGATCAATATCGTTTATATTATTTTACGAACAGCCATAAGAGTTTAAAAAAATGATAATGACCATGCATCTAGTATATTGTTTTGTATAAAGATATTATACATTTAAATCACCTAAAATTTAGTTTTTTAATTATTTTTTGTTATCTTAGGGAAAAAAAGTTTTGATAATAATTGATAAAATCACGCAAAAAATATAAATAAATGTTTTTTCTAAATGATGCTAATGATTCCTACACTGACTGTAAGATAGCACTCCAATACGCTTATTTTGGCCCAAGGGACAAAACTTCGGGTATAGGTACCATAAAACCCAATTTTATTAATTTTGAATTAAACTTTGTTACTATTATAACGTAACATTTTTCATATCTAATTAGTTTTAATAAATATGTAAACTACAGTGGCTAATAGCTCAATTACCTATATATAATTATTACTGATAAAAATAGTGCATAGTATTATAAAAAAACATATTATTCCAAAAAAAATAAATAAATAAAGATCTCCTAAAGGAAACAAAATATGGATATTTTAAATAATTAATGATTATGATTAATAACTGGATCTTAACTCTTTCACTTTATTTTATAACGTTTTTATTTTCAGTCTACGTTTCAGTAGTTTTCCGATTCTTCGGGGATTACAATTAAATAAATAACAATTCTTATTACATAAGAATTAACACAATTTAAATGTTCAGCAATGTTATGTTAAGGTCTTTTACCTGTCAACAAACAATGGTTTCTTTTATTTATCATATAAGTATCCATTTTTTTTAATTTTATCAAAATAAAAACAAGATTATTAAAAATATTCACAATACAAAATTTGATTTATATAGTCATATATTCTTTGTATTTTAAAGTACTAGGGCTATTATTTAACCTACATTTGTACACAGTGATTTGTTTTAATAATTTAGGCCAGTTTTGACTGGTTTGATACTTTAATTACTTCAGTATAGTGAGAAGTAAGGTGTTTTGATTCGTTTTTAATATTAATCATGTCCTTTTTATATATAAATATAGATTCTATTATTTTTCTATTTCTAATTTTTGTTTAAAATAAAATTTATGATCCATTTGTATACTTGTGCTAACGCAGTTAATATTTTTACTATTTTTAGAGTTACTGTTGTGTTGCCATTTTTATTTTATATATATATATATATATATGTATTAATTTGTCATTCTTTTGTATACTATATACACGAGCATTTATTTTTACATACAAGTTAAATGTAATAATGAACTTAAATCCTATAAATAGTTATGAAACAGCCATATTCTCCAAAGGTTAATACCTCGGATATCTCTCATTCCGTTTCGGATTCGGGAATAGTAATTTACAAATAAAAATCAATTCCTTCTATATTTGACCTCTATTTTTTTTTTTCTAGGCACAATCCGGTATTCTCCAGTCCTTTTCTTTACGTTGAAGACAGCTCTGAATATTTAAAAATAAATAATAATTAAAACGTATTTATTTAAATGTTGTTACATATACATAAATCCTAACGCTGCAACTATAATGAGTAGCTGAGCATGGTGGCCAACCATACGTAATTCCTACCGACATTAATTAGCGTTTTCTGGCTCTAAAAGCCAGTGTTATACACTGACGAAGCCCTGTTTCTCAGTTTTATTTATAATTTTTTTTTTTTAATTTTGCAAATGGAATTGGCTCATTATTTAATATATGTTAACTAACACGCTACTGAGTTAATCACTTACATGAACAGACCCGTTTTAGCTCAGTGATATAATACTGAACACCATATTTTTAGAAAGATCTTTTTGAAAAAGTCCTTGAGGCCTATTTTTATACCATTCTGCAGATATGATATACGATTTTCCAGTATGGTTTTAGAGGAATCGCATAATTTATAAATAAAACAAAGATTATAAAATATAGCCACTTTTCAGTCATTTTTCTGATCATCGCAGTATATCAAAACTGACAATGGCTGTGAAGCTATAATTTTTCCAAAAGATTCGTCTTACGGTATTGATGTGTAAAAATGCTGGGATTAGAAAATATCCTCTTCTGAGTGGATAAAAAATACTTTCATATCAAAAAAATTTAAGGTACTTTAGAGAAAGAAATTTTAAAATATCGGCATTTAAGCCCTGTTTTCTAGAAAATCGTAAAAAGGAGCAAACTTCATGGTATAAAGTAGCACTTCCGGTCAGACGATTTTGATAAAAAATTTGGTGTAGCAACTTGAGCGTATACTTGTCTTAAATATGAAATTTAAGTTTCGTACGAGTTTTCGTTTTCGTACTGGACTTTTTCGTGCGACTTGGCTATTTGGACTCATGGGATTATGGAATTATGGAAACCAACCACAGGAGAATCCCTAAGCTCAGCATTTTTCTCCTGACAATGTATAAATTCCACTCCCTTTCCTTCCTAGAGTTGGTCTACATTCAGTCATGTATTAATCTCGACATAGTTATGATTATGTAATTAGTCAGTTAGTAGTAGCAGTAGTAGTTCAATAGGTGTTCATTATAATTTTTTTTTACCAATTAAACTTTTTTTTTAAGTCCAAGTGAGTACGCGAAATTTAATTGACCTTAAAACGTGCATTTGTATTTAAATTATAAGTACCCATCAGAAATATATTAAAATTCCTAACCACATGATAGCAAAATTACCGTAATTTTACCAGTATTAGCAAATATACTTAATTTAAAATAAACATATTTGACGGCCGTTTAGACTTGAGTTGATCAGACTTGGAAAATTGGGAAGTGGGTCTGATTATCAAGAAGTCTAAATGCGACCTCTGGTTTATTGAGATACTGTTTTGTTTTTTTTCGCTCTAACAATTCCCACACGCTTATCTCACTCCCTAAATTTATTTTATTAACCTATTATTATATAAATCGTTTCGATAAAGAAAGGGAGGAAAAGATGAAACAAAACTGTATATTAAGTCTATTATTTCGAAAAAAAATAAAAGTAAAAACAAAAATGCTTTCACACAATCAGACTCGACATTTTCAGATCGATTTACAGTCAATGACTATTTATTTCATTAATCTTACAAGAGGTTTAATCTGCAAAATAAACATTATATTTCTGTAAATACAGTAAAGGAACGATGTAACCTTCAGTTCAATACACACACACACAAATATATATATATACACAAAGCATTAAAAAAAAAAAAAATTTCTCACAGAAATGTTTATAATGTATCTTACATAAATTACATTTTTCTATTTCAATTTTTAATCCAACATCGAATCGCTGTGAAACTTTTATTTAATAACAATAATAATAGAACTTTTTAAGATATTAGTTTTTATATATACACACACACACACATACATACATGTATATAATGTTTGTGTGTGTAATATTCTTTGCAATGATGTTATTTAATTTTTTATTTTTTAATTAAAAATTATTTGGGGGAAGTTAGTTCAGGGTGCAGTCAAATAAACACTCAATTAAGTATTAACTTAATTTATTAGTGCCACTTAATTGAGTGCCACTTATTTTATTGCACCCGTAACTAACTTATATGTAGCATTTTCGAGTCAAATTCAACCTTTACGATTTAAAATTCGACCTTTTCCAAGTCGATTTCAACCTACTCTAAATCTAGGCACAATTTAGGACTCCCACTGTAGCATCGTCCGATTAGCCATAGTAGCATAAAGTGACGTTAAATAAATAAACAAACAATCTAAATCAAATTCAAATATTTTTTTTATTTTAATAAATTAATAAAAATCATTGTAACATAATTAAAATTAGTAGTATAAACTTGATACGAACCCCCTCCCCCCCGTACCTCAGCTACTTAGCCTAATATCGAATAAATCCAAAAAGCTAATGTAAACCCATATTTGAGCGAGCGCAATTAAAATTAATAGTATAATCTTGATTCAAACCCTCCGTAACACAGCTACTGATCCTAATATCGATTAAATACGAAGAAGTTATAATAAACCCATATTTGAGCGAGCGCACTTAAAATTAATTGTATATTCATTATATGTAATAGTATAATTAAATTGGATATTCGTGTCCGCGATCTTATAATTGAACGAGTCCCTGCTAAACCCTATCACCAAACCTAGTATCGAAGATGTCTAATTAACCTCCTTTAATACAATTAACTCCCCTTAAAATTAATATCATAATGACTATTCGAACCACCGGTAACGGAGCTACTGAGCTTAGTATCGAATAAATACGAACCCGTTATAATAAAACCAGAATAATATCGAATAAATACGAAAAACTTATAATAAACCCATATTTGAGCGAGCGCACTTAAAATTAATAGTAAGATCGGGATACGAACCCCCTGTAACACAGCTACTGAGCACGGTATCGTTTCAACAAGTTAAAATGATAATAAACCCATATGTGAGCGAGCGCACTTAAAATTAATTGTATATTCATTATATGTAATAGTATAATTAAATTGGATATTCGTGTCCGCGATCTTATAATTGAACGAGTCCCTGCTAAACCCTATCACCAAACCTAGTATCGAAGATGTCTAATTAACCTCCTTTAATACAATTAACTCCCCTTAAAATTAATATCATAATGACTATTCGAACCACCGGTAACGGAGCTACTGAGCTTAGTATCGAATAAATACGAACCGTTATAATAAAACCAGAATAATATCGAATAAATACGAAAAACTTATAATAAACCCATATTTGAGCGAGCGCACTTAAAATTAATAGTAAGATCGGGATACGAACCCCCCTGTAACACAGCTACTGAGCACGGTATCGTTTCAACAAGTTAAAATGATAATAAACCCATATGTGAGCGAGCGCACTTAAAATTAATTGTATATTCATTATATGTAATAGTATAATTAAATTGGATATTCGTGTCCGCGATCTTATAATTGAACGAGTCCCTGCTAAACCCTATCACCAAACCTAGTATCGAAGATGTCTAATTAACCTCCTTTAACACAATTAACTCCCCTTAAAATTAATATCATAATGACTATTCGAACCACCGGTAACGGAGCTACTGAGCTTAGTATCGAATAAATACGAACCCGTTATAATAAAACCAGAATAATATCGAATAAATACGAAAAACTTATAATAAACCCATATTTGAGCGAGCGCACTTAAAATTAATAGTAAGATCGGGATACGAACCCCCTGTAACACAGCTACTGAGCACGGTATCGTTTCAACAAGTTAAAATGATAATAAACCCATATGTGAGCGAGCGCACTTAAAATCAATTGTATAATCATTATATATAATAGTATAATTAAATTCGGTATTCGAGTCCGATATCTTAAAATTAAACGAACCCCCGCTAATCCCTATCACCAGCCCTAGTATCGAAGATGCCTAATTAACCTCCTATAATACAATTAACTCCCTTGAAATTAATAGTATAATCACTATTCGAACCACCGGTAACGGTGCTACTGAGCTTAGTATCGAATAACTACGAACAAGTTATAATAAAACCAGACTAATATCTGGTTTGACCCATATTTGAACGAGCGCGATTACAATTAATAGGATAATCGGGATACGAACCCCCCGTAACACAGCTACTGAACACAGTATCGAATAAATACAAGTTATAAAAGTTATAATAAACTCATATTTGAGCGAGAGCAACTAAAATTAATAGTATAATTACTATTCGAACCACAGGTAACGGAGCTACTGAGCACAGTATCGAATAACTACGAACAAGTTATGATAAACCCATGTTTGAGTGGGCGCAATTAAAATTAATAGTATAATCGGGGTAAGAACCCCCCGTAACCCAGCTACTGAGCTTAATATCAATTAAATCCAAAAAGCTATAATAATTCTGATTATGATATTCGAGTCCGCGATCTTAAAATTAAAGAAACTTCCACTATTCCGTATCACCAGCCCTAGTAAAGAAGATGTCTGTAAAAAAATACAATTAACCTATACTTAATCATGAAATCGTGTGTAATTTATGTACCATAAAAGGGCCTCTGGGAACAGTTAACAAGCCGTTGGGTTAAAAACATTCATTCATAATTAAAATCACCATGAAATTATGTTAACATGATTTTTATTTATTTATTTAAATCAAAGAAGGTTGAAGTTGATTTGGAAAAGCTTGAATTCTACTTTGAAAAGGCTGAATTTGAAATGGAAAAGGTTGAATTCGACTCGAAAAAGGTTGACTTTGACTTTAAAAAGGTTGGATTTGACTTAGAAATGCTATATGCACATATGTTACACATACACATATGTTAACATGATTTTTATTTATTTATTGAAATCCTAGAAGGTTGAATTTGATTTGGAAAAGCTTGAATTCGACTTTGAGAAGGTTGAATTTGAAATGGAAAAGGTTGAATTCGACTCGAAAAAGATTGAATTTGACTTAGAAATGCTATATGCACATAGTTGACCATTCTCACTTCACTACAAATTATGTGATGAATTTTTTTTTAAATTTCAATTAAAAATAATTGTAATTATGTAATTTATTATGGCTAAAACCGAAGAGCTGACTAAGTTAAATTTTATGGAAATCCCTCCCTTTCTGCTGGTCCATATATTTCAGTCCGAACCAGAACCTTTGCGCCTGTTTAGAGGTTCCAATTTCTCGGGGTTCCAATTTCTCTGACATTGTTTCCCTAGCGATGAGCTAAGCCACGCCACTTTGTCAAGTGTCTGACCACAATTTCTCAAGCTTCCTTGCTGATTTTTCCGGGAAGATTAGCTCGTCTAAAAGGCCTTTAAAGAATATTGGGCTTCGTATCCATGTTTCGTATGTAGGCTCCCATGGTCAGTTGTTATTCGATTTGTATTTTTTTATTTCTTCATTCTTTAATGATATTTACAACTGTAAATAAATACATTAAGCAAAAGATACAAAAATTATTGACTTGAAAATGTCTTGTGAAGAATCTACCCAGCAGTAGGCCTTTAATGTTTATTTTATAAGCAGGTCTCGAGGCCACCGATTTTTCAGACGCCTCGGAGGGTTTTAAGGAATAGTTTTAGATGAGAGGTAATGGACAAGCGGTTTCGAAATTAAATTATCTATTTTGGGCTATATCTGTAAATAATAGGATATTCAGGTCTGTATGGATCAGTTTATTAGTAACAAAGGTTCATTGAGGATTTTCCGAGGGATTTTGGATTTCATGCGGAGGGAATTCGATGGTATAGAGGACCCACATAGCGCAATGCCATAGGTCCAAGTAGGTCTGATAATAGTTATGTAAATGAGTTTTTGGTAGTAAAGAAGGAGTTCTGAGGATTGGTCAAGTAAATATTGTAGTAATCAGGAACTACGTGCAGTTTCATGTCTTGAATGAGGATTTCATGTAAGACATTTGTCAAGATGAAGTCCTAGGTACCGTATTGTAAAATGTTATTAGGTGGCTAAAAACATTTCACTATTAGGAAATAGAAGAACTTATTTCTAAAACCTGAATAGACAATGAATATATTTTCCCATAAGTGGGATTAACTCATGAATAAGTTACAAACGAGTGGTAACATATCGTTACGATATGTTCGAATACTATTACGTTTAAAAGCTAAAATGTATTGAATAATTGTTGGTGTGCCTGCTTTTACTTTTACGATTTTGTAAATTTGACTGAATAAAATTAATATTCAGCACTGAATAATAACTTCGTTCGCTGTTTGTTATGACCAAACTTAACGCATTATGCAGAAACCTCCTTGGATAATCGATTTGTCACTGTACCATATGTTAATTGTTTTCTGTTCAATTCTAATTGCCATTGTCTTCTAATTATATTCCCATTATAAAAGTGTGTTCAATAACGCGTGTTATTAATAACGACACGACAATTGGCGATGAGGATAATGCATAGAGTAATTAGACTGTGAGAATTAAAGTTTATTTTAAATGTGAAAACGTAACATTCTACTTCGACGCTTCAATTAAGGTAAATACGTTATTCATTACATCAATTCTTCTAAATTTCTAAATCACTATGGATATTGCTTAATTTGCTTCATTCATAACAGCGTTTAATTCAAATCAGGAAAAGCTCCTGAAAATAATTGAAGCTACATGGACCGGTTAACTCCTACCTCAGCATCCGCTGCTATAAGGATTCAAACATTCGAAAATTTCATTCCTTCGAAAGAAAAGTTAAAAATGTACATTCAACGGTTCGTAAATTACTTAACCATGAAAGGAGTTTTTACTGTTAAGAACTTGTGTGAACGCATGCTCCTCCATTCGATCGGGTCTAATCATTACCAGTTGCTTGTCTCATTGTGTGCCCCCGAGGAATCCACAGTATTCACTTATGAAGAGCTCACTAAGCTACTTCTAGACCACCTCTGCCCTTAGACAAATGTTTTAGTCGCTCAGCATAAATGTTTGTCAAATTATCAAGAGGATTTTGTTGCTCTCCTTCCAAGTGATATCATTGGTTGTGAATGTGAACGAAGCATTGCTAACATTCTTCTACGCGCTCGGGTTATTCGTGGTATTCGAGACAATCCAATTGTAAAAAAATATTACAATCAGAAAGTAATACTTTTGAAAATATTGTTAAAAAAGCTTTATCTCTGGAAGCTTCTAAAGTTGACAACAGAGTAATAAGTTTAAAGCAAGCCAATACCAGTTCTAGTTCATTGTTAATGCTTCAGAAGATCAGATACCATAAACCAAATAACAATCAAAACTCTCTTTCTCGGTCAAAATCAACGGTTGATTTCCAACGCCTTGGTAATGATAAGGTTTGTATACGATGTGGTCGAGAAAATTATAAAACTGATGCTTGCCGCACCGATCCTCAGTTATTACGATATTATGTACAAGCTGTCCTAAGAAAGGGCTTGATGATAGCATGGTGTGCCTTACAATACTCCTAGCTTCACAAAAATCTTCTTCTTCTTCTTCTTTATCTTCCTCTTCGAGCCATTATTGGCGTAGAGGGGCCTCGATCCCTGTCTCCGGTGAGTCGTTTCATTTCTACAAGGGTCTTGCCCCTGTTACTCCCAATCCTCTGGACCATATCCTGATAGGAAATTCTAGGTCGGCCAGAACACGTGGTCTTCTTCCTGTAGGTCTGGCTTCCAGTGTTCTTCTGGGTTCCCTTATTTCGTCCATGCGGCAGACATGTCCTAACCATTTTAATTGCCTGTTTTCCATTATCGTCTTTAATGGTGGTACCTCGGGTTGCTCTCTGATTCTATTGTTCCGGACACAATCTCGCCTTGTCTTTCCCGCTGCTCTACGTAAAAATTTCTTTTCAGCAGCAGTGATTCGGCTGATATGCTTGTCGAGCATCACCCAGCTCTTGCCTCCATATGTAAGCACTGGTAGGTAAATGGCTTTATAGATGTGCATATTAACATCTCGCCCTACTTCACGGTATCCTATTATACTATTGTTGATCTGGTAGTACACCTGGTTCGCTTTATTGATCCTATTTCCTATCTCTTGGTCAATTCTGCCAGACCTGTCTATAATCGTCCCAGGTAGTTGAATTCATTTACCACATCTAGGATCTTCCCATTGCATACCATTTCAACATTTTCTTCTTCATTCGGTGAGAAAACCAGAATCTTACTTTTGGAGTCGTTGATGGACATTCCCTAACAAAATAGTTCTGTCTCCCATTTCACCAGAGCATGTTGCAGCTTTTCTTTTGTGTCCGCTAATAGAACAATATCATCTGCATATAGGAGGCATTTCACCAGAACTGTCTGCATCTTCCATTTTCCTATTTCAGTCCATGCCGTTCTTCGCTTGCAGACTTTATGGATCTCGTCCATCAGAATCAATAATAGGAGAGGGCTAAGACTGTCCCCCTATCTTACTCCTCTATCAAGAGGAAATGATTTGGATTCTCTACCATTGATTCTGACTACTCCCTTTGCATTTCTGTATGTTGATTGAATTGCCTGCATCAAATCTGAAGGTACATGCTTTGCAGCAAGAGCATTCCATATTTCATATCTAGGCACAGAATCGAACGCAGCTTTGAGATCCAGAAAAATCTTCGAAATATCCTAATTCCGAATGCCCTACTTACTCCCTCATACAGATTATCCAGATTATGGGATCAAGCACATTGAAGGCTGTCATAAGATCATGTGTTATTACAATCTGTTCCTTTGTTTTTTTTTTAAAATGTGTAACAAATTACCTGTTCAATTGTATAAAGTGTTCTTGTTATGTTACCAATAATTAAGATGAGTAAAGTTTAATTTTTAATCTGAAGGTTTTCATAACAATTTATTCATGTGATCAATTAAAATCATTGACCGATTCCTGAAACCAGAGAAATTTGATGTTTATCATCATTCGCTTATGGCTACATGAATGGAAGTATTGGTTGAAAACGTTTGAAAACTTTGCAAGTTCTTTTGATAAAATCGACAATGGTGGTAAGTTAAAAATTCTTATTGATCATGTTTCCCTATCAGTTTTCCAAATCATTTCGGAAATCGAAACCTTTTCCGCCGCAATCGATTTATTAAAATCGATATATGTTAAACCGACCAACGAGGTTTTCGCAAGACATAAACTAGCCTCTAGGAAACAAGCTCCAGAAGAATCTATTGACGAATATCATCAGGCCTTGCAGCTATTAAGTAAGAATTGTGAATTTAAATCTCATAATAGCATGTGTTAATACAATCTATTCATTAGTGCTAATAAAATGTGTTACAAGTAACCTGTTCAATTGCATAAACTGTTCTTGTTATGTTACTAATAATGGTTCAACCTCTCTTGAATAGACTTAGAAAAATACTGTGTTAATGTCGAAATTGAAGGCAACCCACAAGCATTTGAGGTAGATTCAGGAGCTGGTTACACGCTTTTGCCACGCCAATCTGTTTCCAGCGCTTTAAAGTGCACAAACAGCCCCAAAAATCAAACTTTGCTTATTCGTTCCTACGCCAATAATGTATTTGTACCAGATGGAAAGTTAAACGTTCAAGTGTGGTTTGAGAAAACCACATTTACCGAACAAATCTACATTGTTCCAGACGGGTTTCCACCATTACTGGGCCACAATTAGATCCCCCACAGTTGGGATCGATCTTAAAGAACTCGACGATTATCTGTCCTACGCTACTTCTCCACTTCTTAGGATTGATGAAATTGCCATAATCTTTAAATGTGATACATACACCATCTACAAGACAAACGAAATCGCTAAAAAATACAGCGCCTGGACAAGAGGACATCCAGCAATAAAGGTCTAGACGCGAGAGATATATGTTCCCTCGATGTTGGTGATCGAGTGCAATTCAGATATTACACTGATTCAAAAAGCTCATTGGCGTTTTGGTACTGTCCGCGAAAAATTGGGACTTCTTTTTTTTTTATTACCATTTATTGAAATTTACGACTGTTTTAGTTAATACATCAAGTAAATTAGCTAACGGAGAAAATACAAGAGAAAATGCCCATTGGCACCACTTCACTGGGTAATCTAAACTAGGTCTCGTGGCCATCTTATTTTCAGAAGCCTCGGAGAATTGACAGGAATGGAAGAGGAAGCAGGGATTGAAACTAGTGGGTTAGAGTTGGAGTGGAGTTTTTCATTGAAGGATTGATACCTGGTTCGGGCCAAATTAGCAACATATGGGATATTAAGGTCCTTATCTACAAGTTTATTTGGGAAGTAAGGAGCGTTGAAAATTTTTCGAAGATAGGCCTTATGATGGTGATATAGATGAGCCTTTTGTAAATAAGTGGAAGGTTAGAGCGTCTGTCCAGTAAGTGTTGTCGGTCAAAGGCCTGTTCTACGTCGAGGAAGGCTCCCGTGCAGTACAATCCGCGCTCCAATGCTGATGGGACAACATCCCTCACACGATGACATTGTTGGATGGTGGAGTGGGATGAGCGAAATCCAAACTGGTGGTCCGGGATTATCAGAAAAGTCTCTACGATAGGATAGGGTCGTTTAAGGGTTAGTCTTCCCAGGATTTTACCCATAATGGGTAAAAGAGATAAAGGACGGTAAGAGGAAGGGAGTTCTAGCGGCGTTTTACTTTCACTTACCTATATATAAAAAATATAGTTAGGGAAAGTATTGCGATCGTGAACATTTTCGAATTCCAGTTTTTAACGGAAATACACGTTTTAGTGTCCCCTGAGTCAAAATAACCAAGTCCTGCAAAAAGGTCTGTGAGTCCGTGTGTGTGGTAACTCTAGCGCAAAAACGAAAATTATATGGTACTGAAATTTCATATTTACGACTACTATACACTCGAGATATTACAGCAACTTTTTCACTAAAATCGGCTGACCGGAAGGCCTACTTTATCCCATTCATTTAGCACCTTCTTAAGATTTTCTCAAAAACGGCTCTAACGATTTTGATTAAACTCGCTATATCAATGTAAAATTTAATGGTCTTTAATACCATGTAGGTTTTATTCTTATTGAAATAGTCTTATGGGGTTTAAATGCAGATATTTTAAATTTTCTTCCTCTAAAGTACCTTTAATTTTGTATATTCTATAATAATAACCATATCATCTTATTACCATTGATAAAAAACACGTAAATATATAAGTTGAATGAATTCGATCTCCAACTAAAGGAGAAAACTGAAAAAATATTTTTTAATGTAATTTTTTCACCGCTTGGCCATTGGATTGCGCTGTCATCGCCGGACGCTCTAGTGGTTTCATTCAGATTGAAATAGTCTGATAGGCTTTAAATGGCGATATTTCAAAAAATTTTCATCTAAAGTACGTTTAATTTAGTAGTTTTTATGAAATTCACCATAACATCTGATTATTAAATCTAAAAACAGGTAAATATATAAGTTGATCGAATTCGATAACCAACTGAAGGATATAACTGCAAAAATATTTGTTTAATGCAATTTGTTGTTTTTTAACTTAAGAATAGTAATATACTATAATATATAATATACTGTTGGAATGCTAAAGATTGTAAAAAAAATATTATCTTATTCATACTATTGTAAAAATTAACGTATAGTAATGAAAAGCCGATAAACTAACTGATTGTCGTAGATGATAATACAATAGATTATTTAATAAAACACATGTTTCTTTTAAAATCCAATGTAATAATTCTTTGATAATTTACTTTCGATTCTAAATTAGTTTTATAATTCTCAAATTGATATCAATAACGAAGGTAAGTGAAAGTCGTGTGTTGCGTGAACCAGATTTTTGGGTTTCGGGATCATTTTAACAATGGATAACTTCCAAGGTTCAGGGACTTCTTTATTACCAGATATGGCTCGACAATGGCTATATCTACAACCGCCACATTAATCAATTGAGAAGCACAAATGTACCTCAAAATCCTGTTTCTTTTTCTCTTAAAACAGTATCTGAACCATAAGGAAATGACATTATAACTCAAAGTCAACCAACCGTATGGTTTCTGTTCCTCCCTTCGACCACTGAACGTGAATCAGGCCCACCTCTTCCAGGTAGGCCGCACCCATCTGGTCCTGATCCCGTCCGGTGATCTTATTGTCGACTTCCATTCATTTCAGTGATTTCAGTGAACTGGTAAACTCTCTGAGGAGACTGTTATGACCAAACCTAACACATTATGAAGAAACCTCCTTGGATAATCGATTTGTCACTGTACCATTTGTTAATTGTTTCTATTCTATTCTAATTTTAATTGTCTTCTAATTATATTTTTATAGTAAAATAGTGTTCATTAACGCGTCCAATTTATAAAGACGGAACACTGTCCATACTTGAAAGAATGACTGATTAAAATGTTTTACGTATTGTGTATACAAATATGTATTACAGTTATTCTCACCATTAACGCAGATATATAAAGATTAACACAAAATGAAAGCTTAGCGAGCGAAACCGTTGTTAGCAGCTAGATCTGTGTGAATTTTCATGCATTATTCGTTGATGTTTTATTTTATTATTAGGTATTCTTGTCAAAGGTGGCTCCATCCCGAATCCCGAAGAAATACCTACTTGCAACTTCCTATTCCAATCCTTGCGAAACAGAAAACCTTCCTTTTATCTTTGAATTCTTCCGTGCACACCCTAAATACCATTTCCCAACCCATCGATCTATACCTACCATCTCATATAACAGCATCCTATGAAACTTCCTTCATCATCCTTGCTACCATACTTTGGAACTCCGTACCCATCTCCCTTCGAAAATTGTCATCCCTAACCACATTCAAACACCAATTATTTAACCACCTCCTCAAAAATCAATCTTCCGCACATATGTGATGAATCTAGACTTTGATAATACTTAACTAAACTCATTTGATGTTGTTATCTATTTTTTTATCTTTTATTCATATTAACCGTATATGCTCTACTTGACTAAATAATTATATATCAAATTAAGCCAAACAAATTGAACTTTTTCGGTTCACTGTATATGTATGGACAAAATGTCCCTGAATAAAAATTATTTTTTAATTCCATGTTTTCCCAGGACGTGCTTATCGTATTAACTTCAACAAAGATCATTAGTGATCAAAGAAAAAAAAATGGATGCTAGAAAAGAGATATTTTTGAGATTAAATAGTAAACTACAATTTTTTTTTTTTTTTTTTTTGAAACATGAAACTTCGGAAAGATTCCAGCAGATGATTTAGTAACTGTTGTTTGCTAACGAAAGTTACTTTTAAGATAAGGTTTATTTTTTATTGTATATTTGTGGGTTATGACTATTCAATTACACATGATAAGTGACGTCTAGTTTAATTAATCTTTTTGAGTGTTTTTCTTTTATTGCCTAATCGTCGGATGGTCATTGTGAAATATTATTAAAATCAAATAGGACATTAAAATATAAAAACCGAAGTGGGGAAAAACGTAGCTACAACACACCAATACAATGCAATGAAATAATTATTACTAAAACTATTTTATATTGTGATAAATTCAAAACTATTCGTAGTCATCCATTATCCATTAATATATAATAAAGCATTGTAAAAATACTCCTCAGAAAAAAAAAATTCATATAAAATCAATAAATCCCAAAATTAAATAAAAAAACAACAAAATATGAAGACGAAATATTTCTATGTTTTAAGCCGATCATTGAGTTATTAATATGTTTTATGAAGGCTTAACAATTAGAGCTATGGCACATAAATGGCGAATTAATTACTAGTGAAAAAACAAATTAATTAATTAATCATTATAAAATTAATCTCAGCTAATGTTAGCTAATAATTAAAAATAAAATAAAATGGAAAAAAATACATGAGACAGAAATAACAACTATAAGAGAAAATTTTTAAAAATGACAATTAAAAAAAATTTATTGTGGATGTAATTAGTTGACCGTTGAAAATTACTGGAAGGAATTAGTCCGGGTGGCGGTCATTAAATGAAACAACTAAATAGTTTCAACTATTTTATTGTTTGCCAACGTTTCGACCCCCTTTGTGGGTCATCATCAGGGCGCATGGTGGGAGAATGGAAACAGTTTATGGAAAATAGTTGAAACTATTTAGTTGTTTCATTTAATGACCGCCACCCGGACTAATTCCTTCCAGAAAAAAAATTTTATATTTATTGAAATTTAGTACTGTTTTATTGAATACCTCAAGTAAATTTGAGAAATACAATAAAAAATGACATAATACACTTTTAGAGCATTGGAACCATTCTTTAACCATTGGCAGCACCCAAAAAATATGCTAAACTAGAAGGTCTCGGGGCCTCCTTCTTTTGAATATTAAATAACTTTAAAATAAATCATCAGTAATAGTTAACATGAATTGTTTATGGAAATTCTCAATTCACTAACATCTGGTTGAGAAGCTAGAAAGTACTCAAAATGGAGGGATTTAAATGAAGAAATAGCATGACGGATGTTTGATGGGAGGAAATTCCAGAGGGTAGTGGAACGGGCAAGAAATGTGCTATCGTTGCTATTAGTTCTGTGAGAGGGATTCAGAAGTCGGATAAATGTTATTTTGTTAACTGTGACTGAATTGGCGATATTTCCGCAGGGCTGTGGAGAAAGGAGGGATGTTGATTTAATATATGGGCAAACCGATTTAATATAGCATTCGAGTGAAGGGAGAAAGCCATTTTGTGTCGCCATAGAGGTGGAGGTTCAAGAAACATAAAGGTTAAAATTTAAAGAACTAATATTCTCCCGACGGTTTTATGTAGGTGTGAAACGTCGTCTCTTAGTTTGAATTGAAGAACGAACAACACCTAGGTTTTACCATATATATCAAAATATCCGCAGTCCATGCTAGAAATATTTATCATATTACAAAAAGCACAAAAAAAAGGCAAATTCGATTAGCCACAAAAGCATGAAGCGACGTTAAATGAATAAACAAACTTATTACTATACTGTTAATTTATTATTTTTATTTGTTGTTATCATGTTTTTTCTCAGCCGTGATTTAGGACGAAACGTCGGCACACAAACATAATGTTTTTCATATGATTTTGTTTTTACTTGCACTTACTTATATATGAAATATATAGTAAGGGAAAGTATTGCGATCGTGAAAATTTTTTTATTCCATTTTTCAACTGAAATACGCGTTTTAGGGTCCCCTGAGTCCAAATAACCAAGTCCCAAAAAAAGTTCTGTGTGTGTGTGGTAAGTCTAGAGCAAAAGCGGAGTCGTACGGAACTGAAATTTCATATTTAAGACAACCATACGCCCGAGATGTTACAGCAACTTTTTCATCGAAATCGGCTAACCGGAAGAGCCACTTGATATTTGGTTGTTTCACATGAAATGTCCGTTTTTATAGTTTCTGAAATACATAAAGGATTTTGCCGGTCTCTGTTGTTTTCTTTCGAATGTTTACATATTTAAAGTAAACAGTTACTAATCCTCTACCTTTGTATTATAAACATTAGCTTCCCAATCAATTACCCACTTTTTAGTATACTTCCAAATATGAACATGGAAACACGCGATTTTCGAGTAATATTTTTGTACGAGTTTAAACTCGGCCATTCAGCAGCTGAGGCCGCTAGAAATATTTGCAAGGCGTTTGGGGAAAAGAGTGTTAATGAACGGACCATTCGCCGTTGGTTTTCTAAGTTTTCAGCTGGGGATACCGACCTGGAAAACATGCCCCGAGGAAGACCTCCGTCCGTAATAGACAACGATGTCCTCAAACATACAGTAGAAGGAAACCCCTACAGTTGAAGGACTCTCAGCACAACTAAATGCAAGTGCATCTACCGTTTCCAGACATTTAAAGTGTATTGGGAAAGTAAAAAAGCTCGATACATTGGTACCTCATGATCTCACTGAGCGGTAGCAATTGAAACGCCCTGAGACCTTCGTTTTTTTGCTTGAAAGAACTTGTCAACGAAGTTCTTCCGCACCCACCATATTCTCCCGACTTGCCTCCAACAGATTACCACCTGTTCAGGAATTAAGACAACTTCGTCAAAGAAAACTTTTTGAAAATGATGATCAAGTGAAAAGTGCGTTTTCAGATTTTGTTTCACTTCAAAGCTCAGTTTTTCAGTTCTAGAAGGTAAATACTTCTAATAAAATTATCGTATTTTTAATAAAACTCCTTTACCTTGAAAACGGACATTTCATGTGACACAACCCAATACCATGCATAAAATTGCCTTTTTACGATTCTCTCAAAAACGGCTGTAAGATTTTGATTAGACTCGCCATATCGATATAAAATTTAATGGGCCTCTAAAATCATGTAAGTTTTATTCTGATTGAAATAGTCGGACAGGGCTTAAATGCCAATATTATACATTACGATATTATTATTATACATTTTCTTCCCCTAAACTACCTTTAATTTTTTACATTCCAGAAGATTAACCATATCATCTTAATCGCATTGATATACAGGTTAGACGAATTTGATGACGGACTAGAGGATAATGTAATTTTGGGTTTTTTAATAATAAGAACAATAATATAGACGTATAATATACCGTTGGAAACAGAAAGATTTTAGAAAAAAAACATTATGTTATGCACAAAGTAGTAAAAAGTAATATAAAATCGCGAATCGGGAATAAACTTATTACTGATTAACAATTTAATATAGTTATATTATGTTATCTAAATCACAAGTTTTCTACGAAAACGAATACACGTTTTATTGAAATCAACTCAAAATATTTTTTAAAATTAAAGTATGGTTAATTGTTTTTTAATTGATTTTAACAGTGGATGTAACATATTTTTAAGATTTGTCCTCAGTACTCCGAAGAGGTCTCATGTAACTCATTTTTACGGCGAGTTGAAGTGGCTCCTTCCCCCAGACAATATTTCCTAGGATCATACCTTTACCAAATCATTAACTCTCAACACCCTCCATACATCCACAGTCTCCTACAATTTAAATCCTCAGTCCACTCACTTGAAACAACCTTTATTTGCCTATCCATAGGACTAAAACATTTGACCGTTCCTTCCTTGTCCGCTCCTCTAATTTCTGGAATTCTCTACCTACTCATATCCGCCATGCTGCTTCCCTCTCCTCATTCAAATCCCAACTTTTCCAATACCTTTTATTATCCCAAAAAGACGCTCAGAAACTGTAACATTTTTATTTCTGACATCACACTTTGAATGAAGAATAATTTTGTTCATTGTCTATATTTAAATGCTGTTATCTTCTAATTAAATTTTTAATTCCGTTCAACAAAATACTTTCTAAGAATTGTTTTTATTTTAATTTTATCATTGTATTTTTTTTTTTATATATGTGTGTATATGCGTTTATGATATGCACACATATATTAACCCATAATTGTAATTATTTATTGATTATGTTCCTTCTGTCTGTTGGCCAGACATGTATATTTCCATATACTGTACAAACCTGTTATTCTTAGGAGACCTAGTCCCAGAATAATTTTTTTTTTCTATTCTATTCTATTCTAAGTCGTGTCTTGCCCGCACCAGATTTTTTAGGACCGCATTCGAACCAACTTTTCCATTATGTATAATCTACGGTTAGTAATTACTCCATCATGATAATTTATATTACTTCCACTTATCTATATATGAGATATAATAAGGAAAAATATTGCGATTGTAAAAATTTTCGGGTTTGGTATTCACCAGAAATACATATGTTATGGTTCATTGAGTCCAAATGATCAATTCCCCTTATAAAGCTCTGTGTCTATGCTTGCTCAAAAACAGCAAGTTGTATAAAACTGTAATTTCATATTTCATATTATTAATATGCCTGTGATGTAACAGCAACTTTTTCATCATGATTGGCTGAACCAGAAGATCCACTTTATTTTGCATGCCATGCATTTTGCACCTTATTCTCATTTAATGCACCTTAACATTTAATGGACTTTCATATGATGTTTTATCCTGATTGAAACAGTCTGACAGAGCTTAAATGCCAATTTTCTAAAAAAAAAAAATGTATAAAAAAAAAGTAGCTTTAATTTTGTTTTCACGAAAAAATTAATCGTTTCATCTTGAAAGCATTGATAAAAAAAGGCTAAATATATAAGTTGAACAAATATAACCAATTAAAGGATAAAAGAGCAAACATTTTTTTTTTTTTTTTTTTTTCTGTTCGAACATAAAAACTATATATAATATACCAGTTGAAAATCTAAACATTTTAGAAAAACAAACAAACCTAATACAAAATTGTAAAAAGTAATGCAGAGTGATAAAAAAACTTATAAAAATAAGTGATTGTTGTAGACAACAATTTCTATAGTTAATTATTTAATCTGAAACACTATGTAATTCTTTAACTTTTTTCCAAATCTAACTTAATTTAAAAGTTCTTAAATTCATTTCAACAAAGAAGGTAAGTGAAAATCGTGTGTTGCTCGCACTCAATTTTTTATGTTCAGTGCTGTCTAAAAGGTATCTTTTTGGATTTTTAGGAACCGGGGTGAATAAGACTGGAAAATATTGGATTGGGCGTGGCTGGAAAGGGAACTGCAATTAAATTGTTAATTACAATTCCCAATTTCGAAGCAAAATAAGAGCTTTCCGTTGGAGCATGTGGTTCTTTCATAACTGTGTATTTAGGGTTTATATTCACCTTCAAATTTACAATATAAATATATATATATATATTATAATATATATATATGAGGTGTGTTCAAAAAGTAAGGTGACTTTTCAAATTTCGCGGGCAACGTACTTTTGATTATCGATTTTTTTATTTTGTTATATTGGTACACTCTTCCCGAACATCTATAACATGTTTCAAGTGTATAGATTTTTTTTGTTTGGTTGTGAGAGGCGTAAACGTTATAAGTGTTTTGCGTGCTCGGCGAATTTTTGTTATCGAAAAATATGGATCAAAGGATTTGCATCAAATTTTGTGTAAAAAATGAAATAAAGTACTCAGAAACACTTGAAATGTTGACAGTGGCATACGGTGAAACTGTTTTGAGTAAAAAAAAAATGTTTGGTACAAACTCTTCCAAGATGGCCGGAAAGATGCCAATGCCTCACTCCGGGCGCCCAAGCACGTCAACAACTGATGAAAACGTTCAAGCAGTGAATTGATTTGGAAAATCGTCGAATCACTATCAGAGAAGTTGCTGAGGATGTCGGTATATCACTTGGCTCGTGCCATGAAATTTTTTTCTAACGTTTTGGGCATGAGATGTGTGTCAGCAAAGTTTGTTCCAAAATTGCTAAATTTTGACCAAATGTTTTGAGATTTTTTGGCCACAATCATGCCTCAGCCACCATATTCACTGGATTTGGCCCCATGTGACTTTTTCTTGTTCCCAAAACTAAAGAGGCCTATGAAAGGACAGAGAATTGCAATGATTGAGGAGATAAAGACTGCATCGCTGGAAGAGCTCAAGGCTATACCGAAAAGTGCTTATGAGAAGTGCTTTGAGGATTGGAAAAACCGTTGGCATAAGTGTATTGTGTCTGAGGGAGATTACTTTGAAGGGGACAACATAAATATTGATAAATAAATAAATGTTTTTTCTTAAAAATACAAAATCACCTTATTTTTTTTAACACACCACGTATATATGAAAAATGCTCGTGTATATATTATTTTAAAGTATGACCAATTAAATATTATGCATAAAACTAGTAGACCCGTCCCTGCTTCGTTCGAATGAGGTGTTATTTATGTGTTAAAAAAAAAAAACTATGTCTGACCGGTTTAGATTTTATCGCTGTGGAAGTATTAGTTCATCGTAACGAAAACTGCAATTAGCAAGAAAATGTGTTCATTTTATTACGTATATTTATTATTATATTTAATCATGAAATAAAAAACATAAATAAATAATTGGTTCAGTTTATTTGTTTGTTATTTTTAAGTAAAGCATAGATTAAAAAAAAAGAAAAAAGATCACATATTAAGAAAACTTGATTGCAATGTATGATTTCAAAAACTACAGAAATAACAACGGTTCCTATTTTATTCGGTTTATTAATATATTTATATTCCAAATGAAATATTTAAATTACATGTTAAAAGTTAAAGTAAGTTTCCATATTAATCATGTTCAGTTTACCGTGAAACATCTGTTTTCATGAAATAGTATTAAATTTAAAATAAGAATTACAATGATAGTTTATAGATTTATAACAACTTACTATTTATGTTAACAATTTAGTTGTGATTCGATAAGTAATATTTTTTCTAAAATCTTGCTAAACTCTGTAGGACTGTGGCAGCATTTAACTATTATAACCTCCCTCTTTACCAGTAAAATATGTTCATAAGTTTATAGGCTTACTAAAACTTTACATAAACTTACGATTTATTTTATTTCATATCAACTTTCCTAATCTTGCGCTTTCCAACGGTATATTGTATGTCTATATTACTACTCATATTTCAGAAATCAATTTTTTATGACTTGGTTACAGAAAATTTATTTTTCCCTCCTAAAGAAAAGCTATTGCAATGTATTTTACTTATAAATCTTCAGGAAAGAGTGCCCTAAATGATAGTAAAAAACGTTTCAAAATTCGTCCAGTGGTTTTGAAGGAGTTTGCGGACACCAAGAATAGCGGTGTCAGTTAATATATATATTTTTTATATAGACGTTTCTCCTATGTAAATTTCGTTACAATCAGGACAAGTTCTCTCCTCTCTCTCTCTCTCTCTCTCTCTATATATATATATATATATATATATCGGAAGGGAGTGTTATTCCACTAAGACAACGGTAGACCCCAGGTGTCTTTAAGGGCTCAGCAAATTTTATTAAGCTTCAGATTGGAGGTTTTATCTCACCCGCCGTACTCTCCTGACATTGCTCCTTCGGATTTTCATGGTTTCCGTTCCCTTGAAAATTGTCTACAAGGGAAATTCTATTCTTCAGAAGATGTCGTCAAAACCGACCTTTTATTGTTCTTCAGGAGTAAGGACAGTGCATTTGAAAAAAAAAAAGGATAATGGACTTTCCATGCCGTTGGGAAAGGGTAGTCGTTAACGGAGGTAACTATTTTGTAGATTAAATAAATACATTTTAAGCAGTTTAACCCAATAGATTTTTTAATAAAACACATGTTTCTATGGAAATTCAATTTAACTGATTCTTTAACAATTTATTTTCATTTTGAACTGTATTTAAAAATTCTTGAATCGATTTTAACTACTGCGATAAGTGAAAGTCGTGTGTTCCCGCACCAGATTTTTATACATAGGTAAGTGAAAGTAAAAAAAATCACTAATAAAATAAAAACAATATTAAATGTAAAATAGTTAACACCAATTCGTTAGAAAAAGTAATTTTTAACCTTTTTCCATCTCAAATTTTATTTAAATGTTCTTGAATTAATTTTAACAACGGATATTAATGAAAGTCGTGTTTTGCACGCTTCATATTTGTTATCTTTATTTTCGAAAAATATACATAAAAATAATTATTCAGCTGATATTAAGTAAGTAGATATAATTAGGGACTAGGACAAATGCTACTGCTCTAGACAAGTGCCTTGAGGCGGGTAATTTGCAACCTGTGCCCGACGAAGTGGGAGTTGGGGAAGTAAGCTATTTCAGTTAAGTCATTCTAGTAAAAGGAGGATGTAGGCAATTGCATAAAAACCGACACACTCCGGTTACAATCTGCTTCTAGTCCTCTCCCTGCTTTCTTGTCTTACACAAAGGCGAGATGACTAATATTTCAAAGACCGAAAATTAAAAACACCTTCTTTTTCGGGCAGTCTTGTTTTTTTGTTTTGTTTTTAATTAGAACGAAACGTAACCTTTCTATTAGTATAATTAACATCAACATGTAAATTAAAAAACTATTAAAACAAAATCAAAACAATTTAAAAAATATAAATATTACATCATTATCGAACCAAAGTATATTTAAGAAACATGAATGCGATTTTAAAAACACCAACATTTTAAAAACTAAGCATAAAACTAAAAATCTGGTGCGGGCAACACACGACTTTCACTTACCTTGATTTTTAAAATCAATGAAAGAATTTTCAAATACAGTTAGAGATAAAAATACGTGAAACTATTAAGGAATTAATCAAATTGAATTTCTATAGAAACATGTGTTTCATTAAAAATCTATTATATTATTATCTAAAATAATCAGTTAGTTTTATCTTCTTCTCATCACTCTCTATCAACTTCTAAAAGCTTGTGTATGAGATGATATTTTTTCTAAAATCTTTAGCTTTCCAACGGTTATATCATACATGTATATTACTGATCTTATGTTCAAAAACGAAAAATTGCATTAAAAAAGTATTTTTCTGTTTTCTCCTTTAGTTGTGTATCGAATTTATTCAATTTATATATTTACCTGTTTTTCTTCAGCGTTAACAAGATAATCTAGTTATTATTATCGAATCTAAAAAATTAAAGGTACTTTAGGGGAAGAAAATTTAAAATATCGGCATTTAAGCCCTGTCAGACCATTTTTATCCAAATAAAACCTACATGATATTAAAGCCCATTAAAATTTACATCGATATAGCGAGTTAATTCAAAATCGTCGGAACCGTTTTTGAGAAAATCGAAAAAAGGTGCAAAATGCATGGTATGAAGTGCCTCTTCTGGTAAGCTCATTTTGATGAAAAACGTTTTGTCACGTCTCGGGCGTATAGTTGTCTTAAATATGAAATTTCAGTTTCATAGGACTTACCGTTTCCGCCCGGGAGTTACCACACACACACAGACCTTTTTGCGGGACTTGGTTATTTGGACTCAGGGGACCCTAAAACGTGTATTTCCGTTGAAAACTGGAATTCGAAAATTTTCACGATCGCAATACTTCCCCTTACTATATATAGTCAGTGTAAGTAAAAATATAAAATTCTATGAAGTCATATATATTTGATTATTATATAAGCTCTTAGCGATTCTACTTTCACCTGCCTATATACGAAAGATGTAGTATGAGAAAGTATAGCGATCGTGAAGATTTTCGAAATCCAGTTTTCAACGGAAATACACGTTTTAAGGTCCCCTGAGTCCAAATAACCAAGTCCCGCAAAAAAATG
Source organism: Piezodorus guildinii (assembly GCA_023052935.1). Taxonomy (NCBI): domain Eukaryota; kingdom Metazoa; phylum Arthropoda; class Insecta; order Hemiptera; family Pentatomidae; genus Piezodorus; species Piezodorus guildinii. The sequence continues at coordinate 38,877,973 of CM041295.1, read as the reverse complement.
TCTGTGCCTATGTGTCCACTGGTCCGGGTGTTTGTGATAAGTCCAGCACAAAAAAGAAAAGTCGTACGAAATTTAAATTTCATATTTAAAACAACTATACGCCCGAGATGTGACAGCAACTTTCTTCTCAAAATCTGCAAGCCAGAGGGACACTTTACACCATGCATTTTGCACCTTTTCACGATTTACTCCAAAACGGCTCTAACGATTTTGATTAAACTCGATATATCGATGTAAAATTTAATGGGGTTCACTAAAATTTCGTCATATAATCAATTTCAAGACTTTGGAGTCCTCCTTCTGGTGGTCATTAGTAAGAGTTTCTGAGCCGCAAGAAATGTATTTTCGTCATTTTTGAGAAATAAAAGACTACTTGAAGAAAAGCCAATCGTATGTTCGATGGACTGGCAAAATCGGATGTAATTGATCACTTCATCGAATTAATTAGCATCTGGCTCATGGACTATTACTTCAACAAATACTAGACAAACGCTCAAACCTTCCACTTAACTACAAAAGCCCTATCTACATGACTGTCATAAGCCTAATCTGGACAAAATAGAGCTTTGGAGCTTAACTAAAAATCATTAATACTCCTTGCTTTGTTACAAATAAACCCATACATAATGTTTTTAAATTTCATGTGTTGCTGATTTTTCCCGAACTAGGTACCGCCGTTTTCATGAAAAACTCCAGTCAAGCTCTTACCCACTAGTTTATATTCTACCATCTCATTCTATAACTACTTTCTGGCTCCCGAACAGGGACTGCAGGCACTAAAAGTATTTTAATAAACTCTTGTAGTTAAATTTCTTGTGTCACACTCATAGGAGACCTGGGAATGTACACATGAGCAAACCCAACTCCCCTTAGCAGTGTATATTTTCTGACTACTGAATCCATGTATTTTTACAATAAATGAAACATCTCTACTTTGTGTTATTCGCTAACTATAGGAATAAATAACCCTTGAAGATCAATTTAGCCTATGATGCTTAGGATCAGGCTGGCACTAATAGACACCTGTCCACATGGCGGTAACGGCAGAATGAATACCGGACATCTGTCTACACGTATATGACCTACCCTCGAGTGGCAACAACATATTGTTCAAAGAAAGTAGTCAGAGGAATAATTATAAATAAATATCATAAATTTAATTCATAATCACCAGTTTATTTAATTATATTTGTACTAAAATTTATAAGTTTGTTTAAACATATCAATAACTTTAGTCTCACATAATGTTTAATGCAAATGTTTTGAGTGGTATTGAATTAAGTTAAATGTGTACCAGCTATAGTTTAGAAAAAATAAAGTTTTCAAACGCTCAATTGAAGAACTTAGTTGTTTTTTAAATTAAATCAGAAGACGAGTTGCGATAAAACTCAACGAATAAAATAAAAGTTAGTCGAAATATCAATTTTGTAAAAAAAAACTCACATTTGTACCTTTTGGAATTCAACGTCTTAATTTTTTCTCCAGCCTCCTTTGAGAGATTTTTTTTCGAATATTATTATATACTCGTTTTATGTTGGTGCTAAGAATATTTTTTAAATAGTTTCTGAATCTTTACTAAAATTTATTTTGTCAAATAAATAGTAATTGGCTGGTTTCACTAAGATAAATTTTCGGACGTGGCTTAGCGGTATGAGAATCAGCAATATATTTGGGTTATGTGCAATTCATTTATATATAGCTTCCACGTGGATGTTGGATCGGTAAATTTTAGTGACGTCAGACCGCACTTCGGTGGCGTCTAGCAATCAATCCGCTACGCTTTAGAACAGCAACACGTGCGTTTCTGTTTTTGGACGATCACTAACTATTATTTTAAATTATTTCCAGGAGTATGTCCGATGGGTGACCTAAAGCTCTCACTGGTATGGCTCACCTGTAGTTTCCTGATTAGCATTACAGCCTTCTATGCCCAAGGTCATGGGTTCAAACCGTAAAAATGCCCTAGGATTTCGGAAGGGACGTGAATTGGTGTTCACGAGCCTGTGCGATGTCAGCTTCCTGTAAAAAATTCATTTCCTAATTAAACCTGGATAGGCAAAATTTAAGGCCCCGCTGTAGCATTTTCTGTTGTGCCACAGTACAATTTTCACTTACCTCCGGTGTTAGAATCAATTTAAGAACTTTCAAATACAGTTACAGATGAAGCATATAGTTAAGTGAAAGTGAATAGATTAATTACATTATGATTTCATATAAACATGAGCTTTATTAAATAATATATTGTATCATTATTTCAACAATCAGTTTTATCCGTATTTTAACACTCTCTATTACCTTATACAACTTTGCGTAAAAGATAATATTGTTTCTAAATTCTTTACCTATAATAATAATATATAATATTTAATAATAATATATTCTATAAAAATAACCATATCATTTGATAAAAAACAGGCAAATATATAACAATAATAATGATAATAATAGGTTTAGCGAACCCGAAAGTTCGATGCCGATACCACCAAATTCCGCCTACACAGACTCGTCCAATGTTCACCGTTCAAGCCCAAGCCCCCGATATTAGCCTTAACGCTATCCTCCCATCGACGCTTCGGCCTACCTTTCGGACGCCTACCAGTCGGATCAGCGAATACCAACTTGTTCGGAATCCGCTCCTCATCGAGCTCAACAACTTTACTCGCCCATTTGAGTCTCCGCGATGCTATCAACTCAATTATATTCACAGGATACAAGTTCCGCAATTCCGCGGTGTGCAACCTTAAATGTGTTGATCTAGGTTGTGCGGGATACTGTGGTGTGGATATCGAGGTAAAAATAAAACGCTTAAATAATTGCTTTGTTCGGTTCATCTTCGGGGTTCCTAGGTACACCTTCTTATCCCAATTTTATGGCGAGTTGAAGTGGCTTTACCCTTCCAGCTATCCCAAGTATTTCCTTGCTACATTCATTTACCAAGTTATCCCATCCCGCCGTTAATCTTACATTTTTGACCTTCACAATTCCAATCCTTCCTCGTTGTACATGCTCCAGGCCTTAAGATGTAAATACTACGACCCACCTGCATTTCGACATTCCTTTCTCGTTCGGTTCTCAATTCTATGGAATTCTATTCCTCCTTCTATCCGTCACTCCAACTCTCTTTCTACCTTCAAATCCCGCATATTTAATCACTTAATGAATATCCGGCATAAATAGAAATGTAAATTGCTTTTTTTTTTCTTATTATTTATAACTGTCTATTTTATATCAGTAATTATTAACTTGTTTATAAGTATTAAAATTACTCTAAGACTGCGAAGCACATTTTATATATTATGTATATTTTATTCTAAAGGGACATGTCTCAGGGTAAGAAAAAAAGTATTTATTTATTATAATAAAGTCGTAAAATTTGATTAATAAAATTAAATAAAAAATATTCGATTTGGAGTGGTTAGTGACGTTAGGACAGACTCCATATGATTCTCCTGATGGTGTGTCGTTAATTGAGAAGTTGATTTCCAAAAGGCACCAAAGGACAGTTTTTCGAAATTGATATTTTGACATATTTTTATTCTAATGGTTTAGGTTTATCTTGATCCGTTATCATATTTTATGTAAAAAACATAAAAATCCTTTGAAACCGTATTTAAAAATTCCATTTCATTCCGAAAGGTACTAAATCCACATTTCATTTCATTCCAAAAGGTACCAAAAACGTTTCCTTCCAAAAGGTGCTATATCCTATGTAAACAGATAACCTTTACTGTCATTTAATTCCAAAAGGTACTATATTTCCTACTCTACAGCAGAAGCACCTATCCCCGTAATATATTACCAATAATTTATTGCTTCCTTCATTTTGTGCTTTTTTATTGGTTCATTAAGCACGTTTTGAATCACCTCTATTATTATGATCAATGGTTTTAACCTGGGAACGGCGTGGTGTAGTGGATAGAGCACTAACTAGTCTACTGGGCTTTGGGTCCTGGGTTCGAATCCCGGCTGTGGCAGAATATTATTTATTCTCTTAGTTCAGCCGGGGGGCGACCCTAGGGCGTGGAAACCCTTCTGGGGCAGACTCAGCCTCTATAAAGTGAGTACCCAATAAGATTGGGGAAAAAACCTGGCGGCTGAGCGTGATCAAGGCCTAATCAGCTCATTGCACAGCCTTTGGCCCAGAAGCAATACGAAGCTCTATTTGTACTGAGCCCAATAGGTTGTAGTTGGTACAGGTTTTAACCTAATAATCAGATTTTAGACATTTTTAAACAACTTTGCTGCGTCAATTAAATTTTTTTTTATAGTATTGCTTCTTGCAGAAATATAAATTTAGTTTAAACAGTTTCAGAACCTCACATTTTAATATAATAATGATATTTGATTCAGCAAATAGAATTAGCATTCCACGAACTTGCTAAATATGAGAGGATAAACCGTGCCTGATCTAACTTAATAGTAGATTTTTTTATGTAATATAAAAGCTCAAAGCCTATTTATTTATCAGTCTCTAGAGTTAAAAATTGTTTACACGTAGTTATTATTATAATTTAATTTGCTAAATTCACACACATAGTAAATACAAGTTCAAAACAAACTTCTTAATTCCATACTTTCTTATTATAGTGACATAAATTGATAAAGTGCCCTTTGAATATTTACTTTCTTTATGAAGAATAGATAATCAATGTAATTAACCAACGAAGAAAGATATTTCTCAGAGGGAGAATAAGTGAATATACATAACTTAGTAATTAACAATAAAAAGACGTCAGTTATCGGTAATTTTGTATTAGGAAGGTTATAGTGACTGTTACCAGCTTACCGCGCGTTATATTCTTCCAAACTGTACTGTCTCCATATTATATTGTTTAAAAGTCATCTGAAAAGTGCAATAATTTGGAAAAATGAGTTGGTAACACGCTTAAAAATCAACTTTAGATTTCAATAAGAAAAGAATCAAGTAATAAATGAATGACAGATTTTTGCGTTTCCTGTAAAATTTTCTGAAGTGGATATAGTACCTTTTGGAAATCAACGTCTCAAATCTACTCTAGTGGTCACCAAACGTGTAATAATTATCTTCTAGCAATTTTTATCAAGTTTCCTAGATATTGCAAATTCCTGGCCTATGTAAATGCGCTGTTTCACAAAAATAGCACGAACTATGTAATCGAAAGTTGGCGCCGCGAATAGATCGATGGGAAGTCTGCGGCTACTCGCATGAACCAGTTGGATCGATCCCCTTTGTCACAACCACCCAACCTTACTTCCCTTACCCCTACTACTTTGAGCACTTCAACTAAAAAATTGAGCTCTATATTCAACCAAGTGAAAAAAAAAAAAAAAAAAACTATACCCGCATGCTTATTTTCACTGAATTTCTATGCCCTGTTCGTCATTTTTACATTACCACAACTTTTTATGTAAGATAACATCTTTTATTACATCTTCAGTTTTCCAACTATAAAGTTACTAATATAACTTTACATTACGTTTTACAACTTTATATAAAAGATAATATTCTTTTAAAAATCTTTAGCTTTCCAACGGTATATTATACTGTTACTGTTCTTATTTTCAAAAAATCAAAAGCTGCAAAAAAAATTGTTGCTCTCTTCTCCTTTAGTTGATTATCAAATTTGTTCAACTTTTATATTTAGCCGTTTTTTATCAATATTAGGAAGATTATATGGTTAATTTTGTCGACATTTCAAAATTAGAGGTACTTAGGGGTAGAAAATTTTAAATATCAGCACTTCTGCCCTGTCAGACTGTTTCAATCAGAATGAAACCTACATTATATTAAAGATTAATAGATTTTGCATCAATGTAGAAAGTTTTATCAAAATCGTTGAAGCCATTTTTGAGAAATTCGTAAAAACTTGTAAAATGTATGATGTGAAGTGGCTATCCGGTTTTGGGGTATGCCGATGATTTGGTACTACTAGGTGAAGACACGGAAACTATACAACTAAATACAAGTGTGTTAATAAAAACCGGTAAACAAATAGGTCTCGAATTAAATACCGATAAGACGAAATATATGATCAGTTGCAGAAATGGTGGCGATCTTGATGATATTAATATTTCAGGTCATGCTTTTGAACACGTAGAGAAATTCAAGTATTTAGGTTCAATGATAACAAGAAAAAATGAAATCCAGGAAGAAATAAAGTCCCGGTTAAAGGTGGGAAATGCGTGTTATTATTCAGTTGCTAAATTACTTAGCTCGCGGCTTCTGTCTAAAAACTTAAAGGTTAGAATTTATAAAACTATTATTCTTCCAACGGTTCTTTACGGATGCGAAACGTGGCCGCTTACTTTGAAGGATGAACAACGGCTTAAGGTTTTCGAGAATAAGGTACTGCGTAAAATATTTGGTCCGAAGAGAGATGAGGCCACTGGGGAGTTTAGAAGGTTGCACAACGCGGAATTGCGGAGTTTGTACCATGTGAATATAATTGAGTTGATAGCATCGCGGAGACTCAAATGGGCGCGTAAAGTCTTCTCCCATGCTAAAGGTCACGGGTTCAAATCCGCAGGTGGTCCTAGGATTTTTTAATGGGAGTAAAAAATCCTTAGTTACGCCGTCTTCGGAGGGGACGTTAAAAGGTGGTCCCGAGCCTGTGCGATGTCAGGTACTCGTTAAAGATCCCTATCCTAATAAAACCTGGATAGGCAAAGTTTAGGACTCCCACTGTAGCATCGTCCGATTAGCCATAGTAGCATAAAGTGACGTTAAATAAATAAACAAACAAACAAACAAACACTTACGTCTTGGCCACATATACCTCTTATATAATTCCAAATGCGATGTTATTATTAGAGGACTTAGTCCCAAAATTAAGTTGTTTTTTTTGCCTTTATATATATATATATATATATATATATATATATATATATATATATATATATATATAACATAAAACATTACAATTACAATTACAAAAAAAAAAAAAAAAAAAAAACATTAAAAAATCTAAGAGTATAAAAAAACTATGAGCAAATGATTCAACACCATTTTAATTTAGTCCTTTGTCGTTTAATGATTATTATTTAGAATAATACAAATTTCCATTTATTTTTACTTAAACTGTAAAAGATATAAATATTTAAATTATAATGTGTATGAAAATAAATAAGTTCCATAACAGGGTAATCTTCCAATATTCTAAGGAGGCTCGTGAATTAGACGAAAATCGATGAAGCCACACCCGTCAGAACGGGATTCAAATACGGATTTCTTAAACGTTTGAAAAATCACTATTCATTAAACGAAAATAAAATACATATTATACCTCATATTTACAACTATTAAAATACCATAATGTGTACATTTTAATTTTGTGTATTTTTTTTTCTTTAAATTTTGTAAACGTGAGTAACCGTTAATGATAAATGATTTTATTAATTTTTTTTTTTACAATCTTTTGCCAGTACTGTGAGAAGGTCGAAGTTTTTATTCATTCGTTTTAGTTTAATTGATCAGGAAGTAGAGCTCACAAAATGAAAATATTTCATAATATTGTACCCTATTAGAAACTATGCACAGCATTCGTAAAAAATTAAAATATACAAGAACTGATAAGTCTGTGTAAAAAAAGTTAACAATCAAATCACCAAGACTGAAACGAATCCTCACCAAACTTAAACTTTACTAAATAATCTACTAATCTTTACGACCATACTTAACGGAGTAAAACTATGGCGTTCAGCAAAGAAAGTACACACCTAAAATACAAAAAAAAAATTTTAAAAAAAAATGAGGTAATCTTTAAGAAACTTTATCCTAATTACACCTGGATAGACAAAAGTTAGGACTTCCACAGTAGTAGTAGGACACCACAGCATCGTCCAATTAGCCACAGTGGCATAAAGCGACGTTAAATAAATAAACAAACTAAAAATAAATCATTAGTTATAAGAAGATAATCAATGTTTTATAACACAAGTCTAAAGAAAATTTTAATTTTATTTGTGGACTACAAAAAGGCTTATGACTCGGTTTGTAGAGAAACCGTGCAAAAAACATGGTAAAAGCCTGGCTCTTCTGGTTCCCCGATTTTGTTATAAAAGTCGATGTGACTTCTAAACCATATTTATATTCATTTAAAGAAATTTACAACTGAATTGGTATCAATACAACAAGTAAATAGGAATAATATATGATTAAAACACACGACAGTCTTGTGAAAAAACTACCCATTGGTAGCACTCCAGTGTCTAATTTAGGTAGAAGGTCTCTAGGTCATATTCTTTCAACCATATACGATAATCAAATATGAAATTTCAATGATATGAAACATATCGTTTTCGAGATAGACTTACCACGTACACCCATACACAAACAAGTTTGCGAAACTTGGTTATTTGGACCCAGGGTGAATGACCAAGTGCTACCAATAGTTTTGTGCATTTCTGTACGCTTTAAGTCTAAAACTTGTGTTGCAGTATGGTTTGAATTATAAAGAAATGGGTCACAGAAGGCCTTGACATTGCGTCTCCATGTAAGGGAGAGAGTAAGATGGAAGTGAGTGCCCGCCGAGGTAGAAGCTCGACCCGCAAACCAGGTACGAGATTACCTGCCCAGGTAAAGGGCGAACCTTCAATAAAGATAATCGATTACAATGGTTCAAAGGCAGAGATATTCTGTCCAAGGGAGATTCCTCCTGGTGATCTGAATATCAGAGCTAATTCTTGCTGTACTAATAAAGCAATGTATATTATTTACATGTATATCTGTTCAAAACTGAAAAAAATGTTATTCTTTTGATGGAAACTTTTGTTTTGTCTTAAGTAATATAACAATAGAAATTGTTATCTTCAGCAATCACTTAAAATAATGCCCTCTTGTCACTCTGCATTGCCTTTTAAAAATGTGTTGCTAACATTTTCTCTAAAATCTTTAATTTTCGAACAGTGCATTAAACATCTATATTACTATTCTTATGTTCGAAACCGAAAAAGTAGTATAAAAAAATCTTTCTGTATTTGTTTCCTTGATTTTGTTGTCGATTCCATCCATTTTTATCAATTCTAAAGAGTATAAATGGTAAATTATTTCTAATCAACAAAATTAAAGTTACTTTAGAGGAAGACATATTAAAATATTAGCATTTAAGTCCCGTAATACTATCCATCAGAATGAAAACCTATATGATATTAAATTTTACATCGATGTAGTGAGTTTTATCAAAATCCCTTTAGAACATTTTATAAGCTTGTTTAATCCTATTAGGCTTCTTCGAAAGAGCTTCAATTTATTTATATGTCTCAAAAAAGAAACATGACCGAGACCTACGAAATTCTGGTAATTATAAGACATTACTGGAAACAAAATTGTTATTAAATATTAAAGGGAAGGTGCCCTTGACCAGCACACTGCGCGACATTGGTTTGAAAAACTTAGCAGTGGAGATATGGCGTTGGAAAGCAAGAAGGGCTTCAGGAGACCAATAATAGATATCGATAAGGAAGCTGTTGAGACAAATCCGTCTACTACCTATGTACTCGTGAACTAGCCTGGGAATGTGATGTGTTGAAAAATACTGTTAGTCCTCATCTACTATCAATGGGGAAGGCGAAAAAGAGCAGTAGACTGGTTCCCCAGCAATAAGCTAACAGGTTAAAATTCTGTTTAAAAAAAAAAATATATTGATATAATATTTTACATGAAATTGTGACCTAAGATGAAAAGTGGGGTTACTAGAAAAATCCGTATACCTGTGAGCAATAGTGAGATTGCCGTCAAACTAATTTTCCGTTTGCAGCAAGAGGAAAATTTGAAAACAAAAAAAAAAAAATTAATAAATCCAACGAATTTGTTCCTTGTGAATAAGATGTTATATATTTCATATAAGAGCAAGAAAAAGTAAAAAAGATACAACAGACCTATTTGGATAACCAGGGTGACCCATATTCTGAGCTAAAAAATATGAGAATGATCCATACGAGGGATAAATCATGAAAAGTCGGTCAGTATCTTAGGATATTGAGGGAAGGGGTTGAGATGGGTGGGGCGTGGAACTGAAATCAATCCATCAGAGCACGTGGGTGGAGGAAGGAGGGGCAAATCAAGGTGGTTGGAGAAAATCCGAGAAATACAAAAAAATTATATATTATTTTTCCCTTTGTATGTGTTTATGTTTTATTTATTATGTTTGAAAATATCTACCATAATTTATAAAAATCTCGTGCTTCGGTGTTTATCATCGTACTCATCCAAAACGTCTTGACCGATTTTTATGAAATTTTTTCTATATTTTTGTTAGGCATGAGGTATATCGGTCCTAAAGTATATTTCATACAGCTAGGATATTAGGGCGTCCCTCTACAAATTTTTTAAGTTTTATTTTTATTATATATGTTTTTTTATTTATTTTTTTTAAATTTTAGGTTGTTTCAAGAAAACGTTTCAGCTCCAGGCCATTTTCAAGGATCCTTTAATCTGTCTGTCTCTATTCCATAAATATTATATATATTTAATATCATGTAGGTTTTCATTCTGATGGAAATAGTATGACAGGGCTTAAATGCTAATATTTTAATATTTCTTCCTCTAAAGTAACTTTAATTTCGTTGATTAAAATTAATTTAACATTTATACTCTTTAGATTTGATAAAAATGGATGAAATCGACAACTAAATCAAGGAAAAAACAACAGAAAGATTTTTTTAAGATTACTTTTCGGTTTCGATCATAGGAATAGTTGGAGGAACATTGGTAAAAGGTCGTTGAGTGAAAAATGTGTATAACTTGTTTTTGTTTTCTTTAAAGAACCTAAAATTAAAATTTTACTAAAACAAAATGCAGATAAGATGAAAATTAAAAGCAAACATTTGTAGAGAGACACCCGAATAACATAACGGTATTAGGGCCGATTCTCATACCTACCAAACATATAGACAAATTTTCATAAATATCGGTTGAGCTATTTCGGATGGGTAAGACGACAGACACTGTGGCACGAGATTTCTATATATTAGATATTTACAAACATAATAAATTAACCATAAACACATACAAAAGGAAAAATGATATATATTTTTATATATTTCTTAGATTCCCAACAACCACCTTGATTTGCCTAAAGTATAGATTTTTAATAATTTGACTATATACGAGATATATATATATATATATATATATATATATATATATATATATATATATATATAAAACCAATTTAACAACTTTTTTTTTTTTTTTTTTTTAGAAACAATTCTTTATTGAACAATATTACAATCTGTCCAATTTAGGACATTTTTAATAGGGATAAAGTACAACATTCATACTGCATTCACACGATATATACAAAACAATAAATTTATATAATAATAATACAATATAAATAAATACAAAACAAAATCAATAAAAATATATACAAAAGTCACTCATACCTATATACAATTCACAAGCATACAGCACGTGAGTGGAGAATCTAGCCAATGCTAGAACTCCAATATACATTTTACAAGAGGTCTCGAGGCCACTGCCGTTTCAACCTTCTAGGAGGATGGTAAGGATGTTGTGGAGCTGGATAAGGATTGAGCTAGGGGATTAGGGTGATGGATAAGTTTCTGATGGAATTTAGAGAATTTTAATGGTATAAGGTCTAAAATAAATGGAATATTTAGGTCGCGGTGTAAGGTATGGTTGGATACATAATAATGAGCATTAACTATTGTTCGGAGGACTTTTGATTGAAAGGATTGAATGCGTTTGATGTTAGAAAATTTAGCTGTCCCCCACAGTTCAAGTCCGTAGGTCCAGATAGGTTTCAGTACTGTCTTGTATATTAGCAGTTTGTTCTCGATAGATAATTTAGAATTTCTGTTCAGTAGTCTGTATAATTGTCCAAATCGTCGATTAAGTTCTTGTCGTTTAAGTATGCGGGTTCCAAGTTAGTCTTTTGTCCAGAAGGAAGCCAAGATACCGGACTGTGTCGGAGAAAGGAAGCGGAACGGAGTTAAAGAGAACTGGAGGGCAGGATTGTCTTCGAAGGGTAAAGGTGACATGTCTGCATTTGGATTGATTTACTTTGATTCTCCAGTTGTTACACCAGTCTTCAATTTGAGAAAGGTGTGTTTGGAGGCCTGTAGATGCAATTTCGGGATCTAAGTGAGAGGATAGGATAGCTGTGTCATCAGCGTACGTTGCTAGGAAGGTATTAGGGCAAAAAGGAATATCAGCCGTGTATATATTGTAGAGGATAGGACCAAGGACACTACCCTGAGGAACACCGGATTCGACTGGATAATAATGGAATATTCTGCACCACAACGAACTCGGAAGGAGCGGTTTGATAGATAGGATCGGAGGACTAGGTATAAGGATAGGGGTAAATGGTTTTTGAGCTTAAAGAGCAATCCCGGGTGCCACACCCGGTCAAATGCTTGCGTTATGTCCAGAAATGCACCCGAGCAGTACTCCTTGTTCTCAAGGGCAGAGGAAATATGGTCAACGACTCGGAGCCCTTGCTGAACGGTTGAATGCTGGGAACGGAATCCAAACTGATGGGAACGAATAGTAATTTAACAACTACTAATAAAACTTAAATTTGAAAATCTAATTCTAATAAAAACCTTTAAATCTAATTTAAATAAAAAGTGTATTCAGGTTCGTTGGAAACATTTGATTTAGATTAAATCTGTGGCGATCGTGAAAAACTGGATAACTTGAGTTATATAAAAAAAATTAGTTAACTCCACGTATCGCTCCCTCAGACTGTCTCCCACGTCGTGTTAAATTGGTTTAAGAAATTTTAGGTGGAAAGAAAGCTGTATGTTACTATCCTATTTTGGGTATTACGTAAAGTTTAAGTCGCTCACCTGTAAAATGAAAGATTTTGACTTAACCACTTATTCACGACCGCCACAGAAATAATATAGCAATATGAAATTGTTATGTATTATAATTATTATCAGTTATACGTTTAAGCCCCGTCCGTCACTTTACATTACCTTTTATAAATTTGCATATAAGATATATATTTTTTTTTTTAATTTTTAGCTTTCCAACGATATATTATACATCTATATTACAGTTCTTATGTTCGAAAAAACGAAAATTACATTTAAATAAGTATTTTTGTTCTTTTCTACAATAGCTGGTTATCAAATTATTTTAACATTTATATTTAGGCGTTTTTTATCAATTCTAATAACAAGATGATAAGGTTATTTTTTTTTAATCTACAAAATGAAAGGAACTTTAGACGAACGAAATTTCAAATATCGGCATTTAAGCCCTGTCAGAGTATTTCAGTCAAAATGAAACCTACATGATCAAAGAGCCGATTAAAGTTTACATCGATATAGCAGGTTTAATGGAAATTGTCAGAGCCGTTTTTAATAAAATCGTAAAAAGGTGCAGAATGCATGGTATGAAGTAGCACTTACAATATATCCGTTATTTAATAATCAAATAAGCAACCAATAACTTTCATTTCTATAGTTTATTTTTCTTTAATTTCTATTACATTATTTTTTTACGTTTCGAAGCTTTGTCCCTATTCTGATTTTTTTTTTTTTTTTTAAACAGTGTTTGTAGTTTAAAAAAGCAAAATGACATTGTTTTATCATACATTTTTCAAAAAATTTTTTATAAATTTTAATTTAATTTGTCACAATGAATTAAAAACATATTCATATATGATTTACCTGTTATTCTCACTTTATACATTTTCCATTACACTTTTTTTCATTACGTAGTTTACTGCTATTTGTCCTTATGATGTCAATATATATATATATATATATATATATATATATATATATATATATATATATATATATATATATAACCCACTGCTTTCAATACTAGCTTCCTCTTCCATTCCTGACAATCCTCCGAGGCATCTGAAAAGAAGATGGCCTCGAGACCTTCTTGTTTAGATTGACTACTAGAGTGCTGCCAATGGACAGTTTCTCTTCATGTTTTTTCATGTATTTTATCATTACCAGCATATTTACTAATTTTATTACAAAATACAGTTGTAAATTTCAATAAAAATATTTAAAAAAAAAAAAAAATTAAGACAAGTATTGGCCTAGTATATAACAGCCAATATATATATAAATGGAAGTTATTGACTGCTTATTTGAATATTAATAAATTAAATGAAGCTTCCTGAAAAAGTATAAAAGAAAAAAAAAATACATTCTTTGTTTTTATTTAAGAACCAAAATATTAACCACAAATAATTTATATGGTAGAACAATGTTTGCTGGATAAGCTAGTACTATTTTATATTACCTGACGATCCATCATTAGGTTTATTATCCATTAGTCAGATATTTGTTTATAAATAAATCAATAAAAATTTATCAAAATCGTAGAAAGGCTCATATTAATATCCCTGCTGTTTTCTCTTTCAGTCGGTAATCGAATTCTGTCTTTAATTTATATCCACCCATTTTGTATCAATAATTACAAAGAAATGTTTACTTGTTTTAATCGATACGACTAAAGGTATTTAATTCGAAATTCAAGCCCTGTTAGGCTGTTTTAATCAGAAAAAGACCTACATGAAATCAAACCCCACTTTATTTTACATCAATTAAGCGCGTTTAATTAAAATCGTTAGAGCCGCTATTGAGAAAATTGTATAAAGTTGCAAAATGCGTATTATTAAATGGCCCTTTAAGTTTTTCGATTTTAGTGAGAAATTGGCTGTTATATAACAGGACAATACTTGTCTTAATTTTTTTTTTTTTTTTTTAAATATTTTGATTGAAATTTACAACTGTATTTTGTAATAAAACTAGTAAATATGCTGATAATGATGAAATAACATGAAGAGAAACTGCCCATTGGCAGCACTCTAGTAGTCAATCTAAATAAGGAGGTCTCGAGGCCATCTTCTTTTCAGATGCCTCGGAGGATTGTCAGGAATGGAAGAGGAAGCTAGTATTGAAAGCAGTGGGTTAGAGTGGGAGTGGAGTTTTTTATGGAAGGATTGATACCTGGTTCGAGCCGAATCTTATTAAAACTTTAAATCTTTATTAACACCTATCAATAATATAATAAACAATCAGTGAATGTGCGATCATTTTTAGAAACATGGCGTGATAGGCATAATCGCAGCACCCAGAGGCACCTACTCCGTGCATGATACCAGCGTGAATTACTAATGAAAATTCAGTATTGTACGACTTTTCGCTATTCGTTATTAAGCTGCACACGAAGACCATTTCCCTGTCATTCAGTCTATACTTGAATATTAATTGTTTTCTATATCAAATAAAATATAGAAATATTTGGTTAAAAAAACTTCTTTTTTTTCTTTTTTATCTTTATTTCTTCATTAAATAATGAATAACGAATAAACGGATGACGGAAACCTGAAATTTATTCAAATTACAGAGGATTTGTTCAGAGATAAAATTGTATTCGAATAACGTATACAACATTTATCTATCATCCTTTATTAGAATACAAATGATTCGAATAATGCCCATCTATATGAATACCAATATATTTAAATATTTTTAAATTATTTAAATTTTCTAAAAATATTTTATTCCAAGCCCTAAAGCCCTAATGCCCTATTTTTCTTTTTCCATCGCTATAAATATTAATAACATTTGAAAAAAAAAAAAGTATTATAAATAGAAATATAAATTTAAAGTATAGATGCCCATTTGCCTTTTAATTTCATAGAGCTGAATTTGCGGAATATTAAATTTTGACAAAAAGTGTTCCTTTTTTCTATTTATTCACTGGAATCCTGCATCACCATATATATTGAGGCTAGTCGGATTCTCAGATGTCCATGACCGATTTCAAAATTAGTAAAATATATGTATTTCCTATTTGGCGGAATCTCTCCTATCTTGTTTCTTCTTTAAGATTGTCTTCGGATTGATGCGGTATGCTGTGTACTGTAGCAACTCAGCGAAGTTGAGCAGCAGATCCAAATTGGAATTTCCTCCTATTATTATTTTTTTTATACACTCCATTAAATAATGAATAACGAAAAAACGTATGACGGAAACCCGAAATTTATTCAAATTACGGAGGATTTGTTCACAGATAAAATTATATTCGAATAACGTATACAACATTTATTTATCATCCTTTATTAGAATACAAATTATTCGAAAAATGCCCAACTCTAGATGAATACAAATATATTTTAATATTTTTAAATTGTTTAAAAATATTTTATTCCAAGCCCTAAAGCCCAAATGCCCTAAATTGTTTTCCACCGCTATAATTTTATATTGACCATATTTTCAAAAGAAATGATATAGTAAATATATAGAGAAATTTAAAGTACAGATGCCCTTATGCCTTTTTATTTCCGATAGCTAAATTGGCGGAACATTAAAATATTAACAAAAAGTGTTACTTTTTTTTTATTTATTATTATTTTATTTTTTTGTATACACCCCATAAAATAAAAAATAACAAATAAACGGATGACGGAAACCTGAAATTTATTCAAATCGCGGAGGATTTATTCACAGATAAAATTATATTCGAATAACGTATCAATATTATATCTGTGATTCGCTATTCGAATAACGTATGATTTGTTTACACAAATATATTTCAATTTTTTTTATTCCAAGCCCTAATGTATAAAGTTTATATCTATTCCACCGCTATAATTTTATATTGATTTAATTTTCAAAAGAATTAATATAGTAAATATAAAGAGATATTTAAACTACAAATGCTCATTTGTCTTTTTATTTTCAACAGCGAAGTTGGCAGAATGTTAAAATATTGACAAAAGATGTTAATATTTTTTCTTCTTTATTTATTTTATTTATTTATTTTTTTTTTTTATGAAGTGGGACAAAAATACAGCTTTCCAGAAATGAAAGCATTTAGCTAAATTAAAAAAAAAAAAAAAAAAAGAAGTCGGTTCCAAAGCTTCAATTGTCGTCTGACTAATTAATAAAATCTTTCAGCGCTTGGATTATTCGAGAAAGCAATTATCTAAATGTATTCCAAGATTTATAAATAAAGCAAGCATTTAATCTTACCCACTTTAACGCCAATTGAATACGAGTCTGAAGGATCAGGTGAATTAATTAAATGAAGTACTAAATATATATTTACAATTATTTGTTTCGGATTTGAAAAGCTTTTGTAAATATTTGATTCAATTAAATTAAAGTCACTATACTACATATTATTTCATTATTACTATTACCAGGGAAGTAAGTAAGTCTTAATATAAAAACTACAAGTTTCTTAAAACGCAAGATTTCAGGGAAAAAATCTGTTTTTAATTTTTTTTTTCACATTGTTCCAACACTTCGAAAAAAATCTTCAGTGCTGAGGAGTATAATCGATCTTTTCTGACTAACTTCAGTGAGTGACACCTTTCAAAAAAGCATTGCAACTAATTTTGAAATACTAAAAAAAAAAAAAAAAATGACAGTTTATGCTTGGACATGCTCAGTAATGCACTGATAATGGCTCACAAACTTGAGCCGAAACGTCGACCAAATTAAAATATTTAGAAAAAGACTGACTCCTGATTATTCTACCTATAATAGTTTCTACAGTCGAATATACAGCCTTAACAAAAAAAAAAAAAAATAAAAAAAAAAAAAATAAAAAAAAAAAAAATAATAAATAAATATATATATATATATATATATATATATATATATTATATATATATATATATATATAAATCGGAAAAAAAGGGTGTTTCTTTTTTTTTTTTTTTTTAACTTGATATAGATGAAGAGCTAAATAATCATTTTAAAGGAGTCAACGACTTGAAAAAAGTATATAATCGTTATTCTTTAACGAAAAATCTGTTTTTATTATATAAATAAAAATAAATATATATATATATATATATTTTTTTTTAACCATTTTGAAAAGTGTCATTTAGCGAAATATGTCAGAAAATGTCTTTTATGCTTCTCCGTACTGAAGAATTTTTTCACATTTTTTAAAGTGATGGAACAATATGGAACAACAACCTCCCTGGACACCGTTAATGTAATTCTTTCACTTTTTTTTATTTTTAAATTTATTTAAAAGTTCTTAAATCGATTTTAATAACAGAGGCTATTGAAAGTCGTATTTTAGTTTAAGGATAATTAAATTTTACGTGATTGATGATGAATTTTTATGTTTATAGCTTTTGTCGCCAAAATAACAACCATTTCCCAATAAATCATAATTATGTAATAGTCTTTAAATCATACCTTTACTATTGATCTAAAATTACCCATTTAAGTTACTCTTCATGAGTTTATTATCATCTAATGAAATAAATAATTACTAGATAGATAAATAATTTACTTAATAAAGAAAACATAACGTATATTTTTCACTCACAACTGTTATACATTCGTCATACATCTTAAGTTGTTACGCAAGAGCCTTTTCATCTATTATATCATTTGGTTTGATTGCTGAAACTTAATATTTGTTTTTTATCCATTCTATCTTATTTCAAATCCTTGTTTAAACTTACCTTTGTTTAAACTTTATCATGAATGACGTTTATAATTTTAGCCTGACAATGAAATAATTTTAGTTTGATTGTATTCAATATATTTTTTTTTCACAAGTATTTATTTCTGATATTTCAACTTTTTTATCTAGTAAACTTTTTTTGGTTCAATCATTACATTTATTTTTGTATTCTAAATTTTTATATTGTCACTAGAGGGATTCATTTCTTTTTATTGTTTTTCATTATTTTTATTTATGTTTAATTGGTATATCTTTCATCAATTCTTGGCCAGATATATATCCTTTATTATTTCAAAGCTAATGTTATTTTTGGATAAGACCAAGTACCAGAATACTGTTACTAATTATTTATTTTATTTTTCTTCTTCTTCTATTATATTTAAACTCTGTTATCAGTTATTTTTTTTTTTTTTTTTACTTTGTCAAACACAATTAGCTTTTGAAGATTATTTTTGTTTCATTTCTTTATTGTGTTGTATATATACTCATCCATAATTTGAAATAGTAGTTAATTATGTTCATTTTGTCTGTTGGCCAGACATATTGTATATTTCAACTGTACAAACCTTTATTCTTATGGGACCCAGTACCAGAATAAAGAATATTTTCTATTCTATAATTAATGTGTCCTCTATATTTGTAATATACTACGCGAAGACTAAGTAATCATAATTGATAATTAACTATAAATATCTGTCTTTAATTTTTGGTAGATACTCTTTGATTGTGAAACATTCCGTCCCGAACTTAAAAATTAGTTAAAGTGTTTAGTAAAATAAAAATTGTTAGTTTTTTTTAATGAAATTTATCCTTTTTCATTCAACATTTTTTATTTATTTTTTCCTTCTCCTTACGTTTCGGCCTCTGCGATTTTCAAGGGATCTATAAACATCATTTATTTTAAAATTAAAAGATAAACAACATTAGTTTTACATTGCTATAAGGCATTTTACATACCTTTAATATTCTTTCATATTGCAATCATATAAAAAATATACATTTTGTCACATTTAAAAAAAAAAATATTACTGGCTCACTAAGCTCTTGCTATCACCTACTGGATTAAAGCAATGTATTCCTTCACTTTTAACAACACTTGATATTAAAAACAATATTTTTCTTTATCCTCATTTAGAATGTAATAATTTCAAAACTATATCAAATAATAATTAAATTAATATTTTTTATATACATTGTTTCATTTCAGAAGAGATACATTGCTTTAATCCAGTAGGTGATAACAAGGCTGACAGGGCTGGTCAGCCTGTAATAGTTTTTTTTGTTTTTTTAAATGTGATAAAACGTATAGTTTTTATATAATTGCAATATGAAAGAATATTAAAGGTATGTAAAATGCCTTATAAGAATGTAACAACTAATATTGTTTATCTTTTAATTTTAAAATAAATTATGTTTATAGATCACTTGAAAATTGCAGAGGCCGAAACGTAGGGAGAAGGAAAAAAGAAATAAAAAAATGTTGAATGAAAAAGGATAAATTTAATTTTTAAAAACCTAACAATGCTTTTATTCATTCAAACAGGTTTCATTTGTAATAAAAATTAATTAAAACTAAAATTTTAATTTCTTAATTTATTGAAATTTAAAAAAGAAAAAAATTGCAAACATGATGAAATGATTCATTTAATGAATAACTGTAATTATAACTTACCAATATTTTTAGTGACATAGTAACAAAGTTTTTAATGATGACGATTGTGGAATAGAGATAAAAATAAATTTGATGAAAATTACCTGTTTTATTTAATATGAAAAAAAAATTATTTAATATATCTGAAAACAAGGTAGTCATTGACCTCGAAATATGCATTGATTTATTTATGTGATAATAAATACATTTTAGTAGAGGAGAAAGTTTCTAATGAAATATATAATGCCAATTTTTTGCTAAAAGCTAAAGATTTCAGAAAAAAATGTTATATACAAAGATGTGGAAGATAATGCAAAATGACGGATAGAACATTCACTTCAGTGATTATTGTACATAACAATTTTATTTTGTTATATTATTTAATCTAAAGCATATGTTTCCAACGAAAATAAATAAAATTCTTTCATTTTTTATTCAACTCTAACTTTATTTAATAGTTAATAAATTGATTTTATAAACTGAAGCAATTGGACGTCGTGTGTTGTCCGCACCAGTTTTTTTTTTTTTTTCATTTTATAAGAGTTTTAGGAATTCTTATGTAATCCCAAAAGTGCAGCTGAAAGTATGTAGTAATGGAAAATTCTGCTATTTACTTTCACATTTCTGGTAGAAAAAGAGCCTAATTAGTTAAAAATAATCTTTTAAAGATTAAAATTAGAAAGGTAAGACGCCATAATGCCCTGTACAGTCATTATATTTTCTTATTTTATACGAAAAAACATTTTTTTTTTCATCTAAATAATATATTTATGTAATACAATTTATATCATTTTGATTTATTTATTCGAAATAGAGCTTGATTATGTATTATTCCCCAAAGATAATGAGAATTGGAAGCTCCCATTGCACTATGCATTCGGTGGACATACAACCAATATCTGATATTTCGCCTTTCCTCATATTTGTTTGGTAAAACTGTTCTTAGTTTCTATTAACATTGTCCATCATAATTTTTTTTTTTTTTTTTTTTTTTCTGATTTCACCTAAGATATCTTATTAAAACGACCGTCCATTGAAAATGTCCTTTTTTAAAAAAAAAATACCACAACTATTTTGATTAATCAAAATTAATGAATCATCTTTATTCCGATAATTTAACTTTATTATAATAATTTAAGTTTATGTAGCTTGAACTTTTATAGATTCTTAAAGTTTTAAATTTAAAAGATTTGAAACGTTTATAACGAAAATCGCTCAAAATGCGGGTTCGTGCAGGTTTACAAAAAAAAAAAAATTTTTCATTTTAGTTCTTTCTTTTTTTTTAAATATTGTCCCTATAAATCCCAGTTTCTTTGTTTTAAATGTTTGCTAATACTTTGTGAACGTATTAATTCTGATGAATAGTAAAAATAAATTATCAGCTGATGATCTAAATTTGTTAATACATTTTTTTTTAATCATTTACTAGATAATTAATTTTTTGTAGTGCATAATTATGTACAAACATAATTAGTAAAAGTAACTAATTATAATATTTTGTATGAAAATTTTTATGGGTTTCGTTTATGTTTTTTTATTGTCAATTGAATGGTACCTACTCCTCTTATATGAAAAAGGCGGGGTTTTGGTTTGCCCAAAAACTTCGTAATCCTTTTATATGGTTGCTCCTATCAAAAAAAGTGTCTAAGGTAAAAGTTGCTTAAAATAGGGTGTGGAATCAATTTACGACGTCAAATCGTAGGGTTCCAATTTAAAAAAAAAAAGAAAAAAAAGTGTCTTCTGGGACACCCTGTACATCAAAATTAAAATCTGAATACAGAAATCGATTCCTCGTTATAAAATAATGGGGGTCTACGTTTAACCTTTTTTTCGTACGGCCAACAGTCTGGCCATAATGCTACAATTTCCAATAATATGGTGTTTGGCCCCAGTGTGCATCGACCAAAATATTCACATATTCGCTGGCACAATTTGTTTTTCTCCCTTACTCCTAACTGCGACAATGTAATCGTTCGAAAATCAGGTGATTATGACAATATTAGTCTGAAACGTTACACACATAAACTTATAAAACATATTATTTCATTAGTCGTAGAATGTAAAAATGTATTAGTTTAGTATATACGCATAAAGCCAATATGTTGTTATTTTGTATGTTAATTATCTGCAGACGAAAGATTGACATGGAACCCTCATACAAGACTTCAAAGACAAGAATTCAACCGACGATTCGGACAGTTATACCGACTACTCAAGAGAAAATCTGAACTTACAGTTGACAACAAATTATTGATCTACAAGACAATACTGATGCCTATCTGGACCTACAGACTTGAATTGTGGGGGACAGCTAATTTTTCTAACATCAAACGCATGCAATCCTTTCAATCCAAAGTCGTCCAAACAATAGTAAGTGCTCCTTATTATGTCACCAACCATACCTTACACCACGACCTAAATATACCATTTATTTTAGATCTTATTCCATTAAATTTTTCCAATTTTCATCAGAACCTTATCCATCACCCCAATCCTCTAGCTCAATCCCTATCCAGCTCTACACATTCTTACTACCCCCCTAGAAGGTTGAAACGGCAGTGGCCCCGCGACCTCTTTTAAATATGTATATACTGGATTCTCCACTCAATGTGATGTATATATGACGTGTATATAGGTATGAATGATTTTGTAAACCTTTTATTGATTAATTATTGTATATATACTTTATTGTAATTTTATGCCTTGTTAATATTGTATGAATGTTATCTTTCACTTCTGTTATTGATGTCCAAATTGGGAAAGATTGTAATACTACTCAATAAAATTGTTGTTGAAGAATTACCAGCATTTATTTACTTTTATGTGAATTAGTAATTTGTTTGTTTTTATTTTACTTTAAATCGATTTTATTGTGTAGTTTTTTTTTGTTTTTTTTTCATAGAATTTTCCTACTGTTTCAAAACTAGCTTAGGCTATACATTTAGTTAATATTTATAGAATAATGAGTTTCATCCAATCGAATATTTTTGTTTTTGTCTACTTTTTTATATCATACGCTTAATAAAATAAAAAATAAAAAAAGAAGCTTCTTAGTTCTAGGTTAGTATTTTTAACTACTACCAGAATAAAAATTTTAAATCATGTCGTATTTTAAGCATTTTGCTAGCAGAAACAATTAACATTGTGAAATTATACGAACTGGAACAGTTTTTACAGTGACACAAATCAACAGTGGTCATAGTTTTGAAAATTAATATTATAATTCATTTTACGAGAGAGCTTAAAATTCTATAATTTTTTCATTGATATGTATGTGCTTTTCTTTAATTTTCAATATATAAATTGTTTTTTTGTTTAATCAGCATTTTGTTTTCATTAAATGCAGTTATGTTTAATTTTGGAAACATTTTATTGAGTGACGAAATTTTATAAACACGACTGTAACTACCATTAACCCCGCTTGTGCATACCATGTAACATGTAATTGGTGCAATGCCACATGTATAACTTCTAAGGCTTGTGGTCACTTGTAAAATATTGTAAAAATAAAATTATTAAAAAAAAAATCGATTATCTCGATTACCATCATATTTATCCCTTCTTTAAAAAATACATTATGCACAAGAAAAAAAAAAAGAAAATATATATATATATATATATATATATATATATATATATATATATATATATATATGTATATATATACTTACACCTCACTGCGAAATCCATAGTTACGAAATAACCTGTTTACTTATCTGTATCATTTAGTTTTATTTATTTTACATTTAGAGGGAAAACTCAGCGAGAGACTTCAAATAATTGTTTTAATATAGATGGAAGATTCCATAAACGAAACCTTGAATCTCTAAAATAGCAACAAACAGACTAATTACGTCAATTCAAAACGTTAGTCATAATCAGGAGTAGAAAAAAAATTATGCAAATAAAACGCAGTACATCTCAAATCAACAAATTAAAAAAACACATGAATGCGAGACAGTACCTCACTTCAAGCATCAATCCTAGGTCCTTATATTTGTCCATGATTCATCAATTTGTTTAACCTTGAACAACTTTATATGTTATATAACATATTTTCTAAAATATTTAGCTTTCCAACGATATATTATACACCTATATTACTATTCTTATTTGCTGAAAAAAACCACACGACTTTCACTTACCGTTGATGAAATAAATTTAAGAATTATTAAATACATTTAGAGATAGATATAAATTGCTAGAGAATTTTTTTTAAATTATTATTTATTGAGAAATATTACTATTTGTTACATAATGAACAGTAGTAATAGTGATGTAGTACACATTCATACAATATATACAGAAAATAATGATAAAGTCAAAATACATGAAATCGGAAATAAATAAATTCAAATATATACAAGAAAATAACAATTAATAAAAATTAAAAAAACACAACAAACAAATGAAAACAACAACCTGTAGTAGAGATAAATACAAGTTGGGAAATAAATAAAAATCATACAAGCAAACTTAACTATATACAATATATACAATCTGCTAAAGGGACCCTAGGCAGCTCCAAATTCAAAATCCAAGAGATCCCAGCGCCTCTCACTCAGCGCTTCACTGGTGTAAACCAGTGGAGGCCGAGCTAGGGCGGAATAGCCACAAACATACAGTACATGAGTGGAGGATCTTACCAGTGTCAGAACTCCAGAAGCTAAAGAATTAATCATATTGAGTTTCATTTAAACATGTGTTTTATTAAATATACTATTATTTCATTAGTTTTATCGGCTTTTCATCACTCTCCGTTTACTTTTACAATTTTTTGAATAAGATAATATTTTTTTCTAAAATATTTAGCTTTCCAACGGCATATTATACATCTATATTACTGTATTTATTTTTTAAAAAAAAACACAAAAATTGCCAAAATGAACCCATTTTCACTCTTTTCTCATTTAGTTGGATATCGAATTCGTTCAACTTAAATATTTATCCGTTTTTTATCAATGCTAAAAAGATGATATGGTTATTTCTATAGAACCTACAACATTAAAGTTACTTTATAAGAAGAAAATTTTAAATATCGACCCTGTCATATATAATATATATTTATAAAATAAATATATTTAAGCCCTGTTTGACTATTTCAATCAGGATGAAACCTATATGACATTAAAGCCCATTAAATTTCACATTGATGTAGGGAGTTTAATATAGCCATTTCCGAGAAAATCTTAAAAAGGTGCAAAATGTTATTAAGTAGCTCTTCTGGTTTTTCTAATTTTGGAGAAAAAGTTGCTGTAACCTCTCGGGCGTAAGTTCTCTTAAATATGAAATTTCAATTTTGTACGACTTTTCGTTTACGTGCTAGAATTATCACACACACACATAAACAGCCTTTTTGTGAGACTTGGTTTTTTTAGGCTCGGGACACCACTCTAAAATTTGTATTTCAGTTTAAAACTGGAATTCGAAAATTTTCACGTTCGCAATACTTTCCCTTACGATACATCCCATGTATAAGTAATAGAAAGTAAAAATAAATAACTTTGAAAAATACTTCTGTTGTACCTTTAGTTGTTAATCAAATTCTTCTATACTGCATATTCACTGTTTTTTTATCAATGCTTATAAGCAAAAATATTTCCTTTTTTTAATGAATAAAATTAATGATACTTTCGATAGGCATCTAAGCTCTATCAGGCTATTTCAATCAGAATAAAACCTGCATGAAAACAAATCCTATTTGATTTTACACCGATCAAACGAGCTTAATCAAAATCGTTAGAGCCGCTCTTGAGAAAATCGCAAAAAGTTGCAAAATGCATAGAATTAAGTGGCTCTTCAAGTTTTTCGATTTCGGTTATTTTTATAGAACCTACAAAATTAAAAGTACTTTACAGAAAGAAAATTTCAAATATCGACCCTGTCATGTATAATATATATTACAATAAATGTATTCCAGCCCAGTCAGACTATTTCAATCAGAATGAAATTTATATGATACTAAAGCCCGTTAAATTTTACATTGATGTAGGGAGTTTAATCAAAATCGTTAAAGCCATTTTCGAGAAAATCGTAAAAAAAAAGATGAAAAATGTTATAATTCTGGTTAGAAGATTTTAAAGAAATGTAACCTCTCGGCCCTAGTTTCTCTTGAATATGAAATTTCGATTTCGAACGAATGTTCGTTTACGTGCTACACTTATTACAGACACGCGCACAAAACCTTTTATATATATATATATATATATATATATATATATATATATATATTATGTATAAGTAAGTGAAAGTAAAAATAAATAACCTTGAAAAGTATTTCCGCCATACCTTTAGTTGTTAATTAAATTCTTCAATGTTACATATTCACTAATTTTTTATCAATGCTCATAAGCGAAAATATTTACTTTTTTTAATGAATAAAATTAAAGGTACTTTCATTAGGCATCTAAGCCCTGTCAGGATATTTCAATCAGAATAAAACCTGCATGAAATTAAATCCTATTTGATTTTACATCGATCAAAATCGTTAGAGCCGCTGTTGAGAAAATCGCAAAAAGGTGCAAAATGCATAGAATTAAGTGGCTCTTCAAGTTTTTCGATTTTAGTGAAAAATATTCTTTGATATACCAGACCCTTGTCTTATAATAATATAAGACATATAAATTTACATGTAAAAAGAAATATAAATTTACTTGTCTCAAATATAAAATTTCAGTATCGTAAGACTTTTTGTTTTGAGCTAGACTTGCCACATACACAGAGAGAGAAAATTTTGCTGGACTTGCTCATTTGAACTCTTTATTAAGTTATAGTAAGGGTAGTATTGGAATAGTGAAAATTTCCAAATTCGAGATACTATTTTTAGGGTCCCCTCAGTCCAAATGAACAAGTCCCCCCCAAAAAGTCGCGTGTATGTGATAAGTCTAGTTCGAAAATGATTAGTTGTATGAAACAGAAATTTCATATTTCAGAAGCGTGTATGCCTGAGACGTAGCAACTTTTTCAACAAAATCGGTGAACCGAAAAACCCACTTCATACCATGCATTTCACACCTTTTTTTCAAAAGCAGCTCAAACGGTTTTACTAAAACCACTATATGGATGAAAAAAAAAAAACCCTTATTTTGTTACAAATCAACTCCTCCATAATGACCTAAATATCCCCTTTGGTTGCATACATAGCCCGTGATAGATTCACCTCTTTTCATTCTAAACTCCCTGCCCACACAAACCCACTTGTCCGCAAGTCCAACTTCCTTAGATATTCCTGATATCTAGGAAGGAACCCTTCGAAGCGATTAAAAAGAATGTGGCCTCGGGACCTACTGCCTTAAAATAGTGGAGTGCTACCATTGGGTAGTTCATTTTCAAGACATTTTCACGACTATTCTACACTCTGCATATTTAGTTATTGTACTATATAATACAATTGTAAATTACAATAAATAAAAAAAGGTTTTTATATCATGTAGCTTTCATTCCATTTAAATAATCTGGCAGTGCATAAAAGCTGAATTTTTAAATTGTCTCCCTCTATAATACATTTAAAATTATTAGGTTGTTCCACATGAAATGTCCGTTTTTATAGTTTCTGAAATACATAAAGGATTTTGCAGGTCTCTGTTGTTTTCTTCCGAATGTATATATATTAAAAGTAAAGAGTTACTAATCCTCTACCTTTGTATTATAAACATTAGCTTCCCAATCAATTACCCACTTTTTAGTATACCTCCAAATATGAACATGGAAACACGCGATTTTCGAGTAATATTTTTGTGCGAGTTTAAACTCGGCCTTTCAGCAGCTGAGGCCGCTAGAAATATTTGCAAGGCGTTTGGGGAAGGGAGTGTTAATGAACGGACCATTCGCCGTTGGTTTACTAAGTTTTCAGCTGGGGATACCGACTTGGAAAACTTGCCCCGAGGAAGACCTCCGTCCGCAATAGACAACGATGTCCTCAAACATACAGTAGAAGGAAACCCCTACCAAACAGTTAAAGGAGTCTCAGCACAACTAAATGCAAGTGCATCTACTGTTTCCAGACATTTAAAGTGTATTGGGAAAGTAAAAAAGCTCGATACCTCATAATCTCACGTGTTTCAAAACATACCGTGCAAAAATTGAAAGAACTGGGCTACGAAGTTCTTCCGCACCCACCATATTCTCCCGACTTGTCTCCAACAGATTACCACCTGTTCAGGAATTTAGACAACTTCTTCAAAGAAAACTTTTTGAAAATGATGATCAAGTGAAAAGTGCGTTTTCAGATTTTGTTTCACTTCAAAGCTCGGAGTTTTTCAGTTCGGGGATAAAAAAGTTGGTGTCACATTGGGAAAAATGTGTAGAAAACGAAGGTAAATACTTCGAATAAAATTATCTTGTTTTCATATCGTATTTCTAATAAAAATCATTTACCTTGAAAACGGACAGTTCGTGTGACACAACCCAATATTTACTCTACAGTAAATATACACAATGTTTTTTTTTCAAACATTGGAAGTTGTATAAGTTAAAGGATAGTTACAAAAGCGCATACATGTAAGATGTTTATATATATATATATATATATATATATATATATATATATATATAAAATTTTTCCATAGATACTTTGTCATCCTTTTATGATTTTTCAAATTTCATTTCACTTAATTTTTTTTCTATTCATTTTTAAAAAGAAGGGAAGCTTTTTTATTAATTAATGTATTTTTTTTTCCTCACGGTAAATCCTATTATTATGTCATCCCCTCTGTCAGCTTCAAAAGCGCATTCAAAGTTGATGAATTCGAAAAATCAATATTAGTATATATCGATTGAGGGGTTGACCAACCATGACAGAATGGTTCGATACTTTATTTTCTGGGAAAACAAGTCCGGCGCCCCTTCTACAGGATGTGTATGCACTTGAGATGATTAGGTTTTCATCAAAACCTCCTAACAAAGTGGCATTAGACAATACGAGCAAATATTTGTGATAAAACATTAGTGCATGCCATATAATAATGTAAATAATTTCCTTTATTTCTTTAAAGATAAAAATGCTCCCCCGTTTACGCAAATGGGATAAGAAACAAACCTGTCTGCTGATAGAAAAAAATAAGTCAACAGAGATAAGAAAAGATAAAATTGGCATTGTAAAATATTCTATTAATATAGGAATGAATGAATTATCACTGAATAAGAAATCTGCTGAGAGCAACACACTGTTTTCACTTACCTCTATTGTTAAAGTCAATTGAGACGTTGATTTCTAAAAGGTATTATATCCATTTTAGGGAATTTTACAGGAAGCGCGAAAATCACTTATTACTATATTATTAAACTAGTAAATTTTTTTAAATTGTAAATCTTTTTCACATCAAAATCTAGAATTGTTTTTTTACTATATTAGTAACACGATATTAAAGTTGCGAAATTTGAATTTGAAACGAAACCAAATGTGTAATTTAGTACCTTAAGAAAATAATTGTATTTCTAAATCGTGTTTTTAAAGGACTTGAGTGTTCATTATGAGATAAAATCAAATAGTAAATTTAGACAAAACTAAATGATGAGAATACAAATAAGTAGACAAATAAATTTAGTACCTTTTGGAAATCAACGTCTCGATTTTTGAACATTTTTTTATTTATTTTATAATATTCCGCATCAACACAAGTGGGTCATTTTTTTTTTATTTATTTTTTTTTTGGCCCTTTTTTCATTATTTAAATGTTAAAAAAATTAACTGTGTTTCGATAGAAATCTTTATTTTAGATTTAATAATAAAACAATAAAAATTATTATATTTCACAATCACACGTTAAATGACATTTTTTCTTAAATCTTTAGTTTTCTGGCGGTGTAAACTTTTAGGTGGTTGGGTGGTAAGATAGGGCTATTTGCTATTTTTCTCATCATAAAATTCTATCATATTTCGAATATACCCATTTTAGCAACTTGCAATAGTTATATATATTATATATATATATATATTTTTATGTAGGCAATAGAAAGGACAGATTGAAGGATCCTTGAAAGTGGCAAAAGGCTGAAACGTAGGAGAGAAAAAAGGAAATAACGGAATTGTTGAGTGAAAAATATGGATCATTTTTTCAATAAATAATAAGTTGGTTCCTTAATCTTCTAAAAACAGTTTATCACACATAAACATCAAAACGAGTCAACGTTTCAAATTATCATTTGAAATTATAAAATACTTTTTTATATACTTAACTGTGATAAACAGTTTTTGGAAGATTAAGGAACCAACTAATTATTTATCATCAAATTGCATTCTTCCGATTAACCCATTTTTATTGTGATATTTTTTTTTATTTAAAAAGAACCTAAAAATACTTTATAATATTTTTCCTCACACACACTATATATATGTATATTATTTCAATTAAATTTAAATTTATAAGCAATTTTCAGGATGGAAATAGTAATTTTAGATTTAATGATAAAACAATATAAATTATTATATTTCACAATCACACGTTAAATGACATTTTTTCTTTAATCTTTAGTTTTCCGGTGGTGTAAACTTTTCGGCTTTACGTGGTGAGATAGGGCTATTTGCTATTTTTCTCATCATAAAATTCTACCATATTTCGAATTTACCCATTTTAACAACTTGCAATAGTTACATTTCTAAAATCAACAAAATTAAATATTCTTTATAATTAATTTTTATTATACATGTAATTTATTTGAAGGAATACATTTATTTTTAGGTTCTATTTAAATAAAAAAATGATCCATATTTTTCACTCAACAAATCTTTTATTTCATTTTTTCTCTCCCTCGTTTCAGCCTCTCAAGGGCCTCCTTTAATCTGTCCCTTTTATTGCATACATAAAAAAATATATATTGTTACATTATAATAAAATATACTTTAGGCTGAAACCATTCTTGTCAGCTTGTTATTATCTACTGGTAAATATAATAACAAGCTGATAAGGCTGGTTTCAGCCTAAAGTATATTTTTTTATTATGTGACAATATATATATTTTTATGTATGCAATAGAAGGGAAGACAGATTGAAGGATTCTTGAAAGTGGCAAAAGGCTGAAACGTAGGAGAGAAAAAAGGAAATAAAGGAATTGTTGAATGAAAAATATGGATCATTTTTTCAATAAATAATAAGTTGGTTCCTTAATCTTCCAAAAACAGTTTATCACACATAAACATCAAAACGAGTCAACGTTTCGGGGGCCTTCCCCATCATCAGGACTCACATAAATACATTAATAAATTATCATTTAAAATAATAAAATAACTTTTTTATATACTTAACTGTGATAAACAGTTTTTGGAAGATTAAGGAACCAACTAATTATTTATCATCAAATTGCATTCTTCCGATTAACCCATTTTTATTGTGATAATTTTTACTTTCACTTACTATATATAGTAAGGGGAAGTATTGCGATCGTGAAAATTTTCGAATTCCAGTTTTCAACGGAAATACACGTTTTAGGATCCCCTGAGTCCAAATAACCAAGTCCCGCAAAAAGCCTGTGTGTGTGTGTGTGGTAACTCCCGGGCGGAAACGGTAAGTCCTATGAAACTGAAATTTCATATTTGAGACAACTATACGCCCGAGACGTGAAAAAACTTTTTTCATCAAAATGAGCTTACCAGAAGAGGCACTTTATACCATGCATTTTGCACCTTTTTTCGATTTTCTCGAAAACGGTTCCGACGATTTGGATTAAACTCGCTATATCGATGTAAAATTTAATGGGCTTTAATATCATGTAGGTTTTATTTAGATAAAAATGGTCTGACAGGGCTTAAATGCCGATATTTTAAATTTTCTTCCCCTAAAGTACCTTTAATTTTGTAGATTCAATAATAATAACTAGATTATCTTGTTAACGCTGATGAAAAATATAAATTGAATAAATTCGATACCCAACTAAAGGAGAAAACAGAAAAAATATTTTTTTAATGCAATTATTCGTTTTTGAACATAAGAGCAGTAATATACATGTATGATATACCGTTGGAAAGCTAAAGATTTTAGAAAAAATATCATCTTAATACAAGCTTTTAGAAGTTAATAGAGAGTGATGAGAAGAACATAAAACTAATTGATTATTTTAGATAATAATATAATAGATTTTTTAATAAAACACATGTTTCTATATAAATTCAATTTGATTAATTCCTTAGTAGTTTCACGTATTTTTATCTCTAACTGTACCAGATGTTTTTTATTTAAAAAGTACCTCACTATATATATATATTTTATATATATATTAGCGTATTATATTATATTATATTAGCGTAATATTAGCGTATTTAATTTTTTTCGCGTACAATTTTTAAGAAATGAATATTTGAAAGAAATTGGCAACGTTTTATAAGCACCAGTAAAAATTATATATTCACCGCAACTAAGAGGTTTTCCTCGTTTCAAACAGTCGGAGACGGTCTAACCAGGTCAATGGCTGGTCGGAAAGAACCTAGTTTCAGCCAGTATTCATTTGGCAGGTTTCCAAACCCAGTGGCTTCCTACCATTTTCATTCAATCTCAATCCTAAGGAGTCGGGCCAGTATTATTGAGCTATATAAATAATTCGTCAATTCACAAAGGAAAAAAATTCATTCTATTACTGAATCGTAAAATTCAAGGCTGTTCAGTGTGACTCTGTGAATAATGGCTGACTAATGTTATAAATATAGAACTCTCATATTCAAAGATTCGTTCAAATCATTAAAATGAATGCAAGTAACTCAAGACTCATGAGTTTCTTCGAAGAATATAATGGTTATGAGCGTACGTAGCACTGTGGGGTATATTTTCCCCATTTATATTGTATAGTAAAATGGGGTGAATAGGAACTCTATGGAATCTTGAGCAATATAACAAATTTATTTTTTAATAATAATAATAATAATAATAGGCTTAGCGAACCCGAAGGTTCGATGCCGATACCACCAAATTCTGCCTACACAGACTCGTCCAATGTTCACCGGTCAAGCCCAAGCCCCCGAGATCAGCCTTAATGCAATCCTCCCATCGACGTCTCGGCCTACCTTTCGGACGCCTACCAGTCGGATCAGCAAATACCAACTTTCTCGGAATCCGCTCGTCATCGAGCCCAACAACTTTACACGCCCATTTGAGTCTCCGAGATGCAATCAGCTCAATTATATTCACAGGATACAAGTTCCGCAATTCCGCGTTGTGCAACCTTCTAAACTCCCCAGTGGCCTCATCTCTCTTCGGACCAAATATTTTACGCAATACCTTATTTTCGAAGACCTTAAGCCGTTGTTCATCCTTCAAAGTAAGCGGCCACGTTTCACATCCTTAAAGAACCGTTGGAAGAATAATAGTTTTATAAATTCTAATCTTTAGGTTTTTAGATAGAAGCCGCGAACTAAGTAACTTAGCATCTGAATAATAACACGCATTACCCACCTTTAACCGGGACTTTATTTCTTCCTGGATTTCATTTTTTCTAGTTATAATTGAACCTAAATACTTGAATTTCTCTACGTGTTCAAATTTATTTTTTATCTAAATTAATTGAACAATAAATAAAGTCTCAGGTCCACATCCCCTATATTACTTATTTACTGGGTGTGTGTTTTTGAATTGTAGTTTTTGCCAAAAAAAAATTAAAAATATTACTGAATCAAAATCAGATGCTAATATTACATCAGTCATCAATTATTTTTGAGATGCTATGGTTTGGTTGAAAACTTTCAGTATTTTTAGCGGTCAATTTATGTTTGAAAGTTGTTGTAACATCCCAGACACACGATTTGTTTCAAATATGAAAATTTAGTTTCTTACGTTTTTTTCCTTTTTGAGATATGACTTACAACATACACACACTGAGACCAGTGTTGCCAATTTTACGCAAATTTGTCGTTTGGACTCACTATACAAATATATTTCATATTACATATTATGTTCCATACCCCTATAGCAGGGGTGAAGAGGAACGACATAGAAAATGTTATTCTGTTTCCATTTACAACATTTGAGGTGAATGACAACAGTTTAAAATGCTTATTAAATTACCTTTTTTATTTGAAATATTTTAAAAATAGAAATTAGGACACTTATATTCTAAGAAAGGTCATTTTATTGGCTTATATTATAGAAATTAGGTCTCTCATATTCTAAAAAAGATTCTGAAGCATCACGCTTCTATAGGAAGAAGAAGGAATGTGGACTTGATTCCGCTATAGACGTGTTCCCATTTACCCTACAGTCCAGAAAATGTGGATGCCATAACATAATTTTTTATTAGGATTTTTCTGTTGCTAAGAATAATATAAGAATAATATATTAAGCAAGGAATTTTATGCAAGAACAGAACTTGAAGAACAGCAGACAGATACTAAATAAGCTACAGTGAGTGTCAAAAGTATTCAGAATTCGTATTTCTTTTCATTTAATAAATATATTTCACGGCTATGAATTTATATAATTCTTTTTCACTCATAAATCTTTAAAAGAGACTCCCATAAAGGAAAATCACTGACGAGATAACCGAAAAGTTTATTGTTTTAAAAATATCCGATTAATACTGTAAAGTTAAAAGATCGTTCAGTGTCAAAAGTATTCGGAAATCGTAATATCCTGTTGTTTAATGGTTTCAAATTTCAATATTCTCACTAATCTTGGACATAATTTTATGTTCTAAACAAGTTTCCTCTCTCATGTAATATATACCCAACCATTGAAAGATTTTTTTTTTTTAATAAGGCCCTAAAATAAAAACGCAACGATCATACAGCGCCCTAGAATAATTTTTAACACGTTCACACGTTAAAACTAACGAGAATTAGTTGAGATGTTGAAAAAAAATTTATGAGAATATATGGATGGCTATGTACAGTGTAGATAATATAATAATAAAATATAAAAGCAAAAAAATGAGCGTCCAAAAAATATTAAATGTTAAAACTGACAGACTGATTTTTCATCTAATAAGAAAACAACACCTCAAATGAGTAAACCTTAGCTTATTTTTGAATTTTTCAGAACTTCTGGATACACAATAAATGTTTCAATTATTCTAAAAAAATATGACGAAAAGAAAAACATGGTACAAGAAGCACTGAAAAGAGAAGGTTGATGAATTAAAATGTGTACAGGTGACTCCCATACTAAAATACATGGTTCTTAATAAAAAATTATGGTTTGAAGGAAACCAAATAAAGAATTTAGTAGGTCATAGTAAAACACCTTGAGCGGTCAGTGATAGTTAAGTATATTTTTCTTTGAAAAAGTTTAATAGTATTGGATTCATGGACAGGATTATTAATAGGTTTGTGTATTTTGTAAGTATGAAAAGCCAAAGTTAAAATGTAGAAGAATAATTACGTATAAATTAAATTTTTTACATACGCACGTCCATGACTCTGGGCATATATACGTTATCTATTCAGATTTAGTTGCTGCGAAATTACTAAAAAGTTCTCGAAATCTCTCTTAGATTATTTCTTTCAAATTTAATTAAGTATTTATGGGTCCTACTAAAAAGTAAAATCAAGAGATACTATATTGAAAATGAAAATGCCTCAAGAAACAATAAGTGCTTGAGTGGAATATTATTCCACACCAAACAATTAATTACTAATATAAATTCCCAGTAGGCTAAAATGTATAATTATACAAAAAATTTTACCAAATGGATGTTTATTTATGATCGCTGCATAAATATAATTAGAAACCACGTAATTCCGAATACTTTTGACACCATTGACATACACTATTTTTAATATTTTCGTAAATGAACATTCAAAACGTTAAAAATAAAAAGATT
This sequence comes from Piezodorus guildinii, assembly GCA_023052935.1. NCBI lineage: Eukaryota > Metazoa > Arthropoda > Insecta > Hemiptera > Pentatomidae > Piezodorus > Piezodorus guildinii. The sequence goes on along the minus strand of CM041295.1, from coordinate 38,842,160 downwards.
TTTGTCGTAATTTTTGGTTTGGGCTATTATGTACCTTTCTTCTAACATTATAAAGTGGATAAGAACTCTTTAAAAACGTATAAAATAAGTTAAAAGCAAGCAAATTACGGACTGGAAGTGAATTCCGAATACTTTTGACACTCACTGTATATAGATATCAGTTTCATACTAACAGGTAGAGTTTGTGGAAAAGAAAAATTTCGTAGAAACTAGTACAATTTTTCAGAGGTTGTTCTAATAAATCAAAAGTGCTACCAACAGAAGAAAACCATACAATCGTATTATCTACAGGGTGGCCAACCAATAAAACCAAAATTAATTCCTATACGGTAAAGTAAGTGGCTTTCAAGCAAATTTGAAGTACTACTTAAGTTTTGTTCCCTTTCACACCACTGTTCCAGTTCACTCCATTTTACGGTAGCGTTTTACTGATTGAAATTCTGTAAATTTTGATCAAAATAAGATAAATGAATTTTTTGTTTTCTTTATATGTACAGAATGCCCTTTTTTCGTGAAGATGAAAAAATACACCAATTGTGCATCTGTATCTTTGAAATAATTTATTTTATGAGCTATTTTTTTTTTTTTATTATTTTTAGCCATCGCCACGCACGGGTGTCATTTATGTTTAGAAAATCTCTGAAGAGCTGATTAATAGTTTATCCCTTTGGGAAATTTACTTTATCGTAACGAATTAGCAAGAAATTATATTTAATTTATAACGCCTATTCACTATCATGTTTAATCTTCGGCAAAAATGAAAAAAAAAAAAAATAATAAAAATTTTTAAGTTTATTTGTTTGACATTTGAAAGTGAAACACGAATAACGGAAAATTTAATATCGTTTATAAGATCTTGCGTACCAAATGGAAGAATAAAACTTGCACTATCCTGTACGACGGTGATAACCTCTCTCTTTAACAATAATATATGTTCATAAGTTTATGGGCTTACAACAACTTTATATAACCTCCTAAAACGATTTCTTTTATTGCATATTTAGTTTTCTAAATTCTTTCTAAATATTATACGTCTATATTACTACTTATAGTTCAGGAATTTATTTTTCCCGTTTAAAAAGAAAAGCTCGATTGCGATGTATTTTACTTATAAAACTTCAGCAAAAAATACCCAAAATGATGGTGAAAACCGTATCAAAATCCGTTGCGTGATTTAAAATGAGTTGGCAGAAATCAAAATCGCGTTATCATTTTATATACAGAGAGATGTCGGGGCATCCTAATTGAAATAAATGATCTATTATCCTTCTCTATAGAGGTTAAATGCCGATATTTCAATTAAGAAAACGGGTTAATATACAAGTTGAACTTTGAAAACAAACCAAAGAAGAAAAGAGTATAAATATTTGTTTCGGTACATCTTTTTTTTTCTGAATATTTTTGTTAACAATTCGAAAATGTTTACGATTGCAATATTTCCCTTTATTTTTTTATATCATATATATATATATATATATATATATATATATATATATATATATATATATATATATATATATATATTATATACAGAGTCCAAATGGCGAATTCACGTAAAATTGGTAACATTGGTCTCAGTGTGTGTAAGTGTAAGTCAAGTCTCAAAAGAAAAGGGTGTATAGAAGTGAATTTTCATATTTGAAAAAAAACATGTTCCTGAGTTGTTACAACCACTTTTAAACGTAAATTGATCGCTAAAAATACCGAAAGTTTTCAAACAAACGATAGCATCTCAAAAATAATTGATGCCTGATGTAATACTTCACAGGCGTTGATTAGCATCTGATTTTGATTCAGTATCCACTCTCTTCGACTCACAATGAATATTTACGAGAACTTGACCAAGCTGGATAAAATCATATTTGAGAAGTCGGTTCGAAAATATTTACAATGGTTAAATCGAAATCGAACGTTCTTCAAAATAAATTAAATGATTTTGCAACTTAAGTTTGATTGATTTGACGTTTAGATTTGTTTACGGCCTCATAATTTTCCCCTGTATGTTGGTTATTCGATTTGGATCAGTATAGCACATGGACCTAGCGCCAGAAGAAAGTTAAAAATCGTCAAGGGAGAGAGGTTACGAATTGTGCCGAAAATATAACTTATTTTTTTCAAACACTGTCTGAATACATATAGTTTCTCTTACTATTTTATTGTATTCTCTTACTAGTTTTTATGTTATTGTAATGCCAAACTCTCTATTCGAAAATTTATTATTTTGTTATCTAAAAATATATTGTTATAAAAGAAAGGTGAAGAAACATATACAAAGAGGTAAAAAACACATTAATAACGTTAAAATTATTATTTTCACTTACCTATATATGAAATATATAGAAAGGGAAAGTATTGCGATCGTGAAAATTTTCGATTTCCAGTTTTCAACGGAAATACACGTTTTAGGGTCCCCTGAGTCCAGATAACCAAGTCCCGAAAAAAGGTCTTTGTGTGTGTTCGTATGTGGTAAGTCTAGAAAACGAAAAGACGTACAAAAGTAAAATTTTATATTAAAAAAAAAACTATCTGCCTGAAATGTTACAGCAACTTTTTCACTAAAATCGGCTGCCGGAAGTGCTACTTTATACCATGCATTTTGCACCTTTTTACGATTTTCGGCTCTAACGATTTTGATTAAACACGCTATATCGATATAAAATTTAATGGGCTTTAATATCAAGTAGGTTTCATTCTGATTGAAATAGTCAGACAGGCCTTATATGCCGATATTTAATTTTTTTTTTCTTCTAAAGTACGTTTAATTTTGTAGATTGTATAAAAATAACCATATCATCTAATTATCATTGCTAAAAAACCGCTAAACATACAAGTTGAACGAATTTGATAACCAATTAAAGGATAAAAGAACAAAAATATGTTTTAATGCAAATTTTGAGTTTATACATTTATAATATACCGTTGGAAAGCTTAAAATTTTAGAAAAAATATTATCTTATTCACAAGCTTGTTCGAGATAATAATACAATAGATTTGTTAATAAAACCCATGTTTCTATAGAAATTCAATTTGATTAATTAACATTCTCTGGACAAACAATGAAAACTTCACACCAACCACTAAAAACTAATTTATAATGCCATCACTAAGCTTATATGGACATACGGGATTTAGCTATGGGGATTCACCAAACCATCAAAGCACTCAAAATATTCTAAATGCTTCTTATTTTGTTCCCAATAAAACGAACAATAAAGACATGAATACCCCATTAGTTGCAGAATTAGCCCGAAATCGATATATAAAAAAAAAACTGTAGCTTTTTTAGAAGGGTCCACGGCTCATTACATATAGAGATTCGTCCTGTTTCTAGACCTACGGCCTTGAAATGAGGTGATTAGGCCGAGATCACACTCTGTCCCCAGGTTTGGGTAACCACTTTATAGAAGCTGGGTCTTCCTCAGAAGGGGTCTCCATACCCAAGGGTCGCCGTGCAGCTGAAATTACAGAATAAATAATACTCTGTTCCAGCCGGGATTCGAACCTAGGACCCGGAAAACAGTAGACTAGTGCTCTATCCTCTATCCATGCCGCTCCCTAGCCCGAAATAGATTTAACTCCTTTAATCCCCAACTAGCAGTCCTCTTAAACTCATTTGTCCGTTAACTTTCATCTTTATCTATTCCCAATCACGATCCGAGGCGCCTGAAAAGACGTTGGCCTCGAGACCTGCTAATAAAATTAACATTAAATGACCACCGCTTGTAAAAGTCTTGTGAAGAAGATACCCTCTTCACAAGACTTTTACAAGCCCATTTTCGTTTTGTTCATATTTACTTATATTTTATGTACATTTGTAGATATCAATAAAATACTTTTGAAAAAAAAAAATCGATAGGTGAGAAAAGCAAGGTTAAAGATATGAACTTGACTATTATTATGCTCCTAAAATTTAGTCAGTTTCGGTAAACCTGAAATTAAGGATTAAATATTTTACGTTATATTTGTATCTGTAAATTTCAAATGCTGCTGCTTATGTCAATGGTATAAAAAAACTTCAATAGTTTCTAAAATTAAATATTGAAGACAATATTTGTCTGGGAATGGGATGAGTCGGCTGGAATATTTAGACGGGGCTACGTATCGTGGAATGGCATGACCTGCATCCGCTCTAAACTCTACTTAGCTACCACAGTTATATATGCACCAAAATATAAAGTTATATAATTTCAAATACAAAAATAATTTACTAATATAATATTCTAATATTTGATTTTTTTAAATTAATTAATAAAACATCTGCATTATTTTATTATTTTTCGTTTAACGTCCCTTTTATGCTACGGTGGCTAATCAGTCGATGCTACAGTGAGAATTCTAATTTTCGCCTATCCAGGTCTAATTAGGATAGGAATCAACAAAAATTTTCATACAGAATAAAAATATTATCGTAATATTTTTTATTTTGACATAAGTACAATTTATAAATATATAAAAATGTGTAATATTTTATTTATTCTTTGTCATATTTTTTATTTAACTAAATTTGTTTCAGTATATTGTAATTTTTTAAAATACTGTAAAAATCTTCACAAGAATTTGTCAAATTATATTTGACACGTAAAGTGGCTTTCAAAGTTTCAACACTTAATTTTGATTTGTCTGATGTTCACACTTGATTTACTGTAGAAAAAACGAATAATTGTATGTTTTGATTCTTAAAGACAAATTCAAAAGACCACGAGTATTTTATTTTAAGCTAAGTTTAAGAAAATTTTGCATTTAAAAAATATAGAAATAAATTACTTACCTTAATTTTCTATGACAAGTAGCAGATTTGTAATATTTATTTGTTTAATTAGCTTGCTAGCACGCAGTACGAACACGAAGTGTATCATCTGAAATACAAATACAATGTAGCTGGGTAGCAAAAGCAATATGTTAGTCGTCGCAGCCCGTGGAATTCTTAAAACGCAAAATAAATTTAAGGTTTCCTATAAAGCAAACAATGATTTTCATAAATATAAAATTTAACTTAATTCGAAAAGTCAGGACTTTTGAAAAACATCGCGGTACGCGGGATATATTGTGAAAAATCGGGACGTCTGGTCACCTTATACCCGGCACTGGTCACCCGATTTGAAACGGCAGTTAAGTTCCGATCCGGTGTCCGTTGAAGTGCGCCACGTTTTGGTACTTTCGTGGTTGTCATTAATAAATTATAAAACTGATAAAAGGTTTTTAATTATTAAATCATACCATCATGGGTGTGTGCAAGATTGGTGTGACAGATAAAATTTTTTTTTTTTTTTATTTATTTATTGTAATTTACAACTGTATTAAAGAACACAATAAGTAAATATGAGGAATGAAAAAAAAAATGTCATGAAAATGTCTTGAGAAAGAACAACCCAGTGGTAGCACTTCACTAACTATTTTAACTCAGTAGGTCCCGAGGCCACCTTCTTTTCAGTCGCCTTGGAGGATTATCTGGGATATCTAAGGAAGATAAATTACGGACAAGTGGATTTGTATGGGCAGGGAGTTTAGAATGAAAAGAGGAGTATCTATCAGGGCTATGTCTGCAACAAATGGATGTTAAGGTCATTATGAATGAGTTGATTTGTAACAAAATAAGGAGCATTCAGGATTATTCGAAGGATTTTGGATTGTAAGGACTGGATGCGGGAGGAATTAGATGGTTTCGTAGAGCCCCAAAGCTCGATTCCATACGTCCAAATAGGTCTGATAATAGTGGTGTAAATGAGTCTTTTGTAATATACTGGAAGTTTTGAACGTTTGTCTAGTAAGTGTTGTAGTAATCGATATCTTCGAGCAGTTTCTTGTCGTTTCAGTCTGGTGTGAGGATTCCAAGTAAGGCGCTTGTCAAGATGGAGACCTAGGTATCGGATTTGCTCAACAGGAGTAAGGGTAATGTTATTAAAGGATACTGAGGGGCAGGAACTCATCGGTTTGCGACGAAGGGTAAAGGTGATTTGGTGGGATTTGTTAGGGTTTATTTTAATCCTCCAATTTTGACACCATTCTTCAATGGCTGTGATGTGGGACTGAAGGGTTTGGGATGCAGTAGTTGGATCATTATGGACAGATAAGACACACGTGTCGTCAGCATAAGTATTGAGGACAGTATGAGGATGGAGTGGAATGTCAGATGTATAAAGGGAATAGAGGATAGGACCTAAGATACTACCTTGAGGCACTCCAGCAGATTGGAAAAATATGGATGAGTAGGAAAAGTTATGGTTAACCTTAAAGGTTCTGCCAGTAAGGTAGGAACGCATTAATAGGAAATATGTAGGGGTGAGGAATTGACGGAGTTTGTAAAGCAGTCCCTGGTGCCAGACTCGATCAAATGCTTGTTCTACATCAAGAAAGGCTCCAGTGCAGTACATTCCGCGCTCCAATGTAGAGGACACTACATCCACCACGCGGTGACATTGCTGTATTGTAGAATGGGATGTTCGAAATCCAAACTGGTGGTCAGGGATAACGTGATTCTTTTCTAGGATAGGATAAAAGCGTTTTAGGAGGAGTTTTTCTAGGATTTTGCCCATATGGGCAAAAGAGAGATAGGACGATAGGAAAACGGATGTTCAGGAGGCTTATTGGGTTTTTGTATCATTTTTATTATTGAAAGTTTCCAAGAAGTAGGAAAATACGTGGATCTGAGAGTTTCATTGTATATATAGGTAAGGAAAAGTACGGCTTTGCGAGGAAGTTGTTTAAGGATGTGAGGTGTGATAAGATCATGGCCTGGGGCTTTTTGAGAGGGTAATTTTTTAATTATGTTTATGACTTCAGATGGATGAAAGGCTTTAGGAGGAAGGGACATTGGGAGGGGGATAGTTAGTTCTGCCTCAACATGTTCAATGTGGGTTGGATTTAGGATATCTGGATGAGGGTTAAAAATATTGAAGAGGTGTTTACCAAATATTTGTGACTTTTCTTGATCTGATCGGGACCAGTTATTGGATTCAGTGAGGAGTGGGTGATTAAAGGATTTAAATTTAAGGAGTTTTTTGGTTTTATCCATAAGGATTTATCAGAGATGTTGAGGTTTTCTGTAAATTTCTGTAAAGTCTGTACTTTAAATTTTCTTATTTCTTTTTTTAATTTGTTAGTAAGTTGGGTGTAACGAGCTTTGTCAGATGGGTACCTAGTTTTATGCCACTTAGTCCTTGCTAGTCGTTTTTCTTTTAGAAGTGTTCGGATATGTCGTGACAAGTTATTGTTAAGGTCTTGAGTGTTTTTGTTTGTAGGGTGTGATGTATTGTCATGGATAACTGTCTCAATTGTTTTTGTGAGTTGTTCAATGGCTGAGTCAATGTGTTGTTTGGTTTTTAATGGAATTGTCAAGTCAAGTTTGCTTTCCATGTTAAGCCGAAAATTGTCCCAATTAACATGTCCAGTAATCAGTGAAGGAAAAGAAGGTTTGGGAAGAGGATAGGAGTGCATGAGAAGCAGAACTGGACTGTGATCTGAGGAAAGGTCATCTAAGGTTTTTATCGTGGATTGGGTTGTAGGTATTTGGGATGTAACGAATATATCGAGTATATCGGGGCGTTTTTTAAGGGATGTTGGCCAAACAGATAAAATTAAAAAAAAAAATTAGGTATTAAGATAAAAGGTGTAGTTAGACACTGATTTTACTTTGCATACTAACTAACATGCTTAGTTTTCAAATTAATTTGCATAGAGACCGTATTTGGAAAAAATAGCCTCTCTCCCCTAAAACTTTTTGACCTACTTGCTCCCCCCAACGATAAACTTGGCTGCGCCCTTGCATATCATTAAAGGCGTGTTATAGGGTACCAAGTACAAAGTTATAATGGTTTGGGCATACATTTGTAGTAGTATAGCGCAAAAACGGAAAATTGTACGAATGTGATGTTACTCTAAAAATGGAGCTTTGTGGTGCCATCAAAGCAAACTCCTCCCCAAGCTATCACTGAGAAAGTGTGACGATATGTTTCCACTCTTCTAATGACTTTCTGAGCTTACTTAAAGATGTGTGCGAACCGACGATCAGTCAGCCATATTTTTTGTAATTGTTTTTGGATTGTAAACATTTTCTTATCGCTAAATAAAATCTTTCGATGAAGACCGTTGGTGTAACGGCCAAGAAACACTTCGCATCTATCCACTTTAATTTTTTAGGGAAGTGGATAGCCTTTGTCCTGTCATTATTCGATATGCATCCATACGATAGAGGTGACCTCTTACCTAGCGACAGTGATTCCCATTTCTTAAGACATGGTTTGTTGTTTTCGAATGGGATTCCTTCTGATTCGAACAACCGCTGCTCTCACTGGATATGCCCTTCTCACAGTGCGGAGATGACGCGGTTTAGGTCTTTCACATACATAGGGTCTCATTATGTCTACTTATAGTGCAGTACACGAAAATACGGCTGATACCTAAAGGTTTCAAATTGTTGAAAATCTTTAACTTACATTTATCAACTTTGCGTAAGACGACCACAGGTTTTCGGTTTTCTTTATCAACCCACTCCATGTTGAGTGAGCCAACGAAAAATTAAAACTAATTGGGATTATTACCCTGACATATAGAAAAAATAATCTGATAGGAGTGATTTCTGTTAAGATGGATTCCAAGTTGCGAATCTCAACACGAAACGTATTTAAAGAATACTGTGGGGCAGGATGTTGAGAGTTTGGTAGGTTTGTTAGGATTTTTTTAATTATTTTAATTTTGACATCATCCTTCAATGGTTGTGATCTAATACTGAACAGTCGTTGGGCCAATATTTACCGATAACGCACATACTTCATCAGTAGTCTGTACAGTGTCAAGATGGATTGGAATATCAGTTGCATAGATTGTCTATAGGATAGGACCTAAGATATTACTGGCGAATCGAGAAAATATGGAAGAGTTGGAAATATTATGGTTTATTTAGTAGGTTCTATCAGTTAGGTAGAAACGGCTTGATAGGACATATGTAGGAATAGGTGGAGTTAGCAATCCAGTCGCATGTGCCATACTCGGTCAAATGCTTGTTCTACATCGGGAAAAATCTTACAGTACATTACGCGCTCCGATGTATATAAGGATATAACACAATGACACATATATATTTTATAGCTGATTTATTTTTCTTTTAAAATCATCTTCTTTTTTATAGCCTAGGCATATTTTAAACTGTTTTCGGTAATTTACAAGATATAATCATATCATGAATTTCCGAAAACATTTTATACATTACTCATTTTTTATTTCAGGCAATACAATGGTTTCTTGGAATAGGGCAATTAACAAGTGAGTCATAAGAAATATTTCTCTGTGAAGAACAATGCATTCGTTGCCTCTTCATGAAACAACAAGATCGGTAATAATGGCGAAAAACTAACGAACAAAAACAATAGAAAATTGTTATAAGCTTAATTGAATAGTTTATCTATACGAATACGATTTGTGTAACACTTTTATGTTTATTTTTTATAAGTGCCAATTTAGGCCAGAAATGCACATCGAAATTTCAGCATTTATTTTTAGGTTCTTATTAATTATAAACGATCCATTCAACACTCAACAATCCTTTATTTCTTTGTTCTCTCTCCTACATTTCGGCCTTTGCCTTTTTCAAGGATCCTTTAATCAGTCCTGTATATTGCACATATAAAAATATATTTTGTCACATTATAAAAACATATATTATAGGCTGAACCAGCCCTGTCAGCTTGTTATTACATGCTCTCTAATAGATAATAACAAGCTGACAGGGCTGTTCAGCCTATAGTATATGTTTTTTTTTTAAACCTGTACCTCTACAACCCATGGAGGGTCTTGGGTTTAGTACATATAGAGATTTGTACTATATCTAGGCCAACGGCAGTGCAATGAGGTGATTAGGCCTTGATTACGCTCAGCCACCAGGTTTTTCCCCAATTTAGGTACCCACTTTAAAGAGGCTGGGTCTGCCCCAGTAGACCATGTTTTTTATAATGTGACAAAATATATTTTTATATGTGCATACAGGACTGATTAAAAGATCCTTGAAAATGTCCGTAACGTATGAGAGAGAAAAAAGAAAAAAAGGTTTGTTGAGTGTAAAATGAAACTAGGTTTATGTAAAAAGAACCTAAAAATAAATTTATTAACTTAAACAGATCACAATTATATAAAAAAATAATTTAGCATTTATATTTGTTTGTTTTTTTATTAATTTAAAGTCACTTCATGCTAATCCGACGATGCTACAGAGGGAGTCGTAAATTTTGCCTATCCAGGTTTAATTAGGATAGAGATCTTAAACGAGTACCTGACTTCGCTTAGGCTCAATATCATCTTTTAATGTCTCCTTTGAAGAACGACATAACTAAGGATTTTCACTTCTATAAAAAAATCCTAAGTGTCATCATCCGTGTTTGGACCCGCGATCTTGGATAGAAGGCTGTTATGCCTGCCACAACACCACGGATGAACCTGAAAGTTCATGGTTTGATCAAGAGAAATATTTAATTCATCCGGATAAATTGAAACAGAACAACCGAAACCGAACTTCCTGGTTGTGCATAGAAATGTAATGTAAACATTATATGTGGGGGAATTTTTAGAAGCTATCTTTTTCCCTCTTGAAGGGAAAGTAACATCAATCAATCAATTTTGGAGGAATTACGTTTCGTCTTGAAGGGACCATTACTTTATTATCAAGAAAACTGAAAGTGAAACCTTGATTAGCCTCATTCATCATCGGAAAAACTGTTACAGTAGAGACCTTTTCGTATTTTAAGCATGCTCAGAGAACAGGTTGTTTCACTTACCTATATATAAAATATATCGTAGGGGAAAGGTATTGCAATCGCATTTTTTTTTTTTTTTTTTTCGTAGGCTTAAACCCTTGGGTCATTTTCGGCTTAAATCACGGATTAAATATGATAGTTAATTGTATAAGTCAAAAAGTTTTGCAGTTGTCTGTATGTTGTCTTGTAAAACGGTTGGTAAGTCAGTGTCAATTGCAATATGAGCTCTTTGAGTATCATAAGCCCTACACTCTGTCAAAACGTGTTTAACAGTAACCGGGCAACCGCATGTTGGGCAATCAGTAGGAGGTTCCCGTGCCATGAGATGTCCCTGAGTTCGTCGGGTGTGTCCAATGCGCAGGCGCGCCAGGATAACCTCTTCCCTTCATTTTTGACGCAGGGACGAATGCCAATGGGAGATGTCCCTTCTTATTTCTCTTAACTTGTTTTCTGTAGTGTCGTGCCAAATTTGTCCCCACTTCCACCGAATCCGATGCTTGACGACAGAAAAATAGTCCCCAACAGGCACCCCAATAAACGGACTGCCATGTGTTATTGCTTCTTTGGCTGCACGATCTGCGAGTTCATTGCCAACTATACCGCAGTGGCTCGGTACCCCGACGAAAAAAACTAAATTATTGGAAACTATTGAGGACTGCAATGCTAAAAGAATATTTTGAATAAGAGAGTCGGTGGAGAAAATGCGTTTCAAGCTGAGCAGGGCCGATAAGGAGTCTGTGCAAATAATCCTGGTAGTTTTAGTAGGGTGAATAACACTTAAACTTTTATAAATTCCAACTAGTTCCGCGGTATAGTTGCTAGAGAGTGGAGAAAGGGAAAATAGATGTCTGCCCTCACACACGAAAATTTTTAAACTCAAGTTTTCGCCGGATACACACATTTTAGGGCTCCTTAGTCAAAATGAAATAGTCGCGCAAAAAATGCCTGAGATGTTACAGCAACGTTTTCGCAAAAATCTACGAACTAGAAGAGCCATTTTATTCCACGCATTTTGCACATTTTTACAAGTTTCTTAAAAAATGCTTCACCTATTATGATAAAAACGGCCTATGACGATGTAAATTTAATGCTCTTTAATATCGTGTATGTTCCATTCTGATTGAAATAGTCCGACAGAGATTAATGCTGATATTTTAAATTTTCTTCCTCTAAAATACCTTTAGTATTGTAGGTTCGAAAAAATTAACCATTTCAATTTGATAGAATAAATAAAAAATAGATTAATATACAAATTGAACGAATTTGATAGCCAACGAAAAGACCAATATACATTTTCTTTTTTCTTAAAATAAGAATAGTATGTTAGAACCTACCGTTAGAAAGCTAAAATTTTAGAAAAAAAATGTATCTCATATACAAAGTTTTGGAAGGCTTATGTAAAGTGACGGATAGGGCATAAACTGATGTGATTGCTGTATATAACAACTTTATAATATAAATTTACCGGTAAATATACAAGATGCAAGAATTTATAATTTTAAGGAGAGAAGAACAAAAATATTTAGAATTTTTTTTTTTTTTTCCTAACATAAGAATAACAATGTATTGTTAGAAAGTTGGAGATTTTAGAAAAAAAGTAATATACTTAGTTGTATATGCTAATGGAGAGTGATAAATAATACGGATAAACCTATTATTAATTATTGTAGATAATTTCTTTTGTTAGATTTTTTAATCTTAAAAAAATATTTTCACCGAAAATCAATTCATTTTTTTATTCAATCTGACTTTTTTTTAAAGTTTTTAAATTGATTTTAACAACGAAGGTAAGAAAAAGTCGTGTGACCAGATTTTTTTTTTTTTTTACCCGCACAAGTATAATATACATACAATATTTTCGTATCAGTTTATATCTATTTCTAGCACTCGAATATACCTTCTTCAATGAGTAATTTCATGGAGTAAAACGTTCTTGGTTATGCCTTCCTTCTGAGGAAACGTAAAATGTTGTTCCCGAGCCTTTGGGATGGATGTCATGTCCATCTTAAAATCCTAATTAAACCTGGATAGGCAAAATTAAGGACTCCCACTGTTGCATCGTCTGATTAGCAAAAGTAACATTAATTAATGTTAAATGAATAAACAAACAATTATAAATTCGATAGTTCTGTTTCAGTTGTTCTGATTTATTTGACCCGGTTCAATTAAATATTTCACTTGATAAAACCAAGGTAAACATTCTTAACAACTGACGCAAAATATTTTAAAATATGAATGCGAGGGTTCACCTGTGGTGTAGTGATTTTATGTCTAAGATCCCAGGTTCGAACCCGGCAGACTGCCCCGTCGTACTTCAGAGGGGACGTAAAAAAGTGTTCCCTAGCCTGTGTGATGTCAGGTTCTCCTAAAGATCCCTATCCTACTACAGCATCATCTGATTAGCCACATTAGCATAAAGTGACGTTAAATAAACAACAAAAAATAACATAAGTAACAAAAGTAAACATAATCCTATTCGTACGACTTTCCGTTTTTGAACTATACTACTTTAAATGTATGCCCAAACCATTATTACTTTGTACTTGGTACCCTAGAACACGCCTTTAATGATATGCAGGGCGTAGCCAGGTTTTTCGTTAGGGGGAGTAAGTAGGTCAAAAAGTGTTAGGGGAGAGAGGCTATTTTTTCCAAACACGGTCTCTATGCATATTAATTTGAAAACTAGGCATGTGGAAGTAAAATCAGTCTCTAACTACACCTTTTATCCTAATACCTCATTTTATTTGTTTATCTTCTATTTTTATCAGTCCCACCAATCTTGCACACACCTTTTATCAGCTATATAATTTATTAATGACAACCACGAAAGTACCAAAACGTGGCTTACTTCAACGGACTCAACTGCCGTTTCAAATCGGAGCTTTATCCTAATCACCAAAACCGATAATCTGGCTCCATGACCAAATAATATCGGTTCATAATTAAGAAACTTTTATCAGTTTCATAGTTTTATTAATGATAATCAGTATAGAACCAAACATGACGAATGGATAAGTCAAACTATTATAGATTTGTACAGGAAAGCAGTCATCACTTATGACTACCATATGATAAATTTTAATTTAACGTATAACACAAATAGTGTTTTCGTTTTAAACATGGAAAAAAAAAAAAAAAAAAAAAAAAAAAAAAAAAAAAAAAAAAAGCATTTCATACATGAGTAAGGGGAAACAATAAATGAAAAAAGTTGAACAATAAACTTATATTGAACATACGGTAATCGTATATTAATTAAAAGATCTGATGCTTGCAATACACGATTTTTACTTACCTCTGTTGTTACAATAAATTAAAGAACTTTAAAAAAAGTTAAGGTGGAAAAAAGTTAAAGAATTAAATTAAACTTCTTTGGAAACATGTGTTTCAGAATAAATAATCTAACAATAGAAATTGTTACGTAAAACGATCACTTAGTTTTATCCGCTTTTAATAACTCCCCATTACCTTATACAAAGTTTTGTAAAAGATAATATTTTACTCAAAATTTTAGTTTTTCCGAGAGTATGTTACACATCTTTTCTTTTTTTTATTCGTATTTATTGCAATTTGTCACAATAGACAATAATAACATCGCTAAAGGATCACATTCATACAATATTTACAATATAAACAAAAAGGAAAAACAAATTACATAAAATTAAACCAAACTAAATAAACGTATACAATAACAAAATTTGTAGATAAAATAAAACAAAAATGAAGTTAACAAATAAATAAAAAAAAATGTCACATTTATACGTGTGTACAATATTTACAATCAGCTGGGGAACGGGTCTTGTCCCCCCACTTGTGGAAGGACAAGCAGAGCCCAAAGGATCCCAGCGCCTCCCTCTCAGCCGCATCACTGGTGAGAGCCAGCGGAAGCTAAGTGAAAGGCGCCGTAGCCACAATCACACCGCACTTGAGAGGAGAATCTGACCATGTCAGAACTCCAGCATACGTATTTACAAAATATCTCGGGGCCACTGCCATTTCCACCTTCTAGTTGGGTTATATGGATGAGTGGAGCTAGATAAGGATCGTGCTAGAGGATTAGGATGATGAATGAGGTTCCGGTGGAATTTGGAAAATTTGGGTGGAATTAGGTCTGAAATAAATGGAACATTAAGGTCGTGGTGCAAGGTATAGTTGGAGACATAATTAGGAGCATTTACTATTATTCGCAGGACTTCGGATTGAAAGGATTATTATACATCAATATTACTATTCATATGTTCGTGGAAATAAATTACCTATAAAATTTTTATTTTATTTTCTCATTTAGTTGGTTATGAAATTTGTTCAACTCGTGTCTTCACACGTTTTTTATTATGATAACATCATAAAATGGTTAATTGTTTAAAATATACAAAATAAACTTACTTTAAAGATTAAAATTTAAAACAGCAACATTTGAGCCCTGTCAGACTATTTCAATAAAAATGAAACCTACATGGTTGTAAATCCCATTAAATTTGATATCGTTTGAGCGAGTTTAATTAAAACCGTTCAAGCCGTTATTGGAGAAAATCGTAAAAAGGTGCAAATTGCAGTGTATTAAGTAGCACTTCTGATTTGTTGAAAAAGTTGCTGTATTAGTATTAGCTTTACTTGTGCCTGAGAAACTGTTTTTTTTTTTTTAATATGCGGTTCATTACCAAATGCAGGACTCATCTATAAGCAAAAAATACATATCTATTGAATAAGTAACATGCTACTGTACAGTATGTACTAGAAAGACATAGGTTAAAATCTCTGGAGAATAGACCACGCGCTGGAAGATCTAGGAAATGGAGAATCACCACAAGCGAGCCATCCTTGCTGAAGTCCATGCAAATCCTCACACAACCGCACACAGTGGTTCCAAACGCACTTTTTCGGGACAAAAGTCTACACCAATCGTTATATTTAAGATATATCAGCCATTCTAATGTCATTTTGTTTCTTATTAAATTCACTTTCAAAGGTATGATTGACATATTTTAAGCTAATTTTTATATGATGAAAATATATAGGTTTTTTCGATAATTTCAGAGAAATTTCCCTGTAACTAATTATTCTTATATACGTGTTTATATATCTATATTTCCTGCATTTAACTTTGTAAAGAATCGTTTTTAAAAACGTCTAAGTAAACTTTTGGTTTCATATAAGGACTTGGTGATTTTTTAAGAATATAAAATTCTAAAAAAATTAAAATTAATTTAAATATATCAATACATATACAAAATAACGAAGTGCATATTATTTTGAACATTTTAGTTTTGTTTTTTTACGAACAAAATTTGAAAGCCGTAAATTGATTTTCAGGTTTTGGTAAAGTAGAATGCATTGTTGGCTACAGAAATTTCTTTAATAGAAAGACCAGAAAAAAATTGACGTATAAAATTATTTTGATGTCAAACTTAGTTTTTCCAAATGATAAACCATAATGAAGTACTGCCCCGAAGCGAGATACAATCATAAATGTGTTTTCGTAGGGTATTTTTGTTAATTATTTCCTTAAATTAAATATATAAAATTTAGATATTGTGATGTATAAAATTTTAATGATAAACTAGCATTTCAGATTAGATAGAATTATATAAACAATAAAGAAAAAGAAATTCTGCTCGGAAAACAATACAATGTTAAGGAATGAAATTGGTGGGTAATGCCACGGATACAGAAGTGTCTGGTAGACAGTTGCATCCCAATGTTCCATTCCAGTTTCGCCATGCAACATTGTTTTGCGTTTCGGAGCAAAATTTTAGTTATTTTTAATATTTATATAGATTCTATCTAATCTGAAATGCTAGTTTTGTCATTTAAATTGTATAAATTACAATATGTATATGTGATCAATAAATTTAAGAAAAAAAAATGATCTTCACAAACATATTTATAATTATATCTCGCTTCAGGGCAGTACTTTACTATGGTTTATCATTAGGAAAAATTAAGCTAGACATCAAAATAATTTTATTTGATTTTTTTCTGGTCTTTCCATTAAAAAATTTCTATAGCCAACAATGCGATCTTCTTTACTAAAAGCGTACAAATCAATTTACAGTTTTCAAATTTGTCCCTATAAACAAAAACCAAAACTATTTTTTTTAAAACAATTAGCACTTAATTATGTTTTGTATGTATTAATATATTAAAATATTTTAATTTTTTTGACAATTTTTGAAAATTCTTAAAAATCACTAAGTTCTTATATGAAATCCAAAGTTTACTTAAAGTTATCTTAATAAACGAACCTAAACAAAGTTAAATGCAGGAAATATAGATTATAAAGATTTATATAAGTATAATTAGATAAGAGACATTTCTCTGAAATTATCGATAAAACCTATATATTTTCATGATACGAAAATAAGCTAAAAATATGCCAATTATACCATTGAAAGTGGATTTAATTCGAGACAAAATGACATTAAAATGGCTTGTATATCTTGAATAAAACGATCAGTGCAGACTTTTCTCCCGAAAAAGTGCGTTTTGAACCACTTGCGCAACCTCAATGGTAATCACAATAAATAGAGACTATGGGATACAAGTCCACCTAGAAAATGATATCAGAAGGAAGAATACAGTGGTCAAGTCGCAAGAAGAAAGGCTTATAGATAAACCGGAAGAAGCGGCTGCAATTTCCAGGTATTTTCTAAATAGCATCAAAAATTGTTGGGAAAGGGTCATTTCCCTGAAGAAACCAAATTTAATATTTTTGGGCCAGGTGGAAGGGTAAAGTTGCAAATTTCTCTAATTCTTTTTATTTTCATTATCGAATTATATTGAAGTATGGAAACTTTTTTCAGTGAGTGTATTTCAATCATTGATAACAGAAAATTTCGATTTCCTCCCCAACCGTTAAGAATCAGACTATGAGACATATGTACTTTTTTTTCACTTAAGGTCTAGTAACTCCTCTCAAAATATGACGTGACATTTCTGAGACAACCTATATATTCATAGATAGGTAAGGAAAAGTAAAATACGTTGATATTGTGTAACATCAGGATAGTGACTTATCGCACACTACTGGAATTTACTAGCCCGTTTTTCGTGTAACGTGCCCTTAAGGCTGTTTGAATTCGGTGGTCGGAGCTCGTTAAGAGATCGGAAGCTGAAGAATTGGCCCTGGCTCCCTGTTACTAGTTCCGTTACACTTTTTTACACTGTCTGAGGTTAAGATGATGAACTGTTTCCGGCTCTCAGGGTCATAATGTTCTCGGCACTGCCTGAAGGATCATCCTACCATTTAACATGGAAGCTATTTAGTTGGCAGTGGGTTTTGGGGGAACGGAACGGAAACGGTAAATGGTCGAATTCATGACCGGACGAGTGGCCATAGTTTTTTTTAAAGATCAAAATGCTCATAATGCTCCTGCTGAAGACAAAATAAAAAACACTTATAGCCACTTCCTTCACGACTTTCCATAATAATAATGATATAGTAATTTTTAACCGTTGATATGAAATTGTTTAGGGGTGCGGTTAACTATTAGTTTAAGTGAACGTATAGATAGATAAAAGTGATTAATTCACAAATTCCTTCTTTTTTAACAAAATTTATAGAGCACAGAATACTACATGGATGTATCGTCAACCAGAAAGTTGGTCTACTTATTCATTATTAAAACAAAACAAAACTTATAGTTAATAAAACAAAATCAAAATAAATATTATACATTTTTTTACAAAATAGAGTGGGATGAAATATTTTTGTCCGATTAGCCATAATAGCATTAAGTGACGTTAAACAAACAAATCAACAACAACGAAAAAAAAATATAGATTATCTGTCACGACTTATTATATGTTTATTTATTTATTAACTAATTTTGTTGAAAATTCTCTATAGTTTAAAATTAATTTCGTAAATCTAAATAATGTGTTCAATCCTTACCATTTAAAATTTCTATTATTTCGTTTTCGGTTAATATAACCTCCCCTTAAAACTTTTTAATATGAAAATGAAAAATATTTTTATTTATTCCGGGACTAAATCCCTTAAGAAATAAATTTACAAATAAACATAACTTTACAAAGGTAACTAACAAAGCAATGAATTAATTAAATTACGCAATTAGGTAAAAAACAGTTTATAGGTAAGAAATAAAAAAAAATTATATAATTTATATATATATATATATATTAATTTTTTAATATGGAACTAATATATTGAAATTAATGAACAATAAGATGAAGAAGTTGAATCATTAAATTTTGGTCTTAACAAACCATATGCCGCAGATTCCATGCTGTTTAATTGTATATCTTATACTAATTAATATATTTTATACGCACATATATATATTTGATAAAAGAAATCCATTCAAATAGTTAGAAAATAATAAAAATTTTGACCTCACAAAATTAATTGTATAAACCTCGGTGTGTGTAACACGCCAAGCATAAGCCGGATGACTTAAGATAAGTGAAGAGAATCTCTAAAAGAACCTATACTGGAGAGGCTTCTTTTGAAGACTTTAGTTTTTATCCTTACTTCAGGATCAGTTCCGTGGCAGAATTTGAAGTAAGACATATTGATTAAATTTCATCTTAAATCAAATTTAAAAACCCGTAAACAACTGTACTGTACTTTTTTATATTCTAGTAGTTGAATTGATGAAAAAAAACTAATAAGTTACAATACTGTGACAAATAGATGTTTTAAACAGAGAAAATATCAGTAATGTTGATTACAATATTTGGATGTTGCTTCCGCGAAGAGCCCTGACCTAAAATAATTCAAATAAATGATGATGTTGGTTTATTTAAAAAAAAAGATGTCTATTTATCAGTTCAAATCAAGGACTGTAAATATTTTAACCGTATTTAAAACTTAAAAATCCATTACAGCATTTTATATGCCTGCCCATTCGACATCTTAAAAAAAAAAATCTTAGTTTACTTATTTATTTTAAAGAAGAAACATGACAGTGTCCTACGAAATAATCGTAATTTTAAGGCATAACTGAAAAAAAAAATGCTGAAGCAACTCAAAATCATTAAATATGAAGGCAATTATGGCGGCACGGGTTGACTTGACAAATTTAGCGAGTGTAGAGTACCTCGTTGCGTTGAAAGAAGAAGGGCTCTTTACGACAATTAATGAATATGTATGAGGTTCTACTGGAAGCTGCTGTGTCAAATCAGTCCATAAGAATTCGCTAATTTGCCAAGGAGAGTGGTGTGTCGAAAGCTACTGTTAGTCGCATCTACTCTCGATGATACTCATCACCAATCATCACACTTCCCATGGATATATATATATATATATATATATATATATATATATATATATATATATATATATATATATATATATAATACATACATACATACATACATATATATATTCTCCCTCCCTCACATTAATAACATATATATTCAACCCACTTGCACCCTTCTGAAAGGTTCGTTTTATAACGTATTATCACCTTTTGTTCCTGAGATATGGGAGGGAGTACAAGGTAAAAGGTTTGTTTATTAGGGTCTATAAAGTGTCGCGACATTCATCACCCTCTGTTATGAGATTTCTAAACTTTACGATGAAATTTTTTATGTCTTTATGAAATATGCAGTTTCTTGTGGTAGTGCATTGGATTTATAGTCCATTTTTTTTTTTTACAAAGCGTCTAAAAACAGTAAAATTAGCAGAGATTAAATAAACAAAGACTTATTACCTAGTTCTGCCATAAATGCTGTTACAAAAGTTGAACTTTTTTTACATCCTTTGGTATTATTCAGATAATCCAATCAGATTATTTTATTTACATGTCAGGGTAATAAACCCGATTGGTTTGTATTGTTCTTCCGCTCAGTTAACATGTAGTGGGGGGATGAAGAAAACCGAATAGTTGTGGTCGCCTTAAACAAAGTTGAAAAATGTAGGTTAGAGATTTTCAACACTTTAAAACCTTTGGGTATCAGCCGTATCTTTGTGTACCGCACTGTAAATGGATGTAGTGAGACCCTATCTGTATGTGACAGACCTAAACCGGGTCGTCCCACAGTGGTTCCAAATGCCCTTTTTCGGGATAAAAGTCTGCACTGGTCGTTCTATTTAAGTTATATCAGCCATATTAACATTGTTTTGTCCCTTAGTAAATTCACTTTCAATGGTGTGATTGCATATTTTCAGCTCATTTTTATGTCATAAAATATATAGGTTTTTTTTCGATAATTTCATAGAAATGTCCCTGTGACTAATTATTCTTATAAATATATATATATATATATATATATATATATATATATATATATATATATATATATATATATGCATATCTTTATATGTCTATGTTTCCTGCATTTGACTTTGTTTGCAATCATTATTAAATAAGTTTAAGAAAACTTTGGGTTTCATATAACGTCTTGGTGATTTTTTAAGAATTTTCAAAAAATCTCATAAAAATTAAAATTATTTTAAATAACTCAGTATATACAAAACATAACGAAGTGGACATTGCTTTAAAAAAATTAGTTTTGTTTCTAGTTTTTACAAAAATATTTCAAAATTGAAAATTTATTTCTAGGCTTTGGCTATAGAACTTTCTTCAATGGAAAGACCAGAAAAAAATTACATATAAAATTATTTTGATGTCTTACTTAATTTTTCCAAATCATTAAACATAGTGAAGTACTGCCCCGAAGCGAGGTATAATTATAAATAAGTTTGTGTAGCGTATTTCATTTATGTTATTTATTTTCCTTAAATTTATTATATCACATATAGATATAATAATTTATACAATTTAAATGATAAAATAACATTTCAGATTAGATAGAATCTATATAAATAATAAACAACAGACGTTCCACTACAAGTACCGTATAAAGTAGCTCTTCAGGTTTGCCGATTTTTATGAAAAAGTTTTTGTAACTTCAAGAAAGTATAGTTGTCTTAAATATGAAATTTCATTTTCGTACGACTTAAAGTTTTGTGCTAGACTTACTAAACACGGACATACAAACACTGAAGTCTGCCTACTAAGCACCGTTTTTTATTTATATATAGCAGTTAGTAACGCTGCAAGTTTTAGATAATTTAAAAATTGTAAGAAATGGTAACATTAAGATGGTGAAAAGATAGTGGCAGAGGTAGTATTTTCTGAATATAGAACTAGATGATGTGGGGGATAAGTTATTGAGCGATAAATATGTTTTCACCTAGGGCAGCCAAAACAAAAGCTGCTTATAGCTTAATAAATAATCTTAGTTATACGGCCACACTCAAAACTTCCGATACACTATAAATATAGGTTACTAGGTTTGACAGATGGGCGTGAATGCAGTTTTGGAATTCACAACGTACGCCATACGTATTAATTTTTTTTTTTTTTTGGAAATGAGTTTTGCTCTACCTTTTCAGAGAAAACATAAAAATTTTGTTGAGCACAACAAACTACTTTTACATTCTTACATTGTTTAAATCAATTAAAGAACCTTTAAATAAAGTCAAACTTGAAAAATAGTAAGGTGTCCAGATTTTAATTTTAGTATTCAGTAAAGGGCCTAGCGGAATATGCATGTGAAGTCTGCCCCCGCGTATATTAGAACGAAATTCATACCATTGATTCACATCTATGAAAAACAACTTTCTGCAAAATTTTAGCCCCTTAATCCTTACGGGAGGGAAGTTATGGAGGGGGAAAGAAAAAACATAAGAAAAATTGTTTTCTTCTGAACGGCTCGACCGATTTTCACGAAAAAAATATATGTTATGGATTATACAAAACAGTTTCAAAACATATTTTTTAAATTTTTTTTCCACGAAAATGTCAGTCAAAAAAATATTTTTAGGTTATGATTGTTTGGCACACCTCCCATTTTTCGCTACTTTATTTTATTGAAGAGTCCTCCGTAATATATATATATATGTTTTTCAATTTTAACGCTAGTGTACTCGATGGCGAAAAATAAAATAAACACATTTTTTCTCCTCAACGGATCAACCGACTTTTACGAAAAAAAAATATGTTAATGGTTTTCTAAACGAGTTCTCAAAAACATTTTTTTAAATTTTTTTTATTTCGAAAACGTGAGTCAAAAATTTTATTTTTATATTTTCAAAAAATAAAAATTAAATCATGTTGGATTAGTACGCCTATACTTTTTTGCTACTTTAACTCATTGGAGGGTTCTGCACAATATATATTTTTTTCAAGCTGATCTCAAATATACCCAATAGTGAAAAAAAACAAAAAAAAAAAACAGCATTTTTTGAGCTCTCTGTGGGTAGTAACTAGTCACGCATGGAGAATAGGGATAGAGCTGTAGGTTCGTTGTCATTAGATATTACTTACACACTTTGCACCTACATACTATATGTTTTACCAATTATTATAAATATCTTCTATTGGATGCAATATATATATTTTTTATTGTTATTATTATTTTATTTTTTTTTACTTGGATAACTACTACGTAGCACTATATGCTATATTTATATAAAACTACAAAGATTTATTGAATATATACTTTTTCAAATTATTACATGTTAATCTAAAAAGCTATGACGTTAGACTTGCATGGCATGTTCGAGAATCATTCCGTTTTTTTTTACGAAAATTAAAAATTTTTTATTCTTCAAATATCACCTGTCCATCTAAATAGCCTGAAGTAGCGAAAAAACTACGTAGGCCGAAACTTCAGCACACAAATAAAATAATTTTGTCTTATTAATATGATTTCTAGATGATCGTACACACTATCAACATCATCATATATTCTCAACGGTCAAAATTACTACATCAATATAAAGTATTTTATCATCTTTTCTCAAACTTGAAAAGTTTTGAAAAATATCAAAAGTTTGCCCCTACTGGTCTTTATCAGTGGTTAATTGTTAACCAATACATCATTTTATAACAGACAATACACAAAATAAAATAAATAAATTATTTAGTTTTTTTTTTTTTTTAATTAGTGAAGTTCAAATGACAACCTTGAGGAATCGGCTATATTGCGGCCACAACTTCTAACCTTGCCTTGTGGTTTTATTTAGAACTCAAACATTCCAAGTCTCGTTTTCTTAATTCTACTACAAAACATCTCAAATTTGTATACTTTTTTCTACTCGAGAGCAGCAAACAAACATCATCTATGATTATATTAATCGGAACATTCTCTTCTGATTATGTTTATATATATTTATTTATATACATGATAGTTGCAAGTGCATAGCAACAAAAAGTTGGAAAAATGAATATGTGTTTAGTGAAAAGTTAGAATTTAATAGAATGATTATTCATATCTATGAACTTAATATGAAGAATTTATAATAGTAATTGACCTATATTGAGATACAATATGGAAATAAATATAATATTTGATAATCTGAAGATGAGGCATAGGATACCTCGAACGTAATATAATAATCATCTTTGACATGTTATGATAAATAAATATATATAAACATAATTAGAAGAGAATGTTCCGATTAATATAATCATAACCTAAATTACTCTTCTATAATAGTAATTGATATAAAAAAAAAAATCATCTATTTCGGACAAATTACGCATGCGTTTGACCGGTCATAAATAATAATATTATGCAAATTACTAAAGATATCCAACAAAAATTATTATAATTTTATATTTTATTTTTACTGATCTATATATGAAATATATAGGAAGAGAAAGTATGGCGATCGTAAAAAGTTAGGTAGAGTTTTCAACGTAAATGCAAGCGTTATAGGATCCCCTGAACCCAAATGACCATGTTTCGCAAAATGAAATGAAACATAATTTATATTCTGACACAGCTAGTCCCCTAAGTATAACATAAATGTACATTAAATATTCATCTTCTGGCTATTACATCTCCAATATACATCATTTAAAAAATAACAAATTAAACTGCATATTATGAATACAAAAATACATGCATACACTTAAACTCACGCATATATAGCTTTTTTCAGTCAAATTCATAATTTTTTCAATCGGATTCATAATTATTTCAGTCAAATTCATAATTTTTTCAGTCGAATTCTTAATTTTTTCAATCAAATTCATAATTTTAATTATTTTTATTTTAGCTGAAAAACGATATGCTGTTTAAACCTGAAATTTCATATTTCAGAAACGCATATGCCTGAGATTTTACATCACCTTTTTTCACCAAAATCAACGAACCAGAAGATGCTCTTCGAACTATGCACTTAGCACCTTTTTACGATTTTCTCAAAAACCTCTATAATGATTTTGGTTACAATGAATATATCGTTGTAAAATTTAATGGGCTTTAACATCATGTATATTTTATCCTGATTAAAATATTCTGGCATAGCTGAAATGCAGAGATTTATTTTATTTCTTTAAATAAATGTCATGAATGAATTATTTGATGACCGCAGCCAACCAAATTTTTCAATAATTTATTCTACGTTCTGAAATTCCTCCATCATTCCTTTAATTTTGCCAATTCGTTTTCTGGATCATTCTGATTGAAATAGTCAGGGCTAAAATGCTTATATATTAAATCTTCTTCCTCTAAAGTACCTTTAATTTTATAGTTTAGAAAATATTAATAAGTTCTTGTTGTTACCATTGGTAAAAAATGAGTAAATATACAAATTGTAAGAATTTAATATCAAATTGAAGGAAAAAAGATCGAAGAGAATATTATTAATATAGATGTATAATATATTGTAGGAAAGCCAAAGATTTAAGAAAAAAATATATAATCTTATAGACAGAGTTGTATTAGGTAATACTGATGAAAGTTAGATTAGTTAATCTGAAACACATGTTTCTATAGAAGCCCAATGTAATCTTTTAAACTTTTCTAAAGTCTAACTTTATTAAAAAGTTCCTTAATTGATTGTAACAACGAACGTAAGTGAAAATAGTCAAAAAAACTCTATTTAATTTTATCATTTATTACTTTCCCTTACATACATCCTTGAAATTGAATTTTTTTTTTTAGTTTAGTTTTGAACGAAAATACTGCTTATGATGTTCATAGTTAAATTTAAAAGTATAATATGGTAGGCATGGTGGTAACACTGTCTTTCTTGTACAAATCTAGTTTTTCTTGTGTTTGCCTTATCCATTCGTTATGTTTGGTTCTATGGTATGCTGATTGTTCATTGCTGATTGTCATTAATGAACCATGAAAGTTGGAGAGCTAAAGATGTTATTTTATATACAAAATTGTATAAGGCAATGGATAGATATTAATTTCTAATATTTGATTGTTTGATCTAAAATTAATGCTTTCATGGAAACCCAATGTAATTCTATACATGTTTTTAAACTCTAACTTCGTTTAAAATTTCTTAATTTTATTTAAAACTACGGATTTAAGTGAAAGTCGCTTACCAGATTTTTAAACATTACTTTGTTTTAAACACCGTAACTGCGATTTGACTTTCATATTAGCAAAATCATAATAATCAGTCGTATATTTTATTTATTTGTTTTTAATAGGTTTACTATAAACCCTACTCGATTAAAAAAATAATAATAATAAAGGGAATCACTATTATTATAATTCGCAATGTGATTAATCAGCACGAGTCTTACGTCCGAATAATATATTTAGTAAAATTAAATTTGGAAAGGTTGCTGACAGAAAAGAGGATGGTTAAAAATAGAGAATTGAGAAATAAGACGAAAATAGCACCAAAAGGGTTAGCAACTGCACGAGATCCCATGAGACCGGCTCAGATAGGTTCGCATAAATATCCGTTACTATGGCGTAACTACTATAACTTATTCAGTTATATGTAACCGAACCTTTTACGTACCAAATACTTCAGCAGTATCCGTGTATTAAAGTCAGAATCTAGTTTAAATATTAATAATTCAACAAACTTCACCTTTTCGTAAAACATCACTCATACGTCAATTATAAACCTAACCTCATTATATAATTAGAATACTTTATGGATAGTTGAAATTCTGTTTACACTGTCACATGTATTTTTACTTTGACCTATATTTGAAACATATTGAGTAAGAGAAAATATTTCTCTATTCAATATTAAAATCAATTTTTTATTGGAAATACGCGTTTTTGGAGTCCAAAATTCACAAAAGTTTTGTTTGTGGGTAAGTGGTAAAGTCTAACTCGAAAATTTGAAGTCGTTCAGAACTAAAATTTAATATTTAGGACAAGTATATACCTGGGATGTTACAGTAACCTTTTTTTACCAAAATTGACTGACAAGTATCACTTTATACCAGGCATTTTGGTTACTTACAACCACAACCCATGAAGGGTTTCGGGTTCAGCACAAATAGATTCGTACAGATTCTAGACCAACGGCCGAGATCAAGCTCAGTCACCAGATTTTCCCCACGGTTTTTGGGTACCCACTTTATAGATGCCGTGTGTGCCTTAGGAAGGTCCTATACCCCAGCGCCATCCCACGGCTGAAATAAAAAATAAAATACATCCGGGCCACAACCGGGGTTCGAACCGAGGACACGGAGAAAATCAGTGTCCTATATACTAGAATACGTCGGTCCTATTATATGAATTTATAAACATACCGTAATTAATTGTTTGCAACATTGAAAGGAAAATATCTCAGAAGGGACTAAGTGAAAATTAAGAATACTCACTACTACCCCTATATCTGGTACAAATCACAACCGGCAAAGATTTAAACAGAAAGCAAGCCTTCGGAAAATTATTTTGGTTTATTATTTTCAATAATGAACATTTGTAATCGACCCAAAAAAAAAAAAAAAAGTTTAACGATGATTTAAACTCCTAGACGTTGATATCAGCTGGTTATTTTTAAAATGGCAGCCGATTAACAGTGATTTCATTCAATAACTCAGTTATTTTTTGAAGATAGAGAAAAATGTATTGGTGTTTTATAACCAAAAAACCACAAATAATTATAAAAGAGAGAAAAAAATTGAAATTTTGCCCATAAATACGCCCATAGCTCAGTTATTTTTGAAAATAGAGAAAAAATTATATAGAGTTTTAGAGTCAGTAAAGCACGAAAAAAAAAAAAAAAAAAAAAAAAAAAAATCTTGCCTACATATATATATATATATATATACGCTTTTAGCATTATTTTTGAAGATAGAGACAAATTTATTAGTGTTTTTTAACCAAAAAAAAACGTGAATAATTGAAATTTTACCAATAAATACGCCCATAACTCAGTTATTTTTGAAGATAGAAAAAAATTTATTATTGTTTTTTAGCCAAAAAACTATAAATAATTACAAAAAAAAGCAAAGAAAAAATTGAAATTTTACCCACAAATAGGCCCATGACTCAGTTAGTTTTGTAGATAGAGAAAAAGATGTAGAGAGTTTTAGAATCAGTAAAGCACGATTTAAAAAAAAAAATATATATATATATATTCCTACAAAATGAAAAAAGAATTATTGAAATTGGTTCAGAACTAGCAGAGATGTAGCGTTTTGAAATTAGCGGTGATATTCCATTTTCCTTTGAATTATTTATTGCTTTTCATATTAGTTAATTGCCTATAAACAATTATATAAACAGTTATACTCTACTATAACTATTTTAAAATAAGAAACCATCTTGTAATAAGTTTCAGCGTTTTTTTAAAAATGTATTCATTGAGATTTACAACTGTATTAATGAATACATCAAGTAAATTTGAAGGAAGTATTGATAATGACAGGCTACACTTGCAGAGAAAATGACCATTGGCAGCTCTCAAAAACTATTTCAACTTTTGCTGACGCCAAGGAGGATTATCAGGTATAAACAAGCAAGGACAGAAACTAGTTGCTTGCAGAGGGAATGGTACCTGGTTCGGGCCAGATCAGCAACATATGGAACATTAAGGTCGTTAGGTAGATGAGTTTATTCGTGCCAAAGTAAGGAGAATTGAGGATTTTATCAAGGATTTTGGATTGTAAGGATTGAATACTATAGGGATTCGATGGTTTAGTAAAGCCTCACAGCTTAATACCATAAGTCCAGATCGGTCTTATGATAGTAATGTAGATGAGCCTTTTGTAGTTAAGAGTAAGGTTTGAGGGTTTGTATAGTTACAGATTTAGTAAAATATTTAAATATGTTCTGCTTACGTATTTTGTTTTATAAGAATTTATTCTGTGGGCCGCATTATTTGAGTTAAGAGGATCTATTAGAATGTGTAGTTGTATTAATTAGTTAATTTATAGCTTCCGCATCATCACTCGACCTTCAATCATCACAATAGCCTGGAATTGGTATAGTTTACCGCCCTCAGTTCAAACTTTTCTGAAATAAACTGCCTTTATAATCACGTGCCAGGAAGATTTTTTTCTAACCCATCATCCTTATTAAATAAATAAAATATTTTCAAACTTATGACTATATATACAATAGATCACAACTAAATTGGCTAAAATCAATATATAGAAAATAGAAAAATAGAAAATGATTTATATTCTGGGACTGGGTACCCTAAGAATAACAGAATTGTACAATTTAAATATACAACATGTCCGGCCAACAGACAGAAGGAACATAATTAATTACTTATTACACAGATCGGTTAATTCGAGTGTTCATATCACACACGAATATCCACACACACACACACAATATATATATATATGTATAAATTATGATAAAATAAAATAAAAAATATAACAGCGTTTAAATAAAGAACAAATATTACTTTTCTTTCAAAGTGTGATACCAGGAACATAAGAATCACTGTATTTAAGCGTCTTTTTGGGATAATAAAAGGTATTGGAAAAGTTGGGATTTGAATGAGGAGAGAGAAGCAGCATGGCGGATATGAGTAGGTAGAGAATTCCAGAAAATAGAGGAGCGGACCAGGATGTTTTAGTCAAAACGATCAAAAGTTTTAGTTTTATGGGTAGGAAAGTAAAGGTTGAAATGGCGTGATCTTGTTTCAAGAGTGTGGACTGAAGATTTAAACTGTGAATGTATGAAGGGTGTTGGGATCTAATGATTTGGTAAAGGTATGATCCTAGGAAATATTGTCTGCGGATTGGGGGAAGGAGCCACTTTAACTCGCCGTAAAAATGGGTTACATGAGACCTCTTCGGAGTGCAGAGGACAAATCTTAAATATGTTCATGATGCGTTTTAGCCTGTCCTCAAGCATCGTCTGGAGGCCACCATATACTAAGCAGCAATAGTCAAAGTGGGGGAAAATAAGTATGGATACAAGGAGATGCGGATGGAAAGTGGAAGAAGATGGCGGGAGCGATGGGAGTATTTCAGGGTACTTATTGTTCTTCGGGAAATTTGGGCGATATGAGGTTTCCAGGAAAGGGTTTGGTCAATGGTAATACCCAGTATTACATGCACATACATGCCAGGTACAACATCCTCGTTTGCCCAAATGAATTTTAAGGAAAAAAATTATTTACAGTTGAGAAAAGATTTGCCATGTTTTATATCTGAACTGAACTCCAAACTTCTGGGAGTGTAATTTACCAATTCAGGTCGAAGTGTATGTTCACCTATCCTATTTTTATAACCTACCGAAGTGTATATCCTAATTTTAATAGAATGTTCTGGAGACCCGAAACGTCGTAAAGGTAATTTTATAATATTTTAATAATAATTTTATAACAATGAAAGACATAACTGAGACTTTTTTTAAAGCTAAAATTGAATATATTTTAGAGATGGGCTAATTCGCATTTAAAAATACGAATACGAAATAACGGGATTTGTTGATACGAATACAAATTCACCGATGTGATTACGATTATATTCACTGATGTAAATACGAATATGAGCTGATTTCACGGGTGTGAAAACGAATATGGGCGTATCTCAAGGTGTGAAATATTGGTTCGTATATTTTTCTGAGCTTAAAATGTATATTATAATGTTACATTATATAATTTAAAACAAATGGTTCCATCGAAATTGAGTTTAATGCTTTTTCAATATTAATTTTTTTGAAGACAAGAAGTTATATTAATCCGCCCTAGAACTGAGGATTTTACCATTGTACGTGCCCTACGGCATTAAATCTTTATATACATACATATATATATATATATATATATATATATATATATATATATATATATATATATATATATATATATATGGGTCAATCAATTTGAAATCGTCCAATTTTCATTAATTTTGCCGCTCGACATTTTTGATTTTCGTGATTTTTTTTACCAGTTATTCTCTATACTTTTGTGTATATAAGATCATAAATAAAAAAACAGCCAATACTTTTAGTATTGCAACCGTTTTAAGTCAGCTCCGTAGGCAAAAACATGTGTTAGGAAAATCTTTCTAATTCCTGTAATTTTTCAGATATCGAGTCAAAACAAAAACTAAGAATAAGATAAGGACATGCTTTGAATTTTTTGTTCCCATAACTCATTGCGTAAATAGTGAATTTTTTTTTTTTTTATTTCCTGAAAATGAAGAAACAACGAGATTTTTAACGATATAAAAGGAAAAGAGGCTCACTTTTAATTATTTTTTCTAATATAGCTTAATCATAGTTCTACTTTATGTAAAAATCTCGATTTTGAGAACATAGTCTTATTTTCAATATTGCCAAAAATTCATTTTTCGCGATGTTTAAACGTAAATATCTCAAAAGGGACTGAGAAAAAATCCAGAATGAAACTGATCCAGATTACTTATATATACGACGTGTTTAAGTGATATAAATTTGGTCTGTGAGACTAACCTAGTTCCGGAGTTATAAAAATATTAAGTCCGGTAATTTTGCATTTTGACAACCAAACAAAAACTAGAATGATGATGAGAGTACTTTATATAATTTTCATCCTTACAACGCATTACCTAAATAGCCACGAAAATGGTTCAAAAAAATCACGAAAAATTACATCAACTGAAACCTTTGGTGCGCTATGACAAGGTAGGATAGAAAATCAAAAATGTAGAGCGGCAAAATTAATAAAAATTGGAAGAGTTCAAATGGATTGATATATATATATATATATATATATATATATTTTTATAATAAAGAAGAAAAATAAGCTTTATTTACATTTTTACAAATTGACAAAATATTTATAAATGATTTCGGATCCTTAAAATCAGCAAATGTTTGGTTCATTTGGCAGTTGTAATCTAATTAACTAATCGATAGTTAGAGGTAAAATTAAATTGTGATTATATATGGTTGTAGGAAAAATTATACAAAAACCTACAAATAAAAACAGATAACATAATTGATAATATAAAATTAGAAATTAAAATAAACTAGCTTAAGTAAGTAACACATGTTTAGTTCTTTTATGAGTGTAGCGTTTCAGAGATGCTTTATTATAGTTACCGATTTCCTTTATTAATGGAATTTTGGAGACTGTTGTGGAGCATAAATGATATTTTAGTGTAGCGGGGGTAATTGTTAATTATCCGCATTGAAAGATTTTGAATTCTTTCAAGTTTTTGGTAGTTAGTCAAGCAGGTTGAGCTCCAGACTGGCGAGGCGTATGTAATTAACGGACGAATAACTGATTTTTATATTATTAATTTGTTATGAGAGCTCAAATGGGATTTTTTGTTGAAGTATAGGAACATTTTAAATATTAATTTTTTGGCTTTATCGATTTTTCTATTGATATGATCCGTGAAAGTAAGAGATTTGTCTAATGTTATGCCTAGGTACTGTACGGATTTAGACCAAGGGATGAGAGCTGAATTTATCTTGATTTGGTGGTTTATTTGTGGGCGACGTTTAGTGAAAAGAATTGCTTCAGATTTTGTGGGATTAATTTTCAATTTCCATTTTATGCAATATTTGTGAATTTTTTAAAAATATAGTTGAAGGCGATTCACTATTGTATCAATGCGATATGATGGGGTATACAATGCTGTATCATCGGCGTATAATGATCTCGTCACAAATGGATGGGCTGGTAAATCAGAAATGAACAAATTAAATAGAATTGGAGATAGGCAAGAGCCTCAAGGAAGACCCGATAAGATGGGGAGTGTATCGGAAGTAGATGTCCCAACTTGAATATAAAACTGTCTATTTGTTTATTAGGAGTGAATGATGTGAATCAGGTATGGTGGGAAGTATATATATAAATATACTTATTTATTTCTTATATATGATTTTTCTTCCAAAGAATACGAAAGGAGTAGATGTTATATTTAAGATATTCATGATTACATCCAATAGGTATGGTACATAAACCCTTCCACAAGAAATAGCGAACCGACACCCAGTATTTTACCCCTCCCCTAACCTCTTGAAAAACCAGTTGAAGTAGCTTTGTGTGAGAAGGGGCGTGGAGGCCTACTCTACGTCAAATCCTCTTGCCTGGAGCCTCCATGCATTCTCGATATTTGCCGAGGGGTCGAGAACTGGAGAACGAGACAAACCTGGAGAGAACTGAATTCCACTGACCATTTTCCCCTCGATTCTCCATCCACGCGACACGCCCTTTCCCGTAATCAGGTCAATCCGGAGGTATTGATTAGTAAAGATATCTAAATGGAAAATTTAAATAAAATATTCAGGAACAGTCTCTTTTTTTAAACATCATTTATTTATTCATAATTATAAAAATTTACAGCTCGGGGCTTATATAGTTGTATAGTTTTTATATAATTTTATTTAAGATTGATATATTTGTATACATGACATCCCGTTGGGATGGTAATCAATGAAGAAGTGATGTTTTAATGTAGCATTTGGAGAATTAGGTTCTAGAATTTTCCCGATTTTTTAAAAAACCTCTTTAATGATTTTGACTAAAATGAATATATCTTTGTAAAATTTAATGGACTTCAATATCATTTAGATATCGTTATGACTGAAATAGTCTGACAGTGCTTAAATGAATACATTTTAAATTGTCTTCTTCTAAACTACCTTTAATTATGTAGATTTAAAAAAAAAAAACTAACTATATTATCTTTTTATGATTGATAAAAAACGATCTTTAATTGATTTCAACAACCGAGATATGTGAAAGTGGTGTACTGCTCGCATCAGATTTTTTTTTTCATTTAATTTTTAGATTCACCCATTTATGAATAGTGTATAAATTTAAATAAAATATTCAGGAACAGTCTCTTCTTTTAAACATCATTTATTTATTTATCATTTTAACAATTTACATTTCGGGACTTAAATGCCTCATCTTCAGAATTGTTGGTCATCGACTAATAACAATATAATATTATATTAATTTCAACAGTCAAAAATAATAAAAATATTTTTCAATCACACGATAATAAATTAAATTATTATTTTATTTCTACTTACATAAATAACATCTTTCAATATTGTAAAATTCTTAAAATATCCTTATTTATACTTAATAATGGTCATTTTTTCAACTTCATTAGCTATTAACTGTTACAATATTATAATTCTCTGAAATATCCATGTTTTGTTAAAACATTCAACATAAGGTAAGGAGTAGACTGGAGTTTAAAGGTCTACATTGGAGAAACATCTAAAATGTTAAAAACTAGAATGAATTAACACTAACCTAATTGTAAAAATATAAAAAAACATTAGTATTACAGCACTTTCCAACCGTAGTATAATAATTAAACACAATTTTAATTTTGAAAAAATAAAAATATTATATACAGAACAAAAAGTAAAAAATCAAGTGCGGGCAACACACGACTTTCACTTACCTCGATTTTTAAAATCAATGAAAGAATTTTCAAATATAGTTAGAGATAAAAAGCTGTGTATGAGATGATATTTTTCTAAAATCTTTAGCTTTCCAACCGTATATCATACATGTATATTACTGCTCTTATGTTCAAAAACGAAAAATTGCATTAAAAAAAATATTTTTTCTGTTTTCTCCTTTAGTTGGGTATCGAATTTATTCAATTTATATATTTACCTGTTTTTCATCAGCGTTAACAAGATAATATAGTTATTATTATTGAATCTAAAAAATTAAAGGTACTTTAGGGGAAGAAAATTTAAAATATCGGCATTTAAGCCCTGTCAGACCATTTTTATCCAAATAAAACCTCCATGAAATTAAAGCCCATTAAATTTTACATCGATATAGCGAGTTTAATCAAAGTTTTAATAAAAATCGTCGGAACCGTTTCCGAGAAAATCGAAAAAAGGTGCAAAATGCATGGTATAAAGTGCCACTTCTGGTAAGCTCATTTTGATGAAAAAAGTTTTTTCACGTCTCGGGCGTATAGTTGTCTCAAATATGAAATGTCAGTTTCATAGGACTTACCGTTTCCGCCCGGGAGTTACCACACCCACACAGACCTTTTTGCGGGACTTGGTTATTTGGACTCAAGGGACCCTAAAACGTGTATTTCCGTTGAAAACTGGAATTCGAAAATTTTCACGATCGCAATACTTCCCCTTACTATACATAGTAAGTGAAAGTAAAAAAATAAAAACTGATCTTTTCCCTTATATCTTGCGTTTGAAGAAACTTTTAGTTTTTAGATTATCGAAAAATGCGTAGACAATTATTTTTCTTACTGAAAATATATCCTCCCTAGGAAAAGATATAGAGAATACCTGAACAAGCAAGACGTTTTAAGAAATGATTGATAGTGACTAAATAGACGGCGTTATAGAGCGCCTAGCCTGGCGCGTGTTTCAAAAACATTGCTTTTATCCAACAATTCCAAATACTTTAATAAGTAAAAAGTCGCCAACTGAAATGTCATAATTTGTTGATAATGATTCAAATCCAGGTTCATCTTCAGATGTGCATCACAACACCAACTCAGAATGACTGTCCTGCAAAGAATATTCATCTGATGTGTCTTCTGACAGAAAACAGCTGTGTTGCCATTCACCCCACACTCCAGAAAATATGGATGCCATAACCTAAAAAGTCTTTTGCTAATAAACTGTTTCAAATAATATATTGAGCAAGGAATTTTATGCAAAAAGACAACTTGAAGAACAGTCAACAGATACTAAATAAGCTATATAGATTATAATTTATACTAAAAAGTAAAGTTTGTGGGAGAGAAAAATTTCGTAGAAACTAGTACATTTTTTTACAGTTTTAACTGATAAGTCCAAAGAACTAACAAAAAAAAACATAGAATTGAATTATTAACAGAGTGGCCAACCAATAACAACGACATTAATTCCTATACGGTAAAGTAAGTGGCTTTCACGCAACTTTGAAATAATATTGAAGTTTGGTTCCCTTTCACCCCACTGTTCCTATTCACTACATATACTATGTTACAGTATATTTCCTTACTCTCCCCCTGAGAAATATCTTTCCTTGCTGGTTAATTACATTTGATTATCTATTCTCCATAAATAAAGCTAATATTCAAAGAACCTTTTATTTATTTATGGCACTATTATATGAAAGTATGTAATTATGAAGTTTATTTAGAACTTTTATTTACTATTTCTGTGAATCATTAAATGTATTTATATTATTAACTAAGTGTAAACAATATTTAACTATAGAGACCGATAATTAAATAACTTTTAAGCTTTAATTTTACATGTTTGAATTTTTATTTTTCTATTAGATTATATCAGGCACGAGTTTTCTTCTTATATTTAGCAAGGTCAGGGAATGCTAATTCTAACCTTTTCAGTATCAAATACCATTATTGTATTAAAAATGGGTTTCTGAAAAATTTTAAGCCAAATTTATGTAGCAGCAAAAAGAAATACTATATACATATATAAAATATATATATATAATAAATATATAAACAATATTAATTGAGAACCTACAAAAACCAAAGCGACACCACTAAGTTGTTTTAAACAGCCTAAAAGCTGATTATTAGGTTAAAACCATTGATCAAAATAATAGCTGTGATTTAGGACGTGCTAAATTAACCGATAAAAACGCACAAAATGAAGATAAGAATAAATTATTAATAATATTAGGTTGTTTCACATGAAATGTCCGTTTTTATAGTTTCTGAAATACATAAAGGATTTTGCTGGTCTCTGTAGTTTTCTTCCGAATGTTTAGATATTTAAAGTTAGTAATCCTCTACCTTTGTATTATAAACATTAGCTTCCCAATCAATTACCCACTTTTTAGTGTACCTCCAAATATGAACATGGAGCATTCAGCAGCTGAGGCCGCTAGATATATTTGCAAGGAGTTTAGGGGACGGGAGTGTTAATGAACGGACCATTCGCCGTTGGTTTGCTAAGTTTTCAGCTGAGGATACCGACTTGAAAAACTTGCCCCGAGAAAGACCTTCGTCCATAATAGACAACGATGTCCTCAAACATACAGTAAAAGGAAACCCCTACAAACAATTAAAGGACTCTCAGCACAACTAAATGCAAGTGCATCTATCGTTTCCAGACCTTTAAAGTGTATTGGGAAAGTAAAAAAGCTCGATACATGGGTACCTCATGATCTCACTGAGCGGCTGCAAGATCCCATGTTTTGGGACAAAAATTGAAACAACTGGACTACGAAGTTCTTCCGCACCCACCATATTCTCCCGACTTGTCTCCAACAGATTACCTACCACCTGTTCAGGAATTTAGACAACTTCGTCCAAGTAAAACTTTTTTAAAATGATGATCAAGTGAAAAGTGCGTTTTCAGATTTTGTTTCACTTCAAAGCTGAGTTTTTCAGTTCGGGGATAAAAAAGTTGGTGTCACGTTGGGAAAAATGTGTAGGAAAAGAAGGTAAATACTTTGAATAAAATTGTCGTGTTTTCATATCGTATTTTGAATAAAAATCCTTTACCTTGAAAACGGACATTTCATGTGACACAACCCTATATATTACGGGCTAGGTGCTTCTGATGTATTGTAGGAAATATAGTGTGACTTCTGAAAAAAACTGACAGGGAAGGTTATCTGTTTACAAATGATATAGCACTTTTTGGAATAAAATGAATTGTGTATTTAGTACCTTTTGTAGTAAATTTTCAAATACGGTTTTAAAGGGTTTTTATGTTGTTTTTTTTGTAAAGATAAAATCTGATAACGGATTTAGATAAAACAAAACCATTAGAATACAGATACGTCAAAATATCAATTTTGAAAAAAATTTTCTTTAGTACTTTTTGGAAATCAACGTCTCAATTATGATACGATGATGACACAAATCTAAAGAAACTACCCATTATAAATTTTTTTTTTTTTTTGAACAATAACAATTTTTATTGAGAAAATTTTACAATCTGTCCCAATTTGGACATTAATAGTAGTGCTGAATGACATCAAACATACTACATTCATACAATATTCACACAACATAAAATTACAATAAAATATATACACAATAATGAATCAATATAAAAGTCAATAATTCACTTATACCTATATACACATACACACACTCATACATACATCACATTGAGTGGAGAATCTAGCCAGTGCTAGAACTCCAAAATATTTACAAAAGGTCGCGGGGCCACTGCCGTTTCAACCTTCTAGGTGGGTTGTATGGATGAGTGGAGCTGGATAGGGATTGAGCTAAAGGATTAGGATGATGAATGAGGTTCTGGTGGAATTTGGAAAATTTGGGATGGAATTAGGTCTGAAATAAATGGAACATTAAGGTCGTGGTGCAAGGTATAATTGGAGACATAATAAGGAGCATTTACTATTGTACGGAGGACTTTGGATTGAAAGGATTGAATGCGTTTGATGTTAGAACGTTTAGCTGTCCCCCACAGTTCAAATCCGTAGGTCCAGATGGGCTTCAGTATTGTCTTGTAGATTAATAATTTGTTGTCAACTGTAAGTTCAGATTTTCTGTTGAGTAGTCGGTATAACTGTCCGAATCGTCGGTTGAGTTCTTGTCTTTTAAGTCTTGTATGTGGGTTCCAAGTCAATCTTTTGTCTAACAGCAAGCCAAGATACCGGACTGTATCTGAGAGAGGAATCGGTAATGAGTTGAAATAAACTGGCGGACAGGATTTTCGTCTAAGAGTAAAGGTTATGTGTTTACATTTGGCTTCGTTCACCTTTACACGCCAGTTATTACACCAGTGTTCGATAAGGAAAAGGTGTCTCTGAAGGTTTAAGGATGCTGTTTCAGGATTGGAACTGGATGAAAGGATGGCGGTGTCGTCTGCAAAAGTTGCCAGAAAGGTATCAGGATGTGTAGGAATATCAGCAGTGTAAAGGATGTAGAGGATGGGTCCCAAGACGCTGCCTTGAGGAACACCGGCCTCAACGGGATAAAGGTTAGAAAATTCTTCACCACAACGAACTCGGAAGGAACGGTTCGAGAGATAGGATCGGAGAATGAGGTATAGAGACTGGGGTAAATGGGTTTTCAGCTTGAAGAGTAATCCAGTGTGCCATACCCGGTCAAAAGCTTGCGCAATGTCCAGAAACGCACCAGAACAATACTCTTTGCATTCAAGAGCTGAGGAAATATGGTCTACAACTCGGAGCCCTGTTGAACTGTGGAATGCTGAGGACGGAATCCAAACTGATGGGAAGGAAGATTTTGAGATTCTAATATGGGTAGGATACGTTTAAGAAGAAGCCTTTCGAAGATTTTTGAGAGGATGGGGAGTAGACTAATAGGCCTGTAGGATGAAGTGTTTTACCTGATTACCTGTTTCTGTGTTGGAAGGTTTACCTGGTTTTAAAAAAAGGATGATGGTGGAATGTTTCCATAACAGAGGAAAATAGGTGGTGCGGAGGATGCAGTTGTAAATATATGTAAGGAATATAATAGCTTTCTGCGGAAGTTGTCGGAGGATCTGGGGAGTAAGGAGATCGTGTCCAGGAGATTTACGGAGAGTCAGTTTTTGGAGAAGATATTTGACCTCAGAGGGATTAATAGCTTTAGGAGGTAGGGAAAGTGGAATCGGTGACATAAGAAAGTCTTGCACTTTTGCGGTGTGATTGATGTGGGATTCCGGGTGGGGAGTGAATACTTTGGAGAGGTGTGTGGCGAATTCCTCGGCTTTATCTTCATCAGACGCAGCCCAGGAGTCATCACCACGTCGGAGAGGATGGGAAACATGATGGTATTTTAGGATCTTTTTCGTGACATTCCACAGGGAATTATCAAGAGCTGATAGAGAGGAGAGGTAGGAATTAAAGGACTGGGAACGGAAGTTCGCCAACTCCCTCTTCAATTGTCTACAATAGAAGTTATAGGAGCGGCGATCTGTTGGGTGTCGGGTGCGCTGCCATAATGATCTTGCTCGGCGTTTGGTGTGGACAAGTCTATAATAGGTTGTGGAAAATGATTTTGGTCTGGATTTATATTGGAGTGTTTAGGAGAGGAAGCAGTCCAGACAGCTTGTTGGATAGCGGTGGTAAAGGAATAGACGGAATTATCTAGGTCATCTTGGGTTTTGAGGGTTACTCTGAGGTCAATATTATCGGTCAGGATTTGGCGGAAAAGGTTCCAGTTGACAGGGCCTCGGATGAATGATGGTGGAATGGGTTTTGGAATTGGAGTGAGAGATACTTTTAGGATCAGTGGACTATGGTCTGAGGATAGTTCATCAAGGCGAGTTAAAGACAAGTTGAGAGAGCCTAACCCGCTGTGGATAAAGAAGTGAGGATGTCAGGATTGCGGTTAGGATCGGTTGGCCAGTAGGTAGGGGAGTCAGGAGGCAGGATATTAAAATTTCGGAAGTTGAGTGCAGACAGCAAATTTCGTCCCCGAGAATTCGTGGTTCTGGAACCCCACTGCTGATGCTTGGCGTTTAAGTCTGCACCCAGAATGAAACGATTTCCTAAGGAATCCAGGAAGGATACAAATTCAGAATTGGAAATGGAATGTTTAGGAGGGCAATATGCAGATGTGAGGGTTACCGGAAAGGAAAAAGTCTTGATTACTATGGCTGTGGCTTGTAGGAAATCATAGGTGGGAAGTGGGAGTAAATGATGAGAGAGGGATTGGTGGACAATGATAGCAGAACCGGCATGGGCTTTACCGTCTGGGTGGTCAGTACGGTATGTCATGTATTGCGGTATTTTGAAGTACTGTTTAGTCGTTAGTCTTGTTTCAGTTATAAGTGCAACATCGATTGTTTTGTCTTGCAACAACGCTGTCAGTTCGTCAGTATGATTTCTAACACCATTCGCATTCCAAAGGAGAATGGATAAGGAGTTAGGTGAAGTCATTTAAGGATTTTTTAAGGCAGGGATTAGATTCGATACTAGATTTGTAAGGAGTGATATAAGCGGCATAACAAGAGATTTGATTTCGGAGATGAACGATGTCATTAGACTGGTAAGATCTGTGACGTTTGATGGTGGAGGGATATGAGAAATTTGATGTTGAGGAGTTTTTTGAAGATTAGGTAAACTTTGGGGGATAGATTCTTGTACAATAGATTGAGAATGTTGAGGAAAATGTTGTTCCGGCAGTGCCTCGACTTCATGATTCTGGTTACCACCTCCAAGCAAGTGGGCAAATGACACGTTAGAATATACAAGTTTAGATGGTTCTCTTCTCATTATAAATTAAAATATTTATTTGGGATATCTATGTTGTGGAGGAAGCTAATAACAAGAAAAAAGAGTTAATGTTTATTAAAATAAATCATGTAGCTCTGCAACAACTATGCTTTATATTGTAAAACTATACTTTGGAAAAAATGAAAGAGGTAACTGAAACAAGGAACAGCCAACAGAGCATACTTTTTCTTGAATAAAATTATTAAAAGCAGACTAAGAATCCTGCGATATGTAAATAAGACTACTTATGCTTATAAGGCCAACAGCGAGTTACTCATGTGAAACGTGGGTGCTCACCAAGTCAGTTTCTCTAAAGCTTTATTACTTCAAGAGAAAGATCCTGTGACGCATACTCGGACCAGTTAAAAGAAATAACACTTGTCTTCTGAACCCAAATGCGGAACTGTATGATGAAGACCGAATTAGAGTATCTTCAACTTGGACAGGTTTCAGAGACGGAAGAGTATTGGGGATGTGCTCAGGATGGAAGATGGCAGATTCGAGGACCTCGGGGGTACTCTAAAAGGTATAGCAACACGCTAGGCTGGACAAGACTTAGACAGGAATTCTTAGACAGGAAGAACAACATCACGCAATCCTCAGATACCTAAGGAGAGCATGGACTACAGTACACGCTATTGGCAGGACACCAATCAATTAAAGTGGTATGATAGCTTAGCTTCTGAGACTTGGCTTCCTGCTACAGCCTCCACCATTTGTCGCAATCACGTGTGGCTACAATCAAATTGCAGACTCCATGGATACTTCAGGCATCAGCAGTAATTCCATCCATCCATCTTAGGACCGGGTGTACAATACTTTAAATGGTACTTGTTGATCAAATCTGCGTTTCAATAACTAATGTGAATTTTCCAGATGTAGAATCTCTGATCATTTGATCAATTCCAGTGATAAATGCTAATCATGGTATTAAGTTGACCGTTTAAATGACTTTCCTCTGACTATTTTATAACCTTACCTAGATATTGTTACTTTCATCTTGGTTAACTAGACTCCTCTACGATAAGTGTATTAGAGTTTTTCTTTCCAGACTATGTATCATCTTTTAATCGAAAAGAGTATTGTTATATATATTAACACATATACATACTTACAATATAATAAAAATAAAAGCACTAACAAATAACAATAATAATAAATGAAAAAAAAAACTGGTGCGGGCAACACACGACTTTCACTTACTTTTTCAAAATCCATTTTCAAAATCAATGAAAGAATTTTCAAAAACAGTTATATATGAAAAATACGTGAAACTATTAAAGAATTAATTAAATTGAATTTCTATAGAAACATGTGTTTTTTTACAAAATCTATTATATTATTATCTAAAATAATCACTTAGTTTTATCTTCTTTCAGCACTCTTTATTAACTTTTAAAAGCTTGTGTATGAGATAATATTTTTTCAAAAATCTTTAGCTTTCCAACGGTATATCATACATGTATATTACTGCTCTTATATTCAAAAACGAAAAATTGCATTAAAAAAATATTTTTTCTGTTTTCTCCTTTAGTTGGGTATCGAATTTATTCAATTTATATATTTACCTGTTTTTCATCAGCGTTATTATATTAAGATAATATAGTTATTTTTATTGAATCTACAAAATTAAAGGTACTTTAGGGGAAGAAAATTTAAAATATCGGTATTTAAGCCCTGTCAGACCATTTTAATCAGAATAAAACCTACACGATATTAAATTCCATTAAATTTTACATCGATATAGCGAGTTTAATCAAAGTCGTCGGAACCGTTTTCGAGAAAATCGAAAAAAGATGCAAAATGCATGATGTAAAGTGCCTCTTCTGATAAGCTCATTTTGATGAAAAAAGTTTTTTCACGTCTCGGGCGTATAGTTGTTTTAAATATGAAATTTCAGTTTCATAGGACTAACCGTTTCCGCCCGGGAATTACCTCTCACACACACACACACACAGACCTTTTTGCGGGACTTAGTTATTTGGACTCAGAGGACCCTAAAACGTGTATTTCCGTTGAAAACTGGAATTCGAAAATTTTCACGATCGCAATACTTCCCCTTGCTATATATAGTAAATGAAAGTAACAAGAAAATTACCTCGGAATCTTATAATATAAGACATGAAGTTCTCTCTCAACTTCGGTTTTCCAAATAAATCTATTTTACAACACATTGTTTATAAAATCTATTTAACTTATATCGACGTAAGTTATTCTCAATTTGATGACCGGATGAGGTGTGTAAGGCTTCCTCGACTGTCGTGATAATTTGGCCCAATTTCACAATCTCCGCTTGTGCTGTTCGAATTTATGATTAGGCTATCCTGGGAGTAAAACCAGGAGGTTAGAGATAATCGAGGGGCCCTTAGCAGTAAGGTACGCAGTTAGTTAACACGAAAAAGGGCGGGGGCCCTTCGACCCAGTTCATGGATCGTACAAGAGACATTAAAGTCACGGCACGTTCGACCTTGATACGTTTATATATACCCTCCTCTCAAGGGCACCCAATCGTTTAATGTCGTTTTTTCGTTGCATTAAATTTTTTTGTATAATTCGAAAAAGAACATGAACTATCCCTATTCACGTGAATGTCCATATCTTTCATATATAACTCTGAAGTTCTCTTCACAAAACTAAATAGTAAGAGTTGCGCCATACTTATTAAATCTTCATTTATAGTATAGCTTGTAGACTTAATATTACTACTCCAGTTTTACATGATAGG
Organism: Piezodorus guildinii; assembly: GCA_023052935.1. NCBI lineage: Eukaryota > Metazoa > Arthropoda > Insecta > Hemiptera > Pentatomidae > Piezodorus > Piezodorus guildinii. The sequence goes on along the minus strand of CM041295.1, from coordinate 38,798,374 downwards.
AAAGTTTTTTACTTTTACATATCTGAATATGGAATATATATTAATTGAAAATATCACTAAAAGTTTAGAACTTTAGTTTTCAACGAAAACTAATTAATTTATAGGACATAAGGACATAAACTTATTTTTCTTTAACTTATTACCTTTGGATAATCTTCTACACCCTTCTATGCTATATTTAATAATAACATATTTTCTAGAATATTTAGCTTTCCAACGACATATTATACATCCATATAACTTTTTTATAAGTGGGAAACAAAATTAACCCGGAAAAAATACTTCTGTGTTATCAAATTCTTCTATACTTCATATTCACGAATTTTTTACTTTCACTTACTATATATAGTAAGGGGAAGTATTGCGATCGTGAAAATTTTCGAATTCCAGTTTTCAATGGAAATACACGTTTTAGGGTCCCCCGAGTCCAAATAACCAAGTCCCGCAAAAAGGTCTGTGTGTGTGTGTGTGGTAACTCCCGGGCGGAAACGGTTAGTCCTATGAAACTGAAATTTCATATTTAAAACAACTATACGCCCGAGACGTGACAAAACTTTTTTCATCAAAATGAGCTTACCAGAAGAGGCACTTTATACATGCATTTTGCACCTTTATTCGATTTTCTTGAAAACGGTTTCCGACGATTTTGATTAAACTCGCTATATCGATGTAAAATTTAATGGGATTTAATATCATGTAGGTTTTATTCTGATGAACATGGTCTGACAGGGCTTAAATGCCGATATTTTAAAGTTTCTTCACCTAAAGTACCTTTAATTTTGTAGATTCAATAAAAATAACTATATTATCTTGTCAACGCTGATGAAAAACACGTAAATATATTAATTGAATAAATTCTATAACCAACTAAAGGAGAAAAAAAAAAAAAAAATTTTAATGCAATTTTTCGTTTTTGAACATAAGAGCAGTAATATACATGTATGATATACCGTTGGAAAGCTAAAGATTTTAGAAAAAATATTATTTCATACACAAGCTTTTAAAAGTTAATAGAGAGTGATAAAAAAACCGATAAAACTAAGTGACTGTTTTAAATATAATCGATTTTTTAATAAAACACATGTTTCTATAGAAATTCCATTTAACTAATTCTTTAATGGTTTCACTCATTTTGATCTCTTACTGTATTTGAAAATTCTTTAATCGATTTTAAAAAAGGAGGTAAGTGAGAGTCTTGTTTTGCGCGCACCAGATGGTTTTTCATATATCATAGAAGCTGCGATGTCCTCAAGTAGTTATTTGTTAGTTTATTGATTTTTAAAACTGTATTATACAACACAACTAGTAAATAGGCTAAAAGAAAATAGACATGAACAAGACTTTTAGAGAAGCTACCCATCGGCAGCACTCTAAAATTATTCTAAACTAGAAGGTCTTAGGACCATCTTCTTTTCAGACGCCTCGGAGGCTTATCAGGGACCGAAGAGGATCCTAGGATATAAACTAGTCGGTTAGAGAGAGATTGGAGTTTAGGTTTGGTTTGGGCCAAAACAGTAACATGGGGAACATTAAGGTCTTTGTGGATGAGTTTATTCGTGACAAAGTAACGAGCGTTTTGCGAAGAATTTTATGGTTTAATAGAGGCCTATAGCTCCACTCCGTTAAGTCGATATCGGTCTTATGATGGTCATGTAAATGAGTCTTTTGTAATTAAGTGGAAGTGTTGAGCGTTTGTCCAGTAGGTGTTGAAGTAGTCGAAAACGTCGGGCAGTTTCTTGTCGTTTGTCTTGTATGGGGTTTCTAAGTGAGACGTTTGTCAAGGTGAAGTCCTAGGTATCGAATCTGTTCAAGAGGGACTAGTGGAGTGTCAGGATACTGCAGGGAAGGAAGTCATTGGTTTACGACGGAGGGTAAAGGTTATTTGGTGGGATTTGTTAGAATTCTGGTAGGGCTAATTATCATATTTTAAAAATATAAATGGTAATGTTTTTCTAATCAAAAGTAATTTAGAGAAACAATTTTTAACACTAAACCCTGTAACTCTATTTCAATCAGAATAAAACCTTCATAAAATTGAAACCCATTTTATTTTACATGAATATAGAGCTAATCAAAATTTGTTTGTCTAAATTCAATAACGTTCAATGACAAACCTTTACAGAATCTTAAATATGTAATGTGGAATTCATGTATTAAGTATTCATCATCAGATTTACAACAATAGCAACTTTAAAGAATATGGACTAAAATATGGTACTGGTGGTATTTATTATATATTATTTGAATCGAGATTTGGCTGCCTGACCGATAATATTGATCTCAGAGTAACCCTCAAAACCCCAGATGACCTAGATAATTCCGTCTATTCCTTTACCACCGCCATCCAACAAGCTGTCTGGACTGCTTCCTCTCCTAAACACTCCAATATAAATCCTGACCAAAATCATTTTCCACAACATATAATAGACCTCATCCACACCAAACGCCGAGCAAGATCATTATGGCAGCGCACCCGACACCCAACAGATCGCCGCTCCTATAACTTCTATTGTAGACAATTGAAGAGGGAGTTGGCGACCTTCCGTTCCCAGTCCTTTAATTCCTACCTCTCCTCTCTATCAGCTCGTGATAATTCCCTGTGGAATGTCACGAAAAAGATCCTAAAACACCATCAAGTTTCCCATCCTCTCCGACGTGGTGATGACTCCTGGGCTGCGTCTGATGAAGATAAAGCCGAGGAATTCGCCACACACCTCTCCAAAGTATTCACTCCTCACCCGGAATCCCACATCAATCACACCGCAACAGTGCAAGACTTTCTTATGTCACCAATTCCACTTTCCCTACCTCCTAAAGCTATTAACCCCTCTGAGGTCAAATATCTTCTCCAAAAACTGACCCTCCGTAAATCTCCTGGACACGATCTCCTTACTCCCCAGATCCTTCGACAACTTCCGCAGAAAGCTATTATATTCCTTACTTACATTTACAACTGCATCCTACGCACCACCTATTTTCCTCTGTTATGGAAACATTCCACTATCATTCTTTTTCTAAAACCAGGCAAACCTTCCAACAACACTTCATCCTACAGGCCTATTAGTCTACTCCCCATCCTCTCAAAAATGTTCGAAAGGCTTATTCTTAAACGTATCCTACCCATATTAGAATCTCAAAATCTTCCTTCCCATCAGTTTGGATTCCGTCCTCAGCATTCCACAGTTCAACAGGGGCTCCGAGTTGTAGACCATATTTCCTCAGCTCTTGAATGCAATGAGTATTGTTCTGGTGCGTTTCTGGACATTGCGCAAGCTTTTGACCGGGTATGGCACACTGGATTACTCTTCAAGCTGAAAACCCATTTACCACAGTCTCTATACCTAATTCTCAGATCCTATCTCTCAAACCGTTCCTTCCGAGTTCGCTGTGGTGTAGAATTTTCTAACCTTTATCCCGTTGAGGCCGGTGTTCCTCAAGGCAGCGTCTTGGGACCCGTCCTCTACATCCTTTACACTGCTGATATTCCTACACATCCTGATACCTTTCTGGCAACTTTTGCAGACGATACCGCCATCCTATCATCCAGTTCCAATCCTGAAACAGCATCCTTAAACCTTCAGAGACACCTTTTCCTTATCGAACACTGGTGTAATAACTGGCGTGTAAAGGTAAACGAAGCCAAATGTAAACACATAACCTATACTCTTAGACGAAAATCCTGTCCGCCAGTTTATTTCAACTCATTACCAATTCCTCTCTCAGATACAGTCCGGTATCTTGGCTTACTGTTAGACAAAAGATTGACTTGGAACCCACATACAAGACTTAAAAGACAAGAACTCAACAGACGATTCGGACAGTTATACCGACTACTCAACAGAAAATCTGAACTTACAGTTGACAACAAATTATTAATCTACAAGACAATACTGAAGCCCATCTGGACCTACGGACTTGAACTGTGGGGGACAGCTAAACGTACTAACATCAAACGCATTCAATCCTTTCAATCCAAAGTCCTCCGTACAATAGTAAATGCTCCTTATTATGTCTCCAACTATACCTTGCACCACGACCTTAATGTTCCATTTATTTCAGACCTAATTCCATCCAAATTTTCTAAATTCCACCAGAACCTCATTCATCATCCTAATCCTCTAGCTCAATCCCTATCCAGCTCCACTCATCCATACAACCCACCTAGAAGGTTGAAACGGCAGTGGCCCCGCGACCTTTTGTAAATATATTGGAGTTCTAGCACTGGCTAGATTCTCCACTCAATGTGATGTATGTATGAGTGTGTGTATGTGTATATAGGTATAACCGAATTCTTGACTGTATTGTTTTAATTCATTATTGTGTATATATTTTATTGTAATTTTATGCTGTGTAAATATTGTATGAATGTAGTATGTATGATATCTTTCAGCAGTACTATTAATGTCCAAAGTGGGACAGACTGTAATTTTACTGAATAAAAATTGTTGTGATACAAAAAAAAAAAAAAAAAAAAAAAAGATTTGGCTGATGGGGTTCTATTGAACAGGAAACTGGGATATAGTTAAGATGCGACTAATTTTAAAATTTCTGGATTGGTTGCCAAAATAGCTGCTTATTTGGCTTTTTCACCGTTTTATTTCTCTTTTCTTTTTTTTAAACCCACTTTTTTACAGTTTCAATCTCAAGCTAAATAAATAAAATAAAAGTATATTAACGCAGTGTTCAGTGTAATCGTGGACCTGTTACAGCTTTGGGAATGTCAGTACGAATAGTATAAAATATTTACATTTTACTTCTTGACAACGCTTGGAATTTATAGATATTGTTGATCTTAATAAAATAATTGTTTTGTTTTTTTAATTCTGAAGAAAGGAAAAAATGAGTAAAATAATACAATTGACAGCACACAAGAGCAACTAAAAATAAATTTAAAAAATGATACACCAAAAAGTTCATTAACATAGAAATAGAAATAGAAATAGAAAATAATTTTCATTCTGGGACTGGGTCCCCTAAGAATAACAGCTTTGTACTGTTTGAATTATACAACATGTCTGGCTAACAGACCAAAGGAACATAATTTCTACTAATTACATTTATGGGTTAATTTATTGGAACATTTAAAAAAGCACATACTACCTTCCATTCCTCATAAAATCACTTTATTTCACAAGTCTTTAAACATTTTTTTTTGTTTCCTCCTAGTCGACGTTTCGGGGTTGTTTCCCCATTTTCAAGACTTATTCCTTTTTCCTTATAAAATTGTTACATCATATAATAAGGAAAAATGAATAAGTCTTGAAAATGGGGAAACAACCACGAAACGTCGACTAGAAGGAAAAAAAAAATGTTTAAAGACTTGTGAAATAAAGTGATTTTATGAGGAATGGAAGGTAGTATGTGCTTTTTTAAATGTTCCAACTAAGAAAACTTCCAAAAAAATTAAAAAAGAAAAGGGTTAATTTATGTGTGTACATTACACAAGCATATACACACATATATACAAAAAAAAAAAAAAAAATATATATATATATTATATATATATATATATATATATATTATATATATATATATATATATACAATGATAACATAAAGTAAAAACGATTCCTAGAAAATATTGTGTTGAACAAATATTACTTTCAAAGTGTGATGTCAGGCATATAAATATCACAGTTTTTAAGCGTCTTTTTGGGATAATAAAAGGTATTGGTAAAGTTGGGATTTCAGTTAGGAGAGAAAAGCAACATGGCGGATATGAGTAGGTAGAGAATTCCAGAAAGTAGAGGAGCGGACAAGGAAGGAACGATCAAAAGTTTTAGTTCTATGGGTAGGAAAGTAAAGGTCGGAATGGCGCGATCTTGTTTCAAGTGAATGGACTGAAGATTTAAATTGGAGGAGACTGTAAATGTATGGAGGTTGTTGGGGTTAATGATTTGGTAAAGGTATGATCCTAGGAAATATTGTCTGGGGGAAGGAGCCACTTCAACTTGCCGAAAAAATAGGTTAAATGAGACCTCTTCGGAGTACTGAGGACAAATCTTAAAAATATGTTCATGGTTCGTTTTAGCCTGTCCTCAAGCCCCGTCGGGAGGCCACCTTATACTAAGCAGCAATAGTCAAAGTGGGGGGAAATAAGTGCGGATATAAGGAGATTACGGATGGATAGTGGAAGAAGATGTCGGGAGCGATGGAAATATTTGAGGGTACTTACTGTTCTTCGGGAAATTTGGGCTATATTTGGTTTCCAGGAAAGGGTTTGGTCAATGGTAATACCCAGAATTTTGACTGAGGAGGTGAAGGTAATAGGGTGATCATAGAGGGTGAGACTTGGAAATGTGGTATAGGATCTGAGGAGGGAATTAGAACCAATTTGAATGGTCTGAGTTTTCACAGGGTTTAGCATCAGTTTATTAAGGTTTGCCCAGGCACAGATTCTATCAAGGTCTTCTTGAATATTTGCAAATGCTACTAGTGATTCGGAGGGAAAGAAGGATAAATAGATCTGGAAATCGTCAGCGTATAGATGGTGGAAACATTGATGGATAGAATTGGGAAGGTCATTGATATAACGATTGAAAAGAACTGGAGAGATGCATGAGCCCTGGGCCACACCTGCCGAGAGGGCTCGAAAGGTAGAAAGTTTGAAGCTTACGTTTCAAAATTCGTAGAACCAGAAGAAAATCCGTTTGTTCGCTGTCCCCCGTACGCTGTATGGGGCTTTCCTCCGAAACTACTTGGCCAATTTTTTTAAATTTGGCACAATACCAGGGCATCAAACGGTGATCCTAATACCTAGAAGTTGATATTGGCCGATTGGTTTTAAAAAGAAATTTAATTCAATAACTCAGTTATTTTTGCATGTAGAGAAAAAATTTATTTTACTTTTTTTACCCAACGCCCCAATAACTCAAGCGCGAGTATTTTTTTAATAAAAAAAAATTAATCTTATATGGTCAAGCTACAACTTATAAGAGATGTGATTCCTTCATATCTCTGTTATTACTGGTGGTATAGAATTATTTGAATGAAAGTGAGAGGAATGAAAAAAAAAAATAGTAAAGAAATCTATGATAAATGCTTTTGGTTTATTATTTTCAATAACGAACCTTTGTAAGAGACCAAAAAAAAAATTACCCCCTCTCAAAATTTGAGGGCTTACATTTCAAGATACGTAGAACCAGAAAAACGAATTTCAAAAACCGTTTGGTCGGATTTATAAATAAGTACTAATATTAGTTACTACTGCTGTTATTATTTATTGCTTTTCGTATTGGTTAACTGTTTATAAATAGCTTCATAAACAGCCGTGCCCTAATATAGTTATTATAATAAATATTATACAATAAACCATTTTGTAACCATTTGCAGCGTTTTTTTTTTTGAAAAGCTTACATTATTTCTATAGTTTGTTACAATATTTATTATTTAAGTAGAAATTATCTGAAAGGATTTGATTGAACTACTTGTACCCATTCCACAGTGCCATCATTTTCAGTCCGGAAATTACGTGTGGGTTTAAGCGACACACATTCATGGTTAATAGGCCACGTTTAGGGACATAGTTGGAGATTAAGGATAGTTAGTTTACCTAGAAACTTATGTAATTAAATTTTGGGTACGGAATAATTTTTTAAATAAAGAAAAAAAGGCTGTGAATGCACTCCTCCACTTGATTAAAATTATTTAATTTCTTAATTATTAAAATTACTAAGCTTCGGCTACAATGCCATCCATCCCCAGGTAACAAATTCAAAAAGGATATTTTTAAGTCGAAAAATTATTATTGTTTATAAAAACATAATCTATAATATATTAATGTTAAATTTCTCCAGATTTTTACTACTAATCGACCCATATTACTTTAAAAATTAATAAAATTGTAATTATTCCTCCTTCCTTTTACTAATTATTTATTTTTTTCATAACCATTCACATCATCTATCAATGTTTCAGGGTTGTTTCCCCATTCTCAAGATAATATGTGCTTATCTAAAAGTTCATCTATTTTTTTCATCAAATTTGATGAATTATTGGTCATATGGTTGGTGCTAATTTCCATATTTAAATTTAGTTTCTTTTCTTTTTTAATTTTTCTGGAAGTTTTAATATTAACACTTATGTATCAATAAATCAAGTATTTGTAATCTTTGTTTAATGATGCTGATTTAAGTATTAAAAAAGTATGGACCTCGAAACGTTATTTTCTATTAATGAAATAATTTTTTTAATTTTCATGATACTTTGACCAGTTATTCTCTATCCTTTTGTGAATATAAAACCATAAATAAAATTTTAAAAAATGGACAATACTTTTAGCGTTGCAGCCGTTTTAAGTCAGCTTAACTGGCAAAAACATGTGATGGAAAAATCTTTCTAATCCCTATATTTTTTTAGATACTAAATCAAAATAAAAATCAACAATAAGATAAGGACATGCTTAGTATTTTTGTCCCCCATGAAACATTACTTAAATAGTGAAGAAAGGTGTTTAAAAAATTCTCGAAAATGAATAAAAAACGAGACAAAAGTATATAAAGAAAAAGAGGTTCACCTTTGATTATTTTATTCCTTTATAGCTTAGTTACAGTCCTACTACCTATATAAGGGAAAATATTGCGATCGTAAATATTTTTCATTCAAGTTTTCACCGAAAATACACGTTTTAGAGTACAAATGACCATGTCCCGCAAAATTATCTATGTATATTGTAAATCTAGCTCGAAAATGATTAGTCCTATTTAATTCTATATGTTTTAGAACTGTATATGTCCAAGATGTAACACCATAATTTTCATCAAAATCGAAGAACCTGAAGAGCCACTTTATACCAGACATTTTACACCTTTTTATGATTTTCTCAAAAACGGCTTTAATCATTTCGATTAAACTCACTATATCGGTGTAAAATTTAATGGGCTTCAATATCGTTAAGGTTTTTATTCTGATTGAAATAGTCGAATAGAGCCTAAATGCCGATATTTTAAAATTACTTCCTCTAAAGTACCATTAAATTTGTAGATTCGATTATACTACCCATTCTATGCTGTTCGCATTGATAAAAAGCGGAGAAGTATAGAAGATGAAAGAAATCGATACCCAACTAAAGGAGAAAACATGTTTTTTAGGTACATTTTTTAGAGGGTTTTTTTTCTGAACATTAGAACAGTAATATATATGTACAATATACCGCTGGAAGGCTAAAGATTTTAGAAAAAATGGAAGCTAACAGACACAGTGATAATATTTAAAACAGAGTAACGAAAACAAATCGATCAAGTGATTGTTGTAGATCACTGTGTATCTTATACACAAATGGATTGATAATTGAAAATTATGAAAAGCAGAAAATAATATTTAATCTAAAATAAATGTTTTCATCGAAACTCAATGTAATTATTTGAACTCTCATTTTGTTCAAATGTTCATAAATAGGTTTTAAAAACGGAGGTAAGTTAGAGTCGTGTTTTGCGCGAATTCCAGTTTTCAACGGAAATACACGTTTTAGGGTCCTCTGAGTCCAAATAACCAAGTCCCGAAAAAAGGTGTTTGTGTGGTAACTCCCGGGCGAAAACGACATTCCTATGAAACTGAAATTTCATATTTAAGACCACTATACGCCCGAGATGTTACAAAAACTTCTTCATCAAAATCGGCTAACCAGAAGAACCACTTTATACCATGCATATTGCACCTTTTTATGATTTTCTCATAAATGGTTCCGACGATTTTGATTAAACTCGCTATATTGATGTAAAATTCAATATGTTTTAATATCATGTAGGTTTCATTCGTATTAATATAGTCTGACAGGGCTTAAATTGCGATATTTTAAATTTTCTTCCTCTAAAGTACCTTTATTTCTGTAGATGCTATAAAAATAAATATATTATCTTGTTAGCATTGGTAATTAACAGCTGGATATGCAAGTTGAGAAAATTTGATAAACAACTAAGGGATAAAACTAAAAAAAATATTTTTTTAATGCAATTTTTTTGTTTTTAAACATAAGAAGTGTCATATACATGTTTTATATACTGTTGGAAAGCCAAAGATTTTAGAAAAAAATATTGTCTTATACACAAGCTTGTAAAAGTTAATTAAGAGTGATGAAAAACCGATAAAACTAGCTGACTTTTTTAGATAATAATATAATATATTTTTTAATAAAACACTTGTTTCTATAGAAATTCAATTAAATTAATTCTTTAATGGTTTCATTCATTTTTATATCTAACTGTATTTGAAAATTCTTTAATCGATTTTAAAAACGGAGGTAAGTGAGAGTCGTGTTTTGCGCGCACCAGATTTGTTTAAATATATCATAGAAGCTGCGATGTCCTCAAGTAGTCAAGAGCAGAGCACAGGGAATATGGGTCATAAGTCCACATTACTCCTAATCAAATTTGTTAAAATAGTTACTTATTTCATGATATTTTGGATCCAGGTAGGATTATGGTACTGAACATGTGTGGGAAAAGGCTAGGCCAGTGCAACAGAAACAGTCTAAGCAGGAAATTAAAGATCAGAGTAGAATAGCAGCGGCCTTGGTCTCATTTCGCTCACTAAAGTGTGTCCTCCGTGCAATATTTGTTCCCTCTACGTCATCCTCTATCATTAGGGTAGGTTCATCCAACATAATAATAATAATAGTAGTAATAATAATAATTATAACAGGCATTGGCAGGGAGAGAATACCTTATGAGGCATAATAACTAGGCAAAAAGTATTCTCCAATCGCTAGCATTATCAAATAATAGCAGGCGAGATTCCTTATTACCGATATGAACCAAAACAGGTATTCTCAGGTGAAAAAAATACAATACACTGGGATCGTTCAATCGTTACTGGTCACTTGATAGTAAACAACAAGCCAGATGTAGTACTAATTGATCAAAATGTAAAATGCGGCTATTTCATCGAGCTGATAATAGAATGAAACATATTTTATAACAAATTTAGGATATTAGAAAATATGTTAAGAATGGGTTGCCTAAAAAAATCCTGGACAGACTATTTTTAATTATTTCAAAAAAAAAAATTATTTTTAATGAAATGTTGCAAGATCATGATAATAAGAAAACTTTTACCCTGACTTAAAGTAGCAAAGGTATAGTGCAGCCGTTGGGTTGCCTAATATTTTCCTGGACAAACTATCGGTTGTCAGTTAAAAGCGGGTATGTCGATATCAGTTATCTGCACCGGCTTGATATTAGAAAAAAAAAAATATCAATATAAGCGTTGTTTTATTGCAAACAATAAATAAATATGTTTAAATAAAAAAAAAACTTTTTTATATACATTTTAAATAGTTGATTTGAAAAATAAAATAATAATTAACCGAATGAAATGATAAGCGTTGTTATTTTATTTTTTTTTGTGTGTGTGGGTTTTTTTTTATATGCTTAGGCGTAACCTCGTTGGTGTAAATAGGCATATTAGTTTACTCATTTGATTCTTTCAAGTGTAAGGCTCTTTATCAAAGTTAGTATTGAATATTCCTGCTCTCAAGTCCTTCCTATATATAACTGAACTCCTCACCCTCCGCCCTGACATCCATTCCTTGAACACTAGAACCCAATTAATCAATATCTATACTCCATAACTTAGAGCTGCGTCCTTTCACAAATCCTTTCTCGTTCCCTCTTCATTATTGTGGAATTCCCTGCCTATAACTATCCGTAAAACCGCCTCTCTTGTTTGAAACATCAACTCTTTCATTACCTACTCGAATCTCAATCTTCTGTTCCATTGTAAATATAGGTATTTATTGTATAATATGTGTATATATAATATAATGTACCTGTGTATAAGTATGCTTAGATTCATAGATGTATTGAATTGTTGATACATTTTATTTAAATGTAACTAGACCATGAGCAATTTTTGGTTTTTTTTCTAAGGGGACTTAGTTCCGCAATAAAGAATTTTTTCCATTTTATTTCGTTTTACTTGACCGATTTAGAGTTCATCGCAGAAACCAAAAAAGAGACTTGAGAGGAATATTAAATACTAACATTCATGGATAACCTTATTTAAAATAATCAAATAAATAAAATAATATAACAAAAACATTATGTCTTTTTACACCAATGAGGTTATGTTTTGTACATAAAAAAACAATAAAAAATAACAACGTTTACCATTTTATTCAGTTAATTATTAATTTATTTTTTAAGTGAACTATTTAAAATACATATGAAAAGTTAAATTTAGTTTCCATGAAATTCCCATTTAGTTTAAATTGAAAAATATGTTTTCATTAAATAATCTTTAAAGTAGAAATAATTAATAACAATGTCAGTTTTTGAATTTATAACAACTTTCCATCGTTTTAAACATTTTACTAACTCTAAAATATTGCGTGCTGTATGGAAGTATATAACATGATGGCAACACTGAATGAACCTCCTTCATTACAAACATTACAAATAACATATGCTCAAAAGATATGTGCTTATAACGAAATTCTGTTATCATGTCCAACTTATTTTAATGCATATTAACATTTCTGAAAACATGCGCTTTTCAACGGTATATTATGCGTCTGTATTACTTCTCATATTTTAGGAAATGTTCTTTGATGCCTTGATTACAGAAAATTCCATTTTCTCATGTAAAGAAAAACTGAAATGTAATATATTTTACTTATAAACCTTAATGAAAGCTGGTCCTAAATAAGAGTGAAAAAAAGTATCAAAATCCGTTGCGTAGTGTAGGAGTTAGCAGAAACCTAGAACCGCGTTAACATTTTATAGCATTTCCAAGTCAATTGTAACCTTTTCCAAGTCAAATGTAACTTTTTCCAAGTCAAATGTTACCTTTTCCAAGTCAAATGTAACCCTTTCCATTTCAAATGTCACCTTTTCCAAGTCAAATGTAACCATTTCCATTTCAAATGTCACCTTTTCCATTTCAAATGTTACCTTTTCCAAGTCAAATGTCACCTTTTTCTTCACTTCTAGCCTTAAATATTCCGTTTTATTTATTTATTTATTGAAAAATAATTAGTTTAATTAAAATTATGACTTTTTTACTAATTTTGGCATATCATATCACCGTTTTTTTTGTTTGTTTTTTAGATATTTGATATCAAGTTCTGTTTTTTTACGAACTAATATTTTAAAAAATATTTTGTTTTAAAATAGTTGTTGATTTTGAATTTTTAGAGGGGAGGGATGATTTTTGGGAATAATTAATGTGTTTTCGGGTATTATATATACGTTTTTCGAGATGTCTTTTTTATCGCTCGCGTGCATATTAACTCGCATTTACTTTTAATGTTTTTTATTGATACAGGGATTAATTAATGTGTTTTCGGGTATTATGATTACGTTTTTCGAGATGTCTTTTTTATCGCTCATGGATATTTCAACTCGTATTTACTTTTAATGTTTTTTATTGATATAGGGATTAATTAATGTGCTTTCGGGTGGTTATGATTACGTTTTTTGAGCTATATCTTTTATCGCTCATGCGTATTTCAACTTGCATTTACTTTTAATGTTTTTTCTTGATATGGGCATTAATTGTTGTGGTTTCGGGTGGTTATTATTACGTTTTTCGAACTGTATTTTTTATCGCTCATGGGTATTTCAACTCGCATTTACTTTTTATGTTTTTTATTGATATAGGGATTAATTAATGTATTTTCGGGTATTATGATTACGTTTTTCGAGATGTCTTTTTTATCGCTCATGGATATTTCAACTCGTATTTAAATTTAATGTTTTTTATTGATATAGGGATTAATTAATGTGCTTTCGGGTGGTTATGATTACGTTTTTTGAGCTATATCTTTTATCGCTCATGCGTATTTCAACTTGCATTTACTTTTAATGTTTTTTCTTTATATGGGCATTAATTGTTGTGGTTTCGGGTGGTTATTATTACGTTTTTCGAACTGTATTTTTTATCGTCATGGTATTTCAAATCGCATTTACTTTTTATGTTTTTATTGATATAGGGATTAATTAATGTATTTTCGGGTATTATGATTACGTTTTTCGAGATGTCTTTTTTATCGCTCATGGATATTTCAACTCGTATTTACTTTTAATGTTTTTTATTGATATAGGAATTAATTAATGTGCTTTCGGGTGGTTATGATTACGTTTTTTGAGCTCTATCTTTTATCGCTCATGCGTGTTTCAACTTGCATTTACTGTTAATGTTTTTTATTGATATAGTGTTTAATTATTGTGCATTCGGGTGGTTACGATTACGTTTTTCGAGCTTTATTTTTTATCGCTCATGGGTATTTCAACTCGCAGTTACTTTAATGTTTTTTATTGATATAGGGATGAATTATTGTGCATTCGGGTGGTTATGATTACGTTTTTTGAGCTTTATTTTTTACCGCATTTACTTTTAATGTTTTTTATTGATATATAGGTTATTAATTGTCTTTGCGAGTCTTGTAATTACGGTTTTTGAGCTGTATTTATTGTCGCTTGTTCGCATTTCAACTTGCATTTACTTCTAATCTTTTTATTGTTATAGGGATCTATACTTGTGTTTTTGGGTGGTTATGAAAAAACTTTTTTTGGACTGCTTATTCTATAGCGCGCCCGCCTTTAAACTTAGTGCTAATATAATTTTATATTTTGATAGAGTGGTCTTTCTTTGTTTTTGTTTTAGGGGATTCTGATTACGTGTTTTGAATATTATTCTTTTATGCGCTTGGGAATTTCTACATACCCTAGATATTATGTTATAATTTGAAGTAAAAATTATTTGTTGTGTTTTTGCTCGTTCTGATTACTTTTTTTAACTGCATGTTACATCGCAATTGCGCATTGTTCTAGATCACTTTTTATTTAAGTTAAAATGTGCACAAGCTATAAAAAAATGTCATAAACTCTATTAGTATTCCCCAAAATACTATAAACGATCCATCTATCAAATATTTATGAAATAGGAACAGTAACTTAAAATGAGTAAAAGCGTAGTAACAAATAAGGTTCAAATAATGTTATAAGAACACCCGAAAATAGAATAAACGATTCCTCAATTAAATTATCAAATAATTGTAAGAAGGAGGTGAGGAAGTGAGTCCATTATAAAATATTTAGTTGAAAAAACTTACTCAGGAAGCTAAAAAAGGAACTATAACTGATCCTCTTATAAAAAAAAAAATAATAAAAATTTTAAATAAAAATAAATAAATAAACTAAATAATGTATATTCCAGCAACGTTATAATGAGAACTAAAAACAAAAAAATCAATCCCAATATCAATCAAAAACTTAATCATGACCACCCGAAAGCACAATAATTAATCCCTGTATCAATAAAAAACATTAAAAGTAAATGCGAGTTGAAATACCCATGAGCGATAAAAAATAGTGCTCAAAAAACGTAATCATAACCACCCGAAAGCACATTAATTAATTCCTATATCAATAAAAAACATTAAAAGTAAATACGAGTTGAAATATCCATGAGCGATAAAAAAGACATCTCGAAAAACGTAATCATAATACCCGAAAATACATTAATTAATCCCTATATCAATAAAAAACATAAAAAGTAAATGCGAGTTGAAATACCCATGAGCGATAAAAAATACAGTTCGAAAAACGTAATAATAACCACCCGAAACCACAACAATTAATGCCCATATAAAGAAAAAACATTAAAAGTAAATGCAAGTTGAAATACGCATGAGCGATAAAAGATATAGCTCAAAAAACGTAATCATAACCACCCGAAAGCACATTAATTAATCCCTATATCAATAAAAAACATTAAATGTAAATACGAGTTGAAATATCCATGAGCGATAAAAAAGACATCTCGAAAAACGTAATCATAATACCCGAAAACACATTAATTAATCCCTGTATCAATAAAAAACATAAAAAGTAAATGCGAGTTGAAATACCCATGAGCGATAAAAAATACAGTTCGAAAAACGTAATAATAACCACCCGAAACCACAACAATTAATGCCCATATCAAGAAAAAACATTAAAAGTAAATGCAAGTTGAAATACGCATGAGCGATAAAAGATATAGTTCAAAAAACGTAATCATAACCACCCGAAAGCACATTAATTAATCCCTATATCAATAAAAAACATTAAAAGTAAATACGAGTTGAAATATCCATGAGCGATAAAAAAGACATCTCGAAAAACGTAATCATAATACCCGAAAACACATTAATTAATCCCTGTATCAATAAAAAACATTAAAAGTAAATGCGAGTTAATATGCACGCGAGCGATAAAAAAGACATCTCGAAAAACGTATATATAATACCCGAAAACACATTAATTATTCCCAAAAATCATCCCTCCCCTCTAAAAATTCAAAATCAACAACTATTTTAAAACAAAATATTTTTTAAAATATTAGTTCGTAAAAAACAGAACTTGATATCAAATATCTAAAAAACAAACAAAAAAACGGTGATATGATATGCCAAAATTAGTAAAAAAGTCATAATTTTAATTAAACTAATTATTTTTCAATAAATAAATAAATAAAACGGAATATTTAAGGCTAGAAGTGAAGAAAAAGGTGACATTTGACTTGGAAAAGGTAACATTTGAAATGGAAAAGGTGACATTTGAAATGGAAATGGTTACATTTGACTTGGAAAAGGTGACATTTGAAATGGAAAGGGTTACATTTGACTTGGAAAAGGTAACATTTGACTTGGAAAAAGTTACATTTGACTTGGAAAAGGTTACAATTGACTTGGAAATGCTATATATAGAGAGAACAAACAAAAAATGGGGGAAAAAATCTCCCATAACAATTCAATTAATTAATTAACTAATAATTTAGGCAAAATAAATAATTATTTCTTACAATAGAAGTAGGATAATTGGACTGAAATATCGCATTCGATGTGCGCCTGTTTGGTACGTGAGGTTGAAAAAGATGAGATTTGAATGAAGGGAGGGAAGAAGCATGACGAATACGAGTATGTAGGGAATTCCAGAGGGCTACAGAGCAGGCAAAGGAATGTTCAAAAGTTTTAGTTCTGTGGGTTGGGATATAAAAGTCAAAATGGCGTGATCTAGTTTCAAGTAAGTGGACTGAGGAATTTTTTCTTTTATTAATTTGAACGTATGGAGGGTGTTAGACATTGCTTTGGTATAGGTATGATCCGAGAAAATACTGTCTAAGTGTCGAGAATACGAGCCACTTCAACTCGGCGTGTAACTAGGTCACTGGAGACCTCGAGCAACAGAAGATAAATAACGAATCTTATAAACAAGTTTATAATCCACTTCAATCTCTCCTCAAGTACAGTCGAGAGGCCATCATAGATTAAAAATTAAGGGTATTGGCAAGCCTAGCTAATCCAGAACTCGTACAAAACCAAAATGTCATGCTTAAGACAAGTATATAGCTGGTACAGCAACTTTTTCATCAAAATTAACGGACCAGAAACGCCACTTTATACCTAGCATCAGTACTTCTTTTCGACCATAGATATTTTTCGTTTCTGTACTTGTGGTAATAATAATAATAATTTTATTTCTCATTATGGCAAACACTATACAAATGGAGCTGGCTGGTACTGTACAAATAATTAATCTATCCCCAGGATACATTAATAATTACTTTGTAAATAAATCTACAAATCGAAAAACAATACAAATATATACAAAACAAATCAACAACAAATACAGGCTTGCTATTTATATGTTTACATACAAACTCTGCGAATTCCTCCCTCCTGCATACTACCTCATTATCCAGTCCTACCTCTCTGAAAGATCTTTCATAATAAACCACAATAGTTCCTATTCATCAATTTTTAATCAGTCTGCTGGTGTCCCTCAAGGTAGTATCCTAGGACCCATCCTTTACACAGTCTATGGAGCTGATATCCCAACTCATTCCAACATCTTCCTTTCTTCCTATTCTGTTGACACTGTGTTATCAGTCAATAACGATCCTACTATTGCCACTAATCCCACCAAATTACCTTTACTCTTCGTCGTAAACCTATGACATCCTGCCCTACAGAGTCCTTTAATAATATTCCTATAGTCCGGGTTGAGCAGATTCGCTACCTAGGACTCCTACTTGACAAACGTCAAACATGCAATCTGCACACAAGACTAACACGACAAGAAAATGCCCGTCGCTTGCGCTTACTTCAACACTTACTGGACAGACGCTCTAAGCTTCCGCATATCTGCAAAAGGCTCATCTATATCGCCATCATAAGGCCTATCCGAAGTTGCGGAGTTGAGCTTTGGGGCTCTACTAAACCATCGAATTCTTCCGTATCGTATCCTTACAATCCAAAATCCTTCGAAACATGCTCAATCCTCCTTACTTTGTCACGACTAAACTCATCCATAAAGACCTTAATATCCCATATCGCTAATTTGGCCTGAAATAGGTATCGATCCTTCCATGACACATTCCACTCCCACTCTAACCCACTAGTTTCCATCCTTGCTTCCTCTTTCATTCCTAGCAATTTTTCGAGGCGTCTGAAAAGAAAATGGCCTTCTAGTTTAGATTACCTAGTGGAATGCTGCAAATGGGCATTTTCCCTTCATGTATTTTATCTGACAGCTAATTTACTTGGTGTATTAACTAATACAGTTGTAAATCTCAACAAATAATAAAAGAAAATATATATGTTCAAAGTTATCCAAGATATACATACATAACAACTTTAAATATAAAAATTTTAATAAATAATAACTATGATAGACTAAAAATACTTGACTCTTACTAAATACCGATCAGTCAGTCTAAACCGCTTTAAGATTAACATTCGGGGACGAAACATTTTGAGATCTGATTTTCAGACTCCCCTTGACATAAACATACAACAATTATTGTTCTATTACGATAGGTTGTGGGCCACTATATCATGTGACTCTCACAGTAATATTA
This sequence comes from Piezodorus guildinii, assembly GCA_023052935.1. Taxonomy (NCBI): domain Eukaryota; kingdom Metazoa; phylum Arthropoda; class Insecta; order Hemiptera; family Pentatomidae; genus Piezodorus; species Piezodorus guildinii. Next base: position 38,779,535 of record CM041295.1, on the reverse strand, counting down.
TGTGATATGGACATGAAGCGGATTTTATTTTCATGTTACGCGGGACATCGAGCAAGAAAATTAAAGATATCCTCCAATGCGTATTCACGATATATCCAAGTTGGGCACGCATTCTGTACTTGTCGTAAAAGTAGATTTTTCATCCCATTTCACTGAGAGTTAATTCTAGAATCAACATTGAAAATGTTCTTCAACATTTATAGTAAGTGCTTAGCATCAGAAAAAAATATTCATTTAAAGAAGCAACCTGTAATTGATGAAATAATGTTTATAGTTTCTGTAAAATATTTTTATTTTTTTAAATTTATTTATAGTAATTTACAACTGTACTAAAGAACACTATAAGTAAATATGTAGAATGAAAATAAAAAGTCGTGAAAATGTCTTGAGAAAGAACTACCTAGTGGTAGCACTTCACTAACTATTTTAAGACAGTAGGTCCCGAGGCGACCTTCTCCGTAAAATATAATGCTGCATAAAGTCATCAACGATTGGACAAAACCATGGCCTTATATTTTAGGGAGACTTTTTTATAAAATTTTAAACTTTACATTATTTATTGCAAATAGTTTTCATCGGTTCTTATGAATTTGTTATGAATGAAAAATGATCTAAAACATAACTTGGCATTCATTAAACAAGTAGTTAAAACATTAGATATATTCATATATTAAATGAAGTAAAAATATTTGTGTCTATGTCAATATTTAAAGACCCAAATAAGTTTTTTGTTTCGGATATAAATTACAAAATAAAAATCGTATAGTAGTAGATTGGTGTAAAATTATTATCTACGATTATCAACTACCAGTATTCGAATTACAATGATTTTTGTTTATTTTGTCTAGTGAGCTAATAATTCTTGATATAGACAAATATTTAATTTATTTTTATTTAAAAGAGTAAAACTGAAACATATATTAAAAGTTTGACATTTTCTGAATTCCAAGACTTTGAAGTTCTCAATCAGCTTTATCATACGGTTTTTATCACTTTTATTTTTTTTGTACGGTTTTCTTTTGACTATTCATATTGACATTTTATATATTACTTTACTGATTGCAGAAGAAATAACAAAATCCAAGATATTTTACGTTAAAAATAAATAAATTAACAAAATCGTATAATTTCACAATTCAATTGCATAATATAATTATTACTAGCTCTATATAGTCTTATTTTAAGTCAATTTGCACTGAAATGTGTGAATATTTTAAAGTCAGGTTTTCTCCAATTTTGGGGCACCCACTTCATAGAGGCTGGGTGTGCCCAAAGAAGGTCTATATACCCCAGGGTCTGAAATTAAGGAATATACAACTGTTCAGCTACAGCCGAGATTAGAACCCGGCACTCGGAAAAACGTAGACTAGACTCTATCCACTTGACTTTACCGCTCCCAGTTATAACCAAATATTGATCAAAAAAATACGTCAGTCCTCCGTTTACAGCTTTTCTCCGATACTTTTTGTTTATCCAACGTCAAAGGTCACTTCTAAAAGGACCCTCGGAACGCCATGTTACCGTCTGCCCCTTTGGTTCAAAATGGGAATAGATTAAAGATTTTTTTTATTTATTTTTTTTTATTTAGAATAGAAAATAAATTTTATTCTGGTACTGGGTCCCTTAAGAATAACTGGTTCGTACAGTTGAAATATACAACATGTCTGGCCTACAGACAAAAGGAACATAATTACCTGATATTATAATCATGGATAAATATATCAACAATAACAAATAATAAATAAAAACAATTTTCAGAAAATAATTGTGTTAGACAAAATGAAAAATATATGAATTGATAACAGAGCTTAAATATAAAATAAAAAGAAGGAAATAAACAGTAACTTTATTCTGGTACTTAGTCTTCTAAGAGTAACGTAACCTTTGACATAATAAAGGATCAATATCCGGCCAAGATTTTTATTTTTTTTAAAATATTTATTGAGATATATTAGAATTTGTTACAAAATGAACAATAGTAATAGTGTTATGAGACCACATTCATACAATATATATTGGGTTGATGCAAAATTAATGCAGGTTTTTAGTAGGTATTGTAAATACGCCATATCTTTACTTTAACCATATATATTTAATCAAAATAATTTCCATCTGAATCAATGCACTTTTGCCAACGTTCAACAAGCTTTCTTATTCCACCAGAAAAAAAATCCGAATCCCTGGACTCAATGAAATCACGAAAAGAATTTTCAATGTCGTCCTGGTTTTGAAAATTTTTCTCCCTCAAAAAGTTGTCCAGATGCCTGAAAAAGTGGAAGTCTGTAGGAGAGAGGTCAGGTGAATAAGGCGGATGTTGGAGAACTTCGTAGCCCAACTCGTGCAGTCGTCGAAGCGTTGGTTGTGCAACGTGTGGTCTGGCGTTATCGTGGAGCAGGATCGGCCCCTTCCGATTCATCAATGCTGGGCAAAGACGTTGCAATTTTTGAGTTCCGAGTTCCGCCGCCATTTCTCGTGTGGTTTTGGTTGGGTCTTCTTCCACTTTTGACCTCAGCTGGTCGTTGTCCAGAGCAAGATGACGGCCCCGACCTTCCTTGTCTTCGAGGTCGAAATCTCCTCTGCGAAACTTCTGGAACCAACGCTGCACCGTGCACTCATTAATAGCCCCTGACCCCACACTTCATTAATATTACGAGCCGTTTGCGCAGCGCTGCGCCCTAATTTAAATTCGTAAAAATAAATTTGACGAAAATCGCACTTTGACATTTTCGATTCAAGACCTTTGAACACACTGAACAAAACGATTTTACTAAACAAATTCATGGTGAAAGAGAGGGTATTAGATAAGGTTTGTTTTGGTATAATAATGATCAATGTTAGGATTAGCTTTGTTTACACAATTGGAATTAAGATATTGCAATAGAGGAAACTGCATTAATTTTGCATCAACCCAATACATAAAATAATGATAAAGTCAAATTACACAAAATAGAAAATAAATAAATTCATATATATATACCTACAATAAAATAATAATAAACAAAAATAAAAACAACAACTTATAATTGAGATAAATACAAAAATGGCAAATAAATAATCATCATACAAACAATCATAACTATATAACCAAGAATTAATGAAAAATAGACCACTTCAATAGAAATAAAAATAACTAAAAAGGAATGAATTATTCCAGCAACAATTAAACAAAAAAAAAAATACTGTAATCGATTGGACCAAAAGAAGTTCTCTAAATTGTAAAGTTGAAGTATCATAGATAAATACTTGTGAAAAAAAATAAAAAATATTAAACACCTAACTAAAACTATTTAATTGTCAGGCAGCGTCAATTTAGGATGCAAGAAGACACTGGAAAAGAAGCTTTTTGAATGTGGAGGATGTTATACGTCGGATATTTTTAAAGATTGAAAATAAATTTTTACTTCCAATATACTTGTAAAAAATCTGGTGCTGCCATGGACTTTCATTTACCTCGACTATTAATATCAATTTAAGAACTATCAAATAAACTTAAAGTTTAAAAATTTAAAGTAAAAAATGTTTAAATCATGGTCGCCTGCCAGACTGTTGTGCTAGCCACTACACCACAGGTATATTGAATAACACAAAAAGCGCAGTACTAAAAATACAACATTTATTTGTAAACAAATGCAAAATTATATATATATATATATCAAAATGCTGGTTCAGCATTGATATTAATATTAATAAAACTTCTTTGGGGAGCAGGAAGAAAATAGATGCTGAATAAAATCAGAACAATTGAAATAAATTATCACTACCTTATATTAAGAAAATAGTTTAAAAGAAAAAAAGTTCATTCCCACATTTTTAAATCCCCTCTCCGCCAAGAAAACCACTCAGGACCAGTCCATGAATATGTATATGTACATTATCCGGGATAAAAGGGGTAAATATTCTTCAAACTACGTCGCTGCACTGGTATAATAACTGTGGTAAAATCTCCAAAGCTTATCGTAATGAGAAACAAGTTACCCTTCTCATTTTTATTACTTATTTATTTTACTTTCACTTACCTATATATAAAATATGTAGTAAAAGAAAGTATTGCGAACGAGAAAATTTTCGACGAAAACACATGTTTTAGGGCCCCTGAGGTTAAATGACCAACACCCGCAGAACACTGTGTGTGTTTCTGTAAGCCTAGCTCAAAAACGATTCGTCATTAAACTGGAATTTTATATTTAAGACATCCTCACACAAGACTGAAACGACAAGAAACTGCCCGACATTTTCGACTATTTCAACACTGGACAAACACTCAAACCTTCCGCTTAACTACAAAAGATTCATCTACATGTCTATCATAAGGCCGGTATGGAGTCGAGCTTTGGGGCTCTTCTAAACCATCAAATTCTTCCCATCTCCAATCCTTACAACCCAAAATCTTTCGTAAAATCCTCAATGCTCCTTATTTTGTCCCGAACCAGGTACCACTCACTCTTTTCATGACAAGACAATAATTTTTTTTTTTTTTATTCATATTTTATTGAATTTTACAACTGTATTAACATAAATACAATAAGTAAAACTGTTGAATTAGAATAAAGGGCGTGAAAGGCTTGTGAAGAAACTAACCAGTGGTAGAACTTCTATGTTTATTTAAGTAAGTAGATCCCGAGGCCATCTTCTTTTCAATCGCCTAGGAGGGTTGTCAGGAATATGTGAGGTTGATAGGTTGCGGACAAGAGGGATTATATGGGCTGGGAGTTTGGAATTAAAAGTGGTATATCTGGTACGAGAAAGGTCTGTAACAAATGGGATATTAAGGTCGTTATGGATTATTTTATTTGTGACGAAATAAGGAGCATTTAGGATTTTGCGAAGGATTTTGGATTGTAAGGATTGGATACGGGAGGAATTAGATGGCTTCGTAGAGCCCCAAAGCTCGATTCCATATGTCCAGATGGGTCTGATGACGGTAATATAAATGAGCTTTTTGTAATGAATTGGATGTTTTGAACGTTTGTCGAATAAGTGTTGTAGTAATCGGTATCTACGGGCAGTCTCTTGTCGTTTTAGTCTCGTGTGAGGATTCCATGTAAGACGTTTATCAACATGGAGTCCTAGGTATCGGATTTGTTCAACAGGAATGAGTGGGGTATTGTTAAAGGATACTGTGGGGCAGGAGGTCATCGGTTTGCGACGAAGGGTAAAGGTAATTTGGTGGGATTTATTTTAATCCTCCAGTTCTGACACCATTTCTCAATGGCTGTGATGTGGGACTGAAGGGTTTGGGATGCAGCGGTTGGATCATTATGGACGGATAACACACAAGTGTCATCCGCGTAAGTTGTGAGGACAGTGCTAGGATGGAGTGGGATATCAGCTGTATATACCGTATAAAGGATGGGACCTAGGATACTACCCTGAGGTACACCTGCAGACTGAGAAAATGTGGAAGAATAGGAAAGATTATGATTTACTTTGAACGTTCTATCAGTAAGGTAGGAACGGATTAACAGGAAGTATGTAGCGGGAAGGAATTGACGGAGTTTATAAAGGAGTCCTGGGTGCCAGACTCGGTCGAACGCTTGTTCTACGTCAAGAAAAGCACCCGTGTAATACATTCCACGCTCCAATGTGGAGCAAGACAATAATGAATCATTAAACCATTCATTGTTCTGACGCTCTCCTTCAAAAGCCCTGAAGAAGGACTATAATCTAGGCCTAAACGTCGGCACCTCTAAATTAAGTTTATACTTATTTGTGTGTTCTTTTGAATGTACCTTTAATCAAAATTAAAGGTAGTATATAAAAACCAATTTCAAAAACTCGCCATTTAATCCCTGCCAAACTATTATAAAAGTTTAATTAAAATCTTTAGAGGTTTTTTGAGAAAATCGTAAAAAGGTCCAAAATAGATGGAGTAAAGTGCTTTTGGTTGGCTAATTTTCATTAAAAAAAAGTTGCTGTAACATCTCAGACACATTATTGTATCAAATATGAAATCCCAGTTTCATAAGACATTTCATTTTTGAGCTAGACTTACCAATGACATTTTTGCAGAACCGTTTACAAATTTTATGAAAATTTTAACTATCGCAACATTTCCATATACTAGGTATATATTGCATATAGAAAGAGAGAGATATACAAGTTAAGATGAAGAAAGGAGAAATACTAGATAGATGAAAAAACGAGTTAGTTCCTCTATTGTTTATTTGTTTAGTCCAGTTAGCGAGATGCTAAATTCTTGCCAAGGATGACAAGATTAAAATCAGTCATGACACATCCTTGGAAAACATTTCTTACGGACAGTCATTGTGACTGATTAACTCTCACTGCCCTAACACTTAAGACCTTCCTGCCTAAATATTCGAATAAGGACAGAATCCCAAATGTGTCTCGCCGATTTGATGATTTTTTTTTTTTAAACAAGACATTAAACCATTAGATACTAAGGGCCAACGCTCCCTTAGAGTCGCATAGAAAAATCGGAAAGTTTTCTCGCCAAAAAACACATTTTACTTAATTTCTCTGGTTCTAGTCAATGTAGGAAAATAAGTTTTGGTGAAAAAATTATCCTATTTTAAATAATTAATAAAAAAAAAAAATACTTTAAAATATTTAAATTTACGCTTGGTAATAACCCCAAACCCATAAATTAATTATTATGTTTATTGTTTTGAATGTTTTATTTGTGTATTTATTATTACAGATTATTTATGTTTGTGGGTTTATTACCAATCATTAAACTGAAATATTTAAAGGGCTTACTTTTTCAATTATTCCGCTTTTAAATAGAATAATTTAGGCACCATTTTTTTAATATTTATTGAGATATATTTCAATTTGTTTCAAAATGAACAATAGTAATAGTCATAGGAGACCACATTAATACAATATTTACAGCAAACAATGATAAAGTCTAATTACATAAAAATGGAAAAAAAAATCATATATATATACTGAAACAAAAACACACCTATAAATGAAAGAAATACAAAGTTAACAAATAAATAAATATCATACAATCATAGCTGTATACAATATTTAAAATCTACTAAAGAAACCCCGGACTTGCTTTTTCCTCTACAGGTGTACTACCAGATCAACAATAGTATAATAGGACACCGTGAAGTAGGGCGAGATGTTAAGATTCACATCTATAAAGCCATTTACCTACCTGTCCTTACATATGGAGGCGAGAGCTGGGTGATGCTCGACAAGCATATCAGTCGAATCACTGCTGCTGAAATGAAATTTTTACGTAGAGCAGCGGGAAAGACAAGGCGAGATTGTGTCCGGAACAATAGAATCAGAGAGCAACTCGAGGTACCACCATTGAAGACGATAATGGAAAACAGGCAATTAAAATGGTTAGGACATGTCTGCCGAGGCATGGACGAAATAAGGGAACCCAGAAGGACACTGGAAGCCAGACCTACAGGAAGACGACCACGTGGCCGACCTAGAATTTCCTATCAGGATATGGTCCAGAGGATTGGGAGTAACAGGGGCAAGACCCTTGTAGAAATGAAACGACTCAGCGGAGACCGGGATAACTGGCAGCGCTGGATCGAGGCCCCTCTACGCCAATAATGGCTCGAAGAGGAAGATAAAGAAGAAGAAGTGGAAGGAAAAGCAGAATCCAAGAGATCTCTGCGCCTCTCTCTCAAGCGCATCACTGCGAGCCAGTGGAGGCTGAGTTAGGGCGCAATAGCCGCATACATACAGCACATGAGTGGATAATCTGACCAGTGTAAGAACTCCAGTATAAATGTATACAAAATATCTCGTGGCCACTGCAGTTATAATCTGCGAAGAGGATTGTAGGTGGGAGGAGCTGGATAGGGACTGTGCTAGAGGGTTGGTATGATGTGTAAGGTTCTGATGGAATTTGGATGGTACCAGGTCTAAAATAAATGAAATATTAAGGTCATGACAACAAATTAATTTTCCTTTCTTGACTTGAACCAGAAATACTAAATAAAATGTGTTTTTTGCGCAGAAACTTTTCGATTTTTTTATGCGATTCCAGTGGAGCGTTGGCCCCTAATATTTTGCATTATCTTATGATTTAATGTCTAGTTTTAGCTTTTAAAAAATGAACATAAAAAATCATCGGTTAAACACATTTAAGATCCTCTCCTTGTCAAAATAAGACAATATAGTCCGAAAATTCTATTCTTATGGAAAACATGAGAGCGCAAACCTCAAGCAGACCTACAACTCGTCTTCATTGCTATGCAAACGCTCAAATACATACTAGTACTTTCGCTGCTGATTTACTTAAAATCTTACTGAGAGGATTTTTTTTTTTTTTTAATATCCTTATATTTACTCTGTTTATTCTACCGCGATTTCAGCAATAGTGCCGGTTGCCGGTTTACAATTAAAAAAAATCAATAAAAAAAATCTAGTGCAGGCTAAAGACGACTTTCACTTACCTCGGCTGTTAAAATCAATTTAAGAAACTATTAAATTAAACTTTTTTTTTATATTTTTATTTATTAGAATTTTTAATTGTTACAGGAATACAAGTAAATTAGATGAAATGAATAAAGGCATGAAACACATGTAGAGAAGCTTCCCAATGGAAGCACTCTAAATTAAATAAACTTAAAGTTGAGAAAAGTTTTAAGTAAATTTAAATAAATCTCTTTTCGTTTGAAACATATGATTTAGATTAAAAAATATAGCAATATTAATTTTTTAAGGATAATGATCAGTAATTAGTTTATGCTCTATTCTTCAATTCACATTACCTTTTACAATTTTCTGCATAAGATAATATTATTTCTAAGATATTTCTCTTTTCAACGATACATCTGATTACACTTCTTATTACCGAAAAACCAAAAATTACATACAACTTGCATATTTAGCCTTTCTTTATCAATGGTAATAAAATGATACCGTTAATATTTTGGAATGTACAAGGGGAGCCCGTGGCTGAGTGGCTAGCGTCCCTCATGCTATGGTTGCGAGTTCGAATCCCAGTCCCAGCGGGGCTTTTACAAGGATGTGAAAAAATGGGGATTCACTCACAGCCTCTCCCTCGGGTATGTGAGACCGGGTAAATGGCGGTCATTCACAAAATTAAGCGATGGGAGTGTTGATCCTACACTACAAATCGCATCGTGAAACGTGAGTGTAAACTCCTGGGAGTTTACACCGCGAGGCCCAGGTCGCCTGTCGTGCCACGGGAAAAAAAAATAAGAAGATACGATTAATCTTTTGGAATGTACAAAAATAAGGGTAGTTTAGAGGATTCTACAAATTTATGTATAAGATAATATTTTTTTATAAAATCCAACGGTATAAATAAACGCTATAAATCTATGTTTACTGTTCCTGTGTTTAAAAAACATAAAATAACAATTAAAAAAATATCTGCTAATTTCTCCTTTAATTGTGTATCAAATTTGCTAAACTGTAATATTTAGCCACGTTTTCTTCAATAATAAAAATGATTTTAATAGTTAATTTTTTTGAGTCAACAAAATTTTAGATACTTAAGAGGAAGAAAATTTAAAATAATTGCATTTAAGCTCTCTCAGACAATTTTAATCAAAATTAAACTAATATCATATTAAAACCCATAAAAATTTGCATTGTTGCATCAAAATCGTTGGAGCCGCTTTAGAGAAAATTGTGAAAACGTGCAAAATGTATTATAAAGAGGCTCTCCTGGTTAGCTGTTTTTGACGAAAAAGTTACTGTAACATCTCGGGCGTATATTAGTCTTAATTTTAATTATAAAATTTCAATTTCGTACGACTTATCGTTTTCGAACTAAAATTACCGCACACACAGACCTTTTTGCGGGACTTGGTTATTTGGATTCAGGGAACCCTAAACGTGTATTTCCGTTGAAAACTGGAATTCGAATATTTTCAACATCGCAATACTTGCTCTTATTGACAACATAAAGCTCGTAATAAAGCGAATACCGGGAACAGTGTGTCCGAACAAATAATACGAATATACATGCCAACGTAAATTCTGATTACTTGTTATATCGGTTTAAAATTAAACTGGATTGAATATCATGTGTGTTACATCCCCATTGAAATATTCTGACAGGGCTTAAATCCCTATTGTTCAAGATTTTATATTCCAAATTACCTTTTATTTTGTTGGTTCAAAATAATTAAACATCTCTTGTTGTTAGAACTGATTAAACATGGGCAAAAAATAAAAAAATTGATAAACAACTGAATAAGGAACAAAAGAATATTTTTTAATTTAATTTTTTTTTCCCTTCTAAAACAAATAGCGATATAGACGTATAATATACCGTTAAGAAGGTGAAGATTTTAGTCAAAATCTGGTGTGGGCAACACACTTTCACTTTCAATTACCTCCGTTTGTTAAAATCAATTTAAGAATTTTTAAATGAAGTTAGAGACGAAAAAATAAAATTATTTTGAGTTTCAATAGAAACATGTGTTTTATGAAATAATCTATTTTTTTTTTATATCTACAACAGTCAATTAGTTTTATCGGCTTTTCATCACCCTCTCTTAACTTTTACAATTTAATATACCTATATGATAATATTTTTCTAAAAACTTTATTTTTCCAACCGTATATTACACATCTATATTAACGTTCTTATGTTAAAAAAGTAATAATAATAATAATAATAGGCCAACCGAACCCGAAGATTCGATGCCGATACCACCAAACTCCGCCTGCACAGACTCGTCCAATGTTCACCGTTTAAGCCCAAGCCCCCGAGATCAGCCTTAACGCAATCATCCCATCAACGTTTCTGCCTACCTTTCGGACGCTTATCAGTCGGATCAGCGAATACCAACTTTTCGGAATCCGATCCTCACCGAGCCCAACAACTTTACGCGCCCATTTGAGTCTCCGCGATGCTATCAACTCCATAATTATTATAAAATTATTCCATAATTATTAAATTATATTCACAGGGTACAAGCTCCGCAATGCCGCGTTGTGCAACCTTCTAAAGTTCCTCATCTCTCTTCGGACTACATATTTTACGCAGTACCTTATTTTCGAAAACCTTAAGCCGTCGTCCATCCTTCAAAGTAAGCGGCCACGTTTCACATCCGTAAAAAACCGTCGGAAGAATAGTAGTTTTATAAATTTAACCTCAAAGTTTTTAGACAGAAGCCACGAGCTAAGTAATTTAGCAACTGAATAATAACACGCATTTCCCGCCTTTATCCGGGACTTTATTTCTTCGTGGATTTAATTTTTTCTTGTCATGTCATCATTGAACCTAAGTACTTGAATTTCTCTACTTTCTCAAAAGCATGCCCTGATATATCAATATCACTAAGATCGCCACCGTTTCTGCTACTAATCATATATTTCGTCTTATCGGTATTTATTTCGAGTCCTATTTCCTTACCGGTTTTTATTAACACACTTGTATTTAGTTTTATGGTTTCCGTGTCTTCACCTTGCAGTACCAAGTCATCGGCATACCCCAAAGCGGCCCTCCAAGCTAGCTGGAGAGTGACGTAGGTTCGAACGCCCTACTCACATATTTTAGTTCACAAAATATCACCAACAGTCATGGATTCCTCTGAGGTAAAACGCCCATTGTCCGGAAGTAAACTAGTCCCCCGTTCAAAAAGTGCATAAAAAAAAAATATTATGTAGCTCTTTTCATATTTAGTTGGATACCGAATTCGTTCAACTTATATATTTCCCTGTTGTTGTTTTTTTATCAATGCTAACAAGATGATATGGTTAATTTTTTCAATTAAACAACAATAAAGGTACTTAAAAAAAACAAAAAAAAACCGTACCTATATAACCCATGATGGGTGTTGGGCTCAGTACATATAGAGATTCGTAGTGTTTCTAGGCCAACGGCCGTGTAATGTAAGGCCTTCATCACGCTCAGCCGCCAGGTTTTTTCTCCAATTTTTTGGGTGCCCACTTTATAGAGGCTGGGTCTGCCCCAGGAGGGTCTCCTACCCTAGGGTCACCCCCCGGCTGAATTAACAAAATATGTAATATTCCGTCACAGCCAGGATTCGAACCCAGGACCGGGAGAACAGTAGAATAGTGCCTTATCCACTAGACCACGCCGCTCCCCTCCCTAAAGGTACGTAAGATAAGAAGATTTATAACATCTGTATTTAAGTCCTGACAGACTATTTCAATCAGAATGAAATCTACATTATATTAAAGCCCATTAAAGTTTACACCTATTTAGTTAGTTTAATCAAAATTGTTGGAGCTGTTTTTGAGAAAACCGTAAAAAGGTACAAAGTTCATAGAATAAAGTAGCATTTCCGGTCAGCCGAAAACATTGAAAAAGTTGGTGTTACATCTTTTTTACAAGGCTTACAGTTGTCTTAAGTATGAAATTTATGTTTCGTACCACTTTTTATTTTCGTGCTCATTTACCACACAAATGAATGCGTTATAGGTCTGGTCTGACTGGGAAAAACGAAACTCCATTTAATATTCCAGCATTTTTTTATAGCGTAAACGAGTAGAAATTCTATTGTATATTATAATAACTTATTATAAAAATTTAAAAAAACTTTTTTTTTAAAACATATTTATTGATATTTACAACTGTATAATTATATACAAGTAAATGTGATGGATATAGTAATCTAACATGAAATACATGAAGAGATGCCACCCATCGGCAGCACTCTGAAAATATTTTAAACTAGGTCTCGGGGCCATCTTCTTTTCAGACGCCTCGGAGGATTATCAGGAATCGAAGAGGATAATAGGATAGAAACTAGTGGATTAGAGTGGAAATGGAGTTTTACATGGAATGATTGATATCTGATTCGGGCTAATTCAGTAACATATGGGATAATAAGGTCTTTATGGAGGAGCTTATTCGTGAAGGAGCGTTAAGGATTTTACGAAGGATTTTGGATTGTAAGGATTGGATACGAGAAGAATTTGATGGTTTGGTAGAGCCCCATAGCTCTACTCCGTATGTCCATATCAGTGTTATGATGGTCATATAAATAAGTCTTTTGTAAGTTAGTGGAAGATTGGAGCGTTTGTCCAGTAAGTGTTGGAGTAGTCGAAAACGTCGGGCAGTTTCTTGTCTTTTCAGTCTTGTATGGGGATTCCAAGTCAGACGTTTGTCAAGGTGAAGTCCGAGGTATCGAATCTGTTCAGCAGGGGCTAGTGGAAAAAAACCTGTACCTCAACAACCCATGAAGGGTCTTGGGCTCAGTACATGTAGTGATTCGTACTCTTTCTAGGCCAACAGTCGTGCAATGAGGTGATTAGGACTTGATCACGCTCAGACGCCAGGTTTTTCCCAAAATTTGGGTACCCACTTTAAAGGGGCTGGGTGTGCCCCAGGAGGGTCTCCATACCCTAGGGTCGCCCCCAAGCTGAATTAATACAATAAATAATATTCGGGTATTTCCGGGATTCGAACCCAGGACAATAACTCATTATACCGATAAGAAGTTAAATGGGCTTGATTATCATGTTGGTTTCAGCCTCGTTTTTATAATCTGACTAGGCTTAAATTTTGACTGTTCAAATTATCATTTTCTAAAGTATTGGCTTGTAAAATAAGTTTGTAGCGTTTTTTACTGGTGGCTTAAATAAAACATTCGGATTCTTGTAAATATTTTTAATCAATCAATCAATCATCCTGATTGAAATAGTATAACAGGGTTAAATGCAGATGTTTTAAATTTTCTTACACTAAAGTGCCGTTAATTTTGTTGATTTCAAAAATTTTTTTTTAGAAAATATTGCTTTATTGAGAAGTAATACAATCTGCCACTATCTTGGGCAATAAGTATTAGAGATAAAAGAAGTCATTCATTCCATATGTACAAAGTAAAACAAACAAAAAATAAAATACCTCAATAACAAATGAAAAAAAAAAAAATAAATAAAATGAAATAAAAGAAAATAATTATTATTTTGGCCATATTCATACCTATATACAATATTTACATACTGCCCCTGGGAACTCCGAATCGAACCTCTGCATCCAGAAATGGATGCTGAGGCACAATGTCAGGAGATCCCAGCGCCTCTCAGTCAGCCGCGTCACCAATCTAGTCAGTGGAGACTGAGTGAGGGCGCTAGAGCCACACACTCTCAGGCATGAGTGGAGAAGTTGGCCATTGCCAGCACTCCAGAAAAAATTAACCATAACATCTTATTAACAATCTGATTGATAAAAAAACCACATATAAATATATAAGTTGAACGAATACGGTATCTAACTGAAGAAGAAAAGAGCAAAATAATATTTGTATGCTTTTTTTGAACATCAGAACATTAATATAGATGTGTAATATACTGTTGAAAAGATAAAGATTTTTGAAATATTATCATATATATAAAATTGTAAAAGTTAATAGAGAGTGATGAAAAGACTTTTTGTTTATATTCCTAAGCAATGCATGGGGAGTCCATTGCTGTGTGGCTGGTACCATAGTGTACCATGTCAAAGGTTTTGAGTTCGAACCCCATTCATTAGTTTTGACTATTTCAAGCACATATTCAAATGGGGATGTAATTATAAACTTACAGCCTCTGCCACGCGTATTTGAGACCCGTCAGCCAATCTGTGGCCAACACAAATATATGTGTGGTGAGTGATGACCCTATAGCTTATCGTCGAGATCGCGGCGTGGGATCCACATCGCGTGACCAAGGGCCTACACTGCCAGTCGCGCCATTAGAAAAGTAATGCAATGGAGGCACATGATAAAATGATGAAGGTTTATCATTACTTCTAAAGTTTAAACAAACTTATTACTATTGTGGATGTAATTAGTTGACCGTTGAGAATTACTGGAAGGAATTAGTCCGGGTGGCGGTCATTAAATGAAACAACTAAATAGTTTCAACTATTGTTTGCCAACGTTTCGATCCCCTTTGTGGGTCATCATCAGGGTGAGAGTTTCCATTCTCCCACCATGCGCCCTGATGATGACCCACAAAGGAGGTCGAAACGTTGGCAAACAATAAATAGTTGAAACTATTAAGTTGTTTCATTTAATGACCTCCACCCGGACTAATTCCTTTCAGAAACTTATTACTAATTTATTCTTATAATTTTTACCTTTCCAATTATGGAATAGACATTATTACCTTCAGATTTTAATATTTATAATTAATCCCCCGTTCTTCTCAACTTCGTCAAGTTTTCTTCCTTTTCCCTTAATCTTACCACTATTGACATCTTTCATTAATGGTTCTTCTTCAGATCTACAGAACTGCTTGCAGACACTGATTGTTATAGCATTTACTTGACAAACGCTCAAAACTTCCCATCTACTACAAAAAAACTAATTTATACTGTCATTATTAGACCTATTTGGACATATGGTATTGAGCTATGGGGATCCACCAAACCATAGAACTCCTTCCTCATCCAATCCTTGCAATCCAAAATCCTCTGAAAGATCCTAAATGCTCCTTATTTTGTCACCAATAAAACTATTCATAAATACCTGAATATTCCATTAGTTGAAGACTTACCCAGAACTAGATGTACTCGAACCCGCTTGTCAGTATCCTATCATCTCCATCTATTCCCGATAAGCCTCTGAGACGCCTGAAAAGGCGGTGGTCTCGAGATCTGCTTATGAAATAAACATTGAAGTGCTACCGCCGGGTAGCTTCTTCACAAAAGTTTATCAAGCTAATTATTATATTTTTCACATTTCAGAAAAGAACAGAAAAAATCTACAGATTTACAGTAGAAAACATAGAGCATTTGACATTCCTGTCATATAAGTGTTTTTTTAATAATATAAGGGCTTTATGTTTCTATTATAATTATTTTACGTCCACTTGCCAAATATAACTAGTTCATTGGCAAAACCGATCAGGCGTATCGGCCATTTTTAAACCCTTCCGGCACTTACTATTTACTATGCTAATGACCAGAGACCGGATATTGGTGCAATACAAAAAAAAAACGAGAGAGGGAGAGAGAGAGAGAGAGAGAGAGAGAGAAAAGATAGAGAGAAAGATAGGTAGATGGAGAGGAGAGATTAAAAATAAAAATAAAAATACAGTATGAAATCATACATATAGAAAAATGCTCAATAGCAAAGATCAAATATGTAATTTTTTTTTTTTTTAAATATTAAAAGTATCTCTGAAAATTAACTGATTTTTATTACTTTCTATGGGATGATTAAAAAAGGGCTAGTTATAAATTAATGTTTAATATGAAAAGAACTGATTATGAATCAATATTTAACCTCCAACGACATAGTATATATCTATATTGAAGGGGACACCTTTGGTTCAGTAGCATAACGGTCTTTTATGACGGAGGTCGCGGGTTCAAACCTGTCAAATGACCCTAGGACTTTTAAGGCAGTAAAGAATAAGTTCGTGGCGGTTTTTTTTTTTTTTTTTTTAATAAAAACTCCTGATCCTAGTAAATATTTTTAATCAATTCTTCTTCTTCGTTCTTCCCTCAAATGGCGATGTCTGAGAGTAAAACTGTAAACTCAATGGTCCTCTTGAGGTCCTCCAGATCACCATAGAGCTTAGTCACCAACTCGGTAGGTTTTGGCCAGATCCGCTTCCTGATGTCTTCTAGCTTAGGGCACGTCTGCAGGATGAGCTCTGCAGTCTGCTCACCAGTTCTACATCCACAGAGGGAGCTTTCCCCGATGCCAAACTTTTTATAGAGGTGTGCCCTCATCCTGTTATGGCCAGTTTTGAGCCTGAAGAGCACAACTTGTTCCTTTCTACTCATTTTGTAGTAGGCGTCTTCTTGGTCGCGATTCGGGTGCAGGTCGTTCCATTATAAATGACCATTTTGATCTATTACATTTTAAAATCTTTCAGGCAACTTTTGGAATTTGGTCATCATCATCAGTTGAAGGACGATTTGTGTCTCCTAAGTCAAATGTCAGGTCAAAAAAGAAGACAATATTTAGAAGATATTATTTATGTATATTGTTTGAAGTAATTTGTTTTTTTATGTATAGCTTTTCTCCTCATTGTAAATAATTGTAATTGTAAATAATCGTTGTAATTAATAAATACTCATGTTTATTTTGTCTGTTGGCCAGACATATTATATATTTCTATTGTACATAACTGTTATTCTTAGGGGACCTAGTCCCAGAATAAAATTTTTTTTCTAAAAAAAAACAAAAACAAAAACCGAGCAAACCACTTACAGACGGTGCTTTCTCCTTAGGCACCATCGCCATACACACTGCAATTTTTTTTTTAACCGCCTGTGCAGAGGATTTTCCTTTTTGGAAATAAAAAATCATTACAACACGAAAATGAATTTTTTTCTCTTCCATTCTGGGTAAGCAAATTACCACTTTAAGATAAGGAATCTCGGTTAAAACGAATGCATAAAACCACCTTAACTAATCCTTTTTAAGAATATGTAAACATTATTGTCCAAGTAAACATTATTAAATTAACACAGCGAGAATTAAATTTAAATATTGAAATAAGTATTGGCTATTTTCTAACAGTACAGTTATTATTGTCAGATAGAGTCATTTTGGGAAGTGAGAAGATATTGGAACAAAAAGTATTTGAAAGTGGGGTGAGTGGTCACTCGACGAATGTTTGTTGGGAGAGAATTCCAAAAAACTAGTGGAGCGGGATAGAAAGGAACGTTCATATGTTTTAGTTCTGTGGGAAGGGATATAATGGTCGGAATGTCTATTTTCTTTTGGATCCAGTTTCTTGTAAATAGATTGATGGTTTGAACTGCAGAAGATCCTTTACATTGGGAGAGTGCTGGGAGTAATAACAAAACGTCGGATAATTTGTAAATGGACAAAACGTTATAAGAAAAATATATTTGATTAACTAAATAGTTTCATTAATTATAAAACTAAAGGATTATTGGTCCTTATTTCTTAATCTGTATTGATTTACATCCCTATGTAAATGATAGTTCCCTTTAATAAAAAAAATTACAAAGTGGTGGATAATTAATTAGGTATGTTTGTATGAGTTTTCCGAAAGATAAAGCACTTATTAAATTTAATGCAACACTAAATCTTGATCGTTAAACCAAGACATTAAAGCTAACCATGGTTACATAACCTTGGATATGACTGTGAACTGGGTCGTGCGGTTGCTATGGATACAACACCACAGGTTAATCGACGCTTAAATGGGTCAATATTTACTTAACAGTACTTTCAAGTAAACTAACACCCCACACATCCTCTGCTTTGCCAATTCTACCCCGATGGATACAACCAGAATTTACATTACCATTTGATAACATGAACAGCGAAATACAATGTCTTCTAATCATTGAACATTTTATATTTTACAGCTCCTGCTTAAAAATAGAGTTGAATTATTATCTTTTTTTTAAAAACTACTATGAAACTTATAGTAATAACCTCAAGTTATTATTATTATTATTAATAAGCCGATACCACCATAAAAATGAGGCATATTAGTCCGTGAGCTAGCAACGAAAAATGCAACCCATTTTACCAAAAATTTTGGTATGTTTTATGCA
Organism: Piezodorus guildinii; assembly: GCA_023052935.1. Lineage (NCBI taxonomy): Eukaryota > Metazoa > Arthropoda > Insecta > Hemiptera > Pentatomidae > Piezodorus > Piezodorus guildinii. The sequence goes on along the minus strand of CM041295.1, from coordinate 38,761,114 downwards.
AAGCATCTATCATGGTAAGGCAAAATAACACGTCTGCCAACCCAAAACGGGTGGATTACAAAATGGCGGCCATTAAAAAATGGAATATCACGAGATGTCACTCTTTTCTATCATAATTACTACAATGGAAACGGCTTATCCTATGAAGATAATCGTTACAAAGTAAATCATCATCATCATAATCGTTTTCTCTTCTACCGCTGTTCGTGAGGATCCTGCCTGTAGAATCTGGACCATATGTCTCTTTCCTGTGCCAACTCCATTCTCCTACTCCAGTCTATCCCACGCCTCCTGCATGCTTCCTTTACACCGTCCTCCCAGGAGATGCGGGGTCTTCCTCTGGGCCTTTTTCACTCTGTGCGGGTTTCATACGTCTTCCTGGCACTTCTCTCCGGATCCATCCTAAGAAGATGTCCAAACCACCTCAGTTTGTGTTCCTCTAGAATGGTTTCCGCCGGCTTGACGTCAAGGTTAGCCCGTATAGTGGCGTTCCGTATCCTATCTCTCCGTGTCTTTCTCTCTATTTTTCGGAGATACCTCATTTCCATGGCCTGGATTTGGCTCCTATGTTTTAAGGTAAGAGTCCAAGATTCTGAGGAGTACGATAGGATAGGAAGAAATGTCGATTTATATACGGCTAATTTGATCTGCTTTGATACCTCTCTCCTCCCCAAAAAACCTCGCCTTACCATACCGAACATCCTCCCTGCCGCTCCAAAGTAAATCATAAAGTATTTAATAAGCTTTCATATGAGTGGTAAAAGACATTGGTATATCTTATATTCAACGATATAGAGGTATTACAAAACAAAGAATTTGCGGAAAACGAGATGTCACTCTTTTCTATCATAATTATGGTTACTATCATGGAAACGGCTTATCTTATGAGGATAATCGTTATAACAATTAATATACAAAATAAAGTCACCTTTAACTTGAGTTGTAAAACACGTCTGTATGACTAATAGTTAAATAGACGTGGTTCTTACAAAAAACAGAAACCGAGAAACTTCTTATTTTTGTCATTAATTTGGTTGATATGAAAACAGCTGTTCCTAACAATTTGATGGTTATAAACTCCTTTACAACGCATAACATTAGCTTTAATTTGAGTAGTAATAGAAATCCGTAGGTCTAATACTCACTGACATAATGTCAGTGCAATGGTTACAAGATTTATAGACCTATTCATGACAGGGGAGCCCGTGGCTGAGTGGCTAGGGCGCTAGTCTCTCATGCTACAGATTCTGAGTTCGAATCTCAGTCCCGGGCTTTTATAAGGATGTACAAAAAATGGGGAAACACTCACAACCTCTCCCCTGGGTATGTGAGACCCGTCAAGGGTGGCCACTCACAAAATTAGTCGTAGGGAGTGATGATCCTACACTAAAAATTGCATCGTGAAACGTTAGTATAGACTCGCAGGAGCTTAAACCGCGAGGCCGAGAGCCTACACGCACCACTGGAAGAAGAAGATTCATAACAACAATATAGGTCTAATCGATCTCATTTGGTCAGCCAAATCGTATTCAAACTAGTTTATATTTAAAAAAATCTGGAGCGGGCAACACACGACTTTCACTTACCTCCATATTTAAAATCAATGAAAGAATTTTCAAATACAGTTAGAGATAAAAATACGTGAAACTATTAAGGAATTAATCAAATTGAATTTATATAGAAACATGTGTTTTCATTAAAAAATCTATTATATTATTATCTAAAATAATCAGTTAGTTTTATCTTCTTTTCATCACTCTCAATTAACTTTTAAAAGCTTGTGTATGAGATGATATTTTTTCTAAAATCTTTAGCTTTCCAACAGTATATCATACATGTATATTACTGCTCTTATGTTCAAAAACGAAAAATTGCATTAAAAAATATTTTTTCTGTTTTCTCTTTTCATTGGGTATCGAATTTATTCAATTTATATATTTACCTGTTTTTTTATCAGCGTTAACAAGATAATCTAGTTATTATTATTGAATCTACAAAATTAGAGGTACTTTGGGGGAAGAAAATTTAAAATATCGGCATTTAAGCCCTGTCAGACCATTTTTATCCAAATAAAACCTATATGATATTAAAGCCCATTAAATTCTACATCGATATAGCGAGTTTAATCAAAATCGTCGGAACCGTTTTCGAGAAAATCAAAAAAAGGTGCAAAATGCATAGTATAAAGTGCCTCTTCTGGTAAGCTCATTTTGATGAAAAAAGTTTTGTCACGTCTCGGGCATATAGTTGTCTTAAATATGAAATTTCAGTTTCATAGGACTTACCGTTTCCGCCCGGGAGTTACCACACACACACACACACACATAGACTTTTTTGCGGGACTTGGTTATTTGGACTCAGGGGACCCTAAAACGTGTATTTCCGTTGAAAACTGGCATTCGAAAATTTTCACGATCGCAATACTTCCCCTTACTATATATAGTAAGTGAAAGTAAAAAAAAGTTCAATAAACCTGGTTGTAATTTTTCCACACTTACTAATAAAATACATCCATTACTGATTAATAAAAATCTGGTGAGCGCATAAATTATAGAACTTAAAATTAAGTTTAAAGAATTGCATTGAGTTTCGATGGATACGTTAAGTTTAGACTTTTTTTAAATATTAATAAAAATATTTCGCTCTTTTCTCCTTTACACGGCTACCAAATTCGTTCAACTAATATATTTTTTATATTTACCCGTTTTCTATTAACTGAAATGGTTATTTTTTTTTCCGAATCTACAGGATTAAAGGTAGTTTAGAGGAAGAAATTATAAAATATTGGCATTTAAGCCCTGTCAGACTATTTCAATCTGAATGATACGCACATAATATTAAATCATATTAAATTTAGCGAGTTTAAATACAATTTTTATAGCAGTTTTTTAAGAAAATCGTAATAAGGTGCAAAATGCGTGGTATAAATCCTCTGGTTCGCCGATTTTCTTGCAAAATTTGATGTAACTCGTCTAAAATTTGGAATTTAGGTTTTGTGGGACTGTTACTTTTTTATCTAGTCAAAGCATTCATACACCTTTTTGCAAGTCACTTGGATTCAAGGGGATCTTAAAACGTTTATTTCCGGTGAAAATTCGATATCATAAACTTTCGCGATCGCTCACTATCACCAGTTCAAACCCGGGCAGGACATGTTAAAAATTTACAGTCCCAGAGAATGAATGTTCACATTTTCAATCAAAGATATTCGCCTTAATTGGAGTTTTAAATGTTAAACATAAAATAAGAAAATTACAGATACTTTCTTTATTTCACGAATGGTTCTAACAATGATCAATATTAATTAATGTACTTTGCTATGGAAACGAGGGCAATTTTAAACTTTCGAAAACTTCTTTAATGCATCCTTTGATGAATGAATAATAATGGGCTGCAATTAAAAGTTATTTACCGCTTTCATAAACAAAAACAATAACTAGGTTATTAAGATTTTGATTGTTATAATTAATGGATAAAGAGCCATTATTAACGCTTACATTATTTAACATAGCTATTGCATTATTTCGAGAAAAAAATTCAATAAAATAGTTGAAGTTAAAAGCTTCTTCATCTTATTCGTGATAGTGAACTGTAAAGTGTTCACGATCCCAATAAATTCCCATTCTGTATATTTCATGTATAGATAAGTAACAGTTTAAAAAAATATAATAATACCATTAACGTAAAACATGTTTTAGACAATATAAGATAAACAATAGGATTTTTAAATGGTTCATAACAGAAATATAGATTCAATCAGTCAGAAATAAAAATTATCAATTTTCACTCCCAGATTTTCACACTGCAAGAGAAAATTAGCAACCTATGAAATCTCTCTGTTAAGTTCCATAATGTAGAATAAAGTAGATGTTTTTAAAATTTATTACTCGGCCAAAGTCAAGGGTTAGGCAAAAATTTAAAACTATATTTTAAAAAATATCACCACACAAGGCTGAAACGACAAGAAACTGATCGAAGATACCGATACTTTCAGTTTATTACAAAAACCTCATTTACATAATAGTGATAATCAAACCTATTTGGTCATATGGAATCGAGCTTTGGGGCTTTAGATAGTTTAGATGGTTTAGCTATTTTGTCACAAATTAACGCCTCTATAATGACCTCAGAATTTCATTTGTAGAAGACCTAGCCCGTGATAGATATTCCTCTTTTTATTCCAAACGCAGCCAAAGCAATCTCTCTTTGGAATTCTATCCCTCCTGAAATCCATCATGTAAGAACTGCTTCCTCCTTTAAACCGCTCCTTTTTAAAAACCTTTTCCTTTCCCAGTCACTCCAGGTGGGCCTCTGCCACCATTCTTCCCCATACCTCGCGATCTCCAGCTAGACTCCTCCAACTTCCAACTCCCATCCTTCTCAAATCCTCAATCCACCTTCGCCTGGGTCTGCCCCTTTTCCTATTCCCTCCTGGTGCACCATTTAACATTTTTAGGCAGCCCACAGGGCTCCATCCTTTCCCTAACCATCTAAGCCTGATCTTCCTAATTACACACGGGCTCTCCATACAATTCTGTAAGTTAGGCGTTGCTTCTGATTCTCAATCTGTGTTCTTCTTTGACGGTTCCGAAAATTCCTCTCCCAAACCAGTAGAGCTCTTCTGTTTTCTTTGGTTAGGGTCCACGTCTCACTGCCATACATTACAACCAATTGTTTTGTATAGCAAGAGCTTTGCTTTCGTGGAAAGGCTTTTGTATCGGAGAGATTTTTGTAGGGCATAGAAACATCTGGTTCCTGCTACCATTCTTCCCTTAATTTCTACTTCTAATTTATTCTTCTCTGTCTCAACACCTCCTAGGTACTTGAATGTACTGCAAATGTGAAACGTAATAAGCGGGTTTGAGTGGGCAGGGAGTTTGGAATGAAAATACATATATATCTATATCGGACCAAGTCTTCAAAGGATGGGATATTTAGGTCTTTATGACTGATTTTATTGGTAACAAAGTAAGGAGCATTGAGGATTTATCGAAGAATTTTGGATTGCAAGGATTGGATGCCAGAGGATGGTTTAATAGCCCCCCATAGCTCAACCGTAGGTCCAAATACGCCTGATTATGGTTATATAAATGAATTTTTTGTAGTAAATAGGAAGTTTTCAGCGTTTGTCGTGTAAGTGTTGTAGTAATCTGTATCTGCGAGCATTTTCCTGTCGTTTCAGTCATGTATGATGATTCCATGTTAGACGTTTGTCTAGGTGGAGTTCTAAGTACTAGATATGTTCAACAGGAGTAAGTAGGCGAAATGAGGAATGAGGAAAGGCATGTATGCTTATTATTTGCGTTTAGATTGGAAAATCGGATGTAAAAATATCGAACAAACTTGGAGATAAGCATGGACCTTGTGGGATACCGGATTTAACAGTACATAGGCTGATTTATTTATTTAGATATAATTTTTTTTTATCTTCTATCTAAGTTGGGTTGTTTAAATTCCTTTAATTGAATACTTTAATGGTGTTAAATTGTGGGAGAGAGACATGGTTCGGAATCCAATAGGTTTGTTCTCCTGACCTGGTTGGATGGGGTGCATGGCGCAGCCGTAGTCTTCTTCGATCGACCACACCCTTCTCTACCCCTAGACCTTACCCGCTCCGCAAAATCTTGTCACATGGCATAAAGAATTTATTATAAAATTTCTAAATTGTATTATATATTTAAATTATATGTTTATTTATTTAAAAATTTAATTATAGGTTATATTTTCAGAGGAATAAATGTTTTGGGGTTTGGGGGGTCTTCTTGCTAATTCACTAGGTCTAATCAATAGTGTTTTATGTCAATTTAAACACTTCAAATCAATTCCTTTGCGAAAAAAAATTATTGCGGGCAACACACGACATTCACTAACCTTGGTTAATAAGATGAATTTAAGAACTATGAAATAAAGTTAAGAAAATAAAATTGTTATTTACAATAACTACTTAAGTTAAAGCCCTATTCATCACTTTACATTTCCTTTGCAACCTTGTGTAGTAAATAATATTTTTTTCTATAACATTTAGCTTTCCAACAGTATATTGTACATCTATATTACTGTTCCTAAGTTAAAACAACGAAAAAATAAATTTTTTAAAAATATATTTTTATTGTTTTTTACAACTGTATATACAATATATACAACAAGTAAAAAAGCTAAAATTACAAATATAGAAAGATCGAGAAAGAGGGATTCGTTACAAAAAAAAAAAAAAAAAATTAGATGTTGATTTTTATAAAAATGATAGATGGAAACTTTTTATGAAATTGATACTTTTACTTATTTGTATTCTAATCCGTCGTCCGATTTCATCTAAAGAAAACTCAATTCCTTTAAAAACGCGTTTCAGAAAAAGGTAATAATTAAACATTTTATAATTGTATACTTTGACTTACCTATATATGAAAACTATAGTGAGGGGAAGTATTGCGATCGTGAAATTTTTCAAAGGAAATACACGTTTTTTCCCCCTGAGTACAAATAATCAAGTCCCGAAAAAAAAAATCTGCATATCTGTGTGTCCGTGTGTGGTATATGTAGTGTAAAAACTAAAAGCCGTACGAAATTGAAATTTCATATTTAATACAACTATAAGCCCGAGATGTTACAGCAACTTTTTCATCAGGATCTGCAAACCAGAAGAGCCAGTTTATACCATGCATTTTGCACCATTTTACATTTTTCTCAAAAACGTCTCTAACGATTTCGATTAAACTCGCCGTATCGATGTAAAATTTAATAGGTTTTAATATCATCTAGATTTCATTCCGATTGAAATAGTCTGATAGGGCTTAAATGCCGATAGTTTAAATTTTCTTTCTCTAAAGTACTGTCAATTTTGCAGATTCCAAAAAGTAAAACATATCATCTAATTAGCATTAATAAAAAACGGCTAAATATACGTGTTGGACGAATTTGATAATCAAAAAAAGGAGACATTACTGTCGAGAACATTTTCGAATTAAATATTTCAAAGGAAATACTCGTTTTTGGGTCTCCAGAGAGTCCATATGACTAAGTCCCGCAATAAGGTAAGTATGTGTTTGTGTAAGTCTAGCTGTTAAACAAAATTTCGTACGATAGTGAAATTTTATATTTAAGTCAACAATTTGCCTGGTTGCCTGGACACAGCGATGTTCTCACCAAAATCGACGAATTAGAAATGCCACTTTATATCATGCATTTTGCACGAAATTCTTGAAAACGACCCAAACGTTTTTGATTAAATTGAGGATGTATAGTCGACTGTAGAAACTATTAAAGGTGGAATAATCAGGAATCAGTCTTTTTTTTGAAAATTTTTAATTTTGCCAACGTTTCAGCTCAAGCTTGTGAGCCATCATCAGGGGGGCATTATTGAGCCATATCCAAGCATAAACATGGCTCAACGTTGAGCCTAAACATCCCACAAGCTTGAGCCGAAACGTTGGCAAAATTAAAAAATTTCAAAAAATGACTGATTCCTGATTATTCCACCTATAATGATTTTGATTAAACAATTTTTTTATTAATTTAAAATTAACAATTTAATTTTTATATTGATGTAAAATGCGTGTGTGTGACAGTACTTTAAACTCCATTTGTTTTTATCTTTCGTATTAGTACCTTTTATTTTGTTGTTTAGAAACAATTAACCATATCTGCTAGTTGTTATTAGTAAAAAATAGGTAAATATGAAAGATTTGATAATATTTTCAGAACTTTTTATTTTTTTTTCTGTAAATAAGAATAGTAACATAGATGTATATTATAAAGTTGTAAATGTAAATATTGGGTTGTAAAATAGGTTTGTGGCATTTTTTACTGGTGCTTTAAAAAAAACTTCATATTCTTTTAAATATTTTTGATCAACTATATATCACCCATTTTGATGTATGACATGTTGCCATCTTCAGGTATTTTTTTGAATTTGGTCAATAACAGTTGAAGGACGACTTGAGCGCTTTGCGTCTTCCAAGTAAAAATTTCCGATTGAACCTAGCTTAGGTGCTTCATTAAAAGACGAAAATGATTTTTTTTCTCTTCCACTTCGTCTATTCAAAATGCGACTTAAATCTTGTTTTAAATTGGTGCATAAAATTACCTCAACTAATCCTTATCTAGAATATGTAAACATTATTAAGCAAGAAAACATAATTTTATAAACACAGAGAGGATTTTTTTTTCTTAAAATATTTATTAATATTTACAACTGTATTAAATAAAAATACATCAAGTAAATGTGATGGTAATATATAAAACTGTCATGAAATACATGTAGAGACACTTCCCAGTGGCAAAACTCTTAAAATATTCTAAAATAGAAGGTTCCTTGGCCATCTTCTTTTCAGACGCCTCGGAGGATTATCAAGGATCGAAGAGAAAGCAAGGATTGAAACTAATGGATTGTATTGGGAATGGAGTTTTTCATGGAAGGAATGGTACCTGGTTCGGGCTAAGCCAGCAACATATGGGATATTAAGGTCTTTATGAATGAGTTTGTTTGTGACAAAATAAGGAGCATCGAGGATTTCCCGAAGAATTTTGGATTGTAAGGATTAGATACGAGAGGAATTCGATGGTTTAGTAGAACACCATAGCTCTACTCCGTAAGTCCATATCAGTCTTATGATGGTCATATAAATGAGTCTTTTGTAATTAAGTGGAAGATTGGAGCGTTTGTCCAGTAAGTGTTGGAGTAATTGAAAACGTCGGCCAGTTTCTTCTCGTTTCAGTCTTGTATGAGAATTCCAAGTTAGACGTTTGTCAAGAAGGATTTCTAGGTATCGAATCAGTTCAACAGGGTTGGTGGAGTGTCATTAAAGGATACTTTAGAGCAGGAAGTCATTGGTTTACGACGAAAGGTAAATGTTATCTGGTGGGATTTGTTAGAATTAATTTTAATCCTACAATTCTGGTACGATACTTCAAGGTCTCGGATGTGGGATTGAAGAGTGTGGGAGGCAGTAACTTGATCATTATCTAATGATAGAACACACGTGTCATCAGCATAGGTAGAAAGGAAAGTGTTAGGATGGGTAGGGATATGAGCTGTATAGACTGTATAAAGAACTGGTCCTAGGATGCTGCCTTGAGGAACACCAGCAGATTGAGAAAACAGGGAGGAATAGGAACTATTGTGATTTATTTTGAAAGATATACCAGCGAGGTAGGACTGGATAATAAGAAAATAGGTAGGAGAGAGAAATAGACGGTGCTTGTAAAGCAATCCCGGGTGCCAACAGAGAGGATTAAATTGAAATATTGAAAAACGCTCTGAACTTATTTTACTACCCAACATTTAAGAAAATAATTTATCTACCATACAGAGTTGTAAAAGGTAATGAAGAGTGACGAAAAAGTTGGTAACTATTGTAGAAAGTAATTTACATTGTTATATTATTTAATCTATTATAAATGCTTCTTTCGAAATTATATAATTACTTTTTGAACTTTAAGTTTATCTAAAACAGGATTTCAGTAAGAGAGATTAAGTGAAAGTTGTGTGTTGCGTCCAACACTTTTTTTCTAATAGTATTGATTTGATATAAAGTTAATATAATCCGTATGTTAAAAATCATGATAGTAAAAACAATTCTTGAAAGTATAATATTTCAAGAACAGTGATAAATTTGAAGACATGAATTTATAAGTTCTCTACGCAGCAGTATTTTAAATCTGGTCGTTTCATCGATTTAGGGGGAGGGAGGTATTCTCCCTGTGTCAAACATTCTAGAACCTAATTCTTCAAATGCTAAATTAAACACCACTTCTACATTGATTTCCGTCGAAACTTGATATTCGGGATGTCATGTGAACAAATATATTAATCTTAAAAACGATTATTTTCTGTAGGTACTAATTAAACATTTAATTTGCTTCCATAACTTAAAAATAATGTTACTAATGAAGTTAAAAAATCAAGTGCGGGCAACACATTTTTACTTATCTCGGTTTTAAGAACCAGCAGATCAATAAATTTAAGAACTAATGAATTCCAAAAGGTTTAAAAAAATATATTTAATTTCGTTGTAAACACCGGCTTTAGATTAAATAATCTAACAATATAAAATTGTATCCACTATAATCAGATTTATCCGCTTTTCATCACTCTACAATACATTTTAAAACTTTGTGTATAAGATAATATTTACAGGTTTTATTAGAATAGGGATCTTTAACGAGTACCTGACATCGCACAGGCTCGGGACCACCTTTTGCGTCCCCTCCGAAGGATGGCATAACTAAGGATTTTTTACTTTAATTAAGAAATCCTAGGACCACCTGCGGGATTTAACCCGTAATCTTTGGCATAGGAAGCTGTTATGCTAACCACCCAGCTACAAGTGATCCCATAAATATTAAGGTTATTATCTTGAAAAAAAAAAATACATTAGAGGTACTCACTACGTTTGCTATAGCATGCTATTTGTGCTATTGTGCTAAACCCATCAATTTTATACTGGAAATAACTGGAGAAACTCGACGAGTTTAGAAAAATAACACAAATAGCCTGATATAGCAAACGTAGTGAGTACCCCTATTAAAGAATACTTTTGCTATTTTCTCCTTTAGAAATAAAGTTATCAACTTTAAAAGCTTTTTTTTTTTTTTTATTTATATTTTATTGAATTTTACAACTGTATATTATATAAATACAATAAGTAAAAGTGATGAATTATAATAAAAGGCGTATAAGGCTTGTGAAGAAACTACCCAGCGGTAGTACTTCGATGTTTATTTAAGTAAGTAGATCCCGAGGCCATCTTCTTTTCAATCGCCTCGGAGGGTTGTCAGGAATATGCGAGGTTGCGGACAAGAGGGTTTATATGAGTTGGGAGTTTGGAATTAAAAGTGGTATATCTGGTACGAGAAAGGTCTGCCACGAATGGGATATTAAGGTCGTTATGGATGATTTTATTTGTGACGAAATAAGGAGCATTTAGTATTTTGCGAAGGATTTTGGATTGTAAGGATTGGATGCGGGAGGAATTAGATGGCTTAGTAGAGCCCCAAAGCTCGATTCCGTATGTCCAGATTGGTCTGATAACAGTGATATAAATGAGCTTTTTGTAGTGAATTGGAAGTTTTGAACGTTTGTCTAGTAAGTTTTGTAGTAATCGGTATCTACGGGCAGTTTCCTGTGGTTTTAGTCTCGTGTGAGGGTAGAAATAAAGTTAGATTTGAAAATCGTTTAAGGGACTATATCCAGTTTCGTTGGAAGCATATGTTTTAGATTAAATAACATAAGAATATAAAATCGTTATTTACAATAATTACTTAAGTTTATGCACTATTCATCAATTTACATTCCCTTCACAACTTTGCGTATGGGTCAATCCATTTGTAATCGTCCAATTTTAATTAATTTTGCCGCTCGACATTTTTGATTTTCATGATTTCTTGACCAGTTATTCTCTATCCTTTCGTGAATATAAAACCATAAATAAAAAAAAATTCTGGAAAATACTTTTATTGTTGCAGGCGTTTTAAGTCAGCTCAAAAACATGTGATGGGGATATCTTTTTAAATCCTTTAATTTTAGATATCAAATCAAAACAAAAATTAACAATTAGATAGATTCCGGCGTGGTCTAGTGGATAAAACGCTAGTCTACAGGTCTCCGGGTCCTGGGTTCGAATCCCGACTATAACAGAATATTATTTTTTCAGTTAATTAAGCCTGGAGGCGGCTCCAGGGTTTGGAGACCCTCCTGGTGCAGGATTATGTGGGGAAAAACCTGGCTGCTAAGTGTGATCAAAGCCTAATCACCTCATTGGACAGCCGTTGGCCTATAAACAATACGAATCTCTTTATGCACTGTGCCTAAGACCCTTCATGGGTTGTAGAGGTACAGAGTTGTTGTTGTTTTGTTTTTTTATTCTTATCTACAAAATTAAAAAAAAAAAAACAGTAAAGATTCATATTTTAATATCCTAGAGGAATAAAAACTGGGTGAATTTAATTTGAATAAAAAACGTGAATTTAATCATTGGCATAAGTTTAATGGGTGGAGTGGTGGCGGGGAAAAAACCTCCGACGAAGTAGGGCACCAAAAAAAAAAAAAAATGTAAATACCATGAATCAGTTTTCTAAGCGAAAAAAGATAGACAAATCTTATAATAATATACAAACTTAAATCTACTTAAATCATGAACAAGTCGCTCTTTTAATTAAAATAAGTTAAAATAATGCATAGAAAATGAAAATATTTCAGTATAATGACACTAGTATAGAGTAATAATATAATGCAATTAAAGCTTAGAGGAAATACAGAAAATTGCATATGAAAAATTACAATAAAAAGAAATGAGTGAGTAAGGTTTAGTTAGAAAAAATATTAGGTCAAAATAGTAATATCTTGGAAGTCATCAGCTCCTTTTAAGGTAGGCAGATTACGTAATAAAGATGCAATTCTCGTTCTATTTGTCGTACTACGTTTCTTTGTAATCGACCAAACAAAATCACCCCCCCCCCTAAAAATTTTAGTGCCTGCATAAGGTGTAGATTCTTTTAGGTGAAGGTCAAATTTATATGAATAAAATTGGAGGCTTTATTGGATTTAGACATGAGGCTTTGGCTTGAAAGCAGCTACTCACATTAGATCTAATTAATTTCCACTGCACCTGAAGATGGCATTGTAGCCGAAACGTAGTGCGATTTTTTCAATAAAAGATTGGTGAAGTATTGGGTTGATGCAAAACTAATGCAGGTTTTTAGTAGGTATTGTAAATACGCCATATCTTTACTTTAACCATATATATTTAATCAAAATAATTTCCATCTGAATCAATGCACTTTTGCCAACGTTCAACAAGCTTTCTTATTCCACCAAAAAAAAAATCCGAATCCCTGGACTCAATGAAATCACGAAAAGAATTTTCAATGTCGTCCTGGTTTTGAAAATTTTTCTCCCTCAAAAAGTTGTCCAGATGCCTGAAAAAGTGGAAGTCTGTAGGAGAGAGGTCAGGTGAATAAGGCGGATGTTGGAGAACTTCGTAGCCCAACTCGTGCAGTCGTCGAAGCGTTGGTTGTGCAACGTGTGGTCTGGCGTTACTACTGGCACCCACTTGGCCAACTTTTTTACCTTACCAATTGCTTCCAAGTGGCGTACAACTGTTAATTGGTTCACACCGAGTTCCGCCGCCATTTCTCGTGTGGTTTTGGTTGGGTCTTCTTCCACTTTTGACCTCAGCTGGTCGTTGTCCAGAGCAAGATGACGGCCCCGACCTTCCTTGTCTTCGAGGTCGAAATCTCCTCTGCGAAACTTCAGGAACCAACGCTGCACCGTGCACTCATTAATAGCCCCCTGACCCCACACTTCATTAATATTACGAGCCGTTTGCGCAGCGCTGCGCCCTAATTTAAATTCGTAAAAATAAATTTGACGAAAATCGCACTTTGACATTTTCGATTCAAGACCTTTGAACACACTGAACAAAACGATTTTACTAAACAAATTCATGGTGAAAGAGAGGGTATTAGATAAGGTTTGTTTTGGTATAATAATGATCAATGTTAGGATTAGCTTTGTTTACACAATTGGAATTAAGATATTGCAATAGAGGAAACCTGCATTAATTTTGCATCAACCCAATAGTAATCAGCCTCCAATTTTATTCATTTAGTGCTTACTTTTCAAGGTACGTAGAATCCGAATAACGATTAAAAAAAAAATCCGTTTGTCCGCCGAACGTCGTCTGCAGATTTCCCAGTAACTACTGTACCGATTTTTTTCAAATTTGGTACAAAAATATCAGATCATCCAACGATGACCATAGCACAGTGACGTTGATATCTGTCTATTATTTTTAAAATGGCGGCCGATTAAATATGATTTGATTCAATAGCTAGGTTATTTTTGTAGATAGAAAAAACATTATTAGAGTTTTTTAATCAAGTAACCGCGAATAATTATAATAAAGTAAAAAAAAAAAAAATTTATTCATATATATACCCCTATAACACAGTTATTTTTTAAGATAGAGAAAACTTTTTATTTAGTTTTAGGATCAGGACACCGCGACGAATAAAAAAAAGAAAGAAAAGGAAAATAATTCTTACAAGTACCCTTGTTGCATTTATTTTCTACAAAACGAAAAAATAATCCTTGAAATCGGTTCAGAAATAGCAGAGATATATCGTTTTGAAATTAGCACTGGTGATTTGCCACTTTCCTTTGAATTTTTTATTGCTTTTCATATTATTTAATTGCCTTTAAGCAGCTATATAAACAGTTATATACATCATTATATAGTTATTTGGAAATAATAAACCATTGTGTAATAATTTGCAGCGTTTTTTTTTTGTTGTTTTTTTGTCTCCATGTCGACCGGGCGCAGTTTTTCGAGCACTACTAAAAATCTACGAAGGCAACGTTATAAATAACATTTTATTAATATTCTGTGAGGAATAATTGATAATTATCTATTTAGTAGGAGGAGTGAGCGTTTGAAAACAGTTCAATACACGATATAGCCTTGTGTTATATTTAGGAGTGTTTAATTTTAAATAAAGGATGAGTCAAAGGTAGTAATACTATTAAAAATACAGTTCTAAAGTACTTTCATTTCTTCAATGAACTCGTACGACGAAATGAAAGTAAACAAAGCAAAAGTAAAAGTCAGGAACGAACATAAACTCTTAATAAACTCGTATTAAACTTTTAAAAGTATTTTAACGATAGAGTAAGTATTTATAGAACGTCCCCCTTTAATAAAACAAACAGTGCTAAACTTTATGAAGAAAGTAGCTTAAAGCTCTTAAAGAGTGAGTTTTTTAAATGTAAATAAAAAAAATCTGGGGCAGTTCATATCAATTCAAGGGCGTACGCAGTGTTTTCTTTAGGAGGAAGGGATAAACAGAAAATATAAGTAATTTTTCCAACCGTATATATTCCATAGTCCACATATAAGGGGTACTCACTACGTTTGCTATAGCATGCTATTTGTGCTATTGTGTTAAACCCATCAATTTTATACAGGAAATAACTGTAGAAACTCGACGGGTTTAGCAAAATAACACAAATAGCATGCTATAGCAAACGTAGTGAGTACCCCTATTATATATATTGGATTGTAAAATTCGTAGCGTTTTTGACTGGTGATTTCAATAAAAACTTCAGATTCTTGCAAATATTTGTAATCAATTATATACGACCCATTTTGATCTATTACATGTTGCCATTTTTTAGGTAATGTTTGCATCTTCTAATTCAAAATTTCTGGTTCTGAACCGAGCAAACCACTTAAGGACGGTGTTTTATGCCAAGATACCATCGCCATACACACTGCAAATTTCTCTAACCGTCTATGCAGCGGAGTTTCCTTTTTGAAATAAAAAATCATTAAAAGACGAAAAAGGATTTTTTTTTATCTCTTCTATTTTGAGCAAGGGAAATACCACTTAAAGATAAGGAATCTCGGCTGAAACTGGTGTATAAAAGTATCTTAACTAATTATTTTTTCAGAATATGTGCACATTATTGACCAAGTAAACATGATTTATAAACACAGATATTGAACATGTATAAACACAGATATATTATAAACACAGAAACATGATTTATCAACACACATCGGAATATTGAAAAACGCTACTTATTTTACAGCCAAATAAATAAATAGATTCCTGCGAAATAAATAGATTAGAATATATATATATATATATATATATATTTTTGATCAGTTCTCGACTGTTGATAATATATATATATATATTATAATATTATATATATATATATATATATATATATATATATATATATATATATATATATATATATATATATATATATATATATACACTGTCGGACAAAATTAAAGGATCACTTACAAATATTTATATTATTATTACATAAAAGATAAAAATATGAATTCCTTTGTCGCAGACTGGACTTTGTGTTGTATCTTATCAAGTTAATCCTCTACCTGTTTATATTCCCACCCGTTTATGGAGAAAAGGGTCAGTTAATCCTCTTCTTTTCTTTCTTCCTATCAGTAAACGGTTAGTTGTTAGCAAAGATTCATCTTATTGAAGATTTTCTAACATTTAAGAGACTTTAGTTTTTACTTGTGAGTTTAGGAAGAACGTTGTGATGGCCAACAGAAGAGCATTGACCGTAGAGGAATCAATCCGTGCTGTTGCTTTGAGTGAAGAAGGGTTTTCTCAAAGGCATATTGCGCAACGGCTCTAGCGGTCACAATCCGTAGTGTCCAGGGTGCTTGATAAGCACCGTCAAACTGAAGGGCATACAAGAATAGTCGGACAAGGCCGTTCGGGATCGCCGATCAACTGGTAACAGTATGCATGGTCTCCTCCAGAGGTTCAGGAATGTGCCAATTTCAGAGCGAACCGTGAGAAGACGACTCAACGAATATGGATTGACCTCCCATCCTTCAGCTACTCTTCTCTCCAGGAAACACCGGGTTGAGCGCTTGAGGTTTGCTCGGGAGCACCTAAACTGGACTCAGGAAGATTGGAGCCTCGTATTATTCAGCGATGAGTCAAGATTCTGTCTCCGATCTCCCGATGGACGGGAAAAGGTATGGAGAAGGCGGGGAGAGAGGTATGCTCCATGCACTTTTTCTCCAAGGGTTGCGTTTGGTGGTGGGTCAGTGATTGTGTGGGGGGAGAGGAGGGGCATAAATTTAAACTCCCGTACAGAGTTGGTTCTTGCGAACCGTGGCTCTATAACTGCTGACAGGTACATTAGGGAGGTACTTGAGCCACATGTAATACCTTACGCATGAAATATCGCAGGTAACTTTATTTTTATGCACGATAATGCCCGACCTCACGTTGCTCGATCAGTGCAAAATTTCCTGAGACAAGAAGAAATTGACGTTATGGTTTGGCCACCCAGAAGTCCAGATATGAACCCAATAGAGCATGTAAGGGACATGCTTGGAAGACGTGTCAATTTTTAATTTTGTCCGGCAGTGTATATATATATATATATATATATATATATATATATATATATATATATATATATATATATATATATATATATATATCCATATTTAAATAGCTAGTCGCACACCCAAATGAATAAGTCTGAGTGGATAAGACAATAAAGAAAAGCACAAAGTCTACTGAGGTGACCACCCTTAACTTGTCTGTCCCATGGGGTCACGCTTAACTATCCCGTGGGGCGACGTGCATCACAGGTGAATCACTTGTTTTTAGAAAATAAGTTTATTTTATTTTTTCTCAACATTAAATGTTGCAGGAATTAACAAATATAAGGGTTGATTCATTAAATACTTTATAACTTTCAACATGTTCCCTCAAAGGACTCGTATCGGTTAATTTCATTTGATTACTCTTCTTAAAGAATTTTAAGATATGTGCGTGATTTCATTTCATACTTTTATCTCCATAAATAAGAATATAATATAAGAATTATTTTTAATAACAAATAATAATATGAAAATCTTTTTTACGTATTCCCATAATAACTCTTTCAAGTCGTGTGTATGTGTCAAAACTGTTATCAAAACAATATCACATTAACTTGCAAAAATGTCGCCCCGTTCCACGAAGCGTAGATAGTCCAGCCTCACGAGAAAAAACGTAGATATTTGCCCCAGCGTGAACGTGTTAAAAGAGAGGACTCTAAGTGCACATAAATAATAACATATAAAACAACGCTTGAACCAATACTGGCATATCCTAACCAATCCTAGGCCCCCACTCTAAAGCCAACTCCAGGATATGTAGATGCGATATTTAAGAAAAGTGGAGGTTAAGATAAAGCGGGAAAGAATTAAAAATTCCATAATAAGATCTAATCTCGATGTAAGATCGGCTGAGGATCTTATTGAAGAAAAGTAGCTGAGATGGTTCGGCCATGTCTCAAGAATGTCGGAGGATCGCGTGGCAAGAGTGATGTACGAGTTAGTGATGGAAGGGAATAGATTAAGACTTGAAGGGAAGGAATCAAGAAGGTCTGCAGGAAAAGGCAAATTGACTGAAGTGTAATAAGAGAAGTAGTACAGGAATACCTGGGTCAGGCTCTAAAACAAGTTAGTAAATACGAAGATAATATTCACTCCCCGCATCCAGTCCTTACAATCCAAAATCCTTCGCAAAATCCTGAATGCTCCTTATTTTGTCACAAATCAACTCCTCCATAATGACCTAAACATCCCATTTGTTGCAGACATAGCCCGTGATAGATACTCCTCTTTCCATTCTAAACTCCCTGCCCATACAAACCCACTTGTCCGTAATTTATCATCCTCAGATATCCCTGATAACCCACCAAGGCGACTGAAAAGAAGGTGGCCTCGGGACCTACTGTATTAAAATAGTTAGTGAAGTGGTACCACTGGGTGGTTCTTTCTCAAGACATTTTCATGACTTTTTATATTCATTCTACATATTTACTTATTGTATTCTCTAGTACAGTTGTAAATTACTATAAATAAAAAAAAATAAAATAAAAAAAAATATTCACTCAGTAAAAATTTAATAAAATTACAAGGTTATTTACCAGCAATTAACCAACTGTAACAGCCTCATTGAAGTTAACCTTCAACTAATGTATAATTATACACATATCAACTGGCTGGGTCAGATATTGATGTAATATTTACATCTCCCCCTCCGGTTTATTTCCCAGCTTCCACATAAACAAGCTCACTAACTTCTAAGTCATGTAAAATGAAATTGTTAGATTTTATTTACTTTCTTCCCTATTGAATATATCCGATACCTAGGACTCTACCTTGACAGACGTCTCATTTGGATCCTCATACAAGACTAAAACGACAAGAAACTGCTGGCGTTTTGAACTACTTGAACGCTTACTGGACAAACGGTTAAACCTTCTACTTGACTACTAAAGGCACATTTACATGACCGTCATAGGTATGATTTGGACTTACCAAGTAGAGCTATGGGGCTCTAATAAACCATCAAATTCTTCTCGTTCCTTAACACTAAAAACAGATGGACACTTTATGTTGGTGCGTCGTACAATGTTTTACCCACGTGCACAATCAGCGGTCGTTCATGAGTAGCTCATAGCCATGTGCTGTGACAATACGACGCCAATAAATATTTTTGCAATAATATCATTTGTTCTATTTTTTTAATCTATTAATTTGAGTATCTTCTTAAAGTGTTGACAATATATTAGGAATCGTAAAGACATTGTAATATAACGCTGGGTTCAACATATTTTTAAGAATCTAAGTTTAGGTTATGATATCACTAACGATATCCAAAGTGCTTATGGCCGGGGATTAATTGCGCCGTGGCCGTTTAGGGCACAATTAAGCCCATAATTATAATTACTATTTTTAGGATGAGAGTATACAAAAGAACGACAAAAAGATTACAAGAAGACATAAATCGAATAAGCCACTGGGCTGAAGTTAATAAGAACATAATAATTAAAAAACAAAAACAATTGTAATAGGATCCCATCACTTCCTAAAAACTGTCCCTCATATCCCAACTCTGTTCCTAATACTAGTAATAACTACCCTGTTAGTAATCCTTTAAAGTTCCACCCGACTGCCAGGAATCTGGGAGTAACCTTCGACCAAATTTTATCCTTGAAAAATCATATTTTCGAAATCTCTCGTGGTACCTTTTCAACCTTAAAGCGACTGTGTTCCCTCCGTCACCTATTCCCGCATGAAACCCAAAAACTCCTAGGGTTAATATATAGAAACAATTCTTTATTGAATAATATTACAATCTGTCCAATTTTGGTCATTTTTAATAGTGATAAAGTACGACATTCACACGATATATACAAAACAATAAATTTATATAATAATAATACAATATAAATATATACAAAACCAAATCAATAAAATATATACAAAAGTCACTCATACCTATATACAATTCACAAGCATACAGCACGTGAGAGGAGAATCTAGCCAATGCTAGAACTCCAATATACATGTTACAAGAGGTCTCGAGGCCACTACCGTTTCAACCTTCTAGGAGAATGGTAAGGATGTGTGGAGCTGAATAAGGATTGAGCTAGGGGATAAGGTTCTGATGAAATTTAGAGAATTTTAATGGTATAAGGTCTAAAATAAATGGAATATTTAGGTCGCGGTGTAAGGTATGGTTGGATACATAATAAGGGGCAATAACTATAGTTTGGAGGACTTTAGATTGGAAGGATTGAATGCGTTTGATGTTAGAAAATTTGGCTGTCCCCCACAGTTCAAGTCCGTAGGTCCAGATAGGTTTCAGTACTGTCTTGTATATTAACAGTTTGTTCTCGATAGATAGTTTAGAATTTCTGTTCAGTAGTCTGTATAATTGTCCAAATCGTCGATTAAGTTCTTGTCGTTTAAGTCTAGTATGCGGGTTCCAAGTTAGTCTTTTGTCCAGAAGGAAGCCAAGATACCGGACTGTGTCAGAGAAAGGAAGCGGAACGGAGTTAAAGAGAACTGGTGGGCAGGATTGTCTTCGAAGGGTAAAGGTGACATGTTTGCATTTGGATTGGTTAACTTCGATTCTCCAGTTGTAACACCAGTCTTCAATTTGAGAAAGGTGCGTTTGGAGGCCTATAGATGCAATTTAGGGATCTAAGTGAGAGAATAGGATAGATGTGTCATCAGCGTACGTTGCTAGGAAGGTATTAGGGCAAACAGGAATATCAGCCGTGTATATATTGTAGAGGATAGGACCAAGGACACTGCCCTGAGGAACACCGGATTGGACTGGATGATAATTGGAATATTCTGCACCACAGCGAACTCGGAAGGAGCGGTTTGATAGATAGGATCGGAGGACTAGGTATAAGGATTGGGGTAAATGGTTTTTGAGCTTAAAGAGTAATCCCGAGTGCCACACCCGGTCAAATGCTTGCGTTATGTCCTAGGGTTAATATATAAGTTGAACGAATTCGATAACCACGAGATCCCAAACGAGAAAACTGCAAAAATATTTTTTTAATGCAATTTTTTGTTTTTGAACTTAAGAACAGTAAAATACATGTATAATATACCGTTGGAATGCTAAAGATTATAGAAAAAATACTATCTTATATACAATCTTGTAAAAGGCAATGTAATGTGACAAAAAGGCCATCAAGTTGTTACTGATAATTTTACGAAACAATTTGATATTGCTATGGTATTTAATATAAATCGTATGTCTCTAACAAAATTGAATAAATGTTTTATATAAATTAGCTTCAAAATTTTTAAATTTATGTTGATTTAATGGTGCATAAATTGATTTTAACAGTCGAGGTGTTGAAAGTCGTGTGTTGCCCGCACCGGATTTTTTTATATTATAACCTATGAATTAATTGATATTGAATATAATTAAATTTGTCACATTAGATACTTTACAAAACATAAATATGACATTCATGGTGTAGGTGCTAACTTGCATTTTAGTAAATTCGGCACGTTAAACATTGCTCTCCCCTAAAAAAAAAAAAAAAGAAAGCATAATGCGAAAAAGCATATAGCTAATTTTCTATGAAGGACTTCTATTGGTGGTTTACGCAATATAAGGACGATTTTTACTATTTCAAAAGATCTTCCCGATTTTTACTTTCACTTACTATAAATAGTAAGGGGAAGTATTGCGATCGTGAAAATTTTCGAATTCCAGTTTTCAACGGAAATACACGTTTTAGGGTCCCCTGAGTCCAAATAACCAAGTCCCGCAAAAAGGTCTGTGTGTGTGGTAACTCCCGAGCGGAAACGGTAAGTTCTATGAAACTGAAATTTCATATTTAAGACAACTATACGCCCGTGACAAAACATTTTTCATCAAAATGAGCTTACCAGAAGAGGCACTTTATACTATGCATTTTGCACCTTTTTTCGATTTTCTCGAGAACGGTTCCGACGATTTTGATTAAACTCGCTATATCGATGTAAAATTTAATGGGCTTTAATATCATGTAGGTTTTATTTGGATAAAAATGGTCTGACAGGACTTAAATGCTGATATTTTAAATTTTCTTACCCTAAAGTACCTTTAATTTTGTAGATTTAATAATAATAACTAGATTATCTTGTTAACGCTGATGAAAAACAGGTAAATATATAAATTGAATAAATTCGATACCCAACTAAAGGAGAAAACAGAAAAAATATTTTTTTAATGCAATTTTTCGTTTTTGAACATAAGAGCAGTAATATACATGTATGATATACCGTTGGAAAGCTAAAGATTTTAGAAAAAATATCATCTCATACACAAGCTTTTAAAAGTTAATAGAGGGTGATGAAACGGACATAAAACTAACTGATTATTTTAGATAATAATATAATAGATTTTTTAATGAAACACATGTTTCTATAGAAATTCAATTTGATTAATTCCTTAATAATTTCACGTATTTTTATCTCTAACTGTATTTGAAAATTCTTTCATTGATTTTAAAAATGGAGGTAAGTGAAAGTCGTGTGTTGCCCACACCAGATTTTTTATATTTAAGCACTGTTTTAATTATTGCATCGTTTTAATTTTTACAGAATATATTTTATTTTTTAATTACAGTAATAAATTGCTGCGTCGTTGAAGATACTGGGGACTATACCGTGCTAGGATGTAACGATCGCTGGGGCCCTCTACAACTAGGACAGGCGTCGGAATCAATAACCTCCGCCCAAGTGTTCCCTTCGGATGGAAAGTAAGTCATATCACCATAATTTTTGCCGGGGAGGGGGGCATGCTAATATTTGTTTTCTTCTCGATCAAAATTATGTTTATGTCCGGAAAATAATTCAGGATTACGGTTTTTAAAGAAAAAAAATTTGGTCCTAGCAACACAAGTCTTTCAATCTGTTGTTTAAAATCAATTTAAGGATTTTTAAGGACATTTAGACATGAAAATAAATTTTTAAAGAATTAATTAAGTTGAATTTCAATAGAAACATTTGATTAAATAATCTGTGAATAAAATAATATTTTTTCTAAAATCGTTAGCTTTCCAAAGGTATATTATGCATCTATGTAACAGTTTTTATGTCCAAAAATAACATTAAAAAATCTGGTGCGGGCAACACACGACTTTCACTTACCTCGATTTTTAAAATCAATGAAAGAATTTTCAAATACAGTTAGAGATAAAAATACGTGAAACTATTAAGGAATTAATCAAATTGAATTTATATATAAACATGTGTTTTATTAAAAAATCTATTATATTATTATCTAAAATAATCAGTTAGTTTTATCTTCTTCTCATCTATCTCTATTAACTTCTAAAAGCTTGTGTATGAGATGAAATTTTTTCTAAAATCTTTAGCTTTCCAACGGTATATCATACATGTATATTACTGCTCTTATGTTCAAAAACGAAAAATTGCATTAAAAATATATTTTTTCTGTTTTCTCCTTTAGTTGGGTATCGAATTTATTCAATTTATATATTTACCTGTTTTTCATCAGCGCTAACAAGATAATCTAGTTATTATTATTGAATCTAAAAAATTAAAGGTACTTTAGAGGAAGAAAATTTAAAATATCGGCTTTTAAGCCCTGTCAGACCATTTTTATCCAAATAAAACCTACATGATATTAAAGCCCATTTAATTTTACATCGATATAGCGAGTTTAATCAAAATCGTCGGAACCGTTTTTGAGAAAATCGAAAAAAGGTGCAAAATGCATGGTATAAAGTGCCTCTTCTGGTAAGCTCATTTTGATGAAAAAAGTTTTGTCACGTCTCGAGCGTATAGTTGTCTTAAATATGAAATTTCAGTTTCATAGGACTTACCGTTTCCGCCCGGTAGTTACCACAGACACACACACACACACACACACAGACCTTTTTGCGGGACTTGGTTATTTGGACTCAGGGGACCCTAAAACGTGTATTTCCGTTGAAAACTGGAATTCGAAAATTTTCACGATCGCAATACTTTCCTTACTATATATAGTAAGTGAAAGTAAAAATATATTTTTTCTGTTTTCTCCTTTAGTTGGGTATCGAATTTATTCAATTTATATATTTACCTGTTTTTCATCAGCGCTAACAAGATAATCTAGTTATTATTATTGAATCTAAAAAATTAAAGGTACTTTAGAGGAAGAAAATTTAAAATATCGGCTTTTAAGCCCTGTCAGACCATTTTTATCCAAATAAAACCTACATGATATTAAAGCCCATTTAATTTTACATCGATATAGCGAGTTTAATCAAAATCGTCGGAACCGTTTTTGAGAAAATCGAAAAAAGGTGCAAAATGCATGGTATAAAGTGCCTCTTCTGGTAAGCTCATTTTGATGAAAAAAGTTTTGTCACGTCTCGAGCGTATAGTTGTCTTAAATATGAAATTTCAGTTTCATAGGACTTACCGTTTCCGCCCGGGAGTTACCACAGACACACACACACACAGACCTTTTTGCGGGACTTGGTTATTTGGACTCAGGGGACCCTAAAACGTGTATTTCCGTTGAAAACTGGAATTCGAAAATTTTCACGATCGCAATACTTTCCTTACTATATATAGTAAGTGAAAGTAAAAATATTTTTGCTCTCTTCTCCTTTATTTTGTTATCAAATCCGTACAACTTGCATATTTAGCTGTTTTTTAGCAAAGATAATCAGATTATGGTTAATTTTATGAAAACATACAAAATTAAAGGTACTTTAGAGGAAGAAAATTTAAAATATCAGTATTTAAGCCCTATTAGACTATTTCAATCAGAATAAAACCCTAAACATATTAAAGTTCATTAAATTTCACAACAATATAGGGAGTTAAATCGAATAACAATCAAAATTGTTAGAGCCGTTTTGCAGAAAATCGTGAAAAGGTTTAAAATTTATGGTATAAAGTGGCTCTTATAGTTAGCTGATTTTGATGAAAAAGTTGCTGTGACATCTCGGGCGTATAGTAGTCTTAAATATACAATTTCAACTTCGTAATTTTCGTTTTCGCTTTAGACTTACCATACACACCCACCGCCTTTTTTCAGGACTTGGTCATTTGGACTCAGGGGATCCTAAAACGTGTATTTCTGCTGAAAGATGGAATTTGAAAATTTTCACGATCGAAATACTTTCTTAATATATATTTGACGTATAGGTTAGTGAAATAAAAAATATATAACTTTTTTTTATTGATCAAAATAGTCTCAATTAATTCCAATACATTTCTGCTAACGTGTTGAATGTTTTACCAAACCATCTGGTTAAAACTTGGAATTCTAAGATATTATGAATTGAGAAAACACCAAGGATCTTTTAACAATACATTTTTTAATTTTATTTATTTATATAAATATATATATATATATATATATATTTTTTTTTTTTTTTTTTTTTTTTGTTAAAAGGTGTCTAAATGGTAATCAGCCGGCGAGAGTAATGGAGATTAGGGAGGGTGTGGCAGAAATATTAATATTACAATTTTAGCTCTTATGAAATTCATACATTTATTGAAAAAAGTTTTCATCGGTTTAAATTAATTTATTTTAATTTAAGTAATGAAAAAGATATAAATAAAAACGTAGCTGGCCTGTTAACAGAAAATGAAATGAAGTGTAACATTCGGTGAATCATCAGCTCTCTTTCTCTCTCTCTCTCTATCTCTCTCTCTCTCTCTCTCTCTCTCTCTCTATATATATATATATATATATATATATATATATATATATATATACTGTACCAATATTGATGTCATTTTTAGGGAAATAATATGATAAAAAAAAAGTAGGATGTTTATTTACTGTTATATTTTATAAAATACAAATTTATTAATCGCAGATTGACTATATAAAATGTTCCAATTACAAAAAATTGTGTTAATGTTTTTCCTAAGCTAGTAATTCTTGAAATAGACGTAAATTTAATTTCTTTATTTTTAATAAAACTGATAGTCTGTCCATTCTATCAACACATCTGTCCATTCTATCAACACAAGATCCCAGTCCCTGAACCTGTTCATTCCCTCCTACAGAACTACTTCCTTCAAGAGATCTTTCG
The DNA here is from genome assembly GCA_023052935.1 of Piezodorus guildinii. Classification (NCBI taxonomy): domain Eukaryota; kingdom Metazoa; phylum Arthropoda; class Insecta; order Hemiptera; family Pentatomidae; genus Piezodorus; species Piezodorus guildinii. The sequence goes on along the minus strand of CM041295.1, from coordinate 38,735,199 downwards.
TTATTCGTGCTACTTCATTTTGGAATTCCTTACCCATGCCTATTAGTACATCCCAATCCTTAACTTCCTTCAAGCATAAACTATTTATTGGAAGGAATTAGTCCGGGTGGCGGTCATTAAATGAAACAACTAAATAGTTTCAACTATTTATTGTTTGCCAACGTTTCGACCCCCTTTGTGGGTCATCATCAAGGCGCATGATGGGTGAATGGAAACTGGAGTTTCCATAAACTATTTATCCATCTCCTTGAATATCAGTCTACCGCGCCTTTATAAGTTTTGACTAATTACACTGTTTATTTATTTTATTTTTTTAAATTATTCAATGCTTCAGTTCATTTTATTTCTTTTATCAGTTATAAGGTTGCAATATTACCTTGTACATATATATTCGTGTGTTTAAGTGTATGTATGCATTTTTTTTATTTTTTTTTTTCTTTATTCATAATATGCAGTATAATTTGTTGTATGATGTATATTTTGTAGACGTAATAGCCAGAAGATTAATACTTTAATGTACATTTATATTATTCTTAGGGGACTAGCTGTCCCAGAATAAAAATTATTTTTTCATTTCATTTCACTTTCATTTCATATCACTAATGGATTTTGGCACTTTCTCAATTTTACGATTGTTTGGGTTCTCAATCAACCTTGTCATACTCGTATATTAACATCAAAATTTTTACTTTCACTTATCTACACATGGAATATATAGTAAGGAAAAGTATTGGAATCGCAAGCATTTCCGATATCGAGTTTTCAACGGAAATACATGCTTTAATGTGGCTTGACTACAAGTTAAGCACAAAAACTATATGTCTCACGAAACTAAAACGTTGAATTCATGGATTTTTGTACGGAAAACCGAGCCACTTCCACATGGAGAGAAAAAAAAAGCACAGAACTAATAGTATGAAATGAAATGTAATTTTATTCTGGGACGAGTAGTCCCCTAAGAATAACAAAAAAAGTACAATATAAATGATAATTGTCTGGTTGTTTAAGACTTCAGTTAAACAATAAAAGACAGATTTTGTAACAATGAATAGTTATAAATAAATAAATAAATTCTTTATTATTCTGGGACAAGTCCCTTTGGAATAACATCTACATAACATGTAAATTGGACTTAAGAGTCTTAGAGAAATTAATTATTTATAAACAATTTGACTAAAACTAACAGAAAACAGACATACGCAAATATGTTGAAAATAGAATAAAATAGAGTCAATTACAATTTTGTTCTGACTGGATGGTCATGAGATGAATGAATAAGCGTGATTTGAATGCAGGAAGAGAGTTGGAGTGACGGATAGAAGGAGGAATAGAATTCCATAGGATTGAGGATCGGATAAGGAACGATCTGTCAAAATGTGCAGATTGGTGGGCCGTTGTGTATAAATCTGAAGGCCTAGAGCGTGTACAGCGGGAATGGACAGAGGATTTGAATTGTAAAAGGTTGAAAATGTATGATGGACGGCGGGATAGAATAACTTGGTATAGGAATGATGCAAGGAAATACTTCCGGCGATTGGAAGGATAAAGCCACTTCAACTCGCTATATAATTCGGAGACGGAGGTGTACCTCGGGACCCCGAAGATAAATCGAACAAAGCAATTAATTAGGCGTTTTATTTTTACTTCGAGATCCCCAGAAACACAACCGTATACGGTACAGCAGTAGTCGAAGTGGGGGAATATTAGAGAGGTAACGAGGAGCTTCCGGGTTTCATACGGGAATAGGTGACGAAGGGAATTCAGTCGCTTTAAGGTGTAAAAGGTGCGGCGGGAAATTTCGGAAATATGGTTCTTGAAAGAGAGGGTTTGATCAAAGGTTACTCCCAGATTCCTGACGGTCGGATAAAACTTTATAGGGTTACCATTTAGGAAGAGGGTTGGGATATGTGGAACAGTTTTCAAGAAGTGATGGGATCCTATTACAATGGCCTTTGTTTTTTCAATATTTAGGTTTAGTTTGTTGACTACAGCCCAGTGACTTATTGTTGACTAAAGTCCTCTTGTAGTCTTTTTGTTGCTGGTAATAGGTCGGGAGGTGGAAAGGAAAGGTAAATTTGAAAATCATCTGCATAGAGGTGGTATATAGAGTGATTAATATGGAGAGGCAGGTCATTAATATAAATAGCAAATAGGGTAGGAGATAGAGACGACCCCTGTGGGACACCGCAGGAAAGGGGCAAGGTTGAGGATGGGGGCTGGTCTGGCATTACTACGTACTGAGAACGATCGGAGAGAAAGGATTGAAACCAGCGCAAAGCACTGTTAGATACAGGAAGATTTTGGAGTTTGGTAAGAAGGATGCTATGGTCAACGGTGTCAAACGCCTTTGAGAAATCGAGAAGGATAAGAATTGTTATTTGTTGGTGATCAATGGCAGTTTGGAGGTCTTGTGTTATTTTAAGGAGAGCGGATTGGGTAGAATAACCAGATCGAAAACCAGATTGGAGAGGACTAAGAAGGGAGTTTTCTTCTAGGAAATTTGAGAGTTGGGTTTGAACAAGGCGTTCGAGCGGTTTTGAAAGATTGGAGAGAAGAGAAATAGGACGGAAATCTTGCGGTGAGGTAGGATTTGGAACTTTATTTAGTGGTCGGACGAGGGCAGTTTTCCAGGAAGAAGGAAAAATTGAATTTTGTAGAGAGAAATTATATATATGATAGAGTATGGGTATGAGGGATGGGAGGCTGGAATTTATTAATTTTACAGGGATATTGTCAGGTCCATAGTCATTGGTATGGGATTTTGAGATTGTAGCAAGCAGCTCGTCGTATGAAACATGAGAAAAAAAGAAACTGTCAGGATTAAACCTTCGGTAAGTCATGTCAGGAGCTATTGAGGAATTAGAAGCTGAGGAAATGTAATGATTATTGAGTTCGTCAGGCGTGATTTGGAAAGAACTAAGGTTATTGGATTCAGGGAAGGACAATTTACGAAGAATTTTCCATTTAGATCTAGAATCGGGAGCTTCAGAAAGGACAGAATGGATATGGAGAGATTTAGCACGTCGTACTGCGGATTGGGTTTCGTTTCGAAGTTTCTTGAAAGACGCATAATCATCTTACTGACGAGTACTTCGAAATTTGCGTCTTGCCGCTTCTCTTCTTTTCATCATTGTCTTTATTTCTGGGGTCAGCCAAGGCGCAGTAGGACGGCGTAAGGTTCTGGTTTTTAACGGAGCATGGGTGTCTAATATGGATCGTAGGTTTGAGGTGAGAAAGGAGACCTTAAGATCAATGGAGTTGTAGGAGTATAGATAGTCCCAGTGGATGGAGTCAAGATCAGGTTGAAGGGATTCATGGGAAAGAAGGTCCAAATAGATATAAACTTTTGGTGTAAAGGATTTGACAGATAGGTTATATGCGATATGGATAAGGTCGTGTGATGAAAGAAACGGAACGGGGTGCTGTGAGGAGGAAATAATTTTTGTCTATTATTATTATTATAATTATCATCTATAGATTTTAAATATTACATATGTTGGAAAGACTGATGCTTCAGGAAATGAAGAAATAGTTGGTGTTTGAAAGTGGATAATGATAAGGAATGGATACAGGCAAGGAATTCCAAAATAGGGTAGCCCGATGTTGTGTAAATGAGAATAACCTTGATAGAAGCGATTTTCTCTACCGGAGGTATAGGGTAAGCATCGAATAAAGTGCATCTATTAGTTGTCTGAGAATAATCGACAACCATCCGTTTTCTATGCGACCCTTTAACAACTAAGACCTGAGCCCTCCATGGAGAGTTACTTTCTTCGATTACACCTTCTCTTAGCAATTCATTAATGTGGAGTCGAATAAACTTTTTATCTGCATCAGTGTGCCTTCTTGATTTTATAGCTATAGGTTTGCAGTTTGGAGCTAAATGTTCAAACAGTGAGGCTGGTCCTACCTCAAACATTTCCATTACCTATCGAAATTCAGCCATACCCTCGCTGTCATCTCACAGAACCTGAATTTGACATAACAACCGAAATAAATTGTCTGCCTAATGCTGATCTTTTTCACCTAGCCATACAAAGTACATATCAACACCAGCTACTAATGAACGAGAAGCTTATCTTGGGATCATTGAATAAAACAACAAATTCACCAGTTTGTATTATATCTCTAAACAATATTGTTCAAAGCCCAGGGGATCGGATGAAGGAAGCAGACCTATTCCATCTTCAATCGAAGACCGGCTATGTGAAGAATGTTTCCAGAAAATAACCTACCGAGATCCTGATCGTTGTGTGATGGTACCTTCTTCTTGTTCTATCAAACCTGAACTAAGCACCTATGAACTCAACACCGCCACCTATTGCTCGAAGTCGTCACCGTTCCTAGCTTATTCGTCCTCTCATCGATTCTAAAATGTTCTGGTACGGTCATCATCAACACCTTCTACCTTCAATATCACCAAGACTCATGTTCGAACTATGTATCTTCGTCAGACACTTATCCGATTTTTTTTAAATCCAGGGGGCTACGTTCGGCAGAACTCCCCAATCATTCCTTATGGTGGGCGGGGCCGTGTGAATATCCTACCGCATCACCATTAGCAAGTCAGTAACCCTCCATGAGGGAATTCCTCAAGTTATGAATAATCTCAAAACAAGAAACCACGATCTGCAACCATTGAACGGTCACCATCTAGTGAGTTCGGAATTTAGGTGGGCGGGATGTTAACGCCACTTATACTAGTATAACCGAATTACTAAGGATTTTTTGAAGGACACGGATCTGTGAGAAGATATATACAAGTTTATGGGTTGAGATCTCGTGTTTACAGAATGGACAGAGGAAAAAGTGGTAAGCATATCAAGAATATAAGGAGGTTTATTGTTTTGAAAAATCGGAAGAGACAGACAACTAAGAAGTACAGCCGACGAAAAGAGGGATAGAGCCAATTCAACTCGGTTTAATACTTTCTAGAAACATGGGAGCGTCTAGGAATTCCACATGTGAATCTAATGAAACAATTCATAAATCTTTTGAGTCTCATATCGAATTTCTCAGACAGCCCGCCATATACGAGGTAACCGTAGTCAAACTGGGGGGAAATGATCGAAGAGACGAGTAGCATACGGGTTTTAAGTGGGATAGAATCACGAAATCTTAGAAATTGTTTTAGGATAGCGATGGATTTTCGGGTGATTTGAGAAATATGATTACTCCAAGATAGGTTTTGATCAATAATGACTCTATCAATAAGTATGAGCATTGTATCTTAATAAATTAACACGCCCACGCCGGGGTGAATATCTACGTTTTTCCGCGTGGGGCGGGACGGTGTTACCTACTTACGCTTCGTGGAGCGGGGTGACACTATTGCTTCCAACGTTCTTAATGCCAGATCATAACAGTTCCAGGCTTTCAGCGCGTTAAATGCGAGATTGTAACAGTTGTGACATACACATATGACTTGAAGGAGTAATTATGCATATAATTAAAAATGGTATATATAATAATAATATAATGGCATTTATCGTTTTGTTTGATTGAGCATGCTACAAAAAAAAATGCTACAGTATAAATGGAGTTTCGCTTTTCCCAGGCAGAGGAGACCGATTCTCTTCATTAGAAACGCATTCATTTTTTCTTGTTTTTTTGTGTTTCATTCATCGATCATCATTTTGTTTATTTTATTCTTTTTTTAAATTAATTTCATCCCTATACGAGACTAAAACGACAAGAAACTGCCCGTAGATACCGATTACTACAACACTTACTCGACAAGCGTTTAAAACTTCCAATTTATTACAAAAAGCTTATTTATGTAACTATCATCAGACCCATCTGGACATATGGATTCGAGCTTTGGGGCTTTACTAAACCATCTAATTTCTCTTGCATTCGATCCTTACAATCCAATATCCTTCGCAAAATCCTAAATGCTCCTTATTTCGTTACGAATAAAATCATCCATAAAGGCCTAAATATCCCATTTGTCGCAGAACTGTCCCGAAATAGATATGCCTCCTTTAATTCCCAGCTCCCGACCTGCACGAATCCTCTTGTACGCAACTTATCAATCCCATCTATTCCTAACAGCACTCCGAGGGGATTGAAAAGACGATGGCCTCGAGGCCTACTATACTACCACTGGGTGTTTTCTTCATAAGACATTTTCATACCCATAAGTGCAAATTAGCCCATTTACTTATTGTATTTATTATAATTACAGTTGTAAATATCAATAAAATGTTTAAAAAAAAAAAAAAAAGAAAAATTACTTTAACTCACCTATATATGAAATATATAGTGAAGCAAAGTATTGCGATCTTGAAAATTTTAGAATTCCAGTTTTCAACGGAAATACACGTTTTTAAGAAAACTTTCTGTTCCCACGTTGAGAATGCATCTTTGGAGTGCAACAGAGGGGATTAGCTCTAGGTCCTTGTAAAGAGTTATAAAGAATGAATTAAGGCCATGGATGAGCCTACTCAGGGTAGGGATATGATTTATTTATAAAAGACAAATAATACCAAACTAAATTTTCATAAATGCATTGGTCTATAAAAATATCGTTCAGCCACAAAGTTACCATAGAACTGTGATTTGAAGAAAAAATCAGAATTCATTTCATAATTTTAAAGTTTTTTTTTTTAATCTTTACACGTAAATATTACAAATACAACCAAAACATTTGAATGTAATGTTAGATGTCTTTTTTTTTTTAATATTATAATTGTCATCATCACAAAAATAATTCTAGCCATTTTTACTTTCACTTACTTATATATGAAATATATAGAAAGGGAAAGTATTGCGATCGAGAAAATTTTAGAATTCGAATTTTCACCGGAAGTACACGTTTTGGGGTTCCCTGCTTCCAAATGACCTAGTCCTGCAAAAAGTTTTGTGTTTGTGTGTGGTTTTGCGCAAAAACGAAAAGTCGTATGAAACAGAAATTTCACGTTTGAAACAACTATAGGCCCGAGATGTCACATCAACTTTTTTATCAGAAGAGCCACTTTATAATAATAATAAAACTTTATTCTGGGACTATGTCCTTAAAAATAACAAAAATGTTCAGTAGATATTAATATTCATGTCTGGCCAAGAAAACGATAACATTTATTTTTATTTACAAATGTGCAAAAAAGAAAAACAAATTAAACATACTAAGACATATACATTTATGTACAAAAAATATGGATAATAAACACAAAACAAAAAGGAAAAAAAAAAAAAATCTCCTAAAGGCTACTAGGGTTGAGGAAATTATTTTTAAAAAATAATTATTCCACAGTACTAGGGTTTGGGTAAAATAGATAATTATATTATGCATTGGGATTAAGATAAGTCAGTTGCAGATTCACATTTGTTGTGCATCTAATTGGAATGCCAAAAGATGTTGGAAAAGGTGGGATTTAAATGAGAGAAGAGAAGAAGCATGGGGAATATGAGTCGGTAGGGAATTCCAGAGGGTTGCAGAGAGGATATAAAAGGTTATTTTATTTATTTTTAAATATTTTATTGATATTTACAACTGTACATACAATATATACAACAAGTAAATGGGCTAATTGACACTTATGGGCGTGATAATGTCTTGTGAAGAAACTACCCAGTGGTAGCACTTCAAAGTCAATTTAATTAAAGTAGGTCTCGAGGCCATCGTCTTTTCAATCGCCTCGGAGGGTTGTCAGGAATAGATGAGAATGATAAGTTGCGTACAAGAGGATTCGTGTGGGTTGGGAGTTTGGAATGAAAAGAGGCGTATCTGTTTCGGGCTAGTTCTGCGACAAATGGGATATTTAGGTCATTATGGATGATTTTATTCGTAACGAAATAAGGAGCATTTAGGATTTTGCGAAGGATTTTGGATTGTAAGGATTGAATACGAGAGGAATTAGATGGTTTAGTAGAGCCCCAAAGCTCGATTCCATATGTCCAGATGGGTCTGATGATGGTAACATAAATGAGCTTTTTGTAATAAATTGGAAGTTTTGAACGTTTGTCTAGTAAGTGTTGTAGTAATCGGTATCTACGGGCAGTTTCTTGTCGTTTAAGTCGCGTATGGGGATTCAATGTAAGACGTTTGTCAGATATAAAAGGAGTGATCAAAAGATTTAGTTTTATGGGTGGGAATGTAAAGGTCGGAATGGCGGGATCTAGTTTCAAGTGAGTGGACTGAGGATTTAAATTTAAGGATACTGTGAATGTATGGTGGGTGTTGGGAGTTGATGATTTGGTAAAGGTATGATCCGAGAAAATATTATCTACGTATAGAAGGTAGGAGCCACTTCAACTCGCTGTATAAATGGGTCACTAAAGACCTCTTCGAGGTACCCAAGATAAATCTTATGAACATGTTCATGATACGCTTGATTCTGTCTTCGAGTACATTCGAGAGGCCACCATATACCACACAGCAATAATCAAAATGGGGGAATATTAATGAGTAGAGCGAGAAGATGCTACGAACGATCAAAAAACTTTAGAGTGCTTATCGTTCGTCGGAAAAAATGAACAATATGGGTTTTCCAAGAAAGGGTTTGATCAATGGTAATACCAAGGTTTTTGACAGAGGAGCTAAAGGTGATTGGGTGATTGTATAAGATTAGACTCGGAAAGGAAGTATTGGATTTGAGGAGGGAATTGGAACCTGTAACAATGGCCTCCGTGCATTTTGCACTTTCTTACGATTTCCTCAAAAGCGGCTGAAATGATTTTGATAAAACGCGCTATAAAGATGTAAAATGTAAAGGGCTTTAATATCATGTATATTTCATTCTGATTGAAAAAGTGTGACAGGGCTTGAATGCCGATATTTTAATTTTTTGTTTTTATGAAGTACCTTTAATTTAGCAGATTCGAAAAAATTAAGAATATCATCTTGTTAGCATTGATTAAACACCGTTAAATGAATAAATTGAACGAACTCGGTATTCAACTAAAGGAGAAAAGACAATATTTTTGTACGCAACATTTGTGTTTTTTAACTTAAAATTAGTAATATTGACGTATAATATACCGGTGGAAATCTTTTAAACCAAATTGTAAAAGTTAATCGAGAGTGATGAAAAGCCGATAAAACTAACTGATTCTTATAGATAATAATGTAATATATTATTTAATATAACCCATGTTTCTATTGATATTCAATAATTTCAAATTACAAAAAAATATTTGGTTATATCAAGTTATTCAAATTATTTATATTAAACAAGAAATTCAATTATACTATTGATTAATTTTGCTCAAAATTTCAAGGTAATGATTATTCGTTATTGAGAATCGCCTACGGCTGAAACATTGGAGATAAAAAATAAAAAGTTAAATGTGGATCAAATTTTTTTTTAAACTATATATTTTGCTCCAAAATATTTTATTTTTTTTCAATAAAATGCGCACTCTGCAGAATATCTTCTGAATTGGAAATTCTGAGGTAATGCCGCAAAACGCACGGCCAACTCGTCCTCAAAATAAATATTTATTTTAGCTTCATTAGGAACAGATGTCTATTTTTAAAAATATAGTGCAAAAAAAAATGATAAAACATAAAAAGGATTTTCATATACATTAGATCTAAAAATAGTCCGTCAATAAGAGACTGGTTAGAAGTCTTCATTCAGAATTTTGAATGTGTATACAGTCCCTTAGTATTTCTAATTAAGTTTGTGATTATAAATACTCAAAGTTGGCTATGTGCCGTTTCTCTTTTAGCTGTCTACGGGAACAAATATACCTACCTGGTCTAAACGTTTTATGTAATGTATGTCATAACGTAATATTGCTCTGCCTTAGCTAAATATATAGGTTAAATACATAGATACAATATACATAGGTAAATACAGAGATTAAATTGTCACACTGATTTTGAACTTTCATTGCTATTAAGTAAAGGGATCGTTTTAGTAATATATATATATATATATATATATTATGTGTGTGTGTATATAAATAGTAGCTGATTGTTACAAATGTTGCTCTATCCTAAAAATTATTCTTAGTGAATATTTTGGTTGTTAAATAAAAAATAACGAATGTATTGTGTGTGGGGCTGGGACCTAAAAACAGAAGGAGGAATGCAACGCTGTTGGCGATATTGAAAAGTGTCAGTCACCGATTTTTTTAAGAAAATGTCTTTTAGACTCCTTTATACATAGGAATTTTTCCGAATTTTTTGAAGTGGTGGATATGTATAGAGGATGTATATATGTACTCCTATGTATAGAGGAGTCTAAAAGACATTTCTAAAAAAAAAAATCGGTGATTGACCCTTTTTTCAAAAAGGTTCAAAAAAATAGATATTTTGGTTTTCTTTCTTTCTCTAAAAATTGGGTTTTCGTTTAAGAATCATGATCATATATTTTTTTTTCATGCCTTTGACTTCTAAGAATCAGAGAAAAATCACCATTAATTAATTTCAAATTTTACTATTAAAAAAATTATAAAATCGAAAAAAGAGGTTTTAAAAAAAACTCGAAAACCGTTTGAATTAAAAAACTAAAAATTTAGAGTGAATTATTTTTATTCAACACCAATTGAATAAAAAAAGCCGCGGGGGCAGATTTACCATCCTTACCCGGGTATATCATTTGTAAAAAGTAATGCAAAATGACGAATAGGGCTTGAACTTATTATTATAAATAACTGAATATACTTTTTATTTAAATCAACTTAATACTTTTTTCAAATTCAAGGTTTGTATAATAGCTCCTAAATTGATTTTTACAGCCGAGGTAATTAAAATTTGTGTGTTGCCCGCACCAGATTTTTATAATACAAACGCATTTAAATGATTTGTATATTGTTCATATAAAAACACTAAAATCGCGTTTAAAAAAATACGGGAGTGGGGGAGGAGGTAGGAGATTTGGGGTTGTAGGTATTTTTACTTTCACTTACTATATATAGTAAGGGAAAGTATTGCGATCGTGAAAATTTTCGAATTCCAGTTTTCAACGGAAATACACATTTTAGGGTCCCCTGAGTCCAAATAACCAAGTCCTGCAAAAAGGTCTGTTTGTGTGTGTGTATCTGTGTGTGTGTGTGTGTGTGTGTGTGTGTGTGTGTGTGTGTATGTGTGTGTGTGTGTTTTTTTTTTTTTTTTTTTTTTTTTTTTTACGAGGGTAGGTGGAAATCTTCATAAGACGCGGATAGGCCCGTACCTATCCGTGTGTGGGATTTCTACCCACTAAAACCAACCTCCCTACACCTGTTTCTCACCCTCCACGGGACCACCGTTAGGCATTACTTCGTGGAGGAGAGAGGCTGTGTGCCGCCCCGTTGTTAGGCGCCTTACCCTATATTTCTAGGCACGCCTCTCCTTCTCTTCCATTCTCAATTTCTTGATGACGTCCGCAGCCAGACGTTGGCCCGCCATCCAGTTCTCCTGAGAAAGTAGCATGAGGTTGACGATGTTGTCAGGTGTAGCTTCTGATCTGCACATTTCTTGAAATTCTTCCCTCTCTACTTGAAAGCGAGGACAGCAGAAGAATACGTGTTCTACTGTCTCATCTATTGTTGGGCATCTTGGACATTCTGCTGTATTGTCCAACTTAAACCGTAATTGGTAGGCTCTGAAGCAGCCATGTCCAGTGAGCATTTGGGTTAGGTAGTAGTCCACTTCCCCGTGGCATCTATCCATCCAGGGTTGGATGCAAGGTACCAGCCTATGGGTCCACCTTCCGCTCGCTGCCAAATCCCAACGTCCCTGCCACTTTTGGACTGTCTGCTTCCTCTCTTCGGTTCTAGGAGTGTGGACAACACTTTTATACGTACGTTGCCTTTCCTCCGACAGCAGTTCAATGGGTGGCATCCTGGCCACAACACATGCAGCTTCGTAGGATACTGTGCGAAATGCACTTATCACCCTCAGAGCGCTTCGGCGATAAACTGACACAATGGGTCTCTTGTAAGAAAGTGTGTCCAGGGCATTATTCCATATTGTGTGTGTGTGTGTGTGTGTGTGTGTGTGTGTGTGTGTGTGTGTGTGGTAACTCCCGGGCGGAAACGGTAAGTCCTATGAAACTGAAATTTCATATTTAGAACGAATATACGCCCGAGACGTTACAAAACCTTTTTCATCAAAATCGGCTAACCATAAGAGCCACTTTATACCATGCATTTTACACCTCTTTTCGATTTTCTCGAAAACGGTTCCGACGATTTTGATTAAACTCGCTATATCGATGTAAAATTTAATGGGCTTTAATATCATTTTGGTTTCATTCGAATAAAAATGGTCTGACAGGGCTTAAATGCCGATATTTTAAATTTTCTTTCTCTAAAGTACCTTTAATTTTGTTGATTCTATAGAAAAAATTATATTATCTTGTTACCACTGATAAAAAACAGGTAAATATTTAAATTGAATGAATTCTAAACCCAACTAAAGGAGAAAACAGAAAAAATATTTTTTTTATGAAATTTTTTGTTTTTGAACATAAGAGCAGTAATATACATGTATGATATACCGTTGGAAAGCTAAAGATTATAGAAAAAATATTATCTTATACTCAAGCTTTTAAAACTTAATAGAGAGTGATGAAGAGAAGTTAAAACTAACTGATTATTGTAGATAATAGATTTTTTAATAAAACACATGTTTCTATATAAATTCAACTTAATTAATTCTTTAAAAGTATCACGTATTTTTATCTCTAACTGTATTTGAAAATTCTTTCATTGATTTTGAAAATTGAGGTAAGTGAAAGTCGTGTGTTGCCCGCACCAGTTTTTTTTTTTATGACAAATAAAAAATTAATACAAATAACCTTTTCGTGAAAAACAACAGCTTCCGATACTTTTCCTGCCGATACTTTTTTAGCTTTTCTGCTGGCCTTTTCACATTTACTTGTTAGTAAATAAATAAATTTAATTAGAAAAACACACACGTGCAACGTAGGGACGACTTTCAGATACCTATCTTCTCCCCTCCTCCTTAACCATTATGGTAATATTTATGATATATGTTGTAAAGGAAAGAGAAAAAAAACAACGTATAACAACAACTGAACAACCAACCTGTAAAACAATTAATGTTTATAACTGTTTTTTTTTTGTTTTTTTTCATTCATAAAGAGAGGAAAATGTTTGCTGTGGAAAATAATTCAACTCTTCTCGGAATTTTTTATTTGAGATCCAAACCCAATTTGAACGTGTGTTCTGGAATTATTATTTAAACCTTTTCCCTCTTATAAATGTGTTGTTATTTTTTTTTTAAACAATCTCTTCCTGTTAGGAGGAATGTATTAATTTCTGAATGAGTTGTTAGTCCAGTCAGCTGATCTTCCTTCTTTCCCGGAATATTTTTAAGAGGAATTTTCCAGAAAATAATGAGTGGTTTTAATGAATTGTTGACCGCGTACGAATGGAGGCATGAATGGAATTCACTTCATTTAATTGTTTGTTATTAATTGGAAATACAACTCCAGTGGGCGTTACGCACGACTTTCACTTACTCCCGTTGTTAAAATCAATTTACAAACTTCCGAATGAAGTTGGAGTTGAAATTAGGTTACGGGATTACATAAAGTTTTGATGGAAACATATGTTTCGGATCAAATAAACTACTACATAATTATCTACTACAATTCCTCTGTTTCATCTGCTTTTCACTCTCCATGACCTTATACAACTTTGTGTATGAGATCGCTTTTCAAAGGTATTTTATCAGTCTATATCACTAATATTCTTACGTTTAAAAAAATTTACTTAATAAAATGTCTGTTCATGTCTCGTTTAGTAGGATGTAAAATTTGTTCAGATGTAAAAAAATATTTACGCGTTTTTTATCAATGCATTGAAATGGTTCATTTTTTCGAATCTACAAAATTAAAGGTACTCTAGAGAAAGAAAATTTTAAATATAGGCATTTAACACCTGCCAGACTGCTTCAATCGGAATGAATCCTACATGATATGATGAATCATTAATTTTTATATCGATATAGCGGGTTTAATAAAAATCTTTTATCTGTTTATGCGAGAATCGCAAAAACGTGGAAAATTTATGGGATAAAGCGGCCTGGTTCGCTGATTTTATTAAAAAACTCAGGCATATGCGCTTTTGAAATATTTTCATTTTAAACATATTTATTGATATTTATAACTGTATACAAAATACATCAAGTAAATGTGATGGACATATGGAATTGACATGAAATACATGTAGAGACACACCCATTGGCAGCACTCTAAATATATCCTAACTAGAAGATCTCGGGGCCATCTTCTTTTCAGACGCCTCGGAGGGTTATTAGGAATTGAGGAGGAAGACAGAATGGAAACCAGTGGATTAGAGTGGGAATGGAGTTTTTCATGGAATGAATGATACCTGGTTCGGGCTAAATCAGTAACATACGGAACATTAAGGTCTTTATGGATAAGTTTATTAGTGACAAAATATGGAGCATTGAGGATTTTACGAAGGATTTTGGATTGTAAGGATTGGATACGAGAGGAATTCGATGGTTTAGTAGACCCCCATAGCTCTACTCCGTAAGTCCAGATAGGTCTTATGATGGTCATGTAGATGAGTCTTTTGTAGTTAAGAGGAAGCTTTGACCGTTTGTCAAGTAAGTGTTGAAGTAACCGAAAGCGTCGAGCAGTTTCTTGTCGTTTCAGTCTAGTGTGGGGATTCCATGTTAGCCGTTTGTCAAGTAGAAGTCCCAGGTAGCGGATCTGTTCAACCGGAACAAGCGGAATATTATTAAAGGATACTGTAGGGCAGGATGTCATAGATTTACGACGAAGGGTAAAGGTTATTTGGTGGGATTTGTTGGAATTTATTTTAATTCGCCAATTCTGACACCATACCTCAAGGTCTCTGATGTGGGATTGGGCTTCTGAAATATGAAGTTTTACTTTTTGTGCTGGATTTACCACATACACACACCATTTTGCGGGTCTTCGTTATTTGGACTCGGATTTGGAACGTGTATTTCTGGAGAAAATTTTCACGATTGCAATACTTTCCCTAACTATATACTTTTTTTTTTTTTTTTTTTTAGGAAAAAAAACTTCATTCTAGGACAATGTCCCTTAAGAATAACAATTATGGACAAAATAATAAATTATAACTGACCAAAAACAATATACAACTGCAATTAAATAACACAAGAATGAAAAAAAGAAGGTTTTATATATACTTATATTATAAATATATACTTCATATATAGGTAATTGAAAGTAATTTAAAAAAATAATGATCGATGAATATAACACAAAAAAAACAAAACAAGAAAAATGAATGCGTTTGTAATAAAGAGAATAGGTGCGGTCCGCCTGCGAAACACCATTTATTACTATAGCATTTTTTTGTAGCGTGCTCTAACAAATGAAACGATAAATGCCATTGTATATTTTAATAACTTTTTATACTGGTGTAAAATTAAACGGGCTTAAATATCCTCAGGTTTCAGATGGGCTTAAATTTCGACTGTTCAAAATATCATCCTCCAAAGTATTGGACTGTAAAATAATTTCAAAAGTTTTTTTTTTTACTGATGATTTCAAAAAACTTCAGATTCTTGTAAATATTTTTAATCAATTATATATGACCCATTCATTGTATTTCGTTTGTATTTTTTTAGCCCTGATGATGACCCACAATTTTTGAGAAAATCGTAAAAAGGTATAAAATGCATGGTATCAAGTGGCTCTTCTGGTTTGCCGATTCTGATGAAAACTGGAATTCGAAAATTTTCACGGTCGCAATACTTTCCTCAATATACATTTCATATATAGGTTAAATGAAAGTAAAAATGCAATCTCCCTTCATTACAATAAGAAATTAAATGTATACATCAATACAATTGGTAGCCAAATATTGTATTACTTATTGAGTACAGCAACATGTTCAAGTACTGAATAGGGGTCACTTGTAATGCAGTAGCTATCATAAAATCCTCCTATGCCCAGGTTCAAACACGGCAGATGGCCCAAGGTTTTTAGTGAAAAAATCCTTAGCTAAAAATCCTAAGATGGTGGTCCCGAGCCTGAGGTATGTCAGGTATTCCTTAAATATCCCTAATCTTGGTTAGCAGTTTGTCGATTTTAGTGATAAAAGCAACATGACAAAACAAAAAAAAAAAAGGATAACCCTTTTATTACAAAAATTAATCATTTATTTTCAAATAACCAGCCATATTAGTCAATTTAATTTAGATTTCTGTCTTGGCCGACGAATATCCAGTCATCCAGGCGCCAGGGAGTCTAGGGCCATTGAAAAGTGGGACGAGTATCGTAAAACTCGCGACATCGACAAAAAATTGTTCTTTTAGCTTTTTGTAATATCAGATTCGGTTTTAATAATAACATATTAATAAAAGTGTTCGTAAGTCTTTATTTACTTGTGGAAAATAATACAACAAATTCATATAGTATATATTCACATAAATCAAAATTAAAATAACATAGGAACGCAAATACTTAAGACGGTATGTCCTTAAACGAACTAAACATATATTACTGTAAGATACATTTCCTTTAGTTTTTTACATTCACGCATAAGGGAATGTATTACGATCGTGAAAATTTTCGAATTCGAGTTTCAACGAAATACACGTTTTAGGGTTACTCTCCTTTTCCCCATCCCAGTCCAAATGACCAAGTCCCCAAAAAGGCCTGTGTTCGTATGTAAAAACGATAAGTATTATAAAACTAAAACTTCATATTTTGGAATAGTGTGTGCGTGAGATGTTGCAGCAGCATTTTCATCAAAATCGGCGAAACAGTAAGAGCCACATTAAACATGGATTTTGCAACTTTTTACGATTTTCTCAAAAACAGCTTTGACGATTTTGATTCAATTGGTTTATTATTTCCTAATAACTTTATTATGATATATCTGTTTATAGCTGCTAATCATTTCGATTGCTCTTTATCTTCAATAATTGGTGGAATTACAAATATTTTAATTTCTGACTTAAATATATACCTAGATCTACTTATTCTTTTTTTCCCTCCTGTTTAGTGATTCCAAAACTCTATATAGATATTTTTCTCTATATTTAAACATAACTGAGTTGTGGGACGTATTTATGTGTAAAAGTTCAATTTATTTTTATTTTAACTTTTCTCTGTTTCGTAATTATTAGCGCTTTTATGGTTAAAAAACACAAATATTTTTTGTTATATAAATGTTAAATTTAATGGGCCTTAATATCATATAGGTTTCATTTTGATTGAAACAGTTTTAACAACGGAGGTAAGCGAAAGTTGTGCGTTGCACTCACCTGATTATTATTTTTTTTCAAATTGAGGAAGTGTTTATATTCATTTCTTTCATTTATTACTGTCATTATTCCTTATGTTTATGTGATTAATTTAAGATACTGGCCTACTTTTGGTACAGAATTATATATGTGTAGTGTATGATTTTATATACTGCAATAATGATTTTTTTTTTAATGCTAAAAATTATTAATAGTAGAAATAATATTGTTATAGGATGAATGTATTTTTTTCTGTAACTGTGAATTAAATGTTATGTAATCTGTAATATGATCACGGGTGGTTGGTTTCCTGAAATTCTAACGAAACCAAACTTTTTTTGTAGTTTTTATTTTATTCGATTAATGTTTCTTAAAAATTAAAAAAAAAAGGACAAGTACGGTATAAAAGCGAAAATTCTTAACAAATAGTGGCAGTATTGACGAGCGTCGTTCGGCTATCTCCGGCCGAAGGTGTTCGGCTTTGTGACGCAGTGTGACGTCTAAAGAGCCGCTGTAGTAAGAGCAGTCAGTACACTTCTGGGAGGCGTGTTGGTGGTCACTTCGTCTCTCATATCGCCTCTAGGAATAACTCCTGTCAATGTGTTACTTATAACTGACGTCCCAGCTATCAGCCAACATGTCAGACGCTGTGAGTTTAACTTACGCTCTAATTTTTTTTTTTTAAATACAGAAAATAGTAGTAGTATCTCATCAAGCTATTCTATGTACCTGTGCCCCGTATTCGAAAACCTACACCGGCGCCGCCTCAATGATACATGTAAACAGTTAACTTGGTCGTGTGTCGAAGTTGAAGATCCCTTTTATTATTGTTAACTCTACATTACTTTGCCTTGGTTTGGAGTTTATAAGCTTCATAAAAAGTGAAAGTAGCATCTTTTTGCGCCAATATTAATTGTTTTTCATTCGCTTTGATTTGTGATTGTCGCTTATAACATTAATTATTTTTATTGTTTGCTGTGTTGTTAGTTTATTGTATTCACGTATTAATATAATTACATGATAGTGCCTTACCTTAATGATTAATTTGATTCTATGTATGTTTTATGTATCTGATATGACACTTCTGTATAACCTTCCGGATTTATTGGTTATAAATAATCTTATGACTTTTCCGTTTATGTTTTGGTTATTACTTTCAGCTCTATTAATAAATTATTTTCTTTAAAAGATCGATATAATTTCTTATTTACCTATATGAACTGACTAGACCACGCCCTAATTTAGTTTTCTTTTTGAAATGTGATGAATTATTAACTCCTAAACAATTAATTGAGAAAAATATCACTGGTATATTTTAATATAATTTTATAGCATGAATTTGAATCAATAATTGTAATAAATCTAATTGCTTTTTAAAGTAGATACTATTTCCTGAATGTTCAATTTCTAATTCGATTCATGAAATGGGAAGCACAACTCATTAGCTCTGAAAGGTCCTTATCCAAAATATAATCTCTTTAATTCAATATTTTGTTTTTATTTTATTTTATGGCCTATGATCTGATTACTAAACAGCAGTTGTATTCCTATAAACAATTGGTTCTGTATATGATTGCATCAATGGAATGTTCATATACTTGGTTAAAGGGAAACATTTGCTATTCATTTTTATTGATTTTTTTTTTTTTTTTTTTACTTATAAATCAACCCAGATCATTTTTATTGAGAAAGTTTGAATTACTAGGTTTTGCATTCTGGACTGTCTGCTATGTAACTATTATAAAAATATTTCTGCTCCTCTGGCATTTGTTTTTGACATATAAAAGTTGTGAATGTCAGTTAGTATTAAATTAATTCAGTAGAATATTGCCAATATTTCTATGATTTAAAAAAAAAAATTATATTCTTTTTCAGAGTTTGAATATTTTTAGTTTCTGAGTACATAGCAGCTCCTCAGACTAAATTTGGTCCAATCAATTTAAATTTATGTGGAAATTTTGCAAGGCATATACAATCTAAAATTTTATACTGTGAGGAAATAAATAATTAAATTAATTTCTATGTATGGTTGAATTTACCGCACTGATTTTAGTACCATTAAAAAAAAAAAAAAAGTATCGTGGATAGTCCGTGTAACATCTCTCCAATAAAATGTAAAAATACTCTAGACATTTTTTAATGATGTTTATATTTTAACTAATTAATGATTATGTTTTTGTTGAATATTGTAGCTTTGTTAAAAAAATCTGTAAATGAAAAAGGTAATTAGGATATGGGCTCAAGTATTATCAATTAGGAACTTCAACCATTTTCTTGCTTTATAAGAATGATAATTTTAGATTTATATCTTGTTGTACAGGACAAAAAAGAAGTTATGAGAATGTTGCTGTCGAAGTGTTTTATAATAGTTATTCATCTTCTTTATCACCAACAAAAAAGAAAATTTTTTCAAAGGATCTGCCTGGCTTTAGGACTGTTTTAAGTAAACATTATTGTATTTAAAGGCTTCTTAACAACAACTGGTAACTAGCATACAATTCATAATGAACGAGAACCACCATTTTTAACATTATTATGTTTTTTCTGTGGTTTCTATCAAGTTCGGAATCCCAAATTTCTTGTATCACTTACCCGATAACCTGCAGCTTTGAATTTTCTATTCGTCTAGGTTTGTGGATTTAAGAGTATCATGGAGATGCTGTCTGTGCTATCCTACATACCTCTGTTCCGCCCAAAATTCTCTAAGTCTCCTTAATTATGAAATAGGATGCCTGAGGGTTATGTTGAAAACATTTTTTTTATACTGGAAAATCATTTTTAGTGTTTTCTTGTGTAAATTGTATTTGTTTAAAAATATTTTTATCTGTGCTCTTAAATACAATTATGATTATTGTTATCAGATAAAGCAAAATAATTTATTATAAAACCCTTTTAGTATAAAAAAAAAAGTCAGTCTGATTTTAAGTAATGTAGGCTTAATATGACCTATGTTACACCTAATATACATATAGATGTTGTATTGTTATATATTTTAAATAGATATCCTATATTTATATTTGCTTCCCTCATATAAACCCTAATTTCCCTGGTTTTTCCAGTACTAGAAATGCATCTGTGAGCACTTATAGAGATTTGCTGTGATATGAATACCATCTTTATAGATATTATAGATGGAGATTTGCTGTGATATGAATACCATCTTTATAGATATTATAGGGGTTGTGCAAGCTGTAAAAAGATTTATTTATTTTAGTTGCTTTTCCACCTTTCCGATCACTTTCTCCAGAGCTTAATTATACCAAGCAAGCCATTGTCACTTTGCCTTACTTTTCTCTCACTAGTCTGGTGTGGATTCATTTGGTTTCTAAGTTTTGTATGGAGATGTTGCTTTTTATTTTTTTATAGATGAAAGCTGACATTTTTTGTGTTTTTTCAAAATATTTAAACATTTGTTGAAATTCTTATTTTGTATACCTTTAACAAAAAAAAAAAAATTATATTTTTGAATTAATTAGTATAAATTATAAATTAGTATATTTTGAATTTATTAGTCAATAGTTTCTCTTTTTACATTCACTTGTATATTTATAAAATATATATTACGAGAAAGTACTGTGATCGTGAATTTTTTTCTTTATCAAAGTTTTAAGGAATGTATTTAATTAAATATATTCTGTATGATTATATAATTATTAAATTTGTTTGTTTAAATAATGCCTAATTTTTACGTTTATTGACTTAACTGTCGCAAAATTGAATCTGGGAAGTCTATCACAAAACTGAAATTTCATATTGAAGCAATTATGTTAATGTCTAGGATATTACTGTAATTTTTTCTCTAAAATCAACTCACCAAAAACGCTACTTTTTATTTACATCTCTTAAACTTAGTGATTTTGATTAAACTCATTGTGTACATATGTATTTAAATAGTCTTTAATGTCAGGATGGTTTTTTGTCTCACAGAATTAGTCTGACAAGGCTTAAATAGCAAATTAACAATTGTGTTTTCTCTCTAAATCACCGTTGACTTATTTTATTTAAAGTAATTAAACCTCTTCCATCATTATCATTAATAAACAATTTATAAATATAAATTATGAACAAATTAAATGATAAAATTATTTGTCTATAAGCATATTCCAAATGTTCTGACGAAATTTAATTTTTACCACCTGAAAAATAAAAAAAATAAAAATGCATTGAGCAAATATGTTCTTTTCCGAAAGGATAAATCAGAGAATCTTGTCCAAAATCCATCATGGTGGGTTCTTAATCATTCTCCAAGTTAATTTTATTTTTTTTTCAGAAGTGTGAATTCTAAAATAAAAGAATAATATACCATTTGAAAGGAAAAGAATGTTGAAATAATATTATCTAATTTAAAAAATTGTCTATGGTAATGCAGAGTAAAGAAAACATCAAAAAGTTAATTGATTGTTGTATCTCTTAATTTGAAAAAAATGTTTCCATTAAAACCCAATTGAGATAATTTTTTAACTTCCCTTATTTCAAAATTTATTTCAAGTAGGGAAGTAATTGAAAGTATGATATGCGCACAAGATTTTTTATTATTAATTTTTTTTTTTCTAAGAGAGAGGTAAGTGAAATTTTTGTGATATGTGCAACATATTATCCTTATTTATTGAAGTTTTATAGGTAATATGGTTGTACCATCTTTTGATTCATTTGCTCTCAATTTTTTTAAATATCTTCTCTTAGTTAGTTGTATGTCCTTTCTGATGTTATCCTTGTGATCTATTATTCACATTTATAACTTTTGGGCACCAAGATAGTTCGTAAGTGTTCGACCTGACCTGACTTGTATGTATGCCCTTCTAACATACTTTAAACTCAAGTTGAAATAAGGGCAGTTGGCTCACATTTTTTAGATTGTATAGGATCTATTTTTCTTATTTGAGGCTGATAGTACACTGATTACCGGGTGTCCTTTTAATATCTTGAAAGACATCTTCATATCATAGTATGTACAACCCTTAAGAGCAGTTATTCAGGGCTGAAAACCTTTACAAAAAAATCTTACTTTTTGAATGAAGATGGAAAGCTGCTTACAAAATAAACTTACTTGCAAAATGAAAGGGGCACTTCAAATAAAAATTTGAAGATATTAAAGTAAGGAATCCCAAGATAAAGAGGTTATAATCAGTCAACAGAGCTTGAAAAGGAGGG
Organism: Piezodorus guildinii; assembly: GCA_023052935.1. Classification (NCBI taxonomy): domain Eukaryota; kingdom Metazoa; phylum Arthropoda; class Insecta; order Hemiptera; family Pentatomidae; genus Piezodorus; species Piezodorus guildinii. The sequence continues at coordinate 38,712,875 of CM041295.1, read as the reverse complement.
TTCACCCTGCGAAAGGTGCTTCATTTTATTTTTTAATTTTGTTTAGGACCTTTAGGTAGTACTTAATCCAAGTTTTCGTCATCCCCACCCTTTTGCTTTGTTCGCCATCTTGAAAAAACGGTAAAAAATTGGCACTTTTTTCAGTTTTTGTCCTTTAGCTCATTCCTTATGCATTTTTCGATTTTTAGTTTTATTTATAAAAATTTAGACTACAAAATTTCCAATAAATTTGGAGTATAATTTTTTTTTTTTGTAAGATACGCTCGATTCGTGCTACGAGAAGACGAAAATGGAGTAAAACTTTTCGCTTTCTTTCCAGTTCCCACCGTAAAAGCATTAATAAGACTTGATCTCAGCAGAAAGTTAGTTCATTAAAAGTTGCACAGAATTTTATTATCTTCAAAACCCTCGTCTTAAAAACTTTTTTTATTAGCAATAGTAGGAGTGGGGGTAATTTTAAGAAAAATGTGTATTTTCTGATTCTGCCCTGTAACGCCGTTTTGTGGAAGTTTTTCAATGATTTTTCTAGCATTTTTTTTAATTACAAAAAGGAATGTATACTATACAAATGCCTCGTACATCATTTAACCATCCAAATATATACGCCATGACCATGATGTGCAACATTGGTCGAACGGTTTCAGAACACCCCCTCCCCTTTACCAGATGTTGGTGAAATTAGGAGTATGAACTCTGGTTTATTTGGAAGCGAGCAGGTGATTCCTACAAGGCTCAGCAAGTCGGTATGGCTGGACTGTCATGAATAGTGGGAACAACCTTTCGCGAAGTTTCTTTCAAAGGAAGAAGTGGGCAAGAACACGTTGAAGGTTCGGGAGAAGATGATAGCTGTGATAGAATATCTCACTCTCTATCACAAGATAAAAAAAAAACAACGCGAACGATCTTAAGGAATAACTTTCTTATAAGCTTGCACCGTTCCCCGTGTCGTTGTTAAACAAGAATATTATGCGCAAAGGCACAAAGTATGCTTCACCATAATGCATTCAGACCCCTGTCAAATTGATTTCGAGCTCCTATCAAATCGTCTTATTGTCATGGCAGAGGAGATGTGGAGAGAGAGAGGGGAAGAAAGAAGGAAGACAATCGCCAAGTCATAAACTGTCCACCTAACACTACGTTATAGATATTGTAACCATAGTTTATTAAAATTTCTTATTATAACAATAATCAATGCAATAGTTTCCCTTCAGTCTTTCCTTCACATATAGTCTACTAACACCCAAAAACCAAATGTAAACACTACAAAGAGTTTTGTTGGTAACATTCCCACAGAACGGAAATTCTAACAAAACAGTGGGCATCTGCTCCACAAAGTTGTTTGGACTTGAAATTCATATCCAATGGGCACAATAAAAAACGATTTGTTGAACTCCTTAGAACAAAACTTGATGCATCAAACATAATGAACAAGCAAGCTGGAGAGGATTCTGAGGTGTAAATTGTTACCACAGCAACATCGATGGCTTCTTCGTACTCTGTAATGATAGTGTTAGTCAGCCTACTGCAAATACGATGATAAACATATAAATTTAAAAAAACTAGTAAAAGGCAATTCACCTGACCTCATTTACTCATATATGAATTGCAATTTGTTTTTATACACATACTGCGGTACAGCCTGTTACTCACATGCATGAGACTGTCTTCAGTGGGTTCAGAGGAGCAGCATCTCTTGTTGTGGGTGTAGGCTTCAAGCCTCTGCTTCCTTTTGTCCGCCCAAAAATGATCGGGTGCTTCTTGAACCTCATCTACGCTATCATTGGTAATAGTAGTATCGCGGTCCATCAGCGATTGGGTTAGCGTTGCAAGATTTAAGTTTGTTGTGGTGGCAACAGATTTTGAGTTTTGAAGATCAGTGAGTGATAAGTCGATTTCCCCACCTTAAAGGATAACCAGTATTTCCTCCCCTACTTTAGAAATTTCCTCTATGGTGGATTCTAGATCCAAGAAGACGTCACTTACGTCCAAAAATAATGGATTCATCTGAAAAAGGAAACACACTTTTTTTTTTCCATACCCATAAATGTTTTGGTAATGTTGCACATCATGGTCATGGCGCATACATTTAAGTGGTTAAATGGTGTATGAGGCATTTGTATAATATACATTCCTTTTATTATTAAAGAAAATGCTTGGAATATCATCGAAAAACTTTCACCAAATTGCATTCTAGGGCAGAATCACAAAATACGCATTTTTCTTAACATTACCCCCACTCCTACTATTACTAATAAAAAAAGTTTTTAGGACGAGGGCTTTGAAGGTAATAAGACTCTGTGCAATTTTTAATAAATTAACTTTTCGATGAGATCAAGTCTTTTTCACGTTTGCGGTGGGAAGTTGAAAGAAAATGAAAAGTTTGCCAAATCGGCAATTTTACTCCATTTTCGCCTTCTCGTAGCTTGAATACGCTCGGTCTTGCATACATTTTTATGAATAAAACTAAAAATCTAAAAAAATGCATTGGGAATAAGCTAAAGGACAAAAATTGTAAAATGTGGAAATTTTTTTATCTTTTTTTTTCAAGATGGCGAATGAAGCAAAAGGGTGGGGATGACGAAAACTTGGGTTAAGTACTACCTAATGATCCTAAACAATATTAAAAAAGAAAAGAGAACTACGCGCCTTTTGTAGGATGCACTTCCCCTCTTGACTGAACGAGTCATTCTGGATTTACTAGCCAAAGTTAAAAATAATAAGGTGTGAGGTGCTCATTGATTGGACTAACGCCGGTAGATTCAATGGTCTACCTTCCCTAAAATTTGGTTTTCAAGTAGGCTCTTAGAAATTCAAGTGGGTTTTGGAAATCCAAAAGGGAGCGGCGTGGTCTAGTGGGTAGAGCGCTAGTCTACTGTGATCCAGGTCCTGGGTTCGAATCCCGGCTGGGGCAGAATATTATTTATTCTTTTATTTCGGCCGGAGGGCGATCCTGGGGTATGGAGACCCTCCTGGGGCAGACCCAGCCTCTATAAAGTGGGTATCCAACCATGGGGAAAAAATCTGGCGGCTGAGCGTTATTTCGGCCGAATCACCTCATTGCACGGCCGTTGGCCTAGAAACAGTACGAATCTCTACATGTACTGGGCCCAAAACTCTTCATGGGTTGTAGTGGTACAGGGTTTTTTCTTTTTTAAATCCAAGTTAATGGAATATTCATAGAAACAGTTCAGCTTTTTGCTGATGACATTGACATTATTTTAATGCTCTGTCTGATGGATATTTAAAGTTAGCTAATTCAGCTTGAAAAATAGGATTTTATGTAAATGCTCATGGTTTCGTATGAAATTTCAATATCCGGTAAATCTCATCCAAGTATATTCATTCATTTTACGAAAAACTTTATGATTTTGGCTATACCCATTACCCAAGAGGAAATTTTGTACATTTCGGAATTAAACGAAGACATGCTAATGGGTTCAGCTCTTATTTTAGGATTGTGTGTTCCCCAAATGTGCCAATGTGCTTAGCATATAATTCTTTTTAAGAAATTAGACGGGATTAAGTCCACCAGAGATTGGGGTGCATTGACCAAATTGTCTGAATTGTCAAAGATGATAATTGCAAAGGTAATTCACCAAACTAAACTAGGGTAGAATTGCGGTGTAGCTTGTGATTCCAGGTCTTAGCTGAGTGAGGAATTGAATGGTACTGCAGAAGATTAGAACAACTTAGACAGGCGAGTGTTGGACCCCGAGTTCTTATGTTGACTTAATTATAATAAATAATACATGAAAGGCTTGTGGGTCCATTGCATTAGTGCTGCTTTCTATAATTTTGTCTAAGATATTGAAAAGTAAAATTTAATGTATAATGTTCTTAGTAAATTTAACTAAATCACTCTATCCTTCAAAAATTATATTTCCGAAATCTCCCGTCGTACATTTTCAACCTTTAAGCGACTGTATTCCCGCATGAAACCCTCGTTACCTCCCTAATATTTCCCCACTTCGACTATTGCTGTACGGTATACGATGGTGTTTTTGGGAATCTCGAGGTAAAAATAAAACGCTTAATTAATTGCTTTGTCCGATTCATCTTCGAGGTCCCTAGGTACACCTCCATATCCCAATTTGATGGCGAGTTGAAGTGGCTTTACCCTTCCAATCGTCGCAAGTATTTCCTTGCGTCATTCCTTTACCAAGTCATCCAATCCCGCCGTCCATCATACATTTTTGACCTGCTACAATTCACTCTGTCCGTCCTCGTACACGCTCCAGGCCTTCAGATTTATACACTACGACCTGCATTTATACACTACCGAATTGCACATTTCGACAGATCCTTTCTCATTCAATCCTTAATCCTATGGAATTCTATCCCTCCTTCCATCCGTCACTCCAACTCTCTTTCTACCTTCAAATTCCGCATATTTAACCACTTAATGAATATCCTGGCTCAATAGAATTGTAAATAAGTTTTTATTTTTTATTTTATTGTTGTTTTTGTTTTCTTCTTATTTGAATATGTCTATTTTATATAAGTAATTATTAACTTGTTTATATGTATTTAATTTACTCTAAGACTCCAAAGCACATTTTCTACTTTCTGTATAATTTATCCTAAAGGGACATGTCCCAGGATAATTAAGAATTTATTTATTTATGTTGCCAAAACGTTCCCGATTTGAGCTTCGCGGATATACGATAGCCGCCATTTTAAGTTCCTTTTGCAAACTTCTGTTATCTTTGCGTGGTAAACTTGTTACTTGATAAGCCTTTAAAGTTCATTCAATCGACAGCTTTTTAATTTAAATTGGTGAAAGTCTACCCAACTCGTGTATTAAAACTAGGTTTAATGAAGTGGTTATCGCGAGTTCTAAAAGGATCCAAGTTGACTATTATCAAACTTTAACCAGTTGTCTCCTTTTACTAATAAATAATATAACTATAAGATAAATTTTTTATATTTATTCGTTATAGATATCAGTTAGAAAAAGTATCCCAAGAGAAATCCCATTAAAACACATTTGATCGATTGAAGCGGATCCAAAAAGGCAAGATGTCTGGCTGTGTCAATATTAAAATATTAAGACCTGAGTTGTCGTTTTGCGAGTAGTTACCCGAAAAGAGGATAATTTATTGTTCAGAGAGTAATAGTATGAAATCGTAGATTCGAGGTATAATGAGGAAAACCAAATTTAACCAATGAATATAATACTCGCATGAGTACTTTCAAATAAAGAAATTAATCTAATTTGTTAATTATATTTATTTATTGTTGGTTAGGAGCATAGAAATGTAGCCAAGTAAACAAATGGTGTAAAACATTTTAAGAGATTGTAGCAAAGATGGGAGAGGGAAACCATGACTTATACGGAGTCTTCGGTCACCATTCATACCATTCCAGTCCATCGGTTTAAAGAAAGGAAAATAGTGGGGGGGAGGGGACCGTCGGTTTGGAACGACGAACCAAAACGCCCTCACACCATCGTTCAAACCCGTCCGGTCAGTCTCTTTATACGAATATATTGCAGTCCTTCTAAACAGTTGCAAGTGGGATTGTTTTCAGCGTATAATCAATTAATTAAGTGGATAAAAGTAATGGACGCGACTGTAGCTATTCGGTATTCCTCAATGAACTCTAAAAGATGATCTTTCTCCTTCTGGCATACACATGTTTATTTTTTTTAAACACAATACGTTTTCCTTCAGATGTTGGAACTTAACTGAAAACGAAATATTTTGTACTTCCTTTCAAAAGGGAAGGTGGAGGATATTATGTTAAGTTCCTAGAAATTATTGGAGACGTTAATTTCAACTTCAAAATCGATCAATGATTCCTTATTCTATAAAATAAAGAGGATAATAAAATTCATTATATGTTATATTAATGTTCACATTAATTGTTATAAAAATGATGATTCCGAAATCAAAATATATTGTTGTAATATTTTTAAGTCTAGTTATATAGTTGTAATAGTTCTGAAAATTGCTACACTATATTTTTAAATTATAAGTACGACTATGATTTGTCTAAATTAATTCACTTATTTTTAATTGTATAAGTTGAATGACCATCTTATTAAAGTAAGTAAATAGAAAAACAAAATATGAAGAATTATCGTAATAAATGGATAAACTGTGAGAATTTTTATAAATAACAACGGACTGGAACGATGGGCTCTCACTCGGGCAACTATAATTGAAAACCGTCGGGGTTTTTTTTTTCTGTCATGGCCAGGTCGCAGAACCGTCCTTCCCACACGACGGTTTTGGCCCTCACACGATCGTTATTGTCATCGGTTTTGAACGACGTGTCGAACCGTCGTTTTTGAGCGATCGTGTGAGGGATCCTTAGGATTATAGTATCTACCATGTTCTGGAACTGATTCCTTTCAAATCCAAACTTTTCAAAAAATGCTATTGTAGCTGAAGGGATGGTCCCCCTTCTTCCAAATCAAATCCTTTAACAATAAACGCTCTTTAACCGAACTCTTGCAGTGAGAGAATACATTTTATGTACATTCTTTATTTCTGGAGTTTGTTGCATTGTTCCTTATCATTATATAGATGCATATTTAATTGTGGAATATAATATTAATGTTTCTTTTTCTGCGGAACTAAATGCTAAGATATCTACAAATTTTGTTGGCCAATCGGTATTAAGGTAAAATACTTTCCTTTCTAGAAGTTCCGCTTTTTGGTTTTTGATATGGTTGCGCCTCCAGTTAACCAGTGGCTTGTTATTAAAACATTTACCCAACAAATGTGCGGGGTTTCTGAATCTTGACAGCATCTGGGGCAGAGGGTTCCAACAGCTCCATTCACCTGGTTTTTATATCCTGGAACTCCGTGAAGTGGTGCGTAGTTTATGTTGAGCTTCAGTGCATTGCTCCACTCTGATTTTGTAAGATAAAATACAGTTAATTTATTTATGAACTATGTGACGAATATAATTCTTAAAATCAAAAAGGTAATTTCATTCGATGAGTGGTTATTTTTATGGAAAGGTATTTTCTACATTACAGAGCCATCGGTTGTGTTAGACCGCTGATTTAGAAGACGATCCAGGGTCGGTTGTCATGATCCGAGTAATCTGTCATTAATCGAAGCTACCAACTATGCTAGGCAATCTCAGTGTTTTATGTATCATATACTCCGTTTATATCTTACTTCTCTTCTTCGTAAACCTATGATATCCTGCCTTTACAGTATCCTTTAATAATATCCCGCTTGTTCCAGTTGAACAGATCCGCTACTTAGGACTTCTACTTGGCAAACGTCTGACATGGAATCCAGACACTAGACTGAAACAAAAACTGCTCACCGCTTTCGGTTACTTTCAACACTTACTACGACACACGTTCTAACCTTCTATTTAAAAAGAAATAATAATCTATAAAAATTAAAGGATCACTTACAAATATTTATATTATTATTACATAAGAGATAAAAATAGGAATTCCTTTGTCCCAGACTGGACTTTGTGTTGTATCTTATCAAGTTAATCCTCTACCTGTTTATATTCCCACCCGTTTATGGAGAAAAGGGTCAGTTAATCCTCTTCTTTTCTTTCTTCCTATCAGTAAATGGTTAGTTGTTAGCAAAGATTCATCTTATTGAAGATTTTCTAACATTTAAGAGACTTTAGTTTTTACTTGTGTGTTTAGTAAGAACGTTGTGATGGCCAACAGAAGAGCATTGACCGAAGAGGAATCAATTCGTGCTGTTGCTTTGAGTGAAGAAGGGTTTTCTCAAAGGCATATTGCGCAACGACTCCAGCGGTCACAATCCGTAGTGCCCAGGGTGCTTAATAGGCATCGTCAAACTGGAGGGCATACAAGAAGAGTCGGACAAGGCCGTCCGAGGTCAACTTCCCACCGTGACGAGAGATTTTTGCATCTGCATGCTCTTCTGGATCGCCGATCAACTGGTAACAGTTTGCGTGGTCTCCTCCTGAGGTTCAGGAATGTGCAAATTTCAGAGCGAACCGTGAGATGACGACTCAACGATTATGGATTGACCTCCCATCCTTCAGCTACTGGACCTCTTCTCTCCAGGGAACACTGGGTTGAGCGCTTGTTGAGGTTTGCCCGGGAGCACCTAAACTGGACTCAGGAAGATTGGAGCCTCGTATTATTCAGCGATGAGTCAAGATTCTGTCTCTGATTTCCAGATGGACGGGAAAAGGTATGGAGAAGGCGGGGAGAGAGGTATTCTCCATGCACTTTTCTCCAAGGGTTGCGTTTGGTGGTGGGTCAGTGATGGTGTGGGGGGACATAAATTTAAACTCCCGTACAGAGTTGGTTCTTGTGAACCGATGCTCTATAACTGCTGACAGGTACATTAGGGAGGTGCTTGAGCCACATGTAATACCTTTCGCCAGAAATATCGCAGGTAACTTTATTTTTATGCACGATAATGCCCGACCTCACGTTGCTTGATCAGTGCAAAATTTTCTCAGACAAGAAGAAATTGACGTTATGGTTTGGCCACCGAGAAGTCCAGATATGAACCCAATAGAGCATGTATGGGACATGCTTGGAAGATGTGTCTGCGCCGGAGACCCACAAAATTTGGCAGATTTAAGGGAAATGTCAGTGGAAGAGTGGAACAACATCCCAGAACAACATGTAAGAGCCCTGTTCGCTGGAATGGGCAGGAGAATGGAAGCAATTATCAGAGCTAGAAGTAGGAATACCAATTATTGATCGTTTTCCTCGAATTCTTCCTTTTTATTCAGTTTTGTTATTTCATTTCAAAGATTTACTTTTTTATTTTGAGACTGTAGGACATTTTTATTTTTTGATTTGTTTTCCTATTAAAAATTTCTCGAAAATATTTTTTTATTTTTTATTACCCTTAAAGTAAAGTGTGACTTCCGAAGAAAAAAGAATATTTTCAAAAATACCCTATACAGTTCGGTAATTTCAAAATATTGAAGTGATCCTTTAATTTTGTCCGGCAGTGTACAAAAGCCTCATATGCATGTCCATCATAAGACCTATCGGGACTTACGGAGTTGAGCTTTGGGGTTACACTAAACCATCAAATTCTTCCCGTCTTCCATTCTTACATTCTAAAATCCTCAACGCTTCTTACTTTGTCACGAATAAGCTCATCCATCAAGACCATAATATTCCTTATGTAGCTGATTTGGCCCGAACCAGGTATCTATCCTTCTGTAACAAACACCACTCCCACTGTAAACCACTAGTTTCAATCCTAGCTTCCTCTTCTATTCCTGACAATCCTCCCAGGCGTCGGAAAAGAAGATGGCCTCGAGACCTTCTAGTTTAGATTACCTATAGGAGTGCTGCCAATGGGCAGTTTCTCTTCATGTGTTTTATATAACAGCTAATTTATTAGATGTATTAACCAATACAGTTGTCAATATCAATAAATACATTTTAAAAAATAGATCCTGCTCTTTATGTCATCAATATAATCTCAGCAGTTATTATTTGTTTGACGTTTCCCTCATCTGGAAAAATAAGAAGTAGATATTTCTGTCTTAAATAAAACTATCCTGGGGCCAAGACGCAGAAACTATGCAATTACATACTTGTGTGTTAACAACGGTGAAGGTCTTAGTGATATGTATATATCAAGATATACTTTCGAACACGTAGAGAAATTTAGATTCCATAATAATTAAATAAAACGAAATTCAGGAATGCGGGAAATCCGTGTGATTAATTTGCGAAATCACTTAGTTCGCAGCTTCTTTAAAAAAACTGAAGGTTAGAATTTGTATAACTATTTTTATCCCGACGGTTCCATACGGTTGTGAAACGAGGTCGCTTACTTTGTAGGATGAACAACACCTCAAGGTTTTCAATAATAATGTACTACGTAAAATCTTTGGTCCAAAGAGAGATGAGGTCTCTGCGGATTTTAGGGTTTTACACCACGCGGAATTACGGATCTTGTACTATGCCAGAATAATTGAGTTGATAGTATCACGGCCACTCAAATGGGCGGTGTAAATTCGTTAGGCTCATTGAAGAACGAATTCCGAAAAATGTTAGTATGCGCTGAACTGACTGGTAGGCGTCCTAGAGGTAGGCGGAGGATTGTGTTATGTCTGATCTCGGTGGCTTAGTCTTGGACGGTGATTATTGGACGAATCCGTGCAGGCAGCATTTGGTACTATCGGCATCGAACCTTCGGTTCGCTAGCCTATTATTATTATTAAAATAAAACTATCAAAATATAGTTAGAACTCCTTTATATTCAGAAATGACTACGACTTGCTTTATAAAGAAAATAACCCTCATTAACAACAACGTTTTCAGGTTAAAGATCACATGGCTTTGTCTCTACCAAACTTTGATATTTCTCTTTATCTAATGTTTATGTTTCTATTTTATCCCTAATTTGATGATGAACTTAGCTAATAAACCTAGTGTTTTGTAAAATATATAAATGATTTTATTAACGAACTATGTTAGCGACCAAGGAAACTCTTTTAGCTTCTCTAATTTTAAAGATATACGTTTCCAGATTTGTTTGTTGAATACAAACAAAAAAAAAATCTCTATTTTTTTTTCGAGAGTGTTTAGTCTTTTATTTGAAAAATAAAATAAAATGGCAAAAAGGTGGTCCTAGTATGATTCTTAGAATTCGGCGTTATCTTCTACAACTTTATTTAAGAATGACGACCTATTAAATGTTTCATAGGACCCCATCCTATTTTACTTTCACTTACCTACGTGGGTGAATCAAATATAAACGAGACTTTTTGTTCTGGAAGTCCAGTGAAGGTGCGGGAACGTTCCCGGGTTTAGAGGTGTTGGGTAGGGATGCCAAGAGTGAGGGAAGCAGGCGGGCGCATGCCCTCGAACTCACCAGTTACCGTCGTGACGATGTCTAAGCAGGATGTATCCCCCTCGATTGCGCAACGTATCATCATCAAATTTCATGCTGCTGAAGGTGTAAAACCGGCTGAAATCTTGAGAAGGTTGACTGTACAGTTCGGGAAAGAGACACTTTCTCGTGCCAGAGTGTTTGCATGGCATAAACAGTTTATGGAGGGTCGTGATCGTGTTCAGAATGAAAGCCATGACCGCAGACCCCGCTCCAGCATCACAGCAGACAACATCAGCCGTGTTCGACAGCTTATTGAAGGTGACAGACGTCTAACCACCAGTGCCATTGCAAGTGAGGTTGGGATAAGCTATGGAAGCACTTTTTCCATACTCACAGAGGAGCTAGGGTTTGTGAGGTGTGTTCCAGGTGGGTTCCTCGACTTCTCACAGCTGAGCAGAAGCTGAACCGTTTGCAGGTCTGTGAAGGTCTTCTTGCAAGATTTCAGGCTGAGGGAGCCTCATTTCTCACTCACATTATCACCTGTGATGAAACTTGGGTGCACCATTACACCCCTGAATCAAAAAAAGCGAGTATGGAGTGAATACTGAAAGGGGAACCTGGACCAGTGAAAGCCATGTCACGGCTGTCAGCTGGGAAGGTTTTGGCTTCCGTGTTTTTTGACCAGCGTGGCTTGCTGCATCTTGATTTTTTGCATGAACGCAGGACTATCAATGCCGCATACTACTGCGACATTTTGAATGAAGTCAGACTTGCATATCGCCGCAAAAGAAGGGATCTACCGATGAAAGAAGCGATTCTTCTTCAGGACAATGCTCGCCCGCATACTGCAGCCCTGACGAGAGAAAAATTGGAGCAACCGGGCTAAGAGACACTGGAACACCCTCCCTACAGTCGACTTATCACCATGTGACTTTCACCTGTTTGGCCCACTCAAGGAAGCTTTGGGAGGTCAGAGATTCGTCAGTGACGATGAGGTTGAAGCCTACGTGCTCAATTGGCTGAAGACACAACCTACTTCATTCTATGAGCACGGGATTGGAAAATTACCTATGCGCTCATGTAGAAACATGAGGTGTACTTTTCTTTGTGTTCAAAGTAAAAATTAAAAAATAAGTCTCGTTTATATTTGATTCACCCACGTATATATGAAATATAATGTAAGGGAAATTAATGCAATCGTGAAAATTTTTGAAATTGAGTTTTCTACTGAAATACATATTTTATGTCCCCTGAGACCAAATGACCAAGTCCCGAAAAATGTTTGTGTGTGGGTCATTATTGTCAGATCCCACCCTGATGATAATCCACAAGAGGGGGTCGAAACGTTAGCAGGAAATAAATAATTAAAACTATTTAACTGTTTTTGTGTGTATGTATGTTGTAAGTCTAGCTCAAAAAAAAAAGGTTGTACGGAATTGAAATTGAATATTTATGATACTTATATGCCTGGGATGTTACAGAAACTTTTTCACCATAATCAACGAACATCAGAGCCACTGTCTTTCATGTATTTTGCATATTTTTACAATTTTTTTCTTGAACGGCTCTGAACACTTTTATTAAACTTTCTTTATTGATGTAAGATATAATGAGCTGCTATTTCATGTAGGTTTTATCCTCTTTGAAATAGTCTGACAAGGCCTAAACCACAATTTTTTAAAATGTCTTCCTAAAAATTATCATTAATTTTGTTAATTTGTAATAATTAACCATTTCTGCTAGTTAGCATTGATAAAAAGTGGGTGAATATAAAATTTGAAAAAAATTAACAACCAACTGAAGAAGAAAACAAAAGTAATATCTTTAAAATTAAATTTTATTTTTTGCTAATGAGAACATTATTATAGATGTATAATATACCATTGGAAAGTAATAATTTTAGATAAAATATCATTAAACAACCAAAGTTGTTGAAGATAATGTAAAGTGACTTAAGTGATTGTTGTGCATAATCATTTCTATACTTGAGTTATTTAATCTGAAATACTTGTTTCTATCAAAGCAATATAATACTAATTTCAATAATAATACTAATTATAAGTTGATTAAAAATGTGATTTCCAAGAAGGGAGGTAAGTAAAAGTCCTTTTTGTGCTCACCAGATGTTTTAAATGAAGATATAGAAAAAAATATGGAGTTTTTTGGAATCATTATAACAAAGCCTTTATATTAAAAAAAAGTGTAAACAGATGTGTATCATTAATAATTTATAATGTATCTATGCCTTCATTAAGGTAATAAGAAAAAATGGTTGACAAATAGAGATAAAATAATGAATAACTAGCTGGTCTAAATTGCCTGTATTTCTTCTCTATATAAAACATAAGTAGTTGGTGCCTTCACAAGCCTAAGTAAAATGGAAAAAGCTAATTCTTAGTCATCTTGGTCTAGCTTAGAAATAGATTATTTTAAGTCCTTGGAAACAGGCCAAGCTAAGGATTCAGGAGATTCCATCCTCCTATAAAAGCTAAGCCCTTCAAGTGCCCAAATATGTCAAAAACGTTGCTTGTTCATGGGTCAAAATAAATCTAGGAACTAGCCATTAAGAGAAAATTCAATACGTAGATGCTCTTTTATTTAGTTCTGAAAAGAATTTAAAACTTTTTCTTTTTTATATCATCTGCTTCTAAGCTAACAAAGGTAAGGAAGCATTGAATCCATGTAAAAAGTGAAAACATATAATGTATTCATGATTATAAATGTCCATGTGAATTTTACATTTTTGATTTAAGGGACATAGTTTGTCTTCTGTCTATAGTCGAACCCATGCCACAAACTTGGCATCCTTTACCATTAAACCAATTTTTATGAAATATTCAGGGATTTTTGGAGTTGGTACCTAAATGGTACCATATTAATTTTCCTAAATTCCGTCCAGCACTTATAGATAAGGGCTAGTTTGAAATAGTAGCTGTAGAAATAATAGCTGTATTAAATACCTCCTAGTTATGAGTTACTGTCATATAATAAGGCTTTTTGCCTTAATTGAAGCTAGTTAGTACATTAAATCTTACCCATTCCCCCTCCAAAAAAAAACAAAAAAACACCCACCTATAAACTCTTTGGAAAATAATGGATACAGTAAGGGATACTAATCATAGTAACTGTGGATTAAGCCAGACTATTTGTCAAAATCACAATCTTTTCTTCTGCTCTTGGTGGCATCAGCATAGTTTAGGTTATTATGAACTGCTCAAAGTGAATGAAACTATCTTGGAAGTTCGCTATCAACTACCATTAATTTGTTTGAGCCAAGTTGTAAAGGAAATGGACCCTATGTATGCTGATACATTACAACACGTCGGGCACATTTTACATTATTGGCAAAACTAGTAAAAACCTTGTTTGAAACAATTAAATGTCTAACTACCTTTCACCTGATATTGGCCCTTCAGATAATCACTTATTTATTTCTATGGTACATGTTCTGGCTGAGCAGCATTTCCATTCTATGAGGATACCAAAAAACTTAGTAGGGACTTTGATAGCTTTATAAGTCATCATTTTTCTGACATGGAATTCATATACACCCAGAAAGGTAGGAGAAAGTAGTGGCTAGTTATGGAAAATACTTTGAGTGACTTGCTTTTTACCATTATAAATGAAGCATTTATATTCACAAAAACCGGGTGTAATAATCGAACTATTTATTGCCCTAAAACTCTTCTCCTACCCTACCCTTCACAAAAAAATAAAAACAGCGCAAACTTATTCTTGGCCTAAATACTTTGTTTTGGACAACTTCTAGTCCAATTCTGCTGATTAGACCTCCTCATTGACAGCAAAGCATCAGTCTGAGCCTCTAGAGAGCCACAATGTGCCACATTATTTTCATTTAAAAACTGATTTTATCCAAGCCTGCTGATAGGACCTCCTCAATGACAGAAAAACGTCAATTAGAGTCACAATGTGCTACATTATTTTCATTTAAAAACTGATTGTATCCAAGCCTGCTGATTAGACCTCCTGAATGACAGAAAAACATCAATCAGAGCCACAATGTGCCACATTATTTTCATTTCAAAACTGATCGTATCTGATGCTGGTTTGGTTTTCATGATAGTTGATATTTTAGGTCGTGGGGTTATCCATATCCTCCTCCTCTCTCTCACTCACTCCTCTCTCTCTCTCTCTCTCTCTCTCTCTCTCTTGTACCTTAGTCTGCTGGTAGGGCTTGTCACCTCTATGCCTACACAGACAGGCATTTTCTCTGGGGCGCATTCCTACTGAAGGTAGCTGTGGAATATTTAATGCTTATGACCTTAAATTTGGTATGTTAAGTTTGTGTACTGTACATATGTTAGTGAACTGTTCCCCAACCTGAAGAACCAGTATCAGACTGTTGTAGTATGACACTTCCCTTGGTCTGAACTTGTATCTAAGCAATTTTTTTTATTTTATTTATTTATTTTTTAAACTTTGTGAAAATATTATATTAATTCTATTCTACTCAAATTTGGTTTGCCTTAGATAATAGAGAACATGACAAGATGGCACTCATGATAAAGATGTGACTTTTCTAGGGATTAAGTGTATTTTTTTTTTCATTATTTTATATTTTTTTACTTACAATTTTTTTTAATAACCTTTTTTTTGTATTAACTTTTTTTTTGTTTGTTTGTTTTATTAATATTATAGCATGGACGTTCTGATTCATATCGTGTTGCTACTCTACCATCACTTAGTGATGACAACAAAACAGCTGATGGAAAGGTCAAGGTATTTATTAGATCTAATTTTATTAGATCTAAATTCACATGTTCACATTGCTGTCATGATTTTCTTTCTGGGATGTTGGGATAATCTGCATGAAATCACTGAGGAAGACAATGCTATTTACTTAGGTGTTGGTACTAATCTTTTTTTTTCTTTGAGGACCTTCTATTTAAACATTTAATATCTGATTAAAATCAACATTCAATTCTATTGATTTTGCTGCTTTGATCACTTTTCTAAGCTTTATTCTACATTATTACTGTACATGGTTCCTATTTTTTTGTACACTATCTTTCCTAGGTGTTGGCTTACTCTTCTCTTCATTTGCTTTCTTCTCTTCTCTTTATTTCTGTTTAACTCTAAGGAACAAATAATCTAATTTTTAATTTATTTAAATCAAATATTTCATATCTCTTAGTACTTACTAATTATACATATCTCACATATTAATTTGTTATCACTACTGAAATATACTTAATGGGTTTGTTGAAAACTCTAATAGCTTTCAACTTAAGAGATAACCTTTTGAATGTGGAAAGTTATCTTCCTATCTGAAGTTCTTAAAAAAACGTTTTGATATCTTGTACATTCTTTTAAGTTCTTGCAGCAGATTTTAATGAAAGGTTCTCCCTTAAGTTGTTGCCTTATGTTATGATGTTATTTCAAATCCCTATTATGATTTTAATTAGGTCTTGACATTATTGAAAATTGAAATAAAAAATAATGATGAAGTTTTTGTTGACCGTTGTGAAATTAGATGAGGAAGATGGTTGGGGGTGCGGTCATTAAACAGTAACACACATTAAAACAAGTGCTATTTCAATTATGTGCCGACGTTTCGGCCTATATTGTGGACCTTCATCAGGGCTAAAAGAAACAAGATAACAACCAATGTAATAATATACTTAATAATGTGTCAGGTATATAATAATAATATGGTAACAGTAATATAATATGGGAACAAACATAAAATTAAAGTATGTTAGTAATTAAATTATTACTAAATTAAAGTATTAAAATTATATTAAATTAAAATTATATTCAATTATATTAATAATTAATTAAATTATTTTACATTTAATTTTATGTTTGTTCCCATATCATATTACTGTCATTATATTATTATTATATACCTAACGCATTATTAAGTCTATTATTACATTGATTGTTATTTTGTTTCTTTTAGCCCTAATGAAGGCCCACAATGTAGGCTGAAACGTCGGTGCATAATTAAAATAGCACTAGTTTTAATGTGTATTTCTATTTAATGACCACACCCCCAACCATCTTCCTCATGAAATAAAAAATACGGTTAATTTTTATTATTTTTAATAGACAAACATAAAATAAACTTAGGACAAAAATAACCATTAAAATATCAGTCATGAAATATGGAACTTGGGACTTTCACAACACATAGGGGCTTGTCATGTAGGGCAGGTTCAAAAGTTGGATATTATTTTAGAATATCTGCATCTAAAACCTTGCTGAATCCCTTCTTCAGGATTAAGCAAATTTCTAATGACAGTTTATTCATTTATTTTATACCTGTTATTATTTACATTAAAAAAATATATATTTTTCACAAAAGTTTATTTAAAAGCTCTAAAAATTACAGTAGCAATAGAATAGGAGTGAAATGGCTTATACCATTTAGAAATCTAAGAATTTCAAAACGCAGATTTTAACAATTTTTTCTTCTTTTTGAATACACTTTCTTAAAATGGATTCCTACTTTATATCAACTCTTTAACTCCAAATGTTTACTTACATATTCCTTGACAATTTTTCATTATTGTTATATCAAAATTTCTTTCATATAAATCTTTTCATTCAACTTGTTGATTTTAAAAAGTATACAGAAAAGTTTGAGCTATAATCTATCATTTATCTTACAACAATGTTTTATTTGAGTGAATTATCAAAATTCTAACATTAATAAAATGATTCTGAGACAGGTTTTTTTTCCGAATTTTTATGTAAAATAAATTATTAGTCTTTGATATTTTAAATTTCATATAAGGGAGTTGTCAGTGTTGAAGTAATTGTTTAGTTTAGTTAAATAATTGTTCAAGTGATTTTCACTCAATAAAAAAATTGTCATTTGTAACAACAAAGCCATAGGTACTATACAAAGTTTAAGTTCCTAATTTCATGACATCTGTTTTAGTTTTAATTGAAATTATAGTCTTGGAATTTGGCATGTATTTCATTCAATACTTTTTCCTGGTAATCTTCACAAATTTTAGATTTGGATGAAATTGCTAAAACTTTCCCAATAATTAGTTTAAAATTCCTAAAATTTCATATTCCGGGGAAAGCTAAGGAAAAATTTTACTATTTGCAGATTAGTTTTTATATATTTTGATACACCCTCTTTCTCTTTTTCATTAGATGTTGACTAACATTTTTTCTCAATGAATATCTTTATGGCCTTTTTGATCTAGGATTATTTGTATTTCAATGAAATAAATTCCTAATTTTAAAATCCAGGAATTTTATTTGTTGGGTATTGAATAGATGATTTATTTATTTACTTGTTTAATTTTTAGATTCACAATCTTCAAAACGTATTTTCAATTCAGAGGATATTCAGCTTCATTCATCTTTACATTTAATACTTATTACTTTTTTACTCGATGAATTTTAATTTTTAGTATTACATATTGCTTTTGAATTCATCATTATTATGTATTATAAAATTCATAAGTATTTGTGTTACTAGTTCAATCTCTTTTTTTCAGTCTAGACGAAAACCTCCTGTAAAGAAACAAAGAAAAGGAGATCTAGATGATTTAAAACAGGAATTAGATATCGACCATCATAAAATATCAGTGGAAGAATTGTACCAACGTTTTGGAACACACCCAGAAACAGTAAGTGAAACTAGCTATTATTGAACTTGATTTAATCTGTCCAATTTCGGGCTTTAATAGTTCCTTATTACTCAGAGTACTAGTATTATAGTGATATGGATTTATTTATCTTATATTTGCCCGAACCAGGTATCAATCCTTCCATGACAAACTCCACTCCCACTCTAACCCACTAGTTTCAATCCTAGCTTCCTCTTCCATTCCTGAAAATCCTCTGAGGCGTCTGAAAAGAAGATGGCCTCGAGACCTTCTAGTTTAGATTACCTATTGGAGTGCTGCCAATGGGCAGTTTCTCTTCATGTCTTTTATCTAACAGCTAATTTACTAGATGTATTAATCTATACAGTTGTAAATAAATGAACAAAAAAAAATGATCTTATTATTTTGATTAATGGGTGTAAGGAGTGATGACCCACCCTCCCCTATAACAAACCATCATGAATAGTGGTCTGATCTCCAAGATGGCTACATCTTGCTGCCAATTCCTTACAGCAGCCTTTCGTGCCTAAAGAGAATAATAAATTTAAGAGAAATTGTTTAATTGTTAAGCGAAAACCTAAATTTGCCAGTGTATTTTACTATGTTATAGTTATTACCAGGAAATTAATGTTGTATTTAGCAATAAAGCAAATAATTATTGCTGGAGGAAGCTATAACGTTAAAAACACCAACAATAGGGTTGTTGAACATCCTACTCCCTGGTGTTATCCTTTCTCAACGTTGAACAGGCTTTTGACCGAGTCTGGTACTTAGAGTTGCTCTTCTCTCTCTGCGAATTTGTCTCTCCTTCATATTTTCTCATTATCCAATTCTACCTAACTAAAAGATCTTTCAAATTAAATAGCAATAGTTCATATTTCCTAAAGAATCCTCAATTCTTTGTCATGAATAAACTTATTCATAATGATATATTCTATATGTTGCTAATTTGGCTCGAACCAGATACCATTACCTCCATGAAAGAACTCCGTTCTCACTCTGAGCCACTAGTTTTAATAGTTCCTCTTCAATTCTTGATAATCCTCAGGGCATTCGAAAAGATAATATCTTTGAAAATTTCTGATTTATTATATTTTCTTCACATATACCTGATGTATTTATTTTTTATCATTGAAAACCTAAATATATATTTTTATTTATTATAACCTTGAATTCACATCATGATTGAACAGGGAATACCTAGAAAGTTAGTAAACCTAGTAGAGATGTGTTTGTCGGAAACATTTCATAAAGTTAGAATTGGTCATAATTACTCCGAGAGATTTGAGGTGCGATCCGGTTTGAAACAGGGTGACTCCCTTTCACCTGTTTTGTTTAATATAGCTTTAAAATATGTCATAGAAAAGGTGATGTGTGATGTGAAAGGCTTAAATATGGGTGACTAGATTCTGGTTTTAGGGTATGCCGATGATTTGGTACTGCTAGGTGAAGACACTGAAACCATACAACTAAATACAAGTGTGTTAATAAATACCGGTAAAGAAATAGGACTCGAATTAAATACCGATAAGACGAAATATATGATTAGTAGCAAAAATGGTGACGTTCTTGGTGATCTTCATGTATCAGGGCATACTTTTGAACACGTAGAGAAATTCAAGTATCTAGGTTCAATGATAATGAGAAAAAATGGAATCCAGGAAGAAATAAAGTCCCGGTTAAAGGTGGGAAATGCGTGTTATTATTCAATTGCTAAATTTCTTAGCTCGCGGCTTCTGTCTAAAAACTTAAAGGTTAGAATTTATAAAACTATTATTCTTCCGACGGT
Source organism: Piezodorus guildinii (assembly GCA_023052935.1). Classification (NCBI taxonomy): domain Eukaryota; kingdom Metazoa; phylum Arthropoda; class Insecta; order Hemiptera; family Pentatomidae; genus Piezodorus; species Piezodorus guildinii. The sequence continues at coordinate 38,692,722 of CM041295.1, read as the reverse complement.
TCTTTACGGATGCGAAACGTAGCCGCTTACTTTGAAGGATGAACATCGGCTTAAGGTTTTCGAAAATAAGGTACTGCGTAAAATATTTGGTCCGAAGAGAGATGAGGCCACTGGGGAGTTTAGAAGGTTGCACAACGCAGAATTGCGGAGTTTGTACCCTGTGAATATAATTGAGTTGATAGCATCGCGGAGACTCAAATGGGCGTGTAAAGTTGTTGGGCTCGGTGAGGAACGGATTCTGAGAAAGTTGATATTCCCTGAACCGACTGGTAAGCGTCTGAAAGGTAGGCCGAAGCGTCGATGGGAGGATTGCATTAAGGCTGATCTTGGGGACTTGGGCTTGACCGGCGAACATTGGACGAGTCTGTGCAGGGGAAGTTTGGTGGTATCGGCATCGAACCTTCGGGATTGGTAAGCCTTTTATTATTATTATTATTATTATTATAACCTTGAATCTCTCTTCTCCCAGTATGTTATAAAATCTTCCCTCTGATCCTCACTTGGGGAATCACGGAATTCGCTAAGAAAAATTATCGGAGACTACCAATGTGGTTTTTGGCTGAATCATTTGACTATAGATCAAATATTTTCTTTATGTGAAGTATTAAAGAAAAATATGGAATACAATGGCGTAGTGGTATAAAAAATGGTATAGTGTCACCAATTTTATATTGATTTAAAAAAGCTTATGATTCTATATTCTGTCAGATGCTGTATCTTCTGATCATGGTTGAAACAGATTAGATAAAAAGTTAGTATACTTTGTAGCATTGTACTAGTCTGAAACATTCAATAATTACTATTATTATCATTGATTATTACCATAGTTTGTTCATATTTTCACTGAACTGCTAATTCCTTGTTTTAAGTATTTTATTTTATTTTTTTCTTAGTACATATTTTATTGATAATGTTAAAGTAATCAGACTTGAATTGTTATTGGAATATTTGTTTTTGTTCTGAAGCAATTTTATATGGTATTATGGTTTTTCATTGTTATTAATTACACGTTGTATCTTAAATATGATTGGTTTTTTTGTTTGATTTTCAAAACCCCATCAATTTGGGGGATATTCAAAAAATTATTTTTAACTGGTCAATCTTTTTTTTATAATACCTCATCTATTCCAATATTGATTATTATTGTTATATTGTTTTTGTTTTTTTAGGGATTAACTCATGCAAAAGCAAAAGAAAACCTTGAAAGAGATGGTCCTAATGCACTAACCCCGCCAAAAACTACGCCAGAATGGGTTAAATTTTGTAAACAATTATTTGGAGGCTTTGCTTTACTTCTTTGGGTTGGCGCTATTTTATGTTTTATTGCCTATTCAATTCAGGCTAGTACTGTTGAAGAGCCCTCAGATGATAATGTAAGTAACCTATAAAGTAAAAATGTTTACTTTTTTTTTTTTTAATCATAAATAAATGTTTATGTATGTTAATTACTAAAATGTTCCAAAACTATAAGTAGTGTCTATTTATATTTTGTTATCATCATTTGTGTGCCTTTCTTTTAGTATAGGGGGACAATTAGCCACATTTCTCACTCTGTACTTGTCCTTGGTGGATATTTTTACAGTTTTTTTTACGTATCCCAAGTTTTACATTCTTACAACATAGGTGTCTGTGTTGTCTTTTACAGTGAGGAATACTTATGTATTTCTGTGCTCTTCCATTTTGAGTACATGGCCAAACCTTATTTCAATTGGCACAACTCCTTCATCAAATGACCTCAAGATCCTCTGACCGTCTCATTACTAATCTGATCTGTTTTTTTATTCCTCATAGATATTGCATTTCTACAGCCATGCCTCAGCTCACCATAATTTACCTTTAAGGTCTTCTTTAACTTTAACTTTAAGGAAATGAATTTGAAGAATTTAATGTTTGAGCCCTTTACTTATGGCCTGTGCTTCTGCTAGGTCAGATAAAATCGAGTTATTCTATTTTTTAAAAAATTATCATAATAATAAATTTAAAATGGTGCCCATGAACCCACAGGTCCCGGTGTTTTTAAAGTCTGACAGTTATTAGCTTTAATTCATAAATTGATTGATGAATGAACCTTGTCAGGTCACTAGCCAGAGGTATATTCATGGTTGATGATCAGTATATTTGCAAAACACTCATGTACTGATGTATGATTTTTAAGGTTCATGATACTTCTGAGTGGTCGCTGATAGCACTAATAGGCATCAAAACTAAGGATAAGGCATATTACAAAATGAGTGGTGTAGTAATTGTCATTTCCTCTATTAGTCACTTGAAAGTGTCCCCCATAGATATTTATTAATAAGTTCAAGGAATCGACAAATTTTAAATCAACTATATTTAATATTATTATTAATTAATATTTGTTAAATTTATTATTAATTTGATTCTTAGTATTTCAAACTATCTTGCACTTGGTAAGAAACATAGAATCACATTTATAACATATGCATATTTAGTTATATACATTACTCTGTTCATTTAGTTCTCCTTAACATTTAAAAAATTGTATTGTTCCAAGAGATCATTGTATTATAATAGAAACAATATAACATTCTATCTTTATGTTTTGTAAATACACTTAATAGTTTGTTATCTTAAAAGAACCAGATCGTGAGTAAAAATGAATTTTGTCTCCATTAAAGCTTCTGTTTAAATTAAATAAATGTTTGTAAAAATCATCTTAACTGTTTTTATTGTTTCAATGTTTGCATTGTTTTTTTTTTCTTTTGCAGTTATATCTAGGCATAGTTTTAGCCGCTGTTGTCATTGTTACTGGTATATTTTCCTACTACCAAGAAAGCAAAAGTTCTAGGATAATGGAATCATTTAAAAATATGGTGCCTCAGGTTAGAACTTTACTTTAACAGTTTGTTATTTCATATATAGTTAGCACTTGTTGATTTATTAATTAGATATGGTGATATTATGTTGTTTTTTTAACTTAATAATTATTACTTTCAGTTTGCTACTGTGATACGGCAAGGAGAAAAACTTACTCTGCGTGCTGAAGATATTGTTTTAGGGGATGTTGTTGAAGTTAAATTTGGTGATAGAATCCCTGCAGATATCCGTATCATTGAAGCCAGAGGTTTTAAAGTTGATAATTCATCTTTGACAGGAGAATCAGAACCTCAAAGTCGTGGCGTTGAACTTACAAATGAGAATCCTTTAGAAACTAAAAATCTTGCCTTTTTCTCTACAAATGCTGTGGAAGGTACTTGTCAAAATTGAATTTCTCTACTCTTTTTAATTTTAAACTTGTATATTAATCATGCATTCTTTCTTTCATGAAATGATTATAGTTCTTGTTGTTTATATCTACTAGAAGATTTTTCTTTTGCTTTTCAATTATTAATTTATATCTATATATTTGTTTCCATTAAATGATTATGTGTATTGTTTTCTTTTATATTGTTTTATATTGTTGAATGATTTAGGCACTGCAAAGGGAGTAGTCATTAGCTGTGGTGATAATACTGTGATGGGCCGGATTGCTGGATTGGCATCTGGTTTAGATACTGGTGAAACACCAATCGCAAAAGAAATACACCATTTTATACACATTATTACTGGCGTTGCTGTTTTTCTTGGTGTTTCATTTTTTATAATTGCCTTTATTCTTGGTTACTATTGGTTGGATGCTGTGATATTTTTAATTGGTAAGAGTTTTGCCTTATTTGTTATTTTGTTCATAGATTATAGCTTCCTAATATTTGATTTATTTTTTTTAATTAATCTTTGATGTTGCTGAAATTTAATGTTAATTTCGATTCTCCTGTATTTTTATTTAACATCTTAAGGTGGAGTACTTAAACTTAGCTTAGGAAGATTTTTTTTCTTGGTATGGTATATATTTTGAGGCAGCCCACAAATAGTAAGACTTAGTAACTATTCCATCAACATTGCTGTGAAACAAACAATTAATGTAATAATTTATTCTTATAGGTTTTAAAACATGGGAATATCACTTCACCCAATTTTAACTGATGAAATAACTTGGTATTTAAATAGTGCACTTACTCCTAGATTCACTTATTTCAGTTAAGGGAATGTCAATTTTATAATAATTATGAATAAGTCTGACAAATCAATTGGCATTGACTACTTTCAATTTTTGTCGCTCTTATGAGATACTTTATTATTTCTTATTCAATATAATATCTAAAATTTGAGATAATACTGAAATAATGGTTATAGCCAGTTTCTGTCCATAAGTACTAATTCATTGGTAGTACCAATCTAGAAACATTATTGAATTGTGTTACTAGATGGAATAAAGATACCAATATACTACGAAGATAAAACTTATGTTTAAAAAATTACTCCTGTGCATATAATTTATGTATTGAAAACTTATAGTGGTAAAAACGTATTGTTATTGCAGATTTCAGACTAATAGTCTGAAACATAAAGAACTGGCGGCCCCCTTGCCTGGTCATTGTACTACAATCAGTCACTGGCTCTCCAGGTTGGGGAAACAATACACTGACATATGATCTCAGTATACTATATACAGCTCACTACACTCACTCTCACACTTTAGACGAAGGTCACTCACATTACACACCCTAGGGTCACCTCCCATAGGATGGGGAAGTGCGTCACAGAGCATCCACTGACTAAGGGGAAGCGGGCCGATAACCTGCTACCCTTAAAAACAAATATTACGAAACCTGCACAAAGAAGAGCCGGACTGATTCAACGGAAACAACATAATGCTTGCCTTATGGACTTCAAACTTGGAATGTTCTTTCATTATTCCTACGAGGAGCCCTAAAATAGCTCCTGATTTAATTTGAGAAGTACTTTATTGACATAGCTGCCATCCAGTAGATGGACTGGCCAAGGATTATTTAATAAGAAGCATCATACTATGTTTTAAAGCTGCATCATCATCAGTAATAAATTTGCCACAGCGGTGACTGGATTTAAAACAGTGGACCTCCGGATATGCTACTTACATTTTAGAGGCAGATTCCAATTTTTTGGCCTCATCAGTATCCATGCCCCAACAAAGCCCTCAGAGGAAGCGATAAAAGATGACTTCTTCGCCAAACCTGGAAAATTTCTTAGAGGAGTGTCCAAGATATGATATTAAAATAGTCATTGGAGACTGTAGTGCCCAAATCAGGAAAGAGAAGGAGCTCAAACCATTTATCGTCATGTACAACATACATGATGACAACCTACGATTCATTCGCTGCATCGAAAGGTTTGGTTATCGGAAGTACACTCTTTCCTCATAAAAAGATACATCTGGCAACATGGTGATTTACCAGTTACCAGAAACCAAATTGTCCATATTCTTAGATGTGCTAGGCATATCTCCGACCTAAGGCGAGTTCCGAGGCGCCAATGTTGATTCTGACCAATTCCTTGCTGTTGCTAGAGTTAGGGCCAGAATCTCAATAGTTTAGAGGCTTTGACGGACACAACAAAAAAATAAAAATAATCTTGGCAAGCTGAAGGACCCAGGCAAGTGTTACCCAGGAAGTAGTGGGACAGGACCAATAGACATATGGTCCAGGGACATCATACAAGGGGAGCTGTTGCGGAATACTGCACAAAGAGAAGAGAGGAGAAGCTCTTACTAAGGCAGAAGAAAAGAGCCCCGGAAAACCAGAAGCTGGAGTAAATAGAGAACATAGAGTTTTAATGAAATAAGAAAGTTCTTTCAGCAAGAAAACACTGGCTGCAAACTCTTCAAGCCTAGAGTTAACACCTGCAAGGATCAGGATGGAAACCTCCTTATGGAAAAACGGTAAGCACTGAATAGATAGAAGGACATTTCGCTACGGGGAGAGAAAATGGCTAGAGATAGAGCTTACCAAGATATTCCCCCGGGAGAGTTGGAACCACCTGATTTTGAAGATTTAGTTGATGCCTTGCTCTCCTTAAATACTAATAAAGCACCTGGCCCTGACGAGCTACCCGCTGAAATATTTAAATACGTTGATGACGAGCTGATTAAATACATGTATGGAATTATCATGAAGGTGTGTATACTTGAGGAAATCGCAGATGAGTGGAAGGGTAGTGTGTTATATCCTATACATAAAAAAGGAGATGTGAGAGAAAGAGCTAGGGAATATGAGATGCAAAGGCACCACCTTTTCATCGCATTTCGAGCAGCGTATCATTGCATCTATAAAGGTGAGCTCTATATGGACCTCCTTGAATTAGGCATCCCTTCTAAAATATTAAGATTAACTCACATGACCATGAAGGAAGTTGATTGCCAAGTTGAAGTACAAGGAGACATGTAACTAGAATGTCATAGTGCTTTTATTTTTTATTAACCTAGCTCTTATAGGAAGCTCATATACTGACATAATTTTCAAACTAAAAAAACATGACACTTTTTGCTAACCAAACAAACTTAAAATGAATCAATGTCATTGTGAGTTAGTTCATTTATTTAATTTACATGAATAGGCTAAATATTCATATTCTCAATAGTCTATGTTTGGTTATAAATTTCAGTATGCTGATTCATTTTAAGAATATGGTTAATCATTACTGTATTTATATTTTAAAAACGTTTTTAATGAAGTTCCTTCTTAATGTATTTTGTTTATTGAACTTTAAATAATTTGTGTAGGTATCATTGTTGCCAATGTTCCTGAAGGTCTATTGGCTACTGTCACTGTGTGCCTAACACTTACTGCTAAGAGAATGGCTTCCAAGAATTGTCTCGTAAAAAATCTTGAAGCTGTAGAAACTTTAGGTTCAACATCTACAATTTGCTCTGATAAAACTGGAACTTTAACCCAAAACAGGATGACTGTAGCTCATATGTGGTTTGACAATCAAATTATTGAAGCTGATACTACTGAAGACCAATCAGGTGAGTGTACTTCTGTATTTTTTTTTTTAACTCACTAAAAACCATATTACTGATAATAATATTTACATTAAAGAAGTATTACATATTCTGTTTAAGTAATTTATTCTAATCTTTAGGTGTTCAGTATGACAGAACAAGTCCAGGATTCAAAGCTTTGGCCAGGATCGCTACCCTTTGTAATCGTGCTGAATTCAAGGGTGGGCAGGAAGGAGTTCCTATTTTGAAAAAGTAATTCAAGTTGATTTTTTTTTTCATCTGACTGGTCAATTTTTTCTATTTACATCCTTACTAAAATATTTAATTCTTTGATTAAATATTAAATTATTAGGATGAACATACCGCTTATTTTTATTTTCACTTTTAACAGGTAAAAATTGAATGATATTAATATTTACTACACTGTTATTTATTATAGGGAAGTTAATGGTGATGCATCTGAAGCAGCTTTGCTAAAATGTATGGAATTAGCTTTAGGAGATGTATTGTCCATCCGCAGACGTAATAGGAAAGTTTGTGAAATCCCTTTTAACTCCACCAACAAATATCAAGTAAGCACATAAATCATTAACAAGTTTTAACTTTTCAAAATTTAAATTAATATGTCATCGCACTCAATGATATGACATAAGCATGTGTTATGGAATTTACTTTTGGAATAACCCATTTCCTAGGTTTCAATACATGAAACTGAAGATCCTAATGATCCCCGTCACTTGATGGTAATGAAGGGAGCCCCAGAAAGAATATTAGATCGCTGTTCAACTATTTTTATTGGTGGCAAAGAAAAGCTTTTGGATGAGGAAATGAAGGAGGCTTTCAACAATGCTTATCTTGAACTTGGTGGTTTAGGAGAACGAGTTTTAGGTATTTTTTTGATAAATTTGTAATTTTTAACTGATTAAAATAAGTTATTACATATATTTATTATCTTCTAATTAACAATGAGTTTCAAGTTTCTTTAGTTAAATTATTGATTGTATTAATTTTTCATCAGTATTGCTTCTGATTGAAAATTAAATTGTTAAAGTATGAACAATTGTTTCTCTTTATAGATGAACATTTCATTATGACATTCCATTTCATGAAAATATATATTATTGACACAAAGGAACAAAATTCCAATTTTTTTTTTTTCAATACAATTTTTAAAAACTTTATTTACAAATATCAGTTTTATATATGAACTTTTAATATCTAAGGAACTTGAGGTTTGTTTGCCTCATTTGAGTAATCTAATATTTTTTGTTTCAGGTTTTTGTGATCTGATGCTTCCATCTGACAAGTTTCCTTTAGGTTTTAAATTTGACTGTGATGAACCAAACTTCCCACTTAATGGAATGAGATTTGTGGGTTTGATGTCTATGATTGATCCTCCTCGAGCAGCTGTGCCAGATGCAGTTGCTAAGTGCCGTTCTGCCGGAATAAAAGTTATCATGGTAACTGGAGATCATCCAATAACAGCTAAAGCCATTGCTAAATCTGTTGGAATCATATCAGAAGGTATATTATTTGTTTTATTATAAAACAATTTAACTCATAAGCTACTGGATAAATATATATCATGGATAAAAAATAATCAAGAAGTTTAATAGTAATTGGTTAATAATGTTTTGATCAGAACATGTAGACCCATCTTCAGAGTGAGCATATGTATGTTAACTTAATGATAACAAAGTCATGTTAAGAAATAATTTAATGAATTTGTTTTATCTCTTTTGAATAAGTGTACTTTTTGAATTACGATATTAGCTTTAGCTGAAATTAAATATTAGACTGCTTATGCAAATTTCAATGTACCTTATAATTATCATTTTTTTGAATTATATATGACATATATTGTAAATATATATGAAGTTAAATTAACAAGACACTAAAATTTCAGTTAATTTAGAATACTAATGGTATGCAGAGCTAATGCATTATTTAACAAAGATTCTATTTTATTTTGATTCCTATTTTATTTCTGTTTTTATCTACTGTCATTCACTTAATTTGTAGCAAACATGAATCCAATTAAAACATTCTTTGTGCTCAGCTAGTTTGATAAACTCTGTTTTATTACACAATGCACAGTAAAACTGTAGTACAGTTAATACTGTTCTACTAAAATTGTATCTAAGTTAAAGATGATAATATTCCTTTTATAAACTGTATAAACTATAAACTGTAGATATTTATAGTGTTGTTTTCATTGATAGGTAATGAAACTGTTGAGGACATTGCTCAGAGACTAAATATCCCTGTATCAGAAGTAAATCCCAGAGAAGCAAAAGCTGCAGTTGTTCACGGAACTGAATTGAGAGACACAGGTCCAGACCAGCTCGATGAAATCTTGAGGTGTGTTATAAAATAATAAGGTTTTTCATATCTAATATTTTATGTGACAAATGATATTTAATAACTCTCTCATATACTTTAATGAACATATTACTTTTTTAGATATCATACTGAAATAGTATTTGCTCGAACTTCGCCTCAACAGAAGCTGATTATTGTGGAAGGATGCCAGAGGATGGGTGCTATAGTTGCTGTCACAGGAGATGGTGTAAATGATTCTCCAGCTCTCAAAAAGGCTGATATTGGTTTGTCTGATTGTAAATATTAAAATATAACCATTTAATTTTGATGGAAACCTAAGTTTGTTTCTATATTGTTCATAGGTGTTGCTATGGGCATCGCTGGATCTGATGTTTCAAAGCAAGCAGCTGACATGATTTTGCTTGATGATAATTTTGCTTCAATTGTAACAGGTGTAGAGGAAGGGCGCTTGATTTTTGATAATCTGAAAAAATCAATCGCATACACCTTAACTTCAAACATACCTGAAATTTCACCTTTTCTTGCATTCATTCTCCTTGATATTCCTCTCCCTCTGGGCACTGTTACCATCTTGTGCATTGACTTGGGAACAGACATGGTGAGTTCATTGTAATTACTATTGTAGGTTATTTGTATTGCTGTTTTGAAGTTATTCTTAAATAATTAATATTTCTGTAAGTTTTTTTTTTTTTATATAAAATGAAATTATAGTATAAAAAACACAGTTATTATTGTGTATAACAAATAGAGTGATGAACTATTATTTTTAACATACCGCAGATCTACCCCATCCTCAGGATATGAATGTGTTTATGAATTGGACCTTTTAATATTTATTTAAAAGATTACTTTTGTAAAACATATTACAGTAATGCATAATGGTAATAACTTCAAAACAGTAATCTTAGTTATTTAGTTTGTAAAATTATGTATATTTATAAAAATTATAATTGATAATAAGTACATGAATATGCACTTCACATCTTTGTGTGAATATCTTCTAATCAACCTAGAAAATGAAAACTTCATGTTTCTTAACATAAATATCAAATCAGTGATGCTTCTTTAAAAATCATTAAAATGATTTTTTAGTTAAATGTGATAATATAACTTATTTTTTATCAATAATTTAACTAATTATCATGCTGTAAAATAAGTTAGTAGTGTTTTTCAATTGTAAATTAAATCTTTTTTGTGTTTTTGATGCAATGTTTATTTTGTCAATAATCAGGCACTTAACATATCTCATTTGAGCATCTCCAAACATCTAGGAACAGCTTATATTAATGGTATATTTTATATATTTACAGTATATTTCTAGGAGCGATATATGGGTTCCTCATAAATGGACTGAATAATATTTGTTAGATCACATTTCCATGAGTGATTCTCTTCTTAAACTTCATATTAGTGATCCATTTTCAAAGAAACTTATAACTGGAAATAAAAAATGGGTCTTTTACTACAATGTTCCAAAACGGAAATCCTAAAGAAAATGGATTAACCCACCATTAACAATTCCCAAAGCAGGTTCCAAAAAATGTAATCCTGACTATTTGGTGGGAATTGAAAGTTGAGTTCCATCCGCCCAACCAAACCATTGGTTCTAATGTGTATTGCACACAATTGGAAAAATTAAAGGCAGCTGTGGACATTATCTAAACGAAAGGGTTTTGTTTTCCATCATGATAATGCCCTCCCACATGTTTCTTTACCAACACAACAAAAGCTATTGGGTGTTTTTATTTATTTACTTACACCCCTTCCTTGCCTTTTGGCACTGAACTGACATCCATTAACAAAATTTGACTTCCATTTCCCCTATAGTTCAGTAGCTTCCTTCCTCTGGTGTCCTGATCCCCCCCTCTTCTCCTTCTTTGGGCTCTGAGGTTAACATGAGCTATACCTAAAGCTGTCTTCCAGCTGTAAACAAACTCTTTGTACCACAGGAAGTTGGTCTCACTCAACTTATTAGGGTTTGGTTGGAATATTTTCCCGCCCCCAACCTGCTCACCTAACCTGGCCCCTACAGATTACTGCTTATTTAAATCCCTGCAAAACTCCCTTTATGGAAACACTTTGCTTGTGGACTGCTAAAAGCATATAGATAAGTTCATCTCTCAAAAATTGGAGAACTTCTAGCTTATAACTTAAGAACTTCTAAAAAACACTGGTAACTTATTTTACAGACCAATAAATTATCTGATTACATATTCTATTATATATATATATATTGTAGTTATTTCTTCCAGATTAATTATTTTAAATTATTATTAATAATTGGTTTATATAAATAGATTTTTAGGCCTCACAGTATTCAGTTTCAGTATTTAAAAACATATTTAATAGTTGACCCTACCATTAATATGAAACTTAAATAGCTAGTTGTTGCTATTAAATTTTGATGCTGGTTAGGTTTATATTGGCCCATTCAGTGCCACTCTCTCACTCAATCACTCTCACTCTCTCTCACTCTCTCTCTCTCTCTCTCTATATATATATATATTATATCCCTGGTCACAAGAGAAATAATTGTTTATCTGTGACCATTGGAACAACTTTGGCATCCTGATTAATGGTCCCAATACCCCTACAAATGTCTTTATAATTTTATTTAGTTTCCACTATTAAATTTGTAAATGATATAGATTTCTTTTTCTATTTTATTTCAATATTAATTCGTATTATATTATATTAATTCATATTATAATATATTAAGTCAACAATTTTTTTTCATTAAATTTCTTATAATTACCTATGTATATCAAATTAAATGTTTGAAATTTCTAATTGTTTAATAAATAATTGGTTAACTTTAGGTCAGTGGTTTATATTGGGTTGTATAACAAATTTATAGTGTATTTCAATTTAATCCTCTCTGTGTTAATAAAATTGTGTTTAATTTGTCAATAATGTTTACATATTCTAAAAAAGAATTTGTTAAGGTGCTTTTTATGTGTTTTTATTTCCGAAAAAAATCCGCTGCACAGTTAACAAAATTTTCTGTGTGTTTGGCGATGATACTTTTGTAAAAAGCACTGTCCGTAAGTGGTTTGCTTGGTTCAGAACCGGAAATTTAGACTTGGAAGAGGCAAAGCGCTCGAGTTGTCCTTCAACTATTGATGATGACCAAATTCAAAAAATAACCTGAAAGTTGGCAACATGATCAAAATGGGTCATATATAATTGATTAAAAATATTTATAAGAATCTGAAGTTTTTATTTAAATCACCAGTAAAAAAGGCAAAAACTTATTTTACAACCCAATATTAAAGAATAATCTTCAAATGATTTTTCCACTTAGTTTCATAGCAATTTGATAAAAAATTGAATTGGGGGAATGGGGAGTATCTTTTAAGGCCATACTGGTAGCGAAAGCAATGGTTGCAACAGTGGACACTAAGATACACAAGCTTGGTGCAACACTTGCATCGATGGCACTGAATGGGTTAGTAAATTCATATGCGTGATTATCCATAGTTACTTATAAATAATTAAGATTTTTTTTTCACTCAAAAGAAGCCGTGTCTAGTACAATATATCAAATAGTATGAACATTGATTGTCCAAATTTGAATTTCTTAATAGTTTCACTTAATTAATGACAAAACAAATCATTCATATATAATATTTGATTTTTGCGATTGTTTTATCTTATGAAAAAGTATTCTAAACAATCATCTTGGATTATAGTAATAATGCATGGAACATTTTATTATGTTTTTCATATTTAATTTGATATTTATATTGTGTATTAACATTTACATAATCACAGAATAATAATTATGCATATGCATCTTTGTGTATAAGTATTATATTTGCTTATACGTCAAGGGAAAGTTTAAACCAAGTTCTCCTTTATTTTAATTTGAACTGCTTTTTGCACATAGTTCCAATTTTTTTTTTTTTTTTTTACTTATTAATGGCACTTAATTTTTTTTTCTAGTATATATTTAGTAGTATAACATTAGTAACAGTTTTAGTATTTCCTTCCACCCCCCTCCCTTTTTTTTATATATATATATATTATAAATAGTTTTTTTGTTAGCTTGTTAATCTTAGATAATAGAAACATTTTTCAAGTGGAATATTTTTTGTTATTTTATTCTTTTACTCCATGAACATTTTAAAGATGATTGCCACTTATATGTATATTTAAACATTATTGCATGTCAAAATTAACCGCATTAGTTTCTTAATGCATTGAGCTACATATCACACACGCACAAACATACGTATATATATTATGTACAGTGAAATCTACCTTTATAGACATCTCTTGATACCATACAGTTACAGTTACATCAACAATGATTTCGGGTTGTCAGTGTAATACAATTTCTGTTTAGTACAGTTAAGTAACAGATAATGAGTACAAAAGTAAATTCATTTTATCTGAAGTGGTTTGGCAAATCTTGAAATAATTGTTTCTATTTTATCTGTCACATTCCATCCTTTTGTTGATAAATTTAAGTTCCCTTATCTTCGTTTGAATAATATTATTTTTTAATATATTTTTAATAATTTGTATTGATATTTTTAAACCTAGTTTTTCTGTTGGATTATGGAATAAAATTATGGATAAGTTCCTAACTTGTAATTATAATTTTTTATAACTTATTTGTTCCTTTTTTTAAATTATATTAATCAATCCTTTCTTATTAGTGACAGCATTTAAGTAATAGCATCCACTCTGAAAGTTCCAAATTCAATATAAATTGATCCAGTCCTAACAGTAAAATTAGTTTAAGAAAGAGAAATGGATATTTTTGAAGAAATCAATGCAAATTCTGAAAGGTTTTTTAAAGGGAATTATTGAATTAGAAATGAGTATTACTCATTAAAAATTTACTTCATGTATCCACTTGACTCCACCCGTCCCCAATTGATCAATATTTGCTATTATGTTTGAATTTCAAGCATGGCCGTTTTAAATAAATTATTATGCAGGAAAAAAAGTTTACCTGTTTTCAAAGAACCCAATAAAGAACTTAATTGTTAGCTCTATAGGTGTTTGTTGAGTAGAAGTTTCACTGTATGTATAGTATATAGTATATTGATAGTGTTAGATTAGCAATATATATGGAAGTTATAGTGATAGCATTTTTATTTTATTTTTTAGAATCAGAAGACAAAAATACCCAGTAACACATTTGGGTCCTCATTACATTAGATTTTTTTAGATATTTTGTTTCTAACAATTATCCATGCTCTCTTCCTAAACACTGATAATATATAGTTTTATTTTATTTTTTCAACCTATTATAGGTGTTATATACATACACACATATACTGTATCCCTTATGAGGTATCTGTATATAATACATTCAGATGTGTTTGTTACCAAACATGAAATAACATTACATAGAATTAGTATTTTTAGTTTATTTGTTTTCTAGTGTCAATGCAAATAGATTTAGTTATAGATTTCTTTTATTATTTGATGTTTCGTTTTTATGTGTGGTTTCACAATGTTTTTACACCATGTCAAATCAGGTTCCTGCTATATCCCTGGCCTATGAAGAAGCAGAAAGTGATATCATGAAGCGGCAACCTCGAAATCCATTCACTGATAAACTCGTAAATGAAAGGTAATTTTTAAGCTCATTGTGAAATTCTCATGAAGATTGGTGAAGACTTCATTCCTTTTTTTCTATTTTTCTTCAGCTATCTTATTATTTGTATTTTTACTTTCTTCTCTCTCTCTCTCTCTCTCTCTCTCTCTCTCTCTCTCTTCTTATTTTTTTTTTTCTAGCTACTTCTGTACTAAAAACAGTTATATCAGTTTCACTCTCTATCACTTCATTTATTTTTATTTTCCTACTTCATTTTCTTTCTTCTCTCTATAAAATGTATGTAATTGTTTCGTGTCACTGGAGATTACTTTCCACAGTAAGTACCTTTCTTGTTTTTTGCATGGTGATTTATCGTAGTTGATTTGTATAATTAGGAATCATTCTTATAATAGAGGAGAGATCCTGGAAATAATGAAAAAACTACTGATCTGATGGGTAAGATAATATTTATGCCTGCACCCTCTCTTTGTATATGTATGTGTGTGTGTGTCTGTGCGTGCAAACATCCACACACATTTGTATATGTTTCAATTTTCTAGAATTATTTGCACCTAGCTATCTTTCGTTTTCATTTTTCTTTATTTTAAATCCTATGAATTGGTTCTGTCAGCTTGTAATGACCAGTTCAATTTAAACATCTGCTACTTAGCATGGGTTTACTTCTCAGTGACTCATTATGCTGTCCTATATCTTGCCTCATTATAAATGTTTCATCAGCTTCTTTAACCGTTACCAGTGTCTGTGTTATTAATACCGCGTCAAAACTAGTCTGACTAACATTGTCTGTCTATGCTAATGCTCAAAGATGCCTGCCATCTCACTGGCGTATGAAGCCCCTGAATCGGACATTATGAAAAGACAGCCAAGGGATCCGTACAGGGATAACCTTGTAAACAAAAGGTAGGTTGCTGTTTTCTTTTCTCTCCTGTATTCTATAGTTTCTTATTTGATTTCAACTGACTGATTTTAAAATCATGCATGTATATATGTATAATAAATTATTAACTTATATTGAATAAAAAATATCTAATAACTAATCGATGTTAACTGTTGTCTTTTTATTGAATTTACATTGTTTTAATGTATATGATATACTGTATTTCTTAAGTTATTGTTTCTTTTTATGCATTGCTATAAGACTTAATTTATTTTCCTTAGCCATATTTGATTTTTATTGCTGTGACTGTGTTTGATTATCTTTCAGTTATTTAATTTCATGTTGCACCCATATTATGTAATAAATCTTCCTTGGGTTAGGAAATTTTCAAAATTAAAAATATTATTTCTGTTGTAAATTACTAACAGTCATCATTCAATAGACTTCAGTCTTTACGTCTTACTGATAAACTTGTGAAACTTATAACCATATTTATTATCTATTGTATTTCTTATAAATTCCTGTCAAGTTCAAGTAGAGAATTAACATATAAATAAATCTGTAAAAAGACATAGGTGTTTTGTCTGAAGTCCCAAAGTATGTTTTCTCTTACAAATAATTTTTTTATGCCTAGTTAAATGTTTTGGTTTTAGAATATTAGGATTTTTTTTTCTTTAGAAACTCCAATCCATCCTCCCATAGTCTATTTCTCACAGTTTGATCCTGAAACACTTTTGCCACAAAACTTTCATTTTGTGGGTTTATTATTCTAGACCTCTTAGCTGGAATTCTCTATTTGCTGTAAAATTAATCATATGGCAAAAGAATATATGAAGACCTTGAATAAGTTCTTGTTGTTTCATTTTAAATTGTAACAAAATTATCTAAAAATTACTATCGGTCAGCTTAGATTTCTTAGGTAAGCATGTTAGTTCGCCCCACAGTGGAAACAACGTTGTTGTTTTTTCATTGTTATAAATGTGTCTAGTTTTGTGCGAAGTGAGAAGTATGCACAGGAAATTTTCTGTCATATGACCAATTGCTTCAGTAATTCTAATTTTATACATAGTATAAATTTTATGTATTTATATCATTAAATCGTAAATAAAAATAAGCACATACCTATATAAATGTATCCATGTATATATCTGAATACTTCCTCAACAAAATCTTAATTATCTTTTTCAAAATTTGCCTTTGAAAATGTTTGGAAATGATGATTGACTATGAGATAATTATTTCAATTTCCCTGGTTATTTTGTCATGTTTTAAATTGTGTAGCAAATGAATTATGGGCTAAATCCCAATTATATTAGGTAGGGTCCAGTTGAGATAACTGATAAGGATCTTGATTTGTTTATTTTTGGTTACCATTTCGAACCAGGTTATCATCTAACCTAAAATGCAATGAAGAATAGAAGAACACTGTACAAATACAATATGAAACCAATTTTTCAAACATACTCTTGTTTTGTTTGTGTGTCAGTATATATATAGTGTTTTATTTACGTGTCTGTTATTAAAGCATATTTATGTTTCCATTTTTTTTTTAATTATCAATTCTGTCGAATAATTATTATTTCATAATGAAGTTCCTGTGGGTGGAGAACAAATGTCTTTAGGGTAATATGTTTCATTTTGTATTGTAATGTTATGCCTGGTTTAATTTACGTTTATTTAATTTAACTTTGTAGTTCTAATCCATACTTTCTCTACGAGTGGTTGTATTGTATCTTTGTTTGCCATAGTCCTTCCTTCAAAACCTATTTCATATGAACTTGATCTCTTCAAATGTTTTTCTTTGATGTTTGATTGGAATGCTGTCTATTGTATTTATTCTAGACTTATGAATGAATTATTTTAATAGGTTGCATGAGCTCTATTAGAAATAATTCATGGTAATTTATTTTTTTTCTGACTATATTACAGGTTTACTTAGAAAATTGATTGCAAGCACCGATTCAAGATAATAATTTTAGATTATTTTTTTTAAACTAAGGTGTATCTCTCTTAGGAGCTATATTTCTGTTATGACATTTTTTTAACCCTTTATAGACATTATTCCCATGATTTTTCTCACCACAGTATGCTATTTAGAGTCTAATAGAATGTTGTTTCAAATTTAGTAATATTGTATTTTAATTATAATTTTAGTGGCTTGGTTGATATATCAACCAATGGTTATTTAGTACGAGAAACACATAATTTCCATGGTTTCTTATTCAATTTTAAGACATTTAGGGATTTTTTATTTTGAATTATTACTGCAGTGATGAGGTAGTATCAACCAGTGGATTGTATTGTGCAATTTATTTGGACTTTTACATATTTTCATACCTATAAAATGTGGCTAGCATTTCAATAATTTCTTTTGTATGGTTAAGTAATTATGGAAAAAAAAAAAGTAGAATAATAAAAAATATAATAATTAAAAAAAAAATGTTTGCCAGTGAACTTTGGAAAAAATGTATACACATAAAATTGCTAAATTATTTAATTTTCATTTTTCAGATTTTTTAAAAACTTTACATATGAATATTTTATATTTAATACTATAACACTAACGAACATTGCATATTTGAATTTATCTCTTAAAATTTATATTAAAAAATATTATGAGTTTTCACATTTAGAAGTAGAAAAATAAAATTTTCTTAGCAGTCCTAAATAAATTACTCAGATAACTAGCTAATCATGAAGCCTAATAACAGATGTCCAATTAAGTAACTAATTAATTTGATTAAATGAGCAAGTAATCAGTGGGTCAAAAATACAATTTGAACTGAAAAAAGCTAATTGGAGCTTCTTTAAAAAAAAAAAAAAAAAAAAAAATACATATAGATTATTGTGAAGCTCAATGGATAATGGTCGAACATTAAGTCACTTATGACTCATAAAGGCCTCTTTTATCATGATTGGAATTGTCTTCTGAAGCCATGAGTAAGATAAATGTGGCATCCAGTTTTTTTTTTTAAATCATCTGAGGTCAGATATATTGATAGCCACTAAATCGACCACTGTCCTATAAAGGGTTAAAATCCCAAATGTTAATGTTTTAAATAGTTATAAGATATTGATTAATCATCTATTTCTAATTTTAACCTTCCGTTTCATTTAAATGGTTTTTTTATTTTTTATTTCTCATCTTAAAAATTTAAGGGTTTCATAAAATAGATTTTGTAGACACTTAGTAAACTTTATTTTTGTGAATTATTTCTTATTTTTGATGAACCATATTATCATTCATCATAGAAACTGATTGCCAAATAATTGTTAGCCAATTTTAACATATAAATCACTAATCCATTTTCTGAGATGCTGTGGCACTCTGTGAGGTGAGGTATGTTTAACAATATAATTTATGTGGAGTGTAAGTACTAAAAGGTTTTGCTCTTTCAGAATTTCAATGTTTTTCTCTGTTTAAATCATGAATTAATTATAACTTATAAATAATTTTAAATTACTTTTTGAAATACATCTTTAAATAAATAAATATTATGTATGTTTTGTAAAATACTGTGTTGATCAGTCACATTTATTGTGTTCAATTTTATTACTAAAGCTATTTAATATGGAGATCCAAGTGAAAAACATAATTGTTTACTCATCAAGAACTATGTTCTCTACTTGTTTCCTTCAATATTCTGACTCTTTTTAAACATCACTCTCAGCTGATTTAGTTATCGTTCAATCGTGCCATTAATTTCTTATTTAAAATAGAACATCACTTTGTTCAAAAATAATCCTTGCTTTTTTGATGTCTTCCATTTAACTTTTATTTCTTTGATTTATATCTTACTGTTTCCAAGCTTCATTCTGCATTCCTATTTGTTATTAGAAAATGTGATTTTTTGATTAATTTTCTAGTAGATATAAGTATTATCTACTTTTCCTTTGTGTCCTGCCACTGAAAGTCAATTCAGTCCTTAATTGTAGTATAGACTCCACATTATTAAGTTCTTAATCTTTACCTTAAGTAGGTGTATTTTGAAAAATATTCTTCTTTTTGTATATATTTTTTATCAGTATATTACAATCATTATATCTCATACAAATATTTAAAAATAATTTGCTTTTATGATTATATTTGATAAAATGAAGTCAAAATCTTTTATCTTCCTCTTTTGTTCACCTCATTAATTAAATGTTTCTGTTTCTATGCAATATTTCTTCTTTTTTAATTCAACTTTTCTTATATATTTTACTTAAAACCCAATAAAGATGCAAAATAAAAAATCCATTCTAACGATGCTTTATCCCTCAAAATACATTATAAAAAAATTTAATGAAGATATAGTTATTCTGAATAGATTGGAATAATGTTATTATAAATAACTACTGCTCTAAAAATCAGGAATTAATAAGTTGATTTTAGTTTTCTTAATATAATTATTATTTTGAGCTTAATTTTAATAAAACTATCCCATTCATTCTGTAGATTGATATATCAATCTCTTCTAAATAAGAAATCGTTAGTATGACTGGTCAGTAATTGTTATACCATGTAACAGAATAGTAAAGTATTCTGTTGTGAATATATATATTTAAAAATTTTTTAATTAGAAATAATTATCATTTCAAAATTAGTGTATATAAATTATTATTATTTTTTTTTTTTTTTTTTTTTAATAATAGTCACTATCTCAAAGCATATCCTCATATTTATGATGTGGTAGCAGTTTTTTTAATTGAAATATTTTACAAATTTTATAGGCTGATTTCCATGGCTTATGGCCAAATTGGCATGATACAAGCTGCTGCGGGATTCTTTGTTTATTTTGTAATTATGGCTGAGAATGGTTTCCTGCCTATGAAGTTGTTTGGAATCAGGAAGCAGTGGGACTCCAAAGCTGTAAATGATCTAACGGATTCATATGGACAAGAATGGGTTTGTTTTAAATGATTCCCTTTTTATATTAATTTTGTTTCTGAGGAGTGATTTATTAGTAAATGATTTGTATTTCAGACATACCGGGACAGAAAAGCTTTGGAATACACATGTCATACTGCCTTCTTCGTATCTATTGTTGTAGTACAGTGGGCAGATTTAATAATCTGTAAAACCAGGAGAAATTCTATACTTCATCAGGGAATGAGGTATTTATATTATTATTTTTGTTTGTTTATAAAATGAACTCAGAGGTTAAGTATCAGAACTTAGACTAGTTTAAAAATATCTTTTTTACACGATCTCAGATTAGTTAAATCTTGTTTCTTTGTAAATAACCAAAATATATGAATAAATGAATGTTTATTTAAATAAATACCTTTATCTTTATTTATCTTGATTTATTATTTGCCTAGAGATGATCTGATGAATCATCTAATAAATAGATGATTGTTTATTTTTCAGGAATTGGGCATTGAACTTTGGCATTGTTTTTGAAACTGCTCTTGCAGCCTTTCTATCATACACTCCTGGAATGGACAAAGGTCTTAGGATGTATCCCTTGAAGTAAGTGCTTTGAATTGCTTGACATATTTAATTTTTCGATTAAAGTAAATGCATTAGAACTGAATTTACTATTTATTTTCCTTATTTTGTTAGTTCTAGAGATTCTAATTGTTAAATATATGATATTTTTTCTCATACTGTTGAACCTTAATTAAAATATTCTATGATAAAGTTTAATTGTGATTCTAATCAACTTCACTAAAATAAAACATGCTGGGTCTGACTGTTTTGTTCCAATAAACAGGTTTTTTACAGAAAAAACTTACAATGCAATAACATTTTCCTTGCACCGAAAAAAAATTATAGGATTTTCAAAGAATTATATCCTGTTGTAAATTGGTTCAAATAGGTCTTGAATTAAATACCGATAAGACGAAATATATGATTAGTAGCAGAAATGGTGGCGATCTTGATGATATTAATATATCAGGGCATACTTTTGAAAACGTAGAGAAATTCAAGTATTTAGGTTTAATGATAACAAGAAAAAATGAAATCCAGGAAGAAATAAAGACCCGGTTAAAGGTGGGAAATGCGTGTTATTATTCAGTTGCTAAATTACTTAGCTCATGGCTTCTGTATAAAAATTAAAGGTTAGAATTTATAAAACTATTATTCTTCCGACAGTTCTTTACAGATGTGAAACATGGCCGCTTACTTTGAAGGATGAACAACGGCTTAAGGTTTTTGAAAATAAGGTCCTGCGTAAAATATTTGGTCCAAAGAGAGACACTGGGGAGTTTAGAAGGTTGCACAACGCGGAATTGCGGAGTTTGTGCCCTGTGAATATAATTGTGTTGATAGCATCGCGGACACTCAAATGGGCGCATAAAGTTGTTGGGCTCGGTGAGGAACGGATTCCGAGAAAGTTGGTATTCACTGAACCGACTGGTAGGTGTCCGAAAGGTAGGCCGAAGTGTCGATGGGAGGATTGCATTAAAGCTGATCTCGGGGGCTTGGGCTTGGACGAGTTTGTACAGGCGAAGTTTGGTGGTATTGGCATCGAACCTTCGGGTTCAGTAAGCCTATTATTATTATTATTATTAAGTAAATTGGTTCTATGAGGATACATTAAATTATTATTAAAAAAATTGCTAATTATTTTTTAAGTTGATTCATTAAATGTGACCATAATATTCTTTGATGTCATTGATGGGTTTAACTCTATATTTAGTTTAACTTTATCCAATACATGTTTTTGATTAGCAACTTAATTACACTTTGTTCTATTTTTACCTGTATAAAAAAATAAATGAAGAATCTAGGGATATCTGACTATCTATTCTAATTCCTTTAAAATCTTAAAGAAATTAGATCTTTAATACATTAACTGTTTAAAATGTTTGTGGTTATGTTATGAGTCTGGCTGGGGAGAATTTTTTTTTTTTATGGTTTCTAAAATGTTTGACTTCACTATAAAAAGATTCGGATATTGAGATTTTGACAAGTCAACATTTTGTCACTGACTGGGAAGAAGAGTCAGTATATGCCTTTAAATCTCAAAACTTAACAAATAGCATAAATAGAGTTAGTTTCTGAATTAAAATTTTCAAAAGTTTAAATTTTCAAATCAGCAGCCAAAAAAGATTATAAGAAGTTTGAGATCAGAATGATAGTATCTCTCGTCATCTGCTTTAACATTTGTCAATTTTTCTATGATTTAATGGTTTTTTGTCCTATTGGTCATGAGAGGATACTAAGTGAATACCCTAAGCTTTCACTGCAGCTCATATGTATAATATTAATGTGACAAAACTTGTTCTGGTGATTCTAAATGCTGCTTTAATTGAAACTCTCAAATATATTTCATGATCTTACAAAATATTTTTGTATATTTACAGATATGTACATATTATATGTTAAATTTTCTATATGCTTAATTATCTGTTTCTGTTAATTTTTTAGATTTGTATGGTGGTTACCAGCCATACCTTTCATGATCTCAATATTCGTATATGATGAAGTTCGAAGATTTTACTTGCGCCGAAATCCTGGAGGTTGGCTTGAGCAAGAAACTTATTATTAAAAAGCACTTGCCTTCTATAAAGTACTTGTGTCATAGTTCAACCTATCCATCACTTAAATTATGTTGAGATGCTATTAGTTATTTCAGTGTAGTTAAGTGAGGTAACTTTCACTTAATAGCCATACTCATAAAGTTGAGTATAATTGTATTTTAATCTCAAAAGTCTGCCTTTTTAAACTTATTAATCTTGTAAACTGCTACAGTTTGTATTTTTTTCTTTTTTTTTTTTTTTTTTTTTTTGTTTATTTTATAAAAGAGAAAGTAGTGAGAATATTAGTAATAAAGAAAGTGCATCTCATTTTTTCTTAATTTATGTGAATAGCTTTGACTGTTGTTATAGTTACTTTATGATTTTGTATCAAAATATGAAATGATTAGGTTTAAATAATTATAAAAGAAAATATAATGTTTATAAAGAATTTAAATTTAAATTTGTAAACATTACATCTATAATTGTTGTATAGAATTTCAGAGACATTAATAGTACAGCAAAATAAGGAATTCAGAAGGTTCAGAAGTTATTAAAATTGAAAAAATAAAAAAAGGTGAAGGGATGTTCGTATGACTTGGCTTGCGCTATTAAGAATGATTTAAAGTTCAATTTACCAATAAAATCACTGCCCTAGTGGAGTTCATGGTTCATCATGTCATAAATTACTTTTTTATCGTCCAAATCATTGATAAAAATAAGTAAAATGATGTCAACCAATGGCTTCAGTATTTTATAAATTATTTTAAACAATATTATGACTGCTGATATGAATGGTCATTAGAACATTCCATTGTTATTACCTGCTGTTTCAAATGTTTAATCAAAAAGCCAAAACTGAAACCTCTCGCCAGTTTTGCTTTATAGGTATTATTAATTTTATGATGTTAGCATTAGGCAGTTATTTTGACTGTATGTTAAGGTAGTTGTAATATCTCTAGAAATACCCACTTTTAACAGATATATAAATTCCCATCATTGACACTAAAATTGTGTATAATAATGGTGGTTTAATTTGGATATATTGTATATATTTAAGATTTATTTGGAACTATTTCTATATAATAAAAATACAGAGTTTCCTGTTCAGAAATAGTTATTTGAACCTTATATAAAAAAAATTAAAAAAAAAAAAAAAAAAGTCCACTAATTGTGTCATTTCTTGATGGCTTTAAACACATTGCTTTAGTTTACATTTTTAGAGACAATAAACTTTTTTTTTTTGTGCATAAATATAGAATAGATGATAATAACTTATGAGCTATAATTTGATAAATCTTACCATGATGCCATTTATACATATCTGTACTTATGCTTATGTAAATATATATGATATGATTTGTAGTTATTAGCTTTATCCCTCTCCAAACATTTAAAATAATAGTATAATATCAAAGTCTGATATTCATTTGAATTTTGCATGTTATCTTAGTCATATATTTTCAATTTTAAATCACATAATTTTCACACATTTCTTTTTGATTCTTTCTGTCATCCTTTGTTTTTCTCTTTAAGTTTTAGTTATTTAAAATGTAATCATTAATTGTTTAATGTGTATAACATCAATTTTGATATGTAATACTGGCATTATGGAGGTTATTCTTTTTTTGTTGTGGAATAAAGTTATTTGTTTAAGTCCTTATCGTTTTTATTTACTCCTTATATAAAACAATGATTGAAATGTGTTATAGTCCAGTTTCACTACATAAATATACTCAAGAAAAAGAAAAGAAGTGACCCAGTTTATCCTTTAGGGCATGTTTTCGGGGCTGAAGTGGTACCGGGTTCCTAGAATTATGTAGAACCCGCTACCGCTCCAGCCCCCAAAACGCATGCAGTATAAATGCGCCCTTAGTGTTCCAGACTCTCCATAATGGCGGTCAGTTGGATTATTATTGTTTCAAACTTTTGTAGGTTTGACACCTCTATTGTTGATGATCTAAGAGTAAAGGGGTTTTCATATTTACCTTTAGTTGCTCTGTTGCTTCCTGAAGAAAATAGCTCTTAATCATTATAGTAGTACAACTGATAATTTTTCTCTGTCCTCTTTTTGCCATAATGGATATATTTATGATTCAGATAAATATTTTACAATAAGACATTATAATTCTGCCATTTCAGATAAGCTTGTGCCATTTGCCAATATTAATATTAACCTTGCCAACTATTATATGTAACTATACAAATAAAACTCTGAGGTTTTTTATATTTATCTAAAATTAGATAAATGGGCTTGAATCTTTAGATGATTAATTTCATAACCACTCCTATTTGGTTCAAGTTAGTAGCTGAGATACTGATATCTTCTGATATAATCTATTAAGATTATTGTAATGGGCAGTTCATGTTACCACTCATTTGGAGCCCACAAGAGTTTTGTTTCACAAGTGAGAATATGGTGTTGTCAAGTGATATTGATGGTTTCAAATTTGTTGATTTAGATGTCATAACCTAGTAAAAAATAGTTCCTCATTAAATGATAGTTACAATAAAAAAAATATGCCTAAATGTGTGAACATAGTAGAGGTTTACTAAAGGGAGATATAATGGGTGGCAGTCAAGATAGAAACAATGAAATATAATCAACTTATTATTGCGAACATTTCGATCCACATTGTAGGTCTTCATCAGAGCACCTCAAGGTATAACAGTTCGAAAAGGGCTGAATGGTCATATTTATGTACTCTAGTTAAGTTATAAATAAATTATTTCCATTGCATGGACATTGTATTCAATGATTTATGAACATGGAATATGAAAATTAAATGATTTAAGAAGTGAAATAGATTAATTATGTCCTAAATAGGTATCCTGGGGTGGCTTGGCACATAACAAGAGGTATAACAGTACTAGTAGGTAGTTCAAATTAGTTTTAAAAATGTTGGACAATAATTATCTTAAAGAATGTTTGATGAGGCAAGCATAATCATTTAGTTTTCTAATTGCCGTTTATGATTGATACCATTCCAACATTTTAGTAATTATGTGCCAATAGGGTAAAAAATATATTTTGAATTTGTTATAGTAAACACTGTTAACTATAATGTAATATTATGTGTTCTTTTACCTTATTAAAGGGTATAGCCCGGGTTAGGATGGTAAATATGCCACCGAGGCTTTTGTGACTCAAACTTGGGAGATCAATTTGTTGTCAAATAAAAATAATTCACCTAAATTTTTAGCTTATTAATTCAAACGGTTTTCGAGATTTTTTTTTTTTTAAAAACTCTTTTTTTTATTTTATTAGCAAAAGTTGAAATTAATTAATGATGATTTCACTAATAATATATAATCAAAAAAAGAGGTTTTTAAATAAATTTCGAAAACCGTTTCACTTATAAAGGTAAAAATTTAGGTGAATTGATCCCCCAAGTTTGAGTCAAAAAATCCATTTACAAAAAAATATTTAGTTTTTAATAGTAAAATTTGAAATTAATTAATGATGATTTTTTCTCTAATTCTTAGGAGTCAAAGGCATAAAATAAAAAGTCAATTTTTAGCAGAAAAAATAAAAGAAAAATATGTATTTTTTTAACCTTTTTGAAAAGTGTCAATGACCGATTTTCCTCAGAAAATGTCTTTTATACTACTCTATACACAAAATTTTTTTTGAAGTAGTGGAACAATATAAAAAAAATAAAAACTTATTTTTTTCTGAAATCTCGCATTTAACTTATATTTCTTATTATTATTGAAAAATTTGTAAACAATTATTTCTCACCAAAAATTCAGAATTACATTACTTATAAAACATTTTCAATCATCATAGAGAATACTTGAACAAGCAAGACATTATAAGAAATAATTGATAGTGGCTAAATAGACGACGTTACAGAGCTCTAGCCTGGCGCGCGTTTTGAAAAACAGCTTTAATCCAATCATTTTGTAGAAAAATGATTGAAAATGTTTTAAAAGCAATGTAATTCTGAATTTTTGGTGAGAAATAATTGTTTACACATTTTTCAATAATAATAAGGAATATAAGTTAAATGCGAGATTTCAGCAAAAAATAAGTTTTTATTTTGTTCAAATTGTTCCACCACTTCAAAAAATTCGAAACAAAATCCTATGGATAGAGGAGTATAAAATAAATTTTCTGAGGAAAATCGGTGATTGACACTTTTAAAAAAGGTTAAAAATTACATATTTTTGTTTTATTTCTTATGCTAAAAATTGGCTTTTCGTTTAAGAATCATGATCATATAATTTTTTCATGCCTTTGACTCCTAAGAATTAGAGAAAAATCATCATTAATTAATTTAAAATTTTACTATTAAAAAGTAAATAAAATCGAAAAAGAGGTTTTTAAAAAATCTCGAAAACTGTTTGAATTAAAAAGCTAAAAATTTAGATGAATTATTCGACACCAAATTGATCCCCCAAGTTTGAGTCAAAAAGCCCCGGGGGCAGAATTACCGTCCTAACACGGGTATACCCTTTCAAATGGTGATGAGGATAAAGTAAAAATGCAGAGGTAGAATTTAGATTAATCTTGTCTTTTTAACAAGTCTATATTTACTCTTCTTTCACAACACAAAAAGCTGTTCAACAGCCGCCAACCAGATCTGTAGATCTTACCATACAATAGGTAACAAAAGATTCTGTGCTATCCTATGAGCGCACTCCAGGGATATTTATGTATTACCTTATGACCACTCTTTCATCTTCACATGGCCGAACCATTTTATTCTTAGTACTTTGACCTACAAAAAAATTTTCCATATCCTTGTATAGCCATAAAGTGGTATATATTTTTAATTTTTTTTTAAAGTCGAGAGAAGATGGCCTCGGGATCTACTTATTTAAATAAACATCGAAGTTCTACCGCTGGGTAGTTTCTTCACAAGCCTTTCACGCCCTTTATTCTTATTCAACAGTTTTACT
Source organism: Piezodorus guildinii (assembly GCA_023052935.1). Classification (NCBI taxonomy): domain Eukaryota; kingdom Metazoa; phylum Arthropoda; class Insecta; order Hemiptera; family Pentatomidae; genus Piezodorus; species Piezodorus guildinii. The sequence goes on along the minus strand of CM041295.1, from coordinate 38,664,753 downwards.
TATTGTATTTATGTTAATACAGCTGTAAAATTCAATAATATATGAATAAATAAAAAGTTGAGGTAGGGAAATTAGTTCTATTTCTTGCTGCAATTCTCTTTCTTACCTCTTCATCTTTATTCAGGTTGTTTTCAATAATAGAACTAATGTTCTTAGAACTTCTGATCATTTAAAAACTTTTTAGGGCGTATGGAATATAGTTACTGCCACTGAGTTTGCTGTAACTTTCATAATACCATAATCTAGAAATTCCCTGCATTAATATATAAACCGATTTTTGCCTCTACATCTATTGTTCTATAGGCCACCTTTTAACTCTGAAAGGATCTTTTGATGATGGCCAGCTGGAACTTGGTTCATCTTTGTAAATATTGACTCTCATTCAATCCTGCTCTGTTGATGATTTCCTTTATAATGACATTAAACTTATGAGTTTATTATTTAAGTCTTAAAGTCAATAAACAACATGCTAGTAGTGTGCTGATATTCTTCCACCTTCCCTTAATCCTGTCTAAAAATGAATATTTGATCAACAGCGGATCTATTGGGCCAGAAACCACCTTGACCTCAAATCTATTCCACTTATGAAAGGAGCCTGCTGGAATCTGTCATGGGATAAAATTGATATGCAGAGTTAAGCAAATCCTTGATAGTTGCTGCACACTGTAGATTCTCCTTTCCTCTTATACATCGGTATTATTAATAATAGTAATAATGTTTTGTTCATTCCGGGAGAAGGTCGTTTAGAATTAAATTAAAAGCCAATAATATGGTTTTACAATCTTGAAGATAATAATAATATAATAATAATAGGCTTACCGAACCCGAAGGTTCGATGCCGATACCACCAAACTTCGCCTGCACAGACTCGTCCAATGTTCACTGGTCAAGCCCAAGTCCCCGAGATCAGCGTTAATGCAATCCTCCCATCGACGCTTTACCTTTCGGACGCCTACCAGTCGGTTCAGCGAATACCAACTTTCTGGGAATCCGTTCCTCACTAAGCCCAACAACTTTGCGCGCGCATTTGAGTCTCCGCGATGCTATCAACTCAATTATATTCACAGGGTACAAACTCCGCAATTCCGCGTTGTGCAAACTTCTAAACTCCCCAGTGGCCTCATCTCTCTTCGGACCAAATATTTTACGCAGTACCTTATTTTCGAAAACCTTAAGCCGTTGTTCATCCTTCAAAGTAAGCGGCCACGTTTCCCATCCGTAAAGAACCGTCGGAAGAATAATATTTTATAAATTCGAACCTTTAAGTTTTTAGACTGAAGCCGCGTGCTAAGTAATTTAGCAACTGAATAATAACACGCATTTCCCACCTTTGACCGGGACTTTATTTCTTCCTGGATCTCATTTTTTCTTGTTATCATTGAACCTAAATACTTGAATTTCTCTACGTGTTCAAAAGTATGACCTGGAATATTAATATCATCAAGTTCACCACCACTTCTGCAACTAATCATATATTTCGTCTTATCGGTATTTAATTCGAGACCTATTTGTTTACCGGTTTTTATTAACACACTTGTATTTAGTTGTATAATTTCCGTGTCTTCACCTAGCAGTACCAAATCATCGGCATACCCCAAAACCGGAATCTTGTCACCCATTTTTAAGCCTTTCTCAGTACACATCACCTTTTCTATTACATATTCTAAGGCAATATTAAACAAAACAGGTGAAAGGGAGTCACCCTGTTTCAAACCCGATCGCACTTCAAATCTCTCGGAGTAATTATGACCGATTCTAACTTTATGAAACGTTTCCGACAAACACATCTCTACTAGGTTTACTAACTTTTTAGGTATCCCTTGTTCAATCATGATGTTATATAGCTTCTGACGGTCTATGGAATCATAAGCCTTTTTAAAATCGATGGACTACACCGTTGTATTCCAGGTTCTTCTCTAATATTTGACGTAAGGAAAATATCTGATCAATAGTCGAGCGATTCCGCCTAAAACCACATTGGTAGTCTCCGATAATTTTCTCAGCGTATTCCGTGATTCGGCTAGTTAGTATTGACGAGAAAATTTTATAGCATACTGGGAGAAGAGAGATCCCACGATAGTTGTTACAATCCGTCCTCGGTCCTTTTTTGTGAATCGGAATAAGTATTGATTCTTTCCATTCTTTGGATTTTTTCATTTTCACAGATCTTTTTAACTAAAACATGTAATTTGGAAACGCCAGCTTCTCCACACGCCTTGATTAATTCACTCGTGATATTATCATTTCCTGCAGCTTTATACCGTTTTAATTTTCCTATCGCTATTTCAACTTCCTCTTTACTCGGTGCGTCTATCCATGGTTCAGCGCTCTGGTATTCAGAGGGAGGAGATTGATTATTATTTTCCGTATTTAGAAAGCCGTCAAAGTGTTGTTTAAATTTATTTAATATCTCAGTCGGATCCGCAATTATATTGTTATTCGCATCTTTAACCCCAATCAATAGAGGTTCAAATCTTTTACGCGATTTGTTTATACCTTTGTACATCTCTCTTACGGTATTTTCGCTTCTGTGTTTTTCTATTTCTATTATTTTGCCTTTAAGATACTCTCTTTTCTTATTTTTTAAGAATTTTGAAATTTCGTTTTTTACTAACCGAAAGAAAGCCACATTATTATCGCTTGGATTATTTAAGGAATTCAGTTTAGCGGTTTTTCTTTTTTCACACATATTTTGACAATCCCTGTCGAACCAAGGTTTGTTCTTTTTATTTTCGATTTTTCCAAGACATAAGTTACCGACCTCTTTAATATTATCCCTGATCCCTTGCCATAATTTGTATACATCTTCGTGTTCCTCGTCTGAAGATTCCAAAGCATCGAACCTATTTTTTACTTCTATCGCGAATTGTTTTCTAATTTCGGGGTTGTTCAATTTAACTACATCAAAATTCTCGGGATGAATATAGTTCGGTGTTCTCTTTTTTGTATTTAGTTTTTGTCGAAGTTTCGCGATTACTAATTCATGATCAGAACCGCATTCTGCACCACGATACGATCTCACGTTAATTATGATACTTTGCCATCTGTTTTATACTAAAACATGATCTATTTGATTCCGAGTTTGTTCATCCGGCGATGTCCACGTATACTTATGAATATCCTTATGTTTAAACGTAGTACTTTTGATTATTAGGTTTTTCGAAATGGCAAAGTTTATTAGTCGGGTCCCATTATCATTACTATATTCGTGCAAACTTTCTTTACCGATTGTAGGACGATATACTTCTTCCCTTCCAACTTTTGCGTTCGCGTCACTTAGTATTATTTTAATGTAATTTCGCGGTAACTTATCGTAAACCGACTCTAGTTTATCATAAAATTCGCATTTTACTTCATCACTATCTTCGGTGGGAGAATAAATGTTTATAAACGCGATTTTAGACCAACGACCTTGTAATATAGCAACCGATATACATTCACTAAAGAACTGTATGTCCCGTAATGCAGAAAGAAATCTATTCCTAATCAGAAACCCGGTACCTAAACAATAATTAACGCTCCCTCCGTACCAAATAGTATACTTTCCTTCTGTTAACGAACCCTCCCCTGGCCAGCGAACCTCTTGTAATGCAACGATATCTAAATGGTATCCCTTAACTTCATTCGTGACCGACTTTAAACTTCTAACGTTCCACGTCCCTATTGTTAGATCTCTACTTTTCATCTTGCGCCTAGATTCCTCTGAAGCAGTCCCCAACCGGAGACCTGAACGGGGGACTAGTTTACTTCCGGATAATGGGCGTTTTACCTCAGAGGAATCCATGACTGTTTGTGGTATTTTGTGAACTAAAATATGTGAGTAGGGCGTCCGAACCTACGTCACACCCTCCAGCAAGCCTGGAGGGCCGCTCTCATTGTTGGTCAGCGAGTCCATCGGACTTAGCCGAGAAGAGTTTCCGAGAAGTATCCGATACTTGAAGATATACAAATAAAAAATAAATATGAGTTAAAACATCCAAAAACGTCCAGACCTTGCCGCTCAACATTTTAGATGTTTATAATTTTTTACCAGCTTTTCTCTATTCTTTTCTGATTAAAAAACCGTAGATAAAATATTTTTTGGCTAACAATTCTATTGTTTCAGCCATTCTAAGTCAGATTCGCGGCGAAAAACATGTGCTGGGAAAATCTTTCTGATTCTTGCATTTTTGTAGATATCAAATCAAAACAGAGATTGACAGTAAGATAAGGGTATGCTTTATGGTTTTTGTTCCTACAACACATTACCTAAAAAGTGAGGAAAGTGGTTTAAAAAATTCTCGAAAATGAATAACAACCGAGACTTTTAGCGTGTTAAAAGTACATAAAGGAAACAGGCTTCCCTTTGATTATTTTTCTTATATAGCTTAATCATGGTCCTAATTTCTGTAAACATTTCGATCTTGAGAACATAATCTCTTTTTTATATGAATTTTCAAAAATGATGAAATTCGTTTTTCGCGGACTTCAAACAGAAATATCTAAAAAGGGACAGAGTGAAAAATTATGAAACTAATACAGATTACCCATCTATACGATGGGTATAAGTAATGTAAATATGGGGATTGAGAGCAAGCTGGTTTCCTTCCTTCTTTCCTCGATGGCTCTACAACTGTCAGGACCGCCCGCAACTTAGTCCGCCAGTCTTCCCTGTCCTGTGCGGCTGTTTTCCAATAGCGAAGGTTTAAGAGGATCTTCCCATCAATCTTTGATATGTGGTGGAATAAGAACCTCTTTACAAAAAAAAAAATAATAACAACCACACAGAATTTGATCTTGAACATTTTGGAATAGAATAGAATAGAAAACAAATTATCCTGGGACTGGATCCGCTAAGAATAACAGTTATGTACCACTGAAATATATAATAGGTCTGGCCAATAGATAAAAGAAACATGATTAATCGTTATTTACAATGATAAATAAAGAGAAATACAATACATCAAAAACTAACAAAGAAATTAAGGGAAAAAGAAATCAAATAAAAATAATATCTTCTAAATTTTGTAATCTGAAAAAAAAATCTTATTTTTAACGATATTAAAAATTAATGAAATTAAAAGCAAACTAAAATGTTATATAAATGGCGGTAAACAGTAATCTTACAGTAGACTGAGGATTTAAATTGGTGTAGGAAGGGATTTAAATTGGAGTGACTGTGGGTGTAGGAAGGGTTCTGGAAGTCAATGGTTTGTTAAGGGTATGATCCTAGGAAATAATGTCTGCTGGTGGAGGGAAGGAGCCACTTTAATTCACCGTATAAGTGGGTATCATGAGACCTCCTTGAAGTGCCGAAGACAAATCTTAAGAAAATGTTTATAATGCGCTTCAGTCTGTCTTCAAGCACAGCCGGGAGGCCGCCATACACCACACAACAATAGTCAAAGTGGGAGAAAATAAGTGAGGAAAAGAGGAGTTTACGAGTGGATAGGGAAAGAAGATAACGGGAGCGATGGAAAAATTTAAGAATACTTAATCCTAGGGAGATTTGGGCAATATGAATTTTCCAGGAAAGGGTTTGGTCGATGGTGATACCTAGGTTTTTTACAGTGGAACTAAAGATGATTGGGTAATTATTAAGGATTAGACTAGGAAAGTTGGTATTAGATTTGATAAGGGAGTTGGAACCTATTACAAAGGCTTGCGATATCATAGCATTTAGCTTAAGTTTATTCAGCTTTCTCCAAGCGCTGATTCTGTCCAGGTCCTCCTGAATCTTGGAAAATGCTATTAATGACTCAGAGGGGGAGAAGGATAGGTAGACCTGGAAATCATCAGCGTACAAATGGTGAGAGTAATGGTGGATAGAGTTTGGAAGATCATTGATATAGGATTTAAAAAGGAGAGAAGATATACTTGAACCATGGGCCACACCTGCCGAAAGGGCAAAAAAGGAAGATAGGGGATGATTAGGAATGGTGACAGCATGAGTTCTATCGGAGAGAAATGAGTAACGAATAGATAGTGCTGTAGAAAAAGGATAGGTATTGTAGTTTGGAGAAAAGGGTGGGGTGGTCCATGGAGTCAAAAGCTTTTGAAAAGTCCAGAAGTATTAGTACAGTCAGTTTCTTTTCATCCATAGCAGTATGTATGTCGCTGGAGATTTTAAAGGTTTGGAGAGGATCAAGAAGTTTAGACTTTTCGAGGAAATTAGATAATTGAGATTGGATTATTCTTTTTAAAGGCTTGGAAATATTAGATAGGATGGGAATTGGGCGATAGTCTTTAGGGGATGCAGGATTAGAGGTTTTATTGATAGTATAGACTATTTTTTTCGAGTAGTTTGGAAATTTATATATGAATAGAAGAACTGGTAGGGTTCGGGAAGGCTTAATTTTAATAATTTATAGTAAGTAATTTGTTAGTTGTTGTTAGTAGTTGTGTTAGTAATTTATAGATAGTATAGACTATTTTTTTCGAGTAGTTTGGAAAATTATATATGAATAGAAGAACTGGTAGGGTTCGGGAAGGCTTAATTTTAATAATTTGACGGATATTCCATCAAATCCTATGGAGTTGGTATGGGATTTCATTACAGAAGAGATAAGGTCGGTTGGTGAGATATCGCAAAAATAAAAATTATCTGGGTTAAATTATGTAACTGAAGAAAAGTCGGAATAAGGTGGCGAATGATTATTAGAGGAGGAAGATGAAAAGTATATATTTAAGTCACCTGGTGCGGCTTGATAGGTTGGAGAAGAGAGTTTGCAAAGAGACAGTTGGCGAAGAAGTTACCATTTTGACTTTGAATCGGGAGCAGAGGAGAGAGTTTCGTAAAAGTAGTTAGATTTTGCTTGTATGATAGTTGCCTGAGTCAGATTGCGGAGTGCCCTGAACGCTTGATATTCATCCTTCTGTATATTTTTTTATCTTGAAATGAATGTTGAAAGTAAAATTCATTAAATATTTTAATATTTCAAACCAATTATCTAACTTACAATGAAGTGAAGAAAAGCGCGAATAAAAGTACTTATGTAACATTCAAAGCTGTATAAGGTAATTGAGAGTGATGATAAGCGCAAAAATGTATTTATTATTGTACATAAATTTTATCGAGAAGAATTTATTTGAATTATTCATCAACTTAATGCAAGAAATATCTTTTAAATAACACATTTAATCAGATAACACAGTTTCCTAAAATCATGGAAAAATCTATATCAATACAGTAAAACCAATTTGGTATTGGAACTCAGCATCCATAATTTATGGATAATACATAATCCATAAACATAATTTTTTTTTTTTTTTTTTTTTTTTTAAACATATTTATTGATATTTACAACTGTATTAAATAAAAATACATCTAGTAAATGTGATGGTAATATACAAAACTGTCATGAAAAACATGTAGAGACACTACCCAGTGGCAGCACTCTAAAAATATTTTAAACTAGAAGGTCCCGGGGCCTTTCCTTTTCAGGCGCCTCGGAGGATTATCCGGAATTGAAGAGGAAGAAAGGATTGAAACTAGTGGGTTAGAGTGAGAATGGAGTTTGTCATGAAAGGATTGATACCTGGTCCGGGCCAAATCAGTAACATAGGGAACATTAAGGTCTTTATGGATAAGTTTATTCGTGACATAGTAAGGAGCATTGAGGATTTTACGAAAGATTTTGGATTGTAAGGATTGGATGCGGGAAGAATTTGATGGTTTAGTAGAGCCCCAAAGCTCTACTCCGTAAGTCCAGATTGGTCTTATAATAGTCATGTAGATGAGCCGTTTGTAGTTAAGAGGAAGGTTTGATCGTTTGTCTAGTAAGTGTTGAAGTAGCCTAAAGCGGCGAGCAGTTTCTTGTCGTTTTAGTCGTGTATGTGGATTCCAAGTTAGGCGTTTGTCAAGAAGAAGTCCTAGGTATCGGATCTGTTCAACAGGAACTAGTTGAGTGTTATTAAAGGATACTTTAGGGCAGGAATTCAAAGGTTTACGGCGAAGGGTAAAAGTTATTTGATGGGATTTGTTGGAATTTATTTTTATTCTCCAGTTCTGACACCATACTTCTAGGTCTTTGATGTGGGCTTGAAGGGTATTTGAGGCAACAAATGGATCTTTATGAACTGATAACACGCAGGTGTCATCAGCATAGGTAGAAAGGAAAGTGTTAGGATGGGTTGGGATATCAGCTGTATATACTGTGTATAAAATGGGTCCTAGAATACTGCCTTGAGGAACACCAGCAGTCTGTATAAAAAAGGATGAATAGGAACTATTGTGATTAATTTTGAAGGATCTATCAGAGAGGTAGGATTGAAGAATCAGGAAATATGTGGGAGGAAGGAATTTACGGAGTTTGTACAACAGTCCTGGGTGCCAGACTCTATCAAAGGCCTGTTCTACATCGAGAAAGGCTCCCGTGCAGTACAACCCGCGCTCCAAAGCAGAAGAGACAACGTCCACCACACGATGACATTGCTGGATAGTGGAGTGGGATGTTCGGAATCCGAACTGATGATCAGCGATGATATGATTAGAATCAAGGATGGGATATATTCGTTTCAGAAGGAGTTTTTCAAAGATTTTACCCATAATAGGTAATAGAGAAATTGGACGGTAAGAGGATGGATGTTCGAGCGGCTTTTGGGGTTTGGGAATCATCTTAACAATGGATAGTTTCCAGGAGTCAGGAAAATATGTGGTCCGGAGGATAGCATTATATATGTAGGTAAGAAAACAGATGGATTTTCGAGGAAGCTGTTTCATTACATAGGAAGTAACTAGGTCATGTCCAGGAGCTTTGCGGGAAGGTAATCTGTGAATGATATTGGCTATTTCTGAAGGATGAAATGCTTTAGGTGGTAGGGTCATTTGGAGAGGAATATTGAGTTCTGTTTCAATACATTCAACATGGTTTGAATTGAGTATTTCAGGATGAGGATTATATATTTTAGAGAGGTGCTGAGCAAATATCTGGGATTTTTCTTCGTCGGATCGTGTCCAGGTTCGGGTTTCATTAAGGAGTGGATGGTTGAAATCTTTAAACTTCAGGATTTTTTTAGTAGTCGTCCATAGTGATTTGTCAGTAATCGTAAGATTTTCCGTCAAGTTTTTTAAATTTTGTATTTTGTATTTTTTGAGTTCTGATTTTAGTTTGTTAGTCAGTTGGGTGTAATAAGTTTTGTCTTTTGGGTATCTGGTCCTGTGCCACTTCGATCTTGCTGTGCGCTTTTCTCTCAATTTAAGATCTGAATGTGCTGTGGTAGGTTACTTTTCTGAGGTTTATCAGGTTTGGTGTTAGTTGTGTTAAACATAATTTAATTTTATAATTGAAAAACTTCAAACTACATTATTTGATTAATATTACAATTTCTTTTTAATGCATTGGTTCATTTTACTTTGTATCATATAAATATAATTCAATTCAAGGAAATATATCCTTAATGAATTATGTAACCAAATATATCATTGTATTATTCTAAACTTAAATAAAAAATACAGACTACGAGTATCTACTCCTAGTCTTAGTCTTACTCTTAGTCACCTTCGTCTGAAGGTGTTAGCTTCAAGTTATAATTTTACAATGGAATTGGATACCACTAGCAAGCACCTTCATCAACTTTTGTTCTTTAATTCATTACACCCATCAATTAGGCACATTTTTTTATATCTAAGGACCTTATAAAAAAGTGTTAAAAATAAATAAAGTTTTTATTATTGTTGAAATGCCTCTATGGCAAAAGGTCATTGCCAGTCCATTGTTGCTGTTTTTACACTCTATTGTGAAAATGGTTCTTAATTCATTAAGGGATTTTTTTCTGCTTTTGAGTCTTGCAATATTTCCTGAGAAGTTGGTCACATAAAATCCCCGTCAAAAGTATTACAACACTTAAAATTATTTGAATTTTACAAAAACTTTCTTTTTCTTATAATAAAGAAAGGGTCTGAAGTCAATAATAAACATTTTATTAAACTGGAAATTAATAAGTTTTATTAAAATAAATTACAATATTTCTTCCAATAAAAAAAAAATCAGTAAGCTTACTTTTTAAAATTTTCCTTTTTTTACAATTCTAACTTTTAAATTACAATTTCAATTTTTAGTTTGCTTTTAATAAGACGTATTCCCCTTCTGGCTTGAATGACTGCTTCCCCCCCATCTTGGCCTACTAGTGGAAAGATTTTGAAGAAAATCTAGGGGTATATTGTCCCACTCCTCCAATGCAGCTGTCTTTACCATTCCAAGGGTAGTATGAGGTGAATCTCGTGACCGAACCTTTCTTTTGAGATAATCCTAAATGTGCTCGATTGGGTTAAGGTATTCAGAAACACATTTTGCCTTGTGGGCACAAGCATTATCATGCATGAGCAATAATTCAGAGCCTATGAATGGCATAAAAGGCACTATATGATCTTGAAGAATCATTTCTACATACCTCAAAGCATTCAAAGATCCTCCTTGGATTAGCACTAACTTAGAGCTCGGCTCCCAAGATATGCCACCCCAGAACATGATAGAACCCCCTCCAAATGGCTTCAGTTTCACTGACTAAACCGTTCCTCAGGCCTTCTCCAAATTCTTTCACGGCCATCTGGGCTGTTAAGGGTCTCATCAGTGAATAAAACTTTTTTTCATTCCTCCACAGTCCAAGATTGGTGTCCCCTTGCAAATCTTGATCTTTTTACACGGTGAGAAGAGGACCTTTCACTGGCCTTCTTGACCTGAGGTTTGACTCTCTCAGTCCTCTAATTACCATTGACTCCGAGATTGATAACCCTGGACCACCAGCGATCAATTTTTTAATGGAAGACACAGTAGAATTATGCTTCCTTGTAGGCTTAGGCTTATATTTTAATGAAACGGTCATCTATGGGGTTAGTAACCCTGGGACATCCTGACATTGGTCTTCTCGAATGATTACTAGTCTCCCTTTACATTTTTATGGTCCTTGAAATGGGAAAATATTGAATCCCAAGAGACTTAAGAGAAAAGAGAGAACAGACTTGAGGCAAACGAAAGATAAACATGGACTGAAAGGAAATTTGAAATTAATGAAACAAAATTCCATCATTTGTTGGTAAACAGTAAATAAAAATGATATGTCTAATCCCTAATATCTCTCATTTAATAAATAATATTACTATAAATATAAACAAAGTCTGGATTAAGGTAATTAAGAAATTTCAAACTGGATATAAAGGACCTACCTGTTTCCCACACTATTCACTACCTGGGTGTGACATTGGACAGACATCTTACCTTCTCCAGTAACGTTCGGGAGAGATTGAAATTGGCTTGATCAAAGACGTATAGGCTCTACTATCTGTTGACATCACCGCAGCTCTTTTTATCTCTAAAACTTCAGATTTATAAGGCTATTATCAGGCCTACCCTCCTCTATGGTGCACCATTATTATCACGCCATCTGAATAACATGACTCTTCAGAGACTGCAGAGCTACCAGAACTCCGTCCTCTGGCAGATCGTCTGACGCACTTCACTCCAAAGGGCATGTAATAGCCACATCCACAAGGAACCCCAGCTACCCCCAGTGCCTGAGTATATAGGCCGGAGGCACATCAAGTTCTTTGATGGACCAAAGGCCTGTGCCAAACCTCTCTTCAGAGATATTGCAACACCACCCAGGCCTGGGAGGTGGCAATGCACTGTCCCTTTGGTCGACGTTCTCGCCGAGGGAAGGGGTATGGAAATATGAAGAGTTAAATTAAGTAAAAGGATTAAGAAAATATCAAGAATTATGGGTGTTGCAATACTTTTGATGGGGAGTGTATTGAGCCTTTTTTAATAGGCTCAGACAGTTGACATTAAAACCAATTATTGGTAAACTGGCTGGTACCATGGCGAAATTCCCAATGCCTAATTCTGAATTTTGATGGAAGCATTTATTTTAGATTAAATTAATAATAACTTTATAATATATTATATACAATAATAACATTTTTGTGCTTATCATCACTCCCAATTACCTTATACATTTTTGAATGTTACATAAGTACTTTTATTCAAGCTTTTCTGCAGTTCATTGTAACACACTTGTTATTAAATATTTTTAAACTTTGAATGTTTTGGGATAATACCAAACTCCTTTTCTTAAAAAATAGAAACATATCATGAAAAAAACCAATGTCATTCTATACCTGGGATACCTAAACACTTCGTTGTCAATGTTTAAAATTCAACGTATTACCCATTCTTAAATGCATAATTTTTATTTTTGGGTAGTTGGTTTTAAATATTAGAATATTATAAATAAAAAGATACATCAAACTGATAATATATTATAATTTCTAAAAATATAATGTATCTATGCACAAGTACAATGTTTTTTATTTTTACCAAATAAATAAATTTAAAAAAATATTTCTTAAAATAATTCATTATAGAGAAAAGAACTGTATGAAAGTTGACATAGGTAAATGAATACATATTCGTATTTACAGAAGTAATTTTAACAATATTCAAATCATATTAGAAAAAAAACCATAAATATTAAATTTTGTGGCATTTAATACAAGATATAATACAACCCTATTTGTATCCACGCCTGCAAATGGATACATATTCACTTATACAGGAGTGAATGTGCTAATTTTTTTCATCTCTGCACAGCAGTGTGCTGGTCTGAGAATGCTTGAAGTTGAGGAAGTGAGATAGGCCAGAAACTTATTTATAAACCTTCTTGTTTTCCCATCAAGTTCTGATAATAAAGACAACCATAGCAGTTGTGAAACTGAATAATATATATCATTCTTACCTTTTTTTAGAGATTTCATTGATTATTCCACGATTCATGAACTAATTAACCTCAAACATATAAGCATAGGAAGAACAATTGACCAACCTAGATGTAGAGTAAGATGGTACACAATGAAGCTGTAGCGCATACAATCCAGGGAAATGAGGTAAAAAGGAATAATCAGGAAAGGATTAAAAAAAATGCATTTGTAACAAAAATAATGTAATATTAAAAATTACACTACACTTAAGTAACAATTACATATCCATGATCCATGGCTTTGATACACAAAAATATACATTTAAGCTCATTCTTATAAATAAATAAATAAGGTATAAATTAAGTATGTATATAACTGCATGTGTATATACACACATGTATTTCTTAATATACATGAAAGATTTGAAAAATAATTTATAATAAAAGAAAGTTTTCTTTTTCAAACAAAAACATATTCTTTGTCATAACCCATCAATTTACATTATATCTGTTACATCCATAACTATAATATTTACAAAAAAGGTCTATAACTAGGAGTAATTGATTTTCAGACAATGGGATGAGTTTCTTAACTAAGCAAATAATGTCCATATTAATTCTTTAGTCAGTAAAAACATACAAAAATTCAAATATTTATACAACTAAATTTCTAGCACCATTGGCTCATTATATAAGGTAAAAGTTTGTTGTGCACTACTACTTTATTTTTGGTTTAAAATAAACCAATAAGTTTTTAGCATTATTAACTCGTCGTTTAGGTATAAGGATTTTGTTATGAATTTATTCTATTTTAAAAATAATCAATCACAACATTAAATAGAACAAAGTCTAAATATTCCAAAATCTTTCCAAAGTAATTGTCCTCAAATTTTAATAGTTATAATTAATATTAGTATGAAATGAAATTGCAATGATGAGTTAATCATGCTTCATAGAAAAATCAAAACAATGCTTCATAGATATTGCTATTTAAGTAATGAAAATAAAATATATCTACCAATGAGTTATGAAAAACTAAGAAAACTAAACAAACCTTTTCATTCAAATGCAGACATATATATATATTTGTTTTGTTTTTTAAGATATATAATTTGTTTCTCTTATATTGGGGAGAGCTGAATATATTTCATTCAGAATCTAAAGATAAATACAATTGTAATTCATTCACAAAATATTACAATTTTTTATTTAATAATCATTAAAATAAAACAATACATACAAAAAATTTAATAATCCATTAAATTATTATTTTAAAATGTGGAAACTCACACATGAAGTAGTAGTAAAAGAAAAGATACCAGTAACAAAATATCTATTCAGAAGATTATAAAATCAAACTAATTCTTTAGGGCGGCAATAAAGTTTTAGTTATGATGAAAAAAATTTAGAACGAGAGAAGACTGATTTAAAAAAATATTATAAATAACAATAAAAAGGGTATAGCCGGATGGAAGAAGGGTGGTAAATCTGTCCCTAAGGCTTTTTTGACTGAAACTCGGGGGATCAATTTGTTGTCAAATAAAAATAATTCAACTAAATTTTTAGCTTTTTAATTCAAACGGTTTTCAAGATTTTTTTACAAACCTCTTCTTTTTGATTTTATTATTTTTTTATTAGTAAAATTTAAAATTAATTAATGATGATTTTACTAATAAAAAAATAATCAAAAAAAGTTGTTTTTAAATAAATATCGAAAACCGTTTGAATTAAAAAGCTTAGGTGAATTATTTTAATCCCCAAGTTTGAGTAAAAAAATCTGTGGGGGCAGATTCACCATCCTTGCCCGGCTATACCCTTTATATAAATATTATTCGAATAATATTAATGAAATCTATTGGCAGCATTTTCACGCTCCCTCCTCCTAAGTTTTTTTCTTCGCCTATCTATAACAGCAAGCTCTGCTTTTACATCTGCATAAGCTCTTCTCAGCTGCTGAATGGTTTGCTGAATTAAGGCTATCCTCTGATTAGAATCAAGCTCTGGATCTAAAATGCACAATAAAGAATATAATTATGATGCAGTAAAAAAATGCGACGAAAACACTGACTTAAAGAGAAGAATTTGTAGTCCAGACTGTAAGCAAATAGAAACCCCATTGCTGCAGAATGCAGATCGAAATTAGTCAATAAAAAATAGTGGAGCTGAAAAGAATTTACTTCAATGTTCATAAAAGCTATTTGTTACATATACAATATGCTGTTTTAAATCTGTTTATGGACGTAAAAAGTCAAGTTTCCTAAATAAAAATAGTTCTGAGCATTACAGTGAATATTCCTGCCACCTTAATTATAAATGAAAATCGACAGTATTGATGATAATAATAAAATATATAATTGAAATATTAATAAATACATGTGGAGGTATCATCAAAAATTAATCTCATTGACAAATTACACAATTATTCGTAAATAAGATTTGCAGTTGCTGGAAAAAGAAACCATCATGCTTAGGATATTATTAATATTTTTTTTATTATTTATAGAATAACTAATCTAAACCTCCACAGCCACCATTTCATAGTTAGTGTATAATGAAATAATCATGAATATAAAACCCAAAAATCGAAATCTATCTTGAATCAAAATTTTAAAATACCTCAAATTTTTTTCTGTATACTTCGTAAAGTATTAGATACCAATAACAATTAAAGTGTCATTTTAAATTATATTTTATCATTTCTGAAGTAAAGGAACTGATAGAGCAGAAATAAACAAGAGACAGCAAGTAATGCCGAAAAAACCTACCACACTTTATGACCAGCTGAGTGTCAGTTAATACTTGCCTGCCTGTGTCTGAAACTTTCATTGCCTTTTCTATATTGTGGTGTATTTGTGATAATCAAACACCCCAAAATTATGAAATACTAAGTTATGTGAAAGATAATTGAGAAATTTACGGACAAAAAGAACTTGATAATGGATCACTTATTATCAGTAATTTAAAAAAAAAAAAATTTAATTCAGATGATGAATATAAAAAAATACTATACCATGTTTGATAGTAAAATTATATTTCCCACTTCGTGATGGCCGCTGTAATGATTCACGAGTAGCAGTTATCCTAGGACCATCATAAGCATCGTCGCTATCACTTCCTAGAAAACACAAGTATTTTTTTAGCTATTATCCTGAGAAAAAAAACCGAGACTAGATACTAGAAAAAAAAAATTAAGACAACAAGAATGCTTGCTACTGATGTAATCATAATCAAACTTTTGTTTTTTTTTCTCTATTATTATGTAACTCAAAATCACTATAGATTCATTTTCAATACAAAAGGAAAGGACAAATGATTAAATTGCTAATATTAGAGCTTCTTAACATGTTCACGACAGGGCAAGAAGCAATATCTACATTTTTTCCCATGAGGCGGGACTGTCTTAGCTGCTTATGCTTCGTGGTGGACACTGTTGCAAGTTCCAATGTGTTTAATGTGAGATCACAACAGTTCAGGACATCAAACGCACTAAATGCAAGATTGTAACAGTTTTGAAATGGTGTTTTCTTGAGTACGCATTTCTTACCTCAAGTATAAAGGTAGGTAAAATTATCAAAAAATTATAAAATTTAAGAAAATTCTTAAAGAAGAGTTATAAAATGAAATTGACCAATAAGAGTCCTTTGAGGGGTTATAAATAATAAAAAGTAGAAGGTTATAAAATATAAAATAAACCTTTATGCTTGTTAATTTCTACAACAACAAATAAATATAGCAATTTATTTAACAACTTATTTTCTGAAAACAAGTGGCTCGCCTGTGATGCTTGTCGCTCCAAAGGATAGTTAATCGTGACCTAAAGTGGGTCACCCCGCCCCACGGAATAGTCAAGTGTGACCCACCGATGGGTCATCCCGCCCCACGGAACAGTCAAGTGTGATCCACCAGTGGGTCACGCTTTATTAATTTATTTTTTTAATTTAATAATCCTGAGTTAAATGTAAGGAGAAATTTGTTTTTGGATTAATTTCTCCTTATATTTAACTCAGGTTTATTAAATTATAAGAATAATTGTAATATATCTAAATTATAAGAATATAAATTATAAGTAAATAAATTTTATTAAATTGGGTTGTCCGAAAAGTTCGTAGAGATTTTTAAAATAAATTTTACCTTATATTTTTCTATTAAAAATGAATCACAAAGCTAATGTTTATTTATATGTCTTTAATCCTCATGGAATCAACTATGTTTACACACTTAATTTGTCTGAATTAAGGCTCAGTAGTGTAGTTAATTACAAACCAATATGAGTGACGATTCAGTTCATTTTTGGCAAATTATGCTGTTCTTTTTTAAAAATTGGAAAAACTTCAACCCAAAATACAAGAAAGATGGCAGCGATTCAAATGCTCATAGCACAGTTCACAGTGGTTTTCGCGGTTTAAATCACGAGATTTCAATTTGGAAGACCAACCCCGGGCTGGCCGGAGTTCAAATCTTAACATCAAGGATATTATGACGGTCATCACAAACAATCCACAAATTACTGTCCGTGAGATAGCTATAAGCTAAGAGCCTGCAAATTGACCGTTTTTGAACATCTAAAGAAGGCTGGGTACGTCTGTCGTTAAGACGTTTGGGTTCCCCATGAGCTCAGTAAAAGGAACCTTATTGAAAGGATTTCATGTTGGGATTTGCTGTTTAAAAAAAATGTGGAGGATCCATTTTTGAAACAAGTTGTTACTGGTGATGAAAAATTGATTCTCTACATCAACACCAGCCGAAAAAAATCTTGGAGGTTGCCTGGAATGACGCCGCTCGAACACATGTTCTACTTAACACCATTGCACATAGCATTAGAAACTCAGACACTTGGCACAGCCAACAGGCTCTTTAAGTTAGGAACAAGAACTAAATCTGTGATCTACCAGATTTACCAGGCAGGAATATGGAGAATTGATAAACCCAGAATTCCATTCTCTAGGCAAAAACACTTCAATCTTCCAACATCTGTGCTCAAGCCTTAATCTCAGAAGGGTTAAGAAGACAGACCATACTGATAGCCAAGCCACTATTCAAGCTGTGGATAGCTACATGGCTTGGTCCTGACTAGTATGGGAGTACAAGGGAATTTTAACACTCTTTCCCTACGGAATAAGATCCATGTCCAGTAGGTGCCTGGTCACTCAGGCATCCTAAGCAATAAGAGAGCCGATAGCCTCGCAAGGAAGGGGTTAGTAGTCTCACCAAACTAAGATTCTGCAAGAAAGAAAATGAAATTGCCTATCATGTGATTAGTTGTGAAGAACTAGGATAAGGTTTTGCCAACTTTGGGAATGACTGTATTTCAGATCCTAAGTTTTGTTAACTGATCAACCCTTACAGTTTGGATAGATTCACAAAGGCAATACGCTTGTAATGATAATAAGCCTACTTCAGGTTGCAGTGCAAGACATATGCCGGAAAAAAAAAAGAAGGGGAAAATAGTAGATTTTCCATCTTCAAATTGAACCTACCATGATGATGGTGATGATGATGATGATGATGCCTATTAGATTTATATTTTTTCTTGCTAGTCTCCTGAGACCTTTTACGTGGACGTCTCCCCTTTTTCACAGAAACTCGTCCTTCTGATTTTTTTATTCTTGATTCTATACGTACACCTGAAATCATTAATTCTATGTAAAATTTTATTCAATAGAAACACTAATCTAAACTGTTTATTGGATTAGCACGAACACAGAGATTGGCAATTAGCCGAAATCCGACCAAGATTAGCCAGTAGAACCAACTAGAATACATATTTGTATACAACATACTTGTAAACTTGCCTTATATTTTATAAATAAGTAACAGTTATGTTCAAATTAAATAGAAGATTTAACAATTTATATACAATATCTATTTATTTATTTATCTATTATTAGCATTAATAATTTGTACATTAGGAAATTGTTAAGTTGTAAATAAATAGCCCTGCAAAATAATAGAATGCTGTATGGAAACATTTTTGAGTGAGTGTATATTTATGGAAAGTTTTTATAATTAAATGATTTTATTATGTATTATTTTAATATTCTAGATTTATTCTGCACATCTCACTCTGACATGAATTGATAGTCTGTGTTTCGTTCTTTCAATCACTGCTTATCAGCAACAGTTGTTTCATTTGAGATAACAATATCAGAAAATGGATTGAAATATTGTCGGTACATTATTATTTGTTATTGATGTGAGGTATGCATGTTTATTCAAATTTTTGTCTTAATTACGATTGTGTCAAATTGATGCATACCCATAGTGATAGGTATCCCACATAAAGAATTTCAATATTTCAATGCTTTTGAAAAAAATAGACTTCAATATATATTTACCTTGATAAATGGATAAAATTCATTAAAAGAGATAATATAAAAATGCTAACGGGTTTAGTAATTTTCCATATTAATATCGAAATGCGTCAAAATGACATTGTCCCATAAAGCTAGAGTTACCATATTGTCAACAGGCATGGCTAAGGAGTAAAGACTTTCATAGTTATGTCTAAGGCTAGCTAATTATGTCTGCAAATATCATGGTTATATAGACTTCTTAAAATTTTAGGTACATTCGGCCAATTTGTAGCCAAACATTTCATGTCTGCCATATAAAGTAGTACTTCCAGAAAGCAAACTTAGAAAAAAAAAATTAGCTGAAACATCTCCCCTGCATATACCTATCTTAAATGTCTAATATCAATTAAAAAAAAAAAAAAAATTTTTTACATTTTCAATTTATTGATTAAATAGAGAGAAACTTCTTCAAAATTAACTTAACCATAATTCACATAAGACAACAGAAAATTATTCAATTCTGTTCCTCACATTTTTCTTAATAAATATTATACAAGAAAAAACTTAATTAATGAAATATGGATCACAAATATGTTTTAAGTACAAGAAATCTCTTAAAGCAAACATTGAAAGAGTGTACAAACCTTCGTCAGAATTCCTAGTTTTTAAAGGAACTGGTTCAGCTTCATAATCATCATTGACATGGTTTTTCACAGGAGCTGCCACTGATGAAGGAGAGAGTTCTCTTTCCCTAAAAAAAATATTGTTGATAAAAGTTATGAAACAAAATTAAGCTTTTTCAGACTGGACACTTCAAATCATCTGCCAATCACCATCATGATAGCAACCAATATTTGGACCATCTTTCACATGAGATCATCACCACTTAAACATTTTACCTTCCTTCCTTAATTCTTATAGATTAAAAACTTTTGTTTCACACAAAAACTTAAATGAATGAAAATAAGTAAAGTAATGGGAAGTGGAAACATATTCAACATTCAAATACAATTTTAATTCAAGAAATCATCACACATATTTACTTCCTCATTGGACTAATCCTAAAAATATTTCTTTTAAAGTTAGTTATACTATAGTGAAATGGTAATAACAAACAGATCTATATGTTAATTCTTAATTAAGTTAGAGAAGAATTTAACAAATAAATTAAGTTTTAATTACGGTAATGGTGATGGGCATGAAGAAACGCTACTATCAGGAGAAGCAGGAGGAGAATGATCTTCTACAGTTATTTCTTTTTCAGTTATCTGTTGACTTAAACAATTATTTTCTTTGAGTTTTTCACTGAGTGGAATTTCTTCATCATTATCAACATCAGTAATAACTAATATATCTTTGACTTCTTCTTCCTAAAACAGGAACCACAAATCAATAGTTATACTCACTTTAAAAAGGTATTAGGTTAAGAAAAATTAATTTAATGTAAATAGACAGTGTAATTACTAAAATGTTTAGGAACTATATTAACACTTTCATGCCGGGGTGACTATCTATGTTTTTCCGCATGGGGCGGGAACGTGTTAGCTGCTTACCTTTGTGGGGCGGGGCCATACTGTTGCAAGTTCCAACATGTTTAATGCAAGATCACAACAATTCCAGGCTTCCAACGCGCTAAATGCGAGATAGTAACAGTATCGATATACACATATAACTTGAAGGAGTAATTATGGAAATATTTAAAAAAAAAATTCTTATATTATTATTTATAATTAAAAATGATTCTTATATTATTATTATTTTTTAATGGGAGTAAATAATCCTTAGTTATGCTGT
This sequence comes from Piezodorus guildinii, assembly GCA_023052935.1. Taxonomy (NCBI): domain Eukaryota; kingdom Metazoa; phylum Arthropoda; class Insecta; order Hemiptera; family Pentatomidae; genus Piezodorus; species Piezodorus guildinii. Next base: position 38,643,994 of record CM041295.1, on the reverse strand, counting down.
CCTTTGTAGGGGAAGTTGTCTCTATATAGACCCGGAGCATTAAAGTTGCTACTAGAACAATTTGACAGGTATAAGATTGACATAGGCGCTGTCCAGGAGATCAGATGGACTGGTCAAGGAATTCTTGAAAAAAGGCACCACTCCATCTACTACAGCTGTCATGAGAGTCGCCATGAATTCGGCACAGGATTTGTTGTGAGGGGAAAGTATAGGCAGATGATAATTGGATTTAAACCAGTGAGTCCGCGAATTTGTCTCTTAAGAATGCGAGGAAAGTTTTATAACTACAGTTTGTTAAGTGTACATGCCCCTACAGAGGTGTCAAATGAAGAAGAAAAGGATACTTTCTATGAACTTTTGGAAAGGACTCTGGATGCCTGCCCTAGGTATGACATGAAAGTAATCGCTGGAGATTTCAATGCAAAGTTGGGAAAAGAAGCAATATACCAGCGAATCATAGGAAAACATAGCCTTCATGACACAACCAACGACAATGGACAAAGGCTCATTAACTTCGCTGAATCCAGGAATCTCGTGGTAGGAAGTACACTGTATCCTCACAAGAATATACACAAGGGCACATGGACGTCACCGGACCGGTCAGTTGTCAATCAGATCGATCATATTTTGATAGGTAGACGCCATAGAAGCAATCTGAGAAATGTTAGAACATTCAGAGGAGCAAATGTCGATTCGGACCACTACTTGAGCATAGCACATGTGACGGCGAAGATCTGCTCAGTGAGGAAATTAAAAGCTGCCGAGAAGCCTCGACGGTTTAATCTAAAAAAACTGAAAGACCCGCAAATCCAGCATAAATACACTGAAGCACTTGACATTAAAGTGCACCAGAGAAGCAGCGATGCTGAGCTGGACATTGAAAAGTTCTGGTCGCACTGTTACGGAGCGATAATGGAAACAGCTGATGAAGTACTAGGGCCATATGAGAAGGAACCAAGGTCACCCTGGTTCGATGAAGAATGCAGTATAGCCACGAACCGGAAAAACAGTGCGTACCAAGGAATGATTAGGGCAACCACAAGGAGGTCTGTTGATGAATATCGACAGAGAAGAAAAGAAGAGAAGCATTTACACCGGAAGAAGAAACGACAGAAAGAGAGCGAGGAACTGAAAACAATTGAAATGCTCCACTGCAGCAAAGAAAGTAGGGATTTCTTCAGATTGGTCAATAAGGGAAGAAAGCAATACCTTAGTAAAGTGATGTCTTGTAAGGATAAACATGGAAACTTGTTGACCAACAAGTCTGAAGTTCTTGACGAATGGAGGGATTATTTCAATGACCTTCTCAATCCAAGAGAAGGAGACTCTCATGATGAATTAGACAAACAAGAGACAGATGAAATCAACAGAATACAAGTGGGAGAACAAGGGTTAGACATTGAACCTCCTGATGAAGAAGAGGTTATAGATGCCATCAGCAAACTGAAAAATAACAAAACCCCTGGCATTGACGCACTCCCTGCTGAACTCTTGAAATACGGTGGAAATGAGCTCAACAAAGCATTACAAGATCTTCTCCTTGTGATATGGACAGATGAGGTGATGCCCTCCGATTGGAACAGATCAGTTATCTGCCCTATACATAAAAAGGGTGATAGATTACTTTGCAGCAATTATCGAGGCATCTCACTACTATCCTGTGCCTATAAAATACTATCTAATATTCTTTTTAGACGTCTCTTACCATTTGCTGAGCGCGAACTTGGTCCCTACCAGAGTGGATTCAGGAAAGGAAGATCCACCTCAGACCAGATGTTCTGTGTGCGAACAATTCTTGAAAGAGGCCATGAGTATAAAACCAAAACTCACCATCTTTTCATAGATTTCAAAGCAGCGTATGACAGCATAATACGAGAAGAGCTGTACATTGCCCTCAGAGAATTTAATATACCTGAGAAACTTATACGCTTGATAAAGCTTACCATGAAGGAGGTGAGATGTATGGTAAGAGTAAATGGTGACAGGTCCAACGAATTTCGTGCAGATAAAGGACTCCGACAAGGGGATGCACTAGCCTGTTTGCTGTTTAATCTAGCACTTGAGAAGGCCGTAAGAGATGCTGGTTTACGCGAAAGAGAAGGGAATATATTTACCCGACTTGTCCAGCTGTTCGCTTACGCAGACGACATCGACATTGTGGGACGCTCTCTACAGTCCGTGACTGATGCCTTTCTGGCTTTGATGGGTCCTGCCAGCAGACTTGGACTGAACGTTAATGAGTCCAAAACAAAATATATGGTAGCAGAAGAAATCCCAATGCTAGGTGAGACAGTCACTATCGGGGTTCATAAGTTTGAGAAGGTCTCAGAGTTCACATACCTGGGATCAGTGGTCACCCAAGATAATAACCCCGATATTGAGATAAGGAGAAGAATAACTGCAGCCAACAAATGCTACTTTGGGTTAGGCAAGCAGCTAACCAAGCGGATACTCTCTAGACAGACCAAGCTCCACCTCTATAAGACATTGGTGCGTCCCGTACTGCTCTATGGATCAGAGTGTTGGGCGACTTCAAAGGCGACCGAGAAGGAACTCCTAATTTTTGAAAGAAAAGTTCTCCGCCGTATTTTTGGAGGAGTGAAAGTTGGAGAGGAGTGGAAGCGGCGCACAAATCAGGACCTCTACAATGCTTTTGGAGAAGGTGATGTGGTCCGGGCTATGAAGTTAAGACGCCTAAGATATGCAGGGCATATTGCCAGGATGGAAAATGGAGAAATGCCCAAAATATTGCTCACTCAGCCGATCCATGGGATAAGAAGAAGAGGAAGACCAAGGTTGAGATGGTCGGATGGTGTGGCGGCGGACGCTCGCATGTTGCTGGGAGTTAGAAGCTGGATGGCATCGGCTCAAGACCGTGATGATTGGAGGAGGCGGTTGGAGGAGGCCAAGACCCGTGACCGGGTTGTAGCGCCGTGAAATAATAATAATAATAATAATTGTAGGGGAAGTTAAAAGGTGGTCCCGAGCCTGTGTGATGTCAGGTACTCGTTAAAGATCCCTATCCTAAAAAAATCTAGATAGGCAAAATTTAGGACTCCCACTGTATAGTTGGTAAGATGGGGACATCACTTGCAAGGCAGTAATGTCTAATGTATTATATTTCTAAATCGAACAAAGTCTCAGTCATTAAAATTTATCCTGCAGAACTTATTATAGAGGTATAATCTGAATGAGTTCCATCACTTTTCACTCAGTCCCTTTTGAGATATTCCACTATAAATATTACTGAACTTCGAGATAGCCCTTCTTATAAAATTTATGTTAAAAAGAAGGACAATGCTTACACAATCAAAATTTCTACAAGTAGTGAAATGATAAGACTATACAAGAAGAAAAAAAATTAGTGTGAGACTTTTTTCTAAACTCCCTTGTTATTGCCCACTATAAGTTTCAGTTGATTTAAATATTTGTCAATTTTTTATACAATTTACTTGGCTACTAAGATACTATGTTGTAGGGAAACTATATACAGTACTCTCATCGCCACTCAAGTTTTTGTTGTTTTTCGAAATATGCAAAATTACAGGAGTTAATAACTTCTAAAGTAAACATTACTTTTAACAGCGAAGAGAATTTTATAACTCAGGAACCAGCTCAGTCTTACTCAACAAATTTATGTCACTCAAAATCATTGTAAAGATGTGTAACCTGTGTTAGTTTAGTATTTTTTCACTCAGTCCCTTTTGAGACAATTACGTATAAACTTCACGAAAAAAAAGTTCTGCCATTTCTGAAAATTCATATAAAAAAAAAAAAAAATAATCAAAGGTGAGTCTCTTTTCCTCTATAAACTTTAAACTCGCTAAAAGTCTCATTTTTTATTAATTTTCGGGAATTTTTTTTTATCCGCTTTCTTCACTTTTAAGGTAATGAGTTGTAAAGACAAAAGACATAAAGCATGTCCTTAGCTTATTGTTAGTTTTTGTTTTGACTCGATATCTACAAAATTACCAGAATTAGAGAGATTTAACCAACATACGTTTTCAGTAGCGAAACTGACTTAAAACGGCTAAAACACTAAAAGCAAATACCAGGGGAAAAAATGTATTCACAGTTTTTCATTCATGAAAGGATAGAGTATAACTGGGATAAAAATTCCATAGCAATGACAAAATGAATAAAAGTAAAACTACAAAGGTTCAATAGAAAATAATGAGCTGTTGAAACCAAACTTATTTCAACAAAAATATAATAGAAGTAATAAGTTTCTTATCTGATTTAAATTTAAAACATGAATCCAACAATAAATTTGTAGGACAAATGAATTTATTTTAATCATAACTCACCTGAATATCTGTTTGAGGATTAGGACTTCCAGGAATGATTTCTTCATCACACAGAAGAGATATTAATGTTTGCTCTTCTTCATCCTCATCTTCAGCTTCTTCTTGTTCTTCTTGTTCCTCTGGTTCCTCTTGTTCCTCCTCATCTTCTTCATCCTCATCCTCATCCTCTTCTTCATCTTCATCATCCACTACATCCTCTACTTCTTCCTCCTCTTCAATAATATCTTGTTTTACAGTAGATACTTCATTAAATTTTTCTTCTAGTTGAACTTCCTCGATAATTGTTTTTTCTTCAGAAAATTGGTTTTCATAAACTTCTTCTTTCACAGTAATTTCTTCAGATGTTTCTAATGGCAATTCTTCTTTACTTTCAGTAACGAAAAGGTCTTCTTTTTTTGGAGTCTGAAAAATAAGGATAATGAAAAAATAACAGAAGAAATGTTAATTTATGTCTCTGGGCATTGAAGTTAATGCACACACTTTGAATATTATGATATACTACATACTACTAAGGCAAGGACAGGTTTTCCAATAGTTCTTTCACCTGTATGAGATCCACCAAAAAATATAAATCAAATCTCCAAGGTGAGATTTAAACTGATACCAACAAAATATTCAGTAAATTCTGAAAATTTGAAACTGGGGAACGTTTTTATGTGAACAGAAGAGATAGCAACAGGAAAGCAACATTCTTCAAAAATGACATTATGAAAAAAATATATATTTTGTAATATTTATATCCCTTTAGAAATTAAGATAAAGTATTGATAAGGGAAAACAAGCTATTCACATTTACAAGGTAATTCTGTAAAGTGAGGAAGGTATTTACAGAACAAAACATTTCCAGTATTTATTTGAATACCATTTTATAGTCACATCAACACAGAACTATTACACAAAGTATAGTTTTCTCGGTTACATCATGCCATAAAGGAAAAGTTTCATTAGAATGGAATGATGAGCATACAATGCCATGGGATGTGATGTTACTTTTAACTCTACTCAGATTCAATAACAGTGACAAATCAATTGTCCTATATCCATGAGCTATGGCTGTTTGTGGACAGAAGTGCATCAGGACCTATATTTCTTCCCCCAAAGCAAAACATCTAGGGAACCAAACCTCTGGGATTGTATGTTGTAACCTGATGAATATAGGTAGCTTGGCTTAAAAAGGAAGTATTTCCCTTTCACTTGCAATTGAACAATTTTAATAAAACAGGAAAAAGGGTCTATAATTTTACTGAACTGTTTATAATTGCATGTCATTAAAAAAACAACTGACATCAATAGCTGTTAAAGGATAATAGTAATTTACTGAAGTATTTAATGCAAGAAATTTGAAAATAATAACTGAAATAAGAAACTGATTTATGATAAAAGAAATTTGCTGATCTATTCAATGCTGCTTAAAAAAACAACTAAAATCTTAACTTGTATGATATTAGAAATATGACAAAACAATAATAAATAAATTGCTTCCTATGACATTTCGATATGTTTTCTTAAACATACATTAACAGATGGAAAATTTCAAGCTATTAATTATTATACATAAATCTGCAAACCTACCGACTCAGAAGTTAGATATTTTGGGGATGCTTCAATTTCTTCTGTTTCTATTTCTTCTTCAGATTTCTCACAAACAATCGGGGTTTCTTCATTAACTTGTGCAGAGGCATCAACTGACTGTTCAGTAAAATCATAGTCATACTTATAAGCAGAAGATTTAAGCTCATACGACTTAAGGCATGCATTATCAGGCTCAATATTTGACTGATCAACATCAAACTTAGCATTATCAGTATGAACTTTCAAAATTTCACCATCATTAGTATCATCAGATGATTCTTGATTAATGGCACGCTGGATTGCAACATTAAGAGCTTCATCTTCTACTTCATCCTTCCAGTCTTCTTTGTTAAAATGATCCTTTGTTTCTTCTTTTTCTGTTTCAATCTGAAGTTCATATTGTTGAGGGTTACTCCTCTGTATTTCTAAAAATGTGGTTTTTATTTCCTCATGATACACACTGTCATCTTTTGGGTTAGTATTACTAAGATTACTGTCGTCGCTATATCTTTCAGAAATAATCAGTCTATCTTGACTATCATCATCCAAATTGTCCTCAACATGATCATTTACAACCTGTTCCTCAAAAAGGGGAACTACCTCAGTTGCAGCTCGAAGTGGCGAGGCACATATTTTGTCAAAAGCTTCTTCACATGTTTCTATTCCACTGTATTCAGTTTCTGAAGGTTCTAATTCTTTTGTAACATTTTCATCATCAGAATTTGTTTTCTTGGAACAACTAAAACTAGGAGAATTAATTTTCTTTTTTCGGCGTGGAGAAAGTTTTGATTCCTCTAAGTATCTAGTCAATGTTCTACGTTGTAATTTATTCTTATCATCAGCTATTTTCCTACAATTTTCGAATTCAAAAGGCTCTGGTTCCTTGAATTCATAAATATCCTCAACTTCATGTTTTAAAGAGACAACTATTCCACTTTCAGAATCAATATCAAGATTTTCTTCTTCATTTTTTTGGGTAATATTGGATACTGCTGTTTCAATACCTTTTAATTCTGACCTTATTTGATTTAAATCAAAGTCACACCCTTTATGAGGATTATCTGATAATGATTTCAACTTGTCAGACACATCTGAAAGAATATTATCCTCCTTATTATCAACATTTTCTATTTCAGCTTCATCTTCAGCAATCAAAAGAAAATTTTCTTCATCAGAGGAAACATCAAATCCTGCAAATTTCTGAGGTGTATCACATGAAACAGTATTTGATTCAGGAGTATTACTAGATAATTCATGAATATCATCACATTCTTTAGGGACTTTCTTTTCAGGAGTTAATTCTTCATTTAATTCAACCTTTTTCATAATTTTTTTCTTTATTTTTTGGTGTGGATGTTGATCACATTCATCATCAGACTTAGAATCCTTATCATCAATATCAATTGATTTTCTTTTTTTTGCTCTTTTGTCATTCACATCTAACTCATCCTGCTCTATAACTAAGTTTGCTTTTTTTTTAGGATAAACAGATTCGATGTCAATATTGTCACTTTCATAATCTTCATTTTCAGACACTGAGGCAACTACAACACAAAAAATACATATGTCAAAAGAAAAATATAAATGAATTAAAGCCAAGAATATAAAATATCATATATTTTCATAATAATGAACAGCAATAGATGTAATAAATGTTCAGATGATTAGGTTAAAGGAGTGTATCATAATGTCAAAACACTATACTTAATTCATAACTACTTAGCAGGAGACAGAAAAATAACAAAATTTGACATTTAATTTTTTCTTGATATACAGCAGAATCACGATGATTCGTCAAGGAATTAAGGGTTTAATATGAATTATCAAGATCTTAAAATTACGGATAGTCTGGAGTAAAATATACCAAATTCTATCAATGTGTTTGTAAACAAGAGGAAAAGAACTACCACACCTTAGATGGAGGGTGAAGTAATCCAGGATGCCCGGGAACTGATGAAGGCTTATTTAAGGAGATCAAATACTACATCGAGCCTGTCAGGAGGCTCTGAGGAGGCAGCCCCTCCACCTGACTTGGAGGGCGAGGGCTGATAACCCTTACCTCTGAAACTTTTTTATCCTGAAACCTCAAAGAGAAATAGCCAGCAGATCACATGGCAATAGAGACGGAAATCGTCAAATGGAATTTATATTGGGATTATGGAACGTATTGACTTTGTATAGGTCGGACGGACTTCAAACAATACTTTCAGAATTAGACAAATACAGACTTGACATTACCGCTATTCATGAGATTCGCTGGACCGGCCATGGGATGTTGGAGAAGAAATCCCACACAATTTACTATAGATGCCATGATAGAAACCATACATTTGGCACTGGGTTCGTGGTGAGAGGTTGGACGAGACAACGAATCATTGGATTCAATCCTATTAATGGTCGGCTTTGCTCCATCCGCATCAAGGGTACTTTCTACAATTATAGCCTATTTAGCTGTCATGCACCCACAGAGGTCTCAAATGATGATGTGAGACGCCTTTTATGATTCCCTCGAATGGGCCTTTGATGCATGCTTAAGATCTGACATCAAAATCCTACTGGAAGATTTCAATGCTAAGATTGGTAGGGAAGATGAATACAGGCCCATGATTCGCTGATACAGTTTGCATGAGCGAAGTAATGAAAATGGCAGGAGGGTTATCGACTTCTTTGCTTCCAGAAATTTAGCAGTGGGGAGTACTCTGTTCCCGGAACGACGGATTCACAAGGCTACATGGAGATCACCCGATGGCATGACCCAAAACCAGATTGACCACGTCTTGATCAGTGCTTGTCACAAATTCAACCTCCTCAGTACCAGGACTTACAGGGGAGCCAACGTTGACTCTGACCATTACCTTGTAATATCAAGAATCAGAGCTAGGATCGCCACCATCAGGAGTCACAGAAAGATTCAAAAGGTGGAACATCGGAAAATCGAATGAGCCAGAAAACTGCCTAGCGTACCAACGGAAAATGGAAAAATTGGTGTGAGACGGACTCATAGTAGCTGAAGTTGAAGATATACAAGATGTTTGGAACCAATTAGAGAAGGCCTTGGACGGCGCTGCAGAGCAAGTCCTTGGGAGGGAGAATCTTGAGGGTCGAGGTTAATGGTTTGATGAGGAATGCTAAGTGATTAGTAATGCAAAGAACGAAGCGTACCGAAACATGATAAATAAGCACTTCACCAGGAGAGCCACGGAGGAATATAGGAACAGGAGATGAATAGAGAAAAAACTTCTTAGGTATAAAAAGAGAGCATGGGAGAGGAAAGAGCTGGAGGATATAGAGGCATATTGAAATGTAAAGGAAAGCAGGAAATTCTTCCAGAAGGTAAACAGCTAAAAAAACTCTTCAATCTTGCACTGGAGAAAGTTGAACGGGAGTCAGGAATCCAGACAAGTCACACGATCTTCACCTGGAGTGTACAAATATTGGCATATGCTGACGATCTGGATATCATGTCCAGAACCCGACCGGTGTTGGTGGAAGCATTTGAAAAAATCATAGAAGCTGCTTCAGCTATGGGCTTGGTCATAAACGAGGACCAAATATATGTACACAGGGGCTGGTGGCGAGAAGGCACTGATTGTAAGAACTTACACATTCCAAAGGGTCAACGAATTCGCGTATTTGGGATCCTTAGTGACACCAGCCAACGATGTCTCTGCTGAGATAAGGAAAATACTGGTAGCAGCTAACAGGGCATATTACGCCTTGCTGAACACTCTCCACAGTAGATCTATTACTAGGGGTACCAAACTGGTCATTCATAAAACCTTAATTCGCCCTGTTCTTACCTACGCTTCTTAGACCTGGACCATCTCAGCGAAAAATGGAAATAGCCTGCTAACGTTCGAAAGAAAAATCTTGAGGAGAATATTTGGCCCAGTGAGAGATGGAGATGGATGGAGAATTAGGAAGAACGGGGAACTTCATGACCTTTTTGGAGAAATAGATATCTTGAAATTTTTTAAGCTGGGAAGGCTCAGTTGGGCTAGCCATGTCACAAGGATGCAAGGGGAAGAACTGCCCAAAAGAGCTTTGGAAACCCCCATTCACAGTATTCGATGAACCAGTAGGCCAAGGCTGCGATGGATTGATAAAGTGGCGGCGACGCACGGAGCCTGTTGCGAGTCACTGGAGAGCGGCAGCACAGAGTCGGGCAGAATGGCAGCGGCCCATTGAGGAGGCCAAAACCAACACCAAAGGTTGTACAGCCACACATTAAGATAAATACTACATCGGTTAGCAGTCATGAAGTCTAAACATGTATAAGTTTATACACCTATTAAGAACATTTCTGTTGAATATTAGGGCTAATAAGAAAAGATTCTTTCTCCTTTAATCATGATTTTACTAACTAAAAACCTAAAACTACAATGATAAAATGTAAAGTAGTGATAAGAGGAAGTAAACTTTGAGGTGAATTCTCTTTTCACCAAAGTGCCCATTGATGAAGACACGATAAAACTTATTAAAAATATATTCAACAAAAAAGAGATGGGGTTGGCTGAGAGTTACCTAAAATCATTTTATTTTATTGGAAGGAATTAGTCCGGGTGGCGATCATTAAATAAAACAACTAAGTAGTTTCAACTATTTATTGTTTGCCAACGTTTCGACCCCCCTTTGAGGGTCATCATCAGGTCGCATGGTGGGCGAATAGAAACAAGAGGAAACAAGTTCTAGTTTTCATACGCCCTGATCAAACCCACAAAAGAGGGGTTGAAACATTGGAAAACAATTAATAGTTGGAACTATTTAGTTGTTTCATTTAATGACCACCACCCAGACTAATTCCTTCCAGTAATTCTGAACGGTCAACTAATTATATCCACATTTTATTTTATCTTCAATGGAAAAAACTGCAGGTCAATAGAAGGTGAGTATGGGATCTATTTAGAGTCTGGTTGCTGCTGAAGTGTTCATGTAAGATTTTTGAAAGAAGGCATTGGAGACTGCAAGACTAGAACCGTCACACTGGTTCCATTTTATGGATGACACCCAAGTTATTAGGCCTCATGGGAAAGAAATGCTGGAAAAGTTCTTCAACAACATTAATCATACACACCAGAAAGTCAAGTTTACAATAAAAATCAAAGATAAAGGAACTATCCCCTATCTGGACATGGAGGTAGAAAAGAAACGAAACCAACAAGGAAACACAATATACAGGAAATCAACCCATAACTAATCTATACTACCAACCAAAATTCAGATAAGTGTTACATAATGCCAAAGATGGACTAGCTCTAAAGATACCTAGAATCTATAGTATACCTTGCTCTTGTAAAACAGAATATATAGAGCATACAGGATGCCTGATATCCACAAGACTCAAAGAACATATCACAACTGTGATGAAAATTAATAGCAAAGTGATTGCAGTAGCAGAACAGATCGACAACACAAATCAAACTAATGAGTTTAAGAAATAATAGTGCTTAACCAATACAAAAACGTGACAGAAAAAAAAATTAAAGAAATAATGAAATTTCCAGAAAATAGGTAGGATGGTTACAAGCTAAGCAAATTATGTGCTGGTGCACATGCAATAAAAAAGGAACCTACAACCAAAACAGAACAACCAACCAATCAGAACCATGGAAAACCAGGCTCTGCCCCCATAACTGGATTGGAGAACATTTACAGACTATAGTACAGAGCAAACTCTTAATTCCAAATTCTGAAGAAGCCAGCAGCATGTCTGGTGAAATGGTAAAGAAACTGAAGACAGTCAAAACCAGAAAACGTCTATGAAGATAGCCAATGTTCTAGTTTTAGAAGCCATAAGCAGTGGGGTAATGTGTTTGGAATCAGCACTGGCATTGGACACGGAGACAGACTCTGTACCACATTGTTTTACGTAGCCCTGTACGAGGAAAGCCATAAACACCAGAATGATAATAGACAATATGTGGTAATTTTGCAGATGAAATTGATACCATGGTGACTGAAAATGTACTAAATGATGCCTGCAAAATAATCCTGAGAAAGGGAACATAAGAAGGCCTTCAAATAAATTATCAAAATATTAAGTTCATGGTAAGATCTCCCCAAGACATGAAGAAGAATCCAGACACATAATCCTAAAAGTACAAGTCGGAAACATTGACAAGTTTGAAAACATCTTATGACGTTAGGAAGGTGACCTTGGCTCATCCAAGAATTCTTTGGGTAAGTTTGGTAAATGATGAAACTACCAAGCACATTACATTATGGCTGGCAACAGAGTCTCCTAGGCAAATACACAGCTCTTTGGGTCACAATTGTTTACAAGTAGCACTAAGACTATAAAACTTTGGTAAGACCAGCAGTATGCTACAGATCTGAAACATGGTGCCCAACTAAAACAGATGAGAATAACGTTAAGTTTTCAAAAGATTTAATGAGGTGAATCTATAAAGGGAAATATAAAGTAGGTGGAGAATATCTAGAGAGAAAGAGATAGAAAGTATTATTATTTTCATAGGATGTCTACAAAAGATGGCAGTTTATACAAATCTAGAAGGTATGATGAGAAAAGAAAGGTCAAGGAGCCAGTAAGGGGATTAAGTGGAAAAAGGCACTTGTTGACTAGGAATGAGCAACTGAAGAATAGAAATATAGGATCACATTAGATGGAAGAATCAGGTGAAGATACTGTGGAAGGCATTCTTAGAGCTAATATCCAGGATGAAGCCTATACTTTGTTTTAATGAGTAAACAAAACCAAAATACGATAGATGAGAAAATAAAAATGTGAAAAAAAAAAAACGCTTTCTTCAAATATCAACAATATGCATTACAAAAAAGATTAATTCTGAAAATGATCTAAAATAAATAACACAGTAAATGATGCAGATGCTTTAAATTAAGAGCGATAATCATATATCATAAAATGCATAGGTAACAATAATGGTTATACCATTACTGAGAGACATTAACATGATAAGTTATGAGAGGCCTAAGACTGGTCTATGTGATAATAATAATAATAATAATAGGCTTACCGAACCCGAAGGTTCGATGCCGATACCACCCAATTCTGTCTACACAGCCTCGTCCAATGTTCGCCGGTCCAACGCTTCGGCCTACTTTTCGGACGTCTACCAGTCAGATCCGCGAATACCAACTTTCTCGGAATCCACTCCTCATCGAGCCCAACAACTTTACAAGTTCAGCAATTCTGTGTTGTGCAACCTTCTAAACTCCCCAGTGGCCTCATCTCTCTTCGGACCAAATATTTTACGCAGTACCTTATTTTTGAAAACCTTAAGCCGTTGTTCATCCTTCAAAATAAGCGGCCACGTTTCACATCCTTAAAGAACTGTCGGAAGAATAATAGTTTTATAAATTCTAACCTTTAAGTTTTTAGATAGAAGCCGCGAACTAAGTAACTTAGCAACTGAATAATAACAAGCATTTCCCACCTTTAACCGGGACTTTATTTCTTCCTGGATTTCATTTTTTCTTGTTATCATTGAACCTAAATACTTGAATTTCTCTACGTGTTCAAAAGTACGCCCTGATATATTAATATCACCAAGATCGCCACCTTTTCTGCTACTAATCATATATTTCGTCTTATCGGTATTTAATTCGAGTCCTATTTCTTTACCGGGTTTTATAAATACACTTGTATTTAGTATGGTTTCCGTGTCTTCACCTAGCAGTACCAAATCATCGGCATACCCTAAAACCGGAATCCTGTCACCCATATTTAAACCTTTCTCAGTACACATCACCTTTTGTATGACATATTCTAATGCTATATTAAATAACACAGGTGAAAGGGAGTCACCCTGTTTCAAACCCGATCGCACCTCAAATCTCTCGGAGTAATTATGACCGATTCTAACTTTATGGAATGTTTCCGACAAACACATCTGTACTAGGTTTACCAACTTTCTAAGTATTCCCGGTTCAATCATGATGTTATACAGCTTCTGACGGTCTATTGAATCATAAGCCTTTTTAAAATCGATATAAAGTTGATGGACTACTGCATTGTACTCCAATTTTGTCTCTAAAATTTGATGTAAGAAAAATATTTGATCAATGGTCGAGCCTAAAACCACATTGGTAGTCTCCGATAATTTCCTCAGCGTATTCCGTGATTCGGCTAGTTAGTATTGACGAGAATATTTTATAGCATACTGGGAGAAGAGAGATCCCACGATAGTTGTTACAAGCCGTCCTCGGTCCTTTTTTGTAAATCGGAATAAGTATTGATTCTTTCAATTCTTCAGGCATTTTTTCATTTCCCCAGATATTTCTAACTAAAACATGTAATTTGGAATCACCCGCTTCCCCACACGCCTTAATTAATTTACTTGTGATTGGTCTATGTGACCTATTCAAAAAAAGAATTATTTAGCACCTTCTCTGGAAAAAATAAAAAACAAATAAATAATTACTCATAGGTTAAAAAAATAACCTCTTTTATTAGACGCTCTAGTGATAGCTCTTGTTCCCTTTGATTTATTATCCGAAAAAGAAGGACTAGAACATGTAGTGCTCTCTGATTTGACATCATTACAAGGTTCAGGAGGTTCTTGATCAGCCATATTACTCTCTTGTTCAATTTTAATATTGATATCAGGTATGGATTTTCCTCCTTGACCACTCCGTTTTCTGCCACCCTTTGGAGTCTGTAAAATAAATTCAGAGTTAGATTTAACTTAAAAAAACATTTGACTACATTAATGAATCAAATTAACCCTTGGCTGAGTGAGCAAGTGTTTTAAAACAATCAAAATAACCATAAATATTCTTTCTATTATTCATCGATATATGATTTATTTTGTTAACCAAGGTAATATTGAAAAATAAAAGTTCTTTTACTGAACTTTGTTGTTTGTCACTGATAACGAAAAAAAAATAACAATAATAATTATGCTTAATATATAATTAACATGAAAAACAGAAACAATACCAAATAATAATACAAACTATAAGTTTTTCTTTTGAAAAGCTAAGTCAAATGATTAAGGTACAAAAAACATAAAACCATTTACACACAAACCATATGAGATAACAGGAATAAATAAGTATTTATCTCACACATTTACAATATATTTAAAAGTTTATTAATATCAGCTATTAAAAAGGATTATAATACTTCAAAACTTTAATAAATATATTTTCTAACCATAAGGTTCAAGCATGATATAATCATAACTGTAAATTACAATATAATCAAATTTGGATACTGTAGCTAAGGAAATAACCTAACATATGTGACCAGAGCTAGGCAATTAATTAAAAAAAAGCAATTTAAACTGTAACTAAGGCAACAACCTAACATATGTGTCCAGAGCTGGGCAATTAATTTAAAAATCAATTTAATTGTACCTATAGATATATAATTTTAATTAATTAAAACATAATTCATAATTAGATTTATATAGTTAAACTAGTTAATTAATTCTAACTGTTAATTAATAACGAATATTAATTAGAAAGAATTACAAATAACAAAGTTAATCTTACAGTTAGGATTATTCATAATAATTAATAATACACTTTTTTATTTTTTTAGTCTCTTCAAATATATGATGTTTTTTTGTTTTAATTAAGAACAGATTCATTTAACATTATCCGTTTTTTCTTTATTTTGTTTTTCTAATTCTTGTTCACGTTAATGTTTCAATTGGATACAGGAATCGATTAATCTGATTTCATTTTTTGTATCAGATTTAGGATCCGACACACGCTTTTCGATTTATTGTTCCCGTTAATGTTTTAATTGATATGGGCATCTTACTAGGTTTAAGGGTGTTCCGATTTCATTTTTTGTATCAGAATTAGGATCGCGCAAAGACTTTTCGATTTATTGTTCGCGTTAATGTTTTAATTTATATTGGCATCAATTATTAGGTTTTCGGAGATTCTGTTTCCATTTTTTTTATCGGATTCAGGATCGCGCACAGACATTTCGATTTATTGTTCGCGTTAATGTTTAAATTGATATAGGAACCGATTATAAGGTTTTCGGGTGTTCTAATTTTATTTTTTATATCGGATTTAGAATCGCGCACAGACTTTTCGATTTATTTTCACTTTAATGTTTTAATTGATATAGGAACCGATTATTAGGTCTTCGGGTGTTTGATTTCATTTTTGTATCGGATTTAGATCGCGCACAGACTTTTCGATTTATTTTTCACTTAATGTTTTAATTGATATAGGAACCGATTATAAGGTTTTCGGGAGTTCTAATTTATTTTTTATATCGGATTTAGAATCGCGCACAGACTTTTCGATTTATTTTCACGTTAATGTTTTAATTGATATAGGAATCGATTACTAGGTTTTCGGGTTCTGATTTCATTTTTTGTATCGGATTTAGGATCGCGCACAGACTTTTCGATTTATTGTTCCGTTAAATGTTTTAAATTGATATAGGAACCGATTATTAAGGTTTTCGGGGTTCTGATTTTATTTTTTAGTATCGGAATTTAAGATCGCGCACAGACTTTCCGATTATTGTTCACGTTAATGTTTTAATTGATATGGGAACTTACTTAGGTTTAGGGTGTTCCGATTTCATTTTTTGTATCGAATTAGGATCGCGCAACAGACTTTTCGATTTATTTTTCGCGTTAATGTTTTAATTGATATTAGGAACCGATTATTAGGTTTTCGGGAGTTCTATTTTCCATTTTTTTATCGGATTAGGATCGCGCACAGACATTTCGATTTATTTTCCGTAATGTTTTAAATTGATATAGGAACCGATTATAAGGTTTTCGGGAGTTTCTAATTTTATTTTTTATCGGATTTAGAATCGCGCACAGACTTTTCGATTTATTTTTCACTTTAATGTTTTAATTGATATAGGAACCGATTATTAGGTCTTCGGGGTGTTTCTGATTTCATTTTATTGTATCGGATTTAGGATCGCGCACAGACTTTCGATTTATTTTTCACTTAATGTTTTAATTGATATAGGAACCGATTATTAAGGTTTTCGGGTTTCTAATTTATTTTTTGTATCGGATTTAGGATCGCGCACAGACTTTTCCGATTTATTTTTCACGTTAATGTTTTAATTGATATAGGAATCGATTATTAGGTTTTCGGGGTTCTGATTTCATTTTTTGTATCGGATTTAGGATCGCGCACAGACTTTTCGATTTATTGTTTCACTTAATGTTTTAATTGATATAGGAACCGATTATTAGGTCTTCGGGGTTCTGATTTATTTTTGGTATCGATTTAAGATCGCGCACAGACTTTCCGATGTATTGTTCACGTTAATGTTTTAATTGATATAGGAACCGATTATTAGGTTTTCGGGGGTTCTGATTTCATTTTTTGTATCGGATTTAGGATCGCGCACAGACTTTTCGCGATTTATTGTTCACGTATAATGTTTTAATTGATATAGGAACCGATTATATAGGTTTTCGGGGGTTCTGATTTCATTTTTTGTATCGATTTAGGATCGCGCACAGACTTTTCGATTTATTGTTCACGTTAATGTTTTAATTGAATTGGCATCAATTATTAGGTTTTCGGGGTTCTGATTTCATTTTTGTATCGGATTTAGGATCGCGCACAGACTTTTCGATTTATTGTTCACGTTAATGTTTTAATTGATATGGCATCAATTATTAGGTTTTCGGGGGTTCTGATTTCATTTTATATCGGATTTAGATCGCGCACAGACTTTTCGATTTATTTTTTTTAATGTTTTAATTGGTATAGGAATCAATTAATAGGTTTCGGGGTTTTGATTTCATTTTTTGTATCGGATTTAGGATCGCGCACAGACTTTTCGATTTATTGTTCACGTTAATGTTTTAATTGATATAGGAACCGATTATAAGGTTTTCGGGGTTCTGATTTCATTTTTGTATATCGGATTTTAGAATCGCGCACAGACTTTTCGATTTATTTTTCACTGTTAATGTTTTAATTGATATAGGAACCGATTATTAGGTTTCGGGTGTTTCTGATTTCATTTTTTTATCGGATTTAGATCGCGCACAGACTTTTCGATTTATTTTTCACTTTAATGTTTTAATTGATATAGGAACCGATTATTAGGTTTTCGGGAGTTTCTGATTTTATTTTTTGTATCGGATTTAGGAATCGCGCACAGACTTTTCGATTTATTTTTCACTTTAATGTTTTAATTGATATAGGAATCGATTACTAGGTTTTCGGGGTTCTGATTTATTTTTGTATCGGATTTAGATCGCGCACAGACTTTTCGATTTATTTTTCACGTTAATGTTTTAATTGATATAGGAATCCGATTATTAGGTTTTCGGGGTTTCTGATTTTATTTTTTGTATCGATTTAAGATCGCGCACAGACTTTCGATGTATTTTTTCACGTTTAATGTTTTAATTGATATGGAACATTATTAGGTTTAAGGGGTTTCTGATTTCATTTTTTGTATCGAATTAAGATCGCGCAAGACTTTTCGATTTATTGTTCCGTTAATGTTTTAATTGATATGGCATCATTATAGGTTTACGGGGTTCTGATTTCATTTTTTTATCGGATTAGGATCGCGCACAGACATTTCGATTTATTGTTCGCGTTAATGTTTTAATTTGATATTGACGATATTATAGGTTTTCGGAGTTCTGATTTCATTTTTTTATATCGGATTAGAATCGCGCACAGACATTTTCGATTTATTTTTCACGTTAAATGTTTTAAATTGATATAGGAACCGATTATAAGGTCTTCGGGAGTTTAATTTTATTTTTTTATCGGATTTAGAATCGCGCACAGACTTTTCGATTTATTTTTCACTTTAATGTTTTAATTGATATAGGAACCGATTATAGGTTTCGGGAGTTCTGATTTTATTTTTTTATCGGATTTAGAATCGCGCACAGACTTTTCGATTTATTTTTCACGTTTAATGTTTTAATTGATATAGGAACGATTACTAGGTTTTCGGGTGTTCTATTTTCATTTTTTTATCGGATTTAGAATCGCGCACAGACTTTTCGATTTATTTTTCACTTTAATGTTTTAATTGATATAGGAACCGATTATAGGTCTTTCGGGGGTTCTGATTCATTTATTGTATCGGTATAGATCGCGCAAGACTTTTTCGATTTATTTTTCACTTTAATGTTTTAATTGATATAGGAACCGATTATTAGGTCTTCGGGGGTTCTGATTTTATTTATGGTATCGAATTTAAGATCGCGCACAGACTTCCGATGTATTGTTCACGTTAATGTTTTAATTGATATAGGACCGATTATTAGGTTTTCGGGGGTTCTGATTCATTTTTTGTATCGGATTTAGGATCGCGCACAGACTTTCCGATTTATTGTTCACGTTAATGTTTTAATTGATATAGGAACCGATTATTAGGTTTTCGGGGGTTCTGATTTCATTTTTTGTATCGTATTTAGGATCGCGCACAGACTTTCGATTTATTGTTCACGTTAATGTTTTAATTGATATTGGATCAATTATTAGGTTTTCGGGGTTCTGATTTCATTTTTGGTATCGGATTTAGGATCGCGCACAGACTTTTCGATTTATTGTTCACGTTAATGTTTTAATTGATATTGGCATCAATTATTAGGTTTTCGGGGGTTCTGATTTCATTTTTGATATCGGATTTAGGATCGCGCACAGACTTTTCGATTTATTTTTTTCGTAAATGTTTTAATTGGTATAGGAATCAATTAATAGGTTTTCGGGGGTTTTGATTTCATTTTTTGTATCGGATTTAGGATCGCGCACAGACTTTTCGATTTATTGTTCACGTTAATGTTTTAATTGATATAGGAATCGATTATTATGTTTTCGGGGGTTCTGATTTCATTTTTTGTATCGGTTTTAGGATCGCGCACAGACTTTTCGATTTATTGTTCACGTTAATGTTTTAATTGATATAGGAATCGATTATTATGTTTTCGGGGGTTCTGATTTCATTTTTTGTATCGGATTTAGTATCGCGCACAGACTTTTCGATTTATTTTTTTCGTAAATGTTTTAATTGGTATAGGAATCAATTAATAGGTTTTCGGGGGTTCTGATTTCATTTTTTGTACTGGATTTAGTATCGCGCATAGACTTTTCGATTTTTTTTGTTCCTGTCCATATTATTATTGATATTTTTAATTTTTTTTTAGATTGCACCGTTGCGTTTTCAAATAATGTGAATGTAATTGTAATATGAAAATCCTTTTGATGGATGAAGTAATTATCATATTTTTTTAAGATAATATCTTATAGTTTACTATCAGATTTTTAGTTCAGAATGTGTTCCTAGTTTTTGCTATTTTTCTTTTTATAAACCATTTTTTTCTAGATTCTTGAAAATAAAATTACCTCTTTTTTAATTAATAAATGAAAAGAATTACTGGAGATAACTGCTGATTAATTTTATTTTTGGGTATTTTAGAATTGGATTTATTTAATTATAAATATGTTTAATTATATTTATTTTGTTAATTATTAAGTAAGAAATATATATTGTAATATACTATAATATAAGTGAAGAATACCCCAGAATCAATTTTTTTGATGACCTAGATAGTCATTATGCTAAATGAAGATTAAAAAAAAAGGAAAAACAATCTTTCTAAAATTGATGTTCAACAAATTCTCTTTAATTCTAGTGTAGTTTGTGTGGGGGATTTTGTAGGTTTGTAGATGATAAATAAATAAAATTCAAAGCTAGAAATAATTGTTTAGTTTTAGAAGTAATCATTGAAGTGGCATTATAAAAATGACATGTAAATACATAAAAAATCCACCTAATATAAACTTCTGACGCTATTGGTTTTTAAAACTGCTAGTTTTTCAAACGATTCATCCGAAATTGAATTCTTTCTTGGTGCATTTAGAATATGAGCAAATGAAAACAGTCTCTCCACAGGAGATGATGATAGTAAATCAGTAATAAATTGCAAACAATCTTCTTTAACTAGAGGGTAATTATTTATTACGTCTGGCAATTCTTTCTTATAATTTAAATAATTCAAATATTCAACTTCAGTTTTGAATTAGAACTAAAGCCTCCTTCTAAATTTGATGATGATTCATGACTCCTCTTCAATTTCAAAAAATTATCTCTTACGGTTTCAATATTTATTAGGAACAAATTAAGAACTAAAAATCTAATAGAAAATTTTAAGATATCTAAAAAAATATGATAATTCGTACATCCATCAAACTCTTTTCATACACAATTACAATCACAATATTTGAAAACGCATTGGTGCAATCTAAAATGAAATTGAAAATAACAATTAAAATATTAATGCAAACAAAAAATCGAAATGTTTGTGCGCGATCCTAAATACGATACAAAAAATGAAATCAGAACACCCTAAAACCCGATTAATCGATTTCTATATCAATTAAAAAAATTACGCGAACAACCAATCGAAAAGTCTGTGCGCGATCCTAAATCCGATACCGTAAATTAAACTAGAACCCCCGAAAACCAAATAGTCGATTCCTATGTCAATAAAACCATTAACGCGAATAAGAAATCGAAGAGTCTGTGCGCGATACAAAATCCGATACAAAAAATGAAATCATAACCCCCTAAAACCCGATTAATCGATTTCTATATCAATTAAAAAAATTACGCGAACAACAAATCGAAAAGTCTGTGCGCGATCCTAATTCCGATACCATAAATGAAGTCAGAACCCTCGAAAATCTAATAATCGATTCCTATATTAATTAAAGCATTAACGCGAACAAGAAGTCGAAAAGTCTGTGTGCGATCCTAAATCCGATACAAAAAATGAAATCAGAAAACCTACTAATTAATTCCTATATCAATTAAAACATTTACGCAAACAATAAATCAGAGAGTCAAAAGATTTTCGATTTTCGATTCCTATGTCAATAAAAACGTTAACGCGAATAAGAAATCGAAGAGTCTGTGCGCGATCCAAAATCGATCCAAAAAATAAAATCAGAACCCCCTAAAACCCGATTTTCGATTCCTATATCAATTAAAACATTAATGCGAACAAGAAATCGAAAAGTTTAAGAGCGATCCAAAATTCGATACAAAAATTGGAATCAAAACCTTAGAAAATCTAATAATCGAATGTTTATTTGACATTTCAAAAACAATAATTAAATATATAATATATATATATATATATATATATATATATATATATATATATATATATATATATATATATGTATGTATTATTTCTTAAGCGATTACAATAAAAGGAGGTATAGTCAGTATCAACAATGGTCCTAACTGTATGGTAAAGCATCTAATTACACGTTGAACATAAAGCCTCTAAATAATTTTTAATATTAAATAAACATAATTTTTTTTCTTTAAAACTTGCCAAAATAAATTGAAATCAATTGTTAATGGTAATTATAAATTAGAATTAAAAATCATTGTAAAACTACAATTAACAATTAATTTTAGTTAAATACTTTTAATTGTCAGATTCAAGTAAATTTAAGTGTTAATTAAGTACTTTTAATTGTAATTGGCACAGCTCTGTATTTAACTGATACCTTAGTGTTAGGTTATTCAAGGAACTTATTAATTGAATTATGTTAAAAATGTTAACTAAATAAAATCTTAATAAAAAAATACTTTCAAGAAAGGAGAAAAAAACTGAATTATATGTTTTTGTTAAGCCAGTTATAATAGTGCAAAGTTTCATGTTGGTAGAAATTTTGGATTAATTAATGTCTGATGATGCAAGAATACTGACATATATTAATTTATACTGACATAATGATCTACCTGACTCTATCCATCATTCAAAATATCATTTATATGCCGATGATCTTCAGATCTACCTTTCCTTTTATCCCAGCGAGATGTTTGAGGCGATTCGTAAGATGCAGGAAGACATAGATAATATTAACGCATGGGCATTAAAGAATGATTTAAGACTGAACGTCGATAAAACTAAGGCCATAATTATAGGTTCCAAACATCTCGTTAATTCCCTTCCTTATTATCCCTTACTATACCTTAACGGACTACCTATCCATTTCCATACTACCGTTAGAAATCTTGGTGTCGTCTTTGACCAAAATCTTTCTTGGAATAATCATGTATCCCATATCATTCGTAATTCCATCTCTACTCTTAAACTGTTCTCAAGATTGCGTGATTCACTGCCTTTCGATGTTCGTCGGTTCCTTGTTTCGTCCCTTGTCTTCCCCCACTTCGATTACTGCTGCCTGGTGTTCGGTGGATTGTCTGGTGGACTCGAAATGAGACTGGAAAGACTTATGAAATGTTTCATTAGATTCATCTTCGGGGTCCCTAGGCGCTCCAGCGTTTCTGACAGGTATGCCGAGTTGAAGTGGCTCAATCCTGTTTCCCGGCGAAAGTATTTCTTGGGAGTTTTTCTATTCCGTACTTTCAATACCAAAAATCCATCCTACATCCTTGACCTACTCATCCCTTGTTCATCGGTACATTCGTTTAATACAAGATCCCAGTCCAGTAACCTATATATTCCTTTTCATCAAACATCATTCTTTAAAAAATCATTTAGTTTGCGTGCCACATCGTTCTGGAATTCCATACCTACCTCTATACGCAAAGCACCTTCTTTAACCTCATTTAAAAGCAAACTGTTCCTTCATCTCCTCAACCATCCATCTACAGATTGATTGTAAACAAAACGCTAGAATAGTGGTCATGTCACATTCTAAAATGAGGACCACAACAAATATGTAAACAATGTTTTAGATATATATTCACCTTTCTCTTTCTTTCTTCTGTTTTTCTCGGTGACCTTATTATACCATAAGAAGCACAATAGCAATATATCTTTAGATACACATTAATGATTATATAATTATAAACATATATGCATACTAAGTAATCGTAGTTATTTATTTAATTTTATTTATTCTTATTTTTAAATAATATTATATCTTAAGTTTGTATTTCTTTTATGTTTTTGTTTCTGTGCCAGACACAAGCCAAAGTTTTGTACTTTTCTGTTATTCTTAGGGGACTGAAGGTCCCAGAATAAAATTTACTTTCTTTCTTTCTTTCTTTCTTTCTATATTATTTTAAACAAAATATATAGTACATAAATATAATAAAATTCTATATTTTAGAAAAGTTTAAACAACTTTATATTTACCAGTTGTGATTTTTTGGTAGGGCGACCAGGTACCCATGACATATTATCTGCTACTCTTGAATGCTTTATCCATTCATCATATCTAGTATTCCAACCATAATAATGTACAAGGTACATGGCTTCAGATCCTTCTTCACGAATGTTTAAAACCTTAATAGAAAGGAAAAAGATCTTTTAAATTAAGTTTGAATAAAATTCATTCACAAATCCAATGATCATAAATAAACTTTTCTCATTACAGTTCTAGTTTCCTACTAGTACTAAAAATGTTGAAATATTCGTATATAGCCTCCCTTGAGAAAAAATATATATACCTTGTAAACAAATTCTCAACCATGACTGAGAATATTTTTTCCCGAATTCGTAGGTGAGCACACAAATTGTGGAATGAATCATACATAATGCACCATTATATTGGCTAAAAATCCAACTAAATATATATATATATATATATATATATATATATATATATATATATATATATATAATTTACACAAATATGAAAAAAAAAATACAACAATAAAATGTGGGTCAGTAGATAACAGATCCATACTGTTTCAAGGCTAAAGGAGGGACCTAGGCCAAGAACATGTCAGCTGTCAGGTTTTCTCACCAATTTTTCAGTAAACATTTTATAGAGGCTGGGTGAGCCCCAAGAGGGTCTCCTGACTCTAAGGCTGACCCATGGCTACATTAAAAAAATGAATGATGATCTGGAGAATCCAGGATCTGGAGCATAGTCATTCGACAGCACTACCACTGAGCAACCCAAATTGTAAAACAGGTAAATGTATTTTAAGCCCAAGAAAGCAAGAAGAGTGACCAGTATCCGCAGTTATTTTATGAAGAAAATACAGAGGAAAAATAGTGTATTAAAAGTAAATGGTACATTTTGTTCAGTACAGTTTAAGATGTTTTGATGATAATTCACAACCAAATTTAAAAAAAATGTAGAAAATAAATAAAAAATGGCAGGAATCCTGGGCAATGATTGATCAGTAGTATTCAATTTCCTGATACTGGAGAAGGTTTATATGCTTAACTAAACCTACTTTTACACCAGTGATAAAAAAAAAAAATAGATGCAACTAGATTTTTATTGATAAATGCATCTTAACGAAGGGAAGGTATAATTCATCCTAGCATCTATTTTTCATTTCTTATCTAAAATTAACACATTTCACTTAAATATTATGTTAATAATCCTACACAGTAAACAATGAACAGATAAGCATTCATATGGAAGACTGCATCAGTAGATGATGGGACTTTAATTTTACACGTTTTCCTTCATAAATAAAGTGCTTTTCGTTTTAATTTTCTTTTTTTTTTTTTTTTTTTGTGCGGTTGTTGTTTAATCTTTTTCTTTTAATAAAATGTTGAGGATGTATAGTCGAATGTAGAAACTATTATAGGTGGAATAATCAGGAGTCAGTCATTTTTTGAATTTTTTTTAATTTTGCCAACGTTTCGGCTCAAGCTTGTGAGCCATCATCAGGGCATTACTGAGCCACGTCCAAGCATAAACTGAGAGAGTCCACCTATAATTTTAATAAAATGGTTTTACAAGTGAAGACAGTTGCCAGGAAGTAGAGGCCTGCCAGAAACAATGGTTCGAAGAGCCATTCAGAGGTACCAGCAGACGGGACTTTATATGAGGAGGCCAGGATCAGAGAGCCACAGAACGACTGAGGAGATGACTGTTTCATTATGATGCAAACGTCAAGAAACCGTACACAGACAGCTGTAAAAACCGCTTTTCGGCTGAGAATTGCTCGCCAGGTGAACATGAGTGTATGCACAATAAGGAGAAGGCTCGCCAAAGTGAATTTGCACTCCAGGGTCCCAGCAACAGGTCCTCAGTTGACGACAGCTCACCGAAATGCTCGCCTTAAATTTTGCTGAGAACATACAAATTGGACTGAGCCTGATTAGGCCTCTGTTATGTTATTTTATACTCAAGATGGCTGAGTAAGAGTATGGTGAAGAAGAAGAGAGAGGTACAGTCAGTGCAACATCGCTGAAACAGTGAGTTACGCAGGTAGGTCTGTTATGGTGTGGGGAAGGTATCACATCACAAGCGAGGACAGACCTCCACATGTTCAACAGACTGTCCCTCAATGCAATTTCGTACATTACGGATGTTCTAGAGGAATAAGTGATACCTATCAAGCCTTTCATTATCGATAATTTTTGCCTAATGAATCAAAATGCCCAACCACAAACAGAAAATATAGTGACAGAGTACCTGGATGAGGTACTATTCGTGCTCTGCAGGGGCCAGCTGGAAGCCCTGACCTGAATCCTATAGAACAGTTATGGGGCCCGTTAGGGAGGTGTGTCTGATGGCGGCCAAACCCTCCAGCTACCCTACAGGACCTCATGACAAGTGCTAGTGGAAGAGTGGGAGGCCATACCTCAGGAACAGGTAGCTATCCGCACCCTAAGTATGCCTAGGAGGATGGAAGCAGTCATCAGAGCCAGCAGGAAGGAGGGAATTAAGGACGCATTTTGTTGTTTAATTAAAGTTTTAAAATGTTAAGAAGTCAATTTTTATTTCTATGATATTTCAATTTTTTTTTATTATTAAATATTATATTTTTTATTATGTCACTTTTCCTTCATTTTTCTTGTGCCTCATAGAAGCATATAGTATATACTTTGCTAAGAAAAAAATTGGGAGGTTTATTTTGGTTTAACAAAAAAATATTAGCAAAAATCTAGGTGCACCAGTTTTTTTTTTATTGCTAGTGTTTTTAAATCAAACTAAATCAGTCAATTCTAGGTGAGATATTTTTAATCAATGGTAGTTCCATTACATTCTTCCGGGATGTTCAATTTTTTGGGATGAATTTAATGATCGATGATAAGTCTATTTTTATCTTTTAGGCCATATACTGGAATTATTTTGCTAGAAGGGTTGAGGGTAGCTGGTTACTTAACAGGCAATTAAAAATAGCAAAAGAGATATTTATAGTGGGAGAGGGAAGCAATTTCTCAGGAGATGGTATCACAAACCTTCCCCTTCTCAGTTTGATAAATCCCCACACAATTTGGTTAAAATCGCTAACCTTCTATGACAGTTTATTGTACTCTCTAGTTTACAATGAAGTATTTCAAAATACTTTGGCAGTTTACTATAGAAAATGCATTATATTAATTTACGATGAGGGAGTGTGTAGAAAACAATAGGAGGAAATAAGAGTTGTGTTAGAAAGGTAGGGCCTAAGGGGGAGTGATGCGTCATACATAGCCAGAAGAGGCTACTTAGCCTCTCCTCCTCAACTCTACTCTCACCTGCCCGTGGTAGGCCCTGCAAAAACCGAGCAACCCAGTCCAAGGTGGTGGTAACCAATCCCTGCGGAGGACTGGGTCGGGGAACAAACGAGAGGGAAGGGGCCCTGGAAGGAGCAATCCTCCCAGGGTAGGTTCCTGGCACCTCTCTGTCAGGACCGTGATCCCGGGCTGACGGGATCCTTCATACTGGGCCAATCCCCCGTAAGAAGGTACAATCGATTCAGAGTAACAATGCCAGCCTCGGATTTGGACGGAATAAACGGGTACGACACGGCGCGATTAAGGACTTACGCTTAGCAACTTGGAATATAAGGTCATTAACTGGAAAGGAGGTAGAAATAGTGGAAGAAATGGAGAAATATAAGTTAGATATCCTAGGTATTAGTGAAGTTAAAAGAAAAGGTAATGGAGAGACCATATTGGACAAAAACTACACCCTTTTATACTCAGGAGTACCAAAAGGAACTAGAGCAAAAGAAGGAGTAGGTATTATCTTGAAAGAGAGCATATATACACAGGTTGAAAAATGGACCCCTATTTCTTCTCGAATCCTTACTGTCGATATGCAATTATCAGTAGGCAGGGTTACACTAATCCAGGTGTATGCACCTACAGAAGATGCTGATATATTTGATAAAGAAATATTTTATGCCGAACTGGAGAGAGAAACCAATAGAAGCCAAGACATAGGAAGGGAAGTAATAATAATGGGAGACCTAAATGCAAGGATTGGAAGAGATAATAGAGGATCACATGGTACAATGGGGCTCCATGGAGGGGAAAGAACTAAAAATAGAAATGGACAGAGACTCATAGATTTCTGTATAGAATCTGATCTGTTAATAGGAAATACATTTTTCCCCCATAAAGAAGTGCATAAAATTACATTCTCTGCGCAGGAAAGGAACACAAACAGCATCATTGACTATTTCATCTACAGCAAAAACATAAGATGCTATTTTACTGACGTAAAAGTAATCAGAGGTGCAGAGCTCAGCACAGACCATTTGCTTCTAGTTGCAGATACCCGGATTATTAAGCCGATCAAGAGGAAACCCAAAGTATATGAAAGGATTGACACAGCAGTACTGCGGGACCCCGAGAAACGAGCCACATATGCAGACTTGCTAGATCATCGACTCTCCTCAATAGATCTGGGAAGAAGTATAGACGAAATTTGGTCGGATATTAGATGCTGTATACTGGAGACTGCTACAGAGATATGTGCTAAGAAGAAAATAAATATGAGGGCAAAAAGAACAGATTGGTGGAGTGAAGAAGTTAAATGTGCAGTGGCAAATAAAAAGAAAGCCTGGAAAGAGTATATGACAAATAAGACTCAGCAAAACTGGTCTATTTATGTTCAAAAGAGAAATATCTCAAAGCACATTGTTAGGGAGTCAAAGAAAAATTCTTGGGAACAATTTGGAAAGGAACTTGACCAGGATTACCGGGATAATATTAAAAAGTTCTGGAGAAAAGTTAAAGGTCTTAGAGGTAAAAGAGGTAAAAGCATTAGAAATGTGAAAAATGAAAATGGAGATTTATTAACCGAAACCGCTGGCATTCTAGAGAGATGGGGAAGGCACTATGGCACAATATTTGCAGAGCAAAAAGCAAGCCTTGAACAATTGATTCCCAACGCATGTGAACAGGATGAAGATCTGGATATTATTTGGGAAGAAGAAGTTGAAGTGGCCATAGAGAGGCTCAAGCTTGGAAAAGCAGCAGGAAGGGACAACATAACTCCAGAATTCATTAAGTACGCCGGAAGGGAGATGATTAAGATACTGCAGAACCTTTTCCAAAAACTTTATGAGGAAAAGAAAATTCCTAAAGAATGGGAATATAACATTATTATACCCATCCATAAGAAGGAAAGCACAAGCGAATGCGCTAACTATAGACCAATATGTCTCTCACAGGTCGTATATAAAATATATACCTCGATTCTAGAAAAGAAGCTGAGACCTTTAGTCGAAGATAATCTGGAAAACGAGCAAGCAGCTTTTCGCCCTGGACGCCAAACCCAAGACCATATCTTTGCTTTGAGGATGATAATAGAGAAAGCCTGGGATCGAAATAAAAGCTTATACCTTGCTTTTCTGGATATTAAAGCTGCGTTTGACTCAGTACCTAGAGAGGAAATATGGAACGCCCTGAGAGTAAAGAACGTGCCTGAGGGTTTGCTACTCGCTATAAAATCAACTTACCAGGCGCCAAAGGGCATTGTAAGAATTAACGGTCTCGAGTCAAAGAGCTTTCCGATGGCAAAAGGAGTAAAGCAGGGGGATAGCCTCAGCCCTCTACTCTTCATCATCTTTATGGATGAAATAATTAAGATTTGCAAGAGCGGTGATTGGTCATTGGAATATGAGAACCATACAGGCACAAGTAATGGTGTATGCCGATGACATAGTCCTTATTACTGACTCTAGCGTTAAGCTCCAACAAGCCCTAATAGAGTGGGAAGCAGAATTAGGGCGGAAAGGTATGATTATTAATGCCAGAAAAAGCAAGATCCTACAAGTGGGACGACAGCCCGAACAAATCCACATTATGTGCAACGACGAGGAGCTTGAAGTGGTAAATGAATTCTCCTACCTTGGAACTGTCATAAGCGGAAATGGAAAAATACAACCCGAAATATCCCACAGGATAGGAAAAGCAAATAATATTTACTATTCCATCAGCAACACAGTAGTAGGAAAGAGAGAGGTTAAAAAAGATGTCAAGCTCCACATATTTAAGGCCGTATACATGCCTGTTCTACTATACGGAGCAGAGAGCTGGGTACTCCCGGACAACAAATGGAGCCGTATAACAGCGGCAGAAATGAAATACCTGCGCAGAGTGGCTTCCAAAACCCGCAGGGATAGGATCAGGAATGAAACCATAAGGGAAGAATTAAACATTCCTGCAATGAAGGAGACCCTGGAGAAGAGACAGTTGAGGTGGTACGGGCATGTATGCAGGATGAGCCAGGATTGTGACCCACGCAAATTTATGGAGGCAAAACCAGTTGGGACCAGATCTAGAGGAAGGCCTAGGCTTAGCTACGATGGCTACATTACCAAGTTGGGGCAAGCGAGAGGCAAGACACTGCAGGAGATGAAGACTCTTGCAGGAGACAGAGAGAGATGGAGATCCTGGGTTGGACTATCTCCACGCTGAAAGGCACAAGGAGAGAGCTAAAGAAGAAGAAGTTAGAAAGGTTATGATAAGAACAGGTTAGGATGGGCTATTGGAATATATGACTTTCTTTGTAAGTTGTGATTTTAATTTTTAAAGCAAATTATCAAAAGAATCTTTACTCATTACTAAATTTTCTCCAAAATCACAATTTGTGATCACAATAAAGCTAGTTTGTATAAATTTCTTGTATTATCACAGACATTTATGGAGAGAATGGAATTCATGGTTACTACACTGATCTGATATTATCTTTATTCAGTTATTATCTATAAGAAGTCCTGTGTTTTTAATCAATAATAATGTCTGTTGAACGTAAGTTAAACTCATGATCAATTATAAAGTAAAGTTAAAAAAAAAACAACCTTCTTCAATATAAATAGCTTATCTTTACACTCCAAGAAACTCTGGACTCTATTCCCTAAGCAACCCTTTAAGAACCTACTCTCTCTACCCTCCCAGCAAGTTGCTTCCAATATAAACAAGGCCTTAAAGACCCTTTAGTGGTATGACACCATCATACCCTTCATCTGTCAGTAACTCTTGACTTGGTGCCTGGATGAAGCTCAATATTATCCTGAATCATAGCTAGATGACTATTTACTTTTAACTCTTTAAAAACACATTTAAGTAGCAAAACTAAATAGCCAAAAGGAGAACTGACCGGAAGAAAGATTTTCTCCTTAGACTTTGCTAGAAACCACTAAGAAGAGAGCACCAATCCCTGTTACCTTTCTATGGTTAACATAAGTCAAAATGTGTAACAATAATGAGCTATATAAGAAGTTTTAAAAGAAAGGTAGACATACATACCTTGGCTTCGTATGTAACTTTTAAATCATGTTTAGGCCCATAATACACTTTTAATTTATCTCCAACTGAGACTGTTTTATAAGTAGGTAAGGTATCAAGACTTCTGAAACATAAACAATAACACAACATTAGACATTTTAAACAACATAAGAAAATCAAATAGTACCAGAGTAAAAAATCATGAGAAGAAAATATAAGATAAACAGTAATGCAATGAATATCTTATAATTTTAAAGCCACAATTCATTAAATCATGCTTGTTTGAGTTCATATGTTCCCACACAACATCCATAAAAATCCGGCTTAAACTCTTGAACCTGTTAAAGACCTCTTCTCTGGAGAATAATATAATAACTGGATAATGGTCAGCAACCTAGAGTCCGGAATGGAAGGCGAAAAGTGAAAATTTCTAATCTCGGTAAACAAGATGTCTAAGGAAAAGAGAGCTTTGAGATAAGAGAATTGCCTCTCTCCAATGTTCTTCAACCTACCCTAGGAAAAATAATTAAGAGGATGTCAAATGGCAAAGGGAAGAATTCATGAAGAAGAAATGCAAAAATCCTTGCATATGCAGACGCTGTTCATCAGATCTCTTGTTTTCTAATTACTGCTGCAGTATTAAAATCCACAAAAGGAAAGTCTAATGAACTATAAATGGCCTTAAGTGGGATTATGACTAAAACAGCTGTTGAGACAAAGATGAATATGAAACTGATAAAGAAATAAACAAAAACAGTTGATTGGATATGACATCAAGACAAAAAGGTTACAATTGGCAAGAAGCTATCCTTCCAGTCCCCTAATTATGATGATGTATATTTTTTGTGGTCAGAACTAGACACAAGGGAAGACTAATGAAATGGAAGGACAAAATTAAGGATGATACTGAGTTCCATTGGGGAGCCCGTGGCTGAGTGGCTAGCGCGCTAGTCTCTCATGCTACAGGTTCTGAGTTCGAATCCCAGTCCCAGCGGGGCTTTTATAAGGATGTATAAAAATGGGAATTCACTCACAACCTCTCCCCCGGGTATGTGAGACCCATCAGCCAAAGGGTGGCCACTCACAAAATAAGTCGTAGGAAGTGATGACCCTACACTAAAAATAGCATCGTGAAACGTGAGTGTAAACTCGCAGGAGTTTACACCGCGAGGCCCAGGACCTACATGGCCTGTCGCGCCATTGAAGGAAGGAAGGAAGGAACTGAGTTCCATGTGGTTAACAAGAGAGCCATCGGCCATGATAGACTGAGGTTCACCTTTTCATAGGCTAATTAAGGCTACTAAATATTTTCTTGATTGTATTTTTGCTTGATGGCAGCTTTTAGAAGAAAACTTATATATTTGATATTATGCTCACTATATTTTCATGGATTTCCAGTAAGCCAATGACTCTATATATATATGTGTATATATATATATATATATATATATATATATATATATATATATATATATATATATATATATATACAGAGAGAGAGAGAGAGAGAGTGTGTGTGTGACAACATTTTATCTCATTTACAGACATTTGAAGTTCCCAGCCATTCGTTATCTACGGTGCATATAAGGAGTTACTTCAAATGCCTAATCAAATAACAAAGTGCACTCAGTGCACATTAATATCCAGCAAAAAATAGACTTAGGCAATGAGATCCTGTGGTAGCAACTCTTTGAAATTTTGCATGGAGTGTGCAGATTGAGAAATGGGGATAGATTTATTGTGGGACTATCTACAATACATACACAAGAGTGCTTGCATAAGTAGTGATGTCCATGTAGAATAACAACAGGTCATTGCCACTACTTAGCAGTCCTCAAGGCATTAAGTTTTAAATACCTCTCATGGAGCGCCAAAGTGATAATTATAAAGCAATGGTATTGCTATGGTACTAAGTGTTGCTCACACAATAAGTTTTCATACAGGTTACAAAATATTAAAAATAAGCAATGAAAAAAATAAAAATATTACTCATCAATAACTTCTGCTTTTTCCTTACGCTTCCTCCCTTTCTTTTTTTCTTCTAAAACAACAGGAACAGAATCATCTTTTTTGTTTTTGGAAGGAAGATACTCATCTTTCAGTTTTTTGGTTGTTGTAGTCTAAAACAATTGAAAACAAATTAACACAATTGAAAACAAGAACATTTTTCACTATTATATAAAAATATTAAAGACCAAAATAATATGATTTTTTGCTCAGAACATTTATATTATATTTAACCAGAGGTTGTAAATACTAATTTTATTCTTCCCAAAATTCTTAATTAGGATACTGATTGGAATTTAAGGAAAAATAAAATTAATATCCACAAAACAGTCAAATAAACATGAAGTGGTATATCACAATGAGCTATATTCATGTAGTAATTCAACTATGTAAGAAAAATGATCAACTGAGCCACATTAGTAATTTTTTTTAAATTTTTTTCATCATCCATACCACATGAAATATAATATTTATTTTATTTTTTTTTTTTTTAATGAAGTTATATAAATATTGAATGGATGTCGAAAGGCTCAAGGTAATGAAAAGTAAATTATTTCAAATTTTTGTAGAAAATTTTTACCTCAAAAATGTAATTAAAATAGTATGGAAATCTAATATTAATAATTCTAAAAATATAGATAAAGAAAACAAATTATGAGTCTCAAAAAATTCGATAGCTGCAATTATATAAAGGGGTAATCAAGAAAAATAAGAAAATCAAGAAAAAGAACAGGAAGTTGAAGAATATGCTCTATCCTTTGGACGACGGTATACAATCAAAAACCAATACATTAATGTAAAAGAGAAGAACTTGCAATCAGGAAAGATACATATATATATATAAAATACCTGTCAATCGATTTTGGTAAAACTACGCAATATCTATAAGAAAGAATCTATCACCATAAAAATTGTAATAAAAGAATCAAAGAAGACGGCTTTAGTATACAGCATGTAGTCCAAAAAAAGGTTAAATTTTGGTAAAAGCCAAATTACTCATAACAAAAGTAATAACTTCAAAAAGTGAATGATAATGGTTTTTGACTTATGACTTATAAATAGTATTTAACTAATAAATAAACCATATTCATGAAGTAATGCAACATGGTAACAAAATGATCAACTGGGCCATGATCGTATTTTTTTTTTTTTTTTTTTTTTATTTACACTAACATTTCACATAAATTAACATCTGGCAAAGGAAAACTTGAAAATAAAATAGTTCAGAATCAGAATAATTAAAGTATTAATACATTAGAGCAAACTTAAGTTATTGTCCCTAATAAAGATAAGTGAATCTATCAAAAGTGATACATGTATGGTAGTCATTTTTATTACCAGAGAAATAATGGCTGTAAGTTACTTCATTTGAGAATATCAGTTATATTTTTACTTTATAGTGAATGAATCTGGAACAAAAGCCATATTCTTATGACAAACTAATGATTATATAAAACATTAATAAAAACTTAACTGCTTTCATTTTTTGACGTCAACTACTACCAATTATTTAAGTATTTTACCATTTTTCTATTTGAAGGTGTCAATGATTATGTTATCTTCAACTAAATATTTATTTACTATTCAGAGTGAATTCATAAGTTGTTTAGTTGTAAAAAGGAATAAAGAAAAGAAAAAGTAGAAAAGGAAAAATTATTACTGTATTTAAAATGAAGGTTTTGAAATTATAAAGTTCAAAATAGTCCTACAGGAAAGAAATTGGTATGCTGCGTTATAGCAACCAAATTATGTTGAGCAGCATCATTTTGTTTGTTAATAAAGTGTATCTCCCTGTCTTTCATACTTCAAAAAAAAAAATAAATTGGCAATTGTTTCAATGGAGTGTATTTCAAAATTTAAGACCTCTTTCACACAAAATTACAATTTCCTTGTATTAACATGTTTTTATTATTGCACTGGAAAAGAAAATGAAGACACAACAACTTCAGGTGGGAAATGCTATGGTTTCTAGTAAGATGTTCTATTCATAAATAACCATGAAATATTCAAAAACCATGAATATGAAATAACACTATAGTATGTCAGCTATGATTCACCTAGACCATCCAGTTACAACCACTACAATAGAGGATCGAGACTTCAGTTAATCATTAAGTCATTTCTGAATGATTTTGCTCATGTTAAGGATCAACTAAAATCCATGATTTTTCTTAATTTTGAAGAAAACAAGAATCAAACTCCATGATCTTTAAAAATCAAAGATAGCACACTTTTTATCTGTTTGTGATAAATGAAACTGCAAAAGGAATCAACAGAATAGGTCCTTTTCATTTATAGCTCTCAGATCAGCATTTGAGTTGTTGATCATGGAAAGCAGTCTTTTTCTATTTTCCACCTTCAAAGAATGGCAAAACTTTATGGACAATGTTCTTGAAACCGAGAATTCATAAGTAAAGAAAAATATTGGATATAATTAGTTGATTGTTGAGAATTACTAGAAGGAATTTGTACTACTGGAAACAAAGTACAATTTGTTGTACCCAATAGGGGTCATAACCTTGGCAGAAAATAAATGGTTAAAACTACCTAATTGTTTCATTCATCCACCACCACCCGGACTAATTCCTTCTAGTAAGGAAAAATATGTTTTAATAAAGTAAGGGTTTTTATAAATTAAAAAAAAAAAAATTGTTCGAGGAGGTTATACTAATATATAAGAAGGGTTTTGGTAGATACAAAAAGCCTCCTCTTTTGGGAGAATACTACATTCATTTAAAACAAAGAAGTGAAAAATAAAACATTAAAATATTTGAAAGGTATCCTCGCAGTAAATCTTGGATCAGTGTCTGACAAGTATGAGGGAAGGTTAAATAAAGAAAAGATAAAACAGATGTGAAATAAGAAAGTATTATGAGTATACTAGTGCTAGATGTCAAATTAATTGGTATCAGAAAAATACTAATTACTGATATTAGCAATGGTAGAAGAGCTGGAAAAAATATATGGTAGACATTATGGTCCTGTGCAAGAGATCAGATGGTGATGAAAGAACTTAGGAGCAAGCATGACCAGTAGAATTATAATGATGTACGAATAGTTTGGCAGGAGGGATTTAGAATTATGAGCACTTCTTTTAAGTACAAAGAGTCTCACAAACAATACATGATGAGGAAACTAATTGATCATGTTCTGATTGACTGAAAGATAAGAATAATTATACTATTTGGAAGGATATGCCTGATTGTCATATTTTAAGTACTATTTAAATTTTTTTTCATTACTCCAAGTTCAAGATGCCATTCTTGTTGAAAGGATTCTAAACAATTGAAATATCTTGTAACTAGAATACAATTCAAAATGGAAGAGAACCATCATTTTTGACTCGATTCTCCTTTTAAAGGATACAAATCGAAATATTTCAGTGGTAAACAGGAATACCACACTAAAAAGGACACTTTTTAATATCGCAACTCCCTTCCCAATGCAAGATACAGCATAAGTCTAACAGTCTACATTAGGACGGGAGGGTGGGTTACGCACAAAAAGGACTAATTTTACTAAATAGAAGGATATGCTTGATTTTCATATTTTAAGGTTTAATTTTTCATAGTTTAATTTTTTAAATTTTAAGTTCAAGTTGCCATAATTTATAAACAAATTATTGGTTTATAATTTAGAAATAAATTATTGGTTTATAATTTAGAAATAAATTATTGGTTTATAATTTAGAAATAAATTATTGGTTTATAATTTAGAAATAAATTATTGGTTTATAATTTAGAAATAAATTATTGGTTTATAATTTAGAAATAAATTATTGGTTTATAATTTAGAAATAAATTATTGGTTTATAATTTAGAAATAAATTATTGGTTTATAATTTAGAAATAAATTACTGGCACTCATATTTTGGATGTGTGAAGCTTTAAAGGAGCTGCTGCTGAAAGTCATCACTTCCTTTGATTAGCCAATACAGACAGAACCTTGCTAGAAGAACAAGTTGACAGGGAAAACAAGTAGTATCTTATGATATAGAAAAATTGAGGGCAAGCAAATAGTATCTAATGATACAGAAACATTGAAGGATGAAGTGATAACAAAATATTCTGAAAAAAAAGTACACAATAATAGCTTTATAAAAGAAGAAAAGAGCAAAAGAGAATGAAAATCTTGGAAAATTATAAGAACTGCACAGGAAAAAAAAAAACAGAAAATTTCAATAAGGCCTAAAAGAGTTTTGGAATGGATTTACCCCTAGATCTGACTCTGTGAGAAATTAATGGATTAATCTACTCCACAGTCATGAGGAGGGTTTGGATAGATGGAAGAGGTATTTTGAGTAAAGTAAGTAAGGAAGTATTATAAGTGGAAGAAAAGGCCTTTGTATAGAGGAAGACCTAGAAGAAGATGCTACTACACCAGAGAAAGAAGAAATACTGGAAATTATTTCAGAACTTAAAAATAATAAGATGCCTAGAGATGGTATATAAGCGAAAATGGTTAAGTATGCAGGAGAGGACATCTGGGAGGATGTATACCAACAGATCAAATGTGATAAATGGTCATCAGAAAAAATGCTAGATGAAAGATTGGAATCAGCAGTCTGTCTGATATAAAAAAAAGGAGAGCCATATGGAGTGGGGAAATAAACATGGAATCTCCCTCCTTGGAACAGTGTATTAAGTTCTCTTGATAGTGATCAACAGGCGATTATTGAAATGGTCTGAAAAGGTAGTATATACTAATGTGGCCAGAAAACTAATATGGCTTTAGACCAGGTAGGTCCACCACTTAATATATATTTTCCGTAAGCCTAATGTTGGAGAATCAAATCAATACAAAGTTATTCATCTTCATATATTCATTGATTTCAAGCAGACATATAAAACTGTTGACAGAGGGAGTATGCAAAAATGCCTACATAATTTTAGGGTCCCAAAGAAACTTATTATACCCACACGGACAACTCTCAAGAGTAAAATCAAGATCAGATTCAGATGCTCCAAAGGATTTAACTTACGGAAAGGCTTCAGTCAAGGTGATCCACTGTCAGTCTGCAAACAGCAAAATAAAATAAAAATTCAGGGTGGCCAAAAAATGTAGTGATCTCAGCAAGAGTGCTGCAAGCTCTATCCGG
Source organism: Piezodorus guildinii (assembly GCA_023052935.1). NCBI lineage: Eukaryota > Metazoa > Arthropoda > Insecta > Hemiptera > Pentatomidae > Piezodorus > Piezodorus guildinii. The sequence continues at coordinate 38,605,646 of CM041295.1, read as the reverse complement.
TGGACTAGAAGAGATCATGAAGGCTGCTAAGGAATCATGGGCTTGATATTAACACCCAGAAGAATGTATACATGCAGAATGGTCAAAAGAACATTGAAGAGCGGACTATCCAGCTAGGAGAGTGTGCTGAAGCATGCTTCAAATTCAGGTACCCTGGCAGATTGGGGTGACCCATGATTTGAGTTATCAAAAGAAGCTGATATAAAAGGAAGAATTGCTGCAGCTAACTGCTGCCTATGGGGCTTACAGAAGGCTCTTAAGTTTAAGAATCCATCAAGAAAAGCAAAGGTATTGATTTACACGACATTGATTGTCACCTACACCACCAAAACATGGAATCTGAGAGCTGAAAACAAAAGAACTTTGAAGGTTAAGGAAAGAAGAGTTCTGGGCCGAGTATTTGGGGCAGTGAATGAGAGTAATGTCTGGTGAATCCAAAAAAATAAGGAGCTGCAGGCTTTGAATAGAGAGGGAGATATCATGTAATTGGTCCAGCTGGGATGGTAAAGATGGTTGGGACACATGGTAAGGATGGATCCCAGTAGATTCCCTAGAAAGATGAGCTGAGAAGCCAGGTGGTGAAATAAATCGAGGGAGACGCCGACTATGTTGGCTGGACAATGTCGAGGCAAACCTGTAGAAAGCCTTCTTGGGTGTACACCGCTGGAGAAGATTTGCAACAGATAGTCAAATGGAACAAGCAAATGCAGCCCAGGGTTGAGTAGTGTCAGCAAGGGAGTGAGAATGACAATTACTACAATGACAATCCCTACCAAACACATTTATAAATTTTTTTTCAATATATCTATTAAAATAATAAATATTATTTTATTAATAAGATTCCTTTTTAAATACGATTATATCAAATATTAATCCATTTTATGTATATACTTCTAAACCAATGCTGCACTCATGAGTTATTTTCTATTAAATAGAGAATCTAACATTATTTCAATTAAATAATATTTCATTCCAAAAGAGGAACCATCTCTCCAGCATTCGGAAACCCTAATCCACTCAAGCACAGTTTCCATACCCAATATGATCTCAGACATATGTTTATCGATACTCCACAATTAATTTTGTTGCTGTAATAGAACTTAAAGATACTCGCTGTTTTCCATTGAATATATAATTAATATATTCCTATATTAATCAGGAACATTTGAATGTATTATGATAAATAATTAATTTAATATTTCATAAGCACATCATTTTTTTTTCAACTAACCCTGCTGAATTTTTATTTTATTTTTTGCATTGTTCTCCAAAAATTTAATTCTTACCTTTGCATTAAATATTTGTTAAAAAAAAAAAAATTATATCTATATATTTTCATCTTTAACAGGACTAGGCTTCAAATGAAGATGTAGTTTTATAAAAAAAAAACTAATAAATGAAAAAAAGAAATAAATGGATAATTTTGAATATAACAGTCATGTTGGATCTGAAGAAGTTTTAGTTTGGTATGAATTTCAGCAATTAAATTAATAGTTGTTTATTGGGTTTAGCCCTTATGTACTCCAACTAGGGTAGCATAGAAAGGGCGACTACATTAGTAATTGTAATGTTGCTTACATAATCTTGGGTTTCTTGATTTTTTTCAGACTGTCCAAAACTTTGTTGATCAACCTGTCCAAAACTTTGAAGAAGTGATATCTTTGAACTATCTAGAACTTTGAGAATAACTGCACTGCCAGCCATCTTGGAGATAAACAAAGATTCATTATGATAAAAACGACAGTATTCACAAATCTAGAGGTTATAAGTAACCATTTACTCACTTCACAGATAAGCTAAAACTATTTAACTATAAAAGTAAGAATTTTTAATTTTAAAATTACAATGGATGTATCAAGTACGCAAAATGAAGCTAAAACTCGCCTGATATGAGTTTTATACTAAAGAATTATTACCTTAAACATAAAATTTTTAATTGTTTAAATAATAATTAGATAAATATTTAAAATAATCATTAAGAATGTAAATAAATAAATTACTTTTTCTGCGTCTGGAAGACCTAGAACAGAGGTTGCCAATTTAGTCTGCTTCAATTTAAAGTGATCAACAAGAACTTTTTCTTTATCCTTTAAGACTCTCTTTTGCCTTGTACCTGGTGGAATAGGAGATTTCTTAACAACAAAGGATTTATCTTTTTCCCTTTTTGCCCTTGTAAAAAGACGTCTTTTCTTATCATTACCAGTGTTAACTGTTTTACTGGTGTCAGTTTTACAAGGTATTTGTTCAAGTAAGCAAGTTCTAATCTTTTTTTGCCGTGGAGTTTTTTTTATTTCTTTTATTTCAGACTTGATATCTTTGTCATCAAGGGGTTCTGTTTTAATTTTAGGTTCTTCTAAAAATGAATTCTTGGAAGAATTTTTTTCTTGTTTTATATTTCCTGGAGTCTCTTCAGTTTCTTGATTGGGTTCACTGGGTTCAACTTTTATAAATGGTGTTGGGAATACTACTTGTGAATCATATGAAGCTTCTTCTTGTTTATCCTATAAACAATTAATACAAGTAAATTTCATATAATTGGGATAAATCCACTGCTAAATTAGAAGAATTAAAAATTCTTTTATATATATATATACACAATTTATTCATGTACAATTCATACATGTTAACCTTTTAGCTTCATATAGTTGCAAAGCTTGACTTTGACCAACCAGTTGCTACCAGGCTAGCGAATAAACAAAACAAAAATTCCATCCTTGTTTTTTTCATCTTTACTTTGGACCAGCATTGGTAGAATTAATTTTTTTTTTTTTTTTTTTTTTTGCAAATCAAATTTAGTTTTCAATAATTTTGCAAATTGTTTTTAAATAGTTGCCAATTGAATAGAACCATTTTTGAAACATTGCGTTTAAGAGAACAAACTATACTGGAGGACTTTATTTATTAATAATAAAAAAGGTTCAGCCTACATAGGTTTAAAAGGCCGGAAAATGAGTGGTCGCAAAGCTGGCATTGATGCAAAAGCAGGTGCCTACATTATCAAGAGGTAACTCAACGAGTCTATTAGTTCATTTTAAAACTGCTAGATGTCAATTCTGTTACATACATATATGTGTGAGTAGCAGTTATATGGAATCACAGATCTGTGTATATAGCGACATGGGAGGCGCTCAGATCTGTGAAAGCAACAGTGAACAGGTCAATTACACAGCATATAAATTTAGATTATGAGAAAACAATGGCTAATAAATTTCTTTACAAATGCTTGAAAATGACCCAAATGGGTGAGGATTTATTGAAAATAAAAACAATTTTTTGGTTACTAGCAATAAAAATGAATATCTTCAAAAGAAATCTGGTAAATTCTGTGAATTATAAATCTGAACAATGAGCTAGCAGAAAATAATTGATGATTTAAAAAAAAAATTGTTAGGAATGTTTCAAATAGTCAAATTCATAATCTATGTGGAAGACCATGTGATGTATTTTATAGCTTAGTTTAGATTTGAGAATAAGTGGGTTATAAGTAAGGGCTGACATATTCTTTTAAACAAATATTTAATATAATTATGCTAATAATATTCATATTAAAAACTAACCTTGTACTCAATTTTAGGTTCTGTCTTGATAGTTTTATCTTTATCTCTAATCAAACTGCGATTTGATCTATTACGATTCCTACTTGTTCTTGGATGATTAACCATTGTGCAACCCAACTTCCGATAAAATTCCTCAAAGCTGTAGAGATACCTTAAAACAAAAATTAACATTAACACTTCAAGGTAAGAAAAACATACATAACTTTTTATATATTTATGTGTATGTGGGTGTGTATATATAATATATATATATATATATATATATATATATATATATATATATATATATATAATTACTTAGGGGAATCAAATATATAAACAGGATTTTATTTTCTGAGCATCTACAGTTGATAGGATTAAAAGCAGATTGATAAAGCAATCAGCTACTTAATATACTAGTTAATAGTAAATAGATTTAATTTTTTTAAGAAGTGGAGTGAAAAAGAAATGTTTGAATCCTGAAAGTAGTTTTAAACTGCTTGAGTGATTCCTGCTGTTTTTTAAATGTTTTAACTGAAAATGGTAGAAGTTTAACAATGACTTTATTTTTTATATATTTTTTTAATGAAAATAATTAGAGTAATACTTACTTCTTATAAGTTTGTTTCACCAAATTTATTGTAACAGGGTTTTGTCCAAAACCCATTTTATGGGATACTATCTTCCAGTTGTTATGGTTACTAACTCTATTAAAACCACCAAGATTTTGGACAACCTAAAAGACATATATATCATTATTTAAACAACAGAACATTTGAAACACTCTAAAAACTACTTATGTCTTTACATTGTTAATACGTTTATTATTAATCATTGAATCATCAAACAAATGATTTTCTAAACCCAACTGATATTCTTAGTATCCTCGCTGATTCGGTACTGTATAAGAATAATCGAAATAATGCTGATTTTATTTTTATTATTAATAATGAATCAATTTATTGTTAATAGTATTATCATAACCTAATTATTATGACCAAAATACATGCTTGTGATTGCGAATTGTAACTATGTTCAAATTATAAACATTTTAAATAAAACCCATTTGTTCAATTTAATGAGTAATTAATATTTCCATTAACAATAATGCACAGTAACAGTACAAAAATCCATCTATTCCAGCCAACATGAGAAAAAATTAGTAAAGCCAAAAATATATTTTATAATTTTTTAACATTAGCTGATATCAACATCACCTTGAATAATCTGTATAAGTCAACATCCTGAGATCCAATAATAGGACCCTTGTTAATGGGAGTGCCACTGTCATCCATAAATTTGTATAACTGAGCAACAAAGTGATCTTTTTCTTCTCTTGGTTCATCATCAGAACTCTGAAAAAAATCATCATTCATAATTCATCTCTGAGAAGTTGAATTAAAATTATGGTTATAATATTAGCAGGTCTTGAGCAATGTTGTGTTTAACCACACAAGAAAATAGTTATTGGAAAAATCATAATGCGTATACAACAAAAAAATCAAATAATAAACTATTTTACAGTCGTGGTCATAGAAATTGCATCACCTATGCTTTAATTTTCTATGGTAATGAATTTGATCTATTTGAATATTTTTGTTTTTGTTCACTTGTTTATATCATATGCTTGATGAAATAAAGAAATTTAAAAAAATAAAACAACATTTCTCAGTTGTTTTTTTTTTCAGTAGTTTTAACTAAAAAATTGGACAAACTAAAAGAGAAATATTTTTCCTGATCGAAAATAAAGTTCTGGAAATTGGATTACTTATATAGATGTATAATATGCTGCTAAAGACTAGAAAAAATATTACCTAACATTTAAAGTCGGAAGAAGGTAATGGGGAGTGACACATCTAATAAGTATTGATGAAACAAATCTCATGGAATTGTTTTGGGAATTAGGTCTGAGCCTATTTCAACATAGATACCCTTTGGACCTGGAACCATTAATTGAACTGTTCCAAGATTAAATGGCACAATCCTAAATTTAAGGTAAAGTATATACTAATTTATATTGTAACATCATTTAACAGAACTAAATAAAAAGGTTTGTGATGCATGCAACAGATTTTTCAGAGATCAAAACTCCAGAAATTTCAAAATGATTTGAACTTTATTTTAAATAAATTTTTTTACACTTACTTCAAAATCAAACCCCGCATCACTGTCAGTGGCCATATTTTCACTAAGACCAAACAAGGAATCTCTATCCCAATGAGGAGGTAATTCATCCTTATCTAGAAATTGATAAGCCTTTTCAACAGCTGAAAAAGAGATCATAAGTAAGTTGCCTTTGTAAGAAGAAACTGTTCATAATCATTATTAAAAATAAATTAGGGTAAAAATTATTGTTGAAATATTAAACCATTCAATTGTTTTAACTAACTTCTAAGGTCAGCTAAAGCTAGATATATCTCCACATATTATTTTAGGGAAATGGCACCCATAGCCAGTTGCCGGCCAACTGGTCATTGGTACAGGGACATAGTTGGAGCTGGCACACATACCCGGACGTTGGGTTCATAATCCCACCACAGCGGTGTAGCAACCAGGTACAGCCGGGTAGCGACCAGAGACAGCACATTTACCTATCTCCATTAACCGGCCTGGCAGAATAGCCGTTTATTCAGCAGCCTGCTATGTGTGCAAATGCACTAAATCTTATAATGTGTCTGCACACAACTTTTCTTCGCTGTTGACTTTTTTGATATGACAGGAGCTTCTTTAGGACAGATCAACAGGCAGTATTTCTAAACTTATTTTTAGAAAACGTTTACTTTGATTTTTATCAGAGTTGTTCCACTACATCATTTTTAAGGTTGTTTTAAAGTCATTAGTCGAGTTTATACCAATTCTAGGATAGCTTCTGAATACCAGCAATCAATTTCTAATGCTAAGTTGTTGACTTGCATTTTCATTGTGCTTGAATTTTAATAGAACTGTCTGTCCAAAATGAGACATTATTTCAATAAGAAATACATCAGTAATTATCCTTGACGAAACTACATTGTTTCATGGTTTTTCACACACTGTCAAAACCCGAATAAATAAATATTTCCCTACAAAGAAAGGTTTTGTTTTTCTACTTAGCCTGTTAACCGGACGGGACGCATAAATACGTTAAACGTAAACTATAGCGTGTACGGGTACGACGTATAAATACATCCTTCAAATATGTGTTGCGCCCTGGAACGGGTGGGAAATATAGTTTTGTACAGCAAAGGTAGTCATCGATACACGTTTCGACATGAATTTAAGACACGGAGAAAATCAGTATCATTTCGCTATTGTGAGCGGTGGACGTGTTCTGGGTGAGAAGTGACGAGTACGTTCTTTTCTCGAGTACGTTGTTTTCTCAACGAAGACATATAATTTGCATAGTCTTTTCATTTATTTTAAGCATAAATAAAAAAAAGTAATAATATGAAATTACGTTCTCCGGGCGTGGTGTACTGACACGTACGTCCTAGTGAAAGAATTCACGCCCGTTATATGCTGCGTAATTATAAAGGGAATTCCCCGGTAAACAGATTAAACTTTAATTCTGAAATACTGAAGACAGAACTATTGTTACTTTATAGGTAATTCACAATAAAAAAAGGAATCAATTTCACAGAAGATGTATAGAATCTAGAAATAGGAGTGATCAAATCAAGAAATGAAATAATCTTTGAATACTGATGTGATATTTAGATAATAGAATCTTAGCATGCATAGAGATCTAATGGAATGTACGTACCTGCTTTCAAAGCACTATTTTCAACTTTTAAGCCAATTTCCCTTGTAAATTCTAGTGCTTCTTTTTTAGGAACAGTATAACTTGAAAAAAATAAAATAAATATGTAGTCAAATAGTAACAATAATAAAATGGAAATGCTTTTTGTTACATAATCTAAATCTAGTCTACCATATTTTAAACATAGGGTAGATTAGAGAAGCTAAAAATTACACATGAACATTAAAATGCAAAAAGACAGACAATAAAACAGTTAAATAAAATGAGCAACTACAGACATGGGTAAATTCACTTAAACAAGAAGAATTTATTAATTTGGTAAATATTTATCATCAGTTTAAGTTTCTTTAACTCAACTTACTATCGGCCATCTTTAAAGGATCTGACAAGATATTCTAATCTAGTATCAATGGGAACTGTATCTTGAGCAGTTGGGGCAACAACTAAACCAGGAAACCAGTTATCTTTCTGCTTTTTCTTTTCAGCTCCTTCTACACAAACTACTCGACCAATATCTTCTTCCTTTTCATCACTATAATCTTTTAAATGCAGAAATGCTTCTTCATCTTCACTACTTTCTTCCCTAAAACAAGCAGGGTTAGTTTTAAGAGAAAAAAATTGTAATACTTACAAAAAAATGTGCATATATATATATATATATACTGTCTAAATACTGACGGGCCAGTTCGATTTCTTCTGCCACGCCTTCCTCCAATAACCGGATTACTAAAATGTTCAGGATGGGTAAGTGGAAGCTGATCAAGTGTCTCACTCTCAGCAAAATGTCTACCACTTTTTAAACACAAAGCAGTTCTTCTAAGGGTAGTGATATCTCCATCATCAAATACTAAAAAAAAAAAAAAATACTAAGGTTTAACAAAAGATATGAACTGTTTCACATAAATATCAAAAATATATTATTAAGCAAGTAATGCTTCCTAGAAATTAAAATTTAACAAATTAGCACTAACATTAAAGAGGATCAAGCTAAGAACTTCTATGAATAGGTATTCTAAAATGGATAAATATTAGTCCATTGTTTTGGGCGGCATAATAAGATTGATTAATAATAATAAAATTATTTTAATCATAGAAAAAGGAACAGAAATTTGCTTACCAACAGTATATTGACTACAATCTTGAACTTTGGCTATTGTTGCTTCAAAAAATTCTTTTTTTTCAGGATGTCGAGCTTCTACCAAAACACCATTCTGAAAAATACAAACAAAATAACTGTCACACTCCTGAATTAATAAACAAAACAATATAACTGTCACACTCCAGAACTAATAAATAAACACTTTGTAACTGAAAATGTTTACACAAAGTCAGGGATGCATCATCATACACGGATCAGACAACAACTTCAATATATAATTTACTCCTACAATGAAACTAATTTGTACAACACACAGAGTAGTCAATTAAGAATGTAAACTTTTCAAATTAAAAATGTACTAATGGTATAAAGCATAAATTACATATACCTGCTAGCAAATATACACATAACATCACTCATTGTAATTTAAGTAAAGTAAGCCTAAAGACTGCAACTTGAGATAGAGTTCAGTAATATATTAGTAAGTATTCATGGAGAGTGATAAGATAGGAAAAGAAAATTATTGGTTCTTTTTGCCACAAACTAATCGCTACCTAGATGTGATTGTTCAGGACTAACCTGAATGGAAATGGAAAATATTTATTTTACAGAACCACCATCAAATGTATATTACGAAGTTTAATGGAGTTTTCTTCTTAATTAATGACAATAGAAATCTGTAAGGGGTTGAAATTGCAATTTTCTGGAAACAAGGAGACATTGCTCTGAGACATAGTTATTTACTCCTCATATATACATAATTGGTGAATATTGGTTAAGGACAGACTGGAATAATATGAATCTGACAAATCTAGTAAATAATATTTTCTAGCTAAGAACATCTCATATTCTTCAACAGCTTCACGCCAAGGCTAAAATTCCCATTTTTCTAACTTCTGTGAATATTTACAAAACACTTTAATCTACAGACGGAAATGTTATAAATAATTATCCAATGAAAGATAAGAGATTATCCTATGAAAAGAACTAGAAGAGTAATGACGTATTGGAGTCATTGTGATCCACCAGTGGTATGAGTTGGTCGATGGAACAATAACATGTGAGCCGCCGGTGGTACACACCAGCATAAAAGAGTTAAAGAAATTAGAAACACAGCCAGAATTCGGAAGTAATTATCTTATCTGCCAGGGTTGTAACTAAATTTAAGTTATTTTCAGGCCACAGACTATTTTGCAATACTTGTTATTTGGAAACCTAAAAACATGTATTTCTATTGATAACTTCTGATTGAAAATGTTCACAATCGCAACACTTTCCCTTACTTATATGTTATGTATAGCTAGTTGCAAGTAAAAATAAAAATGAAATCAAAACTTGAAAAAAGTTTAAAATTAATTATTAAGTATCATAAATAGATCCTGATAGCAGCAAATCAGTAAAAAATTAAAGTAACCAGACTTACTCTTATCTGCCCTCTGATTTGGTCATCAGTAACAGTAACTGTCCCAAGGCCTTGTTTAAAAATAACCTAAAACAATTGAATATTAAAGAATATAATAAAATTAAACCAATACAAAATACTTGTTACAAAATCTGGTGTGCTCAGCACATGAATTTTTTTTATTTAAATAAATATTAAATTTTTAAGAGAATTTGAAGTGGAAAGAGAATTACATCAAGTTTTGATGAAAATATTTATTTTTGATAAAATCATATTACAATAGAAATTATCCGTAGCAATAACTTCAATTTATCGATAATACATTAGGTTTAAGGTTTATATATATATATATATATATATATATATATATATATATATATATATATATATATATATATATATATATATATATAATTTATTAATCAATACATTTTGTCAATTTAACACTCAATTTCCATCAATGACTTTGTAAGTTAAATATTGTTTTTTTCTAAAAGTTTTATCTTAATTTTAAATAATTGTATCTATTGTTAAAATTTTGAATCATTCACAAATTTTGCATCTTAATAATGTGGATTTTATTAAATATATTTTAAGTAGATTTCTCAAAACTTTACCTTGCATTTAACACTTCGAACTACTTTCCTAATTTTTGCTTCACAAAATGCACCTTTATATTTAGCACTAACTTCTGTGCCAACAGCTAAGTAAGGAGGTTCATCTGCCTGTAACAAAGAATTATATGTACATTATAGACAAAAAAAAAAAATTAAACAGTTAATAATAAAGCACAAAATAAAATTCTGGAAATATTTAAAAAGGAATTTTGAAATACATAATTCTTTAATGATCTCCTATAATTCATCAAATTGTAAAACAAATTAACAATAAACTAGAATACTAATTTCGATTTACATTTCCAAATCTAGACTGAACCTAACAAAAATTATAAAAATCTCACTCTAAATGCAATAGATGGACTTAATAGCAATGAAATAATTAACTTTTCTAGTGTGATTGCCCTACTAGACCAAAAATTAATTTCTGCAGAAACTAGGGTTAAAAGTGAAAGTAGAGTGACGCAACTTCAGACAGTGCACCAGATTTTCCAAAATACTGTTTAGTCCAACAGTACTTTTATTATACATTAAAAAAAACTGTACCTCGACAACCCATGAGGGATCTTGGGCTCAGTGCATATAGAGATTCATACTGTTTCTAGGCCAACAGCCATGCGATGAGGGAATTAGGCCTTGATCACGCTCAGCCCCAAGGTTTTTTCCCCAATTTGGGTACCCACTTTAAAGAGGCTGGGTCTGCCCCAGGAGGGTCTCCATACCCAACGGTCATATTAATAAATAGAATAGATGTTATGTTTATACTTGATATGCTTTGCCTCTTAATAGGATTTTCTTTGGAGAGAATATTTGATATGGGGCAGTTTCCCTCCTCTAAAGCCACACTGATAAGGACCAAGCTCTTGTTCTGCAAAGGACTTCAACCTCTAGAACAAGATATTAGACATGATTCTGTAAGCACTAGAGAGGAGATAAATACCTCCATAAGATAAACATATTCCATCTTTCTTTAGCTTCATGAAGCTATATCTGTTTGTTATTCGCTCTTTTATGTTTTTACCAATGAGATCCTTTCCTGAAGGAACGAAATGACTAGATAATGACCAAAATCCATATTAGTTCCCCCAACAGAATCTGATGTCCAGAAGGTAAACTCTGTTTTTGGAGCTCATCAGAACCTGGTAAATCTGATCTATGTAGTGTAAATTCTGTAGGAAACATTGTAAATCTTTTAATGAGCGTAAAGATAATGTGTGGTTGCTAAGTTTATAAGCTGTTCGTTCGTTGTCATTACTATGATGTAGGCTATGCTTATGTATGACTGAAGTGGAGTGTAATGTTTTTCTACTAATAATAACTTTTGCATTCATTAGGTAATGATCAGATTCAACATTAAATTTACAATAGGATACAACTTCCAACGGATAAACTGTTTCTGGAGCTAAACAAACCAAACGACCAGTGCCATATATACATTTTTTTTTTTTTTTTTTTTTTTTGTCAACTGACTATGATTTTCAATCCACAATACAAGTTTCAATGAAAATGACAAGTTTTTTGTCTATAAATAACAATTTGTGAACATCATTGATATTTCATAACCATTTGAAAAAAACTGCTGCAGAATCATATCAAATGCTTGTCAATCTAAGCATGCTCTCAGTAACACACAATACTTTGAGTGGTTTAATCAATTTAAAAGTGGTAATTTACTAGTGAAAAATGAAGACCATGGGAGACAACTATAAAAGATAGAAGATAATTCAATATAGGCAGCACTGTTGGATGAGGATGACACTCAATTCAACAACTCATGAATCAATTAAATGTGACATCAGAAGCTGTCTCCATATGTTTAAAAGCCATGGAAAAGGTCCAGAAGTAGAGAAAATGAGTTTCATGTGAACTAAATGACAGGCAGCAATAAAACAAAAAACAACTGCAAACAATGCTAGCAAGGTTCCAAAGTTCATTTCCCCATCATGGTCATTGCTGAAAAGTAGATTTATTACAAGAATCCCAAGGAGCAGTGGAACACAGAACACCTCAGCAAGGAGAACTGAGAGGTAGATTTACTTGGAAATTTCATGAGCCTACCGTTTGGTGAAGATGTGGAAACAATTTAAAATAGGTAAAGATGCATCAAGATAGGTTTAACTCAGTCAGCAAAAGAAGTGGAGCAAAGAAAAGACGTAATCGTAACTTCTGGTTTGATGAAGAATGCGAGCAGGATGTCCAGAAACCTAAGGAAGAAAGACGAATTTGGATCAGTCGGAAAATACAGAACAGCTCCAAGCAGTACAAAAATGCCAGGAAATATGCAAAGAGGTTGGTTAGGAGGAAGAAGGGGGAATCATTAATGAAACAATTAAGGATATTGAAAACACAAAAAGTAAAAATGAATCCTGCTAATACTGCAGATCGGTGAATCGTATCAAAAGTGAACCGACTAGATCAAGGATGACCAGGGTAAAATGCTAGTGCTAGAAGAAGAGGTACAAAAAGGTGGTGACAGCATTTCAGGAGCTTGCTGAACCCAAGAGATTCAGAGACCTAGCAGAAAGACCATTCAGTTACCATTTTTTAAAAATGAGGATGACTTGGAAACCATTCCGCCTAATGTAGAGGACACTAAAGAAACCCTCAGTAAACTAAAAAAAAAATGAAGCACCATGTAATGATGGACAACCTGCAGAGTTGTTCAAAGCAGGGCATAATGAAGTTTACAAGGAATTGCAGGAACTGATAGCTCAGATATGGGAAGAGGAACTTCTACCTGAAGAATGGAATGAGGCTCTAGTAGTGCCCGTGTACAAGAAGAAGAGAGAGTCAATATGCATCAACTCAGGGGATTAGTTTGCTTAGCACTGTGTATAAAACTTTCTCTATATCCCTTGTTAGGAGTAAGCTCGTAGTAGCCAAGCATGAACTGGGATTACCATGTAAACTAATTCATTTAGTAAAATGCACAAAGGTGAATACAATCTGCCAAGTGAAATACTGTGGATTATCAGAGTCATTTGAATTGAAAGGCGGTCAAAGGCATGAGGATCCAATAGCTCCTGTACAATATAGCTCTGCAAGTTGTCATCAATAAGATGGTATTAGAACAGGAAGGGATGATATTTAAAGGATGACTCAAAATCTTACATATGCGGATGACGTCATTATAGGTAGATCACTGAAGAACATAAGAACAGCCTTTAAAGCAGTGGATGTTGAAGGAAGAAAGATTGGCCTACTTATTAACGAGCAGGAGACAAAGATTATGGTATTGGGTAAATGATTAGATTAGAGGCAGATTCATAATGAAATCAGGCCCTGTAAGTATTAAGTGGTAAAGAGCTTTCAATATCTTGGCTCAATTACCATGATAACTTGAAAGAAGAAGAAGAGGTCAAAAAGCAAATAGTGGCTGGGAATAAAGCCTATTTCTCCATACAAAAGCGGATCAGGAGCAAGCTTGCCACCAAGTTTAAGAAGGCAAGAGCCTTTCCACCAAGTTTATGATGTACAATGGTTACATACAGTGGAGAAACGAGGATCTTCAACAATAAAAATATGGACCTACTAGATAGGTTTGAACGAGCAAGGACTGGAAAATCCAAGGAGCCATGTTTGATGACGGTCAGTGGTGGCGAAGGAAAAATAACAATATCTACCAAGATATTAGTATCTCCTTTCATATCAAGATACAGAGGCTAAAATGGAAGGAACATGTGATGAGGGTGAACAGTGACAGAGTGGCAAGTAGGTTGTACAAGAATGTTCCGGACGGCCTAGCACCAGCATGGTAGACCGAAGGGCCAAGGGAGGGATGGAAGGATCTTAGGCAACTCGGAATCTCTCTCACAGAAGGTACAGATAGAGAAGAATGGATGGTGACTGTTGAGTGAGAGAGGGTTTCCCACAAAAGAGCCACAATTCATTTGCCAGAGAGAAGGAAAAATGTAGCATGGAAAATTTAAATTAACTTTCTTTGAATGATTTTTCATACAATAAACATGTTTTTAACCAGTTTCATATTAACATACCCGGTATACTAAAATAAATAACAAACTTATAATTTTTTTTTTTTTTTTTTATCAAGGAACATTTTATGTAAATGTTGTTTTAAATAGCTAAAATAAAAAAATTGTGAACAAAACTTATATATTTGATTTTAAGCTTTAAAATAATATGTGAAAAGAAACAGCTACTGCTAGGATATCCTCAAAGCGAATTCTTATGCAATTCTTCAACACCGGCATCGCATTATTCGTTTTCTGGTTGGAAGTGTTGTACATGTCCAAACTAATCAATTCGATGAGCCTTAATGAACTGCATTACATCGTCTTGTTGACATAACACTTTGGGTTCGGCATTAGTTCTTGTTCTTAAGACAAGCCTAAAGCAGACAGGTCCAAAACCTCTTAAAATTTTTCTCTCAAAAACATTGTTTCTTGCCTGTGCAACCTAAGTACGATTTGACGCCATACAGAACAACTTCAATATGTCTTGAGTTTTCTTGAACAGCAGAGATGATTGAAATATCCCAAGATCTGCATAATAAGATTCTAGTCATGATCTTCTCAATTATATTAATTTTACAATAATTTTTAAGGTCAGCACCAAGGTTCATGAATGAATGACCCTCAAACATGTGACTGTGCATGATCATATTCTGTAAGAACACCTACTCCCTCTATACAAGTATACATTGTTATACTCAAGTATACATATATTTGGTCTTGTTGTTTGCGATAGTACCTTATTTGTGAATAGCACAGTGCAACATGAAGTCAAATAAGGTTGCAGATAAAGCACATAGTAAATTGATAAAATCACACTCAAGAAATTCTTTGGTCACTTCTCAATTAATAAGCACTTTAGCACAACTTCCTCATAAGGTAAAATGTAACAATTTTACAAGGAATTCCAAACTCCTGATGTGCTACAATTAATTTTACCTGATTCATGCTATTAAAAATTTGTTGGGAATCTATGTATGAACAATATATGAAGGCCTGTATTATGTTCTCAGCTTTTCTTTTTCATCTGCCTTATCGTAAAGATCTGGTTTGAAGTCCCATGTCCTTATCGAAAACGATATTGGTAATCAATTACACTGCCGGTCAAAATTTTGAGATCCCTATGATTTACATCAATTAATCAGTTTGAATTTGTTTTGTTTTTTGTGCGGCACTTTGGTGCTCAGATTTTTCATCTTTGTGGGTTGAACTACATTTATTCTTTCTAATGATTCTTTGATGAAAAAATGGAAATTACCTCTGAAGTGAACTTCTTACAACTTTGGCAGTCTATAAATTCATATACCAGACTAAGAATGGAATTTATCTTCTACATTCCCCTTAAGGGATTACTAGACTATTAATTAAGTTCCAGACACAAAAATCACATTGTTTATTTTTATCACATTAGTAGTCTCAGTAATAATTAGATTAAAATCAAATTATTTCTTTTTATTTACAATAGTCACACACCTTTCCTACACCTAATTAGCAAATTTGTTTATAAATACAAATAATAATAAGATACCTATATTTTATTTAGGTATTCATAGAGGTTATTCATGATTTATGATTTATTGATGTGAACCATAGGTTGTATCAAACTTATTTTCAAGAGTATATATTATATATAATAAATATATATATATATATATATATATATATATATATATATATGTATATATTAATTTTTTTTCCACCAGGCTAATTGAGAATATTATATAGGCTACAGCCAGGGATGGATCTTCCTCCATATTTTTCACACTCTAGTTTGTCTGCTTTTAAAAACATTCGGCAAATTATACTTGACAAACATTCCTAAAGCATCCCTTCCTCATTCTTAATAAAAAAAAAAGTGAATGAAGCTCTGTATGCAGATAGTCCCCTACCCAACACATGCATCCTCACCCTCCAATACTTAATTTGCTGTAGGTGGTGAATTGTGTTCTAGAACCTTTACAATTACCTTTTCCCGATGTATGAATGCCTGCCTTCTCAACTATAAATACTAGATCCCAGATGGCCTTCGGTTGGCCACTGGTCACCAAACAAACGTTTTTACATATCAATCATTTTATTTTTGTTTGCAATGATCTTTAACCATGTGCATAGTAACGATACAATTGAAACTGTAAATATCCTAAATACTTAATAAAAAATACTTAAACTTTTCTAATCATTATAAACAAATCTAAATGTGACAACTAGGCCAAAAGCTTATTTTAAAAAAAAACTTCCTCTGAGAAATAAGGAATTTTCAACCTATGTATCACATATGTAAAATTTAGCTGTTATTTTATAAAATAGTTCATTAAAAACCTTTGTAGACTAGACTAATTATGAAATGTATCAGTTTTAAAATTGAAAGAATTTTTTTTGCTTCAATTTTTGTAATTAGATAAAATGATAACTAAAAATTGAAATTATAACTAATCCAATTAAAAATTTCCTTACCATTATTTGGTTTTTGTTATTTTTAGTTTCTTAGTCTAGACTATTCAGTAACTCAATATTTATGTAATTAAATAGAACACTGTCTACGACCACTGCCATTTTAGGAAGAAATAGATGCTGAAAAAAAAATAGAAAATAAAAATAAATAAAATAACCACTATTTGAAACTATTCTTAAATAATAAGACACAATACAAATGGTACTTCTTTAGTGATGGGTTTTGATAAAAGTTATGCAAGTTTACTAATTCTATTAGTACACCAGGTAGGGATACTTAGTTAACTTCTCAACAGTTTGTTTTAAATCTGTTACTTAATTAGCAGTGAAGCAATAGGGATATGGGCCATCATTGTCTTCTGTACATCAGGTGGTACTCAAAATAATCGTTTGTCGGCTGAATCAACATTATTTCAGTTGACTATATTAATGATCATGCATTTATATGATTCAACTTAAACACGCCATAGTGCAATTTAAAATGATCATCTTTGCAGAAAGAGCAATTTCTAAGATACTGTTCTAAATAACATTATGAATCAGTGCCTTTTCATTTCTTGAAACCAAAATGTGCCTTTTTGAAAAACTTTATCTCAGTAACTGTTAAGCTAACCCATATATATTAACACTCGAATCAAGTATAATTACATAAACCATTGAGTATTTCAGAATGAATATCTATGTAAGATAAATAAATACATATGGGTCAATCCATTTGAAATTGTACAATTTTCATTAATTTTGCAGCTCGACATTTTTAATTTTGGTGATTTTTTTACCAGTTATTCTCTATCCTTTCGTGAATATAAAACCATAAATAAAAATTTTTTCTCGACAATACTTTTAGTGCTGCAGCCGTTTTATGTCAGCTTCACGGACAAAAACATGTCATGGGAAAATCTTTCTAATTTCTGTAATGTTTTAGATATCAAATCAATACAAAAATTAGCAATAAGATAAAGACATGCTTTGTATTTTTTTGTCTGTATGACTCATTCCCAAAATAGTGAAGAAAGATGTTGAAAAAATTCTCAAAAATTACTAAAAAACGAGAATTTTAGCGAGATAAAAGTATGTAAAGGAAAAGAGACTCATGTTTGATTCTTTTTTCCTTTATAGCTTAATCGTAGCCCTACTTGCTGTAAAAATTTCGATCTTGAGAACATGGCCATTTTTTGTGTATGAATTTTCAAAATTGGAAAAATTCATTTTTCGCGATGTTTACACAGAAATATTTCAAAAGGGACTGAATGAAAAATTAAGAAACTAATACAGATTACCTATCTATACGATGTGTTTGAGTGATATAAATTTTGTCTTTGAAACTTAGCTGGTTCCGGAGTTATAAAACTCTCTTAACTGTTAAAATAACGTTTTCTTTAAAAAATATTAACTCCGGTAATTTTGCATATTTAAGAACCAAACAAAAACTAGAATGATGATGAGAGTATTTTATATAATTTTGGTCCTTACAACACATTACCTAAGTAGCCAAGAATATAGTTTAAAAAAACCACGAAAAATTACATCAACTGAAACCATTTTACTATTGGGTTTTAAAATAAGTTAAAGGCAATTTTAAATATTTCAATTTAAATCTCTCTGTGTTTATAAAATCACACTTACTTGGTCAATTATGTTTAGATATTCTAAAAAAGGATTAGTTAAGATGTTTTTTATGCATCAGTTTCGACTGAGATTCCTTATCTTTAAGTGGTATTTTGCCTGCTCAAAATGGAGGAGAAAAAATTCATTTTCATCATTCAATAACTTTTTATTTCCGAAAAGGAAAATCCACAACACAGACATTGTGCTTAGATCGATAAGGTAATCTTCTCACTGATAAGTTGGGAGTTTTAGCAGAATGGAGGAAACACTCAGTAGAACTCCAACTCCTGACTAGTTTGGGTTTGGCTCCTGAGAAGGTTTACAGGACGCGGCCTGGTTGGGGTATAGAGGATGAGTCTGAGGTGCCGAGTGAGGCAGAAATAGAGGAAGAAATGGAGAAGCTAAAACGTCACAAGTCTCCAGGACCCGACCACATTCCTGCGGAACTTCTGGGATGTGAATGCAAGGAGCTGATGAAGAAACTTCAAGACCTGTTTCAGTCTATCTGGGAAAAAGAAGAAATACCATCAGCTTGGAAAAAGTCTATCATATGCCCTATCCACGAGAAGGGTAATTGCCTTGATTGTGATAACTACAGAGGAATATCCTTGCTGACCTCTGGATATAAAGTTTTTTCGAAACACTCATCTTCTCTACAATGCCAATAGTTTTGGGTTTGTACCAAAATGTGTTCATACGCGAAAACAATGATGAAAAAAGGATAAGAGTATAATAGGTGGAATAGTCAGGAATCAGTCATTTTTGAAAAGTTTTTAATTTTGCCAACGTTTCGGCTCAAGCTTGTGAGCCATCATCAGGACATTACTGAGCCATGTCCAAGCATAAACTCAAGCATAAAGTCAGTTTATGCTTGGACATGGCTCAGTAATGCCCTGATGATGGCTCACAAGCTTGAGCCGAAACGTTGGCAAAATTAAAAACTTTTCAAAAATGACTGATTCCTGACTATTCCACCTATAATAGTTTCTACAGTCGACTATACACCCTCAAGATAAGAGTATAAGCTAAAGACTCACTATCACTTCATTGACTTTAAGACTGCTTATAACATTATTAACCACAAAGAGCTCTATGAGCAATGGAAGAACTTCAAATTCCACAAAAGGTCATACCAATGGAGTGGCTAGCTATGAATGGGGTGGCGTGTTTTGTGTGCGTTAGTGGAAACCTGTCAGAATTCCAAACGACAAAGGGAATAAAGCAGGGTGATGCACTTACTTGCCTTTTGTTCAATATTGCTCTAGAGAGTACCATAAGAGAGTGGCGCACACTGTATTCAACTAAGCGGCCATATCCTCTCCCATCAGACAAAGATTCACATTTACAAGACAATAATTCGCCCAGTACTAATATAATACGGCTCTGAAACCTGGACTACAACATATAATAGTGAGTGGAATCTCTTTGTGTTTCAACGGAAAATCGAATTAATATTCCTTCCAAAGATATTTGGAGAAGTTTTAGTTGTTGGGACCTGGAAGAGTCGTTAAAACCAACAGTATTACGACATATTTAACGAGCTGAATGTAGTTCAGGTCATCAAAATGGACCGATTCGATAGGCAGGGCATGTGGCACCCATGGGTGGAGAGGAACTAGCTATAAAACTCCTCAAAGACCGTCTCTACGGAACAAGAAGAAGAGGAAGGCCGAAATGTAATTGGAAGACGAAGTTTCTGCTGACGCTTCGAGAATCCTGAGGGTGCACGAATGGATGACAGCTACACAAAACCGTGATGACTGTCGGAAGTTGCTGGGACCCGGAAACGGGTTGTAGTGCCGAGTTAATAGTAATAATAATTATATATACATATATATAGCATTTCCAAGTCAAATTCAGTCTTTTTCAAGACTAATTCAACGTTTTCCAAGTCGAATTCAACCTTTTCCATTTCAAATTCAACTTTTTTCGATTTTAATAAAAATCATGTAAACATAATTTTAAGGCTCAGTAACTGCGTTAGCGGGGGTTCATATACTGATTACACGATTAGTTTTAAGTGTGCCACCTCAAATATAGAATCATTATAACTAGAGACAGGATTTCCATGAGTTTGCACTTTCTATTTGCTTACGTGTATCAGCTTCAAACCCGGACAATTATACCGTTCATGTATTATATTGTAGGAATAATATGTTACAATTGCATACTGCTCGAAATTGCACGTTTTTTTTTTTTTTTTTTTTTTTTTTTATAACATTTTTTGCGCTTTTGAACTAAAACTGATCATAAAATTTATACAGTGAGTGTCACAAGTATTCGGAATTCGGATTTCTTTTAATTTATTAAGCATATTTCACAACTATGAATTTATATAATTCTTTTTCACTCATAAATCTTTAAGAGACAAACACAAAAAATCACTTTTCCGATGACTTTTAAACAATATAATATGGATATTGTTATATCTCTAAGCACATGTGTTAATATCGATTATCGGAACATATGTTATAAACATAATTAGAATAAGTATTGAGGTTACTCATTGTTATTAAAATGTTCAAAACAAATAGTACGTTATTTGATTCTTAAATATTAATGACATAACAGATATAGTACTTTTTGGAAAGAATTAAAAGAGATATAGTACGTACTTTTTGGAAGAATATAACGCGCAGTAAGTTGGTAACAGCCACTATAACCTTCATAATACTTTACTGATAACTAACGTCTTTATATTGTTAATTACTAAGTTATGTACATATATTTCCTTATTCTCCCTCGGAGAAATATCTTTCTTTGTAACCAACAATTACATTAATTATCTATTGTTCATAAATAAAGTAAATATTCAAAGGACAATGATGTTTGTTTTGAACATGTATTACTGTTTGAGTGAAATTAGCAAAATTTTCTATATTATTAACTACGTGTAAACAATATTTAACAACAGAGATTGATAAATAAATAACTTTTGAGCTTTTATTTTACATAAAAAAATCAAATACATCTATTATTAAGTTAGATCAGGCACGGTTTTTCCTCTTATATTTAGCAAGTTCGTGAAATGATTTATTAGCGGGATCAAATACCATTATTCTATTAAAATGAGAGTTTCTGAAATTTCAATACAAACAAGCAATTCAAAATCCATTTCAGAACTCCCGAAAACCAAATATTCGATCCCAATCTATATAAAAATTTGAACACGAACAAGAAATGGAAAATTTCAAGCTTCATCCTAAATCCGATACAAAAAATGGAATCAGAACCCCCTAAAACCTAATAATCAATTCCAATATAAATTAAAACATAAAAGGAACAATAAATCGAAAAGTCTTTGCGCGATCCTCAATTAGATACAAATAATGGAATCAGAACCCCTGAAAACCTAATAATCGATTCCTATATCAATTAAAACATAAAAGGAACAAGAAATCGAAAAGTCTATGCGCAATCTTAAATCCGATACAATAAATGTAATCAGAACTTCTGAATACCAAATAATCGATTACTGTATTTAATTAACGTAACATTAACGCCAACAAGAAAACGAAAAGTCTATGCACGATTCAAAATCCGATACAATAAATAAATCCAGAACCCTCGAAAATCTAATAATCGATTTCTATATCAATTAAAACATTAAAGCGAACAAAAAATCGAAAAGTCTATGCGCGGTCCTAAATCGTGCGCACGAGAACACCTAAAAGGCGGCTGAAAACTGTTAAGTTTTTTTGAAAAATGACATTTTAAAAAAATTATGACGACGCTGCTGAAAAGCGGTAAAATTAAAAGATAATTGAGATGGATATGCATGAAGCTTGATAATGGCCCTAGAGGCTGAAACGTCGCGATACTGGAATAAATAAATTGTTTAAAAAAATATCCAAGAATTTCTTTTGCAAATCTGCCTGATAATTATCGAACAAATATTAAAACAAAAGAACAATAACGACAATGATGAGAAAGAAAAAACAGATGATGTTGAATGAATGGATTTGTTTTATTTAGAAAAAAAAAAATCACTTTATTGAGGAGATTACAAAAAAAAAAGTGTATTATTAATTCTTATGAATAATCCTAACTGTGAGATTAACTTTGTTATTTGTAATTCTTTCTTTTTTGTTCTTCTTTCTAATTAAAATTAGATATAAATAAACGATTAGAATTAATTAATTAGTTTAATTAAATAAACCTGTTTTTGCGAGTTTTAGTTAATTAAATAAACTTATTTATTTAGAGGTGAAATTAAATTGTTTTTTTAATTAATTGCCCAGCTCTGCTCTGGACATATATACGTTATCTATTCAGATGAAGTCGATACAAAAGTTTCAATAAGTTCTCGAAATCCCTCTTCCATTATTTCTTTCAAATTTAATCAACTATTTCCGAGTCCTACGAAAAAGGAAAATCAGGAAATACTATATTCAAAATGAATATGGCCTCAAGAAACAATAAGTGCTTGAGTGGGATAATACTCGTATTTCACAACAAACTAATAATAATAATTAATAATATTTATTTATTTAATGGGATAATAATTATTTCTCGCTTAATTAATTGCCCTGTTCGATTGATCTTCGGGGTCCCTAGATACACCTCCGTATCTCATTTTTATGGAGAGTTAAAGTGGCTCTACCCTTCCATCCAATCGTCGCAAGCATTTCCTCGCATCATTCCTTTATCAAGTTATCCAATCCCGCCGCCCGTCATACACGTTTGACCTACAATTCAAATCCTCCGTCCATCCCCGTTGTACACGCTCCAGGCCTTCAGATTTATACAGTACAGCCCACCGAACTGCACATTTCGATAGATCTTTTCTCATTCGACCCTTAATCCTATGGAATTCTGTCCCTCCTTCCATCGGTCACTCCAACTCTCTTTCTACCTTCAAATCCCGTATATTTAATCACTTAATGAATATACCAATAATATACCATCTCATTAGAATTGTAAATAAGCTTTTTTTAATTTTGTTGTTGTTGTTTTCTTCACATTTAAATACGAGTATGTCTAGTTTATATGAGTAATTCTTAACTTGTTTATAAGTATTTAATAAATTTTAAGACTCCAAAGCACACTTTATATATTTTATTCTAAAGGGACACGTCCCAGGATAATAAAGAATTTATTTGTTATTAATAAATAATCAATTGATTAGTAAGATCAATTCCTAGTAGGCTAAAATGTATAATTAAACAAAAAGGTTTTATTAACTGAATGTTTATTATGATCAATGCATTAATATAATTAGAAAATCACGTAATTCCGAATACTTCTGACACCTTTGACAAAACGTTAAAAATAAAATGATTATTGTCGTAGTTATTGTTTTTGGTTTTGGCTATTGTATACCTTCCTTTTAACATTATAAAGTGGTTAACAACTCCTTAAAAACATAAAAAATAAGTTAAAAGCAAGTAAATTACGGAATGGTAGTGAATTCCGAATACTTTTGACACTCACTGTATATCACATTGATCGAACCATATTTTCGGTAATAAATATACTTAGATATACTAATAAATATTTAAAATTTAATTTTATCGTTTTTATCTGCTTGGATTTAATATTAAATTATTAGTTAAGATGAGAAAAAATGAACGAAAATATTAGGACTACTGGCTTCAGTAATTAAACACATCCGTCGAACATAATGCGTTTCATTGTTTTTATTCGTTTAACGTCAAAGGGCTAATTGGAAGACGCTCATGGTTCTTTTTGTTATACTGGATCCTCTGTTTATAACTTTTCAGTATTCTCTCATGTTAATGTTTAAATGACGCCGAAAGGAGAACAAGAGTCTTGCTGAAAATTAAAACCTGGATATCTAATTACCCGGAGCTTAGATCTGATGGGAAAACTGTGTTTTGTATTGTTTGTGATCAATCAAAATTAATGGGGTGTGAAATAAAATCATAAACAGGCGCTTATTGTATACCAGTTAATACAAATTCTTCTTTGTTTTAATTTATGGTGTAATTTATAAAATTATTATAATTTATTTTGTTGTTTGCTGAACACAAGCATATATTGGAGCAGAAATAATAGGCCTATACAAAAAAAGAGTTGTCAATTACCATTGAGTATTATTTAAAATTGAAATTACATATATTTAATAAATTAACCTGGTCTACATAACATACTTTTATCTATTATTCACAAGCATTTCAGATCAATTCTTTGAACTGTTTTCAGTGAGTTCTATATTAATGTATAACATGCTTTGTAAATTCACAATCTAATTGACTATTAAAGGGAGGAATCAGATAAATATTTGATTGATGATCAATTATTTGATTAAACTAGTTAATAATTTTGCCCAGCTAAAAAAAAAAAAAAAAAAAAAAAAAAATCGTATATAGATGTTTTGTTTAAGTGAATCGTGTTTTATTTATTTTTTATTTTATTTTTGACTAAAGGGAATTAATTTCAAGAAAACAAGTTAATTTATTTTTTTGGACGTTTAAGACGTATACCCCCCAATTTTATATTTTGGGGTTTTCATGCACTATTTTCCACACTTAGAGATTTTTACGGCACGATTTTTCACGTTTCGTGATTTTTATTACACGTTTTTCGGCTCTTTACTGCACGAAAATCCGGTCTCTACTACTATAACTTTTTCGTATTTATTAAATTTAAGGAGCTGCGTTACCGAGGGCTCGTATACTGATTATACTATTAATTTTAAGAGCGCCCGCACTATTGGGTTGTGAAATAAGTTCGTAGCGTTCTTTAATATTACAATTTAAACCGCTCCATGTTTATAAAATCATGTTTACATGGTCAATAATGTTTACATATTCTAAAAAAGGATTAGTTAAGGTGTTTTTTATGCATCAGTTTCGACTGAGATTCCTTATCTTTAAGTGGTATTTTGCTTGCTCAAAATTGGAAGGGAAACAAAAATTATTTTCGTCATTTAATGATATAAAGGGAAATCCGCTGCAAAGAAGGTTAACAAAATTGCAGGGTATATGGCGATGATGCTTTAGGAGAAAGCACCGACCGTCATCCGTAAGGGTTGGCTCGGTTCAGAACTGGAAATTTTGACTTGGAAGACGCAAAGTGCTCGGGTCGTCCTTCAACTGTTGATGGTGTTCAAATTAAAAGAAAATTACCTAAAAGATGGAAACATGTAATTTGATCATATATTATTGATTTAAAATATTTACAATAATCTGAAGTTTTTATAGAAATCACCAATAAAACACGCTACAAACTTAATTTACAACAAGTGGTGTGTGTGTGTGTGTGTTTATAAATACTTTCTGTTTATAAATTCATCTATTGTAAAATAAATACATTTTCCATGCCTAAATGTTCTGCACTATAGCAGGAATACCAGAGATTTCAGGTCCACATCCTTAATCCCTGACGTGCATAATTAAGTATTGTTAGTAAGGATGAGTCAGCTTGGTTTATGGTTCATTGCAGTAATTATATAGTTTTTTTGCACTGCCCATTTAAGAAGTTCTGAGAACTAGCTTACAGATGTAAAAAAAATTACAAGAATTAAATAATTACATTAAATCGTCCTAATACATGTAATGTAACTAACTGAAATGATGTTAATTCAGCTAACAAGCAAACCATTTTGAGTGCCCACTAATGAGGAGAAGACAGCAAGAGTCAACCTTCCTACTGCTTCAACGCTAATGAAATACATTTTCTAAGAAACCGTTACTAAGAGAAAAAAAAAAAAAAAAAAAAAAAAAAGAAAAAACGTTTTTTAAAGAAAAATAATAGCTCTACTTTGTTTGTTTTTATAAATGGGGGAAAACATATTAAAACTAAAAATATCTGTTTTTAATATAATCATTTCAAACAGATTCTAATTCCCTTATAATTATTTTTTTATTTAGGCTAGCACAACAGGCTGTGCAGACTCCTGTCTGCGCAATGTAGTTTTCTAGGGTTGCACACTATGAATCTCAATGATAAGTAATAGTGTAGGATCATCACTCCCTATTCCTAATTTTGTGAATACCCACCAGTTGGCTGACGGGCTTCACATAGCTGGGTGAGAGGCCGTGAGTGAATCCCCATTTGATTATATGCATATAGGCATTTCCTATCACTCTCCATTATTTCAACAACTTACATGTTCAATATCTGTTTTTCTGAATTGTTAAGCATTAGCAAAATATCATCAGTATACTGCACATCTGTATCACCACTCTTATTTCCAGTAATTTGTTTTCAACTTGAGAAAAAAATTCCTTCTTTAAAAGAATTTTTCAAATGAATTTTTTTTTTTTCCTTTGTTAATTATCAAATTCTTTTATTTATCAACTGTTGCATGTAAGCTCTGACACGCTCTTTAAATGAGGATTAAAATTACTTGGTACAAATGGACAATAATAATGCATTGATACAAATTTAATGGAAATTAATATATCTATTCAAGTGAAAATTAGTAAAATTGATAATCTGAAGTGGCACATTCAGCCAAGGGATTTCAATCAAAATAATTCTGTAACATCCCAAGGTGATATCTATCTTAAATATGTAATTTCAGTTTCTAATGACTTCATTTGTGGGTTAAATTGGTCACATACAGAGACAAATATACACAATAAGAATTAAAAATATTTAATAATAAACGTCATTAATTATAAATCAATAAAAGTTAAATCAAAATCAACATGTCTGTTATGGTGAATATTAGTAAAATTGATAATCTTAAGTGGCACACCATGTCAGGCAATTTTAATTAAAACATTTCAGTAACATCCTAAGCTGATATCTTAAATGAGTAATTTAAGTTTCTTACAACTTAATTTTTTTGTTAGATTTGTCACATACAGAGACAAAGATACATACCATTTTACTTGACTTGGTTATCGGTCATTAAACATAGAGAACCTTAAAATGTGTATTTCCATTAAAAACTTGGATTACAACATTTTTCACAATCACTGTAGTTTACCTAAATACAATACATATTTTACAAATAGGTAAGTAAAAGAAAACATTTGCTAATCAGAAATAAATCTATAGCTGCATATATAAATATATATATATATATATATATATATATATATATATATATATATATATATATATATGTATATGTATATGAATATGTGTGTACACACACACACACACAACACATCTGATACACTAGAGGTATTTTATCATTCCATTAATAAGAATTTAATTATATGAATATAATCAAATAATACATTTTTGAAGAAAAATAAATATATTCTTAAAAGCAAGAAAAAAAGTTTCATTAGAAATAATGTATTACTACATAATTTACAAATAAATCTGGCTGCTACTAGTCTAGATCTTATTTCATCTTACTCGTCCATCTTTCCAGTGATAGCTGTTCCCAGGAACTGGAAGTTTGGAACAACCACAAAAGCATAGTTTCACAATCTAACTTATTGTCATGAAGCTATATTATATCATTCATTCCTTTTAAAGCACATCATGTTTGCTTTATTTGTATTTATTTCAAGTTTCATGGTTCTTACTTAATTTTATTTTTTGCAGAAGGCTTTCTCCACAACATCTTGGATCATTATAGGTTGAATAATCAGGAGTCAGTCTTTTTTTTTTTTTAATATTTTTAATTTTGCCAACGTTTCGGCTCAAGCTTGAGCCATTTTTTTTTTTTTTTTAATATTTTTAATTTTGCCAACGTTTCGGCTCAAGTTTGACTTTTTCAAATTTTTCTTTTTTAGCATAAGGCACAATGCATTTATCAAGGTAGAATTATATATCAATGTCATTTGTAAAGGATGATATTGTTTCTACCATGTCTATAAGTTGTTGCTTATTTTTGCATGCAGTGCATAATTTATGCTTGGACATGCTCAGTAATGCCCTAATGATGGCTCACAAGCTTGAGCCGAAACGTCAGCAAAATTAAAATAATTAAAAAAAGACTGACCCACCGATTATTACCACCTATAATATAAAGATTTTGAAGAGTAAATTCTAGAACTGATGCAAGAATTAATGAATAGACGAATTTCTTTCCATAAACTCTCTAAATTATATTCCTCTACTTTTACTCCATTAAATTTTACATTGATAAAGCGAATTAAATCAAAATTGTTAAGAGTTATTTTTGAGAAAATCTTAAAAAGGTATGGCTCTTCCGGTTTGCCCATTTTGTTAGAAAAGTTGCTGCAACATCTCAGGTGTATACACTCCTAAAATATAAAATTTCAGTTTTATATAACTTATCGTTTTTGAGCTAGACTGCCCACACAGAAACAGATAGAGATGGATAATCCATGTATTTTGAAGATTTCCACCTTTCCAAACAAAAAGCACATAGACTTCCGGGAATTGGTCATTTGGACTCGGAAAACCATAAAATGGGTATTCCCAGAAAAAAAAATAATTAAAAAAATTTTCATGATAGCCATATATTTTCCCTTCCAATATATTCGATACATAAGTAAATGAAAGTAAAATTTATTATATTGTTTCAAAGTGGACATATGTTAAAATTAAATAATATAACAATAGACATTGTTATGTACATCAATCACTTAAGTTTATGCCATATCCGTAACTTCACATTACCTTCTACAACTTATTATAAAAGATGACAAGATTTTTACTTTAATATTTAGCTTTCCAATGGCACATTATAAATCTATATTACAAATCTTATGTCCGGAAGAAAAATCTTTACCCAAAAAAATATTTTTGCTGCTTTCTGCTTCAGTTGGTTATTATTATATAGCTAAAGGTGTAAAATATATGGTATAATGTGGCACTTCTGGTTCGCTGATTTTGACTATTTTCAAACTGGACATACCACAAATAGATCTTTTGGCAAGGTTCGATCATTTGGACTCAGACCCTATAGCATGTATTTCTTGCAAAAATTAAAATTCAAACATTTTCATGATCGCAATACTTTCCCTAACTATAAATTTAATGTATAGGTAAGTGAACGTAAAAACAAATTCATAATTTGTACATGAAATGACTGTAACATAACTTTACTGATTGTAATTAAATATTATTATTCCATTATCCGTTTCTTCTATTTTTGTAATTTATGAACAATTTGTTAGATAATTTTTTGTTTTTTAAATCCAGTATTTCTACAATCTTTATAGGGGCTTGGACTACATATAGAGATTTGTACTGTTTATTGGCCAACAGCTGTGCAAGGAGTTGATTAGGCCAAAATCACACTCAGTTGCCAGGTTTTCCTCCAATATGAAGATACTCACTTTAAAGAGGGTGGGTATGCCCCAGGAGAGTCTCCCTTTTCCAGTGTCCCGTATGTTATTAAAAATACAATGTTGTAGAAGGTAATGAATACAGACAAACAACACATAAACTGAGTGATTGTTATAAATAATAATTTCTATATTAAATTATTTAACATAAAGTAAATGTTTCTATCAAAACTTGTGAATTAGCCATTGAATTTCCTTTTCAAAAACTAATAAATTTAATCATAACCTAATAATAAATAAATGGAGATCAAAAAGACGTGGGAATAAGTAAATGAAAACTCATTTAGTTTATGACTACAATATAACGAATAAAAAAACAAAACAAACTCTTTATAATCACACAAGACATAAATATGGTGTGAGGAAAGTAAAATTTAAGGTAGAGTTTTAAATCAATGTCTGCAAAAACAAATATTAATTAATTAATTATAAAGAGAACATCAGTTAAAATCATTATGAAATGAATAATCACACCTAAACATGCAGTTATCAAAACAATTGATCGTTTTAAGTTGATAAATTTACAAAAACTATGCACTGTTTATATAAATAATTAATGCCAGTTATATAAATTTCTACTTAGATATGAAAAATAATATATAAATGTCTTAGACAAAATCTAGTACTTCAACACCTCCATACAATCATTACCTCTTTCCTTAAATGTAACTTAAGAGAAAGAGATAAGACAACTTTAACATTAAAAACCTTTTTTCCACCAAGGAGCTACCAAAACTTCATATTAGTGCCTTTAATCTTAACACAATTTCATAAGACTAACGACGAGATAGTTTCAGTCAACGAGTTTATTAATAAAAATTAACGATTAAAGATTATATTTTCACTTACAAAATAGAACAGTAAACCAGAACTGTTAGGCAATGTGTGATTCTAACACAAAACGAGATATAAAAGTATAAAACTTACCAATCCATGCCGTTGTTTCATTGTTCACAACTACCTACACAGTAATACGTTAAACTAAATTTAAATGTCAATTACGATCTTATAAACATTGTTTACACTATGGATATACAATATTATGATCGACAAAGAGGTATCACTATATGTTTAGCTCCAAGGAGGTTGTAATAGTATTACTATTATATACAATACCATTACAACCTCCTTCATTACCTCTATGGGAAAGTTACTCTTTTGCAAACAATTAAACTAGGCAGTTGCATACGAATATTTTACAATCCATACCATTCTATGACAATTAAATGATACGTACAGTTAATAGCGAAACTATTCGTAAACCTATGACGAAAGAATGACAATGAAAACATTGCTATTATTTAATGGAAGAAATTTTTACAAATACTATAATTTCATGAAATGATCGCAATAATAATGATACGTATGATATAATAATAATAATATATCATAATAGGGGGTTATGCGAAGCAAATAAAAGAGCAGCTCGATAGGTTAAACATCAAGAAAATAGACTGCTTAGATAGAGAGCTTTTCGGGAAGAAAATAAAAGAAGTTGGGGTTCTTACAGGAAAAACAAAGAAACAGGGGAGAAAATGGACAAAGGAAGAATGGGAGGAACAGTCCAGGAAGATGAAAGAATATTGGAGAAAAAGGAAGATGAAGAAGACAGAATGATATTCACGTGGTCCTTGTAGGCCAATTCGTGCCAAAAAAAAAATAAAAAATAATAATAGTATATATAATACCGTATTACATTGGAGTAGAGATAATTTTTTTCAAATTAATCAACCGATAGAAATTATTTTTATTATTTTCATATTATATTGTATCTGAATGATAACTTTTCTGTATTAAACTAATAGTAAAAAAATTATTGATATTCAATGGGAATTTTTTCGGCTATTAATAAAAATTGAAGACGCTGTAGTATTGGATTAATTATTTTTTCGTCATTGACAAGGAAATTGAGACGTTGATTATTATCATATACGAGTACATATACATACATAAATACATAGGCATACAAATATACATGCACTTGCCCTTACTTTCAACGTATTATAATAAATATACAATAACCGTATTTTCTATAAAACTTTATCATTTATTTATTTTTAACGTTTATTATAAATAATGTTTAATTTCTTCAAATGATGTTTATAAATTTAAAAAAACATGTTTTCATGACGTGTATATTATAATTGTTTATTTTGATATAACTTTATCATTCAGAAAATATTAAAAAAAAAAAAAAACGTTAAAAGAATCTCTTCTAGTGATCAAAGGTTAATTAAAAAGTAATAATTTTACTAATGTATATACAAACAAACTTAATAAGCAGGGAGGGAATGGACCCGTTAAAAACACAAGATTCGTGTCAACGGGTACACAGTAAAGGTTTAAACAATACTATAGTCGTATGGGAACCTACCAACAAGTGTGAGTCAAGAAATCAAGGATTCAGAAATTTGGACAGACCTAACATCTCTGATTATAGCGGGGATCCTTGCTGATTTTACGGCTACTGATCTGCAAGTAGGTACTTCAGCCAATATTACGCTCAACCGTCAAATTTCCCTCTAAATTTGTGTTGCCCACTTTATTGGAGGTTGGGTAACCCCCAGGAAGCTCTCCCGACCCAGGGTTGATTCGGCTGACATGGAAAAATGAAGAATTTTTCCGCCGCAGGCGGTTTCAAACCTTGAGAGATTATTTTACTGAGAAATCAGCAGACCAGTTCCCTATCCTCCGATTTACCTCGATACAAGTTTTCAAAATTAAAACAAATAAAGAATGTAATAATGAAATGCAACTATTAATTAAAATTACTTTGAACAGGAGTTTTTAAGATTTAGAAGTCACAAATCGTTCATATTTGAACTTTTGTATACTGAGGACTATTTAATCAAAGTGTAATTAATAACATATTTTTCAGTTTGTTATATATAGTTTTTTACTTCTATCTACTTTTTTTTTTTACCGGCACCCGAACCATCTCATCCTTTAAAATTTAATGTTTGTATGTTCGCGTAGTTATCATTAGTTTAGTTACCATGTCGACTTTTAAACATCGATTAATGAAAGCTTGCTCTTGGAAATCATTCACATGATGGGTTATAATTTGCCGTTGAAACGAAGTAGAATCTGTTAATAAAGATTAAATTTCTTATTTAATAGATTTCGTGGGCTTCGACAGAACCTTTTTAGTTTCATGTGTTTTTATTATGGTAACGATGGAAACAGACGGAGATTTTGTTGATCAACAACTACTTCAACAATTTCGATGTTTAGGGACTACTGATAAAGATGAATTAGTTAAACAGTTTAAAATGTTGGTTGGAAATCATATTGGTACTGCTTCGGCTATTTTTCTTCTTGATATGAACAATTGGTTGGTAGTTTTATGTTTAAAATTCTTTACTTACAATTTAAACTGGCGTTTATGTTGAGCTATTTTTAGTGTGTTGAGTTATTGATAGTGTTACAGATCTTTATGGTAATTTTATTTACATATAAGCTCAATATTTGAGCTTTTCAAGTTTTTTTTTCTTTTAAATCAAGTAGCTATTCAGTTGATAAATTTGGAATGTTGGTTATTACTCTGTACTTATTTATTTTCTTAATGTGCCACTATATTGATAAGTGTATGAAATTAATTGTTTTGTTAAACTTTAATCCTGATATTATTATGTGTCTATGCCACCAAACTTATAAATAATTGTCATGAATGCATAATCGTTGAATGTATATGAATTTTGATTGATTGATTTATAATCTGAATAGTATTAGATACATAGATGGTGATGAGAATTCATATTTATCATGGTATGGTTTGGAGAGAGGAAATCAATTAACAGCTTCTCTACGATTTAATAATAAAGTATTGTGAGTCGAAAAATTTTTGTTTAACTTGAGACCATTTTATGTTACGTTTAAATCCTAAGTACTCATCATTTTGTTGATGTGACAGCTGGCAGTTTGTGTTAAAAGCTTATTTAATTTATTAGGAAACATAAAGTTTAATTTATTGCATTACCAACTGATGGTAGTATGAAGGGTAATTTTGATGTAAATATCCATTTTATATTAATAATAGGTATTACCTGTCGACATCTGTGCCTTTTCCTCCTCTTTAAATTTTTTTAGGACATGGTTTACTTAATAGGAAATACTATTTAGATATGTGTACAATATGTGATTTAGTATATAGTATGTGATATGTTGGTCAATGTGTGTTTAAAGGCCATTTATAATGCATGATTACTTTTTTATTTATTAATTAATATATGATTTAAGGTCAAAATATAAAGTTTAAAGACTGTTTTTTTTTTTTGTATTATTACAAATGTGAGGTGTTTTTATCAACAACTGTGTCTATACTATATGATTTTACCTTGTATACTTTTGCATTGCCTGTTATCTTTGTTATAAATATCAGTCGGACTTTGGTGGAAAACAATTCAATAATTAATGAACAAAAATATTTCCATAAATCACTGAAACTTTGTTAATAGAATTGTAAGTTAATAAAAATATATTGCAAACTTGTTTATGTTCGTATATTCTCATACTTTGAAAAATGTATATATTATTAGTATAGTTTTTTATTTAAAATCTACATATTACAAACTGAAAAAGCTACATACTTTTGAAAATCTCTGCATCACTACAAATAATTTGTTTTAATTTATCAGTTGAAATACACATCAGCTAGCTTCCTCTTAATAACTCGAAGTAAGAAATTGAAACTTACTGAGAAAAATCTTAGTCCAGTCCTTATAAAATTCCTTGGTCTTGAACTACTCATAAAACCCTTATAACAAGTGAGAGGGAATGATTAATTATAACATAAATGATTAATTATAACTAGTAAAAATCAGTACATGACAAGAAAACAGAGTTGAATATAATAATGGTACATGAATATAGCAATATGATAGGGAAGTTGGTTGGTAGTTATCAAGAAATCACACTAATTAATAAGACAAACTATTTTATTTGTATGCTAATGTTCTAGTCTACATTGTGGGCTTAGATCAGGGTTGACTTAGTGAGATGATCCCTTTAAAAAAATTGTGACTTTCTTGATGGCCGCACCCCCCAACCAATCTCCATCATATATTCTCAATAGTCAAGAATTACTCCTTCATTACAAATAGAATAATAATTCAATTTAAGCGTAATAAAAGTAAGCCACTAAAAATAGCACTAATTTAACCTTAATAACTTGTTAACAATAAGATACCTGAATGCACTGGTTGACTATTTTATCACTAATAGAATGAAACTTACTCTGCAATGTTCCACAATCATCAGTGGTATCTACCTTTGGTCTTTCCCTAAATTTTTAGTCTTAGGGTTGGTTCAAATGCAATACCTCACTGCTAACCTTACAAATTAATGTTGTTTTATTATTAATTATATTATTACCTTATCTGGAGTAGTTCTTGCAGAATTATGGGTAAAGCAGGATAAAGATTCTCGGAAAATAATTGGAGTCAGATGATAAAGTTTTTCCTAACAATTTTAAATTTCAACTTGGTTTATTGTTTTTAGCATGATTTTAGTAATTAAAGTTTGTTTAATTATAATAGCTTACTTTTCGGTTTTTGACCATATTTTTAAAAAAAATTCTATGTGATAATTTTTTATTGGGATTTTATTTATTAATTTAATTGATCCTATTTGGTATTTTAAAAATGTATTTAATATATTTTATTTTCCTATGTGATAATTTATAAATCACTGAACAATTGTGATTATGGTGAATGAAACCAAAGTTAACTATTCAAAATAACATTAGCATTGTGTCACATCCAATCCAACCTTTCTGATTTCACCTAACCTAATTAATGTCAATGTTTTATTTTGTTTTTCCTTTTGTGATCACAATCAAGAAATAGGTAAGACAGTTCCCCCTGTTGATGGGTTTGTGTAATGTCTTGTTTAATTGTTAAGCAAGGGTCATAATATTTTTTTTTTTTTTTTAGTGAATTCTTTATTGTCCACTTGTTCTGGAGGCTTATACATATTTTTGACCAGTTATTTGGATATTAGGATTTAAGGAAACTTGATGTTATCAATTTTCATGTTCATCCTTTAACTTTTTTTTTTGTCAAACTATCATTATGTACTAAGTAGTATTTTTCATACCGAGCTTTTTATCATGTTTTTAAGTATTAGTATTTTTTGTCTTACTGTTTTACATAATTCCTTACTTTTAGAAGTATTTAACAAAAAAACACTCTTCATTTTAAGATATTCACCATAACTCTGCCTTAATTTCTTTTAACTGCACAGTTGAGGGTATGTTGAATGCGATTGGTAATAAAAATAAAAAATATTTATAACCATCTATTTTCAGGTAATTTGTATATTGCTTTCTTAATTATGAATATATTTATATTTGGTTTTAGGAATCTTCAAGCAGCAGTTGGATCCTATTTTGATTTTGAAATACCTCTTAAACTGCCAGCCATGTCATTAGTTAGAGATGAGCCTAATAATAATATTTTCAAAATTGCTCCCTGTACAGCGTAAGTAATTCCAATTTTTAGTGGTAATGTATAAGTATTGGGTGATTATATAATTATTTAATTGTTTGTCCAGATGTTTTGTGTATTAATTAGTTGTTAAAAACTTGGGTTTTGAAAAGTTATTTATTTTATGGTTTTTTCCTGATTTTTTTTTTTCCTTTTTAATTTAAGCATTACCTTAAACTGAACAAAATTCAGTAAAATATTTTTGAAGTTTTATTATAATAAAATAAAAAACTTTTTATAAGAATGGAATTGATATTTGTAATTATGTATGAGCTAATAAGTAAATGACTAAAAATAATATGTGTTATATACTCACAGCATCCATCAATGTTATTACAGTGCAGTATTGAATCTTGAAAATAAGGACTAACCAAAATACCGGCTGACATACGTATATGAATGAATGATAATTTAGGTAAATTGAAATATGGAATCTGAAGTATAATGTGTTCTATCTAATCATATTTTGTTATCTTAATTTAATGGGTTGTAAATTGGTATCTTATTTAGAAGAATTAATTTAGTATGAACTAACAAAACAATATTTGGTGACCATCAACATGAAAAAAAAAAAGTCTCTAATGGAAAAACTTTAAAAAAAATACAAACAATGATGTATCATGGTTCAAACATTTCAGTATATAAGGTGCCTGAAAATAATTAAAAGTTCAGAATGAAAGATTCTAAATTTGTGTGTAAATCCTTCCAGTTTTAAGATATTAAAATATAATTTCCATGTTCTTGCATAGTTTTTAATGATGTAAATAATCATGGGTAAATCCTTTTGAAATTGTCAAGAGAACGAATCTTAATATTTATGATTTTTTTATTCGTTAATTATCAGGCCGATTTGCAAAAGAAATTCTTGGATATTTTTTTAAAACACTTTATTTATTCCAGTATCGCGACGTTTCAGCCTCTAGGGCCATTTTCAAGCTTCTGTAAATCAATTAAAATCTTATTGCATTTATATATTTTTTCCAACAATTCAATTACAACAACATATAATAAATTATTTTTAATAATTTTGTCACCTACCATGCATATCCATCTCAGTTATCTTTTAATTTTACCGCTTTTCACCAGCGTCGTCATAATTTTTTAAAAATGTCATTTTTCAAAAAAACCTGTATTCAAAAATATCATATTATTTTTCATCATCCATTGAAAAAGTGGATCTATTTATTCAAAAAAGAAAATAAACATTTTTTCCAACTTACTTAACAGTTTTCAGCCGCCTTTTAGGTGTTCTCGTGCGCGACTGAACTTGGGGTGGGGATGCCAAAGGATTTATATATTTACTCTCTCGATAGTACTTGCATAAAAGGTGTTTAGGTTGTCAACGTCTGTTTGGTGGTTAACTGATTTTTCTAAATTTTTTGTTATGTAAATTGATTCTATGATTCTACGTTTATTTATGTTTTCTTCCTTGTGTAGGACGGAGATATTATCAAAATCAAAACTATGTTTATGTTTATCGCAGTGTTGTGACAAACCTGTAGCCAATTTTGATTTTGTGCATTTCGAGTTACAGTTTTGTTTATGTTGCTGTACTCTCTTATGGAGCCACTGCGACGTTTGTCCATAATATGATATATTTGCACAATTTTTACAATCTATTTTATATATGACATTTGTCATCTTTTGTATTGGTATTTCGTCCTTAGTTTTAGTATAAAGTTTTTCAATTTTATTTACAGTTTTTTTTCCGAATTTAATTTCGGTTATATCATATTTTTTAAATGTTTTTTCTACTATATTAGTTAGATTTTTTATATACGTTACTGAATAATATTTTTTAGGATATGTATTGTGAATTGTGTTGCATTCTTTATTATTTTCTGGCTTATTTATTTTGGTATCTTTTTCTTTTGGTTTTATTTTTGTTATCTATTTTAAAATAATTCGTAATCAGATTTAGTTCATTTTTTTTAATATTATTATTTTTTACATCTATTATACCATCTTGAATTTTTTTATTATTATCCTGTAAATTTTTAATGTCATTATTTTGTCCATTGGTACTATTGTCTTCATTCATTTTATTTTTGTACCATAATTTTTTGACCATTTTCATGGGATACCAATTTTGTTTTAGTATGTCAAATATTATTGATTTTACCTTTTTCATGTGGTTGTTATCAGTTAGTATCTTTGCTCTATTGATCATATTATTTGCTGTATTAATTTTTTGTCCCGTACTATGATTGCTATGCCAATTTAATAGTCTGTTGCTCGTTATCGATTTTTTGCACCATAATGTACTTAAAATGCCAATGTTGTCTCTATTTATCTCTATATCTAAAAATCGGATTTTATTATTAAGTTCTACTTCTTTTGTAAATTTTATTTTTTCAGATATTGAATTTAAATTTGTTAACAGGCTATCTATTTCATTTTTATTTACTATGGCAAGAATATCATCAACATATTTCACGAGCAATTTTGGCGTTGTATTTATTTTATTTAATGCATTTTTTAATAGTTGATTTAAATAAATTCCACTCAGATTAATTGAAAGGCATCCACCCATTGGTAGGCCGTTAGTCATTCTATAAAATTTATTGTTAAAAGTGAAATATCCATTTTCACATACTAATTTTATCCCTTCTATAAATATTGCCTTATTTTTTATAGATGTATATGGTTCAATATCGTTCCAGTTTTTATCCAGTATTTTGTATACTTCATTTAACGGAATGTTAGTAAAAAGAGATTCAACATCATAGCTCACTAAACATTCGTTAGCTTCTATCTTGCCTAAGTTTAATATTTTTTCTTTAACTTCAATTGCGTTTTTTACGTCGTAGTTATTATTGTTATTTAAATTGTTTAGTGCTGGATTTAAGAATTTTGCCAGTTTTTCCGTGATTCCATTAATATTGTTTACTAACGGTCTGAGAGGCTCCGTTGGCTTATGCAATTTACTTAAACCATGTATTCGTGGAATTGTGTAATGTCTTTTTACGATCTTATCTTTATATTTTTTATCAATATATTTATACTTTATTAGTTTTTCCACATACGTAATTAGTTTGTCTTCAATTTCTTTTGAGGGGTCTTTCCTTAGAGCTCGGTAAATTTTTCGTTCATCTAATAGGTCATTTATCTTTTTAGTGTATTCGGTTTTAGTAGATCCGGGTTATTTTTGAAAAAGGTTCTAGTTTTAATATTATACCAAACAAATACAATAAAGAAATTGTAAATTTTATTGCAGACATTGAAAGCATCATAAGACTAATAAATACTTCCGATAACCACAAAAATGTACTACGAAATAAAGTAAATAATGAGATCAACCAATTCTTAGATAAAAATAATAAAGAAACGAATACATCTAACCTCTTACACAATAGAATCAACAAAGATATTAGAGAAACTAGAACCTTTTTCAAAAATAACCCGGATCTACACATAATAAAATCTGATAAAACCAAAAAAACTGTTATAATTACTAAAACCGAATACACTAAAAAGATAAATGACCTATTAGATGAACGAAAAATTTACCGAGCTCTAAGGAAAGACCCCTCAAAAGAAATTGAAGACAAACTAATTACGTATGTGGAAAAACTAATAAAGTATAAATATATTGATAAAAAATATAAAGATAAGATCGTAAAAAGACATTACACAATTCCACGAATACATGGTTTAAGTAAATTGCATAAGCCAACGGAGCCTCTCAGACCGATAGTAAACAATATTAATGGAATCACGGAAAAACTGGCAAAATTCTTAAATCCAGCACTAAACAATTTAAATAACAATAATAACTACGACGTAAAAAACGCAATTGAAGTTAAAGAAAAAATATTAAACTTAGGCAAGATAGAAGCTAACGAATGTTTAGTGAGCTATGATGTTGAATCTCTTTTTACTAACATTCCGTTAAATGAAGTATACAAAATACTGGATAAAAACTGGAACGATATTGAACCATATACATCTATAAAAAATAAGGCAATATTTATAGAAGGGATAAAATTAGTATGTGAAAATGGATATTTCACTTTTAACAATAAATTTTATAGAATGACTAACGGCCTACCAATGGGTGGATGCCTTTCAATTAATCTGAGTGGAATTTATTTAAATCAACTATTAAAAAATGCATTAAATAAAATAAATACAACGCCAAAATTGCTCGTGAAATATGTTGATGATATTCTTGCCATAGTAAATAAAAATGAAATAGATAGCCTGTTAACAAATTTAAATTCAATATCTGAAAAAATAAAATTTACAAAAGAAGTAGAACTTAATAATAAAATCCGATTTTTAGATATAGAGATAAATAGAGACAACATTGGCATTTTAAGTACATTATGGTGCAAAAAAATCGATAACGAGCAACAGACTATTAAATTGGCATAGCAATCATAGTACGGGACAAAAAATTAATACAGCAAATAATATGATCAATAGAGCAAAGATACTAACTGATAACAACCACATGAAAAAGGTAAAATCAATAATATTTGACATACTAAAACAAAATTGGTATCCCATGAAAATGGTCAAAAAATTATGGTACAAAAATAAAATGAATGAAGACAATAGTACCAATGGACAAAATAATGACATTAAAAATTTACAGGATAATAATAAAAAAATTCAAGATGGTATAATAGATGTAAAAAATAATAATATTAAAAAAAATGAACTAAATCTGATTACGAATTATTTTAAAATAGATAACAAAATAAAACCAAAAGAAAAAGATACCAAAATAAATAAGCCAGAAAATAATAAAGAATGCAACACAATTCACAATACATATCCTAAAAAATATTATTCAGTAACGTATATAAAAAATCTAACTAATATAGTAGAAAAAACATTTAAAAAATATGATATAACCGAAATTAAATTCGGAAAAAAAACTGTAAATAAAATTGAAAAACTTTATACTAAAACTAAGGACGAAATACCAATACAAAAGATGACAAATGTCATATATAAAATAGATTGTAAAAATTGTGCAAATATATCATATTATGGACAAACGTCGCAGTGGCTCCATAAGAGAGTACAGCAACATAAACAAAACTGTAACTCGAAATGCACAAAATCAAAATTGGCTACAGGTTTGTCACAACACTGCGATAAACATAAACATAGTTTTGATTTTGATAATATCTCCGTCCTACACAAGGAAGAAAACATAAATAAACGTAGAATCATAGAATCAATTTACATAACAAAAAATTTAGAAAAATCAGTTAACCACCAAACAGACGTTGACAACCTAAACACCTTTTATGCAAGTACTATCGAGAGAGTAAATATATAAATCCTTTGGCATCCCCACCCCAAGTTCAGTCGCGCACGAGAACACCTAAAAGGCGGCTGAAAACTGTT
This sequence comes from Piezodorus guildinii, assembly GCA_023052935.1. Classification (NCBI taxonomy): domain Eukaryota; kingdom Metazoa; phylum Arthropoda; class Insecta; order Hemiptera; family Pentatomidae; genus Piezodorus; species Piezodorus guildinii. The sequence continues at coordinate 38,564,185 of CM041295.1, read as the reverse complement.
AAGTAAGTTGGAAAAAATGTTTATTTTCTTTTTTGAATAAATAGATCCACTTTTTCAATGGATGATGAAAAATAATATGATATTTTTGAATACAGGTTTTTTTGAAAAATGACATTTTTAAAAAAATTATGACGACGCTGGTGAAAAGCGGTAAAATTAAAAGATAACTGAGATGGATATGCATGGTAGGTGACAAAATTATTAAAAATAATTTATTATATGTTGTTGTAATTGAATTGTTGGAAAAATATATAAATGCAATAAGATTTTAATTGATTTACAGAAGCTTGAAAATGGCCCTAGAGGCTGAAACGTCGCGATACTGGAATAAATAAAGTGTTTTAAAAAAATATCCAAGAATTTCTTTTGCAAATCGGCCTGATAATTAACGAACAAATATTAGAACAAAAGAAAAATGACGACAATGATGAGAAAAAAATGATTTTTTTACTTATTATTCTTTATTATTGCCTGGACTACAACCACATGTTATACATTTTTCAATGTCTTAGTTTTTGTTTTAACTTCTTGTTTTTGATGTAAAAGTAGACCTATGACTTTTCCCCTAGCATTCTTTGATCATATCATTTTATTTTACCTTGAGAAGTATTGATTATAAGAAGTAAATAATATTAGAAATCCTGATAGGGTCGCAATCCGGCCGGATCTGCGCGGAATTTCATCAATCCAGTCGGATCGACAAAATCAGGATGATTTTCACTTTTCAGTCCAAGCTAAACTGTTAGTGAGTTATTCAATTATAATATAAGTATAATTGTACTCAAAATAGGAAGTTTATAGAATAAAAGGTTACATTTATACGAGATAATAGTATATAAAGGAAAAGAGATTCATTGTGGATGTAATTAGTTGACCGTTGAGAATTACTGGAAGGAATTAGTCCGGGTGGCGATCATTAAATGAAACAACTAAATAGTTTCAACTATTTATTGTTTGCCAATGTTTCGACCCCCTTTGTGGGTCATCATCAGGGCGCATGGTGGGTGAATGATTCATTCATTCATTCTCCCACCATGCGCCCTGATGATGACCCACAAAGGGGGTCGAAACGTTAGCAAACAATAAATAGTTGAAACTATTTAGTTGTTTCATTTAATGACCGCCACCCGGACTAATTCCTTCCAGAAAAGAGATTCACTTTTAATTTTTTTTTTTTTTTTTATTGTTTAGTCATAGATTTACTTGCTGTTAAAATTTCGATCTTGAGAGCATAGTCTTTTTTTGTATAAGAAATTAGCAAAAATTTCTTTTTCACGCTGTTTACACAGAAATATCTCGAAAGGAACTAAGTGAAGAATTATCAAACAAAAACAGATTATCCATCTATACGATGAGTTAAAGTTATGTAAATTAGATCATTGAGAATAAGCTGGTTCCGAAGATATAAAATTCTCTTTACTGTTAAAATAATGTTTTCTTTGATCATATTAGCTTTGGTAATTTTGCATATTTAAGAACGAAACAAAAACTAGAATGATGATGAGAGTATTCAAAAATCACGAAAATTAACATAAACTGAATCTTTTGCGGGCTATAACAAGAAAGGTTAAAGAGAAGTCTCAAGCTTAATTTTTTTTCATGCGGTCTTATCATTGCACTACTTTTTGTAGAAATTTTGATCGGTAAGCATTACCCTTTTTTAAGTATAATTTTTCAAAGACAGTTTATGATCAAGTTCAGTAAAATTAAAAGCGGGATATAGTGAAAGGGACTGGTTTAAAACTGATGAAACTTTCACAGATTATACCTCTATATGATAAGTATTATAGGATAAAATTTAGTGGCTGAGACCCAGTTTGTTTTCGAAATATAATACATCAAATCTTACTACCTTGCCTGAGCAGCCCTCATCCTATCAAGTGACTATAAGACAGACCAAATTAATAACACTAGAACCATTAGAATCTCAGCATCTAAATTTTATCCTATAGTATTTATCATATAGAGGTATATTCTGTGCAAGTTTCATACATATTTTAAAGAAAATGTTATTTTAACACTAAAGAGAATTTTATAACTCTGGAACCAGCTCAGTATTAATGACTAAATTTCTATCTCTTAAACTTATGGTATTGATGGGTAATCTGTATTAGTTTCATAATTTTTCACTCAGTCTCTTTTAAAATATTTCCGTGCAAACATTGCGAAAAATGAATCTGCTAATTTGGAAAATTCATCTACAGACAAGGATTATGATCTCAAGATCGAAATTTTTTTAGCAAGCAGGACTGTGACTAAGCTATATAGGAAAAAATAATGAAAGGGGATTCTCTTTTTCTTCGTATACTTTTTTCTAAAAGTCTCGTTTTTTTTATTAAATATCGAGATTTTTTTTAACCATGAATGATACTGAACTGAACCGATGCACATCATCACACCTACTCATTAAACTGCGATATTTTTTTGCTAAAAATTGCTATAGTAGGATCCGGTATACGTTTGATGATGCAATCTCTCAATCCTGAATAATAAGAATAAAAAGTTCAACTAACCAATATAGCTCTATTACAAAAAAGTGTTACTGGTCTTTTCAAGATTCATTTCTTGTTCCTTTACCATTACTGGAGGACATATATCAACAATTCTTATTAGACTTGCATGTCAAGTAATTCTTCTAAATGTTTTATCTGGAAATGAACAAGAAATGTTTTGATTGAACATTCATCTTGAAGACATTCAAATTTCCAAAGTTCTATTTAATTAACCACCTATCAATGCTGTACTATATAATATTTCTTATTATAATTAAGTAATTTTTATATTACACATCTAGATGTTTCTTTTCAGTGTTGACATAGTATGGGTTTTATTAAATAACGGTGATGAAAACTGGCCTCAAGATTGTTGCCTGCAATTTTGTGGAGGGGATACTTTGTGTGAATATCAGAAAATTCCTGTTCCTCCTTTAGCTCCAAATGAAAAAACTCAAATTTTGATTCATTTAGTGTCTCCTGAAGTACCTGGAGTGTACAAAAGTCAGTGGCGCATGATAACATCATCAGGAACGTATTTTGGGGGTAAATATGTTTAATATTTATATTTTTTCATTATTATTTAGATTATTGATACAGTTTCTGTTTAACTTTAAATATGTACATAACATAGTTCATATATATTTTTATTATGAGCTCATGGTTAATTATTGCATTTTATGTGTCAGTGTGAAATTAACTTATTTTAAGCATTTACTTGTGAGTTAACCTCAAATACACACACACTTCTAAATATATCTTACCTATGTATATAAAATGATAACTCGATTTTGGTTTCCGCGAACTCCTTCTATATACATGATGGATTTTGATACAGTTTTTACTATCATTTAAGGCATTCTTTCCTGAAGGTTTATAGCTGAAATACATTGCAATTTAGCTTTTCTTTAAATGGGAAAACTAGATTTTCTTTAACCAAGTCATCACAAAATTATTTCTGAAATATAAGTAGTAACATATGACGAATAATATACTGTTGGAAAGCGCAAGATTTTAGAAAAGTTAATATGCCGTAAAATAAAGCGTACAAGTTAATGTAAAGCTGTTGTGAGTCCATAAACTTATGAACATATCTTATTAGTTAAGAGGGAGGTTATAATTGTTAATTGTTGCGACGGTTCTACAGGATTCTGCGAGTTGTATTAATTTAACTAAAAAAAAAAAATATTGTATTTTTGTTCGATAAACTAAAACTCCCAAAGCAATAAACTCTAAATCATTCAGAGATTGTTTCAAACATAAATGACACCACATTCAAATTGCACCCATGCGAAGCAGAGATGGGTCCACTAGTATATTATATATATAGTGTATATACCTGTACCTTAACCAATCCATGGAGGTTAAAGTACTTTTAAAGATTCATACTGTTTCTAGGGTAATGACTGTACAATGAAGTGATTAGGTTCTAATATTAAAATAACTGATGATCTCTGATCCGCCATTGAATACCAAAAACTAATCATCCTCAATCTTCTAGATTTTTCAAAGGATTTGATAAATTTGGTCATTACATTCTTCTGACCTAACTACAAAATCTTCCTTTATCCAACAGTGGTCTGTGCTGGTTCAAGACCTTCCTTTCTAGTCTCAATAAATATATATATATTATATATATATATATTATAATTATGAATATGTAAAGTGTATTATTTCAGCTTGGCCACAGATGGCAACACCCGTTACTCCTATAGTTTCTTTCTAAGCATTGATATTAAAATTTTCTCTATCTTTATTTCATAATTTAAAAGTACTCATTAGTTGAACAGAGTATTACTGGCAATTTGATATTAGAAAATTCAAACAAAACCTGTGGTGTTGTAACTGGCATAACAGCCTTCTATGCCCAATGTGGCTGGTTCAAACCAAGAAAATGGCTTCATGATTTTTTAAAGGCAGTATAAAATCATTCATTGCTTATGCTGTTCTTCAGAGAGGATGTAAACTAGTGGTTCTAACCTCATGCAATGTCAGCTACTCATTAAAGATCCCTATCCTAATTAAACCTGGATAGACAAAATTTAGGACTCCCACTGTATTATTATTATATTATAATTACCCACAGTAATATAAAATGACGTTAATTTAATTAACAAAATTTAAATCATTGAATAAATAAATGATTTAGTCATAATTGTTTATTTAGATGTTGGTTTTTACTTGGCACCAGCGTTTTTTGGGTTTATCCCATTTCTCAGTATTTTTTTTATTCTGAACTCCTAGAAAGTGGCAAATTTAAAATTAGTTTTAAAAGAACATGGATTTTGTTAAAATTTGTATCTTAGCAATATTAATTTAAATTATCTATTTTCTATTGTAATGCATTATTTATAGTTATTTAAATATCATTTCAGATATCATTTGGGTAATAATGACCGTCATGGAAGATGACACCACAAACTTAGTGAAACAATTATCGGATCTCAATACTTGCTCAGAATCTTCAACTAGCAGTAATAATAGGCTTGAATCAGATGGTATTCAAAATCCTTTTGGAATGCATCCATAGTGAAACAATAGAGGTATTAATTATTTTTTAGGTAATAATTTCATTGCATGTACTTTTCTTTAACTCCTTCATTAAATTATTTTTCCATTTATTTAGAATATTTGTTTCTTAGGAAAGTATTAAAAAAAAAAAGTTAGGTTTAAATATTACTAATTCCTTAACAAATTAGTAAGGAGCGGCAGGGTCCAGTTGGTAGAACACTAGTCTGCTGTTCTCCAGGACCGGGTTCGAATTCCGGATATAGCAGAATAATTACTTATTCTATTACTTCAGCCATCAGGCAAACCTGGGGTAAGGAGACCCTCCTGGGTCACTCCTAGCTTCTATAAAGTGGATACCCGGAAATGAGGGGAGAGACCTGGCAGCTGAGTATGATCTCAAAATGGAACATGGAAAAATAATTGATTTTTAAATCGTGGGCATCAGTAATGGTTTATTTTCATATGTTGATCATTATCTATATCAGAGTGCATTATTGGCCCTTGGGGGTGCTGAAAACGTAAATAATTGATTTAAAGTATTGGATAAAAAAAAAAAAATTTAGTTTAAATACTTCTAATTCCTTAAAAAATTAGTAAGGGGGTAGCATGATCCAGTTGGTAGAGCACTAGTCTGCTGTTCTCCCAGGTCCCAGGTTCGAATTCCAGTTATGGCAGAATAATTATTTATTATTTTATTTCAGCCATGGGACAGCCCTGTAGGATGGAGACCCCCTGGGGCACTCCCAGTCTCTATAAAGTGGATACCCGAAAATTGGAGGGGGAGTAACCCGGCAACTGAGTATGATCGGAACATGGTAAAATAATTGATTTTTAGATCGTGCACATCAGTAATCAATTTATTTTTATATATTGGACATTATCAATATTGTGGTGTATTATTGGGTCCTTATGGATGCTGAAAACTTTTAAAATAATTTTTTTTTATGTTTGATGTTTTTGACAATGTCAATTTTGCAATTTTAGTGGCAATCACAAATTACAACTTGTTTTTTAAGTAAAGAACAACATGCTTTTATAGATTTTACATACTGCAATTCGATTTCTTATATAATCCTGCTTTTAGTCCTAAGTTCAGCCAGCAATATGATTTTTCCCAGTTTTGTAATTAGTTAACACACTTTGTTCATATATATAATTTTTTACTATAATATGCATGCCACAATTCATGTAAATTACTTGATCCTAATTAATTTTAAATTAAATCTAATCTAAGAGATGCATTTTCCATTGTTTTTCTAAATACTTTATCCTCAATGATGGAACAATATGATTTTTCGGACATCAATTTATTTTATACCACAGACCACAGGTTCAATGATTTCTTATTCTTTTTTTGATGGAAAGAAATTTATTTGAGTCAATCAGAAGTATTGTAAAAACCAAACCGATATGAAATTGCATTTTGTTCACAAGGGGAGAATACAAATACATAATATGTGAACTAGAGCATTGCTAAAAATCATATTATACATCAATAACAATAAGTTGAAAAAAGAATTTTGATTTTTAAAATAGAGAAATATTTATTAATCAATTTTATTTTCTGATAATTTTATGTTATATATGAATAAATACATTTTGTTTTTTCTGCAGGTTCAAGAAACAAAGTGAAAGAATTATTGTGATAACATTTCTTATTATAACAAATTTTATATATGTACAAAAGGTACAGCCAGTTGTTTAAAAAAAATTATTTGATGTTGTTTGAAACACTTGTTTAATGCAAATCATTATTTTTTTTTTTTTATTACCTAAATATATGGCGTGGACTAAATCATCATGTTTATTCTTTCTAAAAATCTGTGGTATCAGTTCATACTTCATGCTACATCAATAGTGAATATTTTCACTAATATTGAATGCTAGTAAATATTTGATGTTTTAAATAAATAGAATAAGTTGGATTTTAAATATTCATGATATTTGATAAATTATAAATTAATGATTTGGGTGCCTTTTAAGAAATCCAGGGCATTAGCTTTTTTGATCTTTTTGTTTAAGGCACTGGCTATATCATTTTTATTAATGTGATTGATGTGAAAATGTGGAAAAAAATAAAATACAGCCAGTTGTTTAAAAAAAATTATTTGATGTTGTTTGAAACACTTGTTTAATGCAAATCATTATTTTTTTTTTTTTATTACCTAAATATATGGCGTGGACTAAATCATCATGTTTATTCTTTCTAAAAATCTGTGGTATCAGTTCATACTTCATGCTACATCAATAGTGAATATTTTCACTAATATTGAATGCTAGTAAATATTTGATGTTTTAAATAAATAGAATAAGTTGGATTTTAAATATTCATGATATTTGATAAATTATAAATTAATGATTTGGGTGCCTTTTAAGAAATCCAGGGCATTAGCTTTTTTGATCTTTTTGTTTAAGGCACTGGCTATATCATTTTTATTAATGTGATTGATGTGAAAATGTGGAAAAAAATAAAGATTTAATCTTGTATACTGGAAATGTAGATTAGTTTTGCCTGACCTTTACTATGGAGGAAAATATCTTTGACCCTAGATGACACCAACATCTCCTAATTAATGATTTTTATGGTAAAATAATGTAATTTTGTTTATGTATACATTAAAAATAATTATTCTTGTAATAATTTTCCATTTATTAAATTTTTAGAAGATTTATGCAACATGAATTATATGTCTGGTAAAAGTAATTTCTAATATTATCCTTGTCTGTATTTCTTTGTTTGAATTTATCTCTGGTGGTAGTTATTTCTTTATATCTTTTTTATATTGAAAACAATTTATATATGGTTTAAATTTTAAGTAATCTAGCATAAAGTTTACATTTAAATTAGTTTTATGAATTATTTATGACTGACTATTCCTTTAAGTATTTAAGAATTCTGTAAATAGAATTTCAAAATTATCTTCTGTTAATAACACAGAGATGAATGTCTAAGTTACCAAAAATACAAATTAATTTTATTATAATGTCCTGATTAATAAAACTCATTAGGTTACTGTAAAACCAGAAAATTATATCAACACTAAAAATGTGCATATCAACTATCAACAACAATGGTTGCTATCATTACTGTTCATCAAACAATCTCCACCTTCTTATAGAAGAAAGTGAAAATTTACAAATTTGCTAAAATACAAAATATATTTCAAGGTATGTGTCATAAACAAAAATTCAAATTTCTACAATCAATCATCTTCTGGGTTTTCTATTTTGTTGAAGGCTCAGATCAATCACTGGATTGGCCCTATTGATTGTTGTAGGAGATTACTGGGATTAAATCTGTCCAGAAATACTGCTTGGCTCCTAAGCGACATCATCATTCACTTCCGTTGAGATAGGTTCCTGAAAGTTAAAGTGACTGGCTTTCTGGTAATAATCCTCATCATTTGGCATCATATTTACTTTACTATGTTCTGATATCACAAAGCTCCTTTTTGATTTTTGTTTCAAGAGCTGTAATTATAATACATCACCATAGAAAAAATGTCTACTAACTCTTGTACTTTTATAAATAGTGTTGAAACTAGAATTAAAATTTTGTGAAAAATAATAAAAAAGTAATTATTTTGATAAGGAACCTAATAATCGTGATCATATTGAATATGTAAATTTAAACTGCACAACTAACAGAAATAATTAAGAAAGTCACTATTAAATCAACAAAGTTAAACTATGGTTGGTGATAAGGAAGAGGGAACTGAGTCTCTTGAGCTGGCAAAAAACTACATCATGAATTTCAGCCATTGAGGTAGGTTTCTTGTGACTTAACAGACATTCTTGACCTTTACAAAACCCAAGTATCTGGTACAAACTATAAGATTATAATATAATGTTTTTAAATTATATTACTTCAATTTTAAAATTATAAAATATGGTCAATTAGCTCTTTGAGTAGCTTTTATTATGGTAACAAGCTGGGTTAATGAAAATTTTTATGCACATAATATTGCAAATTTTGGTTAACAGCCAATCATTAACAGACTTGCACACAAATGATAATATATATATTGTATATCTTGACGAATAAAACTATGAATTACTGACAAACTTTATTTACGCTTAAAACTTTATGTGACACCAACAATGACATCGCACGGTTATTATGTTTTAAAGTAAATATTCTCATCTTTTTAAGTATATTCTCTAAGTAACTAAAGTTAAACCCTCTCTTGAATGCTATACCATCCTTGATTTTTAATTGTAACTATTTGACCTAGCTTATGAAATTGTTGATATTATTTGAAAATAACATATATATATATATATATATATATATATATATATATATATATATATATATATATATATATATATATATATATATATATATATATCATATACATACATGATAGCCATACAAGAAGACATACTATTAGTATTGTTAGTATATGTAGCTGTTAACTTAAATGCTTAGTTTTATTTTTCATAAGTATAGATTTATGTACATAAGGTTTTCATATTTTATTAAGTTTAGGAACCCAAAACATTTTAGTTATTAAAGTCATTGAAAATTAAAAAATACATATAATATATATTTTACTAATATATTTTTTAAAAGTCTACTCTATTTTTTTGTATTAAATATATATTTTTATATTTTATTGAGAGGTTATAAGTTAACAATTTTGCTCAGATATATTATGAATAATTGTATATTATGAAGTATGTACATATTGGATGTAATGAAATTTAACTTGTTATGTTAATAATATACAAATATTTGATGAAACATCACAATATAGGCATTGTTATTATTAGAGTTAAGACGAGATAAGATCACTAAGTTAAGTGTTCATTAATTTGTTGATTAATAAAATTGATCCTATATAATAAAAACTAATCAAATTTATTTATTTTGCTTTTTAAGCCTCCTACTTCTGTCGGAGTTGGACTTATTATAACTAAACTGGCTGGATTACTTATTAAGTTACTGGGATACAAGGAATAGTATTCATTGCTTATATCTGCTTAAATCTTATAGAACTGTTTGTTTTAAATTTTGTGTCCCAGCTTCTTGCCTTATTATTCCTGAAAATCACATATGAACTAATTGTCAACTTGATGGATGGTTGAGTATAGATTATGTTCATTAGGAATTGTTTATTTTGAAGAGAAAAAAAATTCTTTTGAAGACTTCTACATTTTCTTTAACTATAGTGATAAGTTAATAACTTTATTTGATAAAAACCTATAAATCTAATTGAATTGAATGAATAAATCTAATATTATGATTTAAATATTAATTCGGTTAATTTAGAATATATTGTCTTCAAAAGGATATATTTATTTTGGAGAGTGGATCAAATCTACTTTTAACCAATGGATTTTAGAAGTCCATTTTGCACATCTTGACTCGTGGTTTCCTGCCTAAATAGGTGATTTTCGTTGTAATAGTTCTTTATAAATGGTTAAATAGGATGCTCTTTATGGAGAAGGGGATAATTGCATTATTAGGACAGATGCTTAATAATGAATGCAAGAGAGTTGATTTAATAAATATTCTCATGAATTACTAATGTTTTATATTTATTAATGCAACATAGTGACAGCAATGGAATAAAAATTGAAGGAAATGTCTAGTGGAAGTAAATTTAAACATAATTGGTTTCTGCATAAACCTTCTGTTATTCTCAGTGAGCCTTTCTATTGCTATGTTTATAACCCTAATATTTAAAAACAATGGAGAAATTAACTATTTTATATATTGCGAGTCCCTTTTTATTTTCTTACTTCAAAGAGTGGTCTAAATTGAAAATAATTTTAAACATTGTGGATTAGCTACTGAAATAAATAAATCTGGGGACAAGGAATAGGTTAATATATTGATTTAATATTTTACTATGTGGAGGAGATATTTCAATATTCTTAAATCCCTAGTACTGCAGTGCAGTGTTAAGGTTACACCCATAGAGCCTGGGCGAGGTGACCCTTTCTTGAACCAACTCTCCATTGATTTAGAGTTTGACAGTCTTCCTGGTAATTCTTTTTTTATCCAAATAATGAGGTATCCAACACTGCAGCTTGTGCTTCTCTTGGGAGGACCCAACCAATTTAACTTCAATTTTAGTCAGTATAGTGGCATTCTTGACCCTCTCTCATCTGATCTTACCCTCTACTTTAGGAAGGTAACAAACTTCCATGACTTGGATATGACGCTTGTGTTTCCAAATGAGGTTTCATGGTTCACCGAAGGATTGTGAGAAATTTTTATCATATCTCTATATATATGATAACTCTTTTCTGTCTAGAAAACTCTTCCTAAACAGAGGGAACATTCTCTCAGCCGCTTCGACTCTTCAACTTACTTCGTCTTTTATGTAACAATTTTTGATGTGAGACCACCCAGATATTAGAAATTATTTGGGAACCACTCTCCTTATTCCCAGGTAATTTTCCCCCTATTCTAATACATTTAGTCTTTCCCAGGTTGATCCTTAAATTTATTGTTGTTATTTCTTAAAAGATTTTGATGTTATATTAAAGGTCTTGATCATCATTATAGCAGGACTTGGTCTTGAGCAAATGCCAACACAGAAAATCTTTGGGTTCTTGGTCTTGGTGTCTTAACTGGAACTGCCTGATCCTTAGTGTCATGTCTAAGAGTATTAGGAATAGTTACAAACTTAAACTACAACCTGGGTGAATACCTAATATCATCTTGAATTCTTCTGATAAGTGATTCATGATGCTAATCACATTTCTGAATTTTGTTGTAAAGATACATTACTGGCAGTCATTCCTTGATTGGTCCCTCTTTCAGACTGTGACCTCTCTACACCTGCCTCTCTCACTCAGTGGAGAGTCTTTTGGGGTTCCATGGAGCTAAGAGAAAGATATTTATTCTTCTTCATAGTCGTGTCTTGAAGATGAGATCTTGTGTGCTTTACAGTCCTCTAGTTTTTCTTAGTTGATTATTCTTACTATTGGATCAAGTATTCTTGGATAAACTTTGCTGGATACAGTGAGAATTTATATTCCATGATGGTTGCCACTCTCTTGATTATCCCCTTTCTTATATTATAATTTAAATTAAATTGACACCAGCTGAGGTTATAAACTAGTAGAGCATTCTTAAAAAAGTTAGATTACTATTTTTCCACTAAAACTAATATATGAAAGAACTAGGTTCAGTAGTGGAGTTTAAAATTTGGGGGAGCAGATTTTATTAATTCTTTCCCTTGGAAAAAATCAGTCAGTTTTCAGAATGGTTAGATTAAGATTTAGGGAAGGTGTACTACCACACCAGAGTATGACTGATTTTAACTATTAATAATATCATAACGTTTCAGAGCAGTATAATATAACAGAACAGCACCACTGTCCAACCAAAAATCAAAATAACAATGAATTGTTTTTTTGTTAACTCTGAACATATTTACAACAATAAAGAATAAAAATATATCAACTTTTTAGTTTTAATGATCTTCATTTAGAAACTGGGTTAGAAGTTCCGCCTTGTGGGGGGCAGTAGGTCACTGCAAAAGAGGCACATAAGGATCCTTGAATAAGAATAAGGTTCCCAGAACGATGAAGGTGTCATTTTTGGTGCATTTGACATTTTAATGAAAGCAATTTAATTAGTCCATTACCATATTTTCCCGAAGTCAATAATGGAAATGCTGCCACCTGAAAAGGCGTCGAGATAACTTAATGATGAAAGGACCCGCAAAATCAATTCTATCGTTCAGGACAGCTTTTTCTTGTTCGAACCGCGACTGCAGATATCTCCTATGAGTGGTTGATACTAAAACGATGGCTCTTGGCACAACGATGTACACGTGACCTGACTATGCCTCTACCGCTAATAATCCAAAATCTGCTCCGGAGTAGTAAAAGTAATAATTGAGGACCAGCAAGAAGATGAATGCGGTGAAAATAGCAAATAAGTAGTGATCCAAAATCAGATTATATCGGGTGTATACTTTCATAAGATAACAGAGCACGGCGTATAATGCCGCTCATCCTAACCAAACCCGAAGGTTTCAAGAAAAGGGCTAGTGATCTTACTTTCATACTTCATCTGTTCTCCGTTTATAGCTGGACACATGCTGTATGTTCGTACACCTTTAATAACGGTCTCGGAGGCTTATCATATTTATGTATTTACACTTTTAATAACGGTCTCAGAGGCTTGTTATATTATGATTAAGTCGGATTACTTAAACAAATGCCCTGACCATACGTGTATTCCAGGAGAATCATTTTATGATCTTTTTAATACCGTTCTCTCCAGGATTGATGGATAGCACCAATCATTTCTTTGGGTTTTGGCCAATGCCATTGGATCTAAGTTTTCACACTTAAAATTGATAATTGTTGTACAACAGAGCCATTTTGGTCCGTTCCCCCAGGTTTTGTGGTTAGGTAATTTAGGAGGACATATTCCCTGCGAGGCCATATCGCCGGCGTTGTCTACTGATATCGGAGGATTTCTTAGTTGGAATCAACCAAAGCCCTAAAACTTCGAATTAAATGAAGTTTCATTGTAAAGTGACCGGCGCCATCGCACGAATTTAAGAAATGCTCTCTAAACTCTATGTAACACCAACGAGATATACTGAGAGCTAGATACGGTGAAAAAATAAAGTAATCACTAGATCAAGAACCAGGCTCTATTACCATCGAACCGAACTTTAATATCTTTCTTTAAAATATATTTTACTTTGTATGCCAATTCATTTTGGAATTCCATGTCTATCTCTATATGGGAAGCATCTTCTTCAACCTAATGTAAAAACAAATTAATTCTTTATCTCCTCAGCCATCAATCGTCCGAATAAGTAAACGATTGATTAATAATTGTGTTCCATTCTAAAATGAGAATCACTACAAATATGTAAATACAAACCTTTTTTTCCTATGGTATTAGTGAGAAGTTTAATTATAATATCTCATAAACATATGTGTCAATCCATTCGAAATCGTCCAGGCCTTGCCGCTCGACATTTTTGATTCTCGTGATTCTTTTACCAGTCATTTTCTATTCTTTCGTGAACATAAAAACATAAATAAATTTTTTTTCTAGCCAATACTTTTAGTCAGCTCCCTGGGTAAAGAAGGTAAGTAAAGAAAGTTGTTAAAAAAATTCACGAAAAGAATAAAAACTAGATTTTAATGAGATAAAAGTATATAAAGGAAAAGAGATCTCTGATTATTTTTTCCCACTTGCTGTAAAAATGTCGATCTTGTGAACATAGTCCTTTTTTGTATATGAATTTTCAAAATTGGCAAAATTCATTTTTCGCGATGTTTACATGAAAATATCTCAAAAGAGACTGAGTGAAAAAATATGAAACTGATGCAGATTACTCATCTATAAGATGAGTTTAAGTGATATAATTTTTTTCATTGAGACTAAGCTGGTTCCGGAGTTATAAAATTCTCTTCGCTGTTAAAATAATGTTTTATTTAAAAAAATGTTAACTCCAGTAATTTTTCATATTTAAAAACGAAATAAAAACAAGAATGATGATAAAAGTATTTTATATAATTTTGGTCCTTACAACACATTACCTAAGTTGCCAAGAAAATGGTTTAAAAAATTAACATAAACTAAAACCTTTGGCACTCTGTGACAAGAGTTGATTCTTAAGCTTAATTATTTTTCCTTATTTAGCCTTATCATTGCACTACTTGTTTTAGAAATTTTGATCGTGTGAGCTTTGTTTTTTTTTTCTAAGTAATTTTTCAAAAAAGGGTTGTTTTCCAGCTCAGTAATGTTTATAGTAAAATATTTCAAAAAAAAAAAAAAAAAAAAAGAGAGTAAAAATAATGAAACTATAAATGAATTATTATTCCAGTAGATTCAGTAGGTTAATGATTGACAAGGTGTTTACATATAGAAAGGTGTGTTCGGTCGTTAAGGGGCAAATGGCGGGAAATCCTGAAAAACGTCACTGGTCCTTCATTCTTTGTTATTGTTTATGCTTTTGCTGGTCTGAGTATTTGGTCAGTGCGCTATTGGAGTGTTTAGATTGTCTTTTTTGGTGTTAATTAGTGGTTTTGTGGTGGTCTGAAGCAGAGTTAAACTTTAATTATGTCTGGAAAACCTTGTGCTGTTGCAATTTGTAAAAACAATGATAAATCTCCAAATATATCGCTTCACAGGTAAGTTTCAAGATGTTATTGTTTGGATATATTTCATTTAGAAATTTATGATTTTAAAACCACGTACCTTTCAATAAATTGAAAAGAATATAGTGCATAATATATAAATAAATAGACCTATAGTACAGTTTCTGATTAAATTACATACTTTAATTTCAATAGTGACTGATGCCAAAATATTTTTACTTTATATTTGCCATATTTTGTCAAACTGATCTTTGTTCATTTTACTATCAATAAATTGATTTCTTGTTAGATTTCCCCGTGATAAGAAAATGAGAAAAATTTGGATTTCAAAGTGTTATAGAAGAGATCCATTTAACCCTGATTCTGCCAGGATTTGTTCTTCCCACTTTCAGCCAGATGATTTTGAAAGAGATTTTAAAGCAGAATTACTGGGGTTTGTATTGTATTTATTAAAACTTTTAATTGTGTATTTAATATATACTTATTACATTACATTGTAAAACAAGAATGTTTGTTTTCTCTGTACTGTCAATGATTTGCAGTGCAGTTTTGTTTTACTATAGCTTAATGATTATCATACATTTTCTAGATGCCGTCCTAAAAGAAATTTGAAACCTAATGTGATCCCTTCATTGAACCTGAAAAAAGTTTATGTAAGTCAAGCGGCTGAGGCAAGGAAAGAACGAATGATAAAAAAAATTGAAAAGGAGGTAACTTTATGATGCTTCATATTAAATAAAATATATTAAATGTGTTCTAGTTCTAAATACATTTGTTAAATAATTTTAGAAACACTATGTTTTTATTGAATCTGCCCTGGGAATGCCTTCATATTCTTCAGAGGTTGTTGAAGAAGTTACAGAAGATCTAGTTGAAACTGATCCTATTAATAACAAGGAATTGTATGCTGAAGAGGTTGTTGAAGAAGTTACAGAAGATCTAGTTGAAACTGATCCTATTAATAACAAGGAATTGTATTCTAAAGAGGTTTTTGAAGAAGTTAAAGAAGATCTAGTTGAAACTGATCCTATTAATAACAAGGAATTGTATTCTAAAGAGGTTTTTGAAGAAGTTAAAGAAGATCTAGTTGAAACTGATCCTATTAATTACAAGGAATTGTATTCTAAAGAGGTTTTTGAAGAAGTTAAAGAAGATCTAGTTGGAACTGATCCTATTAATAACAAGGAATTGTATTCTAAAGAGGTTTTTGAAGAAGTTAAAGAAGATCTAGTTGGAACTGATCCTATTAATAACAAGGAATTGTATTCTAAAGAGGTTTTTGAAGAAGTTAAAGAAGATCTAGTTGAAACTGATCCTATTAATTACAAGGAATTGTATGCTGAAGTTCTTAAAGAAAAAGATGAACTTCGGGAAAAATTAAATGCCAAAATTGAAGAAGTGATCAGTCTTCAACAGAAGCTTCAGGAAGCTGAAATGGAAAAGGAGAAATATGTTTTGTTGCTTCAAACAAAGCAGAGTGAAAATTAATGCAGTTTTAAATAAATTATTATCTCATAATGAATTACAAATTTTAAAAGACAAGAAGAAGAAAGTTAATTGGACAAAGGATGAAATTGCCTAATGCATTTACTCTTAGGTATTTGAGTAAAAGAGTCTATGTTTATCTCAGAGAAAAACGAGGATTTCCTTTTCCAGGTTGGCTTACATATTGCATTAATATTAACTTACAATTATGTGTAACAAACTCAACTGTTCAATAGTTCGAATGAGCACATTCAATTTTATAAAGTGGGAAATGCTTAAACAAAGTATTGGTTTCATAAAGATGATATAGTAGAAAATTAAAGTTGAATGTTCTCATTAATAAATAATAATATATAAGATTATCGCAACTTTTTAATAAATAAAAGAGCTATTAAAATGTTTTGTTTTGATCTAGGCATATCAACATTAAAGCGTTGGGCTGCCAGATTAAATCTTAGAAGCGGTGTCCTTGAGGGAGGATGTGCTACAAATGATGGGCATAGCAAGTAGGAGTTTTTCAGAAATGGAGAGACTTTGTGTTATCTCATTCGATGAAATGAAGGTTCATGAAACATATGAATACGATGAACATCATGATGAAATAGTTGGCCCACATAGGTGAATGCAGGTCATTATCCAAAACATTTCAGTATTTTAAGCAATTAATCTTATATTATTATTAATAATTAGCATTTAAGTATTGTGTCAATGAGTCTGATTACTGCATTTCCATCGAAGTCTCTTATGTTCTTATTTTTATACATTTTCATCTGTATCAATCTAAACTTATAAATTTAAATCTTGAATTTTTTTATTTCAGATGGCTATGGCTATATCTTTGACTGGAAAGTGGAAACAACCATTATTTGTGGATTTTGACAAAGCTATAACAAAAAACATTTTGTTTGATATTATTTTAAAATTAAATGAAAAAAGATACACTGTAGTGAGTGTAACAAGTGACTGTAGAGGTGGGAACATAGGACTGTGGTCTGAGTTAGATATTATTATGATAAACCTTTTTTTTGCTATCCTGCTTTGGCAAAGTCCATTTTTTACATACTGGATGTTTCCTATTTATTAAAATTGTTACGTAATTGGCTGCTAGATTGAGGGTTTGTTTTTCCTGATGGAAAATCTGTAAATAAGCAACCATTGGTTGAATTGCTAAAAATAACATCGGGTGAAATATCTGTTTGCCCCATGTTAAAAGAGGCCCATTTAAGGTGTATTGGAGCCCAGTGCTTAAATGTTGCTTTGGCTGCTCAACTACTGTCCAATACAGTCAGGACTGCATTGATCCATTACAAACCTGGTGACAGAAAACTATCAGAAAGTACCGGACAAATTATTATATTAATTAATAAATGGTTTGTTTTGTTCAACACCCGAACCACCAAAATTTATTCTCCGCACAACTGCATATGGATTTAAATTAAAAGAACAGAATGAAATCTTAAAAGAGATTTATGATCTGATTCTTTCAATGAGGTGTGTGAACAAAAGTAGGTTAGTCATTTTTCAAAAAGGCATCCTTATGTCTTGTAAAGCTTTGCCTTTTTTGTTGGAAAACTTATAAGAATATGGCATAAAATATATTATGGCTCACAAATTAAACCAAGATTGTTTAGAAAATTTATTTGGTCTGTTGAGGTCTAAAGGAGGCTTACATGACCATCCAGGTCCCTTAAATGCCATATACAGATTAAGGCTTTTATTGTTGGGACAAAACCCGGGCTTAGTCCAAGGTAACACTAATATTATATCAATTTTGCCTGAGGGAGCAAATGAAGAAGTTTTCATTATGGGAGATATTTTTAAAAAAGCTTATGTTAACCCAGAAACCATGCATTATATTATCATATTCTTATTTTTACTTTCACTTACTATATATAATAAGGGAAAGTATTGCGATTGCGAAATTTTTTTTCAGTTTCAACGGAAATACACGTTTTAAGGTCCCCTGGGTCCAAATAACCAAGTCCCGCAGAATGGTCTGTGTGTGGTAAGTCTAGCCCAAAAACCATTAGTCGTACGGAACTGAAATTTCATATTTAAGACTACTATACGCCCCAGATGTTACAGCAACTTTTTCACTAAAATCAGCTGACCGGAAGTCCTACTTTATCCCATGCATTTAGCACCTTTTTACGATTTTCTCAAAAACGGCTCCAACGATTTTGATTAAACTCCCTATATTGATGTAAAATTTAATGGGCTTTAATATCATGTAGGTTTTATTCTGATTGAAATAGTCTGATGGGGCTTAAATGCAGATATTTTAATTTTTTCCTTTAAAGTTTCTTTAATATTGTAGATATAAAAAATTTAGGCACATCATCTTATTAGAATTGATAAATAACGTGTAAATATGCAAGTTGAGCAAATTTGATTAACAACTAAAGGAGAAAAGACCTAAAATAGTTCTATGTGCAATCTTTCACGGTTTGTCCGCTGGACGGCGCTGTCATCGGTGTGATGCTTTTGGCAGGACAGTCCTGATTTTTCAAAATTTGTCCCGCGTACAATTATTTTCGTTTCTAAATTTGTTTGAAAATTTTTAAATTGATATTTTCTTCCCTTAAAGTACCTTTAATTTTGTAGATTCCAAAAAATTAACCATATCGTCTGATTAGCTTTGCTAAAAAAACAAAACAGGTAAATATATAAGTTGAAAGAATTCGAGATCCAACAAAACAAGAAAGCTGCAAAAATATTTTTAATGTAATTTTTAGTTTTTGAACTTAGGAACAGTAATATACATGTATAATATACCGTGGAATGCTTAAGATTTTAGAAAAAATATTATCTTATACCTACTATTGTAAAAGTTAACAGAAAGTGACTAAAAACAAACTGACTGTCGTAGATAATAATATAATAGATTATTTAATAAAACACATGTTTATATTAAAATCCAATTTAAATCATTCATTAATGATTTATTTTCTTTTATAAATAAGTTTAAAAATTCTTGAATTCATATAAATAATGGAAGTAAGTGAAAGTCGTGTGTTGCGCGCACCAGATTTTTTAAAAATATATTTTTTTAAGAAAACAATTTACAGCACAATATTTATTTCATTGAAATTCATTTTACTCTCAGGGTATTTATGGGTTCTTGACAATCGGGCACACAATCTTTTATATAACTTTTTTAATTATAATAATAACATACAAAAATTACAAACAATATGCAGTCTAACTAAGATTATTCTTCATGGTCAGGCCGCTGCAGCTCTTTTCAAGTCCAGGTCCCAAACCCCACTACTACTGTAGGAGTACTGACCCTTTCTACCTGTACTATTACTGGTAGGTAAGTGGATGCTATGTTTGGAACAACCAAATAGGAGCTGATATTTAAATTTCACTTTTTATCCTATTATTAGCCTGCCATCACAATACTCAAATAATAAATACTTCAATTACAAAAAATGAGTATATTACAGTATGGACACCAATACAAACTCTGACACCGAAAGTGGGTCAACATTATCTTTAACAGAACAGATTGAGGTAAAGGAACCTGAAACAACAAGTAATGGGCTAAGTTACTTAGCAGGATGGTTAGCTTTCAATTAAAAATAAAATATCCCAATCTCAGCAAGAAAGAGGAAGGGTTTATTTTTTATCATAATTATGTCCTACCTCCATGGTTAAAACTTCTATCTTTTGGGGATTTTGACCTACCCTGAACCTAATTTTCTTAATTACATTTTTGAAATGGAAAAACAATTAAAAAAAAATTGCTTCTAATAATAAATTTTTAAAAACCAATAACATTGTTAAATCAACAACAGCAATAATTAAAAAGGACTTAACAATCTGCTCCCTAGAGAAGTGATTAGGAGATATGTCAAACTTCGAATAATTATCAAGAGGAAGTACATGTTGCACACAAGTAATGATCTTGAAAAAAAAAAGTATTAGTGTGAGGCTAATAGGCCTTTTTTTTTTTTTTTTTTTTTTGAGGCGACAACCACCAGGGTCATGTTCGCTAATAGGCCTTAATAAACTACAACAAATGACTTAAGTTTATTATGAAATCTTTTTTCTTTTTTTTATACTATTCTATGTTTTATAACTTTTACTATTATTTATATTATGCATTAAGTTTTTCTGTATGAAAAGTTTTATTTGTAGCTATACAATATTATTAACTTTATAAGAAATTTCTTTGTGTATTATATAGTTATTTTTGTTGTCAAATAAATGTTTGTTTTATAAATTTGTATTTTATCAAACCCAATCCTTCTCCTCTTTATTCATCTTTTTTAACCATTTAAAAGGTGATTAAAAATTACATTAAGTTTTATTTTTGTATGTTAATTAATTGACTGTGTTGAAACTGAACTAAAGAAATGATGCCCCTAGGAGGTCCACAACAGATGAAGTGAGGGTTTGCATATCAGACTGAGCCATAATAAAGAATAAAAATATCGAAACAATATTTGAAGAATAAAATCAAATAAATTTAAATGGGTCCTAAGCACATCGTCCAACCAACTTTTTAGTTTTAATGATCATTTAGAAACTGGGTTAGAAGTTCCGCCTTCCCATTCTTTATCTAACCACTCTAACAATTTCCGCCTTGTGGGGGGCAGTAGGACATTGCAAAAGAGGCACATAAGGATCCTTGAATAAGAATAAGGTTCCCAGAACGATGAAGGTGTCATTTTTGGTCCATTTGACATTTTAATGAAGGCAATTTAATTAGTCCATTACCATATTTTCCCGAAGTCAATAATGGAAATGCTTCCACCTGAAAAGGCGTCGAGATAACTTAATGATGAAAGGACCCGCAAAATCAATTCTATCGTTGAGGACAGCTTTTTCTTGTTCGATCCGCGACTGCAGATATCTCCTATGAGTGGTTGATACTAAAACGATGGCTCTTGGCACAACGATGTACACGCGACCTGACTATGCCTCTACCGCTAATGATCCAAAATCTACTCCGGAGTAGTAAAAGTAATAATTGAGGACCAGCAAGAAGATGAATGCGGTGAAAATAGCAAATAAGTAGTGATCCAAAATCAGATTATATCGGGTGTATACTTTTATAAGATAACAGAGCACGGCGTATAATGCCGCTCATCCTAACCAAACCCGAAAGTTTCAAGAAAAGGGCTAGTGATCTTACTTTCATACTTCCTCTGTTCCTCTGTGCTTGTTATATTATGATTAAGTCGGATTACTTAAGCAAATGCCCTGATCATACGTGTATTCCAGGAGAATCATTTTATGATGTTTTTAATACCGTTCTCTCCAGGATTGATGGATAGCACCAATCATTTCTTTGGGTTTTGGCCAATTTCATTGGATCTAAGTTTTCACACTTAAAATTGATAATTTTTGTACAACATGGCCATTTTGGTCCGTTCCCCCAGGTTTTGTGATTAGGTAATTTAGGAGGACATATTCCCTGCGATGCCATATCGCCGGCGTTGTCTACTGATGTCGGAGGATTTCTTAGTTGGAATCAACCAAAGCCATTAAACTTCGATTAAAATGAAGTTTCATTGTAAAGTGACCGGCGCCATCGCGCGAATTTAAGAAATGCTCTATTAACTAGATACGGTTTAAAAATGACTTAAGTTTATTATGAAATTATTATACTATTCTATTTTTTATTACCTTTATTATTATTTATATTATGCATTAAGTTTTTCTGTATGAAAAGTTTTAATTGTAGCTATACAATATTATTAACTTTATAAGAAATTTCTTTGTGTATTATATAGTTATTTTTATTGTCAAATAAATGTTTGTTATATATATTTGTATTTTATCAAACCCAATCCTTATCCTCTTCATTCATCTTTTTTAACAATTTAAAAGGTGATTAAAAATTACATTAAGTTTTATTTTTGTATGTTAATTAATTGACTGTGTTGAAACTGAACTAAAGAAATGATGCCCCTAGGAGGTCCATAACAGATGAAGTGAGGGTTTGCATATCAGACTGAGCCCACCTCTTTACATGGAAACAACTTGGATCATTGAGGGCTTCAAATTTATTGCTACTTGGTATGGCTGTAGCTGGCCGATTTTGCTGGTTGAAGGTTGACTTCGATTTTCAGACTGTTTTAATTTTGATTTTTTTTTTTTTTTTTTGGCTCATTTCACATAATGCGGTAATCGGAGTCCATGCGCGAAACTTTAATAGAGTACATTACGAAGTATTGAAGTAACGTAAGGTATTGAAAAAAAAAATGAATATAAATAAAATTATCAGTTTAAATATTTACAATTATATACAAAATTCAGAATAAATAAAACATTTCTAGAGAGAAAAATTAAATATTATCATAGGAATCGTACTCGCGATTAGTCATGATCTTATACGAATGCAGCACTCCAACGGACTGAGTTAACAGCGATCTGATAAAAGGTGTGTTCCAGTGAGTAACAGCCCCAGTACGGGTAGCGGGCAGGTAATGGGCTGCTCTGCCACGTGGCAGACACTCTAGGCTTGGTCCACACTGTCTCACTATGAATAGTCAAAATGTAAGGCTCGCATGTAACTCTAGACCAATAGAAAATGTTCTTGCGTCTTTAAAGTTAATGTTTACAAAAGTTTTATCGTAATCCGTTTCTAATACTTCCAGGGATTGAAAGAAGTGCGGATCGACGACGTTTTTGAGCTTTAGTTACGGCCATTACTTAACACTACCATACTCCATCC
The DNA here is from genome assembly GCA_023052935.1 of Piezodorus guildinii. Lineage (NCBI taxonomy): Eukaryota > Metazoa > Arthropoda > Insecta > Hemiptera > Pentatomidae > Piezodorus > Piezodorus guildinii. Next base: position 38,540,917 of record CM041295.1, on the reverse strand, counting down.
TATAAAGGCTTATCTGGCTTTGTTGTCAAGCATTCGAAGTGCTAGTATGTCTAATATAAACCCCGAGAGTTCGGTACTTCCAAGTTTGAGAAGCGCCGATGCACTTTCCAATACGATCGCTAATAAGGCTTCCGAATTAGATAGGTAGCCCTTAACAATCGGATAAAAAATTAAAATCATCGTTAGGGAAAGGCGGCTTGGATTCTCTTGTTTTCGTATCTTTTTTTTTTTAATCAGATCTTCTCCCGCTTGTCAGAATAACTGAGCTATATTGAAAAGATGTAAAGTTGTTTGTTACGATTAGTTATTTAATCATGAGGTGTATACCCTCATCACTAATTTTGTTTTGAAAGAAGATAAGGGAGGATATGTGCAGTAGTTGTTTTTTTTTTCGAATGGAACTTGTTGGAACAGAATAAACGTACAGCACATGTCCTATTTCATCTCAAAGCAAGGAGGGAATAGACCTATTTTTGTCTAATTTCATACTGCAAAGAAGCTATTATTACATTTTAAATTAACTAATCACATTTTTCTTTTTAAATTTTATTTTACTCACACGATCTCATTCGATCATCGGAAACACCGAAGTGGACCAAAAAACAAAGTTAAACATTTATGAGTCTGTGTACTCCCTGTCATTATTTATGGAGCTAAGACTGACTGAAAAGTACTGAGCTGGGTTACAGCGATAAAGTATGAAGGGTTTTAGGTAAACAAAAGGGTGCCGTATCAGGAATGAGCTGAGATATGCCCTATTCAGAAAACAATAAAAATCTGTCAGCTCAAGTGGTTAGGACATGTCTCCTGCATGTTAAATCATATGAATCCCATCAAAATAATGGAGATGAAACCATTGGGCTAGAGGTCCAGAGGTAGATCAAGGGAAAACTCTTTGGGCCATATTGAGGACATTGGGAAATGGCGAAAGAAGCCCTCAGGCGAAATAAATAACATGGCGAGGAACCGAGACGGCCGGCAGCGTTGGCCGGAAAGAATGAGAAGTTTTTTAAATCCTCACCTTTAGTTTATACATATTGAACGTTATAGTTATCGTTATGAACAATTATTTTGTTTAATGGATTATTATTAGTTGAGGTTTTCATAAGCCAAAGTAAGTCTCTTTATCATTGAAATATTTACAAAGGCGGGATCTTTAGCTGAATATCGATTATCGATTTTATTTTGACGTTCAGATACTCATTGGAAACTTCACGTGTTGAATCGAATTATTGTTTATGTTGTTCAGTTTCAATTTGTCAAAAATGGCAGAATTGACTATTAATGAATTTTTGATTGATTACAGTTCTAGTTTATTGAAATTATCATTGTCGGATAATGTACAGACTTGGTAAATATTGTTATTGTTTTAATTTTTAATTCCTTTTTTGAATAAAAGTACGTTTTAGATAATGTACCAGTGTAGTAAATCATCTTTATATTATATTTTCTGTTACCCTCTTGAGTTGATATTTTTATTTAGGGCCCTTAAATATCTTTTGATATTCTACTTTTTGTCTTGAGGTTGTTCTACTTAATATATTAGAATTTAAAACTTAATTGTGATGTATATCAGCTTCAGCTGAACATATCTTTTAATTTATGGTATGACTCTGTCCTGATGATTATACAGTTACTCATTTTCTTATAGCACAATTACAAATGATAGCACTTTTTTTATCTCCCCTGCTGTAAGTGTATATTATATATTGTACTTGTATTAAAGTTATGACAGGGGTTGTTAATTATTGAGTAGCAGTCAAATTTGCTTCATTGATGGGGATAGGTATGTACCATTCTTATATCCAAATGAGAGTAAACTGATGGGACTTTTATATTTATACAATTATAATAATAATAATTGTTTATTCTTGGATCACGTTATATTCAAGTTGTTTTATGTCTATATTATAATGCCCTATGGCAAATTTGAACTTCAATTGAGTTCAGAAAAAGACAATGTAAGTAAAATAATAGAATAGAAGAAATAATTACTAAAATACCTGTTTGATAACAGGTTAACATTAATTGAAAATAGGAGAAATCAGTAATAGATTTTGTACCACTGGAGGAGAAATGTCATAAAAGTGGATAGAAGGGAAGAAATCTAACCAAAAGACTGCTAATTCTGATGGAGCTTAAGCAATTAGTTATCAATTAATGTAATTAATTTTTCTCCTAAAAACAAATTATTTCATCAGAATTGTAATTTAGTTTGTTAGCTGTTTTTCCGTATATTTTGTAATATTCATGCAATATATCTGATTGTTGATGTTTACAAATTTAAGAAGCCCTGACCAATGTGACCATCTATCTCTCAGTCGGAATAATGTGGATGTCTAGAATCTGGTCACTCTCTCTGTTCCTGACTCTCTCATTAGTAGTAGGTTTGAGATAAAAGACTGTATGACCAATTTTATGGTTTTGTTATATACATTAATATTTAATATGTTCAAATAATAATTTCTTACTGGATGAACTCATTTTTTAAAATTTACTGATACCTGTATTTCCCCCCTTTATATGTGTGAAATATTTAAACTTATAGTTTTGTTTTGTTGAGAGATTACTTTTAAATACAATTAAAAAGAAATAAGAAATGGTCCTTTTATACATCTTCAACTCGAGATCACCTTATTAGAACCACATGATAATCAGGTCTTATACCTAAGCTAAGTTGGAAATCATCTTGGACTGTTCAGCTTATTTTTATAGATGACCAGGAACATTTTTTCTGTGCAAATATGAGGTTGCTTTGGTGATGACATCTGAAACAACCAATGAAGGAATCATTTTTAGTTTACAAGTAAGGAAAAAGATGATTAATTCCGCAAAAGTATTTTAACTTTCTTTTTTATCGCTTTTTTTTTTTTTTTCATTTGATACAGTTTTTATTTCATTAGTAGTAAACTAAAATGGTTCTTGTAAATTTTCTGATGCCCAGCACTTTAGTAATTGCTTATTTTATTCTTTGGTCAAATAATATCCTTTTTATACAGATGATCTGTATTAATTCTTAAATACATTCATATATGACCATAAAAGCATTCACACATACATATATATGCTTGTTTTTAAAATAGCATTAAGTCATTTTTGATTTATTAATAATATAGTTCAGTAACTTTAGCCATTAAAAGTTTTTTGTTTTGTTTTATGGAACAATTAAAACCCACAGTTCTTTTAATTTTAATCCTATCCTAAATAATATCTGAAATGTTTCTACCTTTAACAACAAAAGGAAAAGTAGAAAACATCAATGTTTCACAAAAAGACCTAACCTATTAATTTTTTATTAAAAAATAGGTTGATAAATGTTATTGGTTTATCTATATACATTTTTTCCTTACACGATTCCATCTTAAGTCAATGAGTTGAAGTCTATCTTTTTAATTAATTTAAGCAAGTCTATCTTAAATTTAGTAAACAAATTTTGTTTGTCTCAGGCCAATTTCTGTTTTTAAGTTAATACTTTTTTTACAAATAAAATATTTTGCTTTCTTAAAGTATGTGTTTAAAATTTTAAATTTATGGTTTGTCTGCAATAAGTCTGTTGTAATTGTTAGGTTTTGTGTTTCCGTATATATAATAAGTGGTTGTGTTAGTTTATAATCATTACAAAACATAATTTCCAATGAAAAAAATTGGCTTTTAATTACTCTAAAGAAAAATGCTTAAGTTACTGGACTAAACACTGTTTTTTTATGCTTTGCACAAATAATATTACAAATCTGGATTAAGAAGTTAATGGATTAGGTATTAGATTTTGTAGTTTGTATCTGCTTTCAAAGTTGAATACTATGAAATCAGCTAGCCAGTGCTAACCTTTATTGAATGATTAGCTTTTCTAATTGAGTAGCTTCTAGTGCACTGTAGCTATAAGCTGGGAAATTAATTGCTTCAATAATTAAAATTTGAAATTAAATATAGTATGTTTGTTAATGGAATTATATTTCATGATTTCTAAAAGAAACAATAAGACGAAAGCTACATTTGAATCATGTCCTGAACACTGGACAAAAAAAAAGAATAGTATACATTGAATCAATAGTTTATTTTTTTTAATTTTCTAAATTTTTAAATAATTATTTTTTCTTATGCTGATTTGTTCATTTTATTATGATTGGTTTTTCTAGTATACGATGTTACCTGACCGCTTGTAATTTTCATGGCATGGACTTTGTATGAGATTCTTCTATGGCTCATGATTCCGTTCTGCTCGCTCTGCCTGCTTTATATGCACTCTCTTAGCTTTTCCCTAAGTTTTTGTCAAGAATTTGGCCATTGTGGCAGCACAACTTTTCAAAAGAATAATGAATTTGTTTCTTACTGAAATGTACTCGTTTTAAAAATGATCTTTGTTCTGGGACCTAGTCCTCTTGAAACTATAACTATGAATATAAATATGTGCTCATACTCTAGCTACCCTACCCTCTATGTAATTTATATACAAATTCATCTATTTCTTCGAGTATGCGTACATAAATTTTACTGTTATTGGAATATTGAGATTTAAAGAGGTAACAGTTGATACTTCAATAAAGAGAGAGGTGGCTTTACTGATAGAGATAGGCTGCAAATATCAAAAGTATGAGGAACAAACAAGAAAGAATTTATGAAATGATGCAGTTTTATGTGATGATAGATCTGGATCTGGTGTTCTATTAGATGTCGGAATGGAGGGCTGAAGTGTTAAGTAATATAGGGAGATTAATTTTTTTTAAGAGTTTGAATTTTGTAAGACCCTTGGAAGTATTTCTGATTTTAGAGAAGAATCAAGTCACTTCTATGTACTGGGAAGGAACCAACAAATTTATTTTTAAAAACCTGTACCTCTATAACCCATAAAGGGTTTTGGGCTCATTCCATATAGAGATTTGTAGTGCTTCTTGGCCAACAGCCGTGCAGAGAAGTGATTAGGCCGAGATCATTTTCAACCGCCAGGTTGTCCTCTATTTTACAGTACCTTATAAGGTGTGTGTCCCAGGAGGGTTATCCCACAGCGGAAACAACAGAATAAATAATTATTCTGCCTCAGCCAGCGTTCAAATCCGGGAGTGAAATGATTCATGGGACTTTCTTAATTTTAATTCCAATTCATCAAAAAGTCCTTCCATATGGCAAGCTACAGTAGTCAAGGTGGAGAAAGATAATATATGAATCAAGTATCTGACTTGTTTTTAAAGGTAAAAATAAAGATAAAGGTAAATCTGTAGAACTGTTCTAGGGTAGAAATAGATTTTCTGGCTAGAATTTATTAATCATTAGTATTAATAGTTGAAAATAAGAGATTCAGCTGGAAATTAGTCCGGGTAGCAGTCAGAGAAAGAAAAAGAATGAAATAGTCTAAAATATTTATTGGTTTGCCAATGTTTCAACCCAAATTGTGGGACATGTAGAGTTGTCCTAGTTGGCCCTCCAAAATGAGCCCTGATTGTGACAATGTGGGTTGAAACCAGAGTTGGGCAAAATTTATTTATAGATAATAGATAACGAATAAATTATCTGTTATTCGAAACTTTTGAATAATGAGTAAGTCATCTGTTATTCGAAAGTTTCGAATAACAAATAAATTATCTATTATTTATTCAAAACTTTTGAATAACGAATAAATCATCCATTATTTATTTGAAACTTTTGAATAACGAGTAAATCATCTGTTATTCGAAACTTTCCAATAACAAATAAATCTAACTACAATTTATTCGAAACTTTCGAATAACGAATAAATTCATCTGTCGCCCTCAAGTAGCGAATAAATCTAATTTATCTGTCATATTTTATCTAAGATGTATATTTCGAATAAAAAATTAAATAAGAGATAATAATTATCCAAATAAATAAAAATACAGTAAATAAATATTATTGGCTAAATATATAATATATATATCTAATTTTTTTTTTAATTATATAAAAAATAAATCAGTGTTTTTAATAAACAATTTTTATTTCTCTTTTTCTTTGTTTCGGTTACTTTTATTGTTGTTATTGATGGAGGTGTCTTTTACTTTGATCGTGTTAGCTATATCCTTTTTCCAAGATAAATTTTCAAAAGATTATTTTTCAGCTCAGTAATATTTATAGTAAGATATCTCAAGGACTGAGTAAAAATTGATAAAACTCAAACAGATTAATCCTATATATGATAAGTATTATCGGCTCAAATTTCGGGGCTATACATTTATCTAACTAAAAAAGATGATTACACATCCATATGATGAGTATAAATGATATGAATTTGGTTACTGAAACACCAGGTTTCAGAGTTATAAAATTATCTTTTCTGTTAAAATAACAATTTTTTAAAATTATTATTAAGTATTAACTATGCAGTAATTTTGAATGAATGATGCTGAGAGTCCCTTATAAAACTTTAGCCCTTACTACACATTACCGAAGTAACCTTGAAAATGGTTTAAATACACTTACGAAAGTTTAGATAAAATATATCTGATAGCATATTCGAAAATATAATCCTTTTAAAACTTATAAATGATATCTCTATAAATAACAACAATAAGAGTAACCAAAACACGAAACATTTATGCTATTATTAAAATAGCATCCTTGGAACCCTAGTAAAAGATACCTTCATCAATAATAGCAATGAAAGTAACCGAAAAACGAAACACGCATGCGCGATTAAAACTTTGATAGCATATTCCGAAATAGCATCCTTGAAAACCTAAGAAAAGCACCTCCATCAAGAAAAACAATAAAAGTAACCGAAACACGAAACGCCCATGCGGGATCGGAAATCTGATAACATATTCCGAAAAAGCATCCTTGAAAATCTAGTGTAAGACACAACCATTAATAACAAAAAAATGTATTTATTTAAAACTTTTTTTTTTTTATATTCATTATGATTAGCAAATAATATTTATTTGCCTATTTTTTTGGACAATTTTTATCTGTTGAACATATTTTTTTATTTGAATAACCATCAAATATAGGACATATGAATTCAATTTATTCGTTATTTGAGGACGAAGATAAATTTATTCGTTATTCGAAATTTTCGAATAACAGATGATTTATGCACAGACAAAATTTTATTTGAATAACGAATTATAATTACATGTCATAATTTATTCGATTTTTGAATAACAGATGATTTGGTCACAGATAAAAATTTATTCGAATAATGAATTAATTATTTATCTGTTATTCGTTATTCGAATAACGCCCAACTCTGGTCAAAACAATAGCAACACAATAAATAGTTTTGACTATTTCATTGGTTTTCTTTCTCTTACCACCACCGTTACTCTGAGCTTTATTACAGAGTTTCGGAAGAGGATAGGAACTCCATCAAGGATCAGCAACTGGAAGTAAAGAAGGGAATGAGGGAGTGGTTTGAAAACAAAGACGATTGCTTTAGTTTCTACATTTCAGCTGTAGCTTGTTTCTGTTTGAGCCCATTGAAACATTTTATTGATATCACTTTATGGGATGCTTTTATGAGATCATTAGGATGGAAAGAAAGATGAACAGTAGATCATGGGCATAAAAGTGGTATTGGGAGTGATGGATAGAATTTGGTAAGTCATTATTATAAATGAAAAAAAGAGTCTGTGAAAGCGAGGAACACTACATGAGAGGCAGAGAGAAGATAGACATTTGTCTAGGATGATTAATGTCTTTGAACAATGGGATAATTAAGGTACAGTGGAATAAGTACTAATTATCGAGCTTGTTTAGGAGAATTTCATGATCGACTTCAACCAAAGTTTTAGAAAAGAAAGGATTAAGATTGTATTTATTGTTGGTCCCCTGAAATTTTACACTGTAGTTTTAAAATCTGTATTATGATTTTATTTCATTGTCTATGACTTAGTTTAAAATTTTCTGTTAAAGTCTAATATTACTCTCCATTTTATACTACTCTTAGTTACATATGTTTTTTTTTTAAATTTAATACTCATATTTTAAAATTTAATTATTCTTATTCATTGCTAATTTTTTAGGCTATACTGCACACATGAAAGCAATCCAAATTCTATTGTTGATTTCTCTAATTTCCTATGGGACTCTGCATTCTACAATGTGTGTGCATCAGTTCCTGCAGAAGCTGCAAAAGGTAATAACGCAAAAAGTAAATTTTTATTTTACTTACTGCTTTTTTGTTACTCAATAATATTTTAATAGTAGAAAATTTGCTGCAACCAGAGTTAGGCTATATAACTCAGAGGGGTTGATTGCTTTAGGTGGTAAGGAAATTGGTAACGATGATGTAAGGATTTAACTGTTGCGGTATGGGTTGGATTGAGATCAGAATGAGAAGTGAATACTTTGGAAAGGTGTAGTGCAAATTCCTGGGCTTTATCTTCGTCAAAAGCAGGTCAGGAATTATCACTACGCCGGAGAGGATGGGATATCAGGGGGGATTTCCTAGTTACCAGTGATTAGATCCCAGTTATTTCGATCTGTATCCTTTTGAAAGGAGAATCGAGTCAAAAATGGAGGTTCTCTTCCATTTTGAACCGTATCCTGGTTTCAATAAAGGTCAATTGTTAAGAATCCTTTCAACGAGAATGGTGACTTCAACTTAGAATAAGAAACAAAAATTAAAACAGTCCTTAAAATATGAAAATCGGGCATATCCTTTGAAATAGTAAATTAGTCCTTTACGGGCGTAAACCCACCTCACCCACCCTAATATAGACAGTTAGACTTAAGTTATTTCGGACTGCTTCTTGCATATGAAAACAAGATAATTTTATTCGAGGTATCTTCTTTTTCTACACATTTTTCCCAACGTGACACCAACTTTTTTATCCCCGAACTGATAAACTCTGAGCTTTGAAGTGAAGCAAAATCTGAAAATGCACTTTTCACTTGATCATCATTTTTAAAAAGTTTTCCTTTGACGAAGTTGTCTAAATTCCTGAACAGGTGGTAATCTGTTGGAGACAAGTCGGGAGAATATGGTGGATGGGGAAGAACTTTGTAGCCCAGTTCTTTCAATTTTTGCATGGTATGTTTTGAAACATGGGGTCTAGTGTAAGATCATGAGGTGCCCATGTATTGAGCTTTTTTACTTTCCCAATATAAACTTTAAATGTCTAGAAACGGTAGATGCACTTGCATTTAGTTGTGCTGAGAGTCCTTTAACTGTTTGGTAGGGGTTTCCTTCTACTGTATGTTTGAGGACATCGTTGTCTATTACGGACGGAGGTCTTCCTCGGGGCAAGGTTTCCAAGTCGGTATCCCCAGCTGAAAACTTAGCAAACCAACGGCGAATGGTTCGTTCATTAACACTCCCTTCCCCAAACGCCTTTCAAATATTTCTAGCGGCCTCAGCCGCTAAATGGCGGAGTTTAAACTCGTACCAAAATATTACTCGAAAATCGCGTGTTTCCATGTTCATATTTGGAGGTATACTAAAAATTGGGTAAATGATTTGGAAGCTAATGTTTGTAATACAAAGGTAAAGGATTAGTAACTGTTTACTTTTAATATGTAAACATTCGGAAGAAAAGAACACAGACTTGCAAAATCCTTTATGTGTTTCAGAAACTATAAAAATGGACATTTCATGTGAAACAACCCAATAGTAAAACAATTGACAATAATAATATAAAATCTGTTAAAAAAAAACAAATTAATTTAATAAAAAACATAAAATTAAAAAAAATAAGTTTTAAAAACAAAGTATATTGGTAGATCTAGTGATCCTGTAACACTGGGTTGACGGGTGCTCACAAGTCAGCCGAACACGCCAGGTCCTGAGCTTTGTCGATAAAGATGACAGGGTTGCCATCTTCTTTCAGGCAGCGCACCCTGCCGGAAGCAAATCACACGTATTTTATTTTTTTCTCTAACCTTTTCTGCCTGGCGAGCCAGTATAGATGCTTGTTCATTGGAGACATCTCCTCGCCAAGATATATTTGGCGGGAGTCATTCTCTTGACATCCGATGTCCCTTGTCGAGAAGTCTCTCTTACTCACAGACTGAACACAGCACCATTTTGTTTGATTATAAAACAATTTATATTTATTTATATAGTTTACTCACAGTGACGATGTTTACAAAGAGTAGTTGCAACTAAATCCTTAGAAGGTTTAGGGATTAACTGCTTCTCTTCTATGTATATCCCAGTAAACAACGAACTTTATTATAGTGTAGTCACGCAAGATTTTGTTTTTGAGTGAAATAGTGTGACATTTAGTTCACCTAATTTACACTTAAAAAACTATGAAAAAATTTAGGAAAACATAATTGTATATGTATTCATGGGAATCTCTCTCTATTTTTTCTTAGATTGTCTTGATTGATGCGGTATCGTTACTGTAGCACTAGCGAAGTGACAGCATCCAATTGAATTCCCCTTCTCGGCTGAGAAAGAAAAAAAACTGGGAGCACTATATGTTGCCTTGATGCCGTCACAGGCCAGACTCTATTTATTAGGTTTTCATTGATATTAGGATAATTTGCTTTGCAAAATTGAAAATCTGATTCTATATTCAAAAATAATCTCCTTGGAAACCTAATTAAAGATACCTTCATTGATAATAATAAAACGGTAACCGAAACACGCAACCCAGAATAGAAATCCTATACTCTATCTGAAAATAGCATCCTTTGAAATTAATAAATTTTATATTAAATAATAAATACTAAGAAAGTAACTGAAACTCGAAATGTCCATGCACATTTGAAAATCTGTAATTTTAATTGGAAATAGCTTCTGCAGAAATTGTAAAATGATGCGTCAATTAAAATATTAAAATTAATGAAAAAACAGGCTTGCAATCCTAATAAAAAAATATTTAACAAATAAAATCATCCATTTTGTTTTAGATAATAAATTACTAAAAACGGATGACAGAAACTTGAAATTTATTCGGATAACGGATGGTTTGTTCACAGATAATAGACCAATCGAATAATTAATAAATAACACTGTTCAACAGTGTAATAGTTTCCTCCTGAAAAACAGTAAATTATTATGTATTTCATCTGCTGGGTTAACAAAATCACTATAAAAAATAACCTTTTAGATCTTGCTTTTGAGATACAGTTTATTTCATTTTTATTTTCTAAATTTTAACTTTTGGGAAATTTTAAAATGTAAAAATCAATTAAACCAAAATTTTTGTTATATTTGTGGTGAAATAACATATTTATCACAGAGATTCAATCTGACGTCTGTTGTCAAGTCTGCTTATTAGCATTATTTTGGTATGAAGGTGGGTGGCCAAGACCAGTCATGGCTCCACATATATGTTGCAACTCTTGTTTAGTTAATAATCTAGGATAAACCGCACACAGTGAGTCAAAAGGAATTCGTTTGAGACCTTGATTTGTCAATAAAGGCAGAATTCCTTGGGGTCAAGACTACAGCCATGATTACCATTTGTTAATATTAAATATTTTGACCCCATTCTATATCACAGAAACTAGAGCCAATAAATTTTTTTCATGGTCGTGTTATTTTTTTTTCAATTCAAAATTAGTAATTATTAAAAGTAGCATTCACAAAATATTTTTTGTTGTCCAGTGGAATTTATCTTTCATCTGTTATTTTAATAAAAATTATTCAAATTACGAATAATACCCTAGACTGGTTGCAGCCTATATATCAGCTTTTATTTAGGAATTTATAAAATGTTTAGCTAAGTAAAGACAAAAGACAAACATTTATCCAAATATTTGGAATAAAAATCAAAAAATAATTTAATATTTAGCTAGAGCATCATATTAGTATTGAAGAAGTCATGTTTTTACCATTTTCCCAATTTTTTCGTTAGGTGATGTAAACACTACAATTTCTCCACAAAAAGTGCAATCTACTTCAATAAATAGGAGGACAAAATTAAAGCACCCGAACAAAAAAAATATTAGTAGTTTAGAATATTCATCAAACCTTGCAGAAAATTCTTCTTTGATCAAAGAGGTAAGGAGTTAATATATCTTTTATTTCTAATTATCTTATTATTTATAGTTTTCATTATGACTCTGAAAAAAAAAAAAAAGTCTATTATCAGATGTATTATAAAAAAAAAGAAAATTGAAAAGATGTTCTTCCAATATTTTCAAGTTGTTTAACCCTTAGAGTTTTAAAGAGCTCTAAATACTCCTGGCCGAAACGATCTGAAGGGACGAAGCATATGGCTAGTACTGACCATCGCTGGGGCTGGAATACTGTTTCGCCACACTGAAGTGACTATTTAAGGCATAAACAGTAATAAATTATAGTGCTCCTTTTGCAGAAGGTTAAATAATTAAAAACTGTCATTCTGAACCGGGCAACAGCATCTTTTCTCTTCAAATCTACCGGTATCTGTTCTTCCTCCAGAAGAAGTTTGCCCCAGCGCTTGTTCATCAAATTTTCTCTTAGGGAATCCATTAGTAGTAAAGCATGTTTTGCTCTCATAACTTAGTCCTTAGCTCGGTGATAAGAAATTTGATTGCTGAACTGTTCTAAAGCTGCACCTTCTTTTGTAAGCTTGTCAGCTACTTCATTCCCATGAATACCGCAGTGGCCCTGAATCCATTGGAAAACTACCTGCACACCCTGTTGAAGCAGTTCAAGTTTTGTTTGGCAGTTCACATCATTATCCTGAGACACATTTGGCTGCGTAACTGTAATGATGGCTGCCTGTGAATCCACAAACAAGACAATTCTCTTTGCATCTATATTTGAGATAGCTTGCAAAGCTAGTAATATAGCACAAATTTCGCTGTTGAAATTTGTAGACAATTTCTCTACCGGCTTTGAGATTTGAAACAGATGTGAGTTCATGCCTGCTCCTCCATTGTAACTTGCATGTTCAGCTGAACCATCAGTGTAGACATAGAGCCAGGGAGGGCTGGGATAACGCTCAGTTATGGTTTCAATTGCTGAGGATCTCAATTCCTCTCGTATTGCATATACTGACATCACATTTTTTTTATCGCGTATTACTCCATCTGTTACTTTTTATGCAAACAGCATACTTTTTTCTGTTCAATTGTGCCCGCACAATTCTCATATTTTGACAGTGCCTTTCAGTTAACCAAAACGGTAAATCCTCAGATTTTCCTTTTCCTCCTCTTGCCATACTTCTATTTTGCGGATATTTTTGTAAAATGTCTTTTATTAGTGCTAAATGTAAATCACTAAATTTTTGTTTCGTACCAGTACAATTTCAATGCAAACATATATGCATTATACATGACTAAATCTAACAAGTGGAAAAACAATTTCTTATACCATTTTAGGATTTTCCTTACTGAATTAAGTGTACATAACATCATATTAACGCTGTCTACAGCACCCATCTTGGAATTATAATCTGTAATACACGATGGTTTCCTAATAATCTTTCTTCCCAGTTTTCATCAATTATTGCTTAAAGCTACATGTGCAGAAGACAACATCCAAACCTTTACTTATCATGCCATTTCATTTCTAATAAAATGTTAGTCGACCGGTAGCAAGTTTCTTCTCTCTTAAATTTTCCGTCCATATGGCGCAATTGTCTTCTACTTTCCAAACTGAACCAATTGCATTGGTTTTCTTTTCGTGTACCAAAGTATACAATACTGGGCTTGTATACCAACTGTCTGTAATCACTGTATGACCTTTTCTGAGATACGGCTGAAGCAGCATCATTACATCTCCAGAGATTCCAATGCATTTGTCACTTTTCTTGACCTTTGTTTTTTGACCGGTATAAATTATAAAATCCAGTACATAAATAGTTCTGCAGTCACGAAGGACAAACAATCCCAAACCTCCTACTTCTTTTGGATGGTATGAACTGTTTAAAATAACATCTGCCTTTGTAGAGTAAAAGACTTTCGTCGATGCACAGATTTTCGTACAGTACAAATGACTGCGAATGTAATAGTTTGGTAATTGGTAGTTGTAATTGGTAGTTGTTATTTGGTAATTGTAATTGGTAGTTATAATTTGGTAAATTGGTAATTGTAATTGGTAGTTGTAATTTGGTAAATTGGTAATTGTAATTTGGTAAATCGGTAATTGTAATAGTTTTCACTAATAAGACATAATATATAAAATGGCTGTATGGTGTATGCCAATGCCATCCATTCATGGAAAAAAAAAAAAAAAATGACTGCGAAAAGGAAGTTTTTAACTTATTGATGACTGGCTGTATTTTGACATACAGATCGTTCGTGGTTGTATTATTGTCGTTAAAGTGCAACATCATGGACCAATCCTATGACATAATTTTGCAGAAAATACTGCTATTCAGCAGTTTGACGAAAGTTTCTTCGAACCTGGCATTAGCATCAAAATCCGTACATTTCACAGACTGAAGTATCATTCCAATTCTTCAAACAGGAACTCTTGTTATAGACCTTACACTGTTGTACGCATTTGAAATAACTATTTGTTTGCTTGGTGATTTCACTCACTAATTCTTCCGGGGACATCATCATAAAGGCGTTTAAGGGTGATGATTTCGGATTTAAATTTCCTTTTACTCATGAATTTTGGTGTGCCTAACTTCCTGGACCGTTTTCTATTTATTTTTCTTTCATCAATTTTTTCTTCTGATTCAATGTCTGATGATAGTGATCCACTATATTCTTTTTCACTGTCGTCCCTTGTGTAATATTCTTCAAGATTTGACATTTTGTAGGGTGTCACGAATAACAAATAATCAAACTATTTATATATGGCACTATCATTGTTCATACAAGCAAGAATGTGAGGTTCTTACATTGACAAGACAGTACTGCTGACTGAGTTGTTTTGAGTACTTTGAGTCATGGAAAGGTGACAGTGAAGTCCAATTGGTAAAAGAGTGGAACGTAAAATGGGATTTCCATTTAGGGAATTCTTGGGGATTTTTATGACCCTAACACTGCCCAACTGCTACCTAGCAAGGCAAATTACTAACGAGTCCCCCTGTATTAATTTTAAACGAAAATGACTGCATATTGATTAAAAAATCGGCGAACGCATATATGCGCCCTTTGTCCAAGCCGATGACTTAGAGAAAACACATAAATTCGGCCATAGGCCACACAGATGACTTTCGTCAAACACATGTATGCTTTCATAGAGCTCTAAGGGTTAAGAAGAACATATTTTTGCAACATTGCAGTTTCCACTCAATTGATCAACTTTGATGAAATCCTTTCTCTAATTCACACCAGTTGGTTTTGCCCTTTTTAGACTAAATATTCTATGCATTACCTTATTCTCGGAGACCTCAAGGCTTTGTTATTCCTTTAAATTTAGCAACCATGTTTCAGAGTCATACAGAACTGTAGGAAGGATTATAGTTTTGTGCATTTTAACTTCTAATTTTTTTTTTTTTTTTTTATAAAAGTCATGAGTTCAATTTTGTTTTCTAACCAAAAAATAACAAAGCTCCTTGCCTTTAATCTTTATGTATATTTATATAGATAGATAGGGAGAGAGAGAAAATGTTTCCTTATACATAATTCGTTGCTTACATGCATAATTGTTTGTTTGTGTTTTAAAGAATAATAATATATATTTCAATATATCATGGCTGATTCTTTGTTTTTTGTACTTTTAAATTGGTCATAAATTTTAGTAGCACAGGTTTTTTTATGAATTATAAAAGCCTAAAATCCCTTTTTTTGCATTTTTTCCCCCATGTTTTCTACAGTAAATTTAGGAATAGTTATTCTAAACACCTTCTCTTCTTTTCCAGCTACCTGTTCAGTCTACGAAGCTGAAAATAAAATGCAACAATGAAGATAATTCCATAATTGAACTAAATGATACTAATTTAGTGTCACAATTGGCAATCGATGAATCCCTAAAGACCAATGCTAAAAAATCCATCACCAATATTCTAGACTCTACTCTGAAAAACAGTTCTGATTCTTATAATATCAGTGAACGTACATTAGTTTTTAACATATCTGCTCCTAAAGGGTTTATGGATTCCACTCTTACTTCAAATACACCACCTGATTTCTCCCTTAGCTCAAAGTTCAACTTCAACCCCAATTCAGTTTCTACCCCTACTAAGAAATTGATTCATATTGTACAGATGAAATTTCTATTACCCGAGAAAATATAAATGAACCCCTTAGTAACACGCTCACACTCGAAGATAAAGCTAATGATACATACAGTGTATCATTGTCTAATGAGGAAAGCAATGATCGAAATGATGATATAAAGTTCGATGTAACTACAACAATTTCCACCTCTTATATGGAAACAGGAAAAGCTGCAGATCCTGTTGAAGAATCAGAACCAAATAGTGCGTTACAAAATACTTATATATTTGAAGAAGCTACTGAAACGTTAAGTGCAAATAATGATAAAATATTAGCCAATAGTATTGAAAATGTTATATCAACTGAGGATAGTATAAATAATAAACTTGAAGAATCCCAAAACTTTCCTTATAATTCAGATGCTGATTTTAATTCAACTATCACAATAAAATCAAAGGAGAATGATGACAGTGAGGAGGATAGTTGCTATAGTTCATCTTCAAATATTCGTAGCCTTGGAGACGTTTGTGATATGTCTCAGTTACAACACAAAAAAACAGTGAGTATTAAGGAGAGAATTTTAATGTTGGTTCGATAATTAAAAGCTTTTGTGCATGGAATTTTCTAATATAACATTTTACCAATCTCAGCAGTCTTACACAACCATTTACTCACTTTCCCAGGCAGCCATATTCAACCGCAACCAAAATCCTCAAACTTAATCTTGGATTTTATGTTCAGTTAAAAATTAAATTACCTGTTTAGAATCACAGTTAAAGTTTTTGTGATAATGCATAATCACCTTGGTTTTGACTTATATTTATCATATCTAATTATTATAAAATTATATACTTTCCAATGTTTTGAGCCCTTATCTCATCTTCTGTGTTCTATTAAAAAATTTACACTTGCAACACAAAACATTCACTTACCTCCCTTCTTTAAATCTATTTTAAATGTTTTAATTTAACTTGAAGATGTTTCATATAAAACAGTAGAATAATAGAACCATAGAAATTATTTATGTCAGTCATGCTTTTAGTCATTCTCCATTACCTTCTGCAGCATTTATTTTCTATGGAAATACACATTTTAGGTGTTCTAAAAGTGTACATAGAAAACTAAATTTACATATTTAAGATTGATATATACCTGCGAAGTTTCAGATACTTGTTTAGCAATATTGATAAATATATTTATCTTAAAAGGCTTTTATGATTTTGATCAATCTTAATATAGATGGATAGTTAAAAAAAAAAAAATGTATTCTAGAACTAGGCCCCTTAAGAATATAATATACGAACTAACATGAAAATTATAACTGCCCAAAGACGTTTTAACTTAAAATTAAATATATATTTTATTTGAACATATTATGTATTGGTATTAGTATGCATTTTTTTATTTTTGAACCTATATCATGAAATTTTGTACAAACTGTTCTTTTCCCATCAAATGATTGTTACCATTTTGAACTCGATACTATTTTAACACATTTAGCATTGAGGTAAATCTGGAACCAGAAAACTCTTATTTAATTTTTTAAGTTTAGTTGGGGTATTCTAGTTTGGCTAGGATTTATAATTAGGGTGTTAATCTCATCTCAACTCCATTACTCATTTCTTAGATATTCATTGTTTAGATTTTTTGTGATTAAATTGGTTTGATATTATTAATTTTAAAAAATATTTTGAACATGTTTTTATAAAAGCAAAGAAAAATAAGATTACCTAATGTTATTTAAATTAACATTGGTTTATATGATGTATTTTATGAAACTAATTTTGTATTAATATATTTTTGACTACTTTTATAATGGCAAAATCATTTATAGTAAAATCCTTTATTGTTTTATAGGTAATCTTGGCTGTACATTAACAAAAACCAGATCTGAAAATTCTCTGTGTTTACCAGAACCCGTATGTAATTCAAGAAAGCCAAAAACATATTATGGGTCTGCAGTGAATTTGGGAACCCACAACACTAATCAGTTAACAGCAGGTATTTATAGTTAACAGCTATTTTTTCTAGGCAACCTAATTATTTTTCTGATTTAAGGTGTTTTTCTGGGAATTTCCCAAAAAATCTATTATTTTTTTTTCCTATTTACTTATATATTTTATTCTCATAGAAAATTATTAATGATTCACAAAAAATTGGCAGTCTGTGTCCGTACACAGGATTATACCTGTTCTTACAGAGAGGTTTCATTGTATAAATATAAATAATTAAGCGATACTCACAATGTTTGTGAAATCTTGTTATTTATGTTAAGTTTCTCCTAATGTTTCCACCATAAAATGCCATAGAAAACCACTCAATAACAGATACTTTACTGTTAATAACTTTAACAAACTGGATTGTATACTATAGGTAGTGTCATTTTGTTAGACTGCCATATTGTTTGATTAATCTGTTCTCTGCGGTATTTTTGTTGTTTCTTTTTATCAAAACTATTTTAAATTTAATTATATTTTACAGTAGCTATTGATGTACAAAATAGCTATCACTAGAGAACAAATGGACTTATAAACACGAGTTTACCTTCTTTTTTTTTTTTAAATATAATTTTACTGATCTCTAAAACTATATACAATATATACAACAAGTAAAAGGGCTAAAATTACAAATATAGGCATGAAATAGTGCTGTGAAGAAGCTACCCAGTGGTAGCACTTCAATAATTCTTTTAGGTAACACTGTAATGTTTATTTTATTAGCAGGTCTCGAGGCCACCATCTTTTCAGATGCCTCGGAGGTTATCATGAATATATGGAGATGAGAGTTTACGGACAAGCAGGTTTGTGTGTGCTGGTAGTTTGGAATTAAAGGAGGTATATCAATTTTGGGTCATGACGACCAAGATGTTTTGTGCCAATAAATAAATCAATCAATTTAGGGCTAAGTCTGCAACTAGTGGAATATTGAAGGCTCTATCGATGATTTTATTAGTAACAAAATAAGGAGCATTTTGGATTGCAAGGATTGGGCACAGGAGGAATTTGATGGTTTAGTGGACCCCCATAGATCAATGCCATGTGTCCAAATAGGTCTAAGAATGGTTATATAATCAGTTTTTTGTTATAAATAGGGAGTTTTGATCGTTTGTTAAGTAAGTGTTGTATTAAACGATATCTACGAGCAGTTTCTTGTTGTTTAATTCTTATATGAGGATTCCTAGTAAGATGTTTGTCAAGATGGAGTCGTATGTATCCTATTTGTTCTACAAGGATGAATGGGGTGTTATTAAAGGATACAGTAGGGCAGGAG
This sequence comes from Piezodorus guildinii, assembly GCA_023052935.1. Classification (NCBI taxonomy): domain Eukaryota; kingdom Metazoa; phylum Arthropoda; class Insecta; order Hemiptera; family Pentatomidae; genus Piezodorus; species Piezodorus guildinii. The sequence continues at coordinate 38,521,702 of CM041295.1, read as the reverse complement.
GTCATAGGTTTATGACATAGAGTAAAGATGATTTGATGGGATTTATTTTAATTCTCCAGTTTTGACACCATCCTTCAATGGCAGATATATGGTTCTGTAGGATTTTGGATGCAGCAACAGGATCATTATTCACGGATGTGTTATCAGCATAAGTAGTAAGGTCAGTACTGGGTTGGATAGGAGTATTAGCTATATACACTGTGTAGAGGATTGAGTCTAGGATACTACCTTGAGGTACACCGGCTGACTGGGTAATGAATAGAAGAGATTTTGAATAACTTAAAAGGTTCTATCTGTAAGGTAGGAACGGATTATTAGGAAATATGTCAGGGAGAGGAATTGATGGAGTTTGTAAAGCAGTTCTGGATGCCAAACTCTATCAAAACAAGTTTACTAAAAATTAATTGACGTTTTTACTTTTAGCATATATAGCACCATGTAACTAGTTCGGCAACACACCATAGAACTTGCAAAAGGCTGCTTACAAACTTTAAATTCATTATCAGTTAACACTTGAAATACGATTCTGAGTAGCTACATATTAGGTTTAGGTTGTGTTACAAATTTTACTGATTGTGTAATAAATTTCTGAGCTATTAAAGTTTTTACCTTTATGATATCAATTCAATTTCAATTATTGTATGTAATTTATTGCATTATTTATGTTATACCTGTAAAATTTATGAGTCACAGGAATGGTTTCAGAATTTGTTTAATAGTGATCATTTATTCTTTAATAGTTTCATTTATTAATTTGGTATGTTTGTTTTTTTGTGATCTAAACCTTGAACTGTGAGTGCTTGTGTGTGTTTATTTAGGTATGATTATAGATTTTGTAATAGATATGATACCATTATAAGTATAAGTAGATGTGTTTGTAATATATATATATGATGCTTGTGTAGTCTAGAGATGGGTTAACTGCTTTTTTTCAGGAATTGGAATGTAACTCCTCTCTCAATAAAATTATATATTTTTTTTCCAGTGATCTTTACTTAATAGCTCTTATAATAAGTAAAAAAATTGTTATCCCCTCTCCCTCCCCCCACCCAAAAAAAATATGCTACTGTTGTAAAATTAGTAATTAAAAATTCGTTTAGTTTTACCTGGTAGGTGAGAAGTATTATAGTTGAAGGTTACTCAAACGTTACTTTAGATTCGTTACTGCAGACCATGTAGACCCTTTGCTTCCTGGAGACAACACCATGATTCCTCATCAATAAAAAGATAAGTAAATATGATTATAAGAACTGCGAAAAGAGAATTCCTCAAAGAAAGGTTGCAAATTATTGAGGAAACATATGGTTATTTTATGCTTTCTTAAAGAGAGATATGAGTTGTATATAAAGCGAGAAAACGTGCAAAAGCATGGAAAAGACGTTACCCAAAGAAACAATATTAAGCATATGGAAATTAAATTTTGAGGGAATCCTTAATCAAAGGAAAACTAAGATGTAAAAGTGTGGTAATATAAAATCTAGCATATTTGGATGATGCAGTGGTCCTTGGAAGTCATAAAGAGGATATTGAAAGGTGTGCTTGGAATCTAATAAAAGTAGGGTGAATACACAAGTAAATGAAGACAAAACGATACATATTAGAGGAAGCCTTATTGTCAACCCTAGTAAGATGATATGCATTGATGGCAAATCATTTCCGACAAAAGACAGATTCAAATACCTTAGCTCCATAATAACCTGAATTAATAACCACCTAACCACCCTCATTCTTCCTTCCTAGGATTCTGGAATTCCAAAAACTATCTAGAAATTTCAAAATAAGGGTATACAGTACTGCAATAATGCAAGCCCTGATATACTGCTGTTTGTCTGCACTCGGGCACCTTAAAGGTAGAATTAAGAGATTGGTATTACTTAATCAACTTTCATGATATCATGAAATAATTACTCAGAACTCAGTTATCAGTATTTTTTATTGCAAAAACCACTGTTTGGTTGTGCCCTGTCCATTTTAATTGTTAAAACAATCTTATTGAACTGAATAAGGAAAATAAGTGTTGAGAGCACTTCTAATTCCATGTTCCGGAATCTTTATATCACTCACCGATTGATCATAAATGGAATTGTTCAGCTTCTTTATCTCATTTTCTGACCATGGATAAGTTAGTATCAGATCTGATTTACTTTTAAGCTTCTAATATCACCCTTTTAGAACATAAGGCATTGACTGCCTCTAATTTCCTTATCACTGTAAATATGATTTGTGTAAACTACACTTTTTTTTCTGGCTTGCTGTTGATTGAATTGCATCTATTATTTAAGTAACCTGTAACTTAAGTAAGTAAGCCTGCTTTGTAATTAACTTATTCTTTTTCATTATTAACCTTCTTTATTAATTACTTGTATTATCACAAGGAATAAGCTGATCAGTTGAAAAATAATTCTTATGCATTAATGTTATAATATCCATAAGTTCATGAAGAAGGGGCAATGAAGACCACTCCTTAAGATGAGTGATGATCAAAATACATGTAACATGGGGACCATTCTTTAACTTATTAAATTATTCAAGAAGTTAAACTGAATGAAAATTGACAAAAATTAAAGGATTCCTCTAGTTTTTTCATACTTGGGGCTAGAGATTTAAAAAAAAATATTTATTACTCTTTTTGAAAATGTATTTATATTTTTTATTTGTTGATCTCTCATTCTATAGAATGAACATCTTCAAATAAATTCAGGAACAAATTACCCATCTCTAGTGTTAGTCCTTCGTAGTTGTTTATTTTTTATGGTTGATTAGCCTTCCAGTAAAAAGGTGGAGTAGAAAAGGTGCTACCTGAGGATTGCGCATTTTATTCAACTATTGGTTGAAATTTCAGTCTCATTTCCCCCCTTCCTCTCCCTTTCATTCTGTTTTTTTTTTTAATGCCACTTTCAAAATTAGCAACCAGATTCGTTATAAAATTTAAAGAAGCCCAAGTCCATTCAAAATAATTGAATATGCTTCAAATTAAAACACAATACGCCAATTTGATTTTAGATAACTTTACAATATTTCAAAAACATTATCAATGCAATTCAAAACATTTTTTAACTAAATAAACTACAAAATTACTAAACAATTTACTTCTCATCTTCATTTTGTGTGTGTATATGAAGGTGTTTGAAGAAATTATGATTTTCTGGTGGCACATATCTCAGTAGATCAATTATGTTCTGAATTTTGCTCTTGTAATTTGTCTGATATTTTAGACAGTTGTATCAATACAATATTTTCAAACTTTCTTGGTCTACCCTGACATGGTAATTAATTCTGGACTTTAAAATTTTCATTTTTATTCATTGATGTCTTATAGATATCAAAACATTCAACATATTTTAACCAGTTTTTCGATTCTCTGGTGGAATTTTTTACCATTTTAAAAATTGCATTTTCTAATCATTTTTTTTAATATTTTTTTTATACAAATTGATCTATAATTCTCTTTCTTTTGTTATTTAATTTGAAAACATTCGTTCCTAATTCTTCTTTACTAACTAAACTAAATGGTCTTATCATTTTGTTCTATCTTCTGGGGTGAAATAATTTCCAAGATTTAATGGTGGGAGAAGTTAGTTCAGGGTGCAGTCAAAAGAACACACAATTAAGATATAGACTTAATAAACTGGTGCTGTAAGTATAGCACCCTGAAGGTCTATAATTTAGGCCGAAACGTCGGCACCAGTTAATTAAGTTTATATGTTAATTGTGTGTTCTTTTGACTGCACCCTGAACTAACTTCTCCCACTCACACAGTCAACATTCTCACTTCTCGAAGATTTAATGTTATATTTTAAGTTTTATATTTAATTTTAAGTACAAAATATGTTTAAATAGTATGTCCAACAAAAATTATGCCATATAAATGCATATTATGTTTATTGTCTGTTTTTTTTTTTGTTTTTTTAACTGAATAAATTAAATTTACTGATCATTCAACTAATGCAATAGTACAAAAACTGAGGTTAGTCTTTTTAAATACATTTTCATTAATAAATGTCTTAATTTAATTATGAAGGACTTAGACAACTTTCAAAGTAAACAAACCTCTCAATCATTTAACTTAACCTGAAAAGTTATGTGCCAGGAATGATCATAGTGACTCGGAATATAAGTAATGTCAAAGGCTTTTTGAAGTTGTGCATGTAACAAACGGGGAACCTGAAATAATTGATAATGGACTTGGGTCACTTTCAAAATAAACAACTCACATATTTTTTATATTAGATGCCAAAACAATGCAAATTTCATGTTCCTTTATATTTTGAATTTCATCTAATCCTAATTATGACGGGGACAGTGTGGTAGTAGCCCTGGACTACTAATCTCCGAGTCCTGGATTCTAACACTGGCAGTGGCAGAATAATTATTTATCTTGTTATTTCAACTGTGGGGTGACACTAGGTTAAGGAGATCCTCCTGGAGCACCCCCAGTGGTAAAGTGTATGAAACACTTGGGGGAACAACCTGGCTGATATGTGTGATCCCGTCCTAATCATGGCCATATACTGAACCCAAGACCCTTTATGGGTTGTGGAGGTACAGGTTAGTTTTTCTCCATCATTATATAACATGCTCATAAAATATCAATGCTCATGTAATGGCTTCCGTCTAACATGGGATTTTTATTAATTTACAAATTAGGATGTTCAAATAATATCATTCCTGTCAAAGGTTTATTTTCTTGACAAATTTTATTATAACACTATCATTTTATGTATAGAAATAAAAATGAATGAATAGTTTCTAAAATATTTATGATTTGAGTCTTTTATAGTATCAAGAAATTTATGACATAACATAATTTTGATTTATATGATGGAAATGAAATAAAAAAAAGGTATGAATACTTAGTCCTTTCGAATTTGCGGCAGACCTCATCGAAAATTCAACTAGAACTAGAAGATTGAGTTTTTGTTGTTTTGAATGTAGTATATTTTAACTTTTTTTGTAGTTATTTACATTTTTATCAAACTCACCATAAAAGGGTATAGCCAGGTTAGAATGGTAAATATGCCCCCGCGGCTTTTTTAAATCAAACTTGGGGGATTAATTTGGTGTCAAATAAAAATATTTTTTTAGCTTTTTAATTCAAACGGTTTTCGAGATTTTTTTAAAAACTGCTTTTTCTATTTTTTGTTTAATAGTAAAATCTTTTCTTTTTTTTTTTATTTATTAAATTTTTTGAAATTTACAACTGTATTAGTAAATACATCAAGTAAATTGGCTCATAATATACATGAAAAGACATGAAGAGAATATGCCCATTGGCAACACTCCACTCGGTAATCTATACTAGAAGGTCTCTAGGCCATCTTCTTTTCAGACGCCTTGGAGGATTGTCAGGAATGGAAGAGGAAGCAAGGTATAGTAAAATCTGAAATTAATTAATGATTTTTTTTCTCTGATTATTAGGAGTCAAAGGCATGAAAAAATGAAATGATCATGATTCTTAAACGAAAAGCCAATTTTTAGCGAAATAAAGAAAACCAAATATGTAATTTTTTTATTGGAAGGAATTAGTCCGGGTGGCGGTCATTTAATGAAACAACTAAATAGTTTCAACTATTTTATTGTTTTAGGCAAACAATAAAATAGTTGAAACTATTTAGTTGTTTCATTTAATGACCGCCACCCGGACTAATTCCTTCCAGTAATTCTCAACGGTCAACTAATTACATCCACAGTAATTTTTTTATCTTTATCAAAAGTGACAATCACTGATTTTTTTCAGTAAATGTCTTTTATACTCCTCTATACACAGGATTTTTTCGAATTTTTTGAAGTGGTAGAAACAATGTTTCAATAAAAACTTATTTCTTTCTAAAATCTTGCATTTAAGTTATATTTCTTATTATATTTGAGAAACATTAAGCTTTTAGATTATCGAAAAATGTGTAGAAAATTATTTTTTTAACCTAAAGTACATCCTTCCTAGAGAAGGCCATAGAGAATACCTGAACAAGCAAGACCTTAGAAGAAACAATTGATTATGGCTAAATAGATGGTGTTATAAAGCACTAGCCTGGCACGTGTTTTTGAAAAACATAGCTTTAATCCAATCATTTTGAAGTAAAATGATGAAAAATGTTTTATAAGTATTGTAATTTCTGGTTAGAAATAATTGTTTACACATTTTTCCATAATAATAAGAACTATAAGTTAAATGCAAGATTTCAGAAAAAAGATAAGTTTTTATTTTTTCCCACCACTTCAAAAAATTCCTGTGTATGGAGGAGTATAAAAGAAGTTTACTGAAAAAAATCAGTGATTGACACTTTTCAAAAAGATTAAAGAATTACATATTTTGGTTTTCTTTCTTAAGCTAAAAATTGGCTTTTCGTTTAAGAATCATGATCATATCATTTTTTCATGCCTTAGACTCCTAAGAATCAAAGAAAAAAATCATCATTAATCAATTTCAGATTTTACTTTTAAAAAAAAGAAAATCGAAAAAAGTAGTTTTTAAATAAATCTCGAAAACCGTTTGAATTAAAAAGCTAAAAATTTAGGTCAATTATTTTTATTTGACTCCGAATTGATCACCCAAGTTTGAGTCAAAAAAGCCGCGGGGGTAGATTTACCATTCTAACCCGGCTATACCCTTTTTGTTTTATTCCTCTCTGGTTATAGTTTGATGTTTCCAATCAATACAATGTTTTTATAGTAGGGCATGAAAGTATGTTTTATTTTATCTTGTTCTGTTTTTGTCTATGTTTTATTTTATCTTTGTTTCTGTTTTTGTCTATGTTTTTTATTTTATCTTGTTCTGTTTTTGTCTATGTTTTATTTTATCTTGTTCTGTTTTTGTCTATGTTTTATTTTATCTTGTTCCGTTTTTTTAAACTTTATTTTGAAAGTCTGTACTATCACAGTATTAATTGTAGTATTCATCACTTTTCCTTGAGGTATTTCTACTAATATGTAGTGGTGTTTTTCTTTACCAGTTTATTATGTGACTGTTTATACCCTCGTGTGTAGCTGACAACTTTGTTTGTGCCCACATGTTTCAGGTCTCGAAACTCGTGCATATCTGGTTTCTTGTTACCTTGTCAGGTGAGATTCTAGTCTCTTATAACAAATCCCTTTGATTTTTAAGCATGTTGAGCTTTTAACATTCCTCTGTAACAGTTATGCTGAATTAGTTATTATTATTTTTTAGTTTTCATGTTTTAGACTTTTGCATGTTATGTTAATTTTATAGAGTTGCCTGATTTTAATTTATATTTAATGATTTTTCTTCCTGTTTATGTATAATAATGCCAATTACTAAATTAAACACAATTAATAATGTCAATTAATGAATTAAAAACAATTCCAGTGCTAAATTTGGTGATTGTAATAAATTATTAACCAGTTAGTTGATAATAAAATTTCATAACTCTACCAAAGTTGGCCCAGTTTGTACAGCTGCTTAACATAACATAGATCGTTATGAAGTAATATGTTGCTCCAATTTTTTTTCTCCAATTTTTAATTTTATTTAGAGATATTTAAAATGTCTTAATAAGGACAATCAGAATAATGCTTTAAGACTACATTAATACAATATTTACAAGAAATATATTAAAATAAATATAGTTATAATAAAAAAAAAAAAAAAAAAAAAAAAAAAAAAAAAAAAAAAAAAAGATACAAAATTTACAAATAAATGTACATCTTAAACTCATGTATACCCATGTATAATATTTATAATCAGCTAGGAGAACCCTGTACCTGTCTTATAGGAGACTATATGTGAAGGGTAAAGCAGAATCTAAAAGATTCCAACGCCTCTCTCTCATTTGCATCACTGGTTAGAGCCAGTGGAAGCTGAGTTGGAGCACTTTAGTCAAAAAGGTAATCATACTTAAAGGGAAAATTCGGCTTGTGCCAGAACTATTATATAAATATTCACAAAAGGTCTCGGGGGCCACTGCAGTTCCAGCCTGCAAAAAATATTGTAGGTGCTGGTGAAGCTGGATAGAGATTTGGGGATGAACAAAGTTCTGATGGAATTCAGAGAATTTGGTTGGTACCAGGTCTAAAATATATGAAATATTAAGATCATGATGTGTAAGGTATTATTGGTCACATAGTAAAATGCATTAACTATAGTTCGAAGGACTTTGTATTGAAAGGATTGGATGCATTTGATGTTAAAGAATTTAGGTGCTGTACCCCATAGTTTAAGTACATAGGTACATAATAAATAAAAAAAATTGTTTTTGTTTTTTTCCCCTTTTGTTATGGTTTGTGTTAGGTAATGATTGAGGATTTAACTAATTGTTCAAATAAGGGTCTGCTTGTGAAAGAGTAGGTGGTGGGGATATTTATTTTCAAACAAACTATTCATCGGAAGCCTTAAAATTAATGTTAAAAACTATATAAAATTGTGGAGGTAAAGTCCAAATAAAGTAAAAAGTTAGCCACAAGTTAAAGGAAGTGAAAAATAATCTTTTTTCCGGGACCAAGTCCCCTAGGAACGAAACAATGAATACAAATGAATCCCAAACAAGCAACTATAGTCCAGACATAATCCCGTTAAAACATAGTCTTCCAGCCATCTTTTCTGCCTTTATAATGTCTGTCATAACTTATCCCTTCTGCTTGGAAAAAGCTCCTTGTGTTCCATTCCTTCCTGTCTTTATACTCCCAGATAGTCATTATAGCCCAAAAAGCCTCCCTCATCATCACTTTATTTATCTTACTGACCTGATTTTCCGTCTACATAAATGACCTAGGAATATATATTTCCTTCCATCCTTCTGATATACTCAATGCTTTCTGTAAACTCCCAGAAGATATTGATACCATTAACTGCTAGGCTTCAGATAATTAGCTTAACCTGAATCCAGGAAACACAAATCATTAATTTTATCATTGGCTGAAAACTATCTTTTTGTTCAATTTCCCACTACTCATTACCATTCCTCAGTAAAACTCCTATCCACTTCCAAGACTTCATATAAAACGTAGGGGTTACTTTTGATTTAGACCTAACATAGAGTAATCATATTTCCTAAATTACTAGAAAATTATCCCCGAACATCTCTATGACTCATTTCCTTCAAGTACCCGTCATCTTCTAGTATCTTTCGTATTCTTCCTCACTTTGACTGTAAATGTATGGAGGTCTCTCTAGTAAGAATGTGATGAGAGCCCTCCCCCTCCCCAAATAAAAAAAAAAAAAAAAAAAAAACCTGCTTGGTTTTTCTTCTTATCTGTCTTATTCCAGACCTTAAGAGCCAGAAAACCTTCCTATAGCATTAACCTCCTCACTCCATGTTCTTTCATTCATACCCTAAACTAGGGGTGGGCATAATCGAATGAACGTCATAATCGGATGATCGGACTTCGATGATTTAAATAATCGAATGATTTCACAATCAAATGATCGAAGGATGCATTGTGAGAGACGATATGTCACAATTCCTGTCTCAATGATGGCTGGGCCTAAATGCAAAGATGCATATAAGTTAAAAAAAAAAAAAAAAAAAAAAAAAGGTTGTTCGATTATCCTAGCTCCTTATAATCCCTCGATTATCGTTAAACAGTTCAGTTTGAATGGTCATTCGCTTATCCGAACCGATTAATCTGATAATCCATTAATTCGATAATCGTCATTCGATTATGCCCACCCCTACCCTAAACACAAGATCTCTGCATAATTATTCATATATACCTTCTCATTGAACTGCTTCCTTTAGAAAAATTCTTATCATCTGTGCTAACATCCATTTTCATAAAATCTCTTGCCTTACCACATTCAAACACTTTTTACATCTCCGTCTCCTCAAAGATCAATCTTTCAATCATATGTTATCTAAGCAAAATTGAGTAATTATTCATTCAACTAAATACATTTAAAGTTTTCAGATGTTTGTTTATTATTTATTTCAATGAAGCCAAAAAAAACAATAAATTCTACTTATTTTGTTCATTGTAGATTATTATTAGGAGGCATAATGTCCCAGACAAATAATTTCTTTTTACTATATATATATATATATATATATATATATATATATATATATATATATTATATATATATATATATATAATACTTTATAATACTTTTTATATAATAAATCAAAAAACTTTTTAGTTTTAATTCCAATTCATCAGTTATTCCTCCATATGCCAGATGTTTCTCCTGTTCTTGTAGGCATAAATGAAATTCACCCCTTCTTTCCTAAAAATATAAAATATTTAAAAATAAAGCAACTTATTTTTTTGCTTTATAATTAGTTGAAATTACTACTTAATATGAATTTATTAATAAACAATAAAAATGTCAGTAAGATAAGCCGTGATAAACCCCAAAGTTTTTATTTTAATTAAATTATTAATTTTCCATAAAAAATAAAGAAAGTAGATTAGTTAAGTAAAGAAATAAAAAATTTACAATGGAAATGATAAAAGATACATTTGAAATGGAAAAGGTTACGGTTTATGTTAAAATATTTACAATTGATGCGGAAATGCTAAATTATGTCTAAACGGAAGTGTTTGTCAATTTTTCCATTTTATATACATTTGGTGTATATTACCTGTATCATCTATACTACTATATTACTTTACTCTCCTCTTTTATTATTTGTGATACTGGCCACACAGTGCTTCTCCATATCTCACATACATAATATCGTATTCCCATATTACATTTATTCACCTAATTAATAATACACATTTTTTTATGTCTCTTACTGTTGCTTTATATCTAAAAATATGTGCGTGTGCTTATATACATTTCTTTACTACTGTGTTTATTTTTAAATCTTTTCATGTATTTACCTGAAAACCTATATAATCTATTTTATATTTATATTCCATCACAACAATTTTTCACCAATGTAATCTTTTATTGCCTTTACTCTTTATCCTGATTATCCATCACATAGTGTTTTTAATTTAAATTATAATTTTTTAACTAATTTTGTATATATATATATATATATATATATATATATATATATATATATATATATATATATATATATATATGTATAGCATTTCCAAGCCAATTGTAACCTTTTCCATTTCAAATGTAACCATTTCCATTTCAAATGTAACCATTTCCATTTCAAATGTAACCATTTCCATTTCAAATGTAACCATTTCCATTTCAAATGTAACCATTTCCATTTCAAATGTAACCATTTCCATTTCAAATGTAACCATTTCCATTTCAAATGTAACCATTTCCATTTCAAATGTAACTCATTCCAAAGCAAATGTAACCATTTCCATTTCAAATGTCACCTTTTCTATTTCAAATGTTACCTTTTCCATAGCAATTGTAACCTTTTTCTTCACTTTTAGCCTTAAATATTCCGTTTTATTTATTTATTGAAAAATAATTAGTTTAATTAACATTATGACTTTTTTAGTAATTTTGGCATATCCAATATCAATAAAAAAATGCGAGTTGAAATCCACATGAGTAATAAAAAAAGCTCTTAAAGTTATAGTTATAGTTTCTATTCTAGCATTCTGAGTACGTTTTTTCAAATAAATCTTTTATAAAGGATCCTTTATAACTTTGTCTTACAATTATTTGATAATTTAATTGAGGGATTGTAAGACCAAGTTATAAAGCAGATCCTTTATAAAAGATTTATTTGAAAAAACGTACTCAAAACGCTAGAAAAGAAACTATAACTGATCCTTACTAAAAAAAAAGAAATAATAATAATAAAAAAAAACAACTAAACAATGTATATTCCAGCAACGTTGTAATGAGAACCAAAAACAAAGTAATCAATCCCAATATCAATAAAAAATGGGAGTTGAAATCCGCATGAGTAATAAAAAAAAGCTCTTAAACGTTTTCATAACCCCCAGAAAACACAAGTATAGATCCCTATACCAATAAAAAGTAAGTGCAAGTTGAAATGCGAGCGAGCGATAATTAAAACAGCTTAAAAAACGTAATCACAAGACCCGAAATATCAATTATCAACTTCTATAACAATAAAACATTAAAAGTAAATGCGAGTTGAAATACACATGAGCGATAAAAGATACAGCTCAAAAGACGTTATCATAACCACCCGAAAGCACATTAATTAATCCCTATATCAATAAAAAACTTTGAAGTAAATTCGAGTTAAAATGCGCAGGAGCGATAAAAAAAACATAAAAACTCAAAAACCGTAATTATAAGACCCGAAAACACAATTATAGATCCCTGTAACAATTAAAAACATAAAAGTAAATGTTAGTTAAAAAAAGCTAGAGCTATAAAAAATACAGCTTCCACTAACATTTCCCTTAAATCTGCCAAATTTTGTGGGTCTCGGGCGCGGACACGTCTTCCAAGCATGTCCCATACATGCTCTATTGGGTTCATATCAAGACTTCTGGGTGGCCAAACCATAACGTCAATTTCTTCTTGTCTGAGGAAATTTTGCACTGATCGAGCAACGTGAGGTCGGGCATTATCGTGCATAAAAATAAAGTTACCTGCAATATTTCTGGCGAAAGGTATTACATGTGGTTCAAGTACCTCCCTAATGTACCTGTCAGCAGTTGTAGAACCACGGTTCACAAGAACCAACCAACTCTGTATGGGAGTTTAAATTTATGCCCCCCCACACCATCACTGACCCACCACCAAACGCAACCCTTGGAGAAAAAGTGCATGGAGCATACCTCTCTCCCCGCCTTCTCCATACCTTTTCCCGTCCATCTGGAGATCGGAGACAGAATCTTGACTCATCGCTGAATAATATGATGCTCCAATCTTCCTGAGTCCAGTTTAGGTGCTCCCGAGCAAACCTCAAGCGCTCAATCCAGTGTTCCCTGGAGAGAAGAGGTCCAGTAGCTGAAGGATGGGAGGTCAATCCATAATCGTTGAGTCATCTTCTCACGGTTCGCTCTAAAATTTACACATTCCTGAACCTCTGGAGGAGACCACGCAGACTGTTACCAGTTGATCGGCATCACGAAGAGCATGCAGTTGCAAAAATCTCTCGTCACGGTGAGAAGTTGACATTGGACAGCCTTGTCCGACTCTTCTTGTATGCCCTCCAGTTTGACGGTGCCTATTAAGCACCCTGGACACTACGGATTGTGACTGCTGGAGCCGTTGCGCAATATGCCTTTGAGAAAACCCTTCTTCACTCAAAGCAACAGCACAAATTGATTCCTATTCGGCCAATTCTCTTCTGTTGGCCATCACAACGTTCTTACTAAACTCACAAGTAAAAACTAAAGTCTCTTAAATGTTAGAATATCTTCAATAAGATGAATCTTTGCTAACAACTAACCATTTACTGATAGGAAGAAAGAAAAGAAGAGGATTAACTGACCCTTTTCTCCATAAACGGGTGGGAATATAAACAGGTAGAGGATTAACTTGATAAGATACAACACAAAGTCCAGTCTGGGACAAAGGAATTCCTATTTTTATCTCTTATGTAATAATAATATAAATATTTGTAAGTGATCCTTTAATTTTGTCCGGCAGTGCACATTAAATATCCTCTCCACCATGTTCTTAAATATTTACATATGTACCCCTACCATATTCCTTAGTCCTGATGAAGACCTTTATCGTGGGTTGAATCATTGGCAATAAATATTTTGTATTATTTCATTGTTTTTTTTTTTTTTTTTCATAATTGCTGCCCATCCTTCAAAATTGTCCATTCTAAATTCACCCTTATAAATTGCCCATCCTGATATCAATTAAGAAAGTAGTTAAATTTGAGTTTTATTTTCATGATATTTATAAATAACTAATTGTTTATTCCTAATTTTTTATTTTCTCAATTATACCAAAAAAAATTGTTTTAATGCATACTTTAACCCATACTGATTTTTCTTATGTAAATGATAGTTGTCAAAAGTGATCTTTTCGGATATTATATTAGAACTGCTTACTCTCTTAAATGGCTAAGCAGTATTTTTATGATTTTAATATATTATATATTATAACATATAATATATATATATATATATATATATATACACATACATATATATATATATATATATATATAGCATTTCCAAGTCAAATTCAACCTTTTCCAAGTCAAATTCAACCTTTTTCCATTTCAAATTCAACCTTTCCCATTTCAAATTCAACCTTTTCCATTTCAAATTCAACCTTCTCCATTTCAAATTCAACCTTTTTCGATTTCAATAAAATAATAAAAATCGAATTAAAATGATATTATGTTTTTATGGTTATTTTAATTACAGATTATGTTTTTAAACCTTGTGGCTTGTTAACTATTTCCAGAGGCCTTTTTACATAAAATAAGTCACAATTATAATAATAAGTATAACCGATACTTTAATTTGTAAACATTTTCGATACAAGGGCTGGTAGTTGGATTAGCAGGTGTTCGTTTTATTTTAGTTTTATAATCGCAGACGGTAACACAGCTACTGAGCCTAGTTTCTAATAAATACGCAAGAGTTATAATAAACCCATATTTGAGCAAGCGCGATTAAAATTAATAGTTTAATTGGTAAAGAACCTTTGGGAACGCAGCTACTGAGCCTTGTACCCAATAAATACAAAAAAGCTAAAATAAACCTCTACTTGAGCGAGCGCGAATAAAATTAATAGTATAATCGGTGACGAACCTTTGGGAACGCAGCTACTGAGCCTTGTATCCAATAAATACGAAAAAGTTATAATAAACCTCTACTTGAGCGAGCGCAATATTATCACCCGCGATTATAAAACTAAAATGAAACGAACCCCCGCTAATCCGACTACCAGCCCTTGTATCGAAAATGTCTAAAAATTAAAGTATCGGTTATACTTATTATTATAATTGTGACTTATTATATGTAAAAAGGCCCCTGGGAATAGTTAACAAGCCACAAGGGTTAAAACATAATGTGTAATTAAAATAACCGTAGAAACATAATATCATGTTAATTCGATTTCTATTATTTTATTGAAATCGAAAAAGGTTGAATTTGAAATGGAAAAGGTTGAATTTGACTTGGAAATGCTATATATACATAATTTATAATTATATTATTATTAGTTATATATAATAATAGTAATTATTATTATTATTAGCCTTTCCATAACATACTGGAATGATTAGCTCATTCATTTAATAATACTGGTGGGAGGGGGGTTTTAGATAAGCAAAATGCCCATCTCTAGATCATATAGTTGCTATTGGTATTTTATTTTCAGGTTCTTAAATTTAATATTAATTAAATTATTTGGCTTTTTTTGTTTAGAGAGAAGAATTCATCAGAACCCAAATTACTTTTTGAGGTGTCCTGGAAACGAAGTTGCCATGCCTAAAGTGAATTTACCGGTAAGAAATGAAATTTTCAACTTCAAATTTTGTTGGAGCACTCAAGGGTGCTTCTACATCTTTTAGTCTCATTTGAAGTGGATTTTAGTGAAACTAGCCAATTTACTATTTGCTGGTTAAAATAATTTCTAATAGAAATTGTCATAAACAATTTTTTTTTTTATAAAACTTCAAATGAGCTAGACAACAATTGATAAAAAATACCCATAAAGAAGGAATCAAATTTATAAAAAATTCTATTACTTGAACATATATATTTAATAACTTCGATCATATCCACCATCACTATCTTCATCTTAATGGAGATGGTCATTACACCCTTAAACTGAGGAATATTTTTCATTTATTTATTAATTTAATTTAATTTCATTTATTAAGAAATAAGCTACTCCATTTCCACTTATTTAAAAAACACAAAAAACAACAGAAAATTAAGTTTGAATCATTGATTTTAAGTGATCATGTGAAAATATAACATATAAAATCTATGGATCTGTTTTTTAATAATTTCTTTTTTAGAACTTTAATTGTTATTCTAGTGCCTAGAATAGATTTTGCAGTACTTTTGATTGGTGAAAATCAGTTTACACCACCACTTTACTCATCTTGAAAAATATACCTATTTTTCAGGCTGTATTCGCATCTCTTGGGTTTCAAAACATCATATAGGTGACAAATGAAAAAATCATAAACCATATATTTGAAGTTGAAAATTAAAATTCAATAACTAAGGCTTGATCATATTATTTCAAGGCAGAACGAAAATAAAGCATATAAAAGAATTCACAACTTTTTGAAAGCATTACTATCTTACATATAACTGTAATTATCTAAAATAATATGTAGATTTTGCAATTGATAAATTAATATTTGATGGTGAATTTGGTTACACCTAAATTTAACATATTACTTAAAATGTAATCTTTTAAACTTAGTTTCCTGGATTTAAAAAATATATTGGAAGTGGGACAGCCTATTTCTCACTTTAAAAAATATTCCTCAGTTTTAGTCTGTATAATGACCACTTCCATTAAGATGAAGTTGATGGAAGTGATTGAAGGTGTAGTATGCACTAACATATTTTTATATAAAGTTGTAAAGAATTTGTATATACATTTTATATCACATTTAATCATGGAAAAAACTTTGTCATTTTTTTGCAACATTATTATTGGTGGTAGGGGTGGGTCCCATTGGTCAAGTATGATTGCATAAAGAAGCAATAATACTTAACATTCTGGGCATTTTTTTTTAAAGTATTGTTTACTCATTTTCTTCAAGGTTTATGCAAAAAAAAAAATTAATTTGTCACCATTTACTATAAATTTTTATCAAGAAAACAGAGGTTTTGTTTCTTGTAAAATTTCCTATAATAGATATATTACCTATTTGCAATTATCATTTCTATTGTAGGCCAACATCTATTAATTTTAATATTTCATGCTTAAAGCTGTTTTCATACAAAATATTTTTCATATTATAGTAAAATTCATTATAATAATAGAGTGTCAACTCTATTTTCAATTAAAGTTTTTTTGTTAATTTATTATAATGTTCATATTCTATGATTATTCATCCAATAAGTTTTAATTAGTCTTAAATAACTGTTTATTGTTGAATAATCAAATCATTGGTTAACAACACTGAATACAAATTCCTAATATTCATTATACCAAATTATTATGCTTTGGTATTATTTTAGCTTTTGTTAAACTCATTTTAGTCATTTAATTAAAAGAAAAAACAATTGATTGTCATTTGTTAAGAAGTTTTTATTTTCATTATTATTTTGGTTCATAATTGATTACTATAGTCTTTTTTTTTTTTTCAGATAAACAATGCAGGTCATGTTAGTATGGAAAAATCCATAATACCAACTAGAGTATCTAAAATTCCACGTCTACAAAGTAAAATTCCTAAATTAGTTACGTAAGTATTAATTTTATTTAATTATGCATATGATGTTTTATTTTGTATTTTTGTTAGAGTATATTTTTAGTGTTTGAGCATGAGTTGGGTTATTGAAACATAAATTCCCATATGTTGATTTATTTACATGAAAATATTAAGGCTGATTATTTCTTGACCACCTTTATTGATTTTGTATTAATATACTTGAACATAAATTCTCCAGTGGACTCATCACTTCTCAATTATTGATTTACTAACTTCTTTGTTATTCCTTGTTTAATGAAATCATAATCCCTTTAAAAATACTTATTATGTTCATGAACTAAAACATTATATTCGGATTTTTTATCAAGATTCATAATTGTTGGGATTATTTAGGGAATTTAGTTAAGCCCCTATTCTTTTTTTTTTTTTTTTCTTTCAAGATAAGACAATATCCATCGAACCAGGATTTATACTTTCCATTTTTCAATGATACAGATATCAGGTCTCTTTAATGTTATCCCTGATTCTTGCCTATATATAACTAGTTTATATCCTTAAGACCCCCATCTAATTGTTCCTAGGCTTAAAAACCTATTTTTGGTTTTTAGCAAATATTGATTTCTAAAAGGCCTTTTTAATGTATCTAGATAAACATTTTCGGAATAAACACTATTCTCTTTTTGTTATTACGTTTTCGTCAAAGTTCTGTGAATACTAATTCATAACCAAAACATTGTCCAAATTTATTAATAAAGTGGTGGAATATAATTGATTTCACTATTGAATCTCAATCTTCACCTAAAATTCTAATATTAATAAAAACATATATTTTTTCTTGTTAAAATTTGTATTTGTATGATCTTATTATTTTTAATCAATAATTTTTTATTTTTATTTTAGAAAGAAGTAAGTTAGCTTTAAGCAATGGAAATATGCCAGTCTTAGTGACATTTTGTTTCTAATTGGAGTTCTCTTGAAACAGGTGATATTTTTATTTTAATTAAAATGTATAAATCATACGGTGTTGTGTTTTTTTCCTATAATAATTTTAATTTTATTTATTATAAGTTGTTAAATATTAAAAACAAAAAATCAAAATTGAAATTGTAATATTTGGTTATTTGTAACTTTGGTTTTTCAAGGACCACTTGTAAAACATTTATTTTGCTGACCTTTTGTCAACACTAGATATTTAATGTAATCATGAAGACCTAATTTCAGGTTCAGTAATCTCATAGGAACAATGCTCTTATAAATAATGGAAAAATGCATTTATGAAATAAATAAAAATTGTAATGAATAGAAATAATAAAACTCTTACTATTGGGTTTTCCGGAAAATAATATAGGATTTTAGATTTTTCATTATAATCACCTCTATGTAATACACAGTTTAGGTTTGCTAAAAATGCCAGGAACATCAATGAACTGTGGGGCAGGGGCAGTGTTTGTGAGTGCACCATTTAGCGGAGGTCCTGGAAGACAAAGAATGAATGTCATAGAAGAACATTTTCTATTGATGTCGATGTTCTGCAAGCTTTTGTGGAAGAAAATCCTGGTCTAAGTGTTTAATAACTTGATGGGAAACTCAATATAAGCTAATTGACCCTCAATGACCACTTCACCATGATTGGAAATGTGGAAAAACTCATAAGTTCCTTACTCATTAAATGACCGACCAAGAAATCAGCATTATGAAAGTTTTGCTTGCTTCTTTGCTGAAAAAGCAATCCATTTCTGCCCAGATTCGTTACTTATGATTAAAACCGATCTTTTACGATAACAGCAGACATGAACATTGGCTTGACAAAAGAAAAGCAGCACAAAAATTTATTTATCAAGGAGTCTTATAAAATGGATTTTCTGAATTTATAAATTCTAAGCATTACAAATTCTATTCAGAAGGTATGGAAAAGCTGCCAACACATTTATTTTGATTAATAAAAATAGTTATAAGTAACTTTTTTTTTTTTTGAACCGCTATCCTGCATTATTTTCCAACTAACCCATTAGTAATTTAATTTATGTTATTAATTGTTAAGTTATGGTATCAAAGAGTTCATTTACAAAACTAAAAGCTCTATATTATGTAGGATTGTTATGAAATGTGTTATTTGACTGAAAGTGAAAATTGGAGTAGAAGTGAAGTTGAGGTAAACATTATTTTGTGGTCCCAGTAACAGTTATGCAGACTCTCAAGAGTAAATTAAAAATATTTTTAAGATATCAAGGAGTTGGTGTGGCAGTTTAACCAGTCCTTAATTTTAAAATATGGCTTTTTAGTAATTTATTTTTATGTTAACGGCCACCTCAGGAAAAATTTATCTATTTTTTAATGGAATATTTTACTTGAAATTATTTTTATTAGTTTTCTTCATTTTCTTCTTTTTGTTTCAGGTATAAATGTTGGTCAATGCAATGATTTGAAGCATTCATATCTAATACTATATTCAGCCTGTGATATTTTTTATTATGTATTTGTATTATGATTGAATAAATTAATCTATTTTAATTACGTATTTTTTAATTATTTATTCTGTTTTTGTTATGACTATTACCCTATATTTTATAGTAAAAACCAAAGTATATTTTTAATTTCTATGAATTCTAATGATAAATGCTCAGTTAATTGAATGTATTCACTTATAATCCTTTAACTGTTATTAAAAAACCTTATTCCATTAATTAATTTTTAAAATAAGTTCAGATTTCCAATGCTTATAAAAGGTTGGAATATGTTACCTATCATTATAACTATTTCTTTATTTCTTAATATATAAGTTGTTTATTGTTTAGTTTTTCTTATACTAAGGCATAATTTAACTTATAGTTATATACCATTTTTATATCACCAATTTAGACAGAATATTCATAATTTTTTTATGCTGGATAATTATTTTATTTCCTTAGTTACATATTGTGTAAAATTTCGATGAGGCATGAAAATGTCAATACATAGCTGACAGTATTATCATTACACATATTCTGAATCCAAGGTTATATTGTGTATTGATTCTATTCAATAATAAGCATAGTTTCATTCATGTAAAAATCGAGCTATCCAAAGTTGCATCTCAAAGGAGCTCATAAATAATCAAACAATTTGACAAACTTGACAACTTTAGAAGTAATGTTTTTAAAACACATTTAATAAATAAAAAGTCCAACAGTCAGCTGATGTGAATATTAACTGACATCTGTTGACTTATAATTATTTGTCAAACATCTCATATAAATTTTCAAACATGCTTATCTAGCTCATTTGCTTTCAAACCCATCCATCAAAAAGAATGTAAGAAAAACAAAGGCACATACTTTCAAAATTTCTTTTAGGTTTAAAATCACTAGTTAGGTCAAGTTCACCATATTGTTTGATAATTTACCGGTTTCTTTAGTATAAATGTGGTTATGGAAAATTGTATTGTCTGGTCATTCCTTATAATGAGGTATGAATTTGAAAAAAATAAAATGTTTCTTTATTAATGTATCTTCCATGTTTAGTAATTTATTAAATATGTCCATTGTGTGATAAATTATTCATTTGTTTTAAAAAATTCTTTCATATAAGTCATTTCTGAATGAAAATTAATTTTGTGTTTTCATTGTTTAGCAATATAAGGTTTATAAGTGACCTAAACAATTTAATTTGCGAATCTTCAATATTTATACACATGTAATTTTAATTTCTAGTTCATTTATGACGATTTTCTTGTTGCATTTGTTATTAGTTATTGTTGTATATACAAGTTTTAAAGTGACAACATCCATATTATATTGTTGTTACTTTTTTTTTATTTTTTTTTTTATTATGTTTTGCATAACTTGGCAATATTCAGCTAAATTATTATTTTTATGAAGAAATCATTTTTTTATATTAAAACTTATAAATAATGTAATAAACATTGAAAGCAACCTGGTGTATAAACTTTTGGTGTGTAGTAAATATAAATCTATTTTGAAAAATAATTCCAGTCATTTTAAATTACATTTATAATTTTAAAGTTAAAGTGATTTTTGTCTGTTGTTATTACTTAGCCTTGATCTATTCATAAGAACTTTCAATTGAATATTTATGTTCTTCTCTCACCAAAGCTTAGTATAAACAAATAGCTTCTTTTTTGTAGTTCCACTTTATCTAGGAGGTTGCCTCCCTATTAAATGTTTTTTACAGATTCTCTGTTTCAAATAGTTGGTGTTCCATCCTGTTGTTAATTAAAGCTCCTTATTTATTTTCAGTTGTTGAGATGATCTCAAGGAATGAGTATAATTCTTTTTCATCACATTCTGACTATGACATTTTAAAAAAATATTTCTCTAAAAGTCAATTGGGTTTACATAACTCTAATGTTTAGTCAAAAACTGTACTCATCTCATTTTTTTCCCAGACCTGTGATTAGTAAAATTTAAATATGAATTAGCTGCAATCCACATGAAATCTGGTTATGAGGACCTTTTATGATCTCAGAGTCAATCTCTCAATCTCAAATAGAGATTAATAATAAACATACAAAAAAGATTTATTACTTTCACTTACCTATATTTGAAATGTATATCAAGGAAAAATATTGAGATCTTGAAAAATTTGAAACCCGAGTTTTTAACTGAAAAATCAATTCATAAGTCTCCGAAGTCCAAATAATCAAGTATCCTAAAACGGTCATTTGCAATAAATTTAGCACACACATTATTAAATATATGTAACTTAGATCATATATTCGGGATAGGTATATGCCTGATATGTTACAGCAAATGTTTCACCAAAATCCGTGAACCAGAATAACCACTTAATATCATGAATTTTACACATTTTTACGATTTTCTCTGAAACAGCTCTAATGATTTTAATTAAACTTGCTTTATCAATTTAAAATTAAATAAGCTATTGAACCCTATTTGAACAAAAAGATCAAGATATGACTCAGCTCAACAATGCCATCAGTTTTTACAAATTGTTTGTTATATTCATGGCAAGACTTGTGGGCTCATAAAGGGATCTAGGAAGAAAAGTGAGAGTGGATTCCATCTGATGTTGATTTAATGAAATTGTAGGATATACTAACCCAGACATTTCTTGAAGATTTGTTTGAAGAAGAGTTCAATAAAGTTATTGAAAACTAATAAACATTCACTAGATATACATTCCAATTTAAATTTTAGGAAAATTAAAACAGAGATTGATAAGTTAACTAAGGCTATGGCAACCTTACAAGCTACAAGTGAATTCTTATGTCTTTCAAAATATTGATCTGGCAAGAAGAGTTGAATTTCCTATTTGTTATCCTAAAGAATGTGATATTTGTCCTGTATATATTGACTTGAAGGAATATGAATGATTATAATTTTTTATTGAGTACACTTATTACAAATTCACAAGCTTTGCACTGTAAAAATATTTACAGCTTGGTGCTTAGAGAACCATTAGCCTTAGAGGCCTTCCTTGGCCAAAGAGTAGAATATTTAATAGTTCAGGAACTAGATGCATGTTTGGCTACCTCTTCAAACATACATCTATAAATATTTTAAAATTAGTTTACAACATAAGTATTACAGTAAGGCATTTCTTGCGGTCCTCATACTCTTACTAAGTAGCTCCTTAGTTTGATGAAGTTATCTATTATTTCACATTTATTAGCCTATCGAAAATACCATTATCTTTGTTCTAACAACTCTCTTATATCTCAAACATAACCAAACATTTTTGGCTGATTGACAATGACTACCAGAAGATCAAATGTTCAGCAGTACAAGACAGAGACTAGCGGCTCTCACAAGAATGTGACTATTTCAGTTAATATTAATTTAAAATATGACTAAATTGAATTAATCATAATGACATAATGCAATTCAATTGTAAGATTGTACAATTTTGTTCTTGGATATGTCAGTTTTAATTTTTTTTTATGTAGTATCTCTTGGATTTTGTTTTTATTTCAGGAGTGTATAAAAAAGGATATGAAGTTTCAATGTGAAGATATTAAGGGCTATAATTAAATCTTTTACTATATCCTCGTTGTCCATATAATTTTATGATATCAACAAAAAAAGTTTACCTATCCAAAAATAGAGTATTTTATTAATCATTTGTTTTATTGATATGACTTGTAGGTGAGTTTTGAACATAACTCTAAGTAATTTAATATAATATACTCAATTCTTTATTTTCTTTTGTATAAAACAGACTAAAATAACTGCTATTTTACATTCATAATAAAAAGTTATTACCAATGAAAACTTTTTTTAATAGATTTTGTAAATATTAAACAGTTATAATTATATACAATGAACAAAATTCAGGTCACTTTTAGAAAACAAATGTTTCAAGTTTAAGAATAGTAGATTATGGATGATATTAGTCCTTGGAATCATAAACAAAATAAGTAAAATTAAAACTGGTTAGTATTTACAATATATATTGGAAAAAGTTTTCATTGGTTATAAATTTTCTATCATGAATGTAAAATAACAGTTATTTTAGTCTGTTTAACACTAAAGAAATGAAATGAAAAATAATTTTTAAAGAGTTGAAGTACATTATATAAAATTACATATGAGATTTATATTGAAAAATGCTTAGCAAAATGTGTTATTTATAAAATGTGAAATAATTGATCAATTCATCAAACTAAATAGCTACTTAGTGAGAGTTTCTTCGAGAGTTGAGGACCACCAGAAATGTCTTTCTGTAATAATTATGGAAAAAATAATAAAAACTAGTGCGTGTATGTATGAATGTATGTATGTATATGTGTATATATATATTTTATTTATCCTTTTATCATACAATTTAACATAGATGTATGGTTTCATGACAAATTGTTAGACAATTATTTGTAACTTGACAATATTTTGTACTTTTAGATCTAAGTTGTTCCACTGCACCTGAAGATGGCATTGTAGCCGAAACGTAGTGCGAATATTTTTTTTCAATAAAATAGTGGTGAAGTAGACATCAGCCTCCAATTTTATTTATAAAAATTTGACCTTCACCTAAAAGAATCTACACCTTAAATAAAAACTAATGTTTTACTATGTAGTTTGAGTAAATTAAAGGTTTATATTAACATTGATCAGCTGGTGTGTAAGACCAGTCACTAGTGACTAAATTACATACAGCTTAAACATGAATGTAAAATTGATTTTTTTCATACATATTCTTTTTATACAAAAATTTATTCAATAATTTTATTTAAATTTCTTAAATCAATATTTTGAATGCATTCCTTGGCTGATTGTTATAACTCCATAGACAATTAGAAGATCATTTTCTCTCATTATTCCAGGAAATTAATTTTCAGCACCTTTTCCTGACCTTGCATCTTGATTCTGATTCTGTGAATCAACTGCAAGCTATAAAGGTTCAATGGGAATTTTATTATTGTTTTTATTTAACGTCAATTTTATGCTGCTGTTGGCTAATCTGGTGATGCTACAGTGGGAGACCTAAATTTTGCCTATCCAGGTTTAATTAAGATAGGAATCTTAGAAGAGTACCTGACATCACACAAGTTCGGAACCACCATTTCACATTTCCTGCTCGTACTTCTAATAACCAACGATTTTTTTTTTTACCCCCTTTAATAAAACCTAGGACCATTAACCATGTTTGAACCCGGGATCTTCGGCTTAGAAGGCTGTTATGCTATCCACTACACATGTTATCCCGAAGGGGAATTAAATATAGACTTTGGTGGGTTTTAAATATAGCAGAACAATCACATATGCAACCATTCCATATGAGTGGAGCTTTGTGCTCAGTTTCATTATAATTGTAAATTTTGAAATCTTCTTCTATACCCCAATTTTCTGCAATTTCCTTAATAGTCTTCTTCTTCATCTTACCTCTCTAACGCACAGCAGTGTGAGGGGGTCGCTGGTAGAGGCCTATGACCCAGGCATTCCTATTCTGCGCTGATCTCCAATCTATATCCCTTTTTCTACAAGCTTTCCTGATCCCATCCTCCCAAATCTTCCTTTGGGTCTCCTCCCCTCTACTTTCACCTCATATGTTGCTTTTGCCACGCGATCCTCCGACATTCTTGAGACATGGCCGTACCATCTTAGCTGGTTTTCTTTAACAATGTCCTCGGCCGATTTCACATCAAGGTATGATCTTATTGTGGTATTTCTTTTTTTGTCTCTCTTCGTCTTACCCCCAACTTTTCCCTCAACATATTATTTATGGCCCAAATGAAAACATGTGAAAGCCAGATAAAGATATATTCTTCGAAGAGTTGCAACGAACCCTTGATGACTGCAAGGATACCCCTATTATCATAGGAGATCTCAACGGGAGAGTAGGCAAAGACCATATTAAGTGGCATGGAGCCCTTGGTAGGTATGGTGAAGAACTTATAAATGACAATGGCAAACTAATATTAAATTTATGCTTATCGAATGGATTAGTGGTCGCCAACAGTAATTCCCTCGTAAGAAAATCCACCAATATACAAGAGTGGAGCCCACCCGAGACAAAAAATCTATTATAGATTATTTCCTGATCCCAAGAGAGATAATAAAACTAACGCTGGATTTCAGGGTCAAAAGGGGTTATAAGATAGGATCTGACCATTTTCTCTTGAAGATGGATATGATTATTGATAGAGAGGTTAGGACAACCAGAAAACATAAAATTAGGGGATCGTACAAGATCAATAGCTATAAACTTAATTCAGAAGAAATAAGATAGGCCTATGTAACAGCAATTGAGGAGAAAGCTCAAAGCAGAGACTATCCCTGGGACTCTAATAACATAGAGGTAAGTTGGAACTCATTCAAGGGAATTCTCAGAGAGGCTGCTGAGAGATTATGCTCCAATCAGAGAAGCAAAAAACGATATGGTGGAACGAGGAGATAAAAAATGAAACCAAAAGGGAAAAAGTTCTTTGGAAGCATTAAATCCAAACAAAATCTATGATTCATTACGCCGAGTACAAAGAGCAGAGGAAAAGAGTAAAGGAAATGGTCAGGCGCCAAGAGAGAAACTCTTGGGAAGACTTTGGAGAAAAATTGGAAGCAAATTACAATGAAAATCAGAAGCTGTTTTACAGAACACTCAAGAACATGTGCAAAGAGAAACGCCCTGTGCTCAAGCATGTCAAGAATAAAGATGGAGAAGTACTGACAGAATCCAAGGAAATCATGGAAAGATGGGTGGAATACTTCACAGACCTATTTGACTGCAGCAGAATATCAACAGATAACTCGGATGTAGGTCAAGAAGTGAATTACACAGAAGAGGATTATATAGCAGAATATGAGATAACCGAAGCAGTAGAACTACTAAAACTAGGGAAAGCAGCTGGTATAGATGATATAACTCCGGAAATGATTAAGCACATGGGAACAAAAGGTGAAGAAATATTCCAGCATGTGCTTAATCTAGTATAGAAAGAAATGAAGATTCCTAAAGATTGTGAAATGTCCATCATTCTTCCTATATATAAAAGTGGTGATCAAAGAGAATGTAAAAAACCACAGAGGCACCTCCCTTCTAAGCGTCTTGAGTAAGGTCTATTCCATAATCCTTGAGAGAAGGCTAAGGAGACAAATTGAGAAAAAGCTTTGAGAAGAACAATATGGATTCAGGCCAAACATAATTATCCAAGATCTTATATTCACTATGCTGCAGGTCACTGAAAAAGTAATAGAAAAGGATATAAGTGTTCTGGCATTCTTTGTTGATCTGGCCAAAGCATTTGATTGGGTCAGGAAACAAGACAGCGTGAGGGAGCTCAATGAAAGGAGAATTAATAAAGGATTATAAATGGCCATCTCAGGGCTTTATATGAACCAGAGAGGTATCATCAGAACATGCAACCATTTGCCGAAAGAATTTAAGATATCTCAAGGCATCAGACAAGGTTGCAGTTTCAGCTCACTACTGTTCATAATGGTTCTAGATGGGGCTCTGAAGAAGGCCAAGTCGAGAATGAGATCCTACTGGAAACTTGAATCTATCGCTTACCCACCTCACCATGCTCGCATATGCTGATGACATCGTCGTATTATCCAATAATGGAAGGGATCTCCAGTTCAATCTTCGCGTCCTCCTGGAAGCAATTAATCCCATAAACATGGAAATAAATGCCCGGAAAATGAAAATAATGAAGATAGGAAGAAGAGAGAACCAACCGAATGGGACGAGTCATCAGGCTAGGGACAGAAAAGATTGAGCATGTAAAGAACTTCAAATACCTAGGCGCACACCTTAATGAGGCGGGTGGTCGAAGACATAAAGGAAAGATTAAAGTCTGCCGGAAAGTGTTTCCTATCTCTCAAGAAGGGCTTCGTTAATAGTCAACAAAAGAAATGAAATGGGATAGGAAATCGAACTAGAAATAATATGATTTGGAGGATATTAAAACGTTATGCATTTAAAGTCAGAATTAGTAAAAAAAACACTTAATTTCATGCCATAAATAAGTTAAAAGTAGAGGCGGTATTAAGGCTGTTGTTTAGGGTTCTATGTGTTTTACATGGTGTCGGAAATTTAGATTTTATTGAAGGAGGGGTGAAAAAGATTAAATATAATTAATATAAATTTAAGTGATTGCATAGAAAAATGAATATTGAATGATCAATAAAATTATCTCTAGATAATGAACATGAGCTGTTTTTACACGAGAATGGCTGGTATGTATAGAAAATTGTCTAAACGTAGATTGAATCAAGCATTAAATCCCATCAAACATTTACTGGCCCAAGTTTATTCTCAGGGCAGAAATAAAATATAAGTTCAATAAAATATCTTAAAAATTAATTACTGAGAGACAATATCTACTTCGATGTTGACTTCATCAATTATGTTAATCCCCTAGGAACAAGTTATTACGAAGTTACAATGGCTCTTATTCAATTAATAGTATTTTTGCCGATCAGGACTTGGTTAAGTTTATCTAAACGTTCGAACCAAAAGACAGGGAGTTTATGAAAAAAGAAAATATGAAATAAAATGTTTTAATCAATAACTTTATCAGTTGTATTAACAATCTTTATTCTATCAAGGATAAAGCAACATTTTCTGTTGGTTTCACAAAAATAGTTTCACTTTCTCAATCGAACTTTTCTATGAATACAGTTTTCGATTTTTATATTCTTCAAATAAGAAATGTTTTTCTGTTTTCAAAGGAACTATTATCGAACATTTGTGTATTTATATAGTGAAAAAATAGTAATTTGGGACAGGGAAATGTTTTTAGAAACATGGCAACACTGATCACTCATTCAGCACTGTTATTGAACACATTGGCCAGAAGGGCTTTTGGATGTGACAAGGCTTGTGACATTATTCATTTAAATCGGCGTTATTCTTCATCTGGATTGATCTGTTAAATTTAAGGTATGTTTTCAGTCTAATTTGTTTTGCGAAATTAAATATTTTTTGTGTTTTGTATTGAACTCCTATCACACATGTAAATTACTTATTTTGCTCTCTGTTTGTTTTGATGAGTTTCGACCTGTTGTATTATAATCGTAAATGTTGATTGTTTCAATTTTTTCTCAGTATTTATTTTAATTATTTTTCAACCAGTATTTATATTATTTATTTATGTTTTGTCAGTGAATATTTTTTTCAATGTAGTATTGTTACTTAGTACTTACTATTAGTTTATTTGGAATTAAATACCCCTTATATTCTTTGAATAGGACCAAAAGCAATTTTTCTTAAGTTTTAGAATGTTGGGATTTTGTCCATTCAATGTTTGTGCTACTAGTTAATTGTGCTTTTGATTTTAGATGTCGGTGTGGAAAAAAGTGTTAAAAATTAATCAGAGACGACATCGAGAGAGACATCAGCCAAACAAAAGATGTCGTCTTGGCTTGTTAGAAAAGCACAAAGATTATGTGAAACGAGCAAATGATTTCCACAAGAAAGAAAAATTAATAAAAAAATTGAGAGTTAAAGCTTTAGATAAAAATCCGAATGAGTATTACCATCATATGGTGAACTCAGAGCTTACAAGCCAAGGCCACAGAGAGAAACGTAAACCTCCTTCTGATCATACCATTGAACAAAAACTGGTATTGGAGCATAAAAATCTTTCCTATGTTGACATGAAGTTAAACATTGAGAAAAAACAATTGGAAAAACTTCTTTCAAGGCTGCATTTGGTTGATTGTGGCATGAAGAAAAAGAATAGTGTACCTCTAAATGAAGGAAATATGGAACTATCTTCTCTTGAAGAGAAGAAACTGCGCCAATCTAATAATTTAAAACAAAAGCAATACAAAGAATTAGTTAAAAGAATGCAGAGACAAAAGCAACTTACAATTATCAAAGAAAAAATGGAAATTGAGAAGCACTTAAAGAATCCTAAACGTATTTCACATCCTAAATTGATTGCTCAAGGTACTAAAACCAGTGCTGCAGTTTATGAATGGAAATATGAAAGAAAAAAATGAAGATATTTTTCTGTTTTATCATTGTTTGAAGCATTAAGTATTTTTAGTGGTAGGTATTTATGATTTTTGGTTTGTTTTGTAATTTAGTTTTTAGTTGTTTTTTTTTGTTTGTTTATATGTGAAGTATTGTATTTATTCTATGAATATGTATGTTTACTCACCAATTTTTAACAGTTAGTTGCTCAAGTTTCCATTATGTTTAATTATCTACTTCTATAAAATAAAATCTGGTACAGTGTGATCTTCTCTATGTTGAAACATTTGTTCTCCTGTGGTATCATTGTGTGGGAATTGTTTTATTTAAGATCATTTGTTATTTCTAGATCCCAATAGGGACTATTATGCCTCCAAAATTATTACATTATAATTTTGGTAGCTTTCTACACTATAGGATCCTTTGATAGTATAGTATGCTTTGCCCATTGATATAGATATGGCAATAGTGATATAAAGTTTTGCATTTTTTTGGTTTTTGTTTCTTATTCTGATTAACATTCCTAAAAAGGTTGGAGTTTACAAATTTTAGACAGTTTTTCTAGGTATCATTTATATTGAAATAACAAAGCTTTCAATAAAATTAAAATCTTGGCTTAAAATCAAAACAAAAAATATCAAAATTCCCATTTCGATATAAAACCCCCATTAACATACTAAATATTGGTGATATTGACTTTTTTTTTTTTTTTTTGGGATTCATCCTTAAAAATATATGTACAAAATAATAATCCACTTGTCTATGTACTGGAATAATGTTTATACCAACTACGCTTCCCCCCCCCCCTAAAAAGGGTGAATCGTACAAGATGTACCGTTCAGAGACATAGTTCTCAATGGAAAAAAACAGTGGGCTTAATTAATTCTAAAGAAACACTTTTTTTTTTTTCTTTTTTTTTAAATATTTGACTAATTAGGAGAACATCTTTTTGATGCATTAAATATGTGACAGAGACAATCTGCAACAAAGTTAAGTTCAAAGTAGAAATATTTGCAAATATAATATATATATATATATATATATATATATATATATATATATATATATATATATATATATATATATATATATATATATATATATATAATATAAATATAAATATAAAATATTTGTGGCCAATGTTGTTTCTTACATAAAAAGAACAATTTTTAAAACTACTTGATGTAATATTTCAACACACAGCTTTATTTGTTTATTGTTTTTTTATTTTTTAGAATTTCTTCAATTTGAAGGTTTCCTCAACCAAACTCCTGCCCCAGCAGGTCTTTCCATCTCTGCCGATCCATCGCAGCCTCCTACCAGCCATACTCTCCACCACTCTATCCTTCCATCTAACTAGGGGTCTTCCTCTCCTTCTACCATCTGCCTCCTAATCTGTAATTATTTTAGGTAAGCGATTGTCTCCCATTCGTTTCACATGGCCGTACCACCTTAGCCTCCTTTCTTCCATCATCTCAAGAATGTTGTGCTTTATTTCAAGTGTTTTTCTTCATTTTTTCACCCTTTCGATTCTCGATATCCTTGCCACTCTCCTCCAAAAATCCATTTCAACAGAAAGAAATTTTTTTCCCTGAGCTATGCTGATACAATATTATGCTCTCTACCAAAGCTTTGTATATCAGCTTCTTCGCTTTTATCAATATATTGTTGCTCCAAAGTAATGAGTTGAGCATTCCTACTGCTTTATTTCCCGCATGTGGTCCTTCTTTGGATTTCTGCCTCTGCTCGGCCATTACATTCGATTATGGAGCTCAAATAACAAAACTGTTCCACTTTGCATATATTACACAATGTTGGGTCGGTACGAAAGGACGATCCTGTGACCTGGTGGAGAGAGAAATATAACAGAGCTGTTAAATTGAATGATGCCTGCATAGGTGCGCATCATCCCAGTTTGTCGGTTTTTTTTATCTGAATCTACCAACTTTATTTTGATAATTGTCCAGTAGTTTTACTTATTTTCATACTTTAAAAAGATGATCCATAAATTTATTATGTTAAAAATAAATAAATCATTTAAAACTAATAAGCTGGCCATTTAAGCACCATAGAAGTACCCAGAATCATACAGCTTACAGAATTTTTTATTATAAATGCGAATCATGAATTTAAAATTATGTAAATTTAAAGCAAAGCTTTTATTTGAGTGGTAAAAGACATTTGTATGTTAAATATTCATCGATAAGGAGGTATTACAAAAAAATAAATTGTTTTGCGGAAAACAAGATATCTCTCTTTTCTTACATTATAATGGCTACTATCATGAAAACTGCTCATCCTATGAGGATAATCGTTATGAAAATTAATATAAAAAATTAAATCACCTTTAATTTGAGTTGTGAAACACGTCTGTATGACTAATAGTTATAGAGATATGTTTCTTACAAAAAAAACGGGCACTGAGAAACATCTTATTTTTGTTATTAATTTGGTTAATATCATAGAAACGGCTGTTCCTAATTAATATAATGGTAGTAAACCACTTAAAATTAAAATTAGCTTTAATTTGAGTAGTAAATGAAATCCGTAGGTCTGATACTCTTCGACATCATGTCAGTGCAATAGTTACATGGGTCAGAATTTGTCCCTAAAAATCCAATTTGGAAACATCTGCTGTGGGTTCCCACCCACTTTTGTATGGCAGACTTGCGTCGTTTGATTCATATTATTGCCTATTATTATGAGGTCAAAAGGAAAATCGTTAAATGAGTCAGAATAATAATAATTATTATGTTATTAAATAGTGAAATCTCGTTTTTCACAAAAAAAAAATAATAAAAAATAAATTTGTGACATCTCTATATCGTTAAATATTAGACTTACAAATGTCTTTTACCACCCAAATGAAAGCTAATTAAATACTTGATGATTTAATGTTCTAATGATTATCTTCATAGGATGAGCGGTTTCCATGGTAGTAACCATAATTATGTTTGAAAAGAGTGATATTCCCTTTTTGAATGGCTGCCATTTTGTAATCCACTCGTTTTAAAATTGGCAGACATGTATTTTTTTGCTTTATTATGATATATGCTTTTCATAAAACATACTATATACTATAGGTAAAATGGGTTGCATTTTTCGTTGCTGGCTCATGGGCTATTCAGTATATTCAACAGATTCAAGTCCGTGCAATAAGGTGATAAGGCAGAGATCACACTCAGTTGCCGGATTTTTCCTGAAATTATGGTTACTCAATTTATAGGAGGAGTGTGCTCCAGGACGTTCTCCATACCCTATACAGCCCCAAGGCTGATAAAACAGAATAAACAATTATTAGGTCACCTCCAGGATTCAAGTCTGGGAAGCAGAGAACAATAGACTAGTGTTCTATCCATTAGACCATGCCACTCCTATTTGTAATCAGCCAATAAAATTTAAATAAATGAAAATGGGATACAAATATGAGATTTTAAAATTATTTTCTCGTGTGCAATCCACTCATTATATCCCACACATATATCATATATATCTCATGTAAAACCAATATATATCTCTTATATGTTAGTTGTTAATTCCTTTGTTGTTTTTCAGCTATTTCAGGTGGTCAATCTCTTGAAGAATATGCGTCTTTGCTAGTGGAAAATTAGTTCAAAACAATAGTATAGTACATTATATGTATACACAAGTTTGATTTGGCAAAACTTTTTTTTTTTTCTATAAAACAATATTAAGCCAATTTATACTTAATTCTTCACCACTGTAAATGACACGTTAATAACTAATAAACTTTGTTTTTTTTATGTATTTTTTAAATTTTATTTATTTCTCCCTTGTCTTGGAAGTGAAAATTTAAGAAAAAATCTGTTGAGAAAGTTATAGAAACAATAAGACATAAATTGGTTTCAGTTTGTTGTAGTAATTTATTTAGGTAATTTTACTTATTTGATATGATATGGGCCAGTCTATTTAGAATTGTACAGTTAATTAATTTTCCTGCTCACCATTTTGTTGTTGTTTTTTTTACCTGTTATTCCATATCATCAGCTGAATTCAAAATAACCTGTGAAATGTTCCAACTCATAGATTTTGTTTTTTCTAACCAGTAATATTGCAGGTATCAATACAATACAAAAAGTAAACATATAAGGATGTGATTTATATGTTTTATTCACAGCGCATAACCTAAATAGTGAAGAAAGTAGTTAAAAATATTATCGAAAATCTAAAAAAATGATTCTATTAGTGTTGTAAAAGTCAATTAGGAATAAAAATTTCTAAATGAATTTTCGAACAATGCAAATATATCAAAAGAGGCTAAGAAATAATTATTAATGTAATATAGATTAAACATCTATTTCATCAGTACAAGTAGCATTAAGTTTGGGAGCGATTCAACTGGCTTTCAAGTTAAAATTATCTTAGTTGAAAAATTATTTTTCATGAATAATTATTAAATATATTAATTTTTCATTTTTCCTAATTAAATAAAAACTAGAATGGTGATGAAAGTATTCTCTACATTTTTGGTTTTATAAGATATCACCCTAAATAAATAAATTTCACAGGAACCTAAATCAGCCTCGGATATTGACTGTCACAAATGGAAACAACCCGGCAACCCTTATAGGACCTTTAACCTTGGATATTGGAATGTTCTTTCATTACGTAGACCCGGAGCATTGAAATTACTCTTAGATCAAATTGATCGGTTCAAACTGGACATAGCTGCCATCCAGGAAATCAGGTGGATCGGCCAGGATATTCTTGAGAAAAGAAGACACACCATCTACTATAGTTGCAGTGAAACCTTCCATGAATACGGTGTGGGGTTTGTTGTTCGAGGGCGACTAAGAGAATTGGTCATTGGCTTTAAACCTGTTAATCCAAGGATCTGTGTTCTGAGAATTCATGGAAAATTCTATAATTTTAGTATTATAAATATATATGCCCCAACAGAGACCACGAGAGAGGAAGAAAAGGACTCTTTTTATGAACAACTGGAGCGAACCCTTGATCAATGTCCAAAGTATGATATGAAAATTATTGCAGGAGATTGTAATGCAAAAATAGGAAGAGAAGAGATGTATTACCCAACAATAGGAAAATACAGTCTCCATGACCAGTCTAATGAAAATGGAGTAAGACTTATTAATTTTGCAGCGTCGAGGGACATGGTCATTGGAAGTACCCTTTTCGCACATAAAGACATCCACAAGGGTACCTGGACCACACCTGACAGGAAACATGTCAACCAAATAGATCACATCCTTGTCGATAAAAGGCATAAGTCTAGTCTTCAAAATGTGAGAACATTTCGAAGCGCCAATGTGGATTCAGACCACTTTTCGTGTATTGCCCATCTCACACCAAGGCTATCATTCAAAAGGATTGGAGTTATGGCCCTAAAATGTAACCATTATAATCTTAAGAAGTTACAAGATACTGACACCAAACAGTTGTACTCCGAACAGCTAGCAAAGAGTATCGGATCACAAGCTGTGCACATGGCTGATGTTGAATCTTTATGGTACAGTTGTGTGGCCGCAATGAAGGAAACAGCTGATATCGTGCTGGGGCCAAGAGAAAAGGAAGCGAGATCGACATGGTTCGATAAAGAATGTGAAATAGCCACCAACACGAAAAACAATGCTTACAAGAAAATGTTGCGACAAAGGACCCGTACAGCTGTAGAGGAATATAAATAAAAAGGAGAGAGGAAAAGAGACTCCATCAAAGTACGAAAAGGCAAAGAGAGAGGGAAGAACTGGGGAAACTAGAAGAGCTCTGGAGGGAGAAAGAGTCAAGAGACTTCTTCAGAAGTATCAATAGAAGGAGACGTCCCCGCACAACGGTTCCAGAAATTTGTAAAGACAAGAATGGGAACATAGTTGCGTACAAGGATGGCGTCCTATCGCAATGGAAAAATTACTTTGAGGATCTTCTCAGTTCAGCACCCTTTGCACATCACACTGAGTTGCATTCAAGTGAAGAATTGAAGATGATGAATGAAGAATCCAACATTGAACCACCCAATGATGAGGAAATAATGGATGCTATAAATCGGCTAAAGAATAATAGGACCCCTGGAGCTGATGACATGCCTGCTGAACTCTTTAAATATGGAGGTGGAGAGCTGTTGAAGAGGTTTCAAGGTCTTATATTGACCATTTGGGAGAAAGAAGTGTTGCCTGAAGATTGGAAAAAATCAATAATATGCCCCATTTTCAAGAAAGGAGACAAACTTCAGTGCCAGAATTACAGAGGTATCTCTCTTCTCTCCTGTGGATATAAGATACTATCAAGCTTACTATTCCAGCGTCTCCTACCATTTGCAGAGCAGAAGCTTGGTGCCTACCAAGCTGGATTTAGACGGGGAAGATCAACTACTGATCAAATATTCTCTCTAAGAACAATTCTAGAGAGAGGAAATGAACATCAAGTTAAAACCCACCATCTCTTTGTCGATTTCAAGGCAGCTTATGACAGCATTAATCGTGAAAAACTGTACAAAGCCCTGGAAGGGTTCAGTATCCCCGATAAATTGATACGGCTGATAAAGATGACCATGAGGGATGTGAAGTGTACAGTGCAGGTAGGTGGGCATCGAACGGAAGAGTTCTCCTCAAGGAAAGGGCTCCGCCAAGGAGATGCGTTAGCATGCCTATTGTTTAACTTGGCACTTGAGAAAGCTGTGAGGGACGCTGGTATCCAAACAAATAGCACCGTTTACAATCATATGATCCAGCTATTAGCTTACGCGGATGACGTTGACATCATAGGACGGTCGTTGCAGTCTGTCAAAGAAGGATTTTTGGCCATAATGGAGGCTGCCAGAACGCTTGGACTGGAGGTAAACGCGGGGAAAACAAAGTACATGGCAACAGGAGAAGAACCCCTACCCGGTGAGACCATCAATGTTGGCCCCTTTAACTTTGAAAAAGTGGCCCAGTTCACTTATCTGGGTTCTCTGGTAACGCAAGATAATGCACCAGAAGTGGAGGTAAAAAGAAGAATTTAATGGCAAACAGGTGCTACTTTGGCCTCCGAAGAGAGTTCACCTCCCGGCTCCTAGACAGGCCGACTAAGCTCCATCTATATAAGACGTTGGTTCGCCCAGTCCTGTTGTATGGATCAGAAACATGGGCTATTAGTAAAAGAACTGAACATGACCTACAAGTCTTTGAGAGAAAAGTACTTCGACGAATTTTCGGAGGAGTTCATCTCAATGGACATTGGAGGAGGCGGACCAATGATGAACTCTATACAGGTTTTAAGGACAATGATGTCGTTATGACCTTGAAGCTGGGCAGACTGCGGTGGGCTGGTCACGTGGCAAGAATGGAGGATGAGAAGATCCCTAAGGCCGTTATGACTGAACC
Source organism: Piezodorus guildinii (assembly GCA_023052935.1). Classification (NCBI taxonomy): domain Eukaryota; kingdom Metazoa; phylum Arthropoda; class Insecta; order Hemiptera; family Pentatomidae; genus Piezodorus; species Piezodorus guildinii. The sequence goes on along the minus strand of CM041295.1, from coordinate 38,484,807 downwards.
TTACACGGCATCAGAAGAAGAGGAAGACCGAAACTTAGATGGACAGATGGTGTGACAGCAGATGCAAGAGATATCCCGGGAGTTAGAAACTGGATGACGGCTGCACAGGATAGAAATAACTGGAGAGGGCTGATGGAGGAGGCCAGGACTCGTCACCGAGTTGTAGCGCCGGATTGATGATGATGATGAAGATATCACCCAAGTAGTGAGAAAAATTGTTTAATTTAATAAAGTAAATTTAACAAATTCACAAAAATTTATTTAGAAAAATATTAAGATTTAGACCGAAACTTATAGTGCTGTAAAACTTTATTGAGGAAAAGAGATTTATGTTTAGTTTATTTTTCTTATTTATTATCATTGTACTACTTGAAGAAATTTTGATCTTGTGGACATTGGCTTTTTTTGAAAAGTGGCCTATTGTCACCTAACTGAATGTTGGAGAATTTATATTTTTTTAAAAAAAGGACAATGTTATCAATAAAGATAATAATTTTACCCTAATAAGATAATGACTAAGCTGTATAAGAAATTATCAAAGACAGTCCCTAAATTATCAAAGTCCCTTAAACTTTATAAACCTTAACATTTCTAAAAATCTTGTTTTTTGTTAATAATTCAAGATTTTTTATAACTGCTTTCTCCACTATGTAGGTATAGGTAATGTCTTCTGAGTGCAAAAAAAGTAAACCACATCATTATGATATTTAGTTTTTGTTTAGGTATCTCTAGGTAACTATAAGCCTGAAAAATGTTTTATATATGGTTTTGAATTTGCCGAATTGTAGGAAATAACAGGTAAAATAATCATGTACAATAATATGAAAATGGATTACCGATGAAAGATAAGTACATAGTGTTTGGTCGGGAATGGTAATAAATCCTTGTAAAAAGATCAAGAGAAAAACAGTTTTATAAATATATATACATTTGAAATATATATATATACTCCGTCAGAACTCTGACATCATTATTTGCTTGAAAATTTAAGTGCTGATATCTGTGAGGGGTTCCTACCTTATTAGGCTACCTACCACCTTAGCTGTTATTCAGACTGTCTCAACCGGTTTTCTAGATCTCTTTCTCTTCAAAGATAAGAAACTTACTTTTTTTTTTTTACTTTTTATATATTTTTACAAATCTAAACAATTTCAAATAGATTGACATATATATTTTAAATTAAAAAGCAACCTATTTGCTTCCTAAAATTATATAGATAAGCCCTGATGAAGACCCAAAATGTGGGTCGAAACGGTTTCATAATAAATAGTTTTCACTGTATTTTGTAGTAATTGATAGATCACCACTTGAAATATCTCATCCTTGATTATATTATGCGTAATGTGAACTTATCAAAATTCCACAAATACTTTAATTTATTAATTACAAACTTTCTTTGTTCTTTGTTTGTATTTTTATTTAAATGTGTTCTTTAGTTAATCATATTTGAATTTTTTATCACATTGAATACAATGGATATGATTAAATTAGGTGTAAATTACAAATAATGGCTAATTTAAAAAAAATTAACAATAATTAATTTATAAATGGTCCTATCTGGAGATGACTTATTAATTGTTCAATTTTAACTTAAATTAAAGGTGAAGATAAATCAAAAGTGACAGGCTGTAGTTTCCTATTTAAATTAGCTATTAATTTATCCTTTATTTATGAAGCGAGGTGTGATCTTTTCCAGGCCTAAACCTCTTCCAATAATATTTCACCGATTTTAATTAAGACTCTGTCTTCTAATTAAACATTTGATTATATATAACTTCTTTCCTTTAGTTACATGGTATTACCTTTCTTATCAAGCATATTTTATACAAAGGTGAAAAATTTATTTATTATTACATTAAATATTGTGTTAAAAAAAAAAAAAAATATATATATATATATATATTTTTTTTTTTTTTTTCGTATGTTCTCAAAATTTTCCATTGTAAGTCCTATTTGCCACTTATTTTATCATCATATAATGTGGCTCAGTATTTTGTCTGTACATAAGGGCAATCCTGAAACCATGAATAAATTAAGCTACCTAACTTTATAAAATTGGAGTGCTTCCAATGATTAGTATTCTTACATGTGTACCATGGCATTGCAATCTATTTAGCTCACTTTTAGTTGATATTTTTTTTTTAATACAGTTGTAAATTTCAATAAATATATTTAAAAGCATTTACAGTGCCTCATGAAATAGTCTATGATGTGTCTTTGTAGCTCTGTCTCCCCTAATCTAGTGGTAAATTCAAAAATGTTGCTGGGTGGCTACTGCATCAGGGTCTGCCATTGACTAGACTCTGAAAATTTACTTCTTTCAGGACAGTAATCAGAGGTTGTTTTAAAGAGCCCATAATAAAACAAGTGAACATTCCCCTTAATGATCCAAAGTTCTGGTAAGTGTCCTTTCTTTGTGGTTGAGATCTTTAGTATTTTGACAGTTCACTTGACTGAAAAGGGTTGAAGTTGTACCAGAGAAAATTAAATAATTTTAAAATATTTTTAGTTAACTGAAACGTAAGAGAGATGGGAACAGTCAGGGATTCTACATTTCTTCGTGGTGAGACTAAAAATGGGATTTACAAATTTCAAAGTGGAGAAATTTAACGATCTTATTCTATGGTTGTATCTTTAATGCTGTGTTTTGGAAGAAGGAAGTATATCAAAACGGAACTTACTGCTGATGGAGCAGTAATCTAGTTTGTTTATTTTTTTATTCATTTAACGTCACTTCATGCTGCCGTGGCTCATTGGACGATGGTACATTGGGAGCCCTAAATTTAGCCTATCCAGGTTTGATTAGGTTAGGGATCTTTGAAGAGTACCTGACTTCGCACAGGCTCGGGACCACAACTTTACGTCCCCTCCGAAGGACAGCATAACCAAGGATATTTTACTCCCATTAAAAAATACTATGGCCACCTGCCGGATATGAACTCACGTGACCTAGATTTAATCACTTACGATTTAGGGATTGTGAAACAATACAGGTTCAGTACCTATAGAGATAGGTACTGAACCCAAGACCCTTCATGGGTTGACAAGGTACGGTTGTTGTTTTTTTCTCCCTTGTATTCCTTTTTTCTATTCCTTCCTGTACTTCTAAGTGGTGCTGAAAATTCAATATTATCGGGTAGACTTGAAAAAAGGGTCACACGGATGCAGTAATGAAAATTAAAAGATTATGGGCAAAAAAGAAAAGGTTACATCCAAAATGAGACTATACTACGTGCCCTACGAAATTTTCGTAATTTTAAGAGATTACTCGGAAAAAATTTCACAGCCGCTGAAGCAACTCTTAAATGGTTAAATGTGATTGAATGAGTGTTAAATATCGATTGTATATGTAAAGATAGTTGTGGCACTGAACTTCCACCTAGGTGTACAGCTGCCCAACAACAAACAGTGCAGTCCAGTTGGTAGCGTCCCCTGCGCCATGTTGTTTGTATATATAGCAGTAATAAACAAGCTGTCTAGTACAAGGTTCTTTTATTCCACTGCCTAATACTCTATAACTTTAATAGGTTATGGGCCCAGAGTATTGTTGTGCAGAGCATAGTATTTGTGTATAGTGTCAACGCGTAGTCGCGAAGTGATATTATTTTATTAGTGAATTTTGTTTACCGGTACTATGGCGTCAGTTACTACTTCAGGAGTTCCAGTACTGGTCGGAACAAGTTTTAACAGTTGGTTTTTCAGAATGTCATCTATTTTGGAAAGAGAACAGGTAAAAGATGTGTTGGAAGCAGATCCTCCTACCTCTAGCGCTGAGAAAAGGGAATTTCTCATTAAAGACTCGAAGGCAAAGTCCATCATTATCCAAGGCATTTCAGATAAACATCTGGAAATAATCATGGATTGCCAAACTTCCAAGGAAATGATAAATGCTTTAAAGAAGGTTTTTGTCAGATCTACCTCTTTTTCAAAATTGACTTGGTACAGAAAGTTGATGGGCCTGAAATATTCTCTTCAAGGAAACATGGAAGAACATTTTTTGGCATTTGATACCATTATCCGAAACCTTCAAGAACAAGGCACAGTTCTAGGAGAGTCAGACAAGGTATGTCACCTTTTGATGTCTTTACCAGATGAATTTAACACAGTTGTGACAGCTCTAGAAACTAATTTAGAAGTCCAAATGGATTTTGTGCGAGCCAGACTTCTAGATACAGATACAAAGTTAAAGTCAAAGTCATCAGCTAGTGCATCATCATCAGAAGTATCATTTAAAGCACAGAGTGGTTGCTTTATATGTGGGGATAAAAGACATTTCAAGGCACAGTGTCCCAAAAATAAGCAGAACCGTGGAAGTAAATCCTTTAATAGAAGCTTTCGTGGGAAAAGAAGAGGAACAATCCAGGGTAATTCAGCAGATGTAGATGAAGAAGTTGTAATGGTGGCCCTAAATTGTGGTAATATTAAACTATCATCTAACAATGTGTTTTTAGTCGATTCAGGTGTGAGTAACCATCTTTTTAAGGCAGAATTGGAACCCCTTTTGTCAAATGTTTCGAATCTTGATCATGATGTTGCCATACATATAGCTAATGGTGATAAAATGTTTACTAGAAAAGAAGGTACCCTAAGAGTAACCTCTCAAGGTAAGGTTGTAAACATTAAAGGTTTAATAGTTCCAGGGTTAAAACATAATTTATTATCAGTGAGTGCAGTTACCTCAAAAGGCTTAAAAGTGATTACAGATTCTAAGGAGATGAAAATCTGCGGAAGAAATTTTAAGCTGAGTTGTCCACGAGTGAATGGATTGTACATATTTACGTTTGATGAACCCAGTGATAATCAAGTCAAGTGCAACATTTCAAGTGCTACGGATGGAGATCTATGGCATAAACGGCTAGGACATTTGAATCGGCATGGACTCAAAAGTTTAGGATTACCCTATAGTGACAAGAAGTGTTCGGCATGCATTGAAGGTAAGGCTACTAGACAGCCCTTTTCAAATAATAGGAAACGCACTTCAAAGGTTGGTGAATTAATTCACTCTGATATATGTGGTCCTTTCAATCCTGAATCAGTTGAAGGCCATAGGTATATGCAGGTGATTTTGGATGACTTCACTCATTTTGTGCATGTGAAACTTCTCCATATGAAGAGCGAAGCTGAAACAAACCTGATGGATTATATAGCGGAACTAGAAAGGCAGCAGGGTGTCCCGGTGAAGAGGCTACGTTTAGATAATGGAGGAGAATTTACGTCTAAATTTTTTCAAAAATATTGTTCAGATAAAGGTATAAAATTCGAATATTCTTTGCCATATAGCCCTCAAATGAACGGAAAGAGTGAAAGAATGAATAGGACACTATTAGATATGATGCGTACCAAGGTATCAGATTCCGGCATCCCAAGTTCTTGTGGGGGGAAGCAGCTCGATGTTGTGCTTATGAACTGAATAGGTCACCTACTTCAGCCTTAAATAAAGGTGAAACTCCCTCATTAAAATGGAATGGTAGAAATGATCTGTCTAAACTTCGTATATTTGGTTGCCGAGCATGGCCTACCATTCTTCCTAAAGGTTCCAAATTGGATCCCAGAAGCAAGGAGGGGGTGATGGTTGGTTATTGTGGTGGTGGGTATAGGATTTGGTTGCCAGATGAGCAGAAAGTTATTAGATCTAGAGATGTGATATTCGAGGAGAGCCAAATGCCCTATAAAGAAGTTAAAAATGTACCTATTGTCTATCATAATAGTGGTGGAAGCTATGAAGAGGGAAGGAAAAATGGTGAAGAGAATAACACTAATATTTCAGAGCAGCCAGAAGATACTTCTAGACCCAGAATGATTGTAATCCAGAGCAGTCAGAAAACCCTTCAAGACTTCAGAATGAAGAATCTAATCCAGAGCATTCAGAAGAAACTTCTAGACCTCAGAGAAACCGGCCAAAACCTCATTTCCTAAATGATTATGAGTTATATAATGCATACTGTATGGTAAGCCGATCAGATGGAGTTCCATCATCTTATGAGGATGCTAATAAAAAGGAGGAATGGCAGGAAGCCATTATTAAAGAACTAAAAGCTCATGAGAAGATGAACACTTGGTCTGAAGAGGAAGCACCGAATGGAAGTGTCCCAATCACAACTAAATGGGTTTTCACAGTGAAGGAAGATGGAATCAAAAAGGCCAGATTGGTAGCAAGAGGGTTTGAAGAACAAACTCAAGGTGATTGTGTATTCTTTGATAAGTTTCAAATGTTTCGGAAGGCTTTAATTAATTAATATATTAATGTCATTTATATATATTGTGCTAAAATTGTTGTAAAGAATTTTGTAATAGTATAATATTTTACTTGTTTTGTTGTATAGAATTTTGTAATAGTATAATATTTTACTTGTTTTGTTGTATAGAATTTTGTAATAGAATAATATTTTTACTTGTTTTGTGGTGTAGAATTTTGTAGTAGAATAATATTTTTACTTGTTTTGTATGTGAGATACAATTGAATATTTACTTGTGTATGTATATATTTGAAAACATTCAATTGAGGGGGTGTGTTAAATATCGATTGTATATGTAAAGATAGTTGTGGCACTGAACTTCCACCTAGGTGTACAGCTGCCCAACAACAAACAGTGCAGTCCAGTTGGTAGCGTCCCCTGCGCCATGTTGTTTGTATATATAGCAGTAATAAACAAGCTGTCTAGTACAAGGTTCTTTTATTCCACTGCCTAATACTCTATAACTTTAATAATGAGAAGGTTCGAACTCCTGCCTTATCTACCATATTGTCCAGACCTCGTACTCGTAGGAAAAATTTGAATGTTTTGCGGAAGCTGAAATTGCTGTTCAAGAGTTCTTTGACAGCCATCCCAAAGAATGTTATCAGTGTGGGATCAAAAAATTGGCTAGCAGATGGCTAATGGAGGTAGATAACAATGGACTATACTTTGAGTGTTAATTGTATTTTATATCAAGTAAATAATAGTAGAAATAATAGGTTGAAAAACGCTCATTTTTTTTCTTTTTTTTTTTTCTTATACACCCTCCTCTTATTCATAAATTTCAGTCTATTGGTGGGTTTACACTCCCGGCGAACGTTTGAGAGATTCCAGGTTAAACCATTGACTTGCTTAAATGGGTTTATCCTTACGGCAAATTACGACCTATGTCAAACATTTCTGGGCTGAATTTCTACCGATTTAATGAAATATATTAAATAAATATATTAATACACAAAAGAGTATATAGAATACTAACAATTTTTTTTCTTCGAAGTTATTGGGCTGTTTAATAAGTTCGTGGCGTTTTTCAACATTACAATTTAATTCTCTTGGTGTTTATAAAATCATGTTTTCTTGGTCATAATTGATACGGAATTACTAACCAATTTTATTATATCGTTTAAAATTAAATCATATTTTCTGTATTAATGTCTATTAAAGCCTTTAATAATCAAGGTTATTCTTATTTCACAACAATTTAATCGCCCTTAATGCCCTTTATCTGTTTAAAAAAATGGATAAATATTTAAAACCGGAGGGATTTGGCTCATAATATACCGCTCCTAAATGTGCTTCAAAATGGATCCATTGGAAGAAGATATATTCGACACATTCATTTCAGTAAAAGAAAAGAACGAAGAAAAGTTAAGCCTCCTCTACAATCACGCGAGTCACAATACTTATGAATCAATTAAGGATTCTTTAATTATCATTATTTAATTATCATACAAGGAAGTTATTACTCTCCTAGATTCTCTTAACATAAAACCAAAGAGCAAAATCTTTTCTAAGCATAGGTTAATGACTAAATTTCAGAATTCAGATGATTTTATAGACCAGTTCCTACCGGGCTTACGCACCCAGTCAATGTCTACCAAGTTGAGTGCAATCGTGATGTATTTTTAATGGCCTTTCATCTGTAAGCATTAGTCAAAGATTATTAGAAAATCTTAATTTAACTTTAGATGAAGCCTTTTCAAAAGCCCGTGCTTTAGAGTCTGCTCAAGTCTTTTAAGAATCGTATTAACTGATACCTTCTCAACTTCCATCTACATCCTCATATCAAATTCCATATCAATATTCCTCAGATCAATGTGAATCATCAACCAACGCTTTAAATAACTCACAAAAATGATATTTTTGTGGTCTTACAAGACAACCACGATCTTCTTGTCCCGCTCGAGAATCTCTTTGTAAAAACTGTAACAAAAGGGGTCAATTTGCCTTGGTCTGTAGATCAAAATAAAAAACCTCAGCTTACACCCAGAATCAGGACGTTACTTCAAATAAAGGTAGCTGGGCTACGACTGCGTCAGTTCGCCCTGTTCTAAATCCATCAGAAATAGCAGCTACATCACCTGATAGTTCGGTAAGATCTATAAATACTTCGGGCAACTAAAAAATCTTCCCTCTTCTCCCCCCAAAAATTAAAATTAGAGAATGCGTCTTACAGATGAATTTCGTAAATAATAAAATATTCACCCTAAAAACTTTTTTCAGTATCTATATTAACGGAAATAACTCAACCATTCTCAACACATGTATATCCTCTGTATTAAATACCACTAGATGTACAAAAAAACAAAACAAAAGCTTATCACGAAATACTATAATATCCACCAAGACGCCATAAAATACAAAATTTAGCCAAAAGGAGACCGAAATAGGGTTCAAAACATTTCTTCTACAGTTGTACCACCTAATGTTCCAGATATTTTAAGTTTTGAACCAATTTTTCCGCTCCCAGCTCATCAGTGAAAATTATACACCAACTCCTCACCGATTTGGAATTCATATATAATGGCGATCTTATATCCGGTTCGAACGACAAGGAGTTGTCACGGGTTTCCATTTGTAACATTATATCCAATCACCTTCCTTACCTTCAAATTTTTCACCTCAATTTTTCAAAGAACTCTCTCTCACCCGATCCTTCCTAGAATCTCATGACGACATCGTAGTAACAAGGTCTGACAAAGGAAACAAGACAGTGACCATCGACCGCACCGAATATAATGAACCTTCTCCTTTCCGATAGATCCACTTATGCTCCCATATCTCGTGACCCCACCCCGTCACTTAAAACCAAATTTAATAAGCCTCTGAAAATCCTTTTAGATTCTAAATTAATCAACTATCCCAGATATAGAAATCGTATTTCCTATAATTCTGATGCTCCCCGCTTCTATGGACTTCCAAATATTCATAAACCAGGTACCCCCCTCCGCCCTATCACATCCAATATCAATTCACCTTCTGTCAAACTCTGTAAATTACTACTACCTCTTTGCAATATCTCTGTCACAACAACCCGTTATGATGTCCTACATTCTTTTCTTCTCCACGAACAATTGATATCTTTCACTATTCCTGATCATTACATCCTTGTTTCCTTTGATTTCGAAAGCTTGTTCACTATTATATCTTTGTTGCAGTTCCGGCTACCTTATATTCCATGGACAGTTCTTTAATCAAATTTCAGGACTGGCCAGGGGAAATCCTCTTGCCCCTGATCTCGCCAATATTGTCCTTAATGATTAACTCGATTCCGTAATTCCTCAGTTTCCAAATTATATTATCTTAAAAAAAAAAAAAAAAAAAAAAAAATACGTAGACAACCTCCTTGTTCTTAATCCCCATAAAATTACAGCTGTACCCTTTTAGCCTTTACTCTTACAACCTCCGTCTCCGGGAAATCAGAAACAAACAATCCCTTCCGTTTCTTGACCTCCTCATCACTAGAAATCGGAATAACACAATATCCCCTTGCTGGTTCACAAAAGTGACTTACTCTGGTAGACTTTTAAACTTTCATTCCCAACACCCCTATCATCAAAAAACCTCATACACCGAAGTCTTCCTTTCCGATTCCCTCTTCCACAAAATCAACATGAATGAACCACATGAAGACAATCCTACTTGCCAATAACTTCCCACTCAATATCATCAACCAACTCATTAAAAACCACAGAAATCACCAGCCCTCTCTTTCTACTCCATCACTACCCAGTCTACCCCCCCTCCCCTTATATAGGTCCTTACCATAAATCCCCTCCCTTTCAGAAAAAATTAAAAAATCATTAAAATCCTTCAATCCAAACATCAGACATGCTTTCAAATCCCACTACAAACTTTCCAATTTTTATAGGCGCCTTAAGGACAAAATTCCTTCTTATCATCGTTCACAAATTCTTGACAGAATACCTTGTGGAGTCCCCAACTACAACTCATTCTACATTGGTGAAACCAAAAACCTCCTCAAAGACCGCATCATTCAACACAAATATTCAATATCCTCAAAAATCTCTACCGCTTCAAAACTTTCCTAACATTCCTTAACACTCAACCATTCCTTTGATTTCGATAAAACTTCCATAGTTCCCAATCATGACAAACGACTCATTACAGAATACATTTACATACAACTAGAACCTCTTCCTGTTAACCAAAAGACTGACAAACGAAATATATCACTAGCATATTCCCGAATATTAAATTTAATAAAGCATCCCTAACTCATCATCCTATAATAATAATAATAATAGGCTTAGCGAACCCGAAGGTTCGATGCCGATACCACCAAATTCCGCCTACACGGACTCGTCCATTGTTCACCGTTCAAGCCCAAGTCCCCGAGATAAGCCTTAACTTAACGCAATCCTCCCATCGACGCTTCGGCCTACCTTTCGGACGCCTACCAGTCGGATCAGCGATTACTAACTTTCTCTGAATCCTTTCCTCACCGAGCCCGACAACTTTACTCGCCCATATAAGTCTCCGCGATGCTATCAACTCAATTATATTCACATGATAAAAGATCCGCAATTCCGCAACCTTCTAAACTCTCCAGTGGCCTCATCTCTCTTCGGACCAAATATTTTATTCAGTACCTTACTTTCGAAAACCTTAAGCCGTTGTTTATCCTTCAAAGTAAGCGGCCACGTTTCACATCCGTAAGAATAATAGTTTTACAAATTCTAACCTTTAAGCTTTTAGATAGAAGCCGCGATTACAAGTAATTTAGCAACGGAATAATAACACGCATTTCCCACCTTTAACCGGGACTTTATTTCTTCCTGGATTTCATTTTTTCTTATTATCATTGAACCTAAATACTTGAATTTCTCTACGTGTTCAAAAGTATGCCCTGATACATCAATATCACCAAGATCTTCACCGTATCTGCTACTAACCATATATTTCGTCTTATCGGTATTTAATTCGAGACCTATTTCTTTACCGGTTTTTATTAATACACTTGTATTTAGTTGTATGGTTTCCGTGTCATCATCTAGCAGTACCAAATCATCGGCATACCCCAAAACCGGAATCTTGTCACCCTTATTTAAACCTTTCTCGGTACATATCACCTTTTCTATGACATATTCTAAAGCTATATTAAATAAAATAGGTGAACGGGAGTTACCCTGTTTCAAACCCGATCGCCTATTTTCCTATCGCCATTTCGACTTACTTTTTACTCGGTGCGTCTTTCCATGGTTCAGCGCTCTGATATTCAGAGTGAGGAGATTGATTATTATTTTCCGTATTTAGAATGCCGTCAAAATGTTGTTTAATTGTATTTAATATCTCAGTCGGATCCGCGATTATATTGTTCTTTGCATCTTTAACCCCATTCAATAGCGGTTCAAATCTTTTACGTGATTTGTTTATACCTTTGTACATCTCTCTTAAGTTATTTTCGCTTCTGTGTTTTTCTATTTCTGTTATTTTGCCTTTTAGATACTCTCTTCTCTTATTTTTTAAGAATTTTGAAGTATCATTTTTTACTGCCCGAAAGCAAGCCACGTTATTATCGCTTGGATTATTTAAGGAATTCAGTTTAGCGGTTTTTCTTTTTTCACACATATTTTGACAATCCCTGTCGAATCAGGGTTTGTTCTTTTTATTTTCGATATTCCCAAGACACAAATTACAGACCTCTTTAATATTATCCCTGATTTCTTCCCATATTTTTTTTTTTATGTCTTCGTGTTCCTCGTCTAAAGATTCCAAAGCTTCGAACCTATTTTTTACTTCTATCGCGAATTGTTTTCTGATTCCGGGATTGTCCAATTTAACTAAATCTAATTTTTCGGGATGAATATGTTCCATCATCCTATTAAAACCACATAATGATCTCTTCATTTTATTTTTATTATCACTAATTTATTATTAATTCTTTATTTATTTTTTTAATTAAATAGATTTTAATTTAAATAATTGCTTTAGTCATTTTTTAAAATTTATTTTTAAAAATTTTAATTGGAATATAGTTTTAATCATAATTTGCTTCATCAGCTCCTTATCGTCAGTAGTAATTACCTATTCATCTTTTAATCTATACACCATCACTATTAGTTACATCTCCATCCTGTCACACTTAAAAACTTTTCGCTTCCTATTACCCCGGCTTAAATAATGCATGTCGCTTGAAATGTTTGTTTATTTATTTATTTAACGTCAATTTATGCTAATATGGCTAATCGGACGATGCTACAGTGGGAGTCCTAAATTTTGTATATCTAGGTTTTATTAGGATAGGGATCTTTAACGAGTGCCCGACATTGTACAGGCTCAGGACCACCTTTTTACGCCCCCTCGGAAGGACCGGATAACTAATTTTTTACTCCCATTAAAAAAAAAAAAAATCGTAGGGCCACCTGCAGGTTTGAACCGCGACCTTTGGCATATAAAACTGTTATGTTAGCCACTATGCCATAGGTGACCCCTCGCGAAATTTCTTGCTGCAAAATCTAACAATTTAAATTATTATCTGCAAGAATCACATAGTTTTTCACGCTTTTCATTAATCTCTATTACCTTACACAACTTTGTATATAAGATATCATTTTCTCTAAAAAATTAGCTTTCCAACGGTTTATTATACATCTTTATTACTATTCTAATATAATAAAATTCATCCAACTTGTATATTTACACGTTTTTTAATCAATGCTAACTATATAAAATGGTCAATTTTTTCTAATTTACAAAATTAAAGGTACTTTAGAGGGAAAACAATTTCAATATCGCTATTTAAGCCCTGTAAGAATATTTAAATCAACCTACATGATATCAAAGCCCATTTAATTTGACACCAATAAAGCGAGTTTAATCAAAATCGTTAGATCCATTTTTGAGAAAATGTGCAAAACGCATCGTATAAAACTGGCTCTTCTAGTTCACCGATTTTTTTGAAAAATTTTCTTTAACATCTCAGTCATTTACGCTTCTTAAATATGAAATTTGAGTTTTATATACAGTTTCGAGCCAGACTTAGCTTTCTCTCTCTCACACACACAGACTATTAACAGGTTGATATACAGCTCAAATTTCATATGATATCTGCCTAATCAACTGTTTTTAGCCATGTTTTTAAAAAATAACCGTGAAAATCAAACCTTTTAAATTGTTCACCTGCCGCTCGAAATGTTTCGGCACCTTAAGAACGAGCGTACAATATATATATATTGGATATAATATAATAAAAATATATGGATATAATATATATATATGGAGGGACTTAATAATAGCTGTTCTCTGATGGAAAGCAAGAATTAATGTATAGTAGCGCGACAATAAAAGATTTATTAAAAATGTGGTGCGGGCAACACACGACTTTCACTTACCTCGACTGTTAAAATCTGTCAAAAACTATTAATATACTTTAATGATTTGAAAAATATTTGAAGTTGATTTTAATTAAAAGTGTATTCATTTTCGTTGGAAAACATATGATTTAGATTAAATAATATAACTGTATTAAATTGTTAATCAGTAATAAGTTTATTCCAATTCCTCACTTTATATTACCTTTTTCAACTTTGTGTGTCAGATAATATTTTTTCTAAAACCTTTCCCTTTCCAACGGTATATTATACGTCTATATTACTGTTCTAATTATCAGTAAACCAAAAATTACGTTAAAAAATAGTTTTGCTCTTTTATCCTTTAGATGGTCACCGAATTCGTCCAACTTGTATCTTTAGCCGTCCTTTATCAATGTCATTAAGATTATATGGTCAATCTTTTGGAATGTACAGAGTTAATTTAAAATATCGGCATATAAGACTATATTAATCAGAATGAAACCTACATGATATTAAAACACGTTATGTTTTACATCAACATAGCGAGTTTAATCAAAATTGTTAGTGCCGTTTTTGAGAAAATCGTAAAAATGGTGGAAAATGCATGATATATAGTGGCTCTACTGGTTGCCGATTTTAATGAAAAAGATGCTGTAACATCTCGGGCATATAGTTTTCTTAAATATGAAATTTCAGTTTCGCACGACATATCGCTTTTGCGTTAGACTTACATCACACACACAGACCTTTTTTCGGGACTTGGTCATTTGGACTCAGGAGATCCTAAAATGTGTATTTTCGCTGAAAACAGGAATTCGAAAATTTTCATGATAGCAATACTTTCCCTTACCCCTTTCCCAATTTTATTCACTTTCCCTTACTATATATTTCATAAATAGGTAAGTGAAAGTAAAAATGAGCTGTCCTTTCCTTTAGAAAATTATATATTGTGAAAGATTTTATCAGTACCAAATAAAATATTGTACATGGATGCTATGGTGTAAGCGAAGAAAGGTTGATGATTATTTACTATTTAACAAATCAAATAAAGTAAAAATTCTATATTTAATTAAATCTTTTAGACATTTGGATAAATGCCATGTACAACTTGCTTTTACTCAGAATGTTCACATCCATGGTACTGAGAAAACCAATATTCTGAGTCAAACTAAAATTGAATACAAAAAACAAGTCGAAAGCCATTTTATTTATACTTAAAATTGAAGATGGGCTATGTAAGTTTATGCGGAAAAGAAAACTATAATACTCTAAGGCGATTTAAATCTTTAAAAGATCAACTGACTAAAAAACAAACAAACATTTTTTACTTTCACTTACCTATATATGAAATATATAGTAAGGGAAAGTATTGCGTTTGTGAAAAATTTTCGGTTTTCAACGGAATTGCACGTTTTAAGGTCCCCTAAGTCCAAATAACCAAGTCCCGCAAAAAGGTATGTGTGTCTGTTTGTCTGTGTGTGTGTGTGGAAACTCCCGGGCGAAAACGAAAACTCCTATGAAACTTAAATTTCTTATTTGAGACAGCTATACGCCCGAGATATATTATTACGGAATCTTTTTCATAAAAATCAGCTGACCGGAAGATCTACTTTATACCCTGAATTTTGCACCCTTTTACGATTTTCTCAAAAACGGCTTTTACGATTTTGATTAAACTCCCTATATCGATGTAAAATTAAATGGGCTTTAATATGATGTAGGTTTCATTCTGATTGAATTATTATGACAGGGCTTGATGCCGATATTTTAAATTTTCTTTATCTGAAGTACCTTTAATTCTGTATATTTTATAAAAATAACTATATTATCTTGTTACCATTGATAATTAAAAGCTAAATATACAAGTTGGCCGAATTTGATAAACGACTACAGGAGAAAACTGAAAAAAATATTTTTTTGTAATTCATTTTTTTATTTTTGAACATAAGAACAGTAATATAGACGTATAATATACCGTTGGAAAGAGAAAGATTTTAGAAAAAATATTATCTTATACACAAGCTTGTAAAAGTTTATAAAGAGTGATAAAAAACCGATAAAACTAACCGATTATTTTAGATAATAATATAATAGAGTTTTTAATAAAACACATGTTTCTATATTAATTCAATTTAATTAATTCTTTAACACTAGAAAGACGGGAGCTTAGTATATACCTATATTGCCTGAAAGCAGTCAAAAATACTGCATTGTGAAAAAATAAATAATGCGCAAAGGAATTTGTTTTTTGCCTAGAAGGCTCCACGAGCATATAAAATGTCAATAAATGCACGTATTTCCGGCAGTGTAGTTGTCCAATCGTAATCCGAAATTCAGCGGGCTTCTTCTTCTGTGCACTTTTTTACATGTTTGATAATATAATCATTTATTATCAAGGAAAATGCACTGACAAGATTATTTGCCATAACGTTTCTTCTTGCGTAGCCTGCGTAGCCTTGAAAATGCACGAAGATGGTAGCCTTCCGGAAATACCGCCTTCGTCAAATTTCGACCACACAGTACCATCTGCAGCTGTTTCGGTCTCCTGAGGGGTATTTTCAGTTTCTTCATCTGAACTAATTAGCACCTTTCCTACTAATTAATTAACTAATTAGCCTTTTTCCTGGTCACATTGATGACATCTTCATTTTCATCGTTGGTGATCGCATCTTCATCAGTTAATGAATCACACACAGTGAAGATATTAAAATACTGTTTTTATTATCAGAACAAAATGGATATTCAGAATACAATAAACTGTGCTGAGGAGTTAGGGTGACTACAAGTGTACATTCCGAGGTCTCCTTCTATGAGTGTGACACAAGTAAATGTTACAACTAGAGTGATGAGTTTTTTTTTTTTTTTTTTTTTTTTTTTTTTTTTTTTTTTTTTTTTTCTAAGCCCCATGGGATTTGGGGTTGAAGTCAAGGAAGGATAAGGGAAGGAATCAAGGGTCCTCTTTTACTGCATCAGATGCATTCTAAGAGGGGTCTGAGGATAGGGAGATTTTCGGGGTCGGGAAGCAGTTTATGAGTCAGTTCTAGTGATGGGGCTCACTAGTCTTTTTGAGTCAGTGAAAGGAAGTTATGTTTTCTCAGTCTAGTCTGAGAGTTTGTACGTAGTCCTGCCAGCGCTGTGGCCGTCCTGTTGGAGTCAGTGTATTAAACAGTGGGTTCGTGCAGTACCGGAGGCTATCAAAGAATTTGATATGCCTGCGGGAGATGAACTCCGTCACTGTCGGGAGGTCTAGGGTGTCATATAACTGGTCTGTCTTTGTCCTATGTAGTGAGGTATGCCTTACCATTCGTCGTAATACTCCGTTTTGAAACTGCTGAAGTCTCTTTGCCGTCGGTGCTGTTATGTTGTTTAGCAACGGTGCTCCGTAGAGGAGGGCTGGTCTGAGAACGGCTTTGTAAATTAATATTTTCAGGCGAAGTGATAGGTTTGAAGACATCAGTAAGTGATTCAATCGGTAGGACTTGGTCCTAACCGATTTAATCTTTTTTAGGCAGTGATTGGCTAGTGTTAGATGCCTGTCGAGGGTGATGCCCAGGTACACTATGCTATTGGCTGGCTGATTTTCGACTCCTGCTACCTTGTAGGTCTTCGGTAGAGGGCGCTTATTCTTTTGGAAAGAAAAGATAATACAGTCGGTCTTCTTGGGATTAACTGTAATATTTAGTCTTTCCAGCTTTGTAGTTATTTCATTGCATGCCAACTCCGCCTGTCGTAGAGCTGTCTCTGCGTTCATCGAGCTACTGTAGATCGCTATGTCATCGGCATAGGCCGCTACAGTAGCTTTTGTGTATCTTGCTCCAACAGTTTCTGCCGTGTATATTGAAAATAGGACTGGTGATAGCACGGACCCCTGGGGGACTCCGCAGGTGAGGTCGAATTCCTTGGAGAAGGCTCTGCCAACCAGCACTTCTATTTCACGCCCCTGTAGGAAGGACCGCAAGGTGGTGTAGAGCTGCTCAGGAAATTCGTTATCTAGCAGTGTCTTACATAGTAGACTATGGGACAATGAGTCAAACGCTTCCGTACAGTCTATTGAGATCATTGCGGTGGCGTCGTTTTTGTTTGTGCTTCGGCTTACTTCCGCTTGTAGTTTCGCCAGGTGGTGATCCGTGCAGAGTCCGGCCTGAAAGCCAGTCTGTTCCGGTGGGATTAGGGCTACCTCTGAGCAATAAGTCTTGAGATAATTAAGAATAATTTTCTCAAAAATCTTGCCCAGGTGCGGAAGCAAGCTGATTGGCCTATAGTCGGCTGGCTGGGATCCATTCTTCGCGGGTTTCAATAGCGGGAAGAGGATAGCTCTTTTCCATGCCTCAGGGAAGTATCTCAGCCTGAGACAGGAGTTGTAGAGGTTAGTCAGGTGAGCTATCCCCTTTCTAGGGAGCATCTTCAACAATACAGTCTGTATCCCGTCATGGCCTGGGGCTTTATTCCCCCTCGAACGACGGAGAATTGCCTTCAGCTGTTTCGGGGATACATACATGTAGTTGTTTCCGATCTCTTCAGTGGGAAGTTCTGCGGGGGCTCCTGTGCGTTGTGTTATTTTTCCACTGTAGTAGTCCGCAAACTTCTTGGCCTGTTCTTCGTCTGTCAACAGTCTTTCTCCGTCATGAAGGACTGTAGAGCTTCGTTTTCTGGTGCTTGATTTTATTAGCTTCCAGAATTTTTTGTGGTCGCCGTGCGTAGCCCGTAGTTTCTCATGCCACTGTGCAGTCCGCCATTGTTTCATGAGGTTTCGGATCTGAGTGGTAAGTGAATTTACCACCGTCTTCACCTCATGATCCCTGGTCCTGTACCATTTATTCTTCCACTTATTGCGCAGGGCAATAAGTTTCAGAATATGGTCTGGCGGAGGACGCAGAGCTGGCGGAAGTGGTGAGAACTTCGGGATAGCAGCGTCGGCGGCACTTTTAATGATCTCGGTGAAGGAAATAAGATAATCATCTATTTCCTTCTTTGTCCTCAGAGGGGAGACTGTCGGCAGTTTGTGATGGACCTGTGCTTTGTAGGTCTCCCAGTCTGCGTCAGTATACTTGTATTTCGATGGGGGTGGGGGTGGTATTTCGCCGTCTACCAGGTAAAGCACAGGCCTATGGTCTGAGATTTCGTCCTCCAGCGCTATGCAGTCCAGAAAGCGGTGTGGTTGTCTCGTGAGCAGGAGATCAACTGTGGATTTCTTCGTCCTGTCAGCTTTGTGTATTAAAGTGTGGGTGGGTGGATGCACTACTGTAACAGGGGTTTTCAGTATTATTTTCCCAGCTTTATTATTGGACATGTTATTCCAAACGGTGTGCCGAGCGTTGAGGTCTCCGATAACCCAATGGTTTGATTTCTTGGTACACTCGTTCAGTAGCTGGGAGAAGTCTTCTGTTGAGGTACAGGGTCTCCTGTATAAACCAGTGATGATAGTTGGTTTATCCAGGAGAACCTGCACAGTTTTGTGGTGAATCTTGGGGTCTCTGATATCCACTGGTGGGGGGTGTTCCCTCCATCTGGTTCCCTGACGAATGGCTATCAGGACCCCTCCTACTTTTTCTATTGGTTGATCTCCTGTCAGATCGTAACCTGGCAGGCGTATGCGCTGGGGGCTCACTCTGGTGTCGGTGAGGATTACTACAGTGGGCTGGGTCCGTGCTATCAAGGCATAAACCTCCGTAATTTTTGGCATCAGTCCGTCTGTATTGAAGTTAAGTACAGTCAGTTGTCCGTTCATGGCTGCAACAGAGATTTAAACAAGCTAGTCAGCTTGTCTGTGTTCTCAGCCAGTTGGTTCAAAGTTTTCATCATTAGCTCCGCCCATGGAGGGGGAGTGTCATGATTGGCTCTGTCCGCGTAAGTCCGGTTGGTCTGGCGGGAACTGGGTGGGGGTTGAGCCTGGTCTCCCATTGGCCCGCTAGCCACAGGCTGAGCGGGCTCGGTGTGCCGAGGTGGGGGGTTGGGCTGGCTCTTATTCTTACTTGTGGTCGGTGACTTCTTAAGGCCTGCCCTCTCCTTGAATCTCTTAATTCTCTCAAGGAGCGCCTGACGCGCCTTACATCCGGAGAAGGATGCTACATGGGTTTCCCCACAGTTTGCACACTTCACCGGATTGACTGCTCTCGGGCACTCCGATATGGCGTGAGGGCCGGCACATCTGACACAGGCCACTGCCTTACCGCAGTGGTTTTTGGTATGGCCAAAACCTTGGCACCGATAGCACTGTACGATGCCTTTTTTGCCACGGTACGGTTTCACGTTAAATCGAACTCGATTTATGTGACGGAGGTTGATGACGTCTTCCAATTTGGTATCTTTTGTGGTTGTGAGCAGAATGAGGGGCAGGTCGGTCCTCTTCCCGTCTTTATCACTTCTCTGCATTCTCCTCACATCCGTCACCCCTTTCAGGCGTTGGGTTAACTCGTTTCTAACGTCTTGGATGTCGTGATCTATATCCAGGTCGTAGATAACGAATTTATTAAATTTAGGGCCACCCCCTGTGGAATATGTGTGAAATGGGATATTTCTGTTTTTGAGGAGGGTAAGGATGCCATTATGTATCTCTAGAGTGCCAGGGTAGACCCTTACACCCTCGGTGGTTTTTCGGATGGTGAAGTCCTCGAAACCGGAAGCTCTGAGGTCGCTCACTACACCGTTTGTATTCGACGCACTCATCACAATGGGAGGGGCTTTTTTCGGCGCGGCACTATTCACTGTGGCTCCCGCACTGCCAGTGTCACTGTCACTTAAAATACTAAAATTGTTTATTGTACTCACGGTAAAGTTCGTCGCCGTATTCGCGGTCTTGCAGAACCGCTTGGGTAGTAACCATTCCCCTTCTTCCTCCTGACGGGGCTTCTCCTTTCTCCCACTAGTCGATGACTGTGGTGCTGCTGCTGTCATTCCGAGGGCCTGCCTGCTGGTGGAGGCCGCCTTCGTCTTTTCACCTTTGTTCTTACTCATCGTGGTGGACTTGCTAGAGCCACGCTACCCTTACCCTAACAGGGTGGCTGTCAAGATATGCTCCACGGGATATGTGTGGACCCTGACAGCTCGAGGGCGCTAATCCTAGCAAGTCAAGAAAGCTAAACACGGGGCCAGAGGTCTTCTGTCTTCAAAAAGTAGAACCTTCTTCCTCGGCTGCTAGCTGGTGACTGAGTGAGAGGTGGAGTGAGTGTGATGAGTTTTGAGAGTGATGAGTTTGAGTGATGAGTTTTGAAGATCAAAGGGTATATATAGCAAGGTTTTGTAGAGGGGATAAGGATTCGGCATGGGTACCTCAAAGCAAGTGCTTCCAGATGGTTGGGTCCTAAGTACAGGTATGTGTTCTTTGTCGGTACTTGGTCTGTCCTTTCTAGGTTTATGGGTGACACCCTCAGGTATAGATAAGGAAGTTATTAATAATTACTGTATATTATTTATAAGTTAAGTCTCATTCTATAACTACTCTCCCCCTTAAGCACGAAGCCCCTTGAGTGCAATGTTTAAGTTTGTCAGTTAATATTGTTATAATAAAGTAGTCCTTCAGCCGGAGGTTCTGGATAGGAAAATGTATTGTAGGAAAGGATTCTACAGGAATGGGAACAGTGACATTTTTCCAAAGTTTACAATAATTCTTAAGAATATAAATGTATACAATCAAAACTTTTTAAAAAAAACTTAATTACAATAATTGATGTTACATACAATAATTAATTAGTTTTACCAATCGTCATTACATTATTCCTATAAAAATTTATACATTGTTAATAGTCTTGAAACTTATAAGTACAATTATATAAAACTAAAATTTCTCATTATTATCTATAAATAATTAAAAACATAACCATAACACTAAATTAAACAAAACCATGAACTATGTTGTTTCTTCATTACAATCTATAAAACGTTTTCTCAATTTTTATATAAACAAATTTTTTTTTTTTTAATTTATCTTATAAAGTTATTATTACATATACATAGTTCTAAAAATAACATTTCAAATTAGTGTATATAATTGACAATGAATATTAATTACTAAATTATTTTTAGCTTATAAGGCTTTTGGTATAAAGATTCTTAGGTAAATACATCATTTCAACTATATAATTGATATTTAGTAATTCATCATTCAATACAACCATCAATATAATAAACAATACACTATTATAAATATTTTTATTTTATTTATTAACTGTACCTGGTCATTGTTACTATTATTTATCCTTTTTTTTTTTTTTTTTTTTTTTTTTTGTATCAATTTTAAAACTACATACATCTCGGACCGCTATCACTGTTGAGATTTTCATCTGGCTTCAACGTCCAGAGATATATTAAATCTTTTCTAATGGGTTTTACCATTTTGGGAATATTTCCTGAGGAAACCTTTTTTCTGGAATTCTTATTTAATTGAGGGGATTTCATTACCTCTTTCGTTTTAATTATAACATTCTGTTTATGTAACTCGCAGTATAAGTTGATATTTTGTTATTATAATCGAGAGATTTATTATTTTTAAATTCAAATTCATCTGTATGGATAGCCGGAGGCTCCTTAGACTGGCTTGTCCTGTCATTATACATAGATTGTTTGTAATGTTTAAACTTTAGATTTGACAATTTGTTTAATTTAACTTTCGATTTAGCACCAAATTGATTTACTTTTTTAATATATTTTTTCGAATTCCCTTTTTTTTCTCCTGGTTTTTTTTTTTATTTATTTTACTTTATTATTATTATTTATTTATTTTATTTTTTTCACACCTCGACCCGCCAGATAGGTAGTAGAATTTTCATCAGGTTTAAGCATCCAGAGGCAAATTTCATCCTTGCCCTTGGGCCATCTAGAAATATTTTGAATTTCATCTTTTACTCTACTTTTTAAAATTTTGTCAATATCACCAAAGGTAACTTTCTTTTCTGTTAGTTTAGTTTTTTCCCTAAACAGAG
Organism: Piezodorus guildinii; assembly: GCA_023052935.1. Classification (NCBI taxonomy): domain Eukaryota; kingdom Metazoa; phylum Arthropoda; class Insecta; order Hemiptera; family Pentatomidae; genus Piezodorus; species Piezodorus guildinii. The sequence continues at coordinate 38,462,337 of CM041295.1, read as the reverse complement.
AATATTTTAACAACTGCTCCGGATTAACTTTAAAATAGTTCTTTTTTTGATTTACTATAATAAATGATACATCTTTTATTTTATTATTATTTAATGGCTTAATTTCTCTAACATTAATCTCACTAATACTCCCGGGTTCCTCAGGTTTTGTAAATTTCTTTATTTTTAGTTTTTGTGTTTGAAGTTTACTAACATTAGATGAATTTTGTTTGAAATTCGGGCTTTCAAGTGATTTATCATTTAAAATAGATTCTGTTTTATAATTAAGTTTATCTTTAGATTGGGAAATATTTATTAAGTCTGTATTGGGAACTAAATGAGTTTCAATTGTGGTTATTGAACTATTTTCTTGATAAGATTTCATGGACTCCGTATTTTTCATTATAAACTGTTTTAAACTACTGGATTCGACCACAAATAATTTTTTATTTACATCAGCCGGTTTTAATAAGTTTAAATCTGGTTTTAGCGGTAATGTTTCAAAGGCTATTTTCTTTTCTTGAATATTAATTTTAGGTAATTGTTTAAATTTATTATTTGGAATTCCGGATTTTATTTTTGGCTGTTCGTCAGCGTCTTTGGACAACAAATGTTCTGGTGGAAAAGGTTTATTAAAATTTGTCTCGGTTGGGTTATGGTCTTTAAATTTACGTATTAGAATATTTAACAAATCGTCAATATTGTTTAAATCATAAAACTTAATTTCATCCGCGACTGTTTTAGGAAGGTGACATTTGGCCATCTTACATATCCTGAATTCATTAACGATTCTAAATGGATTATTTTCAGCACAAAAAGTGTCTTTAATTTCTTTTACGTTATTTATGAAATTAAACAAAGTATGCGGTTTACCATCAAAGTACGGCATAGGCATATGTTCAAAGTCTGAGTTTCGAAAAAGTAACGATTCCATCTTTTTTATTTATTTATTTTTTTTTTTTTTTAGATATTAAAACTTACTTATGTCTACTATAATTTAAATTTTACTTAAATTGTGCTCAGTAACAATCATTATCTGATTATAAAAAAATTTGATGTGATTTTTATACAGCTTATATTAGTATTAATACAATGTCATACATTTTAAATATTATCACAATTAAACAGCACATAAACAAACATATAAAATAAATAATTTTAAAATCTTACTGCGTTAGTTCTTAACATTCCTCCTGGATACCTGTTGAGCAGTGAAGTCCAGTGAGGTTCAGCAGGACATCTCGGGTGAGTATTGTCATGACTGAAGGAGGGTGCGAGATGATCTTCTTACTTGGTGTCTATCTTCTTGTAGATCCTTCTTCAGAAGTATCTTCGTCCTCTCGGAAACTGCGAAGGCATTCAAAATCTAATTTGATGCTTGCAGTGCCTGTCTCGGGCGCCAGTTAATGAATCACACACAGTGAAGATATTAAAATACTGTTTTTATTATCAGAACAAAATGGATATTCAGAATACAATAAACTGTGCTGAGGAGTTAGGGTGACTACAAGTGTACATTCCGAGGTCTCCTTCTATGAGTGTGACACAAGTAAATGTTACAACTAGAGTGATGAGTTTTTTTTTTTTTTTTTTTTTTTTTTTTTTTTTTTTTTTTTTTTTTTTTTCTAAGCCCCATGGGATTTGGGGTTGAAGTCAAGGAAGGATAAGGGAAGGAATCAAGGGTCCTCTTTTACTGCATCAGATGCATTCTAAGAGGGGTCTGAGGATAGGGAGATTTTCGGGGTCGGGAAGCAGTTTATGAGTCAGTTCTAGTGATGGGGCTCACTAGTCTTTTTGAGTCAGTGAAAGGAAGTTATGTTTTCTCAGTCTAGTCTGAGAGTTTGTACGTAGTCCTGCCAGCGCTGTGGCCGTCCTGTTGGAGTCAGTGTATTAAACAGTGGGTTCGTGCAGTACCGGAGGCTATCAAAGAATTTGATATGCCTGCGGGAGATGAACTCCGTCACTGTCGGGAGGTCTAGGGTGTCATATAACTGGTCTGTCTTTGTCCTATGTAGTGAGGTATGCCTTACCATTCGTCGTAATACTCCGTTTTGAAACTGCTGAAGTCTCTTTGCCGTCGGTGCTGTTATGTTGTTTAGCAACGGTGCTCCGTAGAGGAGGGCTGGTCTGAGAACGGCTTTGTAAATTAATATTTTCAGGCGAAGTGATAGGTTTGAAGACATCAGTAAGTGATTCAATCGGTAGGACTTGGTCCTAACCGATTTAATCTTTTTTAGGCAGTGATTGGCTAGTGTTAGATGCCTGTCGAGGGTGATGCCCAGGTACACTATGCTATTGGCTGGCTGATTTTCGACTCCTGCTACCTTGTAGGTCTTCGGTAGAGGGCGCTTATTCTTTTGGAAAGAAAAGATAATACAGTCGGTCTTCTTGGGATTAACTGTAATATTTAGTCTTTCCAGCTTTGTAGTTATTTCATTGCATGCCAACTCCGCCTGTCGTAGAGCTGTCTCTGCGTTCATCGAGCTACTGTAGATCGCTATGTCATCGGCATAGGCCGCTACAGTAGCTTTTGTGTATCTTGCTCCAACAGTTTCTGCCGTGTATATTGAAAATAGGACTGGTGATAGCACGGACCCCTGGGGGACTCCGCAGGTGAGGTCGAATTCCTTGGAGAAGGCTCTGCCAACCAGCACTTCTATTTTACGCCCCTGTAGGAAGGACCGCAAGGTGGTGTAGAGCTGCTCAGGAAATTCGTTATCTAGCAGTGTCTTACATAGTAGACTATGGGACAATGAGTCAAACGCTTCCGTACAGTCTATTGAGATCATTGCGGTGGCGTCGTTTTTGTTTGTGCTTCGGCTTACTTCCGCTTGTAGTTTCGCCAGGTGGTGATCCGTGCAGAGTCCGGCCTGAAAGCCAGTCTGTTCCGGTGGGATTAGGGCTACCTCTGAGCAATAAGTCTTGAGATAATTAAGAATAATTTTCTCAAAAATCTTGCCCAGGTGCGGAAGCAAGCTGATTGGCCTATAGTCGGCTGGCTGGGATCCATTCTTCGCGGGTTTCAATAGCGGGAAGAGGATAGCTCTTTTCCATGCCTCAGGGAAGTATCTCAGCCTGAGACAGGAGTTGTAGAGGTTAGTCAGGTGAGCTATCCCCTTTCTAGGGAGCATCTTCAACAATACAGTCTGTATCCCGTCATGGCCTGGGGCTTTATTCCCCTCGAACGACGGAGAATTGCCTTCAGCTGTTTCGGGGATACATACATGTAGTTGTTTCCGATCTCTTCAGTGGGAAGTTCTGCGGGGGCTCCTGTGCGTTGTGTTATTTTTCCACTGTAGTAGTCCGCAAACTTCTTGGCCTGTTCTTCGTCTGTCAACAGTCTTTCTCCGTCATGAAGGACTGTAGAGCTTCGTTTTCTGGTGCTTGATTTTATTAGCTTCCAGAATTTTTTGTGGTCGCCGTGCGTAGCCCGTAGTTTCTCATGCCACTGTGCAGTCCGCCATTGTTTCATGAGGTTTCGGATCTGAGTGGTAAGTGAATTTACCACCGTCTTCACCTCATGATCCCTGGTCCTGTACCATTTGTTCTTCCACTTATTGCGCAGGGCAATAAGTTTCAGAATATGGTCTGGCGGAGGACGCAGAGCTGGCGGAAGTGGTGAGAACTTCGGGATAGCAGCGTCGGCGGCACTTTTAATGATCTCGGTGAAGGAAATAAGATAATCATCTATTTCCTTCTTTGTCCTCAGAGGGGAGACTGTCGGCAGTTTGTGATAGACCTGTGCTTTGTAGGTCTCCCAGTCTGCGTCAGTATACTTGTATTTCGATGGGGGTGGGGGTGGTATTTCGCCGTCTACCAGGTAAAGCACAGGCCTATGGTCTGAGATTTCGTCCTCCAGCGCTATGCAGTCCAGAAAGCGGTGTGGTTGTCTCGTGAGCAGGAGATCAACTGTGGATTTCTTCGTCCTGTCAGCTTTGTGTATTAAAGTGTGGGTGGGTGGATGCACTACTGTAACAGGGGTTTTCAGTATTATTTTCCCAGCTTTATTATTGGACATGTTATTCCAAACGGTGTGCCGAGCGTTGAGGTCTCCGATAACCCAATGGTTTGATTTCTTGGCACACTCGTTCAGTAGCTGGGAGAAGTCTTCTGTTGAGGTACAGGGTCTCCTGTATAAACCAGTGATGATAGTTGGTTTATCCAGGAGAACCTGCACAGTTTTGTGGTGAATCTTGGGGTCTCTGATATCCACTGGTGGGGGGTGTTCCCTCCATCTGGTTCCCTGACGAATGGCTATCAGGACCCCTCCTACTTTTTCTATTGGTTGATCTCCTGTCAGATCGTAACCTGGCAGGCGTATGCGCTGGGGGCTCACTCTGGTGTCGGTGAGGATTACTACAGTGGGCTGGGTCCGTGCTATCAAGGCATAAACCTCCGTAATTTTTGGCATCAGTCCGTCTGTATTGAAGTTAAGTACAGTCAGTTGTCCGTTCATGGCTGCAACAGAGATTTAAACAAGCTAGTCAGCTTGTCTGTGTTCTCAGCCAGTTGGTTCAATGTTTTCATCATTAGCTCCGCCCATGGAGGCTCCCGCACTGCCAGTGTCACTGTCACTTAAAATACTAAAATTGTTTATTGTACTCACGGTAAAGTTCGTCGCCGTATTCGCGGTCTTGCAGAACCGCTTGGGTAGTAACCATTCCCCTTCTTCCTCCTGACGGGGCTTCTCCTTTCTCCCACTCGTCGATGACTGTGGTGCTGCTGCTGTCATTCCGAGGGCCTGCCTGCTGGTGGAGGCCGCCTTCGTCTTTTCACCTTTGTTCTTACTCATCGTGGTGGACTTGCTAGAGCCACGCTACCCTTACCCTAACAGGGGTGGCTGTCAAGATATGCTCCACGGGATACGTGTGGATCCTGACAGCTCGAGGGCGCTAATCTTAGCAAGACAAGAAAGCTAAACACGGGGCCAGAGGTCTTCTGTCTTCAAATAGTAGAACCTTCTTCCTCGGCTGCTAGCTGATGACTGAGTGTGTGATGAGTTTTGAGGATCAAAGGGTATATATAGCAAGGTTTTGTAGAGGGGATAAGGATTCGGCATGGGTACCTCAAAGCAAGTGCTTCCAGATGGTTGGGTCCTAAGTACAGGTATGTGTTCTTTGTCGGTACTTGGTCTGTCCTTTCTAGGTTTATGGGTGACACCCTCAGGTATAGATAAGGAAGTTATTAATAATTACTGTATATTATTTATAAGTTAAGTCTCATTCTATAACTATCGTTCTCCTCAGCATCAGATGTCTCAAATTGAATATGATCCGATTCATCTTCAAATGATAGTTCCCATCTCGTTGCATTTGATTCTATATCAGAACACCCTTTACCTATTTTTCTTAACTTTTCTAATAGTTCTCTTCTGTTGGACATTTCTTTTATGAACTTGGGGCGCGAAAGAAATCAACTGAACAACGTGTTAGGACGACTGACAGTGCGTAGCAGGCCTGACCAAAGTTGACCTCATACGCAACCGTATTGTTTAAAGTATGAGATAATACACTCAGTAATCCTCCTTCCTGTCGGAGTTACGTTACAGCGCGTTCGAAGGGAACAAAGCGCGTGTCCAGGCCTGGCATAAACATTCGAATAACAAGTACGAATTACAATAATAATAACTTAAGTTATCGAACAACTGCAACTTATCAGGTATATGTCGAAATCGACAATTTATCATGAACTTGTATGTTATTCCAATCCAGAGCCGAACTATCTTTTCCAAGCAGTCAAAATGACTGCTTTTCGGCAATATAGTTATAACACAAATATATAAATCGGAAGTGAAAGAGGGGGGGGGGGTAACAACAATGATTAATTAACCCATTTATATGTTGTAGAATCATTATATGTGTCATTATTTAAATCATTATTTTTTTAATTGAAATTCAAAAGTAGTCAAAATGACTTGCTTAGGAAATCTAGTGTTAATGGTTTTACTAATTTTTGTCTCTAACTGTATTTGAAAATTGTGTGACTAACCCTGGGGGTACCAGCTATAATAGGCTCACACAGAACATGGTTTATGCTGATGATATGGTTATAATAGGAAGAACTAAAGCAGCACTGATGAGCAGAGATGTAGAAGAGTTCGAACAGACAGCTCAAGATCTAGAACTGACTCATCATAAGTAGTAAATTAACACTCTCACAAAAAACACAAGGTAAATGAACACATCCCGACACAGCAAGAGAGAGAGAGAGAGAGAGAGGAGAGGGGTAATCTTGAATTTAAGAAAAGACCTTCTGTAACTGTGACAAATGCAAGTACCTGGGTGGAGTAGTGACCGAAAACAATAATTTGGAAGCCGAATTAAAAAGGCAGGATGGTAGCAGGAGCTAGATGTTTCTTAGCCTTGCATAAGGGGCTCCGAATCAAAAGTCTCCCCAGGAAAGCGATGTTTGTAATACATAAAACGGTGATTAGACCGGTCGTTTTGCATGAAAGCGAGACTTGGACTATGACCATTAAAAACGGGAGAGCCCTACTGGTCTGAGATAGAATAGTCTTAAGTAAGATCTTGGGGCCGTCAAAGGGAAGCATAGGTGGAGGATCAGAAGCAACGTAGAGTTAATGGAATTGTATGGTGTGGTGGATCATTTCGAAAGAATGAGTCTGAGTAGACAGCCAAAAATGATTTTGAATAATACACCAGAAGGAAAAGGACAATTAGGTAGACCCACGCAATGATGGTTGACCTTTCTGGAGGGAGACTTGTGGAAGCTGGGGATGAAAAATTGAAGGAGTGAAGAAGTGGCGGCAGAGGCCCAGGTTCTACAAGAACTGTAGCTATCGAAGGAGAAGAATAAACATTATTTATAAAAAATAAAAAAGAAGTTTAATAGGTTATATTAATTAAGCGCAGTATATGGAGATGTGATGCCTGTACCTTAATTAAGGTTTCGAAACTTCGCTAGACTGGTCATCTTGTGTGAATGGAGCGAAATGAAATCACCTGTAGGGTGCTGAGCGAGCCTATTTGTGGGAAATGAGGAGCTGGGCGTCCTGAGGTCCCGGAGGATGGAGTGGAACCCTGCTTGGTTTGAGACGTTGGAGTGCAGCAGTAAGAAATAGTCGAGGCTGGAGATCTTTACTGGGAAAGCCTATAACTCAACACCTGGGTCGTAAACGTCGTTACTAATAATAAATGTATTTATTAAAAAGACACGGTTATTGTATATTTATTATAATTAAAAGGTGTACGATAATGCACTGTCGCCACTTATCACATATTTTCAGCTTTTACTTTTCACTCGCCGCACACTGGGCAAAATCACCAATTTAGGTAGACAAAAGTAAAGTCAAAAGTTTGGAATTTTCCAGTGCTTCACCTGTTGGCAAGAACCTTAATACTAATATTTCCCGCCATACCGTGTTACAAATAAATAGTAAATGAGTGAATCATTCCTGTTCACACTAGTACCTAATAACCGGCAGTGGGATTGTCTTTATTCGATGGCCATTTATTGTGTTCAAGGTGTATTTAGAGCAAAGTCTTTTTGCTTTTATTTAACAATGGACATTGCTGAGACAGGTAAGACATTATATTTCCAAACTCGTTATTAAATATACATTGCAATCTCACCTGTAGAGTTAATTTAGCAATTTGTAAGCAATTCTATTCATTAACAACAACTACATAACCCAAAGTTACCCCAAGGATTTGTTTTTAGGATTTGTTTCATCAATCCTTCTAGTCTTTAAATACTACAAAGAATTTTCGCGTTTAGGGTGATACATAATTTTTTTCAGACACAACACTCCGAATGAAAAGTTTTACAATCTATAAGTTTAAGAGTTTTCTAAATGATAGAAAATACGTCTATTAGCAGGTTTCAGCAACTCCGAGATATAATTAGGTTTTTCGTATTATTTTTCCCGTATTCTGGGAATCCAAACGTAAAATTTTAGATTTTAGCAAATTAATTTGATGTTTGACCACAAAGCTCTTCAATTATGTCAAAAATTAATTAGTTTTTATAAATGTTTTTCATTTTTATTTCCGTAATCGGGGACCCTAAAGGTTATATATGGACAAGTTTCAGAACTTTGTCCACCTAAATCGGTCATATTTTCCACTGTGCGCCGTGTAGCGCGGCTGCCACTGTTGTGATTCCGAAGGGAACACAGTTTCCCGGAAACGGCTATTTATAGTTCATTCATTTGGTCCTAAAACGGTGACGGGCTGTTTATCTGATCACTTAACCTCTGGAAGGCTCCCTCCTTCTGCACATTCTTGAATTCGATTGTCTAATTGGATATAAAATGAATTGATTAATGTAGAAGCCATTATTAAAGGGGTTGAATGAATCAATCTGGGGCGGAGGAGGTGATGGAGGGGAGGGGGTGGCTGAGGAGGCGAAGGAGGAGGGGGTGGCGGAGGAGGCGGCGGAGGAGGGGGGGCGATGGGGGCGGGCGGGGCGGTAGTGGAGGCCGGGGTGCCGGGCTAGCTAGTTCTGTCCTGGAGCGGCAACACGGCGAGGCACGGATTGAGCAGGGTCCGGCTGGCCTTCCGGCGGCTTCGCCCGGACCACCACCACCAAGCACCGTACGTAAACCGTCAAACAACAGTTGGAAATCCGGTAGCCGATTTGACCTTATTTTTTCACACAATGGGCTGTTTTTGTCATATTTAAATAGAAATACATACGTTAAAAAATGGACCGTTTAAAATTAATTCTTGATTTTCCCCGATCCATCCCTTCAGATTTTTTTTTGTGAGCGAGCTCGACCTAAAATCTTTATATTTTCAATCCCCATCCAAACTGTTCCTGTAAATACAAAATTGAATAACGTGATGATTCTTCTAATAAATTCAGACCCATTTTAATACACTACTGCAGATTTCAGTTTACAAGGCGAGAGATTAATTAATTAATCAAAATAGCCCATTGTTTCGGTCCATCGTCAGAAAACTACATTCATACATTGCCTGGTTTCCAAATGATTTTTTTTATAAATTAGTTTATTTACAAGAAAAAAATCGACTGAATGCAAGCGATAAATGCACGATCAAACGCTTTTTTTTCTGTTGAAAAATAACTCATGAAATTTGATTTACGACCACAATGCACTTCTGCGATGCTTGCTTTTATCAGAATAACTGCAATAAAAAAATAAAATAATAATAAAACGTGTTCCCTCTATCAGAGTTGAGAGCACATGCTATTACAACACGACCACACATGCTTGGTTTGTTGCACTGGATTCCTACCTGAGCGGAACTTGATAAAATTATCCCATTGATTGAATTTCTTACAAATCTATTTGTTTAGTAATAATTGTTAATGAACTTAATAGATAAATTAGTTATACCTTTATAGGGAAATGTCATAGTGAAGGTATAACTTCATGATCTATTAATTATTTTTTGAGGTACAACATGTAATCTACAGATACAAATTAAATTTCATAGCTGTATCTGATCTACTATTGGCGACATTTAAAAAAAAAAGAATCTGTGTTGAGTAAATTTTAAAATATGTTGCTGTACTCTAGGATTACGAAATTTAAAAATTTATAAATATTGTAGGAACCTTCTAGTTTTGTACAAGTGTAGCTTCAATAGTAATGATTAAAAAAAAAAGTTGAACAAATCGATGATTGTCACCCATGTGATTTGAACTTTGACAAATCCTTCAATGATGTTATCTTTCGATTGATCAAATATATCATATTTTGCTTACCATTATTCGTGAATTTCGTGTGGGATACGTTTTGTTCAATTTACTTTAGAAGCTTTAAAGTTTACCTAACCTTTCTAAATAAAAACAAATTAAAAGTACAATAAATTAATGCATTTAATAACAGACAAGGAAAACAATTAGAATGATAATGGCAAAGTGTTGTTTAATATCATCAACTACCGAAGTAATTTTTTTGATTGCTGTATATTTCTGTTCAGTATTTTCTTTAGTGTATCTAATTAATTATTTATTGAATAAGAAGTTTTAAAGGATACTTATAAGTGATTAAATACATTTATTTTTAAAAGAAAGTAGGGAACATTATAATTGAACAATCAGGTGTTATAACCAGTGATCTACCGTATTTGTATAGGGATTTCCCCAAAGAAAAATTAGTAAATAAAGATAAATTATTAAAAAAATGTAAAGATATATCGTATTTGTAAATTTGAGTAACATAGTTGCTCGAAATTCCCTAGCGATCCCTTCTACTAATTCTTATTAGGATAAGAAAAATAGTAAAACGGTAAAATAAAAAGAAACCACGAATATCTATATATATAAAGTAACAATAAACCCATACTTTTTTGGTGGTAATTTCTTCATGTATCTCACATTTCTTATTATACAATACTTAAATGTTTAGGACTGTAAAATGGACGATAATTCAAGGTTATTACATTATTTTGCTAATTAATAACGGTGTATAAGAGCTTTTTAATTAAATCAATCAACTTTTTAGGGCTTTTTCTCACCCTCCGGATAAATTATTTCACTCTTCAATTACTTCAAATCCATATAAAATTTTTTCGTAGTTAAAATATCGAAAAAATAAATAAATTTAAAATGGGCTGCTATAAACTATAGACTGTTTTTTTTTTTCTATCAAGATTAAGGGACAAAGAATTGAAAGTTAATTGTTACAATACCATCTCATTTTTAAGTTATTTATTTTTGCAATATTTTAATTATGGCAAAATTGTGCATAGATTTGAGATAATGATATTATTTTTTTAATAGTTTATCCAAACAGATGGTGATGGGGTCTTTGATTGATTTAATTAAATAATGGAGATATAGAAAGAAAAACAAATTCAGTATTTTTAAATAGTTTAATATAATTCTTCCGATTTTAAGCAAGAACATTGTATTATTTTGCCATATCTTGAAAGAAATATTATAAATAATTTTAATATTTACAAGAAATAACAATCTTAACAGTAAAATACCTTCATGGCATACTTTTAGGTACCCGTAATTTATTTATGGAGAGATGAACTTATACCCATGAACTTAATTATTTTAATGATGACAATGATTTTAAAATATTACATGGGGCGATATTAATAAAATAAACAGATGTGCTGAGTGGTAAAATACATTTGTCTACAGTGTTATCATGGAAGGTGAAGATTTTTTTAGAGCAAGTATTTCGCACATCCGAAACAAATCTGTTAAAATAGGAAATTCGTATTTCAGAATGTTTCTTCGAAGGCGATTTTGTAACCTGGGCCTCACAGTAGGTGTTTTTATTATTTTTTATTTTTATTATGGAATTCGAAGCTCTTGAACGAACGTTGATTACGAACATGTCAAAACATCGACAAATTTAAGGTTAAATATTATAGTAAAAAAATTAACCTATCGCGAGGAATACAATTTTAGGACATATTTACGCTTTTCGATAAATTAGATTTCGGATCGAATTCCGATTTATTGGAGGAACTATGGGATTCGACTCATTCGGATGTTATGGAGAAACAGGTTTCCTGTATAGACTAAATCAAATTTGGTTCCGACGATACAAATCGGACCATGTGTAAACGTCATTACTGTTTTATGACGTTATCGAATACCAGAATAATGCAATAATTTGTATGCTTTACTCTTTGTTGAAGACACCAGATCAAGAAAGATAAATAAAAAAAAAACTTTGTAAATAATTATATTTTGAATATTCCTACGAAACCTTTTATATAACTTTCTTAAGATTTTTTAAAACATATTTTAACATTCTTAAATATATCTACAATTGCATAAAGTATATTAAATAGTAAAAGTTAATTAATTTGAGTATTATTCTAATATTATAAATCAGAAGTATAGTAAACAGCTTTAAAGAACCAGATGGGACGTTTCCAAATGTTTTACTAAATAACACACAGACTAAGAATTAGGCATTTTCAAATCAGTTTTCATTCTGTAATGTTACAATTAGTCTCAAAATGGATAATAGTTATAGTGCTTTTAGACTACATTGATATAAAATTTAAAGATACATGAACATAGATAGTTTAACTAATAATTAAAATAAATAATACAATATTAGATCAACATTAAAATTCGACACTTTTATATGAAAAAAATTCAATTTGCATATAAAATACTCAAAGTATGGACATGTGCTGTTGAAATATATAATACAACAATGTCTTGAAAATATACTATTATTGTTTATTCAATCTTAATGAAAAAAACTTAAAAGCAAATTAATTATTGTTTAGCACGGAAAAAGTGGGTGTGTTAAAATAAAAAAAACGATTTAGACACGACTAAATGATTATATTTTACGTCAGATCAAAGAGCCATCAGTGTTAGTAGCAAAGTATATTAATGAAAAATTAAATAATTAATGGTTGAGGTAACGAAGAAAATGACTGATCTATTTTTTGTGTGTAGGATCATTAAAATAAATATTTAATGTAAATACTTTTTTTTTTCCTTTCCTAACTTTTAGGGATTCTGAAAGGAAATGCTCCATTTCATAACCCATCGATCTGTTTAAACACTTACAAAAAAGTAATTGGTCACTAATTGGTGAATTGCTCCAGTTTCCAACTTCAATAATTCTGGAAAATTTGATCACACCTACACTTGAAAATCAGTTTTAATAGCTAATTATTCAGTTAGTAAAATGTAATTTTACCCATTCATATTTTATCAATGTCATCTTATGTACCTTCAGATATTATATATGATATAATAAGAATGTTTATGTCTATAGATTCTTTGAAAATTTTATTTAAATGTAGGGTTCACCAATTAAATTGTGTGAAATATCGATCTCAGGGAATATTTCTTGCATTGCTACACAGAGATGTGGTATTTTATCACCATAAAGATGAGCAAATAATGAATCTTAATTCAAATGCCTATAGTAGTACGTTCAGGCTTAAAAGATTTTTAGATTCGGGGAAAAATTATTTTTTAAATTTAGCTGATATGTTTATTATTAAAATATTGTTGTTATTTTACTAGTAATGCTTAAACGCGGTATCTTTCAGTTTATTATATTTATCAGACAATATAATATAATCATGTCACTACTCTAAGAGCAACCATTGATTTTTGTCTCATTTTATTCAATTACAACATTTACACAATCTGCAAAAGTAGTTCATATGATTTAATATCATGAAGATGTCTATAGCTTGCTTTTTTAATTTTTTTTATAATTCAGGAAGTTACCATCTAGAAATCGTATAATGAATGACTTTCAACATTAGTGAGATGAGTATTTAAAAAAATTTATCAAATAAAACAAGGCCTTAAAATGTACTGTAAAAACTCGGTGTTTGTTGAAGTCATCATTGTTTTGCATTAGTTTCAAAAACCGTAAATATGATGATATTTTTATTTCAATGTAAGACCAGTTTTAAATTTAAATGGGATAGTTTAAACTTCAAACCATTTGACACAAATTGAATTGTTCCTCAACAGAAAAGAGGTATAGAATAACAATAAATTTTAATTGATTAAAAAATACTTATTTATCTAAAATTTGATTAAATTTTAAAAAGTGAGTTTATATTTTATTTACGTTTATGAATTGTTTGGCCATGTTCTGATTCTTAGCATATCAAATGTTTTAAAATTTAACATGCCTCGTTCGGTAATGAATGTTCCATTATTATGACGTTAGGCTGAATTTTATATCGGTTATGTCAAAAATATATTTTATTCGGGAACCTTCATAGATATCAACTGGCAATTAAATTTTATAAACATTAAAAGAAATGTATTTAGATATTTAATATATATTTCTTTGTTGTAAAAAGTAACATATTTAAACACAAGCACGCTGAGTATATAGGAAAACTTCTTTCCAATCACTTATGACTTATATGTATATATGAATGTAATTAAATGTAAATGAAATGTTTGAAATGACTGAACTGGAAATTATTTATTGAATAACAATAGCATTTATAGATGATTAGTTTTTAGAGTAGTTATTTAATAAAAAATAATTGAGTCAGAGCAATATTTCAAGTTGATTCAATTAAAGAAAGAGAACCTGGTACTGGATGCTGCATTGCCAGATCTCACTTCTTGTAAGTGGTTTTTTATTTAATACTAATATCAAGTTTATTTAATGATTTCGCACTTAAATACTGAGATAATTCATTTATAAATCCTTAAAAACCCGTTTGTTATTTATTAAACTTTATTTTAGAAAAGTTTGCTGTAAAAATTGTTAATTATTTTTCAAACTAAGGGGTATGGCTACACTGGTGTCCTTACCGCTCTTCTACTGCCTCAGTCCCAATTCTTTCTTTCTGGAGATGTCTAAGAGTGATGTAATAAGTGATTCGGTTCGTGGTCTATTGCTGAAAATTATTTTTTCTCTCTAAAGTATCATTTTGTCTATTATACTCGGTTAATATTGGAATAAGTGTTAAGTGTTTTCTGTAATTATGTAGTATTTGAGTGTTTCGGTATTATAATGCCTAAAAAAAAGAGGCATTCATCATGGCCTCTCGTACTTTCGTATTAAAATCCACTTAGTTAAAATATGTGATTCAATAGCGTTTACTTCATTTGGAAAAGATCAACTAACGTGAGTAATGTTCATTTTCAATATTATATCAAAATAAATTCCGATAGTTAAATCAATTTATTAGATATTCGACTTTATGATTATAAATTTCTTATTTTTTATAAAAGTGTTGTTTAGCTTACCTAATTAAAATATTCACAATGTGTATATTATTTGTATTTTGTGTAAGAATTATTTTAAATTAATTTTTCAAATCACAGCTAATGTTACTGTATAATCAAGTATGTCCTATGTCTAGTTCATTTCCTAATTTATTTTTAAATAATACAATATGGTTTTTAAAAATATCAATTTAGTGTTCCAACCTATTGCTTTTTAGTGTTAAAGTATTAATTTTTTAGGTATTAGTGAGGAGGTAACTGGAAATAGTATGTAATTTAAATTTAACATCATTTGGGTTTAAAAAGTATTATTTCTGTCGAAAATGGCGTTCTTAGTAATGTGCCTTGCTGTCGTACACTAGCGCTCTCTTTTGCCATTTATGATAACTACTTTGCCATTTCTGTGTCCCATGACCAACGCTTGTTATTAAAATGTTTTATAGCTTCCAAGTTTATTTTCTTTTAATTTTGAAAAATCGGGTAAATATATAGATAATTTAATGTTTAAATTATCTTTATTTATTCAGATTGAAAATTTATCTAATTCAAACTGTATTAATTAAAATTGTTGTAAACCTCCGTAATCCCTTGAAACATTGTGTGTTTTTATTTACCCTTTGAAATAACACAGCGAGCTTGACAGTTGTCATCTAATTAACAGTAATAATATATATAATAATCTGAAGGAATAAGAATTGTATAATTGAATGCATACCACTTTAGTTACCAGGAATGGCGCAAGAGATCGCTGCGACAATAGCGAAAAGCTCTACCTCGGATAATTTATTTTTTCTTCAAAAACCATTTTAATTTTACATGGTTTGTACATAAAATAAGAACTGCAAAATTTTAACTATACATTTGTAACTAAATTGAAAGTTTTACATATACAAAACAATCAGCAATATTTTCAATTCACTTATGAAATGATTGGGAGGTTTGGCACGCATTTGATTTATATTGTTAGAGATCATACTTATTACGTTTATTTATAAATTGGTGTTTTTGTGGCCAGATTCTCGAAAAAAATCGAAATGTGCAGCTGGGGAGGTCCGGAGGGAAATAATAATTATAATAATAAATGATAAAAAACTAAAATAACTTGTTTTGATAAAGGGTTAGTTTGAGGTTGTTTTTGCTTCTAAGTACTTAATTAATTAAACTATTGTTTCTCTCTTGAGATCGAGTATTTGCTCCCAGAATATGATTAGACATTTATTATACACTTATTAAGTACACATCTTCTTTTTGGTCTTTTTTTTTTTTTTTTTATTGCCTCCTCTCGTCTTTTATTTCTTAAAGGTAATTTAATGGAGAAAATTTTTGAGAGCCGGAAAATTTAAAACCTAACGATTGAAGAGTAATAGCTGCTTAAAATATCCGAATGTTCTTTGAAATATTTAAATTTAATTTTCTGCATAACGTTGTGTGACACTCACTTTCCTCTTTCGAGTTCGAAACGGTTCGACTTCTTAACCTTCTAGGAAATTTTCTCTCCTTTCATTTGGTGCTACTTATTTTTCTTTGCTTGGACATTAAATTGATATATTTGAGTTTTTCTCATGAAAATTATGGATGACAGCAAAACCCTCTTTATTTGATTTTCCTTCCTAACCGTTGAGAATCGGACTTATATAAAGTGTCACAATATCAATATGTCAAATATAAAGTCTAACAATATCGGAGTCATATAAACTATTTATTTCTCTGGAGATTTAGTATTTGCTCCCAAAATATGACTAGACATTTATTAAACACATATTAAGCACACATCTTCTTTTTTGGTCTTTTTTTTTTACTTTCACTTACTATATATAGTAAGGAAAGTATTGCGATCGTGAAAATTTTCGAATTCCAGTTTTCAACGGAAATACACATTTTAGGGTTCCCTGAGTCGAAATAACCAAGTCCCGCAAAAAAGTGTGTGTGTGTAGTAACTCCCGGGCGGAAACGGTAAGTACTATGAAACTGAAATTTCATGTTTAAGACAAATATACGCCCGTGACGTTACAAAACCTTTTTCATCAAAATCAGCTTACCAGAAGAGCCACTTTATACTATGCATTTTTCACCTTTTTTCTATTTTCTCGAAAACGGTTCCGACGATTTTGATTAAACTCGCTATATAGATGTAAAATTTAATGGGCTTTCATATCATGTAGGTTTCATTCTGATTAAAATGGTCTGACAGGACTTAAATGCCGACATTTTAAATTTTATTTCTTTAAAGTACCTTTAATTTTTTTGATTCTATGAAAATAACTATAGTATCTTGTTACCACTGATGAAAAAAAAGGTAAATATATAAATTGAATGAATTCGATACCCAGCTAAAGGAGAAAACAGAAAAAATATTAATGAAATTTTTCGTTTTTGAACATAAGAACAGTAATATACATGTATGATATACCGTTGGAAAGCTAAAGATTTTAGAAAAAATATTATCTCATACACAAGCTTTTATAAGTTAATAGAGAGTAATAAAAAGCCGATAAAACTAAGAGATTGTTTTAGATAATAATATAATAGATTTTTTTTAATAAAACACATGTTTCTATAGAAATTTAATTTAATTAATTCTTTAATAGTTTCACGTATTTTTATCTCTAACTTTATTTGAAAATTCTTTCATTGATTTTAAAAATGGAGGTAAGTGAAAGTCGTGTGTTGCCCGCACCAGATTTTTTTATTGGCTAATAAACGTAGGTTTATTTTGCACAATTTTAAAGGTAATTAAATTAAGAAATTTTTTAAAAGCCCTGAAAATTTAAAACCTAACGATAGAAGAATAATAGCTGCTTATAATATCCGAATATTCCTTAAAATATTAAAATTTAATTTTCTACATAACGTTGTGTGACATGGTTTGTACATAGATCGAACTTTGAGTCATATAAACTATTTTTTTCTCTGGAAATTTAGTATTTGCTCCCAAAGACATTTATTATACACATATTAAGCACACATCTTCTTCTTTTTTTTTTTTTTAATTCTTGCCTCCCTCGCGTATTTTATTGGCCCATAAATGTAGGTTAAGGACACTCTTAAATTATATATTTTTGTTTTTCTTGAAGTCCAGTATCTTATCCCGCAATATGACAAGAGCCACCCTTATATATATATAATTCAATAGTTCAATATATATATGGCCACTCACTGTGTCTTAAAAACGACACTGCCTAGAAAGCTAAAACTTTAAATGTTGGTCCCGTTAGTATTGCAAATATGAGGTAAGTCTTGGTTTGACTTATATGTACTTTAAATGATTAGAATACCGTTGATTTTTTCTTACCGTGACCCAAAGAACGGAACCTCCACCGTGATGTTTAATAACTTTCAAACGACTACTTGAGTCTTCTCCACAGAACAATCTTTTCTAGTATTGTTCTGTGAATTCTTCATGAGTAAGTTTCCACTGGTATCTTCTGTTCTCGTTAAGAAGGCTTAGAAGTGGTTTCAAGGTTGGAACAAGTTTGCTATGCTAAGCCGTCTTGCAACAGTTGAAACTGGGTAATAGGATTTTCCCCTCTCGAATTTTAGAGGTCATTAGTCGTCAATTTTTTTGCTTTTTAAAATAATGAATCGATTTACAGCCTGACTTCTTTTTATCACTTTTTCTTGTTTTTTAATCTAGAAGTATCGACAAACACCCCACCCCCTTTGGGGACAATTTTTAATTCATCTGCTATTTTAATACCTCGTGAAGTGAATAGCACTCAGATTCTATTGACAATTTTTTTGTTTACCTATGTTTTATCGAATCTTAGAAATGTCTACAATTAATAAAAATAATTAAGTAATTAATTGACTGAATCATGAAAACCATGGATAACAGCGAAAATCTCAGAATTTGATTGTCCTCCCTAACCGTTGACAATCGGAGGTATATGAACTTTTTTTGTTCCTTTTGAAGTATAGTATCTTATCCCACAACAGGATTAGACATTTACGAGACATCCTGTGTACATAAGACCCTTTATTAGTTCCAGCATTGTAGCAAAGAAAAAAAAACACTACAGAATTTTAGACATTATTCCGACTGAATTGAAAAAGATTATTAGAAATTCTCTGCTACAATGGTCACTATATATTTTTACTTTAACATACCTATATATGGAATATATAGTAAGGGAAAGTATTACGATCATGAGAATTTTCGAATTTCGGTTTCCTAAGTAAATACAGGTTTTAGGGTCCAAATAACCTGAATCCAAATAACCAAGTCCCCCCGTGTCTAGCACAAAAACGAAAAGTCGCACGAAACTGAAATTTCATATTTAAGACTATTATACGCCCGAGATGTTCCAGCAACTTTTTCATTGAATTCGGCTGACCGGAACTGGTACTCCATACCATGCACTTTGCACCTTTTTACGATTTACTCAAAAACGGATCCAAAGATTTTGATTAAACTCACTATATCGATGTAAAATTTAATGGGCTTTAATATGATTTAAGTTTCATTCTGATTCAAATAGTCTGACAGGGCTTATATGCCTATATCTTAACTGTTCTTCCTCTAAACTACCTTTAACTTTGTACATTTCAAAAGATTAACCATATAATATTAATGACATTGATAAAGGACGGCTAAAGATACAAGTTCTACGAATTCGGTGACCAACTAAAGGATAAAAGAGCAAAACTATTTGTTAACGTAATTTTTGGTTTACTGATAATAAGAACAGTAATATAGACATATAATATACCGTTGGAAAGAGAAAGATTTTAGGAAAAATATTATCTGATACACTTAGTTCTAAAAGGTAATATAAGGACATAAATATAGATTTTTTTTCTTCCTCGAATGTACCATTGATTTAGCAGATTTGAAAAAATTACCCACACTAACTCGTTAGAATTGATTAAAAATAGGTAAATATATAAGTTGAACGAATTGGGTTTCCAACTAAAGGAGGAGACCGCAAAAATAATTTTTTTGTGCTATTTTTGGTTTCTGAACATAAGAACTCTAAAATGCATGTATAATATACCGCTGGAAAGCTAAAGATTTTAGAAAAATATTATCTTATGGACAAGCTTTTGAAAGTTAATGGGGAGTGTTTGAAAAGCCCTTAAAACTAACTGATTATATTATTGTTTTCTAATAGATACTATAATAGATTATTTAATAAAACAACATGTTTCTTAAAAATTCAATTTAATTAATTCTTTATTAGTTTCACTTATTTTCATCTATATGTATCAACGGTCTTAAGTAAAAGTCTTGTGTTGACCGCACCAGATTTTTTAGAAATATATTATTTATGAATGCTTAAATTAAAATTTATTATGAAACGTGTTTCCAATGTTTCATCATTATTATTTTAGTTAAAGAAAATATTCTTTAAAAAACCCATACCATTATGAAAAATTAGAATAGGAAATCAGCCCACAATCAAATTGAAAAATATAACTACAATTATGGTACAAATCGATTTGGGAAAAAAAATACCCCAGTAGTTCCCAGCGTTTTGCTCTCACCGGGGTACTGATGTTGAAAGCAATTGAAGGCTAAGAACGCTTTTGTAGCAGAGGCTCAGCGCTTATGTATGTTTATAGTTTTTAGTATGCTTTGTAGTAAGTGGAGTATACTTTGTTATGCCATGTGTTTAGTTGATGTATACTTTATATTTGATTTTTCTTTATTAACACACCATCTTTATCATTTATAGTAAAAATCTTCAATATCCATATCTTTTAAATTTAATTTTTCGAATTTAAATTTTAGTGGCGGACTTTTAGTAACCCGGCAGAAACTCTTCAAAATCGCATATAGTGTCATGAATAATTAATTTTTATAATATATGTATTTATTCGAGTGAATAATTTTAAGTAGTGAATTACAAGCTGACAAAGCTGGTTTCAGCCTAAAGTATATATTTTTTTAATCTGAAAATATTAATATTTGTATATATATATATATATATATATATATATATATATATATATATATATATATATATATATATATATATATTTATTTATTTATATGTATGCAATAAAGACAGGACAGATTAAAGGGTTGTTTAGTGAAAAATGTGGATCATTCGTTTTTTTTTAAAGAACCTAAAAAAACAATAAAAATAATCATAGCATAAAAATAATACGAAGTTCAGACCTTTATATCCCATACCACTGACTAAATCCTTGGTTCGGTCCTTGCCTAGTTCTTTGCATTCTAGAATTACATTTCATCCAATATACGCCATGCTTCTTCTTTATCCTCTTTCAAGTCTCTTCCTTTTTACTCTATATTATTCCAAAATGACGCTCTTTGACTGAAAAATTTCCACCAGTTTTGATTAAAAGAAAAACATTACTTTAATGAAAAAAAAAAAAAACTATAAAATATTTTAGATATCTGTTTTTAATTTCTCATTTTCTTAGTATTAATTTATTTTATTTTTTCTAACTTCTTTACAACATTGTGATTAGTTAGTTGTTTTGTAATGTATTCTGGCTAGATATGTTGTTCTACATTATTGTAACATCTTTGTTGGGATTAACTCCCAGAATAAAATTGTTTTATCATTCTTTTCTTTACTCTCTTTTTTGGGACCCTTTGCTGAATCTGGTGTAACCCTCGTCTCATAGGCTGCCCACATTCAGTGGAGAAGGGTGTGGGTTCAAATTTGTCTTTGTCTATTATTCAGGGCGCCCCGTTATCTTTAATGGAAATAACGAAAGCATTAAACTTTAATAAAACCAGTCATTTATTATATGTTAAAGAAAAATAAATAAAATCCTAGCTGTACCTTTGAACATACTATCCATTTACAAAGAAACATAAAATTACCCGTATAATAAAGAAATAAAACTATGTATGTTTAATTAATAATAATAATAAAATAACTTTATTCTGGGACTTGTCTATATGGAAATATGTCCCTTAAGAATAACAATGTCGTACAGTAAATATACACTTCAATATATATATGTCTGGCCGTGAGACCAATAAAATATTCTTTTTTTTTTACAAATGTGTAAAAAAATAAAACCTATTTATATAGATATATACAAAATATACGGAATATAAATAAACGAAAAAAATCTGCTATAAAATAAATAGAGCTGAACGATTTCCAAATAAATAAAATAAATGAATAAATCCATAACTCTAGGATTTTGATCAAATAAAAAAAAATGTCTTACTTTGAAAGTAGGATTGTGGATTAACAATTTTACATTTAGTGTGCGTCGCTTTGGGAGCCTAGAAGGTGTTGAAAAAGATAGAATTTGAATGAGAGAAGGGAAGAAGCATGGCGAATATGATTAGGTAGGGAATTCCAGAGATATGCAGATCGGATATAAAAGGAATGATCAAAAGATTTGGTTCTATGGGTAGGAATGTAAAGGTCAGAATGGCGTGACCGGGTTTCAAGTGAGTGAATATAGGATTTGAATTGAAGGATACTGTGAATGTATGGAGGATGTTGAGATTTAATGACTTGGTAGTGGAATGTTCCTTAAATTAAAGGAGAAAATAAATTAAATAACAAAAAAAATCACACATACAAAATATATTTACATCAACAAATTAAAAAAACAACAAAAACCCTAGTATATTATAGAAATAAAACAACTATTTATATTTAATTAAAGAGAAACAAACCCAACTTTACTCATACAATATTTATTTTCATAGACAAATAAATAAATAGTCTGTTCTCTATTAAATCTATATACAATGTTTAATTGATAGTCCATATTCCCCTGGCCATTAGGATTATTCACAAAACAACACAGAGAGGCGCGTTAGTGGCGCTACACTGAGTCATGGTGTGAAAATTCTCCTTCAGACAATCTCCTTTCCGGAAAAATCTCCCGGCTTCCTCGCGAAGTCCTCGGGACGTACAGTTGAGGAAAAAGAATCCAGCGTGGCTGCCTGTCACTCGGGTGTCTTGCTACTGCCACTCTGTGCGCCTCTCTGTCTTATCGCATGTGAGATGCGAATGCAACTTCTGCGCCTCCCCACCACTAATTACCTACGTATATTAGGTACCGCCAGAATACCTTACTAATAGTATTTAATTATAACGGTACTACTTATATTGCAACCGTAACACTGGTTTGAAGATCAATATGAAAAGACCGTATAGAATTTCGGCGAAAGAAACAGTATAGAAAAATTGTTGATTTTAACATCTTGATGTTATTGAAAAAAAATATTGTGTTTATGAATTTTCGAAATAATGTATTTATTGGAATCGTTTAGCAACAATGATAAATGCTGGAGACAAAGTGTAAAAAATATTTTGCTAATTAGGCTTTTATTTATTAGAGGAAACTAACTCTTGAGGACAAAATAACTGAATTCCCATTTCCGTGGACTAGGTTACACCGGCTATTCATAACATGGAATATTCATATTCTATTCCATTAGCCTCCGACCCTTTCTCAGTAAGGGAACTGCTGTTACTCATTCAAATTCAATTCAAAGTTCAAATATAAAATTTATGGAATATATTATTTCCTTGCTATTCCGTTTTGCCGATAATGCAAAAGAATATAATGAAAACTGATTCCTTGATGATTCAACAAAGCATTCTTACTTCTCGTTCTTAACAAATATAAATTGTTTTATGGCTATATAGTTAAAAAGTGCCGTATTTAAGAGTGAGTTGTAAAAGATAAGTAATGATTGCCCGTTGGTAGGGAAGCCGAGGTCAAAAGTAAACAATTGACATAAGAATAAGTTGGTTCGTGGTTCAGTTATAGGAACACTTCAATTAAGTGAACTTAATTTTTTGTTCTAACGTTTCGGCCTAAATTCTAGATCATCTTCAGAGCTATGAAAAACAAAAGATAACAACCAATCTTTCAAAACAATAAATAAAGAAAAAATATGTATAGTAAGTAACAAGATAGTATAAAGAGAAATAATTTATAATGAGTAATTAAAGAGAAATAGACAAAAATGTAAAAAATACTCTTAAGCTGTTCCATCATTTCCGTCATTTTTTTCCACGTTCCTCTTGTAAGCTCCTTGTGTCCACTCTAATTTTCCCTTACAAGTTAATTTTGATCATGGATGTGTGGTATATGTTGATCTCTAGATGATGCTAGAGAAACGATTGAAGTAGATTTAGAACTGCTTTAAAATTCGTCTTTGGCACATTTTCTTGGATCTTTTCTATACCAAACCATCAGCTCCCAACATCCTTCCTATATCTACATTCTCCTGCAGTTTAAACCTTCAATTCATCCCCAGGAGATAAGATGCCGTCTTTCCAATCTTTATACTACCGTTCCCACAGAACAAAAAACTATGAATGCTCATTTCTGGTACGTTTCCCTAGTTTCTGGAATTCCCTCCCATCAAACATCCGTCATGCTCCCTCCCTCTCCACATTCAAATACTTTCTTTTCTAGAACCTTCTTGCAACCCAAAATGACATTGAAATGGTTTTAGTTGGATTATATTCAACATTTTAATTTTTTTTATCATATTCTCACTAGAAGAAGTAATTTCTAAATATTGCACTATATTATTTTTATGAATGTTGAATTGGTTTATTTTTATTAATTCTTGGCCAGATATAGATCCTATATTATGTCAAATCTAATGTTATTATTAGGGGACTAAATACAGAATAAAGATTTTTTTCTTATTAGTAACAAATAACAGGAAAATTATTAACATTTGTTTCTAATTTTTATTTTATTTATTGAGATATATTAAAATTTGTTTCTAAATGAACAATAGTAATAGTGATATGAGACCACATTCACACAATATATACAGAAAACAATGATAAAGTCAAATTAAATAAAATATAATATATATACAAAAAAAAAAAAAACTACAACCTATAATTGAGATAAATACAAATAAATGAAATAAGAAATACATCAACATCATACACACAATCATAACTATATACAATATTTACAATCTGCTAAAGGAACCCCAGACTGGGCTTTATCCTACAATTGTAGAGGGAAAAGCGGAGTCCAAGAAATCCCAGCGCCTCGCTCTCTGGTGTGAGCCAGTGGAGGCCGAGCTAGGGGTTTATAATTATTAGATTAATTTTTATTACACATCATCGCTGTCTATTTTTCTCTTATTACTTACTATATATAATGTCTCTTTATACTGTCTTATTATTTTCTATACATATTTTTCTTTACATACTGTGTTAAAAAACTGTTTGTTACCTATAGTCAACTATTCTTCCATCATTGTAAAGAATAAATGTACTTTTAGTTACTATATCAGGTTCTTTGATTGCTGTATCTAGGTAAAAATAATAATAATAATAGGCTTACCGAACCCGAAGGCTCGATGCCGATACTACCAAACTTCGCCTGCACAGACTCGTCCAATGTTCACCGGTCAAGCCCAAGCCCCCGAGATCAGCCTTAATGCAATCCTCCCATCGACGCTTCGGCCTACCTTTCGTACGCCTACCAGTCGGTTCAGCAAATACCAACTTTCTCGGAATCCGTTCCTCCCCAAGCCCAACAACTTTACGCGCCCATTTGAGTCTCCGCGATGCTATCAACTCAATTATATTCACAGGGTATAAACTCCGCAATTCCGCGTTGTGCAACCTTCTAAACTCCCCAGTGGCCTCATCTCTCTTCGGACGAAATATTTTACGCAGTAC
This sequence comes from Piezodorus guildinii, assembly GCA_023052935.1. Taxonomy (NCBI): domain Eukaryota; kingdom Metazoa; phylum Arthropoda; class Insecta; order Hemiptera; family Pentatomidae; genus Piezodorus; species Piezodorus guildinii. Next base: position 38,437,111 of record CM041295.1, on the reverse strand, counting down.
CTTATTTTCGAAAACCTTAAGCCGTTGTTCATCCTTCAAAGTAAGCGGCCACGTTTCACATCCGTAAAGAACCGTCGGAAGAATAATAGTTTTATAAATTCTAACCTTTAAGTTTTTAGACAGAAGCCGCGAGCTAAGTAATTTAGCAACTGCATAATAATACGCATTTCCCACCTTTAACCGGGACTTTATTTCTTCCTGGATTTCATTTTTTCTTGTTATCATTGAACCTAGATACTTGAATTTCTCTACGTGTTCAAAAGTATGCCCTGAAATATTAATATCATCAAGATCGCCACCATTTCTGCTACTAATCTTATATTTCGTCTTATCGGTATTTAATTCGAGACCTATTTGTTTACCGGTTTTTATTAACACACTTGTATTTAGCCATTTCGAATTTGCTTCGCGGCAGCTAAAAAACTAGGCTTCTAGCCAGTTAAAGCTTAAAAACGGAAAGAGACTTACTTTTGATTACTTATTCTTAAATAGGTTAGTAACAGTTCTACTTCCTGTAAAAATATTATTCCTGAGAACATAACGTTTTTTGATATATGATATTGATATATTCGAAGATGGCAAAAATTAAGTTTTCTCGATTTTCACACGGAAATATTTCAAAAGGGAAAAAGTAAAACATTATGAAACTATAACAGATTATATAATATATATATATATATATATATATATATATATATATATATATATATATATATATATATATTTATACGTTGAGTATAAGTGACATGAATTTGGTGGCTGAGACACTGCTACTAGTTCCCGAGTTATAAAATTCTCATCACTGTTAATATAAAGTTTTATTTAAAGTAAACTGTGGTAATTTTGCATTTTTCAGAACCAAACGTAAGCTAGAATGATGATGAAATACTATCTTCATTCTCGATCCTTACAACACATTTCCTGAGTAGCCGAGAAAAATGATTAAAATATTAATGCCGAAACGTTGTGCATGAATATTCAATACCAAATTTATTCTAAAGTTTTTGTTTTATGGTCAGGAATGTGAAGGTCAGAATACATAGTAGAATAAATAAAAGATAGTTGTGGTTTTTGTGAGATGAATGACTTACAGTTAATTTCTAAATAAACATCAGATACCCCATGTTCTGGCTCTAAAATATTTCTTTATAATAGGAAAATAAGCGCCTTGAATTTTAAACATTAATTCACAAATAATGTAAAGTAACTAACACAAGTATTATTCTCTAAGTTTTATTAAATTTCTTCTAGGCTAGTTCACATTTTTCTCGATCGACCTCAAGATTTTTATTATTTTTAAGTGGTTCGAAAATTGTTTACTTGTCGAGCAATAGCTTAAGGTTATCCGGTATAATAGTTTTATTTGTAAATGTAGAGTAGTTGGATACTCACAAAGACAAAATTCACATTAAAAAAAAAACGTGCAACTCAAAAGTAATTGTACTGCGGGTACTGTATACTCTACCCCTTGTTGAGTTGACGTTCTGATCCTGTTTCTTGCAAATGGAGATCGTTAACAACAGTATATTAATTAGGGGTGAGTAAATGAATAGCTCTGCATGTTTCCTTATAACTGCTACATATATATAGTATACATATATATACACGCTGTATATAAAATTTAAGTTATATTTAGGTATATTGGACCATTTTCAGTATATAAAAAACAAGGGAGCTTCCTGTTTTTTTTTTGTTATTACTTGATTTTTATTTTATTAATATTTTCTTTGACCGTATTTGAAAAATATGTGTTGTTAATTGCGGGATAGTTCATGCAATATTAATTTTCAACGAAATAACAAGGATAATACAAGATTTTTTCATGTTATTGCAAGGTTTCGTGCTGAGGAGCCACCGAGATTTGTTCTGTGCAACTTACCTAACCTTGCAATCAATTAATGTATCACTGTATGGATCACGGTATTACGAAGACGGAACTTTTTTTTCTTTTCTTTTTAGTCTCCGCTGAAATGGGTTTCCTCCTTAACCTAAACAGTTTGGATGGCTTCTTTCCATAATGGCCTGTCTAAGGTCCATTCTTCCCATCCTGGACTCCTCCACTTTGTCATCCCAGATCTTCCTCATCCTATTATTTCCTTAATTTTCCATAGGTTGACTTCTTTGGGTAATCTTCCTTCCTGCAATCTTTTCAAACGTCCATACCACTTTTGTGCTTTTTTTTTTTTTAATATTTCCCAGAATGGTTCTTTTAGCCTCAATCTCTTCTCTGATAATCGTATTTCTTACTTTGCAATTCTGCATATTCCCGTCAATGCTCAATTAATTAATAATTTCACAAAAAATAAAATGTAATTCATTTTTTCTTTCACAAAAGGTCTGAATAATCACAGAATAGTTTAAAATATGTACTCTATTAAGGTGGTCGTAATAACAAATTTATATGTTTTCCCCCTTTAAAATCAAGTATTTACCCAAAGGCACGCTATTTGTAGGTCACCTTAATTAAGGTAAGTTACACCAATAACAGTCCATACTTTATATTTCTTTATTAAGTTTATTAGCCTATTATATAAACATTTAAAAAAAATGTTATAGATGAATATGAATGAAAGCTACATTTGTCTCTTAATAAAGAAATATAAAGTATGGGCTGATTATTGGTGTAACATGCCTTAATTAAAATTCCGCGACCCGGACGATGTTACTTCTTAATTTCTTAACGATCAACTATTGGTATTTATTATTAGTGAGCTTGATTATTTGAAAAGTAAAAATATTCAACAACTTCTATTAACAATTTTATTTATTTATTTTACGAAAGGAAAAATTGTTGTTTAAAGAAAACCTCCTACCAAACCCGACCTAATTATTTCTAGAATTGTTGATATGAAACACCTCAACTACCGATTACCCACTCAGGACACGGTGATTGTATAGTTAGAGGAAAATAAAATTGTCTTCAATATAAAAGTCAGAACCAAAATCTGACTCGAAACAAAAGTTTTAAAATGCATTTTATATATTAATAACATTTTATCAGTTCTGAAGGAAAGGAATTTGAATAAGCATAAGTTAACTAGATACAGCGAGCAGTTCCGCTACATCCGAACACGCTTCAGGGCTAGATTAGTGTCGAGTTAGGGAACTTTAACTTTAAAATATAAAGTTAGGGACATAATATAAAAATGTCGGAACTGCGCTACAACTTGTATTCTTCATTTTTTTCGGATATAACTTCAAATAAAAATTCTATTTCAAGAAAACCACATAAAGATTTGAATTTGAATTAGAAAATTTTGTATGTTTTAGGAATTTGCGGCGAAAGTATTAATTGCTCGCAAAAATGTTATATAACATGTTTTATAGCTTATAGAAAAATAAATAAAATGACACATTACGAATCAACATCGAACTAATAATAGCCAAATTATGGATAATAACTAAAATACTCCCGAAAGGGATGTCCAAGGACGCTACCGGGAGGAGCACAAGGGTGAGGAGTGGGGACTTTGCTCCTCTAATAAGCTCCTAACAACTGAAAACAAATCAGTTTGTCTCTAATTTCTTTCGACATAAGGCCATTTTTGACCTTTATTGTCTGGGCTATTTGGTGGTATCGGCATGGAACCTTTGGGTTCGCTAAGCCTATTATTATTATTACTTGGGAGAGACTTTACGAAGGGAGTTTCTTCCGGAGGCGGCGAGTGTTAAAGCTAGTGAATCGAAAAGAGTTGGATAAATTGGATACATTGATTTCCATAAGATACTAAAGGACATTTCTTACGATATTGATAATTTTACATATTTGTATTATCATCATTTCGATTTATCTAAATCTTCTATTCGACTTTATCTAATGAACACTCAAGTCATTTAAAAACGCGATTTAGAAATGCAATTATTTTCTAAAGGTAGTAATTACATATTTAGTCAAATCATACTAAAACTTTTCATTTCATTAGTTTTTTATATGGTGTTATTAATAGGGTAAAAAAAAATTCTACATTTTAATGCGAAAATAATAAAATTAGATGATTTAATAATATAGTAATAAGGAATTTTTGCGCTGCCTGTAAAATTTGCTAGAATGGATATAGTACCTCCAAAAGGTTCCAAAAACTCCACGTCTCAATTTTACAAAGGGAGTAAAATTCATATCAAAAGGGCTGTTGAACTGTGTGAATATACTTTAACACGTCTAATATTTTATTTTCATGCGTCATAAAAGTGAAGAAGAAGAAAATAAACTTTATTTAAAATTTTACAAAATTACAAGATATTTACAAACGATTTCGTTTGAGACATCCTTACAATCAGCAAGATTTTTTGATTTTTAGGTAATTATAATTTATTAGCCCAAATGACTTAAATGTAATAGATTGAAACTGAAATTATAATGCAGCTGTAGGAAAAATTATACAAAAAACCTACTTATATAATAGAATAAAATGATTGAAAATATAAAATTTATAAATTAAAACAAACTATCTTTATTTAACAACACGCTTTGTTCTTTTATGAGTAGCGCTTCAAAGAAGACTTATTGTAATTACCTATTTCTTTTATTGATGGGTTTTTGGAGGCTGGAGTTTTACTGAAATAATAATAAGTTTGAGAATGGACAAATTGTTAACCCATTCGAGACGATTTTTTTCGAACACGGTCCCATTATCCGATTTGTATTGTTCATTAATAATTAAAAAAAAAAAATGTTTTTCATAGAAATCACCCAATCGTCAGTGTATTAACACAAATAAGATGATTGCACACCCGGGTCTGTAGCTCGCTCCTCGGAAGATTTGTATTGCGAGGAGCGGATTTAACACCATGTGTGCAATGTTATATTAAAAAATGTATAAACATTTATTTACAAATCTTGAACTAAGAGAACTTTATAATGACTTAGACGTGGTCGATGTGATTAAATTCTCTCGATTAAGATGGGCGGGCCACGTCGCTAGGAAGAATCCACAGGAAATCCCATCTAAAGTCCTATCGGAGAAACTATTTGGAACACGGAAGGTTGGACGACCAAGGCTCCGTTGGGAAGATTGTGTTTCTACCGATGCATTTTCGATACTTGGCATACGTAACTGGAGGGCAGCAGCACAAAACAGAAGTGACTGGCGGTCAATGTTGGAGCAGGCCAAGACTCAACGCTTGGGTCGTAGAGCCATATAATAATAATAATAAACATTTATTTAAAAAAATAGTTAGATAATATAAAATCGTTATTTTGCTTTTAGTAATAATAATTAATTTTTACTTTCACTTACTATATATAGTAAGGGAAAGTATTGCGATCGTGAAAATTTTCGACTTCCAGTTTTCAACGGAAATAGACCTTTTAGGGTCCCCTGAATCCAAATAACCAAGTCCCACAAAAAGGTCTGAGTGTGTGTGTGTGTGTGGTAACTCCCGGGCGGAAACAGTAAGTCCTATGAAACTGAAATTTCATATTTAAGACAACTATACGCCCGAGACGTGACATAACTATTTTCATCAAAATGAGCTAACCAGAAGAGGCACTTTATACTATGCATTTTGCACCTTTTTTCGATTTTCTCGAAAACGGTTCCGAAGATTTTGATTAAACTCGCTATATCGGTGTAAAATTTAATGGGCTTTAATATTATGTAGGTTTTATTCTGATTAAAATGGTCTGACAGGGCTTAAATCCCGATATTTTAAATTTTCTTCCCTAAAGTACCTTTAATTTTGTAGATTGAATAAAAATAACTATATTTTCTTGTTAACGCTGATGAAAAACAGGTAAATATATAAATTGAATAAATTCGATACCCAACTAAAGGAGAAAACAGAAAAAAAAAAAATTTTAATGCAATTTTTCTTTTTTGAACATAAGAGCAGTAATATATGTGTATGATATACCGTTGGAAAGGTAAAGATTTTAGAAACAATATTATCTCATACACAAGCTTTTAAAAGTTAATAGAGAGTGATGACATGAACATAAAAACTAACTGATTATTTTAGATAATAATATAATAGATTTTTTAATGAAACACATGTTTCTATAGAAATTCAATTTCATTAATTCCTTAATAGTTTCACGTATTTTTATCTCTAACCGTTTTTGAAAATTCTTTCATTGATTTTAAAAATGGAGGTAAGTGAAAGTCGTGTGTTGCCCGCACCAGATTTTTTTAAAGTAGTAAACAGATTTAAAAAAAAACAACTGAATAATGAAAAAATAACGTTAAATAAAATATGTTATTATCTTAAGCCTTCACTGCATGCGTATTCATAGTATTTTTCATTTAAAAAAGGCTTTAGATAATTTTTAGATTTTTTGGTACACAGTAAAACCAATTTAGTTTTCCTGTACTTTACAGATTTCATTAGTTCCAGAAAAATTTTATTTCGACGACTCGGTACTCCGAATAACTGATAATTGCACATTACTGTTATTGTCTTATAGCCTCGGAAATCCATTGCACACACGGTCTGCAACCGGTCTCGAATGGGTTAACTGTAGGAACATGAAGGTCTTGTGGCATAGAGGTTATTTTTTGTAGCGGTGATTATTATTAATTATCAGCATTGACAGGTTTTGGATTATTTTAAGATTTTAGTAATTAGTTAAGCAGGTTGAGCTCCAGACTGGCGGGGCGTATGTAAACAGCAGGCGGATAACTGCTTTATATATTATTAATTTGTTATTTTTTTAATCTGAGAATAAATCTGGAAAAATCAAAAATAATCGTCTTTCGAAATGGTGGTAGGCCAGCGCGTAAAGAAAAATGGTTCTTAGGCTCAGAAAATATTGAAGTAGTACAGCAGTACAAATATCTAGGGATCACTCTTACGCCTACTCTTTCAATGACAAAACACCTCGAAGAAAAACTGAATAAAACTAAGGTGGGTTTGAATTTGATTTGGGCCCAGTTTATGGAAAACAAAGATATAGTTCTTTCAAAAAAGTTGGAGATATTTAATTCCATTAGTAGGGCAGTTATGTGCTATGGAGCACAAGTCTGGGGTGGGGTCAGTCATGAAGCCGTGGAAAAACTACAACGATTTTTTCTTAAAAAACTATTTAAATTACCAAAATATATTCCAACTCATTTTCTCCATTTTGAAACAATAATAGATCCAATATTTATGTTCACCCTAAAGATGCATTTCGATTATATTATTAAAATTTTGAATTTACTACCACATAGATATCCAAAGATATTAGCATTACATATAGTTAAGAAAAAAATAGCATGGTTCAAAAACATAATTTATCTGAAAGAATCGCATGGATTAAATTTTAACTTAAATCTATTTAACTGTGATGATATTAAGTTATGGAAAAATAGTCTAGCAGCATTAAGGGTTCAAATGCAAAAATATATTATACTCAGAATATTATTAAAGTTAAAAATTCTAAAACTTCTCCCTTTTATCCACATTTAACCACAGTAAATTACATTACTGACAAATGTTCACTGGCGGTGATTAGAATGGGTAATTAAAATCAGGGGTGATGTATTAAACCTGAATTACAAACATTTCATGAAAACAAATAATAAATGTAGTTTGTGCAATACAAATGAAGCAGAAATCTTTTTCACTTTTTGGCTGCCTGTCCGATACTTACTGAGTTTAGAAAAAAATATTTTAATTCTAAAAATTCAACCTGGGGTCAAATTTTAGAGTTGATAAATGGAAAAGATTGGCTGGCGTTAGTTAATTTCTCCAGATCGGCTTTCTCATATAGAATGTTACTAACGAGAGAATTTAACTATTAGTGAATTCGTTAAATTAAATTTAACTAATTGTGAATTTGACTATTTGTGAATTAATTTTAGTACATAAATAACATGGGAAGTGTTTGTTTCTTATTTTGTTATTGATTATTTATATTGATAGATTAAAGATTAATTTTGTTAATAAACACAGACTCCACGGACGGTCAATAGACCATGTAGTGTGTCTGATTTTTATTATTGTATTTCGTAATTTGTAATTTGTTTATTTGTTTATTGGCTTTTTGATGTAATTTTGAAAAATAAAACAGACTTTTCTATCTATCTATCTCTATCGATCTATTAATTTGTTATGAGGGCTTAAATGGGATTTTATTTTAAAATAATGAAACATTTCAAATATCATTCGTGATAAAAGTTGAGAACATTATTAATGAGCTTTCTAAGTCAGTTAAAAAAAATAATGTTCACTTTTCCCATCGAAGGTATCCTTTATCGGTTTGATCTTCCATTCAGATTATTAATGAAGATTCTAGTTGCCGGGACGTCACAGCTAAGGTTATTAGGGTTAGTTAATATTGACCCTTGCAGATCGATGCTATTCGTCTTTGCGGAAAGTTTGGTCTGTCCAATGGAAACTATAATTCGGGTTTTATTCAGTTTATTTTACGATATATAATGAATATAAAATCCATGATGTTTTATAAATATTTATAAGCTTATTTATTGTCATTTTAATAGTTTTGTAAATTTCAATAAATATAATTTATCAGCTTTATTAATCTTTTACTCTCAGTTATTTATATATGGGAAGTATTGAAATCGTCAAAAAATTTTTATTCCAGTTTTCAAACGGATATACTCGTTTTAGGGTCCTCTGAGTTCAAATGACCAAGTTCCGCAAAGTGGTCTGTGTGGATGTGTAAGTCTAGCTCAGAAACGAGTAGTACAAAAATGATATTTCGTATTTAAGACGTGTATTGCCTGGTATGTTATAGCAATTTTTCAACAAAACCGGCTCTACCGATTTTGATAAAACACGCTATATCGATTTAAAATTTAATGGACTTTAATATCAGGTAGGTTTTATTCTGATTGAAATAGTCTGACAGGCTATTAATTAAAATTTTCTTCCTCTAAAGTCCCTTTAATTTAGAAGAATCGAAAACAACTAAAATTTCTTATCTAAGACGAGTATATGTTTAGGATGTTACAGCAACGTTTTCGTAAACATGGACTGACTAAAAGTGCCACTTTCTACCATGCATTTTGCACCTTTTTACGATTTTGATTAAACTCGCTGTATTAATGCAAAATTATATTTAAAAAAAAAACCTATATAGTACCTTAGGGAGCGGCGTGGTCTAGTGGATAGAGCACTAGGCTACTGTTCTCCGGGTCCTGGGTTAGAGTCCCGGCTGTCGCAGAATATAATTTATTCTGTTAATTCTGCCAGGGGGCGACTCTAGGGTGTGGAGGCCCCCATGCGCCTGACCCAGGCTCTTTAAAGTGGTTATCCAAAAATTGGGGAAAAATCTGGTGGCTGATCGTGATCTTGGCCTGGAAGCAGTACGAATCATACATGGGTTGTAGAGGTACAGTTTTTTTTTTTTCTTCTATAGTACCTTATTATCTTGAATCATTATAATTAACTATTTTTAATTTAGCATTGATAAAATAAGGATGAAATATGAAAGAATGCGATAATCAATTAGAGGAAAAAACAAACAAATATTTTTCCAGGATAATTTTTTTTTCTCTGCAAATTATAATCAGAATCTTCTTCCAGTGGCGCGACAGGCCGTGTAGGCCCTGGGCCTCGCGGTGTAATTTCCTGAGAGATCACACTCGCGTTTCTCGGTGCATTTTGTAGTGTATGGTTATCACTCCCTACGCCTAATTTTGTGAGTGGCCACCATTTGTCTGACGGGTCTCTCATACCCGGGGGAGAGACTGTGAGTGAATCCCCATTTAATTACATCCTTATAAAAGCCCAGCCGAGACTGGGATTCGAACTCACAACCTATAGCATGAGAGACTTGCGCGCTAGCCACTCAGCCACGGGCTCCCCTATAATCAGAATATAAAAGTATAATATACCGTTGAAAAGCTAGGCAGTTTTGAAAAAATGTAATCTAATATACAAAGTTGTATTATGTAACTGAAAGGTATGAAAAGCAGAAAAAATAAGTGATCGTTGTAGGTAATAATTTATTGAGAGGTCATCTGTAGCGTTGTATAACAGCCTTCTATTCCCAAGTTCTTGGTTTCAAATCAGGCAAATGGTTCTAGGTTTTTTTTTTTAATGGGTATAAAAAATCCTTGGTTTTATCGTTCTTCGGAGGGAACGTAAAATAGTGGTCCCGAGTCCGTGCATGTCAGGTACTCGTTAAATATCATTATCCTGATAAAACCTGGATAGGCAAAATTTATAACTCCACTTTAGCATCGTCCGATTTTCCACAGTAGCATATAAGTGACCTGAAATGAATAAAAAAATAATGATAGAGGTTAGGGTCGATTAATTTCTTCCAAATTCTTATTAATAATTCCAAATATTTTATTAAATCGCCTATTCAACGTTTCGGGATCTCACTCCATACATCAGAACTCTACAAGTAAAATTAACAATTACAAATTACATTAAAAAACAACTATAGTGAAGTGCATTATTAAAATGTTTTATATAAAAAAAAATGTTATAAGCTAGGTGTCCCTTATTAACATATTTAAAAATTGTTGTACTACAAATTTTAAAATTAATAAGAGGTATTAAAAACACAATTAACAATATAACATAGTAATAGGTAAAGGCAATAAATAAATATTTTAAAATTATCTGATTTTTACTATTTTGAAATTCATCTGTTTATCCAGACATTGTCACTGACCAAAAATTAAAATACAGACCAATGCAAATAGTCGGTAAGTAAAAAAATCGTACCTGAGCAGGGTTTGCTTAGATCTTTGTCCTAAACTGGATTAAGGATTAGACCAATTTATAAATTATGTATAGTTCTATTTTAATTAAGTGTCTAGAGTCAGTTTTGAATTTTACAATATTATCTATATTTTTATTTATGTATATAGCCTCTATGGTTTTCCTATTTTGTTTATTCTTAACTATTTCTAAAATTTGTGTCCTATTGAGATCAAACTTATGCTTTAATTTTATGCTATGTTGTGACAGTGTATTTATATTATTGCTGTTTTTACAATTAAGGCGGCGATACAGGGTATGTGTAGTTGAGGTGAAAGTACTCTCGCGAGAGTAGAGAGAGGGAGGTGAAAATTGCGTGAGAGTAAAAATGTGCGCGTGTATATGGTGAGAGTAACGCATCAGTCCTCGGCAAAATGGCGGATGTGTGAACAGCTGATTATTAAGGAAAGTTGTTGAAAAGGTTGGTTAGCTCTGTTTAGGTTACCAAGTTCTTATGTAAAGATGAATGTTCAATTGGTGTCATCTTGTTTTAATAATAATAAGAGTAATGTCTAAAAATGTTTTCGACATTTGAATACAAACGTCAACAACAACACAAGTGACGGGAACATGCACGCCACCTATGACAGCAATATTGCTATTGATTTGTAAAATCAATTCAATTTTTTCTATTTCGATTTCGATTTTTAACGAAAAAATCTGGTGCGGGCAACACACGACTTTCACTTACCTCGATTTTTAAAATCAATGAAAGAATTTTCAAAAACAGTTGGAGATAAAAATACGTGAAACTATTAAGGAATTAATAAAATTGAATTTATATAGAAACATGTGTTTCATTAAAAAATCTATTATATTATTATCTAAAATAATCAGTTAGTTTTATCTTCTTCTCATCACTCTCTATTAACTTCTAAAAGCTTGTGTATGAGATGATATTTTTTCTAAAATCTTTAGTTTTCCAACGGTATATCATACATGTATATTACTGCTCTTATGTTCAAAAACGAAAAATTGCATTAAAAAAATATTTTTTCTGTTTTCTCCTTTAGTTGGGTATCGAATTTATTCAATTTATATATTTACCTGTTTTTCTTCAGCGTTAACAAGATAATATAGTTATTTTTATTGAATCTACAAAATTAAAGGTACTTTAGAGGAAGAAAATTTGAAATATCGGCATTTAAGCCCTGTCAGACCATTTTTATCCAAATAAAACCTACATGATATTAAAGCCCAATAATAGTAAGTGAAAGTAAAAAACAAATTATGAATCTCAAACTATAATACAAAAATGTATATAATATAATTTCTAATAAAAAACAATAGAATTAAAATGTAATATCCTAACAGTGAAAATATACATATTATTAAGTAATAGTCTTCGAATCTAGGAACACAATTAAATATATATGAATATAAATAAACTATTTTTATTTGAAGTTTTACCAAAATAATATAACAAATGATATTGTTATTAATTATCGTTATGGAAAGTAGATGAAAGTGTGATATAGTACATCAACTATCACGATATTTACTTCCAGCAAATTCCAGACGCTCAACGATGTGAATATCGCCATTTCACCTCATCTACACATACCCTATTTCTCACCGTGTATCGCTGCCTTTACTATTATGTTCTTTTGTTCTAGTAGTGACTTTTTTGGATGTTTCGCCTATGTAGCATTTATTACAGTCTAAACAATTTATTTTGTATATAACATTCAATTTATCTTTATTCATTATAGGGTCTTTAGTAATAGTGAGAAATTTTTGTAGTTTGTTATTATTATAAAGTCCTAATTTGATGTTAGATCAGTCATATGTTAATAGTTTTTTTTTATTTCACTTGATCTTCCGGTGATAGGAATATATTGATATAAAAAAATAATGATTATATTGTTTTATATTTAAATCAAATGGAATGTTTCCATTTACCAGCTCTAATTTTAATAAAAAAATGTTAAATTAATTTTACGAATGGAGGTGAAAGTCGTGTGTAGCGCACACCTGATTTTTATAATTTATCTTTATCAAGTAGCATTATCATTACCCTATTTTACTATGGTCACTTAGTGTAGGGTGACCTCTAAAGGAGTCTCAGCCAGACTTAAGAAGACTTGCTAATGGGACCTCGAGGCGTTACTCCGTTTCCCATCATCTTGCTAAGTTGGTTGCTTTTCCCCTCCTTCCTTTGACATTATCTCCTTGACATAATCCTTTACTAAATAATTAAGCAGCACCTGTCGGCTGCCTATTATCTCCTGTAATTCAATTTATCCACTCCTAAACCTTAAGATCTTGGCTGTCTAATATTTTTACACCTTTCTATAAATCTCCCTCTATTCTATTACTACTATCTATTCTATTCTACTCTTTCTCCAGAGATTTGTCTTTTTTACACATTTAAAACTTCTCTATTCCAATTTCCGCTCAGAACCCTATCAGATATCAGTATTCCCCAATACACCAAGTAGGGCATGGTTCTCAAAAATAAGCCGAAATAAACATGAATTAATATGAATGAATTATTAAATAAAGAAGTTGTTAAAAAAAGATAAACTGTATAAAGGATTTAAGAGAAATAGCTGCAAAACATAATATTGAAATAGACATAAAACTCGATAATAAAAATAAATGGGATTTAATCCTACAGGAATTCAGAGATTCGTTAACAGAAATTTATAGTTTAAAATATGTACAAAAGGCTTCAGTTTCAGAAAAAATGTTTCTGTATAAAAGCTCAAATTATGATATAGAACACATTACCTTGTTGATACTAAAATAAATTTAAATAGGCATTCATAGTTAGATGTGAACTTCTTTTTCTGAACTTTGACAGATTTTATTCAAATAGTAGTGTGATGTGTTCTGTGTTCAATGAAAGAGAAACAGAAAATACATTTCATTTTCTGGCTGCATGTCGGATTCTGTTTGAAATTAGAAACAAATATTTTGGAAAGAGTTCTCTAAAAGTTGACGATGTGATAAAATGTCTCAATGGTAATAACTGGTTGTCTGTATACAATTTATGTAAAATACGTGTAGCAAGCCCTTATAGATATAGAATTATTAAAAAAATTAATTATAAATAAAAACACTTTTTAATGTGTAATATTAATTGTTTATTGCTATTTTTTTATAATGTTTTTTATATATTGTAATATTTTGTTGTTGTTGTCATATGCTTAAAGAAATAAAAAACAGTTTTCTATCTATCTATACCGTATAGGAATTACAAACACAGGCCGATGTGAACATTTCGATAAACAGGAGACACTCTAATATATTGTGATGGAATGTGTAGCGTATAGACACCAGAGAAAAATATTATTTCAATCTATTTATTTATTTATTTCGTAACATAAAGGCTTTTCAACCATAAAGGTTATTTTAGCCCTAAACTAATAATACAGATACAATATAATAATAGTATTAATACTAATAATACATACATATATACTAATAATACAGATATATATATATATATATAATATATATATATATATATATATATATATATACTAATAATACATACATAGATATAATACATACATTGAATCCTATTCAATATATAAAGGTGCCGGTGCTGGGTGGATCACATAAACATTTAGACATATAATTTTGGACTGGCAATGATTCGACCTTAACAAATACCTATTGGTAGTTACGATTTATAGGAAAGAAAGAGAAATCTTTTCCGCTATTTTTTATTTTTAAATATTGCAGAGAACAATTAAATAATTTAATCCAATGAACTTGACTTTTAGAAGTTGAGTTAAAATTGAAATTATGTATATGCCTCAATGCTCAAGTATTGTTAACTGGTATCTTGTCATTGATTTGTCAACAAGTAAATAGGATTAATATATGGTTAGGACATATGACAGCCCTGTGAAGAAACTAGAGGGGCTTTTATAAGGATATAATTGAATTGGGATTCATTTACAGCTTCTCCACCGGGTATGTGAGACCCGTCAGCCTACTGGTAGCCACTCACAAAAATAGGCGTAGAGAGTGATAAAATAATTTTTTTTCGAGAAACGTGATGAGTATATTCTCCCAGGAGATTACACCACGCGGCCAAGGCCTACACGGTCTGTCGGGCGAGAGAGGAAGAAAAATTAAATGAGCGCTTATGTCTGGAAGATGTGCTACTTTCGAATTGTTTGAGATCTCTTTCCTAAATAGTAATCCTATTAAGTTCTACCCGACCGCCAGAAATCTAGAAGTAACCTTTTATCAAACCCTATCCTTTAAAAACTCTATTTCCGAAGTCTCCTGTCTTGCCTTTTTTACCTTAAAGCGATTGCATTCCCTTTATCACCTGTTCCCGTATAGAAGAGAGAGAAATCGTTACCTCTCAAATATTTCCTCACTTCGACTATTGCTGTATGGTATACGATGGTTTTTTGAGAATATCGAAGTAAAAATAAAACGGTTAATTAATTGCTTTGTTCGATTCATTTTCCCAAGGTACACCTCCGTCTCCAAATTTTATGGAGAGCTGATGTGGCTTTGCACGTTCAATCATCGCAAGTATTTACTTCCATTATTCCTTTACCAAGTTATCTAATCCGGCGGCCCATCATACATTTTTGACCTACAATTCAAATCCTCTATACATCCCCGTTATACTCACTCTAGGCCTTCAAATTTAAACACAACGGCACACCGATCTGAAACATTTCGACAAATCTTTTCTTATCTGATCTTCAATCCTATGGAATTCTATTAGTCTTTCTATCCGTCAAATCCCGCTTATTCAATCATCTCATGACTACCCAGTCACAATAGAATTAAAGGTTCTATTTTATTTATTTATTATTATTATATATTTTTTCTCATTTTCATATTCCGTATTTGTTAACTTGTTTATATGTATTTCATTTACTTTAAGACCCTGAAGCCCATTTTCTATATTCTGTAAATGTTATTCTAAAGGGACTTGTCTTAGGATAATAAAGAATTTATTTCTATAATATTTTATAAACTGAGTCTTTGTTAATATTTTTTCTGATTTTGATATTTTTTTCTCTATATATAAGAAACTTTTACGTTTCAGATAATGTTATAAAAATGTGTACTATTTTTAATTATAAGCAAATAAAATTTATTTTTCACTCCTTTTTACAAATAATTTTTATATTCTCCTTTTTCTGTTTCTTCTCAAGAATGAATCTGTTTATGAAAATCCAAAGGCTTCTGAGATTAGGTTTTTAAAGTTAAGTTTTATCAAGCAGTTATGTCCATAAAGCTTAAGTCTATGGAAAAAAAGTAGAGAACCGGTTCAGGTGATAATTGTCCTGGTAGACAAACTACAAACACGCATTGCAATGTCTAGAAATTCGTAATTTGGGCTGCTGATCCGTTGAAAGCTTTCAAATTGTTTACCCTATTGTAATATGTTACTTGTAAAAATATGTTAGGGGATATTAGGGGTGTAAGATTTGAACAGGCCCTTTTAAAGTGTGGGGAACTTTGAGTGTTAAAAATCTCTTAACCCTTTGAATACTATATCGTAAAATGTATTTTTAGATATGTTTTATTTATTCAGAAACGGCCGGTAGTGAATGGGGGTGAATTAAATGTCCCTGTGTTAGTGATGACAATGAACTTTGCAGATATCGATTTGATCAATCTTTGACGATCCAACGAGGTCAAATTTTCTCTATTCTGAGGGGCTTATCGATTCTTGTATGTACAGATACTCAAATGTTCCTCTGAATGGGCAATAAACAGTTAAATAGCTCTTAGATATAGTATGTGGGAGCGGCGTGGCCTAGTAGGCAGAGCATTAAGCTACTGTTCTCCAGGTCCCGCTTTCGAATTTCGGCTGAGGCAGTTTAATATTTATTCTGTTATTTCAGCCGTGAAGTGACTCTGGGCTATGGAGAACCTCCTGGGACATACCCATTCTCTATAATGTGGCTACCTAAAATTTGGGGGAAAACCTAGCGGCTGAGCGTGATCTAGACCTAATGTAAAGGTTTTTTTTTTATATATTAAGTTCCATTACCTTTATTATTTATTTTATATTTTTTATCCTATGTCTTGACTCTCAACATCCTCTATGAGTGTCCTATTACCCAAATATAATATAATTCTGCTTTTGTTATCGGGGGAATTTTGGGGGAATACCCAGCGGCTGAGCGTGATCGAGGCCTAATCACCTCATTGTACGGCTGTTGGCCTTAAAACAGTACGAATCTGTACAAGTACTCAACCCAAGATCCTTTATGGATTGTAAAGGTAAAGGTTTATTTTTTTTTATATATTAATTTCCATTACCTTTATTATTATTATTTTTTTTTTATCCTATGTCTTGACTCTCAACATCCACCACGAGTCTTCTATAACCCCTACATGATTCTGCTTTTGTGATCGTAATCCTACCCGGCGTGCATCATGAGGAGCAACGTATGAGTGCATCTGTGATGGCCCACCTGCCAGAGATGCATCATGATGAGAATAATACATGACTGATTCGTTGTTGTAGAAGTTACAGTCTGAGATTTAGCAATACATTTCCTATTCATATTAATAAACATAAGCTTATCAACTTTATCTCGATTTTGGAATTCTGAGCTGATCCAAATGTGTTTAAAATGTAATGGGATTATATAATCACGATTATCATCCACAAAAATCATTATTACTGATATTTTTATCCATCTTTCTAACCGACTCATAATATCATGAGACACTGACGATACTCCGAAAGCCATATTGCTCTTAATATGCCTAAAGTTCTGATCCCAACATTATTCCGATTTTTGTATGCACGAAATTCATTCTAACGTTCTCGATCTATTCAATATATAATCTATCTGTCTAAGACAGGTTGACGCACTGGCACCGCTGATTTTTAATTTAGCCCAACACAAAATTATCAACGTAACAGGACTAAATCATAGCAATACCATATTTTCTAAAATGGTACATATGCGGATGATTTGTCTATAATTGGACGATTTCAGAATGCTGTGAAAGAAGCCTTAGACAAAATAGAAAAGGAACCAAAAACGATAGGACTTAAAATAAATACAAATAAAACTAAGATGATGTACATAAAAAGTAATGAGACAGCTCCACGACAAGTCCGAATGGGAAACTATACTTTTGAGGTCGTTCCAAGCATCCAATACCTGGGAACAGCTGTCAGTGAGGAAATGGAAGAGGGGACTGAAATAAGGTCTAGATTGGCAGCAGCAAATAAAGCATATTTCTCCTTGTCCAAGCTTTTCAGAAGCAGACTTCTAAGCCGTGCTACAAACATAAAATTATACAAATGCCTCATGAGACCTTTAGTAGGTAGCGTGGACGATCAATAAGTCTGTTGCACATAGGATTTACTGCTTTGAAAGATCCTCAGGCGCATTCTCGGACCTGTCAGGGAAAATGAAACGTGGCGCCTGCTCAGGAATGTGGAATTGTACGCTGATTACTGAGATTTTAGTATTTCAAACTTTGATAGATTGCAGAGAATGAAGTAGATCGGACCTATTCAGAATGGAAAGTAGCATGGGCCCTCTAAAAGTATATAGGAGCACTGCGGACGGGAGATGACCTAGGAGCAGGCCAAGATCACGAGTGAAGACAACGTCCTTTCAGAAGCAGGAATGAGCACAACACATGCTGAAGGCAGGACTGTCTGGGGCAGAAAGATCGAGGAGGCCATGAAGGACAGATTCATGCGTCTGTTGCGCTAATAAAGAAGAAGATATCTATCTGTAAAATGTATGATCTGTTTCGTGTGACTTTTATTTTTTAAACTTACATGCACGCGTACGATTTCCGAGATTTTACTTCTTTTTTTTTCCTCGGGTTCTGCAACTTGCGTCACATCCCGAAACTTAGTATTTCCGAACGCCAGTCCTCCTCCGTCAAGCCTCTGGCCGCCATGTCCTCCCTCACACTCTCTATCCACGTTTTGCGGGGTCTTCCTCGTCTTCGCCTCTTCTGCGGGGAGTACTTTATCATTTTATGTGGCCACCGCGTCCCTTCCATCCTCATGACATGGCCATACCACATGAGTCTCTTCTTTGATATCTCATTCAAGATATTCAGCTCAGCCCCTACTTTTTTTCTTATTTCCGCATTAGGGATTCTTTGCAGCCTGGATATGAGATTTTTCTTGTTTTCACTAAAAACCGAGTATTTAAAATTCAGATGCACTATACTTTCCATTATTATTTGTATATTTTATGCGTGAAAGTAAAAACAATTTTTTTTTTTTTTTTAAATAATTCTTTTAAATATATTTATTGAAATTTATAACTGTATTCAAAAGAAATAAATTTACTAAATATGAAGGAATTATAATATGTCAGGATGCACAAATTGAGAAACTACCGATGGGTAGCAATCCAAAAATAAAATGAAAAATTATTTAATTAAATAAAATTAAACTCAATCCTTTGTTAAATCCTGTGGTTTAGGTCCATATGTCCGAATCTGCTACAAATCGGTTACTGGTACATTGAGTACAAAACCATAAGGAGTAAATGCTTTGTCATGCAAAGTTGGTATTTATCTTGATTATCCACTTCTGAGAATACTCTTAATGGATTGGTCTTTGTAATGAAATATTTTCATGCTTAAATCCATCATTCACCTGAAAAGAGACATTTTGACGCATGGGTTGTATACCTGGTAAGGAAAACGTGATGGGTGAATAGGAGTTTTAAGATTATTGCTTTTAATATATGAATTAATTTGGATCTAATGGTTGAAACGCTTGTTAGTGTAAACTCATTTTAAAATGTTTTTTAAAACGGCACTTAGTAAGGCTATTGAGCACGCACTCACGACTCGGCTATATAAAATTAAGCGATTATGTAAATTAGATATAATTTACTAAATATATTATTCGAAATTTACAACTGTATTAATATCATTACATGAAGTAAATGTGTGTATATAATAATGAATGGTTTGAAACAAGCTACCAATTGGAAGCCTTCTAAAACATCTTCTAAATCAGAAGTTCTTGCGGCTTTTTTCTTTTCAGACTCCTCGGAGAATTATCAGGGAGTGGAGAAGAAACAAAGTTACAAAATTATCGATTAGAATAGGAATGAAGTTTGCCATGAAAGGAATAGTATTGTAAAGGAATAGGCTATAAAATGATTTAGTAGCGTTTTTCAATATTTTAATTTAATCCTCCCTGTGTTTATAAAATCATGTTTACCTGGTAAATAATGTCTTCCAAGGCAACAAAATTTCCGATTCTAAAAAGAGCAAATTAACGGACGGTGCTTTCTCCTAAGGCATCATCAACAAACACACTGCAAAGTTATTTAACCGTCTGTGGAGCGGATTTTTCTTTTAGGAAATAAAAAAAACATTTAGTGACAAAAAAGATTTTTTTTTTCTTTTCCATTCTGAGCAAGCAAAATCAAACTTAAAGATAAAGGAATCTCGGTTGAAATTGATGCATAAAAGCGCCTTAACTAATCCTTTATACTTTCACTTACCTATACATAAAATATATATTAAGGGAAAGTATTGCGATCGTTAAAATTTTCGAATTCCAGTTTTCAACGGAAATACACGTTTTAGGGTCCCAAATGACCAAATGGCCAAGTCCCGCAAAAAGGTGTGTGTGTGTAGTAACTCCAGCGCAAAAACGAAAATTTCTAAAAATGAAATTTCATTTTTAAGAATACTATAAACCAAAGATGTTACAGAAACTTTTTCATCAAAATTGGCTAACCAGAAGAGCCACTTTATACCGTGTATTTTGTACCTTTTACGATTTTCTCAAAAACGGCTCTAACGATTATATATAATATATATTCAACAATTTATTTTTACCTCTAAATGTATGTAAAAATTATAAAATTGATTTTAACATCGGATGTAAGAGAAAGTCATGTGTTGCGCGCACCAGATTTT
The DNA here is from genome assembly GCA_023052935.1 of Piezodorus guildinii. Taxonomy (NCBI): domain Eukaryota; kingdom Metazoa; phylum Arthropoda; class Insecta; order Hemiptera; family Pentatomidae; genus Piezodorus; species Piezodorus guildinii. The sequence continues at coordinate 38,416,588 of CM041295.1, read as the reverse complement.
TTAGAGTGTATAGAATTTTTACATAAATTTAGAGGTAAAAATAAATTGTTGAATGATTAAGTAAATTGAATGTCTATAGAAACATTTTTTAAATAAATAAATCGATTATATTATTATCTTAAACAATAATTTAATTTTATCGATTTTTCATCACTCGCTATTAAATTTTACAAGCTTGTATATAGAATAATATTTTTTCTAAAATATTCAGCTTACCAACGGTATATTACTGTTCTTGTTTTCAAAAACACAAAAATTGCATTAAAAAATATTTTTACTCTTTTATCCTTTAGTTGGTTAGAAAATTCGTCCAACTTGTATATTAAGCCATTTTTTTAGCAATTCTCATCAGATGGTATGATTATTTTTGTAGAATCTGGAGATTAAAGTAAAGGTACTTTAGAGGATGAAAATTTAAAATATGGGCATGCAAGCCCTGTCAGACTATTTAAATAAAAATCAAACCTACATGATATTAAAGCTCATTAAATTATACATCGTATAATATATATAATATATTATATATAATCGTTAGAGCCGTTTTTGAGAAAATCTTAAAAGGTACAAAATGCATGGTATAAAGTGGCTCTTCTGGTTAGCTGATTTTCATGAAAAAGTTTCTGTAACATCTCGAGCGTATAGTAGTCTGAAATATGAATTTTCAGTTTCATAGAACTTCATAGGACACACACACTCAAACCTTTTTGCGAGACATGGTGATTTGGGAACCTAAAACGTGTATTTCCGTTGAAAACTGGAATTTGAAAATTTTCACGATCGCAATACTTGCCCTTAATATATATTTCATGTATAGGTAAGTGAAAGTAAAAAGGATTAGTTAAGGCGCTTTTATGCACCAATTTCAACCGAGATTCCTTTATCTTTAAGTTTGATTTTGATTGCTCAGAATGGAAAAGAAAAAAAAAATCTTTTTCGTCACTTAATGATTTTTTATTTCCAATCTGATCTATTAATTCTATTAGTCTTTCTATCCGTCACATCCCGCTTATTCAATCGTCTCATGACTACTCAGTCACGAAAGAATTAAAGGTTCTATTTTATTTATTTATTATTATTATATATTTTTTTCTCATTTTCATATTCTGTATTTGTTAACTTGTTTATATGTATTTTATTTACTTTAAGACCCCGAAGCCCATTTTCTATATTCTGTAAATGTTATTCTAAAGGGACTTGTCTCAGGATAATATAGAATTTATTTCTATAACATTTTATTTAAACAGACGGTTAAATATCTTTGCATTGTGTTTCTCGATGATGCCTAAGAAGAAAGCACCGTCCGTAAGTTTGCTCGGTTTAGAATCGGAAATTTTCTCTTAAAAGACGTAAAGCCCTCGGATTGTCATTCAACTGTTGATGATAAAGCAATTAAACAAAATACTTGAAAGATGGCAAAATGTAATAGATCATAATAGTTCATATAAAATTGATTAAAATATTTACAAGAATCTAAAGTTATTATTGAAATCTCCAATAAATAACGCTACGAATTTATTTTACAACCCAATACCTGTTTCGAATCAAATAAGCAATATTGGAACATTAAGATCATTAAGGAGGTTATTCGTGACAAAGTAAGGAGCGTTGATGATTTCAGGAAAAATTTTGTATTGTAAGGATTCGATACGAGAAGAATTTGATAGTTCAGAAGAGCCTTTTGTAGTTAATAGGAAGGTTTGTGCGTTTGTCTAGTAAGTGTGGAAGTAGCCAAAAACGGCGAGTGAACTAAATTTTATTTTTAAAACTGTTTAAGATGAAAATCTAACTATTTCCTTATACAAAAGTATAATAATTGAATAGATTAATTTAGCTCATAACTAGTCTATAAGACTACTGTTGATTTATTTTGGCATAGTTATAAATAAATTGATTTTTGAATGTTCTTGTATAATTTTCAATCGAAATCACGTTTTTACTTTCACTTACCTATATATGGAATATATAGAAACGGAAAGTATTGCGATCGTGAAAATTTTCGAATTCCAGTTTTCGACGGCGATACATGTTTTAGGGTCTCCTGAGTCCAAATAACCGAGTCCCGAAAAAAGGTCTGTGTGTGTGTGGTAAGTCTCGCGCAAAAAAAAATATGTCGTACAAAACTAAAATTTCATATTTAAGACAACTATACGCCCGAGATGTTACAGCAACTTTTTCATCAAAATCGGCCAACCAGAAGAGCCACATCATACTATGCATTTTGTACCTTATTATGATTTTCTCAAATGTGGCTTCAACGATATTGATTAAACTCGCTGTATTGATTTAAAATTTAATGGAATTTAATATCATGTAGATTTCATTCTGATTGAAATAGTCTGACAGGGTTTAAATGTCGATATTTTTAATTTTCTTCTTCTAAACTGCGTTTAATTTTGTACATTCCAAACGATTAACCATATCATCTTAATGACATTGATGAAGGACGGCTAAATATACAAGTTGGACGTATTTGATGATTATAATAAAGGAATAAATAAAAGTTAAAAAAGAAAAACTATTTTTTAACGTAATTTTGTGTTTTTTGATATTAAGAACAGTAATGTAGACGTATAATATACCGGTGGAAAGAGAAAGATTTTTAGAGAAAATATTATCTGATACACAGAGTTGTAAAAGGTAATAGCAAGTGAAAAATGGGGTATAAACTTATTACTGATTATTAAATTAATATAGTTATATTTTTTAATCTAAATCATGTTTTTCCAACAAAATTGAATACACGTTTTATTTAAATAAACTTCAAATATTTTTCATATTGAAGTATATTTAATAGTTTTTAAATTGATTTTATCAGTGAAGGTAAGTGAAAGTCGTGTGTTGCCCGCACCAGATTTTTTAAATGTTAGATAAAGTAAGTGTCTTGCTCATATTATTTTTTTCTTTAAGCTGAAAAAAGTTTATAGTCTAATGGTATGTCGTTGGACTCCTAAATATGTTGTCTTAATAAAGGTCAAAATTATTTAGGATTGTTCCAAACTGTATCATTAACTGTTACTCCTTAATCAAATATTTTTATAGGATTATTGATTACTGAAATATTTTCTCAATTCCTACTGCCCCACCCCTGAGGTCGATCAGTGTTAAGGCGTCACCCTAGCAACGTTGAATCAGGCCTGGGCCAATTGAAATTTATTGCCCGGCTGTCCTACAGAACGATTCTAGGGTTTCCCTTTACAGATAAAATAGTTTAGTACCCAATAGGAAAACCAGTCGTTTCTTTCTGGTTGGATCAATTTAAATAGGGTTAAAACACTGTTGTTTTCCAGGTAAATGTAATGTGAAAAATTGATTTAATTACACTTTGTTTGTTTGCGGATATTTGTTTAAGCATATTTTAAAATGCACTTCCTTTTTTTCTGGATTGATCAATTGAAATTGGGTTAAAACGCTGTTCTTCTCCAGGTAAATGTAATGTGAAAAAATGATTTAATTACACTTTGCTTGTTTGGGAATATTTGTTTAAGCGTATTTTAAAATGCACTTAGGGAGTGGGGAATGTGGAGTTAAAACCATAAATGGGTGAAACATAATTTAGGTAATATGTGATTAATAATTAGTGTATTGATTGAAACATATTAGCATGTTGGAATAAAGTAATGCTTGGTTGGGGAAATGATTAGGTAATATACTAGATGTAACAGTTATAATAATAATAGGCTTACCAAACCCGAAGGTTCGATGCCGATACCACCAAACTCCGCATGCACAGACTCGTCCAATGTTCACCGTTCAAACCCAAGTCCCCGAAATCAGCCTTAACGCCATCCTTCCATCGACGCTTAGAGGCCTATCTTTCGGACGTTTACCAGTCGTATCAGCGAATACCAACTTTCTCGGAATCTGTTCCTCACCGAGCCCAACAACTTTACTCGCCCATTTGAGTCTCCACGATGCTATCAACTCAATTAATTATATTCACAGAGTACAAACTCCCCAATTCCGCGTTGTGCAACCTTCTAAGCTCCCCAGTGATCTCATCTCTCTTCGGACCAAATATTTTACGCAGTATCTCATTTTCGAAAACCTTAAGCCGTTGTTCATCCTTCAAGGTAAGCGGCCACGTTTCACATCTGTGAAGAACCGAGATGTAACAGTAGACTTTTGAAAAAATCTCAAGTTTTCTATTGTTGCTTTATTTTATGAAATATCAGTATTTAAAATGATGGCCTACTGATTGGTTTTTAAGAAGCATTTGGGGTTATAGCTTAAAGACTTTTTAAAATTTATTTAAGAAGATGGCCTCGAGACCTTCTAGTGTAGATTGCCAAGTGGCATATTCTCTTCATGTATATTATGAGCCAATTTACTTGATGTATTTACTAATACAATAAAACAGTTGTAAATTTCAATAAATTAATAAATAAAAAAAATATTTATTTGGATATATTACAATTCGTCTCAATAGAAATTATAATATATAAATAATATTGCTCCAAGATCACCAGCGTAATGACTAAAAACACTCTAAAGGAAAAAAAATATTTCATAACTTAAAAATATAACTTTACCTTTGAGCAGTATGATAAAAAAAAAAAAAAAAAAAAAAAAAAAAAGCACTAAATTCATTAAGCCGAATCTTTGCTTGAAATTAAATCATATCTTTGATTTTTCCGTTGGGGATTTAAATATATTTCAAATAATTATATATTTCTAGTTATAAGCAAATGAAGTTTTCTTTTCTTTATTAAATTTAATTGGATAAATTATCGTATTGATATTAATTTTGACTGGAAGAAACCTATTAATTCAGGAATAGTAGTAGTTTTTATATTGAATGTTATTTTAAAATAGTATTAGAATTTTATGTTACGATAATTGTTATTATTTATTTTTATAACATCGTAGTGAGTCCTAAATATGGGGATAGAGCCCCGAAACGATGATTTGACGTAAGGAAAAAAAATATGGAAAAATTCAAATTACTAACTGGGTTCTCCTGAATTTTGAACAAGGGAGTTCTTTTAAACTATTATAAAATATATTACCAACCTGTAGTATTTTTTTAGCCTTACGAATACTAAAAAATGAACATGAACTGCAGAGATATTGTCTCTGTTTAGCCAAGTTTATTCAAGGATGAATTATTTCCAGACACTATGAAACTTTTTTTTGTATTCTGATATTTTAGACAGGTATATTTTCTCTCCTTTATATCCGATCTTGTTGGTTATCGAAAGCCTTTTTTAAGCTTAACCTAATTGGTTTGTAGGCATTTTTCTTATTTTCCTGATCCATACATTCCGTGTTATTCCTCCGCTTTGTCGAGCAACGAGCATTGCCATCTTAGCCTCTTTATCTTGACAGCGGGAATTCGTTTGCGAAATCAGGTCAATGGTTTTCAAAAATTATAATAATCTTTGATAAAAATAAATTGAAGGCTGTGTGAGATTTTTTCATTTCAGCCACAGTATTTAAAAGTCGATAATCATGATTCAAGTTTTTATTAAACTTATTTATTTTCAAACTGTTTTTATTTTGATTCCTAAAGTCCTTTGGGTACTTTTAATTTACTTACTGTACTTTTCGAATTTAAAAAACATTTAAATTAAAAAATGAACGACTTTTTCACATAATTATGATCTTTACTTGAGAGAGCTCGTAATGACAAAATTTTGGCTCTAAGTTATCCGAATTTGTTCAACATATAATTTATATATCTTTAACATCGGTTAGGCGAAAACTTAAATCATTAGATTTTTTTTTTTTTCAAAAGGTTCCTTTGATATTCGTGCGTTGGTAACTTTTTATTGAAAGGTTCTTTTGGTAAAAGTTTTGGTCGAACTCTTATGTTAAAACTTAAATTGGAAAAGTTCTTATAAAACAGTTAAACTGAAAGTTTTCAACTACTGTTTCGTGTCCTGATTTAAAGTCTCGGTTCTAGTTCAGTGATAAATTCATAAATAGTACCTTTTTGGAGTCGACTGAAAAACATAATTCGCAATTTCGACCAGTTTTGGATCTATCACAATAAAGGACAGGATTCAGTTATATTTAAACTTCGTGTGTTTTTCAAGGCCGTACAACAATATTTACACCATCTCATAGGATTATTTTTCAGTATTAATTAATTTATTATGAAAATTATAAATAATTTGAAATTGTAAAATGAGAATGACGATATTTTAGCAGTCTGCAAGTGGCGCTCTTATGTCTTAAATATAATTAGTCGCCTGGATAATTAGTAATAAACGTATGCGTTTATATAGATATTTAATGAATTTTTTTTTATTTCATTATAATTATTTTTAATACATTTGTTATTGGTTCATGTTAGTTAATGAATGTTTCAATAATTTTTTTTTAAATATATTTTTATTGAAATTCACAACTGTACAAAAAATACATCAAGTAAATATGCTGAAATGCTATAACACATGAAATAAACATGAAGAGAAACTGCCCATTGGCAGCACTCTTTGGTAGTGAGTCTAAACAAGAAGGTCTCGAGGCCATCTTCTTTTCAGACGCCTCGGAGGATTATCAGGAATTGAAGAGGAAGCAAGGATTGAAACTAATGGATTAGAGTGGGAGTGGAGTTTTTCATGGAAGATGTGATACCTGGTACGGGCTGAATCAGCAACATATGGAACATTAAGGTCATTGTGGATGATTTTATTCGTGACAAAGTAAGGAGCGTTAAGGATTTTGGATTGTAAGGATTGGATACGGGAAGAGTTTGATGGTTTAGTAGAGCCCCAAAGCTCAACTCCGTAGGTCCAGATAAGCCTTATGATGGTCATTTAAATGAGTTTTTTGTGGTTAAGTGAAAGGTTAGAGCGTCTGTCTAGTAAGTGTTGGAGTCGAAATCGTCGTGCAATTTCTTGTCTTTTCAGTCTTGTATGCGGATTCCATGTAAGTCGTTTGTCAAGCAGGAGTCCTAAATAGCGGATCTGTTCAACCGGGACAAGCGGACTATCATTAAGGACACTGTAGGACAGGATGTCATAGGTTTTCGAAGGGTAAAGGTAATATGTTCCAATAAATTAAAAAATAATAAATAAGTTCAGTGCTTTCTCATAAATATATTTCTAGATGATAGACAAACACAATTGTTGGAAATATAGAAAGGGATATTTAAATTTATTGCTATATCAGGTTTCTCACAGATAATCTCAATGAAAACTGCGTTGTGGTTCTGTTCTGAAGAAATTTGAAGTTCAGAAAGACGTGATCTAGGAGAAGACAGAAGGTTTGGAATATATGGGACAGTAAATGCATGGAGATAGGTACTGAGTATTGATGTAGAGGAGGGAGTATTGTCTTTGGATGGATAGTAGAGCTTCCAAATCGTTATGAGAAGCACATTCATGTATGAATGTTTACTTTCTAAGGTTGCGTATAAGGGAATCCGAAAACGCTATATTATACTAAGGATGCCGACTATACCGAAAAGAAATATAAAACACCAACTACTTTTATGCCTTAGTGAGAAGGCACCTACAGGATCAGAGGCTTAAGGTAAGATGTTTACGATTCTGCAAGGTATTTTCCGTTGTTCTTTGGGGTAGAGACTGGTATTTTGCGAATGTTTGGGAATGTTTATAATTGATAGAATAAAAGTAGAAGCAGAAAAAAAGTGTTCGGAAGGCTCTGCAGAACAAGGTGAAGTTATACACCGCTTTGTGATACAAATGCATGTTGTTTTCAATTGCAATGTCATTGTAAGTAATGGACTAACTGCTGTTGAAAACAGGGGTCAATCCCTTGAAGAATATTGAGTTTTCTCTTGTTTTGAACTAAATAGTAGAAGATCCGAACTTGAAACTATCTGCACCGAGCTGATAATAGAATGAAACATATTCTATAATAAATTTAGTATATTAGAAAATATGTTAAGAATGGGTTGCCTAAAAAAATCCTGGACAGACTATTTTTAATTATTTAAAAAAAAAGATTTTTAATTAAATGTTGCAACATCATGATAATAAGAAAACTTTTACTCTGACTTAAAGTATCAAAGGTATAGAATGTGCAGCCGTTGGGTTGCCTAATCTTTTCCTGGACAAACTATCGGTTGTCAGGTAAAAGCGGGTGTATCGATATGAGTTATCTGCAGCGGCTTGATAATAAAAAAAAAAAAAAAAAATATATCAATATAAGCGTTGTTTTATAGCAAACACATTGATAGAAGGTTGCCTTAAAAAAACTTGGTCCTAATCTGGGTTGCCGAATTTTAAAGATTAAATTTTAACGGGTGTGAAAATGCGTGACAGAGAGATCCGAGGAGCCTAGTGTTACTTTATGAGCGTGACAAACAATTACCTGCCTCTTCATGGTAACATGTATAATCAACTTCTTCGACTTTTTAAAACAATTTTCCTGAACTTGATACGAGTAACACACATGTTCAACAGTTAAAAATATTTGTTTGTTTTGTATTATTGACAGTAAATTTTTGTTTTCCCAATAATTAGCCAAGAAGTGTACCAAAGCTTCTTTGAAACGATAATTTTTATGGCTTTGCCCAAAATCTTTGGTTCTGATTTGTCGAGATCTGCAATTTTATATGGGATATCAAACTTTCTTATATTCATTGTCCGATTACGTGCGACTGTAATGTTGGGCCTTTTATTATTACACGCTATACTAAACTCGGATCTCTCTGTCACGCATTCCACTCGCGTTAAAATTTAATTTTTAAAATTCGGCAACCCAGATTAGGACCAAGTTTTTTGCAGGCAACCCTATATCAATGTGTTTGCAATAAAACAACGCTTGTATTGATATATATTTTTTTCTATTATCAAGCAGGTGCAGATAACTGATATGGACATACCCGCTTTTACCTGGCAACCGATAGTTTGTCCAGGAAAAGATTAGGCAACACAACGGCTGCACATTCTATACCTTTGATACTTTAAGTCAGGATAAAAGTTTTCTTATTATCATGATGTTGCAACATTTAATTAAAATAATTTTTTAAAAAATAATTAAAAATAGTCTGTCCAGGATTTTTTTAGGCAACCCATTCTTAACATATTTCCTAATATACTAAATTTGTTAGAGAATATGTTTCATTCTATAATCAGCTCAGTGCAGATCGTTTCAAGTTCGGATCTTAGACTAAACCGTACTACGAGATTTTGTTGGTCGCCTCGGATAAGAATCATGGGCCTAATAAACTTTTCTTCCGGGCGAAGACTTGAAACTTTTCCTTAAGAAAATATAAAATTGTATGCTAGTGTATATCAACACATAAGCTGTAGACTAGTGTTGCGAAGGATCTATGGTGGCGTGTGTAAGGGAAAACATATAAACAATATTTGAGTTATTTAACGACCTACGCTCATCTGACACCATAAGTTTGAGATGCAGGGTGTTAAGCAACAGGGAAAATCGGGTAAAGTCAGGGATTTTTAAAACATACGAAAAATTCCGGAAATTCGTTCTTTGGTTAGAGAAAATAGTTCCTAAATAACATCGTTTCTTCTTCACTCAGACTGAAGTTCCAATATGCCTACTTGTTGTGATGTTGCAAATAAAGCGAGTTTAATATTTAATATCATAAAATGACAGGAGGGCTGTGGATAAGATAAAAGTCAACCTTCAGGTGAAGGAATTGGATGAAAAAAAAAAGCAAAACTGCTCCAAGAAGCTCTTCAGAAAGCTGAAGATTTGGCTGCAGAGATTCAAACATTAAATAAAGCTCTTAAAGTTTATATAGATATATTGATTGTAAATAATTTGTAAATAAATTTGTAGCATTATTCAAGTTCACCATCATCCATTGGTTAACTTAGTTAACCTAGTTAACTTAAACAACTACAATTTCAGCTGGTGTCGGGTAGATATAGTTGAATTTTATCGTAAAGTAATTAATCATTATATATATTTTTAATCTAGTATACCATATTAATTAATTATTCTTTGTTTTGTCGATTTTCACCGAGATTTGGCCAGGTAAAAGGCTTCTTACAATATAGAAAAGTCAGGGTATCTCTTTGAGCTGATTTAGACACCCTGAGATGGTATCGATATGTAAACCAGGTGAGCGGGATCACTTGTAGCTGGGTGGCTAGCGTAACAGCCTCCCATGCCAAAGGTCACGGGTTCAAACCCGCAGGTGGTCCTAGGATTTTTTAATGGGAGTAAAAAATCCTTAGTTACACCGTCCTTCGGAGGGGACGATAAAAGGTGGTCCCGAGCCTATGCGATGTCAGGTACTCGTTAAAGATCCCTCTCCTAATAAAACCTGGATAGGCAAAATTTAGGACTCCCACTGTAGCATCGTCCGATTAGCCATAGTAGCATAAAGTGACGTTAAATAAATAAATAAATAATAAAAAAAACAGGTGAGAGAGGATAGGCCGGTAAAGAAGACCTACCAAGTATTATTATTTATTTTTATTATTATATACAAGTGACCGTCAAGACTTGACACCAAATCCTATATGGTCAATACGTGTTTGCCACAGTTTAATAAAAACTTAGGTTATGGAACCAAAAATAATAAAAAAAAGTATTAATAAATGAAGTAGATAGAGAATAATATAAAAGAATGTAAATGAGAGAAGAAGGTAACTCAAAAGAGATAGAAAAAATAAAATACTAACACTATTATCATTAAAATAAATTCTGTGAAGTGATTTTTTTTTCCTATAGTTTTTTTCCTATAGTTTTTTATCCAACTGTTGTAAAAACATGGCCTCTGTTTCTAGGGGAACCATCGCTTCTCTTTGCTTCCCATATTTCCTGCATCGGAAAAGAATGTGACGCGGGTCTTCAGGGACTTTGCATGTTACGCAATTGCCATCATTTTCTATTTTCATTAAATTTAGATATTTTTTTTGTGCAGCCATGGTTAGTCCGTAGTCTTACAAGTTGGGCAATTTCTTTTCTATCGATTTGTTGGATCTTTGAGAACCATGGTATCAGGCTGACGGTTGGCTGGGTTTGATAATAGTCCTTCCCTTTGAATTGTGACTCCCAGTCATATTTGTCCTGCCATTCCTGGACCGTTTCTTTCAGCAGACATTTTAAAAGGTCTCGGAGAGGTACTTTCGCATTTTCTTTTGTAGTTTGTTTTTTCCCGGCAGCTCTATCTGCCGCTTCATTTCCTGACAGTCCTACATGGCTCGGTATCCATTGGAAGCAATAACTGTTGCTACTGGTTTTTATATTCCGGATAATATCTAGGGCTATGTATGATGTTAATTTGTTTTTGTATACATGTTTCAATAATTTGCACGAGGAAGCCGAGTCTGTGAATATGACTACATTGGCGTTAGAGTATTCGCGTTGACAGTAAAAAATTGCTTTGAGAATGGCATAGACCTACCAAGTAACTATCATAGTCACACGCAAAAAAGGGCGGTCAAGTGCGCGATCGAAGGAGGGAAGATATGCGGCACGCTGGCATCCGTTTAGTAGAGGATACATAGGCTATGTTAAGGCGGGCCAAGGACCACTTCGGTCTGTAGTGCCAAAGGAAAAAGTGTAGAACAACGTGCTTCCTTATAAACTTTAGTTTAATCGATCCTTCTTTTTCGTTTCCTCAATACATTTATAATAATCAAAGTTTTTTCTTTAAACACACGTAGCTGCGACAACTCGGGAGGAAGATGTTGGAGTAATTTAGATTGAATGAAGAGGTTCTTTCAATGATAATATCCAAGTTTTCAACAAAGCAGCAAAAATTGATGAGGTGGAGAGGAGGAAATGGAGCCTTCATAAATTTCAAGCAGTTTTATCATGTGGAAATAATTAGCTCTTTGGTTTATGCCAGTGATGTTCAACAGCCCGGATTTAAAATCATGACACTTGTTGCTTTAAGTTTATCCGGGCTACTCTAACCTTAAACTGTCGTAAATGAGTAATTAGTACGGAAACAAAAATTATCTCTATTTTTCCAATTATTTATAAAATGAAATGAACTTTCACTCCCCTATTTTGAAAAAGAGAGAGAGAGAAAAAAAGAAGAAGGGTTAAACATAAATATTATGTTCATATCTAGAATTTCACTAATGGCTATATAATTTAGTTCTTTAGTAATTCATTCATATTTACAGAAACAAAAAAAAATAAAAAGAAAGAAAGTAATCATAATAAAATTAATAAATAAATACAGAAGAAAAATAAGTAAAAAAAATTGAATTACATTAAAAATCATTAACACACACACACTTTCATTTTAGAAAGTTTAGAGTTATTGTGAAGTTCTTTTTCTATCTAACTGTATATTTTTAATTTTAATTTTATTAATTGTCTTTTATTTTAAAAAGGTTCAGAAGTTATTTTAAATTTTTGTTCATTTTGATCGTTTAATTCTTTTATTTATAATTATTTTTACTCTAAGACTACAAAGTCCACTTTTATTTAATTTTATATTATTGTAAAAAGACGTCACAGAATAAAAAAGAATTATTGTTATTATTACATTTGTACAATATTTACAAACAGCAATGGCAATTCCGAGCGTAGCTTGTCCCTCCACTAGTGGATATAAAATCAGGACCCAGGAGATCTCTGCGCTTCTCTCTAAGCGAGTCACTGGTGCGAGAGCCAGTACGTTGAGTGAGATCGGTAGTCACAAACATTCCGCTCTTGAGGAAAGAATCATGTCAGAGCCAGAATTTAAATTAGATTATTTAAAGATCTCAGGGCCATTGCCGTTTGGAATTTGGAGATTTTGGATGGAATAATGTCTAAAATAAATAGAATGCAAAGGTTATTATGTCGGGTATTGTTGGTTACATAGCAAGGAACATCAAGTATGGACTTCACTTTCAAGCAAGCTATTTAATGAACTGCTATAACTGATAGTAATTTATAACGTTTTTCGGAACTACTAAATTTCTGGATTCATCTATTTTTGTCAGAACAGAAACCATTACTGCTTTCCTCATAATTATAACTATTAGTTCATAACTAACCATTCCTAATACCATTAGGGAGTATAGATTGAATGACTTAATTCTTACAGGTTAGTATTATTGTTTTGCGATTGGTCGCAACTGAAATAAAAAATGAAACCTTAAAACCTAATAGATTTTCTACCCCTCTGATTATCAATTGAACTTTTTCAGAAGAATTTAATAAGTATGGATTCAGCGATTAAAACTAATAACTCGAATATATTGATCGTTTTTGGCCCTAAAGAAGAGTTTTTAATTTTATAAGCCAAATCATAAAATAGATTCCGAAATATCCATTTAAATAGCAGTTTTACCAATATTTTATATATTTTATATCTGACACTACTGTAAGTATTTAAAAATAGTCGTTAAAAGAACTTCGTTAAATAAGTGTGACGAAATTAAATTTTGTAAAATTAGTTTATTTTTCTTATCCACCCGTAGATAAAAAATATTGTACTTAATTTACAAAACCGTTATAATTAATTATTACGAAAAAGCGTTTAATTATCTTAGCTGGTGTTTAATTTGTTTTTTATTCTATTTGAAATTCAATGAAGTAGGTTTTTGTTTTTTTTATCCTCTAGCTGTCGTTATGAATAAGGCTATGCACACTTATGATAAGGAAACGTAGAAATATCTGAAAGTATTGCCAATTAGTTAGTTAAGTTACTTTAAATATTTTTACAGCAGAATCCAATACTGCGTTTAACCACAGTTACATTAGTAAGGCTTTTTTTGTTAAAATATTTCAGGTGTAAAACAAGTCAAGCGATATTATAAAAAAAAGAATAAAAGGAAATACGAAAAATCTATTTATAAATTTTATTCTAAAGTGGGTTTCTTTGTTTGCTGCTCAAATTTGTTTGTGTTGAAGAAATTCTTATTTAATAAGGTATTTTGTCGTATTTCATTGCTACTGTTTGGAATTGAATGTAGTCCCTCTTTTTTTTATCGAACCTTTGACAGAAAAGTCTAGATATTGTCCACAAATCTTATTATTAGATATTACAACGAAATCTCAAAGCACAACCGAAGAGTCTCTGAAATGAAAGTACCAGAAACATTTTTTAAAAATGTTGTTCACTACAGTTTTTTTTTGTTTGTTGTATGTATTCATTATCTATTTGTTTATGGAATAGAGGAAATTTACTTAAACTTATTGCAACATTAAGATGAGTGATATGATAGGCGTATGAAAAGATAATTTATAAATTTATGAGTATAATAAATTATTTTTCTGAATTTTTTTGAAATAATACAATTGTGAGGTATTCTTTCAGGAAAAGGCACACGAGCATAGACCTGCTGCTGTATGGATCGTATCCTATTGCATCTCGAACAACGTGAAGGATTCCAGCCAGCTATGTTATATTTTTCGCTAAGTGTTATGTAATGTCTTGTTTGTTTCAATTACGTGTTTTTTGTGTTTCATGTTGTTTTGCTGAGTGTTTATTTATTTTATTTTTTTCAAATTTTGATGAGGATTGTTTGTGCATGTGATGTAGTCCATATTTGTAGGTTGTTGTTAAATCATGTTTGTATGTATTTATGCATGATTCCCTTTTTGATTTTGAGAATAAGAGGGCGTCAGTATTTGAGAGCTTACAGGCTACGGTCACCGATTTTGGCCAACATTCTTTTGGTGATTTTATATTCCAAAATATTGAACACGTGTCCCTTCATCCGTATCAATGGGCCTAGGAAGCCAATAAGATAAATAAATAAATAAAATTACACAAGTTTGTCAGTATTAAAATAATATATTTTTTATCTTACGTTTGAAAAAGGTTATCTATTTTATGAAATTTTTATTACCAAATCTTTTAGATTCTGCAGTAGCTGTTTATATATGAGGGGGAGAAGAAACTTCTGTCTTCCAAACGAATAGTAGAGCTTCGAAATCAGATTAAGCGAAGGCGTTCAGAACTCCGAATCAAAACGTAATATCGTGGATCGAATATTTTTAACGATCTCGGAGATGGTATTTTTTTTATATTTAATTTATAAAATATAAATATTTAGTATTTCTATGAGAAAGAAAGAGATAAAACTAAATTAAAGTAAAATATAAATGAATTATAAAAGGAGAAAAAATCTGGTCCGCACAACACACGACTTTCACTTACCTCCGTTGTTTATATCAATTTAAGTATTTTTAAATAAAGTTGAATGAGATGAAAAAAGGTTAAAGAATTAATTACATTGACTTTTGATCGAAACATGGGTTTAGTTAAATAATATATTATAATAGGGGTACTCGCTACGTTTGCTATAGCATGCTATTTGTGCTATTGTGCTAAACCAATCAATTTTATACAGGAAATAACTGTAGAAACTCGACGGGTTTAGCAAAATAACACAAATAGCATGCTATAGCAAACGTAGTGAGTACCCCTATTATTATCTACAGCAATCAGTTAGGTTTATCCGCTTTGCCCTCACTCTCTATTACATTTTACAACTTTGCGTATAAGATAATTTATATATTTTTTTAATTGTTCGCTTTCTAACGTTATATTATAGATCTTTATTTCTGTTCTTATGTTAAAAAAAATTATACAACACAATATTTTTTTGTTTCTCCTTTAGTTGGTTATCAAATTCATTCAACTTATATATTCACCCTTTTTTATCAATACTAAGAAGATTAAATGGTTAATTTCTACGAATCTGCAAAATTGAAGGTACTTTAGAGAAAGAAAATTCAAAATACCTGCATTAAAGCACTATTTTAATCATAATCAAACATACATTTAAGCCTATTAATGTTTTTGTAAATGGGTTTGTTTGTTTATTCGTTTAACGTCCCTTTATGCTACTAAGGCTTATCGGACGATGCTACAGTGGGAGTCCTAAATTTTACCTATCCAGGTTTTATCAGGATAGGGATCTTTAAGGAGTACCTGACATCGCACAGGCTCGGGACCACCTTTTAACGTCCCTTCCGAAGGACGGCATAACTAAGGATTTTTTACTCCCATTAAAAAATCCTAGAGCCACCCGCAGGTTTGAACCCGCGACCTTTGGCATAGAAAACTGTTATGCTAGCCATTACGCTATGGGTGAACCCTGTTTAAATGGGTATAGTGAGATAATGATTTTAATAAAATCATATAAAGTTGCAAAATGCATGGTATAAAGTGGCTCTTCTTGTTTGTTCCAGCAAGATTTCAGTCATATACGATTCCAGAATATGAAATTTCTTAAATTTTTAAAAATTGTAGTTTTCATTATAGGTGGAATAGTCAGGAATCAGTCATTTTTTGAAAAGTTTTTAATTTTGCCAACGTTTCGGCTCAAGCTTGTGAGCCATCATCAGGGCATTACTGAGCCATGTCCAAGCATAAACTCAGTGTCAATGAGTTTATGCTTGGACATGGCTCAGTAATGCCCTGATGATGGCTCACAAGCTTGAGCCGAAACGTTGGCAAAATTAAAATATTTAAAAAAAAGACTGATTCCTGACTATTCCACCTATAATAGTTTCTACAGTCGACTATACATCTTCATTATAATTGTAGTTTTCGAGCTAGATTTACCACAAAAACGCACCTTTTTGCGGGTTTACTAAAAATGTTCACAATTGAAATTATTTCTCTTACTTATATAGACTTTCACACAACCCTGTATACCACAGCGCTAATATAACCCCAGAATTAGTAAAATGGCGTATCCAAAAACATTTTTGAAGAGTTACTGTATAAACCAGTGGTTTCCAAAAACTGGTCCGCGGACCCCTAGGAGTCAGCAGACGATGTCGAGGGAGTCCGCGATGAGTCTTTTAGAAACAGTAGGGGTACTCACTACGTTTGCTATAGCATGATATTTGTGCTATTGTGCTAAACCCATCAATTTTATACAGGAAATAACTGTAGAAACTCGACGGGTTTAGCAAAATAACACAAATAGCATGCTATAGCAAACGTAGTGAGTACCCCTAGTATTAACTGAACTTAACATAAAATATTTGTAAAGACTTGGTTTTAATGAGAATCACACGCTTCATACAGATAAATTCAACATTTTAAGTTATTTTTGAATATATAGAAAAAATTGATCTATTTATTCAAGTTAAAAATTATAACAGATGCAATTCAATCAAAACGCGGTTATTATTGATAATAGAGAAAAATAGAAAAGATTAGCAGCTATTTAACAGTTATACCCTAATATAGTTATTTGGAAATAATAAACCATTGTGTAATAATTTGCAGCGTTTTTTTGATAGGCACAATAAGCCTAGAAAATTAAAAATATATCCAAACCTATTTATAAGCTCGTCACGCCATTTTGATTTTTTCTTGATTAAATATTAAATATATTCCTTTTTCGAATAAGCTGTCAGTTTCAGTCTAAAACCTGAGATTGCCTGCTTTAAGTTTTATACCTTATCTAGTAAGTAGGCTACTAGACTGTCAGACTGTCTTATCTCTGTCACTCATACGTCTATCATAAATTGTAGCTCTTAACACAACATTTGATGCTCTACAATTTTTATTTGAAAGATTTTTAATTCATAGACATCAAAGACGTTTTCACGGTAAAAATCTTCGTTTTACGAGAATTTTGACCATATTTCTGGAACGATTTTACAATATTACGTTAGGATCTTCATTGTCACAGAATTATGTGTCCTTACACGAATTAAACAAAACAGATTTAGCTATGGTTATGTATCGTGGGAAAAAAAAAATTAAATTATTATAAATTTGAGTTAAATTATAGTTAAGATGTTTTTTTTTAATGCCTCGAAGAGAATTACTCAAAATATAAAAATGTTAAAAAAAAAGAAAAAAGAAAAAGAAAAACACATGTTAATAGACTTTTGTTTTTTTTTCGTGAGTGTTGTGGAGAATGTTTTTGGGAACCGCGAGAGTGAGGCCCCATTGTAAGTGAATGAAAAAAAAGATTTAAAGTGTAGTTCAAAAAGTAAGGTTGTGGCGAGTGACACTCGACGGACCAGGTGGACGAAGTCTGTTCGAATTGGAAAAGGAGCTACCAAAAAAGGAATTCGTTTCTCGAGGCAAAAAACAGAGAAACAAGGTGATTTATTTTTGTAAATAAACTTATAACCTGAGTGGTTAAGGTTCCGAAAGGTAAAAGGACAAATAATTGTTTTTAAGACAAACAAACAACTAAATTTAGAATATAAGTAGAAATAAGTTTTCATTTCTTTTTTTTTGTTAAAGAATCATTTATTTTGTTTTACTGTTAGAAATAAAGCTTTGTATTTTTTTTTTGTTTAAGTAATATGTTGTTAAATATTTTCTATTTAATATTAACCTTAACAAGGTAACAGAGTCAGCAGTAATAAGCTAAAAAGTTATGATGGTGACGTCATATGATTCCATAGCTCATGATAGGTAGTTGATTGTAGACTGTAAGATAACGAGTTCGTGTCCACCTGTTACCAATAATTTTTTTTTTTTTTTTGTATACTAAATCTTTATTATTTTTTTTTTAATTTTCGGTAAAGACATTATTAATTTAAAGGGTTTCGCTATTTACATTTTTTTCTTATTATTAACAAATAGCGTGGCGCTCGAATAAATTTATTGTGGAACCCACCCGTCTCCACTGAGAATCTGGGGCATAGTTACGGTTAAGGAATTCTTTTTTATTTTAAATTAATTCTTTTTGTAAATTTTAACTGTAACTAATTGAAGTTATAACAAAAAAAAAAAAAAAAAAAGAAGGTAATTGAGACGTTGATTTCCAAAAGGTACTAAAGGACATTTTTTACGAAATTGATATTTTTACATATTTATATTCTCCTGGAATGTCACGAAGAGAATCCTAAAATCCCACACCATTTCCCATCCTCTCCGGCGCTGTGATAGTTCCTGGGCTGCTTCTGACAATGATAAGGCCGAGGAATTCGCACAGCACCTTTCCAAAGTTTTTACTCCTCATCCAGAGCTTAATCCTACCCATACGGCGGCAGTTGAAGAGTTCCTTATATCACCAATACCGCTTTCCTTACCACCTAAAGCAGTTAATCCCTCTGAGGTCAGATATCTTCTTAAAAAGCTTCCTCTCCGTAAATCCCCTGGATACGATCTCCTTACTCCTCAAATCTTAAGACAACTTCCACCTAAAGCCATTACATTCCTTACATATCTCTATAACTGTATCCTACGCACTACCTATTTTCCTCTCTTATGGAAACATTCAACTATCATCCTTTTCCTAAAACCAGGCAAACCTTCTAACAACACGTCATCTTACAGACCTATCAGCCTACTTCCGATCCTCTCAAAAATTTTCGAAAAGCTCCTACTAAAACGAATCCTAGCCAAATTTCAAGATTTTCCTTCACATCAGTTCGGATTTCGTCCTCAACATTCCACGGTTCAGCAAGGACTCCGAGTTGTGGACCACATTTCCTCTGCCCTTGAGTGCAAGGAGTATTGTTCGGGTGCCTTTCTGGACATATCTCAAGCTTTCGACCGGGTGTGGCACCCGGGATTGCTCTTTAAGCTCAAAACCCATTTACCCCAATCCTTATACCTAGTCCTCCGATCCTATCTATCAAACCGCTCCTTCCGAGTTCGCTGTGGCTCAGAATTTTCCAAACATTATATTGTTGAGGCTGGTGTTCCTCAAGGCAGCGTCTTGGGACCCGTCCTCTACATCCTCTACACCGCCGATATCCCTACCGATCCCGATACCTTTCTGGCAACATTTGCTGATGATACCGCCATTTTGTCATCCGATTCCGATCCTGAAGTAGCATCGATTAATTTACAAAATCACCTTTCCCTTGTCGAAGACTGGTGTAACGCTTGGCGTATTAAGGTGAACGAAAACAAGTGCTCACACGTCACATTCACTCTTCGACGCAAATCCTGTCCAACGGTTTATTTAAATTCCCTACCGCTTCCTTCCTCTGACACAGTCCGGTATCTTGGCTTTTTACTAGACAAAAGACTGACGTGGAACCCACACACAAGACTTAAAAGAAAAGAACTTAACCGCAGATTCGGCCAGTTATACAGACTACTAAATAGAAAATCTCATCTTACAGTTGACAACAAATTACTAATATACAAGACAGTACTGAAACCAATATGGACCTACGGACTTGAACTGTGGGGGACAGCTAAACATTCTAACATCAAACGCATCCAATCCTTCCAATCCAAAGTTCTCCGAACAATAGTTAATGCTCCTTATTACGTTACCAACTCTACCCTACACCACGACCTTAAAATTCCATTTATTTTAGACCTGGTACCATCCAAATTTTCCAAATTTCATCAGAACCTTAGTCATCATCCTAACCCTCTAGCACAATCCCTATCCAGTACCACCCATCCCTACAATCCTCCTCGAAGATTGAAACGGCAGTGGCCGCGAGACGTATTGTAAACGTTTAAATTGGAGTTCTGACACTGGTCAGATCCTCCACTCATGTAATGTATGTTTGTGGCTATTACGCCCTAGTTCGGCCTCCACTGATTCACACCAGTGACGCGGCTGAGTGCGAGGGTCTAGGATCTTTTGGATTCCGCTTTTTCCTCCACAAGTGGGGGGAAAAGCCCAGTCTGGGGTCCCTCTATAGCACTTGTATATTTTGTATATAGTTATGTTTGTTTGAATGATGTTTGTTTATCTGCAAACTTTTATTTATCTCAATTATAGGTTAATGTTTTGTTTTGTTTTTATATTTATTATTATTTAATTCTATATATATCATTTATGTGTATTTATCTCAGTTATAGGTTGTTGTTTGTTTTCTTATTTTGTATATATATTATATTTTATTTGTTTGACTTTATCATTGTATATATTGTGTGAATGGGATCATATATCACTATTACTAATGTTCATATAGAAACAAATTGTAATATATCTCAATAAAAAAAAAAAAAAAAAAAAAAAAAAAAAATATTCTCCTAATTTAGTTTTATCTAAATCCGAAATTTGATTGTATTTAAGGAACACTCATGCCCTTCAATAATGTGATTTATAAATATCATTAATATCTTAAGATACTAATTACACATTTAGTTTCATTTCAAATCATACCAGAACATTTCATTTCATAACTTTAATATGGTTTTATTAACATAGTAAAGAAATAATTCTAGATTTTAATAAGAAATGAATCAAATTAGCTGGTTTAATAATATAATAATGAGAGATTTTCGCGCTTCCTGTAAAATTCCCCAGAATGGATATAGTACCTTTTGGAAATCAACGTCTCAATTGTCGGGTATTTTATAGAATGAGATCGCACCAAATGACATTACAGGGTTCTAGCCTAGCATACTTCAATTTTTTGGCCTGTAAGATTAAATTTAAATAATTTACTGACCCGACAAACGTTGTTCTAGAATATAAATTATTTCTAGTAAATATTTTTGTTGTTATGTATATTAAGTTTGTGAGGATAGAATCTATGACAGAAAGAGGGATGGAGCACTGTAGACGATGACAGAATAAAAAGAAACACACGTATTTAATTAAAGTAACGGACATATTCATTGTTTGATATATTAAAAATTAAAAATTTTAACTTTGTTTCATTTATCTTTTAGATTTTATAGGTTCTAAACGATGAGCAAGCCGTTCAATGGTTCTGGTAGTGTCTCGATTTCTTGTATTTTTCCAGTTTGTATGAATTTTGCAGGCACTGCGTTGTGATACATAACAAATCCCGAGTGAAATACCAAAATGGCACGACGCTCCCCAAAACTAATTTTGCGTGTATGAGGGTACAAGTTCGATAAAATGGACGTAGTCAGTATTTTATCAGTCACCCAACAACATAAATAAATGCATTATTTTTAAAAAACGAACGACGGTTAAATTCTTTGCATATTTTTCATACTAAAATTGCAATTAAAAAAATGCGAGGGTGATAAAAGGGAGGGAGTGGGGAGGATGGGGTGAAAATTTGGGGTTATGAGTATTTTTTGAAGAATAAAAAAGTAAAAAAAAAAAAAATTGGGAAAAAAATTCTGGGTTTCTGAACGCCAGAATCATCTAGCTTTATAAAATATACTTTAGGACCTATTGTCATACTTACCTAATATACATAAACAAATTCTCGAAAATCGGCCGAGGAGTTTCGGAGGAGTGAGACCACAAACATGATGCGACAACATGACAAAAGAATTTTTCTATTAAATTTTTTTTTTAAATTACAAACAATTAAAAACTCTTACTTTAATGGCCTAGGTGGTAACTTAAAACGCCTAAACCAAACCGTCAGTTATTCTGTCCATTTAATAAATTATGAGAGTTTGACTCATCGCCCAATTACCAACATTATCCGGTTAAAGTCATGGCCAACATTTAGCTACATAAATTTACTCATATTTAGCACAGAAAATACAATCAATGTAGGGGTTTGATAGCTTTAAATGTTCTGGAAAAATAAATAACTGGCTCCTTATCTAGTTAATTAATTTTTTTTAAAAATTATTTATTGATATTTACAACTGTATTGTACATCACATCTAGTAAATAGGCTAAAAAAAAAATAGCCATGAAAAAGACATGTAGAGAAGATTCCCAATGGAATCACTCTAAAAATATTCTAAACTAGAAGGTCTCGAGGCCTTCTTTTTTTCAGACGTCTCGGGGATTATCAGGAATTGAAGTGGAAAAAAGGATTGAAACTAGAGGATTACAGTGGGAATGGAGTTTGTCATGAAAGGAAATGATATCTGGTTTGGGCTAAATCAGCAACATACGGGACATTGAGGTCTTTATGGATCAGTTTATTAGTTACAAAGAGGATTGAGGTTTTTACGAAGGATTTTGGATTGTAGGGATTGGATACAGGAATAATTTGGCGGTTTAGTAGAGCCCCAAAGCTCTAATCTGAAAGTCCATATAGGCCGTATGATAGTCATGTAGATGAGCCTTATGTAGTTAAGTGGAAGATTAGAACGTTTGTCTAGTAAGTGTTGCAATAGCCGAAAACGTCTAGCAGTTTCTTGTTGTTTCAGTCTTGTATGAGGGTTCCAAGTAAGGCGTTTGCCAAGGTTGACTCCTAGATATCGGATCTGTTCAACAGAAACTAGCGGAATGCTATTGAAGGACACTGTAGGGCATAGGATGTCATAGGTTTGCGACGAAGGGTAAAGGTAATTTGGTGGGATTAGTTGGAGTTTATTTTAATTATTCAATTCTGACCCATACCCCAAGGTCTCTGATGTGGGATTGGAGAGTTTGAGAGGCAATAATTGGATCAGTATTGACTGATAACACACATGTGTCATCAGCATAGGCAGAAAGGAAAGTGTTAGGATGGGACGGAATATCAGCTGTATAAACTGTGTAAAGAATGGCTCCTAGGATACGGCCTTGAGGAACACCAGCAAACTGACTAAAAATGGATGAATAAGAATTATTATGATTTACTTTAAAGGATCTGATAGTGAGGTATGACTCGATGATAAGGAAGTATGTAGGGGGAAAGAATTTGCGGAGTTTGTAAAGCAATCCCGGTTGCCAGACTCGGTCAAAGGCCTGTTCTACGTCGAGGAAGGCTACCGTGCAATACAAGCCGCGCTCCAATGTAGACGTTAACAAAAGTAAATCATTTCTTAAACTTTTATATTATTTTCTGTAAAATAATCTTGAATGAAATTTTTTTATTCGGGAAACCACGTTGATATCGTCTTTCAAACTTAAGATATTAAATAAAGCAATTTCAGCATTTTGTAATTATTTTTCTCGGATCCTAAGACACATTGAAGGAATGGCATTACACGTTTCTAATTATATGTAATGTAGGATAATATAAAAAAATAGACTAAATTGGTAAACCATTAACTGTGCTCTCCCCGTGTGAGATTTATAGGAGGCCGTATAGATGTTAACAACATTTCAGTTTTAAACTATTATCATTGTAAATATATTTTTTTTAGTTGGTTTGTTAATATTTAATAACAGGAATTCATTATTGTTTTATATATTTCAACTAAATCCAGTCAAAAGAACTAAAAATGTTTATATATTAAACCTACATCTCTTTTGTTTGGGATTTTTTTAAATGTTTAATATATCATTATTAATCCATCGTGTGATAAATACCAGTAATAAATGAGATTTCGAAAAAGCACAAATTTATATCGATTCCAACAATTCATAAAATTGCTTTTTATTTAAAAAAAATATAGACAATGAATATAATATTGCAGACCTTAGAAATAAAACTCTTTATCAATATCAATATTAATCTTTTAGTTGCGTGCACCATACTACAACTCTCATTTACCATTCTATCGTTATTAGAGATTAATATTAGAACTTTTTTATTTAATACCCTTGGAAATTCCATGTATTTTACCGAAACATTTAGTTTCCATTGAATAATTTAATCGTGAAAATTATTAAATAAATGTAAATTATTATTTGTTTCTCGCTACTCTCCTGTACCTTCGTCGACTTGGTTTCTAGGTATTTATTTTCCTTAAATCTTAAAACTTCTCTGCTTTATATTATAAGCCTATATTTATTTTTATTTATTCATTTAACATCTCTTTATGGTAGTATGGTTTATTTGACAATGCAGCAATAAGAGTCCAAAATTTTGCCTATTCAGGTTTAATTAAGATGGGGATCTTAAACGAGTAACTAACATTGCGAAGACTAGGGACCACTTTTTTACGTCCCGTCCGGATGACGGCATAACCCAGGATTTGTTTACTCACTTTCAAAAATCCTAGGGCTATATGCCGGGTTTGAACACGCGACCTTGGGCATAGAAGGCTGTAACGCTAGTCACTACACTATAACTGACCCCTATTATACGCCTACATTACTATTCATATTTCTTTAAAATTTTTTTTGATCTGGGAATATCTTTCTTCTTCAGTTAATTATCAAATTATCATATATTTTATATTAATAAAATTGACCATTACTAGGAGTGATCAATAGTGCTTTTGAAGATAGCATTTTGAAAATTCAACATTTAAGTCCTATCAGACTATTTCAATGGGGCTTTGTTTGAAAGGCCGTTTAATCGTACATTTATAAAGCGGATAAAAAGTTTCCTAGAAAAGTTTAAAATCGGCCATTTCAAGTGGCTCTTCCAATAAGGCGATTTTAGTGGAAAAGTTGAAAAATTCCAGGAATATACCTACAAATACAGTAACTAAATTTTAATAAGTCCTTAATTTTTTCCCGATGAAAACGTGGATTATATTTTTTTCATATCAACGAGCTCTTAACTGTATGGTTGAAAAATCAATGGAAATAAACTAAATGTAGTATTGTAAAATTGTGTTCATGTCTGAAACAAGGTGACCACCTTTCACCTGTTTTATTTAATCCGCACTCGAATATATCAATTATATATTATTATTTATATATCATGATATACTTTTGAGTATGTGGATAAATTTAGCTATTTAGTATCTATGATAAACAGAAAAAACGAAATTCATGAGGAAATAAAGTCACGGTTAAAGGCGGAAAACGCGTGTTATTATTCAATATCGAAACTACTTAAATAAATTCTTTATTATTCGTGGACATGTCCCTTTGGAATAACATTGCAGAACGTTCAAAATTTCACGTAGAGTCTTAAAGTAAATTAAATGCATATAAACAAGTTAACAATCACTGATATAAGATAGACATATGTAAATGAGAATAAATAAATAAAAACTTATTTACAATTGTATTGTGACTGCACTATCATTAAATGTATAAATATGCGGGATTTGAAAGAGTATTATAATTCCATAGGATTGAAGATAGGATAAGAAAAAATTAGTCGAAATGTGCAGATCGGTGGGCCGTTGTGTATAAATCTGAAGGCCTAGGGTGTGTATAATGGGAATGGACATAGGGTTTGAATTGTAGGTCAAAAATGTATGATGGACGGCGGGATTGGATAACTTGTTAGAGGAATGGTGTAAAGAAATACTTGCGGCGATTGGAAGGGTAAAGCCACTTCAACTCGCCATAACATTGGGATGCAGTGGTGTACCTAGGGACCCCAAAGATGAATTGAACAAATCAATTAATCAAGCGTTTTATTTTTACCTCGAGATTCTCAGACACACCATCCTATACCGTACAGCAGTAGTCGAAGTGGGGAAATATTAGTGAAGTAACCAGGATCGGTTACTCGGGTTTCATACGGGAGTGGGTGATGGAAATACAGTCGCTTTTAGGTCGAAAGGGTACGAAGGGATATTTCGGAAATATGGTTTCTGAAGGATAGTAGTAGTTAGGGGCTTATATCAATAAACGTTAAGGTTAGAATTTACAAAAGTATATTTCCCCAGGGGGTGTGATAGGTGGTCGCTCACTTTAAAGTATGAACAAAGCTTCAAGGTTCACGAGAGTATGATTACATTATGATAATGTTTTGCCCGAATAAGCATAAAGACACTGAAAAATTTAGAATGCTACATATCAGAGCTTGTAACCCTCTAATATAAATGTAGTTATGGTATCCTGGTGGTTCAAATAAGCATGCAAAGTTGTAAGGCGTACTGAATTACGAATTCCTAAAAAGTTAATAAGCTCCGAATTGACGAGTAGGCGTCCAGCAGGTTTGCCGAGGCGTAGGTGGGAGGATTGTGTTAGGATCTCGGGCGGTAGTCATTGGATTGACTTGTGCAGGTAAAGATGGGTGTTATCATCATCGAACCTTCGGGTTTATAATATACCCAAATTAAGAATATTTTATTTTAACTTTTTTTTAGGTACTTGTATTTCATTATTCCTCACAACTTTGCATGCCCGTCTGAGCCGCCAGGATACTACAACTACATTTATACGTGAGGGTTACAAGCTCTGTAATTCCGTGATATGTAGCCTTCTAAATTCCCCAGGGCCCTTATGCTTCTTCGAACCAAAAATTTTATATAGCAGTAAATTATCATAATATAATTATACTCTCGTGGACCTTGAAGCGTTGTTCATACTTCAAAGTAAGCGAACACGTGACACCGTAAGGAGCATAATACTTATATATGGGCTCACATATAGCATAGTGGCTAGCATAACAGCATTCTATGCCCAAGATCAAGGTTTCAAACCCTCAGGTGGCCCTAGGATTTTTTAATGGGAGTAAAAAATTCTTAGTTATGTCGTCCTTCGGAGGAGATGTTAAAAGTTGGTCCCGAGCCTGTGCGATGTCAAGTACTCGTTAAAGATTATTATTTCTAGTAAATATTTTGGTTGTTAAATAAACAGTTGTTAATGTATTTTAAGTTTGTGGGGATGGAACCTATGAATATGACTATGGATGAATAAAAAGAAAAAACACGTATTTCACTAAGTAACGGATATATTCATTGTTTGGTATATTAAAAATTACAATTTTTAACTTTGTTTCACTTATCTTTTAGATTTTGTAGCTTCTAAACGATGAACAAATCGTTCAATGGTTCTGGTGGTGTCTCAATTTCTGGTATTCTTCGCATATAAAATAAATCGTTTGTATAAATTTTGCAGGCAAAGCGTTGTGATACTTAACAAATGCAGAATCAAATATCAAAATTTCTCATTATGAATTTGGGTATATGTACATTTAAGTTCGATGAGATGGACGTTGATTTATTAGTCATTCAACAACAAAAATAATTTCGTTCTTTTTGGAAAAGAAAAAGAAAATAGAAAATTCTTATTTCCTAATAGTAAAAATAATATAAAAATACTAAAATCGTTGAAGATTCCTATCCCAATTTAACCTGGATAGTCAAAATTCAGGACTCCCACTGTAGCATCGTCCGATTAGCCACGGCAGCATAAAGGGAAGTCTAATAAATAAAACAAGCAAGAATATTCTATTATGATCTATAAAAGAATAATGACAAAGTTTGAAACCTCAAAGTTGTATCTGCTTGGTCCTGGAATGAATAATCTACAAAGTTATACAACTATAAGTGGAGTTGTTGTTGTGGAATAATTATTTATTTCTATTTCTGAAATCTTTTCAAACATTGATTTTAGTGATTTATTGCTGTCTTTACCTCTCACATAGTTTAAAAACATCTCACAATCAAGTCAGTTTATAAATATATTATATTTGACATTGAATTATTATACACAACTCAATTGTTTGCCGGAATATTAATTTTTAATGCGTTCTCTTCGTTGAAAGTCTTCTTTCTTTTTTTTTTTTCACCATAAAGAATTCTTCAAAAACACGGAAAATAGTTAATCAATCGTAAATAAATATATTTTTACGTTGTTTCAGGTAGTAGTGAAAATAGTTATAAAGATTTTTCTTGTTTCTCATTTATTTATTTATTGTTTATATTGATACGATAAAATCTTTCTTTTGGTTCTCCTACGCACCTTTCCGAAAAAATTGCCCTGTTTTAATTTATAAATTAAAAATATAAATACTTAAAGTCTAACTAATTTAATGGGCCTATAAATGTTTATTAACCCGGAAAAAATTTGCATGATTCCATAGCCTTTTCATATGAACGATTTTGCTTTGTTTTATAGATATAAGAATGTTTCCAAAAAGTTTATGCTAAACTTTTTTTTACATTTTATTTTAAGTATTGATTTGAAGCATTTATTATTACTTATTACTTTTAATTTATTTTTAATAATCAATAAATACAAATAAAGCTAAAGGAATGACATTTGTTTATTTATAAATAAAATTAATGCTTAACAGCAGCTAGTTATGGAAAAAGTTCCAGTTCTGCTTTCCCATGCTCATGATTCATTATGAGGTTGATCGCTTAGCTTTTTGAGTGTGGATATTTTTATTTTTAATGCAATAGTTCATCGTCTGAGCATCATTTTTAATTAAAAATCAAATATAAATATAATAATATTAAAACGTAAATATGATATGGCACTGAAAATATGGTTTATTTTAAATATTTTTTGTGGTCCTAATCTGATTTAAAAAGGATCTTTCGTCTCTTAAAACTACGTTTAGATTTTTCAAGTCTTTTAACGATCCAGGAACTGGTATTTGAAATAGAAATTCCTAAAAACGAAGGAAGGAATTTTTAAACACGCGTACAAAATTTAATTTAATATTGAACAAAAAAATAAAAATATACCTACTCTGTATATTTTTAAATATGTAAGGGATTTAAATGTAATGCTAGTAAAAAAAAAAAAATAAAAAAATAAATAAGACTCAATAGGCAAAATATTTTATTAGCGTCATTTATCTTATTATTATTTGGAAGATGTGTCAATTTTTTCTAACTTTTTCATTTCATTGATGTTTTTAATGTTTTTAATTGGTAATGAATATATTATAATAATAATAATAATAGGCTTACCGAAACCGAAGGTTCGATGCCGGCACCACCAAACTTCGCCTGCACAGACTCGTCCAATGTTCCCAAGCCCCCGAGATCAGCCTTAATGCAATCCTCCCATCGACGCTTCGGCCTACCTTTCGGACGCCTACCAGTCGGTTCAGCGAATACCAACTTTCTCGGAATCCGTTCCTCACTAAGCCCAACTACTTTACGCGCCCATTTGAGTCTCCGCGATGCTATCAACTTAATTATATTCACAGGGTACAAACTCCGCAATTCCGCGTTGTGCAACCTTCTTAAACTCCCCAGTGGCCTCATAATGAATATAATAGGTCAAGTAAAGTAACATTTTTTTATTTTGATAATAAAATATAACTTCATTTTTCTTTGACAATTTTTGGAAATTTATTTATGAAAATATGTATGTAAAAAGTCTATTAGAATAACTAGATAAAATTAATGTTGAATTGGTATAGCCTTCTGGGACCATGTAACGATAATAGAAAATTGCTTTGAATCGACCGCGAGGTAATCTAGTTCAGTGCGTTACGTGTAATCTCAGGTATGGTTCATTATTTGACGTTGGGCCTCTTAGCAGATAAAAAAGTAATTTCGAATGGTCTTCGATCGAATTAAGACGATTAGATTGAAATTAAAGTCCAATTTAAACTTTTTAAAGGACCTTTCCATTATTAATATTCTATGCGATTCAACATAATTGGTTAAAGGCTCTTTCGTTTTATTATATTTTATTGGTATTGATTAATTAAAAAATAGTATAATATAAGCTAAAATTTACAATAAATGTTCTTGGAATCCTTATTGACGACTGAAACGACAAGAATCCGCTACTTGAAACTTACTAGACAAATGCTTAAATGTTACTCTTGAACTACATGACCATCTAAAACATCGCATTCCTCTCCTATTCAATCATTAAAATCCAAAATCTTTCGTTCCAAAATCCTTAATGTTCCTCACTTTTTCATGTATAAACTCATCCATTGTTAACTTAATATTCCATATGTTGCTGATTTGGCCAGAACCAGGTACCCCTTCTTCCATACAAAATCCATCCCACTCTAACCCACTAGTTTTAATCCTTACTTTTTTCATCGATTCCTGATAATCCTGCGAGGCTTCCTGAAACGTAGATGGTCCCGAGACCTTGTTTAGTATATTTTTACTTTCACTTACTATATAGTAAGGGGAATTATTGCGATCGTGAAAATTTTCGAATTCCAGTTTTCAACGGAAATACACGTTTTAGATCCCCTGAGTCCAAATAATCAAGTCCCGCAAAAAGGTCTGGTGTGTGTGGGTAACTCCCGGGTGGAAACGGTAAGTCCTTATGAAACTGAAATTTCATATTTAAGACAACTATACACCCGAGACGTGACAAAACTTTTTTCATCAAAATGAGCTTACCAGAAGAGGCACTTTATACCATGCATTTTGCACCTTTTTTCGATTTTCTCAAAAACGGTTCCGACGATTTTGATTAAACTCGCTATATCGATGTAAAATTTAATGGCTTTAATATCATGTAGGTTTTATTCTGATTAAAATGGTCTGACAGGGCTTAAATGCCGATATTTTAAATTTGTCTTCCTCTAAAGTACCTTTAATTTTGTAGATTCAATAAAAATAACTATATTATCTTGTTACTGCTGATAAAAAACAGGTAAATATATAAATTGAATAAATTCGATACCCAACTAAAGGAGAAAACAGAAAAAAATTTTTAATGCAATTTTTCGTTTTTGAACATAAGAGCAGTAATATACATGTATGATATACCGTTGGAAAGCTAAAGATTTTAGAAAAAATATTATCTCATACTCAAGCTTTTAAAAGTTAATAGAGAGTGATGAAATGAACATAAAACTAACTGATTATTTTAGATTATAATATAATAGATTTTTTAATAAAACACACGTTTCTATAGAAATTCCATTTAATTAATTCTTTAATGGTTTTACTCATTTTATCTCTTACTTTACTTGAAAATTCTTTAATAGATTTTAAAAAGGGAGGTAAGTGAAAGTCGTGTGTTGCCTGCACCAGATTTTTTAGTGTTGCAAATGGATAGTTTATTAACAAGTATACCATATCATTATTTAATGTTTTCCTCAAATTTAATTCTTTTTTTTAAACTATTGTACCCAATATGTTGGAGTTAATTTAATGATTTGTTAAAGAAATATAATTACCTGAATAAGCAGAGACCATTTTATGCGATAACACACACTAGTTTGGACAAAAAATAGAATAGTGTTGATGATATTTGCCAAGAGGAGGGACAAAGTGTTTCTTCTAGCCTGAATAATCCGTACCGTGCAGTGTATACACAAACTTTTGGATTAGACTAGGACACGTTTTAGGTCAGCACTTATCTATAAATGGGATACTACATTACATTTATCATATTTGGAAAGTTGTTTTTGTCCTCCTAGTTCGGTCATTAGCCACACTCAGCGACGTCCACTATTTCTCAAACAAAGGGATACTAGTCCTGATTGTTCTCTTTGGTTGACCGTTATACTCATCCTCTAGGTTAGCCCAGAATAAATCGTTGAAGCGGAGCTAAACTAGAGCAGCTAGTTTACACGCTGACTCACAAATAGAGCTAACAGCGCGTACCCTAATGCACTGGCCGGACAAGAGAAAATTTCCTATTTTAAGAGATAGTTATTTTATAACTTATCAATAATCATTGTAAATATCTCTATGTATACTGATGTTTTAGAATGATAAAAGAGTCATATGAGGTATACCCTAGGTTTGAACCAAGGACCGTAACACTAGCCCGGTGCATTACCGCTTAGTGTTTATTATGAACATGGCGGCATTAATACCCAAGTAATTAGCTCCAATAATTGAGACGTTGATTTCCAAAAGGTACTATATCCATTCTAAGAAATTTTACAGGAAGCACGAAAATCTCGCATTACTATATTATTAAACTAGCTAATTTGGGTATTTTTGCCTTAAAATTTAGAATTATTTTTTTACTATAATAATAAAATCATATTAAAGTTATGAAATGAATTGTTTTAGAATGATTTGGAACGAAAATAAATGCGTAATTAGTACTTTTAGAAAATGACCACATTTCTAAATTGCATTTTTTAAGGACTTGAGAATTCATTAGATAACATCAAATAGAATATTTAGATAAAACTAAATGATGAGAATACAAATATGTAAAAAAATCAATTTCGTAAAAAATGTTCTTTAGTACCTTTTGGAAATCAACGTCTCAATTCGGCCGCCGTTCTGTTTTTATAAGGCGGGGTTTCGCTAGAGATTGGGCGGGATTACCCCTTCCTAGTCGGTTCACCCTTTAGCACTTTCAACCACAGTGCCTACCGAAATGTACAGCTTCACACTGGGGCGAAACGACAAATTATTGGACACCAAAAAAAGGTTAAACGTAGACTCCATTATTTTTAGCGAGGAATCGATTTCTGTATTCAGATTTTAATGTTGATAAAGCGGGTATCCTAGAAGACACTTTTTTTAAAAAATTAAAACCAAATTATTTGACGTAGTGAATTGATTCGACACCCTATTTACAGCAGCTTTTGCTATCTTTTTTGATAGGAAAAACCGCATAAAAGGATTACGGAGTTATTTGGGCAAACCAAAACTTCCCCTTTTCCATATAAGAGGAGTAGGTATCATTAAATTGATAATAAAAAAACATGAACAAAATACATACAAATTTTTTTTCAAAATATTATAATTTGTTTCTTTTACTAATTATGTTTGTACATAATTATGTATTACAAAAAAAAATTATATTATCTATAGGTATGTTGGTTTAGTAAAATATAAAAAAAAAAAAAAAAATTATCAACAAATTTAGAGTATCAGGCGATAATTTATTTTTTTGATTCATGAGAATTAAAGACAATAATATGTTCATAAAGTATAGAAACATTTAAACAAAGAAACTGGAATTTATAGAGACAACATTTGAAAAAAAAGGAAGAGCTAAAAGGAAAAAAAAAAAAAAAATTCTCGTAAACCGGTACGTACCCGCAGGTGATTATTAATGGAAAGTAAACTATAAACCTTCTAGTTAATTTCTGTGGTGGGAGATTTCTGGGCGGTTTTGAGCGATTTTCGTTATAAATGTTTTAAAAAAATTTAATGTTCTTCATTAATAAGAACTTTAAGAATCTATAAAAAGTTCAAGCTGCATAAACTTAAATTATGATAATAAAGTTAAAATATCGGAATAAAGATGATTCATTAATTTTGGTTCATCAAAATATAGGTGGTAGGTGTTTTAAAAAAGGACATTTTCCATGGACGGTCGTTTTAACGAGATATCTTAGTTGGAAATTTTTATTTAAAAAAAAACTGATGATGAAAAATGATAATATAAACTAAGAACAGCTTAACCAAAAAAATATGGGGAAATTCTAAATTTCAGATATTGGTCTTATGTCCACCGAATGCATAGGCTCGCTCGCCCCACTGTGCGCTGGGCTTCTGCCTCAGCGGGCACTAACTCTGTCTTATGTATATACACATTTTCATCTCTTAATACAAAACCCTTGACATCGTTATTATTTTCGTTAAACTACTATAAGCAGTGATTTCAACTGTTATTATTTATGTAAACAGTAAATTCTCTAATTTATTGCATCCTAGTTAATTTCCATGTGCGATAAAAAATCAGAGATTTAATTCGGATTCAGCATCTTTAAAGGCTGAATTTACAATACCTTTGTTAATGAATCATATTTAAAATATTGAAATATTTGTGTTCCGTAAAAATTTGAATTTGTTTCGAAATCAGTTTCTATCAAGAAATAATGAAAGATTATTTTTTCGACGAAATATTCAGAAACCCACCTCCAAAAAAAACAACAGTGAAGTGCCATCTCGAGCCTTTTGTTTCGCTCATAGCCCTAGATCACCAGCAAATGCCTGGTGAATTATGTGGCAAATGCCGGTGAGAGGAATTTACGTTCGAGGTTTGTGTAGCCGTGGTAATAAGGCCCCATTATACGCTTTTAAGAGTAGAGTTCAATACTACAATGCAAAGCAATGGGCTGAGATTACCCCTGTCGAATACCTTGAGTGGTCAGGAATTCCTTTCGGCGTATGATTATGTGTCCTGACAATGTTTGTTCCTTTATTTCCTATACAAACTTAAAATTGCTTCTCTTTGGCCTCTTCCGATTCCATTTTCTCCTATTAAAGTCATTAGGTATTGATTTTTTAATTTTTTTAAAGATATTGTTTAGTCAACGAGGCAGGTATAAACACTTTTTCACAAACAATTCCGCGATTTTGACATCTCGAGAATCCCAGATTTTTATTTTTAAATATAAGAATTTAAAATAATATAATAATAATAATAATAATAATGATGAATAATAAAAAGATGAATCTCCTAAGTAGCGAATCTCCCTATTACAAATATAACCCATTATCAATAACTACCGGTCACAAAACTAAAATTTACTGGGATCATCCAATCATTACGGACCACACAGTTTTAAATAATCGGCCAGACATTTTAGTTATTGATAAAAATAGAAAATTGGCACAGATTGTTGAAATAGGCGTCCCATCGGATGACAATCTTCAAAAAACGGTTTCTGAAAAGAAAAGGAAATACCAGGAGCTGGCAGAGGAGCTAAAGCAACTCTACGGATTGGAGAGCTGTGGGATTTACCCAATTATACTATCTTGCAATGGCCTGATTCCAGAGAGTACGATAGAATTAATCCAACAGCTAGAGCTACCTGTAAGGATTCTAGAGGAGGTTCAGCGAGCAGTCCTTCTAGGGACAGCAGCCACTGTTAGAAAATTTTTAAATATAACATAATTAGAGCCTAACCCTTGACTCATTGAGTCCGGGTAGGTGAAAATTTCCAGCGTATGTTGAGAAAGTGCGAAATACAAATAATAATAATAATAATAATTGGCTTACCGAACCCGAAGGTTCGATGCCGATACCATCAAACTTCGCCTGCACAGACTCGTCCAATGTTCACCGGTCAAGCCCAAGCCCCCGAGATCAGCTTTAACGCAATCCTCCCATCGCCGCTTCGGCCTACCTTTTGGACGCCTACTAGTCGGATCAGCAAATACCAACTTTCTCGGAATCCGTTCCTCACCGAGCTCAACAATTTTACTCGCCCATTTGAGTCTCCGCGACGGTATTAACTCAATTATATCCACAGGATACAAGTTCTGCAATTCCGCGTTGTGCAACCTTCTAAACTCCCCAATGACCTCATTTCTCTTCGGACCAAATATTTTACGCAGTACCTTATTTTCGAAAACCTTAAGCCGCTGTTCATCCCTCAAAGTAAGCGGCCACGTTTCACAAATTTAAAATAATATAATAATAATTAATCTTATTTAAAACGTTAAGTTACGAATAGGACATTAACTTGGGTAATTATCGTAAATATCAAATTTACATTTTTACATTATTTAATCTAAAACATATGTTTCCAACGAAACTTAATGTAATTTTTTGAAAACTTTTTTGAACTTTAAATAAAGAGTTGATTTTAACAACCGAGGTAAGTGGAAGTCGTGTGTTGCAAGCAACAGATTAAAAAAAAATTGTCTGTGATTGCAAAAAGTATATTTATTTATTTAACTTTTTAGAAGGAATTGGTCCGGGTGGCGGTCGATGAATGAAACAATTAGGTAGTTTCAAAATTTTATTTTCTGCCAACGTTTCGACCCCCCATTGTGGGTCATCAGAGCGTATTGTAGGCGAGTGGAAACAGTTTTCATTCGCCAATAATTGAGACGTTGATTTCCAAAAGGTACTATATCCAATCTAGGAAATTTTACAGGAGGCGCGAAAATCTCGCATTACTATATTATTAAACTAGCTAATTTGGGTCTTTTTGCCTTAAAATTTAGAATTATTTTTTTACTAAAATAATAAAATCATATTAAAGTTATGAAATGAATTTTTTTTAGAATGATTTGGAACGAAAATAAATGCGTAATTAGTACTTATAGAAAATGACCACATTTCTAAATTGCGTTTTTAAGGACTTGAGAATTCATTAGATAAAATCAAATAGAATATTTAGATAAAACTAAATGATGAGAATAAAAATATGTAAAAAAATCAATTTCGTAAAAAATGTTCTTTAGTACCTTTTGGAAATCAACGTCTCAATTAGGCCACCGTTCTGTTTTTATAAGGCGGGGTCTCGCTAGGTATGTATCTACCTTTGGAATAATACGTGTGGTCTATCTTTATTTTTTTGTCCTTCATCAACTTTCTCTCCTTATTCTTCGTCCTTATTCACCAATAATTGAGACGTTGATTTCCAAAAGGTACTATATCCAATCTAGGAAATTTTACAGGAGGCGCGAAAATCACTAATTATTATGTTATTAAATTAGCTAATTTGATTCTTTTCGCATTAAAATACAGACTTTTTTTTAGTATATTAATAACATCATATTAAAGATATGAAATGAGATGTTTTGGTATAATTTGGAACGAAATTAAATGTGTAATTATTTCCTTTAGAAAATAATTATATTTCTAAATTGCGTTTATAAAGGGCTTGGGTGTTCATTAGATGAAATCAAATAGGATATTTAGATATAACTAATTGATGAGAATACAAATGTGTAAGAAAATCAATTTTGTAAAAAATGTCCTTTAGTACTTTTTGGAAAACAAAGTCTCAATTCTCAACGGTCAACTAATTATATCTAAAGTTATTTTACTTATATTCATGATGTCTGTATACGTTTTCCTGTTATTTTTTATTTGTGCTTCACATATGAAATGTATTGTCCGACTCCTTTTGTATGGAGTAAAGTAAAAAATACCTCGGATTTAATTATTGCTTGGAGGGAGGGAGGATATCAAAATATCGAATATATTCGGGGCGGTTTTCAAGGGATGTAGGCCAATAAGTGGGGTTCGTGGCTGACAGCAAGGAATTATTAATGATGGATGAGATACGGTGTGAAATTCTGTCACGGGAGACGAAAGTTCGGGGAGTGGATTACATAGGTTAATTGAGTGGTATCAGTTGTAGAGAATGTAATTAGGGATTAAATTAAAATTGATAATTAAAGATACAAGAGATGCATCCGATGGCTTCTCTGATTGATCTTGATGAATTTATTTATTTTTTTTAACTGCCCGATTTTTGTAACAGTAAATCTGAAAAAAATGTGATTAAGTAGAAGTTATGATGAAAATGTGTTAGTGGTTGGGAGACATCAGTATTTGAAATTAAAGCTACTTATGACCTTTTTTTTTTTAATAAAATTTAATTAATATTAGGAAATGTAATATACGGATTTTGGAATAAGAGTGTCCATAAGTTGTCCTTTTTATCGCTATTTGAGCGCTATCTAGGACTAGTTTTACGTTATTAATCTCACGTTTTATGTGTTGCTTATTTTAGCTGAAACCGTTAAATTATTTTGTTTTTTAAATGAAATAGTACCAAAATATTATTTTTTACCTGTTAATGGAACAGAAAAGATTGTCAACATCTGAAGCGGAAAAACAACATTATAAAAAACCTAAGAATGTCTATAATGTGACTATTAGTTTCCTTATTTTATTCCTATTAGTGTAAAAAAAGGTCAGCAAGAGTTAGAGGGAGCACGTAGTTTGAGCCCGTGGCTGAGTCTCTCATGCTAAAGGTTGTGAGTTCGATTTCAAGTCTCACAGGGACTTATTCAAGCATTAAATTAATGGGTATTCCCTCACACCCTCTCCCCCGGGTATGTGAAACCCGTCAGCCAAATGGTGCCACTCACAAAATTAGGGTTAGGGAGTGATGACCCTACACTATAAAATTCATCAGGAAACGTGAGTGTAATCTCCCAGGAGCCTACACGGCCTGTCGCGCCACTGGGAGCACGTAGTTAGCTAAAAGGCGCCAATAAGAGCGACAAAAATGTCAGCTTCTAGTCATTCCTTTCTGGAGCAAGATGGCGGCGCTCATTGCTCGCCAAAACTGTAAACCTTTACTGAACGATCTATTACCCTATCTTATCTTACCTCTGATATTTTTCCTTATTTTATTTTATTTTCCTCTAGATTTAAAACATAAACAAAGGATAATTGTAATCTTTATATAATAACAAATAAAAAAAATAAAATATATATATATATACTAGATAAGAAACAGGCCAGCTGGCGCTCCGATTGCTCCTTTCCTCCACCACTAATCTCAATCACCGCTGACGTCAGCATGTTTGAGATGCAGTAGATAAGAATTAATTAATCGGGGAGCTGGTCCAATTTTTCTTATCCGCTAGTAAGGATTTATATATATTATTTATTTGTTATTGTGAATAGATAACAAGGTTTCTTCGTTTATATTTTAATGCGAAAGAAAAATAAAATAAAATGAATTTGACATTTGAATTTTTTTATTATTAATGCGTTTCTGTGAATATGGGTGACAAGATTCCGGTTTTGGGGTATGCCGATGATTTGGTACTGCTAGGTGAAGATACGGAAACCATACAACTAAATACAAGTGTGTTAATAAAAACCGGTAAACAAATAGGTCTCGAATTAAATACCGATAAGACGAAATATATGATTAGTAGCAGAAATGGTGGCGATCTTGATGAAATTAATATTTCAGGGCATATTTTTGAACACGTAGAGAAATTCAAGTAGTTAGGTTCAATGATAACAAGAAAAAATGAAATCCAGGAAGAAATAAAGTCCCGGTTAAAGGTGGGAAATGCGTGTTATTATTCAGTTGCTAAATTACTTAGCTCGCGGTTGCTGTCTAAAAACTTGAAGGTTAGAATTTATAAATCTATTATTCTTTCGACGGTTCTTTACGGATGTGAAACGTGGCCACTTACTTTAAAGGATAAACAACGGCTTAAGGTTTTCGAAAATAAGGTACTGCGTAAAATATTTGGTCCGAAGAGAGATGAGGCCACTAGGGAGTTTAGAAGGTTGCACAACGCGGAGTTCCGGAGTTTGTACCCTGTGAATATAATTGGGTTGATAGCATCGCGGAGACTCAAATGGACGCGTAAAGTTGTTGGGCTCGGTTAGGAACGGATTCCGAGAAAGTTGGTATTCGCTGAACCGACTGGCAGGCGTCCGATAGGTAGGCCGAAGCGTCGATGGGAGGATTGCATTAAGGCTGATCTCGGGGGCTTGGGCTTGACCGGTGAACATTGGACGAGTATGTGCAGGCGAAGTTTGGTGGTAACGGCATCGAACCTTCGGGTTCGGTAAGCCTATTAGTATTATTAAATTAATGCGTTTTCTGTAAATCTAAGAATGGTTTTCATAAGGTTTTTCCGTTTTGGAAGATGTTAATTTGCTGGTGAAAAAAAATGTTCTGCACCGTGATTGGTTTCTTAGGATTTCAAATTTCTGTCGACGTCGACTGTCTTTATATGATAAAAATACCGTCAATAATGAGTCAGTAAACGTTCATACCATTTTCAAGTTCACAGGATTTTTTACGATGATATTGATGAAACAAAAGTTGAAAATATTGGGTTGTTAAATAAGTTCGTACAGTTTTTTCAATAAAAACTTCAGATTCTTGTAAATTTTTTTAATTATTATTATTTTATATGACCAATTTTGAATAGTTGAACATGTTTCCATCCTTTTTTTTTTTTTTTAAACATATTTATTGATATTTACAACTGTATTAAATAAAAATACATCTAGTAAATGTGATGGTAATATACAAAACTGTCATGAAAAACATGTAGAGACACTACCCAGTGGCAGCACTCTAAAAATATTTTAAACTAGAAGGTCCCGGGGCCATTTCCTTTTCAGGCGCCTAGGAGGATTATCAGGAATTGAAGAGGAAGAAAGGATTAAAACTAGTGGGTTCGAGTGAGAATGGAGTTTGGCATGAAAGGATTGATACCTGGTCCGGGCCAAATCAGTAACATAGGGAACATTAAGGTCTTTATGGATAAGTTTATTCGTGACAAAGTAAGGAGCGTTGAGGATTTTACGAAGGATTTTGGATTGTAAGGATTGGATGCGGGAAGAATTTGATGGTTTAGTAGAGCCCCAAAGCTCTACTCCGTAAGTCCAGATTGGTCTTATAATAGTCATGTAGATAAGCCTTTTGTAGTTAAGAGGAAGGTTTGATCGTTTGTCTAGTAAGTGTTGAAGTAGCCTAAAGCGGCGAGCAGTTTCTTGTCGTTTTAGTCGTGTATGTGGATTCCAAGTTAGGCGTTTGTCAAGAAGAAGTCCTAGGTATCGGATCTGTTCAACAGGAACTAGTTGAGTGTTATTAAAGGATACTTTGGGCAGGAAGTCAAAGGTTTACGGCGAAGGGTAAAGGTTATTTGATGGGATTTGTTGGAATTTATTTTTATTCTCCAGTTCTGACACCATACTTCTAGGTCTTTGATGTGGGCTTGAAGGGTATTTGAAGCAACAAATGGATCTTTATGAACTGATAACACGCAGGTGTCATCAGCATAGGTAGAAAGGAAAGTGTTAGGATGGGTTGGGATATCAGCTGTATATACTGTGTATAGAATGGGTCCTAGAATACTGCCTTGAGGAACACCAGCAGTCTGTGTAAAAAGGGATGAATAGGAACTATTGTGATTAATTTTGAAGGATCTATCAGAGAGGTAGGATTGAAGAATCAGGAAATTTGTGGGAGGAAGGAATTTACGGAGTTTGTACAACAGTCCTGGGTGCCAGACTCTATCAAAGGCCTGTTCTACATCGAGAAAGGCTCCCGTGCAGTACAACCCGCGCTCCAAAGCAGAAGAGACAACGTCCACCACACGATGACATTGCTGGATAGTCGAGTGGGATGTTCGGAATCCGAACTGATGATCAGGGATGATATGATTAGAATCAAGGATGGGATATATTCGTTTCAGAAGGAGTTTTTCAAAGATTTTACCCATAATAGGTAATAGAGAAATTGGACGGTAAGAGGATGGATGTTCGAGCGGCTTTTGGGGTTTGGGAATCATCTTAACAATGGATAGTTTCCAAGAGTCAGGAAAATATGTGGTCCGGAGGATAGCATTATATATTTAGGTAAGAAAACAGATGGATTTTCGAGGAAGCTGTTTCATTATATGGGAAGTAACTAGGTCATGTCCAGGAGCTTTTCGGGAGGGTAATCTGTGAATGATATTGGCTATTTCTGAAGGATGAAATGCTTTAGGTGGTAGGGTCATTTGGAGAGGAATATCGAGCTCTGTTTTAATACATTCAACATGGTTTGAATCGAGTATTTCAGGATGAGGATTGTATATTTTAGAGAGGTGCTGAGCAAATATCTGGGATTTTTCTTCGTCGGATCGTGTCCAGGTTCGGGTTTCATTAAGGAGTGGATGGTTGAAATCTTTAAACTTCAGGATTTTTTTAGTAGTCGTCCATAGTGATTTGTCAGTAATCGTAAGATTTTCCGTCAAGTTTTGTAAATTTTGTATTTTGTATTTTTTGAGTTCTGATTTTAGTTTGTTAGTCAGTTGGGTGTAATAAGTTTTGTCTGTTGGGTATCTGG
The DNA here is from genome assembly GCA_023052935.1 of Piezodorus guildinii. Taxonomy (NCBI): domain Eukaryota; kingdom Metazoa; phylum Arthropoda; class Insecta; order Hemiptera; family Pentatomidae; genus Piezodorus; species Piezodorus guildinii. The sequence goes on along the minus strand of CM041295.1, from coordinate 38,374,972 downwards.
TCCTGTGCCACTTCGATCTTGCTGTGCGCTTTTCTCTCAATAAGATCTGAATGTGCTGTGGTAGGTTACTTTTCTGAGGTTTATTAGGTTTGGTGTTAGTTGTGTTGTCTATTATGGTGCTACTTATTGAGTCAGTAAGTTTTTCTATGGCTAGGTCAATATCTTGTTTTGTCTTTAGTGGAAGTTTTAAGTCTAGTTTATTTTCTATGTCATATCGAAATTGGTCCCAGTTTACACGTCCTGTAATTAATGTAGGAGGAGAGGGCTTAGGAACAAAGTTTGAATGCAAAGAAAGCAGAACAGGACTGTGGTCAGATGAAAGGTCATTCAGGGATTTGATTTCGGCTTGGGAAGTAGGGATTTGAGAGGTAACAAATATATCCAGGATATCAGGTTTTTTTTTTAGAGATGTAGGCCAATATGTGGGATTCGTAGGAGCAAGGATAGAATAACAATTGGAGTTTGTGACGTTAGAAAGGATACTACCACGGGAGTTGGATGCTCGACAACCCCATCGTTGGTGTTTAGCGTTGTAATCACCTCCAGCAATGAAACGCGGCCCAAGAGATAGGAATAAGGAATTAAGAAGGCTATAGGAAATGGTGTTACCAGGAGGACAGTATACAGCTGAGACTGTGAGATGGAAAGGACGAGTTAAAATGATTACAGAAGAGGATTGTATGGCGTCAGAGTTTCCATCCTAAAGGTGATGTTTAAATTCTGTCCTCTCAGAACTCCCCGCCCTTCCCCCTGAGCATTCCACTTAAGGTCGATGATTTCTCCTAAAGCATCATCGCAACACCCTGCAAATTTTAAAAGTCTGTATAGCGGAATTTTCCTTTTTGGAAATAAAAAATGATTAAAAGACGAAATTTAATTATTTTTTCTTTCATTTTGAGCAAGCTAAATATCACTAAATTAAGATAAGGAATCTGAGTTGAAACTGATGCATATAAGCATCTTAACTAATCATTTTTTTAGAATATATAAAAATTTTTGATCAAGTAAACATGATTTTATTAACATAGAGTGGATTAAATTGAAATGTAGAAAACCCTCCCCCCTCCTCAAACTTATTTTACAACCCAATAGTAACATTTCAGATTTATAGTCTGCATATTTACTATGCAATTTTATGTTTGTACGACTTTTTATTATAGGAAAAGTTGCTGTAACTTAGTATCTTAGGACCTTAAAATTCAAGAAACTCTCGTGAATTCATTCCTCATGATTACGTTTAGTGTTTGTTCATAAAAAGAACTCTGATATTTAGAACCTGTGCTCAGTTATCTCCGGGCCTACGGACGCTAGGCTCAATTGCTTGGAACCAATTATTGTAGAATTTTAAAACTTTTATTACATGGAATTTTTTCGACAATTTAGGAAAACTCTTTTGTTTTCTTTGACACTAGCTCCTTGATTGCGCATTTCCGGATACATCTCTATAGGACTACTTTTTCTTGTTTTGAAGTCATTAATTCAATCATGAAGTCTCGCCAATTATCCCTGAAACACATAATGTATGTATAAGTGAAAGACACACGACTTTCAGATACCTCCGTTGTCAAAATCAATTGAAGAATTTTCAGATACATTTAGAGATGAAAATAAATTGTTATAGAATTAATTAAATTGAATTTCAATAAAAACATGTGTTTTATTAAATAATCTATTATATTACTTTCACTTACTATGTATAGTAAGGGGAAGTATTGCGATCGTGAAAATTTTTGAATTCCAGTTTTCAATGGAAATACACGTTTTAGGGTCTCCTGAGTCCAAATAACCAAGTCCCGCAAAAAGGTCTGTCTGTGTGTGTGTGTGTGTGTGTGTGGTAACTCCCGGGCGGAAACGGTAAGGCCTATGAAACTGAAATTTCATATTTAAGACAACTATACGCCCGAGACGTGACAAAACTTTTTTCATCAAACTGAGCTTACCAGAAGAGGCAATTTTACCATGCATTTTGCACCTTTTTTCGATTTTCTCAAAAACGGTTCCGACGATTTTGATTAAACTCGCTATATCGATGTAAAATTTAATGGACTTTAATATCATGTAGGTTTTACTCTGATTAAAATGGTCTGACAGGGCTTAAATGCCGATATTTTAAATTTTCTTCCTCTAAAGTACCTTTAATTTTGTAGATTCAATAAAAATAACTATATTATCTTGTTATTATATGTTAACATATGTTAACGTTATTATACAAATATGTTTAATATGTTAACGCTGATGAAAAACAGGTAAATATATAAATTGAATAAATTCGATAACCAATTAAAGGAGAAAACAGATAAAATATCTTTTTAATGCAATTTTTCCCTTTTTAACATAAGAGCAGTAATATACATGTATGATATACCGTTGGAAAGCTAAAGATTTTAGAAAAAATATTATCTCATACACAAACTTTTAAAATTTAATAAAGAGTGATGAAATGAACATAAAACTAACTGATTATTTTAGATGATGATATAATAGATTTTTAATAAAACACATGTTTCTATATAAATTCAATTTAATTAATTCCATAATAGTTTCACGTATTTTTATTTCTAACTGTTTTTGGAAATTCTTTCATTGATTTTTAAAATGGAGGTAAGTGAACGTCGTGTGTTGCCCGCATCAGATTTTTTTTATCTACAACAATCAGTTAGTTTTATCAGTTTTTCATCACCCTCCATTAACTTCTACAATCCCTTGTATTAGATAATATTTTTTCTAAAATCTTTTGCTTTCCAACGGTATTTTGTTCATCGATATTACTGATCTTATTTTCAAAAATTGCGTTAAAAAATATTTTTACTCTTTTCTCCTTTAGTTGGTTATTAAATTCGTTTAGCTCGTATATTTAGCCGTCCTTCATCAATGGCATTAAGATGATATGGTTAGTCTTTTATAATTTACAAAATTAAAAGCAGTTTAGAGGAAGAAAATTTAAAATATCGGCATTTAAGTCATGTCAACTATTTCAATCGGAATGAAACCTACATCATATTTAAGCACATTAAATTTTACATCGATATAGAGAGTTAGAAGCAGATCGTTTTATCCTTTTTTGAGAAAATCGTATAAAGGTGCTAAAAATATGTTATAAAATGGTTTCTTCTGGTTAGCTCATTTTGATGACAAAGTTTCTGTAACACTGTAAGATCTCGGGTTATCCTATCCTAAATATGAAATTTCTGTTTTGTACGACTTTTCTTTCTTTGCTCTAGACTTACCACATCCACACACAAATCTTTTTTCGGGACTTGGTTATTTGGACTCAGTGGAACCTAAAACGTGTACTTCCTAATAACTGGAATTCGAAAATTTTCACGATCGCGATACTTTCACTTATATATATTTCATATATAGGTAACTGAAAGTAAAAGTTATTATATTATCTTTATATTAGGCCTTTAATTTGTTAAGCTTGCCCTGTATCGTGTAACAGATGCTCTACAACTTATAAAAAATTACAAATTTCGCAAAATAAATGCTCAAGCATAGTTGGCATATATCCTAGATGGACGCCAATCGACCTATAACATTATTGTTTAAATGTTCTAGTATCTCAACTTATAATTAAATTAACATTTTATGAGATTTTTTAAATCATGAGCAAACAGTAGGCATGACCATATAAGGGAAATTGTTATTTATTGTAAAGCCGATCTAACTTATAAAGCTTACAAACTTTTTTTTTTTTTTTTAGAGGTTTTTTTATTGTTTCCTCTCTTGTATTGTACTTGAATGAATGAATAACTTTATTTGCTTTCTGGGTAACCCTCATACAAATAGAGCTGGCTACTTAACAAATATATAATACAAAACATATTTCAATAAAAGAGTTAACAAGATACTATTCGATACTACGTTATCGGCTAGGTGCAATTGCAAATACAATATATGAATAATATAATAGTTTCCAATATAATAAATATATAAACATATTATTTTACATAATACGGCGAAACACGATAAATAATAATAAATAATAAATAAATAAAGTAAAAAATATGTTTATTCGTTTATTATAAATGATCTAATTTGGCAACATTGCCTAGCATAATAATAAATGTTTTTCAATTCCCCAATATCTTCGGTGGTAAACAGGGCGATAAAATTTGTACTGTTCATATTTAAGGCTCTAGGGATGTAATGGGTTCGGAACAGTGCGTATATGGGACATCGAATGAAAATGTGGAATCTCTCTCTGAAAATGTGTCTCTCTTTCGTTGAGGTTACATAGAGTATAGTTTTCCTTATGTTTAAAGTGGTAGTATGTATTGTTAAATGTTAATTTAATATTGTAGTTTCCAGATAGTCTTAATTGTGCAAATATTTTTATGACAGGAAACGGTGCGTTTAATAATAGGTAAACTTGAGGTTTATGTCCGTTGTTGTGAATGGACGGATAAAGTGGGTTTATTTACCGAGGGGTGATTAACTTTTGTTTATCTATTGTCTCCATATGATTTGTAAACAGTATCATTGTTTTGTGCATCTCTAAATGAAAAATAGCTGCGTCTTCTATTTCTAATATAGACTGTTTGTTTATTCGACTTAATATACAGTATAATTGATGAAACCAGTTGTATTTTTGTTCTTTATTTGTGGGTTTATGCGTTTTCTTTAGTGTATTGAAGCATATTTTTGGGAGTCGGTTATCACTGATTTTTAAAATTTTATGCACCCAAGAGAGAGAAAGCTTTAATTTTGAGATTAGGCAATGGGGAACATTAAATTCCGACCGTATTAATAAAAAAGGAATATTTTTGTTTAATGAGAATAAACGTTTATAAAAGTTTATGTTTACGCTCTCTATCCTGTCTACATATTTTAGTCCCCATATTTGCACATTATTGAAGAGGATACTGTACTTTAGTAGACTAATTTCAATAACGATTATTTGTACTCCTATGTAAAGTATAAAAAAGTCCATGCAGGCTTGAAACATTACTTGTATGTATGGTAAAATACTCTGTTTTTACTCTGTATAGGTAAGTGAAAGTCATACTGTAGAATTAGTAAAAACTAAAAATATTCTCTGTCTTCAGGCCTTTACCCAGTCCCATAGGTTTATTCTTATCACGTGCTCTTTCACTATTTTAGGCAGATTGTAATCTCTAGTCTTAAATTGGTTCCAATCGTATGGTGTCATGTGTAGAATGGATCGAGCTTTACTTGAAAGTTAAAAAGAAATAGTCCCATTCTGGTTTTCTCGTATCTGCTGGTTTTTGTGGGTAAGTGGGGCTATGGAGGGTGTCGTGGTGAAGTCACTTAAGCTAGCATGTCAACCGCTCATTTACCTCCATACCTGCCTGCCTGACCTTTGGCCGACTCTATTCTTATCTTCAGATTTTTTTAAGGTCAGTTGTGCTAATTTTTGTTTAATTTTCCGCCAGCTGGTCGTAAAAGTCTGAGCCGATTATAGAATAAAATAGTGGTCTGAGGTCTACATGAATGGAAGCCATTGAGAAAGGTGATCGTAACAAGTTGTTCGTCGGAGTTTTATTTAAGTATGTGCCTCGAGTTTGGTTGATGTGGCAAGGAGAGCCGAGCTCGTATCATTAGATGCTTATCATGTTTCCGCGCCTGTCTCATAAGAGTCATGCGCATCCTACGTCTTCTTCCTATATATTCAAAGCTTCCGAAATTTCCGGTAAGAGATTCATCTTGACGCAGCAGCATATAGAAAGAAGATATTTTCGCTCTGAAACATACTGTCGAGATGATATCTTATTCTCCAGCGGAATTAAGTCAGTATCATCTTTTATTTACTTCTTTCAACTCCATTTACTTTATTGTTATCCAACTTATTTTAGAGTTCAACTTAAATTTCTTTTTTCTTCCTTTATATTTCTGCTCTATACTTTTGATATTAGTTACGTCTCTTTATTGCTATTATTTATTTAAATAGATTTTAGTGTTATAATTAGTTTATTATTACTGTTTTCCGGGTCCTGAGTTCGAATCCCGGCTGGTGCTGAATCTTATTTATTCAGTTATTTCAGGCGGGGGCAAACCTAGAGAATGAAGACCCTCCCCTCCCCCCCCCGGGGGCAGACCTAGGATCTATAAAGTGGGTACCGAAAATGGGGAAAAACCAGGCGGCTGAGTGTGATCTCGGCCTAATCACTTCCTTGCACGGCCGATGGCCAAGAAACAGAAAGAATCTCTGTATGTTCTGAGCCCAAGACACTCGATGGGTTGTAGTGGTGCAGGTCTTTATTATAATTATTATTATTATTAGTCGTAAAACTCCCTACAAAATGGAAGAAAATTTTCCTTGCAGAGAGATACACTTTATTAAACAAACAAGCGATGCTGCCCAACTTGATTGGGTTGCTATTCACACAGCCTACTTTTTTTTCCTTATTGGACAGTTTTTAGTAATAATATAATATAAATCTTAATATACAATGAACAAAAAAACGAAATAGATAAAACAATTTTTTTTCCTTTAACTTTTTCTTTTTTTTTTCTTTTAACATTTTTTAAAAATTATTTAACTCCTTTTTTTTTCTTTTTGGCTTTCCTTTTTCGCTTATTTCTCATAACAATTTAAATATGTATATATATGTATATGTATATACATATAAAAAAAAAAAATCAAATATATATTAATAAGATTCACCAATTATCATCAACCATACTACACTCCGCTTTAATTTCGAATCTCTAGCATATATAATTAAAATAAAAAAGTAAAATATAATAATACTAACAAAATAAAACATTAAAATATAAAAAAAAAAACATGCACACCCATGTCAACCGCTATGAGTAAATGTGATAGTGTATAATTCCCAGGGAGTCAAGCACTATATTCTCTACTATAGTTAATTATTTGCGAGAATTTAGCTCTTGTATTTTGGCTCCATCATGTTCCGGTTCTCAGGGCTTTTGTCTCTGGTTTACCCTCCAATCATTCAACTTTTTTTCTAAAATCGTTTCTTGTGTCCATTTATTTTTAGCTAATTCAGCTAATTTAGTGTATTTTTAGCTGATTCCAAGTATTTTTTTAACATTTTGGATTCATTCTCCTTCATGAAGGAAGGATGCTACGTATTCTACTATTTTCTTTTCTAATATGTGATCAGGAAGCCTCATTATGTGGTCATAGAATTTAAGCCGTCTTTTCCTCATATACGTCTCTGTGTTAGAATATTCTTCGATTTTAGACGTTTTATCTAATTTATAGTCGTTTTCGGTCCATCTTGATTTGAGAATTTTCCTAATTATTATTTTTTTCGTTCTTTAGATTTTCGATATCAGTTTTCTTGTTCTGTGACAAGGTTTCATTGGCATATTTATTTATTTAGTGGAATCATCCACTTTAAGGTATGTTTATTTTTATTTTTTGGGTGCTTTCTAAAATATTTCCTCATTCTCTCCGATCCTGTCATTTTCTGCTGCTTTGAGACTTCTGTTTTTCTGGATTAGTTTGACTACTATTATTTGTAATTTTATTAATATTTTTTTTACAGTTTCCAAAAATAACTAAGTAAAGCGTTTTGTAAAATTATGAGAGCAATAATAACCATTAGGAGTTTTTTGCCCTTGAAATAAAAAAAAAACCCAGCAAACTTAGTCTGCTCTGTTATTCATAATTGTATTTGAAAAAAGGATATTTGTTTCTATTATTATTTAAGATGATTTTTTATCCGTTTAAGCAGGTGATTTACAACGGCGTTGACTGGAATTTGTAATGACCACCACCTGTTTTATGTTTCGTGGTGGATAGGGAAAATCGTTGTTCATATCTTTTGTAAAAAAAAACAACTTTTTTCACCATGGAGAGAGTAAAGGTTAATTTATATGGTTTTAACTATTGCAGTTATCTTAAAAATGTTTGGCATAAAATTTATTATTTCAGAAAAGGATTTTATAATGTCTGAACTATGAAGAAACTCGTGTTTTACTAAGAATGGTTATAAAATCTAGAATAACGACAGCGACAAGCATTTCTCTATATAAAACTACAGCATAAGTTGCACTTGAAAAATTCAAGTTTATTACCGGTATAAGTCCATTTTATGATATATGGAGATATTTCTATTCGAATAGTTTGGAAAATATTTATAATATACTCGTATTATGTTTTTAAGACATTAATTTGATAATTTTGTATTTTTAAAGAGTTACTTAAAAGAGCTTATGGACATAAAATACAATAACAATCGTTGCACCATTACACTCGATAGAATAGGATGAACACCTTTAATTTAACTAGAATTCTGCTTGACGATAAACCATCAAAATTCGATTGGTGTTTTAAGTTTTTGATAGTAAATAGCCTCATATCAAAATTATAGCACCAATTTCAGTTACGTTTTTATTAACTTTTCTATTTTATTCTATCATAAGTATATCGAAAAGTATTTATGTCATGGCCAGTTTTGCAGTCCATATAAACATAAAGTTGATAAATTTTGTAGAATAATTTATTAACTAAATATGATATAGTTTTTTTGCGGAAAGTGTGAGAATATTATGTATCACCATTTATAAGTAATTATATTTTGAATTTCATTTACAATTTTAATTAATATTGTCGATATGTTGAAAATTTTGATTTTTTGGGAGGGGAAAATCTATACATAAAAAAACTCATAGTTGTATTTTTCATTATAATTGCATTAATACTTATCATTAACTAAATTTATTTTAGAAAATGAATGAAAGAAAACGACTTCTTTATGTTTTCGAATTTAGACTAATAGACTAATTTTACAAGCGCCACATAATTATTTTCTTGTTATGAGTATCTCTTCATATAGGAGTGGTTTATTATTCAATATTCAGAATAATAATTTGTTGAATTAATATTTCGTTCCGTTATTTTCATTTAATCTAACAAACGTCGTATATAGGAGTTAGGAGTTTGTGTTATTTCATTAAAATTTTGAAATACTGATCAGTGTGAAAAATTTTGTGAATTCACAATGAAATCTGTCTTAGCAGACCATTTCCAACGGAAAACTTCCCCACGCACGAACAATTTTCTATTAAACTCCATTGATTCGATTTAGTTAATAAACTTGTTTTGAAGTATTTATTAATTTAAAATCCCTCCTTAGCGGACTTCCCTCTGTATAGGACAAATCTTTCCGATCTTGTAGGTAGTTTTCCCTGCATTTATGATTTAGCACAGTTACATTCCAAGATACAGCAGCAATGAAACCTAATTCCACTTTTACCGTCTATTCTCTCATTTTCTTAATTATCGTTTCTATCAGATAATTTCGTATTAGGCGTCATATGCGCTCCGTTGTATTGAGTTGTATAATACAACGATGCTTCATCCTCCTGTGATCTTATTAGTACTGGATATGTATATGAATCATGTGTATATGTTCCAAATAATTGTAGTTGTATAAAAAAGATATTTATTATTTTGAGTTTAACATCCTTGTGTACTCCAACTAGGACAAGAGACGAGAGCACATCTGAGGCGATCATTTTCTAATTGTCAGCCGCAAGTCGGAGCTACAGAACTGTCATCCATCAAATTAATAACCACGCCCAGGTAAGCTTGTTGACTACCGTGATTTTTGAAAAACAAAAGGTGCTAATAAACATCTTCTCTTTCTAAATGATGATAAAAAAGCTTATTACCGAAAATTTAAAAAAAAATAAATAAAGTCAAAGTATGATTGCTTATAGATGAATAGTATAGATTTCTTTTTTTTTAATGCTTGTGGTACTTAATTATATTTTATAGGTATGGATTGCATTGAATATTAATGGTTTGACGACTGCTACTTTATTCTTAATTTTCTTTTCATATAATCTTCTCCTGAGCTTTTTATAAATTTTCAGTTTCATAATTCGTTTCCTTCGGCTATGACAAATATTTTTAATATCTTGACATCGAAATTCATTCAAATTGTTTGAGTAAACAATTTACGCTTTTTTTTAAATTACTAATACTAAAATAAATGCTGAATTTATACTTGCATTTATTTTTGTGTAAAATTATAGTATTTTTAATGTTAAAACAGTAAGAAAATTTCCTATTTTATTATTTTTTTTTTCCCCAAATCTAAGCTTTCTGAATTGGGAAAACGGTCAGACAATCTTTACATTAACTTAATCCAAAATACGACCTAAAAAAACCTCATGTCCTAAAACTACAGCTTATATTCCAGAAGCCAGTTGCTTAGTTAACTACCAAAAATACCGTACATAGTGATATTTTTAAATTTTTTTTTGCATAAAATGCATTTCTTGTTGTCCTAAAACTCTTACTAAGCAGCTCATTAATTTTATTAAGTGATCAATTATATCCGATTTATTAGCCCATCGAACATACGATTAGTTTTTATTCTAACTAATCTCTTAGGTCTCAAAAATGACGAATTTACATTTTTAGCGGATTAGAAATTTATTTTCTAATGTATGTTATAAAATAAAAATGTATTGTCGTAGATAGAAGTAAAGATGCCAATAGTTCTTGATGTATACATATATTTGATTTATTATAATATTGTTTTGAGAGTAACAAAATTTCAGGTTTTTTTTCCAAATCTAAGCTTTCTGGATAGGGGAAACAGTCAAATAATATTTACATTAACTTATTCCAAAATTTCCCCCTAAAACAACCTCATGTCCTAAAACTACACCTTATATTGCAGAAGCCAGTTGCTTAGTTAACTACAAAATAGAACGTACATAGTGATATTTTTAATTTTTTTTTGCATAAAATGCATTTCTTGTTGTCCTAAAACTCTCACTAAGCAGCTCATTAATTTTATTAAGTGATCAATTATATCCGATTTATTTGCCCATCGAACATACGATTAGTTTCTATTCTAACTTAGGTCTCAAAAATGACGAATTTACATTTCTAGCGGATTAGAAATTTATTTTGTAATGTATGTTATAAAATAAAAATGTATTGTCGTTGATAGAAGTAAAGATGCCAATAGTTCTTGATGTATATTTGATTTATTATAATATTGTTTAGAGAGTAACGAAATTTCAATTTTTTTCAAACTAAACTTTCTGGATATGGGAAACAGTCAAATAGTCTTTACATTAACTTACTCCAAAATACGTCCTAAAACAACCCCCATATGTTGCCACGCCTTATATTTCAGCAGCCAGATGCATAGTTGAGTACCTCTTGGAACATACATTCAGAGATATTTTAAAAATTTGTTTGCACCACACTTGTTATAGAAATGCATTTCTTGCGGTCCTAAAACTCTAACTAACCAGCTAATTAGTTTGATTGAGTGATCAATTACACCCAATTTATTAGCTCATCGAACATACGATTAGTTTTTATTCTAACTAATCTCTTAGGTCTCAAAAATGACGAATTTACATTTTTAGCGGATTAGAAATTATTTTCTAATGTATGTTATAAAATAAAAATGTATTGTCGTAGATAGAAGTAAAGATGCCAATAGTTCTTGATGTATACATATATTTGATTTATTATAATATTGTTTAGAGAGTAACAAAATTTCAGTTTTTTTTTTTTCCAAATCTAAGCTTTCTGGATAGGGGAAACAGTCAAATAATATTTACATTAACTTATTCCAAAATTTCCCCCTAAAACAACCTCATGTCCTAAAACTACACCTTATATTCCAGAAGCCAGTTGCTTAGTTAACTACAAAATAGAACGTACATAGTGATATTTTTAATTTTTTTTTTTTTCATAAAATGCATTTCTTGTTGTCCTAAAACTCTTACTAAGCAGCTCATTAATTTTATTAAGTGATCAATTATATCCGATTTATTAGCCCATCGAACATACGATTAGTTTCTATTCTAACTTAGGTCTCAAAAATGACGAATTTACATTTCTAGCGGGTTAGAAATTTATTTTGTCATTTATGTTATAAAATAAAAATGTATTGTCGTAGATAGAAGTAAAGAGCCAAAAGTTCTTGGTGTATATATATATTTGATTTATTATAATATTGTTTAGAGAGTAACAAAACTTCAAATTTTTCAAACTAAGCTTTCTGGATATGGGAACGGTCAATTAGTCTTTACATTAACTTACTCCAAAATACGTCCTAAGACAACCCCCATATGTTGCCACGCCTTATATTTCAGGAGCCAGATGCATAGTTGAGTACCTCATGGAACATACATTCAGAGATATTTTAAAAATTTGTTTGTACCACACTTGTTACAGAAATGCATTTCTTGCGGTCCTAAAACTCTTACTAACCTACTAATTAATTTGATTGAGTGATCAATTATATCTGATTTACCTGCCCTTCGAACATACGATTAGTTTTTGTTCTAATTAATTTGTTAGGTCATAAAAATTGCTTTTATGTATCAGTTTCAACCAAGATCCCTTATCTTTAACCCATTCGAGACGACGATTTTTTTCGAACACGGTCCCCTGGAGCTAATTTTTTTTTTTATTTGTAAGAAAGGATTCAGATAATTTTTAGATTTTTTGGTACACACTAAAACCAATGCCAAATTTTGTTTTCCTGTACTTTACACAAGTGACCACTGTACTTTATACAAGTGATAGTGAAAATGAAGCGTATTAAAAAAGAATCACCTTATCTTTTTTTCGTCATTCTACATTAATTAGATTTTATTCATTAATTTTTCTAAAATCATTAATTCGTCACTAGTTTATTATAAATATATATTTTACAATTCTCTATTACCATTTTTATTTCCAGAATTTGATAGTAACTAGTGAATATATTCCTCTTAAAAAACACAATCCATGTCTCTTTAATTATTTCATAGTTAATATATATATTTTTTTTTTATAACGATAACGATAAGAGACGGTTAATTAGATTTAAAATAAACAAAATTTATTCTCTTTAGAGAATACAATTTTAAAAATTCTTGGCAATATGCCAATGAATATAAGACCTAGCTCATTTAATTTAACATAAATATAGTGACTCCCATAAAAAAACAAAAACAATCGAAGCATTTTTTAGTAAATTGTGGAAATGTATAGAGCTGCAAGTAAAATTCCAGACATATACGTATATAAATATTTATTGGGAGTATGCTATATATTGATGGTTGTTATTTTATAATAAATACAACAGATGTTAAATAAAATCAGCTGTTGCATTTAATATATAACAGTTTACACTTAATTACTGCAACCATAGTTGATTACTCTTTATTATTCTCACAATTCGAACAGATGTTTTTATTTAACTTCTGTTGTATTTAATATATAATAGTTGTTTTACATAGATTAAATTATTTTGTAACAGCTATTAGTTACATGTATTACAGCAATATTACGATTATTATGGATATGAATTTTAGGATATTGGTGGGTCGGAATAATATAACTAATAGTTACATTATAATACGCCCACCTAAATTATATTGGTTTTACAGAAATTACTTTTAACCATGGCTAAATCTTAAAACGTTGTATTTGGAAAATATATTTTAATTTGTTAGGCCAGGGGAAATTTTGTGGAAAATGAAAGTGTATTAGGAGTCATTGGATTGTATATTTTCCCTTGCTTACTATAATTCTAATACTCGCGGACTCCTTCATACTTTCATTTCAGGGAAAGGACCTCCTGACCCTCTAAATCCTAAATATTAGGTATATATATATATATTTATTGTGTTTTTTTTAGTGCGCTACACCATATCACGTGCATTGCGTGCGAATACCTCTACCGAAACTCTATATTCTATAAATGGCCTAGGTAGCCATAGTAAAGATGAAAATAATAAAAAAGAACCAGGCTCTAGTTTACTCCAATCCGCAAAGCAAGGAATAACTAAAATTTAATGTAGAACCTGGCAGATGGCCCTATAATTTTTTAATAATAATAGGCTTACCAAACCCGAAGGTTCGATGCCGATACCACCAAATTCCGCCTACACAGACTGGTCCAATGATCACCGTCCAAGCCCAAGTCCTGAGATCAGCCTTAACGCAATCCTCCCATCGACGCTTCGGCCTACCTTTCGGACGCCTACCATCGAATTACAACTTTCTCGGAATCCATTCATCACGGAGCCCAACAACTTTACTCGCCCATTTGAATCTCCGCGATGCTCTCATTTCAATTATATTCACAGGGTACAAGCTCCGCAATTCCGCGTTGTGGAACCTTCCAAACTCGTTCTAAACTACCTCTAAACAACCTTCTAAACTACCTCTAAACAACCTTCTAAACTACCTCTAAACAACCTTCTAAACTACCTCTAAACAACCTTCTAAACTACCTCTAAACAACCTCCCAAACTACCTCTAAACAACCTTCTAAACTACCTCTAAACAACCTTCTAAACTACCTCTAAACAACCTTCTAAACTACCTCTAAACAACCTTCTAAACTACCTCTAAACAACATTCTAAATTATAATTTTTAATGTGGGTGTAAAATCCTTCGCTATGTTGTCCTTCAGAGGGAGCGTAAAGTGATGGTCCAGAACTTCTGATAAGTCAGGTACTCGATAAAGGTACCCATCCTCATTAAACCTAGATAGGAAAAATGTTGGGCTTCCACTTAAATATCGTCTGATAGCCACAGACACAAAAAATAAAAATAACCTAAAATTTAAAACAAGATGGAATTAATTCAAATAACCATAAAGCAATCAAATTTTGTTCATCATCTTCGATGCATCGTGTACTAAACTCTGAACTTAAGGCCCTTCATGGATTGTAGACGTACAGATATTTTGAATTCTATTTTTATTAGGATCATAATAATGATTTTCGATACTCTTGTTGGGATTAGTATAATTGTTAGGCTCCCTTATCTTCCTCGAAATTTGAAACATCACAATGTTAATTATAATTTGTATTATTAAATTGCTTAAAAGGCTAATTCGACCTCTTCTTCCCTTCCGCTTTGGGCATTCAGTAGAAATAAACCTTAGACTTCACGTTTTTAGCTTTGAAGAGTATACAAATTGATATTTATTTATCAAGATCGTAAATTAATGAATTAATTACTAATAATTATTTTATTCCTATTTATACTATTTAACTTTAATTAGTATCAATATTTAAAGATAATCAGATAAAAAATAGTAGATATTTCATTCTGATTCCATTTTTATAATTCATTTTATTTTGTTTTTTCTCAGAAACAGTTCTTTATTGAGTAATATTACCATAATTTTATTTTGTTAATTTGTAGACTTTGACCTATACCTCTAGAATCCATAGAGGTTCTGTCTATATATACATAACCCCAAAGGTCTTGGGCTCAGTATACAAAGAGATTCGTACCGCATCTAGGCCTAACTTCTGTGCAAGTAGGTGATTAGATAGTAGCATTATAGAGATTGATTAGGTCCCAGGACTGATCCCCTACCCAAGGGCCGAAAAAACTGAATATATAATTATTCTGCCGCAGCCGGGATTCGAACCCAGTTGAACTCTAGTCCAGTGTTCTGTCCACTAACCACGCCACCTTTGAGGTCCCAGATCACGGAAAAAAATTGAAAACATTTATAAGAAAAAAAAATAAAAACTAATTAATTTTTTGACACGATTGGATTAGCGCACAGTGGTCAAACATCAAATCTATTAGCTAAAATGTAAAACTTCCCTACATTTTACGTTTGAAGTCCCAGAATACGGGAAAAATAATACGAAATTCTAATTATGGCTCGGAGTTGCTGAAACCTGGTAATAGATGTATTTTATATCATTTGGGAAATTCTTCAAATTATACATTGTAAAATTTTTGATTCGGAGTGTTGTGTCTGTAAAAAATGATGTATCACCCAAAACGCAAAAATTTGCAAAAATCTTTGTAATATTTAAAGACTAGAAGGATTGATGAAACAAATCCTTGGGGTAACTTGGGGATTATATAGTTTTTCGTTATTGAATAGGGGCATACATTTACAAATTGCTAAATTAAATGTACAGGTAGATTGCAATGCATATTCAATAACGAGTGTCGAAGTATAATGTCTTACTGGAAGGAATTAGTCCGGGTGGCGGTCATTAAATGAAACAACTAAATAGTTTCAACTATTTTATTGTTTGCCAACGTTTCGACCCCCTTTGTGGGTCATCATCAACTGAGTTTCCATTCTCCCACCATGCGCCCTGATGATGACCAACAAAGGGGGTCGAAACGTTGGCAAACAATAAAATAGTTGAAACTATTTAGTTGTTTCATTTAATGACCGCCACCCGGACTAATTCCTTCCAGTAATTCTCAACGGTCAACTAATTACATCCACTATAATGTCTTACCTGTATCAGCAATGTCCATTGTTAAATAAGTTTGCGCTAAACACACCTTGAACACAAAAAATGGGCATCGAATAAAGATAATCTCACTGTCCATTATACTTGTACGAACAGGAATGATTCACTCATTTAATATTTATTCGTAAACACGGTATGGCGGGAAATATTAGTATTAAGGGTCCGTGCCAACTAATAATAAAAAAGTGAAGCACTGGAAAATTCAAACTTTTGACTTGACCTAAATTGGTGATTTTGCCCAGTGTGCGTCGGTCCCTTTATCAGCGATACATAAAGTTACTAACCAGTTCAAAAGTAACCTTAACACAATAGTGCAGCAGTCTGCATTTAATGTTTGATACCGAACAAATAAAAATATAGGATATCGTGTCATATTGATCATCGCTCGTGGCATTTTTACCGTTATACGCACCGTTTTAGCGATAAATTCGACAAATCGATAATGACCTCTAAGTCTTAATTAGCCTTAAAGTTGTTTCTAATTACATCTTTCCATTCTCTTGCTTTACTTAACAGGCTCTGATTTAGGCTATTTCATTTTAACACGTTCAAACCGGCGTGACCTACAGGTTGGTCACACTTGACCGTTCCGTGGGGTGGCGTGACCCACCCGTGGGTCACACTTGACTATTCCGTGGGGTGGAGTGCATTCGAGGCCTGGAACTGTTGTGATCTCGCATTAAACACCTTCGAACTTGCAACAGTGTTGCCAAGCCTCAAGCGAAAAAAAGTAGATATTCACCCCAACGTGAACGTGTTAAGATGAACCATTTTATTGTTTTTTTTTAATAGACATTTTAATGCTTGAGAAGATACGTAAAATTGCATGTGTCCTTCATGCGAATGTTTTTCTACTCTTTTACACATTTTAATTCCGTTTTTTTTACACATTAGTTTTCTTTTTTGTGCTAATCTTTTTTCTGTAAGAAGCTATTGGATATTTATGTATAAAATCGCTTAATGTATTGCTTATTATTAGTTGTTATGCCTTCCTTCTAAAAATGTTATAACCAATTACAATTTTTTTATATATATATATATTCATAATAATTAATTTTCATTTGTATTAATGGTAATCCTAGATTCTGTGTATATAAATTATTTAGTTGATTATGGAATTAATTTGAAATAGTTTAACATCAAAAATTTATTTTTAGTGCTGTTATAATGACAAAGATGTTCTGGTTAGGCCACTTGGAGATTTATAGAGTAAATGTTTCGATTTAATTTATGGATGGGTGGTCCGAAGGTGTTGAAGAAATGAAGTGTATGCTATTGCAAGAAGCCTTTTGCAAAGGTGCAAGGTCTTGTTTAACCTAGAAGCGAGTGGAGAGAGTAGGAATTACTTAGAAGGTATAGGTTCTGCTATTATATAGATCGATAATTATTATTATTTTCACTTAGCTATATATGAAATATATAGTAAGGAAATGTATTGCGATAGTGAAAATTTTCGAATTCCAGTTTTCAACGGAAATATACGTCTCAAGGTTTCGGAAATATACGTTAGGGGTATGGTAAGTCTAGCACAAAGTTGAAAAGTCGTTCGAAACTTAAATATTATAATAATAATAATAATAGCTTACCGAACCCGAAGGTTCGATGCCGATACCACCAAACTTCGCCTGCACAGACTCGTCCAATGTTCACCGGTCAAGCCCAAGCCCCCGAGATCAGCCTTAATGCAATCCTCCCATCGACGCTTCGGCCTACCTTTCGGACGCCTACCAGTCGGTTCAGCGAATACCAACTTTCTCGGAATCCGTTCCTCACTAAGCCCAACAACTTTACGCGCCCATTTGAGTCTCCGCGATGCTATCAACTTAATTATATTCACAGGGTACAAACTCCGCAATTCCGCGTTTTGCAACCTTCTAAACTCCCCAGTGGCCTCATCTCTCTTCGGACCAAATATTTTACGCAGTACCTTATTCTCGAAAACCTTAAGCCGTTGTTCATCCTTCAAAGTAAGCGGCCACGTTTCGCATCCGTAAAGAACCGTTGGAAGAATAATAGTTTTATAAATTCTAACCTTTAAGTTTTTAGACAGAAGCCGCGAGCTAAGTAATTTAGCAACTGAATAATAACACGCATTTCATACCTTTAGCCGGGACTTTATTTCTTCCTGGATTTCATTTTTTCTTGTTATCATTGAACCTAAATACTTGAATTTCTCTACGTGTTCAAAAGTATGACCTGAAATATTAATATCATCAAGATCGCCACCATTTCTGCAACTAATCATATATTTCGTCTTATCGGTATTCAATTCGAGGCCTATTTGTTTACCGGTTTTTATTAACACACTTGTATTTAGTTGTATAGTTTCCGTGTCTTCACCTAGTAGTACCAAATCATCGGCATACCCCAAAACCGGAATCTTGTCACCCATATTTAAGTCTTTCTCGGTACATATCACCTTTTCTATAACATATTCTAAGGCTATATTAAACAAAACAGGTGAAAGGGAGTCACCCTGTTTCAAACCCGATCGCACCTCAAATCTCTCAGAGTAATTATGACCGATTCTAACTTTATGAAATGTTTCCGAAAAACTTAAATATCATATTTAACAAAACTGTACGCTTGAGATGTTACAGCAACTTTTTTTTTATTAAAATCGGCCGACGAGAAGAGCTACTTTATATAATGCATTTTGCACGTAACGTCTTCAGTAGAGAGAGCCGATCAGTGTCAATCCTTTCCTGGACTCGACTCTATGCCAAGACGGGTTCAACATCTTGAAAAGGATGGGTGTGATTGACATCATAAAGGCCATTTTTATTGAGTAATATAAAATAAATAGCACAAACGAGTGTTAATAAATTAAGTGAAAGACAAAATTCAATAATAAAATAAAAAGGCTGTATTACTACTTTATTTAGAATTGTACTGCGATTCATTTACTGTGTTTTTTATTGAATTTTTTTCTTACCTTAATTATATATGAAATATATAGTAAGGGAAAGTATTTAAATCGTGAAAATTTCCTAATTCCAGTTTTCAACGGAAATACAAGTTTTAGGGTCCACTGAGTCCAAACGACCGATTCCCGCAAATACGTATGTGTGTGGTAAGTCAAGCACGAAAAATAAAAGTTGTTCGAAACAGAAATTTCATATTTAATAAAACTATACGCCCGACATGTTACAGCAACTTTTTCGTTAAAATCGGCAAACCATAAGAGCTATTTTATACCATACATTTTTCATATTTTTACGATTTTCTCGAAAATGGCCTTAATGATTTTAATTAAGTTACTAAATCGATGTAAAATTTGACGGGTTTTAATATGATGTAGGTTTCATTCTGATTGAAATAAGGAAAAACGACAGGGCTTAAATGTCGATATTTTAAATTTCCTTCCTCTAATGTACCTTTAATTTTGAATATTCGAAAAAAACGTATCATCCTAGGAGCATTGATATAAAAGGCTAAATATGCATGGTGAACGGATTCAATATCTAACTAAAGGAAAACAGAGAAAAAAAAAACCTTTTTTTATGCCATTTTTGTGTTTTTTGGCTAAAAAAAATTTAAATAATGGACTAATATAACATGAATAGCACAAACGAGTGTCCTTTCCTGGACTAGACTCTATGCCAAGACGGGTTCGACATCTTGAAAAGGATGGGTGTGATTGACATCATAAAGGACATTTTTATTGAGTAATATAATATAAATAGCACAAACGAGTGTTAATAAATTAAGGTGAAGGTCAGAATTCAATAATAAAACAAAAAGACTGTCTTACTACTTTATTTAGAATTTTACTTCGATTCATTGACTGTATTTTTAATTAAGAGTTATTCCTTAACTTAATTGTCGTATATATGAAATATATATTAAGGGAAACATTTTGCATCTTTTTACAATTTTCTCAAAAATGGCCCTAACGATTTATATTAAGTTACTTAATCGATGTCAAAATAAAAACAATTAAGTAAAAAACCCTTCAAAAATATAAAAAATCTAACCTATACCTCTTTAGTGACTCCTCTCTCCATTACTAGCTAACCGTTTCTAGTGTTAACATGGCCTAGGATGATTGAGAATACCATTACCCAAAGACAGGATGATAATAAGTAACGAATCTATTATCATATAAATAACTTTTAAAACATCTCTTTTTTCAACATATTATTTATTAAAAACTCTAAATTTTCTAACACTGGCAGTAATGGTCTATATGTGATGTGATAATGAAATAAAGTGAAATAGGTTTAAAGATTTCAAACCTGTGTAAAAGTGGTAAATTTGAAGTTGGTGTATTTTGGAATCAATGATTGTTGATGTTCTTACACTAAAAATTTGAACAGTGAATTGAGCTTTATTTAAAAAACAAATATGGAAGGTATTTAAATGAATAGTATTTAAATAGAAAAAATTATATATATATATATATATATATATATATATATATATATATATATATATATATATATATATATATATATGTTTGTATGTGTGTTATGAAATAATGTTATGGATTTTAATTTAACTAAGCATTTCATTCTTCCAATCACATTTTATTCTGTTAATAACTTATAACAATATGTAGTCGACGTTTCGGATTTTTTCCCTTATTTTCAAGGCTAAAATAAAACAACAAAATAAATAAATTTATTTTGTTTTTAAGTTATGGATTTATTTAGACAAGCGCCTTACTTGGGATCTTCACACCAGACTGAAACAACAAGAAACTGCCCGCAGATACCGCTTACAACACTTACTCGACAAACAATCAAAACTCTCTATTTACTACAAAAAATTCATTTAAATAACCATTATCCGGACCTATTTTGACCTATGGTATTGTGCTAGGGGGGTCCACTAAACCATCAAACTCATCCCGCATCCAATCCTTGCAATTCAAAATCCTAGGAAAAATCCTCAATGCTCCTTAATTTGTAACTAATAAACTCATCCATAGAGACCTAAATGTCCCACTGGTTACAGACTTAGCTCGCGATTGATACACCTTCTTTAATTTCAAACTACCAGCCCACTCAAACCGCTTGCCCGTAACCTCTCAACTACATCTATTCGCGATAATCCTACGAGGCGCCTGAAAAGACGGTGGCCTCGAGACCCGCTTATAAAATTAACATTACAGTGTTACCTAAAAGAATGATTGAAGTGTCACCACAGGGTAGCTTCTTCACAAGACTATTTCATGCCTATATTTGTAATTTTAGCCATTTTAGTTGTTGTATATATTGTTTACACAGTTTTAAAAATCAATAAAACTATATTTAAAAAAAAAGTTATGGATTTGTAAATTATTGTAGTATTATTTTAATATTTATTTTAATTTGTTGAGCCTTTAGGATGAAGTAAAATTTCAAGCCGTTGAGATAAATTCAAGTATTTTAGAAAATGTAGAGTTTCTGATAAAGAGTAGGTTAAAAAATAAATGCTCTAACAGTTATTTATGTACATAATATATTTTATTGTGGATGTAATTAGTTGACCGTTGAGAATTACTGGAAGGAATTAGTCCGGGTGGCGGTCATTAAATGAAACAACTAAATAGTTTCAACTATTTTATTGTTTGCCAACGTTTCGACTGTTTGTCTGAACAGTTTCCATTCTCCCACCATGCGCCCTGATGATGACCCACAAAGGGGGTCGAAACGTTGGCAAACAATAAAATAGTTGAAACTATTTAGTTGTTTCATTTAATGACCGCCACCCGGACTAATTCCTTCCAATAATATATTTTACTCTTCATTATAGTGTTTATTGTTAAAGATCTATTATCAAATTTTATCTACCTGAAAAAAGGGGAAAACAACTTTTCAACTTACGATCCTGACCCATAATGTCTCCTTCGCTATTTTGACAGTTCATCTTCACGTTGGGAATCCTTTATTTCCTTTTGGTAGTCACTTGTGTGGAATGCCGCTGGCATTTGATAACCTTCAGCTTCACGCACTTAGCACGATTTTTGCATCCTTAGCAACAGCTAGGTATTTAAATTTATATGCGACTAGTTGCTACCCGCAGCTTTCCTTGTGTGGTATCAGGGGTCACCTGTGGTGTGCTGGCTAGCATAACAGGTATCTTTGCTCAAGATCGTGCATTCAAACCTGGCAGATGGCCCTAGGACCTTTTAAAGGAATAAAATCCACGGTTAAGCTGTCCTTCCGCGGAGACGTAAAATGGTGTTCCAGAGCCTGTGCGAATTCAGGTTCCCCTTTAAGATCCCTTTACTCATTAAACCTGAATAGGGAAACTTTAAGACTCCGACTTTAGCATCTTCCGATTAGCCACAAGAGCATAAATTGAAATTGAAATAATAAACAATAAATATTTAGTTACATTTATGGAAAGAATAACTATAATACATCTAACTTTTATATATCTCCATACATAAAATGATACCACGTTTCTTGGTTTTCACGAACTCATTTTAAACTACAAGACGGATTTGGATACAGTTTTTACGATCATTTAGAGCATTCTGTCCTAAAGGTTTAAAAGTAAAATATATTCTTTAAATTTTGCTTTTCTTTAAACGAGAAAAATAAATTTACTGTAACCAAGTCATCAAAAAATTATCCCAAAAATATAAGTAGTAATATAGTAGAACTATAACATGGGGAAGTAAAGAATATATTGAATGTGAAAAACTTCTGTATTACTTCATTATGAAAATATTTAGCTTACCGCAAGCTACCCCGTCCTACTTAATACATTTAGAAACCAATAGTCCCAAGTTTATAGAAACCTTAAAAATACAGCATAGTTATATTATCAAAGTTAAAAACCTGACAAAAAATAGGCTAACATATTTATTAAACAATGAAGTTGTTAAAAAAAAGGTATATTGGATAAAGGATTTAAGAGAAATAGCTGAAAAACATAATATTGACATAGACATTAAACTTGAGAATCAAAATAAATGAGATTTAATCCTACAGAAATTTAGAGTATCGTTAACAGAAATTTACAGATTAAAATATGTACAAAAGGCTTCAGTTTCGGAAAATATGTATCTATATAAAAACTTAAATTATGATTATGGATCACATTACCTTGATGATAATAAAATAAACTTTAATGGGGTTAAATGGATATTCAAAGTTAGATGTGAACTTCTTTATCTCAACTACAACAGATTTTATTCAAATAGTAGTGTGATGTGTTCTTTGTGCAATAAAAAAGAAACAGAAAATACATTTCATTTCCTGGCTGCATGTCCGATTCTGTCGGAAATTAGACAAAATTGTTTCGGAAAGAGTTCTCTAAAAGTTGATGATGTGATAAAATGTCTCAATGGTGATAACTGGGTGTCTGTATACAATTTTTGTAAATTGCATGGCCTTATAGATATAGGCTTATTAAGGAATTTAATTGTAATTAAAAAAAACTTTCTAATGTGTAATATTATTGATCTGATTGATTAATGTTATTTTTTTCTGTTGTTTTATTTATAAGTTAATACAGTTAGAAGGTGAATAGAATAAGTTAGTAACCTTTTTGACTATTGTATAATTTTGTAAAACTTTTCAGATCGGCTCCGGGCTGACGGTCTAAAAGACCATAGTTCTACAAATGTTTTTTATATTTGTAATATTTGTTTTTGTTGTTGTATGCTTAAAGAAATAAAAAACAGTTATCTATCTAGTAGAACTATAATATACAAGATTTTAGAAACGTTAATAGACAATAGAATAAATCGTACACGTTAATAAAAGCTTTATTAAGCCCATAAACTTATGAACATATGTTATCGGTAAAGAGGAAGGTTATGATAGTTCAATGTTGCCCCCGTCGAACAGTACCGCACAAGTAATATTTTTTCATTCATCACGCAAGATTTTAGAAACAATATTAAGTAACGAATAGTAACTAAATTGTTAAAATAAATGGTAAATTTTTATCATTTATAAACTAACATTGTAAATAATTATTTAAGCTTGTAAATTATTTTATGAAAATAGATCTTTCACTGTAAAATAAATGGTATTCCCATGGAAACTTAGTTAAACCTTTAAAATGTATTTAAAATATTTTATTTGAAATATTAAATAGTTGTAAACTTAATAGGATAAAAACCTTTGTTATTTCAGTTTTTGAATACATACATAGCAGCAATCAAGTGCTCTTTATATGGGAAAATTAAATTTTCATTATCTGTGATTCACTTTAAAATAACAAACAAATAAACTTAACCAATTTTGATGTATTTTTTATATTTTTGCCGATGATTAAATATAATGATGAATGGAAGTAACAAAATAAACATATTTTCTTACTAATTGCGCTTGTTGTTACGATTAACTAAAGCTCCCTAAGGGATAAATTCTAAATCGGTCAGATAGATATTTTTAAACATAAATGATCACACCAGACTCAAAAGACAAGAAACTGCTCGCAGATATCGATTGTTACAACACTTACTTGACAAACGTTCAAAGCTTCCAATCTACTACAAAAAACTAATTTACATAGCCATTATCAGACCTATTTGGACACATGGTATTGAGCTATGGGGATCCACCAAGCCATCAAATTCCTCCCGCATCCATTCCTTGCAATCCAAAATCCTCCGAAAGATCCTAAATGCTCCGTATTTTGTCACTAATAAAACTATGCATAAAGACCTAAATATTCCGTTAGTTGCAGACTTAGCCAGAACTAGATATACCTCATTTAATTCCAAACTACCAGCCCACTCAAACCCGCTTGTCCGTATCCTCTCATCTCCATCTATTCCTGATAATCCTCGGAGGCGCCTGAAAAGACGGTGGCCTCGAGACCTGCTAATGACATAAAAATGGGAGCTAACCGCTGGGTAGCTACTTCACAAGACTTTTCAAGCCAATTGTTACTTTTGTTTTCACATTTACTTGTATTTTTTCCTATACAGTTGTAAATATCAATTAATAAAAAACAAAACAAAAAAAACAAACAAACATAAATGACACATCTTTCAAATTTCAATCGTGGGGAGCAGAGGCGGGTCTTCTATTGTTTATATATAGCTATTATTGAGTTCCAGATCCTATTTGTATTCAGTAAGATTTAAAATATCACTCAAATATAAGTGGTGGAACAACTCGTCTGCGACGTAAATATGGATTTATCCCATTCATTAGTGAAGATATGCACTTTAATGTGTTTTTTAGCTAATAGCAATTAGTTCCTAGATGTTAGAATGTTTTAAAATCATTTTAAACAACCAATATGTTTCCATGACATCCTCCACAAATGCATATACGGGTATACCCAGTGCGATATGCTTTAATCCATATGTTAATTATTTAGTATATTTGGTACTACAGGTCGGACTAAGATAATTTTGCTTTAGGGTTTTTAGAAATTTGATTGCCTTGCAAATGATCAGTTATAATGTTTCCAAGGATGTATATTTTTTAATTTTTTGTATCCCTAAAACACGAATTTCACTTACCTCGACTGTTAAAATCTATTTAGAAACAATTAAATAAACTTCAATTTGAAAAATATTTTAAGTTGATTTAAATAAAACGTGTATTCATTTTCCTTGGAAACATATGATTTAGATTAAATAATATTACTATATTAAATTGTTAATATGTTATAAGTTTATTCCCGATTCGTCACTTTATATTACCTTTTACAACTTTGTGTATCAGATAATATTTTTTCTAAAATCTTTCTCTGTCTACCGGTATATTATACGTCTATATTACTGTTCTTATTATCAAAAAAACAAAAATTTCATAAACAAATAGTTTTGCTCTTTTATCCTTTAGTTAGTCATCAAATTCGTCCAACTTGTATATTCAGCCGTTATTTATCAATTTCATTAAGATGATACGGTTAATTTTTTGGAATGTACAATTTTAAAGGTACTTTAAAGAAAGAACATTTAAAATATCCGCATTTAAGCCCTGTCAGACTATTTCAATCAGAATGAAACCTATATGATATTAAAGTCCATTAAATTTCACATGAAAACAGCGAGTTTAATCAAAATCGTTGGAGCCATTATTGCGAAAATCGTAAAAAGGTGTAAAATGCATGGTTTAAAGTGGTTCTTCTGGTCAGCCGATTTTAATGAAAAAGTTGCTGTAACAGGTCGGGCGTATAGTTTTCTTAGATATGAAATTTAAGTTTCGAACGACTTTTATTTTTCGTGCTTGTCTTACCAGACACACACGTATTTGCGGGAATCGGTCGTTTTGGACGCAGTGGACCCTAAAACTTGTATTTCAGTTGAAAACTGGAATCAGGAAATTTTAACGTTTTCAATACTTTCCCTTACTATATATTTCATATATAATTAAGTCAAGAAAAATATTTAATAAAAAACGCAGTAAATGAATCGCAGTACCATTCTACATAAAGTAGTAATACAGCCTTTTTATTTTATTATTGAATTTTGACTTTCACCTTAATTTATTAACACTCGATTGTGCTATTTATATTATATCACTCAATAAAAATAGTCTTTATGATGCCATTAACATCCATCCCTTTCAAGATGTCGAACCCGTCTTGGCATATAGTCGAGTCAAGGAAAGGGTTGACATAGATCGGCTCTCTCTACTGAAGACGCCACGTCTCTTCAATTCTTCCATCACTCATCCCTTTGTGACCTGACAAATTTCACTCCAGGGTTAAATGCCTTTCAATTTCCTTTTTTTTTATTAACTATTATTGGATTTACCTAGTTATAGTTATTGACATAGTTTGAAAGTAATATAACAATATAATATCTTAAATATTATATATTTTTTTCATTATAAAAGGTTTTAGGGTTTTTAAAATGTGAAACCTCCTCAATTCCGAAACTATTCATACTTTCATAGACTGAAGAAATAGGGATGTAACTGAATGATCCTGCTACGAGATTGGATATTTATTAATTGTCCAAGATCAATGCTTTAAATTGACTCATAGACTAATGATCATAATCAGTTATATATTTTTTTTAAACGCATACAAATAAAAAAATCCTGATCACGTAACACACGATTTACATCCGTTGTTAAAATTAATTTAAGAACGTTTAAATGGAGTGGAAATTGAAAAAAAGCTTAAAAATAACAATATTATCTGCAACAATCAGTTTTATCCGCATACCATCACTCTTTATTACCTCAAAGAATTTTGTGTTAGATATCACTTTTTTCTCTCTCGAATCTTTAGCTTTCCAACGGTTATACTATACCTAAAAACCTGGACCTCCACAACCCATGAAGGGTCTTGGGCTCAGTACAAAATAAATTGCTCAGAGATTCTTTTTTTTATTATTTGGAATTTTTCATTTATATATATATATATATATATATATATATATATATATATATATATATATATATATATATATATATTAATGTAATTGTTGGCACGGGTATCATTTATTAATTTAACTGGTGAAGGTATCGAATCAAGTCACGATGATTCGCTGATACAGCATAACAACTATCAATAAAAAGAAATGCTACATATGGCTAAAAATATTGGCTTGCCTCCAGTCACGTCTGCAGAGTTATAGTTTCTTCACGCTCAGTCATTCACTAATTTTAATATAATCTATATTTAAAATAATAAATAAATTTAAATAAAAATTAACTTGTACACCTACAACCCATGAAAAAGCTTTCATGGGCTCAGTAAGTATAGAGATTCGTACTGTCTCTAGGGCAAAGGCCGTGCAATGATCTGATCAGGCCTTGATCACGATCAGCCGCCAGATTTTTCCCTAATTTTGGGTACCCACTTTAAAGAGGCTGGGTCTGCCCCAGGAAGGTCTCCATACCCTAGGTTCGCCCCCTCCTGAATTAACAGAATAAATAATATATGCCACACCCGGGATTCGAACACTGGACCCGGAGAACAGTAGATTAGTGCTCTATCCACTAAACCACTCCGCTCTCTACCCTATATTATACCTGGTTCTGCTATAAATACTGTTGCATAAGTTGAACTTTGTTTACATCCTTGGGTATTAGATATTCTTCATCTCTATCAGATTATTTTCTTTACATGTCAGGGTAATAATCCTATTTAGTTCATATTTTTCTTTAGCTTGGTTAACATGAAGTGGGGTAATTAAGGAAACAGAATAACTGTGATCGCCTTACACAAAGTTGAAAAAATGTAGCTTAGGGATTTTCAACACTTTGAGACCCTATATGTATGTGAAAGATCTCGATCGGGTCGTCCCCGCACTGTGGGAATGGCAAATCCATGGGGAGCAGTGGCTGCTTGAGTCAGAAGAAATTTCATACTAAAAAACAAATCATGTCCCGAGAAATGGAAATCTATGTCAGATCAATGTCTTGCATAATAAAAAGTAATTTCAGGATGGGTGCATTTCGAAGAATGGTAGGACATAGGCTAACCACTTCCCTAAAACAAATTAGATTGGATTGATTCGAAGTGCTATTTGGCAGTTACACTAGTGAGTGGTCTTCATCGTAAGATTTTGTTTATCGATGGGAACATTTTCACATTACAATACATGTCATTAGAAGATTGGAAAGATACCATTGCCCTTTCTCAGTAATGGTTTGGTGAGGAGTTTTCTTCGATGTCACCAAAAAGCCCCATTTTTGTGAAAAAAAACGCTCAAAACTATCAAGACGATATTTTAGAACTTGCCGCCAAGCCTCTATATGATACTCAGTTTGTTGGAAGTTATTGGTTTTTCCAGCAGGATTTCGCTTCTACTCGCAAAACCAAGTCAAATTAGCAGATGCTGAAAGAGGACATTCAATCGTTCATTTCTAGTTCGGATTGGCCTTCAGGAAGCCCAGATCTGAACCCACTAGATTACAAGCTCTGGTTCAAACTGGAGAGGATGTAATGCCAAAGGGCACAGCATAACTTGGAAAGCCTCAAACAATCTCAAGGCAAAAGGGGGCATTTTGAGTAATTTATTTTTTGTTTTAGTCTCTATAGATCTACATTTAATTTCCTAATTATGTTTTTGGAAAAGTTATTTTTCTTCTGAAATATGTATATTTCCTAGTAACAATATTGATGGCAGGACTAGGAATATATATATATATATATATATATATATATATATATATATATATATATATATATATATATATTCCTGCTCTTTTTTTGGAGAAATAACCTAGAAAATTGTTATGACAGTATTTCATATTTCATGTTTACCCTTCATATTCAGAAAAAATATTACTTAATTAGAGTAAGATTAATATTACGTATGTTTAGAGTAAGACATTTTGAAAAATTTAAGCCCTGTCACACTGTTTTAAGATACGTGGTATTGAAGCCCATTTAATTTAACGTTAATATATCGAGTTTAATCAAAACAGTCGATTTTGAAAAAAAAAAAAAAACGTATAAAGTGCTGTAACCTCTCAGACTTATGCTTGTCTTAAATATGGAATTTCCTTTCCGCATTTTTTTTTTCAAGGCAGACTAGAAGTATGAAGAATATTAATATATTTTATTTGCTTATATGCTTTGAAGTGTAGTATCATTGCAAAATAGCATGATTTTTTCAGATTATTATTATTATTATTATAGATTAAATTAAATACTAAAAAGTCTAGCTTGAATGAAGGAAACTTAGAAGGGAACTGTTAAAGGAAGAAGGGAGAGTTGGTGGTAGTTATGACTTTACAGCGCACTAATTGCCAATCAAGATCGACCTAAGGAACCGAAGGTTGATTGAAAAAGGGACTCAACCTTTCACTAACCTTTAACTAGGAAGAGGTTTAGTCGAAAGAGCCCGTAAACCACCGGAAATCCAATGACTTTAATAAACTGTTTCGTTCGCACACGTTTACTTACAAAATCAATTCCTCTTAAATGAAAATGATTGCCTAGGTTGAACAAGCCCGTGGTAAAATTGTGTTGCTATAGCAACGAATTTGATAACTTTCCCGTCTCGCAAAAGAGGAGTCAACATAGACGTAGACAGGTGAGAGGCTAGATAAAAAAAAGATACTTAATACCAATAAAATAAAATAAAATAATCCTGAAAATTATAAAAAATAGTTTATTATTTTCAAATAATTATATTAGGGTACAACTGTTTATATAGCTGTTTAAAGGCAATTATTTAATATGAAAAGCAATAAATAATTCAAAGGAAAATGGTTAATCACAACTGCTAATTTCAAAACGATATATCTCTGCTATTTCTAAACCTTTTTTCCTCAATCTGCTGGTGTTCCTCAAGGCAGCATCCTAGGACCCATTCTTATACAGTCTATACAGCTGAGATCCCAACACATCCTAACACTTTCGTTTTTACCTATGGTGATGACACTTGTGTGCTTCAGAATTAGAGGGCTTGATTTTCAAGATACATAGAATCTGAATAACGAATAGAAACAAAAATCTGTTTATCCGCCGTCCGCGGCTTTTCTTCGAAACTACTGGACTGATTTTCTTGAAACACGGTACAAAAATACGAAATAAAATGGAGGTAAATTAAATATGATTTAATTCAATAACTCAGGTATTTTTAAAGATGGAGAATAAAATTATTATAGTTTTTTAACCAAGAAACTGCAAGCAATTATAAAAAAAAAAAAAAGCAACAAAATTGATATCTTGCCTACGCCTATAACTCTATTATACCCTTGTAACTCATTTTCGAAGATAGAGAAAAAATTCTCTAGAGTTTTATAATCGGTACATCGCCAGTAATTATAAAACAGAAAAATAAATTTGAAATGTTTCACCTATATATATGCCCTTGTTTTGTTTATTTATTTAACGTCACTTTATGCTACTATGGCTAATCGGACGATGCTACAGTGGGAGTCCTAAATTTTGCCTACCTAGGTTTTATTAGGATAGGGATCTTTTACGAGTACCTGACATCGCACAGGCTCGGGACCACCTTTTAACGTCCCCTCCGAAGGACGGCGTAACTAAGGATTTTTTACTCCCATTAAAAAATCCTAGGACCACCTGCGGGTTTGAACCCGTGACCTTTAGCATGGGAGGCTGTTACGCTAGCCACCCAGCTACAAGTGATCCCTATATATATATGCCCTTAATTCAGTTATTTTTGAAGATAAATAAATAAATGTCGTTTTGATATTAGTAATTGTGATGAACCATTTCCCACTGAATTATCTATAGCTTTTCTTATTATTTAATTCCTTCAAGCAGCCATATGAACAGTTATATCCTAATATAGTTATTTGGAAATAATAAATCATTGCGTAATAAATTGCAGCATTTTTTTAAACAAAATAAGAACCAATATATTTACAATGCAAAAGTTATGTGTATTTTTTTATTAAGATTAACTCATTTATTTATGGTTTCATTATTTAGTGAGTGCTATTCTATAGGAGAAAGATACATCTACTATAATTAACCAATACCGTTCGATATTTTTCATTTATCAACTTTATTATTCGAGTTATATGAATGAAAGAAAACAAAAAACATTCTGAGGCAGCTAGTCTCCTGTGAATAATATAAATGTAGATTTTAAAATTTATCTTCTGGCTATGAAATATGATAATATTATGTAAATTTTTTTAATTATGTACATTATTTGATTAATAAAAAATGGCATCACATACTATGAATTTTTATATATATAGTATAAGGTAGTATTGCTATCGAAAGTAAAAAATGTACTAAATCAGTTGAAAAATTGGATGAAAGTTAAATCAGACATACCGGTTTAAGATGCCTGATAGTTAAACTTATAATAATGCGATTAATGTTCAAGAAGATGGATGGATAGTTGATGCTTGGTGGAAGTTATAGGTTAGGATTTACAAATGGACATTATTAACGAATTCCAAAATAAGGATGCGCGAATTACGAAGGATATTATTGTATTGATAGTACGGACAGAGGACAGTGGGGTGAGCTTGTATTTTATATATATGTGTGTGTATAAAACGTTTTTTAGGTTCTGAGGCGCTACATACTTCCTGATAATCCGTTCCTACCTTATTGATAGAACCTTCAAAGTAAATCATAATCTTTTTTTTATTTATTTTTTTATTTATATTACAAATAACCCTCAAGACTTGATAACAAATCCTATTTGGTGAATAACAGGTTGATACGAACTCGTTACCTCTCAATTTGTAATCATCTGTCTATCCCATGAGCTATGGAATCATATGATCTTTTTTATTCTTCCACATTTTCTCAGTCTGCAGGTGTACCTCAGGGTATTATCTTAGGTCCCATCCTTTATACGATATATACATCTGATATTCGTACACTTGTGTGTTATCCGTTCATAATGATCCAACCGCTGCAACCCAAACCCTTCAGTCCCACATCACAGCCATTGAGAAATAAATGAGAGAAACTGGAGGATTAAAATAAATCCTAAAGAATCCCACCTAATTACCTTTACCCTTTGTCGCAACCTCCTGCCCCACTGTATCCTTTAATAATATCCCACTCATACCTGTTGAACAAATCCGATACCTAGGACTACGTCTTGACAAACGTCTTACATGGAATCCTCACACGAGACTAAAACGACAAGAAACTACCCGTAGATACCGATTACTACAACACTTACTCGACAAACGTTCAAAACTCTTGTTCATTATTCATTACAAAAAGCTCATTTATGTTACCGCCATCAGACCCATCTGGACATATGGAACCCGTATCCAATCCTTACAATCCAAAATCCTAAATGCTCCTTATTTCGTCACAAATAAAATCATCCATAACGACCTTAATATCATATCCCATTTGTTGCAGACCTTTCACGTACCAGATATACCACTTTTAATTCCAAACTCCCAGCCCATATAAACCCTCTTGTCCGCAACCTATCAACCTCACATATTCCTGACAACCCTCCGAGGCGATTGAAAAGAAGTTGGCCTCGGGATCTACTTACTTAAATAAACATCGAAGTTCTACCGCTGGGTAGTTTCTTCACAAGCCTTTCACGCCCTATATTCTAATTCAACAGTTTTACTTATTGTATTTATGTTAATACAGTTGTAAAATTCAATAAAAAGTTAAAAAGGTTCTGAGGAATTGAAAAAGACATATTATACATAGGAATTATTGCCGTTGAAAGTTGGAGCCAAGCATCTTTAACTCAGCAAACCAGATATGATACATAAGACTATTTAGGAATCCCGAAGATGAATCTAATGAAACATACAATGTTATATGAGTTATAGAGCGTTTTTACTTGCAAGCACGACTTAATTTTGAAACTTATATTTAGATAGTGTTTAAAAAAATAACTTATATTTTCATTATAGGTGGAATAGTTTCTACAGTCGACTATACATCCTCAATATAACTTATATTTTCGTTCTATTTGACTCCTACCCAACAATTTTGGGTGACTGTGCCCCTTCCCTCCTATTGACAATCCTGGCTATATTCCATACATGTACTAGCCACATCAGAACTTGTACCTATATTATTTAAAAAAATTATGTCCTGTTGGACAATACTATTCCGACAACGGTAACTTCTTTGTGCATATATGATTACATGAGGAGAAACTATTGACTTTCAACTAAATCAACAGTTTAAAAGGAATTGTTGAATCGTACATTTCTATCGGCGTATGAAAGCAAATTATTGATCAAAAGGAATATATAAACTCAATTACAATAGGCTGAGTCTTCCACGCTATTGTATTCACAAATTTGTTTTCTTCTTGTACGAACAAGTTCAATAATTGTTTATAGAGATATATTACAATTTATTTCTATATAAACAATGATAATAATGTAATGTGACTACATACATTCAATATTTACTGAAAAACAAAGGTAAAGTCAGATTACATAAAAATAGAAAATAAAATAAATATAAATAATTTAAAAAATCTATAAATAGAACAATTACAAAGTTAATAATTAATTGAATATAAATAAACGCACTCATACCTATTTACAATATGCTGAAAGAACCTTGGACTTGGCTCGTCATCCCACTTGTGGAAATAAAAGCAGAATCCAGGATCCCAGCGCCTTTCTCAGCCGCGTCTCGGAACCACTGCCGTTTTTATCTTCGAGGAGGGTTCAAGGGTTGGGCGGAAATGGATAGGGATCGTGCTGGAAGATTATAGTGATAAATAAGATTCTGATGAAATTTGAAGAATTCGGATGGTATCAGGTCTAAAATAAATGGGAGATTAAGGTCGAGGTGTAAAGTATAGTTGGTGACATAATAAGGAGCATTAAATATTGTTGCAATTTATATTGTCGGTGGTTTTTAAATGAAAATAATTGGATGTTTTCGATTTTAGAAAATTTAGTTGATCTCTGCTGTCTCTGAAAAAAAGATAACATATTTTGAAACATTGAATGTTCAAATTTTCTATAAAGCGCTGGATCAACTACGGCCACATTTCACACTCAAGCGATGTTTAGCAGCATATTTTTTCTCTAATTTACCACCCATCATGGTTAGAAAAGTAATTCATAGAATTTTAAACTGACGCTATGTTATACGATTTCTACTGAATTAGAATCGTTAACGTTATTTAAGACAAATAATAATAATAGGCCTACCGAACCCGAAGATTTGATGCTGATACCACTTAATACTGCCACCACAGATTCGTCCGATGCTCCCCGTTCAAGCCCATGCCCCCGATATCAGCCTTAACACAATCCTCCAATTGACGCTTCGCCCTACCTTTAGGACGCCTACCAGTCGGTTAAGCGAATACCAACTTTATCGGAATCCGTTCTTCACCAAGCCCAAAAAGTTTACTCGCCCATTTGAGTCTCCGCATTCCGTGTTGTGCAACCTTCTAAACTCTCCAGTGGCCTAATCTCTCCTGGTCCAAATATTTTACGCAGTACCTTATTATTGAAAACCTTAAGACGTTGTTCATCCTTCAAAATTTAAGACAAAAAAACATGTTCAGCCCGCTCTCCTCTGTCTACTCAAGATCAACACGCCCCAGCCTTTGAACCTATTTATTCACTCTCATTGAACTACTTCCTTTGAGACGTCCTTTGTCATTCGTGCATCTTTATTTTGGAATCCCTTACCAAAGTCCATTCGTACATAGTAATCCTTAACTCCCTTCTAACATCAACTATTCATCCATCTCCTAGAATATCAATCTAGCGTGCCTTTGTTAAGTTAAACTATTTAGCCTCTTTATTCAATTTTTATCTTAAGTTTTTATGGTTTAAGTATATGTTTTTTTATTATTTTAAATTCTTAAAGGTAGCTTACCCTTCTCTCTCTCTCTCTCTCTCTCTCTCTTATATATATATTATATATATATATATATATATATATATATATATATATATATATATATATATATATATGTATTCATTATATATAATATAATTTGCTATATATTATGTATATAAATGATGTATCTAATATTATAAATAGCCAGAAGAGGAATCTCAAAATTGTACTTTTATATTATTTTTAGGGGACTATAATAAAAAAAGGTCCCGGAATAAAAATTATTTTTCATTCATTCATATGGCTGGTTAACTTGCCAACATGAGATTATGATATAAGACATGTTGATTTATGTTTGTACGTAGTATACTTTAGTTTGGAACGTACTAAATGATTAATGATAAGAGGTATTTAATTAAAAAAAAAAAAAAAAAATTAATGTAAAACCAAATACTTTATAGGTGGTCCGTGCAATTGTCTTTACTCAATGTTAACTCTAGATAAATTAGTAGCATTAGTCTTGCAATAATATAACAGAGAACAAAGCATAGAAACTTATCTGAGCTGTACCTTCGAATTGATTTCCTTCAAAATTTTCAGAAAAAATAGTAATTCCGTTAGTTAATTAATAACAATAATTTTTATTTTCACTTATCTATGTATGAAATATAAAGTAAGGGAAAGTGTTGCGATCGGGAAAATTTTCGAATTCCAGTTTTTTACGGAAATACACGTTTTAGGGTCTCCTGAGTCCAAATAACCAAGTCCCGAAAAAAAGTCTGTGTGTCCGTTTGGTGTGTGTGGTAAGTCTAGCGCAAAAACGATAAGTCTTACGAAACTGAAATTTCATATTTAAGACAACTATACGCCCGAGATTTTACAGAATCTTTTTTATCAAAATCGGCTAACCAGAAGAGCCACTTTATACCATGTATTTTGCACCTTATGATTTTCTCAAAAATAGCTAACGATTTTGATTAAACTCGCTATATTGATGTAAAATTTAGTGGGATTTGATATAATGTAGGTTTCATTCTGAGAGAAATAGTTTGACAGGGCCTAAATGCCGATATTTTAGATTTTCTTCCTCTAAACAACCTTTAATTTTGTACGTTCCAAAAGATTAACTATATCATCTTAATGAAACTGATGAAGGACGGCTAAATATACAAGTTGGACGAATTTGATGGCCGAATAAAGAATAAAAGGGAAAAACTATTTTTTACGTAATTTTTTTTTATTTTATAAAACAGTAATGTAGGCGTATAATATACCGTTAGAAAGAGAAAGATTTTAGAAAAAATATTATCTGATACACAGAGTCGTAAAAGGTAATATAAAAAGTGAGGAATGGGGAATAAACTTATTACTGATTAACAATTTAATACAGTTATGTTATTTAATCTAAATTATATACATGTTAAAATCGAATACAAATATTTTTTAAATTAAAGTATATTTAATATTTTTTATTTAAATTAATGTTAACAGTCAAGGTAAGTGAAAGTCATGTGTTACCTGCACCAGATTTGTTAAAATAACTTTAAATATCTTATGTTTAATAAAAACGTTTTTTTTGGAAGAATCTAGACAAGCCCACTTCTGTTCTACCTCAGTTATAATTTTTATATGCACTAAATTCCTTTCTTCAAATTTATTGTATTATAAAAAAGAAATTTCTATAGCGATCGTTTTATCGATCCACAGGTAACAAGGTATTCCCTAATAAAGCGAAACATACAAAAGGGCAGATGATGACCATAAAAAATTAAGTCATAATTATCCGTACTTTAAACTTAGCGACCTACTTAGACTAGATTAGCTCATAAAAAAGTCAAGTGGCCTATATCATCAAACACACTTAAGTGCCCATGCTTTAATGTGCAGCCTTCAGTAATCCTACAAATAAGGTGGTGGCAGCACTTATAATTAGAATTAGATTTTACTCTTTCAACATTTAGTTTCTGATGAATTGATTCTCTCAGATTTATATTTTATAAAATTCTTATCTTCGAGGAGTGTAGAAAAACAAGGCATGTCTTGTTATATAAGATCTAAAGCAACAATAAAAATCCAATAGTAATAAATTAATTAATTTCATTCAAATACTACTATCTCTTTGTTTTGTTTTTCATAATCTAGTGTTTTTTTTTTAATGATTTTTCCGAATAGAGTAATCTTTTGCGACCTTCTACTCCTTATTCTTTTGTTTATTATATGAAACATTTTTTTTATTTTTTTTTTTATAAAATTTGTATATATATATATATATATATATATATATATATATATATATATATATATATATATATATATATATATATTGTATATCATATGTACATAATAATATAGGTTTATTATTTCATTAGTTAATAATGAATATTTTAAATCAACCAAAAAAAATAAATAAAAAATTACCTCCTCTTAAAATTGAGGACATTACAAGTACATTTCAAGATACGTAGAACCCAAATGACTAATAAAAATACGCCAGAAACTACTGGACAATTTTTTCGAAATTCGCTACAAAAATGCAATGATCTTAACACTTAGATGTTGATATCAGCTGGTTATTTTTAAAATGGCGGCCGATGAAAAGTGATTTAATTCAATAACTCAGTTAGTTTTGTAGATAGAGAAAAAGTTTATTGTGGTTTTTCACCAAGAAACCGTGAATAATTATTTAAAAAAAAAAGAAAAGAAAACAATTGAAATTTTACACATTATTATGCCTGTAACTCCTTCTTTTTTTTTTTTTTAAATACAGAGAAAAACATATATAGTATTTTAGAATCAGTAAAGCGTATTAAAAAAAAAAAAAAAATTAAAATCTTGCCTATATATACGCTTGTAACTTTTAGTTTTTCTAATTAGTTTTAGATTTAGATAAGTGAGAAAAACACACACACGTACACAAAAAAAAAATTATGTATTCAAGTCACAAATTATAAAGATGTAATTTCACCAAAACTCTGTTATTATTATTGAAGATAAAGAAAAATCGAAAAAATAAGCAGCTATAAACAGCTGTATGAACAGTTATACCCTAATACATTTATTTGGAAATAATAAACCGTTATGTAATAATATGCAGCGTTTTTTGAGAACAAACCATAACTTATACCAATAAACATACCATAATATTCAACGCATAAATACCAAAATATCAAGAGAATGAAATTAGTGAATGATAAAAATTTTTTGAATATAGTTAAATATGAATTGTACATTTTTTTTTTTTATTTAAAAGAAATTTACAGCTGTATTATACAATAAAATACATCAAGTAAATGTGTTAATTGATCAAGTGGGTGTGATACAGGCAGGTGAAGCAACTACCCAGTGGTAGCACTTCAGTGTTTATTTAATGTAGTAGGTCGCGAGGCCATCGTCTTTTCAGCCGCCTCGGGGAATTATAAGGAATAGATAACCGGCCCGAAGGACTCCACTTCCAGAATTATAGCTCACTCTTAGAAAAACATAGCAGTTTAAAATGTAGGGACATTCTGGCCGAGTGAGTAAAAGCGTTGTAACATCAGCAACCACAGGAATTAATATACCTCTTATATCTAGTTCGGGCTAGATCTGCGACTAATGGGATATTTAGGTCTTTATGTATTATTTTATTGGTGACAAAGTAAGGAGCATTTAGGACCTTTCGGAGGAGTTTGGATTGCGAGGGTTGAATGCGGGAAGAATTGGATGGTTTGGTGGATCTCCCTAACTCAATCCCATATGTCCAAATAGGCCTAATGATGGTAATATAAATTAAGTTTTTGTGTTATGTGGAATGTTTCGATCGTTTGTCCAGTAAGTGTTGTAGTAAACGGTATCTACGAGCTGTTTTTTGTCGTTTCAGTCTAGTGTGATGATTTCAATTATACATTTAAATATGGTCACACTGCCATGGACATGAACTGAACGAATATTTTTTTCTGAAGGGACTTCAGTCACAGAATGATAAGATTGTTTGGATTAATTTTAGTTAAATCCACTTAATCCCTCTCCAAAAAAAAAAAAAAAAAAAAAAAAAAAAAAAGAAAACCAAAAGAGATCACCACCTCCCCAAATGAAAAACAAACAAACATGAAAAAGCTCTTTCTTATGGAAAATATACTCGCACTTATAAAATTCCCTTAGATCTCGATGTTGAGTTCTTCAGTTTAATTGAAATTTTATTAAGTTTGAGTTCACTACTGTTACTTATATTATTGTATCACAGGTTGAACTGATAAGTCCAAAGTACTACCAACAAAACAAAACCATATAATTGAATTATTTACAGAATAGCCAACCAATTACAACAATAATTCCTATACGGTAAAGTATGCGGCTTTCACGCAACTTTGATATAATATTTAAGTTTTGTTCCTGTTCACTCCACTATTCCTATTCACCCCATTTGAAGGTATTGAGTGACTGGTGAACATATTTTTCCTTAATTAAATATAATTCAAAACAAATAACAGCGAGAGCTTTAATTACGCTTATGTTGTTTATTCATTCAACGTCTCTTTTATACTAATGTGGTTAATCGTACTATGCTACGGTGGGAGTCCCGAATTTTACCTATCAAGGTTTTATTAAGGAAAGAGATCTGTAGCGAGTACCTGACATCGCACAGACTCGGGACCCCCATTTCCGGTAGGACGTCATAACCAAGGATTTTTTACTACCATCAAGAAATCCTAGGGTCGCCTGCTAGGTTTGAATCCCGCAACCTATAGGCAGGCTGTTATACTAGCCACTACACCACAGGTGACCCACTAATGTTTGTGTAAAATAATATAAAATGGCCTTTTTCAGAGTGGGTAGGTCGAGATACATTCCGGGAAACCACCATGAAATAAAGTTAATTAAATAAATGCCGTGTGACTTCGAGGTTACTAATGTTACAACGCCTTTACTCACTCGGCCATAATGTCCCTAGATTGTAAACTGCTATGTTTTTCTAAGAGTGAGCTATAATTCTGGAAGTGGAGTCCTTCGGGCCGGTTATCTCGTTCCTAATCGATGCCCCTTTTCTCGCCTCTGTCATTACTCAACCTAGATAGAGAAGGGGAGGTGTACAATTTTGTACCCTTGGTTATTTTAGGAACTGTTTAAATTGCTGAAAATAGCAGAGTATACTAGGCCGTTATGTATTAACTTATTTTTTAAACTGGTGATCTCAGGGAAGCTAATTACAATACTTATAAAGGAGTTAGTCAATACAATAATATTGCACAAATGCAAAAAAAAATCTGGTGCGGGCAACTCACTTTCATTTACTCAGATGTTAAAATCGGTTTTTATTAACTAATGTTACAGTTTAAAAGACTAGTGTTTAAATAATTAATTTCAATTTCGCTGGAAAAACATGTTTAAGATTAAATAATATAACAATTTAAATTAGTTATGTACAATAATCACTCAAGTTTATGTCCTATTCGTCACTTACATTAAAAATACAACTTTTTAAACAAGATAATTTTTTTATCTTAAATGTTTAGTCCTCAATGTATATTATACATCTAAGTTACTGTTCTTATTTTCATAAAAACAAAATATACATAAACAAAATCATTAGTTGATTATCAATTGTGTTCAACTTGTATATTTAGCCAGTTATTATCAGCTTTCAGTTGTCTTTCTATGTTTTCTGATTTGTATTTGTGCTCCGTCTTTCTTTGGTAATTTCGTCGGCATCTGAAACAGATTGATGTAGTATAAATTAGTTCGCAAAGGTACAGGGCTGAAAGCAGAGAAACATACAAACAAACTTTCACAATTGTATTTCATCATTATATAAATTATAATTTTATTGTTTAGGGGTAATTACAACAGTCGGGATTACCCCACTAAAATCGTCCGTCATTACCCAACAGACACAATAACACAAAAATTATTTTTTTGTTAGCAAAAGCGTGACACACGCAGCAAGTTCTTAAAAACATTATTGAATTAGAAGTTAATTCATATAAAAAATTACAGAATTTCTTTGTTACACCTAAAATATTATATATCTATTAAATTTTACTCGAAAACTATATGAAATTGTTGAAAAATCAAAAAATCAATACACCTTGTACGCCGAGCGCGTCGTTGCTTCGCCACTCCTGGTTCGGCACTATGTTCGGGTTGACTAACGATTGAATCACTCAAAATATCTTTCCGTAATTCCTCCACTCTCCTCATACACAAAATTCTAATAGTCAATGAGAATTGAAAAAAAAAAAACTGATAAAGCTAACTGATTGTTAATAATAATATAATGGATTATTTAATAAAGCACATATTGAGGATGTATAGTCGACTGTAGAAACTATGATAAGTGGAAATAATCAGGAGTTAGTCTTTTTTTTTTTTTTTAATATTTTAATTTTGCCGACGTTTCGGCTCAAGCTTGTGAACCATCATCAGGGCTACAAACATCAGAACAAAAGAGATACATATTAATATGATAATGAAAATTTTTTAAATGTAGAGAAAATGATAACATTTAAAATAAACGAGCAATAGTCTATAAAATATACAAGCTGTAGTAGGGGAAACCTTCAGGGGTTTTTACAATAACACCTCCTCCATACCATCTATGTTTTCGGTTTTCCTCAGTTTATGCTTGGACATGGATCAGTAATGGTATGTTAATATATATATATATATATATATATATATTAAATTCTATAGTTTTGTTTTTATGCTTATCACCATCATACTGTTGATCATATTATCATTATTTGCATCTGTAATATTTAAGTATGTTGTTATATTTTATGTTTTATTTTAAATGTTATCATTTTCTCTACATTTAACAAATTTTCATTATCAAATTAATAAGTATTTCTTTTGTTTATAGCCCTGATGATAGCTCACAAGCTTGAGCCTAAACGTCGGCAAAATTAAAAAAAAAACAAAAAAAAACTGACCCCTGATTATTTCCACCTATAATAAAACACATATTTCAATCGGATATGTGTAATTGATTCTTTAATTATTTTTATCTAAACTATATTTAAAAATGCTTAAATTGATTTTAACAACGGAGGTAAGTAAAGGTCATAAGTATTTGTAGCGCGCACCAGATTTTTCAGGTTTGCTATAAAAAGGGATATCTGTCGTCAAGTATAAACTGGAATATAGGACGCTAAAATTAGATACTGGAAGTGAAAACAGTGCAAATTACCAGAGGATGAAGGTTGGGGTTGTTCTGGGGTGTGGGGAGGAGCGAAGTCAATAAATGATTACCAAAAATAGCCTAAACTATTATTACACCTTTCCCGGAAAGGATTCTCTTTTGACCTTTGCCATTCGCTCGTTGGGCAACCTTTCGACAGTACCAAGCCATTTCATTCTTCTGGATTTGATAAATCTCCTCTATATTAATACAGGGATAATATAATATAATACAATATAACTAATATAATATAATAGGATAATATAATATAAATCCCTCGTGGTTATTAAGCTCGACCAGGCTCCTGGTTATTCCTTATGAACTTTCTTCGAGGATTGCACCTAGTATGATGCGTCTCATTATTTTCCTTTAAGAGCCTGTTTGCCGTTTCATTTATTTATTAATTTTTTTATCGTCTATGTTTCATCACCAAAGCAAATAGCGGACGCCTGATCCTATACTGTTTATATGAAGAATAGGTCTCAATATAGGAAGAATAATATAGTTAAATTTGCTCAATTCATACAAATAGTTAATAGAATTTCAAAACAAACTTCATAATTATATACTTTCTTATTAAAGTGCCATAAATAGATAAATTGTCCTTTGAATATTTACTTTCTTTATGAAGAATAGACAATCAATGTAATTAACCAACAAAGAAAGATATTTCTCTTTATTTTTTATATTTAATAAGGAAATTTACAAAACTTAGTAATTAACGATATGAAGACGTTAGATATCGGTAATGTTGTATCAGGAAGGTTATAGTCACCAACTTATATCGCGTTATATTCTTCCAAAAAGTACTATATTATTTTTAATTCTTTCCAAAAAAGTACTATATGCATGTTTTGTTCCAAAAAGTACTATATCCATATTATATTGTTTAAAATCATCGGAAAAGTGCAATAATTTGGAAAAATGAGCTGGCAACACACTTAAGAATCAACTTTTGATTTTAATAAAAAAAGAATAACGTAAATTGGTCCAATAATAAATAAGTGACAGATTTTTGCGTTTCGTGTAAAATTTTCTAAAGTGGATATAGTACCTTTGGAAATCAACGTCTCAATCATATCACTCAGAATGTTAAATTTGTCTATGATAGAGCGTGTGATTCTTATTAAAAAGTCAAGGTTTCACAAATATTTTACGTTAACTTTAAAATTACTTCTGAAGACCCATTGTGGACCACCAGTTGGGAACCACTGCTCTATGGATTTCTCTACGAAGGATGTATTTTCGGTCAAAAAAGTAATTTTCAGAGAAAAAAATCATCATGAATTAATTTAAATTTTTTTTTTCGTCAGGAATTTCTTCAATTTGAAGGTTTCCTCAACCAAACTCCTGCTCCAGCAGGTCTTTCCATGTCTACCGATCCATCGCGTCCTCCTCCGACAGCCCCCTACCAGCCATACTCTCCACCACTCTATCCTTCCATCTAACTAGGGGTCTTCCTCTCCTTCTTCTACCATCTGCCTCCCAATCCATAATTATTTTAGGTAAGCGATTGTCTCTCATTCGTTTCACATGGCCGTACCACCTAAGCCTCCTTTCTTCCACCACCTCAAGAATGTTGTGCTTTATTTCAAGTGCTTCTCTTATAGTGACATTTTTCACCCTTTCGATTCTCGATATCCTTGCCGCTCTCCTCCAAAAATCCATTTCAACAGAAAGAAACTTTTTTACCCTGGGCTATGCTGAGGGGCCATGTCTCCGAACCATACATTATTATGCTCTCTACCAAAGCTTTGTATATGAGCTTCTTCGTTTTTATCATTATATTGCTGCTCCAGAGTGATGAGTTGAGCATTCCTACTGATTTTTTTTCCGCATGTGATCCTTCTTTGGATTTCTGCCTCTGCTCGGCCATTACTTTCGATTATGGAGCCCAAATAACAGAACTGTTCAAGTTTACATAGATTGCACAATGTTGGGTCGGTACTTTCCTCCTTCTCCGTGCACATATTTAAAATTTTGCTATTTAAAAATAAATAAAATCGAATTAATAATTTTTAAAAAACCTACGAATTTAGGTGAATTGTTTTTGTTCGACACCAAATTTATCCCCCAAGTTTGAGTAAAAAAAAGCCGCGGGGGCAGGTTTACCATTCTTACCCTGCTATACCCTTTAAAACAAGTATCCACGGAATTTTTTTTATTTATTTATTTTTTTTTTGATGGGGGAATTAAAAAATCACTGGCCGAAGAAGGGAGTGATGGCTAGAGTGGCGCGTGTAATGTTTTATTTACGTCGCATGACCTGGGGACAGTCATTCATTATTCCAT
Source organism: Piezodorus guildinii (assembly GCA_023052935.1). Lineage (NCBI taxonomy): Eukaryota > Metazoa > Arthropoda > Insecta > Hemiptera > Pentatomidae > Piezodorus > Piezodorus guildinii. Next base: position 38,330,198 of record CM041295.1, on the reverse strand, counting down.
TTCTGTCGGTCACTTTCGTTAGCGTTTCAACTTTGATATTTATAGTTCAAACAATCGAGACTTCTATTATTCAAAAACTTTCTGCCACGGCCTTTGTTTTTTTTTACGATATCTGAAATTATGTAATAATAATAATGCCTCGCTATTTCATGTATATAATGTAATAAACAAATCAAAATTAATTTTTAATTGAAAAAAAAACATCGTTTCAGATATAAATATCAATATATTTAAACAAATAATCCGTGTGTAATCAAGTGAAGAATTAATGGGCAAGTTTCTTTTTTAATATTAACTTTCATATTTGGATATTTATTAATAAATAAACTGTTTGATATAAACACGTTACTAATCAATTAAATTAAAATATTAATTGTGTGATATAAAATAATTACGTGTATATTACAAATTATCTGTAACATATTGAATACAATTTTATTAAACGTAAGGATATAACTAAAAACTATGTTTCCCGCAACTCTCTATTTTCACAAGCCTCCACTCTGAAATAAATTTTAATCGCTTTAATTAAACTTAAATAAAACAATTATTAAATTAATTTTCATTGTACACAATTTAGTTTGGATTAAATAAATATAACAATAGAAATTGATATTTACAAAACTTACTTAAGTTGGTGCAATTTTCGTCACTCTCCTTTGACTTCTGCAGCTTTTTATGTTAGAAGATTTTATTTCTAAGAAGTTAAGATTTTAACTCTATTTCATACGTCTATATTACTACTATTATTATTATTTAGAAAAAAAAAAAAAACCAGAAAAATATTTCTGCTGGTTACACGTTTTTTATTACTAATAATGACAAGAGATGGAGAATTGTTAAAAAAAATAAAATTAAAGGCACTTTAATAAAATAGAAAATTGTTAAACATTTAAGCCATGTCAGGCTATTTCAATGAGGATTAAACCTGCATGATATCGAATCTCGTTTAATTTCAAATGATATAGATATTTAAATCATAATCGTTAGAACGGTTTTTGAAACAATTTAAAACAAATATATACATAAAATTAAATGATATTTCATGGATTTTAGATTTACAGGTTGAGGTAGGTCAATTGAATAGCATAATTATATATAATAGTATTATATAAGTTTAATAGTATTATAAAAAAAGTTGTATAATATGAAATTTAAATATTGTTCGGAAAACACATGGACACAGACCTTTTTGCCCGACTTGATTGTTGGGACTTAGGGTTATTAGGACCTAAAATGTTTATTTCCGTTCAAAACTGGAATTGAAAAATTTTACGATCGCAATACATCCCTTACTGTATATTTCATATATAGATGAGTGGAAGTAAATAATTAAAATTAATGTCATCGTCAGAGAAAATGATTCAGTTTGTGAGTTGACAGTTTCTCAGTTTTTTTTTCTTGTAGTTAACTTCAGGTTACTATATTTGTTATTTATAATCAGTGAGTGGCACGAGCAGATGTAATTAATTAACTCTTCGATAAGTGTTTAAGCAAAGTTGGAGGGGTTCGTTAATGAACTTGAAGTACTACTTAAATAAATTTTAGTTCGACGATAAATTCTCAACTCCTTCAAAATTATAATTTCCGGTGTGATGTGAAAGTTTGCCTAAGTGTTAAAGAGCCTGTAAATGAGAAACCTCCTGGAGATGCTCTATAAATAATCTAATACGGATTACAAGTTAATGAAAACATTGATTATTATAGTGTTATTTCCTTTAATTATTTAATAAATTGTTCTGAATGATTATTGTAATTTTTAATGTTATCTGATTCTTGTATAGTCAAATAGTATTAAAGAAAAAATAAAGCCAGGATAATTGTATTTGGCTTTAGGGAAGTATTGTATACTTTTCGAAAGTTAAAATTTTTCTGGCACCCGGGATTGCTTTACAAGCTCCGTCTATTCCTCCCTCTACCTATTTTCTAATTATCCAATCCTACCTCGCTGATAGATCTTTTAAAATAAATCACAATAGTTCCTATTCCTCCCTGTTTTCTCAATCTGGTGTTCCTCAAGGCAGCATCCTAGGACCCGTTCTTTATACAGCCTATACAGCTGATATCCCTATAAAACCCATGCAAACACTTCCTTTCTACCTATGCTGATGACACATGTGTGCTATCATTAGATAATGTTACAGCTTCCCACACTCTTCAATCCCACATCCGAGACCTTGAAGTATGTGCCAGAATTGGAGGTTTAAAATTAATTCTAACAAATCCCACCAGACAATATTTACCCTTCGTCGTAAATCAATGACTTCCTGGCCTACAGTATCCGTTAATGACACTCCACTAGCCCCTGTTGAACAGATCCGATACCTAGGACTCCACCTTATATGACCATCATAAGACCGATATGGACTTACGGAATAGAGCTATGGGTTCTACTAAACCATCTCTTCTCGTATTCAATCCTTACAATCCAAAATCCTTCGTAAAATCCTTAACGCTCCTTACTTGGTCACGAATAAGCCCATCCATAAAGACCTTAATGCCCCATATGTTTCTGAATAAGCCCGAACCAGGTATCAATCATTCCATGAAAAACTACATTTCTACTCTAATCCACTAGTTTCTATCCTGTCATCCTCTTCCATTCCTGACAATCTCTCAAAGCGTCTGAAAGAAGACGGCCTCGAGACCTTCTAGTTTAAAATACTTTTAGAGTGCTGCCAATGGGTAGCGTCTCTACATGTATTTCATGCCAGTTTACTATGTCTATCACATTTACTTGTTGTATATAATAATACAGTTGTAGATATCAATAAATATGTTTAAATAAAAAAAAAAGGATAGAGAAAAAAAAATCAGATAGGCTTAAATATCTACTAAAAGAAAATCATAGCTGCTAACATTAGAATAAATAACAAGTTTGAGTTCCTACGATGGCAACTGATCTATTCCACACCCGTAATTTTCTTCTACAATAAAATCAGTCAGTGCCATTCCTCGGAGGGGATGTAAAATGGTGTTCCCGTGCCTTTCCGATTTAGGTACTTGTAAAAGGTTTATATCCCAATTAAACCTGGATAGGCGAAATTTAGGACTATCGCCGTAGCTCCGTCCGATTGGCTACAGAAGCATAAAATGATGTTAATAAACAATGAAACCAGTCCAGAATAAGTCAAAATCATAACTGGATAACTTTCCTTTCTGAGAATTGAAACAAGCGATTTGTCTTAGCAGTTGCTATAAAGTTGTTAACAATGTGTTTGGTAAAGTATTGTCCAATTTGTCCAACATTAGAGTATTAGGGCGTGTGATTGGTAATATTCTGTATCGTTTCATGAAGTACTTTCTCATTCAGAAGTTCACGTTATTAGAGAGCAATCAATGTTGGGAGATATCATCTGTAATGAAGTACTGGGGATTCATCATTATGATTAACGACCTAGTTAGCGTCTCGGGAAACATCTTTGTCCATCTATATGCAGATGACCTGTTACGTATGCAACAAGTGGTTCAATACAAATGGAAATTATCGAGGGAGCCTTATTAGGACTCCAATGATAGGTTAGGCTCGAAGGAATTAAAGTTGCAAAAATGTAAATTAGAAAGATCCTCAAATGTAAATATGCAATGCTAGACTGTAATATTGATCTAAATTCAGCGTTCTTCTCAGAAGTCAATTGGGGTGTCGTGGTTTCCTAAGGGCTAATGAGTAAGACATTGGAAATATATCTATCATTCTTAAGAACGAGAGAGTAGTCATACAATATCGATTATGTATGTGATATAATCGATATTTTACCAAAATGCGCAAACGCGTACTGTATTAAAACATATTTATTCTTATCCATTCCTGGCCTATACGGCTCAGCTTTACACCATTGATACCCACTAACTGAGTTTGTCCACTTCTACTGCTCATGTGGTCTTGTCGTGGAGCTCTTCTCCATCTTTGAACTCCAAATCTGAATTGGGCCGGACTCAAAGGAGTCTTCCAGTTTATAAATTACAGTTGATGATTTCATGTTGCATCCAGTAGATTAACTCTTTGAACCACGGGATGTTGTTTTCACTCACTTATTGAGGAAACTCCTTGGCAGTGAGGACGAATGTCACCGTTGCATTAGTTCTGCTCCTAGGAATCAATACAGCGGACTTCATTTCTTCTCATTCTCATTGTTCCCTAATTTTACCAATGCAGTTGTGGTATAGAATTACCGGTATGATACACCAGTCTCATATGGTGCGAAATCTATGAAATGAACTTCATTTAGAATTTCCCAGGAACATTTTTTTTTATAATAGAAGGACAATAATTTAAAATAAAGGACAAAATTTTACTGTTTCGAAGGATAGGCCCGAGTTTCATATTCTAAGGACTGTTTTAATTATTTTTTATAATCTAAGTTGAAGTCGCCATTCTCGTTAAAATGATTCTTAACAATTGACATATATTCTATCTAGGATAGGGTTCAAAATAGAAGAGAACCACCATGTTTGACTCGATTTTCCTTTTCAAAGGATACAAATCGAGATATTTCTCTGGTGACTAGAATTAGCACACTAAAAATGATACTTTTTAATGTAGAAACTGTCTTTCCGTTGCAAGAATCGGTCCGAAAGGGCTAAAGTCTAACTGTCTATATAAGGGAGGAAGTTTGGTTTATGCACGAAAAGGACTAATTTTACTATTTCAAGAGATATGCCCGATTTTCATATTTTAAGGACTGTTTTAATCATTTTTTGATTCTAAGTTAAAGTCACCATTCTCGTAGAAAGGATTCATAACAATTGACACATATTGTAACCAGGATTCGGTTCAAAATGGAAGAGAACCACCATTTTTTACTCGTCTCTCCTTTTTAAAGGATACGAATAAAAATATTTCACTGGTAACTAGGATCACCACACTAAAAAGGACACTTTTTAATATAGAAACTCTCTTTCCGATGCAAGAATCGCTCCGAAATAACATAAGTCTAATTAGGGAGGAAGTTTGGCTTACGCACGAAAAGGACTAATTTTACTATTTCAAGGGATATGCCCGATTTTCATATTCTAATGACTTTTTTAATTCTAAGTTAAAGTCTCCATATTCGAAGATAGGATTCATAACATTTAACATATATTGTAACTAGGATAGGTTCAAACTGAAACAGAACTATAAAACAAGACAGCCAATTGTTGGAGCCAATTACTACTGAAGTGTATTTTTTTTTCCTTTTTTTAAAAAACATTTTATTGATATTTACAACTGTACTTATAATTAATACAAGCAAATGGGCTAATTTACACTTATGAGCGTGATTTTATGTAAAACGTTTGTCAAGATTAAGTCGGCTTTGTTCAACAGCTATGAATGGGGTACTATTAAAGGATACAGTGGGGCAGAAGGGTAAATACGAAATTAAGAGACTTAAAATAATTGTTTGTTTGGGTTTGAGGTTTTTATGTAATCGAGCATGGGTAAGAATGAAAAACCACCTACATCGTATCAACTAAATTATTCGCTCTTTGCCTCGCAATAGATGTCAACTCCCTCTAAACAGATTTGTATCGACGCCTCCTCTGACTCGAAAATTTGATAACTCAACCACCACCACTACTTCGATCTTTGCTGACACATTACAACAAGTTCAGGGATACATTTATAAACGATGGTGTTCCTTGAAACATAAAATCAGTATTTTAAATTTCTTTTATTAGGTGGAATGAGGGGTAGTGTTGTAGTTGTAGTGTTTCCTGCCATCATTAATCCACATCTCTTCTTCTGTTGACTGTAGTCATACAATCTGGAGGATCAGATGATCAAATTTTGCGGGTTACCATGGATACTGATCAACTGGCTAGTCTTGAAAACCAGCAAGGGACTTGAGCATATGAGAAGCAGGTACGTGAAAGGATTTCGGAAAGAGTTGATTTATCAAAATTTAAGCAGCCTTTAATTTTGATATCAGCCACCAATTTTTACTTTCACTTACCTATATATGAAATAATTATTGTGATCGTTAAGATTATCGAATTCCAGTTTTCAAAGGAAATACACGTCTTAGGTTCCCCTAGGTCCAAAAAAACCAAGCCACGAAAAAGGGTATGTATGTATGTGGTAAGTCTTAGTACGAAAACGATAAGTTTTGTAAAACTGAAATTTCATATTTCAAGAGCGTCATACCTGAGATGTTACAGCAACTCTTATAATCAGTTTTAATTTTTACGATATTGATTAAACTCGCTGTAGTGATGTAAAATATTATGTAGGTTTCATTCTGATTGAAATAGACTGAAAGGACTTTGCCGATAGTTCAAATTTTTTCCCTCTAAAGTACCTTTAATTTTGTAGATTAAAAAAAAAAAAATAACCATATCATCTTCTTAGCTTTGCTAAAAAAACATCTAAATATAGAAGTTGAACGAATATTGTTTGTTTATTTATTTAACGTCACTTTATGCTACTATGGCTAATCGGACGATGCTACAGTGGGAGTCCTAAATTTTGCCTATCCAGGTTTTATTAGGATAGGGATCTTTAACGAATACCTGACATCGCACAGGCTCGGGACCACATTTCAACGTCCCCTCCGAAGGACGGCGTAACTAAGGATTTTTTACTCCCATTAAAAAATCCTAGGACCACCTGCGGGTTTGAACCCGTGACCTTTAGCATGTGAGGCTGTTACGCTAGCCACCCAGCTACAAGTGATCCCAGAACGAATATTATATCATACTAAAGGAGAAAAGAGCAAAAATATTTGTTTAGGTAATTTCTTTTGTTCCGGACATAACAATAGTAATATAAATAATTAAATTCTTTACTATCTTGAGACATGTCCCTTTAGAATAATATATACAGAATGTCAAAATGTACTTTGGAGTCTTAGAGTAAATTAAATACATTTAAACAAGTTAATAATTGCTGATATAAAATAGACATATTTAAATGAAAAGAAAACAACAACAAATAAATATTCATTAAGTTAAATATGCGGGATTTGAAGGTAGAAAGAGAGACTGACGGATGGAAGGAGGGATAGAATTCCATAGGATTGAGGATCTGTCGAAAGTAGCTGTTCGGTTGGCCGTATGTATACATCTGAAGGCCTGGAGCTTGTACAACGAGGATGGATAGAGGATTTGAATTGTAGGAGGTCAAAAATGTATGATGGGCGGCGGTATTGGATAACTTGATAAAGGAATGACGTAATAAAATACTTGCGAAGATTGGAAGGGTAAAGCCACTTTAACTCGCCATAAAATTGGTGTCCCACGGAGGTGTACTTAGGGACTCCGAAGATGAATCGGACAAAGCAATTAATTAAGCGTTTTATTTTTACATCGAGATTCCCAGAAACACCATCGTATACCGTACAGCAATAGTCGAAATGGGGAAATATTAGATAGATAGATGTATAATATAGCGTTGGAAAGCTAATAATTTTAGAACAAATGTTATATACAGAGCTGTAAAACGAAATGCAGACAGATGAAAAAGACATAATCTTATGGGATTATTGCAGATAATAATTTATATTGTTATATTATTTAATCAAAAACATATGTTCCCAACTAAACTAAATCTAATTCTTTAAACTTGGTTCAACTCTATATTTATTTAATAATTCTTAAATTGGTTTTACAAACCATAAGTGATATGTGACCGTGTGTTTCCCGCACTAGATTTTTTATTATTATATGTTGTATATCCTACAGATTAAGTATAATTACTGTGTCGATGTTATAAGGGATATGGATTTCAGTTTTGGCAGGATTGGGAATACTTAAACTGCAACACATGTATCTCTATCATTCTACGTAGTAATAGAAATGCGACACACAAATTTTATTTTTATGGAAGAAGACTTAAGGAGAAGCGATAAATACAGAGGAACCGGGGGCGTGCTATTTCGAATTTTTATATGTATTTTACTTCGGTTGGCGCGACAGGCCTTCGAGACCCTTGGTTATGGTTTACTAAGATTCCCATGTTAGCCATTCTCGATGTTATTTTATACGACAGGGTCATTACTCACTACGTCTATTTTGTGCAGCCAAATGTTGCCTGACGGGTCTCACTTACGCGAAGGGAAGCTGTTAGCGAATCCCCATTTAATTATATACTTGAAAAATTCTATCCTGGACTATTCGCTCACTCTCAACCTTTGACGCGTTAGACAGACTAGCGCACTAACCACGCAGCCACTCTCCCAATTTTTATATGTTATGATGTATATATTAATTGTATATAGAGCTAATTATCTGTAAACATAATTATTATCGACTTCGATTTTTTTTTAAATTGTGTTTATCCCCATACAAGACTGAAACGACAAGAAACTGCCCAACGTTTTCGATTACTTACTGGACAAAGGCTCCAACCTTCCCCTTAATTACAAAAGACTTATTTATATGACCATCATAAGACCGATATGGACTTACAGAATAGAGCTATGGGGCTCTACTAAACCATCGAATTCTTCTCGCATCCAATCCTTACAATCCAATATCTTTCGTAAAGTCCTTAACTCTCCTTACTTTGTTACGAATAAGCTCATCCATAAAGACCTTAATATTCCATATGTTACTGAATTAGCTTGAACCAGGTATCAATTCCATGAAAAACTCCATTTCCACTCTAATCCTAGACTATCATCCTATTCGATTCCTGATAATCCTCCGAGGCGTCTGAAAAGAAGATGGCCCCGAGACCTTCTAGTTTTAGAATATTTTTAGAGTGCTGCCCATGGGTGGCGTCTCTACATGTATTTCATGTCAGTTTACTATATCTATCACATTTACTTGTTGTATATAATAATACAGTTGTAAATATCAATAAATATGTTTAAATTAAAAAAATAAATAATTGGGTTTAAAAATATTATATAGTATTCCCACTTGCACTGGATTGGAATTAATAGCTTTTATATACTGTTCAAGGGAAATGCACGGGTATATTAATAATCCGGTCGTTCTATAATTATCCGGTGTATTGTGGTCCTAATCGATAGTTCAAAGTTCAAAGTTCTTTTGGAAATAAAAAGAATATGTGACTGTGAATTCTGTAGTATCCTTATTCTAATGCGACATAAAATAAAATGGAAACGGTGGCACGCCAATAGCTTTTAAGAATAAAAGGATTTATTTCAGTTTTATGCCCTTAATTGGGTATCGTTATTCCATACAATGTAGGTTTTTTAATATAAGCTTCATCTTTTTTTGGAATTTGTTAGTAATGAGTGTTTATACGATTTATTAATTATTTCTTGGGGAAAGGGTATAGGATATTTCTTTCTTTATGGCCAGTGAAGATGTTCACATTTTAATGCAGCGTGGGTTCCATTGAAAAAATCTTGATCGATTTCGAAGGTTCATTGTTGAAAATACTAAATCTTTTATACTGGAATTCTTTACGATCTCCTCTTAACTTTTTATTATCTTCGTACTGATTCAAATAAAAAAATCCTGATTCCAGAATACTATTATTGGTTATTGGTGAATTTCATCTCGCGTCAGACAGCTCTCCAACTTCAGTCTATAAGACTTGATGAAGATGCGTAACGTGGGTCGAAACGTTGGTTAAATAAATTGTTTTGACATATCCCTTATATGTTTTGGCCTGACTATTTAAGATTAATTTTTTTTTTAAACAATCCTTATTTCCCTTATCCCCCCCCCACCACAAAAATACAGTTTTACTTTATCTTCCAAAATAACCGAAAAGGTAACAAACATACCGTAAGGCACCTTATTTAAAGGCATATGTAAAGGCAAAATTGCAATTTTTTTTTCTTTTTATAATTGTTCGAGATGTCCTGATTCTTAAACTCTGTACATTTTTTCCCTCTATTTTCAGAAATAACCGAGTTATGGGCGTATAGAAAAATTAATTTTTTAAGGTAATTTTAATGGAAAGGTAATTATTTTTATAAAATTGATCGAGGTGTCCTGATTCTGAAATTCTTTACATTTTTGTCTCCATCTCCAAAAAATAATCGTGTTATGGGGGCGTAAATAAAGATAAATTGCAATTTTTTTTTTTTATATGTTTGAAATGTCCTGATTTTTCAACTCTATACGCTTTTCTTCTCCATCTTCAAAAACAACCGAGTTATGGGCTATGAAAAGGTAAAATTGTAAATTTTTTTAGTTGTTCGAGATGTCCTGATTCTTAAACTCTGTACGTTTTTATTCTCTATTTTCAAAAATAACTGAGTTATGGGCCGTGTAAAGGTAAAATTATTATTTTTTATAAAATTGATCGAGGTGTCCTAATTCTGAAATTCATTATATTTTTTCTCCATCTTCAAAATATCTGAGTTATTGATTTAAAACATTTTAAATAGGTCACTATTTTGAAACTAATAAGATGATGTCAACGTCGAAGTGTTAGGGTTTACTTTTATTTTTGCGTGGAATTAAAAAAAAAATCGGTGCTGTAGTTTCGGATAAAAGCCTAGGAGGGCGAATGGTAGATAAAAAAAAAATTGATCGAAGTGTCCTGATTCTGAATTCTTTACATTTTTTTCTCCATCTTCAAAAATAACCGTGTTATGGGGGCGTATGTAAAAATAAAATTTCAATTTTTCTTTTTTTTTTATTGTTTGAGATGTCCTGATTCTTCAGCACTATACGTTTTTCTTCTTCATCTCCATAAATAACTGAGTTATGGGCAATGTAAAGGTAAAATTATTATTTTTTTTATAAAATTGATCGAGGTTTCCTAATTCTGAAATTTTTTATAATTTTTCTCCATCTTCAAAACTATCTGAGTTATTGATTTAAAACGTTTTAAAAATAATAAAATAAAGGCCACCGTTTTGAAAATAATCAGATGACGTCGACGTCGAAGTGTTGGGATGCACTTTCATTTTTGCGTGAAATTAAAAAAAAAAAATAGGTGCTGTAGTTTTAGATAAAAATCTAGGACGGCAAATGGACGATTTAAAAAAAAAAAAAAAAAAAAAAAAAAAATTGGGATCTAAGTATCATAAAACGTGGGAACTTAAATTTTAAGGGAGAAGGGATTATTTTATTTTTTCGATTACAAGAAAGGTTCATAATTGAAAATAATAAAGCAAAATTAGCGGGAAGAAGTGGGTTATTAGGTCAGGTAGTCACGTGCCTGCCACGCCAGACGTGTAGGAGCTCTTTGGAATGTGAGACATCGGAACCACGGAGCTAGGCGGGCAGCGACTAGGCGCGGGTATTGACGGGGTGCCTACTGACGTCAGATGACCTACTCCTACCACCGCTCCTCCATATCGATTGTTACCCCCTCCCCCTCCCAGTCTTCGATCCACTAATGTATGGCTGCTCTTCCTAGGTCATCCATACTTTCACCATATGATGGGATTTGCCACATGGATGAACTCCAATATGGCCACTCTCCGGAAAGCCCTATCCAATCCCTAATGGGATCGATTCCAGTTTTGCCGGAGTTTTACCGATTTATCGATCAACTCAACCGGGAGGAAAAAATAGATTGTTTTAAGTCATATTTTAGCGCGAATAATAGATCTCGCGGTCAGTACTGATATTGCATCATAAGGCAACATATTGTCTTAATAGAACATTGTCTTAACCCCATTCCTGAAAAAAAAACCCGGGTGGCAGAAATGGCTAGAAAAGTATTTTTCTGTTTGTTTTTTTACATGATGTTTATTGTAATTATATTATGTTTACTCGAAATGTATTCCATACCTACAAGACAAATTTCGCAAGGAGTTTGGCGAAAGAAAATTTTCAGTCACGGGACTTTGGTTCGGAAGCAGGGGACCATCCCAGTAGATACTGGATCATTTTTAGAGAGGTATGGGCTAGAAAGAAAACAGTGGCAAAACATAGCGGAGACCATAATCCTGGACTCACTGGGAATCCTGCATCACCACATATATTGAGGCTCCCTCTATTTGTTTTTTAAAAATTGTCTTCAGGATTGATGCGGTATGCTGTGTACTCATAGCAACTCAGCGAAGTTGAGCAGCAAATCCAAATGGGAATTTTTCTTTTTACAACTGTATTGAACAATATATCAAATAAATAAGCTATAAGATAGAATACATCTAGAGAAACTGCCCATTGACGACAGCATTCCACTAGGTAGTCTAAACCATAATGTCTCGAGGCCGTCTTCTTACCAGACGCTTGGAAGGATTATTAGGAAAAAAAGAGGAAGGAATAATTAAAACTTATGGATTAGAGTAGGGCTGGAGTTAGTCATGGAAGGAGAATACCTGGTTCCCGAAAAATCATCAACAAAGGGAACATTATAGTCTTTATGGATGAGTTTATTCGTGACCAAAGAAGGATAGTTGAGATTTTTACGAAGGATTTGGATAAGGGAAGTCCTAAATAGCGGACCTGTTCAACTGGAACAAGCGGAATATTATTGAAGAATACTGTAGGTCAGGATGTCATAGGTTCACGACGAAGAGTAAAAATAAGTTGGTGAGATTTGTGTGAATTTATTTTAATTCGCCGATTCTGACACCATACCTCAAGGTCCTCTGATGTGCGATTGGAGAGTTTGAGAGGAGAATGTAGGATCGTTATTAACTGATAACACGCAAGTGTTATCGGCATAGGTAGTAAGGAATGTGTTAGGATGGGTTGGGATATCAGCTGTATAGAATGTGTAAAGGATGGGTCATAGCTAAAAGCAAAAAAGAATTTTTTTCATAAGGCATGTTTTCACTGAGCTTTGCAAAACATTTGTTTGCATAGGAATGCTTGGCTTTTGGCAGAGAACAACGACCGTCCATTCACAAACCAGTGGGAAATATCTGACGCCTGAGTAGTGTCAGTACATCAAAGGTCTTTCATCGTTTGAGAGCGTTTAGTGGGCACAGCCCTCTGTTGTCCTGCGCTATTTATTTCATAAATTCTTCTATCAAACGTTTGTCGTACAGTTATTGTTATATTCTGAATTGTTTTTAAAAATTAATTTAACAATTGATCTGTCTTAATCTGTCTTTTTATTTTTTAATTCCGATATGGTTTGTCATTTAGGCATACATTTTTGCATTAAAAATATATATGTGCTGTTAATGAGTTATATCGATATATAAATGAGTGACAGCTTAATATAATGTACTAAGGATATCAAGTGATAGTTGATATACACAGGATAAAAAAGAAAATTCATAAAATGTTTAAAAGAATTATAATAATTTAAAAAAAAGCCTTTTTGATTGATTAATACGCTGTTTAATGGAGCAACCCTCTATATTTGGGCAGCACTCTTTTGTCCTAATAATAAAATAAAGCATTTTCCTTTAGCGGATTCTTGCTTTTAAATAATGGAGAATCCGAAATCTACATTATTATTATTATTATTTTTTTTAAAAATCATTCAGTCATAAGTAAAATACAATACTAGAATTGCGTTTTCTATACAATTAAACTTTTTTCAGTCTTACATTATGGAACCATCGATAAATAGCTTCTTTTTTTTTAATAATATTTATTTATTGAGATATATTACAATTTGTATATTAATAGCTAAAAATATTAATTAAATCTTTAGAACCTCTCTTTTTCTTTATTAACTTATTAATCAATAATTATTATTATATAATTTTAATTACAACGTTTCGACAACTTGCCTCATCTTCATGCACAATACTAAAAAACAATATTTATTGTTCTGTTATTATAATTTTATTGTTATTATGTTACTTTTAAATTAATTTGAAACACATTATAAAAATCAACATATAATTTCATTCGTTGAAAAACTATCATTATTAAATGTCAATCTTTGTAATTTTTGTCAATCTATTATTTTTTTCTCTTTATTTTAAATGTATCGCATCTTTTTCACTATAACATATTTAGAGTCAATAATAATTTCCTTTAGAGTCAATAATTCGTCTTTCTTTAAATTTTATTTATTTATCGTTTATATTTTTTACATCGTTTCCAGAGATGTTTTCAATTCAAAAATATTGTACGCTTTTGTTCCAACCTTATCCCACCTTTCCTTCTTACTGACAGGTACCCTCTATTCTCCTTCAGATGACTGATATCCTATTGACCTGTCACGTCAACGCCCAATCCCTTCCAGCTCACTACGACGAATTTCTCAATTACTTCTTACGCAATTTTCATCACATCATTTCCATTTCTGAAACCTGGCTCAAACCGAACATATCCTCTTCCTCTATATCCATTCCTAATTATACCCTTTATCGACATGATAGGATCGACCGAACAGGCGGAGGTGTTGGACTTTTCATACATAACAGCCTAAGATCAAAAATCCTTTATAAATCTCCTTCCCAAGATGTTCCTCATTTAGAATATATATTTGTCGAAATTTCTCATAATTCTCATTCTCTCCTTTACGCGACTATATACCGTCCTCCTCACGTCCGATTCGATCCCACGTTTGAATCCTCCCTCTTTACCTACGTTCCTTTATACAATAACATAATAATAGCTGGTGACTTTAACACTAACCTTTCTTTAGATTCTCCTGACAGATCATACTTTGTCAACCTCATTCATTCACTGGACCTGTTCATAGTACCCTTCAACCCGACCCACCACACCCAGTCTACAAGCACGTGGCTAGATCTGTTCATAATAGATTCCTCCGAAAAACTGTTATCTTCCTCCCAGAATCCAGTATCCTTTCTTTCATACCATGACCTCATTCGGATTTCTTATAATATCCCAACTCCTAAAATTACCCCAAAACAAATATCCTGGCGAAATCTTGACTCCCTATCCTCTGATAAATTGGCTCCTTTTTTCGACCCATTATCCAAAGCCCTAGAACCTATCTTTACCTTTTCGTCAGTCAACGAGATGGTGGAATGCCTCTCTGCGAACCTCCTTATATTTCTAAATACCCATGCTCCACTCAAGACCTCAACCTTTAAACACCCCGCTGCACCATGGATCAGTCCTGAAATAAGAGAGTTGATGAGGAGAAGAGATGCCGCCAGGAGAAGATTTAGACGCACACGAGCCCCAGATGATTTCACCATGTTTAAGTCCCTAAGAAACCTTGCTCAGTCTTCCTTACGCCGTGCTAAAGCACATTTTTTCCATAATTCCTTATCCCAAGCACCCAACCCTAAGACTAAATGGAAACTACTTAGAAACCTATCCATTATAAATTCCAAATCCTCTTCTTGTGTTCCATTTACTCCCGAAGAACTAAATTCCTACTTCGCAGAACCACATCCTATATCCCATATTACTCATTACTCTTTACCACAGACATCCTTCAATCCGAAAAATTTTTATTTTTCTGATATATCTCCTGAAGAATTGCTCTCCTCCATTCTCAAGTCCAGAACGAACGATCATGGACCCGACCAAATCCCTGTGAAATTAATTAAATTATGTCTTCCTGTCATCTTTCCTGTCCTTCTACACATTTATAATGTTTCTCTTCAAAAATCTATTTTCCCAACAGCCTGGAAAAAAGTCATCGTACGTCCACTGAATAAAGTTCCTAATCCCGCCGCAGTTTCCGATTTTAGACCTATCTCCATACTATCCAACCTATCCAAACCGCTTGAATGAATCGTTCACTCACAGCTCAACAACTTTCTTGAGGAAAAAAACCTTTTAAATCCTCTACAATCCGGTTTCCGATCGCAATATTCTACTCAATCTGCATTGTTAAAAATTACCCAAGACCTACAATCCTCAATAGACCAACAAAAAATCACTATTTTAATCCTCTTCGATTTCTCAAAAGCTTTTGATTCAGTTAATCATAACATCCTTCTTTCCAAACTCCAAAACCTTCAAATATCAAACAGCGTTCTAAAATGGTTTATTTCTTTTTTATCCGATAGATCTCAAACTGTCATGATACCAAATGAACCTCCTTCCTCCTCTATTGTCTTAAAACGTGGTGTTCCTCAGGGATCCTCACTCTCACCAACTCTATTCTCCATCTATATTAATGATCTCCCAGACTGCATCCGCCACTCACAATACCACCTATATGCAGATGATCTGCAAATCTATCTTTCTTTCCATCCTTCCGAAATGCTAAAGGCTATCCAAAAACTTCAACAAGATATTGACAACATCAACGCATGGGCTACGGCAAATGATTTGAAGTTGAATGCAGGAAAAACCAAAGCCATTCTTATCGGTTCCAAGAACCTTGTAAATTCTCTTCCATATTATCCACTCCTTTACCTCAATAGCATACCTATCCACTTCCACACCTCAGTAAGAAACCTTGGAGTCATTATTGATCAGAACCTATCTTGGAGCAATCATATTTCTCAAATCACCCGAAAATCCATCGCTATCCTAAAACAATTTCTAAGATTTCGTGATTCAATCCCACCTAAAACCCGTATGTTACTCGTCTCTTCGCTTATTTTCCCCCAGTTTGACTACGGTTGCCTCGTATATGGCGGGCTGTCTGAGAAATTCGATATGAGACTCAAAAGACTTATGAATTGTTTCATTAGATTCACATGTGGAATCCCCAGGCGCTCCCATGTTTCTAGAAGGTATACCGAGTTGAATTGGCTCTATCCCTTTTTCGTCGGCAGTACCTCCTTGGTGTCTGTCTCTTCCGATTTTTCCATACAAAAAAACCTCCTTATATTCTTGATATGCTTACCACTTGTTCCTCTGTCCATTCAGTATACACTAGATCCCAACCAATAAACTTGTATATACCTTCTCACAGATCTGCTTCCTTCAAAAAATCCTTTATTATTCGTGCTACCCTATTTTGGAATTTCTTGCCTGTATCCATTCGTAAGTCCTTATCATTATCCACTTTTAAACACCAACTATTTCTCCATCTCCTAAAGCATCAATCTTCCCAACATATGTAATATTTAAAAGCTATAGATGATAACTATTCATTGTCACAAAATCCATCTTTTATTGTTAAACTGAAGTCTTAAACGGCCAGACAATTATCATGTATATTGTACTTTTCTTGTTATTCTTAGGGGACTATTCGTCCCAGAATAAAATTGCTTTTCATTTCATTTCATTTCATTTCATTTCATTTCATTTCATTTCAACATTAAACTCTTATTTCACATCTGATGTACTGTAATCCTGAAACTACTCACTGTTTGATTTTTGTCTTTCATATTTTATTTAGTGTACTTTATCTGCTATTTTTATTTTTAAAATGAAATTAAATTTTATTAATTTAATTTTAAGTTATATTTATCACACCAGCATAGTGATTATTGATATATTTTGTGTCTATGTTTTAATTGACATTTTTTGGTAATATCGACGGCTTCATAGATGTTTCTATTTTTATTTACTTTAGAGTATAAAATAATGTCATGCACTGGGTATGTAAGCTCGCATGTATACTGGAAACACACATTGATTTGTTTAATCGATTTGTAAAATCTAGTTACTACTGTGAAGATAATGGAATGATAAGAACACAGGATAACACTGAGGTGTTACAAGATCGATTTGGGTAAAATTGGGGGATAGAGGTACAATTCAGAAGTTTGGAGTGTAGGATTAAAGTGTTAATGGACTTGAGGTAGATGCCTGGACTCCCGACAAAGTGGTACAAAATCGGCTGGAATCCATTAACTTTGTACCTTTTCATTATAATTCATTGTTTACGATATTTTCAGATAAATGTTTATTTTATAATAAATATCACCATATTAATTTCAACATAATATAACATGAAAATAAAACAATAATATCATATTGTATTTATTTTATGATGTGACTAATGTTAAGCAGCTGTAATTTTGAAAAATTACATATTATTTATTTACTACTTTTAATTTATAATTTCATTTATTTATTTATATATGTATATATTCTTAAATAAGCTATAGCACCCTAAGACAGTCTGTTTCAATTATCTTTTATAAAGACTCTTAGTAGATTTTGGTGTCTCAAGCACCTGTAACAATTTTCACTATTTAATTAAGGAATAAAAGTTTGTTTTTTTTTTCACTTAAGTTAGTACTATTTCAATTATCCTTCCCAAAGACGCAAAACCAGTAACCAAGAGCTTTGTAATACATATCACATTAGTTAGTTTAAATATATAGATTAGAAAATAATTGTTATTATGGGACAGAGTCCCTTAAGAATAATAGATATGTACAATAAATGTATTTGGCCAAAAAAAAAAAGGAATATAATTAATATCTAATTACAATGATGTGAGTAGAAAAAAAAGTTATATAATAAAAAAAAAGAATAAAATAAATAAATAACTTCTGTTAGATAAATATGTTTAACAAACCTAAGATAAATTAATTGATTAAGTAAGTTAAATTTGAACAATAAATATTTTTCAGATTAATTTTTTAAAATTCAAAATCTGATATTTGATTTGCAATAGAATTATTGAGCGTCTGTTTGGGAAGATAGAATGTATTGGAACAGCTTGGACTTGAATGAGAGCAGAAACATGGATGATATGAGAAGGTAGAGAATTCCACTGGGTATTAGAGCGGGCAGGAAAGGAATGATCAAAAGTTTTAGTTCTGTGCTTAAGAATGTAAAGGCTAGAATGACAAGATCTTGTTTCAAGAGAGTGGTCTGACGATTTAAACTGCAGAAGTCTGTGGGTGTATGAAGGGAGCTGAGAGTTGGTGGTTTGGTAAAGGTATGATCCAAGGAAATATTGTTTGCGGATATTGAGAAGGAGCCACTTTAGCCCGCCGTATAAATAGGTCACATGAGACCTCTTTGGAGTACCGAGTACAAATCTTAATAATTATTATTTTTAGTATTAAAATGACAATTAAATACGAGTTTTAGCAATATCCAATCTATGGGTTGGCAAACGTATGTATCAAAGATGAATTCTTAGTTTTCCTTTTGAAAGTTTATCCTTAACTAAATTTTGAAAATTGTTATAGTGCTCGAGACGCCTAAAACTATTTAGAGCATTTAATATAGATGATTAAAATGGACTGTCTTAGTGTATTAAAATTTATTTAAAATATGATATAACATACTTTTTTTTTCCTTTGGCTCTGCAATGTAGTTTCTTTGGATTCCACACCGCAATTCTCGCTGTTACGTTATTCTCGCTGTAGGGTTATTCCCTAGTTTTGTTAGTGGCCACCAGTTGGCTGATGGGCCTACCATACCCGGGGGAAGGAGGCAGGGAGAGAACCATTTTAATTATATGCTCGAAAAAATCCTTTGGCGTGGTTGACTAGCGCGCTAGCCACTCAGTCACCAGTTCTCTGTAGCACAGTCTACCTATTGCAAAACAATCGTATATACACAAAAGTTTGAGTCCACCTATCGTTCACATCAATAACCTCTATCATACTAGTTACAACCTCTTTATATTTACAGTGATAGTATTAAAAAATCTGGTGCAGGCAACACACGACTTTCACTTACCTCCATTTTTAAAATCAATGAAAGAATTTTAAAAAACAGTTAGAGATAAAAATACGTGAAACTATTTAGGAATTAATTAAATTGAATTTATATAGAAACATGTGTTTTATTAGAAAATCTATTATATTATTATCTAAAATAATCAGTTAGTTTTATGTTCATTTCATCACTCTATATTAACTTTTAAAAGCTTGTGTATGAGATAATATTTTTTCTAAAATCTTTAGCTTTCTAACGGTATATCATACATGTATATTACTGCTCTTATGTCCAAAAACAAAAAAATTGCATAAAAAAATATTTTTTCTGTTTTCTCCTTTAGTTTGGTACCGAATTTATTCAATTTATATATTTACCTGTTTTTTCATCAGCGTTAACAAGATAATATAGTTATTTTTATTGAATCTACAAAATTAAAGGTACTTTAGGGGAAGAAATTTTAAAATATCGGCATTTAAGCCCTGTCAGACCATTTTAATCAGAATAAAACCTACATGATATTAAAGCCCATTAAATTTTACATCGATATAGCGAGTTTAATCAAAATCGTTTGAACCGTTTTTGAGAAAATCGAAAAAAGGTGTAAAATGCATAGTATAAAGTGCCTCTTTTGGTAAGCTCATTTTGATGAAAAAAGTTTTGTCACGTCTCGGGCGTATAGTTTTCTTAAATATGAAATTTCAGTTTCATAGGACTAACCGTTTCCGTCCGGGAGTTACCACACACACAGACCTTTTTGCGGGATTTGGTTATTTGGACTCAGGGGACCCTAAAACATGTATTTCCGTTGAAAACTGGAATTCGAAAATTTTCACTATCGCAATACTTCCCCTTACTATATATAGTAAGTGAAAGTAAAAAACAAGAAAAAAATTAAAAGGGTTAAACTAAAAACAAGTTTTTTATTTACGTTATGTCTTTTGTTTTTAAAGTTCACTATTTTAAATTAATGAATTATTTTCTGCTAACTAATTTCAAATTAATAATATAAAAATAATTAAAACTATAGCAATAGATATGATATAATATTGTTTTGTAATAACATTGAAACATTTGTTTTTCCTCATTTAAACTAATAAATGTTTGAAATACAGATGAGCGCCCGAAACAGGCTCTTCTCTCAGGAGCCGAGACCATAGAAAACCGCTTGAATGTAGTAACCTCGAAATTCCACATTTGGCAATGTTTTTCCAGATTGTTTATCATTCGCTATCTATCCATTTATTAAAGAAATTAATAAATTAAAACCTCATAAATATACATGCTCAAAATTTTCGCTCCGAGCTTGAGAAACCTCTCACAAGAAATATAACTGAATTCCCAAGGCTTTTATCTCAAACGCGTCACTGTTAAGAAAGACCACAGAAATAACAGGATTAATCTAACCCAAACTTGATATCCTTTCCATATCAAATAGTGCTTTAACCTCTCTCGCACAGGTTGAAGGATCTTCCCTCTAACCAGGTCTATTTCCTGTCTATATTAATAGCTTTATCAAACTTAACTAACTTTATCAATTACTTCAAATGTCATTTATATGCAGATTATCTACGTATTTACATTTCCTTTTAGCCTCATAAACGTGTGGGGAGATGTTTTATGTCCTTTAGCCGTTTATGGTGTTAGCTAGTGGATAACAGAAAATAAACGAGCCCTCTCCCATTGAATATTTTATCCTTTTAATATCTTTATATCTTATACTATAGCTTGGCAGATGGCCTAAAAATTAACTTAAAAAAACTAATAATTAAAATAGTTGGATGTGATTTTTAATTATTTTTTTTCTTTGGATAACAACATAACACTATGCGCTCTATTTATATAAGAATTAAGAATAAGAATTTAAATAAGTAACCACGAAAAAAAATTATATACATTTTTTATATCATTAAGATAAAACTGTAAAACCAGTTAAAATGTTAGTCTATAAACCTATGATAATGTAAGGAATGATCATTCAAAAAATAAATAAAAATACCAGTGTTTTTCGCGCTACTTCAGGATATTTAGATAAACAGCCAATATTTAAAGAATAAATAATTTTTAATGTTTGTAAAAACCGGAACAGTTCCACTGGGAGACGAAGATAGTGGCTTTGTCTCGAACATTTCATGCAATTCTGCCATCATAACTTTTTTTATTAACATATAATAATATGAAAAAATATATATTAAAAAATCTTTGTTGCTATGTTTTATATAAATATGGCATATAGAGCTATTTAGTAGTTTTCCAAGTCAAAAAAATTAAGTAAATAAATGTATTCCATCCAATATAAGGTTTTTATAATAATTGGTGTAATAAATAGTATGTATGTGCATAGTGTGTAAGTAATATCTAATGACATTACGATCCTACAGCTCTATCTCTACTCTTCATGCGTGACTAGTTACTACCCAGAGAGCTGAAAAAATGCTGTTTATTATTGTTATTTTTTCACTATTGGGCACATTTTAGATCAACTTGAAAAAAAAAATATATTGTGCAGGACCCTCTAATGAATTAAATTAGCAAAAAAGTGTTTGAAAATTTTGACTCACGTTTTTTAAATAAAAAAATGTTTTTTGAAACTCTTTGAAAAAACCATTAACATATATATATTTTTTTGTAAAAGTCTGTTGATTCGTTCAGGAGAAAAAATTGTTTTTTTTTTAATTTTTCACCATGGGGTACACTTGCGATAAAATTGAAAAAATATATGTGACGGAGGACCCTCCGATGAAATAAAGTAACTGAAAATTGGATGTGTACGAAACTATCATAACCAGAAAATATTTTCTTAAAAATTCAAAAAATTTTTTGACCAACATATTCGTGAAAAAAATAGTTTTTGAAACCTATTTGTAAAATCCATAACATATATTTTTCTCGTAAAAATCGGTTGAGCTGTTCAGGACGAATCAATTTTTTTTTTGTTTTTCTTCCCCCCTCCACAACTTCCCTCCCATTAGGATTAAGGGGCTAAAAATTTGCGTAAGGTTGTTTCTCATAGGTTTGATTCAATGGTATAAATTTGGTTCTAATACATGTGGGGGCAGATGCTTATCCACATGCATTTCACATTTCACATTCACATTTCACATGCTTATCCAGCTAGGCCCTTTGTTAATCAATTGGAGTTATTTTATTTCGGACCAATTCTCGCAAGAGAGTTGCGATTTTAAAAAGTGTCCTTTTTAATGTGGTAATCCTAGTTAACACCCAAATATTTCGATTCCTTTAATTTTTAAAAGGAAATCTAGTCAAAAATGGAGGCTCTCTCCCATTTTGAATCGTATCCCAGTTACAAGATATGTCAATTGTTAAGAATCCTTTCAACGAGAATGGGGACTTTAACTTAGAAAGAAAAAAAAAATGAAAATAAAACAGTTCTTAAAATATTATAATCCGACACATCCTCGGAAATAGTATAATTAGTCCTTTTCGTATAGTAACCCCGTATAGCCTTTAAAGGTGAGGTAGGATGGACAAGGTTTTTATTTTTGTCAGTAACATTAATTTATGGAAGAAGTTATGATGAAAACGAAACTTACTATATTATTATACAAATCTGATGGGCGAAATACACGATATTCACTTACCTCCATTGTTAAAATCAATTTAAGAAATTTTAAACAAACTCATAGTTAAAAAAAACTTGAAAAATTACATTCAGTTTCGTTGAAAACATAGTTTTAGAATAAATAATTTTCATGAATTAATTAAATTTTCATGTACTACAATCACCTAAGTTTATGGCCTATTCGTCACTTAAAATTACCTACCACAATATTGTGTATAAGAAGACATTTTTTCGAAAACGTTTAGCTTTCCAACGGAAATTTATACATCAATATTGCTAATCGGATATTTAAAAAAAAAAAAAAAATACTCCTAAAAAACATGTTTCCTCTTTTTACCTTTAGTTGGTTATCAAGTTCGTTCAATTAGTATATTTAGTCGTTTTTTATTGATACTAATACGATGGCATGTTTAATTTTTTCAAATCTACGTTACGATAAAAAATAGTACTTCTGAGGAAGAAAATTTAAAATATCGGCATTTTAAACCTTGTCAGACTTTTTTAATCTGAATGGAACCTACATCATATTTAATCCCATTTAATTTAACATCGATTTATTATTATAGTCTCACATAATTAAAAGTGACCTTATTATGGGTGCATTTCAAAGAATGACAGGACAAAGTCTAACCACTTTCCTAAAATAAATTAGAGTGGATAGATGCAAAGTGCTCCGAGGCCGTTGCACAGATTAAATGACTGTCAAGGCAAATGGGGAATTGAAAATTGTTTGAATAATTTCATTTTTTGTTTTAGTCTCTATAGATATACACATTTTATTTTCTAATAACATTTTTGAAAACGTGTATTTCCGTTGAAGTCTGGAATTCGAAAATTCTCACGATCGCAATACTTTCCCTTACTATATATTTCATATATAGGTAAGTGAAAGTAAAAAAATGTTTATATACGTTAATTTTCTGTTGAAATCTCTATTTATTCCCTTGTAACAATATCTATGGTACTACCTTACTAGGTAAGGTAAGTGAAAGTAATAAAGAGTTAATTGTTTCAAACGAAATAAAAAATTGTTTTTATAACGTTTATAGTGAATGTTATTAATTAGTAATAATTACCTAAGTTACCTGAAAGATATGTAGCACTTTAACTAATGAAGAATCTTGGAGTGCAGAACATATTGTGGATCCATACTGTTTCTAGGTCAACGACTGTGCAAGTAGGTCACGCTAATCCGCCAAGCATTTGTTCTGAATTAAGCGGATAGCGTTTTAGCTACTCATACCCTATATATGAACAATAATATTTATTTATTTGTTGTTATTTACAACTGTATTATACAACGCAATAAGTAAATATGCAGATTCAAGAAAAGTCGTAAAAATGTCTTAAAGAAGAACTACCCAGTGGTAGCTATTAACAATAGCAGAGCTTAAACTTTTTATTTTTATTTTTATAACAACTATTTAATCCATTACTTTAATCCATGTGCTTGATGAATCGTAGAAATGTAGAACGAGTAATTCGGGACTTGAATGGCTGCTCAACTTCTCAAGATCTTAAATTTATAAATAGATCAGATAAAAGCATATTTGTAATATTAAACGATAGTATGAGCTCATTAATTAAAATCAATCAATAGCAATATAATTAAAAATAAAATTTTAGCCAATATACTGAACGAGAACTATGTCGCATTAAAGACCAAAAACAAATAACATTTATTTGGATTAGGGCAAACATGGAAACTCCCGAAAATGATAAGGTAGGCCGATTAGGTATAATATTAGAAGGCATATTTCAGACGCCTAATTACCATAATCTAATTATTTTTGAATGATTAATTAATGGTCCTAAAATTATCAGAAGTCTTTTACAGTGAGATTTTATAAGCCTACTAATCCGCAAATCTCAGATAAGCCGTAATTTTATGGCTTGAGCCTAACAAAAATATCGTTAAAAATTTCGGTAGAATCAAGTCTAACCATGATGTAGGCAAAGTATACCTACAGCGCATAAGAGTTTAAATCTTCACTAAATGTGATAATTCTAAAGAAAGAAACTATTGCATGTAATCGTGGAATGCTCTGTCTATAAATACCGAAGGAAAAAAATAAGCTGCGATAATATGCGAATCGGTATAAAAATTTATTGACATAAAAAACCGAAATCATAAGTATAACTGAAAAGAATACTATTTGCTAATATTTAAATATGTATTAATAATATACTTTTATTGGCTGTTTGGAAAACTATTGTCATAGAGAAAAAAAAGAAGTAGTATGTCCAACAAACTTGGTGTTCATACGGATATATATATATATTCATTTGACTAATTTATTCTGTATAGAAGTATTCAAATCGAATGAAATGACCTGTCAATCGCTTCTACGTCTTGTGGAAAAAAATTATAATATTCACATTTCTACATTTTGCTACTCATGTATTTTAAAAAATTGGAACATCTTTAAAAATATTGAACACGAATTGTTCAGATATAGGCTTAAGAAACATCAAACATCTTTATTGGAAACTTTTCGTTCTAGTTTTTTTTTTTTTTTTTTTAATGTACAGGGTATATGGTACTAAAATACCATGATACAATTTGATCGGTCAAATGCGATCGATCAGTATTATATTGATTCAATGATCTGAAACCATATTTTTTAATATCAATTAATGAAAAATTCTAAAATATGCCTCATATGTTATAATTTGTCATTTATTTGTTCCATTAGAAAAAAAAAATCTCAGGATAAGTATCGAAGAATATTATATTGTTATGTAAAAAATTTTTTTTTATCTTTAACAATATTTATTACAAATCTTTTATACTGAGTAAGCAATTAAAACCTGTATAGAAGCGGATGGTTTGAATTAATCTTTCGATTTGATGCTTCTATAAGAATCAATTGATCATCTAAACAATATGAATTAAATCTTATATACTTCTTCAGTGGTGCGATAGGCCGTGTAGGCACTAGGCCTCGTGGTGCAATCTCCTGGAAGATTACACTCACGTTTCTTGGATGCATGTTGTAGTGTAGGTTCATCTCTCCCTACGCCTAATTTCGTGAGTGGCCACCATTTGGCCGACGGGTCTCACATACCCAGGGGAGAGGCTGTGAGTGAATCTCCAATTAATTATGTCTTTATAAAAGCCCAACCATGACTGGGATTCGAACTCATAACCTATAGCATGAGGGGCTAGCGCGTTAGCCACTTAGCCACGGACTCTCCATGTGTTAAATCAATAACTTAAAAAAAATTGAAATATCTTGAGATGTAATAGGAGTAATTTTTTCACTCTCACGTGCACAATGAAATATGAGATTTTTTTATTGATCTTAATTAGATCAAGAGTTTCAGAGTTTTGGCTACTAAATCGTGATTTTTTTCCCCACTGTACGCCTTTAGTATCGACTATCCTCATAAAATTCAAAACCTCCAAATTACCTGAATACAGTCTGTCGTGGAATGACCATATTTCCATAACTACCGAAAAATCCATATTAATCCTTTACCAGTTCTATTGCTCACGTGATCGCATGTCTCGAAGCACACGGTAGCTCTAAGCATCATTCCTTATCTTCTATCACTTTGAATACGTGTGCTTGTTATGTATAAGACCAAGTAATCAATGAACAGCTCCATCAGGCTAATCTAAACCTGCCGGTCTCAAATCTTGTATTTAAGATGTTGTTGGGACAATACAGAGAAAGAATTTAGGAAGGTTTTATTATAAATAACTTGTATATACTAATATATATATGATAAAAACATTTATAACGAAACTTTGATCAAAGTACTTTCACATCTCTCGTTATATTGCTCCTTTTGAAACGAAGCCATCCTTAAGCACAAAGGTCGGGTAGGTCTGTTTTTTTAATTACAATTTTTGGAATAAGATTGACATTAAAAGATGGTTTTTTTTTTCGACCAAGAAGTTCATTTTATTTTTTAAAATATTGGCTTGTATAATAAGTTTTTATGTTTAGAAGAGTTGAATTTAAATATAATTATTATTAGTGCGATATATCCCTAAAAGGAAGGCGCTAAGCACTTATGACTCAATTTTCTTATTTCTTGTTCTTTTTGTTTTGATAGTATTGTCTCATTATTTGGCTGAACTTCTCTTTTATTTCTGGAGACCATTTGGGTCTGTATGGTTTCTGATTGTTATGCTCCAGAGTTACTTTACATTTGTTTACTTTGTCTCTAAATATTGGGTTGTTTCACATGAAATGTCCGTTTTTATGGTTTCTGAAATACATAAAGAATTTTGCAGATCTCTGTTGTTTTCTTCCGAATGTTTACATATTAAAAGTAAACAGTTACTAATCCTCCACCTTTGTATTATAAACATCAGCTTCCCAATCAATTACCCACTTTTTAGTATACCTCGATTTTCAAGTAATATTTTTGTACGAGTTTAAACTCGGCCATTCAGCAGCTGAGGCCGCTAGAAATATTTGCACGACGTTTGGGGAAGGGAGTGTTAATGAACGGACCATTCGCCGTTGGTTTGCTCAGTTTTCAGCTGGGGATACCGACTTGGGAAACTTGCCCCGAGGAAGACCTCCGTCCGTAATAGGCAACGATTTCCTCAAACATGCAGTTGATGGAAACCCCTACCAAACAGTTAAAGGACTCTCAGCACAACTAAATGCAAGTGCATCTACCGTTTCCAGACATTTAAAGTGTATCGGGAAAGTAAAAAAGCTTGATACATGGGTACCTCATGATCTCACTGAGCGGCAGCAAGACCCCATGTTTCAAAACATACCGTGCAAAAATTTAAAGAACTGGGCTACGAAGTTCTTCCGCACACACCATATTCTCCCGACTTGTCTCAATCAGATTACCACCGGTTCAGGAATTTAGACAACTTCGTCAAAGGAAAACTTTTTGATAATGATGATCAAGTGAAAAGTGCGTTTTCAGATTTTTTCTTTCGCTTCAAAGCTCAGATTTTTTCAGTTCGGGGATAAAAAAGTTGGTGTTACGTTGGGAAAAATGTGTAGAAAAAGAAGGTAAATACTTCGAATAAAATTATCTTGTTTTCATATCGTATTTTTAATAAAAATCCTTTACCTTGAAAACAGACATTTCATGTGACACAACCCAATATGTTTGTCTTGGATTATCTCTTGTCTAATGTCTGCTCTTCGTAAGCATTCTCGTGTCTGTTTGACCCTGTTCGTAGTGCTTTTGAGCGTTGCTTCGTATATTTGTCGTGCCAGTCTTGTTTCAGGTAGTCTTTGCATGTGCCCATTAAATATAATTTTAATATATAAAACTTATTTTCTTTTAATACGAAACGGGTTTTTAAGACCACGCGGATATCATTATTTATGCTTTCTCAGTTTAGCTTATCTTTTCACTAGGTACCTTTTGAACATCCGACCACGCTATAGTTCGTTTCTTCCGATTTTCTCTATTTCTCGTTAGAATCTTGATCTCTTCTTTCAAAATTATTTTACAATTAATATTAATAATATTATATCATCATATTTTATAAGAACGTTTCGAGGCCTTGCCTCATCTTATATTACTTAACCAATATTTAGCATCATGGGGTTATTACTTATTTTGATACGTTAGACTAAATTCCATAATACTCTTTTTATTATTTATCATATTATTACATACCTTAAAATTTAAATACGAGTATATTGATTTCTAAATTTATTTTATAAATTGGGTTTTAAAATAAGTTAGTAGCGTTTTTTCAGTTATTAAATTTAATCCTCTCTGTGTTTTAAAAATCATGTTTACCTGGTCAATAATGTTTATATATTCTAAAAAAGAATTAGTTTAGGTGCTTTATTAGTTTCAACCGAAATTTCTCATCTTTAAGTGGTATTTTGATTGCTGGAAAGAGAAAGAAAAATTAATTTTCGTCTTAAAAAAATGATTTTTTGATTTCCGAAAAGAAAATCCACTTAACAGAAGTTCAGAAAAATTTACAATGTGTATGGCGATGTCTTAAGTGAAAGCACCGTCCGTAAGTAGTTTGCTCGGTTCAGAATCGGAAATTTAAGCTTGAAAGACGCAAAACGCTCGGGTCGTCCAGCAAATGTTAAATACTTGAAAGATAACAACGTGTGTTTCGGGTTCCCGAAAGAGAAATTCACGTTGACTACGCCATCACCTAGCGGCCTGTTAAATTAATTAGAGCGCCCTAGTGGCCATAGAAAGGAACAGAGCGCCTCTAGCGGCCGAAAAAGAAACTGAAGTTGCAGGTCCTGGCTGGTTGTGCCAGACAGTCAGCTCTAGTTTTTCCTCCTGTAGCACCACCTTTTTTAACATGGAGTAGAATAATTTAGAAGACCCCTGGCCAAAGGGGAGGAGAGGAGGAGAGAACAGTTCCACCATCTCAGATATCACCACTTAACGTAGTCACATGTTTCAACTTTGCAATAGTACCAACTAACCCAATTAACACCTCATGGTCAAATTGAAATGTACCATTTTTCTTTGTAACATAATTAATTTTATCCCCATAATGTGTTTCTTTTATCTAGGTCCAGCCTTCTTTCAGTCAGTTTCAATTTACATACAGTCCACTTATATACTACTAAAAGGAGTGATCATCTAAACATTTAGTTGGAGGTGAATACTCTAAACAACATGTAATAGATCAAAATGGGTCAGACATAATTTATTTACAAGAATCTGAAATTTTTATTTAAATCACCAGTAAAAAACGCAACGAACTTATTTTAAAAACCAATACTATTATATCATGTATAATTTTATGAGGGAGAAGTTGGTTGGTTGCGCTAAATATATATATATATATATATATATATATATATATATATATATATATATATATATATATATATAATAATATAATAAGGATAAGAGAAGAGGGACAAATAAGATATCTCATTTTTTTATTATGTTATTCTATTATTGTATTGTATTGAGGATGTATAGTCGACTGTAGAAACTATTATAGGTGGAATAGTCAGGAGTCAGTCAAAGAACTAACCAGACAAAGAAATAATCTCTCCCTCGTATGCCAACATCTTCCGTTTCCTTAAGTTATAACTCTTTTACTTTACTGTACAATTTGATCGTATAATTTATATTTTATTTGCTGTATATTTTTCTTTTCGTTTATAACACTTCTGGTTTATGTTTTTAATTTATTTTTTATTATATACCTCATGGATCTTTTACATACCTCAGATTCTAGTTTTTATAATTTTCTGTTAAAAATGTTGAGCCTTATTGTACATGTACTGTTTTGTTTTTCCATTGTATAATTTTGTAAAACTTTTTAAAAACAAAGATAAGCTGTAGTATTTATATTTAGAGGAGAAAACCTTCAGGGTCTTTACACGAACCCCTTCCCATACTACCTATGTTTATGGTTTTCCTCAATTTTGCTTGGACATGGCTCAGTAATGGTACGTTTATATATAATTTTTTTACTTCTGTATTAAAGTCTAAAGTTTTGTTTTTATGCTTATCTTCATCATATTTTTTATCATATTATCATTATTTGTATCTATAATATTTAAGTATGTTGGTATATTTTCTGTTTCATTTCAAACGTTATCATTGTCACTACATTAAACAATTTTCATTATCACATTAATATAAATCTCTTTTGTTTTGATGTTTGTAGCCCTGATGATGGCTCACAAGCTTGAGCCGAAACGTTGGCAAAATTAAAAAATGACTGACTCCCCATTATTCCACCTATATTATTGCATTGTTGAATTATTTTTTTTTTTCTTTTGATTGCATTGGTTATCTTTTTTTTTTTTTTTTTTTTTTTACCTCTGGATGATAGCCCACAATTTAGACCGAATTGTCGCACAGTGGTTCCAAACGCACTTTTTCGGGACAAAAGTCTGCACTTCTCGTTCTATTTAAAATAAATCAACCACTTTAACTTAATTTTATGTCTTAGTAAATTCACTATCAATGGTTTGATTGGCATTCTTTCAGCTTATTTTTATGTCGTAAAAGTATATAAGTTTTGTCGATAATTTCAGAGAAATGTCTGTGTAACTAATTTTTCTTATATACATCTTTATATATCTATATGTCCTTAGTTTAAATTTGTTTAATTTAACCTTCGTTATTAGGTAAGTTTAAGAAAAATTGGGTTTCATATAATTGAATTTTTTAGACCATTTTCTTGGCTATTTAGGTAATGTTTTGTAAGGACCAAAATTATATAAAATACTATCATTATCATTCTAGTTTTTGTTTGGTTCTTAAATATGCAAAATTACGGGAGTTAATATTTTTTAAAGCAAACGTTATTTTAACAGTTAAGAGAATTTTATAACTCCGGAACCAGCTTAGTCTCAAAGACCAAATTTATATCACTTAAACACATTGTACAGATAGGGAGTCTGTATTAGTTTCATAATATTTCACTCAGTCCCTTTTGAGATATTTTCATGTAAACATAGCGAAAAATGAATTTTAGCCAATTTTGAAAATTCATATACCAAAAAGATCGAAATTTGTCCAGCAGTAGGACCATGACTAAGCTATATAAGAGAAAATAATTAAAAGTGAGTCTCTTTTCCTTTATATACTTTTATTTCGTTAAAAATCTTGTTTTTTATTCATTTTCGAGAATTTTTTAAACAACTTTCTTCACTGTTTAGGTAATGAGCTGTGACGACAAAAATACAAAGCATGTTCTTATCTTATGGTTAATTTTTGTTTTGATTAAATATTTAATAAATTACAGGAATTAGAAAGATTCTACCATCACACGTTTTTGTACGTGGAGCTTACTAAAAACGGTTGCAAAACTAAAACTACTGATCCGACAATTTTTTACTTTCACTCACTAGTAAGGGGAAGTATTGCGATCGTGAAAATTTTCGAATTCCAGTTTTCAACGGAAATACAACGTTTTATTTATTTATGGTTTTAGATTTACGAAAAGATAGAGAATAACTGGTCAAAAAATCAAGAAGATCAAAATGTCGAGCGGCAAATTTAATGAAAATTGGACGATTTCAAATGGACTGCCTAATCTTATTCCGCTAAGCCTTTTTTCACCTGGAAACTGTCGTCGAAGTGTTGACCGAAGAGCAACATCAACAGAGCTAGAGCGTATGAAACCGTGGGTGTGAAAAACGTTGCACGACGAAACTTGCAGAACCTTAGCCAAAAGACATATTTATATCGAAAAAAAGCAAGGTGTTATTAAGATCTTCAATAATTTTTCCAAGACAGGGCTTTCCTTTTATAATACCGAGCGAGGCCAAAGTTTGCGTGATTGGCCATCATAATTCTCTTTTCACAGCATTATCTTGTATAACAAGGCATCCGCGAAAGATAAACCCGTCCACCTTTCCCAATTCGTTGAATCCGATCTTAAAAACCGTCACCGGGCGTAGGCACCTATTCACTCAGGATACAGAGTCGGGAATTTGCATATAAAACTATGAAGAGCCCCTGAACAGTTTTCGAGCACAAATTGGCTTCAGTAGAACTGTCATTTCAAAATAATGATTCCCCTCTGTATTCCCTACTCTCTAGGGAGCCACTCTTCTTGGCCTCTAGTGAATTACCTCTCTGGCCAAGCGGAACAGAAGGCAAAACGGAATAACTTCCAGTCTCAAACGATTCTCTGATTATTTTAAAGACATTAAATATCGAGTAGGAGAGTCGACTATAAAGACAGGAATTCTTTATTTCTTGGCAAAGCTACTCAAATACATCATGTTGTTCGTTACACAGTATACTCATCTATCCATATTAGCCATATTGTAATAATAATAATAAATCTTTATTTATTCTGGGACTAGTCCCTTCAGAATAATATAACAAGAAAATAAAAACTTAAATGTCTTAGAGTATAAAAACAAAACAATATAAATTAAAAAGAATAATATTGAAAATTAAACTAGATAATAAACATAATAAGAAATATGTACATATATACAATTTTGATTAAAACAATCTTTACAGTGAATTTTTTTTTTTTAAATAATATTTTAATAATGTTACATGTGCAAAATACAAGATAAGATAAAATATAATAGTTAAATAAACGTTTATTTTTGTTACTAATTTTAATTGAAATTGGGAAACTAATTAGGATTTCTCGGAAATTAGAGGGACTGAACAGGCGATATTTGAATGTCGGAACAGTATTGGAACTAAGGATATAAGAAGGAACAGAGTTCCATTAGGATGAGGATCGAATTAGGAAAGATCTGTCGAAAGCTGCGGTTAATTACATGTCCGAAGGCAGTGAGCGAGTGTTGCGGGATCGGACTAAGGATTTGAAAAGAAACATATCTGATATGTAAGACGGACGGCGGAATTGGAGAACTTGGAAGAGGAAGGAAGCCAGAAAGTATTTACAACGGTAGGAAGGGTCAAGCCACTTCAACTCTTCGTAGAATCAGGTGACAGAGGTGTCCCTGGATATCCCAAAGATGAAGCGGTTCAAGCAGTTGAATAATCGTTTTAGTTTTGCCTTGAGATCCCCAGAGATATCCCTTTACACCGCACAGCCGTAGTCAAAGTGGGGAAATATTAAGGAACTAACCAAAAGCCTACGGGTTTCAAATAAAAGAAGGTGACGATGGTAATTTAGGTGTTTTAAGGTGGGAAATGTGCGACGGGGGATTTCGGAGGCATGGTTTTTCCAGGATTAAGTTTGATCGAAGGTTTTTAACGGTTTGGTTAAACTTTATTGGATTATCATTGAGGAACAGTTTGTAAAAAAATATTCATTTTACTTTCACTTACCAATATTTAACCCTCCGTGGGTTAGGTTAATTTCAAACTCGTACATGGTAAGGTGGGGTCGGATCCGACCCAGCCACTTTCAGAATTGAGACTTTTTTTGAGGGTTAATCTTAGTAGTATTGAATATTATTTAATGAAATTAACCAAAATAATAGTTAATAACATAAAAATATACATT
Organism: Piezodorus guildinii; assembly: GCA_023052935.1. Taxonomy (NCBI): domain Eukaryota; kingdom Metazoa; phylum Arthropoda; class Insecta; order Hemiptera; family Pentatomidae; genus Piezodorus; species Piezodorus guildinii. The sequence goes on along the minus strand of CM041295.1, from coordinate 38,296,452 downwards.
TGGATTCATGCAACTGTTGATAAATTAATTAATATTGCTTAGTAACAAATAATATCTAACGGCTAAGGAATAAAACAAAATATAAAGGGTAAACGAAATTATTTAAGTAATTTTAATAACAGAAGTCATTAAAATAGTTAAAACGATACGTAAATTAACAAACAAAACTTTTGGAAAAAATAATGATGGAGTTTAGTTGATCGTTGAGAATATTAGATGAAGAAGAGGGTTGGGGGTGCGGTCATCAGAAAGAAACGCTCATTAAAAAGCGGTACTTATTTTAATTGTTTGCCGACGTTTCGGCCTACACTATGGGCCTTCATCAGGGCTAAGAGAAACAAGATAACAACCAATGTAATTATAAACTTGATAATACGTTTGGTATATAATAATATTATTATCTTAGTTTTGTTTACTTACATACTTTATAACTGTCGTCATATTATCATTGTAAATTTAATTTTATTTGTTTTCCATATTATATTACTGTCACCATATTATTATTAAATACCTAACGTATTATTAAGTTTATAATTACATCGATTGTTATCTTGTTTCTCTTAGCCCTGATGAGGCCCACAATGTAGGCCGAAACGTTGCCACACAATTAAAATAAGTACTACTTTTTTAATGTGTTTTCTTTCTGATGACCGCACCCCCAACCATCTTCCTCGTGAAAAAATGTAGGTAAATGACCAACAAAAGCCAACTCTAAATTTGTAATTTGGTTATAACATATTCATTGTCACTTTCTTCTGAAGAAAAACTATCTTATAGATTATCATTATTTATTAAAACGCAATCTTCGTTTTCAGAATTCGACTTACCAGACAGAAAAACCTCATTGTCGGATTTCTCCTGCTGATGTCGCATTTCTTCTAATAAAGCATATTGTGGAGTTGAAAAAATCAAGTTACCCTCTTTCAAAGTGGTTAAAATAAATAAGATCATAACGTTAAAAAATAATTTAACTAATGATTCAATAATTTCAAGTCTATGTCCGAAAGAAATTTGGAACATACTGAGTAAGGTGGGGTCGTTTACTGCCTGCTCAGAGAATTGACGAGCTAAAAGTAAGATAAGTTTTACTAGGAAGTGACTAGTTGGGAAACCCGCTCCAATAAAATGGGAAATAAGAATGGCTCATAGAGTTCCTAAAGTACAGTCTTCAAAGCTATTGTCCAATTGCTATATACAAAAAAACAGGCGCTGGGGTCGGATCCGACTCCAACCTTACCAGTAGGGTTAAACTATAGTTTTCAACGTAAATACACGTTTTAGAGTCCCCTGAGTCCAAATAATCAAGTGGCGCGTAAAGTTTGTGTGCGTGGTAAGTCTAGCATGAAAACGAAGAGTCGTAATGAACTGAAATTTAATAAGCGTATACGCCTAAGATGTTACAGTAACTTATTCATACAATAATAAAAAAAAGAAAAAGTTCCCAACCACAAGAGCCATTTTATACCGTGCATTTTGCACCTTTTTACGATTTTCTCAAAAACAACTTCAACGATTTTCAGCAAACTCGATATATCAATATACAGTTTAAAGGGCTTTTATATCATTTACGTTTCATACTGATTGAAATAGTCTGGCAGGGCTTGAATAGCGATTTTTTAAAATCTTCTTCCTCAAAAGTACCTTTTTTAGGTTCCAAAAAATTAACCATATCATTTTATTAACATGAATAAAATGGGTAAAAAAAAAGAAAAGAAAATAAAAGTTGAATAATTGTTAGTTGTACAGAAAGGTAAAGAAGTAAATAACAATTATAAGCAGTTAATAACCATTATTGAATCATATTTTTATCTCTTATTATTATTTTAAAGCCTACAAAAGTATCGTTGTCCGTAACTGAAAGTGTTAGGAACGAAGTGCTAGGAATTTCTAGTATGAAAACAATAATAATATTCAAGTTGCTACATCTATGTATTTTAGAAACCTTGAAATATCTGTAAAAAAATATTGAAATGTATTGTTCGTATATAAATAAGCTTTAAAAAAATAACTTTGGAGATGGACTGTTGGAGAAGAGCCTGCGGCATATCCAAGCTGCAAAGAATCCCTAATGTGGAAATAAGAAAAAAAGTAGGGGCTGAGCTGAACATCTTGAATGAGATATCAAAGAAGAGACTCATGTGGTATGTCCATGTCATGAGGATGGAAGGGACGCGGTGGCCACATAAAATGATAAAGTACTCACCGCAGAAGAGGCGAAGACGAGGAAGACACCGCAAAACGTGGATAGAGAGTGTGAGGGAGGACATGGCGGCCAGAGGCTTGACGGAGGAGGACTGCAGGGATAGGAGCACTTAGGCGTTCTGAAGTTTCAAGATCAGTAGAATAATGAATAATGAATAAAAGAAGTCCGTTTTTCTACTGTTCAACTAAATATATACGAACATTTTTTAGTATTTAGTGCTATCCGATAAAGAATTTAATTTTCTACCAAACGAAAAAGAATCACTGAAGTAGGCTTAGAAATAGCAGAGATGTGTAGTTTTGAAATTAGTGGTGATGATAGACCATTTTCCTTTGATTTATTTATTGCTTTCCATATTAGTTAATTGCCTTTAAACAGCTATATAAACAGTTATACCCATATTTATATAGTTTTTTGGAAATAATAAACCATTGTGAATGGCGTTTTTCTTATCAAACCGTAATCCTGCTTTATTTTTTGGATGGACAAATACAGTTATAAAGAACTGCTAAGGAATAACTACTACTTCTTTGGAAGAGGTATACTTGCAAAAAGTATATTCTGTGTGATGAGCGAATATAAGGGTGCGCTCATACCAAGGGCATCTCCTCATCCAATCATGTCAAATCCGATTAGCTAACTGAAATTTAGTGTCATATAAAAGGATTAGACGTGACTTGAGGGGTATTGAAAGGATAAGCGTAACCACAAAAAAACACGACATTGCAAATCATATTTTCATTCATAAATTAGATCCATGGTCTAGCCATATATTTTATATTGCTAAAGGTTTAAACTTTTCTTATTACCTTCTATCGTCACAACTCGCTCGCCATATAAATGTGAATTAAATCCATTCGTAGGTAGAGCTTAGCGCATAAAGCCTAAGCAGGTTCAACGCCAAGATTTGCCTAATGTTTGTGTTGCGGACAAGGTCTCTCCTGTATTCCCTTCGATTTTTCCGAGGAATCTCATTTCTGGAGCATGTAATTATTTTTGCCAACCTTTATATTTCTCGTTTCTCATTATTCAAATGAATTTAATTTCAATGTAGTATTAAGAGCTAAGCGTATATATTTTATTTAAAAAGCGGCATTGACAAACATTTCGAAATAAAAATTTAAAATCATTATCAGATATTTTTCCTTGATATAAAAATGCTTTGCTTGAATTCTTGCTTGAAACGTCTTCAGAATTCTGTATTCCGAACTACTCAGGAAAGTGCTGCTTCTTTTTCCACCTTTTTCCTATTACCATTGTCTACTATCTTTTCACAGATCTCGAGGGTCTGCCATCCGTGTTTTCCAGGGTCCCTGGGACTCCTCCGGTTCGATCGATAGTTTCGAGGAGGGAAAAGGAGAATGAAAATGGAAATTGCGTCATTGGTTGTAATCAGATGCGGAACACTCAGCTAAATCTTACAAAAAAGGCTGATGCATTGCTATTATATATATAATATTGGTAATGTTTGGGGATGATTAAATTTATTTAAATCTCAAAAATTAATTTTTATGTATTGAAAAAATGTATTGTTTTGGGTATTACTATCTTCAGCTAAGCTCATATATGTATATATTTAAGTTTTTTCGTTAACTCATTGGGTTTAGGAGTTATAGAGTTTATAACTTTTTTTTCTTTCTCTTTCGCGATATAGACCTTGCTGATCTTTAGCCGCGTGATGTAGTATTGCTACAGATATTTTCTCTTGCTGGAGCAAAGGCAGTTTGGAGGACGACCCGGATTCTCACCTGTCTAGGAACCATGGTTTTCCACCCATAGCTACACAACCAGTCCCTTTGAGGCCAATTTGGCAGTGTCCTTCCCACTCTGTTTCAAGGAAAGAGACAGATTATTCGAGTTCCACGGATGATGGCCGTTTAGGGTCAGGAGTCGCACGAGGGCCAATATTTCTTTTTCCCCAACCAACCATTTGTGGACCCAACCTTCGGTCACCTAAGATATGTCCTGTAAAACCGCCGCGCGAATCAGTCGGATTAGTAAGCTGACATGCTCACATTCCCAGGAGAGGGGATGAGAGAAGAAAATCTTGGGATGCTACGGTCTCCCTGGTTGGAGGTCAACCCTCTAAGTACTCACCAGGATCGACGTTTCTTAACTTGGATTATCTAATGCAATACATTTAACTTTCCTATATTCATATCCAAATATATTTTAATATATCGTGCGTTATAGCGGAACCCAATCGTAGTAATTAAATTTACCAGGAATTAATAGGTTGTTCAGTGGAAGGGCTAGATATCTCACAGTTATGTACTGCCGACGTGTTGGTATTACCGAATGTTATGTATTGCCAATATGTTGGGATTACCGGAACGTTAGTGAGCAATTAGTGGGATAACATGTGGATGGCACATTGAGCACTGCCGCTGACAGCCGTAATGGTTTCCACAATTGAGCAAACGTACATCAACCTGTATTTGTCATATATTAATCCAGTTCTACCTTGAGAAGGTATTGATTTTGATTGTAGGCTATTACATAACAACTAGACCAAAATATCCCTAGATTATGTTTTTCTGAAGGTCGTAGATATCGAAGCTTGCCTTTTCCTCAGTTTCTGAAGTACATTTTCCTGGTATATCACTAAATTATTGGTGAAAGAAGAACGCGGGTCGAATTACAAACAACATGAGGGCCAATTTCGGCAATACAATTTAAACCTGGAACAATAGGATAATGTTCTATATCAATACCGGCAGGAACTGAATGGAAATTTTCACTAAGTTGTGTAATAATAACATGAAATCTTGAACATATTTTTAAGATTTTTTTTACATTTTTTTTAAGATTTGTTCTCAGTACTCCGAAGAGGTCTCATGTGACCCATTTTTACGGTAAGTTAATGTGGCTCCTTCCCCCAATTCGTGGACAATATTTTCTAGAATCATACCTTTACCAAATAATTAACTGCCAACACCCTCCATACATTCACAGTCTCCTACAATTTAAATCCTCAGTCCATTCACATGAAACACGATCGCGCCATTGTGACCTTTATTTTCTTACCACCTATAGGACTAAAACTTTTGATAGTTCCTTCCTTGTCCGCTCCTCTACTTTCTGGAATTCTCTACCTACTCATATCCGCCATGCTGTTTCTCTCTCCTAATTCAAATCCCAATTTTTCCAATACCTTTTATTATCCCAAAAAGACGCTTAGAAACTGTGATATTTATATTCCTGGCATCACCTTATGGAAGAAGAGTAATATTTGTTCATTGTCTATATTTAAACGCAGTTACTTATTAATTTATTTTTAATTTTGTCCAACACAATATTTTCTAAGAATTATTTTAATTTTTATTTTATCATTGTATAATTTTTTTTGTATATATGTATATGTGTACATGCGTGTGCAATATACACACATATTGTAATTAGTAATTAATTATGTTCCTTCTGTCTGTTGGCCGGACATGTTGCATACTTCAACTATACAAACCTGTTATCCTTAGAGGACCCAGTTCCAGAATAAGAATTATTTTCTATTCTATTCTATTCTAATATCCTTTACGAATAATGGACAGAAAACTAAATATACGGAGCAGATATTACACTACAGACAAAATTTGCAAAATGCTGATCTGCGAAAGAAAGATTTATAACTGTTAGTGTTATCAAAAATGCAATAAAAAATGTAAAGAATAATTACAGGCAGTATTGACGTTGAGCTGGGAAAGGTAAAAGGTTATCTCCAGGCAGAATAAATTACAAGAATGTTCAACTTCAACCTTAAGTTCTGCGTTTAAAATATTGTACAACTATAATTTATATAACCATATGAATTTATAATCTCTCTACGTAAAATAATACAGTGATTCTTGGTTTCCACAAACTCCACTGGACGGATATTTACCATGCTTTAGGGCATTCTTTGCTGTAGGTTTATGAGTAAATTACATTGAAATTTAGCTTTTCTTTACGAGGGAAAAATAAATTTTCTGCAACAAAGTCATCAGAAAGTTTTTTTTTGTTTTTTTCAGTTATTGATATTTACAACTGTATTAGTTAATACATTAAATAAATTAGCTCTTAGATCATATACATGAAAAATACATTAGCATTGGCATCACTCCACTAGTCTTATCTAAACAAGAAGGCCTCGAGGCCGTCTTCTTTTCAGGCGCCTCGGAAGATTGTCAGGAATAGAAGGGGGGAAGCAAGGATTGTAACTAGTGGGTTAGAGTGGGAGTGGAGTTTGTCATGGAAGGATTGATACCTGCTTTGGGAGAAATCAGCAACATATGGAATGTTAAGATCTTTATGGATGAGTTTATTCGTGACAAAGTAAGGAGCATTGAGAATTTTCGAAGGATTTTGGATTGTAAGGATTGAATACGGGAAGAATTTCCAGATAGGCCTTATGATGGTGACATAGATGAGCCTGTTGTAGATAATGGAAGGTTAGAACATCTGTCCAGTAAGTGTTGTAGCTAGAAAGCGACAGGCAGTTGAACAATTATTCCTGAAATATGAGTTGTAATATAGAAGAATAATCCACCTTTGGGAAGAGCAAAATTTTAGAAAAGTTAATATACAGTTAAACTGAGCAATTTAACTATTTTTCTATAAAATATTTCAACTGCATTCATAGGTATAAACAAGAATGGTTCAGGGCGATCCTAAAGATTGTCGGGGCAAAAAATAATAAAAATAAAAGTTGAAAAGTAAAATAAGGAATTAGGATGAAATTTGTGGATGCACTGTTTTCTGTTTAAACATACTCAAATTTCATATGTATATGCATTTAGACGGCGCTTAAAAAAAAAACAACATATATTTTTAACCTACTTGAGCCCCCTTCCCCTCAGTGATTTTTACATTGCCAGGCCTACTCTAGCGAAAATCCTGCCTACGCCCATGGCTGTTTTGTACAATATTAATAAAATATGGGGTTCACCGATATGCGTTTGATATTTGGGGTAATTAAGTAATATCAGTCATTACTAATTCATTGGAGGGAAAAGTTGAACTTCCATGGTCTTTTCAGTCAAAATCGACCGGCTATGGAGGAAAATGTTAGTTTTTTGTTAAATGAGCTATTTTAACATACTTACAATAGTTCAGAGATAAGGTTATCATAGAATGCTGAAAAAAAAAATGAAAAACCACTATCTACATAAATTGGGCAGGTTTTCCTGTTCAAGCCAGTTTCCTAGCTTGCACATCTCATGCAAAGTTAATTGCAGACATTAGTACCTGGTTATCATCTTTGGGGTGCAGGTTACATCTTCGCAAGTTCTGCTGCAGGCACTTCATAATTAGATTATCACAGTTTATGTTCTATGATACCTCATGCTCATTATGCTCTTCTGATCTTCTTAAGGGGCTGATTATTCTCGAACAAGCCATTAAAATTATGGCTAAAGGTTTTGGAGGTTCGAATATAGTTGGTAAATCGTTATTTGGTTCTTCAAGAAGGCATAAGTGGTTACAGAGGTAGTTATTTTTTTGGAGAGGGGAATAAAAGAGGATTTTTTATTAAGGTTAGTTTTTCACCAACTGCTAATAATTCTAATAATACCTACAGGTTACTAGCCTATTTTTGGTAGAGATTTACGTTACTATTATGAGCATATTTGGACAAATCAAATTGAGTTTTAGGGTTCTACTAAATCTTGAATTCCCCTTATTTTATCACAAATAAAATCATCTTCCATAACCTTAATATCCCATTAATCGCAGATCTTGCCCGAAATAGATGTATAATTCCGAACTCCCCAACAACACAAACCCACTTTTCGGTAACTTATCTTTCTTGAATATCGCATAGAATAAAAATATAGACTAAAATTGAGTTTTTTACTTCGTTCATACCATCTGAGGATAACGTTTTGCATAATTTGAATTTTTTATTTTTCCAGAACATTTTAATTTTGACTTTTTGACACCCTTTCCTATCCTCTATCCATTTTCAGAGACAATGGAATCCAAAATGGTTTGGATTATTTTTTAGAAATCTTCCGTTGACAATAATTCTTAGATTCCTGTATAACAGCTTTCGTAATTCTTAAAAATAATATATTCTAACATGTCCTAAGTATAATATCGAAACTGATTCTTGTATAATATTGAAACTGAAAATTCAAAAAATTCTTCAAATAGACAATATTGAAAAACTGAACAACATTTTCTGGTTCACTAAGTCAGCATGTAATACCCTGGATAATTTGAACTGTGAAGGTCCACACACCAATTAAGTGTCCAGTTATCTAAGGTTAACTGTTTATTATTTTTCATTGTACGGCGAATGTTTTCAGTTTGTTTTTCAAGTTGTTAATTGTTTTTTTTTTTTTTTTTTTTATGTTTTATTTCAGTGTCGTTTTTCTATTATGTATCAATTAAATGATAAAATGTATTATTTAAATAGTTTACAATTATTATTTTTAAGTTTTTCTCAAGAGCCGAATAAATGAACATTTATTATTAACTAGACTCATGTTGGCAATTGAAGAGATTTATAATTTGAATTGATTTGTACAAGAATGTAAATCTTAAACAAATAAATTCTATTCTATTCTATTCTGATATTCGAACTAGCAATAAATAAATAAATGCTGCTCATAATCCACAAAAATAAAAAATAATATCTGTGCAAAGTGGATGCCAAAAAATAAATTTTAAAAATAAACGTATATTATTAAGTTTTTTTTTATTGTAATTAACAATTTTTATATTGAATGAAGTGTTCGAACCCCGGAGATGACCCTAGGATTTTTAAGAGGAAGTAAAAATACGAGGTTATGCTATTTTTATATACTAGGTTATGCTTCTGTAAAATGGTGGTCCCGAGCACGTGCGATCTAAGATACTCTTTGAACCCGGACAAAATATATTAAGACTCCCTCTGTATCATTGTCCGAATACAGTTACATAAAGTGACTTTAAATAAACTAACAAAAAAAAAAAAAAAAAATCGCATATATAATACAACAATCTTGGAAACCCCAGGTCAGACTTGTCACTTATAAAGCTTTAAAATTAATATATGTTATAAAAATCATCCATAACGACCTTAATAACCTATTCGTTGCAAACCTTTCTCGTACCAGATATACCACTTTCAATTCCAAACTCCCACATAAACCCTCTAGTTCGCAACATACCAACCTCACATATTCCTGATAACCCTCCTAGGCGATTGAAAAGAAGTTGGCCTCGGTATCTACTTACTTATATAAACGTCGAAGTTCTACCGCTGGGTAGTATTTTCAAAATTATTTCCACGCCCTTTATTATAATTGAACACTTTTACTTGTTGTATTTATGTTATATAAAGTTGTAAAATTCAATAAAATATAAATAAAAAAATGTACATATTATACATATTTATTTCATTGTAATTCTTCATAGTAATATGCTTTTGTTAGTAATATATGTTTTTGTTTTTTTAAGTTGTTATTATTGTTTAGGTCGAATTTTTTTCATTAGAAAAAAAAAAGTTTTTATGATAAAGATTAAACAAACTGCCGATAAAATGCTTGTCGATATAACATAAAATCTTAGTTTCAAGAGGGAGAATGTTTTACTAAAAAGAAAATTGATAAGATTATTTTGCCACGATATTTGCATAAGGTTACCTATCTCCTATTACCACTAAAAATTAAGATAAAATAGGATTTCAGTTTAAATATAGACCTATTGATGTTATTTTAAAAATCTAGCATACCGTTCGGCGGGCAACAACAGATGGTTAAAAATTAAAAAAGTTTTCACTGTGTAGGAAAAATTAAAAAAGTTCGTCGATAGGCCCGACGCCTTCCCCATGCACCCCTCTCCCCAACTTCCAAATGAGATCCATATCCACGTTTTTGCCTTAAAGTACAAAAGAAAAAAGCCCGGGCATAGTGTTTTGTGTTGTTAACTTAACAAAAGCATTGTATTCGCTGGAGAAAAGAGTTTTTCTTGATTGAAATGTCAATTTTGTCTACGTTAAAAATGTGGGATAAAAAAAGTGTATAAATAAATAATAAGAACAAATAATTCGGGAATAGTGAAGCAACTTATTATAAAAATAAAAAGAATAATAAATTGGAACTAGAAGCGGTCTTTAGAAAATGGATAATAAAAAAAAAATCACTTAGTTTTATCACTTTTCTTACTGCTCATTACCTAGTTACATTTTTTTAATTATTTTTATTTATTAAAAATACGATAAGAAAACAAGATAATTCTATTCGAAGTATTTACCTTCTTTTTCTACACATTTTTCTCAACGTGACACCAACTTTTTAACCCCGAACTTAAAAACTCTAAGCCCAGAAGTGAAACAAAATCTGAAAACGCACTATTCACTTGATTATCATTTTCAAAAAGTATTCCTTTGACGAAGTTGTCTAAATTCCTGAACAGGTGGTAATCTGTTGGAGACAAGTCGGGAGAAAGGGGTGCGGAAGAACTTCGTAGCCCAGTTCTTTCAATTTTTGCACGGTATGTTTTGAAACATGGGGTCTTGCTGCCGCTCAGTGATATCTTGAGGTACCCATGTATCGAGCTTTTTTACTTTCACAATACACTTTAAATTTCTAGAAACGGTAGATGCACTTGCATTTAGTTGTGCTGAGAGTCCTTGAACTGTTTGGTAGGGGTTTCATTCTACTGTATGTTTGAGGACATTGTTGTCTATTACGGACGGAGGTCTTCCTCGGGGCAAGTTTTCCAAGTTGGTATCCGCAGCTGAAAACTTAGCAAACCAACGGCGAATGGTCCGTTCATTAAAACTCCCTTCCCAAAACGCCTTGCAAATATTTCTAGCGGCCTCAGCTGCTGAATGGCCGAGTTTAAACTCGTACAAAAATATTACTTGAAAATCGCGTGTTTCCATGTTTATATTTGAAGGTATACTAAAAAGTGGGTAATTGATTGGGATGCTAATGTTTATAATAAAAAGGTAGAGGATTAGTAACTGTTTACTTTAAATATGTAAACATTCGGAAAAAAACAACAGAGACCTGCAAAATCCTTTATGTATTTCAGAAACTATAAAAACTGACATTTCCTGTGAAACAATCCAATAGATCTATATTTCAATACTCATACCTGTATATGAAATATATAGTAAGGGAAAGTATTTTTGTTTATATATATATAGATTCTATTACTTTTCTATTTTAGCCGTTTTTACTTTCACTTGTGTATTAAATATATAGTAATGTCAAATTTTTCGAATTCCAGTTTACAACGGAAATAAACGTTTTAGGGTCTTCTAAGGACAATAACCAAGTCCCAAAAAAAGGTGTGTGTGTGTGTGTGTTAAGTCCAGCAGGAAAGAAAACATAAGTCGAACAAAACTGAAATTTCATATTTAACACAGTTATACGACCGAGATGTTACAGTTTTTTTTAAATATTTTTGTTATCCAAATCGGCTAATTAGAAGAGTAACTTTATACCATACATTTTGCACATTTTTACTATTTACTAAAAAACGGCTTTAACCATTTTGATTAAACGCGCTATATCAATATAAAATTTAATAGGCTTTAATATCATGTAGGTTTCATTCTCATTGAAATAGTCTGATAGGGCTTAAATGACGATATTTTAGAGTTTCTTTTCTCTAAAGTACCTACGAGTTGAACGAACTTGATAACCAAATAGAAGACAAAAGGGGTAAAACAATGCTTTAATGTATTTTTTTTGAAACATAAGAACAGTAATATAGGCGTATAATATACCTTTTTTTGAAAAGCTAAAGATTTTAGAAAAATTACTTACTGCGTTGGTTGTGAAATGTAATGTAAAGTGACGAATAAGGCATGAACTTATGACTGATTATTATACGTAACAATTTAATATTTTTATATATTTAATCTGTCATGTTTCCAACGAAAATGAATAAACTTTTATTTAAAGTACCTTAAAACCTTTTTCAAATTGAAGTTCAAATAGTTCTTATATTGATTTTAACAGCCGAGGTAAGTGGAAGTCGTGTGTTGCCCGCGCCAGGTTCTCTTCCTCACCATTTGAGACGTTGATTTCCAAAAGGTACTAAAGGACATTTTTTTCAAAGTTGATATTTTCTCATATTTTTATTCTAATGGCTTATTTTTATTTAAATCCGTCATCAAATTTTATATAAAAAACATAAAAACCATTTACAAAAGTATTTAAAAATTGCATTTCATTCCAAAAGGTACTAAATCCACATTTTATTTCATTCCAAAAGGTACTGTATCCATGTTTCGTTCCAAAACGTACTATATATTATGTAAACAGATATAACCTTTCCTTTCATTTCCTCCCAAAAGGTACTATATTTCCTACTATACGGCAGAAGCATCTAATCCCGTAATATATCACCATTAATTTATTGTTTTCATCATTTAATGCATTTTTATTGGTTCATTTAGCACGTCTTGAATCACCGCTATTATTTTGATCACTGATTTTAACCTAATAATCAGTTTTTAGGTTATTTGAAACAACTTAGCTGCATCGTTTTGGTTCTTTTAGGTTGTCAATTGAATTAAGTTTTTTCATAGTGTGATGGGCCTGATGTGTGTGAGGGAGTGAGGTTATAACACACAGCTGGTGGGAGCAAAGAGGTTATGTGAAATGGATTTGTCACTGCCTCAAACATGTTTATATTTTAGTTTTCTTTATATTTAATTGAGGGTCATTTTTATTTATTATTTTATTTTCTGTGAATTTTATTTTATTTTTTATGATAGTAGAAAGATTATTTTATTTTACAGTGGCAAATCCATTGCAACCTCTCACCAGCTGTGGTTTTTGATCTATCTGGATTAGTGTGTGCTCCTCATATTGCTTTCCTTTTTTTATATTCTTTTATTCTTCATTTTATTCAACTGTATGACCAATAAAAGAACCATTTGAACCCGTAGTGCCAGGCTGTAGTCATTTCGCCCTCACCTCCTCCAAAGTGGTGACCCCGACGGTGAGTGTTGAACTATTTTTTTTCTTCTCTTTCTCCTTTTTTTATTTTTCCCTCAATATCTTTATAATGCCGTTTGACTTATTAACGCTGTACTTAGAGGACAAGAAAGTGGAGGTGGAGTCAGCATCGGCCCCCAATGCGCTGGCGAGATTGCCATCTTTTTATAGAGAAGAGCCAGATCTGTGGTTCATTCAAGCTTAGGCGGTATTCAGCTCATGTAAGATCAGCAATAGTAAGAGCAAATTTCAGCTGATTATCGCCCAGCTTGATTTTCAGACTCTTCGACAAGTCGCAGATCTGGCTCGTAATCCGCCTGTTAATGAGCCCTATGAAAGGTTAAAAGAGCGGCTACTTTCCAGCTTCGGGCAGTCAGATAGCTGGAAGATGAAGAAACTCCTGGAAGAGCAGAAATTGGGCGATCAGAGGCCTTCCCAATTTCTGCGAGAGATGCAGCAGCTGGCAGGAGAGAAGGTCCCGGAGGACATGCTTAGTACTTTGTGGCTCCGGGGGCTACCTGAGGGAATGCAGGCGGCTTTGGCTGCTACCGATCATACTGATCTGACCAAGTTGGCCCGCATCGCAGATAAAATAGCTGAGATTCAGCAACCCCCAGGTAATCCGATTATGGCTTATCAGCCGGAGCCAACTCCGGGGCCTTCAAGAAGAGATGGAGGAGACATAGGTGCTGCCATCGAGCGCCTGACTGCCGAAGTAGCCGCTCTCAAAGCGCAAATGGGGGCCAGGACAAGTCGGCGAGACAGCGGATCGCCTAGTCGGAATCGCAGGGGCTCTAGAAGCAAGAGTAGACGGCGTCTCTGTTTTTACCACGAACGCTTCAGAGATAAGGCGACCAGATGCCGTCAGCCCTGCGACTGGAAACCGGCTAGGGCTTTAAACTAGTCATAGCGGCGAACAAGGCGGGTCCCGTCGCTATGGCTAACAACCGTCGACTCTTCGTCTCTGACAGAAAGTCCGGGGTCAGATATCTGGTGGATACTGGAGCCACCCTATCTGTCTACCCGGTGACGAACAGGACGAAGTCCACCGAGGAGTTCATGTTGTATGCTGCCAATGGGACGCCCATTCCAACGTATGGCACCATTGTCCAGAACCTTGATCTGGGGCTCCGGCGGAAAATGTCATGGCGATTTATCGTTGCCAAGGTTAGCCATCCCATCATCGGCGCGGATTTACTTTTTCACTACAACATGATGGTAGATCTCGCCGGGTGCCAGCTAGTGGACCAGAGGACGGGGCTGACATCTAGAGGTAAATTGGCGAAGGTACCGGTGCCCACCATCTGCTCAGTACCTGCAGGAGAATGGTACTCCGCCCTGCTGCGCCGGTACCCTTCTGTGACTCAGCCTTCGTCCTTTATGACAGAACCGAAGCACGATGTCGTCCATCACTTTGAGACCAGGGGAGCCCCAGTCACCGCGAGAGCCCGCCGCCTGCCACCGGGAAGATACAACACCGCCAAGAAGGAGTTTATGCAGATGATGGATGAAGGGATCTGCAGACCGTCGAATAGTCCTTGGGCCAGTCCGCTGCACATCGTCGAGAAGAAGGATGGAGGTATCCGGCCCTGCGGCGACTACAGGCAGCTCAACGCTAAGACGGTCCCGGACAGATACGCTGTGCCCAACTTGGCGGATTTCAACGTTAATATGCACGGTAAGAAGATCTTCACAACCTTGGACCTTAACCGTGCATATTACCAGATTCCGGTGGCAGAAGAGGATATTCCGAAGACCGCCGTCATCACACCTTTCGGCCTCTTCGAGTTCCTCCGTATGTGCTTTGGTCTCAGGAATGCATCGCAAACCTTCCAACGGTTCCTAGACCGTGTGCTTCGAGGGTTGGACTTTGCCTGGTGGTTTCTCGACGATATTATCATCGGCTCAAGAGATGAAGAGGAGCACAAAGCACATATGGAGGAAGTGCTACGGCGGCTGCAGGATCACGGCCTCACGGTGAACCTGACGAAGTGTGTCTTCGCTCGTCAGGAGGTCGAGTTTCTGGGACATAGGGTGAACTCCTCCGGCATCAGCGCCCAGTCAGCGAAGGTGGAGGCCATAGTTTCCTATCCTAGGCCGGCTACTATCAAGGACCTGCGGCGTTTTCTGGGTATGTTTAACTTTTATCGCCGTTGCATACCCAGAGCGGCGGAAATGCAAGCTCCGCTCAACAGGTTCCTTGCTGGAGCGAAGAAGAATGACAAGAGGCCAGTAGAATGGAACATCAAAGCCGTAGAAGCGTTCGAGCGCTGCAAGACTGCCATCAAGAACTCCGCGGTACTGGGACATCCTAAGGCTAACGCTGAGCTTGTCCTGGTATGTGATGCCTCCAGCACAGCTATGGGAGCAGTCTTGCAGCAGAAGGATGGCGACGTTTGGCGGCCTCTTGGATTTTTCTCCAAGGCTCTCGCTCCAGCGCAACAGAAGTACGCCACGTACGACAGGGAACTATTGGCCATCCATCGCGCCATCAAGCACTTTCGCCATTACCTAGAGGGGAGACATTTTGCTGTCTGGACGGACCACAAACCGCTGGAACAAGCGTTCTATCAGAAGCCAGAGACAGCGACGCCCATGCGGATTCGGTTGGTGAACTTTATCAGCCAGTTCACAACCGACATCCGCCACGTACCCGGGGAAGACAACGCAGTTGCCGACGCGCTCTCGAGGGTTGAGGACATCGACTGTACCGAGGACTATGAGCGCCTTGCGTCCGAGCAGCAGAAGGATCCGTCGGTTTCTGGGCTTCAGAAGAACAGCCGTCTTCAGCTTCGCTGGATCCAGCCTCCCGGTACAGCCTCGTCTGTCCTCTGCGAAACCTCTACGCCTCAAGCGCGACCATACGTTCCTGAGTCCATGCGAGAAGAGATCTTCCACCGCCTGCATGGGCTCAGTCACCCCGGGATACGGACCTCGAGGCGGCTGGTCACGCAGCGTTTCTTTTGGCCAGGCATGAACGCCGACGTCTCGAGGTGGGCACGCTGCTGCATTCTCTGCCAGCGATCGAAAGTTGTCCGTCACACAGTGACTCCTCCAGGTACCTTTGCACCCAGCGGAAGGATGGAGCATATCCACGTGGACATCGTTGGGCCTCTGCCACCCTCCAACGGCATGCGTTATTGCCTCACGATGATAGATCGATTCACGCGTTGGCCTGAGGCGTGCCCGCTAGAGGAAATTACAAGCACCAAGGTAGCAGAAGCAATAGTGGGCACGTGGATTTCCCGTTATGGTACGCCTGCAAGGATTACTACCGACCAAGGGCGCCAGTTTGAGTCAGACCTCTTTATTAGCCTCACTCGCGTCCTTGGTATCCAGAGGAGCAGGACTACGGCGTACCATCCTCAGTCCAACGGGTGCGTGGAGCGGTGGCATAGGTCCCTTAAGGCATCCCTAAGGGCAACGTTGGGAAATATGGGGTGGACTAAGGTGCTACCCACCGTCCTTTTGGGTCTTCGGTCAGCGGTGAGAGAAGATGTTGGTGCCAGCGCTGCGGAAATGGTCTTCGGCCAACCACTTCGCCTCCCTGGAGAATTTTTTGAACCCTCTGAACGGCGGGAGGACGCGGAGGCGACATTGAAGACGCTGAGGGAGGCGATGAAGATGCTCCGGCCAGCTCCGCACCGCAGCAGTACGGCTCGCACCTTTGTTCACCGCGACCTCAAGGACTGCACCCACGTTTTCCTTAGGGATGACACCGTCCGACGCCCACTGACGCCGCCTTACACCGGCCCTTATCAGGTTCTCTCGAGGGAGGAGAAGACATTCAAGCTGCTGCTACCGACAGGACCGAAGACCGTCTCCATGGATCGCCTGAAGGTAGCACATCTTCTCCCGGGACCGGCAGAGGACAGCGGCAACAGGTATCTGCCTACTCCATCGCCCTCTGGTGTGGCCAGCGGCAAGTGCGATCACCCCACTCCTTCTCCCACATCGGCGGACTCCGGACCTTCAAATGACCTCGACTCAGAACAGCAGGACACATCACCGCCTTATCGCACCCGGTCTGGTCGGGTGGTAAAGCCTAAGGTTCGTTTCTGTGCCGATGTCATTGGGGGGAGTGATGTGATGGGCCTGATGTGTGTGAGGGAGTGAGGTTATAACACACAGCTGGTGGGAGCAAAGAGGTTATGTGAAATGGATTTGTCACTGCCTCAAACATGTTTATATTTTAGTTTTCTTTATATTTAATTGAGGGTCATTTTTATTTATTATTTTATTTTCTGTGTTTTATGATAGTAGAAAGATTATTTTATTTTACAGTGGCAAATCCATTGCAACCTCTCACCAGCTGTGGTTTTTGATCTATCTGGATTAGTGTGTGCTCCTCATATTGCTTTCCTTTTTTTATATTCTTTTATTCTTCATTTTATTCAACTGTCTGAACAATAAAAGAACCATTTGAACCCGTAGTGCCAGGCTGTAGTCATTTCGCCCTCACCTCCTCCAAAATAGTATTTCTTCTTGCAGCAACATAAATTTGGTTTAAAATTTTTCATAAACTCACATTTTAATAGAATAATGTTATTATTAATAGTCGGAATCAGCATTCCATGAACTTGCTAAATTTGTGAGGAAAATCCGTGCCTGATCTAACTTAGTAGTCGATTTTTTTATGTAAAATAGAAGCTCAAAAGTTATGATTCATCATTATCCATGGTTAAATATTGTTTACACGTCGTTAATAATATCGTTAAATTGGCTAAATTCACACAAATAGTAAATACAAGTTCAAAACAAACTTCATAATTATCCTTTGAATATTCAATTTCTTTATGGATAATAGATAATCAATGTAATTAATAAACAAAGAAAGATATTTCTCAGAGGGAGAATAAGGAAATATACATAATTTAGTAATTAAAGATATAAAGACGTTAGTTATCAGTAATGTTGTATCAGGAAGGTTATAGTGGCTGTTACCAACTTATCTCGCGTTATATTCTTCCAATAAGTTCTATATCTCTTTTAATTCTTTCCAAAAAGTACTATATCCACGTTTCATTCCAAAAAGTACTATATCCATATTATATTGTTTAAAATCATCTAAAAAGTGCAATAATTTGGAAAAATGAGTTGGCAACACACTTAAAAATCAACTTTAGATTATAATAACAAAAAAAAAATCAATAAATGACAGATTTTTGCATTTCCTGTAAAATTTTCTAAAGTGGATATAGTACCTTTTGGAAATCAACGTCTCATTTTATGATCACATTAATTAATTGTTTTAATTTAACTATTTATCTATATAAGAGAAGTTAATAATTCCTAATAAACATAATTAAAGCTGTTTTAGAGGAAACCATTCGTATATTAATTAAATTTAAATGAATATTAGTTAAATTGAACTAACACCTACTGCCCCATTCATCCGGAACTGTGAATGGAATACCGTCGCCATAAATAGAACTGCTGGAAGACCACCCCTTCTCTATTTATATATATTTCCTCATAAAAGAAACTCATTCACTTCGTCGCCTTTAAGTCTTTTAAAATCAAATCAACGGTACAATTGTAAAATGCGCTGTACCAATGCTGTAGTATTAACATTTTTACTATGATTAAAATTGCTATGGTGTCATTTAATTCTAGTAATAATGTTTTTGGAGGTTTTACCTATATAGAATTTGTTACAGTCCAATTTATTTTATATAAACAATGTTTTGGTGAATAACTAAAGAAAAAAAAATTAAATATTACTTTATTTATTAGATTTTTTTTCTCTGTCGCGACAGGTCGTGTTGACCCCTTGCCGCATGTTGTAATCTCCTGGGAGAATATACTCACCACGTTTCTCGATGTATTTATTAATTAGAATCGGAAACGAAAAAAAAAAAGACAACGTATTTACAGTATGTCCAAAAGGGATTGATAAGTATGCTGTGTAACAAATAACCCGGTGAATTTGGGTAGAATTGCCAATAAATAAAGCATTTCTCTCTACAGTTAATTCACCACACACACACACACACACACACACACACACACACACACACACATATATATATATATATATATATTGTGTATCTGGCAACTAGGACTGATGTACAATCTCTGCACATTCCTGCCTCCTACGTATTTCCTCAATCTCCAGTCCTAACTCTTTAAAATAAATAACAATAGTTCCTATTCGTCCATTTTAATTCAGCCTGCTGGTGTTCCTCAAGACATTATCCTAGGACCCATGTTTTACACAGTTTAGAGAGCTGATATCCCACCCCATCCTAACACTTTCCTTTCTTCCTATGCTGCTAACACTTGTGTGTTATCAGTCAACAACGATCCAACTATTGCCTTTCAAACTCTCCATCCCATTTCAGATACCTTGAGGTATGGTATCAGAATTGGTGAATTAAAATAAATTCCAACAAAGCTCAGCAAATAACCTTGACACTTCGTCGTAAACCTATGACATCCTTCCCTACAGTATCATTTAATAATATTCCGCTTGTCCCGGTTGAACAGATCCGCTACCTAGGACTCCTATTTGACAAACGTCTAACATGGATTACGCAAACTTGATTGACACCACAAGAAACTGCTCGACATTTTCGGTTACTTCAACACTTATTAGACAGACGTTCTAACCTTCTACTCATCTACAAAAGGCTTATCTACATGACTATCATAAGGCCTATCTGGACTTTCGGAGTTGAGCTTTGTGTATTTTCTCGAAAACGGCTCTAACGATTTTGATTTAATTTAATTTTAATTTAATGAGCTTTATTTTTTCATTTATTTATTGATTTTATGTTTCAAATATTTTATTATATTATAAGTGTTTGTGACTCTATTAATACAAGTACAAACCCTCAGCTTTAGGTCAGACGCGTGCTTATATGTCCGTGGGCGTACGTGTATTTATTCAAAATTTGGTGGCCTTTTAAATATTATTATTTGTATCTTCATGTGTGTTTTTAATGTCTGCTATTTGCTATTTGTTTTCCTTAGTTATATTCTGCACCGTAAATTTTATTTAGTATACATGTATTTTTATTCATTTATGATATCTCATTTTTTTCACTTTTATTATATACAAATATTGTATATAATTATTAAAAATATAAAATATATTTGAAATATATAAATTCAATATCATCAAAACGTCAAATTCTTCCCGTGTTCAATCCTTTCAATTCAAAATCCTTTACGTTCCTTACTTCGTCAGTAATAAGCTTATCCATAAAGACCTTGATGTTCCATATGTTGCTGATTTAGCCCGAAATAGGTATCAATCCTTCCATGACAAACTCCACTCCCACTCTAGCCCACTATTTTGAAACCTAGCTCCCTCTTCCATTCCTTACAATCCTCCGAGGCGTCTGAAAAGGCAATGGCTTCGAGATCTAGTTGGGATTACCTACTGGAGTGTGCTAATGGACAGTTTCTCTTCATGTATTTTTATTTTTGGTATCTGACAGCTGATTTACCAGATGTATTAACCAATACAGTTGTAAATATCAAAAATAATAAATAAATATAATTAAAAAAAAAAAAAAGAACTCCCAGGAGTCTATACTACGCGGCCAAGGGCCTACACGGCCTGTCGCGCCAGAGAGAGAGAAAAAAAAAAAAATATATATATATATATATATATATATATATATAAAATAATAATAATAATAAATAAGCTTACCGAACCCGAAGGTTCGATGCCGATACCATCAAATTCTGTCTACACAGACTCGTCTAATGTTCACCGTTCAATCCCAAGCCCCTGAGATCAGGCTTAACGCAATCCTCCCATCGACGCTTCGGCCTACCTTTCGGACGTCTACCAGTCGGATGAGCGAATACTAACTTTCTCGGAAACCGCTCCTCGTCGTGCCTAACAACTTTACTCGCCCATTTGAGTCTCAGCAATGCTATCAGCTCTATTATATTCACAGGGTACAAGCTCCGCAATTCCGCGTTGTGCGACCTTCTAAACTCCCCAGTGGCTTCATCTCTCTTCGGATCAAATATTTTACGCAGTACCTTATTTTCAAAAACCTTAAGCCGTTCTTCATCCTTCAAAGTAAGCGGCCACGTTTCACATCCGTAAAGGACCGTCGGAAGAATAATAGTTTTATAAATTTTAACCTTTAAGTTTTTAGATAGAAGCCGCGAACATAGTAACTTAGCAACTAAATAATAACACGCCTTTCCCACCTTTATTCGGGACTTTATTTCTCCCTGGATTTCAAATATATATAATATTTTATATATATATATATATATATATTATATATATATATATATATATACTCGGATGTATTTTTTGTCCTAGAATCCTATAGTCTGCTAGGCAGTATTATCTTACAATCAAATTTGATATAGGTACTACACTATCACAGATGTGGACATATTGCAGTCTTCTTATAGAGTTAGACTGGAGGAATATATAGGGTGAAGTAGAGATCTGAAGAACAACTTGAGTCCGTTCTCGACTGCCGCAATACCGTTACGGCTCGTAATCTTATATCTGCCGACAACTCAAGTCGCTCTGCTTTTTCACTTCGAGTAACTTGACCTGATTCCAGAGATACCTGATATTGACTCAACCGTTTTATTCTTTCATTTCATTCAGCTTAAATCCTATTCTGAACAAATTTAGATTTCATATATTTATTTATTTTATAAAAATCCGCATTCACACAAACGAGTTATTAGTCATTAATAAATAGAATAGGAACATTTTATTAGCTTAATATACACCGTAGCCATGGATTTTGGCCAACTTAGCGTTAGTAGGGATTAGTTTTATAAGTAGAAGAAAGTAAATAAATACGTACAATATAAGATAATAAAAACAAAAATATTTTAATATAATAAACATCATAAATGTTTTTACTATTTTTAAATATTTTCATACGCCGTAAACCTATGACTTCCTGTCCAGTTGTCTCCTTTAATCAAACCCCACTCATCACTGTAGAACAAATACGATACCTTGGACTTCATCTTGACCAACGTCTTACATGGAATCCTCACAAAAGACTTAAACGACAAGAAACTGCTCGTAGATATCGACTATTAAAACACTTACTTGACAAACGATCAAAACTCTCTCTATACTTCAAAAAACTCATTTACACAACCATTATTAGACCTATCTGGACTTATGGCATAGAGCTATGGGGCTCCACTAAACCATCGAATTCCTCCCGCATCCAATCCTTGCAATCCAAAATCCTTCGACAAATCCTAGACGCTCCGTACTTTGTTACCAACAAACTCATCCATAGAGACCTGAATATCCCACTCGTTGCAGAAATTGCCCAAAAAAGATACTCCTCCTTTCATTCCAAATTACCCGCCCATTCAAACCCGCTTGTCTCTATCCTCTCATCGGCATCTATTCCCGATAATCCTCCGAGGCGTCTGAAAAGACGGTGGCCTCGAGACCTGTTTACCAAATAAACTCTGAAGTGCTACCACTGAGTAGATTCTTTTCAAGTCTTTTTCAAGCCAATGTTCTGTAAATAGCTCATTTACCTGTTGTACTGTGTACAGTTGTAAATATCAATAAAAGAATTAAAAAAAAATAAATAATAAAAATAAATATTTTCATATTTTAAATATTTCTATATTTTATATATTTCAAATATACTATATATTTTTATAATTATACATAAATATTTGTATATAATAAACGTTATCATAAACGAATAAAAATACATGTATACTAAAGAAAATTTACTGTGCATAATATGACTTAACAAAACAAATAGAAAATAGCGGATATTGAAAACGCACTTGTATATACAAATAATAAAAATAATATTTAAAAGGCACCCAAATTTTGAATAAATACACGGACTTAACTATGTAATTTTAGTTTCGTAATACTTCGTATTCATGCTGGTCTTACTACACAAACACACACTAACACAGCTCTTTTCGGGCGACTCGGTCTAATGGACTCAGGAGACCCTAAAATATCTATATCCGTTGAAAACTGGAATCCCAAAATTATCACGGCCGCAATTCTTTCCCTTACTATATATTTCATATAAAAGTAAGTGAAAGCAAAATTAAATGTTCTCTGTCTAAATTGTTGAATAAATGATCGCTTCAACGAAATAATTTTCAAACATTCCTATACATCGTTGAGTGAAAGTAACAAATCGAATATATGCTTTTCTTATCATTCAGGGCAATCTATTTCAAAGTTTTTAAAAATAAATAAAATTGGAATTTAGCTTTTCTTTAGGAGGGAAAAATAAATTTGCAGTAATGAAATCATAAATAAATTGTTTCCGAAATATGAGTAGTAATATAGACGTATAATATACCGTTAGAAAGCGCAAGATTTTAGAATAGTTAACATGTAGTATAAGAAACCGCACAAGGTATTATTAAGTTATTTTAAGCTTATAAGCTTGTGAACATATTTTATTTGTAATTAGGGAGGTTATGTTGGTTCAATGTTGCCACTGTACAAGCTATATTCTTCTATTCTAAACGCAAGATTGTAGAAAAAAAATTTTACTTACCAAATGTTTAATTAAGTTGTTAAAATAAATGGTAAGTTGTTATAAATTAACATTTTTAATTATTATTTCCACTTTCTACTGTAAACTAAATACGACTCTCATGGAAACTAAATTGAACTTTTATAATTTATTTAGAAAAAGTTCATTTGAAACATAAAGTAGTAATAAATCGAATAAAACAGGAATCGTTTGTTTAACATAACAGACTGATATATTAAAGCAATTTCGAATTTTCGGGCAATTTATTTTTTTAATTTCTACTGATGATTAAATATAATAATAAATATACACGTTATCAAATAAACATTATATTTTCCCGCTAAAGGCACTTTTCGTTACAATGAACTCATAATCCCAAAGTGATAAGCTTAATTGGCCAAACTGACCTTTTAACATAAATTACACCACATTTAAATTTCACCTCTGCGAAACAAGGGCGGAGTGCTCAAAATAAATTTAACTGCTTAAAGGGCAAATTTGCATATTTGATGGACCAGTCATAAATTGTCTGATTTAAATGTTTTTTTTAATCTTGTTTTTCTTACGTTTATAGAATTCAGTGGAAGGCAAGGTTGATTGATGGTTTTGGTATGAATGAAGGATTGTCTCTTGGCAATGTCTTTCTTGTACAATGAAGCCATTGATAGGTTCGGTGCTTACCTCTTCATGTCCTCGACTAGTGAATGCTGGTTCATTGAACTCATTAACTGCGATAAAAGCTTTATCATCTCTGATCTTTAAATAAGGCTGAAAACGATTTTTAAAGTTTGTTGCATTTAAAAAAAAAATCTATATATATATATATATATATATATATATATATATATATATATATATATATATGATTTATTACTATTTACAACTGTATAATGATATACAAGATAGAAATGTCATGATTCACATGTGATGATACTACCCATTGGCAACTCCCTAAAAACTATGTTAAACTAGAAGGTCTAGGGGCTATCTTCTTCTCAGATGGCTCGGAGGGTTATCAGGGATTGTAGAGGAAGAGGAAATACCTGCTTTAATTCCAAATTACCCTTATACTCCAACTCACTCGTCCATTACCATCTATTCCTGACAATTACCCGAGGCGGCTAAAAAGACGATGGCCTCGCGACCTACTTCATTCAATAAACACTGAAGTGCAACCGCGGGGTAGTTCTTCATATACTTGTACCAAGCCCATATGATTAATTAACACATTTAATCAATGTATTTTATTGTATAATACAGCTGTGAATTTCTTAAAAAATAAAAAAGTAAAAATTATTATTTAGAGATGCATTATGTAAGAGGAAAACAATCTAAAATAAGATCGCAGTTACTGTTGTTAGCATTGTAATAAGCTTCTTACAACGGTGAGTAGAGGTGTGTGCTTGTTTTGTTTAACACGATGACACCCACTACCATGTTTTGTTACAAGGATAAGCTTCTCTTGTACCAAGTAATCCTAAAATATCAGATTTTATACGTAAGGAGAGATATGAAAACAGGGATTTATATGCTTTGACGTATCCTACACAACATGCTTTCAAATATAAAGTATTTCGGTAAACTTAGTCTTCACATTATCCCCTACAGATTTGATATCTTACCCGAACGATGTGTGTCAGTAACAGGAGCATTACCTTTTGCTATATTTTTCGAGAGGACGTAGCGATACCTATTTAAAAAAAGGTAAAATATTTAAGAATCACCCTGGACCGTCGACTAATTTTCAAACACTGGAATAAACTACAGGTTCCACACAATAACAATGTTTTTTTTTTAGGAGGAGGCTGGCACAGTACAGATAATAAATCTATCTCTATCATACATTAATAACCACTATGTAAATACGTTTACTAAACAAACATCAACACAAATAAACATACAAAACAAATCAGCAATAAGAATAACATGTTCATAGAATAACAACTATTTATATGTATGCATGTTCACAGTTATCCAAGATATACATAAATAACCGCTTTAAATATAATAATATTAATATATAATAACAATGATCGACTGCAAATACTTGACTCTTACTAGTCTCATGTGACCCATTTATACAGCGAGTTAAAGTGGTTCTTTCCCTCTATCCACAGACAATATTTCCTAGGATCATACCTTTACCAAACCAGCTACCTCCCTATATCCACAGACTTCTGCAATTTAAATAGTCAGTCCACTCACTCAAAACAAGATCGCGTCATACTGACCTTTACAATCCTACCCATAGAACAAAACCTTTTGATAATTCCTTTCTTGTCCGCTCCACTACTCTTTGGAATTCCCTACCTACTCATATCCGGCATTCTTCTTCCCTACCATCATTCAAGACCTATTTTCATCCCAAACAGACGCTCAACAAGCCTGATATTCAAGTCAAATATCAATTAAAAAGAACATTTCTTATTCATATTTAACTTAACTAATGGATCAATTATTATGAATCATTTTCAATTTTTAGTTTTGTTGAACACATTAATCTATCAGAAGTTATTTATTTTACTCTTTAATTTTATACTTTAATCCTTTCTTTTCTTCTGATATTATTGTGAATAAAAATTAATTATAATGCTTTAGTCTTTTGGCCAGACACATATTTTTTCTTAATCGTACTAAGGGGCCAGAACTTTTTTATTTTGCATCTCAGAGCAAATGTCCCAATAATTATATTTAGATCTTGTTGAGGGGCTACAAGAACTCTGGCCAAAAAAAATTATTCATGGTTAACTATTAACCATTATTTGTTTAAAATGTTTTGAATTTGTTTTTTTGGGAAATCGTAGTTTTTAGTCGGAGTTCTGTAGGCTTGCCTAAGAGTTCAACAATTATCCTAATGAATGTTTTCTGTAAAGTTGATAGTATGGGACTTACAAGGCCGCAAAGATGCCAAAAAAAAAATTTGAAAATCTAAAGGGCCAGAAGTTTTTTACTTCGTATCTCAGAGCAAAATGTCCCAATAATTATATTTAGATCTTGTTGGGGGGCTACCGGAACTCCGGCCAAAAACAATTATTTATGGTTAACTTTTAACCTTTTATTTTGGTTGTTCTTAAGGGACTCTGTCCCAGAATTTTTTTTTTCTATTCTATTCTATTCTAATATGGGCATGAAGCGGATTCTATTTTCATGGTACGCTGGGCATCGAAGCGAGGGAATGGATATATTGATTGTAGTGGAGACCATTTTGATTAAATAAAACAGTTGTGAATCTTTCTTTTTTAAACGAAAATTCTCCATTATTTTCCAGATCACCCAACACATTGGAGAATATATGAAAGGTAGATGGAGTGATGTATATTATAGAAGAGTAGAGAAAGGTACCGCTCTTTATCTTTCACAAAGGAGCCCTTATTTTCTGGAAATGTAGAGCTTCCATGTGTTCTTTCCTGGATATCCGATCAATTAGCCCTTTCACAGTAAGGTGAGCACAAAGACATTTGAAATCCTGTAGTTCCTCTGATCTTTTCCCGTTAACCCGGAAAATCTTTCTATTGTATTCTCAGAAAGGAAAGTCCTTATCTTCATTGTAGGCATCATTATTTCGGCCGTGGGAGGTGGTAATGTCGAACATTTTTCCTCAATCCTTCATCCCAAATTCTCGGTACTCAAAAAGGAAAAAAATGCTGAAGCACGCTTAGTCGACATTTTAGTTGCATTTAAACTATGGAATATAAATCGTTTATAGAAACTTTGTATTAACAACAATCGTTTAGGACACATCTCAGGATGTTGAGTAAGGATACAAAAAAAACGAAATAGAAAAGTTCGGTACCTCTGAGATAAAATGCTGAATCCGTGTTATTAAATTTTTTCTGAATTCTGACCGGAACTGCTAAACCAGGCTTATCTGTATCCTCCGTATCATACATTTTGGTTATTCTGAACCGACATCTGTAGGTACTTTTATTTTTCTTTAGAATTGAATGTTACGATATTATACTTCACAATGTTATCCAAATATTAAATTAAGAAATGTTTTAATGATTTTTTAAATTTCACTTACCTATACATAAAATAAATAGTAAGTGGAAGTATTGCGATCGTGAAAATTTTCGAATTCCAGTTTTCGACGGAAATGCGCGTTTGAGGGTCACTTTGAGTCTAAATAACCAAGCCATACAAAAACGTCTGTGTGGTGTGTGTCTGTGTGTCCGTCTGTTTGTGGTAAGTCTAGCGCAAGAACGAATAGTCGTACGAAACTGAAAAATCATATTTAAGACAACTATAGGCCCAAGATGTTACAGCAACTTTTTCATCTGAATCAGCAAACCAGAACGTATCAAACCATCATATTAAAGCCCACCAAATTTTACATCGATATATAAAGTTTAATCAAAATCGTTATAGCCGTTTTTGAGTATTCCTAAAAAGGGGCAAAATGCATGGTGTAAAGTCTTCCGGTCAGCTGATTTTGATGAAAGAGTGTCTGTAACATCTCGGGCGTATAGTTGTCCAAATAACCAAGTCGTGTATACCCTCGAGACGTACAGCAGCTTTTTCATCAAAATCAGTGAACCAGAAGAGCCACTTCATACTATCCATTTTGCTCCTTTTTACGAATTTCTCAAAACGGCTCTAACAATTTTGATTAAACTCGCTATATTGATGTAATATTGAATAAGCTTTAATATCATATAGGTTTCATTATGATTGAAATAGTCTGACAGGGCTTAACTGCCGATATTTTAATAAAGTACCTTTTATTTTGTAGATTTAAAAAAAAGACATATTATCTTGTTAGGGTTGATAAGTATATAAGTTGAATAAATTCGATATCCAACTAAAAGAGAAAAAAAATTAATGCAATTTTTGTGTTTTTGAATATATAAACAATAATATAGATGTATAATATACCGTTGGAAAGCTAACGATTTTAGAAAATATTATCCAATACTCAAAATTTTAAAAGTTGTTTTTTTTCTTATACTTTTATAAAATTGATCATTTAGTTGATCTTCAAATTCTTTCATAGTTCATAGGTATATACTGGGAGAAGCGTAGTGAATAAAGCACTTGTCTAGTGTTAGTAATAATACCGACTGAGCCAGAATTATTTATTCTGTTATTTTAGTCGTGGAGCGACCCTCTGGTAACCCAGCTTCTATAATGAGGGTACCCATAATTGGTGGAAAAACCTAACGGCTGTGCGGTTTATTTGCCTGCGATCCGACGGCCGTTTGTCGTGAAACAGTACGAACCTTTATTAGTAATAACCCAACACCTTCATGGGTTGTAGAGGCACAGGTTTTTTGGGTTTTTTTTTTCTCACATCAGCACTACTGCTGTGAATTTCCCAATAGACCAAATTAGATTTAACTTTAGAGAAAGAAATATTTAAAATTCGATATCTCATCATGATCAGTCTATTTCAGTGAGAGATCAATCTCTATTCAATTATACATTTATAGGACTAGTTTAATCAACATTTCTAAAAAATCGGATAAATCATAAGGATTGACTATAGAACTTGGCACTTCCAGTTTGTCATGTAAAAAAAATATATAATAAAACCAGGCATATATCCATCGTAAATCGCTGGGCTATTCGGGCTCGAGCAAATTAAAAATAAAGACCACTTTGCGGTACGTGGTCTAAGAACTGTGGGTTTCATAAATAAAAAATTGCAGTTCCATTTAAAACTCCGATTGGGGGTCACCTATAGCATAGTGGCTAGCATAACAGCTTTATATGCCAAAGGCGGTTGTTCAAACGTGCAGGTGACCCTAGGATTGTTTAATGGGAGTAAAAATCCTTAGTTATGCCGTCCTTCGGAGGAAACGTTAAAGGGTGATCCCGAGGCTGTGCGATGTCAGGTACTCGTTAAAGATCCCTATCCTAATAAAACCTGGATAGGCAAAATTTAGGAAATCCCAACTGTAGCATCGTCCGGTTGGCCATGGTTGCATAAAGTGACATTAAATGAATAATCAAACAAAACTGCGATTGGAAGTTTTTCAAAAACGCACTACTCTACCACCAAAATATTATTGTTATAATTTTTAAGCTTGGATTCGTTAGACTTATCAGCGATAAAAGTCCAAAATACCAAAGTGTAGTTGGGACTACATACACGACAACATTGATATTTTAACCTTATCGCAAGGAAACTTGTGACAATGGTAAATGATTTGGGTCGATATCAAGACCCCCACTAATTGAGATGTATAAGATACGATGATGTCGTGGTGAAGTTACGTTCCCCCGAAGACGGACGGAGCATCTATCGGATAACGATCTGCTTAGCTTGTTTGCCCGAGAACACTCGGCCAGGAGGCGACAGGACATGGTCTACTCTCGATCAATACCGGAGCTGAGCTCCAATCCTAGCAGCTCTTTTCACCAACTTTATTTTCTTTAATTCTATTAATATTCGAAATTTATTTAGAACTCGTCCAAGATTGATCAGCGTATTTCAGATAATGGATCAAATGAAAAAATCTGGTGCGCCAGCTACCCCACCAAGTATACCTCAGTTTCTTCGTGATTTAATGAGCTAGTGAGAATTCATAGCGGATTGATTTGTATCACTGCCATTTTGGAGATAATAAAAGGAGTTATTATCTCAAAGCTATATATATTTATTTTTTTAAATAAAATTTATTTATTCGGATATATTACAATAAAGCTATATTTAAAGTATTAAATATTAAGGCGTGGTCTAATAGGCAGAGCTATATATGTGGACTGAATATTGTATTTTCTTCAGCTTTAATATATTTCTGCAATGCCTTCGAAGCCTTTCATAAAATTTATATTGCATCATGAATTGTTTTTTAAGATCGGTACATCGAGGCGGCCTCTTATATTCCACCTCAACAACGAGCTAGAGTGGTTATCCTCCAACATTCAAAGACAACATTTCCTAGGATCGCCTCTCTATCAAATCATCACCTCCTACCACCTCTTTCACGTCTTCAGCCTCCTCCGATTCATATCTTCAAGCCATTCCCAGGAAACAAGATCTCGACTGTCCGACCCCTTTTTACCTCTTTCCATCGAGCCACAAAATTTAGCCTGGTCTAATGTTTCCTAGAATACTCTTACCCCAAATATCCGCCATGCTTCATCCCTATCCTCATTCAAACAACTTTCAATGTCTTCTTCCTCTCTTATCAGATGTTAGCTAATTTGATTATTACAACTAATATGAGGTGAATAGTATTCAGACTTTTTAATGATGTTTAAAAGTTAAATTTTATTTTTATTCATATTTGTTAATTTTTACTTTCACCTACCTATATATGAAATATATAGTAAGGGAATGTATTGCGATCGTGAACATTTTCGAATACCAGTTTTCAACGGAAATACACGTTTTAGGGTCACCTGAGTCAAAAGAACCAAGTCATTCAAAAAGTCCAGCGCAAGAACGAATAGTCGTACGAAACTGAAATATCATATTTAAGACAACTATAGGCCCAAGATGTTACAGCAACTTTTTCATCTGAATCAGCAAATCAGAATGTATCAAACCTACATCATAGTAAAGCCCACAAAATTGTATACCGATATATAGAGTTTAATCAAAATCGTTTAAGCCGTTTTTGAGTAAATCGTAAAAAGGTGCAATATGCATGGTATAAAGTCTTTCGGTCAGCTGATTTTGATGAAAGAGTGTCTGTAACATCTCGGGCGTATAGTTGTCTTTTTTTTTTTTTTTTTATTTTTTTTTTTTTATTCGTATATATTACAATTTGTCATAATAGACAATAATAATAGTGCTACAGGATCTCATTCATACAATATTTACAATATAAACAAAAGGAAAGTCAAATTACATAAAATAAAATCAAAATAAGTAAACGTATACAATAACAAAATTAAGTAGACAAAATAAATACAAATAAATGAAGTTAACAAATAAATAAACAAAACATGTCACATTCATACCTATGTACAATATTTACAATCAGCTCCGGAACCCCGGACGGGGCTTGTCCCCCCACTTGTGGAAGGACAAGCAGAGTCCAAAGGATCCCAGCGCCTCCCTCTCAGCCGCATCACTGGTGAGAGCCAGCGGAAGCTAAGTGAGGGCGCCATAGCCACAATCACACTTCACTTGAGAGGAGAATCTGACCAGTGTCAGAACTCCAGCATATGTATTTACAATATATCTCGGGGCCACTGCCGTTTCAACCTTCTAGGTGGGTTGTATGGATGAGTGGAGCTGGATAGGGATCGTGCTAAAGGATTAGGATGATGAATGAGGTTCTGATGGAATTTGGAAAATTTGGATGGAATTAGGTCTGAAATAAATGGAACATTAAGGTCGTGGTGCAAGGTATAGTTGGATACATAATAAGGAGCATTTACTATTATTCGGAGGACTTTGGATTGAAAGGATTGAATGCGTTTGATGTTAGAACGTTTAGCTGTCCCCCACAGTTCAAGTCCGTAGGTCCAGATGGGCTTCAGTATTGTCTTATAAATTAATAATTTGTTGTCAACTGTAAGTTCAGATTTTCTGTTTAATAGTCTGTATAACTGTCCGAATCGTCGATTGAGTTCTTTTCTTTTAAGTCTTGTATGTGGGTTCCACGTCAGTCTTTTGTCTAGTAGTAAGCCAAGATAGCGGACTGTATCTGAAGGAGGAATAGGAATGGAATTGAAGTAAACTGGCGGACAGGAGTTTCGTCGAAGAGTGAAGGTCACGTGTTTGCATTTGGCCTCGTTCACCTTTATGCGCCAAGCACCACACCAGTCTTCAATAAGACAAAGGTGTCTTTGCAGGATTAAGGATGCGGTTTCGGGATCGGAACTGGATGATAGGATGGCGGTGTCGTCTGCAAATGTTGCCAGAAAGGTGTCAGGATGATTAGGAATATCAGCGGTGTAAAGGATGTAGAGAACGGGTCCCAGGACGCTGCCCTGAGGAACACCGGCCTCAACGGGATAAAAGTTGGAAAATTCTACACCACAGCGTACTTGGAAGGAGCGGTTTGAGAGATAGGATCTTAGAATGAGGTAGAGAGACTGGGGTAAATGCGTTTTAAGCTTGAAGAGTAATCCAGCGTGCCATACCCGGTCAAAAGCTTGCGCTATGTCCAGAAACGCACCAGAACAATACTCTTTGCATTCGAGGGCTGAGGAAATATGGTCTACAACTCGGAGTCCTTGTTGAACAGTGGAATGATGAGAACGGAAACCAAACTGGTGGGAAGGAAGGTTGTGAGATTCTAATATAGGCAGGATTCGTTTTAGAAGGAGCTTTTCGAAGATTTTTGAGAGGATGGGGAGTAGACTAATAGGTCTGTAGGATGAAGTGTTACGGGAAGGTTTACCCGGTTTTAGGAATAGAATGATTGTGGAATGTTTCCATAAGAGAGGAAAATAGGTGGTGCGAAGGATGCAGTTGTAGATGTATGTAAGAAAAATAATGGCTTTCTGGGGAAGTTGTCGCAGGATCTGGGGGGTAAGGAGATCGTGTCCAGGAGATTTACGAAGGGTCAGTTTTTGAAGAAGATATTTCACCTCAGATGGATTAATAGCTTTAGGAGGTAGGGAAAGAGGTATTGGTGAGAAAAGGAATTCTTGAACTGTTGTGGTATGATTTCTGTTGGATTCCGGGTGAGGAGTGAATACTTTGGAGAGGTGTGTGGCGAATTCCTCAGCTTTATCTTCATCAGAAGCAGCCCAGGAGTCATCACCACGCCGGAGAGGATGGGAAACTTTATGGTATTTTAGGATCTTTTTGGTCACATTCCACAGGGAATTATCTCGAGCTGATAGA
Organism: Piezodorus guildinii; assembly: GCA_023052935.1. Lineage (NCBI taxonomy): Eukaryota > Metazoa > Arthropoda > Insecta > Hemiptera > Pentatomidae > Piezodorus > Piezodorus guildinii. Next base: position 38,263,101 of record CM041295.1, on the reverse strand, counting down.
GAGGAGAGGTAGGAATTAAAGGACTGGGAACGGAAGGTCGCCAACTCCCGCTTTAATTGCCTACAATAAAAGTTATAGGAGCGGCGATCGGTTGGGTGTCGGGTTCTTTGCCATAATGATCTGGCTCGGCGTTTTGCATGGATGAGGTCAGCTAGGTGTTGAGGTAAATGGTTTTGCTGAGGAGTTCTATTGGAGTGCTTAGGAGAGGAGGCAGTCCAGACAGCTTGCTGAATGGCGGTAGTAAACGAGTAGACGGAATCATCAAGGTCATCCGGTGTTTTGAGGGTCACACTGAGGTCAATATTATCGGTGAGGAATTGGCGGATGAGGTTCCAGTTTACAGGGCCTCGGATAAATGATGGTGGAATGGGTTTCGGAAAAGGAGTTAGGGATACTTTAAGGATCAGTGGACTATGGTCAGAGGATAGTTCATCAAGGCGAGTTACGGAATAGTTCAGGGAGCCTAATCCGCTGTGGATGAAGAAGTCGAGGATATCTGGATTACGGTTAGAATCTGTTGGCCAGTAGGTAGGGGAGTCAGGAGGTAGGAGGTTAAAATTTCGGGAATTCAGAGCAGTCAGCAAATTTCTTCCACGAGAATTCGTGGTTCTAGAACCCCACTGCTGGTGCTTGGCGTTTAGATCTCCACCCAGAATAAAATGATTTCCTAAGAAATCCAGGAAGGATGCAAATTCGGTGTTGGAAATGGAGTGTTTGGGAGGGCAATATGCTGATGTAATAGTTACCGGATAGGAAAAAGTCTTAATTACTATTGCTGTGGCTTGCAGGAAATCATAGGTAGGAAGTGGAAGTAAATGATGAGAGAGGGATTGGTGGACAATGATAGCAGAACCGGCATGAGCTTTGCCGTCTGGGTGGTCTGTACGGTATGTTATGTACTGCGGTATTTTGAAAAGCTGTTTAGTGGTTAGTCTAGTTTCAGTAATAAGTGCAACGTCAATTGTTTTGTCTTGCAACAACGCTGTCAGTTCGTCAGTGTGATTTCTAACACCATTCGCATTCCAAAGGAGAATGGATAAGGAATTAGGTGAGGTCATTTATGGTTTTTGTAAGGCAGGAATGAGATTTGATACAAGGTTCGTAAGGAGTGATATTAGAGGCATAACAAGGAATTTGATTTCGGAGATGAAGGATGTCATGAGACTGGTAAGGTCTGTGACATTTGATGGAGAAGGGATATGAGAAATTTGATGTTGAGGAGTTTTTTGAAGAATAGGAAAATTTTGCGGAATAGTTTGTTGTGGAATAGGTGGATTATGCTGAGGTAAAAGTTGTTTCGGCAGGGCCTCGGCTTCATTACTCTGGTCCCCACCTCCAAGTAAGTGGGCAAATGAGACATTGGAATCTACAAATTTAGATGGTTCTCTTCTAGATCTTGTTATTCTTGCTGTTTCTGGTTCTTGAGGTTTTTGAAATCTGGTCTTTAGATTTTTATATATTTGGCATCCCTTGTAGTTGGCTGGATGGTCCTTGAGGCAATGAGCACATACTGCGGGTGATGACTTCGGTTTAGTGCATTCTTCTGTCCTATGCTCTTCTCCGCATTTCACACAGCGTGGTATATGGTGGCAATAAGATTTAGTATGGCCATATGCCTGACAATTATGGCATTGGACTATATCTTTCTTCATATAGGGCTTCTGAACTCTTACACAGCTGTAGTACAGTCGTTTAAGATCGTAGATTTTTTCGACTCCTGTCGATGGTTCTAGATCAACAAAAAACATTGGAAGTTGAACTTTATCTTTCAGAACGTTGGTGACTTGGCGCACCTTATATCCCATCTCCATCAGTTCTTCTTTAATAACTTCAGTTGGTGTCGAGGGATGCAAGTTTCTTATTACAACCCTCAGTGCTCTCTCCTGGCGTAGCTGATAAGTATGGAACTCGGCCTTGGTGTCTGTCAGATATTTTACTACTTTCCTGTAGGTTTCAGCACTATCCGGAGATATTTTAGTGTCATTTGTTCTATTCAGACATGAGTAGCTACCAGGGTTGGTTAATTTATTAAGTTGTGCACAAAGAAGTTGAAAATTTTTAATATTTTTGACAAATATCGGGGGAGGTGGTGGTTCCCTTGGTGTAGGGGCAGATTCCATGTCTTCTTTTTCACTATGGAGGATTTGAAATGGATTCGGTGTGAAAAAAGGAGATTCATCTGTCATCTCCTGTGATGATGGGCCAGGCTGGGGTTCAGATTTCAAAGTGTTACTTGAAGGGTTCGCTTGTGTTGGTAATTTCTTATTGTTATCACGACGGGGTCTTTGTTTAGTGGGAGACGAATTTGAACCTGCTGATCTTGATCTTTTACTTGACGTTTTATAAGACATCACTTGATGAAAATATCGCATTTCATATATAAAAAAAAAGATAGTAATATAAGAATGTTAAAGGGAAACAAGTAATAAGTATATATTCCCAATACCAGCAATCAGCTGATATGAGGAAATATGGCTACCCTTTGTGTCAAGCCTATTGACTCTGCATTCACTGTTTGCGGTAAAAAAAATTACTCTGCTTACCGAAATAATACTCCAAACCTTACTGCTGTTGATGTCCAAAAAGCTGGCAGCTTTTTCGAGACTGGAATCGATGAAAATCCTTTTGAAAAATCAAAAATCTCAGAGACGAAGTTAAGTGCGACTGTTACCATCTATCTAGTGCGGGCAACACGCGACATTATATAGTTGTCTTAAATATGAAATTTCAGTTTCATAAGAGTTTTCGTTTTCGCCCGGGAGCTAACACACACACACACCTAATCACTTCCTCGGAAGTGAAACAATACGAATCTCTTTAAGTACCAAACCTTCATGGGTTATAGATCTGTAGATTTTTTAAAAAAATAATATCTTCGGATTTATATTACACATTTTTTCTTTTATTTTTTTCTTCTGATAATCAGGTAAAGAAACAATTTTTATTTAATGTTAAATAAATAAAAGGCTTAGCAAAACTGAAGATTCAATGCCGATACTACAAATCACTGCCGACAGAATACCTTTCACTCACCTCCATTCAAGCAGAAATCTCTAAGATCTCCTTAACGCAATCCTTCCACCTAAGCCCCGGTTTACCTCTCCAACGCCTACCAATCAATTGGTTTAGCGATTGTTAACTTTCAGGGGTTGATAGAATAACCTACATGCCTATTTTAACCGCTGCACTGTTCGTTCTGTTTAAGATAAATCAGCCTTTTTAATGTAATTTTGTTCCTTAGTAAATTCACTGTAAATGGTATGATTTGCATAATTTTAACTTATTTTCATGTCATAGAAATATATAGGTTTTGTCAATTAGATCAGATAAATGTCTCTGTAACTAATTATTCTTATGTATATATATCAATATTTTCTGCATTTAATATTGCTTACAATCGTTAGTAAATAAGTTTAAGAAAATTTTGGGTTTCATATAACGACTTGGGGATTTTTAAATAATTTCCAAAAAATGTTATAGGAATTAAAATTATTTTAAATATCTCAATATATACACATCATAATAAAAAGAAAATTGCTTTCACTACGCGACATTTTATTGTGTTTCGGAGGGAATTTCTTTTGACTTATTTTTATATACATTCTATGTAATCTGAAATGCTAGTTTATCATGTAAATTGTAAAACTTTCATAGGTATATTAGATATATTAAATTCTAGGAAAATAAATAACAAAAATACCCTACACACTACATTAATAATTGTATCTCGCTTCAGAGCAGTACTTCATAATGATTCATCATTTGGAAAAATTAAGTTAGATATCAAAATAATTTTGTGCATTTTTTTTTCTGGTCTTTCCTTAAAAAGAAATCTCTACAACCAACTATGCGTTCTTAACTTTACTAAAAACGTAGAAATCAATTTACGGTTTTTAAATTTTGTCGGTAAAAACTAGAACAAAACTGAAATATAGAAAGCCATTTTCTTTTGATTATGTTGTGGATATATTGAGATATTTAAAATAATTTTAATTTGTATAACATTTTTTTGAACATTCTTTAAAAATTACCACGTCACCAAAGTTTTCTTACACTTATCTACTAACGATTGTAAACAATGTTAAATGCAGGAAATATATATATATATATATATATATATATATATATATATATATATATATATATATATATATATATATATATAATTAGTTACAGAGACACTTCTCTGAAATTACTGACAAAACCTAAATATTTGTATGACATAAATTTAAGCTAAAATTATGGCAATCATACCATTGAAAGTGAATTTACTAAAAAAAAAAAATGACGTTAAAATTACTGATATATTTAAACAAAACGAACAGAGTAGACGTTCGTCCTGAAAAAGTGCATTTGGAACCACCGTGGGTCGGTATGGTGCATATTCCGCAACTCTACGTTGTGCAGCATACCATCGGAAATGTTGGTCTTTTTTTTTCTTTTTTTTTTAACACTTGTGCGTAACCAAAGGTATTATTATAGTGTTAAACATACAACGTTTATGTTGCTTGCCTAAAGCCGAGAGCCAATTATTTCCAAACCTCATTTGTATACCAGTTTTAATCAACCTTGCTTTTAATTTTGTACATATATATTAATATTACTATATACAATACATTATGTTTTTTTTGGCAATATTTAATTCTGCATCTGTGAGGACGTCGGTAATAATAAATAATAATGATCATCAACTCATTATTAACTCAATATTTCCAAAACGAAAGTAACCTAAAGTCATAACTATTTAAAAGAAAAAAAATATATGATATGAATATTGAAAATAAAATTTTAAACCTGTGGTGGACAAAAGAACGCAGGAGGGATACTGAGTGGTGATACTTAAACTTCAAAAGTTTAAAAGAACTTTAATATGAATTTTTACAAAAAGTATCGGAGCCACTGCCGTTTCAACTATTAAAGAGAATTGTAAGGGGATCTATAGATAGGAATTGTGCTAGAGGATTAGGCGGATGAGTGAGGTTCAAGTTAAATTTTGAAAATTTGGATGGAATATTATTTATAATAAATGGAATATTAAGGTTATGATGTAGAATAATCGATGTAAATCAATCTAAAATTTGGTGTATTACTCAAGATTTCTTCTGAAACTTTAGCTTTTTTCATAAAGATATAAATAAATATAAAGAGAGAGTACTTACAATTTATTCAGAAATCGATACTGCCTAACTTAGCCAGTATATTCAGAAAAAAAAATTTAAGTTAGAAAAACATTTATCTTTGTTTTTTCCCCTCCTTAGGTTATTTTCAAATTATTTCATAGTCGTTATTTATCTCATTTTGGATATTGTGACAGTCAGTTAATTATTTTAAAAAAAAACTAAGGTACTTGAGAGGAAATAATTCATTATATTTAGTATATACTATTTCAATGAATTCTGGCTGTGATTATAGAGCACAAATATACATTAACATAGCAATTTGTAATAATAATAATCGTAAAAGCTAATTTTTGGTAGTTGTGGCAGTTTTTATGTAAATATATTTTAATCCAAAATTGGTTTTATATTTCGGGATATACCTATCAAATTTAACACACCTCATGAATTTTAGGATTTTAAAATTAGTACGGGTGGCAGACTCCTGCTAATTGACGAAGTCCCTTAGAAATTATTATTTTGAAAATGGTGAAATTAAAAAGGAAATGTTTACGTAAACAACGGATTTTTCACACCCCCGAATTAGCTATAATTATGGGAGCTTGTATGAAAATTTAACTGACTTAACTCTGTCCGCTGACCTCACTAGTATCGATTGTTCGTGTTTTTTTTAGATTCATAGACCACTTCTCTAATAAGATTCATAAATAATTTGATGACCGAAAAGCTGTGTACGATTGTTTTAATAAATGTTACATGCATTAATTATTTTGTTAACTTAAATTAATTTTTTTTTTTATGTAAGGAAAATTTTAAACACGGTTCCTTAATATTACTATACAGGTCATTTCATGTATATTATGTTTAATTAATGTTTTTTAAACTTAATGATGGTACTACATTAGGCAAAATAAAATAAAATATTTTAATATAATAAACATAAGAATTATGTCCGACCAGATAACATCTATTGATCGTTGCCAATTAATCATAAACGATTGCAAAATGAAATACGTCATTATTTTTTTAATTTAATAATATATTTTTAATTACTGGGTAAGTTTAATAGTACCCGAGGATATTAATATAAATTGCAATTATAAATAATTAAGATGTATATATATATATAGATATATATATAGTAGATATAATATATATACTATATATATAAGGGTGAGCCCGTGCTGAGTGCTAGCGCGCTAGTCTCTCATGCTACAGTTCTGAGTTCGAATCCCAGTCCCTGCGGGCTTTTATAAGGATGTAAAAAATGGGGATTCACTCACAGCCTCTCCCCCCGGTATGCGAGACCCGTCAGCCAAAGGGTGGCAACTCACAAAATTAGTCGTATGGAGTGATGACCCTACACTAAAAATTGCATCGTGAAACGTGAGTGTAAACTCTCAGGAGTTTACACCACAAGGCCCAGGGCCTACACGGCCTGTCGCGCCAATGGAAGAAGAAGTATATTTATAAATAATAAATTATATACAAATTTTATTTATTTATAAATTAATTATGTTTATTTATTCAGTAATATATATATATATATATATATATATATATATATATATATATATATATATATATATATATATATATATATATATACACACTTATAAATGTTAGTAACAAATGGTAATAATTTGATTAATGACTTTCTTTTTCCCTATGTAGTCAGAATTATTTTAGTTTGATTATTTGAGTTATTTATTTTATAAGGCTACCTGGTTGAGTTCGTTACATATATTAAATATTTTGGATTTCGTCTATTTGCCATAGGTCCAATTATATTTTTATATTATTACAAACCCAATGGTAGCACTCTAAAAATATATACAAATAATCAAAACAAAAACTATCAACGTTGGTAGAAATAAAAAATACTGTTAATTGTTGGTCCTACTAAAACAATATTAGTATTTGGGCCATAATTTATATATTTTTGTAATATACTGAGGTAATAATTTATTTATTCTTTGTTTCTATTAATTTTTACTTTGTTTAATGTTTAATATTTATTTTCGTTCTGTGATACAATTTCATTTATCCCTTGTCTTATTCCACTCAAACATTGATGTAATTACATAATTATTTTTTCATATCATGATCAGCGCATACATATATATATTTTTGTTGCAAATAAGGCATGGTAAAGGTGCTATATTTATTTACAATTGTGTAATAACAAGTGAAGTGCATTGTGGTATTTACAAAAGCGTTTGAATAGATGAGAGTTGAGTGAAAATTATATCCATGTGATTTTTGTTGTTGTTGTTTTTAATCCCGCCAATGACCAAATAAAAAAATTGTTTGAATATATTTTTATGGATGTTTTCCCAATTTAAAAATAAAATAAATGGTCATTGGGACGGGTTGGTACAGCAGTGGTTAGTTAATACGGTTTTTTCTTTCTAAGGTCTGCCACGGGTTCCCCATAGGAGGACCCAGATTCACATGAGGTAAATGTATTTCGTTATCTTTACCTATCAAAGTATGTTAGTAATTTGCTGTTGTAATTGCTTTTACACTTGGAAAAATACTAAATCTATCGCTTTTCAACTAAAAGTAATTTTGAAATGAACGGTTCTATACCTTCGCTATTACCTACAGCAATATCATTTCGATAGGCTTCATAGATTATTTGGGATGTCACAGAGCGTTCTGTTTATTTTTCTTTTCTTTTATTTATTTTTTGTTGTTGTCATAAAATGGTATAGCAAATAAATAGATATTACAGCTGCATTAACCCTATAGAATTGTTTATCGTTTGTTGCTAGATTAGTAAATACTCTTTTGTGTTTGTAAGTGATGCAATGTGTTTAGAATGCAATGTTATGGATTTATTAAGAAAAAAACTAACAACATAAATTTATTTATTCGTATAAATTACAATTCGTCACAATGGACAATAATAATATTGCTACAGTATCACATTCATACAATATTTACAATATAAACAAAGGGAAAGTCAAATTACATAAAATGAAACCAAAATGAATAAACGTAAACAATAACAAAATTTTTAGATAAAATAAATACAAATAAATGAAGCTAAAAAAAAATAATAAGCAAAACATGTCGCATTCATACCTATAATAAAAAAATAAAAAAACTTTTCCAAATTAAATTGCAAAATAAATAAAATTCCAAATTAAAAATAAATAATTCACTTAAAAATAATTAAAAAATGCCACTTTAAATTTCAAAGGAGATATTAACCAATAAATTTATATAAATATTTTATTTATTTATAAATTAATTATCTTTATTTATTCAGTAATATTGCAGTTTGCCTCAGTGAGGACAGTGTTAATAGTGATCTGAGATTCATTCACACAATATTTAGGAAACAAAAAATAAAGCAATAATAAATGCTATAAATAAATAATAAATAAGAAAATGCACATTTTATCACCTTTATAATGATTTTCAGCCATGATTTTGGCATTTTTTCAAAACAAATTTTATTAAAATTGAATTCCAACCATATTCGACTAAAATTTGATATGTTAGATTTGGATTAACGTAGCTCGAATCAATTTAGAACGTAAGTGATTTTCATGAGGGCATCAAAAGATAATTGAGACAAAATAAATAAAAAATAACATAAACAATTAAATCATATATATCAAAAGTGGATAATGATACTTATGATAATTGCATAATCTTAAATTTAATACACTAAAAACATGTAGGTAAATATATTAGCTGCAGGAACGGTCCGTACGTTTTATTTTTTTTTTTAAATATACTGAGTTGAACTAAAAAAATTCCAATCAATTACCCAAAAAAAAAAAAATGTCATCACTTCATTATTCTGAGCCGATGATTCGATGTCAACAGCATTCTTTTGATTTCGATCTTGAATAAGAACAAACATTTCGCGTAGTTTACATCAATTTTAAACAATTAATAAATTATAAAATAATTGAATTTTATTCAACAAAATTATATTGTTTTTTTTCACATAAACTGGTTTAAAAGATATAATAATAATCCATTGTTAACGAGAAAGATTTAATTAACACATTCGTTTTTTCTTACGATTCTTTTTATAAAGAAGTTAACGAAATAAATCGCTCTGAATTAATATGCACTTTGGTACTCGGTGTTGTGTTAGAGCACAAAATCAAATATTGCAATGCTATTTCAAGCTTTTTACTATAGACATTGTCAAGGAGATTGTTTTTAAATTCCTATTAACTAATTAATAATAAAAATAATAAATAAAAAAATAAAAATAAGCGATCTCATATAAGAATATAAATTTCAGTATTTATTTGTTTACCAAACTGCATGAAATGATAAAATTATCAATATTATTGGTACAAAAAATATATTTTATTTCACTCTATTATAGTATGCTAGCTTATTTCAGCTTTAATTATCTCCTTAGGTAAAAGTAAAACTTTGTTTAGATCAATGCATCTTGGTACATAGCCCAATATGGTGTTTAACATAGTATTTAAGAAAATGTGAATATATTTGCATGTTACTAAATTAGTGTTAATTTTAAGCTGATGAATGCTAAATTCACTAATTTTGTAAATCAGTATTCAATTCACAATTTGATACATATTATCCACATAAAAAGAATAATAGAACAATACTGATCTTCAACGAAATTTATTTCATGAAATTCTGAAAATTAACTACATAATTATATTTGATCATTTTATTTCACAGAGTTATAAAATTTTTGAAATTTCAAAATTTAATATTTGTTGTCATGGATTTTTAACTTTAAATATAAATTAAAATATCCACCTAATCATACCAAAAAGTACAGAAAAATGATTATAATTCAATTAAATTGCAATATGATTGTTGAAAGCTATCTTACTATTCTATTTTTATTTTATAATTTTATTCCTATTATACGGAAGAAATAGGGTAATTTCTGAGGTAGAAGACAATAAGCTGATATTAATTTCTTCCAAAGGACGTTTTTAATTGACAGGACAATCACAGTCTAATGTTTCGGGTATTTCACTCAGGACCCTACAAGCAAGTTAAACTACATCTTTAAAAATGAATTTAAAAACACTTATTATAATGTAAATTATTAAAAATACTCGTTAGTTTTAAAAAGGAAATAAAAATATTACAAATTAGTTTCAATGAAGTCTCATTTAGTTACTATGGAAAGTAGAAATAATTATTAACATTGTTAGTTTATGAATTTATTAATCGGTTCATAATATTATTTCTAAAATTTTGATACTGAATCGAATAATAGAACTTGCACGATCCTGTACGAAGGGGGCAACATTTAACTATCATACCTCCCTCTTTACTCATATAGTCTAAGATCCGAACTTGAAACGATCTGCACCGAGCTGATAATAGAATGAAACATATTTTATAACAAATTTCGTATATTAGGAAATATTTAAAGAATGGGTTGCCTAAAAAAATCCTGGACAGACTATTTTTAATTTTTTAAAAAAAAAAGTTTTTTAATTAAATATTGCAACATCATGATAATAGAAAAAAATGTATACCAATATAAGCGTTGTTTTATTGCAAACACATTGATATAGGGTTGCCTTAAAAAAACTTGGTCCTAATCTGGGTTGCCGAATCTTAAAGATTAAATTTTTAACGCGAGTGGAAATGCGTGACAGAGAGATCCGAGTTGAGTATAGCGTGTAATAATAAAGGACCCAACATTGCAACCGCACGTAATCGGACATTGAATATAAGTAAGTTTGATATCCCATATAAAGTTACAGGAACTCAACGAATCAGAACCAAATATTTTGGGCAAAGCCATAAAAATTATTTTCAAAGATGCTTTGGTACACTTCTTGACTGATTATTGGGAAAACAAAATTTATTGTCATAATACAAAACAAAAGAATATTTTTAACCGTTGAACATCTGTATTTTAAAATAATTGTATATTTTATGAATAATTTTTTGATGACATGGATAAGAAAATTTATTTTGCTTGTTTAAAGAAAGGCTAATATGGCAAGGGTTTTTTTTCATAAGGCAGAAACCAAGAGTCGGGATATAATTATATATATATATATATATATATATATATATATATATATATATATATATATATATATATATATATATATAGATTCGGTTTGATGAAACGTGATACATCGAATTTTCTTTTGACTGATTTTTTCTAACCAGTGTGAAATATCGGTATGGGTCAGCCATTTGGTATCCTCTCAATCCTAAAATGAGTGGCTGACATTAGTGAGGAAATTCATCATGTGGTATTGACCTCGGTCGCTTTGAAAAATATCAGAAGCGAACGACCTCTTCTCATCGCCCATAGACTCTTGTGGGACTTTAGCTATTATTTGAACTGTTTGAATAATGATAATAATAATAATAAATTCTTTATTGATCGTTGATATATTTAGGTGAAGTTTGAATGTAATTTATGAGTGAAAAGCTTGTCCATTAACTCCACTAATTAATTAAAAATCTTTTGCGGGAAATACACGACTTTCTCTTACCTCTTTTTTTTCAATTTAAGAACTATTAAATAATAATAATAAAAGGCCTTCCGAACCCAAAGGTCGGATGCCGATACCGCTAACTATCGTCTACACAGATTCGTCCAATATTCACAGTTTAAGTCCAAGTCACTGAGATCAGCCTTAACACGCTTTGGACTACCTTTCGGACGCCTACCAGTCGGTACAGCGAGTACCAAATTTTTTGGAAGTCCGTTTTTCAATGAGCCCAACCAATTTACACGCCTATTTGAGTCTCCACGATGCTATCACCTTAATTATATTCATCGGGTACAAGATCCGTAATTCCGCTTTTTGCAACCTTCTAAACTCTCCAGTGGCCTCATCTCTCTTTGGACTAAATATTTTACTAATACCTTAATTTTTAAAACTTTAAGACGTTGTTCATCCTTCAAAGTAAGCGGCCACGTTTCACATATGTACAGAACCGTCGGAAGAATAATAGTTTTATAAATTCTAAGCATTAAGTTTGTAGCTAGATGCCGCGAGCTAAGTAATTTCGCAACTGAATAATAAAACTAATTCATTATTGAACAGGTAATTGCTAGAAAGTTAGTAAACCTGGTAGAGATGTGTTTGTCGGAAACATTCCATAAAGTTAGAATCGGTTTTAATTATTCCGAGAGATCTGAGGTACGATCGGGTTTGAAACAAGGTGACTCCCTTTCACCTGTTTTATTTAATATAGCATTAAAATATGCCATAGAAAAGGTGAAGTGGGACCGAGAAAGGTTCGAATATGTGTGATAAAGTTCCGTTCCTGAGATGATTTGGTACTGCTAGGCGAAGACACGGAAACTATACAACTAAATACAAGTGCGTTAATAAAAACATAAAGAAATAGGCTCGAATAATACGATAACGAAATATATGATTAGTAGTAGAAACGGTGACAATCTTGGTGATATTGTTATATCAGAACTATTAAATAAAGTTTGAAACAAGTTAAAAGACTTGTATTCAGTTTTGTTGTTAACGCGTGTTTTAATTAAATAACTTAACAGTACAATATTGTTATTCACAATAATCACTTAGGATTATGCCTATTGGTCACTTAACAATACTTTGTACAACTTTTGAAATAATATGACATTTATTCTCAAATCATTAGCTACCCGCATATTACACGTTGTACAACTGTTCGTAGCGTTTTCTAGTATTTCAATTTAAATCCTCTCTGGGTTTATAAAATCATGTTTACTTGGTCAATTGATGTTTACATAATCTAAAAAAAAATTAGTTAATGTGCTTTTATGTATCAGTTTCAACCGAGATTCTTATCTTTAAATAATATTTTGCTTGCTCAAAATTGAAGAGAAAAATTAATTTTCGTCATTTAATGAATTTTTATTTCGAAAAAGGGAAATACGTTGTATAGACAGTTAACAAAATTTGCAGTGTGTCTAGCGACGATGCCTTAGGAGAAAGCGCCGTCCGTTAGTGTTTTGCTCGGTTCAGAATCGGAAATTTTGACTTGGAGGACGCAAAGTCCTTCAACTGTTAATGACGAAATTTAAAAAAAATACATGAAAGATGGCATCACGTAATTGATCAAAATGGGTCATACATAATGTGTTTTTTTTAAATATTTACAAGAATCTAATGATTTTTTTGAAATCCAGTAAAAACCGCGAGGAACTTTTTTGAAAACCCAATATATTACTATTCTTGTGTTATGGGAAAAAAAAACCAAAAAATTATATTTCTGTTTTTTTTTTCGCCAACATTTGCTCGCCGATCTCCTTCATATTACATATTTACCCATCCTATTTCAATGCTAACAAATTTTAAATGGTTAACTATTTCTAATTAGGAAAAACAATGATATTTTAGAGGCAGAAATTTTGAAAATGGTATTTAGGTCCTATCAGAATATTTTAACATGAATAAAGCCTATGTCAAATTTAAGCGCATTTAATTTTACTTCAATACAGTGAGTTTAATAAAAATAGTTAAAGCCATTATTTGAGGAAATCTTAAAAAAGTACAAATTGTCACTTCTGTTTCTTCGATTTAGACGAAAAAGTCACTGTAATATTTGAGGTATATATTCTCTTAAACATGAAATTTCAGTGATGAAATGAAACATTGTCGTGGTAGACAAAACACACAAATCTTTTTGGGAGAATAGGCCATTTAGACTCGGGGAACCCTAAAACTGACATACTTATATTTCCGTTGAAAACTCGAATCTGAACAAGCGCAATACTTTCCATTACTTAACTCTATCTCTAAAACCCATGAAGGGTCTTGGGTTCTGTACATTCAGAGAATCATACTGTTACGGCCGTGTAAGGAGGTGCCTTAAGGCCTGATCATACTTAGCCGCCAGGTTTCTTCTCCATCTCGGGTACTCACTTTATAGAGGCTGGGTATGCCCCAGGAGGGTCTCTATGCCCGAGAGTCCAAGGCTGAAATAATAATAAATAATTCTGCCTCAGCTGGGATTCAAATCCGGTATCCGGAGTAGGCTAGAGCTCCGTCCATTAGACCACTCCGTCCCTTACTTTATAATCATTATAATATATATATATATATATATATATATATATATATATATATATATATATATATATATATATATATATATATATATATAATTTTATTTGAAATGATTCGGGTTTTAGGTCATTAAAATATCACTCCTTCTTAATTTTCTTTCTTTATTTTTATTTTTATTTTATTTTTTGACGTTTCGATCCTCCGTCTATGTTTTTACATAGGATCCTTTTCAACACTGCAATTAAACATAATTGGTTACATTTTGTAGTGTGTTGGTTACATTTTCCAAAGAAGAAGTGATAGTTTAATGACCGAATCATTTCAAATAAAATTATAATATAAAAGGGTCGATGAATTAAATTCTTGTATATATATATATGTGTGTAAATTATAAATTAAATTATTAAAATTATAAATAATTAAATGTTAAAATTATTTAATAGATAAATACAATAATATATATTTAGAAATAATTATTTACTTGTTGTATTCCATTATACAGTTGTAAATTCCAATAAATAAATAAAAAAAAGATATAATTATCTATTAATAAAACCAACAAAGTCTTAATAATTAATGTTCCTAACACGTATTAAAAAAAAACAATTTATTATATGTACTTAGCACTTAGTAATTAATTATTGTAGCTGAAGATAGGATTTTAGCCGAAACATTGTATTATTTTAAAATAAAGTGGTGGAGTTAATTGAAAGCCTTTTTACTCATCAGTAAATTGTTTATTTATTCTGGGACAAATCTCTTTAGACAAATATTACAGAAAGAGACATAAAAGGGAACTTTATTGTGTAACATTAAAAAATCTGGTGCGGGCAACACACGACTTTCACTTACCTCGACTGTTAATATAAATATAAAATCTATTAAATATACTTAAATTTAAAAAATATTTCAAGTTCATTTTAATAAAAAGTGGATTCATTTTCGTTTTAAACATTAAGATTTAGATTTAATTAAATAACATAGCTATATTAAAATGTTAATCAGTACTAAGTTATTTCCCATTCGTTACTTTATATTTCCTTTTACAACTTTGTGTATCACATAATATTTTTTCTAAAATCTTTCTCTTTCTAAGGGTATATTATACGTCTATATTACTGTTCTTATTATCAAAAAAACAAATTTTACATGAAAAAATGTGTTTGCACTTTTCTCCTTTAGTTGTTTATCAAATTCGCTCAACTTGCTTATTTAGCCGTTATTTAGAAATGCTAATAAGATAATGTCCCTAATATTTTTAAATCTACAAAATCAAAGGTACTTTAGAGGAAGAAAATGTTTAAAAAAATACATTAAAGCATTGTTTCACCCCTTTTGTCTTCTAGTTGGTTATCAAGTTCGTTCAACTCGTATAGGTACTTTAGAGAAAAGAAAGTCTAAAATATCGGCATTATGCCCTGTCAGACTATTTTAATTAAAATGAAACCGAAATTATATTAATATCCATTTAATTAATTCTACATTCATAGAGCGATTTTAATCAAAATCGTTAGAGCCGTTTTTGAGAAAATCGTAAAAAGGTGCAAAATATATGGTATAAAGTGGCTCTTTTGGTTAGCCGATTTTGATGTAAGAGTTGCTATAACATCTCGGGTGTTTAGTTGTCTTAAATATGAAATTTCAGTTTCGTATGACTTCCCGTTTTTCGCTCTAGGCTTACCTCACACACACACACACACACACACACACACACACACACACACGGACACAGACCTTTTTTCGGGAATTGGTTGTTTGGACTCTTCCCGTCGAAAACTGGAAATCGAAAATTTTCATAACCACAATACTTTCTCTCCCTGACTATATATTTTATATAAAGGTAAGTGAATGTAAAAAAATAGCGTAAAACCGTATAAATAACAAATAAGCATAATTAATTGTATTACGCTTAGAGTAAAAAACAAACCAAACTAGACAAGGCACAAAAATATATTAATATATACCATTTTTATCGAAAGAATTCTATAATTCTCTGCGAAAATCTTTCAGGTAATTTTTTAATTCCTTCTACTCAGAAAGGCGTTTTTCCGCCTTCGCGTCTTCCAAGTTCAAAATTTACGGTTCTAAACCGAACGAGCGAGAGGGAGCGGCGTGGTCTAGTGGATAGAGCACTAGTCTGCTGTGCTCCGGATCCTGGGTTCGAATCCCGGCCGTGGCAGAAATATTATTTATTCTGTTAATTCAGTCAGGGGGCGACCCTAGGGTATGGAGACCCTCCTAGGGCAGACCCAGCCTCTATAAAGTGGGTACCCAAATTAATTGGGGAAAAACCTGGCGGCTGAGCGTGATTAAGGCCTAATCACCTCATTGCACTGCCGTTGGCCTAGAAACAGTACGAATCTCTATATGTACTGAGCCCAAGACCCTTCATGGGTTGTAGTGGTACAGGTTTTTTTTTTTTTTTTTTTTTTTCTAAACCGAACGAACCACTGACGGACGGTGCTTTCTCCTAAGGGATCATCGCCATACACAAAGCAATTTTTTTAACCGTATGTGCTGCGGATTTTCTTTAAGAATATTTTTTTTTTCTTTTTCACTTTGCGCAAGCAAAATACCATTTAAAGATAAGGAAACTGGTGCGTAAAAGCACCTTAACTAATCTTTATCATTTTTTTTAGAATATGTAAACATTATTGACCAAGTAATTATGATTTTATAAACACAGTGAGGATTAAATTGAAATATTGAAAAACGCTTCGAACTTATTTTATAACCTAACTAACTAATTTATTTACGAACTAATTTTGTATGAATTATAACAACAAAAAATGGTTGGTTATTTGAGCTGACAAATCTGAAATACTTCAGGGGAAGACATTTTTAAAATGTGGCCTTTGAGCCCTTCTCAGAATATCTCTCAAAATCGTTAGACCCATTCTTAATAGAATAGTAAACAAATAAAATAAAAATAATCAATAATTATATAAAGTGGCCTGATATGCGCAGCAGATCTGTTTTTAATGGAAATACTTTTAGGCGACGAAATGAATGAATTTTCTTTTATGAGGAAATATATATAAATAGAGAAGGGGTGGTCTTCCAGCAGTTCTATTTATGGCAACGGTATTCCATTCACAGTTCGGGATGAATGCGGCAGTAGTTGTTCAATTTAACTAATATGCATTTAAATGTAATTAATATACCAAATGGTTTCCTCTTAAACTGCTTTAATTATATTTATTAGGAATTATTAACGTCTCTTATATAGAAACATAGTCAAATTTATAATATAAATTAATTTGGTTATTAAATGAAAAAGATAAAAACACGAGTTTCACTTACCTCGGCTGTTAAAATCAATTCAAGGACCATTAGATAAACTTAAAGTTTAAAATATTGGGTTGTGTCACATGAAATGTCCGTTTTCAAGGTAAAGGATTTTTGTTAAAAATACGATATGAAAACAAGATAATTTTATTCGAAGTATTTACCTTCTTTTTCTACAAATATTTCCCAACGTGACACCAACTTTTTTATCCCCGAACTGAAAAACTCTGAGCTTTGAAGTAAAACAAAATCTGAAAACGCACTTTTCACTTGATCATCATTTTCAAAAAGTTTTCCTTTGAGGAGGTTGTCTAAATTCCTGAACAGGTGGTAATCTGATGGAGACAAGTTGGGAGAATATGGTGGGTGCGGGAGAACTTCGTAGCCCAGTTCTTTCGATGTTTGCACGGTATGTTTTGAAACATGGGGTCTTGCTGCCGCTCAGTGAGATCACGAGGTACCCATGTATCGGGCTTTTTTACTTTCCAAATACACTTTAAATGTCTGGAAACGGTAGATGCACTTGCATTTAGTTGTGCTGAGAGTCCTTTAACTGTTTGGTGGGGGTTTCCTTCTACTGTATGTTTGAGGACATCGTTGTCTATTACGGACGGAGGTCTTCCTTGGGGCAAGTTTTCCAAGTCGGTTTCCTCAGCTGAAAACTAAGCAAACCAACGGCGAATGGTCCGTTCATTAACACTCCCTTCCCCAAACGTCTTGCAAATATTTCTAGCGGTCTCAGCTGCTGAATGGCCTAGTTTTAACTGTTACAAAAATATTAGTCGAAAATCGCGTGTTTCCATGTTCATATTTGGAGGTGTACTAAAAAGTGGGTAATTGATTGGAAAGCTAATGTTTACAATACAAAGGTAGAGGATTAGTAACTGTTTACTTTAAATATGTAAACATTCGGAAGAAAACAACAGATACCTGCATAATCCTTTATGTATTTCAGAAAATATAAAAACGGACATTTCATGTGAAACAATCCAATAGTTTAAAGTTGATGTAACTAAAAAGCGTATTCATTTTCGTTGAAAACATATGATTTAGTTTAAATAATATAACAATATAAAATTGTTAGGTACAATAATCGGTAATGCACTATTCATTACTTTATATTACATTTTGCAACGTTTTATATAAGATAATATTTTTATTTTTTCCTTCTTTATTTGGTAATCCATTAATTCAATTTTTATATTGAGCCATTTTTTTTCAATCCTAAGAGGATGTTATATTTTTTTTTTTTTAATCTACAAAATGAAAGGTACTTTAGAGGAAGAAATGCAAGAAATTGCCATTTAACCTGTTAACCGGGGAATGCCCTTTTTAACTACGCGGCATATAACGGGAGGATTACTTTTAATTATTTAATTTCACCTACGTAATTTCATATTATTATTTATTTAATTGTATGCTTCAAATTAATGAAAAGACAATTGATTATATACTTTTTCGTTTATGTATATATGGGTGTGTATAGACTCGATATTGTTCATGTTTGTAATATTCATACGTCCCAATCGGTTAACAGGTTAAGCCCTGTCAGATTAATTTAATTAGAATGAAACCTACATGATATAAGTCCATTCATTTCACATCGAGTTAGCGAATTTAATTAAACCGTTAGAACCCTTTTGAGAAAATTACAAAATGGAGCATGGTGTAAAGTGGTTCTTCTAGTTGGCTGATTTTGATGAAACAATTGCTGTTAAATCTCGGGTGTATTGCTGTATTAATTAAATATGAAATTTCATTTTCGTACGACTTTTCTTTTCATATATAGGTAATGAAAATGAAAATTTTTACTAATGATGAGTTTTGTTGACCGTAGAGAAATTAGATGAGGAAGATGGTATGGTGGTAGAGGAGGAAGATGGTATGGTGTAGAGGAGGAAGATGGTATGGTGGTATAGGAGGAAGATGGAAACCATCTTCCTCATCTAAAATTTTACTGGTCTATAACAAATTATACAGTAATATATAGGTAAAATATTCCGTTGGAAGTCTAAATATGATTGATAAATTCAATATATACCATATAAATCAGCTTTATTTTATGGAAATGGCAAAAACTTAAATGGTTTTTGTTTTTAAATAATTTATAAATATTTAATAAAATTTTTTTTTTTAATTTTTTCATAAATTAATTTTACAATTTTATTTTGAGCCCCGAGCCGCACTTTCAAAATCATGATGATCTTTTTGTCAATCTTCAAATCACTGTAAAAGAAATCGAAAAGAATATCTTGATCATATAAGCATAGAAATATGATATTTGGAAATTAAATTCATTTTAATAATATGTATTTCAATTAAGCACAATTCATATTTCATTACTAATTAAAACATATGTTTTTTGTTTACTTGGAAGAGAAACTGAGGTTATATTTGTGAAACAACTATAAAGCTTATTTCTAAATGTCTGAATTACCTTGATACAAATGGTAGGTCCATCAAAAAAATGTGCCATGTGTACCACCAACTTATACACATAGTCTTTTTTTAAATATTTTTATTGAAATTTACAACTGTATTTTGTAATACAAGTAAATATGATAATATAATTGATAAAATACATGAAAAAAACGCGAAGAGAAAACGCCCATTGGCATCACTCCACTAAGTAACTAAACTAGAAGGTTTAGAAAACTAGGCTATCTTCTTTTCAGGCGCCTTGTAGGATTGTCAGGAATTGAAGAGGAAGCAAGAATTGAAACTAGAGGATTAGAGTGGGAGTGGAGTTTGTCATGGAAGGATTGATACCTGGTTCGGGCCAAATCAGCAACATATGGGATGTTAAGGTCTTTATGGATGGTTTATTTGTGACAAAGTAAGGAGCATTGAGGATTTTCGAAGGATTTGGATTGTAAGGATTGAATACGAGAAGAATTTAATGGTTTCGTAGAGCCCCAAAGCTCAACTCCGTAAGTCCAGATAGGCCTTATACACATAGTCTAAAGTCACATTCATATTACAATGACATACTTCATGATTATTATATATCATGGAGATATATCTACAGTGATATGTTTACAATTAAATAAAATAATAAAAAAACAACATGCATAATCAACATAATCTACTTTGAACGTATTTTACTTTAAAACAAATATAGAAAAAACATGAATTTATTAATTACTTTACGTACGTATTTTTTTCCAACTGAATTTATCTCATAAAATCGGTTTTTTTATTTATTTTTTGTTGATTTTTTTTTTTTTTATTAATTGTTATTTGTTTTGTTTATTTTGTTTATTTTTTCTTTTTGTTTTTGATTATTATTATTTTTTGTATATATTATGAATGTTATTTATTCACATTTACTATGTAATTTTGAACAATATATTAATTTTCATATATTATATATTATAAATTTGTCTTAATACAATTAATAATATCTGTAAAAATGCAATATTTTCATACAATATTTACAGTAATATATACAAAATGTCAAATACAATAATAAATAAATAATATAAATATTAAGTATAAACAATAGAAAACAAAATTATTAATAAATAAATAAAGAAAAGCGAAAAAAAAAAAAAAAAAAAAAAAAAAAGTTTTCACTGCTATAGGCAGTCCCTATGACTGCATGAGTTGTAAATTTTTTTTTTTTTTTTTTTTTTTTTTTTTATCAATGCAGCCTGTAAGATTTATGCATATATCACATCTGATGCACTTTTGTGTTTATATAAATAGGCATGAGTGTGGGTGTATATGACAGATCAGATAATTTAAGATAGCTAAATGTGTAGTATCTAACCCATTCATTAAGCTCCAGAGTATCGGATGTATCTATTAGTTGTAGTAGTGGAGGCCTCTAATTTCCAGTACCTGTCAAACTCTACCCTTTCTCTTGTTCTGCTGTCTCATTCATCCCAAACCCTGAATGGAATACCGTGGCTATAAATAGAACTTGGGAAACAACCCTCCCTACTACCCTCTAATTATTTCCGCATAAACCTAATTTCATTCACTCTCACGTTGTTTCAAAGAAATCGCATTTTTAAAAAAAACCTCATATATTTTAAAAACACATACACAACAAATTTCACGTAATTTCATAATTAAAAAATTGGGAAAAACCATTTATTAACCAATGCTTTGGTCCACGTTGCAGGTCTTTACACGGTCTAAAATCCTAATATATCCCATCTCTTATAAATTGTTCGCTTGACCATATAAGATAATTTTTTTTTATTATTTCTCTATTTATAAAAAAAGTTATTCTCTCTATCTTGTTATAAAACTGCAATGATTTTTTTCTCTATCATAACAAATCTGTTGCGGGCAACACACGACTTTCACTTACCTCGATTTTTAAAATCAATGAAAGAATTTTTAAATACAGTTAGAGATAAAAATACGTGAAACTATTAAGGAATTAATCAAATTGAATTTATATAGAAACATGTGTTTTAAGACAATTTAAAATATCGGCATTTAAGCCCTGTCAGACCATTTTTATCCAAATAAAATCTACATGATATTAAAGCCCATTAAATTTTACATCGATATAGCGAGTTTAATCAAAATCGTCGGAACCGTTTTCGAGAAAATCGAAAAAAGGTGCAAAATGCATGGTATAAAGTGCCTTTTTGGTAAGCTCATTTTGATGAAAAAAGTTTTGTCACGTCTCGGACGTATAGTTGTCTTAAATATGAAAAAAAAACACACACACACAGACCTTTTTGCGGGACTTGGTTATTTGGACTCAGGGGACCCTAAAACGTGTATTTCCGTTGAAAACTGGAATTCGAAAATTTTCACGATCGCAATACTTCCCCTTACTATATATAGTAAGTGGAAGTAAAAATAACTGAGTTATTTAATTAAATCATTTTTTAAAACTAATCACCCCCATTTTATATCTGATCGGCTAATATCAACGTCTAGGAGTTAGGATCATCGTTTTATGTCCTAGTGTTTTTGTGCCTAATTTCAAAAAAATTATTCCAGTAGTTTCGGAAAAAAGCACGGACTGACAAACGGAAAGATGATAGGACAAAGTATACCCTTCAACCCTTATTTACGAGGTAAAAAAAAATTGTATGTGATATTAATATTTGTTTTAATATTAAAGGTGTTTTGAAATAGTATTATATTTGTATGTACTTTATTAGTATTAGTAGTTAATTTAAATTAGTATTTTTATTAGATTCTAGAGATTTATGAATATGGGGAAAGAATCCCGAAAAGTTTATTTAATATAAAGAAATCAAATTCAGGAGGAATTCGAAGACAAGTATTGACTACTTCCTAAAAAAATATATTTCTTCCGGTCAGAATTAAGCTCATTAATTTTTTCTTCTATTTCTTACAAATCATATTTTCGAGAAAAAAAAATTAAACAAAATAACCTGGAAATTATATTTCTCCTGTTTTTCTTTTATTCGATTATCGAAGTCTTTTATATTAGAAATATATGACAAAAATTACCTTTGCGAAATTGGTAGATAAAATTGGGGAAAAAAACTTTTTTCTTTTTTTTTTACTATGATTAACATTAAGTCATTAACTGTCCTGATTATCCAGAAATATAATTAGTGTATTGCACAAGAGGCAGTCGCAGACTTTAAAATGCAACATTAAATTTTAAAATGCTGATGTCTCAATATTTAAAGCGCTGAACCCAATCCAAAAAACCAATCAGAGGTTCTAAAATATTAAAAATGTCAGAGGGCCAGGGAGGGGCCCTTTCAATTTCCATGCAGGGTGGTAATATCCGGTGTCGAAAATTGTAGATTCAGTAGATTGATTGAAAATCCGAAATCTCTTGAAACTCTACTGTGTTTTTGGAGTTGTTGGGTTGCATATCTGAGGTCGAATTTTAGCTCATATTTTATTAAATCTAACACAACGACTAAATCCTGTTGAGATTGAGAAAAATGTATTTTATTCTCTCTCGGTGTATGAGGAGTGGTGTTTTTCAATCATTGTAACAATTACTATTTTCACTTACTTATTTATGTGAGGGTAAGTATTAGGATCATGAAAATTATCGAACCTGCATTTTTAACGGAAATACTCTTTGTAAAATTTGTACGAAACTGAAAGGATATAAGGGGTAAGAAATCTTTACCCGGACCTTTTTTTATTTATACTTGGCAGATCAATTTAGCGCCGAATAAAAATAATTCGCCTTAATTTTTAGCTCTTAAACTCGAAAACGGTTTTCGAAATTAAAAAAAAAAAAAAAAAACTATTTTGTCGAGTTTATTACTTTTTCTTAATAGTAAAAATCGAAATGGATTAATGATAATTTTTCTCATGATTATTTGAAGACAAAGACATAAAAAATTGATATGATCATGATTCCTAAACAAAAATATTTTTATTTTTTTAAAATTTTTTGAAAGATGTCAAACATCGAATTTTGTCAGAAAATGTCCCCTATCCTCATTATTTTTTTCGATTTTTTTATAGTGGTAGAACAATATTAACAATAAAAAAAAAAAAATAGAAACTCCTTTTTTTTCTTTTTAAATCTGCCATTAAAAAAAATGAGTTTATAATTTTTTTTTATATTGTTCCACCACTTAAAAAAATTGCAAAAACATTTGAGCATAGAGGAGTATACATACAGGTACAGTTTCTGACAAAATTCAGTGGTTGACACCTTTTAGACCGATTTAAAGAAAATAGATTTTTAATACACTTATTTTAGTTTATTCTTTTTAAAAGGTGTCACACGTCGAATTTGTCTAAAAATGTCTTTTAAAGTCCTCTCTACTCAAGATTTTTTCGAAGTAGTATAACAATAATAAAAAAAATGATTACCTAATTTTGTTCCTCCGAAAAAAAAGTATTTTTTTCATACTGTTCCACCATTTAAAAACAAATCGAAAAAATTCTTGACGATGAAGTAGTATAAAAGACATTTTCGGAAAAAAATCAGTAATTCAAACCTTTCAAAAAAGATTTCCTTTTTTTCTTTTCTGTTTGGTAAAACTCGGCTTTCCGTTTAATCGTGAACATATATTTTTTTCAGAAATTGTCTTTTATAGTCAAGAATTATTTTGAAGTGGGAAACAATATGAAAAAAAAAATATATTAACTCATTTTGTTCATCCAAAAAAAATAATTTTTATTTTCATACTGTTCTACAATTTAAAAATAAAATCGAAAAAATTCATGAGGATAGAGTAGTAGAAAAGACATTTTCGGGAAAAATTCGGTGATTGACACCTTTCAAAAAGTTTTAAATGAGGGATTTAGATTTTCCTACATTTTTCCTTGCTAAAACTCGGCTCCCGTTTAAGAATCATGATCATATTAATTGTTTTATTTCTTTGTCTCTTAAGAATCACGAAAAAAAACATGATTAATTAATTCCAAATTTTACTAATAAAAAATAATTAATCCGAAAAAAGTTTTTTTTTTAGATCTCAAATACTTTGTGATTGAAGAGCTAAAAATTGAGGTGAATTATTTTTATTCAGCACCAATAAATCGATACCCCAAGTATGAATGAAAAAAGCTTCGGGGGCAGATTTCCTATTCTTACCCCTTAGCATTAAAGATAGATGTGGGTCACTCCATTTGAAATTGTCCAATTTTAATTAATTTTGCCTCTCAACATTATTGATTTTATTTCTTCCAGTGTTTCTATATCTCTTCCTGAATTTGAAACCGTGGGTAATTACGTGCCGTGGATCTGTGAGTAAGGCAAGTCTATGGTTAGAGTTTCGTTTTAATAAATGGACAGAGGAACAAATTGTAAGCATACCGATCATCTGAGACGGTTTGTATGTTTTGAAGGATCAGGAAAAAGATGGTTTAAACCACTTCAACTCATTGTTCCTACTAGAAATATGGGAGTGTCTGGGAATTCTACATAGGAATCTAATGAAACGTTTTACTAGTCTTCTGAGTCTCATGTCAATTTTACCTGACAGCCCTCCATACACGTGGCAACCTAGGAAAAATCAAAGAAGAGGCTAGAAGCAAAAGGGTCTTAGATTGGATGGAATCACGAAATGTTTGGAATTCTTTTAGAACAATACTCCTTATTTTGTCACGAACCAACTCATCCATAAAGACCTAAATGTTTCCTATGTTGCTGACTTGGCCCGAACCAGGTACCACTCCTTTCATGACAAACTCCATTCCCACTCTTATCCACTAGTTTCAAAACTTGCCACCTCAACAATCCCTGATAATCCTCCGAGGCGTCTGAAAAGAAGATGGCCCTGACTTGGTTTAGCATAGTTTTTGGAGATTCTGCCAATGGGCAATATCCCTACATGTGAATCATGACAGTATAAGCTTGTATCACATTTACTGAATGTATTTTAAAATACAGTTGTAAATATGAATAAATATTTATATATTTATATATAAATGTTTTAGGATAGCAATGGGTTTTTAGGCGATTTGAGGAATGTCGTTACTCCATTATAGGTTTTGATCAATAACAATTGTTTAGGTAGGCAATTAACAATAAAAACAATTGAGGTAAAGGAAGGGGTAATGAAAAAAAAAATTCAGAAGGTGCTTGTAACTGTCGCACACAGGGCAATATCACCAATTTAGGTGGACAAAAGTGAAGTCAAAAGTTTGGAATTTTCCAGTGCTTCACCTTATTATTATTGATCGGCAAGACCCTTAATGCTAATATTTCCCGCCATACCGTATTATTACAAATAAATAGTAAATGAGTGAATAATTTCAGTTTGCACAAGTTCCTTATAACCGGCAGTGGGTTTATCTTTATTCGATGGCCATTCATTGTGTTCAAGGTGTATTTAGAGCAAATTTTTTTTCTTTTATTTAACTATCTACATTACTGAGACAATTCGTTATTGAAGATACATTGCAATATCCCTAAAGAGTTAATTTAGCAATATTTGAATGTATTCAATAACAAAAAACTATATAACCCCCAGGTTACCCAATGGATTTGTTTCATCAATCCTTTTAGTCTTTAAATATTACAAAAAAATTTTTGCGATTTTTTTTTTCGTTTTGAGTGATACATAATTTTTTCAGACATAGTGAATGAAGCGTTAGTGAATCCCCATTCAATTACATCCTTATAACAGTACCGACGGGACTGGGATTCGAACTCACAACCTTTAGTATGAGTGACTAGCGCGCTAGCCACTCAGCCACGGGCTCCCCATAAACAAAAGTTTTACAGTCTATATTTTGAAGAGTTTACTAAATGATATAATTAGATTGTTCATATTATTTTCCCTGTATTCTGAGACTTCAAACGTTAAATGTAGGAAAGTTTTAGATTTTAGCAAATAAATTTGATGTTTGACCACTGTGCGCTCGCCATTCGTGTCAAACAATTAATTAGTTTTCATATATTTTTTTTTTTTTTGTTTTGTAATCTGGGACCCCAAAAGTTAAATATGGACAAGTTTCAGAATTCTTCCACCTAAATCGGTCATATTTTCCTCTGTGCGGAGAATAAATTATTTATTTCATCTAATTTTCTATCGAACGAATAAAAATAGTAAAATCAGCTGCGTCATGTTCATTTTTTATCTATCTCAATATCAAGCTTCATAAAGAGATGTGTCGATAAGTCCAAACTATGCCGATATATACATATATAAATTGAGTCATTTAATGCTGATGAGAGAACGGAGATTTTCGAAGATTGCCTCTGTTCCGTTATTTTATTTTAACGATACGAATGATAAGCCAGTGATGTTCGGGAAATGGCCTTTCATTTAGAATTATTTAGGGAAAATATATAGTTTTTAAATTATTTCGTTAATGACAGGGATATAAACTACAGAACAATCGGATTTTATCCACTCCCCTTGTAATCATTTTATTTCCCTACTTCTTATGTTTATCTAATTTGTGTGTTTCCTCCAGAACTGTAATTTTGCTGTTATTATTGACGCAAGTCTTAATGGCAAAAATAAATAAGTAAAATCTTTATTTCACTTTTTACTAAACGTCGCCCACAAATAAACCACTAAATCAAGATAAATTCAGCTCCCATCCTATGGTCGAAATCCGTACAGTACCTAGGCCTAACATTAGACAAATCTTACTTTCACAGATCATATCAATAGAAAAATCGATAAAGCCAAAAAATTAATATTTAAAATGTTCCCATACTTCAACAAAAAATCCCATTTGAGCTCTCATAACAAATTAATAATATACAAATTAGTTATTCGCCCGTTAATTACATACGCCTCACCAGCCTGGAGCTCAACCTGCTTGACTAACTACCAAAAACTTAAAATAATTCAATATCTATCAATGGGGATAATTTACAATTACCCCCTCTACACTAATATATCATCTATGCTCCAGGACTTGCAGCTTCCAACAATTAAACATTTTGTCTGTACTCAAACAGCTTCTTACTTCAGTAAAACACCAGTCTCCAAAAATCCATTGGTTTTGATTGGATTGAACAGTTCATAAGACGTTTTAATTTTAATTCCAGTTCATCAGTTAGTTCCCATACACTAGGCAACTGTAGTCAAAGTTTGGGTAGGTAACAGTGGAAACAAGTAATCATATGATGCACTATAATTCTTATTCAACTTTTCAATATTTGTTTATTATCATTTATTCCATGTAAATGAAAATGTGATGATATAATATTATTATTGATAATAAAATAATTTTGAAAGAAGAGAACTTCCAAGTATTAAAAATATAATTTTTACTTTCACTTACTATGTATAGTAAGGGGAAGTATTGCGATCGTGAAAATTTTCGAATTCCAATTTTCAACGGAAATACACGTTTTAGGGTCCCCTGACTCCAAATAACCAAGTCCCGCAAAAAGGTCTGTGTGTGTGTGGTAACTCCCGGGCGGAAACGGTAAGTCCTATGAAACTGAAATTTCATATTTAAGACAACTATACGCCCGAGACATGACAAAACTTTTTTCATCAAAATGAGCTTACCAGAAGAGGCACTTTATACCATGCATTTTGCACCTTTTTTCAATTTTCTCGAAAACGGTTCCGACGATTTTTATTAAACTCGCTATATCGATGTAAAATTTAATGGGCTTTAATATCATGTAGGTTTTATTTGGATAAAAATGGTCTGACAGGGCTTAAATGCCGATATTTTCTTCCCCTAAAGTACCTTTAATTTTGTAGATTCAATAATAATAACTAGATTATCTTGTTAACAGGTAAATATATAAATTGAATAAATTCGATACCCAACTAAAGGAGAAAACAGAAAAAAATATTTTTTTAATGCAATTTTTCGTTTTTGAACATAAGAGCAGTAATATACATGTATTGGGTTGATGCAAAATTAATGCAGGTTTCCTCTATTGCAATATCTTAATTCCAATTGTGTAAACAAAGCTAATCCTAACATTGATCATTATTATACCAAAACAAACCTTATCTAATACCCTCTCTTTCACCATGAATTTGTTTAGTAAAATCGTTTTGTTCAGTGTGTTCAAAGGTCTTGAATCGAAAATGTCAAAGTGCGATTTTCGTCAAATTTATTTTTACGAATTTAAATTAGGGCGCAGCGCTGCGCAAACGGCTCGTAATATTAATGAAGTGTGGGGTCAGGGGGCTATTAATGAGTGCACGGTGCAGCGTTGGTTCCAGAAGTTTCGCAGAGGAGATTTCGACCTCGAAGACAAGGAAGGTCGGGGCCGTCATCTTGCTCTGGACAACGACCAGCTGAGGTCAAAAGTGGAAGAAGACCCAACCAAAACCACACGAGAAATGGCGGCGGAACTCGGAACTCAAAAATTGCAACGTCTTTGCAACGTCTTTGATTGATGAATCGGAAGGGGCCGATCCTGCTTCACGATAACGCCAGACCACACGTTGCACAACCAACGCTTCGACGACTGCACGAGTTGGGCTACGAAGTTCTCCAACATCCGCCTTATTCACCTGACCTCTCTCCTACAGACTTCCACTTTTTCAGGCATCTGGACAACTTTTTGAGGGAGAAAAATTTAGAAAGCTTGTTGAACGTTGGCAAAAGTGCATTGATTCAGATGGAAATTATTTTGATTAAATATATATGGTTAAAGTAAAGATATGGCGTATTTACAATACCTACTAAAAACCTGCATTAATTTTGCATCAACCCAATATGATATACCGTTGGAAAGCTAATGATTTTAGAAAAAATATTATCTCATACACAAGCTTTTAAAAGTTAATAGAGAGTGATGAAATGAACATAAAACTAACTGATTATTTTATATAATAATATAATAGATTTTTTAATGAAACACATGTTTATATAGAAATTTAATTTGATTAATTCCTTAATAGTTTCACGTATTTTTATCTTTAACTGTATTTGAAAATTCTTTGATTGATTTTAAAAATGGAGGTAAGTGAAAGTCGTGTGTTGCCCGCACCAGATTTTTATTTCTATTCTAAGTTTATTTAAAACTTCATTTCAAGAAAAGTAGAATTTGTAGAAGTTGTGTGTTCAGCGCGCTAGGTTTTATTTTTATATAAAGTACTTCTATAGATGAAAAATAACATTTTAGCAGACTCTAAATTTAGCATTTCCATTAGGTTTGATGAGGTTAACACTGATTGGCTATTACCGTGTTAAAACGTGATTGATTTGATGATTGTTGATTGTGACGTTTGCATCGCGTATGCATTATTTATGTTTTAATCTGAAGCGAACACATTTCCATTTCTGCCACTCCCATTTTATCAAATCCCTTTTCGTCGTCTTTCGTAATATATTGCAGTCCCAAATAGTCCTATTAATACTTTGATATTCTTGCAGGATCGATATCTATTATTGGTCTTCCATTGAACTTTTTTTTTCGATTAGCATCGACCGAAAGCCTTAAATAGTTTGTGTGAGTATAGTAACTTATTTCGGATTTGGGTTGACTGTTTTTATTTTATTATTGATGAAAATACGGTGTGCGTATTACACAAATTTTCACTTACTTAAGAAAGAGAAAAAAAAATTAGGCTACAATGAAAAAAAATATTTAAAAAAAATGATAATATATTGGGTTATTTATAACTTATTTTATAAGTTTTTAGCGTTTTCATTAGTGATTTCAATAAAAGCTTCAGGCTCTTGTAAATATTTTAAATCAATTATATTCGGCGATCTCCCGTATCGTAGAGTAAGGGTTGTCTGTGACTAATGCTTAAATTTGGTCTTCATCAACAGTTAAGATAAGAAGGACGACCATATATATATATATATATATATATATATATATATATATATATATATATATATATATATATATATATATATATATATATATACATACATACATACGTATATATTGGGGAGCCCGTGGCTGAGTAGCTAACGCGCTAATCTTTCATGCTAAAGGTTGCGAGTTCGAATCCCAGTCTCAGAGGGATTGTTTCAAGCATTAAATTATTAGGGATTCACTCACAGCCTCTCCCCGGATATGTGAGACCAAAAAAATAAGGCGTCGGGAGTGATGACCCTAAACTACAAAATGCATCTAGAAATGTGAGTGTAATCTCCCAGGAGATTACATTGCGACGTCTAGTGCCCTAGCGCCATATATATAATATATATATATATATATATATATATATATATATATATATATATATATATAATATATATATATATATATATATATATAATATATATAAGCATGCTTTGATTTTTAGTTCATTGTAAGAAAAAGTGCACTTACTGAAAAAATATATTTTTTTTATAACGTCTATTAATTGTTATATATAATTATTGGCGGAAATGAGAAAGATAAATTGGTCAATAAAACATAATAAATTTATTTTACCTAATTATTCCATCTAAATAATACTTGATCACAAGTATGTTTTCAGAAAGTGTATAAAACACAAAGGTTCCTATTCTATTCGGTTTATTACTATTTTATTTCACTGTAAAAAAAAATGAGATTCCAATTGAAACTAATTGAAACTATTAAAACGTGTTTACGATTTATCGATTGGCTACGGTTTATTAATGTTTTTCCCTCCTAAAGAAAAAATTAATTACAATATATTTTGCTCATAAACCTTCAGGAATGAATGTATTTAATTATTTTATGAAAACACTGAATATGCCAGTAACTCCCTCACTACAGTACAAGTAATATATGTTCTAAGTTTATTATCTTGTACTTCTTTTATTGCATATTAACTTTTCTGAAATTTTGGTTATTCCAACGGTATATTATACGTCTATATTACTACTCATATATCAAATCTTAAAAAAAAAAAAGTATTTGAAAATTGCATTTCATTGCAAAAGGTACTAAATCTACATTTCATTTCATTCTAAAAAATAATTTATAATTATTACCTAGTACCTATTATAATTTAAAAGCTCTCCGATACAAAAGCATTTCCAGGAAAGCAAAGCTCTTGTAGTAAAAAACAATAATTAGGCCGGTTGCAATTTATGGCAGTGAGACGTGGACCCTAACTAAAGAAAACAAAAGAGCTCTACTGGTTTGGGAGAGAAATTTTCGGAACCGTCAAAGAAGAACACAGGTAGAGAATCAGAAGCAACGCCGAATTTACAGAATTCTATGGAGAGCCTGATATCCTCTGTGTTATTAGAAAGAGAAGGCTGAAATGGTTAGGGCATTTGGAAAGGATGGAGCCCTGTAAGCTGCCAAAAATGATGTTAAATGTTGCACCAGGAGGGAAAAGGAAAAGGGGCAGACCAAGGCGAAGGTGGATTGAGGACTTTGAAGAGGATTTGAGAAGGATGGGAGTTGGAAGTTGTAGGAGTCTTGCTGGAGATCGCGAGGTATGGGAAAGAACGGTGGCAGAGGACTGTAGCACCTAACAGTGAGTGATATATATATATATATATATATATATATATATTATATATATATATATATATATATATATGTGTGTGTGTTATACGTATATGTATAATCTGATTAGACCTGAAATAAAATATTTATATATTTTATTTGATATTATATAAGATCAATATAATTTTTTTTTTCAAACACGAATATTTTAAATAAATATTGCGTTTAACGTCACAGAGATCGTTTTTCAAGTTTTCTTTATTCTAAAGTTTTTGTTGTTTTTTTCTCTAAAGTACCCAAAAGAAATTATAAGGAAGCTACAGTAATATACTTGAAATTTTTGTCAAACAAGCTCTATTAGCTCTAGAAGCGTTTTCTACTGATTTTGCCGAAGAAATCACCGCATTTCTATATTTTTCATTAAAAGATCGAACTTTTTTTTAATATTTTCAGGTTTCGGCAATAGCTTCCCCACTGCAGCCCAGAGCGTCCATTGTTGTTCCCCCTCATTCAGCCTCCACTGGCTTTTATTTGAAACCAGTGACGCAAGATTCAGGATTTCCTGAAGTCTTTCATAAGTTGGGAGGAGTTGCAAGTTAGGTATGTTCGAAGTCTCCCAGGCTGAGTATAAAAATGGCTGTATTTACATAACAATGGATCATGAAGTATAATTTTACTAAGCCATATAATATTCTATATATAACAAAAGCGGGCTCATCCCTGCTTCATACGGGTGCGATTTGAATGAGGTGTCATTTATGTTTCAGAAAGTTTCATCCTAATGATAATTGCAAAATAACAAGAAAATATTTTTCTTTTATAACCTCTAATCATTATTAGATTTGTTTGTTTGTTTATTCATTTAACGTCACTTTATGCTACTATGGATAATCGGACTATGCTACAGTGGGAGTCCTAAATTTTGCCTATGCAGGTTTTATTAGGATAGGCATCTTTAACGAGTACCTGACATCGCACAGGCTCAGGACCACCTTTTAACGTCCCCTCCGAAGGACGGCGTAACTAAGGATTTTTTACTCCCATTTGCATGGGTGGCTGTTACGCTAGCCACCCAGCTACAAGTGATCCCATTATTAGATTTAATCATCGGCAGAAATGAAAAACATAAAACTAAATTGGTTCAGTTTATTTATTTGTTATTTTAAAGTGGAGCATAAAAGAAAATTTAATATTCCTATGTAAACAAAACTTGCTTGCAATATATGTTATTAAAAACTATATAAATAACTGAGGTTTCTATCATATTTAGTTTATTGCTATTTTATATTTCAAATAAACTATTCCATATATAAGCTATTTTTGTACAAACATTGTCTAAAGGCATATTTGTTAATAAGTACCTTTTTAGAAGTAAAAACGGCCTCTAACTACTTTTATATAATTAATAATTATCCTAATATCTTATATATTAATCAACCTTCCAATCTACGCCCACGTATTTCGAAAAAGTTTAGCATATAACGCTTACTAAATTGAATATTTTATTACTATTATTATTGCGTCAAACTATATTTTTATGTTACACACTCAAATATGCACTCCTTAACTTCCTTTTATTATACATTTATTTTTCTTTACAATTTATAACATTGTTTTTCTACGTTTCGGGATTCTTTCCCCATACTCAAGACTTTTTTTAAAGACACTTAACAGTCAGCCAATAAACATCTAAGTGTACGAATAACAGTAAGCTATAAATGGAAAATAATGTGTTGCGTGTTAAGAAGTGTTTTTAAAAAAGTCTTGATAAAGGGGTAAGAACCCCGAAACGTAGAAAAAGTATGTAATAAATTGTGAAGAAAAATAAATGTATAATAAAAAGAAATTGAGGAGTGCATATTTGAGTGTGAAATATTAAAACTTCCTAAAAAAATATATAAGAAAAGAAACCATATTTTTATGCATCTACATGACCATCATGAGACCTATCTGGACTTACGGAGTTGAGCTATGGGGCTCCACTAAACCATTAAATTCTTCCCGAATCCAATACTTACAATCCAAATCCTTCGAAAAATCCTAAACGCTCCTTACTTTTTTACGAATAAAATCATCCATAATGACCTTAATGTTCCATATGTTGCTGATTTGGCCCGTACCAGGTATCAATCCTTCCATGACAAACTCCAATCCCCCTCTAACCTTATAAAAATCTAATAGGTACTTTTTTTTTTTTTTTTTTTTTTTTTTTTTTTTTTTTTTTTTTTTATATATATATATATATATATACACGTGACCGTCAAGACTTGACACCAAATCCTATATGGTCAATATGTGTTAATAGGTACTTGAATGTACTGCACCTGTGGAACGTGTTTTCACCCACCTCCACAATATCTTCTCTCTCCCTATATATATATATATATATATATATATATATATATAAATGTACTACAGTATTATATATTTTAATACACTACAACCTCTATCGCTAAAAAAAAAAAAAAAAAAAAAAAAAAAAAACCAGCCGCTATTTTTAGTTAGATTGCACCTATTTGCCCGTTCCACTGCGTTCTGGAATTCCATTGCATTTTAGAAATGTATATAAAATCATTAAATGACATATGACGTATACATATATGTATGTATAGATTGAACAAATAGATTGTATTAAGACAATAAGTTTCCTCGAAAATGGCGTTGGTATAAACAAATAATGGAAGGTTAAGTGAAGAAAAAAAGCCGATTAAATAATATATGTATATATTGTGTGTGTGTGTGTGTGTGTTGCAACGGTTCCAACGGAAAACTTCCAACGGTTTTTTACGGATGTGAAACGTGGCCGCTTACTCTGAGGGAAGAACAACGGCTTAAGGTTTTCGAAAATAAGGTATTGTGTAAAATATTTGGTCCGAAGAGAGATGAGGCCACTGGGGAGTTCAGAAGGTTGCACAACGCGGAATTGCGGAACTTGTATCCTGTGAATATAATTGAACTAATTGCATCGCGGAGACTCAAATGGGCGAGTAAAGTTGTTGGGCTCGATGACGAGCGGATTCCGAGAAAGTTGGTATTTGCTGATCCGACTAGTAGGCGTCCGAAAGGTAGGCCGAAGCGGAGATGGGAGGATTGCGTTAAGGCTGATCTCGGGAGCTTGGGCTTGAATGGTGAACATTGGACGAGTCTGTGTAGGCGGAATTTGGTGGTATCGGCATCGAACCTTCGGGTTCGCTAAGCCTGTTATTATTATTATTATTATTATATATGTGTTGCAGCCCCATCAGTAAGGTGAGCAACAACGAACCGAACTTCACCGCAGAATACTCTAGTCATAAAGTTTCGGAATGCTTACCACGTACGGCGGACAGACGAATCTGTTTTATTTGATATTTCGGTTATAACCTTTACCCTTCTTCGAAAACCTATGACTTTCTTTTCTCAAGTATCCTTTAATAACACTCCGCTTGTCCCCGTCGAACTGATCTGATACCTACGACACCATCTTGCAAAACGGTTCATTGACACTCTCATACAAGACTGAAAGGACAAGAAACTGCTCGACATTATCAGCTATTTCAACTATACTAACTAGATAAACGTTCTAATCTACCACTAAATTACAAACGGCCCATTTACATGACTACTATAAGGGAAATCTGGAGTTATGGAGTGGAACTTTAGTGCTCTACTAAACCATCGAATCACCATATCCAATTCCTCGTAAAATCCTTAATGATCCCTACTTATTCAGAAATAAACTCATGCATAAAGACCTTCATGCTTATTGTTCCATATGTAGGTGATTTAGCTCAAAACAGGTACTATTCCTTTCGTGACTAACTTTATGACCACTCCAACCCACTACTTTCAATCCTTACTACATCTTCAACTTCTTATAATTTACTGAGGTGTCTGAAAAGAAAATGAATGAAAGAATGAAAAATAAATTTTATTCAGGGACATTTCGTCCCCTAAGAATAATATACAATGAACAGAGGAAGTCCAATTTGTTTGGCTTCTTTTATAATTATTTAGTCAAGTAAATTATATAAGATTAAAATGAATAAAAGATACAAAAAGAAAAATGAGTAATGACAGCTTCAAATGAGTTTAGTTCAGTATTGTTTGAGTCTCGATTTATCACATATGTGCGGAAGATTGATTTTTGAGGATGTGGTTAAATAATCGGTGTTTGAATGTGATTAGGGATGATAATTTTCGGAGGGAGATGGGTAAAGAGTTCCAAAGTATGGTAGCACGGATAGTGAAGGACTTTTCGTAGGATGCTGTTCTATGATAGGGAGGGTATAGATCGATGGGTTGGGATCTTGTATTTAGGGTGTGCAGGGAAGAGCGCGGGGTAAGGAGGTCAAAGATGAAGGAAGGTTTTCTGGTTCGCAAGGTTTGGGATCGGAAGATGCCATGTAGGTATTTTCTTCGGGATTCCGGATAGAGCCACCTTTGGCAGGAATACAAGTGAGAGACGTGTGACTGTCTAGAGAGGCCGTGCATAAATTTTATAAACCAATTCAGTAATCCTTTTAACCTTGTCCCGTTTTCGCCACTGAGTCCCCCATATACTAGACACTCATAGTCAAAGTGGGGGAGTATGAGGGAAGACACTAAGAGACGGCGGGTACTTCTAAGAAAAGAGTCACGGAAACGTTTTTTTTTTTGTTTTTTTTGTCCAACAACAATTTTTATTCAGTAAAATTACAATCTGTCCCAATTTGGACATTAATAGTAGTGCTGAAAGATATCATACATACTACATTCATACAATATTTACACGGCATAAAATTACAATAAAATATATACACAATAATGAATCAATACAATAGTCAAGAATTCACTTATACCTATATACACATACACACATTCATACATACATCACATTGAGTGGAGAATCTAGCCAGTGCTAGAACTCCAATATATTCACAAAAGGTCGCGGGGCCACGGCCGTTTCAACCTTCTAGGTGGGTTGTATGGATGAGTGGAGCTGGATAGGGATTGAGCTAGAGGATTAGGATGATTAAATAGGTTCTGGTGGAATTTAGAAAATTTGGATGGAATTAGGTCTGAAATAAATCTAACATTAAGGTCGTGGTGCAAGGTATAGTTGGAGACATAATAAGAAGCATTTACTATTGTACGGAGGACTTTGGATTTAAAGGATTGAATGCGTTTGATGTTAGTACGTTTAGCTGTCCCCCACAGTTCAAGTCCGTAGGTCCAGATGGGCTTCAGTATTGTCTTGTAGATTAATAATTTGTTGTCAACTGTAAGTTCTGATTTTCTGTTGAGTAGTCGGTATAACTGTCCGAATCGTCGGTTGAGTTCTTGTCTTTTAAGTCTTGTATGTGGGTTCCAAGTCAATCTTTTGTCTAACAGTAAGCCAAGATACCGGACTGTATCTGAGAGAGGAATTGGTAATGAGTTGAAGTAAACTAGCGGACAGGATTTTCGTCTAAGAGTAAAGGTTATGTGTTTACACTTGGCTTCGTTCACCTTTACACGCCAGTTATTACACCAGTGTTCGATAAGGAAAAGGTGTCTCTGAAGGTTTAAGGATGCTGTTTCAGGATTGGAACTGGATGATAGGATGGCGGTGTCGTCTGCAAAAGTTGCCAGAAAGGTATCAGGATGTGTAGGAATATCAGCATTGTAAAGGATGTAGAGGACGGGTCCTAAGACGCTGCCTTGTCGGAAATGTAGAAGCTTTTAGAGGAGAGAGATGAATTTTATGGTGATTAGAGAAATATGGTTACTCCACGTTAAGTTTTGATTAAACATTACTCCAAGATTTGTTATGATGTTTTGGAATTGGACAGTCGTTTTATTAAGAAAGAGTAATGGGTAGTAAGGAAGTGGATGGAGGGAAGTTTTCGAGCAATAAGCATTGCCTTTGTTTTCGCTGGATTCAGGATCAGCATATTTTCCGAAACCCAGCGATGACGGCGAGACCTTATGATTTAGAAATTTGTTAGAGTGCTGCTAATGGGTAGCATCTATTCAAGATTGCGTTGTGTCGTTTGTCTATTAGGATATAGTTGTACATTTCAATAATTAATAACTAATTAAATACTATTTATGGATTTCACGTATCTTGAAACGTCATACATTCAATGGCATTTTACTAAAATTTGACGGCAGAAATAACCAAGGTTGCATACACGAAATTCTTAATTTTTTAAAATATCGTTCTCTCTTCTCACCCGTTCCATGTTTTTTCATTTTTTTTATTTTCAATAATAAACCTTTGTAATTGACTAAAAGAAAAAAAAATAGAAAATTCCCTCCCTCCCAAAAATTTCATTACTTACATTTTAAGATACATAGAATCCGAATAGCCGTCGTTCGCGGCTTTTCTCCGAAACTATTGGACAAATTATTTTTAAATTCTACACTATAATACTAGGGCATCCAAGGATGATCCTAACTCCTAGACGTTGATATCCTCCAATTAGTTTCGAAATGGCGGACGGTTAAAAATCATTTGATTCAAAACCACAGTTTTTTAACCATGGACCGCGAATAATTGTTTAAAAAAAATAAAAGAAAATAAATTGAAATTTTACACATATATGCGCACGTAACGTAGATATTTTTAGAATCAGTATATTTATATTTATAGGCTTGTAACTCCGTATTTTCTAAGAATGAGAACAATTTGTATAGGTTTTTAAAATTAGTATATCGCTACTAATTATAAACGGGAAAAAATCTTATATACACGCCCATAACTCTAGTTATTTTTTAAGAGAAAAAAGAATATGAACTGATAAATTAATAGCAAAAATTTAGCTATTTAATAGAGAATTAAAGTTCCTACAAAACGCCTACACAGACCCGTCCTATGATCATTGTTCAAGCCCAAACCCTCGAGATCAGCCTTAACACAATCCTCCCATCGTCGCTTCGGCCTACCTTTTGGACGCCTACCAGTCGGTTCAGCGAATACCAGCTTTCTCGGAATCCGTTCCTCACCGTGCCCAACAACTTTACTTGCCCATTTGAGTCTCCACGATGCTATCAACTAAATTATATTCACAGGGTACACGCTCCGCAATTCCGCGTTGTGCAACCTTCTATACTCCCCAGTGGCTTCATCTCTCTTCGGACCAAATATTTTACGCAGTACCTTATTTTCGAAAACCTTAAGCCGTTGTTCATACGTCAAAGTAAGCGGCCACGTTTCACATCCGTAAAGGACCGTCGGAAGAAAACATTTATACAATAATTTAGTTATTTGGAGTTAATAAACCAATGTGATATAATTTTTTTTATCGTGCTCTCTCCCCATCTGTTTCATGTTTTTTTTTACTACGATACAATTTATCATGGCTTCATTTACTATAAGAAACGTAGGTGAGGCAATTTTTTAGAGGAAAAAATACTCCAAGGCAATAAGAATTTGAGACGGGTGGTTGCCTGAGTCCCAGGAGGGTTCTTAAGTCGGACGATTAATGGGAGAGCTTCCAAGCCATTACCCTACCCCAGGTCCTTCTTTGACTCGAATTCTCGCTCTTACCTTACTATCTTACTACATTTTCAGTTCATTTCAGTCAATTGTTTAATTTTCTTTTAATATCTATAGTACTAGCTACCTTCTTGCTTTGCATGTCTGCAGTTTAAATGTGGTGTAATTTACATTATGTTTAAAAATGTTCAGTTTGAAAAATTAAGAGTTATAATTTAATATCACCATCAAATCTAATCTTATATCACTCTGAGATTATAAGTTCTCATTGTAACGAAAAGTGAACTTAGCAACAAAAAATTGTTTATTTTATAACGCTTATTCATCATAATATTTCATTATCGGTAGAAATTAGAAACATAAATTGTTATAAAAAACAAAGTTGGTTCAGTTTATTTGATTGTTATGTTTCAACCATTTATTTTCTGCTAACGTTTCGGCCCCCCTTGCGGGTCATCATCAGGGCGTATTGTAGGCGAGTGGAAACATTTTTCACTTTTTTTTTGTGGAAACAGTTTCCACTCGCCTAAAATATGCCCTGATGATAACTCACAATGGGGGTCGAAACGTTAGCAGAAAATAAATGGTTGAAACTACCTAATCGTTTCAACCGGACTAATTCCTTCTTGTATATCTAAATAAATTTCCATAGTTTAATTTAGTTTTTTATGGGATTCGCATTTATTTTACTGGGAAAGATCTGTTTTCATGAAATAATTTGAAATAATTAGTAACGATGTTATTTTATAGATTTATAACTACTTAACATTTATTTCAACAACTTAGTTATGATTTAGTACGTAGTTTTGTCACTAAACTCTTTTGTACTGAATGAAATAATATGACTTATACGATACTCTACGACGGTTGCAACATTGTGCTATCATAACTTCCCTCTTTACCAATTACCAAGAATATGTTCAGAATTTTATGTGTGGTTTCTTTTATTGCATATTAACTTTTCAAAAATGTTGCTTTGAACGGTATATATTACTTATATTTCAGGAATAATTTTTTGATAACTTAGTCACAGAAAATTTATTTTTCCCGTTTAAAGATAAACTTGATTAGAATGTATTTTACTTTTAAACCTTCAGGAAAGAATATCCTAAATTATTATGATAACCATATCAAAATCCGTCCAGTGGTCTTAGAGTTCACAAAAACCAAGAATCGCGATATATATATATATATATATATATATATATATATAGAGAGAGAGAGAGAGAGAGAGAGAGAGAGAGATCATACAAATGTTTTCAAATCAGAATCAGAATAAATTATAAAATGTCCATATTACATCTCCTTTTTTCATTGCATATAAACAGAATAAATGTGGTAAGATCCATCCTATATCAATCGTGAATTGACCCTGTGATCAGGATACCAACGTGGTGATCACACAGTTTCAATGAACCAGGTACTTTTAATTGAGGAAGGGAAGTGAAAAACATTTATTAAATTTACAGAAAAACATACAACCACATCTATTTTTCTATAAATGTAAATACACTAACACCCTATTTCGATTCATTTCCGTAGTGTACAATCACACCGATAAATCAGCACAGCCATTATCTCTATATATAAAATGATGCAGCAATTCTTGGTTTCCGCGAACTGCTCCTAAACCACTAGACAGATTTTGATACGATTTTCACTATAACTTGGGAATTATTTTCTGAAGTTTATATGTTAAATACATTACATTTAGTTTTACTTCATGAGACAAAAAATAATTTTCTGTAACCAAGTTATCAAAAATTATTTTTGAAATATGAGAAAAAGAAATAACACAAGTTAATATAACCGTTTTGTAAGCCCATAAACCTCTGAACATATATTGTTGATAAAGAGAAAGGTATCATAGATCAAAGTAACCACCGTCGTACTGTATTGCACAAGAAGAAGAAATTCCAATTTGGATCTGCTGCTCAACTTCGCTGAGTTGCTATGAGTACACAGTATACTGGATCAATCCTGTATATATATATATATATATATATATATATATATATATATATATATATATTAGATTATATTAGATTAGATTTTTATTGTCTTAGGGCCTGAGGCCCTTTCTTACAGACAAAGTAATAATTTTTACAATAATTAATGTGCCAAAAAAAAAGACAGTTTTAAACAATACATATATAACCCTTTTTTCTTTTTTTTTTCTTTTTAAATAAACATAAAACAGTAAATATTTTAAACTATACAAAAAGAAAATATTAATTATAATAAACAAAATTTATGTAGACTATTTAAAATAAAATAAAATAAATATTAATGATAATAATAACTAACACTGAGGGAAGAGATTAAGGAAAAACAATCAAATAAAGTAAAAGGAACAAAGGGATATTGGAAAGGGAAAGGAAGCATCTCCATGTTTGTTCAGAGCCTCAAGGTGCACTCGACGAGTCTGCCTCAAAGAATAGTCGAAGGCAAGCCTTACGGAAAGATGATGAAAACCTGACTTCCACCGGTAGCTGATGGAGAAGAAGAGAGAGAGAGAGAGAGAGAGGAGAGAGAGAGAGAGAGAGAGAGAGAGAGAGAGAGAGAGAGAGAGAGAGAGAGAGAGAGAGAGAGAGAGAGAGAGAGAGGAGAGAGAGAGAGAGAGAGAGAGAGAGAGAGAGAGAGAGAGAGAGGAGAGAGAGAGAGAGAGAGAGAGAGAGAGGAGAGAGAGAGAGAAGAGAGGGACATCTTGGCATTTAGTGCCACAGAAAATGAAGCAGTGATATTAGATCCAACTTTAAGATATGAAATAAATGACCTAGAACAAGGAAAAAAAATTCAAGAGGAGAAAGAAAACATTTATACGAAATTGATTCCATACCTGAAAGAAAAAATCTTGAAGAGTTCGGCGAGGGAGAATTTACAGTCGTAGGACTTTTGGACTCAAAAGAAATCAGTTGCAAAACATAGCGGAGACCAAAATCATAGACTCTCTGGGAATCCTGCATCACCACGTATATTGAGGCTAGTCTAGGTTTAAAGAATAGAATAGAAAAATGAACTTTATTCTGGACCATAGTCCCTTAAGAATAACATTGATGTTATAAACAAATATAGCTCTTCTGGTCAGAATACATAAAATAGATTGAATTATTTACAATCTTAATTATTTACATAGGTATAGTAGATTATCCCCCCCCCCAAAAAAAAAAAATAAAATGAAAAATATATACATACACTCACACACACACTCATACACAGATCACAAAGTAATGATCATAATTATAAGGATAATAAGTACAATAGAATGATAAACTAAAAACAACTAATTTTGTGAAAAAAACAAAAGCAAAATAAAGTAAGCATTTATTCATTATAATGATTAAATTATATCATCAAATATCAGATTTAAGGTCAACAAGCGTCTGTGAGGGATAATAGATACTGGAAAAAGAGATATTTAAATTTGGATAAGGAAGAAGCACGGCGTATATTGGAAGGAATGGAATTCCAGAACGCAGTGGAACGGGCAAAAAATGAGCGATCAAAGGTTTTAGTCCTGTGGGATGGTATATAAAGGTCGGAGTGGCGCGATCTTGTTTCAAGCAAGTGGACTGAGGATTGATATATGTCCATCAGCGATTTCGAAATCAGTAAAGTCTATATATATATATCTTTTCGGCAGTATATACCTCTAACTTTTTTTTTTAATTGTCTTCAAGATTGATCTGTTATACTGTGTACTCATAGCAGCTCAGCGAAGTTGAGCAGCAGATCCAAATTGGAATTTCTTCTTCTTGTGCAATACAGTACGACGGTGGTTACATTGATCTATGATACCTTCCTCTTTACCAATAAAATATGTTCAGAGGTTTATGGGCTTACAAAACGGTTATATTAACTTGTGTGGTTTCTTTTTCTCATATTTCAAAAATAATTTTTGATTACTTGGTTACAGAAAATTAATTTTTCTCTCATAAAGTAAAACTAAATGTAATGCATTTAATTTATAAACTTCAGGAAGTAATTCCCAAAGTGATAGTGAAAATAGTATCAAAATCTGTCTAGTGGTTTAGGAGCAGTTCGCGGAAACCAAGAATTGCTGTATCATTTTATATATAGAGAGAATGGCTGATTTATCGGTGTGATTGTACACTACGGAAATAAATCGAAATAGGGTGTTAGTGTATTTAAATTTAAAAAAAATAGATGTGGATGTATGCTTTTCTGTCACTTCCCTTCCTCAATTAAAAGTACCTGGCTCATTGAAGCTGTGTGATCACCACGTTGGTCACTCTCCTGATCACAGATTCAATTCACGATTGATATAGGATGGATCTTCCCACATTTATTCTGTTTATATGCAAAAAAGGAGATTTTATAATTTATTCTGATGATCTATAATTATATTGGGTTGTAAAATAAGCTCTAGGCGCTTTTAAATATAATCTTCTCTCTATTTTATGAAATTAGGTTTACTTGGTCAAAATGTTTACATATTCTAGAAAAGTATTAGTTAACAAGTTGACGCGGCGTGACAGGTGGTGTGATCCACTTGTGGGTCACGCTTAACTATCCCGTGGGGCGTCGTCGATCACAAGAGAGCTGTTTTCAGAAAATAAGTCGTTAAAAAATAAATTTATTTTATATTTTATAACCTTAAACATTCCCCCTCAAAGAACTCTTTCGGCTAATTTCATTTGATTACTCTTCTTTATGAAATTTCTTAAATTTTAAATTTTATAATTTTTTGATAATTTTACCAACCTTTACACTTAATGTAAGAAATGTGTGCTCAAGAAAATACCATGTCAAAACTGTTACCATCACGCATTTAGTGCGTTAGAAGTCCCGAACTGTTGTGATCTCGCATTAAACACTGTGGAACTTGCAATGGTATCGCCCTGTCTTACGAAGCGTAAGCAGGTAAGATAGTCCTGTCTCACGGAAAAAAACCAGTAGATATTCGCCCCGGCGTGAACGTGTAATGTGCTTTTATGGATCAGTTCCTACCGAGATTCCGGATGTTAAGTTTGCTTGCTCAAAACGGAAGAGAAAAAAAAATTCATTTTTATCATTTAATGATTTTTCATTTTCGGAAAGGAAAATCCCCGAACGCACGGTTAACAAATTTTGCAGTGTGTATAGCGATGATGCCTTAGGAGAAAGCACCGTAAGTGGTTTGCTTAGTCCAGAACCGGAAATTTTGACTTGGAAGGCGCAAATCGCTCGATTCATCCGTTAACCGTTGACCAAATTCAAGCATTGATCTCAGACCACCCTTACTCTACGACACGGGATATCGCAGAATATAATTGATCTTATTTTACAACCCAATATGTGATTCATAGTAAAGCATTTGTCACTTTTCTGTGTAG
Source organism: Piezodorus guildinii (assembly GCA_023052935.1). Classification (NCBI taxonomy): domain Eukaryota; kingdom Metazoa; phylum Arthropoda; class Insecta; order Hemiptera; family Pentatomidae; genus Piezodorus; species Piezodorus guildinii. The sequence goes on along the minus strand of CM041295.1, from coordinate 38,218,165 downwards.
TGGAAATCTGGTCAATTAGGGAATTATTCCAAAAAACCTACCTGATAATTCGAGTTGTGGACACAGAAAACAATTCATAATTAATGGCGACAATTTTTAACGCCGCACCTAAATAACTCAGCACTTTTATTTTAAAAAAGTTCTTAAGAAAATGCTCCAACTCAAACTTTTTCTTAGGAACTTTTTCGAAACGGTTTATATAAGAAATGTTTTTTAAGACCTTTCGCTGTAAAAGTTTTCTGGAGAAGTTTATCGTTAAAACTTTGGTAATAAAAGTATTCCATGAAATTTTTCTTCAGGACTTTTATATACAAGTTCTACATTATAAAACTTCTCAATAGAAATTTTCTTGAGAAGGTTCTTATTATTTATATTTTAAAAATTTATTACGTAATATTATACGGAATGAAAAACGGTCTTTAATTATGGCATCAATACCCCTGAGAACAAATACAAATAAACTTCTTATTTTTCTTTCAGTATAACAAATTCATTTCAATCAATGACGTAATAGATTTTTGTTTATATTGTTATTGTTATTATTATTTAAGGTTTAGTTCAGTCTGGCACCCAGGACTATTGTACAAACACCGAAAATTACTTCCTCCTACATACTTCCTAATCATTGAGTCTTACCTCTCTGACAGATCCTTCAAAATAAACCACAATCGTTCCTATTCATCTCTTTTCACCCCGTCTCCTGGGGTTCCTCAAGGCAGTATCCTAAGACTCATTCTTTACACAGTCTATACAGCTGATATCCCAACCCATTCTAACACATTCTTTTCTACCTATGCCGATGACACTTGCGTGTTATCGGTTCATAACGATCCTTCAATTACCTCTCAAACTCTCCAATCCCACATTATAGACCTTGAGGTATGGTGTCAGAATTGGAGAATTAAAATCAATTCCAACAAATTACCTTTACTCTTCATCGAAAACCTATGACATCCTGCTCTACAGTGTCCTTTAATTATATTACGCTATTTAGGACTCATGATTGAAAAACGTCTTAGATGGAATCCGCATCCAAAACTGAAATACAAGAAACTGCTCGACGATTTCGGCTACTCCAACATTTACTAGACAGACGCACTAACCTTTCACTTAACTACAAAAGACTCATTTACATGACCATCATAAGGCCTATCTGGACCTACGGAGCTTTGGGGCTCTACTAAACCATCAAACTATTCCCGTATCCAATCCTTACAATCCGAAATCCTTCGCAAAATCCTTAACGTCCCTTACTTTTTTACGAATAAAATCATCCACAATGACCTTAATGTTCCATATGTTGCTGATTTGGCCCGCACCAGGTATCACTCCTTCCATGAAAAACTCCACTCTCACTCTAATCCATTAGTTTCAATCCTTGCTTCCTCATCAATTCCTGATAATCCTCCGAGGCGTTTAAAAAGAAGATGGCCTCGAGACCTTCTTGTTTAGACTCACTACTAAAGAGTGCTGTTGATGGCCAGTTTCTCTTAATGTTTATTTCATTTGTTTTATTATTTTAGCATATTTACTTGTATTTTATACAGATGTAAATTTCAATAAAAATATATTTAAAAAAAAAAGTTTTGTTCACACTTTTGAAACCTATTTCAGGCTGTTAGGTAAGAGGGAGCTACTAAAGCGCATTTTAGATTTTTATATCGACTAATTATTTATAAAAATTAATTAAAAAGATCCTCTTATCACGACGTCGCCATGTTAATTAATTAACCAGTGTAATGGAGTTAAAAAGTTTGATAAATGGGACGAGGTTAAATGTTATACTGGCTATTGTTAAACTAGCCTGGGGCTGTATGAAAGGGGCTTTTATTAAGAACTGTTTCGCGTTGCCTATTGAGGAGCCACTCGAGCCCCCTCAGGAAAAGCCCCTTGACATCCACCCAGCCTTCTTATCTCCAACCTCAAAGATAACACTAGCTTTTACACCAACCTAACTTAGTTTTGTCTAAATGATATTGTTACACGTTTTCATTATATAACAACCTCTCAACGTTCATTATTTTCGCTTTATATTATCTTTATTTTCTTTGTTTATTCTCTATTATCCTCTATGATAATAAAAATGGAAATAGTAAATGGGTTTAACTCAGCGTAAATATCTTAGATTTATAATATTAAATCAAGAGATAACTTTTTTTTTAAATATGTTTTTATTATTTTTAAAACTGTTATGTTTTAAAATATATACAACAAATAAAAGGGATAAATTTACAAATATGGCATGAAATAGTCTTGTGACGAGGCTACCCAGTGGTAGCACTTCAGTCATTCTTTTAGGTAATGATTAAGGAATCAAAGGAGGTGTGTCGGATTCGGGCTAAGTCTGAAACTAGTAGGATATTGAGGTCTCTATAGATGATTTTATTAGTAACAAAAAAAGGAGCATTGAGGATTTTTCGTAAGATTTCGGATTGCAAGGATTAGATGCGGAAGAAATTTGATGGTTTAGTAGAGCCCCATAGCTCAATGCCATATGTCCAAATTGGTCTAAGAATGGTTTATATAAATCAGTTTTTTCCTTCTGTCGACCAGATTCTGGATAACATAGGAGACGATGAAGATATGGCTCCTGGATGTAAATAAAGGAATGACTGAAAGAAGTCTAAAATAATAGGATTGGTTGGGCAGAAAGAAGTATCAAGCAGCTCTTCTGGACATCGGAATACAATCATCATCGTTCACAACCGAAATAATTAATAATCCAATAACTAAATTTAAGGAACTGGACAAGCGACCAAAAATAGAGGGATAAAGTTGGACAAAGTGTGATGAAGTATAAAAACATACATAGCAAGATGAACCAGTTTATAAGTCCAAAATTAAGCAGTATGAGAGAGTAGTGAATCCAGAGGTTCTATATGGAGTGGAAACAATGGGTTTTACCAGCACAGAGAGGCTATTCAAAACGGAAGAAAGATACTTATTGTTAGGTTTATCAAAGGAAAATGTGACAATACTGGCAAAAGAAGAACAATGAACTGTACGAAACCATTGAAGACCTAGAGACGTCAATGAGGAAAAGAAGACTGACATTTTACAGTATCATGATGGGATGGGAAAAGATAAATAGAACAAGAAAACCTTTAACGGACTAATAAGACTTAATAAGAATATCAGGATCATACAAGAGGTCTACAACTACATAGATATAGAGAAATTTAGACAGACAGTCAATATAAATAAATAATAATAATATATAATAATAATAATAATAATAATAATAATAATAATAATAATAATAATAATAAAATATATATATATATATATATATATATATATATATATATATATATATATATATATATAAATATAATATCTCCTACACACAAACGAATAAATACATTTTTCTGATACTAAAACAAGCTTTAAGTAGAAATCGAATTACCTGAAATGCCATTTTACAACATCCATTTTACAATTTACTCGAAAATATTTGAGTCAACTGGTTATTCAAATGTATTATTTAATGGGAACAACTAGGTATTAATCTCATTGAAATACAATAGCTTGATGAATTTTAAATCCAATTTTTCGAAAAAAACCTAGAAGTTCCCTTAGTGTTGTTAAATATACGTTACCTGTTCAATTGTAAACGAAAATTCTTTGTTAAAAATGTTGTTTTGGCAATCAGAATTAGGTGTATGATATATCGTTAGGAAGCTGGAGATTGTCGAATATATATTATTTAAGTAAAGGTTAATTAAAGGTACTGGAGAATGACGAAAACCATATAAAGATAAGAAATAGTTGTACATAATAATTCATATTGGTTTATTATTATATTGATGTTAAATGTTTTTATGAAAACTAGGGAGCTCAGTTGGATTTGGATTGTAAGGATTGAATATTAGCGTAATTCGATGTAGTATTAGAGCCTAAAAGCTAGATTCAGTTGAGGTTTATAAGTAAAATTCAATGAGAAACACTTTTTTAAACAAGAAAAATAAATTTTTTGTAACCAAGTCATCAAAAATTATTTTTGAAATATAAGTAGTAATACAGACGTATAACATAGCGTTGGAAATCGTAAGAAAAGTTAATGTGCAATCAAATTAGTAAAAGTTGACAGAATGCCGTAAAAAGCTTACAAACATTTGTTATTTGTTCTATTTTTCTCTAAAGTACAAACGATTTTAGAAACAGCATTACGTACCACATCGTAAGTTGTTAAAATAAATGGAATGTTTTCCATATACTGACATTTATTTTAATTATTTATGCTTTAAAAATTATTTCGTGAAAACAGATGTTTCACTTCAAACTAAATGGGGATTTCAAGGAAACTTTTTAATGTATTTTTAATAATTCAACTAAAAAATAAATAATAATTAACCGAATAAAATGAGAACGATAGATTTTTGGGGGGTTATTCATAGCATAGCCTTGCTGATGCAAGAAGGCGTAATATTTTTATTTCGGGGTCCGAAGAGAACTTATGTTGACCGTCCTGCCACCTGGCGGCCTGTTAAAGAAGCAGAGCGCCCCTAGTGGCCGAAAAAAGTGGATGGAGCCACAGTTTTCTCTTGTTCCTGTATTATATTATTTTTCAAACCACCATGGAGTAGAGGAAACTGAGAAGATCCCCTGGCCAAAAGCGAGGAGGAAACTAGGAGATAAAGTTCAATATCACCATTTCAAAGCGTGAGACAGCATCTTCACCATCTCCACAATGCAGCCACTTAAGTTAATAACATGTCATACAATTTTCAATAGTTCAAATTACTAACTTACTAACCAAAGTATCAATTGAGACGTTGATTTCCAAAAGGTACTATATCCATTCTAGAAAATTGTTCAGAAAGCGCGAAAATCTCTCATTACTATATTATTAAACCAGATAATTTGGGTCTTTTTGCTTTAAAATTTAGAATTATTTTTTTACTATAATAACAACATCATATTAAAGTTATGAAATGATTTTTTTAGAATGATTTGGAACGAAAATAAATGCGTAATTAGTACTTTTAGAAAATGACCGCATTTCTAAATCGTGTTTTTTAAGGACTTGAGAATTCATTAGATAACATCAAATAAAATATTTAGATAAAACTAAATGATGAGAATACAAATATGTAAAAATATCAATTTCGTAAAAAATGTCCTTTAGTACCTTTTGGAAATCAACGTCTCAATTCTGGCCACAAGATCCGATTGCACAGATCCTTTTCTTTTAATATTAGTAATTTTTTACTAGTATTCAGTGGTTTAATTTATCTAGGTCTAGCCTTCATTTACTTACTTTTTATAATTTCATTCAGCCTACCAAACAAAAAGACTATCATCTAGACTTCAGTTGGTAACCCCCAAAGTTTTTAAACATATTATTTTACCCATTTGATTCTTTTAAATATAAGGATATCCATGAAAGTTATTATGGACTCCATACTGCTATTAATTATCTTTTTTATTTAAGTTTGGATGTCTATTTATATATAAAATCATCTCGCGATTCTTGGTTTCTGCAATAAACTCTTAATCAGTTAAACAGAGCATTTTAAGTCATAAATAACACCGCATTCTCTATGTACTCACTAGCCTCTATATATAAAATGGTACCACGATTCTTGATTTCTTGATTTTGACACGGTTTTTACTATCTTAGGGCATTCTTTCGTGAAGGTTTATAAGTAAAATAAGTTTCAATCTAGCTTTAATTTCATCTAAGTTTCATTTTGTTTCAAATATTATGACAGGGCTTTATAATAATAGTAACATAAATGCATGATATACTATTGGAAAAGTATTTTGCTATAATTTTCAATTGATTTATTCAGAAATAATACAATATGCCACACCCTAGGGCAATGAGTGTTACAGCCATAAGAAATAATTTATCTCATATATACAGAGTAAACAAAATTAAATAAATAGTTACTAGGAAGAAACAATAAAAATAAACAATCTGCTGTGGGCAACACAAGATTTCACTTACCTCTGTTGGTACAATAGATTTAGAACTTTAAATAACATAAGAATTAGTAAGTTTAAGGAATTATGTTCAGAGTCGTTGGAAACAAATTTTTATTTATTTTTTTTCGGTAGCGCAACAGGACGTGTGGCCCTTGGTGGGGAAGTGTAATCTGCTTGGAGAATACACACTCGTTAATGCATGAAATTTTTATAGTGATGAGTCATCACTCCCTACGCCTATTTTTGTAAGTGATCACCCTTTGGCAGACGTGCCTCACATATCCAAGGGAGAGGCTGTGAGTGAATCCCCTTAAATTAAATGCCTGAAAAATCTCTCAGGGACTGGGATTCGAACTCACAACCTTTGATGTGGGAGACTAGCACTTTGCTGATCATCCACAGGCTCCCCGAAAAGAAATGTTAGATCTCTTTATATATTAAATGACGACGCGATTTTGGTTTTCGCGAACTCCTACTAAACCACAAATCGGATTTTGATACGGTTTTCACCATAATTTAGAACATTCTTTTCTGTAAGAGGGAAATATAAATTTTCTGTAACCAAGTAATTAAAAAAAAATTATCCTGATATATGATTAGTAATATAGACATATGTATAATGTATAATATACATGTTGCAAAGCACTCGATTTTAGAAAAGTTAATATGCAATAAAATAAATCGTTCAAGTTAGTATTAAGTTGTAAGCCAATAAACTTATGTACATATGTTATCGGTAAAAAGGGAGGTTATAATAGACAAGGATCGTGCAAGTTATATTCTTTCATTTAGTACGCTAGAGTTTAGAAACTATATTACGTTTTTAATATTACTTAATTAAGTATTTAACAGAAATGGTGTGTTGTTATAATTCTATAAACTAACATTATTATTAATTATTTCAAATTTAATACTATTTCATGAAAACATACGTTTCACTTTAATCTAAGTAGGATTCAAATAGAAACTTAATTTAACTTTTAAAATTTAATTTTAATAGTTCACTTATATAGAATAAAATAAATCGTACACGTTAATTTATAGTTGTTAGCTAATACACTTATTAACATATGTTATTGGTAAAGAATGAGGTAATGATAGTTTAATGTTATTCATTATAGAAAATTTTAGAAACAATATAACGTGCTAAAGTGTAACTAAGTTATTATTGTAAGTGTTCCTTTAAACGTAAACTACATCACATTAAAATTTCACCCGAGGGAAGCAGTGGACACACGTTAGTATTTTTTTCGGGTCTGAAAAGTCATGTCAATGTGTTTTACATCGTGATTTTTCAGGAATTCAGAAAACGGGCCTGAAGGTAGAATTCTGAAAGGTATAAAATCTAATTAAGTAAAGGCACTCTTTTGTACATTACTCAAAGCAGAAACATTTCCAATAAAGGGGAATGAGGAAGAGTAAGTATTCAATACAACATTCAGGGAAAAAAAAAGATTAAAGATTCCGGATTCCTGGAAGACAATATAAGACACGAAGGGGAGCCAATAAGGGTAAAAAGATTAGTTCTCAGCTGTCTTAAAGGGGACACTCGATTCCGAGTTCAACTCATAAAAGAAGAAGAAATATCAGCAGTTGAAAAGAATCCGTCCTCAGTAAAAGGGTCCCCGGTTATGACTCTCTTCATATAATAATCTGTGAATGGCCAGAGGGTTAAAAACTCAGACGTAAAGGAATTTTAAACATTTTCTGAGAGAAGATGGTTTTCTTTTTCAATTTTATATTAATGGATCTAGAATTTAATAAATCTGGTGAGAGCAATAAAGGACTTTTATTAATTTCCCTTATTTAAATCAAGTTGAGGACATCTAAATAAACTCAATGGTAATAAAACTAAAAGCTGATTAAAAAAATCTGGTGCGGGAAACACACGACTTTCACTTACCTCCGGTTTTAGAATCGATTATAGAATTTTCAAATACAGTTAGAGATAAAAATGAGTGAAACTATTAAACAATTAATTAAATTGAATTTCTGTATAAACATGTGTTTTATTATAAAATCAATTATATTATTATCTAAAATAATCAGTTAGTTTTAGAAATAGAAATAGAAATAGAAAATAATTTTTATTCTGGGACTGGGTCCCCTAAGAATAACAGCTTTGTACAGTTTAATTATACAACATGTCTGGCCAACAGACCGAAGGAACATAATTTCTACTAATTACATTTATGGGTTAATTTATGTGTGTATATTACTCACGCATATACACACATATATACAAAAAAAGAAAAAGAAAATATATACAATGATAACATAAAGTAAAAACAATTCCTAGAAAATATTGTGTTGAACAAACTTAAATATAAATGAATAGATAACATCGTTTAAATATATACTATGAACAAATATCACTTTCAAAGTGTGATGTAAGTAATATAAATATCACAGTTTTTAAGCGTCTTTTTGGGATAATAAAAGGTATTGGAAAAGTTGGGATTTAAATGAGGAGAGAGAAGCAGCATGGCGGATATGAGTAGGTAGAGAATTCCAGAAAGTAGAGGAGCGGACAAGGAAGGAACGATCAAATGTTTTAGTTCTATGGGTAGGAAAGTAAAGGTCGGAATGGCGGGATCTTGTTTCAAGTGAATGGACTGAAGATTTAAATTGGAGGAGACTGTAAATGTATGGAGGGTGTTGGGAGTTAATGATTTGGTAAAGGTATGCTCCTAGGAAATATTGTCTGCGGATTGGGGGAAGGAGCCACTTCAACTCGCCGTAAAAATGGGTTACATGAGACCTCTTCGGAGTACTGAGGACAAATCTTAATAATATGTTCATAATTCGTTTTAGTCTGTCCTCAAGCCCCGTCGGGAGGCCACCATATACTAAGCAGCAATAGTCAAAGTGGGGGAAAATAAGTGCGGATATAAGGAGGTTACGGATGGATAGTGGAAGAAGATGGCGGGAACGATGGAAATATTTGAGGGTACTTGGTCAATGGTAATACCCAGGTTTTTGACTGAGGCTTTATTGGCATTTGGTGACTCTTTATCAATTTTTTTAAGCTTGTGTATAAGATAATACTTTTTCCAACATATATTATACATGTATATTACCGTTCTTATGTTCAAAATTAAAAAAATATTTTTTCAGTTTTCTCCTTTAGTTGGATATCGAATTCGTTCAACTTATATATTTACCTGTTTTTTTATCAATGGTAACAAGATAATATGGGTATTTTTAATCTACAAAATTAAAGGTAGTTTAGAGGAAGAAAATTTAAAACATCGGCATTTAAGACCTTTCAGCCTATTTCAATCAGAATGAAACTTACATCAAATTAAAGCATATTGGCACAGAATCACAAACCTTTTATCATGACTTGGTTTTTTGTACTCAGGTTGACCCTAAAGCGTGTATTTCCGTTGAAAACTGGAATTCGGAAATTTTCGCGATCGCAATACTTTCCCTTACTAAATATTTCATATATAGGTAAGTGAAAGTAAAATGTGGTCTTCGCAACACCCGACTTTCACGTACCTCCTATATATATATATTTCATTTTTTTTTTTACAATTCCGTGTATTAGATAATATTTTATCTAAACTTTTTAGTTTTCAGACGGTATATTATACATCTACATATTACTATTATTGTGTTCAAAACCACAAAAATTGCATACATTTTTATTTTATTTTTATTTTTTTCACTTTTCTCCTTTAGTTGTTCATAAAATTCGCTTAACTTGCATATTTAGTCAGTTTTTACCAATGCTAATAAGAAGATATGCCTAATTTTTTTTAATATGCAAAATTAAAGATACTTTAGAGGAACTAAATTTTAACTATCGGCATATAAGCCATGTTAGCCTATTTCAATCAGAATGTACCTTACATCAAATCAAAGCCCATTTAATTTTACATAGATTTAGCTAGTTTAATCAAGATCGTTAGAGCCATTTTTCAGAAAATAGTTAATTTATTGTTAAAGTTGCTATATCATTCCAGGTGTATTACTGTTTAAATATGAATTTGAAGTTTCATTTTTGATATCGAGATAGAGTTATCACTTGCGAATAAGCATACGTATATCGTTTTTAAGGACTTTTGGGCACTAAGAATATTTCCGTTGAGAACTGTAATCCAAAAATTTTCACGATCTCAATACTTTCCCTTAATATATATTTGATTTAAACAACTGAAAAACAAACAAATCTGTACAACCCATGAACTAATTCATACTGTTCATTGGACAACTGCAGTGCAAGGTCTAGGCCGTGATCGTGCTCAATGGAATTTTATTCTGGGAAGAGTAGTCCTATAAGAATAACAAGAAAGGTAGAATATAAATAATAATTTTCTGTTCATTTAAGACAAGAAATTTAATTTAGAAAAGTTATCATTTACAGCTTTCAATATTACATATGTTAGAAAGAGTTATTGTGTAGGAGATGAAGGAGTAGTTGATGTTTTAAAGTGGATAATTATAAGGCTTTACGACTGCATATAGGCAAGGAATTCTAAAATAGGGTAGAACGAATGACAAATGATTTTATGAAGGAGGCGGATCTGTAAGAAGGTATATAAGTTTATGAGTCGGGATCTAGTGTTTACTGAATGGACATAGGAACAAGTGTATTTCAAAAATAAAAGGAGGTTTTTTGCTTTGAAAGATCAGAAAAGACAGACACCAAAGAGGTATTGTCGATGGAAAGAGGGATAGAGCCAATTTAACCCGGTATACCAACTAGAAACATGGGAGCGCCTCGGAATTCCACGTGTGAATCTTATGAAACTATTCATCAGCCTCTTTAGAATTAATAAAGGCTAGACAACGTCGCTTTTGATTGATCGTAAATTATGATTCAATAAAATTAAACTCAATCTGAAATATACGTGTTCGGACAGTTTGATCGAAATTACTAACTTCTAAAACCGAATCTAATCAACAAATGGAAAGATGAAAATTGTATTATGCTTTCTACTAAAATTGAGTCAATTAACGTTAAAATTAAATTTTTCTTCAGTCACCACTTCATAGATTTTCCATTTAAAAAACATATGGAATTTCTTATTTGCCTGTCTACTACATTTGAATCATGTATGTTTCTCTACTTTTATTGTGTTTTTACTCCTATACCTTTTGTTAATTTCCTATTGTATATGTTTCGCCCCCCCCCCCCATCCTGTTTAGTTTGTTTATTGATCTAAAGCCACTTCATGTTTTCATGCCTAATCAGACGATACTGCAGTGAGAGTACTAAATTTAGTCTATCCAAGTTTAATTAGAATAGGAGTCTTTAACAAGTACCTGGCATGGACAGACTCGGGGTCAACGTTTTTACTTCCTCTCCGAAGGACGGCATAACCAAGAATTTTTTACTCTCATTAAAAACTCCTAGGACCACCTGCCAAGCTTGAACCTGTGACCTTTGGCTTAAATGGCTGTTTGCTAGCCACTACACCACAGGTGACCCTCGACATGATTCTTTATTAGTTTGGTTGTTTATTAATTTAAAGTCACGTCGTGCTGCCATGCCTTATCAGACGATACTACAGTAGGAATCCTAAATTTTGTCTATTCAGGTTCAATTAGAATAGGGGTCTTTAACGAGTACCTGACATCGCAATAGGTCGGACCACCATTTAACGCCCCCCCCCTCCCTGAAGGACAGCATAACTAAGGATTTGTTAATCCTATAAAAAAATCCTAGTGTCACCTGCCAGGTATGAATCCGGGACCTTTGGTATATAAGGCTGTTATGCTAGCCACTACACCACTGGTTACCCCCGTTAGTTATGTTATTTATCGGTAATAATTTCTACTGTTATACCGATCGAAAATAGACGTTTCCATTGAATCTTATGGTTAAATTTTAAATTGATGTGCGGAGTAGAGCTGTGGGGCTCTACAAAATCATCAAACTCTTCTCGTATCCTTCAATCCTTACAATCCAAAATCCTTCGGAAAATCCTCAATGCTCCTTACTTTGTCACAAATAAACTTCATCGATAAATACCTTAATCATCCATATATTGCTGACTTAGCCCGAACTGGATACCATTCCTTCCATGACAAACTTCATTCCCATACTAACCCTTTAGTTTCAATCCTTGCTTCCTCTTCCATTTCCGATAATCCTCCCAGGCGTCTGATGGTCTCGAGACCTTCTAGTTTAGACTCTTAGAGTGCTTGCCAATGGGTAGTGTCTCTACATATATTTCATGTCATTCTCTTAATTTTCATCACATTTACTTGATGTATGTCTTTATAAAGTCGTTAATATCAATAAATATTTTTTTTTAAAATGATGTGTGGTTTTGGTCGCTGTTACTAATGAAGAATGCACTATATTTATTGTAAGAAGTATAGTACTGTTTTCCGGAAGTGAAAAAATTAACTAGGCAGGGAAGAGTCTAACACCAGTTATCCTCATTAATAAAATAGAGATAGAACAATGGCGTTTGAACTGTTGGAAAGTTAGCAGTAGCAGTAATAGCTTACTAGAGAAGGAGGAATTCCCAGGCGGCATAGTTCCGATTTCAAGTAGCACTCTAGATACCGCGAAAACTCTGCATTCCTAACATGGACGATCCAACTTCACAGAGAATGTGAGAGTAGTACCTCTAGAACCAAAATAGTTTGAACATAAAGTTAAGACCTCAAAACCGTTCGTACGGTTCAAGGAAATGCTGTTAGGAATAGAGTTATCACAAAATTAATGGGCTTGTCAAGTAAAAGTATCTTTTAAAACTCAGCTGCGCGTATCTCAAAATTTTATTCAAACTCTCAACTTGAAATAATTTAAAAAGTTCGCCTTTTTTATACATAAAATAATTTTTTTTCGGTCGAATCATATCGATTGAAATCTACGGGAAATATTGAATATTGTAAGAGCGTATTTTACAATTTTATAAATTGATATGTTTAATTAATTTATACTTAATACTTTATACTTATGACTAGCTGTTGCTCGCGACTTCGCCTGCATCAATTTTTGTTATTATGATCAGGATTTATTAGTTTTTAAAAGAATATATTTTAAAGTATTTCTGCGTAAATGATATTTTTAGTTTTATTTTCTTGTGGCAGAAGAACTTGATGATTTTCTCTTATTCTTGACAACGCAACATTCAGTTGGCCTGTGAAAAGCAGTCTTGGCGTAAATCGATTCCTACGCGTTTAAATGTTTGACCCTGTGATTTATTAATTGTTACGGCAAAAATGACAACGGGAAATCGAATTATTTTAAAATTAAAAGGTAAATCATTTGGAATCATTAGGATGCGAAGTTAATTTACCCCGTTTCTTTCCACATTTTCCACTGATTCTTCGCTCATATTGATTGCAGCGTGATGTCATATTCTTGATAAATGGACTAATTTTTCAAATTGAATCAGCAGTTTCTGAGATTAGCGCGTTCAAACAAACAAATAAACTCTTCAGATTTATAATATTAGTATAAAAAGTATCTTTTAAAACTCTGCTGCGCGTATCTCAAAATTTAGTCAAACTCTCAGCTTGAAATCATTTAAAAAGTTCGCCTTTTTCATACATATATATTATCTTCGATCGAATCATATCGATTGAATACAACGGAAAATATTGAATATTGTAAGAGCGTATTTCACAATTTTATAACTTGATATGTTTAAATTTATACATAATAATAATTATCAATAATAAAAATAAGGTAATTGGAAGAATGCAATATGATAAAAAATCATTAGTAGGTTTCTAATATTCCAAACAGTCTATTACAATAAACTTTACATCCAGTCAACGTTTCGGGGCCTTCTCCATCATCAGGACTCACTGAAAGTCGTTTTCAAAATAAAAAAATCCATTTTCGTTAAAATGTTGTCAATAATTTATGCCATTGATCTTTTTTGAATTACCACTAAGGGAAAACAATTTTAATGGCATAACTTTTTGACAAAATTTTAATTAAAAGTGGATATTTTAATTTTTAAACGACTTTCAGCGAGTCGTGATGATGGGTAAGGCTCCGAAACGTTGACTAGTTTTAAATTTTAATGTAATAAACTGTTTTTGAAAGATTTAGAAACCTAATAATCATTTCTTATAAAATAATTAAATTTAACTGGAAGATCAAAGTCTAATATAGATTTGGTGGCATCGATTATACGTCACCAATATTTTATTGAAACGCACGAAGTTTTGGCTATGATGCCATCTTGTGGTGCAAAAACAATTTTGATCTTAAAATACAAATATGATTTCCTTCATACCACAAATCTCAGAATACATAACAACCAAAAATTGTTGAATTATAATAAATTAATTTATAAAAAATAAAATCATTATATATTCTACATTGATGAGCATAGTTATATCAACTTATTCCATTTACTGTTTTTATAGATTTTTTTGTATTTGAATCTATTTTTATTTATTTATTTATTTTTAAATTAGCGTTAATATTATCATAGATTATGATTTTATAATTAACTTTTATGTTTCAAGAATTAATTTATTATAATTGAACAATTTTTAGTTGTTATGTGTTTTAAATATTATATATTCTGAGATTGGTTGTATTCAAGAAAACAAATGTGTACTTTAAGATTAAAAAATTGTTTTTACACCATTTTTTATAAAATAGTGTTAAAGTATAATTACAACTTTCAATTCAATATGTTCAATAATATTTTTCTATCTAATCTTTAGCTTTCTTATACTTTTATACATGTATATTGGGGATTTTATCAACAAAAAATAAATTTAAAAATATAATAATAATAATAAATACACGAAAACAGCACTCTTTTATTAGACAATAATTTTTTTTTAATAATTTATATTTACATTTTTTATCAATCTGATAGATAGTTAATTATCATAAATAAACAACAATTGCCCTGTCAGGGAGCGGGGTACTAGGGTTGATAGCGCAATGAATTTAAAGTAGATGCCCAACAATAAGTAAATAAAAAGAGATTAGCAGAGCAGACATGAAAGAAATAATCAAAAATTGTTGTTCTATGGGTAGGAATATAAAGGTCAGAATGGCAAGACCTTGTTTCAAGGGAGTCGTTTGACGATTTAACTTGTAGAAGACTGTGGATATAAGGAGGGAGCTGGTTGTTAATTGTTTAGTAAAGGAATGATCCTAGGAAATATTGTCTGGGAATTGGGCAGAGGGGCCACTTTAACTCGCCGTATTAATGGGGTATTATAATTCACTTAGAAGAAAATTTAAATTTCTTTATCTTTTTCATTGGTTTTTATGTGTTTTTTCTTAAATTTTGAATATATAACATTATTTCTATGTGCAGTCAACATTTTTTAAAAACATGCGTTAATGTCCAATTTCAGATAAAATTGTTTTATAGAGTGATGCAATTAATATAAAATTTCATATTTTAAATTCGTGTAAAACATTCATTAATTGCAATCCTACTTTATTTTATAATGAAAATGTGTATTACAAAAAAACATGAGCTGCAAACTGTATCATTTAGCCAGTTATCCTGCAAATAAATTATCTGCCTCTGAATCAGAGTGTAATGAGATTATATTAATAATTTAAATGGTAATCTCGTAAACTCCTCTAATCCTGTTATTATCTCTAATGGCTATTATTTTACAACTCTAATTCCCTCGAGTTTTCTCCTTTATTAAAATCCTTCATACTCCCTGTTTTATAATTGTTTTTCATATTCCGCACTTTAAAAACTTTTTTTTCCTATTTTATTTTGTGATTTTTATAATTAGATTAGATATATGCCATCAAATAATTCCTCTGTAGAACTGAAAATTTATCTAACAAAGTCCTATTCGTTATTTGAATATAATTTATATACTTATTACATAATTGATATGATAGTTACCAAAACGTTTATTCATAATTAGTAATTCATTTTTTTTGTTATGTATACCAATAATAATAAACATTTACGGGAAACACACTACTTTCGTAAACCTCGGTTGTTAAAATCAATTTAAGAACTAATAAATAGTGTTAAAAAAGGTTTGAAGAAATGTATTTAGTTCTAAAACACATGTTTTAGATTAAATAATATAACAACATAATTTTTTCATCTACAACAATCAGTTAGTTTTATCGGATTTTGATCACTCTCCATTAACTTTTACAAGTTTCTAAAAACGTGATTTTATTCTCTGTATAAAAGTACAAAAATAATTAGAACGAGAGATTGATATAAAATACAAACAATTAAAACAATAAATAAATTAATACCTGTATAAAAGAATTAAATTACACGTCAGTCTTTCAACGTAGTAAGAGAACAAATTGTGGTTACACTTTACACTATTTACAATCATATGGGAAACCATATGTTAAGCGAACAAAGCCAACATTATATCTCCCCCTCTGAAGACGGTTGATGGGGGTGGAAAGGAAGCAACTTATTGGAATGAAAGAAATTGGAAATCTTCTTTTTCTTTCCGCTTGCAACTTCATAAAAAGATTGTGAAATTTGTCTAACGATAGGAAATGGTCCTATACGTATTGGGTCCAACTTTTTACGATTTAATTTACCTCCATTCGATATGTATACCAAATCACCGACCTGGAAAGTATGTTGGCGTCGATTCTTATCTATACGTTTCTTGTTAATTTGGAAACTTCTCATAGAATTCTGGAAAGCAACTTTTCGGTCTTCTTCCAAAGTTGATTCATTTTCTTCCTGAAGAGGTGACATCGTAGTCTTCTTTCCAAGCAGTAAGTATGACGGTGCAAAGTGTGTGGAGCTATGGATGGTATTATTGTATTCTTTAACACATTCCAGAGCAAGAGTTGACCAAGCTTTTTTATTATTTTCAGAATTGATTTTACATCTTATGCGATTAACTAATGTTTGATTTAAACGCTCGTTAAGTCCATTTGATTCTGGATTATCAATGCAAGTAAAAACAATTTGTATTCCATTTTTCTTTAAATAATTTTTCAAGTCACTTGAGTTCAAACCTGTATACTGGTCAGCGAGTAAGATAGAAATTTTATGTTTCTTGACAATAGGCTGCAGCAGATTTATAAAAACTTGAGCGTTCTGTCCTTTCGAAGTGGATATCCATGCGTACCGGGTAAAATGGTCTACTAATATATGCATGTATCGTTTAGGAGAACGGTGACCTGCAAAACCCCCGACAGTATCCAGTGACATGATCTGGAAAGGCTCAGTAGCTGGTCCCAGATTTGATATGAGGCCGATAGCACGACTACGACGAACTTTGTTCGCCATACACACTTGACATGTCTTATAGAAGGAATGTATAGCGTTGTCCATACCCTTGAAATAATAGTGCGGCCTGATCGTAGCAATCATCTGCGCTGGACCTATATGACCGTAGTGTTGATGAACAAGTTCAATTATTTTCTGTCCTAAAACTTGAGAAATAAAAATTCTGGACTTTCCTTTATAGTTCTTCAGAATTAATCCCTGTTTGAACTTTATGTTTTTAGCTGATTTAGAACCAGAAAGATGTTCCTCTTGGTCTTCTAATATAGTTTGTAAATCTATTAAATTCACGACCTGGATCGCATCTTCATTCTCGAAATATTCAAGAACTGGGTTTCTTGACAATAAATCGGCAAGAACATTTTCTTTGCCCTTTTTATAAATAATATTGAAGTTGAACTGCGATAAGTACATAATTAAGTCGCCAAGTATTTCATCAGTTCTTGCTTTTGTTTTTAAATTCTCTAACGGCTTATGATCACTGCATACTGTAAAAGAACGTCCGATCAAGTAGTACTGCCAGAATTTTATTGCATCCTTAATGGCTTTGCATTCTAAGTGAATGATGTCAAAGCGCTTTTCCCTATCTGAGAGCTTACGTGAATAATATGCCACTGGGTGTAGTATTCCGTCATCTAGCGGTTGCTTTAAGGTAGCTCCGATACCTTTATAGCTAGCATCTGTTTCTATAAAGATAGGCTTTTTAATATCATAAATAGCAAGGATAGGCGTTGAACATAAATACTTCTTTATGAGATTGAAGGTTTGTTCACATTCATCGGACCATTCAAATCTCACTCCTTTCCTTAATAAACGGTGGAGTGGTTCCAGCTTCTGGGTACTGTTTTCAATGTATCTTAAATAAAAAATTATGGATCCGAGGATACTACGGACTCCAGTTTTATTCGATGGTCTTTGAAGCTGTTGGATTGATGTTAAGTTCCCTTGAGCAGGTGAAACTTTGTTTTTCGAAATCGTATGTCCCAGATATTTCACCGATTTACTTGCAAACACACATTTATTTAATTTTAATTTGAAACCTTCAGCACTTATAATTTGTAAAAATATTTCAATGTGTTGAAGATGTTCCTCCCAAGTTCTAGAAAAAATCAAGATATCGTCGATGTAGTTGACGCAGAATTTATCTAAATTATTTCTTCGCAAAATATTTGACAATATTCGTTGGAACGTGGCGGGAGCTGTTTTAAGACCAAAGGGAAGAACTTTAAACATGAATTTACCATATTTCGTAATAAATGATGTTTTATCTTGGTCTTGTTCTTTCAGTTTGATACACCAGAATGCAGAATTTATGTCTAGAACCGTAAAATATTCGCAATTCACTACTTTTTCGATTACATCTTGTATTGTAGGGAATGGAAAACATTCAGGAACTACTAGCTTATTTAATCTTCTAAAATCAATACATAACCGGGATCTTTTACCATCCTCTTTCTTGAAAGCCAATGTGACTGGAGAAGCAAATGGAGATTCAGATTCTTCAATAATTCCGACGTCTAATAATTTCTTGATTTGAGTTCTGATTTCTTGGTCGTCCGGAATCGAACATTTATATGGTCGACAGGTAACATATTCATCTCTTAATAATTTTATCTCTGCTTCTTTAGACTTTACTTTGCCAATATCAAATTTATCTTTGGCAAACGTGTGCCGATACTTCTTAAGTAATTGGAAAATCTTTGTTTTCTTATCTTCATTTTCTATATGTTGTAAATCGACAAAAAATTCATTTAAATTTGATTCAAAATTTTCAGCTAACTCTTTAACCTTGTGTTGAACTCTCATCTGATCATCATTGGATCGCTTAAAAGGAGTCTTCTGATCATTAATCGATCGGTCTTCCTGCAGATATGTTACTTTCTCACTATTGATTCGCTGGCAAATTTTTAAATTTTCATTTTGAATCAGCTTAAATTTTGTTATAGCGTCAGTACCAAGTAACATATCATAGGAGAAATTATCATTTTTAACAACATATGTTGTCAAGTAGTCAATAATATTACCAATTCGTAGTTTAATTATTGCCCGGGCTGAAGTGAAATTATGTCCGCTGATTGTTTTTAATTCACTTCTATGTTTCATTAACCTTAACTTAAGCAAATCAGCAATACGTTGGTTGATTAATGATACATTGGAACCACAATCATAAATAGCGTTTATTTTCAAATTGTCATTAATTAATACATTTAATTTAATCAACGGATGTAATTTCGCCCGGTCCATTAGTTTAAATTTTTGTTTTCAAGATCTATCTTCAATATATCCACATCTTTTCCAAATACATTTTCAGTTGCATTAACCCGTTTTTGTTGTTCGGATTTATTGTTACGACAATCAGCTGGAAGATGGAATCTATTTTTATAACCTAGACCCACACATATAGAACATGGTTTTCTCTGAATGTCATTGTTTTTCAATAGATTCGGAACGGACTTTCTGTTCATTGGAGTTATTGGTTGTTCTTTCTTTTTTCTGGAAAACGAATCTTCTAGTTTGCGAAGCTCAGTGAATAGCTTGTTGAGCGTGATTATCTCTTCTCTGTCCAGTTTGTCTTGGGCTTCAATAGGTAAACCAAAAACTATCTGATTAATTAGAGATAGTTCAGTTCCATCGGGCTCCGCAGCTATGCATAGCCTCTCTTTTACCAGCGCATAATCGATCAAAGAACCTCCCAAATATTTATAGCTGAATGCTTTCCAAACAATAGACCAACCTTTATGAACAAAAACATTACAAAATGAATTCTTCCATATCTCCCATGATGTGGTTAGGCCATACTTTGTTAGGTTAGATTCGTACCAGTCTTTTACGGGGCCCACTAAAAAGAAACGTAAAGCCTGAATTTTAATGCTTTCTGAAGTTATTTGAAATCGAAAACACTCCTCCTCAAATTTACGCAGCCATTCAGTGGGATCGGTTTGATTCTTTTCAAATTTATTCAAAACGAATTTCTTTTCAATTTGGTACAATTTTACTTCGCTTTGAGTTGAATTGGATTTTAATTGTTGCTCTAATCGTCTAATTCGATCCTCATATTCAAATTGTAGCTGTTCAAAACATCGAGGAATTTGAGGAGGGATGTATTCTTCCAATGGTAATTGTTGGAAACACATGTTCCCTGCTTCATCGAAATATTCATTTTTAACATCGTCATCAATTTTTACGGCTATAGTTCTATAACCATTCACATTCTTAATAGCAGCTATAGCATTAAAAATAGTTTTTTTACCTGATAAAACAGTGTGATGTTTCAAGTCAATTAATTCAGCTGGCAATAAATACCAAATATTTTTATCAGTAGAAATACATTGGATGAAAAATTCTTCCTCCGCTTTCTTAACAACTTTAACATATAGCTGAGCCATCTCCTTACTCATTGAAGCTTGTAATTTAATTTCTAAAAACGTGATTTTATTCTCTGTATAAAAGTACAAAAATAATTAGAACGAGAGATTGATATAAAATAAAAACAATAAATAAATTAATACCTGTATAAAAGAATTAAATTACACGTCAGTCTTTCAACGTAGTAAGAGAACAAATTGTGGTTACACTTTACACTATTTACAATCATATGGGAAACCATATGTTAAGCGAACAAAGCCAACATTATAAGTTTTTATGTAAGACAATATGTTCCCTAAAACCTTAAGCTTTCCAGCAATATATTATACATCTATATTACTGCTCTTTTCTCCTTTAGTTGGTTATCAAATACGTTCAAAATTTATATTGAACAGTTTTTTATCAATGCTTGTATGATGATATGATGATTTTTTTTTTTCAAATCTTTAGAATTAAGGATACTTTAGAGAAAGAAAATTTAAAATATCGGCATTCAAAACCTGCCAGACTATTTCAACCAGAATAAATCCTATATAATATTTAAGCCCATTAAATGTTACATCGATATATCGAGTTTAATCAAAGTCGGTATAGAGAAAATCGTAAAAAAGGGGCGAAATGTAAAAAGTAGCACTTCCCGTTAGTCGATTTCAGACAAAATTTTGATGTAACGTGTCGGCCGTATATTTGTCTGGAATATGAAATTTTAGTTTCGTACGACTTTTCGTGTTCGGGTTAGTCTCCACACACACACAGGCCTTTTTGCGCTAATCGGTTATTTGGACCCAGGGGACCCTAAAACGTCTTAAAAAAAAGAAGTTTTACTATCACAATACTTTCTCTTACTATATAATTCATATATAAGTTGGTGAAAGTAAGAATAAATTTAGTTTGCATTTAAAAACAGCATATTTTTCGACGTTTTCGGAATTCAACACTTACTAGACAAGCGTTCCAATCCTTCAATTGACTAAAAAATTTATTTATTCATTTAATTAACTATAATGAGGTTGAGCTGGACTTACGGAGTAGTTGAACCATTGAATTCTTCTTGCATCCAACCCTTACAATCCAAAATCCTTAACACTCCTTACTTTATTACGAATAAAATCGTACATCATTTAGCCTGAACCAGAAACCATTCTTTCCATGAAAACTTATTCCAACTCTAACCCAGTAGTATAAATTACTCCTCGATTTACAATTTTAATCCTCCATGGTGTCTGAAAAGAAGATGGCTGCGATACTTTCTGATTTAGAATAATTATTAAGCAATTGCTTCATTGTTGTGACGCACTCCTTCAAACGCCCTAAAGAAGGCCTATAGTTTAGGCCGAAACCCGGCACCAGTAATTTTTTTTTTTTTATATTTCTATTGAAATTTAGAACTGTATTTTGTAATACAACAAGTAAAGATGTTGGTAATGATAAAATACATGAAAAAAACATAAAGAGAAAATGCCCATTGGCATCACTCCACTAAGTATCTAAACTAGAAGGTCTCGAGGCTATTCTTCTTTTCAGGCGCCTCGTAGGATTGTCAGGAATTGAAGAGGAAGCAAGAACTGAAACTAGAGGATTAGAGTGGGAGTGGAGTTTGTCATGGAAGGATTGATACCTGGTTCGGGCCAAATCAGCAACATATGGGATGTTAAGGTCTTTATGAATGAGTTTGTTGGTGACAAAGTAAGGAGCATTGAGGATTTTGGATTGTAGGGATTAAATACGGGAAGAATTTGATGGTTTCGTAGAGCCCCAAAGCTCAACTCCGTAAGTCCAGATAGGCCTTATGATGGTGATATAGATGAGCCTTTTGTAGATAAGTGGAAGGTGGGAGCGTCCGTCCAGCAAGTGTTGAAGTAAGCGAAAGCGATGGGCAGTTTCTTGTCGTTTCAGTCTTGTGTGGGGATTCCATGTTAGACGTTTGTCAAGTAGAAGTCCTAGGTAGCGTCGTTCAACTAGAACAAGCGGAATATTATTAAAGGAAACTGTAGAGCAGGATGTCATAGGTTTACGACGAAGGGTAAAGGTAATTTGGTGGAATTTGTTGGAATTGATTTTGATTCTCCAATTCTGACACCATATCTCAAGCTCTCAGATATGGGATTGAAGAGTTTGAGAGGCAATAGTAGGATCGTTATTGACTAATAACACACAAGTGTCATCAGCATAGGTAGAAAGGAAGGTGTTGGGATGGGTTGGGATATCAGCTGTATAGACTGTGTAGAGGATGGGTCCAAGGATACTACCTTGAGGGACACCAGCAGACTAAGTAAAAAGGGATGAATAGGAACTATTGTGGTTTATTTTGAAGGCACCAGTAAATTAAGTTTATACGTAATTATGTGTTATTTTGACTGTACCCTGAACTAACTTCTGCCATGTATTTATTGATAAATTAAGTAAATATGCTAAAGTCAAAGTTACATGAAACCAACGTGTAGAGAAGCTTCCCAATTCTTTTGTAATTTTATTTATTAAGAAATAATTCAATCTGCCACTCTCTTGGGCAATAGTTATTAAAGCTATAAGAAATCGATTATTCTATATGTATAAAGTGAACAAAAATAATATAATTAAATACAAAAAAATAATAATAATAACCTTGAACCTTGTATTCATACCTATAGGGTTAGGGTTAGGGAATTGGAATAGGTCCTCAACCTCTTGGTTATTAGCACCGAATATATTTGTATTGACAGATTTTTTTTTAACTAGTTTAAAATTATAAAACGCACAATTTTTTATTTATCTATTGTTTAAAAATTAATTTAATCCAATTTTTATTATTTTTTCTCTTTCCTTTTTTTATTTTTTTTTTTCATTGTGGATATAATTAGTTGACCGTTAAGAATTACTGAAGGAATTAGTCCGGGTGGCGGCCATTAAATGAAACAACTGAATAGTTTTAACTATTTATTGTTTGCCAACGTTTCGACCCCCTTTGTCGGTCATCATCAGGGCGCATGGTGGGAGAATGGAAACTGAGTTTTAGAGTTTCCATTCTCCCACCATGCGCCCTGATGATGACCCACAAAGGGGGTCGAAACGTTGGCAAACAATAAATAGTTGAAACTATTCAGTTGTTTCATTTAATGACCGCCACCTGGACTAATTCCTTCAGTAATTATTTTTTTCCATTTATTTATTTTATTATTATTTTTTTTCCTCATAGTTCCTGGAGCAGGACCTATATGACCTATATTTCATACCTATATACCCGATAGTAGCACTCCAGTCAGAATTCCTAGTCAGAAGGGCTCGTCGCGATTTTCTTTTCTGTACCTTCGAGGCTGAATATTATTCCGACCCGAAGAGGAAGTAGTGGGTAAGAATGGAAAAGGAAATTTTCATGGAAATATATTTTTGTAATTTCACTATTCGCATCACACAGACAGCAAAGTGGAGACTCTACCACTCCGTGCTTCGCCAGGTAGTCATGGCCGGTAATCATTCTGAACAGTGCAACTTTTCTCTTTAAATCTATCCGTTCTACCTCTAGGAGTTTGGTCCAGTGCTTTTTGATCGAACTGAGCCTTAGAGAATCCATTAGTAGAGCATGATATGCCCTCTTAACTTTATCCCTAGCTCTACGATAGGAAATTTGACTGCTCCGAAGCTGCACCTTCTTTTGCAAGCCTAGCAGCTACTTCATTCCCATAGGTACTACAGTGACCTGGTATCCATTGGAAATACCCTGGTGAAGCAGTTGTTCAATTTTTAATTGTCAGTTCACTACGTCATTATCTTGAGATACATTAGGCTTCGTAGCTGCAATGATGGCCGCCTGTGAATCTAAAACAAATGCTCTTTGCATCTATATTTGAGAGAGCTAACATAGCAAGAATTTCGCTGTCGAAATTTTTAGAACATTTCTCAAGCGGCTTCGAGATTGTAAATAGTCATGCAAATATTGGTGCCTATTTCGGGCTGAATCGGCAACATATAGAACATTAATTACTTTATATATTAATTTATTTGTCACGAAGTATACTATAGTAGATTAGTAATATCGGAATCGAATCTGGTAAATATCTCAGCCTGTTATTATTATTAATTTTAAATAAAAGTGTGATTCATTGATTTTTTGTTTCAGAAAAAATATTTAAAAAAGATTAAACAAAAAGTTCTTTTTTTTTTTCCACATTGTTACACCACTTCAAAAAAATCGAAAAAATTCCCGTGTATAGAGAAGTATAAAAGATATTTTCTGAATAAAAATAGGTGATTGACAATTGTCAAAAAAATTTAAAAAATACACATTTGGGTTTTCTTTCTTCCACTAAACATTGTCTTTGTATTGTAGAACCATGATCATATTATTTTTTCATACCTTTGACTCCCAAGAATCAGAGAAAAAAGTCATCATTTATTAATTTCAAATTTTAATTCTGAAAAAAATTAAAATTGAAAGAAGAGATTTTAAAAACAATCTCGAAAACCGTTTGAATTAAATAGCTAAAAATTTAGGTGATTTTTTTTTATTTTTTATTCGACATCAAATTGATCCCCCAAGTTTGAGTAAAAAAAGCCGCGGGCAGATTTACCATCCTAACCCGGGTATACCCTTAGAGGAAAACCCTTAGAGTTTGAATTGAGTTTTTCATGAAAAGAATTGTACCTGATTTGGGCCAAATCATCAACATATGGAACATTAATATCACTATGGATTGGTTTAATTGTTGTAAATTGAGAAGATTTTAGGTATTACGAAGGATTTATCTTGCAATGATTGGGATCTTTCTGGAATAAAAGTTATTTTCAAAGAAACTAAATATAAACTGTTAAATTTTATTTAATTATATAGCTATTGATAGTTATGAGGTGCACGCTCCAAACTTTTTCTTAACGATCATGTTATACAATGTCAATTTAAAACAAAAAATAAAAAGTTCATCAAAAATCATCATTTTAATTTTTTTGTTCTACATTCTTTTTACAGCTTGTAATCATGAACCAGTTCAAGAAAGTTTTATGCTGTTTTATAACTTTAACTGTTTTTATATTATTTTTCTATTAAAATAATAAATATATAAGTTGAATGTGGAGGCATTTTACTAAAGCAAAATAAATCAGTCGGAAGCCATTGCAACTGGTATCTCTATGCTTCATATCCTATTATATTAATATCCGATTACTAACTGGCTAGAAAGCCTGTTCTGTTTTTCACCTTGGCGTTAAGGTAACCCTTTATAATTTTTACGTCATGTTCGGTACTTTTTCGTATCCACCAACAAGTGCTTCACATAGATCATGTTTTTCCTCATTCCGAGGGATCAGGTATGATTAGTATAGATATTTTGAAAATTTGTGTTTTTAGCTTTTGCTAATTTAACCGTTTCTGGTACCCGGGACTGCTCTACAAACTTCGTATATTCCTCTTCGCAACATTTCCAATTAATTTTGTCCTACATTACTAGTAAAACTTACAAAGTAACTTTTCTTAATAATAACTAAATAACTTTTCCTACTCATTCATATTTTGTCAATATAATGGTGTACCTCAAGGAGTTATCTTGGGTCCTATTCTCTACATCCTTGATACATCTGATACTCCAATGTATCATAGCTCTGTACTAACTACTTATGCTGATGACGTGTATGTATTTGTCCTAAATGACACAATAGCTGCATCTCAGACCTTTCAGTTCCGCATCACAGCCTTTGAAGATGATGTCACAATTGAGGAAGTAAAATAAATCCTAGCAAAACGTACCAATCCATGTTACAGTACCTTTTTTAACAAAATCAAAATACCAGAAGAGTCACTTAATACTTTGGATTTTGCACTTGTTTTACGATTTTCTCAATAATTGCTCTGACGATATTGGTTAATCTCGCTACATAGTGAATGTGATGTTGGTTTCATTCTGATTAAAATAGTCTGAAACTGCTTAAATGCCGATATTTTGCCGATCGCCTCCTCGAAGATTGAAACGGCAGTGGCCACGAGACCTATTGTAAACATTTAAACTGGAGTTCTGACAATGGTCAGATCCTCCACTCATGTACGGTATGTTTGTGGCTACAGCGCCCTAACTCAGCCTCCACTGGCTCAGACCAGTGATGCGGCTGAGATAGAGGTGCTGGGATCTCTTGGATTCCGCTTTTTCCTCCACAAGTGGAGGCAAAAGCGCTTGCTGGGGTCCCTTTAGCAATTGTATATATTGTATATAGTTATGATTGTGTGTAAGATGTTTATTTATTTGCCAACTTTTTATTTATCTCAATAATAGGTTTATGTTTCGATTTGTTTTGTTTTTTATTTATTATTATTATTTTATTGTATATATTTGAATTTATGTTATATTTTATGAAATTTGACCATTATTATTATTTTCTGTATATATAGTATGAATGTGGTCTCTTATCAATATTATTATTGTTCATTTTGTAACAAATTGTAATATATCTCAATAAAAAAAAAAAAAAAAAAAAAAAAAAAAGTACCTTTAATTATGTAGATTTTATGAAATTGACCATATCACCAGATTAGGATTGCTAAGAAATAGCAAGTTGAACGAATTTGCTAATCAACTAATGAGGAATGAGCACAAATATTTTTTATCATAAAGTGAGAATGGTTGACTGTCTAAGTGGGAGAAGTTAGTTTGGGGTGCAGTCAAAAGAACACACAATTAAGATATAAACTTAAGAAACTGGTGCCGATGTTTCGGCCTAAATTATAAGCCTATATCAGAGCGTTTGAAGGAAACCGTCACAACAATGAAGCAACCATTGCATTTGACGCTCTCCTTCAAACGCTCTGATATAGGCTTATAATTTAGGCCGAAACGTCGGCATCAGTTTCTTAAGTTTATATCTTAATTGTGTGTTCTTTTGACTGCACTCTTAACTAACTTCTCCCACAAAAATATTTTTTAATATATTTTTTGGTTTTTTGAAAAGAACGGTAATACAGACATATAATATACCGTTGGAAAGCTAAATAAATTGAGAAAAAAAATGTTATCTTAAATAATAATTTGTGGAAGGCAACGTGAAGTGACGAATAGCGCATAAACTTAAGTGATAGTAGCACATAACAATTTTATATCGTTATATAATTTAATCTAAAGCATATGTTTTAACGAAACTGAATATAATTCTATGAACTTTTTTCAACTTTAACTATATTTAATAGCTCTTCGATTGATTGTATTAATCGAGGTAAGTGAAAGTCATGTGGTGAGCGCACCAGATTATAAATATAATATAATAATAATAAATCTCTTTATTTGTTTTCGGGCTAGCCCATACAAATGGAGTTGAGTTGTACAAAACAGATAAACATAAATCAAAGAAATCTATTACAACTGTACTAAACAAAATACGCTTCAAAAACAAATACATAATAAAAGGCAAAATAAATTGTAACTATATAAATATTAAACAAATACATAATAAAAGGCAAAATAAATTGTAACTATAAATATTAAACAAATAAATCAATCATAAATAGTTTAACAAATTCAATTATTGGTATTTTAGTAATGTGCTTAAATTATTCTTGAATAGACAGATACAAATTTCTTAGCTTTAAACACTCTGTTACATAATAAAATAAATTTTCAAATTGCTTTTTTTTTCTATTTGCAACAAAAGTTGTACTATGAGGTCATTGTGAGACATATTTCCAATATACGTCCTCAAGTACTTATTTCTGGACGGGGAGTAAACAGGGCATTGCAACAAAAAATGATTTAAATCTTCTGGTTCGCCTGAATTACAAATAGGGCATTCAGCGCTATTATCTGAATAACCATTTTGGAATCCGTAACTGGTAACTTTCAGTTTATTGGGTTGACATAGTCTTAGTTGACTGATCAATCTATGTTTCCTCATAGGCCCCTTTAATTTCAAATAATATTCCCCCATATTTAAGCTGCTAATTTTCCTAAAATTAGGATTAAACTTTGAATGCAAAATAGCCTGAATATCTAGGGAAAGATTATGATATTGAATTTTTCAACAGCGTTATTTAATTCTCTTTCAAATAAGGCTTTACTTTTGATATTTAATATGTCAGCCGCGTCTAAGCGCACCAGATTGTTTATTTATATAATTTAATAATTATATATTTTTGTTTATAAATTATGATTTTATATTATATAGGCACATTTCACAATGGTTATTATGCATTGTAAGCCCGTTGCTGGCCAAAGAGTGCAGCACCAGTACTTAAATATTTCCTCTCTCCGCTATATGGCTTCCCATGAAAAGAAGTATGGAATTTCTTATTCTCCTGGCTACGGAAGTTGAGTCAAGTATGCTTCTCCATTTTTATTTCCCTTTTGTCATCTCTCATCTCCCGCTCCTCTCATTTATTTTTCTTTTTATTCCATGCTGTCTTCCTGCCTCTTTCTTTTTGACATGCCTTGCCAACCTTTTATTTTCTCATTCTTAACATAACGTACAGTAGCGGCGTAGCTAAATGGGTTGGGTACTGTAATAATTTTACGATCTTTTACGGTCCGGCTAAGGTGGGTATTTTTTTATTTTTGTTTTCTGTTATCAGTCGACGAATACCAATACTATAGGGCCTCCTTCCTGGGTATCCCTAAAAATCTACCTTGAAAACCTGGCGAACGTGACTTCTTGAGCAACTGATGGCTAGAAACATTATTACTCTAGTTCTCCATGGGGCCTATTGGTACAGATTTTTTTTTAACATCGAATTTAAGAATTATTACTACTTTTTTTTACTTTCACTCATCTATATCTGAAATATATAGTAAGCTAAAGTATGTGATCGTGTTTATTTTTCGGATTCGAGTTTTACCTAAAATAATCATTCTAGGGTTCATTGACTTCAAATGACCAAGTCTCACGGCCTGTGTGGCTAAGTATATCAATTTTTAGCTGAAACCGAAATGTTGTACGGAACTGAAATTTCATATTTAAGACAAATATCTTGAGGTATAGCGTCAGAATCGGAGAACTAAAATCAATTCTAATAAATCTCAACAAATCAACTTTACCCCTCGTCGAAAACCTATGAAATCCTGCCCTACAGTGTCCTTTAATGATATTCCGTATGTCCCGGTTGAACAGATCCGCTATTTATGACTCCTGCTTGACAAACGTCTTACATGGAATCCGTATACAAAACTGAAAAGACAAGAAACTGCTCGCCGATTTCGGTTACTTCAACACTTATAAGACAGATGCTTTAACCTTTCACTCGCTCTCAGCAGGCTCTATAACAACGTCTATATAGCCACTATCCATGATTTCTGCTAAAGCCTCGCTTGCTCAGGAACTATCTATCGTTTTCTCTAGCGAGGATGTATTTTTTGTTTAAAATTTTTTTCGATAATCTAAAAACAATAAGTTTCTTAGAACGCAAGATTCTTGGGGAAAAAATGAGCTTTTAGTTTGTTTCATATTGTTACACCACTTCAAAAATTTCGAAATGATCTTGAGTACAGAGGAGCATAAAAGACATTTTCTGGCGAAATCCGGTGATTGACACCTTCCAAAAAGCATCATGGCTAATTTCGAAATACTAAAACAACAGTTATTATATGGAATAAAGATGTTTTGTTTTTTTACACTCTGAAAACGGTTTTAGCTGAAGAGCTAAAAAATCATTTACTACGAGTCAAAGCCTTGAAAAAAATGTATGATCTTTATTTGTAAACGAAAAACCTATTTTTAGTAGGTGATAATCAGTGATAAATGATAATCATAATATTATATATATATATATATATATATATATATATATATATATATATATATATATATATATATATATATTTTAACCTTTTTTAAAGGCGTCACTCACCGGATCATGCCAGAAAATGTCGTTTATGCTCCTCTATACTCACGATTTTTTACGAAATTTTAGATCATCTACTAAAAAGTTTGAGTCAAAAAATCCGCGTGGGCAGATTTACCATACTATACCCTTTATTCAAAAATGTTTTCGGCCTTCATAACCATAATATCTACTAATTATTGTATGCAAATTTTAATATTCATTTTTTTACCTCATACAAGACTAAAACGATAAGAAACTATCCGTAGATACCGATTACTACAACACTTACTCAACAAACGTTCAAAACCTCCAACTTATTACAAAAAGCCCATTTATGTTACCGTTATCAGACCCATCTGGACATATGGAATCGAGCTTTGGGGCTCTACTTAGACATCTAATTCCTCCCGTATCCAATCCTTACAATCCAAAATCCTAAATGCTCCTTATTTCGTCACAAATAAAATCATCCATAACGACCTTAATATCCCATTTGTTGCAGACCTTTCTCGTACCAGATATACCACTTTTAATTCAAAATTCCCAGCCCATATAAATCCTCTTTTCCACAACCTATCAATCTCACATATTCCTGACAACCCTCCTAGGCGATTTAAAAGAAGATGGCCTCGGGATCTACTTACTTAAATAAACATCGAAGTACGACCACTGGGTAGTTTCTTCACAAGTCTTCTACGCCCTTTATTATAATTCAACACTTTTACTTATTGTATTTATGTTAATATACAGTTGTAAAATTCAATAAAATATAAATAATTAAAAAATATTATTTTTTTTTCACTGTTATGGCATGAATATGGGGACAAGAAATTCTCGAAACATAGCCTAAACACAATTGTTTATTTATTGATTGAACCTCGAGACTCGTAGACAATTTTTTAATATATATTTATATATAAATATATGATATTTTAGCCAGTGATATATATAGCTAGAACAATTATACGGTACTATCTTGGGGAGTTATATATATACTCCATGAGGATTTATATAGTCCCCACTTCCTCGATGAACTCTACCGAAATAGAAGCCGCTTAATTATTTCTCAGTATTCCCAAGATTAATTCGAAATAACTTCTGTTAGGTGGAAGTGTCTCATTATTATTCTCATTTCCCGACGGCTAACTAAATGGCTCTTTCTTCATCAGGACCTGAGGCTCGCTAATACTTGCATCTCCTTTTCCAACTTGAATTTCTTATACCTGAGGGAGATTGAAGCTCTGATTAAAGAATGATTCTTTTTCGCCGGTATCTCTACGAATTGTTTCTTTTTTGAATATTAATAGACCGCCGTCTCTAGAAACACTTGTGCCTTACTTCTTATTTGCATTGCATTGGGATATTCTTAAATTTTACTTTCAAAATGGCTGAGAGATAGAACAATACAAAATTTGAAATACCTTTGGCTCATCATACTCTTTTTTTGAAACCATGACATTTACGTCGACTGTGTGATTTTTTTGTCTTCTCCGTAATTTACATTTATTATTTTTTTAATAATAATAATAAATTCTTTATTTCTTCTTGGACAAGTCTATTCACAATAATATTACAGAAAAATTAAATCACAACTTCGGTGTCTTATAGTAAAAACACAAACAGATAACAGCAGAAATAACAAATAAAATGAATAATATTTATAAATTAATAGGTAGCTTCTTATTTTATTTTTAATATAAACATTTAAAAGAGTACACATTGCCTTCCATTTCTTACTTAATCACTTTATTTCATAAGTTTTTCATTTTTGTCGACGTTTCGGGGCTGTTTCCCCATTTTCAAGACTTATTTTTTTCTTTATATAATTGCTATATCATATTTCATATTATTGTGTACTATGAAATAAAATGAAGGGTGAAATATGATATAGCAATTATATAAAGAAAAAAATAAGTCTTGAAAATGGGGAAACAGCCCCGAAACGTCGACAAAAATGAAAAACTTATGAAATAAAGTGATTAAGTGAGAAATGGAAGGCAATGTTTACCCTTTTAAATGTCTATATTAAAAATAAAATAAGAATCTACCTATTAATTTATAAATATTATTCATTTTATTTGTTATTTCTGCTGTTATCTGTTTGTGTTTTTACTCTAAGACACCGAAGTTGTGATTTAATTTTTCTGTAATATTATTGTGAATAGACTTGTCCCAGAAGAAATAAAGAATTTATTATTATTATTAAAAAAATAATAAATGTAAATTACGGAGAAGACAAAAAAATCACACAGTCGACGTAAATGTTATGGTTTCAAAAAAAGAGTATGATGAACCAAAGGTATTTCAAATTTTGTATTGTTCTATCTCTCAGCCATTTTGAAAGTAAAATTTAAGAATATCCCAATGCAATGCAAATAAGAAGTGTGTACTCTTTTAAATGTTTATATTAAGAAAAACTTCCGAAAAAATTAAAAAAGAAAAGAAAATTTATTTTTAATCTTTAATATTTATTGAGATATATTACAATTTGTTTTAAAATGTACTGTAGTAATAGTAATAGTAGTAGTAGCAATGAGACCACATTCATACAATATATACAGAAAATAATGATAGAGTCAAAGTACATAAAATGAAAAATAAATAAATTCATATACAGAAAAAAAAATAAAGATAAAAAAGCTAAACAACGACCTATAATTGAGATAAATACAAAGTTGGCAAATAAATAAAAATCATACAAATAATCACAACTTTATACAATATTTACATTCTGCTAAAGCGATCCAACCCAGACTGGGCTTTTCCCTCCACTTATAGAGGGAAAAGCGGAATCCAAGAGATCCCAGCCCCCCCCCCCTCTCAACCGTATCACTGGTGTGAGTCAGTGGAGGCTGAGTTAGGACGCAATAGCCACAAACATATAGTACATGATTGGAGGATCCGACCAGTGTCAGAACTTCAGTATAAATGTTTACAAAACCTCACGGAGCAACGGCCGTTTCAATCTTCGTAAAGCTTCGTATAATAATTTTAAAAAAACAAACATAACAAATTAGACAAGAATAAAAAATAAAAATTAACAAAAAAATGTTTTCATATATACTGTGAAAAATAAATTTATAATGCTTAAGAAAATGTGTGAAATAAAATACATAAATATTTAGATACGATACAAAATAAAATATAATAAATGAGCATTTCTCCCTTTTCTCCATTATTATTATTAAAATTCGCAAATCATTTAGGGTCATTTGAAAATTGTTTGGACAGAAAATGTTTGAACAAACGGGATTTGAAGGTCGGAAGAGTATTGGAATGACGGATATAAGAAGGAATATAATACGGACGAGGATCGGATAAAGAAAAATCTGTCGAAAGCTGCTGTTCGATGAGGCGTTATATACAGGTCTGAAGGGCGCGAATTAGGTTTGCGGGGTTGAACAGAAGATTTAAAGGAAAATATATACGAAATGTACGATGGACGTTGAGATCGGAGAACTTGGAAGAGAAATAGTGCCAGGAAGTACTTAAAACGGTAGGAAGGTTTTTTTTTTTTTTTTTTTTTTTTTTTTATTTAAAA
Organism: Piezodorus guildinii; assembly: GCA_023052935.1. Classification (NCBI taxonomy): domain Eukaryota; kingdom Metazoa; phylum Arthropoda; class Insecta; order Hemiptera; family Pentatomidae; genus Piezodorus; species Piezodorus guildinii. Next base: position 38,184,369 of record CM041295.1, on the reverse strand, counting down.
GAAATTTACAACTGTATTACAATAAAATACAATAAGTAAATGTGCTAATAGATCAAGTGGGCGTGATACAGGCATGTGAAGAAACTCCCAGTGGTAGCACTTTAAAGTTTATTCAGCTAAGTAGGTCTCGAGGCCATCGTCTTTTCAGCCGCCTAGGAAGATGATCAGGAATAGGAGATGAGAGTTTGCGGACGAGTGGGTTGGAGTGGACGGTAATTTGGAATAAAAGGAGGAATATCTAGTTCGGGCTAGATCTGTGACTAATGGGATATTTAGGTCTTTATGGATTATTTTATTGGTGACAAAGTAAGGGGCGTTTAGGATCTTTCGGAGGATTTTGTATTGCAAGGATTGAATGCGGGAAGAATTGGATGGTTTGGTGGATCCCCATAACTCAATCCCATATGTCCAAATAGGCCTAATGATGGTTATATAAATTAATCTTTTGTAATATGTGGAAAGTTTTGATCGTTTGTCCAGTAAGTGTTGTAGTAAGCGGTATCTACGAGCTGTTTCTTGTCGGTTCAGTCTAGTGTGAGGATTCCAAGTAAGACGTTTGTCTAGATGGAGTCCTAGGTACCGGATCTGTTCAACTGAGGTGAGTGGAATATTGTTAAAGGAAATAGTGGGACAGGCGGACAAAGGTGGTAGGAAGGGTAAAGGCACTTTAACACATCGTAGTATGTTTGAAAGATATGTATTTTTTTTAGTTTTACTATCGCTAACCTATTTATATTATATATATTAAGGGAAAGGTGTCATTAAAAAGGTGAAAGGTTTAAATATGGGTGACAGGATTCCAGTTTTAGGGTATGCCGATGATTTGGTACTGCTAGGTGAAGACACGGAAACCATACACCCAAATACAAGTGTGTTAATAAAAACCGGTGAAGAAATAGGACTCGAATTAAATACCGATAAGAAGAAATATATGATTAGTAGCAGAAACGGTGGCGATCTTGGTGATATTAATATATCAGGGCATACTTTTAAACACGTAGAGCAATTCAAGTATTTAGGTTCAATGATAACAAGAAAAAATGGAATCCAGGAAGAAATTAAGTACCGCTTGAAGGTGGGAAATGCGTGTTATTATTCAGTTGCTAAGTTACTTAGTTCGCGGGTTCTAATAAAAACTTAAAGGTTAGAATTTATAAAACTATTATTCTTCCGACGGTTCTTTACGGATGTGAAACGTGGCCGCTTATTTTGAAGAAATATTTGGTCCGATGAGAGATGGGGCCACTGGGGAGTTTAGAATGTTGTACAACGCGGAATCGCAGAACTTGTATAACTTATTTATTGTTGTTATTGTTAAAGGGAAAGTATTGCGATCGTGATAATTTTCGAATTCTAGTTTTTAACAAAAATACACGTTTTAGGGCGACCTGAGTCCTTATAACCTAGTCCCACAAAAAGTTCGTGTGTAATAATTCTAGAAAAGCCTTGTGTCTATTAAAAGCGGTAAGCTCGGAGGATAGAAAGTAGGAATAACTTAAAATATATAGCTTAAAATTTCATTCTTAAAAAATATTTATTTTTTTTCAAATGTTTATGTTAACCATCAAGAGTGTATGTAACAAATATTCAACTTAAATTCATAAATACGTTCTATTTGGTGAGGAGTGATAAGAGGGATGTGGTCGCCAGTGACGCCTTCAGAAATGCCAATAGACCACAGCTACCTCCTGAAATACCGCAGAGTTGTCTAGGTTTAATCTACTAGGAAGCGCCGATCCTATCTCATAGGTCTATTGTCTATTCCAGTAGTCCCTGACAAATATTTTCGCGAACAACATCTAATCATTTCAATGCCAAGAACCGCCTAAATAATAAATATTACATGTATACATATTTTTAATTGACATTGTATCAAATAAATCTACCGAAACTCTATAGTCTAGATGGGTGTCATAATCTCGTAATTTATCGCCCGAAAACACCATCCCTACCCCCTCTATAGTCAAGTCATGGCCTTGTTAGGGAAATGGAAATGGAGAAAAAAAAAATAAGCCCTAAGAGTTTACTTCAATCCGCAAAACATTAAATAACTAAAAGTTATTGCTGAACTCAGATTGTCCTAGGATTTTTTACTTTCACTTACTATATATAGTAAGGGGAAGTATTGCGATCGTGAAAATTTTCGAATTCCAGTTTTCAACGGAAATACACGTTTTAGGGTCCCCTGAGTCCAAATAACCAAGTCCCGCAAAAAGGTCTGTGTGTGTGTGTGTGTGGTAACTTCCGGTTAGTCCTATGAAACTGAAATTTCATATTTAAAACAACTATACGCCCGAGACGTGACAACACGTTTTTTCATCAAAATGAGCTTACCAGAAGAGGCACTTTATACTATGCATTTTGCACCTTTTTTCGATTTTCTCGAGAACGGTTCCGAAGATTTTGATTAAACTCGCTATATCGATGTAAAATTTAACGAGCTTTAATATCATGTAGGTTTTATTCTGATTAAAATGGTCTGAAAGGGCTTAAATGCCGATATTTTAAATTTCCCTAAAGTACCTTTAATTTTGTAGATTCAATAAAAATAACTATATTATCTTGTTAACGCTGATGAAAAACATGTAAATATATAAATTGAATAAATTCGATACCCAACTAAAGGAGAAAACAGAAAAAATATTTTTTTAATGCAATTTTTCTTTTTTGAACATAAGAGCAGTAATATACATGCATGATATACCGTTGGAAAGCGAAAGATTTTAGAAAAAATATTATCTCATACACAAGCTTTTACAAGTTAATAGAGAGTATTGAACATAAAACTAACTGATTATTTTAGATAATAATATAATAGATTTTTTAATAAAACACCTGTTTCTATATAAATTCAATTTAATTAATTCCTTAATAGTTTCACGTATTTTTATTCCTAACTGTTTTTGAAAATTCTTTCATTGATTTTAAAAATTGAGGTAAGTGAAAGTCGTGTGTTGCCCGCACTAGATTTTTTTTAATGGTAGTAAAACCCTCACACAAGACTGAAACGACAAGAAACTGCTCCGATTACTACAATACTTAATAGACAAACGTTCAAAATTTCCAGTATATTACAAAAGACTCATTTACATCAGTATTATCAGACCTATTTGGACATATGGAATCAAACTTTGGGGCCCTACTAAACCATCTAATTCCTCCCGCATCCAATCATTACAATCCAATATCCTTCGCAAAATCCTGAATGCCTCTTATTTTGTCACAAATCAACTCCTCCATAATGACCTAAAAATCCATTCTGTAGCGCTACATAGCCCGTAATAGATACACATCTTTCCATTCTAAACTCCCTGCCAACACAAACCCTCTGGTCCGTAATTTATCTTCCTTAGATATCCCTGATAACCCTCCGAGGCGACTGAAAAGAAGGTGGCCTCGGGGCCTATTGCCTTAAAATAGTTAGCGAAGTGTCACCATTGGGTAGTTCTTTCTCAAGACATTTTCATGACTTTTACTCATTGTTTTGTTTAATAAGTTGTAAACTACAATAAAAAAATAAAACAAGGTAGTGGAAAATCCATATTTTTGCCATTTTTGAACGTAAAATGGTGGTCTAGGAGTCTGTGCATATAGAAGAAGAAAATAAACTTTATTTACATATTTAAAGATTGACAAAATATTTACAAATGATCTCGGATGAGACATCCTTACAATGAGCAAAATGAATTGTTCGTTTGGTAATAATAATCTACTAGCCTAATGACTAAATGTGTGGTAAAATTAAATTGATATAACTAGGGAAGTAGAAAAATTATACGAAAAATCTACATATAACAAAAGGAAAAAAATAATCAAAATAAACAGATAAAATAATTTAAAATATAAAATTTAGAAATGAGTGTAGCGTTTCAGTGAAGTTTTATTATAATTACCGATTTCCTCTATTAATGGATTTTTGGAGATGGGTGTTTTACAGAAGTATGAAGCTGTCTGAGTGTGGAGAAACTGTTTGACTGTTGGAAGCTGCAAGTTCTGGAGCGTAGATGATATTTTAGTGTAGCGGGGGTAATTGTTAATTATCCGCATTGATAGATTTCGAATTCTATCAAGTTTTTGATAATTAGTCAAGCAGGTTAAGCTCCGGACTGGCGAGACGTATGTAGTTAACGGGCGGATAACTGATTTTTATATTGTCAATTTGTTACGAGGGCTCAAATGGGATTTTTGTTGAAGTAAGGGGAACATTTTATATATTATTTTTTAAGAGCCTGTGCTAAGTCAGTTATCGTTAAAGATCCCAATCCCAATCGAGCCTGATTTGGCAAGATTTACGTGTTCCACTTTAATATCGTACGATAGCCACAGTAGCATAAAAAGATTTTAAATGAATAAAAATAACCCAACATATAAAACTTATACAAGAAGGTATTTATTTAAATACTCATAAAGAAATCAGATATTGTTTATTATCTTATGCGATACATTATACGCCTTCTGTTCTTTAAGCTCATTATTTAATATTTATGAAATGACCTATTTCAATATTGTGATTATGCATGAGCAGCCACAAATCAGTTCTGACAATCTTTTCTAATATCACTTATAATGTTAAATTTGTCCATGTAATTCTTATAAAAAACAAAGGCTTCACAAATATTTTACGTTGAGGTAATTTAAAATTATTTTCAATGACATCTCACCACGGACCAACATTTGGGAACCACTGGTCTGTACCAACATGAGTTTTGATTACTTTAGAACTGTCTGTTGCATGTTGAATATACATTTTGGAATAGAAAATCTACACTTGCATTCATGTAGAAAATTATAGATGGTTCTAATTTTAGAAAAGAACGATTTTAATATTAATTGCTCTAACCTTTAGGGGGTGGCGTGGTCTAGGGGATAGATCAATGTATATTTTCGGTTTTAGAAGTTAGTAATTTTGATCTATCTGTTCCAACACGTATAATACAAATTGGGTTTAATTTTATTGAATCATAATTCATGAAATTAATGTTCCCGGGTTCCAACCTCGCTTCTGGCATATTATTTATTCTGTTATTCTAGCCGTGGTAGGGGGGGGGGGGGTTATGGTAGAGACCCTCCTGGGGCCGACCCAGCCTCTATAAAGTGGATACCCAAGAAATTGAGAGAACTTGGCCTTTTCATCTCATTGGACGGCCGTTGGCCTAGAAAAAGTTAGAATCTATGTACCCAAGACCCTTCATGGGTTATAGCGGTACAAGTTTTTTTATATTTTATTTGAAAGTTTGAAATAACAGGAAGGTGTTAATTGTTTGACAAAATTCGGGTCGGTAGAAATCTTTTATTGCAGTACCGATACTTCGTGAATTGCTCTTTTTACAGTTGAAGCTTTTCTTTTTACTATGTATGTATACGAGTAATAACATTTTTTTTTTTTTTATGGTGCGGGTATCACCCGATTTGCACTTTTAAATTACATGGATTAAAATGTACTTTTTTATTACATTATAATAACTAATGACAATTAATGTCTTTTCACTACATATAACGGTATATTGTACTATTTTGTTTATAATCTAATTTCCGGATTTTGGTTTTAAATTGAGAAAATATTTTCATTTTTTTCGTATGTTAATTACCAAATTATTTATTTTATTTTATTATTTTTTTTTTTATACATACAGCTACGAAAGACGGTTAAAAAAACTAAACAAAAAACTTTACCTTTACAACCCATGATGGATCTTAAGGCTCAGTACATTTAGAGATTCGTGCTGTTTCCTGGTCAAAGGCGGAGAAGAAAAAAAAAGAGGTGTTTAGACCGAAATCACAGCCAGCCGACAGTTTTTTTTCCCATTTTCGGGTACCAACTTTATAGAGTCTGCCCTAAGGTAGTCTCCATAACGTAGGATCGCTCCTCACCTGTATTAACAGAATATCTAATTTTAATTATTTATTAATTAAATAAAGTTTCGGTTTAAAAATTAACCTAACCGGTTCATACAGGTTTTCCTTAAATATGTAATTTTAGTTTCGTAATATTATATACAGGGCATTTTTTAGAGTCAAGAGATAATAAACGTTAAAACCTGATCTCAAATACTTTCACAATAGTGATTCCTTTGCCTAAAGTATTTTCATGAATATTTAAATAATTCAGCGCTTTATTCCATTAGGTTTATCTATTGCACAACCAGAATCGAGCATAATCAATTTTACCCTTTACCTTTTGCTAAGCTCTCACCTTTTGACTAAAATAGTTTATGTATATTTGTACTAACTGGTACAAAGGATGGGTAATAATGTTGCATATAGGTCGTAAAGGCAGGTGAGATATTCAAGAATTTCTATTCATGGAATAATTCCAGCCACTTACTCCAGCGTGTTGACTTACAAAATAGCGTTGAAGAGAGCTAACGCAGACTAAATTACAGTACAGAATACATCATAGACTCAAATATATCTAGAAATGGGAACCGAGGAGAGAAGGTTTTTTATATATTAAATTTAATGTAGAGAATATATAATAATAATAATTCTTTATTTATTCTGGGACAAGTCCCTTCAGAATAATATAGCAGGGAATAAAAAGGTGGACTTAAGACTAGAGTCTTAGAGTAAAATGATTGAAAAACAGAAAATAATTAAACTAATAACATGAACTAATAAAGAAGAAGAAGAAGAAGAAAAATAAATTTTATAATACCCTGTCCCCTAAGAATAAAAAAAAAAGTACAAGAGTGAGTATTATGTCTGGCTTAAAAATAAAAACATTACAAAAACAGACTTAAGGTTATACTTATATTATATATAAACATAGTAAATACTGTTGCTTGAACGACATATGACTACTACTTGCATTATTTATAGTGTAGTAAATACAACGACAATAGAACATTCATGTATGACTATATAATACTGAAAACATGTGTTTACAGAGATACTATGATTGAACCTCACACTAATGTCGTAAAATCGTAGAAAAAAAAAAGTTTTTGTTAACTTGAAATATGACTATTAATCTTAATTTTTTATACAATTATTCGGAAGACTGATTACTGAGGAGATGATGGAATAATTTGTTTTTAAACGAGGTTAAGGAAGAAGCTTTGCGTATAGAGGTAGGTATGGAATTCCAAAGAGAGGTGGCACGCAAATTAAAAGATTTTTTGAAGAATGATGTTCGATGAGAGGGCAAATAGAGGTTAGTGGGTTGGGATCTTGTGTTAAACGAATGTACTGATGAGCAAGGGATGAGTAGGTCAAGAATGTAGGATGGACTTTGGGTTTTAAAAGTGTGGAATAGGAATACTCCCAGGAAATACTGTCGGCGAGAAACTGGATTGAGCCACTTCAACTCGGCGCTGGTGCGTCTGGGGACTCCGAAGATGAATCTAATAAAACATTTTAATAAAATAACTTAAAAGCTAAATTGTAATAAAAATGTACAAACCAGAAAAATAAAAATATGTTAACATGAGAACAAAAAATTATATAAAAAAAAAAAAAAATAATCAGATATAAGAAAATATATATATTTTATATATATATAATATATATATAACACACACATATACATATATATGTTATTTTTGTATATATGTATATTTATATATACACACATAGATACATACACACATCAACATATGCATGTATGTATACAGTTTTTAAAAACAAAGGAAATTACTATTCATCCTTAAACATATATATAATTTAATCCAGCATCTTTGAAAATATAATAATTTCAAATATTTGCTGTTGAATTTACCGTTGAAAATGATACTTAAATAAATAAATCTGTTCTATTATTTATTAGTTGATTATTCTTGAAATTAGCATCTACTTGGGATTATTTGGAAATTGGATTGATAGGAAATGGCTAAATAGACGGGATAATGGCTAAATAGTTTGTTATTGCGTTATATAACTTAGTATTTCAAAATTTGCAACCTTCCGAGGCGATTTAAAAGAAGATGGCCTCGGGATCTACTTACTTAAATAAACATCGAAGTTCTACCGCTGGGTAGTTTCTTCACAAGCCTTTCACTCCTTTTATTATAATACAACACTTTTACTTATTGTATTTATCTTAATATACAGTTGTAAGATTCAATAAAATATTTTTAAAAAATTAAAAATTTGCAAAACGCCTAACATGGAATCCTCATACTAGACTGACACGACAGGAAACTGCTCTTAGATACAGATTACTACAGCACTTACTTGACGAACGCTCAAAACTTTCTTATTTTTTTTAAAGTACATTTTTATTGAAATTTTCGACTGTATATTATCATACAACAAGTAAATATGCTGCTAAAAGATAGTGTACATGAAAAAGATAAAGTAAAACTGCCCATTGTTAGTCTATTACTCTAGTTCTTTAGTAGTTAAACTAAAAAAGAAGGTCATCATCTCTTCAGACGCCTCGGTAGATTATCAGGAATAATTCTTTTCATTCTAAGCTCCTTACCCACTCAAACCTGATTATCCGTGACCTCTCCTTCTATCTCTATATCTATTCAAGACAATCCACACGTGGAGCCTTAAAAGAAGATGGCCAAGAGACCTCCTACCCTTTTCTTTTAACATTTTGTTCAAAATTCATAGGAAAAGTAAAATAATAGTAACTTGAAATTTTAATTAAAAAATAATCAAGTAAATTGGTCCAATAATAAATAAATAACAGAATTTTGCGTTTCCTGTAAAATTGTCTGAAGTGGATATAGTACCTTTCGGATCTCAATTTTTTATTGTAATTATACTCATTAAATTTGTGTGTTGGTCTAGACTAATTCCGAATATTATAATATTTCTTTTTGTTTGATCTGAGGATGTCTCGATAAACGAAAAGACCTCTGCTTGAATTTTTTAAAGACATTTTACATACAATTTTGCCTTTAATTTTGTTAAAAATCCATAGGAAAAGTGCAATCCTTTGAAAAAAAAAAATTATCAATCCAGTAAGAAATCAACTTTTACAAGATTTTAATAATAAAAGAATCAAGTAAATTGGTCCAGTAATAAATAAATGACAGAACTTTGAGTTTCCTGTAAAGTTTTCTAAAGTTGATATAGTACCTTTTGGAACTCAACGTCTCAGTTCCTCATTGTAATTCTACTTATTAAATTTGTGTTCGATTAATTCGGGATATTCTAATATTCCTTTTTGTTTGATCTGAGGATGTCTGATTAAACGAAAAGATCTCTGCTTGAATTTTTAAAGGCATTTCACATACAGTTTTGCATTTAATTTATTAAAATAGATTTTATGCGATTATCGGTTTACTGTTAAGTGCCTCGAGTTAATGCATCACAAATCCTACAGAACCATCTATAAGCCATTAAAGAATGGTGTCAAAACTGTAGAATTAAAATAAATCCTAACAAATCCCATCAAATTACCTTCCGTACGTCGTAAACCTATGACCTCCTGCCCCACCGTATCCTTTAGCAATATTCTACTTACTCCTGTTGCAACAGATTCGGTTGTCCACCTCGACAAACGCCTAACATCAATCCTCATACTAGACTGAAACGACAGGAAATTGCTCGTAGATACAGATTACTTCAACACTTACTCGACAAACGCGCAAAACTTCCTACTTAGTACAAAAAACTTATTTATAGAACAATTATCAGGCCTATTTGGACCTATGGCATTGAGCTGTGGGGTCTACTAAACCATCTAAATTCTTCTCGCATCCAATCCTTGCAGTCCGAAATCCTTCGAAAAATCCTCAATTCTTCTTACTTTGTTACCAATAAAATCATCCATAGACCTAAATATCCCATTTGTTGAAGACTTGGCCCGTTACAGATATACCTCTTTTCATTCCAAACTCCCTGCCCACTCAAACCCGCTTATCCGTGACCTCTCCTCCATGTCTATTCCTGACAACCCACCGAGGCGCCTTAAAAGAAGATGACCAAGAGACCTACCATAAATTAGACAATGGAGTGCTACCAATGGTTAGTTTATTCACAGGACTACCATGTGTTATAATCATATATCAAGCCTATTTACTTGTTTTATTGATTTAATACAGTTGTAAATTTCTTTAGATAAAAAAAAAAAAAACAACTGTTAAATGTCTATTCTGAATCTATAGTTAATTGCTTTAAAAAAGGTTGGATATCATTTCTAAAATATTGAAAGTTTTTGTTTAAAATATAAGACTATGTTTCGGTCTGTATGTGAATATATATTTGGGTGTTTGTATATGAATTTGTTAAAAATTTTCCTTTATAAAACCCTTCAAAATTATGCTAAATACCTGGGGTCTTCGTGTCTAAAACCTATTAGCTCATCTCTTGGTATAAAAGCATCAAGCAATTAATTTTTAAGTAGTTGCACTCCATGTAATTAGGAACATAAATTTTAAATGCCGTCTAAAATCTCATGAAAAATCATACCGCATTAACCTTCTTAGCGGCATGAAGATGAGTGAAAATTGCTTAGCATTTTAATTATGTCTGTGTACATTTTAATGACTACACGTTAAAAGTATTTCTAATTAAATGAGTCTCATTACTCGATTATAATAAAAATGATATCATAAATGAAATTATTTAGTTACGGCTTTTATTCTGACAAAAGTTTTTTTATATTGTCCGATATGTTATACTGTATATTATATTATTTTTGTTAATTTAAATACTTATTTGTCAATTAAAATATTCATGAGGAACTTTTTCTTTACTATAAAAATCTGGTGCGTGCAACACAACACATCGGTTTCACTTATCTCCGTTTTTAAAGTCAATTCAAGAACTTTGAAATAAATTTAGTGATGAAAAAATATAATTACATCGAGTTTTAATAGAAACATGTATTTAATAAAATAATCAATCATATTATTGACTGCTAAAATCAGTTAGTTTTATCTACTTTTTTCCACTCTCTATTACCTTTTACAACTTTGTGTGTAAGTTAATATTTTGTCTAAAATTTTAAGCTTTCTAACGGTATGTTATACGTCTATATTAGAAAAAAAAATGTAAAAATGAGGTGTAGATTCTTTAAGGTGACGGTCAAATTCTATGAATCAAATTGGATCATTACCAAAAATATCCAGCAAGTCTGCAATTTTCAACGAGACACCCAAACATTAGGTAATTCATACAATAATATCATCTCTAAACTAAATAAATATATAACAATATGAATTAAATGCATTTGTATAAATGATACCTCTTAATGACAGTTACCATGTTGGTTATTAGCTGTTTTTATTTATTTAATTTTTATATTTATTAAATATTTGCCATTTTAATTTTAATGTTAACACCCTTCTCCCCTCTTTCATGGACATTCTATTTAGACATGAGGTTTCTGGTTGTAAGCATCCACTCACAATAGGTTACTTGAATATTTTTAATTTAGTTAGTTATTGGTTCATATTTATTAATTAAACCTTAATCTTTTTTAATTGATTTTCGATTATGATGAACATAGTACATCACTTGATTTATTTTATAATTCATTTCTAAAATAGTGGAACTATTTTCAGTGTTCTCTTTTTTAAAATGTATATTTTAATGCTATTGGCAGATTTTTAAGAATGTACGGTTAATCTTATAGATTATTAACAATTTTAACTATATAAATTTTATTTATTTTTCATTATACCTTTTTATCGTTATATCATTTCATGATAAACTGTTAGATTGATTATTTTTGATTGTTGATAATATTTTGTAACTACAGAAATTTTTTTTCTTTGCACCTGATGATGCCTTTTTAGCCGAAACGTCGTGCATTGATTTTTAATAAAAGAGTGGTTAGGTATAAATCAAATTTCATTCATACGTAAAAATATTTTTGCTTATTTCTCCTTTATTTTGTTATCAAATTCGTTAAAATAGTATATTTAGCCGTCCTTTATCAATACTTATTACATGATATGGTTAACATTTTCAAATATGTAAAAAAGGAGGTAATTTAGAGGAAGAGAATTTTGAATATCGTCATTTAAGTCCTTTCAGAATGTTTCAATCAGAATGAAACCTACATGATATGAAAGCCCATCAAATTTTACATCGATATAGCGAGTTTAATCAATATCATTAGAGCCATTTTTGAGGAAATCGGGAAAAAAAAGTGCAAAAAGGATGGTATAAAGTGGCTCATATGGTTATCTGATTTTGATGAAAAAAGGTACCGTAACATGTCAGTAAGGTACCGTAAATTACAAAATATGTAATTTCTGAACTTTAGTTTTTCGTGCTAGACTTACCACACGGACTCAAACATACCTTTTTGCGAGACTCAGGGGTATCCCCGGTGAAACCTGGAATTCGAAAATGCTTACGATCTCAATACTTTTCCTTGGGTCCTAGGGCCTTGAGTTTAAACGGTGATGATTGGATGGAATTGAGAAGACAAGAGTTAGTAGTATCGGAATGAAATATAAGGGGTGCTCACTACGTTTGCTATAGTATGCTATTTGTGTTATTTTGCTAAACCCGTCGAATTTATACAGTTATATCCTGTAGAAACTTGATGGGTTTAGCACAATAGCACAAAAAATATGGTATAGCAAACGTAGTGAGTACCCCTATAATATTTTTACATTAATTATGTTATTTTTAAAAACGAAATAAAGTTACTTTGAAAAAAATAATCTGGTGCGCGCAACACACAACTTTTACTTACCTCCGTTATTTATATCAATTTAATAATTTTTAAACACATTTAGAAACGAAAATAAATAGTTTAATATTTAAAATACATTAAGTTTTAATAGAAAAATTTGTTTTATTAAATAATCCATTATATTATTATCTACGACAATCAGTTTGTTTCATCAGGTTTTTATCACTCTCCGCTTACTTTTACAATATTATGTCGTGCAATACACGACCTTCATTTATCTCCGTTTTAAAAATATATTTAAGAATTTTTAAATACATTTAGAGATAAAAAAGGTTAAAGAATTAATTACATCGAGTTTCAATAAAAACATGTGTTTTAATAAGTAATGTATTATATTATTATATACAACAATCAGTTAGTTTTATCTCCTTTTCATCACTCTCCATTAATTTTTTTAAACAATTTTGTGCGTAAGATAATATTTTATTCTAAAATCGTTAGCTTTTCAACGGTATATTATTCATCAATATTACTGCTTTCAGGTTCGATACACACAAAAATTGTATTAAAAAAATATGTTAGCTCTTTTCTTCTTTAGTTTATTATGAAATTCTTTTAACTTGTATATTTAGCTGTTTTTTAGCAATGATAATTGGACAATATGGTCAATTTCATAAAAACTACAAAATTAATGGTACTTTAGGGAACGAAAATTGAAAATATCGTCATTCAAGCACAGTCAGACTAATTCAATCACAATAAAACTTACACGATATTATAGCCTATTGAATTTTACATCGATATCGCGAGTTTAATTAAATTCGCGGCTCTAAAGGTTTTGAGAAAATCGGGAAAACGATTAATTTCAAAATATCGGCATTTAAGCCCTGTCAGAGTATTTCAATGAGAATGAAACCTACATGATATTAAAGTCTATCCAATTTCACTACGATATATGGAGTTTAATCCAAATCGTTATAATCTTTTTCGAAAAAAATCATAAAATGGTGCAAAATACATGGCATAAAGTGGATCTTCTGGTAATCGGATTTTGATGAGAAAGATACTCTCAACATCTCGGGCATATAATTGTCTGGAATATGATATTTTGATTTCACACGACTTTTCGTTTTCGTGCTAGACTTACCACACATTTGGATTCACACAGACATTTTTGCGGGACTTGGTCATTTGGATTTCATACGTTTTATACACGTTTTAAGGTCCCCTGACTCAGAATGAAAAAGTACAGTAAAACGTTATTTTGTCCATGTGTAGTAAGTTTAGCGCAAAAACGAAAACTATGAAAATGAAATTTTATATGTAAGAAAATATACGCCTGAGATGCCACAGAATTATTTTACAAAAATCAGCTCACGTTTTCCCGATTTTCTCAAAAACTTTAGAGCCACGAATTTAATTAAACTCGCGATATCGATGTAAAATTTAATAGGCTATAATATCGTGTATGTTTTATTATGATTGAATTAGTCTGACTGTGCTTGAATGACGATATTTTCAATTTTCGTTCTCTAAAGTACCATTAATGTTGTAGGTTTTATAAAATTAACCATATCATCTGATTAGCATTGTTAAAAAACAGCTAAGCATACAAGTTGAATGAATTTGATAACCAACAAAATGAAAAAAAAGTGCGAACATATTTTTAAATGCAATTTTTATGTTTTTTAACATAAAAACAGTTATATAGATGTATAATATACTGTTAAAATGCTAAAGATTTAAAAAAAAATATTATCTTATACACGAAAATTGTAAAAGATGACGGAGAGTGATGAAAAGCCGATAAAAGAAACTGATTGTTGTAGATAAAATTAAAATAGATTATTTAATAAAACACATATTCCTATCGAAACTTTATGTAATTAATCGTTTGATATTTTTTAATATCTAAAATTATTGGAGAATTCTTAGATTAATTCAAAGAACGGAGCTATGTGAAAGTCGTGTGTTCCGACCACCACATTTTTTTGGTTTTAATTTATTATATTCCTTATTATTTAAAAAAACATTTAGTCGTATATTTTGTAAAATACATAAATTCCCTTTATTTCGATGTCTCAATTTTTTTTTTCTAACATAGTATTCATAACAATTAAACATACCTTTAAAGTGCAATGCCTTGTTGGACAAGGTCGGATGCCGACAACGTCTATCGATCCGGCTACAGAGCGCAGCACCTGTCAAGCTACGCTAGTTCCGAGTTTTGCCGCTAGGTAGCAGTGCACTCTAAAGATTCAATTCAAAAACCCTTAAGCGGTAATAGCCCCAATAAATAGAGCTAAAATTTTAAGATTTGTGGGAATTAATTCCTATAAAGCTGCAAATTATTTTATATAAGTAGCCCTATTTAAAAAAAAAAAACAATAAAAAAAAAAACAGGAGAAAGTGTAGGTTGTATAACTAAAAATAAGTTTTCGCACTATTTTAATAAATTATTTATTTATTATGAACTATCTATCTAATTATGATTTTAAAAGATATAAAAATATTGACTCATAGTAAAAAAAAATTGAAATAACTAATAAAATAAAAAAATAAATAAATATAAATATATATATATATATATATATATATATATATATATATATATATATATAATATATATATAATAAATTAAGAAATAACTCATAATAATAATATACAATAAAAATCTGCAAGACACGACTTTCTCTTACCTCCGTTATTTTTATCACATTAAGAATTTTCAATTAAATTTAGAAACGAAATAAATTGGTGAAGA
This sequence comes from Piezodorus guildinii, assembly GCA_023052935.1. Lineage (NCBI taxonomy): Eukaryota > Metazoa > Arthropoda > Insecta > Hemiptera > Pentatomidae > Piezodorus > Piezodorus guildinii. The sequence goes on along the minus strand of CM041295.1, from coordinate 38,169,058 downwards.
ATTATTTACATTAAGTTTTAATAGAAACATTTGTTTTATTATATTATTATTATTATATTATATTAACTACGACAATCAGTTTTCTTTATCGGCTTTCCATCACTCTACGTTAACTTTTACAATAGTATGTATAAGATAATATTTTTTCTGAAATATTTAGCATTTCAAAGGTATATTATACATCTATATTACTGTTCTCAAGTTCAAAAACAAAAAATTGCATTAAACAAATAGTTTTTCATTTGTCTCCTTTATTTCGATATCGAATTCGTTCAACTTACATATTTACCTGTTTTTTATCAATGGTAACAATATGATATGGTTATTTTTATAGAATTTACAAAATTAAAGGTACTTTTGTTTTCCTGGAGTCTGCTTCTGATGTTGACACTGTTTTCTGGTACAAAGTTTTTAGGTATTATCTTCGTCATTGTTCACTATTACTTTTGGGGAGAGTTAAAATAATATTAAATACTGTTTTTTGCCACTAATAAGTACTTAATATCACAGATTTAAAAGGGTAACCTATTCCTGCTTTAGCCTCCATCATGGCCATCTCCTCATTAAAAACAAAACAAAAAAACACGAGATCAGAGATCCCAGATTTAGTGCAAATGTCACTAGTTTAATTATAAGAGCGTGATTAAAAAAAGGGGCTATGCATGGAACATGTAGTTGCTAAAAATGGCGCTAGATGCCGCTCACGAGAGCGGCAAAATTAACAGATTTTAGACGCTAGCGAAAAAATTACTTATTTCCGATAAACGATATCACTGAACCGAATGAAATTACTGAAGTGGCTCTTGGAAAAAGAATTTAATGCTTTTTAATTTTGGAAAGAACTATATTTTCTGTAGGAGGCACCGTTTTCGTGTTATATCAAAAATTCGATGTTTTTCGGCAGCTGAAAATTAAGCTCACCAACTGCGATGGTGCAAACACAAATTACTTCTATTTAGGACCGTAAATAGGTATTAAAATGAATATGCAAATCATGAAAATATATTTTTTTAATGTCGAACTTTTTTAATGCACGATTTTTTTAATACCGAAGGATATGCCCGATTTTAATATTTTAAGGACTGTTTTAATTTTTTTTTTTTTCTAAGTTAAAGTTGCCTTTCTCGTTGAAAGAATTCTTAACGATTGACATATCTTGTAACTAAGATACGGTTCAAAATTAAAAAGAACCACCTTTTTTGACTCGATTCTCCTTATCAAGGGATACGAATCGAAATATTTCAGTGGAAACTAGGATTACCACACTAAAAAGGTATAACATTTTTAATATCACAACTCTCTTCCAGATGCAAAAATTAGTCGGAAATAGCATACGTCTGCCTGTATAAGGGAGGGAGGGTTGGTTTGCGTACGAAAAGGACTAAGTTTACTATTTCAAAGGATATGTCCGATTTTAATCTTTTAAGGACTGTTTTAATTTTTTTTTTTTAATCTAAGTTAAAATTGCCTTTCTCTTTGCAAGGATTCTTAACAATTAACATATCTTGTAACCAGGATACGATTCAAAATGGAAGAGAACCACCATTTTTGACTCGATTCTCCTTTTAATATGATACGAATCGTAATATTTCATTAGTAACAAGGATTACCACTCTAAAAAGGACACTTTTTAATATCCCAACTCTCTTCCCGATGCAAAAATCGGTCTGAAATAGCATACGTCTGTCATTTATATGTAAGGAAGGGTGGGTTTACGCACGAAAAAGACTAATTTTACTATTTTGAAGGATATACCCGATTTGAATATTTTAAGGATTGTTTTATTTTTATTTTGATTTTAAGTTAAATTCGCCTTTCTCGTTGAAAAGATTCTTAACTATTGGCTTATCTTGTAACTAGGATACGGTTCAAAATTAAAAAGAACCACCATTTTTGACTCGCTTCTCCTTACAAAAGGATACGAATCGAAATATTTCAGTGGTAACACACTAAAAAGGTATACAATTTTTAATATTCCAACTCTCTTTCCAATGAAAGAATCATTTCGAAATAGCATTCGACTGTCTATATAAGGGAGGGCACTAAAAGGACTAATTTTATTTATTTTTATTCTAATTAAAAGTTGTCACTCTTGTTAAGAGCATTATAAACAATTGACAAGTCTTGTAACTAAGGTACGATTCAAAGTGGAAGAGAACCACACTTAAATTATATATTTACCTGTTTTTAGCAATGCTAATCAGACGATATAGTCACTTTCATAAAAACTAAAAAAATAAAGGTAATTTAGAGGAAGAAATTTTGAAATATCGGCATTTAAGCCCTGTCAAACTATTTGAATCACAATAAAACCTACATGATATTAAAGCCCGTCCAATTTCACATCGATATAGCGAGTTTAATCGAAAACGTTAGAGCCGTTTTCGAAAAAATTGTAAAAAGGTGCAAAATGCATGGTATAAAGTGGCCCTTCTGGGTAGCTGATTTTGATGAAAAAGATTTTGTAACATTTTTGGCGTATAGTTGTCTTAAATATTAAATTTCAGTTTCATAGGAATTTTCATTTTCGCTACCATGAGTTACTCACACACACACACACACACACACACACAGACCTTTTTTTGCGGGACTTGGTCATTTATACTCAGGGGACGCTAAAACGTGTATTGTCGTTGAAAAATTTATTGCAAAAATTAAGGTACGAAGCGGCTCTTCTGGTAAACTGATTTTGATGAAAAACTTCATGTAACATCTAGGGTGTATAATTGTCTCAATATGAAATTTCAGTTTCAGTACGACTTTTCGTTCCAGACTTACCACGCACACAGACTTATTTAGACTCATGGGTCCTTAAAACTTTTATTACCGTTGAAAACTGGAATTCGAAAATTTTCACGTTCGCAATACTTTCCCTTACTATATATCCGATATATAGGTAAGTGAAAATAAAATTATATGACGTTTTATCGAAATTATGGTAATTGAATATTTATACTTTAAAAGTATGTGAGAGTGTATTATAATTCACTATCACCAAATCTCACGTATTTTCACCAACCTGTTCTCTTGCAGTGTAGCGCAGCCTTAAAGAGGTTGTAAGTTTGGAGCACCTAGTAGCCGAAAATTCCGCTAGATACCGCTAGTGAGCGCCACAATTTTTCTCAGGTTTTGGACGCTAGGGTCCCGATAACCGATGCATTTTTATTTATTAATGGCTAAAAAAATAAAAATGTTGATGTATGTATTTAGGTATATTATTACTAACTTAAGACGATTAAATGAGTTTAAACCTTCAATTTAATGAAATTAAAATAATCAAATTCAATTAAAAAAACTGGTGTTGGAACAAAAGACTTTCACTGACCTCTGTTTATAAAATAAATTTAAGAATTTCTAAATAAAGTCAGACTATAAAAAAAACTTTAAAGAATTAATTGATTTCGATGGTTTCAGATTAAAAATCTAACTATAGAAATTATTATCTGCAATAATCATTTTTTATATCCTTTTTGTCATTCTGCATTAATACCAAATACCAAAATTTACATTTACAAAATATTTTTGCTTTTTTCTCCGTTAGTTGGTTATCAAGTTCGTTTAACTTATATATTTAGCAACTTTTTATCGATCAGTATAAAATGAGATGGTCAATTTGTTTTTATTCTACAACATTTAAGATACTTTATGAGAAGAAAATTCGAATTCGACATTTAAGTCCTGTCAGACTATTCATTATGTCAATCAGAATGAAATGTAGGTTGTACTGCAACCTACATATTAAAATTCATTAAATTTTACATGGATATAAAGAGATTAATCAAAGTCAGAGCCATTTTTGAGAAAATCGCGAAAAGCTGTCAAACGCATTAAATAAAGCAGTACTCCGAGTCGATTTTGGTGAAAAAGTTAATGTTGTTATACCATATGATTATTGGGCGTATGGTTGTCTTAAATATGAAATCTTGTAGGACTTTTTGTTTTCGTCCTAATTATTCCATGCACACACAGATCTTTCTCCAGAACTTGGTTATTTGGGCTCAGGGGACTTTACAACGTGCATTTCTGCTCAAAACTAAAATTCGAAAATTTCCACGATCGCAATCATTACTGTATATTATGTTAAAAACTTGCAATTTAATGCAAATTAATATGCAGATAAAATCCAAAACCTGCAATGAATGAAAAACTTGCGATTCGTCGCAATATTAAGTTGTAATAAATTATTGCCTTGTTAATAAATTAGATCTTTTTAATATCGAAGCTAGTACACGCAAGCAAATGGAATGTGCAAAAAATATTAATCCGTTTTCTAGTTATATGAAACAAATTCTGGAAAATAAGTTAAGAGTAATTTTCAGCAAGTGCTATTAAACTGTAATAGCTTTCGAAAAGTAAACGAGGAAATTATCGGAGACTACCAATGTGGTTTCAGGGCGAATCGCTGGACTATTGATACAATATTTTCCTTAAGTCAAATATCAGAGAAAAAGCTGGATTAAAACGATGTAGTTCATCAACTTCATATTTATTTAAAAAATGCTTATGATTCTACAGACCATCAGAAGTTCTATAGCATCATGATTGAACAGGAAATACCTAGAAAATTTGTAAGCCTTTTATATGCTTGTCGGAAACATTCCATAAAATTAGAATCGGTCATAAGTACTCCGAGAGGTTTCAAGTACGATCGGGTTTGAAACAGGGTGCCTCCCTTTCAGGTGTTTTATTTAATTAAGCATTAGAATATGTCTTAGAAAAGGTGACGCGCACCGAAAAAGGTTTAAATGTGGGTGATAAAATTCCGATTCTGGAATACTCCGATAGTTTGGTACTGTTAGGTAAACACTCTGAAAGTATACAACTAACTACAAGTACGTTAATAAAATTCAGTAAAGAGATAGGGCCTGAAATAAGTTCAGATGAGAGCAAATATATGATTAGTAGCAGAAACGGAGACGATCTTGGTGATATTGATATATCGGGGCATACGTTTGAACACGTAAAGAAATTTAAGTATTTTGACACAATGATAACAAGAAAAACTGATATCCAGAAGAAAATAAGGAGGGAAAACGCGTGTTATTATTCAGTTACTAAGTTACTTAGCTCGCGGCTTCTATTAAAAATTTTGATGGTTACAATTGATAAAACTATAATTCTCCCGAGGTACAGTGGAAAATATGACCGATTTAGGAGGACAAAATTCTGAAACTTGTCCATATTTAACCTTTGAGGTCCCAGATTGCGGAAAATAAAGTATAAAAATTAATACATTTTTTGACACGATTGGCGAGCGCACAGTGGTCAAACATCAAATTTATTTGCTAAAATCTAAAACTTCACCACATTTTACGTTTGAAGTCCCAGAATACAGAAAATGTAATAGGAAAAATCTAACACGGAGTTGCTGAAACCTGCTAATAGATGTATTTTATATCATTTTGAAAACTCTTCAAATTATAGATTGTAAAACTTTTGATTCGGTGTGTTGTGTTTGAAAAAAAATATGTATCACCCAAAACGCAAAAAATCCCTAAAATTCTTTATAATATTTATAGACTAGAAGGATTGATTAAACAAATCCTTGGGGTAACTTAGGGGTTATATAGTTTTTCGTTATTGAATAAGGGCATACATTTACAAATCGCTAAATTCACTCTACAGGTAGATTTCAATGTATATTCGATAACGAGTTTGTAAATATAATGTCTCACCTGTCTCAGCAATGTCCATTGTTAAATAAAAGTAAAAAGGCTTTGCGCTAAACACATCTTGAACACAATAAATGGCCATCGAATAAAGATAGTCCTACTGTCAGTTATTAGGTACTTGTGCGAACAGGAATAATTCACTCATTTACTATTTATAAGTAAACACGGTATGGCGGGAAATATAAGTATTAAGGGTCTTTCCAAGTAATAATAAAAAGGTGAAGCACTGGAAAATTCCAAACTTGTGACTTGACTTTTTTCTACCTAAATTGGTGATTTTGCCCTGTGTGCGACGGTTCTTTACGGCTGTTGAGCTGGTACACTCAGAAACAGATTCTGTAAAATAAGTTAAGAGTACCTTCCAGCAAGTGTTATTAAACTGTAATAGGTTTCGAAACGTAAAGGCAGAGATACCCGTCGGACAACGGAATTATAAGAAAGGCAATGAAGAAGATATTAGACTTACTGCTAATAATGCTCTTCCCAGCGATAGACGTAGGAGGGACATAAATCTTCTGAAGATCCCGCAAAATTTCTAAAAATTCCCTCTATTAAAACTTTTTTTTATTGCATATTTAAAAGAATAAGAATTCTATTAGCTTAGATCAGGCACAGTTTTTCTTCTTATATTTAGCAAGGCCGGAAGATGCCAATTCTAACCATTTTCAATATCAAATATCATTATTCAACCAAATTTATGTGGCTGCAAGAAGAAATATTATAAAGAACATAATTTAATTGAGAACCTACAAGAATAGAAGTGACGCAGCCACATTGTTTAAAACAGCTAAAAAACTTATTATTAGGTTAAAACCATTGATAGAAATAATAGCGGTAATTCAAAACGTACTAAATGAACCAATAAAAAGCACAAAATGAAGAAAACAATTAATTAATGATAATATATTACGGGGTTACTAACTTCTGCTGTATAATAGGAAATATAGTACATTTTGGAAGGAAATGCAGTTTTCAAATACGTTTTTAAAGGATTTTTATGTTTTTTAGACAAAATCCGATGACGGATTCAGATAAAACTAAACCATTACAATACAAACATATCAAAATATCTATTTTGAAAAAAAAGTCCCTTAGTACCTTTTGGAAACTAATGTCTCGATTGATCGCACTGTTTTCTGATAACTTTCTGAACACATTTAAATATATTTACATACAATCCAACCTCCGTAACATAAGTAGCGTACTTGATATTCCGAGGCCAATTGTGTTGGTCTTCATTCGTCTGGCGATTATTCTTTTGTAGGATCACATTTGGTTATGAATTACTTTCCAATAATTTATCTTCTAATATTTTACGTCTTTTTGGACTTAAGTTATTACTAGTTGACTCCTACCTGATTCGTAAGGGTCTTATTTAAATGTGGTGTCACTTAATTTGAAAAAAAAACAACCTCTGTTTAACCGAATTTAGTGTTAATCACTTCGGGATTAGAAGTTCATCGTAACGAAAAAGGCACTTAGCAGGAAAATATGTTTATTTTATGACGTCTATTCATTATTATAGCCTGTACCAGGTATCACTCCTTCCGTGAAAAACTCCACTCCCACTCTAATCCACTAGTTTCAATCCTTGCTACCTCTTCAATTCCTGACAATCCGCCGAGGCGTCTGAAAATAAGATGGCCTCGAGACCTCCTTGTTTAGATTCACTACTAGAATGTTGCCAATTGGCAGTTTCTCTTCATGTTTTTTCCATGTATTGTATCATTAAGTAGCACATTTACTTGTATGAAAATATACAGTTGTAAATTACAATAAAAAAAATTAATAAAATATATGAAATATATAGTAAGAGAAAGTATTGCAATCGTGGAAATTTTCGAATTCCAATTTTTTAACGGAAATACACGTTTTAGGGCCCCCTGAGTCCAAAAAAGCAAGTCGCGCTAAAAGGCCAGTGTGTGTTTATGTGGTAAGTCTATAAAAAAAAAAAACGAAAAGTGGTACTATACCGAAATTTCATATTTAATACATCTATAAGCCCGAGATATTACAGCAACTTTTTTATTAATATAGAAAAACCAGAAGAGCCACTTTATTCCATGCCCTTTGCCCCTTTTTACGATTTTCACAAAACGGCTCTTATGATTTTGATTAAACTCGACATAACGATGTATAATTTAATAGGCTTAAATATCATATAGGTTTCATTCGGATTGGAATAGTCTGACAGGCCTTAAGTGCCGATACTTTAAATTTTCCTTAAAAGTATCTTTAATTTTAAAGGTTCGTAAAAATTTACCATATCATCATGCAAGGATTGATAAAAAACGGCTGAATATACATGTTAAACGAATTTATAATGAAATAAAGGAGAAATGAGAAAAAATATTTTGAAATTAAATTTTTGGTTTTCTGAAGAGAAGAACAGGAATATAGATTTATAATATACCGTTGGAAAACTTAAGATTTTAGAAACAATATTATCTTACACAAAGTTGTAAAATGCAATGGAAAATTATGAAAAGGGAATAAAACTAATTAATTGTTATATTTTTTTTTTTTTTTTTTTTTTTTTTTTATTGAGATATATTACAATTTGTTACAAAATGAACAATAATAATATTGATAAGAGACCACATTCATACTATATATACAGAAAATAATAATAATGGTCAAATTTCATAAAATATAACATAAATTCAAATATATACAATAAAATAATAATAATAAATAAAAAACAAAACAAATCGAAACATAAACCTATTATTGAGATAAATAAAAAGTTGGCAAATAAATAAACATCTTACACACAATCATAACTATCTACAATATATACAATTGCTAAAGGGACCCCAGCAAGCGCTTTTCCCTCCACTTGTGGAGGAAAAAGCGGAATCCAAGAGATCCCAGCACCTCTATCTCAGCCGCATCACTGGTCTGAGCCAGTGGAGGCTGAGTTAGGGCGCTGTAGCCACAAACATACCGTACATGAGTGGAGGATCTGACCATTGTCAGAACTCCAGTTTGAATGTTTACAATAGGTCTCGTGGCCACTGCCGTTTCAATCTTCGAGGAGGATTGTAGGGATGGGTGGTGCTGGATAGGGATTGTGCTAGAGGGTTAGGATGATGACTAAGGTTCTGATGAAATTTGGAAAATTTGGATGGTACCAGGTCTAAAACAAACGGAATATTAAGGTCATGGTGTAGGGTACAGTTGGTAACGTAATAAGGAGCATTAACTATTGTTCGGAGGACTTTGGATTGGAAGGATTGGATGCGTTTAATGTTTCCATTTAACAACTATCTATTTAATTTTGTAACTTACGTAAGTTTTTTTTCCTCATTTTAAAAAAAATATATATTGCACACTGTATGTAAGAATATAACTTGTACGATACTGTACAGGGGCAACACTGAATCTGCCATAATCTCCCTCATTACAAAACTACAAGTAACATACACTCACTGAAAAAAGTTTCCATACAGCATGCTTTTATTTTGCATAGCTGTTTATTTTCAACTTAACAATTTCCTAATGTACAAATTATTATTACTAATATTAGGTAAAAAATATATTTTCATTTCACCATTAATATAAAACGAGGAAAAATGTCATTTGTTTATGGTAGGTCAAAAAGGTTTCTTTACACTTTCAATATTAATCCTATTTGTTGTACTATGACCGTCTTTCCAGTGTTATTTGCATAAATCTTAACTCGATAGTTAAATCTTAGTTCAGTATTAACTTTACTTGACACTGGGAAACTGATTTCTTTTCAATATGCGCGTTTCTCGTGATTTAAGAGAGCTCATGAATCGCAGAGCTAAGAAAAATATCTGTCGAATAAGTCACATGCTGCTGTACAGTATGGACTTCAAAGAAAAAGATAGTTAAAATCTTTGGAGGATAGACCACGTGCTGGAAGACAGGAGACTGAAGAATCGCCAGAGACGTGCCATCCTAGCTGAAGTCTATCCAAATCCTCACACTACCAACACCTCAATGGCCATCATAATAAATAGGTACTATGGGATTCAAGTCCACCCAGAAACAGTCAAAAATATTCTAAGAAGGGAAGGATACAGTGGTCGAGTCGCAAGAAGAAAGCCCTTCTTCAGCAAGTTAAACCAGAAGAAGCGGCTATAATTTGCTAGAGAGTTAGTAAATAAACCTAAAAATTTATGGAAACGGGTCATATTCTGTTAGGAATCCAAGTTTAATATTTTCGGGCCAGATGGAAGGTCAAAAATGTAGAGGAAATCAACCTCAGAATTTATTTATGGGTGTATGGGAACTTTTTTGAGTGAGTGTATGCTCATAAGTTTATGGGTTTATAACAAAGTTCTTTTAGCTGGTACGACTCATTTTATTGTGTATTGACATTTATAAAATCATGCGCTTTCCAACGGTACATAATACGTCAATATTACATCTCATATTCCAGGAATAATATTTTCATCACTTGATTACAGATAATTGAATTTTCCCTTGGAAATAAAAACTTAATTGCGATGTATTTTACCAATGAACCTTCAGGGTAGAATGCCCTAAATTATAAAAAGCTGCTTTATAAATACCAATTTATTGTTTTTATTAAAGATTATTGATTTTTACTTTTGTAAAAATGGCTGCTAAGTCCCTCTTTCCGTTGCGCAATATTGGGCAAATGTATTTTATATATACCTAGATTTTACATTTAATGCTATTTTTATCCTCAATTAAATTATTAAGGGGTTACCTTGAGGGTTCATTCGTTTAACGTTACTTTAAGCTACTGTGGCTAATCGGATGATGCTTCAGCATGGGTCATTTTGGGTAATTTTAGTTATGGTTCGCATATGGTCGGTTCCACTATTTTACGTCACTCTCGAAAGGACGGCATAATCATGGATTTTTAACTCCCTTTAAAAAATCCTAGGGCCATCTGCCGAGTTTAGAACCGTAGTGTGGCGGATGTTTCACACGGTCGCTCACAGATAGCGCTAGCGGCGGCTACCTGGGTTACCGGCTGAATATAAGAAGACGCTATTTAATCATTCAATAATATTGTATATTGTTACTAATTAATGCCATTGTAAATATTGTTATCTATTTAACTGTTTTATGAGAATAAATAAACCATTCAAGGTAATTTGACCTAGGGCCAAGACATTAGTCTGGTAGCAAAGCTTTCACCATCAATTATTGACATGGATGACTTACATCCCCAAGAGCTAACTCAGCTTTTCAAATCTCCAACCTTGTATCTCCACAGGTCAGAGTATCTCTGTCTTCGTAATTTTATTAGGTCTATATTTATTTAATTCCCTGCATGTACCTTCTTTCATATCCTCCTCATAGAATGGGGTACATGTCTTATCTCCACTGCTGTTGTGCTTCTACCACACGGGGTGAATTCCTTCCTAGCCAGTCCTCTCCGCTAATAGGTAGGTGCGGGTTCGCCCCCTACCCTACAGAGTAACCTCTAACCTAGTGCTGCGGTACGTGCTTCTACCACGGCGAGCACCATCTCCATCTATCTCTCTTCCTTGCATGAACATGCAATTTTCGAGGCTTTCTGATACCTCTTCTTGTCCATTATAACAACTATACCCCGACAGTAGTATTGGACATAAAAGGCTGTTAAGCAAACCTCTTTAGGCGACCCCTTTGTCTATTAAATAATTACCTTGACAAATAAAACCTTAAACATCATATAAAATACTATACTGTGACGAAATATATTTTTTTTTATTCTTAGACAAATTTTGATTTTTCTAGTATTTATTCGTATGTTGCTTATAATCTTATCATAAAAAATATATTTTGGGCGCATGCGCACTGGTAGTTTCTTCATCTTAGCTATAGATTTTTTTTTGTATATGCTATGTAAGCTGGATACATTTGTTAACTAAAGATAGGGAAGTAATTAATAAAATAATAATAATTTAATTTATCATCCCAAGTATAAAACTTAACTATGTATTTCATTTAAATAATATGCCTACTAGAGCTTGTTATTTGTTGCTTGGCTACTAGCAGTACATTAACTTTAGATTTTAGTTATAATCCGTTATTAATAGTATATTTTTACTACTGAATATTGATTATTATTATTTATAATATTTCTAGTTAATAATGTTTCTAATTCTCAATCTTTTGTTTCAGGTAAGTGAACATTATTTCGGTTACAAAGAAGATGTTGCGTAAGTTATTACTTTTAAGATTTTTATCTATAGATGATGTATACAGGTTGGTTATCTACAGATTCCTTCCGGAAGTTAATATATATATATATTATATTATATATATATATATATATATATATATAATATATATATTGGTTGTCCAAAAGTACGTAGAGATTTTTCAAATGAAATATCCCTATTTAACTTTTATTTTGTCTACTTAAAACGAATCACAAAGCTAATATTTATTTATGTGCCTTTAATCATCATGGAATTAACTATGTTTACACTCTGAATTCGTCTTTATAAGGCTCAGTAGTGTAGTTTATTGCAAAACAGCACGATTCAGTTCATTTTCGGCATATTATGCTTTCTATTTTTTAAAAAAGGGAAAAACATGGCCCAAACTGCAAGATAGATTCGTGCTATATGGTAGCGATTCTATTGCTGAAAGCATGGTTCAGAAATGGTTTTCGCGGAGTTCAACTCTTGACATCGAGGATATTATGACGGTCATCGCAAACAATCCACGAATTACTATTTGTGGGATAGCTGCGGATTTAACAGCCTGCAAATCGACCGTTTTCGATCATTAAAGAAGGCTGGGTACGTCTGTCGATAGGACGTTTGTGTTCCCATAAGATCAGTGAAAGGAACCTTGAAAGGAATTGAAAGGATTTCATGTTGGGATTTGATGCTTAAAAAAATGTGGAGGATCCATTTTTGAAATGAGTTGTTACTGTTGACGAAAAATGGGTTCTGTATATCAACACCAGCCGAAAAAATCTTAGGGGTTGTCTGGAACGACGTCGCTCGCAACACCAAAGGCCATCCAAGAAAGGTGCTCCTCAGTATTTGGTGGGATTGAGAGGGACCCATACATTTTGAGCTCTATCCACAATACCAAACTATAAATACAGACTTTTACTGCACCCAGTTAGATCGATTGAAGGCAGCAATTGAAGAGAAAACGGCTAGAGTTGGCAAATCGGAAAGGAGTGCTATTCCACCAAGACAATGCTGGGTCCCATGTGTCTTTAAGGACTCGGCAAAAGTTACTAAGCTTCAGATGAGAGAATTTACCTCACCCGCCGTACTCTCCTGACATTGCTCCTTCGGATTTCCATCTTTTCCGTTCCCTCCAAAATTTTCTACAAAGGATATCCTACTCTTCAGAAGATGACGTCAAAACGGACCTTTTATTGTTCTTCAGAAGTAAGTGTAGTTTATAATATAAGGCTCTGTAGTGTAGTTTATTGCAAAACAGCGATTTTTGGAAAAAAGGGATAATGGACCTTCCAAGCCGTTGGGAAAGGGTAATCGCTAACGGTGGTATCTATTTTGTAGATTAAATAAATAAATTTTAAGCAGTTAATCAATTTTAATTTTTGGTTAAATTTCTCGACGAACTTTCCGGACAACCCAATACTATTATTACCATATAGTTATTCAGGTTTTATTTTCGTAAAGGCAACCAGTATATCAGGAAACTCATTTTATTGTGACATACTGAAAAGTGTACCATGGTAAAAATATTCCAGATTTAAATTACACAAAAAAGACTGTATGTATGACTTTAGTAATTAAGTGAAATCTTGTTGAGTAAGACAGGACTTGTCCGTTGTGAAGGAGATAGCAATACTTATTTAGAGATTAATAGGCAACTAAATAAATTAAAAGGAGCTTATTATTTATAATAAAAGCTTCTGTTACACAAATTTCGTAAACAAAAAAAAAATACTGTAAATAATGATTTTTGAACATTTTTTTTTAAATTCATTAAAACCTCTACAATGTGGAATAGTTACAAAATAAAGTTTGAAAAAAAGTGTGAATGTATTATTTTTTTCTTTCATTAATTTTTACGTCGCTATAAGTTGTCAACTTTTATGACCTTTCCTAACCACTGTCTTCAAATCCTTCTGGATTTTTTTCGAAAGCACTAAATATAACGCATATTATTATAATATTTTTAGTTTTATAAAAAGTTTTTTTTTTGGCTAAAATGTATGCCAAACAAAGAGTATGAGCCTGATAAATCTTATTATTGTTTTTTTATTAACTAAGTAATAGGAAATAAGAGTTAAAAAAAAAAAAAATCTGAAATGTATAGCTATCAAATTAATCAAGGGCAGTTTCAATTGTTATTTGAATTGAACGAAATATTTTTGTCCCTGTAAAAGCTTTAAAGGGTATAGACTTTAATTAAAGGTTCTGTTGATTAGAAATCATTTATTCACAGTCAGATCTGGTTGATATTAATTATTCCAGAGGTATTTTACAAGTTAAGATCTGAAAGGATGAAATTAAGTTTATTTCGAAGGAAAAAAAAACCCTATTTAATTAATAACCCTAAGTTTAACAGCACCAAAACCAGTTTAGTTGTTTAAAAAACGTGTCGAGTTCATGGCTGTAACTGGCAAGGCTGTTGAAAAGAAATAATTCCTGAAGCATTGACAATGGTGTTGTTAGGTGAATCATTACAAAGGTGAATCATCGACCTAATTCCCCTACTTTGTCGTATGCTAGTTGTTAACTGGCTGCTTTTTCATACTCAGGTCATGGAATTAGTGTAGGGAATTCAAACGTGTTTCTCAAGTTAGTAAGAAACTGGCAACAAAAAAAAATGATATCTGGGAACTGCTTGAAGTTTTCGGGTACTTCAACACTTACTAGACAAACGCTCAAACCTGTTATGCTCCATACACGACTATTATGAGGAAAAATTGGACTTACGAACTTGAGCTGGGATGGGATATTATAAGAAAAATATCGAAGTCAATATGGGTTAACGTTATCGATACAGATATTATATTTCGTCACAAATAAAATCTTCGGCCAATAACTCATTAGGAGTAGACCTAGTCCAAAATTGATATACACTCCCCGTCAAAAGCATTGCAACACCTATAATTCTCGAGATTTTCTTGGATTCGACCTTAATCCAGACTTTGTTTATATTTATAGTAATATTATTTATTAAATGAGAGATACTAGGGATTAGGCATATCATGTTGATTTACTGTTTGCCAACAAACGATAGAATTTTGTTTCATTCATTTCAAATTTCCTTTCAGTCCATGTTCATATTTCGTTTGCCTCGAGTCTGTTCTCTCTTAAGTCTAGTTAAAACAATTAATTTTATTCACAATGAATCGTTTAAGTCACGATAATCGGTCAGAATCATTAATCTCTATGAAGAAAGCGTAACGCATTTGCCTTCTTCATAGAGATTGGGATTCATCGCCTTGGGGTTCTCTATTCTACCGTTTCAAGGACCATAAAAAGGTACAGGGAGACTAGTAGTCATTCGAGACGACTAACGTCAGGGCATCCCAGGGTTACTAACCCCATAGATGACCGCTTCATTAAAATACAAGCAAGTAATTCTTCTGCTTCTTCCATGTTCGAGGGTTATCAATCTCGGAGTCAACGGTCATTAGAAGACTGAGAGACTCAAACCTCAGGCCAAGAAGGCCAGTGAAAGGTCCTCTTCTCGCTGCAGAACACCGTGTAAAAAGAATAAGATTTGCAAGGGAACACCAATCTTGGACTGTGGAGGAATGGAAAAAAGTTTTATTTCAATGATGAAATGAGAGTGGCTCTTAACGGCCCAAATGGCCGAAAAGAGTTTGGAGAAGGCCTGGAACGGTATAGACCGTGCTGCACGTTGGAAACTAAGCCATTGGAGGGGGTTATATCATGTTCTGGCGTGGCATATTTGTAGGAGGCGCTCACCGAGTTAGTGCCAATCCAAGAAGGGATTTGAATGCTTTGAGGTATGTAGAAATGATTCTTCAAGATCATGTAGTGCCTTTTATGCCATTTATAGGCTCTGAACCATTGCTCATTCATGATAATTCTCGTCCTCACAAGGCAAAATGTGTTTCTGAATATCTGAACACCACAAATATTCACACCATTGATTAGCCATCAAGAAGTCCCGACCTAAACCCAATCGAGCAAGTTTGGGATTATCTCAAAAGAAAGGTTCAGTCACGAGATTCACCTCCTACTACTCAAGAAATGCTAAAGACAGCTGTATTGGAGGATTGGGACCCAATATTTTCTTCAAAATCTTTTTACTAGTATGCTAAGACGGGTGAAAACCAGTCATTCGAACCAGAGAGGGCAATACGTCTTATTAAATGTAAATTGAAAATTGAAATTGTAATTTAAAAGTTAAAATTATAAAAAAGGAAAATTTTAAAAAGTATTTTTTTTTTTTTAATTTTTTGTTATTGGAAGAAATATTTTCATTTATTTTAATAAACTTCTAAGAAATATTATTGACTTCCGAACCTTTCTTCATAATAAAAAAAAGAACGTTTTTGTAAAATTCAAATATTTCCGAGTGTTGCAATACTTTTGACGGGGAGTTTATTTCTTTTCTCTACCTTACATCCCTGATAACTTTCTGAGGCGTCTGAAAAAATGTTGGCCTCGAGAACTGCTCTCTTGAAATAGCTATCAATTGACAGTTCTTTTATAAGCGATTTTGATTCATTTATTCACATTTACTTGTATTAATTAGTACAGTTATGAATTAAAATACATTTTTAAAATCCACCCTGCAAGTTAGACAAACGATCAACAATCGTTTAGTAAAAATTTACATCAAAACCACGTTTACAAGGCCATCATTGGGTCATATTCGGACATGAGGTACAATGCTTTGGGTTTCACCGAAGCATAAAAATTGTTCTTCCATTGTAGAATCGTCCAATTAGCCACAGAAGCATAAAGGGACGTTAAAACATAAAAATCATTCTTCTTACCGTGAAAAATATTGCCTTCTGAGCTCAAGCCAAAACGGAAGCTTTATCCGAAAAAGTTAATGGTTACTTTATGATGGTCTATGGCCGAGGTCATACATTTTACTTTTCTACTAAAGGGATTAAATCACTACATCAAACATCACTTGATAATGCCTGACCTAATGCTTCATTATAGACAGGTAATAAATTGAAGGAGTTGGCTATGAAGTCCTACCACCCTTTCATATTCTCCTAATCTATCCCCTACATATTTCCAATTTTTTCAGAGCTTGGATTTTATTTTGCGAAAAAAATTGTTTTCCAATGATTCAAATATTTAAATTGCATTTCCTGAATTTCTTTCAACACAACACAGTGTTTTTCAAATTTGGAATGGATAGCATGGTAAGTCGTTGGCAAAAATGTATCGAAACGATGGTAAACACATTCATAAAAAAATTGTTGGATTTAATTACATTTTTTTCTATTTATTCCTGATTTTAATAACCGGTTATTTCATGTGTTACAACCCAGTAGTTTTCATCAGGTGCTCGTATATTGGTTTATTATTTCCAATAATGAACCTTTATAATCGACCAAAAAAAAAAACCTCTCAAAAGTTGAGGACTTACGTTTCAAGATATTTAGAACCCGAAAAACGAATTTGAAAAACATCCGTTTGTCCGCTGTCCCCCGTACGCCATACGCCGTCCGCGTTCTTTTTTCCAAAACTACTGGACCAATTTTGTTTTTGAAATACTACGGCGTCCTACATTGATCCTAACAATTGAACATTGATATTTTAAAATGGCGGTGATTAGTTTTAAAAAGTGATTTAATTCAGTCACTCAGTTATCTTTGAAGTCAGAGAGAAAGAAAATAGAGTATTTTAACCAAGAATGCGTGAATTATTAAAAAATTAAAAAATCTCATATGGTCAAGCCACAACTTATAAGAGATGTGATTCCCTGATATACCGGTATTTATAAAAAATAAATAAAGAAAAACGCATAAAAAAATCCGTTTGTCTGCCGTCATCCGTACGCCTTACGCGTCCGTAGGTACTTTCTCCAGATACTTCCGTGGTGGTTTTCTCCGAACTACTGGACCAAGTGTTTCGAAATTTGGCCCTACAATACCAGGGCATCCTAATATCTAGACTTTAATATTAGTCGATTCGTTTTTAAAAAATATTTAATTCAATAACTCAGTCATTTTTGAAGGTAGAGAAAAAGTGTATTTGATTCTTCTAACCTAGGAAGCACGAATAATTATTTTAAAAAAATGTATAAGAGATTCCATGATATCTCGGTATTTATTCATGGTAGAGAAACAATGGTAACAATGTTCTTGAATTAAAAAGTTTATTTGAATTATTTTAATCAAAATCGAAAGGAAAGAAAGAAAAGTCTAGTATAAATGCTTTTGGTTTGTTATTTTCCTTGGTAACCATTTTAATTGAGAAAAAAAAATACCGCCTCTCAAAATTTGAGGGCTAACGTTTCTAGATACGTAAAACCCGAAAAAAAAATTGGTTTGGAATCGTTTGGCCAAATTAATAAGTAAATACCAAATTCCAAAAAAAATAGTTTAAAAAAATTGACCTATATATTAAAGTTACACATTAGAAGAGATGTAATTTCTCCAAAATTCGGTTATTATTGAAGACAGAGAAAAATCAAAAAGATTTTCGAGATCAAGTCACTGCGCTAAACAAAAAAACATCTTATATGGTCAAACCACTACTTTTAAGTGATTTCCTGTTCATTTTGGTAATTCGTTTTTCTTTTTGTTTTTTTGTAAAAATGTGAAACGATAATAACCACAACCCTAAAAAATAAAATAACGAATACAAAAAAAACCGTTTGTCAGCCGTACGTACGAATTAATACAAAAATAAATACCAACAAAATTATGTTGATAATGCTTTTTTAACGTAAACAGTTATACCCTAATATCGTTATTTGGAAATAATAAACCATTTTGTAAAGATTTGCAGCGGTTTTGTAATGGAGCACACTTTTTTGTTACTTCAAATTGCGGCGTCAGTCCTGATTATTTACGCTTCTGGCTATTTAAAATAAAGTTTTGGGCATACGTATCTAAGATACGTAGAATCAAAAAATCTGTTTCTCCGCCGTCCGCGTTTTTTTTTTTTTTTTCTCGATAAAGATAGAAAAAAAAATCTAGTGTTTTAGAGTCAGTACACTGTTATTAATTATAAACACAAAAAAAGAAAGAAAAAAATTGAAATGTCTCTTATGAGACATAGAAACAAAACTAAATTAAAGAGATGTTATTCTCTGTTAACTCTGTGTCAAGATTTTGTTATCGAACATTAAAAAAAATTACCCTCTCTCGAAATTTTAGGGCTTGCGTTTTAAGATACGTAGAACCCACATAACGAATAAAAAAAATCCGTTTTTCAACCGTACAAATTTATAAAAAAATAAATATCTTTTTAATAAGTTAGGTTGTTAATGCTTCTTTTGTCGTTAGTGTTTTTCCAAATATAATTGAATTTCCTACAAAACGAAAAATGAATCATTGAAATCGGTTCAAAAATAGCAGAGATATATCATTTTAAAATTAGCCTGTGGTACATTTTCCTTTGAATTATTTATTGCTTTTTTTATTAATTGATTGCCCGTAAACGGTTGTATAAACAGTTATACCTCGATATAGTTATTTGGAAATAATAAACCATTTTGTAATGGGGAAATAAGAGTTGAAAAAATAAAATTAAACTCAGAAATGTATAGCTACAAAATTAATTACAATAACGAAAAAAGAATTATTGAAATCGGTTCAGAAATAGCAGAGATATAACGTTTTGAAGTTCGCAGTGAAGATAGGTCATTTTCGTTTGAATAATTTATTTTTTTTCACATTTGTTAACTTTATATAAACAGTAGCTTTATAAACAGTTATGCCCTAAAATAGTTATTCGGAAATAATAAACCATTGTATAATTGCAGAGTTTTTTTTTTTTTTTGTTTAATAACGTTGTTCCTCTTCTCGGCTGATCTGTGCTATGGGAAGGACTTCGATTTTTTTTCGTAAGTGATAAAAATTTTATACCTTTGAAACAATAACCGTTAGTGAGGCATCGGGAGCTCAGGTGGTCTTGCATACTAATTGTATATTATGAACCACAGGTAACGGGGAGTGGTCGAGAATAGCACGGGGAGGGGGGACAATGTGGCGAGTCAGTCCAGTGTCGAGCCGGCTTCTGGCCGCCTTAGTGAGTATCCTTTATTGCTATTGGCTACAGGATCGTCTCTGTCCTCTTTTCTCATTGGCTAGTTCCATCCCTTATGTGTCCGTTTACTTCTGGGATATCGGCCGTACGTCGAATCCTCTAAAATTAGTCTGGCCTATCCCGATAACAATTCGCACTACGATTCTCCAATTATTATTTTAAAAACTTCATACACCCGAGTGAATGACTTTTCCAGTTTCTTAAACATTAAAATCAATCCAATTAAAAAAAAAAAAAAAAAGAAAAAGCAAAATAAAAGTAAGTTGAAATAATATTTTGGATATACAATTGTGGTCATAAAAATTACATTTTATAGTTATGGATTTTAATCAATCGAATATTATTTGTTTTTGTATATTTATTTATAATATACGAGGTAGAAAACTTAGGGCTGATATTATTATAATTTTTTATAACTATCCAGTTGAGGACAAAGATCTGAGATCATACTTACTTTCTTAGATTTAGATTTTATATTTCTGACTTTTTTTTTTCTGTTAAAATAAAAAGTAACAAAGTTTTTTTTTAAAAAAAACAGATGTAATAAGGAATTCCGAAGATGGGTGTGATTACCCAAAATGTTGGCCGTTTGAATTTAATATAAAATAAAATGTTTTTGGAAGAAATTATAAGAATGTCAGCACTAAGTTTTCTACCTAAAAAAATTGCTCGATTTCTTCCGGTTACTAGGATTAGAATAATACTAATTATATCATACTCTTAATAAAATAAAGAAAAAATAAAATAAAATTACGTTTCTTACTTATTTGTTTTAATTACTACCAGAATACAATATTAAATGATTAACAAATTTTAAACATTTTTCTATCGGAAACAATTAACATTGTAATAAGATTAACATGTCACGGAAAACAGCTGTGACACAAATCAACAGCAGAAATAGTTTTCAAAATTAATATTATAATTAATTTTAAGAGAACATAAACTTCTATATTTTTTCATTGATTTTTATCTGGGTTTTTTTCAATATATAATTTTTTTTGTGTAATCAGCATTTTTTTTTAAATATGGGGTTGTTTATTTGTGGAATTTTTTTAATTTTTATTGAGTGGTGCAATTTCAATGACTATGACTGTATTTATAGTATTCATATTTGAGGTTATTATTTGTTTTCAATGAACACATTAATAATATGTTATTATATAATATTTAATAATACATAAGAGTGTGTCTATCTTTTGAAGTGTTATATTAAACTTGCTATTTTAAAGTTTAAACTCTATTTCATTATTTAGAAAAAAAATCCAAAATGACACAGAAAATTGATTTTTTTTATCTTCCTTTTATCTATCAATATTATATTTTCAATATATTTAATTATTTATCAGCCTTACTTTTGTTAAAACCACAGTCTGAATATTCAAGATCTTAGCATTTTATGCTCGTCTTGATTTAATTTAGTATTAGACTTTTTTTTAATAATCTCTTTAGTCAATATTTTTGAATATTAAACGCCGTTCTAGTAATAATTACAGAGCCGAACTATTTTTAGAGATGAAAAAAAAAAATGTAAATGTAATCATTATAAATTTCTTAATATAAAATTTCTACAGAGGAATGAAAATGTATAATTACAAAAATGTAATAATTACAGTAATTTCTGTTTGAAAGACCGAAATATGTACTATATACTCTAAGGCATTTTGTGAAACCTAAAACCTATTCTATTCCTTATATAATATTTTAAAAATAACAATGAAAACGGTTTTATTATCTGTCAATATTATTTTATCCACATATCTCAATATTTTATTATTTATCAGCCTCACAATTTTCAAAATCGTTACATTTTATGCACAACTTGAAAAGTTTTTATTGCTGTATAATAATTATGCTATAAAATACAACAAGACATGATAATAGAGACAAGACTATACAGTAAATGTATGAAAAAACCAACAACATGAAGATTGAAGTGCTCATTTAAAAAAGTATATATAAAAATATATATATTAATATATATATATATATATATATATATATATATATATATATATATATATATATAATGAAACTTTAGAAAATTAATTTCAATTATTCTTAAACATTATTCTTAATTATTGATTTTTCATATTTCCTCTAGTGTAAAACGTTAAAAAATCTGCATAAATAACAGTAATAAAAATATTAATTTTTTATGATTTTATGAATTTGAGACTGTGGTTTTAATAAAACCATGATAAATAATGAAATATAGATTGTAATAAAATTGACATAATAAACAGATAAAAAATCCATTTACATCACTATTATTATTTTTTATAATCTCTTAAAAGAGTTCAACCTTACAAACAATAATGACAGGAACAGTTTTTTTTTTTTTTGTAATTATAAATTATAATCACTTCGCATAACTTAAGAATACGAAGTTTAATATTGTACTTCAAAACATGTAATCACGCGTATGTTTTAATTAATACAGAAATTACAACAATGAAAAGTTTAATACTCAATTTTCAAGTTGTTAAGATTTTGAAAATTCAAACTGTGGTTTCAAAAAAAGTGAGATTTATAAAAACATAAATAATGAAATATGTTGATTACATAGTAAAAAAAAAGAAGAAAAATCCATTATTTTAAACAAGTATTATTATCCATGATCTTTAACTATTATTTTTAGTAATTTAAAACGAGTAGAATAGATTTATGATATCATAAAAGTTGCTTATCAATGTCTCAATTATCTTAAAATAGTTTTCTCATACAAACTCTAATTACTGTAATTATTACTGCTTTTGTCGGTTATAAACATTTCAATTACTCTGAATAACTTCAAAATAGGAAATTTAATATGATACTATGAACAATGTGTATTTGAACACATGTATGTATTATTAAATATAGCTAGCGTTTACTTATAATTTTAATTTTCATAACAGCAAAATATATCGTAAATACATGTCGAAATTAAATGTGAATGATAAATCAACATAGGCTTATAACTTACCTATATTAAAAAATATTGTATTAAACTAACTTACGCGTTATATGTACGTAAATGTTTATATAAGTAATAATGATATAAAAATAAAATATTATTTTATAAATATAAGCACAATCATAGATTAAAATCTCTTATCATTCATTGGTTAAATAAATTGATTTTTTTTATAATGCCGATTTGCATTTATAGCAAATTTATTCTAAAATATGTGTTAAGATTATTATTATATATTCTACTCGTGACTTCCAAAGTAGGTGATTGCGTATCAAAAATGTACTCAAAAGATTGGATCAGAAAACCTTGAGCTTTTGCACTAGATAAAATAATTCGCAATGGTGATTTAAATCTGATAACTTAGTAAAAGTATTTCAAATATTTTTTTCCCTCTTACCGAGCTAGGTATTTTTTCCTACGATTTAACAAAATAGATATTCATGTTCCGAACAGGTTGGATTGCTTTATTGAAATAGAATTTTGGATTTCCTGAATTTTGTCTACTCCTTACAACTTACAAAGTTTTTTTTTTCATTATTTTTTAATTTTTATCCTGATTTTAGTTTATTAGTTTCAAGAATGAAGCTTTGTAATGAAATAAAAACTTAATCCCCCCCTTTCTCAAAACTTTAAGGCTTACGTTCCGAGATATGTAGAATCCGAATAATGAATAAAAAAAAAAAAAAAAATCGTTTGCCGTCCGTGGCTTTTTCCCGAAATTACTGGAAAAAAATGCTAGGGAATTTAACGTTGATACTAAGATCTAGACCTTGATATCAGCCAACTAGTTTTAGTATAGGGGCCGCACAGTGGGCAATATCACCAATTTAGGTGGACAAAAGTCAAGTCAAAAGTTTGGAATTTTTCAGAGCTTCACCTTTTTATTATTAGTTAGCAAAACTCTTAATACTAATATTTCCCGCCATACCGTGTTTACTAATAAATAGTAAATGAATGAATCAATCCTGTTCACACAAGTGCCTGATAACCGGCAGTGGGATTATCTTTATTCGATGGTCATTTATTGTGTTCAAGGTGTATTTAGAGCAAAGTCTGTTTGCTTTTATGTAACAATGGACATTGCTGAGACAGGTAGGGCATTATATTTCCAAATTCGTTATTGAATATACATTGCAATCTCACCTGTATAGTTAATTTAGCAATTTGTAAATGTTTGCCCCTATTCAATAATGAAAAACTATATAACCCCCAAGTTACCCCAAGGATTTGTTTCATCAATCCTTCTAGTCTTTAGATATTACAAAGAATTTTTGCGTTTATGGTGATACATAATTTTTTTTCAAACACAACACTCCGAATCAAAAGTTTTACAATCTATAATTTCAAGAATTTCCTAAATGATATAAAATACAACTATTAGCAAGTTTTAGTAACTCCGAGTCATACTTAGATTTTTCGTATTATTTTTACCGTATTCTGGGACTTCAAACGTGAAATATAGGGAAGTTTTAGATTTTAGCAATTAAATTTGATTTTTGACCCCTGTGCGCTCGCCAATCGTGTCAAAAAATTAATTAGTTTTCATGACTTTTTTCTTATAATTGTTTTTAATACTTTTTTCCGTAATCTGGGTTACTAAAGGTTAAATATAGACAAGATTCAGAATTTGGTTAACCTAAATCGGTCATATTGCCTACTGTGGGCCGATTAAAAATGAATTAATTCAACAACTGTTATTTTTTCAGATATAGAAACATGGTATTAAAGTTTTCTAACAATGACACCGCGAATAAATATAAAAAAGAAGAGAATACAAATTAATATGTTATCCTTAAATACGCTTATAACTCAGATATTTTTTTAAGGTAGAGACAATTTTTTATCGAATTTTAGGATCAGGACTAGGTCAGGTGACGAAAAAAAAAAAAAAAAAAAAAAAAAAATGAAATCTTCCCTATGTATACGCTCTTAACATCGTTATTTTCGAAGATAGAGATAAAAAAAATCTTGTGTTTTAGAGTCATTACACTGTAATTAATTATTAAACAGAAAAAAGAAAGAAAAGAAAAAATTGAAATGTCACCTATAGATACGCACTTGTGACTACTAAAAATGTGAATGGAGTTTTAGTATTACTGAAGAGCGATAAAAAAAAAAAATAAATAAATAAAAATAACTTGTGATTGAAGTCACAAATTCGAAGTGTTGTAATTCCTTCAAAAGCCGGTTATTATTGAAGATATAGAAGAATCGAAAAGATTTTCGAGATCTAGATAAACAAAAACACAACTTAACAAAAATTACCCTACATCTAAATTTTAGGGATTACGTTTTAAGATGCGTAGAACCCAAATTATGAATAAAAAAAAATCCGTTTGTCAGCCGTACGATTTAACATATAAATACATACGATAAATATTCTGTTGTTAATGCTGTGTTTAGCTGTATATAATTAGATTTATAAACAGTTATGCCCTAATATAGTTATTGGGAAATATTATTTTTAAATGCCGTTGTTCCTCTTCCCGGCGGATCTGTGCTATGGGAAGGACTTCCCTTTTTTTTTTATTAAAAGTACAAATCAATAAAGTAATAAAAAAAAAAATAATAAAAAATAAATTTCCCTACAAAACAAGAAAAGAATCATTGAAATCGGTTAAAAAGTTACTAAGATATAGAAATTAGCATTGTGAAATTAGCGGTTGTTATAGGCCATTTTTCTTTGAATTATTTATTGCTTTTCATATTAGTTGATTGCCCGTAAACAGATATATAAACAGTTATACCCTAATATAGTTATTTGGAAATGACTATCATTTTATTATGATTTGAAGCGGTTTTGAAGTCGAGCACAATTTTCTAGTTACTTCAAATTGCGTTTCAGTCCTCACTTTTTACGCTTCTGGCTCCATTTAATTTTAACCGTTTTATAATGATTATATTTAAAAAGACGAAAACACGGAGAGATTCGGAGTCGGAGTGAAGGAAGTTTTTTCTCTTGGATATTGCGAATGGCTGACCTAGTAGGAGCACTGGTAGCTCAATAATTTTTTTTTTTTAAAGGGTTTGTCTGGAGTGCTCTCAGACCCTTAGGGACGTCTGAGCTCGGCCCAGAACTAAGTGTCCCCTTGAAAACCAGAGGTAATATAAAAGGGGAACGTGTGCACTGGTTAAGTTCAAAACTAAAATAGTCCGTTTATGCTCAGGTAAAAGAGGCTGGGTGTTTAAATAAGGGAGAAAAATCAACTTAAACTGTATATTCAAGACAATTTCCCTTAATTAATTATGGCCGCTGGTTACCTGGAACATTTAAGAAAGGTCAATCCATACCAAGTGGTCCAGTACTGTTTGCTTGAACATCTAAGACAAATTAAATAATTTTTGGGTTGTTTATAGTCAACATTTAGAAGGACAAGTAGCTTTTAGCTACAAAAAATTTATATTTATAAACAATAAACAAAAAAGGTAAATTTATAGTTAATTATACAATATGAAATTTTTATCCAATTAATGACTTTATAAAAATTAATATATATAAATATAGAAAATATTTGTTAAGTGTAACTAAAATCAAACTTTTTTTTAAAATTTTAGTTTTGATAATGGGAACAAAGCCCCGAAACGTCGAAGAATATTGACGAGTTATATAGTAAATTATAAGAATATGAAATGATATGATGGAAGAAATATATGTTTGATTTAATATGTAAACATTTTCTTGGTACATTTTTCTAGAGGTTCCCATAATCATTTCGTGAAAACTCAGCTCCTTTGTGGTTCATAGATTAGCACTCTTTGTTTACTGCAACTTTTACAAAAAAAAATCAATTATAACAAATAGATCAAAACAAAGGATGTGGTACAGCTATTCACGTATAAAAATTTTATACTTATAATTAAGTAATTAACAAGAAAATAAATTAATAACTAAATAAGAGAACATGACTTAATGACTAGCTAGTTTCCTTCCTAGTTTTCATTCGCCTATAATAGGGGAGCGGTGTGGTCTAGTGGGTAGAGCGCTAGTTTACTGTGCTCTGGGTCCTGGGTTCGAGTCCAGGCTGTGGCGGAATATTATTTATTCTGTTATTTCTGCCGTGAGACGAACCTCGGGTATGGAGACTCTTGGGGCACACCCAGCCTTAATCAAGTGGGTACCCAAAATGGAGAAAAAACTTGGCGGCTAAGAGTCATCTCGGCCGAATCACCACTTTGCACGGCCGTTGGCCTAGAAACAGTACGACTCTCTATATGTACTTAGCCTACAACTCTTCATGGGTTGTAGTGGTACAGGTTTTTTTTTTTTGGGTTTTTTTTTCCATTCGCCTGCAATACGCCTTAATGATGACCCACAATAGGGATCGAAACGTTGGCAGAAAATAAATGGTTGAAACTATTCAATTGTTTCATTCACTGAACGCCACCCGGACTATCTCCTTTTAGATCTTAATAACTCTTAAGTCAGACACAGCCGTAAAACAAAAACGCGAAATTAATACATGAATAATTACACATTAAAACACATTAAAATTAAAAAAATGTTTCTCCAATTAAGCTTTTAATTAATTAATCACCCTATTTAGGTTATAGTAAAATACATGTTAGAAATTGAAGCTTCCTGTGACAATATTACTGAGGCAATGATTCTTATTCAGTAAATCTGTCTATATTAGGGCGGGAAGCTGGTTTGCGCAGAAAAAGGACTAATTTTACTATTTCGAAGGATATACCCATAAGGATATATTTCGATATTTTAGGGACTGTATTAATTTTTTTCTATTTGAAAGGATTATAAAGAATTTACATATCGTGTAACTAGGATACGATTCAAAATGGAAGAGAACAACTATTTTAGACTCAATCATCATTTAATGGGCTCAGTCATGTTCTTAAAAGATTATTTAATATTTATAATTTAGAAAAATTATGTCAAAGCACCGAAGTCAACTTAAAGAAATGGAAGTGCGGTTCATAGGGAGCATACAGAGTGGAAAACAACGGGGGATAAGATAAGAAATGACTCAATAAGGAGAAATATTGGTGTAAAGCCTGTTAAAAATACTTTATGACATAATAGGCTACGCTAGTTTGGCTATGTAAAAAGAATGCAGGAAGATAGGATAGCCACAATAATGTACGAATCTAGAATAGAAGTAAAGGGGCATGAGAAAGACCCAGAAAGACATTGAGTGGAACAGGCTCTATAACCAGGAGTCCAACGGTAGGAGGTACGCTGACCAACGGGAGGAGAGGATAAGATAAGGAAGAAGAATTCAATATAAAGTAGTGGTGTGGTCTATTGGATAGAGCAGTAGTCCACAGTTCTCTTGGTCCCGGGTTCGGATTACGGCTGGGGCAGAATTATTAGTTCTGTTATTTCAGGCATGGAGCGACCCTGGGGCAGGGTGACCCTCCTGGGGCACACCCAGCCTCTATAAAATAGGTAGAAAAGCCTAGAGGCTAAGCGTGATCTAGGCCTTATCACATCATTGTATGGCCGTTAGCCGTGAAACAGTACGAATCTCTATAGTACTGGTCTCAAGACCCTACAAGGGTTGTAGAAAGTCAGTTCATTTTTAATTTAGAAATGTTGACCATTTTCTTTCCATGTCGTAAGAGTTTTTTGCTCTTCCGAGCTTCAGCAGTCTTTTTAATAATTCAATAATTGATTGTCCTAGGTATTTAAATAAAAAGCATATAGTTCAGTACCCTCTGGCCTACAAACTAAAACCATTATCGCCTAGCTGAATGTATTATTCATGTACACGTATTTTTAATATCTCAAAAATATTTTTTAGTTTTTTTTTATTTTTTATTTTTTTATTGAGATATATTACAATTTGTTTCTATATGAACATTAGTAATAGTGATATATGATCCCATTCACACAATATATACAGTATAAAATGATAAAGTCAAATAAATAAAATATAATATATATACAAAATAAAAAAACAAACAACAACCTATAACTGAGATAAATACAAATAAATGATATATATAGAATTAAATAATAGTAAATATAAAAACAAAAGAAATCAAAACATTAACCTATAACTGAGATAAATAAAAGTTTGCAAATAAACAAACATCATTCAAACAAACATAACTATATAAAAAAAATATAAAAGTGCTATAGGGACCCCAGACTTGGCCTTTCCCTCCACTTGTGGAGGAAAAAGCGGAATTCAAGAGATCCTAGACCCTCGCTCTCAGCCGCGTCACACTGGTGTAACTCAGTGGAGGCCGAACTAGGTCGCAATAGTCAAAAATATTAGTCTAAAAATCGAAAAAACAAAACAAAACAATTTGCCCAAAAAGTGATTTCTCTGCTTCAATTTTTTGTTTGTTTTGTTTTTGTAAACTATACGTATGATTACTTTCTGTAAAGTATCAATGTCGAGAAGCATTCGCTTTAAAAATACAGTATTAAAAAAAAATTACATTTTTTGATTCACGATATCTCGTGTTAGGGATACCGTCATGTGTTCACTACTAGATAAAAATCTACTAATCTACTAAGTACTTCATGACATCAAACTTTAATATAAATTACAACTTTAACATTTGAAAAAATAATTATTTCTGGGACAGGTTCCCTTAACAACAATTGATATGTACAATTAAGATATACGATGTGTCTTGCCAAAAGACCATTACGATTATAATTAATTTTTATTCACAATGATGTAGGAAGAAAAGCATGGATTAAAGTATATAATAAAACAAAAGTGTAAAATAAATAAATAACTTCTGATAGATTAATGCGTTGAACAAAACTAAACAATGAAACTGATTCATAATAATTGTTCCATTAACTAAGTTAAGTTTGAATTGATATTTGATTTGAAATATCAGGCTTGTTAAGCGTCTTCTTCGGATGACAGTAGGTACTGGAACAGCTGGGATTTGAATGATGGTAGGGAAGAAGTATGGGGGATATAAGTAGGTAGGGAATTTCAGAGAGTATTCAAGGGGACAAAAAAGGCATGATCATACGTTGTTGATATTTTGTTAATTTTGAATTAGCTAGCTTTTAAGACGAGAAGCATTTCTTTCACCACACTCCGGCCTTCAAATGGCACGTAATTGAATTAATTCCTTGATGTATTTTTAATAGCTCAAAGTTTGTGGTCAAATTAAAAAAAAAAAAAAAAAAAAATTGAGATGATCAAGCAAATATTTTTTTTTCTTTGTAAGTTATGATCCCGAAGGTATAAGATCCAAAAATTAGGAAATACGCTGAAGCCTTGTCATTACCAACACATAAGAATGTGATAATTACAAGTACTTAAAATATAATTAAGACATTAAAGTATGTAGTTGTAATTCAAATAATAAGAGACAAACGAAAAAAAAAAATATTATACTTCTAGTATAGAACAATAATTAATAATATTTGTCCTGAACATGTCTCTTTTTAGGAATAATTATAAATTATTAAATGTTAAATATTTTAAATTCTTAAAACTTTTAATTACACCTCAAATAGGTGATATTATAAATAAACATAGCTATATATCATTTTCCTTATAAAAGTTTCGAAATTCAAAATGAGTAAGGTGGGACATTGGTGAATTTCAGTTTTAATATAGGTCAGATTTAATTCTTTAATTCTTTAAATTTACAGCATTTTACAATTTTAAACTAAAATAACTTTTACACATTTAATTTCGGTCCAAATCATACTTCAACATTGCCTACCATAAAGTAAAAATAATTTTATTTTTAAAGTAAAAATAAAAATGTTTTAATGCTTAAAGAATGAAATAAATTGGTTCAATAATAACATAATAGGAGAATTATACGATTTTTGTAAAATTTCCCAGAATGGTTATAGTAAATTTTGGGAATCAACGCCTCAATATTAATTTTAATTGTTTGAATAATATTTAATAAAAAAAATTATTCATAAATTGATTCATTAACTAAATATTGAATATATACAATATTCGTTCTAGATATATTAATATTTTTTATTTATTTTATTTTCCCTCGGGTTCTGCAACCTGCGTCACATCCCGAAACTTAACTATTTCCGAACGCCAGTGCTCTCTATCCCTGCAGTCCTCCTCCTTCAAGCCTTTGGCCGCCATATCCTCCCCTCACACTCTCTATCCACGTTTTGCGGGGTCTTCCTCGTCTTCGCCTCATCTGCGGTGAGTACTTTATGTGGCCACCGCGTCCCTTCCATCCTCATGACATGGCCATACCACATGAGTCTCTTCTTTGATATCTCATTCAAGATGTTCAGCTTAGCCCCTACTTTTTTTCTTATTTCCACATTAGGGATTTTTGAAGCCTGGATATGCCGCAGGCTCTTCTCCAAAAGTCCATCTCCAGAGCTAGCAATCTTCTTTTAGCCGATTTTAGCTCTGTCCATGTTTCAGCGCCATATAAAGTGGTCCCTAGGAGGAAGGAATGGTAAATCTTTTTTTTTCGTAAGAAGCGACACTTGTCTGCTCCACAGAACACCATTCAAGATTCCTAATATCCTTCTACATTTGCAATCTTATTTTCAATATCTTTTGTCATCGTTCCGAACTGATCTATGGTTACCCCAAGATATTTAAAGACGTTGCTCTGTGGGATCGTCCAATCCTCCACACAGATGGTTTTTATTAAAACCATTATTTCATTTTACTATAATATCAGAAACGTAAATATTTGTTTATATAGGTAATAATTGTACTCAGATATTTAAAATTTGCCGCTGTGAGGTTTCGCAAAAGAATATATGAACAATGATTACTAAAATAATGTAAATTGAATACAACTTCATATAATGTATACTTTTAATTTCGTTACAAGTCATACTAAACAAAATTCTCCTATAACTTAAAAATAATTTAATTAATTTAGTATGGAAAACAATCTTAATAGGAAAAGAACGAGGAATTGTTGCGGTTATTGTAAAATTTCCCACAAAAGATATAGTATCGTTTTAAAAACAACTTCTGAATTATCGTTTGAACGTTTAGACGGTCGGTACTTAGGTAAAAGGATAACGATCTGCTATTTATTGTTTTGTGAGAAAAAAAAATACTGATGGATTTAAAATTAATTTTGAAAGGGAACCGATTCGTCAAAAAGTTACCAATGAAAGGTGGGTAAATCAACCATTTTAATTTTACATAACTGTGAAATGTAGTGATACCTCATAACTAGCTAATGTTGATTAAAAGATTGATGAAGAGATGATAAATAAGAATAAGAGTAAATAGGAGACACACAATATTGTCATTATGCCGTCGGTTTGGTAAAAAATCGATTTTATACATATCGTAGACCAAAAATAATTAATAGCTATTAACAAACCAGATTTGTTAAAGACATAATGGATAATTACAATAATCATAAAAAAATAAAATTATGTAAACATGTTATTTATTAAGGTAGAGGAAGGTTGAATTTCATTTGGAAAAGGTATCAATTTGAGTTGGAAAAGGATGAATTTGGCTTGGAAAAGGTTGAATTTAATTTGGAAAAGGTTGCAATTGACTTATGAAAGGTCGAGTTTGCTCTAATAAAAATAATAATAATGCAACTGAGATTAATTTATTCATTTATTTAGCTTAAAATCATTAATAATTTATTTTAATAATAGAGTTGTAGTTGACCGTTGAGACAATATGATGGAGAAGTTGGTTGGGGGTCTGGTCATCAAGAAAACACACCAATAGGATAACGTTGTGTATTCGTGTGCCGACGTTTTGGGATATATTGTGAGCCTTCATGGTTGCCGATACGACTAAAAGATAAAAAATAATAAGTTAGGTACAATAATAAATAATAAAATATGGGTATAAAAATAACCGTAAAACGCTAATTTTGGAATGAAAATATTCGAAGGCTATATTTCATCTATTTATTATTTATTTCATCTATCTATCTATTTATTTGATTTTACACATATAACCAAAAATAATTAATGGGTAGAATAAATATATATCCTTCGTCAAGATTTTAAACATTTTACAAAGAATTCAAGCAGCAGTATTTAAACAATTCCTAATTTAGTTTACCGTGTAATTTGTGGTGCTTTATGAAATAATCAGTATTATTACTGAGTTTTCATCTACATTAAGGCTGATCTCGGAGGCTTGGGCTTGAATGGTGAACATTGGACGAGTCTATGTAGGCGGACTTCGGTGGTATCGGCATCGAACCTTCGGGTTCGCTAAGCGTATTATTATTATTATTATTATTTCATCTACACGACCATCATAAGACCTATCTGGACTTACGGGGTTAAGCTTTGGGGCTCCACTAGACCATCAAATTCCCGTCTTCAATCCTTATAATCCAAAATCCTTCGAAAAATCCTCAACGCTCCTTACTTCGTCACGAATAAGCTCATCCATAAAGACCTTAATATTCCTTATGTAGCTGATTTGGCCCGAACCAGGTATCAATCCTTCCATGACAAACTCCACTCCCACTCTAACCCACTAGTTTCAATTCTAGCTTCCTCTTCCATTCCTGACAATCGTCCGAGGCGTCTGAAAAGAAGTTGGCCTCGAGACCTTCTAGTTTAGATGACCTATTGGAGTACTGCTAATGGACAGTTTCTCTTCATGTCTTTTTCATGTGTTTTATCTAACAGCTAGTTTACTAGATATATTAATCAATACAGTTGTAAATAAATAAATAATAGATAAAAAAAAAAAATTACTGAGTTTTACTAAATCTTCAGTTGTGATTTACATTCATTACATACTACGTTTGGAATTATTAACCGCAGAAAAGAATTTATGCCGCAGTTTAATAGGTCTGCTACGAGTAAACCATAACTGCAAATAGAGTAGTTAAAGGGACTTGTTCGTTTGTTTAGTAGGTTTATCTTTCTTGTGCATTCCGACAGAATGGGTGGCTTAAAAGGACTTAATAATGATTATGAAAGCCGTAAGATCCACTCTTATTGCTGTAATGAAGGCTTATTGCTAAACCAAATGTTAGATTAATAGCGAGTTTTGTACACGGCATACGGATTTGGCGAACTAGGTTAAAGGGGCATTTTCTAGACTCTGTGGGTTATTTGAAATTGTTTAAAGAGCCAGTATGGCACGAAGAGCTGTCAGTGTGGTATAATGGGTTTGTTAGCAGATATGGAGGGTGAAAATACCATTGATATGATTGGCTGATTGGTGTATATCAAACGTCATCAGCTGTCAATTAAAGTCATCAAATGCTGTTTGGACGTACCGCTGAATAACAAAGCTCACATGTCCGACATGACACACGACTTGAGAGGATGGACTAACCCTGTAAGAAAAATAAAATAGGATTTTGCATATTTCTAAATTTTTATACCACTCAATATCAGTGGGTCCCAACAAAAAAATTTCGCTGACTCCTTCATACAATCATTTCAATAGCAAGGACCCCCTAAATCCTAATATTATATATATATATATATATATATATATATATATATATAT
The DNA here is from genome assembly GCA_023052935.1 of Piezodorus guildinii. Lineage (NCBI taxonomy): Eukaryota > Metazoa > Arthropoda > Insecta > Hemiptera > Pentatomidae > Piezodorus > Piezodorus guildinii. The sequence goes on along the minus strand of CM041295.1, from coordinate 38,134,872 downwards.
ATATTATATATATATATAATTTTTTTTTTTTAATTTTATTTTACGAGTTTTTTTTAGTCACCTATTGGCCGACGGGTCTCATATACCCAGGGAGTTTTTGAGTAAATCCCCATTTTATTACATGCTTAAGAAAGTCCTTCCGGGACTGGGATTCGAACTCAACCACTTGCTTGGTAGAATGGCGCACTAGCCACAAAGCAACCATGTCCCCTAATTATTATTATCAAAATTAGAGGATTATTTTAACTTAAATAAAAATCTATTTAGTGAATTTGATATAGTTTTCTTCTTGCTGAGTTTTTAACTGATACTTGAAATGATAGTGGAGATACTATTGATGTGAAACTTAGTGATAAGAAGTTTTAGATGATGACAATGCGGGGTTGTAAAGATATTGCGAAATTTTCTTTTTTTTTTTAAAGAGGTGGGTTCGTAGGATGGTATACTGGTTTTAGAAACAGTTAGGGCAAACGAGTAGGCAAGTGAACCTATAGAATACCTCCCAGGTGGAAGCAGGGTCTGGTTAAGGCTGTTTCCTCAGTCATAATTTGAAAATTGATGCGCGTTCATCGCATTTAATGATGGTTTAGCGTTTTAATTTTTCTTTCCGTTATTGAACATATATAATTATGTATTTGAGTTCCAATGTTTACTATTATTTTGTTTAAAAGCTTTATATAATTTAGTTTTTTTCTCCCTCTCGCAGTTCTATGTCGTAAGATTCCACATATATAGATTCATATGGTTACTTTTGTAACGCTAAATTTTTAGTATTTTTTAAATTATTTTTTTACTTCATTTACTTTTTCTATGAGGACAATACATGTATATTATTTTTTCATAATTATAAATTATAAAAAAAAAAAAAAAATTAGAGAGTCTATAATAGTTAGTCAGACCTCAGTTATGTTAGGAATAATGGTAAGAGTAATGCTGAATTTTTTTATATTTTTGTCAGGCACATCATTTATTAAATATCATTATATCGTTAGTTGTTTATTATTTTAAACGTTGAAGGCCATATCGTTTTTTTTAACAGTTACAAGACGCATATTTTTTATACCATATTAAGGCTTCTGTATTGTAATTGCCTTTTGTTTGAACAATGAGGTTGTCCGAACTGTTTGTACTGAGAAAAAAGTTATGCTTTGTGGGCTTGGGAGGATGTTTATTTATATAAATATATACGTGAGCACCCTAAACCAATAGCACAGTCACTGTACGACCCTCCCCTTCATCTTCCCATTATTAAATCCTAGGTCCAAGTATCGATGAAGTCCAATACCTAGAAAAAATCTATAATTCTTTTTAAAATCCTGAGTTATTTCATGACGAAGGGCCCCCTTGAACCGTTAACAAACCGCATTCGTTAAAGACATAATGGATAATTAAAATAATCATGAAAACACATATGTAATTATGTAAACATTATATTTATTAAAATCGAAAATGGTTGAATTTAATTTGGAAAAGGTTGCAATTGACTTAGAAAAGATCTAATTTGATTTGCTACAATAAAAATAATAATAATGTAACTGAGATTAATTTATTTATGTTTAAAATCATTAATAATTTATTATAATGATAGAGTTGTAGTTGACCGTTGAGACTATATGAAAGAGAAGTTGGTTGGGGTTCTGGTCATCAAGAAAACACAACGTTGTTTGTTCGTTTACCGACGTTTTGGGATACATTTTGAGCCTTCATCAGGGCCAAGAAAAACAAAATAAAAACCGATACAATTAAAAGATAAATTATAATAAGTTAGGTACAATAATAAGTAATAAAATGTGGGTACAAACAATAATATAAAATGATAATATTGGAATGAAAAAATATATATATTTTTTTAAACTTATTAATTGGAATTCACAACTGTATAATAGAATAAAACGAGTAAATTTGAATAAAATATAAAAAGGCATGAAACACATATAGAGAAACTAGAAGGTATCGGGGCCGTCTCCTTTTCAGACACCTCAGAGGATTTTCAGGAATCGAAGAGGAAGAAAGGATTGAAACTGGAGGATTAGGGTGGGAATGGAGTTTGGCATGGAAGAATGATATCTGGATCGGGGCAAATTAGCAACTTACGGTACGTTATGGATGAGGTTATTCGTAACAAAGTAAGGAGCATTGAGGATTTTGTGATTTTGGAATGTCGGGATTGGAAACGGGAAGAATTCGATGGTTTAGTAGAGTCCCAACGTTCTACTCCTGAAGTATATATTGGCCTTATGATAGTCATGTAGATGAGTCTTTTTTAGTTAAATGGTAAATTAGAACGTTTGTCTATTAAGTGTTGTGTGAAGGAGTCGAAAACTTAGTATGGGGGTTCTAAGTAAGTCGTTTGTCAAGGTGCAGTCCTTAATATCGGATCTGCTTACCCGGGACAAGAGGAGTGTTATTGAAGGAGACAGTAGGGCAAGATGTCATAGGTTTACGACGAAGGTTAAAGGTGAATTGGTGGGATTTGTTGGCATTTATTTTAATTCTCCAGTTCTAACACCATATCTCAAAGTCTATGTGGGATTGGAGAGTTTGAGAGGCAATAGTTGGTTCGAAGACAACAATAAAAAACTAAGCAACTAATTAACGTTAAAAAAAACAATAATGCAAAAAGTTCAAGTATTAAAGAATATAAATTTTAAAGTAACATTTGAAGGTTGTTTTTTTCATGGCCCTGTTGAGAACTCGCTATGTAGGCCAAAGACATAGTAATAAAATAAGTTTGTCTTATTGGTGTGGGGGTGCGGTCACCATCTAACCAACTCCATTAAATAATTTATTATATCGAAAATTTATTATTATGCTCGCTTGTTTTTATCAGTGTTATTTATGTTATTTTTATGTTACTGGATGCACCAGCGACAGAATAGTTTTGTTTAGTTTCTTCTCATCCACTGAGTATAGTTTGTTTTTTAGAAGCCTACGAACTCTGCCCCGCCCTAGCTGCCTAGTAATAAATTCAAGAGGTAGCCAGGAGAGGGTCATTATAGGTGTTGTTTCAAGGAGTTGTAAAACAAGGCTATAATTAGGAGAGAGCTTGTTTAGGCTATTTATTGTTGGCGTCCTAAAGGTTATTATAAAATTGATGAACACATCAAGGATATCAGGGCATATTTATGGATTTAGGGCTATAGATTGAGTTATAGGGGAAAGTTTGAGGCATCTATATGATCTTGAACCAAAAAAAAAAAAAAAAAAAATACGTTTCCATGGACATTGGTTCCTCAATAGTTACAGTTTATGGGCTTTTTCGTACCGATCCTTTCAACGGAAAGAGTGACGGAATATTAAAAAGTGTCCTTTTTAGTGTGGTAATCTAGTCACTACAGAAAATTTTTTGATTCATGTCATTTTACTTTCACTTACTATAGAAGAAGAAGATTTATTTATTTACATAATATTTACAATGTACACTCAATACAAACATGTTTGGTTTCATGATTTCAGTAGACCTTTTTTCATGATAACAGAGTTTCAATCATCCTTTGAATTTACAAATGATTATACAATATTTCGTTTAAGACAGTAGGAAAAGTAACACGAAAAAAAACAAAAAAACTACACAATATAAATTACAATATTAGTTTAATAGTATATGTTTGGTTCTTTTGTGCGTGTAGCGCTTTAGTGATGTTTTGTTGTAATTACCAATTTCTAGTTTTAATGGGTTTTCAGAAGCTGTGGTTTTATCAAAATAGTTTTTGGTTACTGTGTAGATATACTGTGTTAATGTTGGGAGATTTAGTTCAAAGAGCATTTTTGAAATTTTAGTATATCGTGGGTAGTTGTTAATGATTCGCATACATGTATTTTGTATTGTTTCTATTTTTTTATAATTGGTATTGCAAGTTGAGCTCCAGACACAGGCGATGCATAACATATCTGGGCACGTATGACTGTTTTATATAGTAGTAGTTTGTTCTGAGTGCTTAAACTGGATTTTTATTAAAATATGGAAACATTTTATAAATACATTTTTTGTTTTTTCGGATTTTCTATTTATATGTTCGGTATAAGTTAACGATTTGTCTAATGTTATGCCTAAATATTTAACTGATTTAGACCAGTTAATGTGGACTGAGTTTAATAAAAGGTGATGGTTTATATTCGGTCTGCGCTTATTAAAGATTATAGCTTCTGACTTGTTTGCATTTATTTTTAATTTCCACATATTGCAATATTTATTGATTTTTTTGAAGTTTATCTGTAACCTGTTAACAATGGTATCGATGCGATAAGATGATGTATATAGGGCTGTATCATCATCGTAAGGAGATCTTATTACGTGCGGGTGGCTTGGAAAATCGGATATATATACATTGAATAAAGTTGGCGAAAGGCAGGATCCTTGTGGAAGGCCGGCCGTTACAGGGAGTATACTGGATGTCAAATTATTTACACGAACATAAAATCGTCTATTGTCGAGATATGAATGGATAATGTGAATTAGGTAGGGAGGGAAGTTGTATTTAATTAATTTGTAAATAAGTCCTGTATGCCAAACCTTGTCAAAAGCCTTTTCTAAATCTATTAAAAGCATACCGGTATGTTTCTTTTCGTTAAAAGCTTTGGTTACGTAATCAGTATCACTTACTATATATGGAATATATAGTAAGGGAAAGTATTGCGATTGTGAAAATTTTCGAATTCCAGTTTTCAACAGAAATACACGGTTTATCACATTTTGCTGATGACACTTTATATTTTATTACCATGTTTAGCTCCTATTCCTAAAATATCCTTACTAATATTCAATTATTATCTCAAAATATTGTATATAAGTATTTACACTTAGCTTTAACTCACTATGGCGCATGCAGCTGAAGATGAAACTCAAGAAAGAAGAACTTGCTCCAGAGCTTTTGACTATGGAAATAGAGGTGCCAATAGGTCGCAGGTAGATATTATAATAAAAAAATTATCACTCTAACTAAATTTCAATAAAAGAAAGTATAAATAATATATAGTATTGGAAAAATATTGAAATTGCTTACATTAAAAAAAAAACATTATCGTACTCTAAGTAGCCAGTCATTCAAGGTTACAAAACAAATACAATTGATTTTATTTGATTCCTAATTTAAGTCTCTATCATAAATTTATTAATTATTATTAATAATCATCAGTCTTATGTATTCACTTATAATTGTATTCAATATTTTTATTGATATTAATTAAGAAGCTATAATTATTGGTTAAAATAATAGTAAATATATTTTAATATTAATTATTAATAATAGGAAAATAACTAATGAAATAGTTATATTCACTCACTTTCCTCCATCATTGTAATTTTTATTCCCCTCTATATTATGATTTAAAAGTTTTGTGAAACGAAATAGTAATAACAAGAAAAAACTATAACTAATTACTAACTTTAACGTGTAGTAAAAGTAAATAATTATCTAATTAAAGTAGCGAGTAACGTACAAAAAATAAAAATAAAAATCATTGTAATAATGAAAAATTATATTGAGAAATAAGATGCTTATCAACCCTCAATTTTACATTAAAGTCCATCAACATCTCGATGTATGTTCTTTTAATTTATGTTTTCGCTATTAAGTCTAATAATAAAATCTACTAATAGAGGATTAGAGGTACTCCTCAATGAATATAATAAAAAAAATCGTAAGCAATTCTTCTTCTAATATATGAAAATAAAAATTAACATATAAAAAATATTGTATAAAATAAATAGTCAAAGACATTAAAAGTACATAAAAAAAAACTAAGCATATATTGTTGTTAGATACAATTTTTTTTTTCAATATTAGGAAAGTTTTAATTTTATTTCTTTTATTTACTGCTGATAAACTGTATAATATGTATAGGTTGTTATGTGGGTAATTAAAATATTGATCTACTTTTAGTATAAAATTTATGTATACTATATGGTATTCTATGTATACTATATGCTGAAATAAAGTAAACAAAATAAAAATGTAAAAAGAAACTGCTGATAAACTGTATACTGTGTTTAGGTTGCTATGTGGGTAATTAAAATACTGATCAACTTTTAGTATAAAATGTATGTATACCATATGGTATTCTGTATATACTATATGCTGAAATGAAGTAAACAAAATAAAAACGTAAAAAAGAAAAAAAAATGACAACCACTTTTGTATCATTTTGAAAATGAGATCTCACGTTTTAGATTTAACATAGTTATGGGGTGCAGTTTCTTTTTTTTTATAAGCTTATTTTTATAAAATAATTTGATTGCTGATCGAACAAAACATCTTACAAACAGAAACTGAAGACAATGGTTTAACCTCTATTCAAGTCAGAGAACTTATCTTTTGTTATGTTATCGCTAAAACGTTCTGCAAACAATTTCTATCACTTAGAACAAGTATATTGAAGTCAAAAATTATATGTTAATGGAACAAACATTTTTTAATCTAAAATTACATTTATGATTTGGAGGTATGGTCTGGTGGTATTTAATTATATGTTAATTATATAGGTTGAATTTAAAAAATATTTCACTTAAGTTACCATATATCCTTGAGATAAGGCAACTTAACTCTTTCATTAAGTATATGAATCTTCCGCTAAATTGTAAAATATATGTATATGTACTCAAAGATAAATACATTTATGCTATAAGCAATTTTTGGATTGTAAAATAATTTTGTAGCGTTTTTTCAATATTTCAATTTGGTCCTCTCTGTGTTTAAAATCATGTTTACTTGATCAATAATATTTACATATTCTGAAAAAGGATTAGTTAAGGTGCTTTAATGCATCAGTTTCAACCAAGATTTCTTATCTTTAAGTGATATATTTTTTGCTTTACAAGCTCCGTCTATTTCTACCTTCTACCTATTTTCTTATTATCCAGTCCTACCTCGCTGATAGATCTTTCAAAATAAATCACAATATTTCCTATTCCTCCATTTTTTCTCAATCTGCTGGTGTTCTTCAAGGCAGCATCCTAGGGCCCGTTCTTTATACAGTCTATACAGCTGATATCCCAACCCATCCAAACACTTTCCTTTCTACCTATGCTGATGACACGTGTGTGCTATCAGTAGATAATGATCCTGTTACAGCCTCCCACACTCTTCAATCCCACTTCCGAGACCTTGAAGTATGGTGCCAGAAATGGAGGATAAAAATTAATTCTAACAAGTCCCACCAGATAACCTTTACCCTTAACCAATGACATCCTGCCCTGAAGTATCCTTTAATGACACTCCGCTAGCCCCTGTTGAACAGATTCGATACCTAGGACTCCACCTTGATAAACGTTTAACTTGGAATCCCCATACAAGACTGAAACGACAAGAAACTGCCCGACGTTTTCGACTACTTCAACACTTACTGGACAAACGGTCCAACCTTCCTCTTAATTATAAAAGACTTATTTATATGACCATCATCAGACCGATATGGACTTACGGAGTAGAGCTATGGGGCTCTACTAAACCATCGAACTCATCTCGTATCCAATCCTTACAATCCAAAATCCTTCGTAAAATCCTCAATGCTCCTTATTTCGTCACAAATGAACTCATCCACAAAGACCTTAATATTCCATATGTCGCTGACTTAGCCCGAACCAGGTACCGTTCATTCCATGACAAACTCCATTCCCACTACAATCCTTTAGTTTCAATCCTTGCTTCCTCATCGATCCCTGATAATCCTCCGAGGCGTCTGAAAAGTAGATGGCCACGAGACCTTCTAGTTTAGAATATTTTTAGAGTGCTGCCAGTGGGTAATGGCTCTACATGTATTTCATGACCATTTTCTATATAACCATCACATTTACTTGATGTATTTTTTTTTTAAATACAGTTGTAGATATCAATAAATATGTTTAAAAAAAAAAAGTGATATTTTGCTTGCTCAAAATGGAAGAGAAAAAAAATTAATGTTCTTCATTTAATGATTTTTTATATCTGAAAAGGAAAATCGCTACGAACTTATTTTAAATCCCAATATTTTTCTTATTGTTTTAGTTTTAGTGTTCTGGGTCGCGGAATAAAAAAAAAATATATGTGTGGGCAGAAGTGAAAACTTCATTGGCTTATAAATCGTAATTTATATATATATATAGTAAATTATATTATGTATTATGTATCGGATTAGTAGGGTTACAAATATATAATGATTTTAATTATATACCAATTAAATACGTATTTTTGTTTGCGTCTTCTACAAAGGATACCATGGGTTTGTGATAACTAAAGAAATAAATAAATACTTCTGATTGAATTTTAATTATATATCTTGAAAAAACGCCATCAATGGTAGTTCCGTATTTTTTTGTACTTTCATTTCTATTATTTGAAATATTTAAATCCAATTTGCTCTTTAAAAATGTTTAAAAAGGTGATGTTTTGATGTTTCTTTTTAAAAGACGATATTGAAATATCCATCCAAGATCACGTTAAATTTACATTAAACAGGTGTGAACAAATGTGAATTCAATAGTGTTTAATTTAACTTTTTAAAACTTTTGAATAATTAATAATAACAAATATTACAAATAAATTGAGTGTAGTAAACACAGCGGCACAGCAGTGAAGAGTAGCTGACTGTATCTTACTCGCTCGGGTACACTCGGCGGTCCCGAGTTTAACCGATCGAGCCTTTTACTTCAGAGCGTTACGGATCAGCCTCACTCACAGCGTACAAAAAGATCTGTGTGGGATGTGCCAGAAGAATCTTCACTTTAAAAAAATTCATTTCATTTATTTAGCTCGCTTCGGCTCGGCTTCTGTCAAGAAACTAGAAGATTAGAATAAATTAAACTATTATTATCCCAACAATTTTAAGGATGAGCAGGCTTTCGAGAATAAAGTACTACGTAAAATATTTGATCCACATAGAGATGATGCCACTGAGAACGCGGGACTATGAAGCTTATACCCTGTCAGTATAAATTATTTGATGGCTCATCGACTCAAATGAATGTGTGAAGTTGTTTAGCTCAGAATAGAATGAATTTCGGAAATGTTAGTATGCGCTGAACCTGAACTGAGGCGTCAGTGGGAGGATTATGTTAAGTCTGAACTTGTGGGCTTGGGCTTGAACTGTGATTATTGGACGAACCTCTGTAGGCAGTAAATACTCCGTGGCATCGGCTTCGAACCTTCGAGCTCGCTAAGTCTATTATTATTATAATAGGCTGGTCTGGATTTTCGGATGTCCATGATCTATTTCAAAATTAGTAAAATATATGTATTTCCTATTTGGCGGAATCTCTCTCTATCTTTTTTCTTCTTTAAGATTGTCTTCGGGATTGATGCGGTATGCTGTGTACTGATAGCAACTCAGCGAAGTTGAGCAGCAGATCCAAATTGGAATTTCCTCCGGTTAGGCCTTTAGGAAAAAATTATATAACTTTTTTTGTTTAATTTATTTGAATTTAATTAGTTTGAGCTCTGATACGGCAGACATGTTACGGAAAGGTAATTAAAAACAGTTAACGATAGTGGGACTATCCTCCAATTTATGAATTTAGGATCTGCGGGATTTGACAAAACTGAATCTTGAATAACTTCCAGTAAACAACAAAGCCATAGCGGGCCCGTTCAAGAAAAGTCAGGAAGCAGGCATCTCTTGGGTATATGTTCTCTCTTGAATTATCTTTTAAACATATTTGGGAGATCCCTTTTTCTGGGAAAAATCTAATTGTTTTGTATGTTGTGAGTGAGTGAGGCTGCAACGCCACGCTCTGAGGTAGAAAGCTAGATCGGGTGAACTCGGGACCGCCGAGTTTACCCGAGCGAGAAAGATCAGCTGCTCTTCACTGCTGTGTCTACTAGATTGAATGTATATGTAATATTTGTCATTATTAATTATTTAATAGTTTTTATTGATACGTCATAATCATTATTATTTTATCAATAATTTGTACATTTTTTGTTTATATTGTGATGTTTGTGTATGTAGTTAGTAATGTATTATAAAGTGGGAAAACATTAAAAAAACATAATCATTGTTATTTTTGTTATAAAGTGTGATTCGGTCTTATAAAAAGTTAACAGAGAATAAGAATGAGGTAAATTTGCCATTTACATTTCACCTAATCAAAGTGTAAAGAAAATAATTGAATTAATCCATGCAAATTTACTTTTATATACAACATCATTGTCTGCTTTGTTTAATCGGAACATAGACAAATTATCTATGATCTTGAGTGGAGATTTCAGTATTGAAGTTTCACAAGAAACATCAAAGCCTTGAATTGATCTTTTGCACATTGGGTTTAAATATATTAAATATAAACGAACGTACAACAAAATGCGGAACTACAATTGATGGCTTTTTTTCTAGATATATAAGTAAAATTCAAACAGAAGTATTTCCTACTTTAGTTATCACAAATCCATTGTATTCTTTGTAGCAGACGAAAACGGAAACAAATAATTTTATTTGTATAGAATTAAAAACAAATAATAACTTCTGATAACACATTTCTGATTTGTTTCTCATTTATCCGATCCATAATAATACTACATAATACATAAGATTGTTTAATATATATATATTACAATCCACATCCAAAATTTTTAAATAGTACACTTAGTACAAATATTATTATAAAAAAAGAAGGTAAGAAGATGGCAGAATGTCCAACCTCGTTTCTCGCTCTCCACGAGTCCAAATAATTTGAAGGAAATCACTTTTCATTACAAACTTTATGAATAGGTTTCAGAGGAAGGTTTCTCACACAATTGCATACCCATTTTACTGTATCTTGAAGATCTTGTCACTTCGAAAGGCTCTTTGTAAAGAAATAGTTACGAGAGTTCCGCTGTAGGTTGAACTTCTGAAATATGAATGGAGCGTTTAAAATAATTATGGCAATTTACTAGGAACAGAGACACCAAAAGGGCAGTGTTCCATATTCTCGAAGACAATGCCTTTAAATTCAATATCTTTAATAGAATCTACTGATAGAGCTGTTTGGAAGCTATCATTATGTAACGCTAGATCGTGGATGCTGATAGGCAGCTGCTATTTGTTTGCTACCAGATTACGTCAGTGGAATTCCTTAACTATTACAAAATAACATCTGTGCACTCATCATTTCCGGTACAGTAGTTCTACGGAATGGATCCCAAGATCGCAATTGCATATTTTCCCTAATCTTTCCTCGTTCGATAAATAAGAAATTCGATTTCATCACATCATCTAAAGAAGCATTTGGTTATAAACGACAAATATAATAGATTTAATCATTTTGAGATTTGATATAAATATATATATAGACATACATATATATATTTTAATTTTACCATAATTAATAATTTTCAAAAATATTTTTATTGAGTGATATTACAATCTGTGCTAATTAGGACATTTATAATAGTGATTAAGTACACCATTTATACAATATATACAAAATGATGAATTTATAATATAAAATACAATATATATACATTAAAGAATAAATATGTAAAAACTCTAGAAGTCACTCATACCTATGTATAATCCTCAAAAATACAGTACGTGAGTGGAGAATCTAGCCAATGCTATCACTCCAATATATATGTTTACAAAAGGTCTCGGGGCCTCTGTCGTTTTAACCTTCTAAGGGGGTGGTAGGGATATGTGGAGCTAGATAGGAATTGGGATTGTCGAGGTTTGGTTGTTATAATAGACAAGAAAGAGTATCAGAAGGCCTTGACAATTGCGTATTCATGCAAGGAAGAGAGTTCGATGGAGATGGTGCTCGCCGTGGTAGTAGCACATACCGCAGCACCAGGTAAGAGCTTACTCTGCCAGGTAGGGGGCGAACCCGCACCTACCAATTAGCAGAGAGGACTGGTTAGGATGGATTCACTCTGTGTGGTAGAAGTACGCCAGTAGTGTGGGTTAGGAAAGGATTCCCCCAGCGTGGTAGTAGCACGACAGTAGCGAGGATAAGGAGAGAATTCACCCTGTGTGGTAGAAGCACGACAGTAGCGAGGATAAGGAGAGAATTCACCCTGCGCAGTAGTAGCACGACAGTAGCGAAGGTTAGAAGGAGAGTAGGTACAAGAAGGAAGTGATATAAAGATAGACCACATTATGATACAAAGGCAGAGTTAATCTGACCTAGGTAGATACCAATTGAGTGATATGAAGAGATGTGTCAGCTCTTGGGGATGTTAGTCATCCATGTCGATAATTGACAGTGAGAGCTTTGTTAGCAGACTAGGGCTTGACCCTAGGTCAAATTACCTTGAGTGCTTTATTTATTCTCATAAAACAGTTTAATATGTATAAATATTTACAATGACATTAATTATTAACAATATACAATTTTATAGGATACAGCGTCTTCTTATATTTGCCCGGTAAGTCCTATGGACGCCGCTAGCGCTATCTGTGAGCGAGCGTGTGTAGCATCCGCCACAGGATGATGGATAAGGTTCTTATCTAATTTGGAGAATTTGGTGCGATGTCAGGTACTCGTTAAAGATCCCTATCCTAATTAAACCTAGATATGCAAAATGTAGGACTCCCACTGTTGCATCGCCCGATTAACCACAGTAGCATAAAGTGACGTTAAATGAACAAATAAAAATGCAACAAAGTTTTTAACATATGAGAAAAATAAATCTTTACTTATCTGTTTTTTACTTTAAAATTGCCAACAAATAAACTTAACTAAATTTGATTTAAGTTTCTCACTTATGCCGATGATTAAATATAATAATGGATAGACGTTATAAAATAAACATTTTTTCTTGATAATTGCAATTTTCGTTACAATAAACTAAAAATACCAAAGCGACAAACTCTAAATCGGGCAGACAGAGATTTTTAAACATAAATGACACTCATTCGAATTGCACCCTTGCGAAACAGGGGCTGGTTTAATAGTGTTATATATAAATAGATAATTTATAGATAACCTAACAGTAAAGCATGACCAACAGCCTCTAATCTAGATGGCGCTTCAGGGAACTGTTATAGATTCGGTAGTTTCGAAGTGCATATTAACCCAATTTATCTGAGTTTGTGTAATATAAACGCTGAAGACAAGGCAGAGTTATCATGTTGACGTAATAACCATAGGCTCTGATCAACTTGCTAATTACATAATTAATAATAACTTGGCAACCACACCAAGCCCAAACTACTTAATCAATGTTCTGGGTTAACGGCGACCATCATACTTCTTAGTATCCATTATCTTTACATTTTGATCCATTCATTCACATTTTTACTGTTTTACTTATCTGATTTAAAAACACCATGAGTATACATCGACGGATAATATAATTTGATTGTTACCAACGCAGTCATGTTTATGATTGCTAAGTACGGTAAAAGAGGCGATCTAGTGGATAGAGCTCTAGTCTTCTATACTCCGGTCCTGGGTTCGAATCCCGGTTGTGGCAGAATATTATTTATTCTCTTTATTTCAGCCGGGGGAGGGGGGTGAACTTGGGTTATGGAGACCTCGGTGGTGCACACCCAATCTTTATGAAGTAGGGACATAAAAATGGGGAAAACCAGACGTCTGTGACGAACCATCTCATTTCACATCTGTTGTCCTAATACTGCATAAATTTCTAGATATACTGAAGCCAATAGATTGTAGATGTACGTTTTTTTTTTTTTTTTAGGTAGATTTGGAAACTATAAATTGAAATGCTGCGATATAAATTAATTACTTATCTTAATCTCTATATACAAGTATAAACAAATATCTAATTAATTATTTAAAAATATTTAATAAAATAAAAACTGTATTTCTAGCCTTTTCGACTCAGATGTAAGTTTTCTGAGCTTTCCCACCTGCAGCAAAGAATTTACGTTATATGTTCCATAATGGATGACCTGGAAACAGAGACTAGGTTAAGGAGGCCGCGTTTCTACTGGAATATGGTAAGGATGACCCGAGCAAAATATATAAGGAGGGTACATTCAGCAGATACGGAAAGGAACAGTGAGATTGGGAATCTCAAATCAGGATTGTGTCAATAGAGATAGATATAGGGAAAAATTAGGGAAGGTAATGGTCCTTGTGGGTGCCAAACAGGTGAGAAAGGGGAGAGTATGGAGCGAGGACTAGAGAAGAGCGCAGTCTGAAAGAATGAAGAAGAAGTGGGAAGAGAGGTAGAGAGGGAAATGTGTGGGCTAAGTTGGGAGAAAATGATATTTGCGTGGTCTTTAAGGCCGTTTCGCGTAAAAGAAAAAAAATAAAATAAAAAAATAAACAAACTGTATTGAAAAGTACTGAAGTAAGGATTAAAAGTACTAATTTACACTTAGTGATTGTAAGAATAAGATAAAATGTTATTATATAAAATTCTATTTCATATATATTTATATAATAATAATACATTCTTTGAATACAGAACAGTGATACGAGATTTCATTAACACCATATATTTAAAAAAAAAGAAGTACTGGGAAAACAACGATAATAATAAAGAAATGAACATCTGGAACATACACATACCTATGTACAATAATTACGATCAGCCAAGGGAACACCCAGCCAAGCTTATACCCACATGCGGAGAAACGAACAAGACTCATGAGCTCCGCATAGCAGGTATGGATAGCAAGCGAATGTTGAATTTGAGCACCAACTGCAAACATTCCCCTTTTGTGTGGAGAATCAGGCCATTGCGAGAACTCCAATGTCTATATTTACAATAGATCTCGTGCCGTTGCCTTTTCACCTCGCGCGGATCTCATTACGGCGTAGGGAAGCATCTCATGGGTGGTGTTGGCGAATATAAGACTGAAAAAGTTATCGCGCCCTGAGAAAGCTTTAAATCAGGGTGGTAAATTTCCAGTCAAGAAAACCGATGATTTGGTACTGCTGGACGAAGACGCGGAAACTCCTCAGTTAAATACAAGTACTTTAATGGAAACTAGGAAAGAGATAGGGCTTCAAATAAATATGGATAAGACGAAATATATGATGAGTGGCTGGAACGGTAATGATTTTGGTATTAAGGTTATGATCAGTATTAAGGTTCTATCATAACTAAAAGAAACTAATTTCAGTTGCGAAATTGCTTAGCTCACGGTTTTTATAAAGAAACTCAAAGGATATAATGTATAAAACTATCATTATCCCGGCGATTTCATATGGATGTAATACATGGTCGCTTACTTTAAATAATTCCTCAAGGCTTTCGAGAATGAGGTACTGTGTTAAATATTTGATCCAAAAAGAGATGAGGCTACTAGGGAATTAAAGGTTACAAAACGCGGAATTATGGAGATTGTTCCTAGTCATTATAATAGAGCTGAAAACATCGCTACGACTCAGATGGGCTTGCTAATTTGTTAAGCTAAGTGTAAAACGCATTTCTAAAAGGTTAGTATGTACTGAACTGACTGGTAGGCTTCCAGAGGACGCATCGGCTGGAGGATTGTGAGGATTACCAGTTGATGTTGCTGGTAAAGGTTTGGTGGCTTCTGGCTTCGACCAAAGTAAATAAACTTGGTGATTTTTTAATACATAATATTTCCAAGTCAAATTAAACAGTTAAATCAAGCCGAATTCAAAATTGGATCAAAGTTAAATTAAAATTAGGTCGAATTCAAAGTTTTAAAAAAAGCTATACTTGATTGAGCGCACTTAAAATTAATAGTATAATCCGTAAACTAAAAACCCCCGGTAACGCAGCGATTGAGCTTAGTATCGAATAACTACAAAAAAGCTTAGAAAGTTAAGATAAAATGATATTTGATCGTGCAATCTTAAAATCAAAATTAAACGAACCCCTTATAACCCAAACCCAAGCCCTAGTATCGGAAATGTCTTAAAAGCTAAATTAATCGATACTTAGTATTAAAATCGTGAGTAATTTCATGTAAAAGGACCCCTGAGAACAGTTAACAAGCCACATTGTTATTAAACATAATCAATAATTAAAATAGCCGTAAAAACATAAAATTATGTTAACTTGATTTTTATTATTTTATTGACACCGAAAAATTTGATTTGTAAAAGGTTGAATTTGAAATGGTTGAAGTGCTACTAGGTAATTTCTTCACAAAATATTATCACTCCTATAAGTGTAAATTAGCCCGTTTATTTGTTGTATTTATTATAAGTACAGCTGTAAATATCAATAAAATGTTTAAAAATAAAATAAAAAGAATTTGAAATGGAAAACGTTGAATTTGACTTGAAAAACGTTGAATTTGACTTGGGAAACCTTTAGTTCGACTTGGAACCGATTCGTCTTTTATTAAAGTTATCGACGGATATTATAATTTGATGGTTACCAACACAGTCATGTTTATGGTTGCTAAGTAAGGTAAAAAAGACGGTCTAGTGAATAGAGCTGTGGTCTACTATAGTATATGTACCGCCGAAGCGATCTAGTCTACTATACTCGCTATAATGCTTTCAGCATTTCATTGAAAGCTCGACGCAGTCCAGCTGATGTTGCTGGTACTGGTTTGGTGATGGCTTCTGGATTCGACCAAAGTAAATAAACTTGGTGATTTTTTAATACATAATATTTCCAAGTCAAATTAAACAGTTAAATCAAGCCGATTTCAAAATTGGATCAAAGTTAAATTAAAATTTGGTCGAATTCAAAGTTTTAAAAAAAGCTATACTTGATTGAGCGCACTTAAAATTAATAGTATAATCCGTAAACTAAAAACCCCCGGTAACGCAGCGATTGAGCTTAGTATCGAATAACTACGAAAAAGCTTAGAAAGTTAAGATAAAATGATATTTGATCGTGCAATCTTAAAATCAAAATTAAACGAACCCCTTATAACCCAAACCCAAGCCCTAGTATCGGAAATGTCTTAAAAGCTAAAATTAATCGATACTTAGTATTAAAATCGTGAGTAATTTCATGTAAAAGGACCCCTGAGAACAGTTAACAAGCCACATTGTTATTAAACATAATCAATAATTAAAATAGCCGTAAAAACATAAAATTATGTTAACTTGATTTTTATTATTTTATTGACACCGAAAAATTTGATTTGTAAAAGGTTGAATTTGAAATGGTTGAAGTGCTACTAGGTAATTTCTTCACAAAATATTATCACTCCTATTAGTGTAAATTAGCCCGTTTATTTGTTGTATTTATTATAAGTACAGCTGTAAATATCAATAAAATGTTTAAAAATAAAATAAAAAGAATTTGAAATGGAAAACGTTGAATTTGACTTGAAAAACGTTGAATTTGACTTGGGAAACCTTTAGTTCGACTTGGAACCGATTCGTCTTTTATTAAAGTTATCGACGGATATTATAATTTGATGGTTACCAACACAGTCATGTTTATGGTTGCTAAGTAAGGTAAAAAAGACGGTCTAGTGAATAGAGCTGTGGTCTACTATAGTATATGTACCGCCGAAGCGATCTAGTCTACTATACTCCGCTATAATGCTTTCAGCATTTCATTGAAAGCTCGACGCAGTCCAGCTGATGTTGCTGGTACTGGTTTGGTGATGGCTTCTGGATTCGACCAAAGTAAATAAACTTGGTGATTTTTTAATACATAATATTTCCAAGTCAAATTAAACAGTTAAATCAAGCCGATTTCAAAATTGGATCAAAGTTAAATTAAAATTAGGTCGAATTCAAAGTTTTAAAAAAAGCTATACTTGATTGAGCGCACTTAAAATTAATAGTATAATCCGTAAACTAAAAACCCCCGGTAACGCAGCGATTGAGCTTAGTATCGAATAAATACGAAAAAGCTTAGAAAGTTAAGATTAATCGATATTTGATCGTGCGATCTTAAAATTAAAATTAAACAAATCCCCTAAAACCCAAACCTCAGCCCTAGTATCGGAAATGTCTTAAAAGCTAAAATTAATCGATACTTAGTATTAAAATCGTTAACTTGACGCCTATTATAAAAACGTGGTAAGTAATTTATTAATACATAATGAATGAGATTCGTTTATAAATAAACGATGCACCACAAAGTGGATAAAGACTGAATAATGGTTATTCACACCTATTACCACATTTATTATAACTAGCGACCGGATTTCCATGCTATTCCACATTTTATTCGCTTGCGTGTAACAACTTTAAGCTCAATTACTAATCCATTCATGAACAATGGTTTTATATATTAAAAGTCAATAAACGTACGTTTTATTCATTTTCCGCTAAGCTACGTGATTTAGATTTTCGTTGGATTTGTACTTTGTCAATGGAATTATACAATTTGCTTTATACGTGTATCAATAGTTTTAATATCAGGTAGGCCTTATTTAAATACTCTGATATGGCCTGACTTAAATACCAAACTTTCAAAGCTTCTAAAAGTTATTATTATTAAGTCCCCGCGAATTGGTTTGGTGAATGTTTTTTTTTTAAATTCCGATTAAGATTTATGTTTTATAGTTTTACTTATTAATTTCACTTGTTTGTGCATTAATATATTTGTATGGAGAGTTTTTTCAGAGGAAAACGCGTTTTAAGGTACGCTTTGTAAAATGGTCTCGACCTTGTGTGATTATGACCTCAAAAAAACGGGAAATAGCACTAAACTGAAATTACGTATAACAGATGTATATTCCGGGAATATTAGAGCAATTTTCTCACTAGCACAGACTTTACATTACAAGAGAAATATTTATCTAGGATCATCGCTATAGTTATTTTCTCTTTTGCGGATTTCTACATTTTCTATTAATATCTTTAAATTAATAAAAGTGTCTTAGGTTAAGTACATGTAGATATTCGTACTATTACCAAGCCAACCGACGTGCAAGGAAATTTGGCCGCCAGGTTTTTGCCAGATATTAAGGAACCCCTGGATTGGCTTCCTACTCTCTCCTAAAGGGACGTTACACGAATAAGCAAACTAAAAAAGTTTAGTAAAAATAATAATAATTAAACAAAGGATAAAAAAGTGATACTGATAATAAGCATTTACATTCATACAACCTTTAACAACAGTAAAGATTTATGAATCTTACGATTAATTAAAAAATAAAATTAAATATTCAGGACAGGGATGAAGCATGACGAATGTTTGAAGGGTGAGTATTCCATACCAAATAAATAAGAACATATGAATAATAAATAATTAGTAAGTTTCTAAATCTTCCAGAAACAGTTTATTACAATAAACTTTAAAATGAGTCAACGTTTTGGGGGCCTTCCCCAACATCAGAACTCACTGAAAGTCATTTAAAAAATGATCTATTTCTAATTAAATTTTTTTCAATAATGTCATACCTTTTTTTTTTTTTTAATTAACACTAAGGAAAAAACTGACATATTCTTCGGCCCGTAATGTATTATTAGATATTTATTAGATTAGGAACCAAAGAATATGCCATTTTAGACCGGTGTTTTTCTTTAGTGTTAATTTAAAAAACAAAACAATTTTTTGACTTAAATTATTGACAAAATTTTAATTAAAAATGGATAATTTTTAAATGACTTTCAGTGAGTCCTGATGTTGGGGAAGGCCCCTGAAACATTGACTCGTTTTAAAGTTTATTGTAATAAATTGTTATTGGAAGATTTAGAAACCTACTAATTATTTATTATCATACTGCATTCTTCCATTTAAACTATTTTTATTATGAATAATATAGTAATATATAATTTATTAATGATATGAATGGATTTGTTTAAATAATACAGCAAAACACGATCTATTGAAGCTAACTAATAATTTTATTCATTGATTATAAAAGACTTTATTCGACAACGCTCTGGTGTAATAATAGATATTTTAAATTCATTTATGTCATTCGTGGTAAACAGATCAGTAATTACTTATAGTGTTGATATACATTTTCATGTTCAGTTTCATATCATATACGTATGAGGCATTGAATATAAAGGCTACAGAACTAGGTGTGTATGGATGGGGCTCCGAATCAAATCTAGAATAAGTCCACTCTTTAGTTAATATTAAATATTAAATGATAATTTGATATTATATATTCCGGAAAGTCTTATATGTGTAAATATTTTTGTAATAGGTATGGTTGAGGTTTAATTCTGTTGTTGTGGATGAAGAAATATCGTGATTGTATTTATCGGGGGGTGATTAACTTTTGTTAATCGGGGAAGCCCGTGGCTGAGTGGCTAGCGCGCTAGTCTCTCATGCTACGGGTTCTGAGTTCGAATCCCAGTCCCGGCGGGGCTTTTATAAGGTTGTAAAAAAATGGGGATTCATTCACAGCCTCTCCCCGGGTATGTGAGACCCGTCAGCCAAAGGGTGGCCACTCACAAAATTAGTCGTTGGGAGTGATGACCCTACACTAAAAATTGCATGGTGAAACGTGAGTGTAAACTCGCCACTGGAAGAAGAAGAAGAAGATAACCTTTTGTTTTTCTAGAGCCTCCATATAATTCGATAATAGTTTCATCGTTTCGTGCTCCTCTAAATAAAAACCACCTGGGACTTTTGTTTGTAATATGCAGGGTATTTCAAGGCTGTGGCCCAGACTTCAGGAATGAATCAAGGACTTCAAAAATAGAAAACAAAAAGTTCTGTGGTGATGTATCCGGTAATAAGTAGCTAAGGAGCTAAAGTAAAAAATCCGATGTTACACTCGAAACTGTTCCTCAGGCATTTCCAGCTTCTAGCTTACAGGATTCGATTTTTTATCGAAAAATAAATGTTGTAGGTCATAGAATACTACTACAATTGGTTCCAAGCACTTGATTCTAGCGTCCTTGGGCCCGAGATAACTCAGTTGAAGTCCTTAATGTTTTGTTTGTTTCCTATTATTCAACAGCAATATTAAAAGTAATTATAGGGAATGGATTTATGAAAGATGTTAAGAAACACGTACATGCGCTAAGGGGATGTTGGCAAATAAGCATGTGTGCTGGGTTTAACTATAAATTAAGGATCTCAAAATAAAGAAAAAAATATCCTGAGATTAGTGCAGTTTTTTTTTTATAGAAAATGTCCATAGAAGGCTATTTATTCATTAACGTATACATTCATTAATAAAGAGTTTGAAAAGTATTAATTAATTTTTTATATCCTAAATAACTCAAGGCGTATGCTTACGACAAATGATAGTGGCTCTTAACGTCTTAACATTCAAGCTCTCGTAACTTTATTCCTAATGAATGCGTTTAAATTGTACTGTTTGATCATGGAAAAAAACCCTAATATATAGGTCCTCAACTTAGTTATCGGACACTAAGTTCAATTACTTGGAACCAATTCTTGTAGAATTTAATGACCTACAACTTTTATTTCAGAGATTTGTCCGAAATATCGATTCCTGAGAGACTAGAAGCTGAAAATAACTGAAAGAGAATGTCGAATCTAACATTGAATTTTTCGCAAACTTCGATGAATTCTTGCTCCTCCAGTATCCTTTAATAACTTCACACTTACTCCTGTAGAACGAATCCGATACCTAGGACTCCATCTTGACAAGCGCCTTACTTGGAATCCTCACTCAAGACTGAAACGACGAGAAACTGCTCGAAGATATCAATTACTACAACACTTACTAGACAAACGTTCAAAACATCCGGTACATTACAAAAAACTTATTCAAACCACTACTAAACCATATGATTCCTTTCACATCCAATACTCACAATCCAAAATCCTTAATGCCCCTTATTTCGCCACAAATAAACTCCTCCAAAATGACCTCAACATCCCATTTGTAGCAGACCTAGCCCGTGATAGATACACGTCTTTTCATTCTAAACTCTCTGCCCACACAAATCTACTTGTCCGTAATCTTCTTTAGATATTACTGATAACTCTCTGAGACGATTAAAAAGAAGGTGTGCTCGAGACCTAATGCCTTAAAATAATTAACGAAGAGATACCACTGGGTAGTTTTTTCTCAAGACATTTTCACTACTTTTCTTCACCCTGCATTTTTACTTATTGTGTTGTATAATACAGTTGTAAATTACAATAGAAAAAAACATTGGATTTTTGACTCTAGCCCCTTAACTGCGCATTTCCGGACACGTGTCAAGGGAACTTTTTTTCTTGTCTTGAGGTCCTTAATTCATTCCTAAAGTCTAGCCACTTAACCCTTAAACACTGTGTAGGCTGTTTGTTTATTGCCTATAATAACGATTGGATTATGTATTTGTGGGTTTATCCATTTCTTTTTGCGCGTTGAAACAATATTTTTGGGAGTCTACCATTATTAAGTTTTAAAATATAATAAAACGATCTTTAGAATCGTGACTTAGGCTATGAGAGATATTAAATTCTGACCGTATTAACAAAAAATGAATATTTTTGAAAAATCGAACGTTAGGAATGCACGTGGTAGGTGACTAGGCGCCGAACATCGAGAATCACTGAATGGCGGAAGATGAAAATTAAATGGATCGTTATTGAGAGTAAAGAATGCAAAGAGTTGGTGGATTGGAGGGGCTTCCGCTTCCGGGGCTTTGACCACTTCCGGCGGTGGCAGTTATTAACTGTTGCCAGTGGCTGTGCCGCGCAGGAAATGTCTTTAGCAGCTCTGTTAGATAGATCTCATCTCCAGTGGATTAAAGCCCTTTATAATATTTATTACCTTATTCAATAATTATTCTTTCAATAAACGCATTATTTATAATCAGTCGGATCATTGAGCAGCTTAGTGTAACTTCCAAACCATTGTACATCGTTTGGCATTTTACTCAGAAATCTTGAAAAAGTTTTTTTTTTCATTGTGAGTATAATGATGGATGTTGATAACATTCAAATTTAAAAGAATATTTATGATTAAAAGCAAAATAAAACTCTTGTAACTGACTGGAAGCTAAATTTCTTCTGTATTGATATATTATTATTCCCAACATTTAATTCACATTCTCCGATACGGCTGAGACTTGCTTACTTAAATAAACAAGTCCTACCGCTGGGTAATTTCTTTGCAAGTCTATATCAAGTCATAATCAAATTATAAGTGTTCACTTTTTCTTGTTTTTTTAATAAACGGTTGTAAATCTGATTAAAAATATCATATAAATCTTCTAGGATATTCTCTTATCAAACATAGACTATGTACTTTTGCTATTATCATGAGTATGCCAAGTAAATTGGGGAGAAAAATGATTACATTTTTTCACATAAGTGTTATGAAAACAGGTTTTTTGTTAGGGTAGAGGATTTCAGGAGGAGGAACTAAGAAATATAAAAATAAGAAAATATTTTTTTTTTTTTAATCTTACGTCTGGTCTAGTGAATAGAGCACTAGCCTACTATTCTCCGGATCCTGTGTTCCAATCCGGCTGTGACAGAATATTATTTATTCTGTAATTCAGTCGGGGTGGCGGAAGGGGGGCCGGCCACCCTAGGGTATGGAGACCCTCCTGGAGCAGACCGAGCATCTAAAAAGTGGGTACCCGAAAAATGGAGGGAAAACCTAGCGGCTGAGCGTGACCTAATCACCTCATTGCGAGGCCGTTGGCCTAGAAACAGGACGAATCTATTTGTACTGAGCCCAAGACCCTTCATGGTTTGTAGTGGTATTAAGTGAAACCCTGTAATATGTAGCTAGTAATTGAAACGGTAATAGTCTCACCGAACATGTGGTACATTTAGTTTTTCAGGATCTTTGATAACTAGAAAAAGAACGACATTTAACAAAATTAGAAATAAAGTGGCTGTTGAAGGTGGGAAACGTGTGTTATAAGTTTTTGTTGTTATAATTACTTAACTATGTCAAGAAACTTAAAACTTTATAAAACTAATACTATCCCAATGGGTATATACGCGCGTGAAACGTGTTCGCCTATTTTAAAGGATGAACAACGCTTTAAGGTTTGTGAGAGTAAGGTACTACGTAAAATGTTTGGCCCAAATAAAGATGAGGCAACTGAGGAATTTAGAAGGTTACATAAACCGGAATTAAGGAACTTATATCCTGTCAGGATAATTGAAATGATAGCTTCGCGGTGACTCAAATCGGCGTGTAAAGTCGTTAGGCTCAGTGAAGAACTAATTTCGAAAACGTTAATATGCGCTGAACCGACTGGTAGGTGTCCGAGAGGTAGGCCAAGGCATCAGTGGGAGGATTATCCCAGGAAGTCTGGTCTCGAAGGCTTGGGCTTAAACGGTGATGATTGGACGAATCTATTTTGGCAAAATTTGATGGTATCGGTTTTGAGCCTTCGGCTTCGCTAGGCCTATTATGAGTGAAAATTTGTAAATATATGATTTATGTAATTTAGCTCTTATGTATAGTCTTCCACAATAATTGGATCTAACACCAAGCTTAGTCGAATTTTTTATAATAGTCTAATTTGCCAACGATTGGCCAAGGTGTAAACGCATCTATAGAGATACATAGTACCTGGAATCACAATAGGAGCGGGAAACTGTCGCTCTAAATGCTACTCTTAGGCGAGGCGATAACCGGAACATGTTCACGTGACTGAAGAGGTGCCATTCCAGTAAAACGATCAGAACTTCCGCAGTATCTTTAGTTGTGCAAAATCAAGAGGATTGATGTAGAATTGAATGCCATATTCTGAAGTGGTAGTAAAAGAAGTTTGTTTGTTTTTTCAGTTAGAGATACACAAAACACTGATAATTTTACCAATCATGCAGAGACAATAGAAAAACAAACGTTACTCATCCCCAGTAAATACAACCCATTATATCCGTTCATCCAGAACAATAGACATTAACCTCAACCTTACCTATTATTAAATGCACAGTTTCCTGTCATAAAAATATTTTCACAATTAAGACTTTCCGGAAACTACGATATTAAATTAACATTAAGCAATATTTATCACCATTTTAAAACCAAGGATAACTGTACACTATGTAATCTCAAAAGAGAGTATTTATTTCATCTTTTTTTTTTATGTCCCATATACTATTAAATATGAACAGTACAAATTTTACTGACCTGTTTACAACCGAAGATATTAAGGGACGAAAAAAAAAAAAAATTATTATGTGAGGCAATGTTGCCAAATTAGATCATCTATATTTATAAATTTATAATAAATGAATACAATTATTTCTTACCTTCATTAAAAAGGTACATCGTGTTTCGCCGTATTATTTAAAATAATATATTTATATAATTGTAATATTGGACACTATCATATTATTCATTTATTGTTTTTACTTTATTTTATTATAAGTTTAATTGTAATTTGTTACTGTTGAATGTACCTAGATCTGATAATTTACTCATTGCCCTAGAAGGTGGCAGATTGTATTATCTCTTAATACAATAAAATCAATAAAAAAAAAAAAAATAAAAAAAGATCTGATAACGCAGTGAATTAGTATCTTATTACCTCATTTCTTGAAATAATTTTTACTTTCACTTACCTAAATATGAAATAAGTCCTGTGAAACTGAAATTTCATATTTAAGGCAACCATACGTCCGAGATGTAACAGGAACTTTTTCATCAAAATCAGCTGACTGGAAGATCTACTTAATACCATGTATTTTTTCACCTTTTTACTGTTTTCTTAAAAAGGGCTCTAACGATTTTGATTAAACCCGCTGTATCGATGTAAAACTTGATAAGCTTTAATATGATGTAGGTTTCATTCTAATTGAAATAGTCTGAAAAGACTTAAATGCCGATATTTTAACTTTTCTTCCTCTAAAGTACCTTTAATTATGGAGGTACTAAAAATAACAATATAATCTTGTTATCAACGATAAAAAATTAGTAAACATATAAGTTGAACGAATTAGATATCCACCTAAACGAGAAAACTTAAAAAAAAATTTTTTTAATGCAATTTCTTTTTGTTTTTGAACATAAGAACGGTAGTATACGTGTAGAATATATCGTTGGAAAGCTTAAGATTTTAGAACAAATATTAATTTATACAGAAAATTGTAAAAGTTGATAAAGAGTGGTGAAAAGCCGATAAAACTAACTGATTGTTTTAGATAATAATTAATATATTATATATTAAATCTTATAATTAATAAGACGAATTCGATCTCTAACTATAGGAGAAAACTGCAAAAATTATTTTTTTATATTACAGTTCTTATGTTCAAAAACAATGTTTCGTTTTTGAACGTAAGAACTGTAACATAGATGAGTAATATACCGTTGAAAATCTAAAGATTATAGAAAAAAAAAAACATTATCTTATACACAAGCTAGTGAAATTTGATAAAGAGTGATGAAAAAACGATAAAACTAACTGATTATTTTCGAGAATAATACAATAGATTTTTTTTATAAAACACATATTTCTATAGAATTCAATTTAATTAATTCTTGTTAGTTTCACTCATTTTTATCGTTAACAGTATTTGAAAATTCTTTAATCGATTTTAACAATGGCGGTAAGTGAAAGTCGTGTGTGGCCCGCACTCGAAGTACATGTATAGTACAGTCCATGTACTGAGAATGAATTCATGATATGAATAAATGAATAATTTTAAATTTCCCACGACTAATCAATCATTATCCTTGTATTTATTTTTTAAAATATTATTAAATGTGACTGCCTTTAAATATTGAAATAAGAACCGAAAAGGAAAATTTGTTATAAGATTTGATTTAGGTTACTTCATCAATGTTTCTGTTAGATATCTGCCACTTAACGATCTAACACATCATTTTATTCATATTTATATTTATAAGAAAGCAATAGAGAATGACGAAAAATCATTTTGTTAAGTAACATTGACTTTATATTTAATATAGAATTGAAACATTTTATTGGCTTAATATACATCGTAGCCATAAGGTCTGGCCTACTTAGTGTTTGTAGGGATTAGTTTATATATATATATATATATATATATATATATATATATATATATATATATATATATATATATATATATATATATATATATATATAAGTTTGTGTTGTTCTTAGGTTTCAGTCAATGAATAAACGATTTTATTGTTCTCATAATCATGCAATTTTGGACAAAATAGTGTCTTAATTAGGCATGTTTAGCCTACAAGCTTTGAAAGAACACTGCATAAAAAATTGCATGATTATGAGAACAATAAATTCTCGAAACGTCGCATAGATAAAATCGTTTATTCATTGACTGAAACCTAAGAACAACACAAACTTAAATTATCAACAGTCGAGAACTGATCAAACAATATATATATATATATATATATATATATATATATATATATATATATATATATATATAATATAATATATATTTCAATTATATATTTTCATATTAAATATTTTTATAATTTATATATAAATATTTTTATATAATAAATATCATAAATGAATAAAAATAAATGTTTACTTATTTTTTTTTATTAATTTTTTTTATTTATTGAGATATATTACAATTTGTTTCTATATGAACATTAGTAATAGTGATATAAGATCCCATTAACACAATATATACAGTATACAATGTGCAATCGTTAATCACGGGCAACACATCTGTGTCATCAGCGTAATATACTCTTATAAAGTTTTAAATTTCAATAACAAAATTAATTCTAATAAATCCCTCCAAATAACCTTTACCCTTCGTCGTAAACCAATTACTTCCTGCCCTAAAGTATCTTTTAATCGTACTCCACTAGCCCCTGTTGAACAGATTCGATACCCAGGACTGCACCTCGACAAATGTCTAACTTGGAATCCCCATACAAGACTGAAACGACAAGAAACTGTCCGACGTTTTCGACTGATTCAACACTTATTGGACAAACGCTCCAACCTTCCGCTTAATTACAAAAGACTTATGTATATGACAATCATAAGAACGATATCGACTTACGGAGTAGAGCTATGGGGCTCTACTAAAGCATCGAATTTTTCTTTTATCCCATCCTTTCAATCCAAAATCCTTAACGCTCCTTACTTTGTCACGAATAAGCTCATCCATAAAGACCTTAATGTTCCATATGTTACTGAATTAGCCCGAACCAGTTATCAATCATTCCATGAAAAACTCAATTTGCCACTCTGATTCACTGATTTCTACCCTATCATCCTCTTTGATTCCTGAAAAGAAGATGGCCCCGAGACCTTCTTGTTTAGAATATTTTTAGAGTGCTGCCAATGTGTAGCGTCTCTACATGTATTTCATATCAGTTTACTACGTCCATCATATTTACTTGATGTATATTATAAAGTTGTAAACATCAATAAATATGTTTAAAAATTTTAATGCAAATGAAACTGTATATGAATTAAATTTGACTCATTCCTCCAGAGTATTACAGAGTTTAATATTATCATAAATTATTTATTATATTTTTATTTATAGATTACTAGAAATGTCTGGTATATAGGAGGTAGTAAATAGGCCTGATTAAAAAACTGAAGGAGGAAGTAGTGGCATAGTGGTCATGCAGGGCAATCATCACATTAATGCAATGATCCGGTTTAATGTGACAAGGAAGGAGGGTATATTCCTTGCCCATTCTTCACTGCCAGCCCATACGTCCACGTTTTGCTTTTCTCTCTGTCTCCACTAAATTTTGACTTAGATTTCCAAAAAGTACTAAGGAACATTTTTTTCGAAATTGATTTTTTGACATATTTGTATTCTAATCGTTTAATTTTATCTAAATCCGTCATCAGATTATATCTAAAAAAAACATAAAAACCCATTAAAAACGTTTTTAAAAATTTCATTCCATTCCGAAAGGTACTTTTTTTAAAATATTTATTTTTTGAAATTCATCACAATTTGTTTCAAAATGAACAATATTAATAGTGATATGAGACGACATTCACACAACATATAAAGAAAACAATGATAACGTCAAATTACTTTCAATGTAATAAATAAATAAAAAAAACGACAACAACCTATTATTGAGATAAAAAAAAAAAAAAAAAATGAAATAAAGAAGTAAGAAATACATTAACATCATACACAACACAATCATAACTATATACAATATTTATAATCTGCTAAAGGAAACCCATTATGACTCGAATTAAATACCATATAACGAAATATATGATTTCTTTTCTTTTTTATTTTCTTTTCTTTTTTAATTTTTGTGGAAGTTTTCTTAATTGGAACATTCAATAAAGCACCCACTATCTTCCATTCATCATCCAGTTACTTTATTTCCTAAGTCTTTTAACACCTTTTTTTTATTCCATCTTAGTCGACGTTTCGGGTTGTTTCCCCATTTTCAAGACTGAAACTTAATCCTTGCTACAACATTTTTCTTTATTCATTACATCTTATAGCACACTGCTACTTGTCTATTGGCTCACTGTTTCCATTATATTCTGTTGCTCATATGGTTGGTGCTAATATCCATATTTAATTTAGTTTCTTTTCTTTTTTAATTTTTGTGGAAGTTTTCTTAATTGGAACATTCAATAAAGCACCCACTATCTTCCATTCATCATCCAGTTACTTTATTTCCTAAGTCTTTTAACACCTTTTTTTCAATGTTCAAATTCAATGTAATAAATAAATAAAAAAAACGACAACAACCTATTATTGAGATAAGAAAAAAAAAAAAAATGAAATAAAGAAGTAAGAAATACATTAACATCATACACAACACAATCATAACTATATACAATATTTATAATCTGCTAAAGGAAACCCATTAGGACTCGAATTAAATACCCATATAACGAAATATATGATTAGTAGCAGAAGCGGTGGCGATCTTGGTGATATTGATATATCAGGGCATACTTTTGAACACGTGGAGAAATTTAAGTATTTAGGTTCAATGATAAAAAGAAAAAAGAAAATCCAGGAAAAATAAAGTCCCGGTTAAAGGTGGGAAATGCTTGTTATTATTCAGTTACTAAATTACTTAGCTCGAGGCTTCTTAAGCATCGATGGGAGGATTGCGTTACGGCTGAATTACGTTTATTTTTCGTTTGTTTGATTATTGATTTAACTATACTTTATGCAACAATGGCTAATTGGACAAAGTTACTGTGGGAGTCCTAAATTGTGCCAATCCAGGTTTAATTAGGATCTTTAAGGAGTTCCTGACATCTCACAGGCTCGGGACCACCTCTCACCTGCCTTAATAATACAAAAATATCCAGTTGATAAACTTTTTTGTATAATTATATATTTTAGCCTATTAGAAATCGATATTATTTTTTTTTTTCCGTTGTGAAATATTGTCTCAGTCAAGAACCTATTGTTTCTTGAGGAAATTTTCTTTTTCAATGTCGTATTTGAATATCTTTAGGGAGCTAAAAAATAGTTTGTTAAATTTAAAAGATGTACCGGAAGAGGGATTTCGAGAAATTTTAAAAAATCGTGCTGCAACTGCACCTGAATATCTATTCAGGCATCTGTCCTGACTCTTAGTAGCTCTAATGTTGAAAATATAATTTATTCGTTATTTTTTTTTTTTTACATTTGAATGACTAATGATTCTGGTATATCATACTGAAAATAACAAAAACCTATCAATAATTCTTTCCTGGAATCCAACCTTTTAACCTCTTTCATAGAAAAACAGCCCTAACCATTACTGACCACTCAAGGTTTTTTACTATGACGTAATAAATTCTTTATTTGGTTTACTCAAAACCATAACTTCTCAATATGAGTGATGTATTTTAGTTTGGGATTCATCTGTAAACATAAAAATTCATCAACCTTGTTTTAAAAAAAGTGTAACAATCGTTCAGCCTATTTTTTATGTTATTGCCTTGCCTGCTGGAAGACTTTTTGTACCAAATTTTTTAAAAAACATGTTTAACAGTTTAAACTTTTATTTTCCATCCAGCAGTACTGAAAAATTCATAATAAGCAAATTTTTACTCATTTGAAAAATTGTTTTTTCATTTGATTAATAATAATCAGTTTTTCATTTTTGTAAATGTTTTTCATAATAATAATAACTTCTTTATTCATTCTGGGAAATAGAATAATATTACAGGCAAATTAAATAGAAACTTAAGTTCTTAGACTACAAAACAAACAACAAAAATAACAAATAAAATAAATAATAGTAATAAATTAACAGGAGCTTCTAATAATAATAATTTATAAAAACCAATAAAATAAACTAGACGAAAAATAAAATATGTATATATTCATATGTACAGAGCTAATTAAAAAAAAAATTACAATGATTATGAAAAGTGTAAACTAAAATACTAAATGTTTAAATACGAAGCAAAATAAAATATAATATGTAATTGTTTTTCTCAGCTCTATTTACTGATTTCTATTGAAATTTTATAATTGATTAGGGTTATTTGAGAATGGGATTGACAGAAAGTGTTTGAACAAACGGGATTTCTGGGTCGGAAGAGTATTGGAGTGACGGATATGAGAAGGAATAGAATTCCATACGGACGAGGATCGGATAAGGAAAGATCTGTTGAAAGCTGCGGTCCGACGAGGCGTTATATACAGGTTCGAAGGTCGCTAACGAGTGTTGCAGGATTGGACGGAGAATTTAAATGAAAATATATTAGAGATGTACGATGGACGTTGGGATCGGAGAACTTGAAAGAGAAAGGATGCCAAGAAGTACTTAAAACGGTAGGATGGGTAAAGCCACTTTAACTCATCGTAGATTCGGGTTACAGAGGTGTCCCTGGATATCCCTAAGATGAAACGATCAGGCACTTAAATAACCGTTTTAGTTTTGCTTCAAGATACCCAGAGACACCCCAATACACCGCACAGCAGTAGTCAAAGCGGGAGAATATTAGTGAACAAAACAAGAGCTTGCGGGTTTTAAATGGAAGAAGGTGACTGTGGTAATTAAGGAGTTTCAAGGTGTAAATTGTGCGTCGAGGAATTTTGGAAACATGGATTTTCCAGGAAATAGTTTGCTCGAGGGTTAATCCAAGGTTTTTGACGGTTTGGTGGAACTTTATAGGTTGATTATTTAAAAACAGTGTTGGGATTAGGGAAAGGGTTTTGAGGAGTGGATTGGAACCTATTAATATCTACTTAGTTTTCTCAGCATTTAATTTTGGCTTGTTGTTTATGGTCACTTTTGGCTTTTATATATTATTTTTATGTTTTCCACACTGTAATCAGCCATCCACATGTTTTCATTAATTTTTTTTTAACATTTCAACTAGAATTAAATAGAATAGCAATTTCATTTGTATTTAGGGTTTCCTCATTTAACATTCTCACCATTTCTTCTTTAAAAAAATGTTTCATAGCCGCTGTTCCATCGTTACATTTTTACCGAAAAGCCTTATTTATAAAAAATTTCTTTCTTAAGTCGGCATCAGTTACATGAAAAAAAACTATTGATATCCGTAATGAAAAATAAATTAACTTGGAAAAATATTTCTTCTTTAGTTGGTTATCGAATTACTTCATATTTAATTTCACCCAAGTGGAAAATACATTAAATCAACAAAATATGAAGTATATTAGCCCTTTAAGAGTATTTTAATCAGAATAGAACCTAAATGAAATTAAATTCCATTTTACATAAATCATTACATCATCTAAATTTTAATAAGCTAAACTGATACCACTCGAAACCAAGAGCATTAAAATTCTGCGAAAATCAGATCCACAGAGCCTATTATGAAAAACTGAAGAATAGTTCCACGAATATTGCGATGTACAATTGAAATTTTAATTAACTTTCAGTTAGCCATTTTTAGCCCCCTGTAATCGATCAAATTCATTATTTTCCAACCATGTAGCTAAAAGTTTCTGCTTTTCAACCCCTATGATAAACGCTTTATTATCCTCAATCATTTATTCAGGAGCTTTCCCCGAAGACAAATTGACAAATTAATAAACAATACTACCCTCTCCGTTATCTCTTTTCCACTTACCACTTTTTTGTATCCCTCTCTTCGACTATGGTTAGCTCCTTAAATGATGAAGGTTTGGGCTTAAGAATGAACAAGGTATCTATACCGGAGACTTAATTTTAGATATTAACTGTTTAATACGCACCAAATTACCTTTACCCTTCGTCGTAAACCTATGGCATCCTGCCTTACAGTGTCCATTAAAAACATTCCGCTAGTTTCTGTGAACAGATTCGATATCTAGGATTCCACCTTGACGAACGCCTTACTTGGAATCCTCATACAAGACTGAAACGACAAGAAACTGCTCGACGTTTTCGGCTACTCCAACACTTACTTGACAAACGTTCTTATCTTCCACTTAACAACAAAAGGTTTATCTACATGACTATCATACGGCCTATATGGACTTTTGGGCTCTACAAAACCATAAACTTCTCGTATCCAATCCCTTCGTAAAACCCTCAATGTTCCTTACTTTGTAACTAATAAACTGATCCATAAAGACGTTAGTATTCCGTATGTTGCTAATTTGGCCCGAACCAGATATCATTCCTTTCATATGACAAACTCCAATCCCAATATAATCCTCTAGTTTCACTCCTTTCTTCCACTTCAATTCCTTATAATCCTCGGAGGCGTGTGAAAAGAAGATGGCCTCGAGACTTCTAGTTTAGAATATTTTTAGAGTGCTGCCAATGGGTAACTTCTCTACATGTCTTTTTAATGCTTATTTTCTTTTAGCCGATTCACTATGTGTTGTACATTACAGTTGTAAATATTAATAAATAATTTTTTTTAGAAACAATTCTTTATTGAGCAATATTACAATCTGTCCAATTTAGGACATTTTTAATAGTGATGAAGTACAACATTCATACTACATTCACACGATATACAAAACAATAAATTTATATAATAATAATACAATATACATATATACAAAACAAAATCAAAAAAATACATACAAAAGTCACTCATACCTAATAAATAAAATAAATAAATAATAAAAAAATAAATAATTAAAAAAAATTAATTTATGTGTAGTATAAACAATCTTAACTAATTGATTGCTGTTAATTTTAGAATTTGACAGGAAGCTATTGCTTGGATGATTTTTAGTATGACTATGAGTAAGAAAGTAATAGTTCTCGACATTGTTGTATGACCTCTTTTTTCAAAAAAAAAAAAAAATTACTCTTTTGAATGAATGAAAAATAATTTTTATTCTGGGACAGCTAGTCCCCTAAGAATAATTTAAATCTACATCAAATATTAATCTTCTGGCTATTACTTCTTCAAAATATACATCTTTTAAGAAATTTTACTGCATATTATGAATAATAAAAATGCATACATACACTTTAACACACGCATATATATGTACAAGGTAATATTGCAACCTTATAATTAATAAAAGAAATAAAATGAAAAAGAACATTGAATTATTAAAATTTAAAAAAAATAAATAAATAAGAAGTGTAAATAGTCAAAACTAATAAAGGCGCGGTAGACTGATATTCAAGGAGATGGATAAATAGTTTATGCTTGAAGGAAGTTAAGGATTGGGGTGTACGAATGTAAATGGGTAAGGAATTCCAAAATTAAGTAGCGCGAATAACGAAAGATCTCTTGAAGGAAGCTGTTCTATGGGAGGGAATGAACAGGTTCAGGGACTGTTGTGTATGTGTTGGGATCTTGTGTATGATGACTATTAGTAAGAAGGTAATAATTCTCAACATTGTTGTATGACCTTCTCTTTAAAAAAAAAAAAATATATTTTTTACTTTTTTAACCTATTATATAGAATTTTAGTTAAAAAGTGTTACAGATGAATATGGCGCTATGATGCCGAAAGCTAATTACTTCTTACTAATGAAACATAAAGTATGGAATGTTTTTTGTCGTAACTTATCTTAATTATAAACTTAATGTTAGGTTGTATTGGTTGTTTTATCGTATTATCCAGTCCCATTTGTAAAATGTTTAAACACTTATTTATCATCCAGCAGTTCTCTAAAATTCAGAAATAAGCAAAATTTTACTCATTCGAGAAATAGTTTTTTCATTTGATTAATAATAATCAGTCTTTCATTTTTGTCATTTTTTTTAAATAATAATAACTTCTTTATTTATTCTGGGACAGGTCCCTTTAGAATAATATTACAGACCAATTAAATTGAAACTTAAGTGTCTTAGAGTACAGAACAATCAGAAAAGCAACAGAAATAACAAATAAAATGAATAATAGTAATAAATTAACAGGTTGCTTCTAATAATAATAGTTTATAAACACAATTAAATAAACTTGGCCAAAAATAAAATATTTATATATTCATATATACAGGGCTAATTAAAAAAAAAATTACAATGATTATGAAAAGTGTAAACTAAAATACATAAATGTTTAAATACAAAGCAAAATAAAATATCACATATAATTGTTTTTCTCAGCTCTATTTACTGATTTCTATTGAAATTTTATAATTAATTAGGGTTATTTGAGAATGGGATTGACAGATATTGTTTGAACAAACGGGATTTATGGGTCGGAAGAGTATTGGAGTGACGGATATGAGAAGGAATAGAATTCCTTGCGTGCTGCAGTCCGACGAGGCGTTAAATACAGGTTCGAAGGTCGCTAACGAGTGTTGCAGGATTGGACGGAGAATTTAAATGAAAATATATTAGAGATGTACGATGGACGTTGGGATCGGAGAACTTGAAAGAGAAAGGATGCCAAGAAGTACTTAAAACGGTAGGATGGGTAAAGCCACTTTAACTCATCGTAGATTCGGGTTACAGAGGTGTCCCTGGATATCCCTAAGATGAAACGATCAGGCACTTAAATAACCGTTTTAGTTTTGCTTCAAGATACCCAGAGACACCCCAATACACCGCACAGCAGTAGTCAAAGCGGGAGAATATTAGTGAACAAAACAAGAGCTTGCGGGTTTTAAATGGAAGAAGGTGACTGTGGTAATTAAGGAGTTTCAAGGTGTAAATTGTGCGTCGAGGAATTTTGGAAACATGGATTTTCCAGGAAATAGTTTGCTCGAGGGTTAATCCAAGGTTTTTGACGGTTTGGTGGAACTTTATAGGTTGATTATTTAAAAACAGTGTTGGGATTAGGGAAAGGGTTTTGAGGAGTGGATTGGAACCTATTAATATCTACTTAGTTTTCTCAGCATTTAATTTTGGCTTGTTGTTTATGGTCACTTTTGGCTTTTATATATTATTTTTATGTTTTCCACACTGTAATCAGCCATCCACATGTTTTCATTAATTTTTTTTTAACATTTCAACTAGAATTAAATAGAATAGCAATTTCATTTGTATTTAGGGCTTCCTCTTTTAACATTCTCACCATTTCTTCTTTAAAAAAATGTTTCATAGCCGCTGTTCCATCGTTACATTTTTACCGAAAAGCCTTATTTATAAAAAATTTCTTTCTTAAGTCGGCATCAGTTACATGAAAAAAAACTATTGATATCCGTAATGAAAAATAAATTAACTTGGAAAAATATTTCTTCTTTAGTTGGTTATCGAATTACTTCATATTTAATTTCACCCAAGTGGAAAATACATTAAATCAACAAAATATGAAGTATATTAGCCCTTTAAGAGTATTTTAATCAGAATAGAACCTAAATGAAATTAAATTCCATTTTACATAAATCATTACATCATCTAAATTTTAATAAGCTAAACTGATACCACTCGAAACCAAGAGCATTAAAATTCTGCGAAAATCAGATCCACAGAGCCTATTATGAAAAACTGAAGAATAGTTCCACGAATATTGCGATGTACAATTGAAATTTTAATTAACTTTCAGTTAGCCATTTTTAGCCCCCTGTAATCGATCAAATTCATTATTTTCCAACCATGTAGCTAAAAGTTTCTGCTTTTCAACCCCTATGATAAACGCTTTATTATCCTCAATCATTTATTCAGGAGCTTTCCCCGAAGACAAATTGACAAATTAATAAACAATACTACCCTCTCCGTTATCTCTTTTCCACTTACCACTTTTTTGTATCCCTCTCTTCGACTATGGTTAGCTCCTTAAATGATGAAGGTTTGGGCTTAAGAATGAACAAGGTATCTATACCGGAGACTTAATTTTAGATATTAACTGTTTAATACGCACCAAATTATCTTTACCCTTCGTCGTAAACCTATGGCATCCTGCCTTACAGTGTCCATTAAAAACATTCCGC
Source organism: Piezodorus guildinii (assembly GCA_023052935.1). Taxonomy (NCBI): domain Eukaryota; kingdom Metazoa; phylum Arthropoda; class Insecta; order Hemiptera; family Pentatomidae; genus Piezodorus; species Piezodorus guildinii. The sequence continues at coordinate 38,098,041 of CM041295.1, read as the reverse complement.
TAGTTTCTGTGAACAGATTCGATATCTAGGATTCCACCTTGACAAACGCCTTACTTGGAATCCTCATACAAGACTGAAACGACAAGAAACTGCTCGACGTTTTCGGCTACTCCAACACTTACTTGACAAACGTTCTTATCTTCCACTTAACAACAAAAGGTTTATCTACATGACTATCATACGGCCTATATGGACTTTTGGGCTCTACAAAACCATAAACTTCTCGTATCCAATCCCTTCGTAAAACCCTCAATGTTCCTTACTTTGTAACTAATAAACTGATCCATAAAGACGTTAGTATTCCGTATGTTGCTAATTTGGCCCGAACCAGATATCATTCCTTTCATATGACAAACTCCAATCCCTATATAATCCTCTAGTTTCACTCCTTTCTTCCACTTCAATTCCTTATAATCCTCGGAGGCGTGTGAAAAGAAGATGGCCTCGAGACTTCTAGTTTAGAATATTTTTAGAGTGCTGCCAATGGGTAACTTCTCTACATGTCTTTTTAATGCTTATTTTCTTTTAGCCGATTCACTATGTGTTGTACATTACAGTTGTAAATATTAATAAATAATTTTTTTTAGAAACAATTCTTTATTGAGCAATATTACAATCTGTCCAATTTAGGACATTTTTAATAGTGATGAAGTACAACATTCATACTACATTCACACGATATACAAAACAATAAATTTATATAATAATAATACAATATACATATATACAAAACAAAATCAAAAAAATACATACAAAAGTCACTCATACCTAATAAATAAAATAAATAAATAATAAAAAAATAAATAATTAAAAAAAATTAATTTATGTGTAGTATAAACAATCTTAACTAATTGATTGCTGTTAATTTTAGAATTTGACAGGAAGCTATTGCTTGGATGATTTTTAGTATGACTATGAGTAAGAAAGTAATAGTTCTCGACATTGTTGTATGACCTCTTTTTTCAAAAAAAAAAAAAAATTACTCTTTTGAATGAATGAAAAATAATTTTTATTCTGGGACAGCTAGTCCCCTAAGAATAATTTAAATCTACATCAAATATTAATCTTCTGGCTATTACTTCTTCAAAATATACATCTTTTAAGAAATTTTACTGCATATTATGAATAATAAAAATGCATACATACACTTTAACACACGCATATATATGTACAAGGTAATATTGCAACCTTATAATTAATAAAAGAAATAAAATGAAAAAGAACATTGAATTATTAAAATTTAAAAAAAATAAATAAATAAGAAGTGTAAATAGTCAAAACTAATAAAGGCGCGGTAGACTGATATTCAAGGAGATGGATAAATAGTTTATGCTTGAAGGAAGTTAAGGATTGGGGTGTACGAATGTAAATGGGTAAGGAATTCCAAAATTAAGTAGCGCGAATAACGAAAGATCTCTTGAAGGAAGCTGTTCTATGGGAGGGAATGAACAGGTTCAGGGACTGTTGTGTATGTGTTGGGATCTTGTGTATGATGACTATTAGTAAGAAGGTAATAATTCTCAACATTGTTGTATGACCTTCTCTTTAAAAAAAAAAAATATATTTTTTACTTTTTTAACCTATTATATAGAATTTTAGTTAAAAAGTGTTACAGATGAATATGGCGCTATGATGCCGAAAGCTAATTACTTCTTACTAATGAAACATAAAGTATGGAATGTTTTTTGTCGTAACTTATCTTAATTATAAACTTAATGTTAGGTTGTATTGGTTGTTTTATCGCATTATCCAGTCCCATTTGTAAAATGTTTAAACACTTATTTATCATCCAGCAGTTCTCTAAAATTCAGAAATAAGCAAAATTTTACTCATTCGAGAAATAGTTTTTTCATTTGATTAATAATAATCAGTCTTTCATTTTTGTCATTTTTTTTAAATAATAATAACTTCTTTATTTATTCTGGGACAGGTCCCTTTAGAATAATATTACAGACCAATTAAATTGAAACTTAAGTGTCTTAGAGTACAGAACAATCAGAAAAGCAACAGAAATAACAAATAAAATGAATAATAGTAATAAATTAACAGGTTGCTTCTAATAATAATAGTTTATAAACACAATTAAATAAACTTGGCCAAAAATAAAATATTTATATATTCATATATACAGGGCTAATTAAAAAAAAAATTACAATGATTATGAAAAGTGTAAACTAAAATACATAAATGTTTAAATACAAAGCAAAATAAAATATCACATATAATTGTTTTTCTCAGCTCTATTTACTGATTTCTATTGAAATTTTATAATTAATTAGGGTTATTTGAGAATGGGATTGACAGATATTGTTTGAACAAACGGGATTTATGGGTCGGAAGAGTATTGGAGTGACGGATATGAGAAGGAATAGAATTCCTTGCGTGCTGCAGTCCGACGAGGCGTTAAATACAGGTTCGAAGGTCGCTAACGAGTGTTGCAGGATTGGACGGAGAATTTAAATGAAAATATATTAGAGATGTACGATGGACGTTGGGATCGGAGAACTTGAAAGAGAAAGGATGCCAAGAAGTACTTAAAACGGTAGGATGGGTAAAGCCACTTTAACTCATCGTAGATTCGGGTTACAGAGGTGTCCCTGGATATCCCTAAGATGAAACGATCAGGCACTTAAATAACCGTTTTAGTTTTGCTTCAAGATACCCAGAGACACCCCAATACACCGCACAGCAGTAGTCAAAGCGGGAGAATATTAGTGAACAAAACAAGAGCTTGCGGGTTTTAAATGGAAGAAGGTGACTGTGGTAATTAAGGAGTTTCAAGGTGTAAATTGTGCGTCGAGGAATTTTGGAAACATGGATTTTCCAGGAAATAGTTTGCTCGAGGGTTAATCCAAGGTTTTTGACGGTTTGGTGGAACTTTATAGGTTGATTATTTAAAAACAGTGTTGGGATTAGGGAAAGGGTTTTGAGGAGTGGATTGGAACCTATTAATATCTACTTAGTTTTCTCAGCATTTAATTTTGGCTTGTTGTTTATGGTCACTTTTGGCTTTTATATATTATTTTTATGTTTTCCACACTGTAATCAGCCATCCACATGTTTTCATTAATTTTTTTTTAACATTTCAACTAGAATTAAATAGAATAGCAATTTCATTTGTATTTAGGGTTTCCTCATTTAACATTCTCACCATTTCTTCTTTAAAAAAATGTTTCATAGCCGCTGTTCCATCGTTACATTTTTACCGAAAAGCCTTATTTATAAAAAATTTCTTTCTTAAGTCGGCATCAGTTACATGAAAAAAAACTATTGATATCCGTAATGAAAAATAAATTAACTTGGAAAAATATTTCTTCTTTAGTTGGTTATCGAATTACTTCATATTTAATTTCACCCAAGTGGAAAATACATTAAATCAACAAAATATGAAGTATATTAGCCCTTTAAGAGTATTTTAATCAGAATAGAACCTAAATGAAATTAAATTCCATTTTACATAAATCATTACATCATCTAAATTTTAATAAGCTAAACTGATACCACTCGAAACCAAGAGCATTAAAATTCTGCGAAAATCAGATCCACAGAGCCTATTATGAAAAACTGAAGAATAGTTCCACGAATATTGCGATGTACAATTGAAATTTTAATTAACTTTCAGTTAGCCATTTTTAGCCCCCTGTAATCGATCAAATTCATTATTTTCCAACCATGTAGCTAAAAGTTTCTGCTTTTCAACCCCTATGATAAACGCTTTATTATCCTCAATCATTTATTCAGGAGCTTTCCCCGAAGACAAATTGACAAATTAATAAACAATACTACCCTCTCCGTTATCTCTTTTCCACTTACCACTTTTTTGTATCCCTCTCTTCGACTATGGTTAGCTCCTTAAATGATGAAGGTTTGGGCTTAAGAATGAACAAGGTATCTATACCGGAGACTTAATTTTAGATATTAACTGTTTAATACGCACCAAATTATCTTTACCCTTCGTCGTAAACCTATGGCATCCTGCCTTACAGTGTCCATTAAAAACATTCCGCTAGTTTCTGTGAACAGATTCGATATCTAGGATTCCACCTTGACAAACGCCTTACTTGGAATCCTCATACAAGACTGAAACGACAAGAAACTGCTCGACGTTTTCGGCTACTCCAACACTTACTTGACAAACGTTCTTATCTTCCACTTAACAACAAAAGGTTTATCTACATGACTATCATACGGCCTATATGGACTTTTGGGCTCTACAAAACCATAAACTTCTCGTATCCAATCCCTTCGTAAAACCCTCAATGTTCCTTACTTTGTAACTAATAAACTGATCCATAAAGACGTTAGTATTCCGTATGTTGCTAATTTGGCCCGAACCAGATATCATTCCTTTCATATGACAAACTCCAATCCCTATATAATCCTCTAGTTTCACTCCTTTCTTCCACTTCAATTCCTTATAATCCTCGGAGGCGTGTGAAAAGAAGATGGCCTCGAGACTTCTAGTTTAGAATATTTTTAGAGTGCTGCCAATGGGTAACTTCTCTACATGTCTTTTTAATGCTTATTTTCTTTTAGCCGATTCACTATGTGTTGTACATTACAGTTGTAAATATTAATAAATAATTTTTTTTAGAAACAATTCTTTATTGAGCAATATTACAATCTGTCCAATTTAGGACATTTTTAATAGTGATGAAGTACAACATTCATACTACATTCACACGATATACAAAACAATAAATTTATATAATAATAATACAATATACATATATACAAAACAAAATCAAAAAAATACATACAAAAGTCACTCATACCTAATAAATAAAATAAATAAATAATAAAAAAATAAATAATTAAAAAAAATTAATTTATGTGTAGTATAAACAATCTTAACTAATTGATTGCTGTTAATTTTAGAATTTGACAGGAAGCTATTGCTTGGATGATTTTTAGTATGACTATGAGTAAGAAAGTAATAGTTCTCGACATTGTTGTATGACCTCTTTTTTCAAAAAAAAAAAAAAATTACTCTTTTGAATGAATGAAAAATAATTTTTATTCTGGGACAGCTAGTCCCCTAAGAATAATTTAAATCTACATCAAATATTAATCTTCTGGCTATTACTTCTTCAAAATATACATCTTTTAAGAAATTTTACTGCATATTATGAATAATAAAAATGCATACATACACTTTAACACACGCATATATATGTACAAGGTAATATTGCAACCTTATAATTAATAAAAGAAATAAAATGAAAAAGAACATTGAATTATTAAAATTTAAAAAAAATAAATAAATAAGAAGTGTAAATAGTCAAAACTAATAAAGGCGCGGTAGACTGATATTCAAGGAGATGGATAAATAGTTTATGCTTGAAGGAAGTTAAGGATTGGGGTGTACGAATGTAAATGGGTAAGGAATTCCAAAATTAAGTAGCGCGAATAACGAAAGATCTCTTGAAGGAAGCTGTTCTATGGGAGGGAATGAACAGGTTCAGGGACTGTTGTGTATGTGTTGGGATCTTGTGTATGATGACTATTAGTAAGAAGGTAATAATTCTCAACATTGTTGTATGACCTTCTCTTTAAAAAAAAAAAATATATATTTTTTACTTTTTTAACCTATTATATAGAATTTTAGTTAAAAAGTGTTACAGATGAATATGGCGCTATGATGCCGAAAGCTAATTACTTCTTACTAATGAAACATAAAGTATGGAATGTTTTTTGTCGTAACTTATCTTAATTATAAACTTAATGTTAGGTTGTATTGGTTGTTTTATCGTATTATCCAGTCCCATTTGTCAATCCTATGAGCTAAGCAATTTGTATTTCAGTGTTTACGCAGGATTGTAAAATGTCCAACTGCTGTATATTCTAAATAAATTGCCCTAACATAATATACCATCTCTTTCCACATTTAAATTCCCCGTCTCGTCGTAAACCTAGGACATCCTGCCCTTACGCGACCTTTAATAATATTCCGTTTGTCCAGGTTGAACAGATCCACTATCTAGGACTCCTGCTTGAAAAACGACTAGCATGGAATTCACACGAAATACTGAAACTACTAGAAACTGCTTACCGGTTTCGGTTAGTTCAACACATACTAGACAGATGTACCAGTCAACTACGAAAAGATCAGCTTCATAACTATCACAAATCGAATGTGGTCTTACGAAATTGAATCTAGGTATCTACTAAACCATCGAATTTTTCCAATATCCAATCCTTACAATCCAAAATTGCGAACAAACTCATTTACAAGGATCTAAATGTTCAATATGTTGCACATTTGGGCCGAACCTGGTTTCCCAGTGGTAAGAAGTGAAATTCACTCCTTATACGACACACTCCGTTCTCACTTTATACCAGTAGGTTCCAATCCTAAAAAGAAGATAGCCTCGAGGTGTTATGGTTTAGATTACCTGCTGGGGTGCTGCCAATGGGCAGTTTCTATTCATTTTTTTCCTTAATGCTCCTTACTTTGTCACAAATAAAATCATCCGCAAAGACCTATTTGGCCTGTACCAGGTATCACTCCTTCCATGAAAAACTCCACTCCCACTCTAATCTCCTACTTTCAATCCTAGCTTCCTCTACAATTCCTGACAATCCGCCGAGTGTCTGAAAAGAAGATGGCCTCGAGACCTTCTTGTTAAGATTCACTATTGAGAGATGGGCTTGCCAATGGGCTGTTTATTTTCATGTTTTTTCCATGTATTTTAACATTAAGTAGCATATTTACTTGTAGTATGAAAATATACAGTTGTAAATTTCAATAAAATAAAAATAATAATAATATTTATGAAGTTGAGGCAGACATGGACCTCGAAACGTCAAAATATATGTATTAATACATTTATGTAATAATGAATAAATTTAAAAAGATGAGATAGTTCTGATTAATTATATAATAATAATAATAGGCTTAGCGAACCCGAAGGTTCGATGCCAATACCACCAAATTCCGCTTACACAGACTCGTCCAATGTTCACCGTTCAAGCCCAAGCCCTCGAGATCACCCTTAACGCAATCCTCCCATCGACGCTTTGTCCTACCTTTCGGACGTCTACCAGTCGGTTCAGCGAATACCAACTTTCTCGGAATCCGCACTTCATCGAGCCCAACAACCTTACTCGCCCATTTGAGTCTCCGAGATGCTACCAAATCAATTATATTCACAGGATACAAGTCCCGCAATACCGCGTTGTGCAACCTTCCAAACTCCCCAGTGGCCTCATCTCTCTTCGGACCAAATATTTACGTAGTACCTTATTTTCGAAAACCTAAGCCGTTGTTCATCCTTCAAAGTAAGCGGCCACGTTTCACATCCATAAAGAACCGTCGGAAGAATAATAGTTTTATAAATTCTAACCTTTAAGTTTTTATATAGAAGCCGCGAACTAAGTAACTTAGCAACTGAATACAAAAAATTATATAATTAATTATATAATATAGTAAATTCTTGAGGGATCACTTGTAGCTGGGTGGCTAGCGTAACAGCTTCCTATGCCAAAGGTCACGGGTTCAAATCCACAGGTGGTCCTAGGATTTTTTAATGGGAGTAAAAAATCCTTAGCTACGCCGTCCTTTGGAGGGGACGTTAAAAGGTGGTCCCGAGCCTGTGCGATGTCAGGTACTCGTTAAAGATCCCTATACTAATAAAACCTGGATAGGCAAAATTTAGGACTCCCACTGTAGCATCGTCCGATTAGCCATAGTAGCATAAAGTGACGTTAAATAAATAAACAAATAAATAGTAAATTCTTGATAATTGTAAAATTAAAACTCAAATAACAATTATTTTAGAGTATTTATAGTTTTGTGAGCGTTTCGACCCAAATTGCGGGTCATCATCAGTGCTCTTTCAGGAAAGGTGGCTAGGAAAAGACTGGCTTTTCCTAATGAATACTTCCAGTATTAAACCAGTCTTTAGTGTCTCAAAATATATATAAAAAATCTGGTTCGCTCAACACACGTCTGCCACTTACCTCCGTTGTTGAAAGCCCATTGAAGAATTTTTAAATATATGTAGAGATAAAAATAAATTGTTAAAGAATAATTAAATTGAATTTCAATAGAAATATGTGTTTTATTACATAATCTATTATATTTTTATCTACAAAAACCAGTTAGTTTTATCGGCTTTTCATCACTCTCCATTACCCTTTACAATTCTGTGTATCAGATAATATATTTTCTAAAATCATTAGCTATCCAACGGTATATTATACATATATATATTACTATTCTTGTGTTCGAAAACACAAAAATTGCATAAATAATTTGTTTGCACTTTTTCCTTTGGTCGTATATCAAATTAGCCCAGCTTTCATATTTAGCCGTTATTTATCTATGCATGATGTACCTAATTTTTTGAAAAATACAAAATTAAATGTACTTTATAGAAAGAAACTTTAAAATACCTGCATTTAAACCCTGTCAGACTATTTCAATTAGAATAAAACTAACATGATTTTAAAGCCCATTAAATTTTACATCGATATGTGTAGTTTAATCAAAATTGTTAGGGCCGTTTTTGAGGAAATCGTAAAAAGGTACAAAATGCATGTTATAAAGTGGTCTTCTGGTTAGCTGATTCTGATGAAAAAGTTGCTGTAACATCTCGGGCGTATAGTTGTTTTAAATATGACTTTTCGTTTTCTACCACACACAGTCCTTTTTGCGGGACTTGGTTATTTGGATTCAGGGACCCTATAGCGTGTATTTGTGTCGAAAACTGGAATTCAAAAATTTTCACGATCGCAATACTTTCCCTTACTATATATTTCATATATAGGTAAGTGAAAGTAAAAACTAGTGCTTCAGAATGAGCAAAATGTACAAATAAACCTTTTTGTATGGGTCTCTATTCCTAATGTGGTATGGAAAGTATTGTGATAAGTGTGCCAGATGTTGCTGATATTTCTCTTTGATTATCATACGTATTTAATTTGTTTATTAATGGTAATTAAAAAATGAGTTTTTTTCAAGAATAATGTCAGCGTTTTTGTAATACTAAGAAAATGTTGATCTATAATGGTTGTGCCTTGTTGGCATCGCGTGTTCCCTTCTCGTCAGCGGTTCTGAACTAAAAAGAAATAGCCTTCGAATCAATAGGGTATGACTGAAATCAATTATGATTATGACACAAGAGATCATCATTTTGTAATTATGGTCAATTGAATTATTTTGATTAAAGCAAACATCTGGAGATGGATCATTGTTGCACCCGCAGCTGGAGCACACACTCAATCCAATGAGGTTCAATCTAATGACGTCATTAATAATGGCGGAAGGCAATTGGTCAGTGGACCACATATAGTGCTTGTTTACCAGCCCACATAACTTTTCTGGAATATTCATGACGTTTCATCTCATCAATTCATCGTTCAAAACATTTTGGAGGAAAGCGTAAACATGCCTTAGTTTTAACAAAAAAAAAAAAAAAAAAATCTGGTGCGCGCAACACACGACTTTCACTTACCATGACTGTTAAAATTAGTTTAAAAATTATTAACTATACTTCAATTTAAAACATATTTAAAGTTGATTTTAATGAAACGTGTATTCATTTTCGTTGGAAACATATGTGCAGGTAATTAAAATCCAAATAAGTCTTTAGTCATTTTGACACACTGATTTATTAAGCACATTATAAAACATAAAGAAAATACATCAGAAAAATAACGGACACTAATGGTTCACTCACTATGTTGGCTCGAAGGTTCTTCTAACCGTCAGGTTACCTCACACAGTGTAGCCAGGCTCACAGTCAGTGTTGCCAGGCTCCTACATATGATTTAGATTAAATAATGTAACTATATTAAATTATTAATCAGTAATAATTTTATTCCCTATTCTTCACTTTATGATTCCTTTTACAACTTTGTGTATCAGATAATATTTTTTCTAAAATCTCCCTCTTTCCAACGTTATATTATATCTCTATGTTACTGTTCTTATTACCAGTATGCCAAAAATTACGTTAAATAATAGTTTTGTTCTTTATTTCTTTAGTTGGACATCAAATTCATCCAACTTGTATATTCAGCCGTTTTTTATCAATGTCATTAAGGTGATATGGTTATTCTTTTGGAACGAACAAAATTAAAGGTAGTTTAGAGAAAGAAAATTTAAAATAGAAGTTGGCATTGAAGCCCTGTCAGACTATTTTAATCAGAATGAAACCTACATGATATTAAGCCCATCAAATTTTACATCGATATAGGGAGTTCAGTCAAAATCGTTAGTGCCGTTTTCGAGAAAATAAAGTAGGACTTCCGGTCAGCCGATTTTCATGAAAAAGTTGCTGTAACATCTCGGGCGTATAGTAGTCTCTAATATGAAATTTCAGTTCCGTACGGCTAATTGTTTTTGCGCTAGACATACCACACAAACACACAGACCTTTTTTCGGGACTTGGTCATATGGACTCAGGAGACCCTAAAATGTGTATTTCCGTCGAAAACTGGAATTCGAAAATTTTAACTATCGCAATACTTTCCCTTACTATATATAGTAAGTGGAAGTAAAAATCTAGTGTGCGCAACACATGACATTCACTTACCTCCGTTGTTAAAATCTATGAAGGATCTTTTAACCTTTAACTAGTGAGGTTGGGTCTAAAGGACCTCAGGGCCTCTTTAAAGTATTGTGAATACCATTGTCCCGATCCGATCCGCTTGTGAAAACCTGACATTTCCTGTCTGGACATGATTGTAATATAGCATCATTTTTTAATCAGTTCTTATCCGGTATTGCTTTAGGACAATGTTATTGAGGTCCTATAGACTCCACTCACCATTACTGTTTGGATTTATTGAAAGTGTGTTTTTCAATTTGTTGAAAGAAATGTCTCGTGATCGTGTTTTTTTTTTTGTTTTTTTTTGGCACCTTTGAGTGAAGCTGAGATCATCTTTCTTAAAGGATCACATGACCAGGCGGTCAGAAAATCTCAGACTTCTCCGGGAGCTTCGGTTTAAAGCACAATCATTATTGGGGAAAAAACCGAAAAGAATATAACACATATACTCAGGAGGCTCCTCCGAGGAAAAGGACATGTTATTTTTGCCGAAGAAACTAGGATAGGAAGTCATCTATAGTATCTATAGTCATGTATTAAATTTTAACAAAATATTTGAGGACAATGTTCGGTTTCCTATTGCAAAAAAATGTGCCTAATTTTAGCTGTGCAAACTTTCATTACCATATAAAAGTTTCATTTTTTTAATCATATTCCGTTTTTCTAATACAATAGACTTTAGGATAAGGACTTGTTTATATATTATTTTACAAATATTTTCATTGCTTAGAATATGACATTAAAAAAATGTATTTCATAATATTAGGCATTTATTAAATTTGATTTTTTTGTATGGTAACTATTGAAAATAGGTTGAATTAACGTGTTTTACAAGAATAAACAATTCTAGATGTTTTAGGATTGAAATAAAAAATAAGATCTGGGGTCCGAGAGACCTTCACCTCACCAATCTTGACTATAAATTTCACCACATCAGTTAATTAATCAATCTTGTTGTTAGATCCCGCCTATAATTCGCCCTGATGATGACCCACATTGTGGGTCGAAACGTAGGCAGACAATAAATAGTTGAAACTATTTAATTGTTTAATTGTTAACACTAATTCCTTCCATTGAAAATACCTTACCTATACATATTTTTTTTTTTCCGGGACCATTCTAAATAGCGTCCTATTAAACTAACTGATTAGCTTACATGATTTTAAGCCCTATTTGAGGACTCTACCACCTTTCTGCAGAAGCTATGTGAGGTTACTCTTCTTTTATTATGTAGAAATACACTTTTAATTAAAGAACTGACTTATAAAAATCAGTCATTAATAAACTATGATTCACAGAAGTGGTTTCTATGAAAAACCCCGAGAGGAAAGGAACACGACATATAAACACTTCGGAGAAAATTATAAGAATCTTTTATTAGGAGAGAAATAGCACTTTTATTTGATGACGGTGTTGTGGCTTGAGTTTTTGATTAATAAAAAAAACAATACAATCTCTGTCTAGTTCAAACCAACCCTTCAATCGGCCTCGGAACAACGTTGAAACGGCGCACAGTGGAAAATATGGCCGATTTAGGTGGACAAAATTCTGGAACATGTCCAGATTTAACCTTTTAGGTCCCAGATTACGGGAAAAAAATATAGGAAAAAATTATAAAAACTAATTAATTTTTTTAAACGATTGGCGGGCGCACATTGGTCAAACATAAAATTTATTTGCTAAAATCTAAAACTTAAAAGTCCACCTAAATTGGTGATTTTACCCACTGTGCGGCAGTGGCTACGAAACGTTTTGTAATTTGTATTCTGGAGTTCTCGTGATAGCCAGATCCTCTACTAAGTGTGCCAGTGACGTAGTGCCTTCACTTGGTCACCATTAGTTTTGGATGCTAGTGACGCAGTTGAGTGAGAGGCGTTGGGAGCTCCTGGGGTTCTGTTTTTCTCTCGACGAGGGACAAAACTTAACTCTGACCGCCATCCGGTCTAATTTCCTCCCGAATCTCTTCAACGGTCAACTATTGATTATTATATGAGGAAGATTGTTGGGGGTGCGGTCATAAATTAAAAAACACACATTTAAAATAAGTGTTATTTTAATTATGTGCCGACGTTTCGGCCTACAATGTGGGCCTTCATCTTTATTATCTTCATTATTTTTTATTCATACTGTTTCTCTTTTGTAATGACTATATTTTTTTATATATTACCTATACTCTTAACTATGTTTTTAATATATTACCGTCATATATCAACTCAAAATTGTTAATATTTAAAATTTTAATTGTTCACATATTTTTCCTTTATCATTTTTTTTCATTTACTTAGTCTCTCTTTATATATTCTCATTACAATATTATCATCTCAATTATGTTTACTTCCATACTTTATAACTATCATCTTAATTTTGTTTATTTCCATACTTTATAACTGTCACCTTATTTCCATACTTTATAATTGTCATCTTATTATCATTTTACATTTAATATTATTTATGTTCCCATAATTTATTACTGTCATATTATTATTATATACCTAACGCATTATTAAGTCTATAATTACATTGGTTGTTATCTTGTTTCTTTTAGCCCTGATGAAGGCCCACATTGTAGGCCGAAACGTCGGCACATAATTAAAATAACACTTATTTTAAATGTGTGTTTTTAATTTATGACCGCACCCCCAACCATCTTCCTCATCTAATTTCTCAACGGTCAACAAAACTCCATCATTATTGATTAATTATGATTTTTTTATTTTATTTTATTTTTTTTTTATTTTTTTTTTTTTTTTTTTATTTTATTTTTTATAGTTTGTACATATAGCAAGAATGTGATTTCAGAGTAATAATATTATAGCAGATTTTATTATATTCTAAAGTAATAAGTAATAGTTTTAAGTTATGTGCATATTCCAATGTACGTCCCTATTTATATTGAACGTAAATCAAATAATTAGATATATTTATTTTTTCTAAGATGTTATTTGACTCTAGGTGATAAAAATATTGCCAATGGGTTTTCATTCATACTATGAGCAGTATATAGTACTGTCCATTTTATTTATATATTATATATGTAAAATATTAATGAAAGAATTTTTAAGTTTATGGAACTTAAACTTTTTAAGTTTTTAGAGGAATAATAAATAATGGATAGAACATAAACAGTTTCTCTGGTTCTATTCCAATACGTATTGATAATTATAAATAAAAACAAAATAAAACTTTAAATGAATTATGCTGTGCATAATACCTCTAATTTCTTTTTCATTAATTGCTTATGTGCTGAAGTTTGATCTTTGAGGAGATGGCAAACCATATGTTATCTAAATGCTTTTAGAAATAATTCTTTACAAATGGAAATGTGTAACGAGTTGCTATCTATGTTAGTACGGATGCTTCTCTATGAGAGTAAATGTATAAATCAGTAGGTTAAGGCAGCGATACACAGTGAGAATTAGGGTATGTGTAGGTGAGGTAAAATTCGTGATTCGTAGGTGAAAGTGAATATCACACATTATAATAAATATTCAATTACCGAATATTTTTTTTACCTTTTATTATAAATAATGTTTAATTTCTTAAAATCGAGTTTCTACATTAAAAAACATGTTATCATGATGTGTATAATACACTTGTTTGTTATGATATAACTTTATAATCACTTTCGTGAACACATACAATACTTGCTTTCACCTTACCTACACATACCCTAATTCTCACCGTGTATCGCTGCCTTTATAGTCTTGTCCTTTGGGTATGTACGAAAGAACGCGGTGTGTAGAGGTCAAGGATATAAGAAGGTTTTCTGGCTCTTAAGTATTGGAATAAGAAGAGATCTTGTAGGTATTTTCTTATTGCGTTCAATTCTAATCTGCAATCTAGTTATTAGTAAACTTGGGGAGAGTGTTCTTCTCTAATTGTGCAAGCACCAGCAGCGCAGTTATGCACTTTTTCCTCCTTTAAAATCTCACTTCGTACTTACTAAGGCTCAAATAATTGATCTGTCTTATAGAAATATGTTTGACGAGGCGGAGTGGCGTAACTACCCGAAAAAGACCTTGACAATCAATCACTCGACTTGGAAATAATTAATTGAAGGTGGAGGGAGAGGGGGGAGTAGGTTTGCTGAAGGTACACCTCCGTCCCTGACATTCAGCGGAACCAGTTCTGTCTCAGTCGGGGAGTAGCGTCAGTCAAGCGTATTCAGGTTGTCTCCCTTACTACTCCGGTTTGTTTCAATCCTTCTTAGATTTATTGCACTTTCTAATGATAACTCTGTTTTAACGAATAATGATCTCTTGTTCTATCTCACTCACATGAAGTAAACAAGAAAGTTCTTACTCATTAATCGGTACCGGATTCAGCAAGAAATACTTTTTCGGCAAATACCTACGAGCTTCAAGACCATAAGAAAATCAAAATAATTTTTATTAAAAATGTTACTACCTGTCCCAATGTATCCTCTAGCACAGTGGTTCCCAACTAACATTTTTTGCGGATCCCTTAATACAATCGTTTCAAAGGCTCATCTACATGGCTATTATAGGATCAAATTCGTTTCTTAACCAATAATTTGATAATTAACTTACGCTATAGGTAGACCAACTACAAGTTGGAAAACCTTATTCTTTTTGGATTTCTGAAATCCTATCCTAGAAATGAATCACGATCTCCCTGACCACCAGTTTGAATTTCGAACATCCCATTCTACAATACTATACAGCAATGTCACCGCGTGGTGGTGTCCTCAACATTGGAGCGCGGAATGTACTGCACTGGAGCCTTTCTTGTTGTAAAACAAGCATTTGACCGAGGCTGGATTACATGGACTGCTTTACAAACTCCGTAAATTCCTCACCCTACATATTTGCTATTAATGCGTTCCTACCTTACTGGCAGAACCTTTAAGGTAAACCATAACTTTTATTACCCATCCATATTTCCCCAATCTGCTGGAGTGCCTCAAAGTAGTATCTTAGGTCCTATCTTCTACTCCATTTATACAGCTGACATTCCACTCCATCCTCGCAAAATCCTGAATGCCCCTTATTTTGCCACAAATCAACTCCTCCATAATGACCTCAACATCCCATTTGCTGCAGGCATAGCCCGTGATAAATACTCCTCTTTTCATTCTAAACTCCCTGCCTACACAAAACCACTTGTCCGTAATTTATCTTCCTTAGATATCCCTAATAACGCTCCAAAGCGACTGAAAAGAAGGTGGCCCCAGGACCTACTACCTTAAAATAGTTAGTGAAGTACTACGACTGGGTAGTTCTTTCGCAAGACACTTTCATGACTTTTTCTTTTCATTCTATATATTTACTCATTGTTTTCTTTAATACAGTTGTAAATGAGTATAAATAAAAAAAAAAAAAAAAGAATTTCTGAAATTTATAAATACAATATAGGTGTCTATTTACGACCCACAATTTAATATGTCCTTAAAGTTTGTGAGTGATTCTCGTTGCTAGCCAAGGATTGGAAAATATTTTTTATCATGTTTATTTAATACATTTTTCCAATGACATCTCGCGGATCACTAGTTAAGAACCACTGTCACATACTTATTCCATCTCTGAAATCGAATTACTTTGACAGTGACAGACAACTATCACGATAGTAACCCCCCTTAGCGTTACTGTCACAGTTTCCAGAGGAGGATTAAGCAGCATAAGGACTAAGGGCCACGTAGTGTCCACAGTTGCGAAGGGCCTCGCGTTCTTAGGACATATTTTGGAAATAATTAGGGCCAAACTAAACCTCCATAAAATATTTCATCATAGATAATTTAGAAGGTTTCAATTCTCAACATTGTATTGTGTTTCCAAGCAAAATTTTTGTATTTTTGTATCTTTACTTTTTTTATTATTTTATTTATTAAAATTTACAACTGTATTAGTAAATACATCAAGTAAATTGGCTCATAATATAGATAATATACATGAAGAGAATATGCCCATTGGCAACACTCCACTAGGTAATCTACACTAGAAGGTCTCGAGACCATCTTCTTTTCAGACGCCTCGGAGGATTGTCAGGAATGGTAGAGGAAGCAAGGATTGAAACTAGTGGGTTAATGTGGGAGTGGAGCTTGTCATGGAAGGAATGATACCTCGTACGGGCCAAATCAGCAACATTTGGGACATTAAGGTCTTTATGGATGAGTTTGTCTACTTTACTTAAACCATATAAATCAATATAAGGTTTTGAAAGTTTGTCAGTAAACACTAGAAACAAAACCAAAATTTTGAAAGCTATTTGTGGTTCATTATAAAGAGATATTTAAAATAATTTTTATTTTTATGACATTTTTTTAAAATTCTTAAATAATCACCACGACGTTATATAATGTCTAAACTTATCTAATAACGGTTGTAAACAAAGTTAAATGTAGTAAATATAGATGTATATGAGAATAATTAGTTACAGAGACATTTATCTAAAACCATTGATAAAACTTGTATATTTTTATAATTTAAAAACGAGCTTAAAAATTTAATATATATATTTTTTTCCCGTAGCACGACAGGCCGTGTTGTCCGGGCAGTGTAATCTGCTGCGTGAATACACTCGGGTTTATCGATATTTTATATGTAGGGTCATCACTCTCTACGCCTGGTTTTGTGAGTAGCCACCAATTGGCTGACGGGTCTCACATACCCGGAGGAGACTCTGTGAAAATCCCCATTTAACTAAATGCTTGAAAAAGTCCCAATACTATTGAGAATGAACTTACTACCGAACAAAATTACGTTAAAATGGCTGATATATCTTAAATAGAACGACCAGTGCAGACTTTTGTTCCAAAAAAGTGCGTTTGGAACCACTGTGTGGCGGCTCAAATGTGCATGTAAAGATTGTTAGACTTAGTGAAGAACAACTTATTAAAAAGTTAATATGCGCTGAAAATGTCAGGCAGGCGTCCATGAGGTAGGCCGAGGCGTAGGTGGGAGGATTTTGTTATGTTGGATCTCAGGGATTCGGGTTTGGATGGTAGTAATTGGATTGAGCTGTGTAATTAAATGCTTGAAAAACTCACTCCGGAACTGGAATTCGGTATATGGTATAGGTGATTCGAATTCACAATCTGTGGCTTGAATTTTTTATGGAATACCTAGCCACTCAGTCACGGGCTCCTTTGAGAGAACCGATTTGGTTTACCAGTTTTGTGATAGGAAAGGCCATCAAACACCATAAAATAAAATGATAATGAAATATAACATGTAGCATATTTACCCAATACAGAAATATTAAAATTGTTGACCTTCAAAAAAGTATAAATATTTATAAAATGACGATAAATATGAAAATAATTACAAAATAAAAAGCTGTTAATATATGCAGGTGAAGAAATAATCAACACTGTATAAAGAATAATACAATTTAGTCCTGATAATGAAAAAAAACTAAAAATGTTGACTAATTTATACAGTATGATAAATAATAAGGAAGAGCTTGTTCTCAAATCTTTCTTTTAATATCCTCCAGACATTAAAATTCCGTCTATTTAATTATTTTCTGATCACTGCTATAATTTTCAAAAAACCCTAAATAGATATTACCGTTTTTTTAAAAATCAAAATTAGTTAATAGAACAAAAAACTATAGAAGAGTTTATTTATTTTACATTCACTTACGTACATATGAAATATATATAAATCCTCAAAATTTTTGAATTCGAGTTTTTACCGGAAATAAACGTTGAAGTGTTCCCTGGGTTGAAATGACCAAGTCCTTCAGAAATATGTGTGTGTGTGTGTGTGTGTGGTGTGTAGTAAGTTTAAATAAAATACAATAGATTTTATAAAAATTGAATTTCATATTTTATAAGCGTATTTGCCTGAGATGTTTTCACAGCAACTTTTTTTTTTTTACCAAATTCGACATAGCAGAAGAGGCACTTAGGATTAGGCACTTGACAACTTTCTACGATTGACTCAAAAACAGCTCTAACGATGTTAATCTAGCTCGATATATCAATGCAAACTTAAATGGGCTTTAATATCATGTAGGTTTTATGCTGAGCGAAATAGTCTGACAGGGCTTAAATACTGATATTTAAAATTTCCTGCCTCTAAAGTAGCTTTAATTTTGTTGGTTTGAAAAAATTAACCATTTCATCTTGTTATCATTGATAAAAACAGGTGAATAAATGATAACGAATTTTATTTTTAAAATTATGGAGAAAAGAGCGTAATTATTAAAAGAGCGTCTGTAATTTTTTCCCCACATTCCATTGCAAAACTATATTTTTTTTTAGATAAATGTTATCTTATAGACTATGTTGTAAAAGGTAATGGAGAGTGACTAAAAGCGGATAAAACTAATTGTTTAAGATAATAATATCTATCGTCTGATTATTTTATCAAAATTAAAGGTCTTTATCGAAACAATATAATTCTTTTTACTTTTTTCAGTTTTGATTTTATTTTTATTGAAATTTACAACTGTAAAATTTACATAAGGGGTACTCACGACGTTTGCTATAGCATGCTATTTGTGTTATTTTGCAAAACCCGTCGAGTTTATACAGTTATTTCCTGTATAAAATTAATGGGTTTAGCACAATAGCACAAATAGCATGTTATAGCAAACGTAGTGAGTACCCCTATAGTACAATAAGTAAATGTGCTATCTAAAGACCATTGGCTTGAAAAAGTCATGAGAAGAATCTACCCAGCGGTAGCACTTCAATGTTTATTTGTGCAGCAGGTCTCGAGACCATCGTCTTTTCAGACGCTTCGGAGGATTATCGGGAATATATGTCGATGAGAGGATACGGACAAGGGGGTTAGTATGGGTGGGTAATTTGGAATGAAAGGAAGTATATCTTGAGTTTATTTAAAAATTTATTTCAAGGAGTGAGATAAGTAAGTGATTAAATATGTATGTTGCGCGCACCGGAGATTTAGCATTGTAAAAATAGATGTGAGAGAAATATATAAATTAGGATATTTGTTTTTAGATATATCTAAGGAATGGCTTGAAGCCGAAACGTAAAAAAAATAAAGTACAGTTGATACGTTGATCTCTAAATGGTACTAATACCCATCTTAGAAAATTTTACAGAAAACCCAAAAATCTTGTCATTCATTTGTTATTATATTATTTGGCAAATTTAGTTGGTTTTTTTTTTTTTATAATCTAAAGTTGATTTTTTACCATGTTGACTTGTTTTTAAAACTTTTCCCATTTATTTTCATCAATGTAATATGAATATAGTACTTTATGGGTAAAGCAAAATATATAATTTACAACTTTTTACGATTTACTCATAAACGGCTCTTACGATGTTGATTTAGCTCGAATTATCGATGAAAAATTTAATGGACTTCAATATCATGAATGTTTCGTTCTGATTGTAATAATCTGACAGGTCTTAAATTTAAATTTTTCCTCCTGTAAAGTGCCTCTAATTTTGTATATTCCAAAAAATAAAGTATATCATATTTATAGCATTGATACTAAAAGGCTAAGTATGAAAGTTGCATTTTATAACCACCTAAAGGAGAAAAGAGTAAAAATATTCTTTTAGGTATTTTTTTTTCGTTAAAACGTATAAATAGCCGATTTTGTTTACCAGTTTTGTAATAGGAAAGGACTATTAAACACCATAAAATAAAATTATAATGAAATATAACAAGTAGCATATTTACCTTTCTTTTCTTTCAGTGGCGCGACAGGCCGTGTAGGCCCTGGGCCTCGCGGTGTAAACTCCTGCGAGCTTACACTCACGCTTCACGATGCTATTTTTAGTGTAGGGTCATCACTCCCTACGACTAATTTTGTGAGTGGCCACCCTTTGGCTGACGGGTCTCACATACCCGGAGGAGAGGTTGTGAGTGAATCCCCATTTTTTTACATCCTTATAAAAGCCCCGCCGGGACTGGGATTCGAACTCAGAACCTGTAGCATGAGAGACTAGCGCGCTAGCCACTCAGCCACGGGCTCCCCTAAGCATATTTACCTAATACAGAAATATTTAAATTGTTGACCTTTAAAATTCAAAAAAGTATAAATATTTATAAATTACTAATAGATATGAAAATAATTTAAAAAATCTGGTTCGCGCAACACACGACTTTCACTTACTTCCGTTATTTATATCAATTTAAATACTTTTAGAGATATTAATAAATTTCTAAATAACTAATTAAATTGAATTTCTACTGAAACATGAGTTTTATTAAAAAATCGATTATATTATTAACTAAAACAATCAGTTATTTTTCTCGTCTTTTCATCACTCTTTATCAACTTTTACAATTATCGGTATAAAATCATATTTTTTATAAAATCTGTAGCTTTCTAACGATATATGTATATTACCGTTCTTATGTTCAAAAACAAAAAAATGCATTAAAAAATGTTGTTTTTTTTTCAGTTTTCTTCTTTAGTTGGATATCGAATTCGTTCAACTTATATATTCACCTGATTTTTATCGTTGATAACAAGATTATATTGTTATTGTTTTAGTATGTACAAAATTAAAGGTACTTTAGAGGAAGGAAATTTAAAATATCGGCATTTAAGTCCTTTTACACTATTCCAATCGGAATGAAACCTACATCATATTAAAGCCTATCAAATTTTACATCGATATATATAGAGTTTAATCAAAATCGTTAAAACCGTTGTTTGTTTGTTTTTTAATCTTAAAAGGTGCAAAATGCATGATATAAAGTACATCTTCCGGTAAGCTGATTTTGATGAAAGATATTTTGTAACACCTCAGGCGTATAGTTGCCTTAAATACGAAATTTCAGTTTCACAGGACTTATCGTTTTCACCCGGGAGTCACTACACACAAACACACACACACAGACCTTTTTGCCGGACTTGGATATTTGGACTCAGGAGACCCTAAAACGTGTATATCCATTTAAAACTGTAATTAGAAAATTTTCACGATAACAATACTTCCCCTTACTATATAGTTCATATATAGATAAGTGAATGTAAAAAAAAAAAGCTGTTAAGGTATGTAGGTGAAGAAATAATTAACACTGTATAAAGAATAAAACAATTTAGTCCTGATGATGAGGAAAATACCTAAAAAAAAGTCTGATTATAATTTATACAGTATGATAAGTAGTAAGGAAGAAATTGTTCACAAATCTTTACTTTTAATACTCTTCAGATATTAAAAACCGGTCTATTTAATTACTTTCTGACCGCTGCTAGAATTTCTAAATAACCTTGAATAGATGTTACTTTTTTTTTTGGCAAAATTAGTTAATAGAATAAAATACTATAGAAGAGTTTATCTATTTCACTTTCACTTACCTACATATGAAATATATAGAAATCCTGAAAAATTCGATGTACAATATACCTTTGCTAAAGATATAGAAAAAATGTTATCTTATATAAAAATTTGGGAAAGGCAATGTATAGTATCGAACAGGGCATAATCTTAAGTGATTAGAGTACATAGCAATTATACATTGTTATATCATTTAATCTCGATAATTAAACTTTTTTATTTAAATCAAAATACAGACATTTTACACTGCAAGTAGAAGTCACTATCCCACTAAGGCGAGCCTGTGTGTGGGAAAGGAGTTCACCTGCGGCAATTCAATAAAAGTACAATAACAAGACACAGTATGATACATTACAATACTTAAATAATATAACACAGTTTTTATAAAGAAATAGTAACACACTACACAGTAAAAAACAATATAATACTTAAGGAATATAAAAACAATTATAAAGAAACAGTACACAGTATGAAGCAGTAATTGACTAAGCCCAAAAGCTATAAGCAATACACATACATATATACAAGATATAAATTTAAGGCATGCAAATACAAAATTGAATTATATAATACCTAATTAATACAAAAAACAATTATAAGAAAGAGTAAAACAGTACACAGAAATAAACAGTAATTGACTATACAAAAAGCAATAAAGAATGGAAATTCATATATACAAGATATAAAATTAAGGAAAGTAAATACAAGATTGAATTACATACCAAGCAATTATAAAGAAACATAACTAAGTACACAGTAATTGACAAAATCAAAAGGCAATAAGAATACATATACTTTCATACAGGATAAATATCAGAATAAGAATTGTTTCATACGAAACATAATATGATTCATTAAAATTTTTTGAACTTTATATAATAGCTCTTAAATTGTTTTTAACAGCCGAGGTAAGTGAAAGTAGTCTTCCAATTTCCTCATAAAATTATGACGGATTTTTTTTTCTTTTATTTCCCTGAATAGATGCCGCTTGCTCATATTTCTCATATCTCCAGTTGTAATCTCCTTGGCATCTTTTCTGCGATATTAGAATCATAGGCAGTACATCATTCATCCTTGGACGTTATGTCATTCTATCTGCTCCTTTTGTCAGATGTAATTTCCTTTAATGTACGACAATGCGCGGACTATGGTTGAGTGTGAGTGTGTGTATGTGTACTACCTTAACGAGGTCAGTATTCACACCCTTGAGTGTCCAGCCTCCAGCCATGACCTCAATCCTATTCTCCTGGGTGAGGCATCCAATCTCTCTATATCAGTTTCCTCATACAGAGGATAATAATATATTTCTATTTTTTTTATTTAACTAAAATCTTAATTTACAGTAGATCTCGTGAATGGTATCTATGTACTCCAGTTTTACATAGCAGGGAAGCTGATTTAAACTTTTTACTTCAATTTATTAAGAAGAGGATGCTAAATCGGTTTCCCCGATTTTGATGAATTTTATTTATGTAAAACCAGACATTAAACCATAAACTCTGTAGGATATTAGGGGCTCCCAAAAAATCGGAAAGTTTGCGCGCGAAAACCAAATTTTATTTAATAAAATCTGGTTCTTAGATAAAACAAAATTGTTTATACCAAGTCGGTATCCCCAGCTGAAAACTTAGCAAACCAACGGCGAATGGCCCGTTCATTAACACTCCCTTCCCCAAACGCCTTGCAAATATTTCTAGCGGCCTCAGCTGCTGAATGGCCGAGTTTAAACTCGTACAAAAATATTACTCGGAAATCGCGTGTTTCCTTGTTCATATTTGGAGGTATACTAAAAAGTGGGTAATTGATTAGGAAGCTAATCTTTATAATACAAAGGTAGAGGATTAGTAACTGTTTACTTTATATATGTAAACATTCGGAAGGAAACAACAGAGACCTGCAAAATCCTTTATGTATTTCAGAAACTATAAAAACGGACATTTCATGTGATACAACCCAATATATTTACAATAATGAATCAATAAAATGTTTATTTATTTAGCGTCACAAATAGAATAAAATAAATAAGACTAAGTCCCCCAAGAATAACATGAAATTTAACAAAGTAAAATATTCACATCTGGCCTAAATACAAAATTAATGAAATAACCAACAATGGGATTATCTTTATTCGATGGCCATTTATTATGTTCAAGGTGTGTTTAGCGCAAAGTCTTTTTGATTTTATTGAACAATGGACATTGCTAAGACAGGTGAAACATTATGTTTCCAAACTCGTTATTGAATATACATTGCTATCTACCTGTAGTGTTAATTTAGCAATTTGTAAATGTATGCCCCTATTCAATAACGAAAAACTATATAACCCCCAAGTTACCCCAAGGATTTTTTTGTAGGATTTGTTTCATCAAACCTTCTAGCCTTTAAATATTACACTGTGTCGTGTCAATCAATCGATCAGAATCAATAAGAATCTGTACAAAAGTTACTCATTCTCAAATATAATCCTCAAGCATACAGCACGTGAGTGGAGAATCTAGCTAATGACTGGTAGCTAGGTAGCTAGGACTCCAATATACATGTTACAAGAGATCTCAAGACCACTGCCGTTTCAACCTTCTTGGGGGATGGTAAGGGTGTGTGGAGCTGAAAAGAGATTGAGCTAGAGGATTGGGGTGATGGATAAGGTTCTGATGGAATTTGAAGAATTTTGATGGAATGAGATTTTAAAAAAATGGAATATTTAGGTCGTGGTGTAAGGCATGGTATAATTAGGAGCATTTATTATTGTTCGGAGGACTTAGGATTGAAAGGATTTAATGCGTTTGACCTTAGAACGTTTAGCTGCCCCCCACAGTTCAAGTCCGTAGGTCCAGACAGGCTTCAGTATTGTCTTATTTTTGGTTCTAGTGAAGGTAGAAATAAAGTTTGAAAATAGTAAACATTAGCCTTTTTTTTCTTTCAAGTTTAACTTATTTAATAACTAGACACAGAAGGAGCCAAACTACTTGTATTTATACACACAAATTAATTTAAAAAAAAACTCTAAATATAATTTTTACCTTAGATTGTGACCAAATCCCTGATCTCTTATTATCAGAAGTACTTATTGGATTACTTACACCTGATAGTTTGGGTTGTGGATTTAAGTTGATTTCCTTCGAAGATACTTAAAAAAAACATAAATAATAATGAAAAGAAAAATAAATGAGAATGAGTACTAAACTATTTTAAATAATGTTCAATTACGGATTGTATGATGGTTCATTTTAAAAACTGTTTCTGTCATTATCATCCTATGAATTTCAATTTTGACACTTTGAATCTGAAATTAAAAAAAAAAGAATTACTTGATCATGGAATATATCTGTTCCTCGGGGATAGAGGAAACCATCAAATTTCATTGTTGTTTTTTTAGTAGAGCGGCTTGAATAAATACCTTCTTCTCACAGTGCATGGGATGTAAGTTAATCAAATTATTTTGGATGGTTATTCATTTAAAAAAACCTTCTTTTTTTTTTTAAACATTATTTATTGAGATTTACAATTTTATTAGTTAATACATCAAGGAAATTAGCAGTCAGATAAAATACATGTAGAGAAAATGCCCATTAGCATCACTCTACTAATAAAATCTATACTAGGAGGTCATCTTTTTAAACACCTTGGAGGATTGTCAGGAATTGAAGAGGAAGCTAGTATTGAAACTAGTGGATTAGAATGGGAGTGGAGTTTGTCATGGAAGGATTGATACCTGGTACGGACCAAATTAGCAACATATGGGTTATTAAGGTCTCTATGGATGGGTTTGTTCGTGACAAAGTAAGGAACATTGAGGATTTTGGATTTTAAAGATTAAATACGGGAAGAATTTGATGGTTTAGCAGGGCCCCAAAGGTCAACTTTGTAATTTAAAAAAGTTGAAACATATTTTCTCATCTCAAAAATTCTTGGTAAGGACTCTAAAAATATAAATAATCTCGCCAAAACAGTACTTTTAATAAGATTTCTTAAAAACTGTGCTCAGATTCTGTTTTAGGAGCGAGTTACAAAGTTTTTAAGAAAACTTATTAAAAGTACTGTTTTAACGAGATTATTTATATTTTTGGGGTTATTACCAAGTATAAAATTTAAATATTTTAATTCTTTGTTGAGTTATTAAATAAATCAAGCTTTAAAAAAGCTACTTTTTATAATTATTCCGCTTTGAAATAAGGTAATTTCGACATCAAACTTATTTTTATACCTTCACTAGAACCAGAGATATTAAATAAAATGTGTTTTTCGCTCTGTAACTTTCCGCTTTTTTTAAAGACTCCAGGGGAGCGTTGTCCTTTTATATTTTGCAAAGTCTAATGGTTTAATGTCTAGTTTCACCTAAAGAAAAAAAAAATATATATCAAAATCAGCGAAACGAATTTGGGACCCTTTCCTTGCTAGTTATATCTGAAATATACATACCTGTGAAAAAATATAAACTCAACTTGTAAAATGAAAGTATTTTTTTAGAATTTTAAAGATAAATTTGTACCACATGGCTTTAAATGGCTTTTGATCTGTTTGATTTTTCACAAACATCAATTGGGTAAAGAAATCTTGTTTATGCTGTAGACGACATTCTCATTTACCTCTTCATTTAAAATCACATTTTAAAGTTTTTAATTAGATTTTATAAAAATTCTTTCCAGTTTTGGTTGAATAGTTATTTTTTAGACTAAATGTTCATAAAAATAAAAAAGGTATTCATCCAAACATTAAAAGTACATTTTGAAATCTGCGTTGAATTATTTAAAATAACATTAAAAAAATTTTAAATATTATTTGTACAAAAACCGGTAACTTTATTTTCTTTTTGTAACACAATCCTGCTTTTTAAAGACGTTCGAAAGAAAATATTATTTAAAGAATTGATACTCTTATAATTTAATGTTTGTTTAATTTCAGCGATTTTAATTTTATTATTATAATATAATATATGTATATACATAATGAATTTTTTAGTGTAGTGCGGCGATTATTAAAACGCCGGATAAAGGAGAGAATACTGTATTTAGTAGTGGAATTTATTTTAAAAACAAACGATATAAAATATAGAATTAAAATATCATAATATTATCATAAGTATAAGCAATAAAAACATTGCAGTCAGTATCCCTCCGAACCAAGCTATAAAGTCGGTCTTAGTGTTTTCGGATGCGACAGTTAAAGGTAATTTTTAAATTCTATTTAATTTTAAGGTAGACATATTTATAATTCATGAAAATTTAACTTTTTGTCTATTTTATGTATAAGAAGAAAAAAAAGTGATGAATAATACAACTGTGTACGAAAAACGAGCTGTTGATA
This sequence comes from Piezodorus guildinii, assembly GCA_023052935.1. Lineage (NCBI taxonomy): Eukaryota > Metazoa > Arthropoda > Insecta > Hemiptera > Pentatomidae > Piezodorus > Piezodorus guildinii. The sequence goes on along the minus strand of CM041295.1, from coordinate 38,070,948 downwards.
AACATAACTTTTGCAGATAAGTGTGTGAGTGTCGGTGTATTTCTTACATAACAAACTTAACTATAATTACTCTGTATGAATTAAAGCCACATAGATTTTATAACACTGTTCGATATCGTATTAATATTATAACTATTAACAATCAAACGTACATGGTATGCTACTATTTTTTCAAAAAAGTAACGGTCTTCTTTAAATATTCAATGCAATATTAATTATTTATTTCGATTTTGTTTTTGTAATGACGTTCAAATCTAGTACTGTAGTATTGTGAAGAAATTGTTAGTGGAAGTAAAAAGCATTATTTGACACATTATTTTGCCCTGATATCATGAAACGTTTCTGGAGAAAAAAATATATTAACTTTTGCCCAATAGATGTATCCAAGCTTTAAATAGTTTTTATTTTTGTTTGATTATTACATTAAAAAAAAAAGTATAATTATATAAATTGAGGAAACTTTTTAAATATACATATTCACTAACCTCCGTTGTTTTGTTTTTTTGTTTTTTTTTTATATACAAGTGACCGTCAAGACTTGACACAAAATCCTATATGGTCAATATGTGTTTGCTACAGTTTAATATAAACTTAGGTTATGGAACCAAAAAAAATAAAATAAAAGAAAGTATCAATAAATTAAGTTGAAAGAGAATAATATAAAATAATGTAAATGAGAGAGGAAGGTAAACCTCCGTTGTTAAAATCAATTTAAGAATTTTTAAATACATTTAGATGTGAAAATAGAATGCTAAAAAATTAGTTGCATTGCGTTTCAATAGAAATGTGTGTCTTATTGAATTATCTATTATATTATTATCTACGACAATAAGTTAGTTTTATCGGTTTTTCATCACTCATCATCAACTTTTACAATTTCGTGTATTAGATAAGAATTTTTCTAAAATCTTTGGCTTTCCAATGGTATATTATACGTCTATCTAACTGTTTTTATGTAAAAAAAAAAAAAAAAAAAAAAAAAAAAAAAATATATATATATATATTATATATATATATATATATATATATATATATATATATATATATATGTATGTATATATTGTTGCTCTTTTCTCCTTAAGTTGGATATCGTATTAGTTCAAATAGTATATTTATCAGTGCTAAAAATGTGATATAATTTTTAGACCCTACAAAATTTAAGCAACTTTAGATGTAGACAATATAAAATATTTTCATTTAAGCCCAGTCATAATATATCAATCAAAATGAAACCTGCATGATATAAAATCCTATCACCTTTTACATCGATATAAAATCGTACAAATATTCAAAATGTCTTGTACGAAGTGGCTCTTCTAATTTATGAATTTTTAAAGACATTTAGAGATGAAAATATAATGCTAAAGAATTAATTACATTGCGTTTTATTGTATCTTATGCGTTTTATTTTTATTATGTAGAAATATGTGTCTTATTGAATAATCTATTATATTATTATCTACGACAATCAGTTATTTTTATCTGCTTTTCATCACTGTCCGTTAACTTTTAGAATTTTGTTTATAAGATAATATTTTTTCTAAAACCTTTAGCTTTCCAACTGTATATTATACATCTATATTACTGTTTTTATTTTTTTAAAACACAAAAATTGCTTACAAAAATATTTATGCTCTTTTCTTCTTTAGTTGGATATCGGATTTGTTCAACATATGTATTTGCCCGTTGTTACCGATGCTAAACATATGATATAATTATTCTTATATTTATTTATTTAACGTCACTTTATGCTACTATCGGACGATGCTACAGTGGGAGTCCTAAATATTGCCTATCCAGGTTTTATTAGGATAGGGATCTTTAAAGTCCTCTCTGAAGGACGGCATAACTAAGGATTTTTTACTCCCATTAAAAAATCCTAGGACCACCTGCGGGTATAAACCCGTGACCTTTGGCATAGGAGGCTGTTATGCTAACCACCTAGCTACAAGTGATCCCGGGTTATTCTTATATGATCTACATAATTAAAGGTACATTAGAGGAAGGAAATTTAAAATATCGGTATTTAAGCCCTGTCAGACTATTCCACCCAGAATGAAACCTACATGATATCACAGCTTATTAAACGTCACATCAAGTTTAATCAAAATCTTTATAGCTATTTTTGAGAAAATCTTAAAAAGGAACCAAATGCATAATATTAAGTACCTCTTCTGGTAAGCTGACTTTGATAAATAAAAGTTGATAAAAGTTACTGTAACATATGTACCCTGTAGTTTTCTTAAATATAAAATTTCAGTTTCATAAAACTTTTCGCTTTCGTGCAAGACTTACCACACACGAACAAACCGACCTTTTTTCGGGACTTGGTCATTTGGACGCAGAGGATCCTGAAACGTGTCTTTCCTTTGAAAACTCGAATCAGTAAAGTGATCACGATTAAAATATTTCATATATGGGTAAGTGAAAGTATTTTTTAAATATTCTCTTTGTAAATAAAGAATTTTTGTATAGAGGCGTCATCCACAAGTAAATAAAAAATTTACATATACACCACCTATACAACTGTATACCTTAATACATATACAACACATCTTGTTCTAAGATCAATCGGTATACAAATAATTGAAATTTTATTTTATTTTATTTTTTAATTTTTCAGGAAGTTTTTCTTAATATAACACACTTAAATAAGCAACACCTTAACTTCCTTTTGTTAATTATTTATTTTATTTCATAAATAACTCAGTCAGCCAATGAACTCCCATGTAGAAGGATAACAGACAGCTATAAATTGAAATAATGAATTATATATGTAAAAGTGTTTTCAAAAAGGTCTTGAGAATGGGGAAAGAACCCCGAAACGTTGATAAATGATGTAAACAATTATTAAAAAATATAAATAATTAACAAAAGGAAGTTAAGGTGTGCTTATTTAAGTCTGTAATTGAAATTTTATGTTCATAGAATTGGTAATTATTAAAATATACAATTACATTTAATTATCAGGGGTATTCATTAAAAAGCAAACTGATACATTTTAAATAGGTTCTTATTTCACTGATAAGCATCGTACGTATTTCACAATGGAGTCTGTAATAATTAACAATAGACACGTTGTGTTCAATATTTATGTTTAGATTACAAGAAATTGAGACTATAGACTTTTAGACCCAGCTGACCAACAAAATTACAAAATTTGTCGCAATAACCATTCCAGAGCATTCCCACTTGTATGAGTAGTACTTTAAAGAAAGAAATTATTTAAAATGTCTAAAATTTATGTCATTACCGCGTATGGGGAACGTCCCACGGGTGGCGGATGTGGGGATGGTCGGTGGAATTTCCTCCACCTTTCACGGCTTCTGTCTAAAAACTTAAAGGTTAGAATTTATAAAACTATTATTCTTCCAACGGTTCTTTACGGATGCGAAACGTGGCCGCTTACTTTGAAGGATGAACAACGGCTTAAGGTTTTCAAGAATAAGGTACTGCGTAAAATATTTGGTCCGAAGAGAGATGAGGCCACTGGGGAGTTTAGAAGGTTGCACAACGCGGAATTGCGGAGTTTGTACCCTGTGAATATAATTGAGTTGATAGCATCGCGGAGACTCAAATCGGCGCGTAAAGTTGTTGGGCTTAGTGAGGAACGGATTCCGAGAAAGTTGGTATTCGCTGAACCGACTGGTAGGCGTCCGAAAGGTAGGCCGAAGCGTCGATGGGAGGATTGCATTAAGGCTGATCTCGGGGGCTTGGGCTTGACCGGTGAACATTAGACGAGTCTGTGCAGGCGAAGTTTGGTGGTATCGGCATCGAACCTTCGGGTTCGGTAAGCCTATTATTATTATAAAATTTATGTCTTAAATATTAAATTTCAGTTTCGTACAACTTTTCGCTTTTGCACTAGACTTACCACACTTGGACACACGCATACAAATAGACCGTTTTGCGGGACTTGGTCATTTAGACTCAGGGGATCCTAAAACGTGTATTTCAGTTGAAAACTCTAATATGTACGCAGCATAATGAAGTGCGAATCGCAATAATAATTTTATTTTTGTTTTGAATTTTTACCAATAAAATTTCAAAATCGTAAATTGGTTCCTACGCTTTTGGTAATGTAAAACGCATTGTTGGCTATAGAGATTTTTTTAAGTCTATAAAAGGACGAGAAAAAAATTGACATATTAAATGTTTCCTATGACTAATTCAATTTTTCTAAATGATAACCCATGATAGAATACTGCCCCGAAGCGAGATACAATTGTAAATGTATTTGTGTAAGGTATTTTTGTTATTTATTTTCCTTAAAATAAATATATAAATAATACATATTGTTATTTATACAATTTAAATGATAATGTAATGCCAAGGACTTAGCAGTATCTTATGTAACATATTTTAAACAGAACTTTAGATTTATCGAGGCAAACATTAATGGGCTTTAATATCATGTAGGTTTGATTCTGTTTGAAACAGTCTGACAGAGCATAGAAACGACTTTTGTTTTTCTAAATTACTTTTAATTTTGTAGATTCGAAAAAATTGAACATATAATGTTGTTAACATTAATAAAAAACGGATAAATATGCAGGTTAAAAGATTTTGATATCCAATTGAAAGAGAAAAGAGCAACATATTTTTAATACGTTTTTTTTTTTTTGGGCTTAAAACAGTATTATCGAATTATAATATACCCTTGGAAAGCTAAATATTTTAGAAAAAGTATTAACTTGGAACAAAATTAACTGTAATAAATTTTAAATTGTAGTTAACAACGGAGAATGTCGTGTGCACGCACCATTTTTTTTAATTTATTGTATCTTTTAAAATAAAATAAACCTAATTTAGGCTTTATTCCAACTGGAGAAGCATTGCTGAAGATTCAAAGCTTTGTAGATTATTTATGTTTAGTTGAATTATAGCGGCTTCTGTCTAAAAACTTAATGGTTAGTATTTATAAAACTATTATTCTTCCTACGGTCCTTTACGAATGTGAAACGTGGCCGCTTACTTTGAAGGATGAACAACGGCTTAAGGTTTTCGAAAATAAGGTACTGCGTAAAATATTTGGTCCGAAAAGAGATGAGGCCAGTGGGAAGTTTATAAGGTAGCAAAACGCGGAATTGCGGAGCTTGTACTCTGTAAATATAATTGAGTTGAGAGCATTGCGGAGGCTGAAATGGGCGAGTAAAGCTGTTAGCCTCGGTGAGGAACGACTTCCGAGAATGTTGGTACTCGCTGAAAGGTAGGCCGAAGCGTCGATGGGAGAATTGCGTTACGGCTGATCTCGGGAGCTTGGGCTTGAACGGTGATCATTGTACGAGTCTGTGTAGACAGTATTTGGTGGTATCGGCATCGAACCTTCGGATGCGGTAGGCCTGTTATTATTATTATTATTAATTTAATTAGATTTTTTTAATCATTCATTTTCATTACCCATCAACGAGTTTCTGTATTTTATTCCTCCACGCTAAACACCTTCCCAAGTATAGCATATATTAATGAAATTAACCGTATTTAATAGAAAACAAATTACGCAATTGGGTTGTAGTAACATTTTCTTTTACTTTTTTTTTATTGAACATTTTTTTTTGTTTAAAAAAAAAATGAATAATCACAAAAATGTATTCTTTAGACGACTCTTTCAACAAAACTTTACAAAAATTTGGTCGGATTGGAAGTACCTAATATGAAAAGCAATAAATTAATCAAAGGAAAATCGACAACACCACTGCTAAATTCAAAACTCTTTGTCTTTGTTATTTCTTCATTTTATCGATTACAACAAATATTTTTATGATTTTTTTGTAGAAAATATAATAGCGTCTTATAATCGAATAAAATTAACAATAGAAAAAAATGCGTTTGGGACTTCTGTGAACCACGACGCGTCACTAAAAATAAAATGTTTCTTATTCGACTGTGATATATTTTATAACCGCACCCCAGAACTACTTAATTCATATACGGTCATTTAAAATTCAGTACATTTCCTTAATTACCCGTATGATTTTTTACAGCTTTCCATTCTTAGAACTATGCATTTAATTAAATTCGCCTATACTGGATTACGATATGCTTTTGAATTGAGTTGGTTATTCGAAGTAAAATACTTCTAGGAACCAGGAAAGTGCCTGGATATCAGAAATGATGAAAGTCATGATTACATTACGATACTCGATCATCAGATTTTTTTTTTTTTTTTTTTATACTTAACACAGAACTCAAGTACTACTCACTCAACTACGTACAAAAATGCTTAACAAAGGAACATGATGTTTAGGATTAACTTGGCATGATCAGAACATTCTAAAAGAAGTTTATGTTCGCTTCACTCTATTTTCTCTCTCTCTCTCTCTCTCTATATATCTCTCTCTCTCTCTCTCTCTCTCTCTATATATATATATATATATATATATAATGATAACGCGATTTGGTTTCCGCTAACTCTTTCTAAACCACAAGACATATTTTGGTACGGTTTTAACCTTCATTTAGAACATTTTTTCCTGAAGGTTTGTTAGTAAAATACATTGCGATTTAGATTTTCACTAAACGAGAAAAATAAATTGTCTGTAACCAAGTCATCAAAACATTATTTCTGTAATATAAGAAATAACATAAATGTATAATATACCGTTGGAAAGCACAAGATTTTAGAAAAGTTTAAATGCGATAAAAGAAATAGTTCATGTCTATTTGAAGTTGTTCTAAGCCCGTAAACTTATGAACTGTCTATCTCTATACATAAAATGATAACGCGATTTTACTTTCCGATAACTTCTTCTGAACCACAAGATATATTTTGATACGGTTCTTACCATCATCCAGGGCATTGTTTCCTGTAGGTTTGTAAGTAAAATACATTGCAATTTAGCTTTTCATTAAACCAAAAAAATCAATTTTCTGTAACCAAGTCATCAAAACATTATTCCTGAAATATAAGTTGTGACATAAATGTATAATATACCGTTGGAAAGCTAAAGATTTAGGAAAAGTTAAACTGCAATAAAAGAAATTGTACAAGGTAATTTGAAATTGTTCTAAGCCCATAAACTTATAAACAAATGTAAAGAGGGGGGGATGTTCTTTCATGTACGCAAGGTAGAAACAATATTACGTACTAAATTGTAACTGAGTTGTTAAAATAAATGTTAAGTTGTTATAAATCTATAAACTAACATCGTTATTAATTATTTCACGAAAACAGATATTTCACTGTAAAATAAATGGGCCTCCTTTGGAAACTAAATTAAACCTTACAAATTGATTTTTAATAGTTTATTTGAAATATAAAATATTAATAAACTTAATAGGATAGAAACTTTTGTTATTTCTATTGTTTTTAAAAACATACACTGCGATCAAGTTTTCTTTATTAAAAAATTAAATTTTCTCTTATCTATGTTTCACATTAAAATAACGAACAAATAAACTGAACCTAATTTGATTTCATGTTTTTCATTTCTGCCGATGACTAAATATAATAATGAACATATGTTCTCCTTTATTGTTACGATGAACCTAAGCTCCCAAACCAAACTTAAACTATAAGTTGGTCAGATAGAGCTTTTTTAAACATGAATGAAACCTCATTCAAATTGCACCCCTGCGATGCTAGGACGGGTCTACTAGTCTTATTAATAAATTATGAAAATTCCTAAATAGTTAATTATAAAATGACTGTATTAATTATATTAAATGTACAAGATACTAATTAATTATGTATAATCGTGTACCATTATCATCTAAATCAAAATATCATATAATTTATTGTAGTTAATTGTAATTCTATTTCTCCTAATCAAAGATAAAATAGATCTAAAAAGATAAATAGATATGTATTAATTATAAATGGAATAGTACATTTTAGGGGAGCCCGTGGCTGAGTGGCTAGCGCGCTAGTCTCTCAAGCTAAAGTTGTGAGTTCGAATCCTAGTCTCGGCGGGGCTTTTATAAGGATGTAATTAAATAGAGATTCACTCACAGCCTCTCCTCCGGGTATGTGAGACCCGTCAGCCAAATGGTGGACACCTACAAAATTAGGCGTAGGGAGTGATGACCCTACCCTACAAATTGCATCGAGAAACGCGAGTGTAATCTCCAGCAGATTACACTGGGAGGCCCAGGGCCTGCACGGCATGTCGCGCCACTGAAAAAAATATAGTACATTTTACCTTTACTTTATTTTTTATAATTATGACATTTCTTTTAAATAATAATAATAATGTTTAAATTATGTTAACTATTTTTTAAAGAATCACTAAATACAGCATGATATTGAATATAATTTAAGTTGCCTGTAAATAATATATTCTCATTTATTTTTTGCAGTTTTTAAAAGCTTAATTAGAATTAATTTGATAAACTCTGCTTATAAGGGCCAAAAATTCGTTAATAAAATGACGATGAATTTTAATTAACTGATATAGCATTGCTAAATATAGAAATATGATGGGATACGAGGAATTCATTATAAGTACTCATAACAATATTACCAGTAAATATTGAACAGAAATGGTTACCTGAATTACCCAATTAGGCGATGTACAGATTAATAATTAAAATAAAATATTTTTCGTCGAAAACTCTGCCATAGCTTCTATATTTTTCATTTCGGAAATATGATATGATTTATCTATTTAAAAAGAAGGTATAAAATATAGGATACCATATGTAAAGAGAATTACCCAAAATTATTTAATTTAGTAAGAAATTGATACTTAGATTATTTTCTTAAAGGCATTTGACTTTTCCAATTACTGATTACACACCTCCAATTCCAATACACACTGTACACGTTAAAAGAAATAATTTTGTTTTTACAGACACAATTATAAAACTATATAAATTATTAATGACTTAGTATTATAAGTAATTATCAATGACTAATGAGTTGTCCGGCTGCTTCTCTTGGTAGGCCGTCATATGTGGGCTATCGTTCTCTTGTGTCACCTTCGGTCTGCCATCAGTGTCTTCTTCGATGTCTTATCCGTGAATCCCGTTTTTCTTGGTCTCTTGCTCCTCCTTCCTCCGTCCGCTGTAGGGGCATCCCTTATTTTGGATTAGTGAAATGATTCAAGGGAGAAGATATCTTATGGATTGGCCTTAGCATCAAGAGGTGTTGTCGATTTCTGTCAAAGCTCCGCCATATTTATTTTGGAAACGGGTTTCCAAAAAATACTTAATTGTTTTTTTAGTGTAGTTACGAATCGGCGCACATCTCTTCTATAAGTGTCTAAAGGAATGCCCTCTCATCAAAGATTCGTCATGCTCCTCTCTCCTCATTCAAATACCTTCTTTTCCGGCACTTTTTAGCATCCCAAAATGACGCTGCCTGACAATGAAATATTTTTTTTTTTTTACAAGTATTTGTATATGATATTTCAACTTCGTAAAGTTTTTTTTGGTTCAATCGTTATTAATTATTTAATGAATTAATTTATTTTTATTTTATTATATTATTTTTATTTATATTGAATTGGTTTATCTTTCATTAATTATTTTAAAGCTAACATCATTCTTAGAAGACTAAGTACCAGAATAATGTTACTAATTATTTTTTCTTCTTTTATAATTAAACTTTGTTATGATTTCATTTATTTTTCATTTTGTCGAACACAATAAGTTACTGAAGATTGTTTTTATTTCATTTATTTATTTTGTTATGTATTTTTGAAAATTAATTAATAAAAAATAGAAATAAATTTTTTTTATTATGTGTATTTTGCAATTGTTTGTTTTGATATCAATTTTAATTTAGTTTTATCTTAATATATATATTTAATGATATTATACGATTTTTTAAAAAGTGATATTTATGACCCAAATCATTTTCTTAAATTATGCCTCCCCCTCTTTACTTGCTTTCACGAATTTTCACCTACCTTGTCTCTCATCGTGTAGCGCTGCCTTAAACATACTATTGGATATTTTTTAAAAGCTTTCTGATAGTTCTTTTGGTAGGTACCTTTTATATACAGCTCTGAAAAAAATTAACCATTAAACTAAGCCAAGCAAATTCTATTTCATACTTCTATAATTTAAAAAAAAACGATCATCGTAGCCTAGTGGATAGAGCATTTGGTTACTGCTGTCTCGGTCCCAGGTTCGAATCCAGGCTGTGGCAGAATTATTTATTCTGTTATTTCAGCAATGGAGCAAAAGGTCCAGCCTGGGGTTCCTTTAGCAAATTGTAAATATTGTATATTGTTATGATTGTGTGTATGATGTTAATGTATTTCTTACTTCTTTATTTCATTTATTTGTATTTATCTCAATTATAGGTTTTTTTTTGTATATATATTATATTTTATGTAATTTGGCTTTATCATTGTTTTCTGTATATATTGTGTGAATGTGGTCTCATACCACTATTACTAATGTTGAATTAGCAACAAATTGTAATATATCTTGATAAATAAATATTAATTAATTAATGTATTCGGTAGTGAACAGCTCAGTAAAATTTATATTATTCAAATTTAGGGCACTAGGTATATGAAGCTTACGGAACGGTGTATATATGGCATCCAATAATAATATGAAATAAGTCCTCTCTTTCGTTGAGGCTGCATAGTGTACAGTTTTCCTGTAGTGTTCTAATTTAAATAAAATAATAAATTTATACTATTCAGGATTAGTGGTTTTAAATTATATAAAAATCAATTTCTTTCATTAAAAAACAATATTAGGAACTTAATAAAGCTAGTAAACCATTAATTCTATTTATGGTACACGTCAGTAGTGGTAAAAAACTAAAAAGACAAAACATAAAAAACTTTATTATGAACCGGAGAGCTAGGAAATATAGAATTTTATGGTCTCCGCTTTCAACGGAGATTGGTAGGTGGGGGTAATAGGAGCTAAAAGCGGATAAGATTTCTGGAATTATGCCTGGATCGAAGGGCGGCCAAAGGTGTTGGATTATGGCCGTCGTCATCTTCTTAATTGAATTCCACGGTCAGCTATCTCATAAACTATAATAATACATCAATATTCCATCTTTTCCTATAATAGATAATGCCAAATAACTATGAAACATGAATACCACGTGTATAAGGATATATTACTAGTGACTTAAACAAAATTATAGTTATTATATAGTGAAGAGAGAATGGTTGTATACGTCGAGCTATCCGTGGAAGAACAGCACTTTTATGTGATAACTCAAATTTTAAGGGTGGTTAAATAAAAAAAAATCAGTTGCGGGCAACACACGACCTTCACTTACCTCCGTTTGTAGAATCGATAAAGAATTTTCAAAAAACAGTCGAGGTAAGTGAAAGTCACGTGTTGCCCGCACCAGATTTTTAATTAATATTTCTGAAGATGAGGCAGTCATGGACCTCGAAACGTTAAGAGATATGAATTGATTTATTTATGTAATAATAAATAAATTTATATAAAAGAAAAAGTTCTAATCAATTATAGAATACATTTATACTCTTCATAATTAGAAAATAAATAATTATAATTGATTTATGATAAATCACTTAGATTAGAGATCACTTGAGGTTTGCTGGCAAGGATAAGTCCACACCAAAGTTGTGAATTCTAACCCGGCACATGGACCTATGATTATTTTACAGGGAGTACAAAAACTAGTTATTGAATTCCGTCTAAATACACTTCTTGTCTATCCAGTTTCCATAGAACCCTGAATAGATTCGCTAATTTAAATAAGATCAGAAAAAAATGAGATAATTTAATTACCATGTTCACGCCGCGCGGTGGAAAATATGACCGATTTAGGTGGACATAATTCTTAAACTTGTCCATATTTAACCTTTGGGTCCCAGATTATAGAAAAAAATTATAAAAACTAATTAATTTTTTGACAGGAGTGGGAAGCGCGCAGTGGTCGAACATCACTTTTTTTTGCTACAATCTAAAACTTCCCTACATTTTACGTTTGAAGTCCCAGAATACAGGAAAAATAATACTAAATACAAAATACAAATAGAAAAAAGAAATAAAATTGAAAAAACAAATTATTCTGGGACTTTGTCCCTTAAGAATAACATGAAATTTACAAGTAATGGTAGCACATCTGGCCAGATAACATTAAATAGACATAATTATGTACATAAGTGAAAGAGGTAGAAAAAGAAATTTATATAAATGTATGTGAGTTCTGCGCATGCGCGTGAGTATAGCAGTCATATTTCAAGTCGGCTCTCGGATTTCTTGCTTTTACAATTGGATTTCACTTCAGCACAGTCTTGAAAACATCATCAGACTTCAGGATAACAACAACAGTTATTATTGGAGCAAACAGCGGTAAGTTGTGATATAATTTACAGTGTAAAGTGAATGCTGAGTCACCTCTTCATATCAGCTGATTGCCAATAGCCCGGCAAGGCTGGTCTTGCTTAACTTTTTTTAAGTTATTGTTTTTTTCCCACATCTGGTTATTATTTAATTACTTTCTATACATGAAATGCGATATTATCATCAAGTAATGTCCTCCAAAGCTTCAACTAAAAGATCTAGATCTAGTGGTTCAATCCCGTCACCTACAAAACAAAGACCCCGCCGTGATACTAATAAAAGATTAAATCTACAAGCAACCCCTTCCGGTACTAATTCAGAATCTGAACCACAACCTGGCACATCGTCACAAGGGATGACTGACGAATCGCCGTTTTTCACCCCAAATCCTTTTCAGATTTTACATAATGAAAAAGAAAACATGGAATCTACTCCTATACCTAGTGAACCACGGCCTCCTCCAATATTTGTCAAAAATATTAGCAATTTCCAGTTGTTGTGTGCGCAATTGAACAAAATTACCGAATCTACCAGCTACTACTGTATGAGTAGAATCAATGATACCAAAATATCTCCTACTACTGCCGAGACATATAGAAAAATAGTGAAATACCTAACTGAAACCAAAGCAGATTTCCATACCTATCAGCTACGCCAAGAGAGAGCTTTAAGGGTTGTAATCAGAAACTTACACCCCTCGACACCAGTTGAAGCTATTAAAGAAGAACTAACGGAGATGGGCTATAAAGTGCGGCAAGTCACTAACGTCCTAAAGGATAAAATTCCTCTACCTCTCTTTTTTGTGGATTTGGAACCAGCTGAAGGAGTTGAAAAAATCTATGACCTCAATAGATTGTACTATTCCAGTGTAAGAGTTGAAAAACCTTACACAAAGAGAGAGATAATTCAGTGCCATAATTGTCAAGCATATGGTCATACTAAAAGTTATTGTCATCACATACCTCGATGCGTGAAATGCGGTGAACAGCACAAGTCTGTGGAGTGTACAAAACCAAAATCAACACCAGCTGTATGTGCTCATTGCCTGAAGGACCACCCGGCCAACTATAAAGGATGCCAAATCTATAAGGAGCTGAGGACCAGGTTTCAAAAACCTCAAGTACTGGATGAAACAGCAAGACAAGTAAGAAACAGAAGAGAACCCTCAAAACTTATTGATGCCAATTTATCATTTGCCCACTTACTTGGAGTGGGAATCAAAGTACTGAAGCCGTGGCCCTGCCGGAACTACAAAATGTACCTCAATCCATTCCACATATACCTCTTTCTCAAGATGTAACCAATCCTAAGAATCCTAATCCACCACAAATCTCTCATATTCCTCCTCCTTCAAACGCCACAGACCTTACCAGTTTGATGACATCCTTTATTTCCGAAATTAAATCCCTTGTTATGCCCCTAATATCACTCCTTACGAATCTCGTAACAAATCTCATTCCTGCCTTAAAAAAACCATAAATGACCTCACCTAATTCCTTATCCATTCTCCTTTGGAATGCGAATGGTGTTAGAACTCACACTGACGAACTTACAGCCGTACTGCAGGACAAAAACATTGATGTTGCACTCATTACTGAAACTAGACTAACCACTAAACAGTACTTTAAAATACCAGGATACACGACATACCGGACAGACCATCGAGACGGCAAAGCCCATGCCGGTACTGCTGTCATAGTCCGCCGATCCCTCACCCATCACTTACACCCAATTTCCGCCCACGATTACCTACAAGCAACTTCCATCGTTATCAAAACCTTTTCCTTTCCGCTTATCATCGCATCAGCATACTGCCCTCCTAAACATCTCATTTCCTCTGCCCAATTTGGATCCTTCCTCAACTCCTTGGGTAATCACTTCATTTTGGGTGCAGACTTAAACGCTAAGAACCAACAGTGGGGTTCTAGAACCACCAATTCTCGTGGACGGACATTGCAGTCTGCACTCAACTCCCGACGCTTTCATCTCCTACCTCCCGATTCTCCTACCTACTGGCCAACAGATCCTAACCGTAATCCTGACATCCTCGACTTCGTCATCCACAGCGGATTAGGCTCTCTGAATTTTTCCATAGCTCGCCTTGATGAACTATCCTCTGATCATAGTCCATTGATTCTAAATGTATCCATAACACCTATTCCTAAACCTATCCCACCGTCATTCATTAGGGGCCCTGTCAACTGGAACCTCTTCCGCGAAATTCTCACTAATGATATTGACCTCAGAGTGATTCTCAAAACCCCAAATGACCTTGACGACGCCGTATATTCCTTTACAACCGCTATTCAACAAGCCGCCTGGACTGCCTCCTCTCCCAAACAATCCCAAATAATTCCTTACAAAAGCCATTTACCACAACACCTGACAGACCTCATCAACAGCAAACGTCGAGCTAGAACATTATGGCAACGCACCCGCCACCCAGAAGATCGCCGCTCCTATAATTTTTTTTGTAGAAAATTAAAGCGGGAGTTGGCGATCTTCCGTTCCCAATCCTACAATACCTACCTCTCCTCTCTCTCGACTCGTGACAATTCCCTGTAGAATGTCACGAAGAGAATCCTAAAATCCCACACCATTTCCCATCCTCTCCGGCGCTGTGATGGTTCCTGGGCTGCTTCTGACAAGCATAAGACCGAGGAATTCGCACAGCACCTTTCCAAAAGTTTTACTCCTCATCCAGAGCTTAATCCAACCCATACTGCAGCAGTTGAAGAGTTCCTCACGTCACCAATACCACTATCCTTACCACCTAAAGCAGTTAATCCCTCTGAGGTCAGATATCTTCTTAAAAAGCTTCCTCTCCGCAAATCTCCTGGATACGATCTCCTTACTCCCCAAATCTTAAGACAACTTCCACCTAAAGCCATTACATTCCTTACATATCTCTATAACTGTATCCTACGCACTACCTATTTTCCTCTCTTATGGAAACATTCAACTATGATCCTTTTCCTAAAACCAGGCAAACCTTCTAACAACACGTCATCTTACAGACCTATCAGCCTACTTCCGATCCTCTCAAAAATTTTCGAAAAGCTCCTACTAAAACGAATCCTAGCCAAATTTCAAAATTTTCCTTCACATCAGTTCGGATTTCGTCCTCAACATTCCACGGTTCAGCAAGGACTCCGAGTTGTAGACCACATTTCCTCCGCCCTTGAGTGCAAGGAGTATTGTTCGGGTGCCTTTCTGGTCATAGCTCAAGCTTTTGACCGGGTGTGGCACCCGGGACTGCTCTTTAAGCTCAAAACCCATTTACCTCAATCCTTATACCTAATCCTCCGATCCTATTTATCCAACCGCTCCTTCCGAGTTCGCTGTGGTTCCGAATTTTCCGAACAATATACTGTTGAGGCCGGTGTTCCTCAAGGCAGCGTCTTAGGACCCGTCCTCTACATCCTCTTCACTGCCGATATCCCTACCGACCCCAATACCTTTCTGGCAACATTTGCTGATGACACAGCCATTTTATCATCCAATTCCGATCCTGAAGCAGCATCGCTAAATCTCCAAAAGCACCTTTCCCTTGTCGAAGACTGGTGCAATGCTTGGCGCATTAAGGTGAACGAAAGCAAATGCACTCACGTCACATTCACCCTTCGACGCAAATCCTGTCCAACGGTTAATTTCAATTCCATACCGCTTCCTTCCTCAGACACAGTCCGGTATCTCGGCTTTTTACTAGACAAAAGACTGACGTGGAACCCACATACAAGACTAAAAAGAAAAGAACTCAACCGCAGATTCGGCCAGTTATACAGACTACTAAACAGAAAATCTCATCTTACAGTTGACAACAAATTACTAATATACAAGACAGTACTGAAACCTATATGGACCTACGGACTTGAACTGTGGGGGACAGCTAAACATTCTAACATTAAACGCATCCAATCCTTCCAATCCAAAGTCCTCCGAACAATAGTTAATGCTCCTTATTACGTTACCAACTGTACCCTACACCATGACCTTAATATTCCGTTTGTTTTAGACCTGGTACCATCCAAATTTTCCAAATTTCATCAGAACCTTAGTCATCATCCTAACCCTCTAGCACAATCCCTATCCAGCACCACCCATCCCTACAATCCTCCTCGAAGATTGAAACGGCAGTGGCCACGAGACCTATTGTAAACATTTAAACTGGAGTTCTGACAATGGTCAGATCCTCCACTCATGTACGGTATGTTTGTGGCTACAGCGCCCTAACTCAGCCTCCACTGGCTCAGACCAGTGATGCGGCTGAGATAGAGGTGCTGGGATCTCTTGGATTCCGCTTTTTCCTCCACAAGTGGAGGAAAAAGCGCTTGCTGGGGTCCCTTTAGCAATTGTATATATTGTATATAGTTATGATTGTGTGTAAGATGTTTATTTATTTGCCAACTTTTTATTTATCTCAATAATAGGTTTATGTTTCGATTTGTTTTGTTTTTTATTTATTATTATTATTTTATTGTATATATTTGAATTTATGTTATATTTTATGAAATTTGACCATTATTATTATTTTCTGTATATATAGTATGAATGTGGTCTCTTATCAATATTATTATTGTTCATTTTGTAACAAATTGTAATATATCTCAATAAAAAAAAAAAAAAAAAAAAAAAAAAAAAAAAAAAAATATATATATATATATATATATAAATGTATGTACATACACATCTCTATGTACCAAAGATAAGAAAAAGCATAAAAAAAGTAAAGTAAACAAATAGTAAATTGAAAGTAAGAAACAACTAATTTTGAACACTCTAACAAAAAATAATAATAATATATACATGTATATATGAAATAAAATAAAAAATAAATTAGAAGGTAAACATAGGATATTCATTCCTTATAATGAAAATCTAATTTAAAATTAAAGATTAACAAGCGTCAGTTTGGAATAATAGGTGTTGGAAAAGGCGATATTTGAATGTGGATAAGGATGAAGCATGACGTATATTGGAAGGAATGGAATTCCAGAATGTAATGGAACGGGCAAGAAAGGATCGATCGAAGATCGGATTTATAGCTCGGAGTTGCTGAAACCTGTATTTTATATCATTTAGGATACTCTTTAAATTATTTATTTTTTATTTAATCCTATACTCTTTACCGCCAACGGTGTGAGCATCCTTTTTATATAGCTTAATCCATAAATCTCTCTCCTGTACCAATCTTCTTCTCCTTCTCCATTCCAGACCTCTTCTGTCAAAGGCTTCCTGGATCGCACCTTCCGAAGTCTTCCTCGGTCTTCCTCTTGGTATTAGACCTTCCACCCTTGTCTCAAAATACAGCCTGTGCTACTCGACTTTCTGCCATTTTGGAAACATGGCCGAACCATCTCAGTTGGTGCTCTTCAATAATATCAAGAGCAGGCCGAAGTCCGAGGTTTGACCGTATTGTTACTTTTCTCACTCGGTCTCTTCTGGTCTTCCCCTCTATTCTTCTTAGGTATCTCATCTCCATCACTTGTGTTTTTTGGTTAGAGTCCAAGATTCACTTGAATATGAGAGAATCGGTAAGAAAGTATTTTTATAGACTATGGTTTTAGTGTTTTTTGACACTTCTTTTTTCCCGATGAATCCTTTCTTGAGGGAACTAAAACATCTGTTAGCAGCTTTTATTCTTTGATTAATCCAGCCATGTTCATTAGGATGAGCACCGAGATATTTAAAGTCCCGCGCTTGCTCTAACCTTGTGTTATTTAGTCTTACGACTCGATCCCCCTGCTCGCTTTTTCTACCTATCCTCATGATCTTGGTTTTGCCTGTATTTATTTCCATATTTATCATTCCCAATTCTTCATGTAGGATGCGTAAATGAAATTATAGATTGTATGATTCGGAGTGCTGTGTTTGAAAAAAAAATTATGTGTCATCCAGATTTAGTAAATACCAATTTTTTTGTTAATGCCTTTCGTTAGAGAATTAAATTTACAAAAAATAAACGAATCATTGAAATCGTTGCAAAAATATCCGAGATATAGAGTTTTGAAATTAGCAGTAGTAATAGCATATATTTCTTTGGTTAATTTATTTCTCTTCATATTAAAAATATCATGAAATTAAAGAAAGGTATTTCGCTGTTCCGACTGGTAGACGTCCGAAAGGTAGGCCGAAGCGTCGATGGGAGGATTGCGTTAAGGCTAATTTCGAGGGCTTGGGCTTGAACGGTAAACATTGGACGAGTCTGTGTGGACAAAGTTTGGTGGTATCGGCATCGAACCTTCGGGTTCGGTAAGCCTATTATTAATTAATTAATTAATTTTGTATCTTACTAAAAAAAAGATAAAATCCTAATTTAGTACATTTTTATTTATAATCTACGTATTTATTCAGTTAAATATTTAAAATAACAGTTATATTTTATTAACTCAGTGCCACAGAAATGTAATAATTATTTTATAAATAGTTAAATTACAATATTCTATTTATTCGTATATATTATTAATTGTCATAATAGACAATAATAATATAACTACAGGATCATATTCATATAATATTTACGATATAAACAAAAGGAAAGTCAAATTATATGTGTAAATAGTTAATAATTAAATATTGTATTAATATTAATGTATTAATTAACAACTTTACCAACTGTTTAAACGGATTGAAAATTAAATGAACTCTGAAAGACTTACGTTTTCTATATTTTTGATATATTTCAGATTTCAATAGTTTGATTATTTGGGTGTTATTGTTTATTATTTTTCCCTTAAAATTTAAAAACATGTTATAATTACGATGGCACTATTCCCAGTCAGTGATTCTTAGTAGAGTATGAAATTTCTCTTTACTTATCTGGTAAGAATACCACTTTTACCGCATTTATACCAAGTCCTTTAATTTTATCTCTTGTTCCTTCCCAGTGTAGTGCGGAACGAAGGTATATTGTTATCTATGCTGGTGCTTCACAAGGCAGCTATTGGGCCCTATCCTTTTCGTTCTGTACAACTCCCGGTATCTCTACCACCCTTGATAACATTTCTGGCAGCATCTTTTCGTTGATAACACAATACTGATATTACAGATCATTCTCAAACCCTTTTGTACTTACATTAAAACCATGTAGTTCTTTGTTTCTCACTTCTTTTGCGATCCATTCTTCCAAATTTTATTATTTTCAAAAACATTTGCAGATTAAAAAAAAAAAACTTTCTCCATGACTTTATAGTTCTATAATATATTCTGTATAGTAAAAATGAAAATTTTCATTTAATTCTCTGTAATATTATATTATTATTATTTAACTATCGAATAAGGA
The DNA here is from genome assembly GCA_023052935.1 of Piezodorus guildinii. Taxonomy (NCBI): domain Eukaryota; kingdom Metazoa; phylum Arthropoda; class Insecta; order Hemiptera; family Pentatomidae; genus Piezodorus; species Piezodorus guildinii. Next base: position 38,051,429 of record CM041295.1, on the reverse strand, counting down.
TTAAAAAAAACAAATACGGCGCGCCTAACACACCATTACACCCTTGATCCCCTTACTTTGAAATCAAGGACTAAATAAAAATAAGTTTAATGAATGAAATATAACATCATTATTACGATAGGAAAATTTAATTTCGAATATATAATATGACAATAGAAATTATTATCTATTACAATTACTTAAATTTACGACCATTTGTATGCTTGCTAACTATTTCCGATTATCCTAAGCTTTCCATCTTAAAAATCTTTTTTGTCTTTCGGATTGTATGTTTACCTATTTTTAGACATAGCTAATAACTTGAAATGGTTAATTTACATCTAAATGTTAGTTTTCCAACGATATATGATAGATCTTCTATCTACTTGGAGGAAAAAAGAAAAAAAAGTGGAAACATATTTCTGCTTTAGTTGATTTTAAAATGAATTCATATTTTATATTCACCTTTTTTTTTTTTTTTTTTTTTTTTTTTTTTTTTTTTTTTTTTAAGAAAATGAATGGTTACTTTTTTGTAATTAACAGAATTAAATTTATTTAAAAGAATATTTTTTGAAAAATTGACACTAAAGCTCTATTATGCTATTTCATTCTGAATAAACCCTACATGATATTAAAGGACATTCAATTTTTTATCGGTATGGTGATTTTGATTGAAATCCCGTTTTCGAAAAATAGTAAGTAGCACTTCACACACCTGTTGTGTTAAATATATTATTTCAGTTTTTTACGACTTTTCATTATTCTTTCTGGAAAACAAAATTAACATTAAAAAATGTTAATGTTTCTTCTGTTTTCTCATATAGTTGCTCATAAAATCCTTGCATATTTCATATATTTATGTTCATTATGTTTGTCAGTTTTTTTTTTTTTTTAATGCTTACATATATAATGGATTAATTACTTTAAATCACAAAAAATAAAGGAAGTTTAGGGTAAGAGATTTCGATAATATGAGAATTAAGCCTTGTAAAACTATTTCAATCAGAATAAAAAAAACCCTACTTGGCATTTAAGTCTATTTAATTATACAAAATGTAGCGACTCTAATCAAAATCGTTCGTTTTTGAGAAAATCGTAATAAGTTGCTAAATGCTATAGTGGTTCTTTTAGTCTTTAGTTATATATAATGCGTAATAACTGATATTAGTAGATCGTAATAAATTCTAAACATCTTCGTAGCAGGCTGTGAAAAATAGTTTATTATCGAGTAGGATTGCTAAACATTTTCTATTGTCGTGAAGTGAGAATGAGTGACTGTGTGTAACTATAACGGAGAAGTTATTTATTCATATTAATTATATTTATAAATATTTATATTAAATAAGAATTATTTTATATTATAATGTTTCCCATTTGATGAAAGTATAGACATTTTGTACGTCATAGATTTGTAACTCTTTTCTCATTCTGTTAAATTATCTTGTTTTAACTTTACAATTTTTCACATCTTTCATGCTGTAAATATTGATATTTTTAAAAATTTTAATTTTCTATTATCTAATTATTCATCTTTTGTTAAATTTCTATTGTCCCTTATGTTTCTGATAATTTTTATATTTTTCATTTGTCATAACTTACATTTCACTTCGTTTTTAATTATCTGTATATTTCTTTTACTTATCATCTTTATATATTGTATTTTACTACTGGTTGTCATCTTTTGTTTTGATAGCCCTGAAGAAAGCTTATAATTTAGGCCGAAACGTCGGCACCAGTCAATTAAAAGAAATACAAATACCATACATACATAACCTTATAATTGAAAAAATTGCGGCTTTAACGGTGAGACATGAAGAAAAGTGAGTCAGAAGAAATCTCTTAGGGATGAATAGCCCACTTTTTCGTAATTAAAACAACTATTAGGCCCCTGCAATGAAAGGTTCCTGAGTACGCTATTAACTTTACGACGGCGTTTCCGATTTTAATAGACCTCAGAAAGTTCTCATTGCGGCTGTAACCATTAAGAAAATAAAGGATATCCTCATTATAAGCTTGTTTATTTACTCGTTTCAGTTTTGTCGAAATATAAATAAATAACGGGATTTTCAAATTTCGTTTAATAATAAAATAAATTGCAAAACACAATTTTTACTTGCCTCCCTCCTTGAATAAAATTTTAAAAGTTTTAAATAAACCTAACAAAAAATTGGCTATGAATTATAAGATCGCATAGACTTGAGATCACCATTTTACATCCCCTCCGAAGAACGGCATAAACAAGTATATTTTACTCCCTTTTTAAATCGTAGGATCATCTGCCGGGTTTGAACCTTTGGGCATAGAAGTCTTTTATGCGAACTATTACACCAATTATTACCCCCAATAATTTTTTTTTATCTTTCAAATTGAATGAGAATGTTCGAATCCTATGTTTATGTTTTGTAATTCTAATAAAAAGACTTGTATATTTCGGTATTTTATTTTATGTGCAAAGTATGAAATATATACAGATATAAAATAAATAAGCAACTTTAAAAAAAACATTAATTAATTTCTCTTAACAAAATATCGAATTCGGACAAGCTTAAGTGTGATTCTTCACATATATATTTATTATGGGACAATGCCCCTTAAAAAAAATATTTATGAACGAAATAAAAATTGTAACTGACAAAAAAAAAAGAAGATAATTGTGAGTATACACAATCAAGCTTAAGTGACAAAAGAAGGAAGAAGACAAGAAAAAAAAGGTCAAAGTGACATCTTTTTACACGTATTCTAGAAAAAAAAAAAAAATTAATTTAAAATTTGACTCTTATACTTTATTAAAACTGTGAGCACTATTTACCTCACATTAGTTGGCATGTTAAATCAGTTTACATCTGATTGGAAATGTAGAAGGTATAATAAGGGAATACATTTTAGCGCAGATAGGGTTGAAGCATGATGGATATTTGACGGGAGAGTGTTCTAATATACTGTGGACCAGGCTAGAATTTTGTGGACCGGTGCATTCTCTTTTTTTGGATACTTAGAAAGGAGTACAGAGGTTGGACAGATGGGATCTTGTTTACTAGAAAGGGCTTGGAGTATTTGCATTGCTGGAGGCTTCAGACGTAAAAGAGGGCTGAGAGTTAACAATTTGATTGACAAATAATCCTAACGTATGAATATTGTCTTTGAACTGTAGGGATGACCACTTAAACTCGTCATAGAGAAGGAATATGTGAGACCGTTTCACACGCATGTATATATATATATATATATATATATATATATATATATATATATATATATATATATATATATATATATATATATATATATATATATATATACACATATAAAGGTCCATGGAAGGAGAGATTCGTACTGTTTTACGGTCAACGGCCCTAGATCAAGCTCAGCCACCTTAACACATTAAACCTCAGGTTTTGCCCTTAACTTTTGGATAGCCACTTTATAGAGGTTAGGTATGCCACAGAATGGTCTCGATACGCCGGGGTCACTCCACGGCTGAAATAATAAGTAAATAATCCTGTCTTAGCCGGGATTCGATCCCTGAACCCGGAGAATAGTGAACTAGTGCCCTACCCACTAGACTACGCAGCTCCATATGAGACGTTGATTTCCAAAAGGTACTAAAGGACATTTTTTACGAAATTGATATTTTTACATGATTATATTCTCCTCATTTAGTTTTACCTAAATCTTAAATTTGATTGTATTTAATGAACACTCATGTCCTTTAATAACGTGATTTAAAAATGCTATTAATTTCTTAAGATACTTATTAAACATTTATTTTCATTCCAAATCATAACAGAACATTTCATTTCATAACTTTAATATGGTTTTATTAATATAGTAAAGAAATAATTCTAGATTTTAATGCGAAAAGAATCAAATTAGCTGGTTTAATAATATAGTAATGAGAGATTTTCGCGCTTCCTGTAAAATTCCCCAGAATGGATATAGTACCTTTTGGAAATCAACGTCTCATATATATATATATATATATATATATATATATATATATATATTATTATTATTAGTTTTTGACAGTAGATAATTTAAATTATCTACAGCTTTGAGGTTTTATCAACAAATAAGCAATTGTTTTTACGCTAAGTTTCGAGAACTTATTGTTCTCATATTCATACACTAACGATAAAAAACAATAACATAGTATTAAAATTTGTATGAAATATTAAGCAGATGATGTTATTGTTAAGATTGGAAAGCATTATGGAATACATTTTAAAATGAATTGAATTCACAATGAATGGATATACAGTACTTAAATAGAAATCTCAATTAGAAATTACATTTTTTTAACGTTATAAATACATGGTTTTGTTTGCTTTGGTTTTAAGGGAAAAAATCCTAAAAAAAATCAAAATCAACAATAAAAAAAATTGACCAGGAATTTATAGCTGTATATTTAATTAAGATTATAGTCTAAAGATCTAAATAATTTAGATAACAATAACTGTTCCCTGAGAAAATCAAAATTTAATCTAATCGATACCTCTCTATTACATCTTACCTTTAAAATTCACTTGGAATCCGAGGCAATATTGTCTGTAATTATTTATTGAGACAGCAAATTCTCGAAACGAAACCTAAACATAATTGCCTATTCACTGATTGAACCTGAAGACCCGTAAATAACTTGATGTATGTATATATATATATATAATAAATAATAAATAAATAAATTTTTTATTATCCTGGGACAAGTCCCTTTAGAATAAAAAAATACACAATTTACAAAATGTGCTTTGCAGTCTTAGAGTAAGTTAAATACATATTAACAAGTTAATAATGACTTACATAAAATTAGACATATTCAAATAAGAAGAAAACAAAAACAGTGACAAAAAATAAATAATGATAATAATAAACTATTTACAATTTTATTGAGCCTGGGTATTCATTAAATGATTAAATATGCGGGATTTAAAGGTTGAAAGAGAGTTGGAGTGACGGATGGAAGGAGGGATAGAATTCCATAGGATTGAGGATCGAATGAGAAAGGATCTGTCGAAATGTACAGTTCGGTGGGCCGTAGTGTATAAATCCGAAGGCCTGGAGCGTGTACAACGAGGATGAACAGAGGATTTGAATTGAAGGAGGTCAAAAATGTATGATGGACGGCGGGATTGGATAACTTGGTAAAGGTATGTCGCAAGGAAATACTTGCGACGATTGGAAGGGTAAAGCCACTTCAACTCGCCATAAAATTGAGACACGGAGGCGTACCTGGAGACCCCGAAGATGAATCGGACAAAGCAATTAAATAAGCGTTTTATTTTTACTTCGAGATCCCCAGAAACACCATCGTATACCGTACAGCAATAGTCGAAGTGGGGAAATATTAGAGAGGTAACGAGGAGTTTTCGGGTTTCATACGGAAATAGGTGACGGAGGGAATATAGTCGCTTTATGGTTGAAAAGGTTCGACGGGAGATTTCGGAAATATGATTTTTGAAGGATAGAGTTTGGTCGAAGGTTACTCCCAGGTTTCTAACAGTCGGGTGGAACTTTATAGGATTACTATTTAGGAATAGGGTTGGGATATGTGGAAATGTTTTCAGGAGGTGATGGGATCCTATTACAATTGCTTTTGTTTTTTCAGCATTAAGTTTTAACTTATTGACTACAGCCCAGTGACTTATTCGATTTAGGTCCTCTTGTAGTCTTTTTGTAGCTGGTAATAGGTCGGAGGGTGGGAAGGAAAGGTATATTTGGAAATCGTCAGCATAGAGGTGATATTTAGAGTGATGGATAAGGTGAGGGAGGTCATTAATATAGATAGCGAATAGAGTGGGGGATAGAGACGATCCCTGAGGGACACCACAGGATAGTGGCAGGGTAATGGAAGGAGGTTGATCCGGCACTACTACATACTGAGAACGATCGGAGAGGAAGGATTGAAACCAGCGCAAAGCACTGTTAGATACTGGAAGATTTTGGAGTTTGGTTAGAAGGATACTATGGTCTACCGTGTCAAACGCCTTTGAGAAATCTAGGAGGATAAGTATAGTTAATTTTTGGTTATCAATGGCATTTTGGAGGTCTTGTGTTATTTTAAGGAGAGCGGATTGGGTAGAATAACCGGGTCGAAAACCGGATTGGAGAGGACTAAGGAGAGAGTTTTTTTCAAGGAAATTTGATAGCTGGGTTTGAACAAGGCGTTCGAGCGGCTTTGATAGATTGGAGAGAATAGAAATAGGACGGAAATCTTGCGGTGATGTAGGATTGGGAACTTTATTTAGTGGTCGGACGAGAGCGGTTTTCCAGGAAGAAGGAAAAGTGGAATTTTGCAAAGAGAAATTATATATATGATATAGTACCGGTATGAGGGATGGGAGGCTGGATTTTATTAGTTTCACAGGAATTTTGTCTGGTCCATAATCGTTAGTACGTGATTTCAGAATTGCAGTAAGTAGTTCATCGTAGGACACGTGAGAAAAGAAGAAACTGTCTGGATTGAAGTTTTGGTAATTAATACCAGGAGTTGTCGAAGAATTAGGAGCTGAGGATATAAAATGGTTATTGAGTTCGTCAGGCGTGACTTGGAAGGAACTAAGGTTATTGGGTTCAGGAAAGGACAATTTTTGAAGGATTTTCCATTTAGACTTAGCATCAGGAGCATCGGAAAGGACAGAATGGATATGGAGGGATTTAGCACGTCGCACTGCGCATTGGGTTTCATTGCGGAGCTTCTTAAAAGACACATAGTCTTCTTGCAAACGGGTGCGTCGAAATTTGCGTCTTGCCGCTTCCCTTCTCTTCATCATATCCTTTATCTCGGGGGTGAGCCAAGGCGCAGTAGGACGGCGTAAGATTCTGGTTTTCAGGGGAGCGTGGATGTCTAGTATGGACCGTAGGTTTGAGGTAAGAGTGGAGACCATAGGATCAATGGAGTTGTCGGAGTATATCGTGTCCCAGTGGATAGAGTCCAGATCAGGTTGAAGTGATTCATAGGAAAGAAGGTCCAAATTACGATATGATATGACTCTTGGATTGAAGGATTTGACAGGCAGATCATAAGTAATATGGATAAGGTCGTGTGATGATAGGAAAGGAACGGGATGCTGCGATGAGGAAATAATTTTATATAAATAACTATTAACTACTATATGATAAAAATTGTCGAGGAAATATTTTTGGAATTCTTCATAGTGGGCTAGGAGGGATTGTGCGTTGATGTGACAGGAAGTTAGGATATTAGTCATAGTGGGGGGATAGAGAGGTGGGTAAACTTAAAAAAGGATTAGGACTGAGGGATAGGATGTAACTATTTTTCGTCCAGCACTCTATTTTAGATTGAAACAAAATACATTTGAAAAAAAACAACATAAATATGTTTAAATAAATAACAAAAAAAAAATAAATAAATTTAATGATAGTAGAAAGAAAAAATAAATTAAATAAAAACAATTTAAAGAACTAGTGAATGAAAAAACAAAAAAACAAAAAAAAACAATACTGAATGTGGTACAGAGAAGATGTCTTAGTTTTACTTTTATGATAATGGCAACTGATAAAATATAATAATAGGTACAATGAGATTCGATAAAAAAAAATAAAGTAAATAAATAAAAATATATATCTTTAATAAAAATTGAGTAAATAAAATATCTTCGATATATGAAAATAATATTTTTTCTATTTTGAAAATATAAATAAAAATGAGGTTTCTCAAAAAATAAAATATAAGTGAAAAAATAAAAAGACATTCTTCTATATAAAAAAAAAAAGAAAAATATGATACCTATTAGAATTTACTAGCATAATTAGAAAATAAAAAATATTGGAAACTATAAAACAAAAAAGTAAAATATATACAATATAAATAAAAAATACAAAAAAAACTTCATCATTTATCGAAACAAAATACCTATGAAAATAACATAAACATGTTTAAATAAATACCAAAATAAGAAGAAAAAAAATCAATGTTAGTAGATAGAAGAATAAACCAATTAAAAAACAATTTAAAGAACTAGTAAATGAAAAAAAAACAAGACTGAATGTGGTACAGAGAAGATATCTTAGTTTTACTTTTATAAGGCAACTTAAGGATAATGGCAACTGATAAAATATAATAGTAGGTACAATGAGATTTGGTCAAAATAAAAAAAATATACATCTTTAATAAATAGTGAGTAAATAAAATATCTTCGATATATGAAAATAATATTTTTTCCATTTTAAAAATATAAACAAATATGTGGTTTCTCAAAAATAAAATATAAGTGAAAAAATAAAAATAAAAAGACATTCTTCTATATATAAAAAAAAAGAAAATATGATACCTATTAGAATTAACTAACATAATTAGAAAATAAAAATATGTTAAAACTATAAAACAAAAAAGTAAAATAATTACAATATAAAAAAAAATCACCATTATAGAAAAAGTAAAAAGTCTATTATATAAAAAAAAATTATATCCATCATATGCAAAATGAAATACAAAAATAAATAAATTCTCTACTGTATAAATGAATAAATTTTTCTCTGTTTGAAAAAATAAGATGTCACTACGACAAGAGAGTATGATATAATGGTTATGAAAAAATAAAATATATTCAAAGAATAAAAGTAAGATGTCAACAATGATAAAATAATTACTAAAAATAAGTTTGATGCGACGAAAATTCTTACTTCAGGAGTAAACGTCGAGATCGGTGGGTTTCGAAATAATAACAGCTGGGTAGCCATCAGCCTGGCGACACCTCACTCTACCACCACCGAACCAAACATATTTAATTTTTCCTGTTAATTTTTTCTGTCTGGCTAGCCAATACAAGTGTTTGTTTGCGGGTGTCATGGCGTCGCTGACATAGACTCGATGCGAATCATTATCCTTCCAGCCAAGGTGACGTGTCGAAAAATCTCTTTTAATTTTTCTTTGTTTTACAATTTCCTCTTTTAAATTTTGCCGCACAAATCGTGCAATAATAGGACCAGGTACACCTTCCTGTCTTGATCTAAGCCGCACCGCGTGATCTAGATCTTCCGGGCACAGCTTGACTCCGAGTCCCGCTCCAACGTTTAATATTGTGGCCACCACAGTCTCACCCATGTAATATATATATATATATATACATATATAAGAAAAAGCTTTAATAATCCAAGGCCTCTAACGTACGATTGTCAATTTAATATTTTTGTCACATATTTTGTCGTTTTACAATTTAACTTAATCTTTGTTTTTCTGTAAATATTAAATGGATGTATTTCATTTGTTGTAGCTACTTACGAATTGTTTCTCTAAAAGTCTATTTCATGTAATTTTACGTATAGCATATTTAATTAGTGTTGTTTCAAAAAATTTAATTCATTCCAGACGTCTGGCCACTTAACCCAAAGCAGCGTGTATATCTAACGTATATATAAAATATGAGAGAAGTTGGTTCAGGGTGCAGTCAATATAACACAAGATTAAGCATAAACTTAATTTATTAGGGCCATAAATTAATAAAAATGTTTACGCTTAATTTTGTGTTATATTGACTGCACCCTGAACCAACTTCTCACATATATACACACAGTCAACCATTTTCACTTTATGAGACCAGGGAGCAGCACTCAAACCGAGTGAGCTACAAGTCAGTTTTGTTTTTCACCTCATATATATAAAATAGTTATTTCGAAATTCATTATTCAATAAAAACCTTTCTAAACATAACGACTCATCTAAATGTCGGATTAAAGTGTTTTTCAAGATATAAGGAAAAGTTAATTTAAGGAACTTTATATATGATGTTTTATAATGAACGGAGCCGTATTAAATATATAGGCGATCATTTATAAGTTTGTAACATGTCAAATATAAATCCATTTGATAGCTCCTGATTTGATGTTCAAGGTAGCATCAAACCTTTTAGATACAGTATTATTATAACCTTCTAGATACCTATTTCTTAATGGGGTCACTGGCGATCAACTCCATCACGCTATGCTAAATCCATTCGGCTGAGAGAGTGAATAACTGATAGAGGAAAACAAAGATTAGTTACTTCTCGTTATTATCGTATTAAGCATCCACATATACGGTATTAAATTGTACCTGGGAACAGCTTCAGTTTATGCGTTACGAAGTAACAGCAATAGAAACATCTAAATAAATAAATAAATAAATAAATATATATATATATATATATATATATATATATATATATATATATATATATATATATATATATATATATATATATTCTAAGCAAGCCAATAATAATTAGCGGTGATGGTCATGTTATTAATTAAAAAGGAACTATTAATTTAGAATGTTAATCTGTTATATAAAAGAAGAATAGCAACACTGATTTAAATATAACTGATACTTTTCTTAAGCAGGCACATTTCCAATTTATAAATAACTGACAGGATTTTGGCACCTTAAGTAAAAAATAATCAACTGTAGTGTGTGAGTCACAAGAACAAAATAAAAAAGATTAGTTAGAGCATAAGTAATCTCAAAGTCATGAAGTTATGAAACACATTAAGATAAAGCTACCAATACACACACACACACACACATATATATATATATATATATATATATATATATATAATATATATATATACACACACACACACACACACACACACATATATATATATATATATATATATATATATATATATGTGTGTGTGTGTCTGTGTGTGTGTGTTTATGTATATATATAAATACATTCATACATAATATTAGTGAGTCCTTACTATGTGGAAGGGCCCCAAAATGTTGACATGTTTTGATGTTTATGTTCATAAACTAAAAATGTAAATAACCTTTTATTGAAAGATTAAGAAACTATCCAACTATTTATTATGATTTATTAAATAAAAAAAGTTATAAAAAAAAAAAATGGTTTGCTGAATTTATGATGATGCTGATAATACTAAGTCATTATTTTAGCTATGTTATTTAAAACATGCTTCTATCTAAACCCAATGTAATTCTTTAAACTTTTTTCATCCCGAACTTTATTTAAAAGTTCATTAATTGATTTTAAACGGAGGTAAGTGAAAGTCGTGAGTGGGACACTCTATATTTTTATTATATTGTTTAAAAGCCATTGCATAAGAGCAATAATTTAGAAACTTTTTTAAATAAATTATATTGTATATTATAACACCCGACTTTCACTTATCTCGACTTTTATAATCAATTTAAAAAATATTTGAAGTTGATTTCAATAAACGTGTATTCATTTTAGTTGGAAACATATGATTTAAGTAAACTAACTAACTATTTAAATTGTTAATCAGTAATATTTTTATTCTTTATTCGTCACCTTACATTACCTTTTACATTACTTTCAGATAATATTTATACTAAAATCATTCTCTTTCCAACGTTATATTGTATCTCCATGTTACTGATCTTATTATAAAAAAAAAACGAAAATTACATTAAAAAATAGTTTTGTTCTTTTATCCTTCAGTTGGTCATCAAATTCGTCCAACATGTATATTTAGCCGTCCTTCATCAATGTCATTTAGAAGATATGGTTAATCGTTTGGAATTTACAAAAATAAAGGTAGTTTAGAGGAAGAAAATTTAAAATATCGCCATTTAAGTCCTGTCAAACTTGTTCAATCAGAATAAAAACCTACATGATATGAAAACACATTAAATTTTACATCAATATAGCGAGTTTAATAAAAATCCTTAGAGCCGTTTTTTAGAAAATCGTAAAAAGGTGCAAAAAGCATTGTATAAAGTGGCTCTTCTGATTAGCCGATTTTGATGAAAAAGTTGCTGTGACATCTCGAGCGCATTGTTGTCTTAAATATGAAAATTCAGTTTCGTACGACTTATATTCGTATCACACAGACTTGGTCATTCGGGACTTGGTCATTTGGACTCAGGAGACCCTAATACTTTCACTTAATATATAATTCATATATAGGTAAGTTAAAGTAAAAAAATAGGTATTAATACAAAAATAATCAAATAAATCGTTTTATTAACATATGTATGACGCATTCTTGATTTTCCTATAACATTTTCAGGCGTTTATTAATATCGTTTGGAAAACAGCACCCTTATTGGCCACTAAGACACCAACCCCTAATTTTTGGACTTCCTTCAACTATCTTCCTCTTATCCTAAATTACTTCGCTGTGCCTCTCTTATCTGAGTTTCTGCAAGTTTCACTGTCTATGACTTCTAAGAGTCATATTTCCCTTATGCGTTATTCGGATATTCCATTTTGCTTTGGCATTACTGTTATCACACTAAAGGAATATGTTGAACGGCCTTTATCTGCCTCATTGGTAGCTTTATCTTAATGTGTTTCATAACTTCATGACTTTGAGATTACTTATGCTCTGACTAATCTTTTTTCTTTTTTATGTTCTTGTGACTCACACACTACAGTTGATTATTTTTTACTTAAGGTGCCAAAATCCTGTCAGTTATTTATAAATTGGAAAAGTCCCTGCTTAAGAAGAGTATCAGTTATATTTAAATCAGTGTTGCTATTCTTCTTTTATATAACAGATTAATATTCTAAATTAGTAGTTTCTTTTTAATTAATAACATGACCATCACCGATAATTATTATTGGCTTGTTTAGAACATCGCTAGCAAATACTTATCGGGTTTTTTTGTTTTACTTTCACTTACTATAGATAGTAAGGGGAAGTATTGCGATCGTGAAAATTTTCGAATTTCAGTTTTCAATGGAAATACACGTTTTAGGGTCCCCTGAGTCCAAATAACCAAGTCCCGCAAAAATGTCTGTGTGTGTGTGTGGTAACTCCCGGGCGGAAACGGTAAGTCCTATGAAACTGAAATTTCATATTTAAGACAAATATACGCCCGAGACGTTACAAAACCTTTTTTATCAAAATGAACTTACCAGAAGAGCCACTTTATACCATGCATTTTGCACCTTTTTTCGATTTTCTCAAAAACGGTTCCGACAATTTTGATAAAACTCGCAATATCGATGTAAAATTTAATGGGAGTTAATATCATTTAGGTTTCATTCGGATAAAAATGGTTTGACAGGGCTTAAATACCGATATTTTAAATTGTGTTCCTCTAAAGTACCTTTAATTTTGTTGATTCTATAAAAATAACTCTTTTATCTTGTTACCACTGATGAAAAACAGGTACACATAAAAATTGAATGAATTCGATACCTAACTTAAGGAGAAAACAGAAAAAATATTTTTTTTTATGCAATTTTTCGTTTTTGAAAATAAGAACAGTAATATACATGTATGATATACCGTTGGAAAGCTAAAGATTTTAGAAAAAATATTATCTTATACTCAAGCTTTTAAAAGTTAATAGAGAGTGAAAAAAGAAGATAAAACTAACTGATTATTTAAGATAATAATATAATAGATTTTTTAATAAAACACATGTTTCTATATAAATTCAATCTAATTAATTCTTTAATAGTTTCACGTATTTTTATCTCCAACTGTGTTTGAAAATTCTTTCATTGATTTTAAAAATGGAGGTAAATGAAAGTCGTGTGTTGTCCGCACCAGATTATTTTTTTTTTTTACTATGATCTGAAGTTGTTTATTTTATGACAGTTTTAAATTTTTTTTTCTAATAACTTCTTTATTTAAATCAAAATACAGACATGCCCGTGTGTGGGAAAGGAGTTCACCTGCGGCAATTCAATAAAAGTACAATAATAAACAGTAACACCTTACACAGTGTGATACAATACAATAACAGTAACACACTACACAGCAAAAACGATATAATACTCAAGGAATATAAAAATACAATTTTAAAGAAAGAGTAGCACAGTACACAGTATGAAGCAGTAATTGACCTAGGTAAAAAGAGTACATATACATAGGTATATACATATAAAAGTAAGGCATGCAAATACAAAATTTAATTATATAATACCTAATTAATACTAAAATAAATATAAGAAACAGTAAAACAGTACACAGTAATAAACTGTAATCGACTAAAACAAGAAACCAATAAAGATTACAAATTCATATATGCAAAATATAAAAATCTGGTGCGGGCAACACACGACTTTCACTTAACTCCATTTCTAAAATCAATTAAAGAATTTTCGAAAACAATTAGAGATAAATACGTGAAACTATTAAGGAATTAATTAAATTGAATTTATATAGAAACATGTGTTTTATTAAAAAATCGATTATATTATATCTAAAATAATCAGTTAGTTTTATTTTCATTTCATCGCTCTCTATTAACTTTTAAAAGCTTGTGTATGAGATAATTTTTTTCTAAAATCTTTAGCTTTCCAACGGTATATCATTCAAAAACGAAAAATTGCATTAACAAAATATTTTTTCTGTTTTCTCCTTTAGTTGGGTTTCGAATTTATTCAATTTATATATTTACCGGTTTTTCATCAGCGTTAACAAGATAATATAGTTATTTTTATTGAATCTGCAAAATTAAAGGTACTTTCATGTGAAAACTCAAATTTTGAGGGTGGCTATATAAAAAAAAATCTGGTGCGGGCAACACACGACTTTCACTTACCTCCGTTTGTAGAATCGATTAAAGAATTTTCAAAAACAGTAAGAGATAAAAATGAGTGGAACCATTAAAGAATTAGTTAAATGGAATTTATATGGAAACATGTGTTTTATTAAAAAACCTATTATATTATTATCTAAAACAATCACTCTCTATTAAATTTTACAAGCTCTTGTATATTAGATAATATTTTTTTCGAAAAACATTAGCTTTCCAACAATATATTACACATGTATATTACTGTTCAAAAACTTTATTTGCATTAATAAAATGTTTTTTCAGTTTTCTCCTTCAGTTGCTTTTCAAATTTGCCCAACTTGCATATTTTGCTGTTATTTATCAATGCTAACTAGATAATATGGTTATTTTTATAAAATATATAAAACTAAAGGTACTTTAGAAGAAGAAAATTTAAAATATCGGTATTTAAGCCCTGTCAGACCATTTTAATCAGAATAAAACCCACATGATATTTAAGCCCATTAAATTTTACAACGATATTGCGAATTTTATCAAAATTGTCGGAACCGTTTTTGAGAAAATCGAAAAAAGGTGCAAAATGCATGGTATAAAGTGCCTCTTCTGGTTAGCTCATTTTGATAAAAAAAGTTTCGTGACGTCCCGGGCGTATAGTTGTCTTAAATATGAAATTTCAGTTTCATAGGACTCACCGTTTCCGCCCGGGATTTACCACACACACACACACACACACACACACAGAGACCTTTTTGCGGGACTTGGTTATTTGGACTCAGGGGACCCTAAAACGTATTTTCGTTGAAAACTGGAATTCGAAAATTTTCACGATCGCAATACTTCCCCTTACTATATATAGTAAGTGAAAGTAAAAATTGGGCTTGACTAATTCCTTCCAGTAATTCTCAAGCGGTTTACTAATTATATCCACTATGGTTTATCCGGAACATGATAAGGAGAACTAAAAAAAATGTGTATTGACGAAGAAGATAGGGATAAATTTGGGGAACTAATCGAAAATATAAAGGCTCTGAAGAAGAATCAAGAAAATCAGACATGGACTGAGAGATAAACAGGAGAAGAGAGAAAAAGTGAAAAGAATAAGGGTAGAAAAGAAAAAGTTATATGACCATTGATCTGTATACCAATAATATAAAATTTAATGAAATATGATGAAAAATAACGACCAATTTAAATTAAAAATTATTTTCCCCAAAAAAGAATGAACACAAGGGAGAGAGGTAATTTCACGTAATAACTTTTCAGAAGCAAGAAAATTGTTTCCATATCTGAGTCGATTCTATAAAATCATAAACATAACTTACTGACATAATCTCAACTTGTACGTTTCCGCGGCCACAAATGGGCCTATCCTTGCCGTGATTTGTATAAATGTGCAGATTACATGAGATTATGGGACTAACGGCCAGTTTATCTCTTTGTGGATTATAGCCTGGATCGGGTCCTACGCACACCTGCACTCCGTCCCATCTCCGATACAGGGTCACTCTTCAAATAATGATTATATTCTGTCCGCGAGAGAATACAATGAAAATAGCATCCCTTGGGAATGTTCATGGAACAGGGTTGATAGTGGTTTTATTTGATCACAGATGTGATGTTGTTTATGAATTTCGATTGTAAGAATCTCGCAGGTATGTATTGCTCTGAAAATAATACAGTTGTCTTTAAAATATTCCTCCTTTAATAAACTGTTTATGTTTACTGGATTATTCATTGGTATGAATGTCAACAATTTTTAATTCTCTTCTAAACGATAATGTTTACTTCTGTAGGATAATTATAAATAATTCAGTCCTTACTCCTATGTCAAAGCGTGATATTAGGATTATTTTCTCTTACGAGTTTAAACTCGGCCGAAACAAGGTACCAGACGGTCAGAAACATCAATCAGGTCCAGGGCGAGGGCAGCATTAATGAGTGCGGTATTTAAGTGAGGGTTTAACGAATTTTGGAAGGGAGACTTCAGCCTTGAAGGCAAAGAATGTTTTGCTAGAACTTCCTCTGTTAATGGCGATGCTCTGCTGGCTTTGGTATAAATAAGAAAACCCCAGAACTGTTCGAAAACTGAAATCTTCTTAAATCCTGAAATAACCACCAATGCAGAATATTATTGTAAATGAATTAATGCAATGCGTAAGAAATTGGCAATTATTAACCCAGAAGAGGCCCATTTTGTTGCAAGACAGCCCCCGGCCATATGTTTCACATGTGACGTTACAAAAACTGTTGGAGCTTGGATATGAAAGTCTGCCTCATCCACTCTTACTCTTCGGACCTCTTGCCTACGGATTATCATTTTTTTTAGACAGCTGTACTACTATTTACGTGACAACAAAAAAATTAACGGATAAAGGAAATAAGAAACTTAAAAATAAGATTTTTTTTTACGCATATGTATTGCCTAGAGGAGCGGCGTGGTTTATTGGATAGAGCACTAGTCTACTGTTCTCCAGGTCGCGGATTCGAACCTGGCTAGGACAGAATTATAAATTCTGTTATTTTAGCAGTGGAGCATCCCTGGAGAGAACCTCCTGGGGCACACCCAGCATCTATGATGTGGGTTTCCAAAATTAAATTTTGATGAAAAAGCTGCTGTATCATCTCGGGCGTACAGTTGTCTTAAATATGAAATTTCAGTTTCATAGTACTTTTCGTTTTCGAAATTTCAGTATTGGACGACTATTTGCTTTCGTGAAGACTTACCACACGGACACACACAAAGACCTTTTTTCGGCTTGTCATTTGGACTTAGGGTCTCCTGACAACGTGTATTTCGGGTTAAAACTGGAATTAAAAAAATTTCACGATCGCAGTACTTTTCCTTACTATATATTTCATATATAGGTAAGTGAAAGTAAAAAAAGGATTAGTTAAGGTGCTTTAATGCATCAGTTTCAAACTAGATTCCTAACCTTTAAGTGGTATTTTGCTTGAGAAAAATTTAGTGAAAGTATTTTAAGACTAATAGTAGTTATATTTTTGTACAGCAACACACATATTATTTGAACAAAAGAAAGTCACTGTGAAAAAAAAAAAAATTGAATTATACACATCCCACATCAGAGACCTTGAGGTATGGGGTCAGAACTCGAGAATCAAAATCAATTCCAACAAATCCCACCAAATTACCTTTACCCTTCGTCGTTAAACAGATTCGCTATCTAGGACTCTTACTTGACAAACGTTTAACATGGAATCCGCACACAAGACTGAAACGACAAGAAACTGTCCGTCGCTTTTGCTCACTTCAACACTTACTTGACAGACGCTCTAAACTTCCACTTATCTACAAAAGGCTCATCTATATCACCATCATAAGACCTATCTGGACTTACGGAGTAGAGCTCTGGGGCTCTATTAAACCATCAAATTCTTCCCATATTCAATCCTTACAATCCAAATTCCTTCGGAAAATCCTCAACGCTCCTTACTTTGTCACGAATAAACTCATACATAAAGACCTCAATATCCCACATGTTGCTGATTTGGCCCGGACCAGGTATCAATCCTTCCATGAAAAACTCCACTCCTATTCTAACCCACTAGTTTCAATACTTGCTTCCTCTTCCATTCCTGACAATCCTCCGAGGCCTCTGAAAAGGAGATGGCCTCGAGACCTTCTAGTTCAGATTATCCAGCGAGTAGTGCCAATGGGCATTTACTCTTCATGTCTTTTTCATGTATTTCTGTTAGCTAATTTACTTGATGTATTAACTAATACAGTTGTAAATTTCAATAAATGATTAAAAAAAAATAATTATACACACACTGGCTCTACAAGAATATTTAAAGAACTTAGCAATAGCTACCGTCCATCGTGAACAAAATGATGACCGCACTATTTGCATATTCAATTTTAATTGGTGGCTGACCTTCGATTTTCTGCTTGTTGAGTTTTTGTTTGTTTTACACACTGAGTAGTAAAATTGCAACATATACTTTCCTTTTAAACTGGGAAAGAAACTAATCGGTAAACTTTTTTAATATATGTTGTTGTAAAGGTCATGATGTGATTTTTAGGGGTACTCACTACGTTTCCTATAGCATATTTTTTGTGCTATTGTGCTAAACCCATCAAGTTTCTACAGGAAATAACTGTAGAAACTCGACGGGTTTAGCAAAATAACACAAATAGCATGCTATAGCAAACGTAGTGAGTACCCCTTTTATAGAACAATTAAAGTACATTGCATTTGTTATTTCATAAATTATAATACGATTTTTTATTCTGGATGTATTAATTTTTCGTTTTTTATATGTTCCTTTTCCCAAAGCGAAGTATCATTTGTAATGAAGTGTCTAGCACAGTATTATATTACTTTCACTTATCTACG
This sequence comes from Piezodorus guildinii, assembly GCA_023052935.1. Taxonomy (NCBI): domain Eukaryota; kingdom Metazoa; phylum Arthropoda; class Insecta; order Hemiptera; family Pentatomidae; genus Piezodorus; species Piezodorus guildinii. The sequence continues at coordinate 38,032,631 of CM041295.1, read as the reverse complement.
TATGAAATAAATAGTAAGTGGAATTATTGCTAGCGTGAATATTTTCGAATTCGTGTTTCTAGCGGATTTTAGGATCCCCTTAGTCCAAATGAATAACTCCCGCAAAAAGTTCTGTTTGTCTTTCGGTGAGTATGAGTGTGGTAATTCTAGCACGGAAACGAAAAATTTCGTACGAAACTAAAATTTCATATTTAAGGCAACTAACTATACGCCTATTAGGCGTAGGGAGTGATGACCCTACACTATAAATTGCATCGTGAAACGCGAGTGTAAACTCCCAGGAGGTGTAAACTCCCTGCACGGCCTGTCGCGTCACAGAAAAAAAAAAAAAAAAAAAAAAAAAAAAAAAAAAAAAAAAAAAAAATATATATATATATATATATATATATATATATATATATATATATATATATACGCCAGAGATGTTACAGCAACTTTTTCATCAAAATCAGCCAACTAGAAGAGGGACTTTATACTATGCATTTTGCACCTTTGTACGATATTCTCACAAACAGTCCATATGATTTTGATTTAATACGCTGTAACGATATAAACTTTAATAGGCTCTAATATCATGTACGTTTAATTCCAATTGAAACATTCTGGCAGGGTTTAAATGCCGATATTTTAAATTTTCTTTCTCTAAAGTAACTTTAATTTTGTAGATTGAAGAAAAGAAACATATCATGTTATGTGCTTTGATAAAAAACCGGCTAAATATGCAAGTTGAACGGATTCTATATCAAGGATAAAAGAACAAAAACATATTTTGTATGCAATTTGTCTTTTTTTTTTTAACATTAGAACATTAATATAGAAGATGTACAATATACTGTTAGAATGATAAGAATTTTAGAAAAAATATTATCTTATAGACAGGATTGTAAAAGTTAATGGAGCGTGATGAAAAGCCGATAAAAGTAACCGATTGTTGTAGATAATAATATAATAGATTATTTAATCACATATTTCTATCGAAATTCAATTTAATTAATTCCTCAAACTTTTTAGTTATATATTTCTGTCTAACTAATATTTTTAGTTATATATATATATATATATATATATATATATATATATATATATATATATATATATATATATTAATATATATTAGTTACCTATATATTTCATCTCTTATTGTATTAAAAATTTCTTAAATTGATTTTAACAACAGAGGTAATTTACATTGGGTCAATAACGAAGTATGTATCCTTTACAATTACTTTGTATTTTTTACTTTCACTTATTTATATATGAAATGCATATTCAGGAATTGAATCTTGATAGTAAATATTCGAATTTTTAATGTAAATACACATTTTCAACTGTAAAGAGGTGTGTTTATGTCAAAATGTGATAAACTGAAATTCCACATTTAACATAAATATACGCCTGGGATGTTACATCAACTGTTTCGTCAAAATCGACAAATTTAAAGTGCTATGCATTTTTCTTTTTGCTTTGTGATTTTCTCAAATGTGGCTCTTACAATTTTTATTTAACTCCCTATATTAATACAAAATTAAATAAGATTTAATTTTTTGTTGGTTTTTTTTTTCAGATTGAAATAGTGTGTCAGGATTAAAATGCCTAATTAAAATACTTTTAGTTTAGTTGATTAGAAATAATAAAAAAATTAAGCTTATATATAATAATTTCTACTGTAATATAATTATTTTAAAATAAATTTTTCTATAATATAATATAATATATTTTTATAGATTTTATTTAAGCTTATTGAAACCTTGGTTTCAAGATGCTGTTAAAGTTTTGTGTTAAGTGCACTAGATTTTATTTATATTTGTTTATATTATCAGAATATATATTATTTTGATCCGCATGCCTGACAAAAATTAACTATCTTATTTTGATATTCATCTTAATAAATACAGATTTAAAAAAAAAAAAATCTAAATAGATGTATTTAACATGCGTTTTTTTTTTTTTTTCATTCTGAATAATTTACGATGAACGTCATTCGGAAGTGGTTTTACCAAATTTGGATTATCAAGATCTGTAAATTGATGTGAGATTTCTTAATTATAATTCCGTCACAGCGCCTAAACGATACCTTATTAGGCTTAATTAGTATGTCGATTTAAATTTGTATACGTTTTTTCCTCAATATGATTTATAATTTATAAGAAAATAACAACATTGCATAAAACATTTTTAATAAGTAAAGATTACAATGCTTGATATGGTAGTGTTGCTTCTTGACGAATGTAGATTGTAAGATATACATGAAAAAATACATGGTGCGGGCAACATACTTCACTCATCTTGGTTGTTAAAATTGATTTAAGAACTTTTAAATATAGGTTGAGTTGAAAAAAGTTTAAAGCATTACATTTACATTAATACATTGTTATACAAAATTGTTATATAAAATAATAACTCGGGTTTATGCCCCATTTGCCAATTTACATTACCATTCTACAACTTTTGATATAAAATACAATTTTTTCTCAAATCTGTTAAAAAAATTGTCAGCTCTATTCTCCCTTATTTCGAAATCTTTTGGATCTACAAAATTAAAGATACTTCAGAGGAATACAATTCAAAAATACGTCATTTAAGCTCTGTCCAGCTTTTTTTTATCAGAATGAAACGTTTATGATATTAAATCATACTTTTTTTTTTTTTAATATTGCTTTATTGAGAAATAATACAATCTGCCACTATCTCGGGCATTAAGTATTAGAGCTAAAATAATTCATTCATTCTATATGTACAAAGTAAAACAAACAAATTATAAAATAAAATAAGTTAACCTAAATAACAAATAAAAAAATAAAATAAAATAATTATAATCTTGGCCACATTCATACCTATATACAATATTTACATACTGCCCCTGGGAACTCCGAATCGAACCTCTGCATCCAAAAATGGATGCCGAGGCACAATGTCAGGAGATCCCAGCGCCTCTCAGTCAGCCGCGTCACTAGTCCTAAATCATATTAAATTTGACATTGATTTAGTTAGTTCAACCAAAACAAGAATTTGGTTAATCACAGGAAACAAGATTTTTACTGATATAAAAGTGTATTAACGAAACAACACCTTTTTTTTTGTTCAGTTTTGTACTAATATTTTCGATATTTTTATTTTTTAGTGGATAATAAATCTTGATCTACAGCCATTTTCAGACAAAAACATAAATTTTAAATAAAATATTATAACAATATGAATGATTATCTACAACAATCGCTATTGTTTCCTTTAGTTATTACTCTGCATCATGGAAATTACATGTTAAATAAAATTTTCTTAAATCTTAAGCTTTTCAACAGTATATTACACATTTTTTTTCTTAACTCATTTGTCGAAAAATAAAATGATAACCTAAAAAAAAAGTATTTTGTGTTTTATCTTTCAGTTAATTGAAAAATTCTTACAAATTCACCTATTTTATTTATAAATAACAAGCTTAAAAATATAGTTATTTCTTATCAACACAATAAAAGGTACTTTAGAGGAAGAAATTTTGAAAATCTCGCGTTTAAGCCTTATCATAATTCTTCAATCAGTATAAAATCTTGAAGAAATTCTTTGTTTTTAACCCTTAATTTAAAAATACGAAAAAGTTTACTATCGCTTTACTTTTCCTTACTGTATATTCAATATATATGTCAGTGAAAGTAATAATGGTTTAAACAGGAGTTAAAATATTTTAGTCCTTAAAAAAAAAAATATATTGTTTCAACTTTGCATATTAAATATATTTTACCAATTCATGACCAAGTTTGATTCTCTTTCTGATAATTTTTAAAATTGGATAAAAATATATGTTCGGTTCCAATACCTATCAGAAATCAAGGACATATGCCTGTCATTCCGCTAAATTCTTCTTAAGAAACAGTTGACTATACAGGTAAGTACAATAAAATAATAAATAATAAATAAGTCTAAGGCGATAAGAAATTTTGTTCGTGTTGCTATTCTTTTTAATTTTGATACATGACTATTTGAAAATGACAATTTGCAGTGCTTTTCTTTTAAATAGGACAAAGTATTTTTAAAGAAAAATCAATATTTGACGCACAAACTAATATTGATGTAGACCAGACATCCGTTTCCGGTTTTTAAAGAAACAATGTTCTATATTTCGTGGTGACCAAATTGTAAACGAAAAACACCTGTTATTTTTAATATTCAATTTAGACGAAGATTTGGAAAAGGTATTATCTATATCTGTTTTGAGAAATTTTACCCGAAAATCTGTTTGTAACTAATACAGTAAACCCTCGTTTTAACGAACTCCAAGAGACCGAAAAATTCTCTGTTCGTTATATCCGAAAAATATATTGTATGTATAGTCTATGTCTTGGTATAAATTCAGGTGGTTAAAAAGAAATATTTTCAATACAGCATTCGCTTTCAGGCACATGTTTATTTAGAAACTACAAAAGCATTTCAAGCTATGCACTATGTACATATATCTATCTTATGTATGTCTGACAATGACCTCATAGTACAACTTTTGTTGCAAATAGAAAATAAAAAGCAATTTGAAAATTTATTTTATTATGTAACAGAGTGTTTAAAGCTAAGAAATTTGTATCTGTCTATTCAAGAATAATTTAAGCACATTACTAAAATACCAATAATTGAATTTGTTGAACTATTTATGATTGATTTATTTGTTTAATATTTATACAGTTACAATTGATTTTGCCTTTTATTATGTATTTGTTTAATATTTATATAGTTACAATTTAGTTTGCCTTTTATTATGTATTTGTTTTTGAAGCGTATTTTGTTTAGTACAGTTGTAATAGATTTCTTGGATTTATGTTTATCTGTTTTGTACAACTCAACTCCATTTGTATGGGCTAGCCCGAAAACAAATAAAGAGATTTATTTATTATTTATTTATTTATATCTATCTTATTTCACATTTTACATAATACTTTAAGATTAACATAAACCATCATTCAAAATAAAAAAAAATTAAAGAGGAACTTGCAATGTCAAAATCACAGCAATTGATATAAAGTTGAAATAATAAAAACATTTTTTTTTTGTTTTTTTGCACATCTCGATGAAAATGCTATGGAGGCATCGATTTTATCTTTATTAGCGATAATCGTTGATAGAGGAGATTTTGATATCCCGTATTTTTCCGCAATTTTCGATTTCGACTTAATTTTTTTATCCACTTCTTGGAGAATCGCCAACCTTGTATTTAAATCAATGGATTTTCTCTTGACCTCCAAGGAAACTTGAATTAAAGGAAGTAATAAAAGCAACAAAAACAGAAAAACTAGCTGAAACTCTAGAAACCAGAAGCTGTCACAGACTGTGAATCACAGAATTGAGCTTTACTGGGAATTAAGACGTATCGTAATTTTTTCTTCTTTATTTTTCGTAATAACCGAACAAATTCAATTCTGAGGTCCACAAAAGTAGTTCGTTGATTCGTTATAAGAGAATATTTCGTTATAAACGAGGGGAAAGGAAAGTTTTCTATTTATTTTCAAGGGACCGCAACGATAGTTCGTTATAAACGGGTGTTCGTTAAAAAGAGGGTTTACTGTATAGTAATCAAGTAAGATTATTTTTGCATCAAGATTAAATTTTTTTTAATCTATATTAATACGTTTGTTGTTACTTTAAGAAGGAAAAAATTTTATGTGATTTCAAATAACATCAAATGTGTACGTCGCACAGTTAAAAAAAAAATCACGATTTAATGGCCAAAATTATAAAACATCTGATCTAATTAATTATAAAAAATTAAAAAATATTTTTGAGTTTGGGATGTCCTTTATTCGATATATATATATATATATATATATATATATATATATATATATATATATATATATATATATATATATATATAATATATATATTATAGATGTAGAAATGTGAGCATTATAAATTTTTACGAATGAAAATTCCAAGCACATCGTTTTTAACAAATCCAATTACGGCAACGACGCTTTTGTAGTTTTTAAAGAAGTAATAAGAGAGATAAAATTGACTCAATCAAGCTTCATTTTACTTTTTATTACACCTTGTGTGTTTTAGAAACCTTGAAATATCTGTACGAATCGTTCTTATTAAAAAAATAAATAAAATAAAAAAATATTGGAAATATTTGGTTTAAGATTTTTTCAAATGTTGTGGAGGGTATATTGTACTAAAATACCATGATAAAATTTAATTGATCCAATGCGATCGAGTAGTGTTATATCGATCAAAGGATATGATGGAATATTTAATCGTATTAAATCTGTAACTTTCGAAATTAATTTAAAATATTTAAAGGTGTATTTTTTCTCTCTCACTATTAAAGTACATCTCATACTCCAAATTTTAATTTATTTTAATTAGATAAAGAGGTTTGGTGGTTTTTCTCACTGTGCGTCGTATAGTTTGAAAAAAAAAATCCATTTTCAAACGCGTTTTTACAAAACTCGAGTTCATTTATTTTTGTTCTATTGCATTACAAATATGCAACATGTGGGATATTGAGGTCTTTATGTATGAGTTTATTCGTGACAAAATAAGGAGCATTGAGGATTTTTCGAAGGATTTTGGATTGTAAGGATTGAATACGGGAAGAATTTGATGGTTTCGTAGAGCCCCAAAGCTCAACTCCGTAAGTCCAGATAGGCCTTATGATGGTAATATAGATGAGCCTTTTGTGGATAAGTGGAAAGTTGGAGCGTCTGTCCAGTAAGTGTTGAAGTAAGCGAAAGCGACTGGCAGTTTCTTGTCGTTTCAGTCTTGTTAGCGGATTCCATGTTAGACGTTTGTCAAGTAGAAGTCCTAGGTAGCGGATCTCTTTTGCATTGCAAAAATTGCATAAAAAAAGTTTTATTCTATATATTTCATTTATTTAAAGTAATTAAATGATTCCCATTGTTAGTAATTATGAAAATATGTGTAATGTTTAAGTATGATTTTGATAATTCAGTAAATAAAAAAAAATTTAGTGGGTGCAACACACGATTTTAACTTACCTCGTATACGTTGAACCGACGGATAGGCGTCCGAAAGGTAGACCGAAGCGTCGATGGGGGGATTGCGTTAAGACCGAACTTGGGAGCATGGGCTTGAACGGTGATCATTGGACGAACCTGTGTAAGCGGGATGTGGTGGTGTCGTCATCGAACCTTCGGGTTCGGTAAGCCTATTATTATTATTATTATGGGTTATTTGAACTCAGAGTACCCTAACTCGTATATTTCCGTTTTAAAACTGAAATACAAAAAATTTCACGATCGCAATTTTTCTATTCTCACTTATCTTTCATATTAATTCATATATATATGGGTTAATCAATTTGAAATCGTTTATAAAACCTTAAATAATAATTAAAAAATCTAGCCAATGCGTTAAGTATTGCAGCCGTTGTAAGTCAGCTTCACGAGCAAAAACATGTGATAAGAAAATCTTTCTAATTCCTGTAATTTTTAAAATATCAAATCAAAACAAAAATAGATAAGGACATGCTTTGTATTTTTTGTCCTCACAACTCATTACCTAAATAGTGAAGAAAAGTGTATAAAAAATTCTCGAATATGAATAAAAAATGGGATTTTTAACGAGATAAAAGTATTTATAGGACTTTTCCTATAAGTCTCTTTAGACTCACTTTTAATTATTTTTTCTTTTATAGCTTAGTCATAGTCCTACTTTCTGTAAAAATGTCGATCTTGAGAACACAGTATTTTTTGTATATAAATTTTCTAAATTGGCAAAAATTCATTTTTCGCGATGTTTACACGGAAATATCTCAAAAGGGACTGAGTGAAAAATAATAAAACTCATACAGATTAACTATCTATACGATGTGTTCCAGTGACACAGATCTGGTCTTTGAGACGTAGCTGGTTTCGGAGTTATGAAATTCTCTCAACTGTTAAAATAACGTTTTCGTTAAAAAATATTAAATTAAAAGTTCTAGTGTTATTAATTTAGTTTGTCGTATATTCGGTTGATGAGATGAGGGCTACTCTGACAAGGCAAGGATATTTGATGTATTGTATTTTAAAAACAAACTGGGTCTTTTTATTCCTGTAATATTTTTAGATATCGTATGAAAACTAACAATAACATAAGGACATGCTCTGTATTTTTTGTCCTCACTACTCATTAACTAAATATTGAAAAAAGTTGTTTGAAAAATTCTCGAAAATAATAAAAAACGAGATTTTTAACGAAGGGGAGGAAAAGAGACTCACTTTTAATTATTTTTTCTTATATAGCTTAGTCTTAGTCCTTCTTCCTGTAAAAAATTCGATCATGAGAACAAAGTCTTTTTTTGAAAAATAATTTAGCTGCGGAAATCAACCCAATTAAGTTGGGCAGCATAACTTATTCCCATAAAGTGTATCTATGTATCTAAATTACGATGAATACATTAAAAAAAAAAATGTTTTCTCGTAAACTTTTATAACGTATTTCAAGTAAAGAAGTAATTTAAAGTTATGTGTTGCCTAAAGGAGATTATTGATAGAGAAATGTCACGTTCTGATTTTTCCTTGCTGATATCTCGGTCAGACGAAGTGATACGAGATAAGAACGTCGTTAATTTTATCTTGTTCAAGCTCCACCTCCTCCTTATCTTTTCTTTCATCCACCATATTTCTTTGCAGATCCTCTGATTTCACTCAAGATCGATCACAACCATTTGTTGCACAATTAACTTTCGATATTTACTTCATATTTGAGGGCATGTTGAGGGCAATAATAGCATGTTTTTTAAAGTTATACTAATATTTAATATTAAATATTATGTCTAATATTTAATATATGTATGTATATGTATATGTTTATATATATATATATATATATATTATATATATATATATTTAATTTGTGTGTGTGTGCAATATTCTATTGAAATGATGTAAATAAATTAATTACTATTATTAATTAAAATAAATCATGTGATGAATTTTTTTAATGTCTCAGTATTTTAAAAAATCGTATTATGTAATTTATTATGGCTAAAATCGAAGATCGGGCAAGGTTGAATTGTATGGAAATTGTTGTTTAAATTGTTTCTACCGGTCCGATATTTCAGGCCCAACCAGAACCACTCCGCCCGTTTAGACGTTTCAATTTCTCGGGGTTCCAATTTCTTTTCACATTGAACAAGGAATACCTAGAAAGTTAGTAAACCTAGTAGAGATGTGTTTGTCGGAAACATTTCATAAAGTTAGAATCGGTCATAATTACTCCGAGAGATTTGAAGTGTGATCAGGTTTGAAACAGGGTGACTCCCTTTCACCTGTTTTGTTTAATATAGCTTTAGAATATGTCATAGAAAAGGTGATGTGTACGCAGAAAGGCTTAAATATGGGTGACAAGATTCCGGTTTTGGGGTATGCCGATGATTTGGTACTGCTAGGTGAAGACACGGAAACCATACAGCTAAATACAAGCGTGTTAATAAAAACCGGTAAAGAAATAGGACTCGAATTAAATACCGATAAAACGAAATATATGATTAGTAGCAGAAATGGTGGCGATCTTGGTGATATTGATATATCAGGGCATACTTTTGAATTCGTAGAAAAATTTAAGTATTTAGGTTCAATGATAACAAGAAAAAATAAAATCCAGGAAGAAATAAAGACCCGGTTAAAGGTGGGAAATGCGTGTTATTATTCAGTTGCTAAGTTACTTAGCTCACGGCTTCTATTTAAAAACTTAAAGGTTAGAATTTATAAAACTATTATTCTCCCAACGGTTCTTTACGGATGTGAAACGTGGCCGCTTACTTTGAGGGATGAACAACGGCTTAAGGTTTTCGAAAATAAGGTGTTGCGTAAAATATTTGGTCCGAAGAGGGATGAGGGCAGTGGGGAGTTTAGAAGGTTGCACAACGCGGAATTGCGGAACTTGTATCCTGTGAATATAATTGAGTTGATAGCGTCGCGGAGACTCAAATGGGCGAGTAAAATTGTTGGGCTCGGTGAGGAACGGATTCCGAGAAAGTTGGTATTTGCTGATCCGTCTGGTAGGCGTCCGAAAGGTAGGCCGAAGCGGCGATGGGAGGATTGCATTAAAGCTGATCTCGGGGGCTTGGGCTTGACCGGCGAACATTGGACGAGTCTGTGCAGGCGAAGTTTGGTGGTATCGGCATCGAACCTTCGGGTTCGCTAAGCCTATTATTATTATTATTATCCAATTTCTTTGGGCTGGTTTCTTCAGCGACGAGCTAGGCCACGCCCCTTTATCAAGAGTAAGGGCCACGATTTTTCAAGCTCCCTTACTGATTTTTAAGGGGTGATTGGCTCGTCTAAACGGCCTTTAAGGAAATTATGGTATGTGTTGTGAGCAACCCAATATAGTTGGGCAGCACTACTTTATGAATAAATTATTTTCTCTCTTCTTCTATACTATACTATTATCTATGACAATCAGTTGGTTTTATCGGCTTTTCATAACTCTCCATTAATAATAATAATAATTTTTTATTTATTCTGGGACGAGTCCCTTAAGAATAATATTACAGGAAATAAACAAGGGTCTTAAGGGTAGAGTCTTAGAAAAAAAATTAAAAATATAAATATAAGTAAAAATAACAACAGAATTGAATTAATAAGATGAAAAAATAAAATAACTCAAAAGGCAACTTCTAATAAAATGTGAAAACAATAAAAATATAAATAAAGATATATCTATATGTTAAAATGAGGACAGAAAATAACATATAATTAAAAGTACAATAATATTATAAAGAAAAATTAAAAATATACAGTTTAAAAAAAATTACAATGCTTTTATATGTTTGTAAAATTATATGTGATTTAATCATTCATCTTTGAAAAGATAATCTTTTTGAATAATATTTGCTACGAAAGTATCCATGAAAGTTAAATAACGTATCTGTCTGCTTTATTTGTCGATTTTCCCTGAAATTAGTATCTAATTGGGATTATTGGGGAATTGGATTGACAGGAAATGGCTGAATAGACGGGATTTAAACGTTGGAAGAGTTTGGGAGTTACGGATGTTGGAAGGGATGGAATTCCATAGAGATGCGGATCGGATTAAGAATGATCCATCGAAAGCTGATCGATGGGGCGTTATATACAGATCAGAAGGCCGCGAGCGGGTGTTACGAGAACGAACGGAGGATTTCATCGGGATTGGATTACTTGGTAGAGGAAGGATGCTTGGAAGTACTTACGGCGGAAGGAGGGGTAAAGCCACTTTAACTCTTTGTAAAATCGGGTGACAGAAGTGTCTCTGGATATCCCAATGATGAAACGTATAAAGCAATTAAACATTCGTTTTAGTTTTGCCTCGAGATCCCCAGAGACACTCCCATACACCGCACAGCAATAGCCAAAGTGGGGAAATATTAAGGAGCTAACCAAAAGCTTACGGGTTTCCATTGGAAGGATGATTCAAAAGTTTTAATGTGGAAACTACGACGGGAGATATCGGTAACATGGTTTTTCCAGGAAAGGGTTTGATCAAAGGTGGTGCCGAGGCTTTTAACGGATTGATGGAATTTTATTGGATTTTTATTCAGAAACAGAGTAGGAATCGAATGAAGGGTCTTAAGGAGGGGATTGGAACCTATTACAATTGCCTTGGTCTTCTCAGCGTTCAAATTGAGCTTGTTCCCAGCTGTCCAAATGCTGATTCGATTCAAATCTTCTTGAAGCATTTCTGTGGCTAGTAATAGGTCGAAAGGAGGAAAGGATAGGTACATTTGAACATCATCAGCATATATATGGTATTGGGAATGATGGATGCTTAGAGGAAGATCATTAATGTATACTGCATTAACGTTTACGATTTTGTGTATTTTCGTTGAAAACGCGAAGTGAATTTTTTCATTATCGCATTATATTTTCCCTTCCTGTATATTTCATGATGTATTCGTGGAAGTAAAACCTATCTAGCAGGAAGATATATTTAATAATCAAATCAGTTATTATTATATAAAGAGGTCTGATACGCGGAGAGAAAATTCGTTTTTAATGTAAATACTTATAGACGACAAAGTGAATGAATTTTCTTTTATGAGGAAATATATATATAAATAGAGAAGGGGTGGCCTTCCAGCAGTTCTATTTATGGCAACGGTATTCCATTCACAGTTCGGGATGAATGGGGCAGTAGATGTTAGTTCAATTTAACTAATATGCATTTAAATATAATTAATATTCTAATGGATTCCTCTAAAACAGCTTTAATTATGTTTATTTGGAATTATTAACGTCTCTTATATAGGTAAAGAGTTAAATTTAAACTATAAATTAATTATTAGAAGGAATTAGCCCGGGTAGCGGTCGATGAATGAAACAATTAGGTAGTTTCAGACATTTATTTTCTGCTAACGTTATTATTATTATATAAATTAATTTGATTATTAAATGAAAAAGAGAAAATATGGTGCGGGCATTACACGACTTTCACTTACCTTAGCTGTTAAAATCAATTCAAGAACTATTAAATAATCTTAAGTTTAAAATGGTTAAAAAAAAAGTGTATGTAGTTTCGTTGAAAACATATGATTTAGATTATTTATTTATTATTTTTATTTATCAAACGTATCCAATCCTTCCACTTCAAAGTCCTTCGAACAATATTTAATGCTCCTTATTACGTTACCAACTGTACCCTACACCACGACCTCAATATTCCATTTATTTTAAACGTGGTACCATCGAAATTTTCCAAATTCCATCAAAACGTTCTTCCTCATCCTAATTCTCTAGCTCAATCCCTCTCCAGCTCCACCCATCGGTACAATCCTCCTCAAAGATTGAAACGGCAGTGAACCCGCGACATTTTGTAAACATTTATACTGGAGTTCTGACACTGGCCAGATCCTCCACTCATGTACTGTATGTTTGTGGCTATTGCGCCCTAACTCAGCCTCCACTGGCTTACACCAGTGATGCCGATGAGAGGCGCTGGGATCTCTTGGATTCGGCTTCTCCCCCCACTTGTGGAGGGAGAGGCTCAGTCTGGGGTCCTCTTTGCAGATTGTATATATTGTATATAGTTAAGGTTGTTTGTATGATGTTTATTTATTTCCCAACTTTGTATTTATCTCTACTACAGATTGTTGTTTTGATTTGTTTGTTGTTTATTTTTTATTTTATAATTGTTATTGTTTTGTATATATTTGAATTTATTTGTTTCCGATTTTATGTAATTTGACTTAATCATTATTTTCTGTATATATTGTATGAATGTGTATCACATCAATATTACTACTGTTCATCATGAAACAAATTGTAATAAATTTCAATAAATAAAAAATAAAAAAAATAAATTATTTCTATTTATTCAGAAATATTACAATTTGTCTCAATGGACGATAGTAATATGACTATAAGATCACATTCCTAGTAACTTCTAAATATCTTCCTTCAACTGTGTGTGATTCATTAAGTTATTTAAATTTGAATAAAAAAAACCTGTGCGGGTAACTTAACTCGGCTGTTAAAATAAATTTAAGAACTATTTTTTTTTTGTTTAAATTCTTTTCTTTAAATTCACAACCGTATATTATAATACAGCAAGCTAATATGCTGCTTAATGATAAAAGACATGAAGAGTAACTGTTCATTGTCAGCACTCTGCTAGTCTATCTGAACAATAAGGTCTCTAAGCCATCTTCTTTTCAGACGCCTCAGAGGATTATCAGGGATCGAAGAGGATGCTAGGATAGAAACTAGTGGATTAGAGCGGGAACGGGGTTTTGCATGGAAGGATTTATACCTGATTCGAGCCGACAGTAACATAAGGAACATTAAGGTATTTGTGTATAAATTTATTCCTTAAGGATTTCACGAAGGATTTTGAATTGTAAGGATTGGATACAAGAGAAATTCGATGATTTGGTAGATCCCCATAGCTCAATTCCACGAGTCCATATTGGTCTTAAAATAGTCATGTAGATGAGTCATTTGTAGTTGAGAGGATTGTTTGACCGTTTGTCTAATAAGTGTTGAATTAGCCAAAAACGCTGAGTAGAACTATTAAATAAACTCAAGTTAGAAATGTTTTAAATTAATTTAAATAAAAAGTTTATTCAGTTTCGTTAAAAACATATAATCTTTATTAAATAACAATTAATACGTATAATAATCAGTAATAAGTTAATGCACTATTGATCACTTCACATTACCTTTTAAAACTTTTAATATAAGATATTTTTTTCTAAAATCTTTAGATTTTAACTGTATGTTAATTAAACATCTATGTTACTGTTCTTATGTAAAAAAAAAAAACAAACTAAAAATTACATTAAAAAAATATTTTTGCTCTTTTCTCCGTTATTTGGTTTTATCAAATTCGTTCAACTTTTATATTTAACAACTTTTTTTCAATCCTAAAAAGATAATATAATTAATTTATAAGGTACTTTAGAGGAAGAAAATTTCAAATATCGGTTTAAAGCCCAGTCAAAGTATTTCAGTTAGAATGAAACCTACATAATATTAAAGAAAAGTTTTGCATCGGTATAGCGAGTTTAATCAAAATCATTAGACCATTTTTCAAGAAAATTGTAAAAAGTTGCAAAATGTATGGTATAAAGTAGCACTTCCGGTCAGCCAATTTTGTGGAAACGTCGCTGTAACATCTGGGGCATATACTGTGATGTTTTTGCTATGTTTGTTTTGCTATGTTTTTGTTGTGCTATGTTTTTGCCCGGCTGCTTTTCTAAGGCAGCGGTAGCTTCAAAAACTAGCTTACTTACTATATTTAGTCAATAGATAAACTATATTTAATGATACCATTGGATCTCCTTTCCAAAGGTATCGTGTTTACCAATCCAATTGGTGGCATGCAGGGTAAGATTAAAATAAACAAGATTCAATTAATACATTACTATAATTATTAATTTACACCTATAAATTATATTAACCCATTGCCTAGAACTCTGATTGAGAATACTGAGGGACATTTTACTACCTTTGCCATACAATATTACAAATAACAATATACCTTTGAAACACTTAACCGGCTGGCGACGGTGAAATCAGTCTTAGGTCCCCTTTCTCGGCATCATCCTCCAGCTGCTCTCAGAACCCCGACGGCCACCTCCTCTTCTTGTAGATGGAACCCGACTCCCTCTTCCTGAGGATAAAACTTGACTACCTCATCGGTTCTTCTCTCTCATTCTTGTCACCTCGGGTGGGCCGAGATGGGAATACCGGTTGGCGGTATAGCATTCGTGCTATTATTCTTATCTTTCCACCAATCTTAATATTCTTGTTGGCCGCCGCTGGGGGGAAAACTACCAGAGGTTTCTGGTACCGCTGGGGGGCCCATACCGATGGGAAATCTAGGGGGCTAGGTAAACACCTTTTGATGTTTTGCCGACAAAGGTTCGTTATCATTAATTGTTTAATATTAAAATTATTTAATTATGAACTCCCCTCAGTATCCTCAATACATTACAATACGCTTTTAAAATCGTTTAAGTTTTACTACACACACACACACACATACGGACATACAGGCCTTTTTTGGGACTGGGTCATTTGGACGTAGGGACTCGAAAATGTGTCTTTCCGTTGAAAACTCGAATTCGAAAAATTTCACGATGGCAATACTTTTCATTGTTAAATATAAACAGTATTATTCAGTAATTTTTGATGGTAGAAAATATAAACAAATTATCCTGTCGTAAATGTTTTGAATTTATCAATATTTCAAATAGAAAACGCAATAGAAAAAATATAAATTAGCCTGTCGTACATTGGAAAAAAATAAGAAAACATTCTTCATTGCACATGCACAAGTTACATTTTCGAAACATTTAAGTACAGTAACATGAGGTTTCAGCAAAGAAAGCTGATATTTCATTTGGAATGTTTATTTAACGTGTTTTTCCGTTGAAAACTCGAATTTTATAGTTTTCACGATCGCAATCCATCATGTTACTGTACATTTTATAAATGGTTAGGTGAAATTAAGATTTTATCAGGATAAAATATTAATTTGATGTTCAGGAAGTATTGTAAAATGTTCAGGAACATTTTAATTTTATTGATATCAAAATATAGGCTGATAAATAAAAAAAATATCATTTTTTTAGCATAAATACTTCAATAGGTTAGCGACGATACTGGGGTGCCTGGTGTGGTTGAATAAGGTTAAGGTTGAAGCAATGTTGTGATCCGATGTCCTTTCTCTGGGAATGGGCATATACCAGCGGTAACTGGTATTGGTCCGGGGGCACCCTATTCTCTTCCACCAATCTTATACTGACAGGGAACGGATGGCTCCTATCTACTCCTAACCTACCTATTTCAACGCAGTGCGGCTCATCCTCTCTAAAAATTATTTATCAGGATTTTCTCCTATTTTTGGGTGTAATATTTTTTTATATAAATATATCTTAAATAGACTGAGCTGTACAAAAAATGTGGTGTGCTCGACACTCCTTTTTTACTTAGGCATTTTTTTTTTTTTAATAAAAATATATTTATTGATATTTACAACTGTATAATAAAATACATTTAATAAATGTGATACAAGATATACTGTCATGATTCACATGTAGGGGTACAACTCATTAGCAGCTCTCCAAAAACTATGCTAAGCTAGAAGGTCTCGGGGCCATTTCCTTTCAGGCGCCTCGGGGAATTATCAGGGATCGTATAGGAAGCAAGGATTGAAACTAATAGGTTAGAGAGGGGATGGAGTTTCTCATGAAAGGAGTGGTACCTGGTTCGCGTCAAGTCAGCAACATAGGGAACATTTAGGTCTTATGGATGAGTTTATTTGAAACAAAATAAGGAGCATTGAGAATTTTTTTTTTTGTAAGGATTGGAGACAGAAAGAATTTGATGGTTTAGTAGCTCCATAGCTCTACTCCAGAAAGGTCTTATAATATTTATGTAGATTACCCTGTTGTAGTTAAGAGGAAGTTTTTAACGGTTGTTTATTACGTGTTGAAGTGATTTAAAACGGCGTGCAGTTTCTTGTCATTTTAGTCGTGTATGAGGATTCCAAGTTAGGTTTTTGTCAAGAAGGAGTCCTAGGTATTGGATCTGTTCGACAGGAACTAGTTGAGTGTTATTGAGGAATCTGTAAAATCAAATTAAATACTTTTAAATGAAATAATGTTTCGTCAAGTGAGAATGTTTGACTGTTTGAATATATAGGGGAGAAGTTGGTTCCAGATGCAGTGAAATTACCAATTAATTAAGTGAAAACTTAATTTATTTGTGCCTACGTTTCGGCCTGAATTTCCGACCTTCTTCAGGACGATTGAAGATCACAATAACGAATTCGAATAATACTATTTTGACTGTTTTGATCCCCCTCTTTCAATAGCCAAGAAGAAGGCATGAAATTTAGGCCAAAACGTAGGCACAAATAAATTAAGTGTCCACTTAATTAAATGTTTATTTCACTGCATATTCAGTTTCGTTTGAAACTTATGTTTTAGGTTATAATAGCGATCTGCTCATGCTTGGCACGGGTGCGATTTAGTCATTTATGTTTAAAAAATATCAGTTTCACCAATTAAGTGTTTATCAAATTAGATTAAAAACATAATGTTTATTTTATAATGTCTTTTATAAAACACATTGTTTTTATTATGTCTTATATTTTATCATATGCAGATTTATTTGTTTGTTATGTTAAACGATTCCTGTTTTATTCGATTTAATATTATTTTATATTTGAAATGAACTTTTTCAAAATACATTTTTAAAGTTTAATTTACGGAGTAGAACTTTGGGGCTCTACTAAACCATCAAACTCTTCCCGTATCCAATCCTTACAATCCAAAATCCTTCGCAAAATCCTTAACGCTCCTTACTTTGTCACGAATAAAATCATCCACAATGATCTTAATGTTCCATATGTTGCTGATTTGGCCCGTACCAGGTATCACACCTTCCATGAAAAACTCCACTCCCACTCTAATTCATTAGTTTCAATCCTTGCTTCCTCTTCCATTCCTGATAATCCTCCGAGGCGTCTGAAAAGAAGATGGCCTCGAGACCTTCTTGTTTAGACTCACTACCAAAGAGTGCTGTCAATGGGCAGTTTCTCTTCATGTTCATTCTATGTGTTATACATTACAGCATATTTACTTGATGCATTTTTTGTACAGTTGTAAATTTCAATAAAAAAAAAGAATAAAAAAAAAAAAAGTTTAATTTAGTTTTACCCGATTATCCGTGACCTCTCCTCAATCTATCTATTCCTGACGATCCACCGAGGCGACTTAAAAGAAGATGGCCAAGAGACCCCTTACCATAAATTAGACATTAGAGTTCTGCCAATGGGTAGATTCTTCACAGGACAATCATGTGTCTTAATTCTTATCAATCTCATTTACTTGTTGCATTGATTCAATAATACAGTTGTAAATTTCTTTAAATAAATAAATAAAAATTTGTAGTTTCCATTGGATATCCATTCAGTTCACGGTGGAACGGTATGATGAAATGAAACGACCTAAAAGTATAAATAATTATTAATAATGTTAGTTTTGGATTTATAATAACTTTACATTTATTTTAAAAACTTAAGTACGATTTGGTCCGTAATATTTTTTCAAATATCTTGAGAATTGCGTGGAAGAATAAATTCACTGGCAACAGTAGATAACCATAATCTCCCTCATGGCAACAGTTACTGTTTGTTTTTGTTTTTAATAAATTAATTTCTCATACAAATTTTATAACTGCGTATTTTACATTAGTTCTAGCAAGTTAAGTCTATCCTACTTATCACGAAGTATCACGAGGAATGAAATCTTTCCTTATTCGATGATATTGGACTGAAGGACAGCTGTAATGAAGATGGATGCTGGAAAAAAATTAGAAAACCACGATGCCAAGGCACTTCTCGTTTAGGGGTTAATTAAAATTAGGGAGCCGTAATAACAATTAACATGCAAAATGTTTTCTTGTTGCTAAACAACTCCATTCCAAAGATCAGTTCTCACGTTACTAAGCATGTGTAGCCTATATTCCGTCGAAAAATTAAAAAGTAAAATTTTCAAATGCAACAGTTGTACGCATGTTATTCTATTTTATGTTTCATATTGATGTAAACGAATCGATAAAATTATATTAAAGACACGGAAACCATACAACTAAATACAAGTGTGTGTTAATAAAAACCGGTAAAGAAATAGGACTCGAATTAAATACTGATAAGACGAAATATATGTTTAGTAGCAGAAACGGTGGCGATCTTGGTGATGTTGATATATCAGGGCATACTTTCGAACACGTAGAGAAATTCAAGTATTTAGGTTCAATGAAAACAAGAAAAAATCAAATCCAGGAAGAAATAAAGTCCCGGTTAAAGGTGGGAAATGTTTGTTATTATTCAGTTGCTATGTTACTTAGCTCGCGGCTTCTATTTAAAAACTTAAAGGTTAGAATTTATAAAACTATTATTCTCCCAACGGTTCTTTACGGATGTGAAACGTGGCCGCTTACTTTGAAGGATGAAAACCGGCTTAAGGTTTTCGAAAATAAGGTGCTGCGTAAAATATTTGGCCCGAAGAGAGATGAGGCCACTGGGGAGTTTAGAAGGTGGCACAACGCGGAATTCCGGAGTTTTTATCCTGTGAATATAATATATATATATATATATATATATATATATATATATATATAATGGATTGGGTTAAGGCTGATCTCGGGGGCTTGGGCTTGAACGGTGAACATTGGACGGGTCTGTGCAGGCGGAATTTGGTGGTATCGGCATCGAACCTTCGGGTTTGGTAAGCCTATTATTATTATTGTTATTAATATTTATCAGTAATATTATTTGTAAAAAGAAGGATGTAATAGGCAAATAAGTAGAAAAAAAGTGATCTACCAAATAAGTTGTTTGTACAATTTGTATCAATATATAGTATTATTTTTAGAGTTGTGTATGGCTTTGGATATTTTTCTAATGCTGTTTTTTGTGAACTATCTGATATTTTCAATTCGTCTGAATTGAATAAATGTTATGGGATATTATTTATTTGTCATTGGGGAATTCCCCCATAAAATTACAGTTGGTGATTATAATGCACAGTTATACATCATCAAGATTTGTACTAATGTATAAACAACTTTAAAAAAAAAAAAAAACTAAAAACGATGAAGTTTGAATAAAAAAAAAAGAAAAAAAAATATTTTCAAGAAATATGTGCTTCTCCAATTTCAAAATGAACAGAAACAGGTATTTTCTAACAATAATAAGACATTCGTACACACTATTTTGCACCAAAAAAAAAAAAAAAAAAAAAATATATATATATATATATATATATATATTTTTTTTTTTTTTTTTTTTTTAAATCTTTATATGTATAATATATGTATATAGATGTATATATAAATTAAACGGCTTAGATCAAACTTCGACAATAAAGGCTCTTTATTCTTAGCGTGTAGTTAAATATAAATATTAACTTCTCTTATAGATTTGGTATTTTATGTGGACAATAACTGGGTGAGTTGTAAACTATTAAAGTTTTTTATTTCACTTAGGCAATGTTTTCTGTGATATTACGAAATTAAATGGAAACATTATTTTGCGTTATGCGTCATTATTACGTAACATGCGTTCCTAGGCTGTTTGTATATGTCTTATAATTTATTGTTTTCTTATTATTTTAAATTATTTGCATAGCTTCTAGTAATTTTCTTTCTTGATATCTAATATTTCTGCCTTGTCTTCTATTTATTGACTATATACTTTTTTGGACTTATCTCATTGAGCTATGGGGATCCAATAAACTATTAAATACTTCCCACATCCAACCCTTGCAAACCAGAATCCTTAGAAAATTCTCAATGTTCTTTATTTTTTTTAATAATACAATCCATGAAGACCTGAATATCCCATTTAAGACTAGGCTCGCAATAGATTGAATAGAAAATAAATTTTATTCTAGGACGAGGTCCCTATAGAATAATTAATAAACAAAAAATAATAATATTAATAATAAATATGCCTATAATTCTATGTATATAATTATAAGGGGGGGATTTAAATTACGGATTTGTGGTTATATTTATAAAATAACAATGAAAAGAAAACTTTACCACAATTAATGTTGAGGGTTGTGAACACTAAGCACAAATTTAATAATATTAATCCAATTTATTAACATCGTGTTCAGAAGCAATAAGGACTTGGAAGAGGAAAGATTTGAATGTCTATAGGGATGCAGCTTGGCGGATGTTTGACGGCAGAGTATTCCAGAAGTACTGTCTTCTATAAAGGAGCGCTCATATTTCTTGGTTCTATGTATACTTTTTTACTTCTAAACTCCTATCCAACGCAAACCCACTAGTCCATAACCAACCCTATCTATGTTATCCTTCTTGGAGACGGAAAAGAAGATGGCCAAGTGACCTTTTATGTTAAATTAGCCGTTAAAACACTCCCAATATTGAGATCCTTCACAAGACTTTACCTAGTTTCTATTACCATTCTGCTTATTTACTTATTTTATTTTTTCAATACAGTTCAATTATATTGTTTCTTAAATTTTGAAGCATTACATCATGGTGGTCTTAAAATAAAACTGTTCTTAAGATTGAAACTATACGTAATTTTCCAGTTCAGAAATTGCGAGTGGCAAGCTTTGCACAAGTAGATCTTATAACCGGTTCGGAAGAGTCAAGTCACTGAGTTCGAAACACGCAGTAAGGTAGTGACAATTCCAATTGCACTTCGTATATTTTTTTTTTCTTGATAATTATAAATATATCAGGATTAAATATATAAAAAATACTTCGATATTAAATTGATACGTTAGGTTTACTTTATTCTTCTGTTCTCTGGAACACAAGGAGTCAAATCCTCTAAATGCTGTTGATATTCATATTATTATTATCACGTAATTCATTCTCTTCAGGAGGCATTAGTTGGTTTCAATATAGTTAAATTTGGATTTTAAACGTCATAGCTGAAATTCTTAATAATAAATGTTATTATATCCTAATTTTTGGAAGATTCGATATCAAACCCCTCAGGTTTCTTATACCAAAATCAAACTTGAAATAAATTAATTGCGGGTTTGCGTCTCGATGCCGGAGGGTGGAAATGAAGTCCGGAATGAACCTTCACTCTCTGCCCCAAAAAACCGCAGTATAGTCTAAAAAAGGCGAGGTAAAAAAACAAAGAAAAACGGTATTATATGATTAGAAATTACTCAGCCATTATATACCACATAACTATAACAACTGACAAAGCATCATAATATTAAAAAAATCTGATAACCACAACACAATACTTTCAACTACCTCCGAAGTTAAAATCAATTCAAGAGCTTTTAAATAAAGTGAAACTTTAAAAAACGTTAAAGAGTTAAATTGAGTTTTGATTGGAAGATGTTTTCAGATTAAATAATCTGACAGCAGGAGTTATTATCTGCATTAATAATTTAGGTTTATGCTCTTTTCGTCTTTTTTGCAAGACTTATAATCTATTATATTATTATCTGCGACAATCACTTAGTTTTATCTACTTTTCGCCACTCTCTGTTATCTTTTATAACTTCTTCTATAAGATAACATTTTTTGTAAAATCACTAGCTTTCCAGCCTTATAATATATATCTTTATTACCTAAAAAATTATCTAGAGAAATGTGTTTGCTCTTGCAATGCTGATAAGATGATATGGTTATTTTTTTTTCGAATCTACAAAAATAAAATATCGGCATTTAAGCCCTTTCATACTTTTTCAATCCGAATGATACCTACATGATATTCACATCGATATAAGGAGTTAAATCAAAATCGTTAGAGCCGTTTTTTGTTCCAAAGTCCTTCGAACAATAGTTAATGCTCCTTATTAAGTTACCAACTATACCCTACACCACGACCTCAATATTCCATTTATTTTACACCTGGTACCATCTAAATTTTCCAAATTCCATCAGAACCTTCTTCATCATACTAATCCTCCATCTCAATCCCTCTCCAGCTCCACCCATCCCCACAATCCTCCTCGAAGATTGAAACGGCAGTGGCCCCGAGACGTTTTGTAAACATTTATACTGGAGTTCTGACACTGGCCAGATCCTCCACTCTTGTACTGTATGTTTGTGGCTATTGCGCCCTAACTCAGCCTCCACTGGCTTACTCCAGTGATGCGGCTGAGAGAGAGGCGCCGGGATCTCTTGGATTTGGCTTCTCCCCCCACTTGTGGAGGGAGAGGCCCAGTCTGGGGTCCCCTTAGCAGATAGTATATATTGTATATAGTCAAGTTTGTTTGTATGTTGTTTATTTATTTCCCAACTTTGTATTTATCTCTACTACAGGTTGTTGTTATGATTTGTTTGTTGTTCCTTTTTTGTTTTATTGTTTGTTATTGTTTTGTATATATTTGAATTTATTCATTTCCGATTTTATGTAATTTGACTTTATCATTATTTTCTGTATACATTGTATGAATGTGTATCACATCACTATTACTACTGTTCATTATGAAACAAATTGTAATAAATCTCAATAAATAAAAAAAAGAGCAGTTTTTTGAGAAAATCGTAAAAAAGTGCGAAACGCATGGTATAAATTGGCTCTTCTTGTTCGCCAATTTTAATGTAAAATTTGCTGTAACATCTCGGGCCTAAAGTTGTCTTAAATATGAATTTTCGGCTTTCTACGACTTTCTGTTTTCGTGCTAGAATTAAATCACAAACACATTTTTGCGCGACTTGGTTATTTAGACTCAGGGGGGGACTGTAAAACCTGTATGTCCGTTGAAAACTAGAATTCGAATTTTTTTTACGATCGAAATACTTTCCCTTACTATATATTTTGTATATAGGTAAGTGAAAGTAAAAAATTAACATATAGAGCTCTTTGCAAACATAGAAAAACGTCTTTTTAAGGTCTATCAAATATATATTGATATATATGAAAAATTTATTATAAAATACCAATTCAAACTCATTCTAATGTTTTTAATTAATTATTAGGGCGATTCATCGAAGGTTTTTCAGATTCTTATCTGGACGATATTGTCTTGGTAAGTGAGCCCGAATTGAAGTGGTGTCTCATGTTTCATCCATTACTACATAATTTCTCTTCTGTGTTAATTACTGAGCGATCGTGTTTCATATTCTTTAAAATCATTTTATCTATACGGCCATTATTTCAAATCATTATAAAAGTTTTTTCCCACTTGGCTATTATTGGTCTTTTAGCGAGAATGCAGTATAACTAAAAATAACTGTCCCAATGCAAGCCTTTTTCTTACGCGTCTCTCTCTCTTTCTTTAGGAAATAATAACAGCGTTGGTTGGTTGGTTGGTTTTTAAAATTTTAATGGCACAAAACATCGCGGTCATCAGTGCCAGATATATTCATTTTATAGAAGATTAATTTAAGATAAATAGTATAAGTTAAAATATTAAAAGAGATATTCATTAAAAGATATTATAATATATGTATAATTCTACTTGAGATAAATGAATGTTAGATAATATTCAAGAGAAAAGAATAAATAAATTAAAATAAATAAATAATAAATAAATAAAATAAAAATAATAATAATAAATAAAGATAAAAAACAAGTATATAAAATAGATAATAATAAAAATAAATAAGTAATAGTAATACATAAATATTTAATTGAAAAATAAAGTAATAAGTATAATAATTAAAAAGCAATTACAAAAAAAAGTAAAATAAAATATAATAGAAAAAAAATAAAATAAAAATAATTTAAGTCCAAAGAAAACAATAGTAGTTCAAATAAGCTTGTAAAAATCAATTTGAGAGATCAGACGCATTAATTCATCAACCCTTTTTCCATTGTTTCCCAAAGCATCTGCGACATTGCTTGGTATTCTATTTTTGTTCAGTTGCCTGATGTAGAAGGAACATTCTTCAAAAATATGAGCTATGGTCAAGGTTCCCCTACAATGCTTGCATCTTGGGGGCAATTCTTTTGATATTATGTGCCCATGCGTTAGCCGTGTGTGTCCGATTCTCAGGCAGGCCAGGACCACCTCCTCTCTACGGTCGGTGCGACTTGAGGTTTTCCAAGGTTTTGCCTCTTTCTTAATCGCTTTGAACTTACTTGGATAGCTGTTGTTCCAAGTTTCTTCCCATTTCTTCAATACATTTTCCATTAGTGGACGTGCTAGCTCTGATGGTGTCAGTAGTGCCCTACCACGATCTGGGAGTGTAAGGGCTTCTTTGGCAGCCTTATCTGCCATTTCGTTTCCTATTATCCCCATATGGCCTGGTATCCACACATAATGGATTCTTTTTCCTTCTTCAGCGAATAATTTGGTTAATTCCAGGATTTTTAAAATTCCTGGATGGTTGGAATACATATTCTCTAGTGCTTTTAGAGCGCTTTATCCCAGCGTTTATAACAGATTTTATAACTTTATAACGGCGTTTATCCCTTTGGTATTTTAGTTTTTAAACAAAAAAATAAAACATAAGTACGCACACTATAAATAAATAATGATTTTTTAGAAATCTAAATTAATGAATTTCCGTTATTCCGCTAATTTGTCGTTAAAAAAAAAAAAAAAAAAAAAAAAAATTCATGTGTAACCGAACCAATATACTTTATGTAAGATTTAGGTACAGAAATATCGTTAGTTTATAAAAATACAAATACAATTTTTGTATTTATTGAATTTTAAAATATGTTCGTAATTAATGTTAAATTAATTATAAATGACCCATTTTGGTCTATTACATGTTGCCGTCTTTCATCATTTTGGTTGAATTTGGTTATCATCAACAGTTAAAGGACGACCCGAGCGCTTTGCGTTTTTCAAGTCAAATTTTCTGGTTCTGAACCGAGCAAACCACTTAGGGAAGACAGTTTCTCCTATGGTATTATAGCCGCAAACATTGCAAATTTCGTTAACCGTTTGTGCAGCGAATTTTCTTTTCGTAAATAAAAGATCATTTAATGGCGAAAATGAAATTTTTTCTCTTCCATTGAGCAAGCGAAATACCATTTAAAGATAAGGAATCTCGGTTGAAACTGATGAAAAAACGCACCTTAACTAATAATTAAATTAAAATATTGAAAAAAAAACTATGAAATTATTTTAGAATCCAATATAATTCTTTCCAGTTGAATGTTAATAATATTTTAAAGCTTTTATAAAGAAAATATTTATTTAAATTTGCAACTGTTTTAAAATAAATACACCAAGTAAATGTGAAGTTATATATGTTACAAACAATGGCATGATATAATTCACGGCCATTTCCTTTTCAGACACCTCGGAGTGTTATCAGAAATCAAATTAGTAACTAGAATAGAAACTAGAGGGTTAGAGTAGGGATTATTTTAGAAAATGATAATTCCTATTAAAAAAAAAACAAATAAAAAAACACAAACAAAAAACTGTACCAGTACAACCCATGAAGGGTCTTGAGTTCAGTACATTTAGATATTTGTACTGTTTCCAGGCCAACGGCCGTGCAATGAGCTGATTAGGCTGAAATCATACTCCGCCGCTAGGTTTTTTCCCTATCAACTGTAGTACCCACTTTCTAGAGGTTGTCCCAGGTTGTCTCCATACCTTAGCGTCACCCCCCGCCCGAAATAACGGAATAAATGATTTTCTGTCACATCCGAGATTCGGACCCAGGACTCTGAGAAGAGAGGGCTATGCTATAACCACTAAACAACAATTTATTACTTAGAACACTCATATTTTAGTTATTTTATATGTTAGAGTATTTAGTAACCAAAAAAAAAAAAAGTACATATACATACGCATGTAATATTCAATGATTCAAAAAACTAAAAATTACGCATAGACTAAATTTGTTTTTGTTATAAAGGGTGTATTATACTAAAAACTACTATATTGTTATCTGGCCAGATGTGCTACGTTTACTTGTAAATTTCATGTTACTCTTAAGGTACAAAGTCCCAGAATATTTTTGTTTTTTCTATTTTCTATATTATAATTAGAAAGATCAGTAAATTTAAAATGTATATGTTGCATTTAAAGATCTGAAACCCTTTTAATTTTTTTCCTGCAAATAGTAATTATTTATAATTTATAATTAGTTAAAGTCATAATTATAATAATAGAATTAATCTCAAAAGCCCAACAATTCTCTGTATTTTTTCAGTCTTTCGGTCATAAAGAGCATCTTAGGCTCCTAATTGAGACGTTGATTTCCAAAAGGTACTAAAGGACATTTTTTACGAAACTGATTTTTTTACATAATTGTATTCTCATCATTTAGTTTTATCTAAATATTCTATTTGATGTTATCTAATGAACTCTCAAGTCCTTGAAAAACGCGATTTAGAAATACGGTCATTTTCTTAATGTACTAATTACGCATTTATTTTCGTTCGGAATCATTCTAAAAAAAATCATTTTATAACTTTAATATGATTTTATTATTATAGTAAAAAAATAATTCTAAATTTTAATGCAAAAAGACCCAAATTAGCTGATTCAATAATATAGTAATGAGAGATTTTCGCGCTTCCTGTAAAATTTCCTAAAATGGATATAGTACCTTTTGGAAATCAACGTCTCAATTGTCCTTTAATTCATTATGATTTAGTTTTTTTAATGTAAATTATGGCCACTTATGACCGAGTCTGATTTTTGATTGCTTACCAAACTTCGTAAATTCCTCCAGCCTATATAATTCCTCATCCAGCCCAACCTCACTGACAGATCCTTCAAAATAAATCACAATACTTCCTATTCATCCTTTTTCCCACTGCTTGTGTCCCTCAAGGCAGCATCCTAGGACCCATTCTTTACACAGGCTATACATCTGATATCCCAACCCATACAAACACTCCCTTATACGTATGCTGAGGATACTTGTGTGTTATTAGATAATAATGATTCATTTACTGCATCCCAAACTCTTCAATCCTACATCAGAGACAGTGATTTTAAAATTGAAGAATTTGAATAAACTCCAAAAAAAAATCCCATAAAATAACGTGTTTTTTTTTTGTCTTAAACCTATGACTTCCTGCACTTTTTTTTTCTTTAACAACACTCCGCCTGTACCTGCTGAACAGATCCGAGACCAAGAACTCCATCTCGAAATACATCGTACTCTGAATCCTCACGCAAGATTGAAACCACGAGAAACTACTTTAACATTTAAAACTTGAGGTATGGTGTCAAAATTGGAGAATTAAAATAAATTCCAACAAATCCTACCACATTACCTTTACCCTTCGTCGAAAACCTATGACATTCTGCCCTACAGTGTCCTTCAATAACATTCCGCTAGTGAACAGATCCGATATCTAGGATTCCACCTTGACAAGGCCATACTTGGAACCCTCATACAAGACTGAAACGACAAGAAAATACACGACGTTTTCGGCTACACCAACACTTACTAGACAAACTTTCTAATCTTCCACTTAACTACAAAAGGCTCATCTACATGACTATTATACAGCCTATATGGACTTACGGAGTAGAGCTTTGGGGCTCTACTAAACCATCGAATTCTTCCCGTATCCAATCCCAACAATCCAAAATCCTTCGTAAAATCCTCAATGCCCCTTACTTGTGACTAATAAACTGATCCATAAAAACCTTAATATTCCATATGTTGCTGATTTGGCCCAATCTAGATACAGTTCCTTTCATGACAAACTCCATTTCCACCCTAATCCTCTAGTTTCAATCTTCAATTCCTGACAATCCTATGAGGCGTCTGAAAAGGAGATGGTTTCGAGACCTTCTGTTTAGAATATTTTTAGAGTTCTTCCAATCGGAAGCTGTGTTTCATGCGTTTTTATATTTCACTCAAATTTAAATGTTGTATTCCATTATATCGATGTAAATTCCAATAAAAACAAAACAAAAAAACATTTAAAAGATCGACAAACATTCTAATCTTCCAGTTAACTACAAAAGGCTCATGTATATGACCACCAAAAGGTCAATCTGGACTTAAGGAGTTGATTTTTCTAATCTAAAGATCGCACAAGACCTTGAAAAGCGCTTTAGAAAATTGTAGTTCTTTCTAAAAGGTACCAAAGTTCATATTTAATTTCATACCTTTCACTCTTTCCAGCGTACTAAACATTTCCTTCCATAACGTAAAATAAATCCTGGGTTTAAATGCAACGATAATTGGGTCAATAAAAAATAAATATTATATGATAAAATACGGAAGGGAATTCTGAATTGCCTGGTCGGGTACTTGATATAAAATATCAACTTGAAATTGACACTTAAGGAGCCAATCTTAAAGAATTTTTAGCGATAATATCATAAGATGTCGTTCGGTCTCTGGGGTGTTCACCTTTTACAGCCTTTTTTCTGGTCGTCTGGAAACACAACACGTGTCCCATTCCGAAGTTTCAGAAATCTCACTTATTCCCTCGAAAGTTCGAGGAACTCATATTCTTGCTAAATTGGACCGAGGAAAGCTCTGGGAATACATAAGCACTTTTTTTTTATCCTAAGATTTCGTAAAGAAAGTTGAAGGAAAGGAGTAGTTAAGTATTACTTTTACATTTAAATACTTTCTGATTTTATTTAATTGTTTACTTTTTACTTAAAAACTTCAAGAAGTCTGGCACCAAAAAAACCTACCTTACCTCACTGTTTAAAATAAATTTTAAAAGTTTGCATTGAGTTTTCCAGGAAGCATTTATAAAAATGTGAAAAACATTCACTTACTTTCTATATAAAAATCAATTTTAGAACTTTTAAAGTCGCAAAAGACAATTATCTTCATTTTATTGAAACACTTAAATTAGATTAAACAATAAAAATTATCATACACGTCCATCACATAACTTTATGCCCTTTTCGTCATCTGGTGCAGCCTGAGATTTTTTAATAAATATATATATATATATATATATATATATATATATATATATATATATATATAATATGAATGACAGATTAGTGGTATGTAAATATTATCTAAAAATGTATAAATATATTTTATTATCTTTGAATTTATAAGAACTATTTCATAAGGTTCCTTGAAAACGGCCGAAACCGAAACGTCGAAAATGGAAAAATAAATTGTTAAGTGAAAAGTTTATTTCAAAATTATTTAAATACCTATAACTAAAATAATTTACTCAAAAATATATTTACATATAAAATAAAATTTAAAAACTATTAACTAAAACAATCAATGCTGTTTTCTGATTTTAACTTTCCGTTACCTATAATAATTTGACATGTATTAAAATAGTTTTTAAAATCTTTATCATTCCAATGTTTCTTACACATAAATTCAACTATTCTTATTCCCAAAATAAATATATATTGTTTTATCCTGCTATTTTCTCAAAAATGATTTTTTTGAGAACGACGGTTTAGATTGAACTGGCTATATCGATGTAAAATTTATAGGCTTTAATATCATTAAGGTTTCATTCTGATTAAAACAGTCTGACAGGGCCTAAACGACGATTTTTTAAATATTTTCTTCTTTTAAATCAAGTTTAATTTTTTAGATTTAAAAAATATTATTTTTACTATGCTGATTTTGTTGAAAAAGTTGCTGTTACATTATAATGTAACCAGGTCCAATGTTGCCTTAAATATAAAATATTAGTATCGCTTTTACAACTTTTATTTTTTCAGCAAGGTTTACCAAACATAAAACGCCCAGACAATGTAGCAGTACCTATTCACTTGGATTGAGCGGACCCTAAAACGTGTATTCCCGTTGAAACATCGAATTTGAAAGATTTCCACGATCGCTATGCTTTCTCTTGCTATTACTCAATATATATAAAATGATACCGTGATTCTTAGTTTCTTAAATTGGACAGAGTTTATGCTTGGACATGGCTCAGTAATGAATGCCCTGATGATGACTCACAAGCTTTAGCCGAAACATCGGCAAAATTAAAAATATTTAGAAAAAGACTGACTCCTGATTATTGCTCCTATAATTATCATTGCAATTAAGCTTTTCTTAAGAAGGTAAAAATACATTTTCTAAAACCAAGTCATAAAACATTATTCCTGAAATATAAGTAATAATATATACGTATGATATACCGTTGGAAAGCGCAGGATTTAAAATAAATTAATATGCAATAAAATAAACCATACAAGTTGTTGTATAGGAATATAGAGTTGTTGTAAACACTTAAACTTATGAACATATATTACTAGTAAAGAGAAGGTTATGATCGTTTAGTGTTGCATTCGTCGTACCGAATCTTACAAGTTATATTCTTCCATTCAGTACGCAAGATTTTAGAAACAATATTTTACCTAATCTTTACTAAGATGTTATAAATCTATAAACCAAACATTGTCATTAATGATTTCAATTTTTTAATTACTTTTATCGAAAATTTAATGGGATTCTCATGTAAAGTAAATTAAACCTTTTAAATAGTTTATTGAAGTTAAATAGTAATATGAAAGAAACCTTTGTTATTTCTATAGTTTTTAATACATACGTTGCAACAAAGTTTTTTTTTATACGGGGAAATCAAATTTTTCGTTACTTCTACTTTACTTTTAACTACAAAAGGCTTATTCAATTTAATGGCTATACAAACTAATCTGAACTTACGGTGTTGTAATGCTTTGGGGCTTAATAAACTCTCGAATTCTTTGTAAAATGCTAGTGATCCTTACTTCGTACGAATAAACTCATCCATTGTTGTTTTAATTTTAAGGGAAAAAAACTGCTTATGGCTATCCCCTTCACATCTTTATATAAAAAAAAAAAAATAAATAATAATAAAAAAAAAAAAAAAAAAAAAAAAAAACGATTTACCAAAATGATGATAGCAGAAAACATTGTAGGAAAGAAAATATTAAAATTAATATATAAGGTATTTAAAAATATATTGAAGAGTGGATAGAGCGCTAAAAAATATTAAAGATAAATAAATAAAACATTAATATAATAACATAGATAAATAATAAATATTATAATTGAAATAAATAGCAATGATAAAAAAAAATAATTAATAGTATATACAAATTAAATAATATTATATACAAAAATTGAAATAAAAATAAGAAGAAATAAGAAAAGGAAAATTATTTAAATTATATAATATATATAAATAAATATATGATATATAGATATATATATTATATATATATATAGATAGATATAAATAAAATTTTAGGTAAACTGATAAATGAAAACAAAAAAAATAGATAACATATATTTCTGAAACAAGCGAATATTTTATATCAATTTGATGATACTGTTAATAGTTTCTTCATTGTCCCTCAAAGCTTCAGAATAATTATTTAATAAAAAAATATATATAAAATTTTAGGTTAAACTGTATAATGGAGAAAAAAAATAGATAAAATATATTTGCTGAAACAAACGAATATTCTATTTCATTTTGATGGTACTGTTAATAGTTTCTTCATCGTCGCTCAAAGCCTTCAGAGACCTGGCGTAGTCTCGCCACATTTTTCAATTTCTCTCCTGTACCGTGGACAGTCTTAAAAATATGACTCACTGGGAGAGTCACTTACAGTGATTACATTGAGGTGGATTTTTTCGTGTGATGAGGTGCTCATGGGTGAGACGGCAGTGCCTATCCTCAGGCGGGTGATAGCTACCTCCTCAGGTTAACTACAGGCGTTTATGGTCTCTGGGTTTTACACCTCAAAACCCCAGACAACAACAACAACCTCCTCACGCCGGCATTTTCTAGAATATGTATTCCAGGAGCTGACAGTGGGTTTGATGTCTTTAAGCTTGTTATTTCCAAATATATTCCAGTTCTGCTGCCATAAACTCATCCATTATGACTTTAATATTCCATAAGTTGCTGATATGGCTCGAACAAGGTATCACTATTTACATGACAAACTCCATTCCCACTCTAAACCACTAGTTTCCATTCTTGCTTCCTTTTCGATTTCCGATTATCCTCTATGACGTCAGAAAAACAACATAGCATAGTTGTAATATATATAGTAGTAATTAGTGAAAATTAAATTTGGATCTGCTGCTCAACTTCGTTTAGTTACTATGAGTACACAGTATAACGGATCAATCTTGAAGGAAATTTCATAGAAAAAAGATAGAGGGAGATACTGCCAAGTAGAAATACATAGACTTTACTGATTTCGAAATCGCTCATGGACATATATAAATCCAGACCAGCCTCAATATATGTGGTGATGCAGGATTCCCAGTGAGTCCAAGATTATGGATGCCGCTATGTTTTGCAACTGATTTTTTCGAGTCTATAATTCTCTAAAAATAATCTAGTGGATACTGGGATGGTCCCCTTGCTTCCGAACCAAAGTCCTACGACTGTAAATTCTTTTTGCCGAACTCTTCAAGAAATGTTTTTTTCAGGTATGGAATATATTTAGTGAAAATATTTTCTATCTCCTCTTGAACCTTTTAGCCTTGTTCCTGGTCATTTGTTTCATATCTGATAGTAAGATCTACTATCATTGGTTAATTTTTTGTGGCACTATATGACAAGATGTCCACAAATCTTGTTGACCCATCTGTATTAAGGCAAACTTCTTGAAAACATTTGTATTTTTTCCAAATGTTTTGCTACTTCCTTCTTTATGCGGTTGTGCCGGTGGGTAACGAAAAGCTTGTGGATATTTTCCCAACACATGTGCAGGGATTTCTGACTCTCCAACGTATCTGCGGCAGAGGGGTCCAAATAATAATTTTGGTTTATGTTTTTCATTACAATAATTATTACACTTAGCATTAATAGAATTAACATATTTTTTTGCTAATCGCACTTTTCATTATGATGAACTAAAGCCATAAGCTCTCAATTCGTCAGGCTGAGTTATTCTTAACATAAATGCCACCATATTCGATTTGCAATCGTGTGAAGTAAGGGCGGTCTACGAATATTTCATATATAATCCTAAGAAGTGAAGTCAAAATAAAAATAAAAATCTTTAACTTACCTCGACTGTTAAAATCAACTTAAAAACTATTAAATATACTTACAAGTTAATTTCAATAAAACGTGTATTCATTTTCGTTGGAAACATATGATTAAGATTAAATAATAAAACTACATTAAATTGTTGACACACAATAACTTTATTTCCTATTCGTCACTTTATATTACCTTTTACAACTTTAGGGATCAGATATTTTTTCTAAAATCTTTCTCTTTCCAACGGTATATTATACGTCTATATTACTGTCCTTAATATCAAAACACCAAAAATTAGATGTAAAAATTAGTTTTGCTCTTTTATCCATTTGTTGCTCATCAAATTTGTCCAAATTGCATATTTAGCCATCCTTCAGCAATGTCGTTAAGATGATATGGTTAATATTTTGGAATCTGCAAAACTAACGGTTGTTTGGAGGAAGACAATTTAAAATATCGGCATTTACGCCCTGTCAGACTTTTTAAATCAGAATGAAACCTACATAATATTGAAGCCCATTAAATATTACATATATAAATCGAAAAAAGGTGCAAAATGCATAGCATAAAGTGGCTCTTCTGGTTCACCAATTTAGATGATAAAGATGCTGTAACATCTCGGGCGTATAGTTGTCCTAAATATGAAATTTCAGTTTCGTACGACTTTTTGCTTTCGTGCTAGAATTAACACACACGCCTTTTAGCGAGACTTGGTTATTTGGACTCAGGAGACCCTAAAACGTGTATTTCCGTCAAAAACTTGAATTCGAGAATGTTCTTGCCGTAGCGATAATTTTCAAGATCGCAATACTTTCCCTTACTATATATTTCATATACAGGTATATGAAAGTAAAATAAGGCCTTAGGATAATTTTTTTTATATGCAGTTCATATGTCCAAGCCGTATTGTATGTTCGAATTTTACGTACATAGATAATGTTTCAAATAAATAAACGAAATTCTTTAGACCCTCGTACAAGACTTAAACGTCAAGAAACTGCTCGTAGATACCGATTACTACAACACCTACTTGTCAAACGTTCAAAACTTCCACTCTATTACAAAGAGCTCATATATGTTACCATTATCAGCCCCATATGGACATAAGGGTTCGAGCTTTGGGACTCTACTAAACCATCTAAGACCTCCCGCATCTAATCCTTACAATCAAAAATCCTTCGCAAAATCTTAAATGCTCCTTACTTCGTCACAAATAAAATCATCTATAACGACCTAAACATCCCATTTGTTGCAGACCTTTCTCGTACTAGATGTACCACTTTCAATTCCAAACTCTTAACCACATAAACCCTTTTGTCCGCAACCTATCAACCTCACATATTCCTGATGACCCTCCGAGGCGATTGAAAAGAAGATGACCTCGGGACCTACTAACTTAAATAGACATCGAAGTTCTAACACTGGGTAGTTTCTTTACAAGCCTTTTCACGCCGTTTATTGTAATTCAACACTTTTACTTGTTGTATTTATGTATATACAGTTAAAAATATAAAATTCAATAAAATATAAATAAATAAAAAAATATTTAGATCTAAATCTACATTTGTTACCCCTAACGATTTCAAGCTACGCGCCCCATCCACCCTAGCAAAAATCCTGTGTACCCCTTTGCCTTAAACACAAATGATTTACATAATGCGTGAGTAATTATTCAAAGCCAAAGGTTTAATGAAATGGTACTTCAGAAGCAGATGTTTCAAAAGGGTTAAAAATTAGACTTTTTTTTTTTTTTACACATAAACCTAAAGGAATGAATGCGAAAATTCAGGCTTGGAAATACCTTTGGATTACTTGTTTTGCATAGATATTAAAAAAGGGGCGGCAAGTGTCCCCCGCCCGACATTATCAAGATCATGATTAAAGGGTACCGACTGTGCAGATTAAAGCAATGCCAAAACGCTCTGCAACCAATGAATATAAATGGCTTACAATATTGTCATCCTCTTGAAAAAACGATGTAAAAAGGCTTCGCTTTTGCGGAGTTCTATCAGGTGTACTATTTTGTAAGTATTCGAATTTGTGGAATTACTTCTAAATACAAAAATAACCAGAGTATGGTGTAGATCAATTTTTTGACATTGCAAAATAGACATAACTAATTTAAAATAAAAAAAAAATCTGGTGCGGGCAACACACGACTTTCACTTACCTCCATTTATAAAATCAATGAAAGAATTTTTAAATACAATTAGAGATAAAAATACGTGAAACTATTAAAGAATTAATTAAACTGAATTTCTATAGAAACATGTGTTTTTATTAAAAAATCGATTATATTATTATCTAAAATAATCAGTTTTATCTGCTTTTCATCACTCTTTATTAACTTTTACAATTTTGTGTATTAGATAATATTTATTCTAAAATCTTTAGCTTTCCAACGGTATATTATACGTGTATATTACTGTTGCTATGTTCAAAATAAAAAAATTGCATTTAAAATGTTTTCAGTTTTCTCCTTTAGTTAGATATCGAATTCGTTCAACTTATATATTTATGTGTTTTTGATCGGTGGTAAAAAATTAAAATATCTATTTTTTATAAAACCAACAAAATTAATGGTGCTTTACTGGAAAAAAATAAAATAAAATATCGGCATTTAAGCCCTGTCAGACCATTTTAATCAGAATGAAAACTACATGATATTAAAGTTCATTAAATTTTACATCGATATAGCGAGTTTAATTAATATCGTCGGACTATTTTTTGAGAATCATAAAGTGCAAATCATAGTATGAAGTGTCTTCTGGTTAGCGATTTGATGGAGAAGTTTGTAATTGGGCGTATATTGTCTAATGAATTTCACTTTCATGGACTTTCGTTCGCCCGGGAGTTACCACACACACACACACACACACACACACACACACACACACACCTTTTTGCGGGATTTGGTTATTTGGACTCCTAAAACGTGTATTTCCGTTGAAAACTGGAATTCGAAAATTTTCACGATCGCAATACTTTCCCTTACTATATATAGTAAGTGAAAGTAATGAAAACGCGCTCAACAATTTTTTTGTTTGTTTATATTAAGATTTTTATTTTTCAGAAATTTACGAGTGGCCGCAAGCCTCAGACTTTATACATTGTTTAGTTATTGTACCAATTACATTTTACTCTTAAGTGGTATTAACAAGCTGAATTTAATGGAACTTATAGCCTAATTAAATTCAACAATAAATTAAATGCATAAATGACCAATATGAAAGACAAAATAGAAAAAGATAACAAACTAAATACCATATATAAAATAGATTGCAAAAGTTGTCCTAAAGTCTACATTGGAGAAACTTCTAAAATGTTAAAAACTAGAATGAATCAATACATGTCTAACTGTAAAAATATAAAAAACATTAATATTGCTGCACTTTACAACCATAGTATAATTAATAAAAACAGTTTTGGTTTCGAAAAAATAACAATATTAAATACAGAACAAAATGTGAAAAATAGAAAAATTTAAATAATACAGTAAATTATAAATTGGATTAAATAAAAAGTTATAATAAGCAGATATAATTAACATATTAAATTTCTGATTTAGAAATATGCATATGCATAAAGGTTGGGGAGTGGGAGTAATGTTCAAACTTCAGTCTACTCCTGCCCTTTAGTTAAATTATTTAATAGATTAAAGATATTTAAAAAAAAATGTTAAAATTGTAATAATTAATAGATAAAAAGTAGAAAAAAATGACCATTATTAATTTTTTTTTAACATAATTTATTGAAATTTACAACTGTACTAAAAAAAAATGCATCAAGTAAATATGATATTAGAAAAATGACATGAAAAAGACTTGTAGAAGAACTACCCAATGGTAGCACTCCTGTAACTATTCTAAACTAGAAGGTCTCGGGGACATCTCCTTTTCAGACGCACCGGAGGATTGTCGGGAATTGAAGAGGAAGAAAGGATTGAAACTAGAGGATTAGGGTGGGAATGGAGTTTGTCATGAAAGGAATGGTATCTAGATCGGGCCAAATCAGCAACATACGGAATATTAAGGTCTTTGTGGATCAGTTTATTAGTTACAAAGTAAGTAGCATTGAGGATTTTACGAAGGATTTTGGATTGTAGGGATTGGATACGGAAAGAATTTGATGGTTTAGTAGAGCCCCAAAGCTTTACTCCGTAATTATTAAATAAAATAAGGAATTTAAGAATTTGACTATATTAAAAGATGTATTTTTACGTAAGTACAGATATAATACTGTTTTAATTTGTTATTGTGTGATTTTTAATTATTTAATTGTGATATTTATTATTGTTGAATGTTTAAATTAATATAATATTAAATTTTTATTAGTAAATGACTAAAAATTCTGAAGATGAGGCCTATATTCCCCGAAATGTTAATTATGTATAATTAAGAATAAATGAATGATGGTTAGAAGAAGAGAATGTTCCTAAATAACCTAATTAAATTAAATATATCTTCATATTAGTTAAAAATAACGCCATTATTTCCGGGTTTTAATTTAATATATATTTCAACTTATGTAAATTAATCAAAAATACTTTAATCATACTAGGGTAATAATACTGTAAAGTGCACTATCTGTCCTTTTCCAATTATCGCTATTTATTGGTTTTAATCATATCTTTCCGATAGGACTCAAGCTGTTATCGTTCCTAATCGTTTTCTTTCTTTATTTTTATGGCCTATGTTTAGGTGTTTTTATGTTTTTACTTTTTTATAATTATAACTGGTTAAAAAAAAAATAATAATTTTTTTCTTTATCTTCAAATAGCTGAGTTATTCAATTAAATCAATATTTATTTAATTTGTTTTTTTCCTTTTTTTTTTATATATTTATTGTTCCTCGCAGTGGCCTTATCCTAAAACTCTACAATTTTTCTTTATCTTAAAAATTAACTGAGGTATAGGCTTATTTATGGGTAAAATTTTATTTATTTTTTTAATTTTTTATAATTATTCCAAGTTTCTTTGTTGAAAAATTTAATAATTTTTTTCTTTATCAAAAATAACGGAGTTATTTAATTCAATCATATTTATTTTTATTTTCTTATTCATTCCAGTGTCCTGATCTTAAAACTCAATACAATTTTTCTCAGTCTTAAAAAATAACTGAGTTATAGGCGTATTAATGGGTAAAATTTCAATTCTTTCTTTACTTTTTTCTTATTATTTATTGGTTGAAAAACTCCAATTTTTTTTTCTGTATCTTCAAGAATGACTAAGGTATTCAATTAAATCGTATTTAATCGCCCGCCATTTCAAAACTAATAGGCGGATATCAACGTTTAGGTGTTAGGATCATCGTTGGATGCGTTATTTTTGTGCCGAGTTTCAAAAAAAATCGGTCAGGTAGTTTCAGAAAAAAGACGCGGACGGCTGACAAACGGATTTTTTTTAAAATTTGTTATTCGGATTCTACGTTTTTCGGAACGTAATCCCTCAAATTTTAAGGGGTAAGTTTTTATTTTATTTATTTTTACACATTGGGCAATTTGACTTATTTAGGTGGACAAAATTCTGAAACTTGTCTATATTTAACCTTTGGGGTCCCACATCACGGAAAAAATATTTTAAAAAATTATAAGAAAAAATTATAAAAACTAATTAATTTTTTGACACGATTGGCGAGCGCACAATGGTCAAAAATCAAATTTAATTGCTAAAATCTAAAACTTCCCTACATTTCACGTTTGAAGTCCCAGAATACGGTAAAAATAATACGAAAAATCTAAGTATGGCTCGGAGTTACTAAAACTTGCTTATAGTTGTATTTTATATCATTTAGGAAACTCTTGAAATTATAGATTGTAAAAATTTTGATTCGGAGTGTTGTGTTTGAAAAAAAATTATGTATCACCCAAAACGCAAAAATTCTTTGTAATATTTAAAGACTAGAAAGATTGATGAAACAAATCCTTGGGGTAACTTGGGGATTATATAGTTTTTCATTATTGAATAGGGGCATACATTTACAAATTGCTAAATTAACTCTACAGGTGAGATTGCAATGTATATTCAATAACGAGTTAGGAAATATAATGTCTAACCTGTCTCAGCAATGCCCAGTGTTAAATAAAAGCAAAAAGACTTTGCTCTAAATACACCTTAAACGGAATAAATGACCATCGAATAAAAATAACCCCACTGTTAGTTATAAGGCACTTGTGGGAACAGGAATGATTCATTCATTTACTATTTATTTTTAAACACGGTATCGTGGGAAATATTAGTATTAATGGTCTTGCCAACTATTAATAAAAAGGTGAAGCACGGGAAAATTCCAAACTTTTGACTTGACTTTTGTCCACCTAAATTGGTGATTTAGCCCACTGTGCGCCGTCCGCTATACGACGGACTACTGGTACATTTTTTTATAAACTCAGCACAAAAATACAAGCGCATCAAATGATTATCCTAACACCTAGACGTTGATATCCGCCAATTAGTTTTAATGTGGTGGCCTATTAAATACAATTTAATTCAATAACTCTGTTATTATTGAAGGTAGAGACAAAATATATTTGAGTTTTTTAAGGAAGAAACCACGAATGAGAGAGATCCACTTTATTCATAAATAAACAAACAAAGCGATGCTGCCCAACTTAATTGGGTTGCTATAATACATCATGCCAATGCTTTCCCACAGGAATATTCTTAACATTTTATTTAACTATAAATACAATATTTATTTTCCTTTTTTACTCTTTTAAATTTTTTTTTCCTACTTATTTTTCCTGTTTTTTTCTCTTTTCCCTCTCAACCGTTTCACATTTACTTTCAAATACTTAGATATATCTATACATATATACAAAAGATTAAATAAAATTTTTTAAAAAAAACAACAAATTATATATACATTATAAAACTACATAATAAAAAATCACACCATTGTAAATAAATAAAAAAGTAAAGAGAACAAAATGAAATTTTACCCATAAATATGCCTATAACTCAGTTATTTTTAAAGACAGAGGCAATTTTCTATTGAGTTTTAGGATCACGATACCGCAAGGAATAAAAAAAGAAAGAAAAGGAAAACAATTGAAGATTTATAAAATATAAAATGAAATGATATGAAAATTAATTTTATTCTGGGACGGGTGGTCCTCTAATAATAACAAGAAAGGTACACAACTAATGATAATTGTCTGGTCGTTTAAGAATTCAGTTTAACAATAAAATACATTGCGGGAGCGGCGTGGTCTAGTGGGTAGAGCACTACTCTGCTGTGCTCCGGGTCCTGGGTTCAAATCCCGGCTGTGGCGGAATATTATTTATTCTGTTCTTTCAGTCGGGGGGCGATCCTGGGGCAGGGAGACCCTCCTGGGACACACCCAGTCTCTATAAAGTGGGGACCCAACAAAGGGGGAAAAACCTGGCGGCTGAGCGTGATCTTGGCCGAATCAAGTCATTGCACGGCCGTTGGCCTAGAAACAGTACGAATCTCTACATGTACTGAACCCAAAACTCTTCATGGGTTGTAGTGGTACAGGTTTTCTTTTCTTTTGTTTTTTTTAATAAAAGACATATTTTGTGACTATGAATAGTTATCATCTATAGATTTTAAATATTACATATGTTGGGAAGATTCATACATTAGGAGATGAAGAAATAGTTGGTGTTTGAAAGTGGATAATGATAAGGCTTTACGAATGGAAACAGGCAAGGAATTCCGAAATAGGAGGCGGATCTGTGAGAAAGTATATACAAGTTTATCCGGTGTTTACTGAATGGACAAAGGAACAAGTGGTAAGCATATCAAGAATATAAGGAGGCTTTTTTGTTCTGAAAAATCGGAAAAGACAGACAACTAGAAGGTACTGTCGATGGGAATATATTAACTTGTTTATTTATTTTGAACAAAACGAAAAAAAGAATCATTGAAATCGGCTTAGAAATATCAGAGATATGCCGTTTTGAAATTAGAAGTTGTGATTAACTATTTTATTTTAATTATTTATGACTTTCCATTATAGTTAATTGCCTTTGAACAGCTATATAAACAGTTATATCTTACTGTAGCTATTTGAAAATAATAAACCGCTTTGTAATAATTTCCAGCGTTTTCAGACGGTCTAGCTCACCATTACATCTCTTCATTAAAATCCAGATTAATGTCTGTATTATACTCCCTTTCAACATACCCAGATAAAAGAGCTTTATACGCCATTATAAAAATATAATTTTTTCGTTCCATTAACCGAACCCCCCTATATTAATAATCTCATGCAATTTAAATCCTCAGTCCACACACCTTAGACGTCTCCTTTAAATGTGTTATTAAGATCTTAAAACAAGGAACAAAATCCTTTGACGGAATGAATACTAACGAATTCCTCAAGCAACGCATTCACGGTACAAGGATATTCATTGTAATGAGTTATTTAAGCTATGATTAATTAATTAAAACGTTTCAAAATGTTTTATTAATGAATTTATTCGTTTATGCGTTAACTGTCTTAGCATTCACAACAGCTCAACATTCCCAACAGCTTAACATTTTCAACATAAAGTCCATTCCCCATGATTACTTTTAGATTGTATAGTTGGATATTAATGTTATATAATGAATTTACCTACAACTGTTATTCCAAGAATTTGGCTAAAATATCGATTCCTGGGAGGCTAGAAGCTTATAACGCCAGAAAAACATTGAATGAAATGGTCTATCTGACTGGGCTTAAATGCCGATATTTTATAATTTCTCCCTCTGAAATAACAATGTCATTTTGTTATCAAAGATAAATAACAGGTAAAAATATAATTTATTATAAC
Source organism: Piezodorus guildinii (assembly GCA_023052935.1). Taxonomy (NCBI): domain Eukaryota; kingdom Metazoa; phylum Arthropoda; class Insecta; order Hemiptera; family Pentatomidae; genus Piezodorus; species Piezodorus guildinii. The sequence goes on along the minus strand of CM041295.1, from coordinate 37,990,041 downwards.
GAATTCGATATCCAACTAAAGGAGAAAACTTATAACCCCTGAAAGACATTTTCGCCTTTTGATCCTTAAATGCGCATTTCTGGATACACCTACAGAGTACTTTTTTTTACATTAACTTACCTATGTATGAAATATATAGTAAGGGAAAGTATTGCGATCGTGAAAATTTTTGAATTCCAGTTTTCAACGGAAAAACACGTTTTAAGGTCCTCTGAGTCCAAATAATCAAGCCCCACAAAAAGGTTTGTGTGTCCGTATGTGGTATGTCTAGTGCAAAAACTAAAAGTCGTACTAAACTGAAATTTAATATTTAAGACAACTATAGGCCTGAATGGTACAGCAATTTTTTCATAAAAATCAGCTAACTAGTAGAACCATTTTATAACAAGCATTTTAGAACTTTTTACGATTTTCTCAAAAACGTCTTAGACGATTTTGATTAAACGCTGTATGACTAAAATTCTTAATACTACCATACAAAGACCAATGAAATTTAACTTATAATTATAATAATGATACAGGATAAAAAAAAAAAATAATAATTTAATTCTTGAAATATCACCTATATAATAGTAAGAACAGTGATAGAAGATGTACATGGAGAAAAAATTGACTGTACCTCCCAACTTAATTATCCCTAATTCTGTTAAAGGAATCCAAAGATAACAGGATGGAAAAAATAATAATGGAACATTGTAAAATACACTAATTGACAAATCTTACAGGTTTATAAAAAAGTTAAATACATCCACAATAAAAAATAATTCCTCTAAAGCATCATTAATTTTGTAGTTTTATAAAACTGACCATATCATCTGATTAGCGTTGCTAACAAACAGGTAAATATATAAGTTGAACGAATTCGATATTCAACTAAAGGAGAAAACTGCCAAAATATTTTTTTAATGCAATTTTCTGAACATAAGAACAGTAATATACAAGTATAATATACCATTGGAAAGCTAAACGTTTTAGAAAAAAAAATTATCTTATACACAAGCTTGTAAAAGTTAATAAATAGTGATGAAAAACCGATTAAACTAACTGATTAGTTGAGATAATAATATAATAGATTATTTAATAAAACATATGATTCTATTAAAATTCAATGTAAATAATTCTTTTATAATTTATTTTGGTCTCTAAATTTGTTTAAAATTTCTTAAATTGATATAAATGACGAAGGTAAGTGAAAGTCGTGTGTTGTGCTCACCAGATTTTTTGTGCTTTTCTGATGTTGTTGTTGGGATTTTAAAGCGTAAAACCCAGGGATCATAAGGTTAAAGTTCTCTTTAATTAAAAATAAATAATCAAAATTAATAAGCTAAGCTTATAATAATAGTACTAATAATAAGATAAAATAATAGATAAAGCTTTTCTGATGAAAACCATTGATAAAAGCAAAAAAATCGAAATTCACCCTACCGTTGACCATCGGACTATGGGTCATTTGTACTATTTTATTCCACTCAAGGTCTAGTATCTGCTCCTTGCAATATGACTAGACATTTATGATACATCGTGTATAGTGAAAGTTGAATATTTCAGTAAGTGAAAGTTATATTAAATAAAGCATTCTGTTTTTATAGAGGCCTTTTACTCCCAGTAATTTAGTAAATTTATTTTGGAAAAAAAAATTGAAATAGTAGGTGCATTAAGCATTTCTTTTTCGCCCTCGTCAACGGACTTTCTGTTTTTTCTTTCTCTCTCCCTCCCTTCTTTAATTCTATTTCAAACGAATTCGTCAATTTCTTCTTCCTCGGTGATCTGAAGGCCAAAGGAACAGCGCTAACCTCGACAAAAGATTGCAATTTTACTTAGAAAAATTGGATTATGGGGGAAAACAGGAGATTTTCCAAAAGATCAAAAAAGTAAAATAAAAATAAAGACTAGTATACGAAGGAGACCTTCACTTAAGTTATTTACCACAACAAAAGGAACTCCCAAAATATCGTTAAAGGAAATGGAAATAACGAGTTTTGTTATATATTACTCGCTTTGAATGAAAGGAAGATTGTTAGTCCTGGACAGTCTCGAGTTGCTTTCTGGTTAAGGGCAGTAACATTTCCTACAAAACTCGGTTCGTTGATTGCAGCGGTTGCCCACTGGCCATTGAGATAGCCGCTTTCACATGCCAATTATATTTATACAATAAATATATTGAACCTTGTTTTGTCTGTATTTTTAAATTTGAGAAACAAAGATGAAACATAAATGCGTTCTTCTGACTAATATTTCAAGCAGCTTTGACAAAGTTTCAATGCAGTTTGTTTCATTAGTCAACACTTTTGCATGAAGTTGCAACACATATTAAAATAAAATTCTTATAATTTTTTAAATAGATTAAATTGCATTTTCCCTGTTTTGATTTACTTCAAAACTTAAAAGACAAACGCTTCAACCTTCCGATAAACTACGTCCAAAAGTTAACTGGGTCCCTTAAGAATAACAGATTGTACATTTAAATATGAAATAATATAATATATCTGACCAACAGACAAATTTTTGTTGTTTTTTTTAGTGGTGCGACAGACCGTGTAGGCCCTGGGACTCGCGGTGTTAACTCCTGCGAGTTTACACTCACGTTTCACGATGCTAATTTTAGGGTAGGGTCATCACTCCTTACGACTAAGACAAAGACAGGCAAAATTAACATAGTTATTATTTTAAATGAGATAAGAAAGAAGAAGAAATATTATACAAAAAACAAATTAAATTTTCAGAAAACGATGGTATTGAGCAGAATAAAAATAAATTAATTGACAAACAGTATATATATTTAAACAGTAAGATTTTTATTTATTTTCTTCATTCTAAATTTAATACTCAGAATTGCAATATTATAATTTTTAAGCGTATATTTTAGATGACTGGAGGTACAGGAAAAGTTGAGATTTGAATGAGGATATAGGAGCAGCATGGCGGATATGGGTAGGTAGAGAATTCCAGATGCTAGTAGAGCGGATAATAAAGGAAAGATCAAAAGTTTTAGTTTTGTGGGTAGGAACGTAAAGGTCAGAATGGCGCGATCTTGTTTCAAGAGAGTGGAATGAGGCTTTAAATTGGAGGAGACTATGGATATAGGATGGATGATGGGAGTTTAATGGTTTGGTAAAGATATGATCCTAGGAAATATTTTCTGCGGATGGGGGAAGGAGCCACTTTAACTCACTGTATAAGTGTGTAACATGTGACCTTCTAGATGTACTGAAGACAAATCTTTTTGAGAAATTTATTTTATTAAGATAAATTCTGAACAAAAGTAAGTGTTGAAATTAAATTTTGATTCCGGGTCAGTAATTTATTGCTGAGTATTTCTCTTTACATTTATGGTTTGAATACCATTTTTGCCGTATCCATGCCTTATCCTTGTTCCTTTCCAGTGTAGGACAGCACGAAGGTATATTTTTTATCTATGCTGGTGCTTCACAAGGCAGGTATTAGGTCCTATCTAATTCCTTCTGTACAACTGGTATCTCTACCACCCTGGATAACTATTCTGGTAGCATTTTTCCATTGGTAATACAATACTGATATTAAAGATCATCCTCAAATGGTTCTGTACTTACATTAAAACCAAAATCTTCTCTGTCCTATATTCCTCACTTCTTTTGCGATCCTTTCCTGAAAACTTTATTATTTTCAAAAAGGTTTTAAGATGCAAACGATTTTAAAAATCTCTCTCTATTACTTACTAACTAGTAAAAATAAAAATTTGGTGCGCGCTATACATGACGTTAACTTACCTCTATTTTGAACTACATTTTAGAACTATCAAATGGAGTTAAAGTTAAAAAAAATAAAATAAAATGGCAAGAGCCTTGGGGAAGACTCGCTGAGATAGGGAAAATATGATAAAGCCCTAAATGGCGGTGAAAACCCAAATCCGTCTTGTAATTTAGAGTGAGCTGGAACCAAAATCGCGTTATTATTTTTATATATAGAGATATTAAAAGGAATTAAATTGGAACCGTTGTTATTTCTGTAGTTTGTCAATACGTACAATACATAGCAATAAAATTTTCTTCATATGGGAAAATTAAATTTTCTGTTATTTGTGCTTCAATTTAAAATAACTAACATATACACTTAACTTATTTTGGTTTACGTTTTTCGTTTCGGCTGATGATTAAATATAATAATGATTAGACGCCATAAAATTGCAGCCAGGAGGGTTAATACCCATCTATAATTGGCCCGCTAGTTTGAAACAATTACAAACTTTCCATATGGCAGAAAGTAGGAAGAAAAAGTATATTTTATTTTCTCTATAATATGTAAGTACTTGACAATATTTCCTGATGGTCTAACAAATAGCCAATAGAAGATAGTTGGGATAGCAGCTAAGAGTTAACTTTTAAGAAGGAGTTGGAGATAGATAGAAAGACACAACACACAACTTTCAATTACCTTCCTTTTTGAAATCAAGACTTAAATAAATATAAATTTTATAAAATAATTATATTATTGGGTTGTAAAGTAAGTTCCAACCATTTTTACTGGCGATTTCAATAAAAACTCAAGATGTTTGTAAATATTTTTAAACAATTAAATGATTTGGTTATTTAATAAAAAAAATAAGTATTTTTGATGAATTATTCTTGAATTTAGCCATAATCAGAAGTACGACCCGAGCGCTTTGCGTCTTCCAAGTCTAAGTTTCCTATTCAGAACCGGACAAACCACTTACGGACGGTGCTTTCTCCTAAGGGATCATCGCCATACCAACTGCACATTTTGTAAACCGTCTGTTATTTTACTTTTCTTTTTTAATTATTTATTTATTGAGATATATTACAATTTGTTACAAAATGAACAATAGTAATAGTGATAAGAGACCACATTCATACAATTTATACAGAAAATAATAATAAAAGTCAAATTACATAAAATAGAAAATAAATAAATTCATTATATACAATAAAAAAATAATGAATAAAACAAACAAATCAAAACAACAACCTATAATTGAGATAAATAGAAAGTTGGCAAATAAATAAACATCATACAAACAATCATAACTATAACTTTTTAGGAATAAAAAATAATTAAATGTGAAAAGGATTTTTTTCTCTTTCATTTTTTTGCAAGCAAAACACCACTTAAAGATTAAAGAAGGCATCTCGGTTGAAAATGATGCATAAAAGCACCTTAACTAATTTTTTTAAGGATATTTAAACATTACTGACCAAGTGAACATGATTTTATAAACACAGATAGAATTAAATTGAAATATTGAAAAACGCTTTGAACCTATTTTACAACCCAATATAAATGCATTCTCTTGACGGGGTTTTTCATGTAGCTTTAACAAAATTTCAATGTATTTTGTTTCATTAGTCAAAAATTTTGCATAAAGTTCGACACATAATGAAAACAAATACTTTTAAAAATTTTGTTGTTTTTTAATTAAATTTTATCTACCTCATTTTGACATACTTGCAAGACAAACGCTTTAGCCTTCCTATAAACTATGACCAGAACTCAACTAATTTATGTTATAGAGATAAATTCTGAAAACACTCACGTGTTTGAATTGAATTTTGTTTTGGTTGAGCTCCAGGCCTTGTCCAACCTTATTTTTTAATGCCAAATTTGTCCTCCCCAATTCTATTTAGACTTAAAAGTTATATAACCTTTTTGGCCATATCATATACTATTGGCAATAAGAAAAATTGTACAAGTTAATAGAAAGTTGTAAGCCCATGAAGTTATGAGCATGTGTTATTGGTAAAGAGGGAGATTAGTTACATACATAAAATTTTATTTTATCGATGCTTCAATTTTTTTTTATTCAACAACAACTTTTTATTGAGTAAAATTACAATCTGTCCCAATTTGGACATTAATAGTAGTGCTGAAAGATATCATACATACTACATTCATACAATATTTACACAACATAAAAGCTTCAATTTAAAATAACAAAGAAATAAACGGAACAAAATTTCATTTATGTTTTTCATTCCTGCCGATGATTACAAATAATGAGGAATAGACCTTATAAAATAAACGTGTTTTCTTACTAATTGCACTCTACGTTGAGTTGAACTAAAACTCCCAAACGATACACTCTAAATCAGTTAAACAGAAAGTTTATAAATGACACCTCATTCAAATTTTACCCGTGCGAAGCAGGGACGGGTCAACTAGTTAAAAATATATTAAATTGGCGGTATGGCAATAATAAGTATATATTTGTTTATGTTTAAGCTAAATACATTATAAAATAATATCAATGGTTGTTATTGATGTAAATAATGATTTATTAATATCCCCCATACCTTTTTACTGATTTTTTTCATATGTTTTTTTAATATTAATGAAAAAACGGACTAATTTTACAGGGAGTATTCATTCAAAGTTTATAGTATACACATATGTTTATGTAAGACACTATATTATCTCCAATTTAATGAATATGAGAACAATAAATCCTCGAAACGTTAAATTTTTTTTTTTTTTTTTTTATACGAATCGGTTAACAAGGACCACTCGAATATAATTACTAATTCTTCTTCTTCTCCTTCACACCTTCTACCTTTCTCCTACTCCAATAACCCCTCATCCTCCAGGACTGTTCCTCTCGCTTATTCCTTACACCTTTCTCTCCCTCCTTTCCAGAAGAACCCTAACCTCTTTTAGTTTTACTCCCAAAAGCTCTCTATTCAGGCAGTATTTATCTGTGATTTTTAGCCCGTCCCGCTCTTCATTTGTTTTTTTTTTAAATATCCCCCCATACTTTCATAGCTTAGCCTTCCTATCCTCTCACTTAAATCCCGAAATTGCATCCATAGGCCTCCAAACGTACCTTTCTCAAATTGAAGATTGGTGTAATAACTTGAGAATCAAAGTCAATCAATCCAAATGCAAACATGTCACCTTTACCCTTCGAAGACAATCCTGCCCTCCAGTTCTCTTTAACTCCATTCCGCTCCCTTTCTCTGACACACTCCGGTATCTTGGCTTCCTTCTAGACAAAAGACTAACTTGGAACCCGCATGCAAGACTTACGAACAATAGTTAATGCTCCTTATTATGCCATACTTTACACTGCGACCTAAATATTCTATTTATTTTAGACCTTATACCTTCAAAAGTCTCTAAATTCCATCAGAACCTTATTTATCACCCAAATCTGCAAGCTCAATCCTTATCCAGTTCCACACATCCTTACTATCCCCCCAGAAGGTTGAAATGGCAGTGGCCTCGAGACCTCTCATAACATGTATATTGGAGTTCTAGCATTGACTAGATTCTCCACTCACGTGCTGTATACTTGAGAATTGTATATAGGTGTGAGTGACTTTTGTATATATCCTTATTGATTCTGTTTTGTATTTATATATTGTATTATTATTTTATAAATTTATTGTTTTGTATAGATTGTGTGAATGTAGTATAAATGTTGTACTTTATCACTATTAAAAATTTCCTAAATTGGACTCAATGTAATATTACTTAATAAAGAATTTTTTTCTGAAAAAAAAACTTTTATAGCTACAGATTTTGTCGAAAATTTTCTTGTTTTATCTCCCATTGTTCGTTCTGACCATGTGCTTATAGAAGCTCAATCCCCTGGTTCTTATGATTTTTTCCAGATCCAAATTAAAGGACAAAGGATTCTATATCCTTTATAAAGGTTTTTCACATATATTAATCTCTTCTGGGGTCTACAAAATTTCATTTTAATCTTCAGGGTTTTCTCCAGGCTCGGAAGCCTGACTGTCCTGATCTTACCACCAGTATAATTTTATTTATTTTGCATACTAAAACAAAGTATATTTTTTATGTGTTTATTTCCAGATACTTGTGGTAAACATTATTATGACTGTAACGACCAATTCTAAGAGCTTTTATTACCGCAATGATTAGGTGATTGCGTCGTCAAACTGGTAGATATTTTTTTCCCCTAATGGCTGATTTTATGGAAGCATTAAAAATCTGTAACACTTCAGCTGTAAACGGCTTTCTTAATTACTGGGGTAAGTCTTTTAGGTTAAAAGATAGTAAATCTTTTAAGAATATCCTTCAAAACATCTAAAACTTTATATATTCCATGTAAAAAACAGTCTTGCGGTAGCAGCCGCGGCGACAACTTACTTCTTTCTAGAATTCGAATTATTTTTCTTTTATTTTATGAACTATCGTTATTGATTCCTATGGAAACTTAGTTAAACTTTTGAAATGTAACTTAAATAATTCGTTCGAAAAATAAAATAGCAATAAACGGAATAAAATAGTTTTTCAAAACATACATTGCAATCAAGTTTTGTATAAACTGATTCAATTTTGAATTATGTCCTTCATTTCTGTCGATGATTAAATATAATAATAAATAGACGTTATAAAATATAATTAGACTCCCAAAACGAAAAACACTAAATCGTTAAGATAGAGCTTTTTAAACATAAATAACACCTCATTTAAATTGCATCTGTGCGAAGCAGGGGCGGGTCTACAAGTGTATATATATATATATATATATATATATATATATATATATATATATATATATATATATATATATAATGATACCGCGATACTTGATTTCTGCATACTCCTTCTAAACCATTGGACGGATTTCGATGCGGTTTTTAGTATCATTTAGGGTTTTTTCCCTGAGAGTTAATAAGTAAGATAAGATAAGCCTTTATTTACACATATTTTCAATTTTTGTTGGTAAATAAAGTTTATATATATATTTATTTTTATTTTAAAACACTTTTAATAATTGATATAAGTAAAAAGAAACAATGTGACCAAATATTGTATACAACTTTTTAAATAAAATTTACTAACATCTTTTTTAATAAAATTGCAAAAAAAAAACTTGATTAAATAAAAAATTTTATGTTTAGATAAATAAAAATAAAATGGTTTTCTACTAATGTGTAGGCCTCTCCTGATCGGTGACCAGCCGTACCTTATGGGTTATGAGTTCGCCGCTGGTTTTTTAATATCTTAGCATTTTAATTCCCAATATTTTCGATCTTCTGTTTTCCTATGCCAAGATATTCCTTCTTGTTTCTTAATTTCCTCCGACCATCTTTTGAGTTGCCCTCCTTGCTTTCGTTGCTTTCCGAGAGGTGTCCATTCGGTAATTGCCTTGCTCCATTGAGAGTTAATGAGTAAAATACATTGAAATTTAGCTTTACTTTAGATGGGAAAAAATAGTTTTTTTTTTGTAACCAAGTCTTTGTGACCAAAATATTCCTGAAATATGAGTAGTAATATAAACACAAAATTTTAGAAAAATTAATATAAAGTTATTCTAAGAATATTAATTTATAAACATATATTATTGGTAAAGAGGGAAGCTATGATAGTTTCAATGTTGCTACCGTCATACGGTATCATAAAAGGTATATTTTCTCATTCAGTACGCAAGATTTTAGAAACAATATTAAGTACCAAATTTTAACTTTAGTTGTTAAAATAAATGGTAAATAATTATAAACTATTAACTAACATTTTTATTTGGTGTTTTAAAATTTTAAATTTTTTATGAAAACTGATCTTTTGCTGAAAATAATGTATTCCATGGAAACCTGTTTTTTAAGTATAATTTTGGGTTATTCTTTTCTGAAATGTTTAAGTAGTAAATTACACTGGTAATTTAGCTCTAATTAATAGAGTGGAAAAATAAGTTGTATTTAACTCATTTACCAAAAATTATTTTTTGTAACTATAGTTGTATTACCAAATGATTTCTGAAATATATAGAATAAAAAAAATTAAATTAATATAAGTTATTGTAAGAATATTAATTATAAACATATATTATTGGTAAAGAGGGAAGCTATGATAGTTCAATGTTGCACCGTCATACGGTATCATAAAGGTATATTTTCTCATTCAGTACGCAAGATTTTAGAAACAATATTAAGTACCAAATTTTAACTTTAGTTGTTAAAATAAATGGTAAATAATTATAAACCTATTAACTAACATTTTTATTTGGTGTTTAAATTTTAAATATTTTATGAAAATATCTTTCTGTTTTTACTGAAATTTTATAATTTTTTCTTTTTAAGTTAATAAGAAATATGAATTAGCTTTTTAAGAAAAAGTTATTGTAAACCAATTGCTTACAAAAATTTTTACTTTATTATTGTAATATCCATTAGAAAAGTTAATATACAATAAATATGTAAAAGTTAATATAAAGTTATTGTAAGAATATTAATTATAAACAATATTATTGGTAAAGAGGGAAGCTATGATAGTTCAATGTTGCACGTCATACGGTATCATAAAGGTATATTTTCTCATTCAGTACGCAAGATTTTAGAAACAATATTAAGTACCAAATTTTAACTTTAGTTGTTAAAATAAATGGTAAATAATTATAAACTATTAACTAACATTTTTATTTGGTGTTTAAAATTTTAAATTATTTTATGAAAACTGATCTTTTGCTGTAAAATAAATGTAATTACCATGGAAACCTGTTTTTAGTATAATTTAGGGTATTCTTTTCTGAAAGTTAATAAGTAAAATACACTGAAATTTAGCTCTAATTTAGGGGGAAAAATAGTTTTTTGTAACCAAGTCTTACCAAAATTATTTCTTAAATATTAGTTGTAATATAAACGCAAGATTTCAGAAAAGTTAATATGCAATAAAATAAATCGTACAAGTTAATATAAAGTTATTGTAAGAATATTAACTTATGAACACATATTATTGTAAAGAGGGAAGCTATGATAGTTCAATGTTGCCACGTCATACGGTATCATACAAGGTATATTTTTCTCATTCAGTACGCAAGATTTTAGAAACAATATTAAGTACCAAATTTTAACTTTAGTTGTTAAAATAAATGGTAAATAATTATAAACCTATTAACTAACATTTTTATTTGGTGTTTAAAATTTTAAATTATTTTATGAAAACTGATCTTTTGCTGTAAATAAATGTAATTACCATGGAAACCTGTTTTTAGTATAATTTAGGGTATTCTTTTCTGAAAGTTAATAAGTAAAATACACTGAAATTTAGCTCTAATTTAGAGGGGAAAAATAGTTTTTTGTAACCAAGTCTTACCAAAATTATTTCTTAAATATTAGTTGTAATATAAACGCAAGATTTCAGAAAAGTTAATATGCAATAAAATAAATCGTACAAGTTAATATAAAGTTATTGTAAGAATATTAACTTATGAACACATATTATTGTAAAGAGGGAAGCTATGATAGTTCAATGTTGCCACCGTCATACGGTATCATACAAGGTATATTTTCTCATTCAGTACGCAAGATTTTAGAAAACAATATTAAGTACCAAATTTTAACTTTAGTTGTTAAAATAAATGGTAAATAATTATAAACCTATTAACTAACATTTTTATTTGGTGTTTAAAATTTTAAATTATTTTATGAAAACTGATCTTTTGCTGTAAAATAAATGTAATTACCATGGAAACCTGTTTTTAGTATAATTTAGGGTATTCTTTTCTGAAAGTTAATAAGTAAAATACACTGAAATTTAGCTCTAATTTAGAGGGGAAAAATAGTTTTTTGTAACCAAGTCTTACCAAAATTATTTCTTAAATATTAGTTGTAATATAAACGCAAGATTTAGAAAAGTTAATATGCAATAAAATAAATCGTACAAGTTAATATAAAGTTATTGTAAGCATATTAACTTATGAAACATATTTATTGGTTAAAGAGGGAAGTTATGATAGTTCAATGTTGCCACCGTCATACGGTATCATACAAGGTATATTTTCTCATTCAGTACGCAAGATTTTAGAAACAATATTAAGTACCAAATTTAACTTTAGTTGTTAAAAAAATTGGTAAATAATTATAAATCTATTAACTAACATTTTTATTTGTGTTTAAATTTTAAATTATTTTTATGAAAATGATCTTTTGCTGTAAATAAATGTAATTACCATGGAAACACTTGTTTTTAGTCATAATTAAGGGTATTTATTTTCTGAAAGTTAATAAGTAAAATACACTGAAATTAGCTCTAATTTAGAGGGAAAAGTTATTTTTTTTTGTAACAAAGTCTTACAAAATTATTTCTTAAATATTAGTTGTAAATAAACGCAAGATTTTAGAAAAGTTAATATGCAATAAAATAAATCGTAAAGTTAATATAATGTTATTGTAAGCCCATATAAATTATTTAATATATTTTATTCGTTAAGAGGAGGTTATGATAGTTCAATGTTGCCACCGTCATACGGTATCGTACAAGGTATATTTTCTCATTCAATGCAAGATTATAGAACAATATTACGTACCAATATCTAACATATATTTTTAAAAATATTGTCATATAATTATAAATTCTATTTAATTAATATTTTTTTTGGTTATTTAAATTTAAATTTTTTTCTTAAAATTGATCTTTTGCTGTATAATAAATGAATCACCATTGGAACCAAACTTGTTACACCAGCAATAATGTATTTTAAATAGTTAATTTAGAAAAATAAAAAAAGTCATAAACTTAATAATTAGGAACATGTTATTTCATTAGTTTTAAAAACATACAGTAATCAAGTTTCTCTTTATTAGTGAAATCAAAGTTAGCGTCTTTCATCGGGGCACCTGTGCCCTATGGAAGGATGATAAAGAACAAGAATATAATGTTAATTAATATAAAAATTTTTAAAATAACCATTTTTACTCTCCCATTACTTAGACTTTGTTATTTTTTATGAACAATTAATTATTGTAATGTTATTATAAATAAATATATTATAATTTATTTTATATATATATTTTATTTATTATTTATTTTATAATGTTTTAGAATCAGTATTTATTATTATCTTTCTTATTCATTTAAGTTATTCTTTTTGTTTTGAGTAGTTGATCAAAGTGCTTAATTTTTTTTTTTTTTTAAGCAATATTAACTAACGATATTAATTGTTTTGTATAATTTCGCACTTGATCCTTTATCTTGTTAAAACTATAAAGATTTTTTTTATTTTTATAGTATTCATACTTTAAAAAAAAAAAAAAAAAAAACAATACTGAAAATAGATTTGTTAAGGCTAAAATGCTCTAAAATACATTTAAGATTAGTTTTCACACACTCCGATAATTCTGCTATCGGATCCGACACCTAATGTATTAGCGCACAAAAGCCATTGTTCCTTTTACACGGTCTGCCCGACTCCCGATTTATCGGAAGGTGTCAATCCACGCTTATGGTTTATTACAAATTATTACGTTTTTGCCGCTTTCAGGCATATTCTATCCTTATATTTTTCTGATGAATTGTTTTATTTTAATTGCAAAGTTATTTAAAAGAAAAACACCTAATTTTAAAGTCTGTAATTGTTTGATACTATTGCTTGCCTTTTGGGATTTTTTTTTTTTTTTTTAAAGTTCTGTAAAACATGTATATTTAATAAATACTATCAATATGCTTACAATTATTTATATAGAAATATTTTCATACCAAAAGTACATTGTTAAAGATTTGGATTTGATTTACTTTTTTAATATTATAATAATATTCAACCAAGGTAATTAATATGATTTTTAATTAGTCCCTTATTCGTTTATTGAGCATTGCGTAGTAATGAGCAATATACATTTATAAATTAGGATTTTTTTTTTATTTAGAGTTATGTTCAATCAAATCATCATTTCCCAGAACCTATATTAGAGTTTTTTTTTTGTGAATTAATAATGTAATATAGAGGAATGCAAAATATTCATTCCAAATTATCCAGCCTTATTTCCAACTGATCTAATTTGTTTACCTTTAATAATAATTATGCGATTCATTAGAAATTCAAAAATAAAACTCTATAGAACGAATATACTGTTTCATCGTGTTCTATTCTACGAATACTCATGCCCAAATTTTAATGAATATAATTGTTCCCGAAACATTCCGAAGATATTTGTTTTCATAATTTATTCCAGGATCATCATAATATTAACCTTTCATTGGAAACATAATTATAATTTGAACTTTTAACTTAAAGTAATTAAATACATAACAATCAAGTGTTTAATTTAATTGGTGCACTGCGCCTGCGTATAATTATTAAAAAAAAACGAAATGTGGAGGGGGGAGATACGCTTGCGCGTTGCTTGATTTTCTCCAGCAAGTCTGAACGCCTGTCAAGTTCGCAGTTGGTAGGAGGCATTCTGACTAACTATAGCTCAGCTCTCAGTCGTTTTGTTTTGTGAAGTGTTGGTGAAGTGCTGCCATTAAGCTTCGAAATGCCAAGGTAATATTAATAAGGCCATCATTGGTCTAAAGTAAATAATGATTAATTATTTTTTTCTTTTAAATATATTGAAAGTTATTGTGACTTATATTAAAATATTATATATTTTAGATTATTCACTTATTTATCAGATCGTGCATTGTATGTTCTACTATTAATATTATTTTGCTACTCGATACAGAATTTTTTTTAATGGTTTGAACATTCTTTTGTTTTTTTTTTGTTTTTTTTTTGTAATTCTATAACTTTCATTGCAGAATAATTCTATGCTTTAATTATCTATATCTAATGTTATAACCAAATCATTTATCCAGATTTTCCTCTCATCAAAATAGAATAATGTTATTTAAAATAATATATTTTATCTAATTTATTTCTTATACTTACTATACGTTACATGTATATTTATGTTTGTTTACTACTAAATATATTAATAATCAATTATGTTTATTTAATTATTATTTTTTATCTTTATTTCAGTATTTGATATCATGCAGTATACATAATTACTGTACCAAAAGTTGAACAGTCTTTTAAATAAAAAGTGTCTTGCAGTAATATTTAATTTTATTTTGTATTTATATCACTCATTTATTTTGATTTTTTTTTTCTGATCAAAATACAATAATGTTATTTTTTAAAATCGTTTTTACATAATTTATTTTAACTATTTACTTTACGCTATATGTATAATTAGATTAGTTTAATTCCTACATAACACGTACTCATATATATTTACACACGTATGTTTATTTTTTACTTTATTTTAGTATTTAATTATTATTATTTAACTTTATAATAATTTATAAATAAATAGAGTAACAAAAATAGAACACTCTCCTAAATAACCACCTAACAACATTGACATAGGATTTAAAAAAAAAGGGAAAAAATACATTAAAACTTTCTTTATTAAAAAAAAAAAAAAGTCTTATTTATCTTGCTACAATATTTTATTTTATATTTATATTTCTCATTTATCCTGTTTTTTTTTCTGATTATAATATAATAATGTTATTTTAAAAATATATTTCAATTAATTTATTTTAACTATGAACCTTAACACGTATTATTTGTTTGGTTAAATAATATATAATACGTACACATATTTACACTCAGTTATTTATTGATTTATTATTTTTTACTTACTATTATCTTACTGGAATATATGTGGTAAGTTCTTTTACAAAAATAAAGTCTTGCTATTAGTACTATTTTTAATTTTCCATACATTTGAATAATTGCTTACAAAACTTAGTAATATATTGTTTAATAAGAGTTTTTCCAAAATTTGTATGCATAGTTTTAATTTTAGTAATTTTTTAATAATGTTTACTGATTCTAAAATATTTATTTTAAAATATTTGCATTTTTTATTTAAGTTTAAGATTTACGCATATATCTGAACATTAAGCATGCGTAAATGACAATAAATTGTAGGCAAGTTTTGAATAACAAATAATAATTAATATTATAATAATTTATTTTAAACATCTAGTTTAGAATGTCGGTTTAAGACACACATTATGATAATTGGTTCAGGAAGAATCATTGCGTTGTGTCAGTAAGGACATATCGATTATTTTTCGAAATATATCCACATGCAAGCATAAATTCTTTTTGTTAGAATAAATTCAAGGTTATGTAAGCTTTGAAAGTAAAAAATGATATCTATAGAAGATTTTAGACTTAAGATTTTTGAGCCAAGAAATGTTTCTATAGGATGTTTTCGTGTTCACCATCTCTTAGTGGATTCTTTCCTAAAATTTTATTAGTAAATGAAACTATAATTTAGCTTTTCTTTAAACAGGAAAATAAATTATCTTTAACCAAGTCATCAAAGCATTATTTCGGAAGTATAAGCAGTAAAATATACGTACCGTTAGAAAGAGCAAGATTTTGAAAATATGCATAATAATAATGTAGATAATTTGCAAAAAAAAGAAAACTTACAAGTTAAGAGAAGGTTTTCACGATCCCATAAACTTAAGGACATAAGTTATTTGTAATGTTGTAATAAGGAAGTTTATGGTGATTCAGTGTTGAAACCGTACAGTATCTTATAACTTATATTATTCGGTACGTTACACAAGGTTTTACAAAAAAATGTTACATACTAAATCATACGTAAGTTGTTAAAATTAATAAAAAAATGTATCAATTATTTATACTTCTGAATTTATTGTATTTTTCAGTTATCATTCCAACTTACTTTCCTGACTAGACCTCTATATATCCTAAATCAGTCTGGCAAAACTTTTTTCAACATTAATTTGCATCTATATAAAGCAGGGACTAGTCGCTATTTTAGTATAAAGTATAAATACATAAAGAAAAATGTATTTCAAACAACATTACATGTATATATATATATATATATATATATATATATATATATATATATATATATATATATATATATTGATTTGTTTTTATTAATATCATTCATATATTTGCTTATAATAATCATACTATGAAGCTGGTATTAGTTCCAGTATATATCTATTGGACCATATAATTTGAAGTTCAGTCCTAAAATACGTTATATATTTATATAAAATTATTATATGCATATTTGTATAAGTATTCTAAGAGTTCTGATGCGTGGGTTAGAATCATAAATGTTCTTTTGATATTCGGCGCTGGTTCTGTCGCACTAATCACACAGATGCTTAATTGGGTTAAACGATGCCGCTTCTATTTCACAGTCTTTTTAGTTCCTATTCTTAGTTTATTTTCTAGAGAGCCACAGCAATTTATTCAGGTAGTGCGCTGGACGATCACTAATTTGACACGTGTACAGTTTATTTTATTTTTTATGGGGTGACGTTAGGATGACAAATCAATATTTTCTTTCAATTCATCAATCAATTCATTTCGAACACTACTTCTGATGGTGTTAGATTGCGGTTATATCTTATATTTCTATCTATCTTTATATATATATATATATATATATATATATATATATATATATATATATGTATGTATATTGGGTTGTGTCACATTGAAATGTCCGTTTTCAAGGAAAAGGATTTTTATTAAAAATACGATATGAAAACAAGATAATTTTATTCGAAGTATTTACCTTATTTTTCTATACATTTTTCCCAACGTGACCCCAACTTTTTTATCCCCGAACTGAAAAACTCTGAGCTTTGAAGTGAAACAAAATCTGAAAACGCACTTTTCACTTAATCATCATTTTTAAAAAGTTTTTCATTGACGAAGTTGTCTAAATTCCTGAACAGGTGGTAATCTGTTGGTGACAAGTCGAGAGAATATGATGGGTGCGGAAGAACTTCGTAGCCCAGTTCTTTCAATTTTTGCACGGTATGTTTTGAAACATGGGGTCTTGTTGCCTCTCAGTGAGATCATGAGGTACCCATGTATCGAGCTTTTTTTACTTTCCCAATACACTTTAAATGTCTTGAAACGGTAGATGCACTTGCATTTAGTTGTGCTGAGAGTCCTTTAACTGTTTGGTAGGGGTTTACTTCTACTGTATGTTTGAGGACATCGTACGGACGGAGGTCTTCCTCGGGGCAAGTTTTCCCAGTCGGTATCCCCAGCTGAAAACTTAGAAAACCAACGGCGAATGGTCTGTTCATTAAAACTCCCTTCCCCAAACGCCTTGCAAATATTTCTAGCGACCTCAGCTGCTGAATGGCCGAGTTCAAACTCGTACAAAAATATTACTCGAAAATCGCGTGTTTCCATGTTTATATTTGGAGGTATACTAAAAAGTGGGTAATTGATTGGGAAGCTAATGTTTATAATACAAAGGTAGAATATTAGTCACTGTTTACTTTAAATATGTAAACATTCGGAAGAAAACAACAGAGACCTGAAAAATCCTTTATGTATTTCAGAAACTATAAGAACGGACATTTCATGTGAAACAACCCAATATATACTCGTATATTTGTATAAACATGTCAAAAAATCTGATGCACTCAACACACGACTTTTACTTAGCTCGCTTCTTGAAATTAAGTTATAAATAAGATTTTTATTCTCTCGATAGAAACATTTATTTCGGTTCGAATAATATAACAAAGACATTATTATCTACAATTAACACTAAACATTTTGTCCTTTTATTCACTCACTAGGAGGGTATCCTAATTTTTTCTCAGCGATTTTGACAAATACATTTTAAGGTGAAACCACCTATACATTAAAACATTAGACAACTCTCCCGAGGAGTCGCGAAGAATCGGTAAGTTTGCGCGCGTAAATCACATTTTATTAAATACTAGCTGACCCGACAGACGATGTCCTGTCTGAATTATGTATTAGCGAAATCGGTCAAGCCGTTCACGCGTGATGCGATGACCAAGGGGAAAAGGGATTCATTTATATATATATATATATATATATATATATATATATATATATATATATATATATATAGACAGAGAGAGAGAGGGCTATTATTTTTACCCTTAAAATCTTTTTAAAAAACTATCAACGAAAGTAATTTTTCTCTTTTTTTTCACAAGATTCTTCTCCTGACTGATATAAACATAACAAAAATAGAATTAGAGAAATCGGTTAAGCCGTTCACACATTATGCCATGGCCAATGGAAAAGGGGATTCACCGTGATCTTCCATAATACACCATTACAAATAACTTATGTCCTTAAGTTTATGGGGTTGTAAAAACTTTCTCTTAACTTGTACGGTTTCTTTTTTTGCATATTAACTGCATTATTATTATGCATATTTTTAAAATTTTACACTTTGTAACGATACGTATATGTTACTTCTTATATTTCTGAAATAATTTTTTGATGACTTGGTTACAGATAATTTATTTTTACCGTTTTTAAAAAAGCTAAATTACAATGTATTTTACCGTACCAAAATCCGTCGTGTTATAGAAGGAATTCGCGAACACCAAAATCGCATTATATATATATATAGTTCTAGTGAAGGTAGAAAAATAGGTTTAGTGTCAACTTACTCTTTTTCAAAGAGGAATAATTGTAAAAGTAAGCCATTAACCTATTTAACTTTTATGCTAGGTAATAGCTCTAAAAATATAAATAATCTCGTCAAAACAGTACTTTTAATAAGGTTTCTTAAAAACTGTAAAGCCCCTAAAAAGGAATTTTTATCTGAATACAGTTTTTGAGAAATCTTATTAAAAGTACTGTTTTGACGAGATTAATTATATTTTATGGTTATTACCTTCTTGGTTTTTTGATTATTCTGCATTAAAACAGAGTAATTTTGACATTAAACTTATTTTTCTACCTTCACTAGAATATATATATATATATATATATATATATATATATATATATATATATATATATATATATATATATATATATTAAATAAAATATGTTTTTCGCAGGCAACTTCTACGCAACTTCTGGGGAGCGTTAGACCATAATATTTTTTCGTATTCTTATGCTTTAATGTTTCAGTTTTCATCAAAACTAAACACGTTTGGGTTCTTCTCCTTGTCAGTATTACCTTTTTCAAATGTTTGTGTCAGATAATATGTTTTCTAAATTCCTCAGCTATCCTGTTATTTTTTTTTAGTGGGCCAATAGAAACAATTCTATATTGAGCAATATTACAATCTGTCCAATTTAGGACATTTTAAATAGTGATAATGTACAACATTCATACTGCATTCACACGATATATACAAAACAATAAATTTATATAATAATAATACAATATACATATATACAAAACAAAATCAATAAAAATATATACAAAAGTCACTCATACCTATATTCAATTCACAAGCATACAGCACGTGAGTGGAGAATCTAGCCAATGCTAGAACATCCTGTTATTAACATTATATTATAAATTTTATTGTACTATTCCTAATATCCGGAGAAAAACAAACTACTTGCCGAGGTAGAAAATAAAAGGGCTAATTTTTTATTTCATCCAAAGGACCTTTTAGTGACGGGACGATCACTTTTAACGTTTCTAGGTATTTCACCCATCTTCAAGATCTTAATTTGGAACACGGGTGCTTTTCTTGACGTAGAACAAGCGTTCGACCGAGTCTGGCACCCAGGACTCCTTTATAAACTCCGTCAATTCCTTCCCGCTACATACTTCCTGATAATCCGTTCCTACCTTACTGATAGAACGTTCAAAGTAAATCATAATCTTTCCTATTCTTCCACATTTTCTCAGTCTGCAGGTGTACCTCAGGGTAGTATCCTAGGTCCCATCCTTTATACGGTATATACAGCTGATATTCCACTCCATCCTAGCACTGTCCTCACAACTTACGCGGATGACACTTGTGTGTTATCCGTCCATAATGATCCAACCGCTGCATCCCAAACCCTTCAGTCCCACATCACAGCCATTGAGAAATGGTGTCAGAACTGGAGGATTAAAATAAATCCTAATAAATCCCACCAAATTACCTTTACCCTTCGTCGCAAACCGATGACCTCCTGCCCCACCTAACCTCCTGTTGAACAAATCCGATACCTAGGACTCCATCTTGATAAACGTCTTACATGGAATCCTCACACGAGACTAAAACGACAAGAGACTGCCCGTAGATACCAATTACTACAACACTTACTCGACAAACGTTCAAAACTTCCAATTCATTACAAAAAGCTCATTTTATTACCGTCATCAGACCCATCTGGACATATGGAATCGAGCTATGGGGCTCTACGAAGCCATCTAATTCCTCCCGTATCCAATCCTTACAATCCAAAATCCTTCGCAAAATCCTAAATGCTCCTTATTTCGTCACAAATAAAATAATCCATAACGACCTTAATATCCCATTTGTTACAGACCTTTCTCGTACCAGATATACCACTTTTAATTCCAAACTCCCAGCCCATATAAACCCTCTTGTCCGCAACCTATCAACCTCACATATTCCTGACAACCCCCCTAGGCGATTGAAAAGAAGATGGCCTCGGGATCTACTTACTTAAATAAACATCGAAGTTCTACCACTGGGTAGTTTCTTCACAAGCCTTTCACGCCCTTTATTCTAACTCAACAGTTTTACTTATTGTATTTATGTTAATACAGTTGTAAAATTCAATAAAATATGAATAAAAAAAAAAAAAAAATTTGGAACAATTTTCTAGACGAACAAATAATCAGGTTTTTCTAATTCCGTCATTTTTATTTTTTTAAATCCTCAGGAACTTTAGAACTATAGGTAAGAGGTTGAGGTAAAATACCATCAAAATCGTTAGAGCAGTATTTGATAAATTCGTGAAAAGGTGGAAAATGCATAGTATTAATTGGCTCTTATGGTGCAATGATTTTAATGAAAAACTTGATGTAGCATCTCTGTCATACACGCTTTTAAAATGTGAATTTTCAGCATTTTACATCCTTTTAGTGTTTGGTGATAAATCGAATTCCAATTTGTTTACGATCGCAATACTTTATGTTACTACTAGCTGTTCCCTGCGACTTCGTCGGCGTCTATTTTGGTTATTGTTTTTTTTTTGTTTTTGTTTTTTTTATATACAGGTGACCGTCAAGACTTGACACCAAATCCTATATGGTCAATACGTGTTTGCCACATTTTAATAAAAACTCAGGTTACGGAACCAAAAATATAATAGAATGTAAAATATAAAATAATGTAAATGAGAGAGGAAGGTAACTCAAAAGAGATAGAAAAAATAAAATAATAACACTATTATCATTAAAATAAATTCTGTGAAGTGATTTTTTTCTATATTTTGCACTGAGCGTTAATAAAGAACTGCTTGATCATCATAAACTTTTTTTATCTAACTGTTGTAAAAACATGGCTTCTGTTTCTAGGGGAACCATCGCTTCTCTTTGCTTCCCATATTTCCTGCATCGGAATAGAATGTGGCGCGGGTCTTCAGGGACTTTGCATGTTAAGCAATTGCCATCATTTTCTATTTTTATTAAATTTAGATATTTTTTTGTGCAGCCATGGTTAGTCCGTAGTCTTACAAGTTGGGCAATTTCTTTTCTATCGATTTGTTGGATCTTTGAGAACCATGGTATCAGGCTCACAGTTGGCTGGGTTTGATAATAGTCCTTACCTTTAAATTGTGACTCCCAGTCATATTTATCCTGCCATTCCTGGACTGTTTCTTTCAGCAGACATTTTAAAAGGTCTTGGAAAGGTACTTTCACATTTTCTTTTGTATATTTTTGTTATTATGATCGCGATTAAAAAGTTTTTAAAATAATGTATTTAAATTACTTCTACCTAAATAATATTTTTAGTTTTATTTTCTTGTGTTAGAAGAACATACTGATTTTCTCTGCCACCCGATCTTGACAACGCGACATATAGTTAGTTGGTCGTGTGAAAAGCAGTCTTGACGTAAATCAATTCCTACGTGTTTAAATGTTTGCCCCTGTGATTTATTAATTTTTACAGTAAAAAATTACTAACGGAAAATTGAATGATTTTAAAATTAAAAGGTAAATCATTTTGAATCATTAGGATGCGAGGTTAATTTTCCCTGTTTTTTTTTTTTCACATTTTCCACTGGTTATTTGCTCCTATTGGTTGCAGTGTGATGTTATATAGCCTTAAGCCTTCCTCGATAAATGGACTATCCAACACAAAAAGAATATTTCAATTCGAAGAATATTCTGTAGTTCTTGAGATTAGCGCGTTCAAACAAACAAACTCTTCAGCTTTATAATATTAGTATAGATGTACTTCATAAAAAAAAAAATAAATAAATATATATATATTATATATATATATATATATATATATATATATATATATATATATATATATATATATATATATATATATATATGAATTACAGATTTAAGAACAAATTAAAACCAAAAACCTGCAACGGGAAAAAACCTTTTCTCTACTAAGAGACGGAATGCAATTTCATGTTTTCTTAAACACGCCTGCGGGTTGTTTCTGAAGTTGACTTCTCTGAATATTGAAACTTAGTTTAGTAGTCGGGTCTGTTCTACAACCGTTTACGGCACCTTGCAAGTGCATATCATCACTTGCATGTATGCATGCCAACGTACAGGAAGTTTAAACCTTTCTTACGTAGCATGTAAGCACACATAACTTTAATTAAATGAGGGAAATGGTTAAGGGTGCGGTCATTAAATAGAAACACACATTAAAACAAGTGCTATTTTAATTATGTGCTGACATTTCGGCCTACATTGTGGGCCTTCATCAGGGCTAAAAGAAACAAGATAACAACCAATGTAATTATAGAATCAATAATGCGTTAGGTATACAATAATAATATGGTGACAGTAATATAATATAAGAACTAACATAAAATTAAATGTAAATTGATAATTAGATGACAGTTATGAAGTATGGAAGTAAACAAAATTAAGATGATAACATTTTAATAAGAATTTATAAAGAGAGACTAAGCAAATGAAAACATGTTAAAAGAACAATATTAGTCAAAGATCCGAGCTTGAAACGATCTGCACCGAGCTGATAATAGAATTAAACACATTTTATAACAAATTTAATATATTAGAAAATATGTTAAGAATGGGTTGCCTAAAAAAAATCCTGGACAGACTATTTTTAATTATTTAAAAAACACAAAATATTTTTAATTAAATGTTGCAACATCATGATAATACGAAAACTTTTACCTTGACTTAGAGTATCAAATGTATAGAATGTGCAGCCGTTGGGTTGCCTAATCTTTTCCTGGACAAACTATCGGTTGTCAGGTAAAAATGGCTATGTCGATATCAGTTATCTGCACCGTCTTGATATTAGAAAAAATATTATATCAATATAAGCGTTGTTTTATTGCAAACACATTGATATAGGGCTGCCTGCAAAAAACTTGGTTCTAATCTAGGTTGCCGAATTTTAAAGATTAAATTTTAACGCAAACCGATGACCTCCTGCCCCACTGTATCCTTTAATAATACCCCACTCATACCTGTTGAACAAATCCGATACCTAGGACTCCATCTTTATAAACGTCTTACATGGAATCCTCACACCAGATTAAAACGACAAGAGACTGCCCGTAGATACCGATTACTAAAACACTTACTCGACAAACGTTCAAAACTTCCAATTCATTACAAAAAGCTCATTTATGTTACCGTCATCAGACCTATCTGGACATATGGAATCGAGCTTTGGGGCTCTACGAAGCCATCTAATTCCTCCCGTATCCAATCCTTACAATCCAAAATCCTTCGCAAAATTCTAAATGCTCCTTATTTCGTCACAAATAAAATAATCCATAACGACCTCAATATCCCATTTGTTACAGACCTTTCTCGTACCAGATATACCACTTTTAATTCCAAACTCCCAGCCATAAAACCCTCTTGTCCGCAACCTATCAACCTCACATATTCCTGACAACCCTCCTAGGCGATTGAAAAGAAGATGACCTCGGGATCTACTTACTTAAATAAACATCGAAGTTCTACCGCTGGGTTTCTTCACAAGCCTTTCACGCCCTTTAATCGAATTCAACAGTTTTACTTATTGTATCTATGTTAATACAGTTGTAAAATTCAATAAAATATGAATAAAAAAAAAAAAATTAACGCGAGTGGCAATGCGTGACAGAGATCCGAGTTGAGTATAGCGTGTAATAATAAAGGACCAAACATTGCAGCCGGACAATCGGACATTGAAAATAAGAAAGTTATGATATCCCATATAAAATTACAGGACCATTTTATACACAAATACCAAATACCAAACTACAGGGTAAAAGTTTTCTTATTATCATGATGTAGCAACATTAATTAATTAAAAATAATTAATAAAAATATGTCCAGGATTTTTTTAGGCAACCCATTCTTAACATATTTTCTAATATACTAAATTTGTTATAAAGTATGTTTCATTCCATTATCAGCTCGGTACAGATCGTTTCAAGTTCGGATCTTCTACTATATGTGAACAATTAAAATTTTTAAATATGAATAATTTTGAAGTGATATTTGATGGTAATATATTTAAAACATAGTAAAGAACATAAGTAGTATATAAAAAGAACATTTTTAACTATGTTTTTAATATATTACTGTCAAATATCACTTCAAAATTGTTCATATTTAAAAATTTTAATTGTTCACATATTGTTCTTTTAGCATGTTTTCATGTGCTCCGTCTGTCTTTATATATTCTTATTGAAATATTATCATCTTAATGTTGTTTACTTCCATACTGTATAAATATCATCTTATCAATTATTTTTATAACTGTCATCCATACTTTATTACTATCATCTTAATTTTGTTAATTTCCATGCTTTACAACTGTCATCTTATTATTATTTTACATTTAATTTTATGTTTGTTCCCATACTATATTACTGTCATATTATTATTATATACCTAACTCATTATTAACTCTATAATTACATTGGTTGTTATCTTGTTTCTTTTATCCCTGATGAAGGCCCATAAAGTAGGCCGGGACGTCGGCACAGAATTAAAATATCACTGGTTTTAATGTGTGTTTCTATCTAATGACCGCACCCTCCAACCATATTCTTCATCTAATTTCTCAACGGTCAACTTAACTCCATCATTATAACAACATTAATTAATGTATTTTAATAAGGAAAGTCAAATTAATAAGGAAAATCAAGTTGAGAAGGAAAATCAAATTACGAGTTTTGTTTTGGCGTTTTTCTACTGTTTTCATAAAACTTAAATATTTCTACTTAACTTTTAACCTTCATTGAACAAATTAACAAGCTATATAGCTCTAGACATTATCCGGAATATACAAACCGGCAGCAACAGTTATAGCTTCCAATGGATACCAAGTCGTATAGGACTGTCAGGAAATGAAGCGGCAGATAGAGCTGCCGGGGAAAAACAAATTACGATAGATAATGCCAAAGTAGCTCTCCAAGACCTTTTAAAATGTCTACAGAAAGAAGCAGTCCAGGAATGGCAGGAGAAATATGACTGGGACTCACAATTTAATGGAAAAGATTACTATCAAACCCAGCCAATCATTAGCCTTATACCATGGTTCTCCAATAACCAACAACTTGATAGAAAAGAAATTTCACAATTAGTAAGACTACGGACTAACCATGGCTGCACAAAAAAATTTCTCAGTTTAAGAAAGTAGAAAAAGATGGCAATTGCCTAACATGCAAAGTCCCTGAAGACCCGCGCCATATTCTATTTCAATGCAAAAAATATAGAAGCAAAGGGAAGTAGTGGTTCCCCCAGAAACAGAAGCCATGTTTTTACATAAGTTAGACAAAGA
Source organism: Piezodorus guildinii (assembly GCA_023052935.1). Lineage (NCBI taxonomy): Eukaryota > Metazoa > Arthropoda > Insecta > Hemiptera > Pentatomidae > Piezodorus > Piezodorus guildinii. The sequence goes on along the minus strand of CM041295.1, from coordinate 37,963,590 downwards.
AAAGTTCATGATCATCAAGCAATTTTTCATTAACGCTCAATATAAAATCTAAAAAAAAAAAAAAAAAAAAAAAAAAAAAAAAAAAAAAAAAAAAAATTGGTTCCGTAACCTAAGTTTCTATTAAATTATGGCAAACAAGTACTGACCATATAGGATTTGGATTCAAATCTTGACGGTCATTTGGAAAGAAAAAAAAAAAAAAAAAAACCTTCATTGAAAACCTATGCCTGCCTGTCCCATTGTATCCTTTAGCGATATTCCACTCACTTCAGTTGAACATATCCGGTACCTAGGACTCCATCTAGACAAATGTCATACTTGAAATCCTCACACTAGCCTGAAACGACAAGAAACAGCTATTAGATACCGTTTACTACAACATTTACTTGACAAACGCTCAAAACTTTCCACACACCACAAAAAATTAATTTATATTACCATCATTAGGCCTATTTAGATATTTTTTACTGAATTTATTAATATATCACCGAAGTTTACATTTACTTACGTATACATAAAATATGCAGGGTGTCTTGTAAATATCTATTCATACTGCGAGACCAGGTACTAGTCCTCAAAAGAAACAGAAAAGTTAATATGACCCAAAGTCTGGTTGTTTTTCTACAGTTTTAATGAAATTAAAACTTAAATATTTCTTCTTAACCTTTACTCTTCGTCTAAAACCTATACCTGTCTGTAAATAAAAATTAATTAATAAATCGTTATTGTTTAAGTATAGGTAAAATAGAAAACAAATAAAAAAATTGAAAAATAATGGAGGAACAGTAGATCCCCGTTTATTCGGAAAATATGGCCAGAGCTATTCCGAATAACTGATGGGATAAATTTTGCAATTTTTTTTTTTCCATTCGGAAACAGTTGACGTTCCGACATTTAAATCTACTGCCACTTTTATCAGAACGCCTCTCTCCTCTAATCTATAAAGTGATTCGATATGCATGTTATACTTCAATATAGATAACTGCTTGCTTTATTTTACCAGATATTTCGTCATTTCCACCTTTCTCACACACACATATAAATGTGTGTAATACAACAATACCATTCATCTACCTTTTTATATTATATATTTCTTTTCTTTTTTGTAAAATTAATTGGGTGATAGGTCTTTAAAAAGTATTTAGCCTTCTTAATTTTCTTTATTTGTTTGGATCGAAACTCCGGTAGGTCCATGGAATCCTTTTCTAAAGTGAAATTATTCATTGATATTGGTTACATTTTTTTATACTCCTATTAGATAGATAGATAGATAGAAAAGTCTGTTTTTATTTTTCAAAATTATATCAAATAGCCAATAAGCAAATAAAAATAAAATAAACAAATTACAAATTACGAAATACAATAATAAAAATCAGACACACTACATGGTCTGTTGACCGTTCGTGGAGTCTGTGTTTATTAACAAAATTAATCCTTAATCTATCAATATAAATAATCAATAACAAAATAAGAAACAAACACTTCCCATGTTATTTATGTACTAAAATTAATTCACAAATAGTCAAATTCACAATTAGTTAAATTTAATTTAACAAATTCACTAATAGTTAAATTCTCTCGTTAGTAACATTCTATAAGAAAAAGCCGATCTGGAGAAATTAACTAACGCCAGCCAATCTTTTCCATTTATCAACTCTAAAACTTGATCCCACGTTAAATTTTTAGAATTAAAATATTTTTTCCTGAACTCAGTAAGTATCGGACAGGCACCCAAAAAGTGAAAAAGATCTTCAGTTTTATTTGTATTGCACAAACTACATCTATTATTTGTTTTCATGAAATGTTTGTAATTCAGGTTTAATACATCAGCTCTGATTTTAATTACCCATCTAATCACCTGCAGTGAACATTTGTCAGTAATGTAATTTACTGTGGTTAAATGTGGATAAAAGGGAGAAGTTTTAGAATTTTTAACTTTAACAATATTTTTAGTATAAATATCTTTTTGCATTTGAACCCTTAATGCTGCTAGACTATTTTTCCATAACTTAATATCATCACAGTTAAATAGATTTAAGTTAAAATTTAATCCATGCGATTCTTTCAGATAAAGTATGTTTTTGAACCATGCTATTTTTTTCTTTTCTTTTTATACTCCTATTAATACAATTATTTACAGCAAGATACAATTCACACATCTTACCAAACAATTATTCAGCACCGGCTCACCAATCAGGCTAACTACAGGGCACTATGAACTTCCAAGCCATCCCGTCCCCAGCCCTGGCGGCAAAAGCCCAACTTATCAATAACTAAATTTGACAATAACTATAACTGTTATAAATATAATAGTCTACAATTAAATTTCTAATCTATACAATAAATTATATTTTCTATTAAAAATAAAAAGTCGACCAAGCTTGAAAAAGTACATCTTAAAAATTTTAATTTCATCAAAAGAATTAATTTTTGTTTTAATAATTCATTAATTATAAAACTAGACAATAATAGGCTTAGTGAACTCGAATGTTCAATCCCGATACTACACCGATTCGTCTAATGAAGCCCCCATCAGACTTGAACTATCTTCCCACCGACGCTTTGGCCTACCTTTGGTCTCTTCGATCTACCAGTCGGTTCAGTGAATATTTTTTTTCGAAATTCGTACTTATCTTCGCATAACGACTTAACTTATTTATTTAAATCGTCGCTACGATATTCACTCATACTCACATAGTTAAGAGGGTAAAATAAAATAAAAATATTAGGATAAAAGCGTAGATGTGTGTGTGTGTGTGTTTACCCCACCCCTATCTCGGATTTGAAGGCTATACGTGTGTTTCTAAGGCCAAGGGATAAGGGTCGGGTATAAATGCCGGTTTGAAAGCACCAGCACCGAGACGCAAACTCGTGCTTATTTTATTATAAGTTTATAGTCATTAGTGGTTCGGGGCAAACTTCAATAAATATATGTATAGACAGTGCACGGAATATATTAACATTTTTGACCAACTTGGTCCTCCTGAACAATTTTAAAACTATTTGCACTCCGCCCCTCTCAGACTACTTGCTCCCCTACGCCCGTGTATATGTGTAGTTTTGTATACTACGTTGAATTTCTATATTAACAGACATCAACTGCCATAAAACTATTATTAAAATAAGTTCATAGCGTTTCTTACTAGTGATTTTATTAAAAACTTTAGGTTTTTTATTTTGTTATTTCAGCCGTGGATATGGAGACCTTCCTAGGGCACAACCAGCCTCTATTAAGTGGGTACCCAAAATTGGGTAAACACGTGGCGGCTAAGCGTGATCGAGGCTTTATCACCTCCTTACACGATTTTCGGCTTGAAACAATACGAATCTGTATATTTAATGAACTCTTGACCCTTAATGGCCTTTAGAGGAACAGGCTAATATATATATATATATATATATATATATAAGTAAAGGACTGATAAGGTAGACTATCAGCCTTAATTCCAAACCACCTCTTGTAAACAATAGAAATGTATATATAGAGGATTAGAAGACCAAATAAAGTTAGTGTTTGAATAGCCATCAAGCGTGTTGTTTATGCCCCTTTCTTTATTTTTTTTAATTCATATTTCGGACAACGCATAAGTGGTGCCGAAACCCGGGATCTTTAGATAAGTTCGAAACATAATTTTTTTTTTTCGTACTTGCCTGTTACTCAGCGTACGTGAGTTCATTTATTTTTTTTATTTTATTTTTTAATTACTTGCCAGTGAAAAACCGATATCATGGCAGAAAACGTAGTTTTGAGGCCAGCCGTTCTGAATGTCCACCGGCTGTGCCCCAGCAGGCGGCAGCAGCGGCAGTTGAGTTACCGCCACTACCGGAAGTTTCACTGGCGCAGGCGCATAGGACGACGCTGGAGTGGGTGAAGATCCAAACAGCAAAAGCTCAGGAATTGAGGAAGGCTACATCCGACCTTGACAGATTTACTGGAGAGATTGGTGAGCTCAACCACTTTTTAAAAGGGGGCGATCGCTTGATGGTGAGGATTCAGTCTAAGTTGTCCGAAAGACTATTAGACGGGGAAGATGCTGAGGCGTTAAAGGCTGCAGTGGTTTGCAGGGTGAGGAGGAGCATCCTGAACCATATCCAAGCCGACGAGGAGACACCCTGGAGCGTCGTGAAAGAGCGACTAAAGAAGGCCTACGGAGGGGGAAGATGGGCCCCTGAAGAAGATGTGTTTCACCTAATAAGGGAAACTAAGAAGCCGCGGCAGTCTAATGGCCAGTATGCGGGAGAACTTCTCACGAAATTTAATCGGATCACAGAGAAAATGCGAGAGACCGCTAGTGTTGAGGAGGTCCACTTTAGGATGGATTTCTTAGCGATAATTCTGAAGGTGCAGCTGGCGAAGGAAGCCGGTAAAAGAGAAGGGTTCCAGAGGGAGCGCTCGTTCATCGAATGCGCTCAAGAAATGATGGACGCCAGTGCCCGCGAGGAAGAATCTCGGATGGAGACGGAGGAACACGGTTGGACACGGGTCTCGCACCATCAGCCCAGGACCACTCCCGTTTGGAAAAGAAGAGAATTTCGGGAGAATAGGAGAGAGAGGCCTCCGCAAGGTGATCGACGGCCAGCAAAACCGAGAAGCAGCGGGAGGCGGGAGGACCGCAAGTGCCATGGTTGTGGCAAGCTCGGGCATCTGGTGGCCCAATGTCCACGCACTAGGTGCTTTGAGTGCGGAGTGGAGGGACATATGGCAAGACATTGCACTTACATGTACCGGCGGCGCGATGCGAACCAACCAGAACCCATGGAAGTAAATGCCCAAAGAGTCCGACCGGGACGGTTCCAGAGGAGGCATATAGCATCGGCAAGCGAATCATCCGGAGGGTCTGAGGAAACGGAAACGGAGACTGAGGCGGACGTTCCCGCTCGAGGAGGTGGCCAGAGGAGCAGGAGGAGTGCGTGGAGGCGACCGGAAACGGCAGCGCAGTCATCCCGTGAGGAAATCTGAGGCGGGTATCAGCAGAGTGGCAACCGCACGTTGGTGAGCTACCATGCGGGGGGAGAGAGCGGCGGTCTGCCTATCATCAGCGTGGAGGGAGTCGCATGCCTGGTGGACACCGGGAGCTCGTGCACCATCGCATGCAGAGAGGCGCTAGAGAAGTGGAAAGGTGGAGAGAGGGCACTCCAGGTTAAGGTATGCCAATGTAATTTAATCACCCTGGGAGGGCCCTGTCGTGTGAAGGGGGAAATCGAGCTGGGCTTAAGTACATGGGGGGAAAGGAGCGGAGAGTTTCATGTCCATGTAGTAAATAAGATGCCAAGGGAGTATCAGGCGATAATAGGTAATGACCTATTAGGGAAAATCGGCGCGCGTATTAGGAACCTAGGGGGCCGATGGGCTATCAGAATTGGAGGTAGAAAGTATACCTGTACTCGCGTAGCTGCGGGCGGCGAGGCGCGTATTGGGGCGCTGAATCAGGTCGATAATTGGAAAACGTCTATCCTGGAAGAATTCAGTGATATATTTTTTAAGGAAGGGGATATCCTTGGGGTTACGGGTCGGACTGTGCACGAAATTCCGCTTAAGCAGGATCGGGTCGTTTATGTCAAGGAAAGACGGTATCCTCAGGCGCTTCGTAGGCATATTCGGGAAGAGCTAGACGATTTACGGCGGCAGGGTATAATCGTGGACAGCACGTCCCCGTATAATAGTCCGTTATGGGCCGTCAAGAAGAAGTGTGCCCCCGGCGAGACAACGGAAAAATATCGGGTCGTCATCGATTACCGTAAGTTAAATGAGAATACGGTTGACGAAAAATATCCTCTTCCGCGCTTCGACGATATTTTGGACCGGTTGGGGGGTGCAAAAATTTTTAGCACTTTGGATCTGAAGGCGGGGTATCATCAGATCGGGATGCATCCTCGGGACCGACACAAGACCGCGTTTACCTTCGAGAGGGGCCATTATGAGTTCACCCGCATGCCGTTTGGCCTAAAGAATGCCCCTATCACTTTCCAGCGGTTGATGGACGAATTTCTTCGGGGTCTGGACGAGTCCGTTTGCCAGGTCTACATGGATGACCTCTTGGTCTTCAGTCGGTCGGAACGGGACCACGTTCAGCATCTCCGGGATGTCTTTAGTCGGATGCGGGAGTTTGGTCTCCGTCTTTCTCCTGAGAAGTCGATCTTGGGTCAGCGGGAAATTAGTTTTTTGGGCCATACGATCTCCGCGGAGGGCGTGAAGCCGGATGCTCAGAAGGTGGCGGCCTTACAGCGTATGGCCATCCCGACCGAGGTGAAGGGGATCAGGCGGTTGATGGGCGCTTTGAATTATTATCGCCGTTTTGTTCCAGCTATGGCGACGTATCTTGTGCCCCTTAATAATTTACTGCGAAAAGGGTGTAAAGTCGTGATGACCCCAGATATTCCGGACCAGGTGCGCCGGTGCATCGAACACTTACAGCGTGATCCGGTGCTCGCGTTTCCGGACTTCGAACGGCCGTTCACTATTACGACTGACGCCAGTGAATACGCTCTTGGGGCAGTGTTATCTCAGGACAGTGACCGGGGGGAACGACCTGTTGCATACGCCAGTCGGCGTCTTACGGATGCGGAGTCTCGCTATAGCGCCTTGGAGCGGGAACTCCTCGGAATTGTATGGGCTGTTGACCATTTCCGGCCGTACGTCTTCGGGAGGCGGTTCCGAGTCCATACAGACCATCGTCCCCTACAATGGGTAGGGAGGCTGAAAGAATCTTCGGCACGGGTCACACGATGGAAAGAGCTCCTGGGGCAGTACAATATGGAGATTGTATACAAACCGGGCAGGGAGAACGTTGTCGCGGATTGGCTGTCGCGTGCGCTCATGGTAAACGCCGTAGAGGAGGAACGGGGCGAGTCTTCTCGCGATGTTCGGCAGTTTCTTAGGGAGTGGACTCCTGGGGAGGAACCCCAGTCTGGCACGGCTGGAGTTTCGGGTGAGGCCGCGTCGTCGGAGGACGAGCGTTCTTCTGAGGGGCGTCCTGTGGACATGGAGGAAATAGACGACATCGTGAACGACAAGCGGCACCAGATTATCTGGAAGACGAGGACGTCGGGGCTCCTTAAGATTGATTTTCAACGCTTCGGCGGGTGTTCGGTCGTCACTGTCTGGTCTCAGCCATCCGTCGGGGATGACCAGATTTGTAGGGCGCTGGCGGACGCTTCTAAGCCGGGCAGGACCCACCACCTATTTGTCGGCAACGCCGTAGTATGGGGTCGGATCCACCGGTTGTGGCGGGCGGAGCGTATCGGGGTTGACCGGTCGTTTGTCCGTTGTTCCATGCTCGCCGAGACCATCCGTGATGAGGAACGGCAGAGGGAGGTGACGCTCGCTTATCATCAGGGGAAGACGAACCACCGGGGCCTTACCGAGACGTTGCGTGCGTTGCGGCGGCGTTACTATTGGCGGGGGATGAAGCGCACCATTCAGGAGACCATTGGGAATTGCGATGTGTGCCTGCGAGCCAAGTATGATCGTCATCCACCTCGGGCCGTCCAGGAGGAAACCCCTACCGCTGATGCGCCTCTGGTTGATCTGCAAATCGATTCCTTTACGTGGAAAAACTATAAGTGGGTCACGGTTTTGGATTTGTTCAGCAAGGTAGCGATGGCGTATCCCGTTCAGGAGCGTACGGCGGAGGCTGTGTTACGGGCCCTGTGGATTTGGTTTCAGTTTTATGGCGTCCCCGAGAAGGTTTCTTCGGATAGTGGTCGCGAATTTGACAACGCCAAAGTCCGGGAGGAGATGAAGGTTTTGGGTGTCACATGGCATCTTAACACACCGGGTCATCCCAAAAGTCGCGGAGGTATCGAGCGCCTTCACAGCACGTTGAGTGACCACCTGCGGGTGTTTCAATTAGAGAAGGGGTTGGAGCCGGACGTTGCTATGGAGCGTGCCATCGTCGCGTATAACCATTCCGTCCACTCGGTCACGGAATTTACCCCTTACGAAATCCTTTTCGGGTTGCAGGGTCGCCGGCGTGATTGCCGCGGTGCGGCGGATGGTGAAGGGCGAATTGTGAGCAATAGCCTCGCGCTTAAGAAGCTGTGGGTCACGGTTCGCGATCGGATTGAGCGGGAAAAGCGTCGCCGGGTGGAGCGGCATAATCTTGGGGTGCGGGATCTAATGGGACCTGTCAAAATCGGTACGGTGGTCTACCGGCGTGTGGGGACCAACAGAGGGAAGGAACTCCGGCGTTATGAGGGCCCTTTCCGAGTGGTTGTGATCCGTGAACACAATTTGGTCACGATCGAGAGCGTGCGCGAACCCAGGAAACGGCGCACGGTTCATCTAGAACAATTGAAACTTCCCCCGATGGAGGTATCCTAGGACGCTGGAGTGTCCTCAGCTTTTTGTATTTTTTGTTTTTTTTTGTTATTGTGAAGTTATCAGTTTTTTTTTATGCGGTGTTCAGTTTGCAGGAAGTGTTGTTCTTTTTTATCTATTGTATTCTCTTTGCAGGTGTTATTTTATTTCTGAGTTTTGTCATTTTTTTTTTTTGTATGTCTTGTCAAATTGTTTTATTTTATCTCATGGAGGATTTCCATAACTTTTGTTTTGTATATAGTTTACGAGGATTGTTCGTAAACTGGTGGGGGGGAGTTAAGGACTGATAAGGTAGACTATCAGCCTTAATTCCAAACCACCTCTTGTAAACAATAGAAATGTATATATAGAGGATTAGAAGACCAAATAAAGTTAGTGTTTTAATAGCCATCAAGCGTGTTGTTTATGCCCCTTTCTTTATTTTTTTTTTAATTCATATTTCGGACAACGCATAAGTTATATATATATATATATATATATATATATATATATATATATATATAGGAACATAAAATAAACAGTAATAATAAAAATATTAAGAATTTTTAATCTATTTAAAATTACATTACAAGAAATACAAATTTTGTTTTGTTGGCATTATTCACACCTCCAATTCCTCATATCCATATATCAGTGCTAGAAATTAAAACATCTGCGAATTGTGTTTTGGTCGCTTTTTATGAGTGATGCTTATTATTGACGGGATTTGTGGAAGAGGGAGAGGATTTTATTCGGTTGGTTGAGTCCTGAATGGTCTCGAGGCTGACAAGGACACCCTTTTATCACTACTACTTTAATAGCCATTTCTGATTGAGTCGCGTATTCAGCCCCTTCTATTCTTTCTACGTCCTATTGTTCGCTTTTCAATGTGTTAAATTTTTTTTTTTTGATCAGTTTAGAATCATGTATTTCACCTGTATTAGAGTGCCGTTTATTGTCATAAAAGCTTTTTTTAAATAATACATTGTAATCTTGTTAATCCGAACTAATTGTTGCAGGGTGGTATTGGGATAACTGAAAAGTCCGGATTATAAAATGTAATATGGAAAACGCTTTAAAAAAAAATATATGAATGCACATAAAACCACATTTTCATGTATCTAATTATATTTCTACATGTTTTTGTTATTTTTGCAACTATGAAAATGCATTTTAAAAACAATTTTATCAAAATTTGTCTCAATCATTTTATGAACATTTTGTCAATCTCATAATATCAAATGAGTAACACTTAATTAAATGTATTAAATCTTAAATAAAAAAGTTATTAACTGTTTATTATAATTTTGGAGTCAAAAATTACTCACAAATAGGTAACTAGTAAATAGTAATTAACTAGCAAATCGCTGTCTCCATTTTATTTCTAAATCAGATTTTATTATTAATATTAATATATACTTTAATATTTTACTGAAACTTATTATTTCACTTCTGTAAATATTTTTCTTTGTTTGCATTCTTAATAACTATGAGATCTAGTAAATAATAAAAAAATAAAATAAATAAAGGTTTATGCCAGATTTTGCTATCCTTTTCTTTATTTATCATTTTTCCACGATACTTTTACTATATTCCTGTTTATTGAATTTATTGCTTTTTTCTATTTTTTTATATGATGGGATGTAAAGGTCCTGAGAAATATGAATTTCAGAATAATAATGTCGTATAATAGACTTAATAATGATAAATTATTTATGAATTTTGGGGGAAGTACCTATTGAATAATATGTTATATATTGTTTATTTTTATTATTTTATTTTATTTTACATCACCAACAGGCTTTGGCCCAATTTATTTTTATTATTAGGTTTATTATTATTATTATTATTATGATTTATTCAATCAACGTAGGGTTTCTTGCCCCTGACTATACAAAACACTAATACTTTATAGTCACAAATTAATTAACGATTGCCCTAAAAATAGAAAACAAAGTCATAAAAAGAAATAAAGATAAAGGGGGTTACTAAATATAGTAATTTACTTTCTATGATATAAAAAAAAGAATAATAATAATTAAAAAAATTATAAATCCTCATTATAAATTTAGCTTTATAACTTTAGGGATTGAAAGATTATATAAAGAGGCAGTGTAACAAGTTTTAAAACATTATACATTTTAATATAATCCTTAGTGCCAGTCATACTTGGTTAACTAAACCTGTATCGGGCGTCAAAATAATTTTATATAATGCGTTTATTAACGTTCAAGACATTTATGTTTATAAATTATTATAAAAAATGCGAATTTTATTTTATTTATATTATATAATATGAACAAATTGTTAGATGTACATTTTTAAAAAATGGTAAAGACGGGGAGTAGAAAGTTACTCGGGGCGCCATTAGCCTCAGGGTGCTTATTAGTAAACTCATTTACCCTTGAAAAAATAATAATTACTTAATAAACACTTCCTTTTATGACTATTATATCAAACATTGATCGAAAAAATTGTAAATAATTATAGTGCATCTATTTTTAGGAATAAATATTATTATTTACATTTTTCACTATATATATATATATATATATATATATATATATATATATATATATATATATATATATATATATATATATATATATTCAAGTTACTATATATGATACATTGAAATTGAAAAGCAATTTTCGAAATTGATTAAACTATAAACGGAAAATTAATTTTACATCAAATTAAAGGCTCACTGAAATTCTCGTTCATTTTGTCGTTCCAATTAATCGGTTGGAAGGTAATAAAACAGTGGGGGGGGGGGACCGTTCCTTTCGAACGATGAACTGATGTGCACTTACACCATCGTTGTTTTTTTTTTCATCCATCTAAGCCATCAATCTAGGCTTTTTATTTATTAAGCTTACTTTTTATTGTTAATCGAAATGATGAGGTAGTGATTACTGTTCGGTAAGTGACTCTAGAGAACCAATAAATACAATTAGTATACCTCTTACAATGATAATATAATTATATGTTTATAGATAACTTTAATGAATAGGCGATCAGTGGTTTTTAAATGTCTGACATATTAATTACCATTAAAAATAAATTGATTTTTTAAAGTTTAATTTGGGTGAATATTTTTTTGGTCTATTAATCATTAAATTTCATAAATTTATTGGCATTTGGGTTATCAATAAATTTAAAAACATTATGCATTAAAATAAATATATGATCCTTAGAGCCGGTCATACTTGGTTAACTAAATATGTATTGAGCGTCAAATAATTTTATTGAATGCGTTTATTAACGTTCAAGACATTTATATTTAGTATAAGACATTAGTTGAATTATGTTTCGATTGTGGTGTTGGTAATAGGGTATTATAAAATAATACTAAAAATATAAATATACATATAATCTAATGTAATATTAGACTCCCTGAGGTTTATCCATCATTACCTGTACGGATTTTGATTGGATTAAGATTATTCTATAATTTATTTATCTTTTATTTAGTAATTTTCTTTAATTTTTTTTAAAATATTCTTTTAATAATATATTTGTTTAAGTTTTTACTTAAACTTTGTTTTGATACGGTTGGTCATTTAGGTTTGCATTTTCATTTTTTTTTTTTTTTTAAATCGTTTTGTAGGATTTGTGCAGTAAATTGTGCGATGCATTATATACTAAACATAAAACTATTGATAAAGGAAAATATTGTTATAATATTTCTACTAAATATAACAATATGTCATATAATTGATGAGTACACTACAGTTAAGTAGCACTGTTTTGTTTTATTCATGAAACAAAGCATTTCTCTCAAATTTATTATATTATTATCTACAAAATTCAGTTCGTTTTATAGGCTTTCCATCAATCTCCGTTAACTTTTACGATTTCGTGTATAAGATAACATTTTTTCTAAATATTTTAGATTTTCAACGGTATATTATACGTTATATTAGAACAATTTACAATCGCCTCACACAGCACTTGGCATATGCTGATGATGTGCTCATAATAGCGAGACACACGGCTGCGCTCGGAGGAGCTTTCAAAGAGTTTGAAAGGGAAGCGGCAGAAGAGGGCCTTCAGATTAATGAAGAAAAAACAAGATATATGGGATCATCCAGGAACCAACAACTGGAATACCACGACCTGCAGATTGGCGAACGCCGTTTTAAAAGTACAGATACCTTCAAGTACCTAGGTTCGGTTATTACTCATGATAATAATACGAAAGATGAAGTGAATGCGAGGCTGTCTGCAGGCAACAAGTGCCTTTTCGCCCTACAAACAATACTAAAGTTCAAAAATCTTTCAAGGGATGCCAAGATATATGAAACAATACTGAAACCCACAGTTACTTATGGCAGCGAATCCTGGGTGTTAACAAAGGAAACCGAAAGGAGACTCAATGTTTGGGAGAGAAAAATACTAAGAAAGATTTTTGGGCCAATTAAAGAAAATGACTCTTGGCGAATAAGAAAAAATAGTGAGCTCCGAACAATGTATGGGAAACCAGACCTGGTATCCTTTTTGAAAAAAAGCCCGCCTAAGATGGCTCGGACATGTAGAAAGGATGCCAGAAACTAGGATTCCAAGACTACTCCTTTATGGAAAAATTGGAGGAAAAAGACACAGAGGAAGGCCAAGAGTGAGATGGTTGGACGACGTCGAGGAGGACCTAAAGTTGCTTGGAGTGAGGAGATGGAGGGCTAAAGCGAAGGACAGAAATGACTGGCTTGAAGTTCTTGAGGAGGCCCGGGTCCTTGTTGGACCGTAGCGCCCGGCAGTAAGTAAGTAAGTAAGTAGTATATAATATAACGTTATATTTAAATTATACGGTAATTTAATTAATGTTATTATGTTAAAAAACACAAAAATTGTAGTTGAATACCGAATACGTTTAACTGATATATTTATAAGTTTTCATCACTGCTAACAAGAAGATTTATTTTATTTCTTTTAATCTACAACATTAAAGGTACTTCAGAGCAAGAAAATTTAAACTATCGCCATTTAAGCCCTGTTGGACTATATCCATCAGAATAGAACCTATATTATATTAAAGCCTATTAAATTTGTGTTAGTTCTCGGCTGTGGTAATTTAAATTTTCAACGGATCTCGATATTCAGTCTACAAATAAATATTAAAATTTGAATACGATGATAATTGGATGATATTATTGTTACAGAGAAAGAAACCTTTTAATAAATAAACTTAAGAATGCTGTGAATTCCCAAAGAGTTATGTCAAAATTAGTGACAGCACCATATTTTCTTACCTATATAGAAATAGAAATAGAAAAGAAACTTTATTCTGGGACAATGTCCCTTCAGAATAACATTAATGAACAAAATAATAATTTATATCTGGCCTTAAACAATATATAACTACATTTAAATAACAAAAGAAAGAAGAAAAAAAATAAATAAAAGGTCATTGTGACATCTCTATGTACATATTCAAAAATAAAAAAATAAGAATCAACCTAAAATTATCTTTTACATCTCATTAAAGTATGTACTAATGTATGTAATATTATATATTACTTGCCTCTAAAGCTGTTGGAAACTAAGAAATTTTAAGTAAATAAAACGAAGCTGAGGGAAAATGTGTAAATGTTCAGCATGTGAAAGTTCCCTGTCTCGTTCCTGGCTGGTTGGCTACGTAATATAAAATTGACCCTGTATTAAAAATGAACCAACTCGATCGAAACATATTAATTCAAAGTACAAATGTTCTAATAAATAGCAATTAAATACTCATTACGGTGTCTCCTAGATTATTTCTTTAGCTTACGGGTTCTTGAAAAAAAAAAAAAAAAAAATGAAGGAGGCATTTCTGCTGGCTAAATGTATTGGGTTGTAAAAAAACGTTCGTAGTGTAAATAAAAATAAAAACTTCAGATTCTTGTAAATATTTTCAATCAATTATATATAACCAATTTTGATCTATTAAAAGTTGCCATCTTCCAGGTAATTTTTGGAATTGGGTCATCATCAACAGTTGAAGGACGACCCGAGCGCTTTGTGTCTTCCCAGTCAAAGTATTAGGTTCTAAACTGCTTAAACTCTATTCTACGGCATCATCGCCATACACAATGCAAATTTTATTAACCTTCTGTGCAGCGGATTTTCCTTTTCAAAAATAAAAACTCATTAAATGACGAAAATGAATTTTTTTTCTCTTCCATTTTAAGCAAGCAAAATAAGAAAAAATAAAGCGCCTTAACTTATCATTTTTTAGTATGTGTAAACATTATTGACCAGCAATCATGTTTTAATAAACATAGAGAGGATTAAATTAAAATATTTTAAAACCCTAGAAATTTATTATATAACCCAATATGTGTGAAGTCCAACTCTTAAACTTAAATTTCATATTTAAGATAGGTATATAACTTGGTTGTCGAAGAGAGATGAGGCCACTGGGGAGTTTAGAAGGTTGCACAACGCGGTATTGCGGAGTTTGTACCCTGTGAATATAATTGAGTTGATAGCATCGCGGAGACTCAACTGGGCGCGTAAAGTTGTTGGGCTTAGTGAGGAACGGATTCCGAGAAAGTTGGTATTCGCTGAACCGACTGGTAGGCGTCCGAAAGGTAGGCCGAAGCGTCGATGGGAGGATTGCATTAAGGCTGATCTCGGGGGCTTGGGCTTGACCGGTGAACATTGGACGAGTCTGTGCAGGCGAAGTTTGGTGGTATCGGCATCGAACCTTCGGGTTCAGTAAGCCTATTATTATTATATAACTTGGTTGTTACTGCAAATTTTTTAAATTCAAATCGACTGACTTAAACTGACACTTGATTTTACATTTTTACCATTTTTCTAAAATCAATCAAGTTTTTTTCCTAGTTACATCGCCGCACAGTGGGGCAAAATTGTGATTTAGTGGCGTTCTGTAACTTTTATTTTTATTTATTCATCAAATTAAGATGAATGAAAAATTCTTTTTACGTTTATCTGTGTGGGATATCTATTAGTTAGAGTGAAAATTGTACATCCAATGTGTCTCTGGATCTTTAAAATTATTCATTTTATGAACTGATTCTCTGACATATTTAAAAATTAACTGTTTTAATTAACATTAGAATGAATGTCCTATATTCCGTCTCTATAGAGGTTTCTGCATATATAATTGCCTTTTTAAAGCATTAAGGACTTATAAAAAATGTCCAAGTAAATATTATTCGATGAAAAATAATCTTTAAATCTGAGTTGAGAAAATAATATTTTATCGATACTCACCCTCTAGATATATTTTTTAGTTTATTATTTTCAATAATGAAATTTTGTAATCGCAAAAAAAAAAAATTCAATATGTCAATATATTCTAAACAAGGAAGAGCTCATTTAATTATTAAGGTTGATTTTGGGCTGAAAATGCAATATATACCACATCTTACTAGTGAAATGAATAAAACATTATTAGCATATGATTTACCCGTCATCAAATTAGGCCTTTATAACCATAATAAATTACAAAAATTCCTCACCAGTAAAAAAGACCCTATAAGTAATGAAGAAAAATTAAATGTTGTATACAAAATAAATTGTCTGGACTGTGAAATATGTTACATAGGGGAAACGTCCAAAAAAGTTAGTACTAGAACTAAACAGCACAAATGTAATTGTAACAACAGTAAAAATAGAAATACAACTGCTTTATCACAACATAGCATACATTTGAAACATAAGTTTGATCTCAATAGACCACAAATTTTGGAAATAGTCAAAAATAAACAAAATAGAAAAACCATAGAGGCTATATATATCAATAAATATATAGATAAAACCGTGAATTTTAAAACTGACTCAAGACATTTAAGTTACCACTACTCTGATTTAATTAATAAATTAAAAATAAAATATAAATAATTAATAATAAATGTTTTAAAAAATTTCACAATATGAAATAATAATAACCATATACAAGTTAAAAATTGGTCTAATCCTTAATCCAGTTGAGGACAAAGATGTGAGCAATACTCTTGCTCAGATCTCATGTATTTAGATATTGACTTCGTTTTACTTTTTTACCTGGCTCAATGTGTGATTAGTGAAAATGTTGGGATTACTGATTATATAACCAGGTAACTTTATAATATGTATTTATTTATTTAACTAAGTACTATGTAACATTGTTAAATTTTTGCTTTTAATGCCTCCTTATGATTTTAAAATTTGTTATTTAATAGTTTTAAAGTTGTGTTATCAATTGACACCTAATTTATAAATTTTTTTAAACCATTCACTTCATTATAGTAATTTTTAATGTGATGGTAAATTGCTTAATATAATTTTTGTAGACTTCTGAAGATGGGAGAATATCCCGAAACGTCATGAAATAAAAGAATGAGTATTAATGGAAGAATTATTCAGCCCAAAATCAACCTTAATAAAAATTCAATACAAATTTCAAGATACATAGAATCCGAATAACGAATAAAAAAATCGATTTGTCCGCCGTGAGGCGTCCGTGGCTTTTCTCTGGAACTACCTGACAGATATTTTTTTTAACCCAGCACAAAAATACTATGTCATCTAGTGATGATCTTTACAATTAGACGTTGATATCCGCTAATTAGTTATAAACTGGCGGCCGGTTAAATATGAATTAATTCAAACACTCAGTTATTTTATCAAGATATAGAAACAAAAAATATTAGTGTTTTTTTAACCAAGAAACCGCGATTCATTATAAAAAAAAACAGAAGTTTTACCCATCAATACGCCTAAAACTCTAATTTTATAAGATTGAGTTTAAAATTTTAGTGCGTTTTTTTTATAATCAGGAAACCGAGACGAATAAAAAAAAAATTAAAATTTTTGCCTGTATATACACATGTTTATTTTTTTTCTACAAAAAATGATAATTGAAATCGGTTTAGAAATAACAGAGATATTTTGTTTTGAAATTAACAGTAGTGATTGACTAATTATCTTTAAATTATTTATTGTTTTTCATACTAGTTCATTGCCTTTAAACAGCTGTATAAACAATTATACCCTAATATACATATTTGGAAATAATAAACCTTTTCAAAATGATTTGCAGCGATTTTTTCTGGGAACATTAGCTTTTTTTAAAGTCGAAAGAGACAACGATTTTGAATAACAAACTTTTAAACATCGTTGATCCTTTGTTGATATCAAAGCATCAGGAACTTCCTCTATTTATCAGATTAAGTTCGTCTTTTGTTGATGTTTTACCGCGTGGATAATTTCGTTTCGCGAATCAAAGTCTTATTCTTTAAATGACTTAGAGAGGGTCGGGTTTGTAAATTGAGTGGCCATTTGCTTTTTGCTTTATTTAAAGATATTACAAAACTGGTATCTTTCTACAATAAGTAACTTTACAATGCGATCATAATGATTTGAATAGAACTTATCAATACTGAACAATTGTGACGTAGATTTCCAAAGGTACTAAAAGACATTTTTTACGAAAGTGATATTTTGACATATTTACATTTGCATAATTTATTTTGTTTAAATATTCTATTTGATTTTATCTAATGAACACTCAAATCTTTTAAAAACCTTAAGTTATTACATACTTAGTTTCGTTTCCAATCATACTATAAAATTTTACTCAATAACTTTAAAATAGTGTTATTGATATAGTAAAAAAAAAATAATTCTAGATCTTAATGCGCAAAGAATCAAATTAGCTGGTTTAGTAATGTAGTAATGAAAGATTTTCGCGTTTCCTATAACATTTCCTAGAAAACGGATATATAACTTTTGGAAATCAACGTCTTAATTTATCAATCCAAAACACTATTTTATATATTACATATTCATATTTTAGTTTATCACATATTGGAAAAACGCCAGTGATGTTCTACGTAATGGGGTCTCAATGCCATCTTATTTTCAGCAAATAGAGAGGGCGAACGCAGCTCAATATATCAATTTTAGGTACGATCAAAACTTTTAAAAGAATTAAAACAACAATTCTGTACCGTAACTTATCTGCACTATTAATCTAGGGTACGAGAGTGTAAACATATGCTCTGTATAACATATTAACATTTTATGGTGAATTTTAATATCTTAGTAATCATAGAGCACTAGTCCTCTTTTCTCTGGGTCCCGGGTACGAATGCTGCCGGCTGCGGCAGATAATTATTTATTCTGTTGTTTTAGTCGGGAGGCGACACTATATTATAGGAACCCTGTAGAGGCACACTGAGCCTCTATAAAGTGGGAACTCACAACTTGGGAAAATATCTGGCGGCTGAGTGTGGTTTCGGCCCTGATCATCTACTTGTACGGCCGTTGGCTTACAAACAGTACGAATCTCTAAATTTCCAACAATCCTTCATGGGTCGTAGAGCTATAGGTTCTTTAAACTGTTTTATGGTTATAAACATTATATTTTTTAAATTTATTTAGTTTGATTCAATGAAAAAAGAAAAAAATTAAATGTGAATGAAAAATGAAATGAAAAAAACAAGAAAAAATGAAATCCAGGAAGAAATAAAGTCCCCGTTAAAGGTGGAAAATGCGTGTTATTATTCAGTTGCTAAGTTACTTAGTTCGCGGCTTCAGTCTAAAAACTTAACGGTTAGCATTTATAAAACTATTATTCTTCCGACGGTTCTTTACGGATGTGAAACGTGGCCGCTTACTTTGAAGGATGAACAACGGCTTAAGGTTTTCGAAAATAAGGTACTGCGTAAAATATTTGGTCCGAAGAGAGATGAGGCCACTGGGGAGTTTAGAAGGTTGCACAACGCGGAATTGCGGGACTTGTACCCTGTCATTGGGCGAGACTGTGCAGGCGGAATTTGGTAGTATCGGCATCGAACCTTCGGGTTCGCTAAGCCTATTATCATTATTATGATTCAATGAAAAAACTTATAGCTGTTGATAATACAATATTTTCGTCAGAATTCAAATACAATGTAAGACACAGCTGTTCAAAAATTTAGATTCAAGAAAAGTAATATGTTAAATATTTTCTTTCTTTATTGGATCAATTTTTAGTTGGGAATTTTAAATTTTTAAATCACTTTATTCTATAAACAATGCTATGATGTATTTTGCTATCAATGATTTTTTATTGAAGATGTAAAGTGATCCTTTTTGACCTTTGATTAATAATTATTACTGGTATTTTGATTCATTTCCTACTAAAAAAAGGTATGATTGCTCCATGGGATTGTTATGTTTACCGATTAGTAAGGTGTTGAAGAAACGTATGAAATATTTTTGTTAATAAAAATTACATAATTTAACTAATAATGGTATAATTATTACTCGAATTTCGTAACTATGTGGGTCTATTAGAATTTATTTGTTAGTATTAAACAAACCTATTTATCATTCGTTAAAAATTCAAAATATCCTTATCACCTCGATATTGTCATTTTCTTTGTTTTACAATGTTTTAGACATCATCAAGGCAACTTCATCATAGCCATAATGTAGTTTCATTGTCAATAATATTGTCTCTACTTACTAGATAATGTTCCAGTAAAAAGTCCCAACTATAAAAACCTCCTTTTTTATGACCATTTTAACTACATTTTATAGTTACTGGACGTCGCTTTATTAGCTTAAATGATATCAAAGTGTTTTTATTACTTTTTCATTAAATTTTGTGTATGTTTGCTTCGTATACGTGTGTGTATTATATAGGTTTTTATCATTATTTGTAAACGTAGGAAAACCCTCACACAAAGACACAGTGTTTTATATATATATATATATATATATATATATATATATATATATATATATATATATATATATATATATATATATATATATATATTGACATGAAGGAAGTCCGTTATCGAGGATTCGCTTTGTTTTGTTTTTCATCTAGATTTAAACGGCGAAAATGTTGTAATTATAAATATTATTCCAAGGAAGAGATGGTTAGGGTGGCGTTCAAAAAAAAAAAAAAATAACAGAAAATAGTGAAATAACTATTTAATATCCAAATTTTCGTCTTAAGTTGCGGGTCTTCATCAGGGTTAAAAAGCAAGATACAGTGTACATGTTACATAACAAAAATTACTCAAAAACAGTTAAAAATTGATAACTTAAGAACATAAAAGAAAGTAATAAAAAATGAAATTTTAAATTTCGTTAAAATGTTTGAGGGACCGGCGTGGCCTAGTTGATAGAGCACTAGGCTACTGTTCTCCGGGTCCCAGTTTCGAGGCAGAATAATCTTTATTCTGTTATTTCAGCCGTGGAGCGACCCTGGGGTATGGAGACCCTCCTGGGGCACACTCAGCCTCTATAAAGTTGGCACCCAAAATTGGGGAAAAACCTGGCGACTGAGCGTGAATGAGGCCTTGCCCCCTCCTTGCACGGTCGTTGGCAGTGAAACATTACGAATCTCTATATGTACTAAACCCGAGACCCTTCATGGGTTGTTTTTTCTTATTAAAGACTAAAAAAATAATAAATTGATATTATACTATATACTATAGTTTATAATACTTTATTATAGAAAGTAACATACATTTACTTCTCTCTCTTTCTCTCTCTCTCTCTCTCTCTCTCTCTCTCTCTCTCTATTATATATATATATATATATATATATATATATATATATATATATATATATATATTCTTTTTTTCTGTTTTTATATTGTAATCAATTTTACTTATGTTTTATGTTCTTTTCTGTAATCATCAAAGACCTACTGTTATTAATTCCCTTCTGCTATTAATTTCAAAGCATGCTAAAGAATGTTCATTAAATGTTATTTTAGGCGTCAAAGGCGAACTATTAGAGTGAATAAACAGGAATGATTAAATCAAGAAATAATTACTAAATATTTTAAAATTGCATTTTATTAATGTAAGATAATAATTGAAGCATTATAAATTTATTTGAAGAATTTTAAATATAGCGACTCAGCGAAGTTGAGCAGGAGATCCAAATGGGATATCTCTTGTGTTATTTGATTAGCCAATTTAAGGAATAAAATGAAATTACGGGAGATAAATCTTTTCTATTTTATTTTAATAGGTATTAAACTGATGTATTACCATAAAACAAAGACAACCTTAGTATATGTGTTTCACATAAAAGAAGATTGAACTATAAAATTTGAGTACCATGAATCTATGGAAAGCTATAAAATAATGTATGAAGGTATTATAATAGGAATAATAATAAATTCTTTATTTATCCTGGGACAAGTACCTTTATAATAATATTACAAAATTTTAGTGTCTTAGTGCACAATAATAAAACAAACAAAATATAATAGAAATAAAAAACAAAAGTGAACAATATTAATTAATTAAAAGGTAGCTTCAAATATGATAATTCTAATAGTTAAAAATCTGGTGCGTGCAACACGACTTTCACTTACCTCCGTTGTTAAAATAAATTAAAAATTTTAAAAAATACATTTAAATTGTTAAAGAAATAATTATTTTGAGTTTCAATAGAACCTTGTGTTTTATTAAATAATCTATTTTATTTTTATCTACAACAGCCAGTCAGTTTTATCGACTTTTCATCACTCTCCATTAACCTATAAAATTCCGTGAATTAGATAATATTTTTTCTAAAATCTTTAGCTATCCAACGGTATGTTATACATCTATATTACTATCCTTGTGTTCAAAATCACAAACATTGCATTAAAAAATATGTTCTCTTTTTCTCCTTTAGTTGTTTATCGAATTCGTCCAACTTACATATTTACCCGTTATTTAACAATACTAATAAGATGATTTTTTTTTAAATCTACAAAATTAAAGGTACTTTAAAAGAAAAAAATTTAAAATATTGGCATTTAAGCCCTGTCATACTATTTCAATTAGAATAAAACTTACATGACATTAAAGCCCATTAAATTTTACATTGATATAGGGAGTTAAATCAAAATCGTTAGAGCCGTTTTTGGGAAAATCGTAAAAAGTAGCATGGTATAAAGTAGATCTTCCGGTCAGCTGATTTGGATGAATAATATTCTGCAACGTTTCGGACATATAGTTGTCTTAAATATGAAATTTCAGTTTTCTGTTTTCAGTTTAAATAGGACTTCGTTTTCGCCCGGGTGATAAAACACACACAAACATTTTTGCGAGACTTGGTTATTTAGACTCAGGGGACCCTAAAACGTGTATTTCCGTTGAAAACTGGAATTCGAAAATTTTCACGTTCGCAATACTTTCCCTTACTATATATTTCATATATAGGTAAGTGAAAGTAATAACAAAACTAGAAAAAAAATCAAACAGAAACATATGTGCATATATACAAGTCTTAATTACAAATTTTAATTAAAAGTGCTTGACAATATTGGTGGGATATTGATGAAATAATAATATGAAATTGGCCCCATAAAGGGTTCTTTGAAAATACAAAACGATCGAATAAGCGGGATTAGGAAGGATCTGTCGAAAGCTGCGGTTTGACGAGGTGTATATACATGTCTGTATATGAGATATATTACGAGTGTGTATGTAAATTCTAGCTGATGACATCGTGTGTTATTAGTTTATATCGGTTTTTGTAGGTAGGTGTAATTCTAGTAATCTTTTCAGGTATGATTTATTTTGGTTTATATTTTATTGTTTATGCTTTTTTCATTCTAATTATGTTGTAATACCATTGTAGTTTGTACAGATTAGATAGATAGATAACTGTTTTTTATTTCTTTAATCATATTTCAACAACAAAACAAATATTACAATATATAAAAATCATTTGTAGAACGTCAGTCCGGAGCCGATCTGTAAAATTTTACATTTTTATCATTACAGATTAATTAAAACAATTATAAAGAAAGTTAAAAAATTAATTACGTATATATATATTATATATATATATATATATATATAATATACGAACATGGACAGTCTTCTATTGTAAATGGATATATTCCGATTTAAATTTACTTTTAAGCAGGAGTATTTTTCATTATTGATGCGATGCTGCCGAGGAATATTAATATTAAAAGTGTTTATTAACAAAATATTTTACTAATACGTTGTATGTAACTATATAAATAACATTTTATTAAAAAATGTTTAATAATTTTTTTTATTTTAGTTTTTCTCATTTCACGAAAACGATAAAACGGGAAAAAAATAGGTGTAGATTATTTTAGATGAAGGTCATATTTGAAATATGAATTCGGGGGCTGATGATTAAATTCACAACTATTTTATTTAATTATGATGCACAACCTTTCGGCTATCATACCATCTTCTGGTGTAAGGACAATCTTTATCTTAAGGTGAGTGGGTACTCAGAATCAGAAGCCTCAAGTCTGAATTGGAATACACACTGGCTCAAAAAAGTTTTCATACAGCATACTTTATTTCCATAGCTATTTATTTTCAACTTAACAATTTCCTGATGAACAAATATTATTACTAATATTAGATAAAAGAGATATTTATTTACTTTCATTTCATCATTAATATAAAATGTGGCAGAATGTCATTTGTTAATGGTAGGTCAAAAAGTTTCCATACACTTTCAATATTAATCCTATTTCTTGTACTATGACCGTCTTTCAGTGTCATATTAATAAATCATACTCAATAATCAAATCTTAGTTCAGCATTACCTTTACTTGGGCCTGGGAAACTGATTTATTTTCAATTGCATGTTTCTCGTGATTTGAGAGAGCTTATGGTTCGGAGAGCTTATCTATAAGAAAAATTTCATATCTGTTGAATAAGTCACATGTTAATGTACAGTATGGACTACAAAGACACAGAGAGTTAAAACTTTGGAGGATAGGCCACGTGCTGAAAGACAGGAACTTTAGACGCCAGAAGCGAGCCATCCTTGCTGAAGTCCATGCAAATCTCACATTACCTACACCTCAATGGCTATCATAATAAATTGGTACTAGGGGATTCAAGTCCGCCCAGAAACAGTTTATATTTTAATATGGGAAGGATACTGAGGTCGAGTTGCAAGAAAAAAAACTTTTTCTTCAGTAAGTTAAAGCAGAAGAGAGTGGCTGTAATTTACTAGGGAGTTCGTAAATAAACCCACAAAAACGGTTCATATTCTCTTAAGAATCCAAATTTAATATTTTTGGGTCAGATGAAAGGTCAAAAATGTGGAGGAAATCAACCTCAGCTATCAAAAATAAGATTTTTTATGGGTGTATGGAAACTTTTTTGAGTAAGTGTATCTATTTTTCCTTTTGTCATTTTTTTACTTTCACTTACTATATATAGTAAGGGGAATTATTGCGATCGTGAAAATTTTCGAATTACAGTTTTCAACGGAAATACACGTTTTAGGGTCCCCTGAGTCCAAATAACCAAGTCCCGCAAAAAGGTCTGTGTGTGTGTGATAACTCCCGGGTGGAAACGGTAAGTCCTATGAAACTGAAATTTCCATATTAAGACAACTATGCGCCCGAGACGTGACAAAACTTTTTTCATCAAAATAAGCTTACCAGAAGAGGCACTTTATACCATGCATTTTGCACCTTTTTCAAATTTCTCAAAAACGGTTCCGACGATTTTGATTAAACTCGCTATATCCATGTAAAATTTAATGAGCTTTAATATGATGTAGGTTTTATTTGGATAAAAATGGTCTGACAGGGCTTAAATGCCGATATTTTAAATTTTCTTCCCTAAGTACCTTTAATTTTGGAGATTCAATAATAATAACTAGATTATCTTGTTAACGCTGATGAAAAACAGGTAAATATATAAATTGAATAAATTCGATACCCAACTAAAGGAGAAAACAGAAAAAATATTTTTTTAATGCAATTTTTCGTTTTTGAACATAAGAGCAGTAATATACATGTATGATATACCGTTGGAAAGCTAAAGATTCTAGAAAAAATATCATCTCATACACAAGATTTTAGAAGTTAATAGAGAGTGATGAAAAGAAGATAAAACTAACTGATTATTTAAGATAATTATATAATAGATTTTTTAATAAAACACATGTTTCTATATAAATTCAATTTGATTAATTCCTTAATAATTTCACGTATTTTTATGTCTAACTGTATTTGAAAATTCTTTCATTGGTTTTAAAAATGGAGGTAAGTGAAAGTCGTGTGTTGCCCGCACCAGATTTTTTTTTATGTTAATCTATATATACATATATATATATATAAAATAAATATTGTTACATAATATATAACATATGTAATATTTAACATATAACAAGTTAGATTTAATTAGTAGTTGTAGATGTGTCGCATGTGAGCGTGAGCTAATGAGCGCCGTGTGTTTCAGGGAGTGGGAGAGGGAGGCGGGGAGTGCGCCTGAGCGGGCGGCGTCCCTCAAGCTGCCCAACGGGCGGCCGGCGGCCCAGTCTGCCGAGGAGATCCGGCCTCTGCGGGATGAAATCCGGGTCTCTCTCGAGAACACCAATACCTGTACCGACAGTCTCGTCACTGCCCTCGACGACGAAGCACTCCTCTTGTCTGACCTTTTCCCAGATCCAGGGATGAACCTGGCACCTAGCCGCGTCCACTTCGGCCAAGCCGGAGACGAGCTCTCCCTGTACGGTACTCCAAAGGAAGAACCGGCAGGAGGGATGTCGGCACCATCTACGGCACAGGATGGCGGGAAGCAGAGCTTCATCAAGAACCAGCTCCAGGCCCTCTTCCAGCCGACGGACAACAAACTTGCCATGAAGCTCTTCGGCTCGAAGAAAGCTCTCATGAAGGAGAGGATACGACAGAAAGCCGCCGGTCATTGGGTCATACATCCTTGCTCTAGCTTCAGGTGAGTCCATCTCTTTATTTCCCTCCTGTCAGAGGACTCGAGTAGATTTTAATGCACTTTTGATGTTTCACAAATCTTTCACTTACCTCTCTTTTTTAGATGAATATGATAATTTTATTATTTTTTTATTATATGTGTATATATTTGAGTGAATAAATTTATTTTTAGGTTGATTTAAATTTAAAAAAAATACAATCCTTTTATTTATTTTTCTCTCTAATGTTCGCTAATGTTAATTTGACAACCAAAGGAAGGAAAAAACTGCTGAAATATTTTTTTTTCTCACAAATATAAATAGTAATATAGATGTGTAATATATCGTTGGAAAGGAGTATAGAAAAAATCACCTAAGGGAAAAAGTGCGAAAATATTTTTCTAAATTACTATTTTTATTTACAAATAACAATATTCATTAAGATGTATAATATATCTTTAGAAAGATTTTTACAGATATGAAAAATATATAGATGAAAAGCTATACATTGAATTATATATTTCAACCTACAAAATTTACAAAATTTGAAACCTGCCTGTACCTAAAATGTTACGGCAATTCTTTCATCAAAATCTACAAAGAAGAATGCATGCATTTACACCTATTAGTAATTTTTTGTTTAAATAGGAAAAAAATGTTGAGTAAACTCGCTATATTGATGCAAGATATAATGAGCTTTAATTTTACGTATGTTCTATTCTAATTGAAATAGTGTGACACGCCTTAAATGCCTATTTTCCTTCAATAAATTACCGCTATTTTTGTTTATTGTAAAAAAATATAAATTTCTACTTGTGAGCTTTAATACAAAATGGATAAATATGAAGTATAGAAGAATTTGACAACCAACTGAAGGAAAAAAAAAACTGCTGAAATATATTTTTTTTCTCACAAATATAAATAATAATATAGATGTGTAATATATCGTTGGAAAGGAGTATAAGAGAAATCACCTAAAGGAAAAAGTGCGAAAATATTTTTCTAGATTACTATTTTTATTTAAAAATAACAATATTCATTAAGATGTATAATATATCGTTGGAAAGATTTTAACAGAGATGAAAAGCTATTCAATAATATATTTCAACCTGCAAAATTTAAAACCTGCCTGTACCTAAGATGTCACGGCAATTCTTTCATCAAAATCTACGAAGAAGAATGCATGTAAATCTATGCATTTACACCTATCAGTAATTTTTTTGTTTAAATCGGAAAAAAATGTTTATTAAACTCGCTATACTGATGCAAGGTGTAATGAGCTTTAATTTTACGTATGTTCTATTCTGATTGAAATAGTGTAACAAGCCTTAAATATCTATTTTTCCTTCAATAAATTAACTTTGTTTTTTGTTTATTATAAAAATATATCAATTTCTACTTGTGAGCTTTAATACAAAATGGATAAATATGAAGTATAGAAGAATTAGACAACGGAAGGAAAAAAACTGCTGAAATATATTTTTTGTCTCACAAATATAAATAGTAATATAGTTTTGTAATATATCGTTGGAAAGGAGTTTAAAAGAATTAGATAACCACTTAAGGGAAAAACTGCAAACATATTTTTCTGGATTACTATTTTTATTTATAAATAACAATATTCATGAAGATGTATAATATATCGTTGGAAAGCTATATATTGTTTAAAAAATGCAATTTATCATGTAAGTAAAAATGCAAGTCGTAGGAAACTGAAATTTTATATTAATGACAACTATACTCATAACATATTATAGTAACTTTTTTACTGAAATTGGCTGATCGGTAGCGTCATGCATTTTGCACTTACGATTTTATCAAAAACGGCTCTAATCATTTTTATTAAACTGGTAACATGAGTAAAATTTAATGGGTTTTAATATCATGTAGGTTTCATTCTGATTGATATTAAAATAGGGCTTACATGCTTATATTAAAATTGTCTTCTTCTGCAGTACCTTTAATTTTTTAGATTGGAAAATGTTAACAATATCATATAATTAGCATTGATAAAGAACGGCTTAATAAACTAGTTGAACGAATTTGATAACCAAATAAAGGAGAAAAGATAGAACATATTTTTA
This sequence comes from Piezodorus guildinii, assembly GCA_023052935.1. NCBI lineage: Eukaryota > Metazoa > Arthropoda > Insecta > Hemiptera > Pentatomidae > Piezodorus > Piezodorus guildinii. The sequence continues at coordinate 37,935,551 of CM041295.1, read as the reverse complement.
GTGCACTTTTTAGGTCGTTTAACATTAAAACAGTATAATATACAGTTCAAAAGCTGAATATTTTACAAAAATATTATCTTATACTCAAATTGTAAAAGTTAACGAAGAGGGATGAAAAGCCGATAAAACTACCTGATTGTCGTTGATAATAATTTTGTAGATTATTTAATAAAACATATGTTTCTATTGCGCGCATAAGATTTTTTGTCGAACTGTCTGTGGAATAATAAATAGTTTAGATTTGACCGTCACTCGGACAAAAATAAAATTTTCACTTTTAGGTTCATTTTTAATTAAAAAAAATTATCCATATTTTTCGCTCAACAATCCTTTTATATCTTTTTTTTCTCCAACGTTTCAGCAATTTGCCATTTTCAAGAATCCTTTTATCTGTCCTAGGCATACATAAAAATATATATATTGTCACATTATTTAAAAAAATATACTTTAGGCTGAAACCAGCCCTGTCAGCTTATATATTCTTATTATATTAGCAAGGTGACAAGGCTGGTTTCAGACTAAAGTATATTTTTTCATATTATGTGACAGTATATAAATTTTTATGTATGTACAGGACAGATTAAAGGATCCTTGAAAATGGCAAATTGCTGTAACGTTGGAGAGAAAAAAGATATAAAAAGATTCTTGAGCGAAAAAAATGCATATTTTTTTTTAATTAAAAAAAAAATGAAAATTTTAGTTTTGTCCAAGTGGCGTTCAAACCTAAACTATTTATTGTTCCGCAGGCAGTTCGAGAAAAAAATCTATTGCGCGCAATAGAAACATATGATTTATTAATAAGTCTACTAAATTATTATCAACGACAATCAGGTAGTTTTATCGGCTTTTCATCACTTTTCGTTTACTTTTACAATTTTGGGTATGAGATAATAATCTTTCTAAAATATTTAGCTTTCCAACGGTATATTATAGTGTATATTACTGTTTTTATGTTAAAAATCCCATAAATTGTATTAAAAAAATGTTTGCTCTGTTCTCCTTTAGTTGGCTATCAAATTCGTTTAAACGAGTTTATTAAGCCGTTCCTTATCAATGCTAATTATATGATATGGTTAACATTTTCAAATATACAAAATTAAAGGTACTGCAGAGGAAGACAATTTAAATATGGGCATGTAAGCCCTGTCGGAATATTTTAATTAGAATGAAACCTACATGATATTAAAGCCCATTAAATTTTACTCATGTTGCCAGTTTAATATAAATAATTAGAGCCTTTTTCGATAAAATCGTAAGTGAAAAATGCATAGTATAAAGTAGAAAATGCATGACACATCCGATCAGCCGTTTCAGTGAAATAGTTACTATAATATGTCGGGAGTATAATTGTCTTTAATATAAAATTTTAGTTTCCTACGACTTGCATTTTTACTTACATGATAAATTGCATTTTTTAAACAATATATAGAATTTCCAACGATATATTATACATCTTCATAAATATTGTTATTTATAAATAAAAATAGTAATCTAGAAAAATATGTTCGCACTTTTTCCCTTAGGTAGTTATCTAATTCTTGTATACTCCTTTTCAGGATATATTAAACATCTATATTACTATTTATATTCGTGAGAAAAAAACATATTTCAAAAAAATGTTTCCTTCCGTTGGTTGTCCTCTATACTTCATATTTATCCATTTTGTATTAAAGCTCACAAGTAGAAATTTATATTTTTTATAATAATTAAATACTGATAAGACGAAATACATGATTAGTAGCAGAAACGGTGGCGATCTTGGTGATATTGATGTATCAGGGCATACTTTTGAACACGTAGAGAAATTCAAGTATTTAGGTTCAATTATAAATAGAAAAAATGAAATCCAGGAAGAAATAAAGTCTCGGTTAAAGGTGGGAAATGCGTGTTATTATTCAATTGCTATGTTACTTAGTTCGCGGCCTCTATCTAAAAACTTAAAGATTAGAATTTATAAACCTATTATTCTTCCGACGGTTCTTTACGGATGTGAAACTTGGCCGCTTACTTTGAAGGATGAACAACGGCTTAAGGTTTTCGAAAATAAGGTATTGCGTAAAATATTTGGTCCGAAGAGAGATGAGTCCACTGGGGAGTTTAGAAGGTTGCACAACGCGGAATTGCGGAACTTGTATCCTGTGAATATAATTGAGCTCATTGCATCGCGGAGACTCAAATGGGCGAGTAAAGTTTTTGGGCTCGATGACGAGCGGATTCCGAGAAATTTGGTATTTGCTGATCCGACTGGTAGGCGTCCGAAAGTAGGCCGAGGCGTAGATGGGAGGATTGCGTTAAGGCTGATCTCGGGAGCTTGGGCTTGAATGGTGAACATTGGACGAGTCTGGGTAGGCGGAATTTGGTGGTATCCGCATCGAACCTTCGGGTTCGCTGAGCCTATTATTATTATTATAAAAAAAAGGGCATTTTATTGAAGGAAAATATGAAAAACAGGTATTGAAGGCCTGTCATACTATTTCAATCAGAATAGAACTTACGTGTAATCAAAGCGCACAGTATTTTATTTCAATAAAGCGAGTTTAATCAATATCTTTTAGTCCGATTAAAAAAAAATAAAATAATAACAATAGGTGTAAAATGCATGGCTTATTCTTAATCTTCTTGTTCGTAGATTTTAGTGGAAAAGCAGTAACATCTAAGGTATAGACAGGTTTTAAATTTAATAGATAATATATTTTTTAATGTAAAGCTTTTCACCACAATACTGTTCATATATGTTAATATCTGTCCTTAATAAAGAAATTTTAATGGACTTTTTTTTTTAGTTTATGCCTTACTTGAATTATAAATATAGCACAGTCTATCTATTGCATAATATCCATCTGTAACAATACCAATTTACATTATTAATACATTCCAATTAAGGAAAACAAACAAAATTTTTACACTTTGTCTAGAGGAAAACTGAGAATTTACCACCTTCTAAATACATTCATCATCCTAAAGATTAAATCATAAGCTTGTGCTGAAATTATCATTTTTTCTTAAAATAATTTTATTTTTTTTATATTCAAAATAATGTGATACATTTTTTATTTTTTACAATTATTGCATCTATGGAGTAGTAAGTTAAATAATATTTACTCAAATGTATAGAATAAAAAATATTGTATCTTGTCACTCTGTTAAGCGTCAGTAAGAGACGAATATAGCCTTTACATTGCTAAAAGTGACTTTTATTGAGTTTTTAATGAAAAAAAAAAAAAACAGTTTTTTTTGTGTTCATATAATATTACAAATTATTATCTACAACAGTGCATTAGTTAATTTGCTTTTCTTTACTCCAAGTTAACTTTTAAGAGTGTTTAAGTTAGTTAACATTTTTTAGAAAAATATATAGCTTTTCAACGATATATTATACATCTTACTTTCAAAAATTACCTGAAAATATTTCAAAAGTTTTTTATCTGATAGTTGATCATCAAATTATTATATAATTCATACCTTAACAATTTTTATTACTAAAAACTACAAAAAAAAAAAAAAAAAAAATTGTGACTTATTTAATATTATAAAAAAAAGGTATTAAAAATCCGAATAAATGCCATTTAAGCCCTACACTATTTGAATGAGTAGAAAAGCAATCTTATGTTAAATACGACTGATATGATTATAATCAAAATCGTTGTATCTGTTTCCGAACAAAAAAAAAAAAAAAAATCAAAACATTTGAAATTCATGAGTTTCGGTGATTCTATTTTGTCAAAAAAAAATCGTAAAATAGTATATTTACGCTCGACTTTTCCTTTACGAGCTAAATTTGCATTTCACGCGTACACATATAATTTTAAGAGACTTTATGAGGTTGTTTGGACTTAAAAGATGTTAAAACGTGTACATAATCGTTGAAAACTCTGATTCGAGAATTTTAGTTATCCCACACTTTTCCTCACTAGCAATTTCATAAATAGGTAAGTGAAAGTAATAAGATATAGATTTTTTTTTTTTAAGTTATAAATTTTCTAAATTTGCTGGTACCCTCTGACAGGAATAATATATTTTTATTTACTTTTATTTCAATATGACATTTTTCAATATTATCTATGGCAATGCAGCAGTCGTCACATATAAATAAATTATATATGTGCATATTCATTAATGTTTAATGTGTGTTTTGTCGTGGAAATGCGCATTTTTATCTCATCTCATTAAATCTTTACTATTTTTTTATTTTATTTCGCATATCTGGCTAAGCCACACAAATCAAGATTGGAAAATACTATTCCATTATAAAAAAAACATAATACAGTCACATTTGTAGATTTTTTTTATAATGAGTGTGGAATAGTCTAAACTTTTTTTTAGATATCCGACTTAAAATAATCTATTTCAGGTTATTTATATGGTTATATTTTATATTTAACGTTATGTCTGTGTGCTTACGTTAATTTTTTGGAACAGGTAAGTTAATAGTAACCGACTCACGAACATGTAATTTTTTTTTACGAAATATCGATGTAATAATGATGTTTGTAATTTAAAATAATATAAAATATTTAAATATTACCAATAGCGTAATGTATTTTTCATTCTTATGTAATTAGGTACGCATTTTTTCTTCTGTACACGATAAGGTGGCATGTATATTGTGGTTGTATTTAAATTATATTTAAAAAAATCTAAGTTGTTAAAGAATTAATTAAATTTAGCTTCAATAGATACATGTATTTTATTAAATAATATATTAAATTATTATCTACAAGAATCAGTCAGTTTTATCGGCTTTCAATCACTCCCCATTAACTTTTACAAGCTTATGTATAAGTTAATATTTTTTTTTTTAAATCGTTAAATTTCTAACGGTATAATCATCCATATTATTGTTTTCATGTTCAAAAACACAAAAATTGCATTAAAAATATTGTTTTCTCTTTTCTCCTTTGGTTGGTTATCAAATTCGTTCTACTTGCATATTTAGCTGGTTTATAGAAATGTTTATCGGATGATATGGTCAATTCCATAAAATCTAAAATATTAAAGGTACTTTAGAGGAAGAAAATTTTAAAAAGTCGGCACTTAAGCCCGGTCACATTATTTCAATCAGAATGAAACCTATGTTATTTTAAAATCCACTAAATTTTACATCTATATAGCGAGTTTAATCAAAATCATTAGAGCCATTTTAAGAAAATCGCAAAAACGTGCAATATGCATGGTATATGTAGGGCGTATTTTGTCTTAAATATGACATTTCAGTTTCGTCCGAATTTTCGTTTTCGTACTAGACTTACCATACACACACAGACCTTTTTTTTATGACTTGGTTATTTCTACTCGAGGGACCCTAAAACGTGTATTTCCGTTGAATACTGGAATTCGAAAATTTTCTCGATTGCGATACTTTCCCTTCAAATGTATTCATGTATGGTCAAGTAAAAAAATAGTGAATTATTCCAAAATTTATCAATCCATATGAATTTTTTTTTTTATTTATTTTCCAGGAATGTAATACATTTTTTGAATTTATTTTATTACTCATGAATGCCTTTGAATCGGTATTTTACTAACGGTTCTTTGGCTTTGAACAATATTCTTATCATACAATGTTCTCGTATCTGTTGAATAACGAAACACCGTTTGTTTGATCGCTTCTCTATACATTGTTTTCAACAAACATCCTTTGTGACTCAAATCCCTTTATAGAAATAAAATACACCCTATACCAAAAGTGGTCGGTATAGGATATATTTTTTTTATGAAGCGATTTCAATAATTTTATATAAAGGTTGGATTATATAGATCGGCTTTTCCTGTTATATCTTCAATTTATTTCACCGGATTTTCTCTTTCGCGTGTTCTAATTCAACATGGTTTCAATGGATATACGGTCGAAAAATATTTTATTCAAATGTTTATGTTACAGCGTTTATTTTATCAATTCTTAGATAAAAGAAACTTTTTTTTTTATTTATAGTAATTTACAACTGTATTAAAGAACACAATGATTAAATATGAGGAATGAAAAAAAAAAGTCATGAAAATGTCTTGAGAAAGAACTACCCAGTGGTAGCACTTCACTAACTATTTTAACTCAGTATGTCTCGAGGCCACCTTCTTTTCAGTCGCCTTGGAGGGTTATCAGGGATATCTAAGGAAGAAAATTACGGACAAGTGAATTTGTATGGGCAGGGAGTTTAGAATAAAAAGAGGAGTATCTATCACGGGCTATGTCTGCAACAAATGGGATGTTTAGGTCAGATAAAAGAAACTAAAATCTAATTTTTATGAAATTTTTAATGCACATTTGTTAGGTATAATAATCGGCCCTAGAGAGAAATGCTTTATTTATTTTGCAATGCATCCCAAATACATCAGGTTGTCAAATCACACATATACTATATCAATCACTTAGACATTTTTCACATCCATTTTCAATTTTTTTTATATTATTTTTTTTCCTATTCTAATACAAATTTCTAATATTTCAATGTTTGTGCCTTTTAGTTATATTATTTTTTGTCAATTTATTTATTCTCTCTCACAACTATATTTAAAATTTATACCTCTGGTGCGTACATTACACAATCGAAATATAAAAAAATTCATTATTTAATTGCCATACAGGTGATGGTGGATAATCCCATTACCACAGGTGGATGGTCGCGGTGTGCCCTCGAGTTTACAGTCAATTATTTTAGTGTGGTCATAATAAATATTATGATAATCCCACCTAAATTTGTCCCCTTGAACATTGTTTCCTAAACCTTAACCATTTTTAATCAACCTGGTTTTTAGTATTTCTATATGAAAAATATCCAAATAATTTAACTGTCGTTCGTCTGGTGCGGCCTAAATTCTACTTTTAATTACTTTGGCTAATGAATTCAATTTAAGAACTGTTAAAAAACCTTAAAAATGAAAATTGTTTAAAGTAAATTTAAATAAAACGTTTATTCAGTGTCGTTGGAAGTGTATGACTAGAATTAAATAATATAAAATTGTTATGAATACAAAACAGTAATAAGTTAAAGCCCTATTCGTCACTTTACATTACCTGTTCCAAATTTTTATATAAAATAATACTTTTTCTCAAATCTTTAGCTTTCCAACGGTATATGAACATGGATATATATATATATATATATAATTAAAATGGATTACTATTCTTATGTTAAAAAAACAACAACAAAGATTTTATTTAAAAAATCTATTTTTGCTGCTTTCATCTTTAGTTGGTTATAAAATTCTTTTACTTTTATATTCTGTAGGTTACAACTACACAAACTTACAATCCTATCGTTATTTTTTATTTAACAACCAAAATATTCAAATATATATATATATATATATATATATATATATATATATATATATATATATATATATATATATATATATATATATAACTTTTAATTAAATGTATTAAAAAAATACTTAATCTAAATAAGTAATTCCCTACAACTGGTCCGCGTAAGACGTCCAGAGTTTCCGTGAACTTTCATTAGAAAAATAATTTTTCATTTTATTATTGAAAAATATTTGTGAAGCCTTGTCTTTTACAAGAATCAGACATAATCTGCAGAGGCAAACTCAACATTTTTAGTCACTGACATGTGACAACTATAGCAGAATCACAACTTAAAAATTTGTAATTTTCTAAACTTTTCGAAAATAATGAGTTCAGAGGAAAATATAACTATATTATTATATCTATATTTCGATAATAACAATAAATATTTTTTTCGTCAGGAATTTCTGCAATATGAAGGTTTCCTCAAGCAAACTCCTGCTCCAGGAGGTCTTTCCATGTCTACCGGTCCATCGCGTCCTCCTACGACAGCCCCCTACCATTCCATACTCTCCACCACTCTATCCTTCCATCTAACTAGGGGTCTTCCTCTCCTCTTCTACCATCTTCCTCCGATCCATAATTATTTTGGGTAACCGATTGTCCCCCGTTCGTTTCACATAGACGTACCATCTTAGTCTCCTTTCTTCCACCACCTCAATAATATTGTGCTTTATTTCAAGTTTCTCTCTTATTAAATTTTTCACCCTTTGAATTCTCGATTTCTTGCCGCTCTCCTCCAAAAATTCATCTCTACAGAAAGAAATTGTTTTCCTGAGCTATTCTGAGGGGCAATGTCTCCAAACCATACATAATTGTGCTCTTTACCAAGCTTTGTATATTAGCTTCTTCGTTTTATCAATATATTGCTGCTCTAAAGTAATTAGTTGAGCATTCCCACTGCTTTTTTTCCGCTTGTGTCCTTTTTTGGATGTCTGCCTCTGTCGGCATTACATTCGATTATGGAGATCAAATGACAAAACTGTACCAATTTGCATAGATTCCACATTGTTGGGTCGGTACTTTCCTTATTCTCCGTGCACATATATTCAGTTTTGTCATAATTTATTTGGAGTCCTCCTTGCTCATAATGGTCTATTATTTTTCTGAATAGGTAACTTATATCCTCTTCATCTTGTGCAATTAGTAACTGATCATCTCCAAATAATAAATTGCATAGGTTTTTTTTCTCCCAACTTGACGCCCATTCTCCTACATTTCTTCATCCACCCTTTTAGGCATTCGTCAAAGTATTAAAAAAAAAAAAAAAAAAAAAAAATGATCAAAAATCTATGTATCTATATACGAATTTTCGCTTACCTTTTCTCTTGCAGTGTACAGCAGGCTTGAAAAGGAGGCAAGCTTGGAGCATCTTGTAACCTAAAAAGGCGCTAGATGAGTGACAATTTTTCACAGGTTTTAGACGCTAGTAACTCATAATGTCTGGTTCTTTTTTCCTTAATTCCCGTTTCCTAATTTCTGTTACTGCGAGCTTAGCACACAGAGGTAGCAGTGGCATTTCGCATAAAATGTACGTGTTACGGTGAAACCCCACTAACAATATAATTCTAGTATTTTTGGGAAAAACTGACCTGAACCTGATTTTAAGTGTATGTTGTAGAATAATCATAAAGAACAAAATAATTAAAATATAAAACTGAATAATTATGAAAATAAAACTATATATATTTATAAACATTTTTGTGACTTTTATTTTGTTTGTGAAAAAGGATGGCGGAAACCTATAATAATTTGTCCTCATCCATTTAAATAAAATATTATGTTGAAAAAAAAAAATTCTTGAATAAAATTTTATCCTTTTTTAATTTCTATTGACAAGGCTATTGTTATGTAATTTTTTTCGATGAGATCTTAACTGGGTTTTGTAGAAATGAATCTCTCGAAAATCATTAATTATTTATATGTAAAGTAATAAAGGAGAAAATTCTTTCATTTTTATTTTACACATAATTACAATAAACCTAGTTTTGGATTTTTCAATGTCAATATATGCTAATAATTAATCTTATGAATTATTATTACTTTCACTTACCTATATTTATAAAAATCATGTTTAATATATTGAAAATGATTTTTTTTTAAGTTATGGATTTGAGCTAAGTATGCTTGTTATATTATTGAAGAAATAAAAGTCGACAAAGCGATCTTTACCGTCATAAATATATTTAAATTTTAAAAAGTTATTAATATTAATACGTTGAGAAATTCAAGTATTTAGGTTCAATGATAACAAGAAAAAATGAAATCCAGGAAGAAATAAAGTCCCGGTTAAAGGTGGGAAATGCGTGTTATTATTCAGTTGCTAAATTACTTAGCTCGCGGCTTCTGTCTAAAAACTTAAAGGTTAGAATTTATAAAACTATTATTCTTCCAACTGTTCTTTATGGATGCGAAACGTGGCCGCTTACTTTGAAGGACGAACAACGGCTTAAGGTTTTCGAGAATAAGGTACTGCGTAAAATATTTGGTCCGAAGAGGGATGAGACCACTGGAGAGCTTAGAAGGTTGCACAACGCGGAATTGCGGAGTTTGTACCCTGTGAATATAATTGAGTTTATAGCATCGCGGAGACTCAAATGGGCACGTAAAGTTGTTGGGCTTAGTGAGGAACGGATTCCGAGAAAGTTGGTATTCGCTGAACCGACTGGTAGGCGTCCGAAAGGTAGGCCGAAGCGTCGATGGGAGGATTGCATTAAGGCTGTTCTCGGGGGCTTGGGCTTGACCGGTGAACATTGGACGACTCTGTGCAGGCGAAGTTTGGTGGTATCGGCATCGAACCTTCGGGTTCGGTAAGCCTATTATTATTATTATTAATATTAATATTAAAAAAAGTTATTAAGGTATTTAAAATAAATTAAATATTACAGCCAAATATAGCAAGGCACAGCTGCCAATAAAGTCTTCTGTTGGGTAGGGGCAAATAACAAATTAAAAAAAAAAATTTAAAATCATAAGGGTGTTAAATGAGATTTAACTGATCTGGAAACGAGATATGTGTTTTGAGTTCTAACTGCTTCTGTAAATAACCCACTTGATATGTCCCTGATATTATGTCAACTCCAGTTGAACAAACGCCTTTCTTTGATTGATCGAACTGAAATAATACCAAGAACGATTTGTTCGCGATACTCTTCTGAACAGGATTTTGTTGACAAAAAGTAGAACCAAAATTGTTAACAGGAAAAGTTAATAAACATACTGAGGTATGTGTAAATATTTTTTTACTTTCGATTACCTATTTTCGAACTATTTACTGAGGAATAGTATTGTGATCGTGGGAATATTTTAAATAGACTTTTTTACGGAAATACGCATTTCAGGGTTCCCTGAGTCCAAATAACTAAGTCTCGAAAAAAGGTATGGTTATGTGTAACAAGTATATACGTAGGATGTCACTGCGACTTTTCCCCAGAAATATTTTGAATGGATTTTTCATTTTTTATTATGAATTTTGTCCGTTTTTCTCAAAAACACTTTTAATGATTATAGTTAAACTTACTCTATCCATGTAAAATTGACTAGGCTGTTCATCATGAAGATTTTATCTTCATTGAAATAGTCTGACAAGGCTTAAATTTTGAAGTTAAAAATTTGTTTCTCTATAGTATATTTAATTTTGTTGATTACAAAAAAAAATTGTAATTTCTTCTTGTGAGTATTGATAAGAACATGGTAAATATAAAGCAGATAAAACAAAATAATTTATTTTTATTTTTATTTATATTTTATTGAATTTTACAACTGTGTTAACATAAATACAATAAGTAAAACTGTTGAATTAGAATAAAGGGCTTGAATGGCTTAAGAAGAAACTACCCAGCGGTAGAACTTCGATTTTGTAAATTTAAACACGCCTGGAAATAATAATAGTAATAGTTGGTAAGCGCAAGATTTTATAAAAACTAATATGTAAAAATAAAATGGTAGAAGTTATTAAAAAGTGACTAACTAGAGAGACATAATAATGTTTGATAGCAGAAATTTCCAGATTTTTTTATGGCAACTAGGTATATGTCATTTTCAAACGTTTACTATTACTTTTGCCGCAAAATTAAAACGCGTGAAATTTATATTAAAAAAAAAAAACCTGTACCACTACAACCCATGAAGGGTCTTGGGCTCAGTACATATAGAGATTCGTACTGTTTCTAGGCCAACGGCAGTGCAATGAGGTGATTAGGCCTTAATCACGCTCAGCCGCCAAGTTTTTCCCCAATTAATTTGGGTACCCACTTTATAGAGGCTGGATCTGCCCCAGGATGGTCTCCATACCCTAGGGTCGCCCCCGACTGAATTAACAGAATAAATAATATTCTGCCACAGGCGGGATTCGAACCCAGGACCCGGAGAACAGCAGACTAGTGCTTTAAATTTATGTTAACCAAAAAAAAACTTCTTGTCGGACAATTATAGTGAAAATATTTTTGTAACATCCCAGTTATACTATTTGGATCTGTCTACAACACCATAAAATTATTTCATCATATTTATTCATTTACAATTCAACAGGGAGTAATCAGCAACTATGCTTCCTAATGACTGATTTCGTTCTCACTTTTTTATTATTTTTTGGAAAATAGAAAAATCTGATAAAATTATCTTACACAATAATACATATTCATGTAATGCGCTCCATAAATATTTCAATTTACATATTAATATAACTTGTAAGAATCAATGCTTTGTGGCAGGAATATTTAATAAAAATAAATTAATTTATATTAACATAATATTTAATTAAATCAAATTTTTATATTAATTGTTATGCTCGTAAACTTAATTATATTTAAAAATAAACTTTCATAAAAATTTAACTTAATAATATATATTAAAGAGATATTCCTTAGTCCAATGTTTTTTTCTTGCTCATGGAATGTGTTTGACCCTGTGAGAAACAGATATAATTATATGTATTTGAAATTTCTCCGCCTACTTATTAATTTGCTTTTTATTATATTTATTTTGTATTATTGCATTATATATACACAATATAATATTAAATTATGTTCCAATAGGAGCCAAGGCAAGTTAAATACTTCAAAACAGGCTTGTTCTTCCGATAGTGGATGGGAAACGAAGGGCTCAAGAGATCTCAGCGTTTCTTTCCATATTGCTAGTGATGATGGAAATTTTTCGCTTATATACAGTGAATAGATTTGATTAAGGGCTAATGGGAAAATATTTTCTCAGGTTGAATACTTTTTTTATTAGAGTAATATGGATAAAATTTTTAATACAGCATAATGTTAAAATGTTTAAGTCGTAAACGTTAATAGGGAATGAAATAATTGTAGGTAATGATGGGTTGAGCACTAGTCTACTGTTCTTCGGGTCCCTAGTTCGAACCTTGGCTGGGTAAGAATTATTTGTTCTGTTATTTCAGGTATGGAAACCCAAAGTGGGTACCAAAAATAGCGGGGGAAAAAACCTGGCGGCCCATCGTGATCTTGGCCAAATTACTTCCTTGCATGGCCGTTGACCGTAAAACAGTATTATTATCTATAAATATTGAACCTAAGACCCTCCATGGGTTGTAGAGGTATCTTGGAACCATATTTATTGCTAAAATATGTTATTATTATTATTTTTACTTTCACCTAAATATATATTAAGGGAAAGTATTGCGATCGTGAACATTTTGGAATTCGATTTTTCACTGGAAATAAACGTTTCCTCAGAGTCCAGATGACCAAGTCCTGCAAATAGATCTGTGTGTCCGTGTCCGTATACAACTGTAATTTAATATTTAAAGAGCTTACGTGCCTGAGGTGTTACAACATTATTTTAATAATAATCAGCCAAGTGCTACTTTATACCCATGCATTTTGCACCTTTTTCCGATTTTCTCTAAAACGGTTCTAAGGATTTTTATTAAAATCCTATATGTCGATGTAAAATTTTATAGACTTTAATATGATGTAGGTTTCATTCTGATAGAAATCGTCTGACCGGGCTTAAATGTTGATATTTTAAAATTTCTTCCTCTAAAGTACCTTTAATTTTGTAGATACTAAAAAAATAACAATATAATCTTGTTATCAAGGATGAAAAACAGGTAAACATATAAGTTAAAAGAATTCGATCTCTAACTAAAGGAGAAAACTGCTTATTTTGTTAATGCAATTTATCGTTTTTAAATATAAGAAAAGTATTATAAATGTATAATATACAGTTGGAAAACTAACGATTTAAAAAAAAAAATGTTATCTTACACACAAGTTTGTAAAAGTTTATGAAGAGTGATGAAAAGCCGATAAAAATATGTGATTGTTATTGATAAAAATATAATAGATTATTAAATAAAACACATGTTTCTATAGAAATTCAATTCAAGTAAATCTTTATTAGTTTCACGCATTTTTATCTCTAACTGAATTTGAAAATTCTTTAATCGATTTCAACAAACGCGCACAGGGGCAACATCCTTAATTTAGGTGGACAAAAGTTTGGAATTTTCCAGTGCTTCACCTTTTTATTATTAGTTGGCAAGACCCTTAATACTAATATTTCCCGCCATACCATGTTAAAGAATAAATAGTAAATGAGTGAATCATTCCTGTTCGCACAAGTGCCAAATAACCGGTAGTGGGATTATCTTTATTCGATGGCCATTTATTGTGTTCAACTTGTGTTTAGCGCAAAGTCTTTTTGTTTTATTTAACAATGGACATTGCTGAGACAGTTAAGACATTATATCTCCAAACTCGTTATTGAATACACATTGCGTTAATTTAGCAATTTGTAAATGTATGCCCCTATTCAATAACAAAAAACTATATGACCCCCGCGTTACCCCATGGATTTGCTTGTACGATTTCTTTAATCAATCCTTCTAGTGTATAATAATACAAAAAAATTTTGCGGTTTGGGTGATACATGATTTTTTTCAGGCACAACACTCCGAATCAAAAGTTTAACAATCTATAATTTGAAGAGTTTCCTCAATGATATAAAATACATCTATTAGCAGTTTTCAGCAACTCCGAGCCATAATTAGATTTTTTTTATTATTCTTCCCGTATTCTGGGACTTCAAATGTAAAATGTGGGGAAGTTTTAGATTTTAGCAAATAAATTTGATGTTTGAACACTGTGCGCTCTCCAATCGTGTCAAAAAATTGATTAGTTTTTATATATTTTTTTCTTATAATTCTTTTTCATATTTTTGTTCGTAATCTGGGACTCCAAAGGCTAAATATGGGCAAGTTTCAGAATTTTGTCCACCTAAATCGGTCATATTTTCCTCTGTGCGGCGGTAAGTGTAAGTCGTGTGTTGCCAGAACCACATATTTTTTTATTTTTGAATATTCTATTTTAATAAATCGAGTTCATATTTTAAACCCTATACTAAGTATATAAACTGGCAGTATTTGTGAATTTTCCGAGTAAGTTTAAGTCTATATGGAAGAAACCTAAACACTCGCTCTACTATTCGGGGCTGAGATGATATGATTGTTTTGTGTTTAATGTTTTAATAGTATATAGATATTTTTTTTTCAATTTTCAAAAACAGTTAGAGGTAAAAATATGTGAAACTATTAAGGAATCAATTAAATTGAATTTATATAGAAACATGTGTTTTATTAAAAAATCTATTATATTATTATCTAAAATAATCAGTTAGTTTTATGTTCATTTCATCACTCTCTATTAACTTTTAAAAGCTTGTGTATGAGATAATATTTTTTCTAAAATCTTTAGCTTTCCAAAGGTATATTATACATATTACTGCTCTTATGTTCAAAAACGAGAAATTGCATTAAAAAAATATTTTTTTTTGTTTCTCCTTTAGTTGGGTATCGAATTTATTCAATTTATATATTTACCTTTTTTTTATCAGCGTTAACAAGATAATATAGTTATTTTTATTGAATCTTCAAAATTAAAGGTACTTTAAAGGAAGAAAATTTAAAATATCGTCATTTAAGCCCTGTCAGACCATTTTAATCAGAATAAAACCTACATGATATTAAAGCCCATTAAATTTTTCATCGATATAGCGAGTTTAATTAAAATCGTCGGAACCGTTTTCGAGAAAATCGAAAAAAGGTACAAAATGCATGGTATAAAGTGCCACTTCTGGTAAGCTCATTTTGATGAAAAAAGTTTTGTCACGTCTCGGGCGTATATATAAAATAAAAGTCTTAAATATAAAATTTCAGTTTCATAGGACTTACCGTTTCCGCCCGGGAGTACACACACACACACAGACCTTTTTGCGGGACTTGGTTATTTGGACTCAGGGAATCCTAAAACGTGTATTTCCGTTGAAAACTGGAATTCGAAAATTTTCACGATCGCAATACTCCCCTTTACTATATATAATAAGTGAAAGTAATATAAGTTGAACGAATTCGGTCTCTAACTAAAGGAGAACACTGCAAATATATTTTTTAAATGTAAAAGTTAATGGAGATATTGATTTTGAAACTGAGTTTATTATTAAATTGAGTTAATACTTGGATATGGCTCAGTCATGCCCTGATGATGGCTCACAAGCTTGAACCGAAACTTCGGCAAAATTAAAATATTAATAGAAAAGACTGGCTCCTGATTATTTCCACCTTTAATAGTTTCTATAGTCGACTATACATCCTCAATATAGAACGTTCTATTTCAATAATTCGAATTTATATTCTAAACCCTAAACCAAGCATATAAATTGACAGTATTTGTGAATTTTCCGAGTAAGTTTAAGTCTATATGGAAGAAACCTAAAGGCTCGCTCTACTATGCAGGGCTGAGATGTTATGATTGCTTAGAATTCTCGGATACATATTTCAGGAATAGCTTTGTTCCTGTAGGGCTTCGTATTGTGAAGCTCTCCGAAACGTTTTATCTCGATATGAATAAGTCATATTTTCGCAAGCCGTCTTCCGCTCGTAAACGTTCCTCCGAAAAAATAGTTCAACCGAGAAAATTTTTCTCATTTGCCATGATAAACGGTTCTGTTGCTAGAGTCGATGATTATATTTTGTAATTTATGAAAGGGGCTGAACCGTGAAATTGCTTATCGTAATATTAAGTGCGAGAATAGTAGGTGTAGTAAACGGGGTTCACAATAACAAAATATTATCAGTTTTCGTTAATTGACGTCACTTTCTGCTTAAGAATGCTGTTTTGAAATTGATGAGGAAGCTTATATCACTATTTATGGTGTCGCCGACTGGATTCTACCTTGGCACTGATTATTGACGCAAAATATCCTCAATCCGGCCGTGCCCATCGATATGTTTTTATGATTGTTTTTCTCATCTGTTATCCCTAATAAGAGCGTAGAGAAAACCCAATATTATAAATTATCTGTACAAGTAGAATAATTACAAGCACAAACCATAGATGATGAAACATTTTTTTAAATAATAAAAATATGGTTTGCACGTCACAAGACTATCACTTATTTACGAACAAAAAAAACCTGTACCTCTGCAACCTACGGGGGTTGAGTACTTATAGAATATCTTACAGTTTCTTTGCCAACGACTATCTCACTTAGCTTCTGGGTTTTTCACTAATGTTTGGGCACCTACTTTATTGAGGCTAGATGTGCCTCTCGGAAGTGTCTCTCTGACAAAAAAGAGAAAGATTATGAAAATAAAAAATATTTAGCATGCCGTCGCACAGTGGAAAATATGACCGATTTAGGTAGACAAAATTGTGAAACTTGTCCATATTTAACCTTCGGAGTCCCAGATTACGGAAAAAAATATTTAAAAAAAAATAAGAAAAAATTATAAAAGACTCTCCCTAGCCTAGAAAAATTACTGAAAATAGAGAGAAGGATCCTGAGGAGAATCTATGGGCCCAAAAAAACACAGGAAGGCTATAGGTTGAGACCTAACGTTTGGAAATATACTATCTTACCTGTGTGATAAGCCATGTGATAAGTGAAACCATTTAGAAAAAATGAATTTAAGTTTTTAATAAAAAAAAAAATTCGAGTGAATTGGCCCACTAATAAATAAATAATAGATTTTTGCGTTTCCTATAAAATTGTCCAAGGTGCATACAGTACCTTTTGGAACTCAACGTCTCAATTGTTTCTATTGCAATTGGTCAAATTTGAAGGATTTCGAAGCTTCAGAGGGAGAGAGAGAGAAAAAATAATTGTTAAAGAAATTAAAAATATTTAATTGTTCCATTTTACCACCACCACGCTGACGAATTTCTGGCTGTGACTCTTAACGGTAAACTAATTGTAACCATCATGAAGAAAATAAAAAAGGAATTTTCATTTTTGGTACAATACGTGGCATCGACTAAGCTTCAGAGGGAGAGAGAGAGAGAGAGAAAAAATAATTGTTAAAGAAATTAAAAATATTTAATTGTTCCATTTTACTACCACCACCCTGACGAATTTCTTGCCGTGACACTTAACGGTAAACTAATTGTAACCATCATAAAGAAAATAAAAAAGGACTTTTCATTTTTGGTACAATACGTGGCGCATCGACTAAGCTTCAGAGGGAGAGAGAGAGAGAGAGAGAGAGAAAAATAATTGTTAAAGAAATTAAAAATATTTAATTGTTTCTTTCTACTACCGCCTCCCTGACAAATTTCATCCCGTGACTCATAATGGTAAACTAATTGTAACCATCATGAATATAATTAAAAAGAATTTTTCAATTAAAACAATTAAGAAAAAATAACCTTTCGTCATCCTGGTCCTAAGCGCGTGTTATAAACGGTCGGTTAGGTAAGTCCGCCTGAGGTAGCGGATTCAGATCGTGAGACATCTGAAATTACGCCTCAACCAATTAAACGTATGTAGTTGAATGAGTTGGAAAAAGTCCATAAGGAAGCCATAACTGCCAGATTATGGTCCTGGATCGTATCTTCGGTCGTTGTTCTTTGGCCTTTGCCCCTAACCCCTTCTGTTTTACCTATGTTTACGTTATTTAAGGGAAAAAGAAAGAAAAAGCTAAAATGGCCGAATAAATAATTATTCTGTATAAAACAAACAGTGAAGCCCTGGTCTACATCTAGCCGTAGCAGCCGGAGGGAGGAGGTCGCGTTGACCCGGCTAAGGATAGGACACTCGCGGCTGACGCACTCTTATCTTTTTGCTAGGTAGCCGGTGCCCCGATGCCAGCACTGTGATGGAACCCTTACCATTCGGCATATTTTTCAAGAATGCCCTTATTGTTCATCACATATGAATAAAATTGGACTAAGCCCGAATATTTCAGCGGTGTTGGGTGATAGAGAGAAAACCATTGAATTAGTTTTTGATTTTCTTAAGGAGCAGTCATTATTATCGAAATTATAAAGACCATTCCTAGTCAGTTAGCATTACTAGTATTAGCTTTTTAAACTATTGTTTACATAAAAATATTTTTTTCTTTCTTTATTTATTTATTTTATTATTATTTTTTCTTTCTTTCTCTCAATCACTCATTACCTAATAGTTCTTTCTTATAAAGGTTGAATATGCATATAGTGTCTAGGCGTTGATGACCTTAGGGTTTTACGCCTTAAAACCTAAACAAACAAACAAACAATAATTATTCTGACACAGCAGACAGTTTGATATTTTATTTATTTAATTTTTAATTACTTCATATCATAAAGCTAATTTATTTTGTTTAATTTTTACAATGCTTTCACTTACATTTACATTAACTACATTTATATTAACTTTTACATTTAAAAAATATATTTGCAGTTTTCTCCTTTAGTTAGAGACCGAATTCGTTCAACTTATATTACTTTCACTTATTATATATAGTAACGGGGAGTAATGCGATCGTGAAAATTTTCGAATTCCAGATTTCATCGGAAATACACGTTTTAGTCCAAATGACCAAGTCCCGCTAAAAGGTCTGTGTGTGTGTCTAAGTCCGTTAGTGGCAACTCCCGCTTGTTAAAGAAAAGTCCTATGAAACTGAAATTTCACATTTAAGACAACTATACGCCTGAGGTGTTACCAAAACTTTTTCATCAAAATCAGCTAACCAGAACACCCACTTTATGCCATGCGTTTGGCACCTTTTTACGATTTTGATTAAATTCCCTATGTCGATGTAAAATTAAACGGGTTTTAATATCATGTAGGTTTTATCCTGATTGAAATAGTCTGACAGGGCTTAAATGCCGATATTTAAAAATGTCTTTCTCTAAAGTACCTTTAATTTTGTATATTCGAAAAAATTAACCTTATCGTTAAATTAGCATTGATAATTAACAGCTAAATATGCAAGTTGAACGAATTTGATTTCTAACTAAAGGAGTAAACTGCAAAAATATTTTTTTAATGATTTTTTTTTTGTTTTTGAACTTAAGAACAGTAATATACACGTACATGTATAAGATACCGTTGGAACGCTATAGATTTCAGAAAAAAATATTATATTTTACGTACTATTGTAAAAGTTAACGGAGAGTCGATAAAAAGCCAATAAAACTGATTGTCGTAGATAATAATATAATAGATTATTTTATAAAGCACATGTTTCTAATAAAATCCAATTTAAATAATCCTTTAATAATTTATTTCCGTTTATAGATTTGTTTAAAAATTCTTGAATCGATATTCGGTTATATAAGATATAAGATGGTTCTGGTAGCGGTCAAAAAACTATTTTCTAATCTTTTAAAATTTAATATACTAATTAATCAAACATATAACTACATTATTTCAACAAATAAGTACAAATTTACTACACATTTTTATATATATATGGTGTTTATAGTTTTTATTTAAGTTTTAAAAAAACTTGCTGTGCGTTCTTATTCCTCAGAAGTCCATTTTACTGTCCTTCCATCTTTACTAAAATTGTTAAAATATAATTTTATATTATAAACATATTTTTAAAATATTTCAGCAAAAGCAAAAGGACAATAAAAATAATAATTAGAGCATAAAAAAAAAAATGTTTGAATGGGATTTGACG
Organism: Piezodorus guildinii; assembly: GCA_023052935.1. Taxonomy (NCBI): domain Eukaryota; kingdom Metazoa; phylum Arthropoda; class Insecta; order Hemiptera; family Pentatomidae; genus Piezodorus; species Piezodorus guildinii. The sequence continues at coordinate 37,915,332 of CM041295.1, read as the reverse complement.
GCAATAAATGACTGCGGTTCGTTGGTTCGGTTTAATGATATGCGTTTTCCTCTTTTTATTCCTATTTTTCCACAAGCCCGATGTTTTTCCTAAATAAAAGTGTTCCCGGGGTTCAGAATCACGACCGTAGTTTTCCGAGGACCAAAAATCCTTTTTTTACTAATTAAAAAAAATTGGATAAAATGGGGTGTAGAAGAAAATATGGTATAAATAATCTTTATAATAGTATATGATTTGTTTTATTTTACTTGCCTAATTTAGGATGAATTTAGATATTATAAAAAATATTGAATGTCGTATATATAAGTAAAAAAAAAAAAATCTTTATTCTGAGACTAAGTCCCTTAAATAACTAACACGACAAAAGAACAAGAAAACAAGTCAACTTAAAAAATACAAAACAATAATATTAAATAAAATGTCTGATGAAAAGATAATTAAACTAAGTTCAAGTCTGGTAATTGAAAAAAAAGATAAACAATAGATGAAAAGTTGAAGTAGTATCTATTAACACATATTGACTACCAGTAAGTTGTGAATTATTTACTACTTGCTAGCTTGAACTTAATAAAAAAAAAAAAAATCACCATACCCTAGGGTCACCCCCCGACTGAATTAACAGAATAAATAATATTTCTGCCACAGGTGGGATTCGAACCCAGGACCCGGAGCACAGCAGACTAGTGCTCCATCCACTAGACCACGCCGCTCCCTTGCTTGAACTTAAGAGTGAATATTTTTATTGTCAGAAAGCGTCATTTTTATTGTTTAAAGGTTAAGGTTTCACAAATTTGATTGATTTTTTATAGCTTTCCATAGATTAATCGGTACTTAAATTTTATAGTTCAATTTTGTTTCATGTGCAATATTTTCGCGCTACAGTTATGCTAGTTTTACGGAAATCTATCTGCTTACTGCTTATAAAAATAAAATTAAAAACACTTATCTCCCGTTGTTCCATCTTATTACTCACATAACACATTGTTTAAAATTTTTCTAATAAATTTACCATGCTTCGATTTTTCGATTGTATTTATATTACGAAAGTGAATGATTTATGTTTGTCAATAAGTTTCAAAAGTTGAATAGTAGCTGTCATCTCTAAGAACTCTATTGCTACTCAATTGTACAGATAAAATAAATACAGTAACTTTTCTTGTTTTGTTTTTTAACATGTATGAAAACGAACAATAGTTTATACAAGTATCTATTAAATTTAATTTCACTTACCTATATGTATAATATATAGTAAGGGAAAGTATTGCTATCGTGAAACGGAAAATCACGTTTTAGGGTCTCCTGAGTCCAAATGAACAAGTCCCGCAAAAAGGTCTGTGTGTGTGTGGCAACTCCCGCTCGTAAAAGAAGAGTCCTATGAAACTGAAATTTTATATTTAAGACAAATATACGCCTGAGATGTTACAAAAAACATTTTCAGGAAAATCAACTAACCAGAAGAGCCACTTTATACCGAGCATTTTGCACTTTTTTACGATTTTCTTACAAACGGTTCTAACAATTTTTATTAAACTCGCTATGAAAAATTGAACGGGCTTTAATATCATGTAGGTTTTATTCTGATTGAAATAGTCTGACATGGCTTAAATAGCGATATTTCTAAATTTCTTCCTCTAAAGTGCCTTTAATTTTGTAGATTCGAAAAAATTAACCATGTCGTCTGATGAGCTTTAAAAAAACACAGGTAAATATATAAGTTGAACAAATTAGATATCCAACTAAACGAGAAAACTGCAAAAAATATTTACTTGATGCAATTTTTTGTTTTTGAACTTAATAACAGTAATGTACATGTATAATATACCGTCGGAATGCTAAAGATTTTAGAAAAAATATACATACTATTGTAAAAGCTAACGGAGAGTGATGAAAAGCCGATATAACAAACTGATTGTGGTAAATAATCATATAATAGATTTTTTAATAAAACACTTGTTGCTATAGAAATTCAATTAAATAAATTCTTTATCAGTTCCACTCATTTTTATCTCTAACGGTATTTGAACATTTTTTAATCGATTTTAACAATTAAAAATGTATCACGTAAGTGATAGTCGTGTGTTGATTTTAGATTTTTTATTTAATTTCTGTTTACTCCGTGCATATGGATTGAAGGATTTCTTATAGCTTAAATACTGATTTTCCCAAAGTGTGGCGTATTGAATTATTTCTGAATAACAAATATTAAAAAAAAAAAACGACTGAAGTATAAGTTCAACACATTTGACTATCTTGCATATATATATATATATATATATATATATATATATATATATATATATATATATATATATATATATATATATATATATATATATATATATATATATTTTTTTTTTAATTAATTTATCTTTTAGTAGGTATGCTTATAACGTTTCGAAGAATGTTAGTACGGGAGTCTAGAGTTGGAAACAGTTCACTAATGAATGAAATAATAGAAGAAAAAAAATCTTTAAAGGTCGTGGTTTATGAGACAATATAAATACCAACCTTATGAACCTCAGCAACTTTCTTGATATTATTTAATCTATAGTTCTGACTACATAAGATAATTCTATTCATAATCTTATATTCAATTGTATTAAAAAAATTATATTAAAGTGCTACCACTGGGAAGTTTTTCACAAGACATTGTAATTTGCCCATTTAATTATTGTGTTTATTATAAGTACAGTTGTAAATAACCATAACATGTTTAAAAAAAATGTTCTTATATGTTCTTGCTGCTTGAGATAGAGTACATAATAATTCTGAATCCAAAAAAACATTTAAAATACATTATAGAGGACATAGTAAAACTTGAATGCTTTTTAGCTCGCTTCGTAGAAAAACTTTGGAGCATTACATGCTACAAATTATATTTTAATATATACATATAATCTTACTTCTTTTAAATTAATATTATTTAGAATCATAGTATATTTTAAAAAAAAAACCCATCACTTGTTTAATTTTTATAGATTCTTGCAAATTCCTTAGTATTTTAAACTACAGATTAAAAATATATAATCGTAAGAAAAAAATCTTCCCTTATAATAAAGGTTTGAGGATTTAATTTGGCTTTGGGGTCCCCTAGGGTGTAGTGGCTAGTATAATAGCATAATAGGTTGTGGGTTCAAAACCGGCATATGACCCCTTGAATTTTAAAAGGGAGGAAAATCACTAGTTTTTCCGTCCTTCGGTGGGTACGTTAAATGGTGGTCCTGATTCATTGCAATGTAGATTCTGTACTCGTAAAAGATCCCTATCCTAATTAAACCTGGATAGTTAATTGAGGATTCCAACTGTAGCATAATATTGACGTTAAATGAATAAAAAACAAAAACAAATTTTGCTTTAAATCTTATAAGATATAAAGGAGTTTCTAAGGCTAAGATTTTCAAACAGATTTTAAAGGATTGCTGTAGATTAGAAGTAATATAAAATATTCCATAATACTTTTAGTATGTATAATACTCTAATATTTTCTCATTGTTATACGTGAATGAGATTAATCAATTGGATAAATGAATAAATGAATGAACGTCTATTCATGTTTATTAATGATGGCATTAATAAAGCATGAATTGTTGCAGATAATATAATGTTATCAATTAATCACAATGCCCTTGGCTTCCTCTGAATTCTACCAACGGCCAGTTTTTTTTAACGCCTTATTTTAAAATGCATCGGATCCTATTTTGTAATGCTCCTCAAATCAATGATTATATAATTATTTTATTCTTTGGATAATGTCATATTTGTAGTATTTACATTTTATTTTTAGTAGCGCAGAGCAGTATTCTTGGACCCATTCATTACACAGTCTTTACAGCTGATATCCCAACCCATCCTCCCACCTTACTTTATACGTGTTACTTGGAATCCTCACAAGAGACTGACACGACAAGAAACTGCCCGACGTTTTCAACTACTTATAGGACAAGCGCCCAAACCTTCCGCTTAACTACAAAAGACTCATCTACATGACTATCATTAGGCCGATATCGACTTACGGAGTTAAGCTTTAGGGCTCTACTAAAGCATCAAATTATTCTTGTCTCCGATCCTTACAATCAAAAATCCTCAATAAATATCTCTTCAAGATAAGGAATATCGGTTGAAACTGATTAAAGTACCTTAACTAATCATTTTTTTTAGAATATGTAAAGATTATTTACCAAATAAACATGATTTAAGAAACATAGAGACAATTAAACTGGACTATTGAAAAAGGCTAAGGACTTTTTTTTTACTAACCAATAGGTCTTATAATGGTCATTTAAATGAGTTTTGAGCGTTTTTCGAGAAGTTTTTTAGTAATCGCTATCTACGAGCAGTTTCTTGTCGTTTAAGTCTTGTATCTCCCACTTTAATCCACCGGTTTCAATCCTTGCTTCCTCTTCTATTCCTGACAATATCCCAAGGCGTCTGAAAAGAAGATGGTATCGAGACCTTCCTTGTTTAGATTACGGAGTGGAGTGCTGTCAATGGGCATATTCTCTTCATGTATTTTATCTGATAGCTAATTTACTTGATGTATCAACTAATACACTTGTAAATTTCAATGAATAGTAATAAAAAAAAAAGTCTTGTATAAGGATTCCATGTCAGAACTTTGTCAAGATAGAGTCCTAATTATCGTATTTGTTCTAAAGGAATGATTAGGATATAATTGAATGATACAGTGGGATAAATCGTTTTACGACGTAGGGTAAAGGTGATTTGATTGGATTTATTTTAATTATAACACCACACACATGACCGTTTTGACACCATTCTTCAATGGCTGATTAATGGTTCTGTAGGATTTGTGATCGTTAATCACGGGCAACACACTGTGTCATCAGCGTAATATACTCTTATAAAGTTTTAAATTTCAATAACAAAATTAATTCTAATAAATCCCTCCAAATAACCTTTACCCTTCGTCGTAAACTAATGTCTTTCTGCCCTACATTATCCTTAAATGACACTCCACTAGCCCCTGTTTAACAGTTCTGTTATCTAGGACTGTAACTTGACAAACGTCTGACTTGAAATCCCCATACAAGACTGAAACGATGTTTTCGATTACTTCAACACTTACTGAACAAACGCTCTAATCTTCCACTTAATTACAAAAGACTTATTTATATCACCATCATAAGACCGATATAGACTTACGGAATAGAGCTATGGGGCTCATCTAAACTATGGAATTCTTCTCGTATCCAATCCTTACAATCCAAAATCCTTCGTAAAATCCTTAACGCTCCTTACATTGTCACGAATAAGCTTATCCATAAAGACCTTAATATCCCATATGTTACTGAATTAGCCCGAACCAGGTATCAATCATTCCATGAAAAACTCCATTTCCACTCTAATCCACTAGTTTCTATCCTATCATCCTCTTCGATTCCTGATAATCCTACGAGGCGTCTGGATAGAAGATGGCCCCGAGACCTTCTAGTTTAAAATATTTTAAAGTTCTGCCAATGGGTGGCGTCTCTTTATGTATTTCATGTCATTTTACTATGTACAACACATTTTCTTGTTTTTTATAATAATACAGTTGTAAATATCAATAAAAATGTTTAATTAAAAAAATTTAATAACAAAATTTATAAAAAACCTTATATAAACTATATACAAGACCCTCGCCGATATTAAGTATTTTTTTAATATCGCCTCTTTGAATACTAAACTTCTTCGAGAAACTTTAAATTTGAACGCTGATAGAATATAAGTGGAGGGACAAGATAAATTTCCTTTTAGTATCCGCATTTTCCGTTAAAGCCTTATACTTCGGCTCTTTTATATTAACTTTTGAGGGAATATTTCAGGGCGAATTTGTGTGCGTAAGGAATACCCGCCCGGATGGTAAGAGTCGGTCAGCCTAATGAGTCCTCAACTCTCTTGGCTAAGTTTCTCTTGTCAGAAAGTTTAACAAATTGCGTCATGTACAAGTCTCTCAAAATAAGTTTAGCTTGTGTGCATGACCCGGAACAGGGCTAAACTTCTGAAAAATTGCGTTAGGCAACAACAAAAACACTGGTATTAGACGGTAGGGGAGGGGGAGCAAGTCCTGAAGTCTGGGGTCTTTTAGTCTTTTCTGTTAATCTCTTAAACGAAGGTAAAATGTATTGGTTTTATATCCAAAGTTTGAACCTACTAAATAATTTAAAGGTTAATTAGCGCTATTTAATTCGATCCATTTAAGTCTTTGAAACAAATTTTAAAAGTTTTTTCTCTCCTTTCTCGGCTTCTTCAACGCTTCCTAGACATATGCCTCAACTGAACCATTGAATTCTTCTCGTGTCCATTGATGTTATTCCCAAACTAGGTATCACTCGTTCCATGATAAACTCTATTACTATTCTAACCCGCTAGTTTCAATCCTCGATTCCTCTCTATTCCATATCCTATCTATCTATCTATCTATTATTATATATATATATATATATATATATATATATATATATATATATAATTTTTTTTTTTTTAACTGATGTATTATTATTTTGAAAACATATGTATTCTTATTTTTATTTTAACTCTACTATATTGGAAAAGAAAAAAAATGTTAATTTATCATTATCAATATACTAATTTATTTTATTGTATTTTTTTTTTAACAGATGTATTATTATTTTTAAAAAGCATTGTATTTTTTTTTCTTTCTTCATTTTATCTCTACTATATTGAAGAAAAAACAGAAAAAAAAAATAATTCATCTTTATCTTTATCGTATTTATTTATTTTATCTTTTCAAACAGATGTATTATTATTTTATAATCATATGTATTTGATTTTTTTTTTTTTTTTTTATACATTGGAGTATTGAAGAAAAAAAAAACGAAAAAAAACTGTTAATTTATCCTTATCAATATATTTTTTTAATTTATTATTTTTTTAAAATTAATTAATTATTTTTTTATTATTTTAAACAGATGTATTATTATTTCGAAAGCATATCATATATATATATATTATATAATATATTTATAAAGAGAGCGGCGTGGTCTAGTTGGATAGAGCACTAGTCTGCTGTGCTTCCGGTCCTGGTTCGAATCCCGCCTGTGGCAGAATTTATTATTATTCTGTTAAATTCAGTGGGAGCGACCCTAGGGTGTGGAACCCTCCTGGGGCAGACCCAGCCATTATAAGTGGGTTTCCCAAATGAATTGGGGAAAAACTGCGGCTGAGCGTGATTAAGGCTAATCATCTCATTGCACTGCCGTTGGCCTAGAAACAGTACAAATCCCTATATGTTACTGGACCAGACCCTTCATGGGTTGTAGTGGTACAGGATTTATTTATTATATAATTAGATATATTATTAAACTTAAAATGTATTGTGAATAGCCTAGCCAGGATCTTTTGTATGGGGAATACCAAAGACAAATGAAATACTAATTTCTATTCTATTCCGATAACTACCGAGTTGTCTCAAAAGATGTCTACAATACTTCTTGGTTAAGTTAATCTACTAGAGTTATGACAATGGGCGGTTTCTCTACATATTTTTGTATACTTTACCCCGTAGCCAACTTGGTGTATATACTAAATACGTTGTGAAATCCAATAAAAAGTAATAATAAATAATGGGTAAGTAAAATAAGGTCGTAGCTTTTTTATTTTTTTTTTTTATTTTTTTATATTTTATTTTTTTTGTTTTAATGAAATCTTCAGGTCCTTGAAATATCTTTAAACAAGTATATTTGCGATACCCTGTCAAGGAGTGGGGCTGTCTGTGACTAATGCATAAATCCGACCATCATACATTAAAGGACGACCCAAGGGGTTTGACTCAAAGTCAAAATTTCGGGTTCTGAACCGAGCAAACCACTTACGGACGGTGCTTTCTCTAAGGACGTCATACACACTGCAATTTTTTTAACCGTCCGTGCAGCGGATTTTTCTTTTCGGAATAAGAAATCATTATATGACAAAAATAATTGTTTTTCTCTTTAATTTTAGCAGCAACATACTTCTTCAAGGGTAAGGAATTTGGGTAGAACTAATCCTGTTCTAGAACGTGTAAACATATTAACCACGTAGGCATGATTTTATATACACAGAAAGGATTAATTAAAATTGAAAAACGTTTAGAAACTTATTTTACAACCTAATAGGTGTGAAGTCAACTCTAAAACTTAAATTTAATTAAGATAGGTATAGAACTGGGTTGTTACAGCAATTTTTTTAATCGACTCACGCTTGTTTTCACATTTTTACCAGTCTTTTTTTTCCTCGAAAATCAATCAAGTGATTTTAAATAATGAATCGTGAAATGAAATACTTTGGGTACTGTTATTAATTGACCTGAATGGTAAAAATATCATATTCCGGTTTGCGTTTTTTTCCGCATGTAACGTATATCGTTTACTAATGAATTTATTTTTCATACCATACTTTCCCCGTCGAAGTAATAAAGAACCAGATAAAGAACAAACAAAAAAAAAAAAAAAAAGGAAAAAGGCTTTTGTTCAATATACCCAAGCCTATCAAACTTCAGAAATAGGAAACAACATGATACAAATCAAGGGATCTTCTATGGATGCGTTTTGTTGATTTCTCCTTAGGTCAGCAAATTGAAGGTGTTTCGTGCAATTGTTGATAAACACTGGTTTTGTTGACGCATTCCTCCTGTATCAACAAAGCAGTTTCTTCTCCGATAGGATCATTTAAAATTCCTTTAAGTCCATTTAGTATTTAATAAAAAATAATACCTTGTGAAATCTACGGCTATACAATAGCAAATAATCCTGTAAGTAGATCAGTTAGAAATTAAAATTTTGTTTGCTTTTTTTGATTATCTGGTTAATTTTATGAGATTACCTACTTACTATAAATATTATTTTGTTTATTTTTTATTATTCTTGGGACGCACAATGGAACAAAATGTCCTTAACATCATTGGAAAATCTGGTGCTCACAACGCGCAACGTTCATCGTACATCTTGAAATATTAAATATATATATATATATATATATATATATATATATATATATATATATATATCTTGGGGTTACCTGTATCATGGTGGTTAGCATAACAGCCTCTAATGCCCAAGGTCCCGGGTTCAAACCTCGAACTCCCAGGTGGTCCTAGGATTTTTTAATGGGAGTAAAAAATCCTTAGTTATGCCATCCTTTGGAGGGGGTGTAAAAATGTGGTCCCGAGTTAGTTAGTTCTATGTTATGTTAGTTCTATATACTTATATACTCGCTACAACACACACTGAATATCTCATATTCAGGTAAATGAAAGTAAGCACTTATTTTAGAATGTATTTAATTAATTTAATAAAAACCGGATAACCTGTAGCATATTGGCTTGTATAAAAGCCTTCTATGTCAAAGGTCACGGGTTCAAATCCGCAGATGGTCCTAGGAATTTTTAATAGGAGTAAAAAATCCTTAGTTATGCCATCCTACAGAGGTGACGTAAAAAGTTGGTCCCAAGCCTGTGCGATGTCAGATACTCGTTAAAGATCCCTATCCTAATTAAACCTGGATAGGCAAAATTTAGGACTCCCGCTGTAGCATCGTCCGATTAGCCACAGTAGCTTAAAGTGACGTTAAACAAATAAACAAACAATTGAAAGAAATTTATTTGAAATAATATTTTTTAAATATATAAGGATCAATCCATTTGAAATGTCAAGACCATGCAGCTCGATATTTTTTATTGTCATTATTTTTTTCAATAATTTTCCTGAGTATAAAACCGCTGATAAAATACTTTCCTGGCTAGTGCTTTTGGTGTTGCATCCATTTTGTATCAGGTTCGCGGTTAAAAACATGTGTTGGGAAAATCTCTCTAATTCTGGTATTTTTTAATATATTAAATCGGAACAAAAACTAACAATAGATAAGGAAAATGGATAAAAAATCCTCGAAAATTTACAAAAACGAGATTGTTAGCTTTTTAAAATTTTATAAATTATAAGAGTCTCACCTTTGATTATTTTTCTTATATAGCTTAGTTGTAGAATTACACGCTGTCAAAATTTCGATCTAGAGAACATAGTCATCCCTTTTTTTTATGTTTTTATTATTGTTATTATTATTTTTATGGATATCTCTTTTTATATATTAAAAATGTTGAGCGTCAAAATTAATGAAAATTATACGATTTTGAATGGATTGGCCCATAAATAAAAGTGTATGCACCATGTGAAATTTATTCCATGACAAAATAAGGGGTTATTCCACTTTTTTATTTTATTTACAAAATCAAAGATCAAATACCTTAAGGTACTCCTAGAAGTAGCTTCCACTTTTGAGCCTTTTTGTCCTCGGTTTTCTCGTCCCCCCTGATAAATTTTTCTGATGCCGTGCCCTAAAAAACGTTCTTCTTCTTTAAGATTTTAGGGAATTCGAAGTATCTCGAGGCTGAACTATTCTCGACTGACAGAAGAAAAAATTCCTTTCCAAAAAAAAAATTGTAAAAAAAAAAGGGTCATTTCATTTTTCTTTTGCCACTTGTACATGCCGTAATTTATCATTTTATATTTTTTTAAAAATCTGGTGTTCTCAACACACAACTTTGAATAACCTCGTGGTTAAAATCAATTGATGAAATTTTATGTAAAGTTAGAGTCGAAAAAAGGTTAAAGAATTGTAATATTTCGTTATGAACATATGTTTCATTAAATCGTATATTTTATTATTATCTACAATGCACTTTTCATCACTCTTTATGACTTTATACAACTTTATATAAGATAACATCTTTTTTTAAATCTTTAGCTTTTCAACGGTATATTACACCTTTATCTTACTATCTTATGTTCCAAAAAAACAAACAAAAAAAAAACAAAACAAAATACAATAATATGATTGCTATTTTCTCCTTTAGTTAGTGATCAAATTCGTTCAAATAATATAATTACCTGTTTTTTTTTATGAATGCTAACAACATTAACAAATTATTATTTTTTTCGAATCTACAAAATGAAAGTTACTTTAGAAGAATGAAATTTAAATATCGGCATTTAAGCCCTGTCAGCCTATTTTCATACATTCATTATCGGCGCAACAGATGTATAAAGCAGTCTCTGGCCTGCTCAACCGCAGTCCTCTCTGTCATTAGCACGCCTCACTGATATTCCCTGCTTTCCTCAGATCCGCAAGACGCTGTCCTTCCATCTTCTCTTCGGTCTTCCACGAGGTTTCCTTCCGCTCGGTTTCCATAGTACAGTCTTTTGACTGTCCTCTCTTCGCCCATTCTGATTATGTGGCCCAGCCGCCTAACACGTTGTACTCTCACAACCTGAGAAACAGTCAGGTCATCATAGAGTGTGTACAGCTCTGCGTTTTTGTGGAGTCGAAACAGACCATTTTCCTCTATAGACCATATAGACCTTAGGATCTTCCTTTCGAACCTATCATTGCGGTCAGCAGATTCTTTGCTCAGGGTCCAGGTTTCGGATGCATGTGTTAAGACGAGGCGGGGCGGACGAGCGTTCTATATAGCCTGAGTTTGGTTGTACGACTGAGCAGTCTACTTCTGAAGAGTTTAGATAGACTGAAATAGGATCGGTTTGCTGTCATTATCCTATTCCTTATTTCCTCTTCCTCACATAAGGCATCGTTGATCATCGATCCTAAGTATTGGGTTGTGTCACATGAAATGACCGTTTCAAGGTAAAGGATTTTTATTAAAAATACGATATGAAAACGAGATAATTTTATTCGAAGAATTTACCTTCTTTTTCTACACATTTTTCCCAACGTGACAACAACTTTTTTTCCCCGAACTGAAAAACTCTGAGCTTTGAAGTGAAACAAAATCTGAAAACGCACTTTTCACTTGATCATCATTTTCAAAAAGTTTTCCTTTGACGAAGTTGTCTAAATTCCTGAGTGGTAATCTGTTTAACAAGTCGGAGATATAGTGGTGCGGAAGAACATCGTAGCCGCATTCCTTCAATTTTCGCAACGTATGTTGAAAACAGGGTTTTGCTGCGCTCAGTGAGATCATAGTACCCATGTATGAAGCTTTTTTACTTCCAATACACTTTAGATTTCCTGGAAACGGTAGATGCACTTCTTTAGTTGTGCTGGAGTCCTTACTGTTCCTTTTACTGTATGTTTGAGGACATCGTTGTCTATTATGGACGGAGGTCTTCCTTGGGACAAGTTTTCCAAGTCGCTTTCCCTAGCTGAAAACTTAAAAAACCTACGGCGAATGGTCCGTTCATTAACACTCCCTTCCCCGAACGCCTTGCAAATATTTCTAGCGGCCTCAGCTGCTGAATGGCCGAGTTTAAACTGGTACAAAAATATTACTCGAAAATCGCGTGTTTCCATGTTCATATTTGGGAATCTAATGTTTATAATAAAAAGGTAGAGGATTGGTAACTGTTTACTTTAAATATGTAAACATTCGGAAGAAAACAACAGAGACTTGCGAAATCCTATATGTATTTCAGAAACTATAAAAACGGACATTTCATGTGAAACAACCCGATACTTGAAGCTGTTGACACACTCAAATCTGTAGTTCCCAACTACGTAGTGTCTCTGTGGGTGTGCTGGCTCCTTCCTCCTCAGAATCAAGATCTTTGTCTTATCTTCATTAATCTGAAGACATTCTTCTTCGTTCTGTCAGCATATTTTAATCAGAATTTAAATCCAAATTTAATCAAAACTTATTAAATATTACACCGATATGGCGAGGTTTTTCAAAATCGTTAGAGCCTTTTTTTAAGAAAATCGAGCACACTTTTAAGATTTTCTCAAAAGTAGTTATAAATTGGTATATCTCCCCTAAAATATGCAATTTCAAATATTGTTTTTGTGCTTAACTTAATACCATACACACACACAGACCGTTTTTCGAGATCGGTAATTTTGGAATAAGGAAAGCCTAAATCGTGTATTACCATGAAAAATCGGATTTAAAAATTAAATCGGAAACGTTTATTATTATTATTAACTTTTTAATAGTTTATACTGAAGACCTCTGACCAAATTTATAATATAGTTTATAAAAAGAGGTCGGTAAGGCTTTTTCTCTGATTGCATAATATATTAAGTCTAAAAATATTATTTTTAATTAAAAAGTTCTTAGGAAAAATAGTATATAAATTGATATATTATTACAATTTCCAGTTAAATTAAAACTGTTTCAACCTTCTTTCATTTATTAAATCTGACAAGTTTCAGGTCCATCTTGCCTTTTTTCAAGAATTTCATCTTATTTTGGTTGTGTTTAATCATTTTTATATTTCTACAATCATTTGAAGTATTTGAAAAAAAAATATTGGGTGCATCACACGTGAAACATTAATTTTATTTTAAAAGATTGCGACAATACAGAAATCACCAAAGTTATGCTTTTTTTCTTACAGCAAACTAAATATAATTTAAGAAATAAGTTTCGAATTTTAGCAGAAATTAAAAATAATATCAAGTCCTGTTTAACTTATTTTTTGCTATTAACATCATTTAATTGTATATTTCTATAATAAGTCTGTCTATACTTGAGATTTTTTCAATCATAACAGTGCATATTATCGACGATATAAAAAGTGGCACTGCCCTTAAGTAGGTTTGTGCGAAAATTTTACTTATGACAGAAATTATTATCTAACACAATCGGTGAAGATTATGCGGTTTCCGTCACTATTCGTAACCTTCGACGACCCTATCTGTCAAATATAATTTTTTATAACATCCTTAGCTTTCCAACGATGTATCACACCATATTACTACTGTTATGTGTTATTTTTGTGTTTTAACTAGGAAAAATATTTTTCATTTTGTTAATTGTTAGTTTTTTTTAATATTTGTATTCATACATCGTTACCTGTATATGGAATATATTGGGTTGTGTACCATAAAATGTCCGTTTTCAAGGTAAAGGATTTTTATTAAAAATACGATATGAAAACAAGATAATTTTATTTGAAGTTTTTACCTTCTTTTTCTACACATTTTTCCTAACGTGAAACCAATTTTATCCCCGAACTGAAAAACTCTGAGCTTTGAAGTGAAACGAAATCTGAAAACGCACTTTTCACTTGATCACCACTTTGAAAAAGTTTTCCTTTGACGATGTAGTCTAAATTCCTGAACAGGTGATAATCTGTTGGAGACAAGTCGGGAAAATATGGTGGGTGCGGAAGAACTTCGTAGCCCAGTTCTTTCAATTTTTGCACGGTATGTTTTGAAACATGCCGCTCAGTGAGATCATAAGGTACCCATGTATCGTGCTTTTTTACTTTCCTAATACACTTTAAATGTCTGGAAACGGTAGATGCACTTGCATTTAGTTGTGCTGAGAGTCCTTTAACTTTTTGGTAGGGGTTTCCTTCTACTGTATGTTTGAGGACTTCATTGTCTATTACGGACGGAGGTCTTCCTCGGGGCAAGTTTTCCAAGTCGGTATCCCCAGCTGAAAACTTAGCAAACCAACGGCGAATGGTCCGTTCATTAACACTCCCTTCCCCAAACGTCTTGCAAATATTTCTAGCAGCCTCAGCTGCTGAATGGCCGAGTTTAAACTCGTACAAAAATATTACTCGAAAATCGCGTGTTTCCATGTTCATATTTGGAGGTATACTAAAAAAGTGGGTAATTGATTGGGAAGCTAATGTTTATAATAGAAAGGCAGAGGATTAGTAACTGTATACTTTAAATATGAAAACATTCGGAAGAAAACCTGAAAAGACCTGCAAAATCCTTTATGTATTTCAGAAACTATAAAAACGGACATTCCATGTGAAACAACCCAATATTAAGAGACATAATTGCGATCTTGAAAAATTACAGAATAAATGTTATCAGGTCCCCCGAAAACAAAGAACCAACTCCTCTAAAAATAGTCTGCGTGTTGTATTTCTGACTCAAAAAATTCAAGAAAAAAAAAGAAAAAATTCATATTTTTTTTTTTCATCTCGCCTTACGGTTTTAAAAAAATTGCTTTTGTTTTTTTCTTCTCTGATAAGAAAGAATAATGGAGGGTATTCTCAAGCCACCAGTACTTAATCTACCGAAGAACCCACAAGTTATTTTATATCAATAAAAGATTAGTATTGTTTCTGGAAACGTGAGAGTTATATATTTCAAACTAGTTGCTTTCTTTATAATCATTTTGTATCGACTAAGCATAAATTATATATATATATATATATATATATATATATATATATATATATATATATATATATATACATATATACATATATACATTAGTTAAAGAGACATTTCAGAGAAATTATCGACTAAACCTATTTATTTCCATGACATGAAAATCCAATCATAACCATTATAATTAAATTTAATAAGGAACGAAATGACGTTTAGATGACTGATATATATGATTTAAAACGATCTGTTCAGACTTTTGTCTCGAAAAAATACCTTTGGAACTACAGTACGTTTGGCCTTGTAGCATGGTGTAAGAACCAATTATTTATCATATATAACCATAATTTTCCGAGAATATACTAAAATAATAATAAGATTGGCCCTCGTGGGTGAAACTTGAGAAGTGTAGGATAATAATTAGCGAGGGGAGCTATTAGGCTCCTGAGGGCCAGGCACTCTTCAAGCTCACTTTTCAAGTAGCTGTAACGAAACCGCACCCCCAAAACGGATTTTCAGGCCCTATATTTTCATTTTTACGAGAGGGAAAAAATATAATAAATCTTAAAAATGAATAAAATTAGAAGAAAAAAAAATCTGGTGCGGGCAACACACGACTTTTATCTACCTCGGCTATTAAAATCAGTCAAAGAACTAATAAGTAGAGTTAAAAAAGGTTTAAGGAATTATATTTAGTTTCGTTGGAAACATATGTTTTACATTAATTAATATAACAAAATGAATTTTGTATCTACAACAATCAGTTAGTTTTATCCGTTTTTCATCACTCTTCATTACATGTTATAACTTTGTGTATAAGATAATATTTTTTTTCCTATTTTTTTTTGCTTTCTATCGGTATATTATTAATCTTTATTACTGTTTTCATGTTAAAAAAAAAGTTACATAACACAATATTGTTAAAATCATTGGTCATTTATCATTGTATGTAATTTTTTAAAAAAATCTGGTGATGGCAACACACAACTTTCCCTCACCTCAACTGTTAGAATCAGTAAAGAACTATTAAATAAACTTAAAGTTAAAAAAAGTTTAAAGTTAATTTAAATAATAAGTTTATTCAGCCCCGTTAGAAACATATGATTTAGATTAAATAATATAACTATATTAAATTGTTACGTATAATGGTTATTGCTTTCGTCACTCTCCATTAATCTTTAAAAAATTGTGTATAAGATAATATTTGTTTTCTAAAATCAATAGTTTTCCAACAATATATTATTCATCTATATTACTGTTCTTGCCAAACTAAAAATAACTAAAAAAAAAAAAAAAAAAAAAATACATTTTTACAATATTTTTTTCTCTATTCTACCATAGTTAATAATTATTATTTGTGTGTTGTAAGTCTATCACAAAAACGAAGAGTGGTGTGAGACTAAAATTTCATATTCAAGACAACTATACGCCCGGGATGTTAAAAGAACTTGTTCACAGAAATCAGCTGACCGGAAGTTCCACTTTATACTATTAATTTTGCAACTTTTTACTTTTTATTATAATCAACTTATACATATACCTGTTTTTTTTATCAATTCTAACAGCATTATATGGATAATTTATTCAAATCTACAAAATTAAAGGTACTTCAGTGGAAACAAATTTAAATTATCGTAACTTAAGCCCAGTCAGACTATTCAACATGAAACCTATATCGCATTAAAGCCCATTAAATTTCGCACTACTATAGCGAGTTTAATCTAAATCGTTAGAGCCATTTTTAAGAAAATCGTCTCTTCTGATCATCGAATTTTAGTAAAATGGTTGCTGTAATATCTCGGGCGTATCGGTGTCTTAAACATGAAATCTCAGTTTTTGTTTTGGCGCTGAACTTACCACAAACACGCGCACACACAGATGCTTTTTTACAGGATTTGGTTATTTTTACTCAGAGGACCCTAAAACTTGCATTTCCTTTGAAAACAGGAATTTAAAAATTATCACGATCACCATACTTTCCCTTACTATGTATTTCATATATAGATAAGGGAGAGTAAAAAATGTATTAGTGAAAGTATGGTTCTTCCTGTATGTACAGTGATAATTGATCGATCTATTGTTATCTGAGTCTGTGGCTCTAGCGCCCTCTCTCAGTCTCCACTGGCTTATTAGACCGGTGACGCGACTGACTGAGAGGCGCTGGGATCTCCTAGCCTTGGGCCCCGACGCCCACTTGTGGGAGTCGGGGTTTAATTCGGAGTTCCCAGGGGCAGTATGTAAATATTGTATATATATGTATGAATGTGACCAAGATTATTATTATTTATTTCTTTTATTTTATTTTTATCTTTATTTACGGTTATTTATTCTTCTTTATATTTTATTTATTTCTATTTATTTTGTATTCATTTATTTTTATTTCTTTATTTTGTGTACATAAGGAATGAATGAACTCTAATATCACTAATACTTATTGCCCAAGATTGTGGCAGATTGTATTATTTCTAAATAAATAAAGGTTAAAATAAAAAAAAAAAAAAATTGTTATCTGCGACGTGGGATTTAGAAGGATAAACTCAATGCCACCGATTTTAATCAACACAACACCCAATATTACTACCCGATATTATATACGGTATTTATGTATAATATAATTAACTATATTATTACCCTTTATACTCGGTTGCCCTCCTCCATTTTGCTTGCGATTATGTAGAAGGAAGTTAGAACACAGCATATTTTTTTATTTTATTTTTTTAAGTATTCTTAGAAACCCATATTTTTATGTGTTTTCCTGTCATGATTTTTTTTTTTTTTTATATTTATTTATTGAAATTTACAACTGTAATTTATATTACAAGTAAATATGCTAAAAGAAAAATCACATAAGACAGACTTGTTGAGGAGCAACCCAATGGAAGCACTCCAGTAACTAATTTAAACAAGAAGGTCTCGAGGCCATCTTATTTTCAGACGCCTCGGAGGATTATCAGGAATCGAAGAGGAAGCCAGGGTTGAAACTAGTGGGTTGGAGTGGGAATGGAGTTTGTCATAGAAGGATTGATATCTAGTTCGGGCAAAAATAAGTAACATATGGAACATTTAGGTCTTTATGGATGATTTTATTTGTGACAAAGTAAAGAGCGTTGAGGATTTTACGAAGGATTTTGGATTGTAAGGATTGGATACTGGAAGAATTCGATGGTTTAGTAGAGCCCCAAAGCTCAACTCCGTAAGTCCATATAGGCCTTATGATGGTCATGTAGATGAGCCTTTTGTAGTTAAGTGGAAGGTTTGAGCATCTGTCTAGTAAGTGTTGAAGTAATCGAAAGCGGCGAGCAGTTTCTTATCGTTTCAGTCTTGTGTGTGGATTCCATGTGGAACGTTTGTCAAGGAGCAGTCCTAGGTAGCGGATCTGTTCAACAGGGACAAGTGGAATATTATTAAAGGATACTGTGGGACAGTATGTCATTGGCTTACGACGAAGGGTAAAGGTTATTTGATGGGATTTGTTGGAATTTATTTTAATTCTCCAATTCTGACACCATATCTCAAGGTCTCTGATGTGGGATTGAAGGGTTTGAGAGGCAACAGTTGGATCGTTATCAATTGATAACACACAAGTGTCATCAGCATAAGTGGAAAGGAAAGTGTTAGGATTGGTTGGGATATCAGCTGTATCTACTGTGTAGAGAATGGGTCCTAGGATACTGCCTTGAGGGACACCAGCGGACTGAGTAAAAACAGATGAGTAGGACCCATTGTGATTTATTTTGAAGGATCTGTGAGTGAGGTAGGACTGGATGATAAGGAAGTATGTATGGGGTAGGAAATTTCGGAGTTTTTTAAAGCAATCCCGGGTGTCGAGGGAGGATTAAATTGATATACTGGAAAACGCTACGAACCTATTTCACAACCTAATACATATTGCCAACCATTCAAGTAGATTTGAAATGGCTGTAAAGATGCAAAACATTTTTTTGAAATAAAACTGGGGTGAAAGATAAAATTCAAGTGAGAGACCTACTAAATGCACTTGTCTAACGCACACCCAATTTACATACAAATTTCCAAGCTCCTGCATTAATTTTTGACTGTAGAGAGGGAAAATGTTGAATGAAATTTCCAACATTCCTATTGTTGTTCTGCTGATAACAAAAAAAAAAAAAAAAAATCCTAAAGTGCCCCAATGTATGTATGTATACCATGCATTTTGCACCTTTTTTCGATTTTCTCGAAAACGGTTCCGACGATTTTGATTAAACTCGCTATATCGATGTAAAATTTAATGGGATTTAATATCATGTAGGTTTTATTTGGATAAAAACGGTCTGACAGGGCTTAATTGCCGATATTTTAAATTTTCTTCTCCTAAAGTACCTTTAATTTTGTGGATTCAATAATAATAACTAGATTATCTTGTTAACGCTGATGAAAAACAGGTAAATATATAAATTGAATAAATTCGATACCCAACTAAAGGAAAAAAACAGAAAAAATATTTTTTTAATTCAATTTTTCGTTTTTGAACATAAGGGCAGTGATATACATATATGATATACCGTTGGAAAGCTAAAGATTTTAGAAAAAATATCATCTCATACAAAAGCTTTTAGAAGTTAATGGAGAGTGATGAAAAGAAGATAAAACTAACTGATTATTTAAGATAATAATATAATAGATTTTTTAATAAAACACATGTTTCTATATAAATTCAATTTGATTAATTCCTTATTAGTTTCACGTATTTTTATCTCTAACTGTATTTGTAAATTCTTTCATTGATCTTAAAAATGGAGGTGAGTGAAAGTCGTGTGTTGCCCGCACCAGATTTTTATGTTTTAAATAATGACATCCTCTTTTTTTTTTTTTTTTTTTTTTTTTTTTATTTATAGAGCAATATTACAATCTGTCCAATTCAGGACATTTTTAATAGTGATAACGTACAACATTCATACTACATTCACACGATATATACAAAACAATAAATTTATATAATAATAATAATAAAATATACATATATACAAAATAAAATCAATAAAAATATATACAATAGTCACTCATACCTATATACAATTCACAAGCATACAGCACGTGAGTGGAGAATCTAGCCAATGCTAGAACTCCAATATACATGTTACAAGAGGTCACGAGGCCACTGCCGTTTCAACCTTCTAGGTGGGTTGTAAGGATGAGTGGAGCTGGATAGGGATTGAGCTAGAGGATTAGGATGATGAAGGAGATTCTGGTGGAATTTGGAAAATTTGGATGGAATCAGGTCTGAAATAAAAGGAACATTAAGGTCGTGGTGCAAGGTATAGTTGGAAACATAATAAGGAGCATTTACTATTGTACGGAGGACTTTGGATTGAAAGGATTGAATGCGTTTGATGTTAGTACGTTTAGCTGTCCCCCACAGTTCAAGTCCGTAGGTCCAGATGGGCTTCAGTATTGTCCTGTAGATTAATAATTTGTTGTCAACTGTAAGTTCAGATTTTCTGTTGAGTAGTCGGTATAACTGTCCGAATCGTCGGTTGAGTTCTTGTCTTTTAAGTCTTGTATGTGGGTTCCAAGTCAATGACATCCTCTAACTCAATAACTTTTTAAATAATACTGTTAGAGTACCAGTGTCATGGCTGATCATGAGGTATCATGAGGTACGTATATTATACATGGATGTATATTATTTTTATGAACAACAATACATGTTGCTTACAACAACATAAAATAATATTTGCAAATACCCTAGTAACAAATACACAATTTCTTTATATTTTTAAATTAATTGTTTCTTTATTTAATTATTTAACGTCACTTTATACTACTGTGGCTAATCTGACGATGCTGCAGTGGGAGTCCTAAATTTTTCTTACCCAGGTTTAATCAAGATAGGGTTCTTTTAACGAGTACCTGACATCGCACAAGCTTAAGACCACCTTTTAATTTCCACTCCGAAGGACGGCATAACTAAGGAGTTTTTTTACACCCATTAAACAATCCTAGGACCATTGCAGATTTGAACCCGTGACCCTTGACATAGAAGGCTTTTATACAAGCCAATATGCTACAGGTTATCCCGTTTTTATTAAATTAATTAAATACATTCTAAAATAAGTGCTTACTTTCATTTACCTGTATATGAGATATTTAGTGTGTGCTGTATTTCCATACGGGGATTCTTAAATGATTCTACATTTATTTGGTTTAAAATTTAAGTTAATTTTTTTCATAACCATAATTACACACATGACATAAGGTAGGTAATGATAGAACTAACATCTGGTTAATATTAAAGGTAAATATGTTACAGTCAGTTAGGAAAAGAATTGTGAACTTGAAAATCCTGAAGTCCTGCAAAGAGGTGTGTGTGCTCCGAAATGAAAACTAGAAAATTTAAATTTCATATTTAAGACTACTATATAGTGGATGAAGTTATAATTCATATCCTACATTTTGCAATTTTTTAAAAACGCCTTTATTAATTCCTATATACAAATAATTTGGAGTTAAAATACGCTTTTAAATATTTGTTTAGACATTTGAAATTAACTAAAATGTTAAATAAAAAATTCTTTTAATATTGCGTTGACGTTTAGCTAGAATATGCCTATGTAGATATCATATATTAATTTTACCACAATGATGAGGTTGTCCTGTGAAGTCATTTTTTTGCAAACGTTGACTTAAAACGGATTTAGAACAGGGCTAACATTCATTCTGTGATGTCTCTCATGGTATGGAATGTTTTCATTAAGTAAATATATCTTCAGTTAGTTTAAAAAACGTGTTTATCTTTCTCTTTTTCCCATGCCTGTTCCCTTCTGTTTATTCAAAACTGCTGAAATTATTATTATTTTTTAATGAACATCGTTTAAAAAAAAAATTGGTGATCACAGCACACGACTTTTCTAACATCCTTTGTTAAAATATCTATCAGAACTATTTTAAATAAAGTTGAACTTGATAAGAAATTTAAATTGATTATTCTTGGGAACAATTTATTTTTAAAAAATAATATAACCATAGTAATTATTACATACATGCATCACTTAACTTTATGCATTTTCCGTCAATCTCCATAGCCTTCTATAGCCAATTTATGTTAGAAAACATTTTTCCGTAAATCTTTACCTTTTGAACCATGAATTATTTATCTATAGTAGCGACTCGCCCTTGCTTCGCACGGATGCAATTTAAATGTGTCATTTATGTTAAAAAAGGAAAGTTAATTGTTATTGTTATAAAGTTTTTAGAAACGTTAATTGGTCATAGATCAAAATTGGTTCATTTCATTTATTTTTTATGTTAAACGGTTCCTATTTGATTAGGCTTATCCCAAATGAGCTATTCAAAATAAATTTTATTTAATTTAATTTAATTTCTAAGACAATGCACTAAGTTCACAGTGAAATATGTTTCATGAAATAGTCTTTAAAACAGAAATAATCATTAACAATATTGATTATGAAGTTCTAACAAATTTCTATTTATTTTTGGGTTAATTGTTATTGTTATAAAGTTTTTAGAAACGTTAATTGGTCATAGATCAAAATTGGTTCATTTCATTTATTTTTTATGTTAAACGGTTCCTATGTGATTAGGCTTATCCCAAATGAGCTATTCAAAATATATTTTTTTAAATTTAATTTAATTTCTAAGACAATGCACTAAGTTCACAGTGAAATATGTTTCATGAAATAGTCTTTAAAACAGAAATAATCATTAACAATATTGATTATGAAGTTCTAACAAATTTCTATTTATTTTTGGGTTAATTGTTATTGTTATAAAGTTTTTAGAAACGTTAATTGGTCATAGATCAAAATTGGTTCATTTCATTTATTTTTTATGTTAAACGGTTCCTATTTGATTAGGCTTATCCCAAATGAGCTATTCAAAATAAATTTTATTTAATTTAATTTAATTTCTAAGACAATGCACTAAGTTCACAGTGAAATATGTTTCATGAAATAGTCTTTAAAACAGAAATAATCATTAACAATATTGATTATGAAGTTCTAACAAATTTCTATTTATTTTTGGGTTAATTGTTATTGTTATAAAGTTTTAGAAACGTTAATTGGTCATAGATCAAAATTGGTTCATTTCATTTATTTTTTATGTTAAACGGTTCCTATTTGATTAGGCTTATCCCAAATGAGCTATTCAAAATATATTTTTTTAAATTTAATTTAATTTCTAAGACAATGCACTAAGTTCACAGTGAAATATGTTTCATGAAATAGTCTTTAAAAAAGAAATAATCATTAACAATATTGGTTTATGAAGTTCTAACAAATTTCTATTTATTTTTACAACTTACTCAGGATGTGGTAGTAATGTATTTCTGAAATCTTGCGTACTGAATGGAAGAATATAACTTGTACGATACTGTACGGTGGCAACAGTGAGAGAGAGAAATTTTTTTTTTTTTTTTTTTTTTTTTTTTTTTTTTTTATTGAGAAATATTACAGTTTGTTACATAATGAACAGTAGTAATAGAGATGTAGTACACATTCATACAATATATACAGAATAATGATAATAAAGTCAAATTACATAAAATCGGAAATAAATAAATTCGAATATATACAAGAAAATAACAATTAAAAAAAACAAAAAAAAAAACAACAACAAAACAAATCAAAACAACAACCTGTAGTAGAGATAAATACAAGTTGGGAAATAAACAAAAATCATACAAGCAAACTTAACTATATACAATCTGCTAAAGGGACCCTAGACTCCGCTGCTCCCTCCACAAGTGGGGGGAGAAGCCGAATCCAAGAGATCCCAGCGCCTCTCACCCGGCGCTTCACTGGTGTAAGCCAGTGGAGGCCGAGCTAGGGAGTTTATTTTTGGCAAAGCTGCTCAAATACATCTGGTTGCTTAAATAACACAGCATACTTATCAATCCCTTATGGACATATTGCATATACATATGATTTTTTTTTTGAGGGTGTATATATTGATGATGCTTAGCCGACTTAAGAAACTATTATAGGTGGAAATAATCTGGAATCAGTCTTTTTTTATATATTTTAATTTTGTCGACGTTTCGGCTCAAGCTTGTGAGCCACCATCAGGGCTACAAACATCAGAAGATATTTTTCATTTATTTATTTTTTTTTTTTATAACCTAAAACTCCCTTATTACAAACATTATAAATAACATATGTTCGTAAGTTTATGGGTTTATAACGACATTCTGTTAACTTATACAATTATATTCTATTGTATATTAAATTTTTTTTTTTTTTTTTTGGCGCTATCCAACGGTATATTATACGTCTATATTGATGTTAAATATTTCAGGAATGAAGTTTTGATGACTTTATTACAGACAATTTAAGTTTCACATCTAAAAAAAAACTTTATTGCAACGTATTTAACTAATAAAACTTCAGGAAAGAATGAATAAAACCAAGAATAGATGTATCATGTTTTATATGTAGAGATATTTTTATCGTTCCTTGAATTATCTCATTCTTCGTATTTATCATACAGTCAATTATTTAATTTGTAATACCTTCTTATGATTCTTATAAATGAAAAAATATATTATTATTACTTATTTATTTAATAGATGAGAACCTTATACTGTATTATAGACCTTAGTGAAATACTGTAGCGATTTTTTGACTCGTCAGGTTTCAGATTCCGTACTCCCTAAAGGGTAGCTCTTACCAGCTGAGGGTATGAATTTAATGAGACGATTATGCTCTTACTTGAAAACGTAATTACACTAAGTTACCTCACAGCTGTCACCTAATGATGGTCCGTAAAAATATTTTCATTATCTGAATTTATATTACTGTATTTTTTATAATTACCAAATTATGTGCATAAAAGCCTTACTCGAAATTAACTAATTTTTTTTTTGTTTTGCCTGGGAAATGGGAAATGCCACAGACCAACAACTGAACCAAATTTATTTTTAGTTGAATTATAATATCTGTCTCAATATAAAATGATATCGCAGTTCTTGGTTTCCGCGAACTCTGTCTAAACCACAGGACGGGTTTTGATAGGATATTTACATAATGAAGTCATCAAAATATTATTCCTAAAATATGAGTAGTAATATAAACGTATAATATACTCTAGAAAAGTTCAAGATCTTAGCCTAAGTTGTTATAGGCCTATGAACCTATCAACATATGCTATTTGTAACGTTGTAATGAGTGAGGTTATGGTATTCAGTGTTGCCATAAACTGGCATTATTATTAATCGTTTCTACTTCACAGATCATTTCATGAAAACAGATGTTTCACCTTAAACTAAATGCGGATTTCAAATGACCGAAATTAAACTTTTATATGTATTTTAAATAGTTCATTTAAAATTATTATAATTAACGGAATACAATGGAAACCGTCGCTGTATTTATTTTTTTTTTAAATTAAGGTTATCCATGGGAGTTAGTAGGGTAGTTTGGGGCTAGTTGAACAACGTATCTTGAAACGTAAGCCCTCAAATTTTTAAAGGGGTTATTTTTTTTTTGTGGGGTCAAATTTTTATTCAAATAAATTTTCCGGGTTCAAGAACATTGTTTCTTTGCCATCATTAATAACCAAGATATCAAATAATCATCTCACAACAAGTTTAGGCTTGACATTATGAAATTATTTTTTTTACTTTTTAAAAAACTCTAATACATTATTTCTCTACCTTCAAAAGTAACTGAGTTATTAAATCAGGTCACTTTTTTAAAACTAATCGGCTAATCTCAACGTTTAGGTGTTAGGATCATCGTTAAATGCCCTGGTATTTTTGTGCCAAATTTCAAAAACATTGGTCAAGTAGTTTCGGAGAAAAGCCTCAGACGGCGTAGGTTACGGCGTACGGGAGACAGCAGACAAAAGGAATTCTTAAAATTCGTTTTTCGAGGTCTACGGATCTTGAAACGTAAGTCCTCAAATATTTAGAGGGAGTAATTTTTTTTTTCTTAGGTCTGTTATAAAGGTTCATTATTGAAAATAATAAACCAAAATTATTTATACTAGACTTCTTTACTGTTTATTTGTCTTTCCTTTCAATTTTCATTCAAATAATTCAAATTAAATTTCCTGATTCAAGAACATTGTTACACTGTTTCTCTACTATCAATAATAATCGAGATAGCAGTTCATCACATCTTAACCATATAAGATTTTTTTTTTTTTTTTTATTATTTATCGATTTAAAGAAAAATATTCGCGCTGTCTTGGTTAAAAACTTCAATAATTTTTTTTCTTTACATTCAAAGATAACTGAGTTATTGAATTATATCACTTTTTAAAAATAATCGGCTAATATCGACGTCTAGGTGTCAGTGTCATCGATGGATGCCCTAGTATTTTTGTGCGAAATTTCAAAAACATTTGTCCAGTAGTTTCGGAGAAAAGCTGCGGACTTAAACGATTTACGAAGGACGGTTGACAAATGGATTTTTTAAAGAGGGTAATTTGTTTTGTTTTTTGGTAAATTACAAGGGTTCATTTTTTAAAATTATAAACCAAAACCATTTATACCAGACTTCTTTACTATTTATTTTTCTTTCCTTTTTATTTTCATTCTAATAATTTAAATAGAATTTTCTGATCCAAGAACATTTGGACAATTATATTGTTAAATGAGATATCAAATAATCACCTCACAACAAGTTGTGGCTTGGCAATATGAGATAATTTTTTTTACTTTTAAAAAATAATTATTCGCGTTTTCTTGGTTGAAAAATTCTTATCAATTTTTTTCTTACCTTAAAAATAACTGAGTTATTGAATAAAGTCATTTTTTTAAAACTAATCGGCTAATCCCAACGTTTAGGTGTTAAGATCGTAGTTGGATTCCCTGGTATCTTTTAGCGCTTACAAATTTTGAGAGGGGGGTAATTTTTATTTCTTTGGTAGATTAAAAAGATTCATTATAGAAAAAAATAAACCAAAATCATTTATAATAGACTTCTTTACTACTTTTTTTTTTTTTTTGATTTTCATTCAAATATTCGAACAACATTTTCTGATTCAAGAATATTGTTACATTTTTTCCCTACTATCAATAATAATCGAGATATCAGGAAATCCCTATTTTTTTTTATTTTTCAAAAATGATTATTCTTGCTTTCTTGGTTGAAAAACGCTCATAATTTTTTTCTCTACCTTCAAAAATAACTTAGTTATTAAATTATATCACTTTTTAAAACTAATCGGCTAATATCAACTTATAGGTTTTAGTATCATTGTTGGATGCCATTTGTATGCGAAATATCAAAAACATTTGTCCAGTAGTTTCGGAGAAAAGCCGCTGACCGCGTAGGCATACGGCTTACGAAGGACGGCGGACAAATGGATATTTTTTTTTTTTTATAGAAATTTAAAACTGTAGTACAATAAAATACATTAAGTAAATGTGCTAATGGATCAAGTGGGCGTGATACAGGCATGTGAAGAAACTACCCAGTGGTAGCACTTCAGTGTTTATTCAGCTAAGTAGGTCTCGAGGCCATCGTCTTTTCAGGCACCTAGGAAGATGATCAGGAACAGGAGATGAGAGTTTGCGGACGAGTGGGTTGGAGTGGACGGGTAATTTGGAATATCTAGTTCGGACTAGATCTGCGACTAATGGTATGTTTAGGTCTTTATGAATTATTTTATTGGTGACAAAGTGGATATTTTTAAATTATTTTTTCCCAGTTTTACGTACTTTGAAACGTAATCCCTCATGTTTAAAGGGGGCAATTTTTTTTCTCGATTACTAGAGCTCATTTAAAAAAAATAAAAACCAAAAGCATTTATACTATACTTCTTTACTATTTATTTTTCTTTCCTTTTGATTTACATTAAACAATTTCCTGATTCAAGAATATTGTTACATTGTTTCTCTACCATAAATAATAATTGAAATATCAGGGAATCACATATGTTATGTGGCTTGTTAAGCTGATAAGTTATGGCTTGACTACATGAGATTATTTTTTAATAATAATTATTTAATCTTTCGATTACAGAAGTTCATTATTGAAAATAATAAACCAAAATAATTGTAATTGAGTCCGAAGAAGCTTTATTCACTACATGACGTTACGTTGCAAGCCTTGGTGAGGTTAGTGAAAACAAGAAGAACGTTTCCACGGAGACATCAAGGACAAGGAAAAAAAAAGATAACAGAAAAGGTGGAATGCTAACTTGACGGTTGACAAATGTTTTATGCTAGAGAGAGAGGGCGTTGGTGAGAGGGGGACAATGAAAGAATAAAAGTTCCAACCCACGTCGGAGAGAACTTGAAACGGTAAAATTAGTAGGAAAGGGGAATTACAATGTCGTTTTAGCATTTTTAAAATCAGTTCATACAATTTTCTTTTCTAATGAAGTGCATTGTAATTTATTCTATCCCACTGAACTAAAGCCTTCCATCGATCCTCTCTTGCCCATTTCACTGCATTCTGGAATTCCATTTCTCATAATTGGGAATCTTAAATAGAGGAAATTATTATTCTAGTTCCATTAAGGAATGGTTGTTGTCGTCGAGTAATTCTGTATAAAATTAGAATAGAAAAAATAAAAATTTTATTCTGGTACTTAATTTCTTAAGAATAACATAATGTTATAAATAAAGATATCTGGCCAGAATACAAAAGATAGATTTAACTATTTACAAATTCAAATATTTACATCCGTAGTAAAAGAAATTCATAAAAAATAAATAAATAATTAATAATAAAATTATATAAGTAAATATTATAAGAATTAAAAAACAACTAATTTTGAAATAAAAGATACTCGGGGATTATAAGAAAAAAGATAAAAGATTATAATGATTAAGTTCTTAAAATCAAAAATATAATTTAAAATTTATAATCAACAAATGCCTGTTTAGGGCTTTGAAAGAGGAGATATTTTGATATCACCTTTGGCTTACATCAATTAATCTGTTTGAATTTATTTTTTTGATGGCTTGACTTTGGAGCTTGGATATTTTCTCGTTGTATATTATCATTACGCAATTCAACGGCAAATTCATTCTTTTTAACCGTTTTTGATAAAAAAAAAAAAAAAAAACGAAAATTATTTGTGATGTGAACTACTTACAGCTTTGGCAGTCGAGAAATCAACAAATCAAACTAAGAATATAATTCATCTTCTCAATTCCCCTTGGGGGATTACTAGGCTTTAAATAAATATCCAGACATAAAAATCACATTGCTTATTATTTTTTATGTTTACACAATTGAAGTGTCAGTATTAATTAGATTTAATTAAATTATTTCTTGTTATTTATGATAGTGACAAACCTAATTAGCCCCTAATTTGCAGACTTGTTTATAAATACAAATAATAATCAGATATCTATATTTTATTTATAATGACGGTTATTTATAGTGATGGGTTTATATTTTGATATAATTATAAACACATTGTTCTTCTTCTAACATTTAATTATTTGCTTATAGGTACAATAATCAGGAGTCAGTCATTTTTTTTAAAAATATTTAATTTTTCCAATGTTTCGGCTCATGCTTGTGAGCCATCATCAGGGCAATACTGAGCCATGTCCAAGCATTGAGTTTATGCTTGAGCCGAAAAGTTGGCAAAATTTAAAATTTTCAAAAAATGACTGACTCCTGATTATCCCACCTATGATAGTTTCTACAGTCGGCTATACATCCTCAATAAAATTATTTGCTTAGTTTCTCTTTATAGTCTTCAAATTTTCTTATTGAAATATTATCATCTTAATTTTATGTTCGCTTCCATACTTTATTACTGTCACCTTATTATCATTTTGCATTTAATTTTATGTTTGTTTCCGTATTGTATTACTGTCATTATCATATTATTATGTACCTAATTAATTATTGATATAAATCATCTAATTGGATTGGTTGTTATCTTGTTTTTCCTAGCCCTAGCACATGTCCGCAACCCCAACCATCTTCTTCATCTTATGTTTTATTTAGGTATTCATAGAGGTTATTCATGATATATTGATATAAACTATAGGTGGTCTCAAACTTTTGACCGGTAGTGTACGTCATAGTTATTTCTTATCGAAATTCTAATATCTCCTTTTCCAACTCATTCCCAAACAAACGCTTGTGGGTTATCAACTTTAAATTATATCCTTTATTGAAACGGATTCCGAGAAAGATGGTATTCGCTGATCCGACTGGTAGGCGTCCGAAAGGTAGGCCAAAGCGTCGATGGGAGGATTGCGTTAAGGCTGATCTCGGGGGCTTGAACGGTGAACATTGGACGAGTCTGTGTAGGCGGAATTTGTATTGTTATTATTATCTTTTATTGAAAGTAATGAATCATTAAAATCACTGAATACCTTTTTTTTTCTTCAAAATTAGTTGTTTTGTACATTTTATCCTATTATTTTTTTAAATATTTATTTTTTTATACAGTTTTTCTCTAGCTCTTTTCCTATTTAAATAATTAAGTTCGTAAATATCCATGTTATTCTTTAGGAGCTATGTCTCAGAATAAAATCATTTTGTGTTTAACTCTAATTTTATATAGAGCTGCAAGATACAACAGCTATTCTTAAATGGAAATAGAGTTATAGAGATTCTCTGTTGTCGTTAATCTATGATATTCTGCACTACTGTCTCCCTCAATAACGTTCCGCTAGTTCCTGTTTAACAGATCTGGTATCTAGTACTGCACCTTGACGAACGTCTTACGTGGAACTCTCATACAAGACTGAAACGATAAGAAACTGCTCGACGTTTTCTACTACTGCAACACTTACTAGACAAACGTTCTAATCGTTCAATTAACTACAAAAGGCTCATCTATATGACTATTATTAGGCCGATATGGACTTACGGAGTTGAGGTTTTAGGGCTCGAACCCGTATCCAATCCCTACAATCCAAAATCCTTCGTAAACTCCTCAATGCTGCTTACTTACGAATCTATGCTACGTAACGAATAAACTGATCCATAAAGATCTTAATGTTCCATGTGTTGCTGCTGATTTGGCCCGAACCAGATATCATTCCTTTCATGACAAACTCCATTCCTACCTTTATCCAATAGTTTCAATCCTCTCTTCCTCTTTGATTCCTGATAATCCTCCGAGGCGTCTGAAAAGTCCTTCTAGTTTGGAATATTTTTTATATTTCTCTGCATGTGTTTCATGCCTTTTTATATTTTACTTACATTTAGTGGTTGTATTCTACTATACAATTGTAAATTCCAATAATTTTTTTTTCACTTTATTAATTGATTTGCCCCTGTCAGCAGTATTTTGATGACTAGCAAATAGGATAATATAATAAAAAAAAAATACAATAACATATCAGGCATGAGTAAGGACAGTACCCAGCAGCACGTCTTCTTGTCATGTTTTTTTATGATGGTCACCAGAATTTTTTTAAATAATTGAAGTATTTTATGTTGTGTCAGAGTGTTAATAAAAAGGCTATGATTTTTTTATTGGGGCCATTTGGAGGGTTTATAGCTTGAGTGATGTCAACGATCTCTTGGAAAAAGCTCATGAGGGGCTGAATAAGATTATTCAACCCTCTAATTATTTGTGAAATTTGGGATGAATTTTCACCTGAATTTAATTTAACCTCAAGTTGAAACATGAAATGAATTAAAAAAAAAAAAAAAAAAAAATTCTAAATTTTCGCTTAAATCCTAAAAAGTTTATTTTGATAAAAAGTAATGAACAAGTGTTAATAAAATTTAAACTAAATCGGAATTTCTAACGTGTATTTATATTTAATATTTATTTATTCATGTATAAAAATACTTTTTAAAAAAACCTTGTTGTATCCATCAGTCATATGCAATATTCAGAGAGAAACAGTTCTTTATTAAGTAATATTACAATCAGTCCAATTTAGGACATTTTTAATAGTGATAAAGTACAACATTCATACTACATTAACACGATATATACAAAACAATAAATTTACATAATAATAATACAATATGCATATATACAAAACGAAATCAATAAAAATATTATAACAAAAAAATTTTCAATAAAAATATTATACGAAAACAAAATCAATAAAAAATATATACAAAAGTCACTCATACCTATATACAATCCTCAAGCATACAGCACGTGAGTGGAGAATTTAGCCAAAGCTAAAACTCCAATATACATCGAGATCTCGAGGCCACTGCCATTTCAACTTTCTAGGGGGATGGTAAAGATGTGTGGAGCTGGATAAGGATTGAGCTAGGGGATTAGGGTGATGGATAAGGTTCTGATGCAATTTAGAGAATTTTGGTGGTATAAGGTCTAAAATAAATGGAATATTTAGGGCGTTGATGATCTAGATGTTCTATGCCCTAAAACAAAACAAAACAAACAAACATAAATGGAATATTTAGGTCGCGGTGTAAGATAAGGTTGGTGACATAATAAGGAGCATTGACTATGGTTCTGAGGACTTTGGATCGGAAGTATTGAATGCGTTTGATGTTAGAAAATTTGGCTGTCCCCCACAGTTCAAGTCCGTAGGTCCAGATAGGTTTCAGTACTGTCGTGTATATTATCAGTTTGTTTTCTATGGATAGTTTAAAATTTCTGTTCAGTAGTCTGTATAATTGGCCAAATCGTCGATTATGTTCTTGTCGTTTAAGTCTAGTATGTAGGTTCCAAGTTAGTCTTTTGTCTAGAAAGAAGCCAAGATACCGGGCTGTGTCAGAGAAAGGGACCGGAATGGAGTTAAAGTGAACTGGAGGGCATGATTGTCTTCGAAGGGTAAAGGTGACATGTTTGCATTTGGATTGATTGATTTTGATTCTCCACTTGTTACACCAATCTTCAATTTGAGAAAGGTGCATTTGGAGGCCTATGGATGCAATTTCGGGATCTAAGTGAGTATGCAATATTAAATGTCATTTTATTAAGAGTTTTAGTTTTAAATTTAGACTTACCTGCAGACATATAAACACAGGCCTTTTTGTGGGTTTTGATTATCAGGACGTTAAGAAACCTAAAACGCGTATTTTCACAATCGTAATCCCTTACAAAATATTTATTTTTTAAGTAAGCGAAAGTAATAAATCTTATAAAAATGATTTATTTTAGCGAAAACCACCATAGAACTTTTGCAATTAGTAAGAAACCAGAAATATATTTGAAATTCGTTTTTTATCTGTTAAATACCACAGAATCTAAGACTTCTGACATTTTATTTCGTGTTTAAAGACCGACTGACTTTCGCAAGAGAAGTAAACCTGTAATACTACATCCCATTAGTAAGGTCTCTTGTATAACGGTTGTACAAGGAGTCGATGTACAGTGAGTGTCAAAAGTATTCGGAATTCACTATCAATCTGTAATTAACTTACTTTTGACTTTTTAACATTTCAGCATTTTAAAAAATTATTCGAAGGTATTATTCGTAACGATCGAATATATTGAATATAGTGAAATATGTTTATTAAATGAAAAGAAATACGAATTCCGAATACTTTTGGCACTCACTGTAGTTCGAATGTGCTCTACTATCATGTCTAGTTTTCAAAGCGTTAGTTATTTACTTTATTAAGGCTGAGTGTACCTTTAAAGGGCTTTCCGACCCAATAATGGATTCACGGCTGGTATAGCGCGGCAAATAAATTATCCGATTTAGGTTAGTTGTCTGACCTATGACCGGGAGTTCAGAGTCCAATGCCTTACTCTCTGTGACGAAAGAAAAAACTTATATTTGTGTTATTTCACTTAATCTTAACATAATGCGTTTCGAGACACTTCTATTCAAACATATTTTGAATTTCGGTTTTCAATGATCACGCAGAATGATCTTTGCCTGTGTGAGTGTAGGTAGCTAGGTGGGTAGCTGTGTTGAGTCTGTCAAAAACTAGAAGTCATATAAAACTGAAATTTTATATTTTTTACAAGTATTGTTTTGGGTTTTTAATTAAATTTATTTATAAAAGTAAGATAAAATACTTAGCTTATAAAGTACAGCTGTTCAACTGCATTGGGTTGCCTAACACCAAGCATTATAAAATTTCTTCAGAAATATTTCTTTTAAAATCTTTTTTCTTCACTGAATTTGAAAATTTTTAAATTGATTTTAACAACAGAGATAAGTGAAAGTCGTATGTTGATCGAACCAGATTCGTTTTAAAAATATGATGCGAAGAATCATGATCTTCATTAAATTATCTTAGTATCTATAAGGCTATGACAGACGGTGATATAATAATAAAATACCTAATAAAAAAATATTTTAGGCTAAAGTCTTCGTTGAGAAAATTAAAGTTTTTGTGCCTGATAAATTATAACATTTTTAGGAACATTTTTTTTTATTTATTTAGTTTTACAATCTAGAATAATGCAACACAAACTTAATGCGATTATAAGACTTACGATTGACAGCCGGAAACGACAATCTAAGGACATCTCCAACTATTCTTATCGAAGAAGATCTACGAAAAAAAAAAAAAAAAAAAAAAAAAAAACAAGAAAAAAAAAAAAAATAATTTTAACTACAAAATGATGGACAGCCTTCAAACTTGTGCAAACACAAAAATGTGCGAACTATCCTGATTCCTAAGCACGGAATATGTTGAAAATACGATAAGTGCAAAAATATAACAAGTCTAGGTCGTTTTTTTTTTTTTTTTTTTTTTTTTTTTTGAACATTCTTTCTGCTGCGAGTGTGGAACAACGTTGTCTAGTAGATGGAGCAATGGTCTACTGATCTCTGGGTTCCGTGTTTGAATCCCGTCTGTTACAGAAAACGCTCTTTTTTGTTATTTAAGTATTGAGGCGATCCTAAGGTATGGAAACCCTCCTTGGGCACACCCAGACTCTATAAAATGTGAACCTAAAGTTAAAGAAAAACCTGGTAACAGCGTTATCTCGGGCTAATCATTTCATTACACGTATTTTAACCTAGATAGACTACGAATTTCAATATGTACTGAAGATCTTTATGGGTTGTAGAGGTATATATACAGTTTTTTTTTTTTTAATGTTTATTTCATACTACAAATATGTATTTTTTAAAAATTCGTTTCTACTACAAATGTAGAACGGTGTGTAGTAAGTAGATTTATTACTTGTAATAGGTATACTGTTCTCCAGATCCCGGGTTCGAATCTCGGATATCACAGAATAATTTTTATGCTGTTACTTAAGCCTTTAGGTAACCCTGGGGTATGGAGGCCCTCCTGGGGCACACCCAGTCTTTGTAAAGTAATAATTGGGTAAGAACTGTCTACTAAGCGTGATCTTTAACTAATCACTTCGTTAAACAATACAAATCTCTTTATGTACTAAGCCCAAGAACTTCGTGGGAACTTGTATTTCGTCCTAGAAATAGGATAAACAGGATGATATTTCTAGTGTGAAGAAGAATAAGTATTCCAACCATCGCAGGACGGACTAGGGAGGACTCAGTGGCGAAAACGAGATGAGGCTAAAAAGATTACTGAATAGGTTTATAAGATTTATGTATGGCCTCTCCAGACAGCCACATTTCACTTGTATTTTGGTCAATGGTGGCTCTATCCCGAATCCCGAAGAAAATACCTACTTGGCATCTTCTTATTCCAACCCTTGCGAACCAGAAAACCTTCCTATATCTCTCATCTTAGGCCGCGCTCTTCCCTGCACACCCTAAATACAAGATCACAACCCATCGATCTATACCTTCCCTCTCATAGAACAGCATCCTATGAAAAGTCCTTCATTATCCTTGCTACCATACAATGGAACTCTCTACCCATCTCACTCCGAAAAGTGTCATCCCAAACCACATTCAAACACCCATTATTTAACCATCTCCTCAAAAATCAATGTTTCGCACATATGTGATAAATCTAGAATCTGATGATACCTAACTAAACTCATTTGATGTTATCTGTTTTTTTTTGTATCTTTTATTCATATTTACCTTATATTTTCACCACGGTTCTATCAACATGTCAGCTATAAAACTTTGTGAACAGTGAGTTTACTATCAACTAAACACTTTAATATTCACGGATAGTGAGGTGAGTGACTATTTGTACCGATACGCGATATCTTATAAACTGATAGCTATCTGGTTGAGATAGCAACGTGGCCCTAATCCTTAACAGTTATCTTTATTTTTAAAGGGCTAGGCCAAGTTTACTAACTCAGTCATCTCTGTTTTCGTCTAGGACTTTATTTTGTTTTTAGTTTCATTGATTTCTTTTAAATTTTCGAAGACCATTTTTTTTTCCTATTTGTTATAATTGTTTCTTAGAAATGTTTTCTTTATTAATTGTATATAATCATGTGAATAGTTTAGTTTTTAAGTATTTATTGTATAAAATTTATTTTTTATTTTAATACGCAGGTGTATATAGATTTTTTTGTTTTTTTTCTTTCATTTTAATTAATAATGGACTTAGACAGAAATACGTCCGGTGAGGACTCAGAGGAGACCCCTTTCTCTGAAATAAGTGAAACGGACTCTCAATATTTGACTCGCCGTATGAAGCGGCATCGGAACTCCCTTCCTCCCGGATCTGGGGTAATTCACCAAATAAAAAAAAAAATAAATCAAATAAAACTAAGCAGGCGTCTAAGCAAAATATGTCACCGCCAAAAACCCGCAGTAAACTCACTGCAGCCAACACAATAGAACCAGTTCCATCATCATCAGCCGCTCCGTCTGTCTTCACAGCGCCATCTACCTCTGCCAGTACGTCAGGTACAGCCAACACAATTTCAGAGCCTCAAGGGTTTTGTGATCCCGAACCCCCACCAATATTTGTCAATAACATACAAAATTTTATGTCGTTTGGTCAAGAAATTGCAGATTTGATCGGACAGCCCAACTTTCGTTGTTACTCGAGAATAAACGATATTAAGATCAACACAACAAATAAAGACAGTTACAAAAAGCTTGTCCACCACTTGAATTCAAAAAGCTACGACTTCCATTGTTACCAATTGAAACAAGAAAAGTCATATCGTGTCGTTCTTAGAGGGCTCCACTCA
Organism: Piezodorus guildinii; assembly: GCA_023052935.1. Classification (NCBI taxonomy): domain Eukaryota; kingdom Metazoa; phylum Arthropoda; class Insecta; order Hemiptera; family Pentatomidae; genus Piezodorus; species Piezodorus guildinii. The sequence continues at coordinate 37,878,348 of CM041295.1, read as the reverse complement.
TCAACTCCCACAGATGCTATCAAAAGAGGGATAGAAGAAATAGGCTACAATGTCCGAAAGGTCTCTCCCGTTTTCCATCCAAAGGGAAAATATCCACTGCCTCTATTTTTCGTGGATCTAGAACCTGCCACAAATAACCCAGAAATATTTAATATAACACGACTGGTATACTCCATTGTGCGATTTGAACAGCCTAGGCCGACATCTACGATAGTACAGTGTACTAAATATCAAAATTTGGGACACACTAAATCCTACTGTTACCACTAGGCCCGGTGCGTCAAATGTGCCGGCCCTCATGCTACAGAGACCTGCCCGAAATCTCGTGATGAACCAGCAAAATGTGCTCTCTGTGGTGAAGCACATCCAGCGAGCTACAGAGGCTGTTCGGTCTACAAAAATCTGCTCAGACAGAGATCACAAAACCCTCTACCCAAAAGTCTGGAACAGAAAAGTAATACACCTGCACCACCTCCTGTACTGGATAACCTGGTAAATTTTCCAGAAATTCAGAAAGCTTCTGTTAACATGACTCCACAGCCAACTACTCCTAGACCTGGAAATCAAGATCGACAGAACATTAAGAAGCCCTCCTCCGTTATCAACTCGCAGCCTCAACAACCTAGAAGGCAGGCGCCTCCGAACTCCCAACCCATGACCCAGATTTCCCATCCCCAGCTTGAAGCTCCACACCAACCAACCCCTCCTCATCAGATACCTGTTAGGGTTAAATTACCTCCAGAAAAACCTCACCCGATCCCACCCCGTTCTTCTGTACAGCCAAATCAACCCAATCCTCAACCCCAAACATCCCAAAATGCATATCATGGTACCCCTCGACGGGTGCAGACTCCAGCCAATGTACCAGCTCAACTAAATTATCCTTCCCAATCCTATAATATACCCCCACCTGACTTTTACTCCATCCTTAATTCCTTCCTATTAGATCTCAAAGAAACCATCCAGCCACTTATCTCCCTTCTCACTCGTATCCTTTCCGAAATCCCATTTAATTTCCCACGATGAGTGTAAAGCCCCTAGCTATCCTCTTATGGAACGCTAATGGCCTACTCAACCACCGAGACGAACTCGACATACTCCTACATGACAATCACATACATATTGCATTAATAACTGAAACTCATTTCACTCAACGATCAAAATTTTACATACGTGACTACATCACTTATAGAACAGACCACCCAGACAACACTGCCCATGCCGGATCATGCGTTCTTATCCATAAATCCCTTCCACATTCCCTTATTCCTACTACTCCATCTGACGCTATACAATCCTCTTCTGTAATCATTTTAACTCGTCCTTTCCATCTCACACTCTCAGCTGTATACTGTCCTCCTGGTAACACCATTTCCTATAGCCTTCTTAATTCCTTATTCCGATCTCTTGGGCCGCGCTTCATTGCTGGAGGTGATTACAACGCTAAACACCAACGATGGGGTTGTCGAGCATCCAACTCCCGTGGTAGTATCCTTTCTAACGTCACAAACTCCAATTGTTATTCTATCCTTGCTCCTACGAATCCCACATATTGGCCTACATCCCTAAAAAAAAAAAACCTGATATCCTGGATATATTTGTTACCTCTCAAATCCCTACTTCCCAAGCCGAAATCAAATCCCTCAATGACCTTTCATCTGACCACAGTCCTGTTCTGCTTTCTTTGCATTCAAACTTGTTCCTAAACCCTCTCCTCCTACATTAATTACAGGACGTGTAAACTGGGACCAATTTCGATATGACATAGAAAATAAACTAGACTTAAAACTTCCACTAAAGACAAAACAAGATATTGACCAAGCCATAGAAAAACTTACTAACTCAATAAGTAGCACCATAATAGACAACACAACTAACACCAAACCTGATAAACCTCAGAAAAGTAACCTACCACAGCACATTCAGATCTTATTGAGAGAAAAGCGCACAGCAAGATCGAAGTAGCACAGGACCAGATACCCAAAAGACAAAACTTATTACACCCAACTGACTAACAAACTAAAATCAGAACTCAAAAATACAAAATACAAAATTTAAAAAACTTGACGGAAAATCTTACGATTACTGACAAATCACTATGGACGACTACTAAAAAAATCCTGAAGTTTAAAGATTTCAACCATCCACTCCTTAATGAAACCCGAACCTGGACACGATCCGACGAAGAAAAATCCCAGATATTTGCTCAGCACCTCTCTAAAATATATAATCCTCATCCTGAAATACTCAATTCAAACCATGTTGAATGTATTGAAACAGAACTCAATATTCCTCTCCAAATGACCCTACCACCTAAAGCATTTCATCCTTCAGAAATAGCCAATATCATTCACAGATTACCTTCCCGCAAAGCTCCTGGACATGACCTAGTTACTTCCTATGTAATGAAACAGCTTCCTCGAAAATCCATCTGTTTTCTTACCTACATATATAATGCTATCCTCCGGACCACATATTTTCCTGACTCCTGGAAACTATCCATTGTTAAGATGATTCCCAAACCCCAAAAGCCGCTCGAACATCCATCCTCTTACCGTCCAATTTCTCTATTACCTATTATGGGTAAAATCTTTGAAAAACTCCTTCTGAAACGAATATATCCCATCCTTGATTCTAATCATATCATCCCTGATCATCAGTTCGGATTCCGAACATCCCACTCCACTATCCAGCAATGTCATCGTGTGGTGGACGTTGTCTCTTCTGCTTTGGAGCGCGGGTTGTACTGCACGGGAGCCTTTCTCGATGTAGAACAGGCCTTTGATAGAGTCTGGCACCCAGGACTGTTGTACAAACTCCGTAAATTCCTTCCTCCCACATATTTCCTGATTCTTCAATCCTACCTCTCTGATAGATCCTTCAAAATTAATCACAATAGTTCCTATTCATCCCTTTTTATACAGACTGCTGGTGTTCCTCAAGGCAGTATTCTAGGACCCATTCTATACACAGTATATACAGCTGATATCCCAACCCATCCTAACACTTTCCTTTCTACCTATGCTGATGACACCTGCGTGTTATCAGTTCATAAAGATCCATTTGTTGCCTCAAATACCCTTCAAGCCCACATCAAAGACCTAGAAGTATGGTGTCAGAACTGGAGAATAAAAATAAATTCCAACAAATCCCATCAAATAACTTTTACCCTTCGCCGTAAACCTTTGACTTCCTGCCCTAAAGTATCCTTTAATAACACTCAACTAGTTCCTGTTGAACAGATCCGATACCTAGGACTTCTTCTTGACAAACGCCTAACTTGGAATCCACATACACGACTAAAACGACAAGAAACTGCTCGCCGCTTTAGGCTACTTCAACACTTACTAGACAAACGATCAAACCTTCCTCTTAACTACAAAAGGCTCATCTACATGACTATTATAAGACCAATCTGGACTTACGGAGTAGAGCTTTGGGGCTCTACTAAACCATCAAATTCTTCCCGCATCCAATCCTTACAATCCAAAATCCTTCGTAAAATCCTCAATGCTCCTTACTATGTCACGAATAAACTTATCCATAAAGACCTTAATGTTCCCTATGTTACTGATTTGGCCCGGACCAGGTATCAATCCTTTCATGACAAACTCCATTCTCACTCTAACCCACTAGTTTCAATCCTTTCTTCCTCTTCAATTCCGGATAATCCTCCGAGGCGCCTGAAAAGGAAATGGCCCCGGGACCTTCTAGTTTAAAATATTTTTAGAGTGCTGCCACTGGGTAGTGTCTCTACATGTTTTTCATGACAGTTTTGTATATTACCATCACATTTACTAGATGTATTTTTATTTAATACAGTTGTAAATATCAATAAATATGTTTAAAAAAAAAAAAAAAAAAAAAAAAAAATTTACCTTATATAATTTACTTGACTAAATAATTATATATAAAATGAAGCCAGACTAATTGGACTTCTGCTGTGCACTGTATATTATTCTTAGGGGACGAAATGTCTCAGAATAAAAATTATTTTTCATTCATTCGTTCATTCAGTATGACATAAAGATGTACAAAACAAATAAATGGATAGGATTCGAAAATCCTCCTAACTCTAGGAGTGTGATCTGGTTTTTACTTTACCTCTCTTTAGTTAACCAAATAACACGTTTCGCTTGTTGTACTCCTGTCAGAAAAACCACAAAATCTACATCTCTGCTTGTGACAGCTACATTTTCATTTGATACTGTTTTGTTTTTTTCCACACCACAGTTTTTGTGTCATCCTCAGTTTCAACCTTGCTCGTTACATCTTTTTTTAGCTAATTGCTCAACTGTTGTACTATTAGTACGAACCTTACTAAAACTATGAGAACTGTTTCGCTATATTTTTCAACAATTTATTAAATATTCTCCGCTGTGCATTCTCTTTGCACAGACATTTAATAATAAATAAAAAAATATTTATTTATTCTGGGACTAGTCGTATAAAATATTAATATTTATAATAAAATAAATTCAAAGGTTTCCGCTCAACAAGGCTCCTCACTTCAACATCCGATTGTCTTAAGGGACTTTCTTCCAAGATACCTGAACACTTACCTTGATACTTGTATCGGAAAGGGAGTTTCTATATTTAAAAATGTCCTTTTTAGTGTGTCTGAGTCCGTGGCTGAGTCGCTAGCGCGCTAGTCTCTCACGCCGAAGGTTATGAGTTCGAATCTCAGTCCCGGCAGGACTTTTTCAGGCATATAATTAAATAGGAATTCACTCATAGCCTCTTCTCCGGGTATGTGAGACCCGTCTTCCAGCTGATCCCCACTCACGTAGGGAGTGATGACCCTATCTTATAAAATTTCATCGAGAAACGTGAGTGTATTGTCCCAGCAGATTAGACCAAATGGCCTGTCGCGCCTGAGGAAAAAATCCTAGTTACCCCTGAAATATCATGATTTGTATCCTTTTAAAAAGTAACCGAGTCAAAACTGGAGGTTCTCTTCTATTTTTAATAATGTCCTAGTTTCAAGATTTGTCAATTTTTAAAAGTCTTTTACGACTTTTTTTTTTTTTAGAAACAATTCTTTATTGAACAATATTACAATCTGTCCAATTTAGGACATTTTTAATAGGGATAAAGTACAGCATTCATACTGCATTCACACGATATATACAAAACATTAAATTTATATAATAATAATACAATATAAATAAATACAAATCAAAATCAATAAAAATATATACAAAAGTCACTCATACCTATATACAATTCACAAGCATACAGCACGTGAGTGGAGAATCTAGCCAATGCTAGAACTCCAATATACATTTTACAAGAGGTCTCGAGGCCACTGCCGTTTCAACCTTCTAGGAGGATGGTAAGGATGTGTGGAGGATTGAGCTAGGGGATTAGGGTGATGGATAAGGTTCTGATGGAATTTAGAGAATTTTAATGGTATAAGGTCTAAAATAAATGGAATATTTAGGTCGCGGTGTAAGGTATGGTTGGATACATAATAAGGAGCATTAACTTTGTTCGGAGGACTTTTGATTGGAAGGATTGAATGCGTTTGATGTTAGAAAATTTAGCTGTCCCCCACAGTTCAAGTCCGTAGGTCCAGATAGCTTTGACTTGATCTTAATTTTTAAAAAAATAATCAAAAATTTTCTTAAAACATTATAATCAGTCATATCCTTAGAAATAGTAAATAAGTCCAATTATTACGTACCAAATGGTTAGTTTTAAAAATAATGGAAAGTTGTTATAAATTGAGACGTTGATTTCCAAAAGGTACTAAAGGACATTTTTTACAAAATTGATTTGTTTACATATTTGTATTCTCATCACTTAAATGTATCTAAATCTCCTATTTGATTTTATCTAATGTACACCCAAGTCCTTTATAAACGCAATTTAGAAATATTGTTATTTTCTAAAGGAACTAATTACACATTTAATTTCGTTCCAAATTATACCAAAACATCTCATTTCATAACTTTAATATGATGTTATTAATATACTAAAAAATCAATTCTGCATTTTAATGCGAAAAGAATCAAATTAGCTAATTTAATAATATTATAATTAGTGATTTTCGCGTCTCCTGTAAAATTTCCTAGAATGGATATAGTACCTTTTGGAATCAACGTCTCAATTCGTAAACTAACATTGTTATTGGTTATTTCTACTTTTAGATCAGTTCATGAAAAAAAATGTTCTGCTGTAAACTCAACATAACTCCTATGGAAACTAAATTAAACTTTTAAAATTTATTTACTAAAATTCTTTTTAAATATGAAATATTAATAAATCGAAAAAAAAATAGAAACGGTTTAACATAGCAAAAACAAATATTATTATTAATTTTGATTTTTTGACCAATTTACGTTTCTTATTTCAAGCGATGATTAAATATTATAATGGATAGACGTTATAAAGTATACATAATATTTTCTCACTTTTCGCTACGATGAACTCATGATCCCAAAGTGATAAACCTTTAATTGGACAAACTGAACTTTTTTAAACAATAATGATACTACATTAAAATTGCACCAGCGCGAAGCAAAAGCGATTCACTAGTACATCAAAGCCGAATGCTTATAATAATAACGATAATTATAGCTTTATTTTATACTTTGCAGAACAATATGCCTCTCCCTTGGGAGGTACAAGTCTGGTATTAAAACTTTAACAAAATTTCCTTTTTTTTGATTAAATAAATATTTTTTTTAATTATCCTCTGATTCATTATTGTGTATATATTTTATTGTAATTTTATGCCGTGTGAATATTGTATGAATGTAGTATGTATGATATCTTTCAGCACTACTATTGATGTCCAATTTGGGACAGATTGTAATTTTACTCAATAAAAATTGTTGTTGATTAAAAAAAAAAAATAATAAAATAAAAATTATCCTGGGACATTTACCTTTAGAATAAAATATACAGAATGTACAATATGTGCTTTGGAGTCTTAAATTAAATTAAATACATATAAACAAATTTATGATTACTGATATAAAATAGACATATTTTAATGAGAAAAAAATTACCACAACGAAAAAATAAAATAAAAAGCTTATTACAATTCTATTCATATTCATTAAATGATTAAATATGCGGGATTCGTTTGTTTATTTGTTTAACGTCACTTTATGCTACTGTGGCTAATCGGACGATGCTATAGTGGGACTCCTAAATTTTGACTATCCAGGTTTTATTAGGATAGGGATCTTTAACGAGTGCCTGACATCGCACAGGCTCGGGACCACCTTTTAACGTCCCCTCCGAAGGACGGCATGACTAAGGATTTTGTACTCCCATTAAAAAATCCTAGGGCCACCCGCAGGTTTGAACCCGCGACCTTTGGCATAGAAAGCTGTTATACTATGGGTGACCCCAAATATGCGGGATTTGAAGGTAGAGAGAGAGTTGGAGTGACGGATGGAAGGAGGGATATAATTCCATTGGATTGAGGATCGAATGAGATAGGATCTGTCGAATAGTGCAGTTCGGTGGGCCGTAATGTATAAATCTGAAGGCCTGGAGCGTGTAACGGGGATGGACAGAGGATTTGACTTGTAGGAGTTCAAAAATGTATGATGGGCGGCGGAATTGGATAACTTGGTAAAGGAATGACGCAAGAAAATACTTGCGACGATTGAAAGGGTAAAGCCACTTCAACTCGCCATAAAATTGGGACACGGAGGTATACCTAGGGACCCCGAAGATGAATCGGACTACGCAATAAATTAAGCGTTTTATTTTTATCTCGAGATCCCCAGGAAACATCATCGCATACCGTACAGCAATAGTCGAAGTAGGGAAATACTAGAGAGGTAACGAGGAGTTTTCGGGTCTCATGCGGGAATAGGTGACGGAGGGAATACAGTCGCATTAAGGTTGAAAAGGTACGAAGAGACATTTAGGAAATATGATTTTTGAAGGATAGGGTTTGGCCGAAGGTTACTCCCAGATTTCTGAAGTTGGGTGGAGCTTTATAGGATTACTATTTAGGTACAGGGTCAGGATATGTGGAACAATTTTCAGGAGGTGATGGGATCCTATTACAATTGCTTTTGTTTTTTCAACATTTAATTTTAACTTATTCACTTCAGCCCAGTGATTTATTCGGTAAATGTTGCTATTTACCATATTTATATTTTATAACTTACAATATTCATACAATAAAACATTTCCTGCCTGATTCAAACTAAAATATATATCCATGTATTTAATGACAGATTTTTTTGTGACATTATTCCACATTTGCCTATTTCTAGCCACTGAAGCCCAACAGTGCTACGAACGGATGCTTATTGAACAGTGTAAATATCCTATCAGATATATTTAACAAGGAGCAAAAAGCCCTCCAGTTGAATGGTTTTCGATTGGATAAGCGTTGAGCGATAGCTTATAGACTGATCTGGGTGTGCGCAGTGATTTGTTTCCTGACTATTGTTACTTTAACTTGTGGTGGATCAGTAAGGCTATAATGAACGCTGAGATAAAATTGAGCACCTGTGCTGATAATTCCCTTCCTGTTAGGTATCAGATCCGTATAACAATAGGAATCTGTGTCTTCTGACAAACGGTTTCAACAATCTACATCACTGTGTAACCATTACGCTGCCTAATGAGGACAAAAATCAAACTCATTCCTTTATCTCATCTTAAAAAAAACTTTTTTAATATTTAAGAAATTATAAAAACCAAGACATTCGACTCCGGTCTTCGAATTTGAGCTTTACTCTTTACTCTAATGTTTTTACGTATAACAAATATTATTGACGTAGGGATTTATTTATTTTTTTAATTTCACTTTATGTTACTGTAGCTAATCGGACAATGCTACAGTGGGAGTTCTAAATTTTTCCTATCAAGGTTTTATTATGATAGGGATCTTTAAAGAGTACCTGACAGGCTCGGGAACACTTTTTAACGTCCCCTCTGAAGGACGACATAACTAAGGATTTTTTACTCCCATTCAAAAAATCCTAGGACCACCTGAGGCTTTGACCATGTGACATTTGGCATAGGAGGCTTTTGTGCTAGCCACCCTGCTACAGGTTATCCCCGTAGGAATTTAATAAACGCCATATTAATTACCTAAAACCTGTACCACTACAACCCATGAAGGGTCTTGGGCTCAGTACATATAGAGATTCGTACTGTTTCAAGGCCAACGGCAGTGCAATGAGGTGATTAGGCCTTAATCGCGCTCAGCCGCCAGGTTTTTTCCCAATTAATTTGGGTACCCACTTTGTAGAGGCTGGGTCTGCCCCAGGACTGAATTAACAGAATAAATAATATTCCGCCACAGCCGGGATTCGAACCCAGGACCCGGAGCACAGCAGACTAGCGCACTATCCACTAGACCACGCCGCTCCCCTATATTAATTACAATCAGTTTAATATAATACATAATAATAGGCAAGAAGCACTTCGCAATAGGTTTGGTCACCGGGGAAGTTAGACCATCACCTCCGTAAGGAGAGGCCTATAGGGATAATTTTTTGTAAATATCGTTATCAATTAAGGAACATTAATTATATAGTTGTTTTTTTTCATTTATCAATTATACACATTATTATTATTTTTCACTTAGCAATATATTTTTTTTTCAATTATATTAGAACTTTTTATTAGATTATATTAGCAATTATATTTGATTATATTATAAATTATATTAGAACTAAAAAGTAAATATTATAATTTAAATGTTATCCTTGCAATAAAGGCTTTATTTATTCATTCATTCATTCAATAGGCAAGAAGATTCAATGCCGATATCACTAAATACTACCTACACAGACTCATCCAATGATCACCGTTCAAGCCCAAGCCCCCGGGATCAGACTTAACACAATCCTCCCATCGACGCTTTAGCCTACCTTCTGGGCGCATATGAAAGAATGAAAACGTCCCCCTAAGAATATTTTACAGTGTACAGAGGAAGTCCAATTTGGCTTCATTTAATACATAGTTATTCAGTTTAAGAATTATATAAGTTGTTTTAAATGAAATATACAAATAAAAACAGATAACATCAAATCTGTTTACGTATATATTAATAAGTTCCGTTTGCATCGACAGGTAAATCAAAAAAGGCATCTGTACACTTCTTACAAAAATCATCTATTGCTACCGCTAAAGTCTTAGAAATCCTGAGAAGAGGAAAGAGTGACTCTTGGGAAACAAAGATGGCGTTGTACGATTCAATGATCTCTTCAGTTCTCCTGTACGGATCAGAAGTTTGGAGCTTGAGATATCTTGAGATATATGCTTTAGAAATTTCTCAAATGAAATTTATTAAATACCTATATGGATGGCCCAAAAACATCCCAAACTATATAGTGAGGCTTGAGACAGGTAGAAGTCCTCTAATCTCAAAAGTAATGAAAAAAGTAATCAACCATTGGTCTAAACTGTCATCGATGCCTGAAGAGAGACTCCCGAAACAGTGTTTCAACAGACTAAGAATGCTAGATGCAGAAAAGCCTGATATAGATTACAACTGGGTTTCACAGGTCAATAAGATAGCCCACAACTATGGATGTAGAGAAAAATTCAATGCGCCTCTGGAAAACGATATTTTGAATCACAAAGCCGATATTATCGAAACAATCATAAGCAATAACTATTCAACTGACATTAATAGAGCAAGGAACTCAAATAGTAACCCGATATACCGATTACTCAGCAGTTACAACCTACATAAACCAGAAGAGTACTTAACATGTAGGGTAAATTTTAAGAAAATAAGATGTATCAGCCGACTAAGGGTAGGGAACCCAGAGATCATCAAACTCCACCATAGAAACAAAATAATTATTATTAAGGCAAATGAACTTTGTGTATTTTGCAATGATTATTTCAACAATAGTTTGTACCATATACTCCTACATTGCCCAACCTTTAAAGACAATAGACAATATATCATAAAACCATCTGAATCCATATCCTGTGACCTACAAAAAATTGAAAATATCTTGAACATTAATAGTGAAGCCAGACTGAACAGTCTTTATATTTATATCTTAAACATATGTAATAAATATGATTCTATTAGTTCTATTTAAACAATATTACGTAAATAGTTTTCGAAACCATTTAATCACTGTACTTTTACTACGCTTCCGTTTATTTTAGATGTCTCACTATTTTAAGTTTAATATTGTATAGTAATCAATATTATGTTTAAAAAAAAATTTGTATTATCCGGTTCGTTTTATTATTGTTTACTATTTTGTCAAGGAGTACATGTTTTATCTTTTGTTTAATGTTTTGGGTAAAGAGCACTAGACTCAGGTTATATTTCTTTTGTAATTGTATTTTATGTTGTACAAGACTTTGTCTTTCACAAATAAAATATATTCTATCTATTCTATTCTACTTATATATTAATAAAGTCTACATTTATCAAATATTTACAGAAGATTGATTTTTAGGTGATGGATAAATAATTGGTGTTTATAAGCAGTTAGGGATGGCAATATTCGGAGGGAAATGGGTAATGAGTTCCAAAGTATGGTAGCACGGATAATAAAGGACTTTTCATATGATGTTGTTCTATGGGAGGATAGGTATAGATCTTGTATTTAGGGTGTGCACAGAAGAGCGAGGAGTAAGAGGTCAAAGATATAGGAAGGTTTTCTGGTTCGCAAGGATTGGAATAAGAAGATGCCAAGAAGATATTTTCTTCGGGATTCGGGATAGAGCCACCTTTGACCAGAATACTAGTGAGAGACGTGTGACTGTCTGGAGAAACCTTAAATAAATCTTATGAACCTTATTTTTAATATTATCAGTCGTTTTAGCGAATACCAAATCTTTTGGAATTCGTTATTTACCAAGCCCAACAACTTTACGCGCCCATTTGAGATTCCACGATGATATCAATCCAAATATACTCACAGTGTAAAAGCTCCGTAATTCCGCGTTGTGCAACCTTCTGAATTCTCAAGTGGCCTCTCTCTTTAGACCACATATTTAAGCTAAGTAAGCGGCCACGTTCCATATCCATATAGAACTTAGTAAGTTTCTTAAGACTTAGAATTTAAATTGCATACATATTTACATGAAAAATGGTAGTATTGTACGTAATATTTCTTCTTTTTTTTTTAAGTCGATTAAGTAAGCCGGTTAATCCGAGGGCCGAATGATCTGAAGCCAATTAACAGGGATTCTACTGTACATATAAATATATATATTTATTGATTTGTTTATTTATTTATCAATATTAAATTTAAATCGATAACTTTAAAAAAAAAATATTTTAGAGTTTTATTCAGTTAAATGACCTATATATATATATATATATATATATATATATATATATATATATATATATATATTTCTCAAATATGTAAAAAATTCTTTTAAGAAACAAATTTCTTTCTGTCTTTGCCTTTTGCTAATGCACTAAATTTTCGTGTATCTATTCTGAAATAGTTTGTTTAAAATATATTGTACTTGTCATTGGCCAATGCTAATGACATATTATTTTTAACGAATGCCATTTCAATACCCGTGTACGCAATTGTTCATGAGATCAGCGACAACCAGAAATGCAGCATTCCTGAGGGATGCATGAATGTTGAAACCTCTAGCGAGCCAAATGTACGTAAATTATTTTAATTTTATACAAGAGGAGAAACTATTCGGTTTATTGAGATACTTTGTATTAATTTTTTTTTTTTTTTTTTTTTTTTTTTTTATGATCTATGTAAAAAAAAATGTCGCTATACTTTTATATGTATGCATAAAAAATAACGCGTGGCTCTGCATAATTTTTTAAAATTAAACTTTTTATTTATTTGTCTTTATTTTAATTTTAATTAGTTCGCATCTATACAGATAGGATTTTCCTCAATATTATATATTCCGTAGAAATTATTAAAATATAAATATATAAGTTGACTTTAAAAAAAAAAAAGGAGGTAAATATAACACTTAGAGTAAAATAAATGCTCAACGATTGATCCATTCAAAATTAACATGATCACAATGCTCAGCATTATTGATTTTCATGATTTTATCACCAGTTATTCTCTATTTTTTCCTGAATTAAAAAGCGTGGGTAATATATTTTTGTAACTAATACTTTTCGTTAAACAGTTATTTTATGTTATAAGGAAAGTAAAGAAACAGAAAGTTTTTGAAAGATTTTATTTTATTTTTATAAAATACATTCAAACATGCCGAAAAACCTAACGTTAAGAAAGGACATTTTTTTTTTCCAAATTTATGTTAAATCCGTTATCAGATTTTATCTAAAAACATAAAAATCCTTTAAATGCGTATTTGTAAATTTCAGTTACTAAAACGTTTTCTTCCAAAACGTAATATATCCTCTTTAGAGAGATAAACTTTCCTTTCATTTCCTTCCAAATGGTAGTATATTTATTATTGTACAGCTGAAGCACCTAACCCCGTAATATATCACCATTAAGTTATTGTTTTATACATTTTTATTGGTTCATATGGTACGTCTTAAATCACCGTATTATTTTGATCACTTATTTTAACCCAATAATCAGTTTTTAGGTTGTTTTAAACAACTTAATTGCGTCACTTCGGTTCTCATGATACAAAAACTGACATTTTAATAGACTAATGGTTTTTTATCCAGCAAATGGTTGGAATTAGAATTTCCTGACCTTGTTAAATATGAGAAGAAAACCCGTGCCTGATTTAACCTCGTATGTAGAACGTTTTATTTTCAAAAGAGGTAAAGGACCAAAATAGAAGTTAAGTTTTAAGTTATTTATTTATTAGTCTTTATAGGTTAATATTGTTTACACGTAGTTAATAATATTGATACATTTGTTAAATTAACAGAAAGAATAAGTAAATGTTCAAAACAAATTTCATAATTAATAAATAAAAGGTCCTTTGAGCATTCACTGTCTTTAAGAAAAACAGATAATCAAATATAGTTGACAAATAAGGAAAGATATTTCTCATAGTGAGAATAGGGAAATATACATAAATTAGTAATTAACATAATAAAGAGGTTATTTATGAGTAATATTGTATGAGGAAGGTTATGATAACTGTTATATCTTATGTTGACTGTTATTCTTCCAAAAAGTACTTTATCCATGTTTCATTCCAAAAAGTACTATATCCATATAATATTGTTGAAAAATCATGGGAAAACTGCATTCATTTTGAAAAATATGTTGTTAATACAGTATAAAATCAACTTTAGATTTTAATAAAAAAAATAAATAAATAAAGTAAATTGGTCTAGTAATAAACAAAAGCAAGATTTCCAGTTAAATTGCCTAAAGTGGATATAGTATCTTTTCTAAATCAACGTCTCAATTATCTCCTCATGCGTTTTGCAAAATACTTCATCGCCGTGAACTACTTAAGTCTCCACATCGTGTTTTCGTTCGTCCTTTCGTGTGTGAAGTAGGACTCAGACAGTGAATTTAAATCTTTAGTTTAGATCTATTTTGAGTGGTTGATGTGCACTTATTCTCTCGTTACCTTAAATTGCTAGTAATCATGCCATTGTGTAGTCATACTGAAATCTTAATAACTTCTACCGCCCACATAAGTAGACAGAACATTATAGCCTAATGAAAACACGTCAGGTTAAACTTGGAGACGGTCATTGATATATAGACATATGACATATGTCATTGACACATTATTTATATTAGGGGGATAATAACAGGATTAAACAAAATGGTGCGGATTATATTAGATAAATCTATCATAATATGCAGCTTATAGCTTAAAAATTATTTAGTATTTTTTTTAAAAATATGTATTATGATTATGTAGGTAAAAAATCTTCTAACAGTACTTTAAGCAAGATAAGTTACACAAAGATAGTCCGTATTATCTATTTTATTTATTCGTGTATTTACGAAGATTTACAAGCGCCATATCCATCAGTAAATACTTTTTAACTGTCAATTCATGAAAAGAGAACGAAAAATTCCTTTTATTTATTTTTTATTATAAAAGGTCATGCTATGTATTGAGAAATAATAAAGTAAACAAAGAAAAATAGATAATACGGTTTGTCTTTTTGTAAATTACCTTATAATAGTATTTACTTTTTAATAGCTCGACAAACTCTTCCCGTATCCAATCCTTACAATCCAAAATCCTTCGCAAAATCCTTAACGCTCCTTACTTTGTCACCAATAAAATCATCCACAAAGACCTTAATGTTCCATATGTTGCTGATTTGGCCTGTACCAGGTATCACTCCTTCCATGAAAAACTCCACTCCCACTCTAATCCACTAGTTTCAATCCTTGCTTCCACTTCAATTCCCGACAATCCGCCGAGGCGTCTGAAAAGAAGATGGCCTCGAGACCATCTTGTGTAGATTCACTACTAGAGTGCTGCCAATGGGCAGTTTCTCTTCATGTTTTTTTTTTTCATATGTATTATCATTTTAGCCTATTTACTTGATGTATGAACATACAGTTGTAAATTTCAATAAATGAATTAAAAAAAAATTAAAAAAAAAAAAAAAAATAGCTCGACTCCACGAAGTTTTAGAATAAAGCTTTTATTAAAAATTTAAATCGCACGGGCTTAATACAATGTACAATGTTCCATTCTGATTGAAATAGTCTGACAGGGCTTAAATGCAATATTTTAAAATGTCTTCCTTTTAAGTACCATTTCCATTTTGTAGATTCGAAAAATGTACCTATAATCTTATTAGGATTGAAAAAAAAAAAACCCCAGTTTAATGTATAAAATGAACGAATTCGATATCTAACTAAAGGAGAAAACTACATAAATATTTCTTTGATGCAATTTTTTGTAATTGAACATAAGAACAGTAATATACATGTATAATCTACCGTTAGAAAGCTAAAGATTTAAAAAATATATATATATATTATCTTATACACAAGCTAGTAAAAGTTAATAGAGAGTAAAGAAAAACAGAAAAATCTGACTGATTGTTTCAGATAATACTATATATATATATATATATATATATATAACACACACAATATATATTATACATGCAGGCATCGAAGAAAAAAACATGCAATAATAATGTAAAAATACTCTACTCACCTCCGTTGTAAAAATCAATTTAAGAACTATTTAACAAAGTTGGAGTTGAAAAAAGGTTAAATAAACACATCGAGTTCCGATGGAATATGTTTAGGATTAAATAACCTATTACATTATTATATGTATTACAATCACTTAGTTCTATCCGCTTTGAGTCACTCTCTATTAACTTTTACAACTTGGATATTAATTTTATATATTAAACATTGTAATATACATGTATTAATTACTGTTGGAAATCCAAGTTGTAAAAGTTAATAGAGAGTGACGGATAGCATATAAAACTAAGTGAGTGTTATATATATATATTGGGTTGATGCAAAATTAATGCAGGTTTCCTCTATTGCAATATCTTAATTCCAATTGTGTAAACAAAGCTAATCCTAACATTGATCATTATTATACCAAAACAAACCTTATATAATACCCTCTCATTCACCATGAATTTGTTTAGTAAAATCGTTTTGTTCAGTGTGTTCAAAGGTCTTGAATCGAAAATTTCAAAGTGCGATTTTCGTCAAATTTATTTTTACGAATTTAAATTAGGGCGCAGCGCTGCGCAAACGGCTCGTAATATTAATGAAGTGTGGGGTCAGGGGGCTATTAATGAGTGCACGGTGCAGCGTTGGTTCCAGAAGTTTCGCAGAGGAGATTTCGACCTCGAAGACAAGGAAGGTCGGGGCCGTCATCTTGCTCTGGACAACGACCAGCTGAGGTCAAAAGTGGAAGAAGACCCAACCAAAACCACACGAGAAATGGCGGCGGAACTCGGAACTCAAAAATTGCAACGTCTTTGCCCAGCATTGATGAATCGGAAGGGGCCGATCCTGCTCCACGATAACGCCAGACCAAACGTTGCACAACCAACGCTTCGACGACTGCACGAGTTGGGCTACGAAGTTCTCCAACATCCGCCTTATTCACCTGGCCTCTCTCCTACAGACTTCCACTTTTTCAGGCATCTGGACAACTTTTTGAGGGAGAAAAATTTTCAAAACCAGGACGACATTGAAAATTCTTTTCGTGATTTCATTGAGTCCAGGGATTCGGATTTTTTTTCTGGTGGAATAAGAAAGCTTGTTGAACGTTGGCAAAAGTGCATTGATTCAGATGGAAATTATTTTGATTAAATATATATGGTTAAAGTAAAGATATGGCGTATTTACAATACCTACTAAAAACCTGCATTAATTTTGCATCAACCCAATATATATAAAAGGGAGCGGCGTGGCCTAGTGGATAGAGCGCTAGTCTGCTGTGCTCCGGGTCCTGGGTTCGAATCCCGGCAATGGCAGAATATTATTTATTCTGTTAATTCAGTCGGGGGGCGACCCTAGGGTATGGAGACCCTCCTGGGGCAGACCCAGCCTCTATAAAGTGGGTACCCAAATTAATTAGGGAAAAACCTGGGGCTGAGCGCGATTAAGGCCTAATCACCTCATTGCACTGCCGTTGGCCTAGAAACAGTACGAATCTCTATATGTACTGAGCCCAAGACCCTTCATGGCTTGTAGTGATACAGGTTTTTTATATATATATTATAAAATTCCATATATATAATATATAAAAAAATTCCATCGGAACTCGATGTATTTATTTAACTTTTTTTCCGACTCCAACTTTATTTAAAAGTTCTTAAATTGATTTTTACAACGGAGGTAAGTAAAAGTCGTGTGTTGCGCGCCCTAGATTTTGTTTGCAGGTTTTTGTACTTCGATTCCTGTATGTATAATATATATTTTGTGTGTGTATATATATTTATCATTCCCGATAAAAAAATATATTTCATTTGAGTGTCAGTGACTGATATAGACCGCGCATACCATGGTAGGACTGTATGTCACTTGGAGTATAGGTGACATCTAGGTTAATAATATATATTTATATGTATTACGGATTTAATAATACGCTGCATTATCATGCTATGCAAATAGTGCATTGGTAATGCATTGCATGCTGTACATGTAGAGAGGCAAGGTAATATATTTTGCTAATAGCTTAAGCTACGCTGATATGCTGACGTGAGCGGAATGCTGAGGGTTAGTAAGGATACACAATTTTGATTTCCTATTCTCCTATTACCGAAATAGAAATTCTCGTTTTTAATTTTATAATCCATAATAAGAGTCATTGTTATTTTTTACCTTTTTACAACTTTAAGCTTATTTTGCTTAAATATACTAGGTAAAGCACAGCGAAACTGATTTGTGTCCTAAGAAGGGGTGCACTTGTTTTCATAAAATGATTATTTAACAATAAAAACTTTTTTTAAAAATATTGTTATTGATATTTACAGCTGTATTATATACATAAGGTAAATCTGATGGACATAATAAACTGACATAAAATACATGTAGAGACGCTACCCATTGGAAGCACTCAAAAAATGTTCTAAACTAAAAGATCTCGTGGCCATCTTCTAATCAGATGCCTCAGAGAATTATCAGGAATCGAAGAAGATGACACGATAGAAACTAGTGGGTTAGAGTGGGAAATGGAGTTTTTCTTGGAATGATTGATATCTGGTTCGGGCTTATTCAGCAACATATGGAACATTAAGGTCTTTATGGATGATTTTATTCGTCACGAAGTTAGAAGCGTTAAGGATTTTGCGAAGGATTTTGGATTGTAAGGATTGGATACGTGAAGAATTCGATGATTTAGTAGACCCCCATAGCTCTACTCCGTAAGTCCATATCGGCCTTATGATGATCATGTAAATAAGTCTTCTGTAATTAAGTGGAAGGTTGGATCGTTTGTTCAGTAAGTGTTGAAGTAGTCAAAAACGTCGTGCAGTTTTTTGTCGTTTCAGTCTTGTTTGGAGATTCCAAGTCGGATGTTTCTCAAGGTGGAGGTATCGAATCTGTTCAACAGGGGATAGTGGAGTGTCATTAAAGGATACTGTAGGGCAGGAAGTCATTGGTTTACGACGATGGGTAAAGGTTATTTTGTGGGATTTGGTGGGATTTATTCATTTAATTTTATAATAAACTGTTTACCGTTTTCATTTACTTCAACACTTAATAGACAAACGGTCAATCATCCAACTTATTATTAATTTTAATTTGAAGTTTATCTTTTTTCTCTTAGCCCGGATGAAGGCCAACGGAGTAGGTACGCAATCGCAATAAGTGTTACTTAATGTATAATATTTTTGATGACTGCACACCCAACCATCTTCCTCATCTAATTTATTTAAAAGTTGTTGAGTTGTTTTTATCAAAGGAGGTAAGTGAAAGTTGTGCGTTGCGAGCATCAGAGTTTTATCTTTGGCTCAATCAGTTGCTTACATTCTTAGTCTAGTTTATTTTTTTCATTTTCTTGCTGACTGAGGCGGCTGATGCAAACGTCGATTTGCCCCGACGGCACTGGAATTGTCAGAGGTTTGACGTGGTATTTGACGAGGAGTTGGGTGCTTTTGAAAATGAAGTCTGCAGGGAGGATGATAACGTGTTTCTGTAAGAGCCGTTCTGAAATGATTGAACGCGTTGAAAGCCCTTCTACTGCGAAAATTCATACGCCTGCTTCGGGGAATGGTTTGTAAAAACTTTTTTTTTCTTTTCTTTTTTTTTCTAGCAAGCTTTTACGCTAAATATTTGTAATTTGTGAGAAAACTACAGATGCCTTGCGTTTTATTAAGATTGGGTAGAGCTGTGGGATGTAAACTTATCCGTAGGCTATTTTACAATAACAAACAGCAGTCTAATGTTTTATGATTTATAATAATATATTTGTTTTTATTGTTAATATATAATTGGATTAATGATATTAATTCTTAAGGATGAAACAAGTACCCGTCATTTTTCTATTTTTGAAATCGTTATCCGGTTATTTTCTGAAAACACGTGTTGATAAACCTCTCTAACTCTAGTAATTTTGAAAATAATTGATTCAAACAAAAAACTAGCTATATGATAAGGGTATGCTTTAAATTTACTGTCCACATAATACTTAACCTGAATGGTGCAGAAAGTGGTTAAAGAAAATCCTCCAAGATTTAGAAAAAATCTGTTGCACACAACACACGACTTTCACTTACTTTCATTATTTATATCAATTCAAGAATTTTTAAACTAATTTACAAACGAAAATAAATTGTTAAAGAATTATTTATATTGGATTTTAATAGAAACTTGTGTTTTATTAAATCATCTATTACATTATTATCTACGACAATCAATTTGTTTTATCGGCTTTTCGTCACTCTCCGTTAACTTTTACAATAGTATGTATAAGAGAATATTTTTTTCTTAAATCTTTAGCTTTCCAACGGTATATTATACATGTATATTACTGTTCCTAAGTTCAAAAATAAAAAATTGCATTAAAAAAATATTTTTGCAGTTTTCTCGTTTAGTTATATATGAAATTCGTTAAACTTATATATTTACCAGCTTTTAGAAATGCTAATCAGACGATATGGTTAATTTTTTTGAATCTACAAAATTAATGGTACTTTAGAAGAAGAAAATATCGGCATTTCAGCCCTGTCAGACTGTTTCAATCAGAATGAAACCTACATGATATTAAAGCCCATTAAATTTTACATCGATCTTTAGAGCCGTTTTTGAAAAAATCGTAAAAAGGTGCTAAATGCATGCTATAAAGTGGCTATTCTGGTTAGCTCATTTTGATAAAAAAGATGCTGTAAGACCTTGGGCGCATAGTTATCTTAAATATGACATTTCATACTTGTACGACGTTTCGTTTTCGTACTAGACCTAACAGACACACAAACGCCTTTTTGCGGGACTTGGTTATTTGGACTCAGGGAACCCTAAAACGTATATTTCCGGTGAAAACGTAAATATGAATTTCCCAACCTGGCAAATGTTCATTTTTATCTTTATTTTATGAAAAATATATTAGAAGCGACTGAGTGAAAAATTATGAGAATAATACTCAGTAAACATTTATATCATGAGTTCGACTGATATAAAGTGTGTGACTAATTTTCTAATCATTATGACTAAAAAATTAAATTAGGTTAAAAAAAACAACAAATTCTTTATATCAGAAGTTTGGGAAGAAACAAATTGTTAGGTTTTCAACACCTTAAACAAAACATGTTAACTATATTTTTTTATTAAATATCCTTTTATTAAGCTCAGTCCAAATTAACTGGTCTAAATCAGTTATATACTTAGGCATAACATTAGACAAATCGTTAACTTATATGGAACATATCAATAGAAAATCCGAAAAAAACAAAAAATGTATTTATAAAATGGTCCTATATTTTAATAAAAAATCCAGTTTAAGCACTCAGAACAAACTATTACTATATAAAACAGTGATACGTGCACAGATTTGTTATGCACCGCCCGTCTGGAGCTCGACTTGCAATACCAATTATAAAAAAATAGAAACAATACGAAATACATGCATGCGAATCATCAATAACTACCCACGATATACTAAAATTTCAAAAATGCTCTCTGAACTAAATCTTCCAATTAAAACATATATTTACACAGTAACCAAAACTATTTTGATAAAACCACAACTTCTGAAAACCCATTAAAACTAGAAATTGGTAATTACAACAAAACATCACACGCTACACGCACAAAAGAACCAAACATGTACTTTTAAATTAATATTGTAATTTATATTGTGTAGTTTTTGTGTACCCACAAAAATATTGTACGATCATTAGTAAATTCAAAGGACAATTGAACCTCTGTTATCATGAAAAAAGGTCCACTGAAATCATGAGACCAAACATATTTGTATAGAGTGCACATTGTAAATATTATGTAAATAAATAAATTTTCTCTCTCTATTAAACTTTAAGGCTCGCGACTGAAAAACGAAATATACAGTAAATTATTTCTTGGAAGCTTCACTATTTTTCTACGAAGTTTAGTTGCCATCACCCTATTTTATGGTTGTAGGTTGTGGGTCGAGCATTATTTAGTTGGGAATAAAGTAGTTCACGTAGTGGCTATCCACTCTCCATAACTCCTTTTTATTCTCCATATATGGTCGTATCTGCACTACTCTGTCGAGGAAAATTGGGAAAAATAAATTGAAGAATTTCAGATTTTGTCGATTCCAAAAAAAAAAAATAAAATATCAGTTTTTTTATCATTCATGAAAAACGGTTAAATTTTTAACTTAAAGGAATTCGGTCCGAATAAGGAGAAAAGAGCAAAAACATATTGTTTATGTACACGTAATTTTCCTATTTTTTTAACATAAAAACATTCATTGACGTATTATACACCGTTGAGAAGCTAAAGATGTAAAAAAATCTGGTGCGGGCAACGCATGACTTTCACTTACCGTTGTTAAAATCATTTAAAGAATTTTCAAATACAGTTAAAGATAAAAATTAGTGAAATTTAAAGAATTAATTAAATTGAATTTCTATAGAAAACTGTGTTTTATTAAAAAATCTATTATATTGTTATCTAAAATAATCAGTTAGTTTTATCGGCGTTTCATCACTCTCTATTAACTTTTAAAATCTTTTGTATGATATAATATTTTTTCTAGAACCTTTAGCTTTCCAACGGTATATCATACATGTATATTACTGCTCTTATGTTCAAAAACAAAAAATTGCATTAACAAATATTTTTTCTGTTTTCTCCTTTAGTTGGGTATCGAATTTATTCAATTTTATATATTTACCTGTTTTTCATCAGCGTTAACAAGATAATCTAGTTATTTTTATTGAATCTACAAAATTAAAGGTACTTTAGGAGAAGAAAATTTAAAATATCGGCATTAAAGGCCTGTCAGACCATTTTTATCCAATAAAACCTACATGATATCAAAGCCCATTAAATTTTACATCGATATAGCGAGTTTAATCAAAATCGTCGGAACCGGTTTTCGAGAAAATCGAAAAAAAGGTGCAAAACGCATGGTATACAGTGCCTCTTCTGGTAAGCTCATTTTGATGAAAAAAGTTTTGTTACGTCTCGGGCGTATAGTTGTTTTAAATATGAATTTTCAGTTTCATAGGACTTACCGTTTCCGCCCGGGAGTTACCACACACACACAGACCTTTTTGCGGGACTTGGTTATTTGGACTCAGGGGACCCTAAAACGTGTATTTCCGTTGAAAACTGGAATTCGAAAATTTCACGATCGCAATACTTTACTATAAATTAATAAGTTTAATATCATAAAGTTAACAGAGAGAGGTGAAAATAGGATAAAACTAACTGATTTTGGTAGATAATGATGTTATAGATTATTTAATAAAACACATATTTTTATCGAACCATAATTTATTAATTCGTTAACTTTTTTACTCTTATTTATCTATATATTTCATCTTTAACTTTATTTAAAATTCTTAAAATTTATTTTAACAGCGGAAGGTAGGTGAAAGTCGTGTGTTGGGCTTACCAGATTTTTATTTTTTAACTTAAAAGTTCTTTATGGCTACTCCAACACTTATAGACAAACGTTCTAATCTTCCACTTAAATACAAAAGACTCATCTACTTTACTACATACGGCCTACATGGACTTAATGTAACTTTGGGGTCTTCTAAACCATCAAATCTTCCGTATCCAATCCTTTAAATACAAAATCCTCAATGCCCCTTACTTTGTAACTAATGAACTTTTCCATTAAGACCTTGATGTTCCGTATATTGCTGATTGACCCAGAACAGATATCATTCCCTTTCATAGACAAACTCCATTCCCATCTAATCCTTTAGTTTAATCCTTTCTTCCACTTCACTTCATGATAATCCTTCGAGGCGATCTGAAAAGAAGATGGCCTCGAAAACTTCTGATTTAGAATATTTTTACGAGTGCTACAGCTGGTACCTTCTCTACATGCCTTTTTCTTTTAGCCTAATTACTAGATGTGTTGTACAATACAGTTATAAATATCAATAAAGAATTTAAGTAATAAATTAATAAATAATCTAAAGGTTTTTTAAGTGGATTTAAAAAAAATATGTAAGTGAAAGTTGTAATTTGTTTTATCATTTAAGATTAGGGAATTAATTTTCTGTTTTATGTCCAGTGATAAATGTTTAAGGTGATATCAAAAAGCGCAGTTAAGGTCATGATAAAACATGCAGTTAAAATTACGATAAGGGAATCAGTAAAGACCTGGGGATCCATTAACATTGCAAATGAACCATGTAATGACCTGTCATGTAACATACCGAAGAGAATTATCAAACGAAAACCGAAACGAAATTCGTTTCAACGACTAGATTGAGAGAGATGTGTGTCTTAGCTTGATCATCTGTTGTAGGCAACGAGGGGATATTTAATTCATGTTAAAATTCTATTAATACGATTTGATCTGTCAGTTTGCCAATGTCAGAGTTAAATTTAGATTGCAACTCTCTTATGCACTTAAGTCTATCACCGAAGTCTCGACTGTCGCGTGACCTATCTGTTGCATGTCTCACTCTGTGATAGTGTTCTCTGTCTCCAAGACCAGATAAGCGTCACGTCGGATTCTGTTTGTTTGTAATTTGTAATAATACCATCTCATTTATTAGAGTTGATTAGTAATTTTGTTTATTGTTTTAAATGACCAATCAATTTCAAGAAGAAAAATCTGGCGCGTAACGATCCAATACCTACCATCTTAAAGTTAACTAATAAACTTAAAGTTAAAAAAAATTATATTTATCGATTATAATAATATGTTTTCGATCTTATTTACACAATATTTAGTTTATATTTATTTTTATATAACGTATCTTTATTCTACAATGCTTTAATTTTTCCCACGTGTCAGTGTGCATTTCCTTCAATTTTCCTTATCACATTTTATATACATAGGTATCTTATAAAAGTACTGAATCGAACAGCCTTGTCCCCTTTTATCACGTTCTCAGAAAACAGCTAAAAGGATGTTTTTCTACCTATTAAAAATCCTAGGACCACCTGCGGGTTTGAACCCGTGACCTTTAGCATGGGTGGCTGTTACGCTAGCCACCAGCTACAAGTGATCCCTACACAATATTTAAAGTAATTAATAATTATGTTCTTTTTAAATAAAATAAGTGATCCATATTTTTCACTCAACAATCTTTTTATTAATTTTTTCTCTCCACCGTTTCAGCCTTTTGCCATTTTCAAGGATCCTTCAATCTGTCCTTTCTTTACTGCATACATAAAAATATATATACATAATCACATTATAAAAATATATATATACTGAAACCAGCCTTGTCCGCTTTTTATTATCAAGCTAATATAAGATAATAACAAGCTGAAAAGGCTGGTTTCAGCCTAAGGTATAAATAATTTTATTTTAATAATGAGACTATATATATATATATTTTATTTTAAAATGAGACTATACATATATATTTTTTTATGTATGGCATAAAGACAGGACAGATTAAAGGATTCTTGAAAATGGCAAAAGCTGAAACGTTGGAGAGAAAAAAAAAAAAAAATTGTTAAGTGAAAAATATGGTCACTTGTTTTATTTTAAAAAAACCTTAAAAATAAAATTATCCACTCAAAAAAAATTCATATATAATATTAATTAATAATCTTGTGTATTATTTTAAAAATTCACGATAAATATGTAATAGTATTGGATTCGATCAATAATTAAAGGCGAAATATTTTCTCAGTTCAAGAAATTTTTTTTAAAATATTCATAATAGCACATATTTATTCAGTTGTAGATGATAACAGAGATTCAAGTTGTGTAATTATTCATATGATTGTGATATTTGATAAAAAATACTGTACATGCAAGAGAACATTTAATTAACTAAATTCTTTATGTTGAAAAAAATAATTAATTATAATAATAGTACTTCGCGACTTCATTCGAACGATATTTAATATGTAAGGCTGAAACGTTGGAGAGAAAAAAAAAAAAAAGATTGTCAAGTGAAAAATATGGATCACTTGTTTTATTTAAAAGTAACCTAAAAAATTAAAATTATTCCCCTCAAAAAATTCATTTATATATTAATTAATAATCTTCTGTATTATTATTAAAAATTGACGACAAATATGTACTGTGATTGGATTCGATCAGTAATTAAAGGCGAAATATTTTCTCAGTTTAAGACATTTTTTTTTAAATATACATAATAGCACATACCGTTAGAATGTTTATTATAGATAATAGAGACTAAAGTTGTTATAATCATTCGTATTGTGATTTGTGCGTATTTAATGAAAAAAATATGGTTCATGCAAATCAGAACATTTTATTACCTACCTTTTGAAATCAAGGTTTAAATAAATTTAAAGCTAAAAGAAAGAATTATATTCTTTCGAGCTAAATAATAAATTTAGATGAAATGTTAT
Source organism: Piezodorus guildinii (assembly GCA_023052935.1). NCBI lineage: Eukaryota > Metazoa > Arthropoda > Insecta > Hemiptera > Pentatomidae > Piezodorus > Piezodorus guildinii. The sequence continues at coordinate 37,852,048 of CM041295.1, read as the reverse complement.
AATTTTGAAATTATTAAGTCCAACAACCACTTATGTCTAGTGCACTTTTTGGTACTCTTTATACGTTCTACAACTTCGCTTGTTTAGATAACTTTTTTCCCAAAAAATCTTTCCTATTTACTTACTTAAAATACTACTATAAAATTATTTAAAATATATCCGTATATACGAAAAAATAAAAATGACGTAGAAATATATTTCTACTCTTTTCTCCTACAGTTGGTTTTCAAATTCTTTAATATAGTATATTCACTTATTTTATGTTGGAACTTATGAAAATCGTTGTCATAAATAAAGATTATTTAGCTATTGGTTAATTGGTTTACCATTTCTTTAGTTTTTTAATAAATCGAAAATTATTTCATTGTATTAAAGATTCAGATTCACATAACATTTGCAATGTTAATGGATCCCCAGGTCTTTACTGATTCCCTTATCGTCATTTTTTGATGAATATGTCCATATGGGTGTAAGTTAAATGTTTTAAATTTAAATAAAATTGAAAATCTTTTGAGCAAAGAGTTCTAATTTTTTTTTTTTTTTGTCAACAAAGTAACAGGTCCCTCCAGAACGATTCTAGGAACTATATATTATCACTAAAATTGACTTTTTTTTTTACTTACATCATGTTACGTAATGTAACGAGATTTAATGTATTCCTCATTACATTTAAAAAAAAAATATAAAATATACTAATTTAGACTAATATTAGCTAGGATACAGCGGAAATGTTCCGTAACGGTCTCAAATCGAAAGATAGTTATAAGTAAGTAACTGTTTTTATAATTTCCATATAAAGCTATTTATAAACAATGAATAATTTTCAGTTTTATAAAATTTATATCCCTGTTTTGTTTTTTTTATCTTAGGTTATTTTTTGAGTCCTTTGACGTCTCTGACTCCATTACCATTTTCCCTTATTGGAACAGATTGTAGTAATTATAATTTTTTTATTAACCGAGAAGTATGTGCGGGAAAATAAAACCGTGGGCACCAAATGTTTGGATTTTTTTTTTTTCCAAGTCTATTTCTCAAGGACGCTATTCAAATGAAATTTGTATACATTTTATTTCCTTGTTTACGTTTACATGCAAATGTTATTATAATTATTTTTTTTATAAGATAATTTAATGTTTCTACCAAAGGAATGATTCATAACATAGGCTTTTTGTTCAAATTAAGACGTGTTGTTTTATTGTTATGATAACTTTTCAGAATTTCCCTTGAAGAGCATTAAATGCAAAAGATTTATTAAAGTATATTGAATTAGGCTTTATCATTTCTTTTACTTATCTATATATGAAATATATAGTAAGGCAAAGTATTGTGATCGTGAAAATTTTCGAATTCCAAATTACACCGGAATACACGTTTGAAGGTCCCCTGAGTCCAAATTACAAATTAAAAAGGTCTGTGTGTATGTGTCCCTGTATGGTAAGTCTACAAAACTGAACTTAAATATAGTCACGCCACCATGAGGCCATAGTGCACCTGCAGATCACACCATATTCCTTGAATCTTATTCAGCAGTCCTATTAACCTATATATACCCTGCCCCTTCTCCCAGAGGACAGACACTCACTCTCTTCAAGTCCTCGCAGTAATTACGGTACGCAATCTATGTCAGATCTAGTATAGCCATATTGTTATTATCAAGATTGTCATTATTGTCTTTTAAAGTGTTATTATCGATATTTTGTAACTTTTGAATAAATAAAATATTTTTTTTTTCAATAACGAGTACGAACACCAAAATTGGCGCCCGAACAGGGACTGCATATTTTTATCGCAGTTTTAAGAACCGAGTTTCCGCAGATCCGAACTTTTTCCGCAAATCCAGAATTAGGACTACCGCCTAGGATTCCTCACCTGTGAAGACTCAAGATTTTGGCTTACCTACCGAGGACTACCAACTTCGAGATCTTCAGATTCTGGACGAGTTCACTCACCCCGAGCATCTCGCAACGCAGGCAAAGTCTCTTATCTGCACTCAACCTTGGCCGGACTTCACTGTCGTCAGGTATCCAGCTCAAGGACAGATCTTCACACCCCGTCGAAGATTATTTTGACAGCGTACTCAATTTTTGTAAGTTAATTTCCTTTACTATTGTAATTTTATGTCTGATGATTATTTAAATTCTTTAATCCTGCGAGTAAATAATTTAATATTAACTACAAATATGGCAAGCTTTCAAATTAAATCGGCAGACTACGATCATATCCCTAATTTTAATGGAAATCCACACAATCTGTTAAAATTCGTGACAGTTTGTAGACAAGTTTACCAAATCGTGTGTAAACCGGACAACTCGTTTAAGGAACTAAACGAACAAAGATTATTAAGTAAACTTTTAGCAAAACTTACGGATGAAGCTGATTATATAAATACAACGTGCGAATTTAGTCGTGTTGAAGAATTACTAAATTATCTCGAAAGAACCTTCAGAGACAGCCGCTCAATTGAACAATTATCGCATGAATTATTTAATAACAAAATACATCATAAGGAACACCCTCTTGATTTCCTTCAAAGAATTGATAAGATCCGCACTTTAATAATTTCTAAACATCGGATAGAAAACACACCAAATAGAGAAACAATTATTAGCGCATTAGAGAAAAGTATTCTTTATTTTTTTTACACTAACATGCCCCTTCACATAAGAACATATCTTATGACTAAAGCAGAAAAGTTAAGAACATTAGATGATTTGAGAAATTTAATTCAGAATGAGAACCATCTACTCTTCGATGACCTCATAAATTCAGGAAATATGAGAAGACCCGGAGAACATGATTACAAAAGAGGCTTCGACCATAAGAAAAAGTTCGATAAAAAACATCACAAACGATTTAATAATTGGCAAAATCCCAATAACCCGTATAACCCACATAATCAAAGACAAGAGCATCAATATCGACAACAAGAACCTCCACAAGACTACCGGCAGAATAATAATAATAATAATTATTACCAACAATGGCCCCGTCAAGAACAACAAAGGTATTTCAACGGTTCAGGTCGATACCGGAATCAAAATTATAATAATAATAAGAAAGATGAAAATCCAACTGTATCCATGAGAACAGTTAGCGCATTCGGGAATAAACCGAAACAGCCTAATTTCCAAATTCAGCAAGAAGACCCGAAAGACCAAGAAATCAGAGAATTAAGAGAGAAATTAGAAAAATTAGATCCAAATAATTCTTTTTTAGAGAAAGGCCCGCCAGACAATCAAAACACATAAAAGAAGAGAATAAAAGCCAACTGCCTTATGTTAAAGACCACGCGAATCGTAAATGGCTTATTGATACCGGATCTTGGAAGAATTATATAAGACCAGACATTGTACCACCAGATGTTGAAAGAGAAAAAGAAAATTTTACAATAAAAACAGCAACCGGAGAAGAACTTGGCACGGAATCTATTTCAGTTTATTGCAGAAATAATTTTCTTAAAAACCCCGAAAAAATAAAATTTTATCTATTTAATTTCAGTCCCAATTACGAAATACTACTAGGAAATGAGACAATGAGGGAAATGAAATTTAATATCGATTTCGAAACCAACAAAATAAAAACTCGCTATACAGAGTTTGATTTTATTATGGAAGACGAAGTTTTAAAATTAGTTTTGAAAGAAGGCGAAAATCAGATAAAAGTAGAACAAAATAAAAATCTATATTTTATTGACTATGAAGATGATAAGATTAAAATTAAACCTGGCATCTATGATCAAAATATAATAATCGACAGTAAAGTTAACGAAACCATATATTTACCTTTATACTATTTGCAAAAAGAAGAAGTAGAATTAACAGATTCTAATAAAAAAGGAAACCATGAAATAATAAAACAAATCCCCCAACTAATCAGAACCGACCATATACCTCCTCAAGAAAAATCAAATTTAATTAAATTATTATCGAAATATCCATCAGTATTTAAGACTGAAAATGATCCCCTTTCAGCCACTGATTTATTGGAGCATAAGATTAAAACAAAAACCGAAGACCCGATATATTCGAAAAATTACAGATATCCCCACCAATTCAAAGAAAATATTAAGGAAGAAATTAAAAAGATGTTAGAATCCAAAATAATAAGACCCAGCAATTCCCCTTACAATTCTCCCGTTTGGATTGTCCCGAAAAAGCCAGACGCATCAGGAAAAAGAAAAATACGAATGGTGATTGATTACAGGAAATTAAATCGAGAAACAACCCCGGATAAATTCCCCATTCCTAATATTGAAGACCTTTTAGGCAAATTAGGAAAAGCGACGATATTTACAGCAATGGACCTTTGCTCAGGCTTCCATCAAATAAAAGTCGAAGAAAGTTCTATCCCAAAAACAGCATTTTCTACAGATCAAGGCCACTTTGAATTCCTTCGCATGCCATTTGGACTCAGTAATGCCCCAGCAACGTTTCAAAGAGCCATGAATATCATTTTTTCAGATTCTATTAACGTTTTAGTCTATATGGACGATATTATAATTTTTTCTGAAAATTACAAAGATCATTGGAAACATTTAGAAGAAACTCTTAAAAAGTTAGAAAAACATAACTTAAAGATTCAGCTCGATAAGACAGAATTTTGCAAGAAAGAATTGTTATTCCTCGGACATATTATCAGCGAACGCGGCATAGAACCTAATCCAGAAAAGATAAAAGCAGTAAAAGATTTTAAACTCCCTAAAAATGAAAAAGAAATTAAAAGCTTTTTAGGATTAACTGGTTTCTATAGGAAAATGATACCAAATTACGCAAAGATAGCTTCCCCATTAACGAGATGTCTTCGAAAAGATCAAAAAGAAATCAAACCAGAGTTATATGAAAACGCTTTTGAGAAATTGAAACAACTTGTATGTAGTAGCCCATTTTGCAAATCCCAGATTTCAATCAGGACTTTTTCTTAACAACTGACGCAAGTAATTTCGCCATTGGTGCAGTATTAGCACAGAAGAAAGATGGAAAAGAACTCCCTGTATGTTTTGCATCCAGAACACTTAATAAAGCAGAACAAAATTACTCAACAACGGAAAAGGAATGTTTAGCCATTATTTGGGCTTGCAATCATTTTCGACCCTACTTATACGGTAGAAAATTTTTCATATATTCAGATCACAAACCTTTAGAATATTTAAGAACGTGTAAAACACAGAACGCCAGATTAATTAGATGGAAATTATTGTTAGAAGATTTCGAATATGACATAAAATACATTGAAGGAAAGGCTAATAAAGTCGCCGATCATTTATCCCGTTACCCTATTGAAGAAAGGAAATTAAAAGAACCAGAATTTGTTATTTTTCATACAGAAAATTCTCCTAATAACTATTCACAAGAAATCGTAGATTTATTACAAGAAATGGGAATAGAAGAAACCCAAGAAGAAGCTAACAATGAAAACTTAGAAGGAATTAATAATGATGAAAACATAGAAGAAAATAATAATGGTGAACACCAAGAAATAATTCAAGATGATATATCTTCTTTAGCAACGCAGCACTCCACAGAATCCTCCGATAACAGAATCTTAATAGTTGATGATAAATCTAGACCAGTAAATGTTGAGAAAAATCAAATAATAATAAAAAAGGGACACGCGAAAATTCAACGCGAAACAATATTCAATAATAAGCAAAGAACAACAATTGAATTTACTTGGCCTTATCATGAAAAAGATTTTGAAATAGAAGAAAAACTTTTAGAAATCTTAAGACCAAATATAACTTACGGCATATACTGCTCACCCATATCAGATTCTATAGAAAGTGAAAATAATTGGTATAATGCATTATTTAATAAAGTTGCATCACTCATTAGAGAAAAATTTCCCACAAATAGAATTAAAAGATATTATAAACTATTGCCAGATGTAAAGAACACGGAAGACCAGAAATTACTTATCCTTGATTATCATATCGCCAAGACATGCCACAGAGGTATAAATGAAACATATTTAGTTTTGAAAACCAAATTTTATTGGCCCAATATGAAAGATCATATCACAGAAATTATAAACAAATGTGACACATGTGGAAAAGGCAAATACGATAGAAGACCTATAAAACAAAAATTTAAAATTACTCCCACACCTGAGAAACCCTTTACAGATTTAATGATTGATACCTTACACATGAGTAATTATTACATTTATTTAATAGTAGATACTTTTTCCAAAAGAATATTTTCTTATTACGCAACGAGTTATAATGCCATAGAAAGCATGAAAGTATTGAAAAAATATTTAGCATATTTTCCAAAACCCCAAAAAATATCATGTGACAACGGAAGAGAATTCGACAATAACTTGTTTAAAGATTTTCTAAACTACTTAAATATTGAATTACATTATACTACCCCCAATCACCCTAACTCTCTTGGATTGCTTAATCGAGCAAGCTCTTCGTTATTAGAAATTTTAAGACTTATAAACATAGAAAACAAAGATGATAAAGAGGAAGATAAGTTAGAGCAAGCAACGACAGCATATAATAATTCCCTTAATCAAGATCTTAAAATGACCCCTAACGAAATAACTTTCGGTATCACTAATGAAACTTATAATGAATCCCCGGAAATAAAAGAATATCTTGTTCATGAGTACCATCGGAAAATGAAGCAGCTTTTCGAAATAACTAAGAAAGGTATAGAACAAAATAAAGAGAGAAAAATAGGCAAGTTAAATGAAAATAGAGAAGACATAGAAATCCCGGAAGATGTGTATATAAAGAGACAACAGAAAAAGAAAATAGATCCTAAATACGAAAAAGGAAAGTATGTTGATAAAAGATTTCAAAATAGAAATAAAGGTAGAAAGAAAAAACTCCACCCTGATCAAGTCAAACGACCGAAAAAGGTCACTAAGAAAAAGAAATCAAATAATAATAATAATAAACCTAGTACAAGTCAAAAAAACCCAGAAATAACTGATGAAGATATTGAGAATGTCATAAAAGAAATAGAAACGTCTAATGTTACAGGAGTCAGCCAAGATGACTTTGAGTTCGACGACGAATTGTTTCAAGTATCTTCTGATCGCAGCGCTTACGGTTCAGATACAGACCCTGCTAATACAAGATTTATCTGACGGACCAGGAGCATCCATCGTACAAATTAATCCATCTTTTATAATTGAAGATTGGTACACATTTTTACATTATAAGAATCTTACAAATTTAACAAGAGAAATTCAAACCCTTAAGATTAGCATTGACGTATTAACAATTAGTAATGAATATAAAACTTTGCATAATATTATTGAACAAAAATATAACAAGATATTAGAAAAAATTAATCATATTGTAAATATAAATCGGAATAACCGATCAAAAAGAGGTTTAATTAACGGACTAGGCAATGCTATTAGTTGGCTCACCGGCAATATGGACGCCGATGACAAAGAAAAGTATGATAATATTTTAAATAAAATCGAGAGAAATATGTATCACATAGAGCATAATGAA